>CM077664.1:22370780-27170780 GCA_039707655.1 Elymus sibiricus
AAATTGACTTGTTCCCTCTCGAAACCATGATTCTTCCTCGGAGATGGTCCAGTTTCTGACCAGTGTACGTGACCAATTTTACGAAACCTTCTCCAATTTTTACCACAATATGTTGATGCCATATAATGACACCATGTCAAGTTTCATGTTTTTAAGACTTCATTTGCATTTTTCAGAATTAAAAAACCAATAACCTCCATGTTCGGGGTCGAGTCCTGACACCTTGAGGATTGCAATTCTTTTCCTTTTCTTGGATAAGTCCTAAACATATACTCAAGAATGCAAATAGGATTTTTCAACCCAATTTTACCAAAAAAATCATGCAGATACGATTCAAATTTTAATTATATGCACTAAATGACTAAAAAATGCACTTAATGCGTATAAAAGTAAATAGAGAGGGGAAAATAAAATAAAATGAAAAAATAAAATTAATAATGTAGAAAAGAACAGAGTATAAAAGGAAAAAAAATGTACAAAAGAAATGAAACAAGATAATGGAGAAGAAAAAAAAGAAAAAAGAAGTGTTTGCCGAGTGCAAAAAAAAGGCACTCGGCAAAAAGAAAGGTGAAAAAAATAAAAAGAAATATGAATTGTTTGTCAAGTGCAAGAAAAAAGGCACTCGGCAAAGATTTCTTTACCGAGTGCAAAAAATAAATTTACTCGGCAAAGAAATATTTGTTGAGTGCTGAAAGAAAAGCACTCGGCAAAGAATTGTTTGCCGAGTGAAAAAAAAGAACTCGGGAAAGGTCATGTTTGCCTACTGCCCGACGAAATGCAGTCGGCAAACAACCTGGCACTAGGCAAAGTTCCATATTCCGGTAGTGACCGTAGCTTAATGGTACCGTAGCCAAGTAATGTAGCAGTTGTTGAGTGCATCGCTTTTTGATTAATGCATGATCAATGTGTTGTGCGTCTGGGCTCCACCAAAAAGCACCGGCCAGCTGATGAAGATGCCATTTCTTTAATTTGACCTTTCCAATAATCAGGACATCTTATTTCAAGAAAGCCAATAAAAGCTTTTCTTCTCCACTAATCAGCGGATGTGTACGAAAGATGATGTCTTTTGAAAAAGAAAGAGGGTGCCGTTGTCTTTCCATGATTCTCTCTTCGGGACGAAGCACAAAGCTTGACTTGGTCGGCGACCGGGCGACGGTATGCATGGATCCTTCCATACTGGCTGAACCTAGCGCGGAAAAGAGGATTAAATATTTGTTGAAAATGACTTGATGATCCTAGCGTCCAAAACTTGCTAACCACTAGGCCCGGTGAATAGTGACAGCCTATGCACGCGTGTTACAACTAAGCAGCCGGGCATGTTTCGTTTGGTACAGTTGACAGAGCTTATCTGCAGTTGGTTTGATGCTAAAATTAGTATATGACTTTCAAAAAAAAAAATTAGTATATGAGCTCTTTTGACTTCTAGTTCATTTATTGCTTAATTTTGATCAACTCGCGGGCAGCCAAACACTACCTCCGTTTCAGAATGAGAGAAGTGCATATTTCAATCTCCAACTCTAGCCCTAGTCTAATTTACAACCCCCAACCCCAATAACGTCTACATTACAACCCCGAACTCTTAAAACCAACCAGGATTCAACCCTGCCCTCCCTGTTGACCGGTTTTGACCTGTTGACCATCCAGTCAACATGTCCAGTCAACAAGCCACATCATTAAAAAATTCAAAATTTCCAGAAAAAATCGAAACAAATCTGTAAAAAAAATCTAGAAAAAAAAATAAAAAAAAAATGTAAAATCAAAAAAATTACAAATTTCTGTAAAATAAAAAATGGGAAAAATTCAAAAAAGTTCAAAATTCTGGAAAATCGAAAAAAAAGTATGGGGTTGTTTTCTGAAAATTCTGAAATAAAATTTCAAAATTCTGAAAAATCTGGAAAATCCAAAAAAAAAAGTTCAAAAACTTTCCAGATGCTTAGTATTGTTTTCTTGATATTTTTTATTTATTTTACATATTTTTTAATTTTTTTAGAAAATATTAAAAAAATTCCTGGATTTTTATTTTTTAGACATTTTCTCTGGAATTTTTGAATTTTTTGTGGATGTGGCTTGCTGTCTGGACGGTCAACGGGTCGAAACCGGTCAACTGGGTCAAAACCAGTCAATGGGGAGGGGAGGGTTGAATCGTGGCAGGTTTTAAGAGTTCGGGGTTGTAATGTAGACGGTATTGGAGTTGGGGGTTGTAAATTATACTAGAACAAGAGTTGGGGATTGAAATATGCACTTCTCTCTTTCAGAATAATTGGCACTCCTGAGTTTCCACGGTTTCTGTAGTTGAAACTTTGATTGTTAGGTTTGTACAAATACACATTTACAAAATTCTATAGAAGTGTAAAATTGTAATAATATATGTTACGATAAATCTAATAATACCATTTAGATACATCCAAGCTAAATATGTAGTAGAAAACAGGGCTTTGGTTCTGGCTAGATCAGAGCAATAGTCCCGGTTATGTTACGAACCGGGACTAATGTGAGCATCAGTCCCGGTTCGAGCGGCTAGGACGCCGGCCGGGCCTCAGCAGGCATCAGTCCCGGTTCGACTGGGACCTTTAGTCCCGGTTCCAGACACCAACCGGGACTAAAGGGCCTCGCTCCTGGCGCAACCCCTTTAGTCCCGGTTGGTGTCTCCAACCGGGACTAAAGGTTAGTCTTCAGTCCCGATTCTAGACACCAACCGGGGCTAAAAAGATGCCTATATATACTCGCCCCAGCCCGCCCTCTCCTCTGTTTTTTGGCCGTAGAAGGTGGGAGGTGTGTGTGCTACTCAGTTCTCACGTCTTATGCACATGAGGTGTTCGATGAAATGCCCGAGCCACACTTAAGCTTTCTCCTCTGTTCTTCCTCCAAGCTCGACCTCCAAATCCATTTTCCCCAAGATTTGTCTAGATTTGGCGGTGCACCAACTATCCAAGTGTTCTAAAAGGTTAGCAACTTCATCCTTTCATCTCTCACTGCTAGTTTAGCTCATTTCATATGCTCTAGAAGTAGAGTGGTTTGTGGGTTTTAGTGGAGGAGTGTATGTGGGAGTTTATTTGATTTAGATGCACAAATTGAGCTCAAATTAACTTCTTAGTTTGCACATTTGTAGGGTGCCATCCCGTCCCCGTCCTCACCGCCGTCGATCGCCCGCGCCGATCTCGTCGCCGGCACCACCGTGGTGAGCCTCTTGTTCTTATCTTTTTTTTAAAAGAACAAATTCTTACTTGTATGATTTAGATAGCTACTTGTATAATTTTCTTACTTGTATTATTTTTTGATATTATATAGTGCCATGGTTTTGGTATCCGCCCCCGTCGGCTCTCGTTCGGTCTATGATTCGGATGTGGTATATTATCTTTTATAACTATTTGTTTCATTTAGTGTTTATGACAATTATGCCGACCAACTTGACATAGATGTTTTTATCTAGGAGGTATGTGAACCGGAAATTCCAACCGACCCTCTTGTCGAGAGGTTAAATTTAGTTGAAAAAGAAAACAATTATTTGAAAGAAAAATTGAAAAGAATTGAAGAAGAGAAGATGAAATTGGAGTTGCATGTTGCCGATGTCGTGCGCTTGAAGATTAGAAAGATTAGAAAATATGCCATTGATAAAGAGGCTTGGTATCATTATGCTGTTGGATCAATTGTTGTCTTAGTTGCGATTTTGATCGCATTTGTTGTTGCATTTAAATGTTTTACATAGTTGTATGTTGTTTTATGAGAACTATGTATGAACTTTATATATTTATTTTTGCAGTAATAACATTTGATCACTACTGTACTTTGGTTTTAATGTGATGATGAACTTGTATTAATTTGGTCATTTCTCTATTCATGATGTTCTGTAATGGTCTTTGATATACTTAATTATATAATGCAGATGAACCGGCAATGGATGTATGGTGACCGACGCACTTCCGAGTACATTACGGGCCCGCATAATTTTATCGATGTGGCTGAGGCAAACAGTCAGAATGGTTTTATGTATTGTCCATGTGTTGTCTGTGAGAATACGAAGGATCACTCTTCCTCGGAAACCCTTCACTTCCACCTGCTTAAGTCCGGTTTCATGCCCCACTATAATTGTTGGACCATGCACGGAGAAAGAGGGGTTATGATGGAAGACAATGAAGAAGAAGAGGATGATGAAAACTATCCTATGTTCCCTGAATACGGTGATATTGCAACGGGGGAAGCTGAAGATCAAGAGGCACCAGATGTGCCCGCTGATGATCTTCGCCGGGTCATTGTTGATGCACGGAGAGAATGCGAAAGTTAATGGGAGATGTTTAAGTTCGATCGCATGTTAGAGGATCACAAAAAACGGTTGTACCCAAATTGCGAAGATGGCAACACAAAGCTCGGTACCACACTGGAATTGCTGCAATGGAAGGCAGAGAATGGTTTATCCGACAAGGGACTTGGGAAGCTACTGAAAATAATGAAGAAGAAGCTTCCAAAGGATAACGAATTGCCTGACAGTACGTACAAAGCAAAGAAGGTTCTCTGCCCTCTAGGATTAGAGGTGCAGAAGATAGATGCATGCCCTAATGACTGCATCCTCTACCGTTGTGAGGAGTACGAGAATTTGAATGCATGCCCGGTATGCGGTGCATTGCGGTATAAGATCAGACGAGATGACCCTGGTGATGTTGAGGGCGTGCGCCCCAGGAAGAGGGTTCCTGCCAAGGTGATGTGGTATGCTCCTATAATACCACGGTTGAAACGTCTGTTCAGAAACAAAGAGCGTGCCAAGTTGTTGCGATGGCACAAAAAAGACCGTAAGAAAGACGGGATGTTGAGAGTACCCGTTGATGGGTTGCAGTGGAGAAAAATCGAGAGAAAGTGGCCGGAGTTTGCAGGTGACGTAAGGAACTTATGGTTTGGTATAAGTGCAGATGGCATTAATCTATTTGGGGAGCGGAGCAGCAATCATAGCACCTGGCCTGTGACTCTATGTATCTATAACCTTCCTCCTTGGTTGTGCATGAAGCGGAAGTTCATTATGATGCCAGTGCTCATCCAAGGCCCTAAGCAACCCGACAACGACATTGATTTGTACCTAAGGACATTAGTTGAAGAACTTTTACAGCTGTGGGATATAAAAGGTGTACGTGTGTGGGATGAGCACAAACAGGAGGAATTTGACCTACGAGCATTGCTGTTTGTAACCATCAATGATTGGCCTGCTTTTAGTAACCTTTGAGGACAGACAAACAAGGGATACAACGCATGCACGCACTGTTTAGATGAGACTGGAAGTATATATTTTGACAAATGTAAGAAGAATGTGTACCTGGGACATCGTCGATTTCTTTCGACCTAGCATGCCTTAAGAAAGAAAGGCAAGCATTTCAAAGGTGAGGCAGATCACCGGAAGAAGCCTGTCCCCCGTACTGGTGATGATATATTTGATATGGTCAAGGATTTAAAAGAAATCTTTGGAAAGGGTCCTGGCGGACAATCTGTTCCGAATGACGCTGACGGACATGCACCCATGTGGAAGAAGAAATCTATATTTTGGGACCTACCCTATTGGAAAGTCCTAGTGGTCTGCTCTGCAATCGACGTGATGCACGTGACGAAGAATCTTTGCGTGAACCTGCTAGGCTTCTTGGGCGTGTATGGGAAGACAAAAGATACACCGGAGGCACGGGAGGACGAGCAACGTATGAACGAAAAAGACGGCATGCATCCAAAGCAGTATCAAGGTCCTGCCAGCTACGCTCTTACCAAAGCAGAGAAGGAAATCTTTTTTGAATGCCTGCTCAGTATCAAGGTCCCATCTGGCTTCTCGTCGAATATAAAGGGAATAATAAATATGGCAGAGAAAAAATTCCAGAACCTAAAGTCTCATGACTGCCACGTGATTATGACGCAATTGCTTTCTGTTGCATTGAGGGGGCCTCTACCAGAAAATGTTCGATTAGCCATTGTGAAGCTATGTGCATTCCTCAATGCAATTTCTCAGAAGGTAATCGATCCAGAAATCCTACCATGGTTACAGAATGATTTGGTCCAATGTCTTGTCTGTTTCGAGTTGGTGTTCCCACCATCCTTCTTCAATATTATGACGCATGTCCTAGTTCACCTAGTCGACGAGATTGCAATTCTGTGTCCTGTATTTCTACACAATATGTTCCCCTTTGAGAGGTTCATGGGAGTCTTAAAGAAATATGTTCATAACCGTGCTTGGTCAGAAGGAAGCATCTCCAAGGGCCACGAAACAGAGGAGGTCATTGAGTTTTGTGTTGACTTTATTCCTGACCTTAAGCCAATTGGTGTTCCTGAATCTCGGCATGAGGGGAGACTGGGTGGAAAAGGCACGCTAGGACCGAAAGCAATAATATGTAGGGACGGGCATTCTTGGGCGCAAGCACACTACACAGTTCTACAAAATTCTACCTTGGTGGCCCCGTATATCAATGAACACAAGAATATTTTACGCTCCAAACACCCGGAGTAGTTTGACGACTGGATTACACGTGACCACATGGGGACTTTCGGCGGTTGGTTGCAAACACATCTCATGGGTAACACCACTGTTGGAGATGAGCTGTACTTGTTGGCCAGGACACCATCTTCGACTGTATTGACTTTCCAAGGGTACGAGATAAATGGGAATACATTTTACACGATCGCCCAAGATAAAAAGAGCACCAACCAAAACAGTGGTGTCCGGTTTGATGCGGCAAATACCAATAGGGCAAAGGACACATATTATGGTTACATAGAGGAGATATGGGAACTTGACTATGGACGTGATTTTAAGGTCCCTTTGTTTTGGTGCAAATGGGTCAATCTGACAGGAGGCGGGGTACAGGTAGACCCACAGTACGGAATAACAACAGTGGATCTCAACAGTCTTGGGTACACAGACGAACCATTCGTCCTAGCCAATGATGTGGCGCAGGTTTTCTATGTGAAGGACATCTCTACCAAACCGAGAAAAAGAAAAGATAAGGAAGCAAATACATCATACGATGAGCCAAAGCGCCACATAGTTCTTTGTGGTAGTAGAGCACAAGACAGACATGTCAGAAGATTATGAAAAGTTTCATGAAATTCCTCCCTTCACAGTGAAGACTGACCCAAGCATCCTATTAAATGATGAAGATTATCCATGATTACGGCGCAATAAGCAAGGGACACACGCGAAGAAATAGTTTTATACCCCAAAAGATCCCACTCTGGGATGTGACCGGCTTCACCGCCATCACTTTCTCTCTACTGTGAGTTTCCGGACTTATAGCTGGAAAGTGCCACTTCAGACAAACCGGAGGGAATCTTTGTAAGAGCTAGCTAGGGCATTTTGGCATTTGAAACATGATTTTATAATAATTATTTATTAAGTTATGAAATTTCAATTATTCATATCCTTTTAGTATTTTAATTATACAGAGGAGTTTATGAATGCAAATATTTAGACCATTTTAGCAGGTGTACCAAGTTTGAGCTCATTTGGACATGTTGAGCAATGTTAAGTTGCTCAAATTAGAAAATGGACAGAGATGGTTTCGAAGGAATTTGATGATGTTATCTTGTTCTCCAAGCCATGAGACTTGGCAAGATCATTAAATATGGCATTTGTGACATGCTAGAATTTTAGTTATGATCAACTAAAACAAAACTATAATATTCTTCAATAGCAAAAAGAATCAACTAAAAACCTTTTATAAAACTCTAGTTATGATCAAAATAATATTAACTTAAAACTATATAAAATCTATGCAACTAAAAACTTTAATAGCAAAAAGAATTAAATGAAAACTAGGCATGTATGCTACTGTTTTTAATCTGTTAAAAAGAAAACTAAAACTAAAATATCCTAAAAAGTGGCCCGAACAAACACCGTATCAGACCGCGGCCCTTAAAAATTTTGCGGGGCGCAGCAAATTCTCCCCCTCAACCCTTAGAAACACGGGGAGGGCTGCCCTGATGCGCCCACCTGGCGTACGTAGCTTGGTCGGCAGCTGGACGCATGTGGAGTGGGCTGGGCATGAGCACTTGGTGAGCCATGCGTAAACTTCATTATTGTTGAAATTTCTTTCATAATCATGTTTACTACATGTAAGTGAGCATGTACAAAAATTTTGGGGTGATTTGGAGATGGTCCAAAATTAAACAGCTGCCATATGCAAAATAAAAAAAAAATTGCCCACCTACTAACACAAGATTTGCACTCTGCACGGCCTGCATACGACTAGAAACCCAACATATGGGCCAGGATGCAGGCCCATACAGCATGAATACCTCATGCTAGTAGGCCCCACAGGGCAGAGAGGTGACCGGATCGGCGCGTTGCTGTCTGGGTGAGAGAGGCTCATGCTTGCTCTCTCTCGCCCGCGTATATAAGCAGGTGCGGGCGCCCCTCGCTTGGCGAGCTGGGACTAAACTCCCACCGCCCGTCAGCTCTGCCCAGTGCGGCTCTGCCAGATTTGTCCCGGTTAGTGCCCCCAACCGGGACTAAAGGCCTACCTTTAGTCCCGGTCCGAGCCACCAACCGGGACTAAAGGCCTGGGTTTCGCTCCCTTTGGGCTGCTGAAATTTAGCTTTAGTCCCGGTTGGTGGCTCGGACCGGGACTAAAGGTAGGCCTTTAGTCCCGATTGGGGGCACCAACCGGGACTAAAGCTCGGGCTATATAAACCGCACGCCCCGGCCTTCTTCCTCCCCAATCTTCTTTCTCTCACGCCTCTGCCCCGATGCCGAACCACCGCACGCCGCCGCCAGGCTGCTACGACGCCCTGCCCCGACGCCCTCGCCACCGCCCTCGCTGACGCCCTGTCCCGACGCCCCCGCTCCTTGCCTCCTCGCTGTGAGCGCCGCCCCGATCCCCTCCTCCTCCTATCCCCCTGCTGGCCGACGCCGACGCCGACCCCGATGCCGCCCGCGCTGCTGGCGTAAGGGGTCCACGGCGAAGCATTGATGATGATGAGCGAAAGAGTGATGGAGAGGAGGAGGAGTGAAGTGCACTGCACGGCAGTGCCTTCTCTGAATTTGGTCAACTCTGAATCAGTGCACATAAGGTGTTGGACGAAATGCTAAATGACCTCAAGCATTTTTGAAATTTTTGAAATTTTTTGTGGTGATGCACTGAGGTATAACAGAGATGATGGCAAAGTTTCAGATTTTTAGGAGTAGTGGAGATTGGGTTTTGAGCAAGGAGTCTGAATCTGGTCCAAATTTCAGTTGAATCAAATTTGAAAATTATAAACTGTGGATCAGAAAGTTTTTAAAGAAATGGGTTGTGGGTACTGTCATGTAGTTGTAATAATTTTTGTGGTGGCAGGAGAGCTAAGGAATTTATAGTTCCTTTGCAAATCAAAGAAACTAGAATAATTGGAATTCTAGTTTTGAAATTTGCTAAAAATATCAAATAATTGGAATTCTAGTTTTAAATTTTCCACGAATGCTTATGTTGGTTGTGCCGGTGCTTTTGATGTGCAGGGATCGATCTTTTCACCTCTAGGTTTTTTTAGATAGAGAAACGAATGTTAAAATTTGCATATGATGAGTGGTTACTTCATCATGATGATTTTGCTAAAACAAATTGAAGAACAACATTGTGGTGACCTAATTTTTTTTTCACTCGGTGGAATTACAGGATTTGTGGTGTTGCATCTCCGTGGAGTGATCGTCGACGTTGGAGCTGTTGGTCCCTGATCGTCCCTCCGTTGTTCGACAAAAGGTGTCCATTTGTTGTAACATGTATGTGTTTGATCACCACGGGCTTATATAGTTGATTGGACTTTGGAGTTCATATTTAGTCGAGTCCAACATCAATATTAGTGAATAATTTCAGATTGTTGGGCACCACGGAGAGTTGTGAGAGGAGATTTCCCTTTGATTTTGAGGCATATGATAACATGATTTGCACGTCGGACAGGCATGAGAGAGGCGGTCCGCAAAGTATCCTCTCCCGAAACATAGGACGACTCATCAGATATGATTCTAGATAATGTCCAATGCCTCATATCACGAACATAGTTATATTCGATAATTTTCATGCTGTTCATTGACTTAGACATGAGGGGGGGGGCGTTAAAACATAACCCCGATAACTTCGGTATAACTTCGACATGAGGGGGGGGGGTCGTTAAAACATAACCCCGATAACTTCGGTATAACTTTGACATGAGGGGGGAGGAATCCTCGACGATCGCCGGAGGAGTCGTCCCCGACGATCGCCGGAGGAGTCGTCCCCGACGATCGACAGGAATAAACTTTGTACATGTGTTTGGTGCATTTTAATGTCTATTTGCTGCTGGTATTTAATGAATAAACGTTGTTTTACACTTGCTGAAAAACTGCTAAGTCTGAAACTGACTGTTATAAAACTTGTCAACTTTGCATGATGTTTGCCACTAATCCATTGCTCATATGCATATGATTCCTTCTTGTGATTTGGTCTATGTAATGTGTACTTTGATGCCATGCCCTTGGTTGCCATGTAAAGTTGCTGTAGCATGACTCAATCTTGCTCTCAAGTTGTCATCATAATGTTACTGTTTTGCATTCCCAGATTTCATTAAGTCTGAAAAACAGCTTATCTCTCATGGTTGTATATTGCCATGTTGTAATATTTGCAGAAACTATGGAACACGACAGAGACTTAGAACAAGAAGAGATGTTGGGGGATATAATCCGCGACGGAGGTGATGATATCACCTCACAGTTTCTCAACGACTCCGATGGTGAGGGAAGAGAGGATGACGGCTCCGGTGATCGAATGGAGGGAGAACATGACGGCTCCGGCGGTGTTGGAGCCTTAACTGTTGCAAAGTCCGGCGAGGTATTTTAATTAAGCCTGCTGACTAGATGCATTAATTGATTTGTATGTACATATATTCACGCTTCTTTCTTCTTTTAGCCCTCCGGATCGAGCCAACCTTCTGTAAAGAGACGAGGCCCGAAGAAAAGGTTGGGCGAGAATGAAAGGTTCACGATCGAAGAAATCGCTGCAGATGGCAAACCGACTGCTCCCAAGCAGACCGCAGACCGATTTATAAGTCAGTGCGGAGTTGTTGTTAGGGACAACATCCCGATCAGCATTCAAGAATGGAATAAGCCAAAGGCGGACGACGGAGTTTCTTATGTCGACGATAGATCCAAAGATGAGCTTTGGAATACGCTCATGACAAATTTCAGCCTACCGCGAGAGGTGGATCCAAATAGCAATGTTGTAGAGCGAAAAGTCAAGGCGTGGGCTCTTAAGAAGATGGCCGAACAATTCAAGAACTGGAAGAAAAGATTGCACGAAAAGTTTGTCCTGAAAGAGAAGACTCCAACAATCACCGGTCAATATGAGAATATGAAAGATCACTGGCCCGCATTTGTGGCGTACAAGACATCGGAGAAAGGTAAGAAAAGGTCACTGATAAATAAAAAAATGCTGCAAAGAAGGAATATCACCATGTTACGGGGTCAGGTGGCTACAAGGTTGCCCGGCCTACGTGGGACAAAGCAGAGAACGACCTGCTTGATAAAGGGATCCATCCAGAGACATTGAACTGGCCCGAACGGGCAAGGACTTGGTTCTTCGGGCATGGGGGAACTTTGCACCCAGAAACAGGGAAGTGTGTTTATACGAAAGCTCAACTTGCAACACCCGTAAAAAACATTCAGGATGCAATCCAGGCCGTGCTGGAAGGGAAGTTCCATCCCGACAGAGAGAAGGACGTGCTGTCACGCGCCCTCGGGAATCCTGAACACCCTGGATGAACACGAGGCACATCAGGCTCCATTCCATGGAAGTATGGGTTTCCCGACAGCAGAGACACTTATAGAAGCCGAGGGAGAAAGAAGAAAGAGGATGCAGACCGGCTGCAGAAGGTAGAAGAAAGATTAGCGTTGCAGGAGAAGCAAATAGAGGCACTTAACAGCCAGCGAGCTACCGGCCCATCATCTCAGCGGCACGAAGATCCTTCATTCCATACTTCCCACGGAGCTACCCCACCATCTCAGCGGAAAAGCAGCGTGGCTTCCTCTTTGCTCGTTCGGCCGCCCATAGATGATATCACGGCTCCTGATCGCTACCCCGTGGATGATATCATGGAGAGGGAACATTGTGATCTACATGCGAAATGCATGAACATAACCTTGAAGGTGGCAGTCGGCTATGCCTTAACTCGTGTACCTGATGGAACTTACCATTGCTCTCCGATTCTAGATGGCTATGCTGTTGTCGGGGTGGATGAAGTTACCAACGGATTTGAGCAGCTGGAGCTTGAGTACCCTACAGGTGAAGGGGAGACTCATCTGGGAGATGCCATAAGGACTACCATTCTATGGAGAAAGGAACACATCGTGCTTCCATACTGGACACCGCGTCAGCAGACTCAGCCGGAGGAGGCCCCTCAGCAGAATCCGCCGCGTTAGCTGACTCCGCCTCCTCCGCCGCCTCAGCACGGGCGGAAGAGATCTAGCGCCGCTCCGGCGGCTAGTAGTACAACAGCGAAGAAATCCAGAGTAGGTAGCATCAAGAAGGCTCCTGCCAAGTTACCATACGACATGACTGAGGAGGAAACCAAGGAGACCGTGGCTGCCGACGTGAAACGCCAGCTTGCACCGACCCGTCCAGATCCAATGGAGAAAATAGATCCGGTAAAAGCGAGGCGCTTGCTGGAAAACCATACAAAACCACCGCCGCCTCCGCTGCTATCAAACTATGACCGCTCTATTGTAAAGTCATATAGAGATCCACAGCAGCGGTCGGGAAGTAGCAGTAGTGCAAGGGGGAAAACAATTCCCCAGCTCGGCGAACAGAAAAACCAATTGTGCCCCCCGCTCAAGGTGTTTACCGATATCGCTAATGATCCAGGGGTAGCGGCCGCTGATCCTGGTTTCACTCTTGGTGATTACTTAGGCGATGAGGTACAGTTCGAATTGGCTGAGTTAGCCTTTAAATTCGAGCATGGGAAGCCTCTCGTCAGACCTGAGGAGCTCCCGCATCTACCAACGATAATGTGAAGATTGCATGACTGGTACTTGGAAGCCTCAAAGCAAGGGAGCAACTATATCATTGCGGTAATTAAAGATGAGCATTACTTCAATGGAGACGAGGAGATTTTCTTTGAATTTGAAGAATTACTTCAGTTATACAATCAAGACGCCATCGAAAAATCTATCATCAGTTGCTATTGTTTGTAAGTATCATTTCTGTAATTAAGTCTCTAGCTCAGCTCGTTCATTGCATGTATAATTATCCTCACTATATATATTATGCAGAAAGAAGATCCTCGAATGCAAAAGAGGAAAATCTATGACATTGGGTTCATTAACCCAAATACTATTCATGAAGGTACGGTAAAAGGGAACGCCAAGGATACAGAGAAGATCTTGCTAAGGGCGTTAATTGAACAACAAAACAAAAGGGAAATACTATTTCCTTACAACTTCCAGTGAGTGTTATACTGTCTTGTACACATCATTCTGTTTCGCTTACTCGATGTTAAGTGTAATTGATGAGTTACAGGTAGCCCATTACGAGGTCCCTTTATTTGTTTGGAATATTGTCTGTTCCCACAATTGTATTTTGGTTTCTAAAACATTAATAACGGTACGTATTTATAAATTCAATACACTTGGGAGAGTTAATGAATGGAGGCAATTCTCAGGAATGTTACCTTTATCGTTACCAGATCAAACTGTCATCTTTTAAATAGTAAACATTCAAGGGCTTAATACAAAGTCTCTGAATTGGTAATTAGTTCCATTTCTCTATGTATAACCAATGTTTCCAAAATTCCACTAAGCTATTTTCTAAATAAATAGCCCGTGCAGTTGCACGGGTCAAATTCAAAACGTGCCGATGCTTGTGGCTGAGTGGGCATTTTCTTGTGACCATAGCCTTTGTAAATTATCCCCTCTCTTTTCCTCTCCATTCCTACAGCACTAGTAGAAAACCTACCTTTGATCCGGAGCATTAGTCCCGGCCGGGTTTGGGCCCAGGACTAATGTGAGCATTAGTCCCGGTTCCAACGGCTAGGAGCGGACGCGGGCACGGCCAGGATTAGTCCCGGTTCAAATGGGACCTCAAGTCCCGGTTGGTGATACCAACCGGGACTAAAGGGGTTGCGGTAGGCTGGGGCCCCTGCGAGCCTCTTTAGACCCGGTTGGTATCACCCACCGGGACTAAGGATAGACCTTTAGTCCCGGTTGGTATCACCAACCGGGACTAAAGATATCCCTATATAAAGCTGCTTCGTCCAGCCTGAGTCCAAGCTTCTCCTTTCTCTCCTCTCTGTTTCCTTCCCCTAGCTCGAGCTCATCCTCCATTTTTGCCAAGATTTGTCAAGATTGGAGGCACCCCATCTATCGAAGGGTTCTATAAGGTTAGCAACTTCATCCTTTCATCTCTCATTGCTAGTTTAGCTCGTTTCATGCTCTATAAGTATAGTGATTTGTGGGTTTTAGTTTGGGAGTAATTATGTGGGAGTTTATTTGATTTATATGCAATTTGAGCACAAATTAACTTCTTAGTTTGCATATGTGTAGGTGTGGTTTACTTAGTGCCTTCCCGTCCCCGTCCTCACCGCCGTCGATCGCCCGCGCCGTCCCATCGCCGGCACCACCTTGGTGAGCCTCTTCTTCTTATCCTTTTTGTAAAAAAAATGTTATTTGTATGATTTAGATAGTTACTTGTATAATTTTCTTACTTGTATGATTGTTTGTTATATATAGTGCCATGGTTTTGATATCCATCCCTGTCGGCCCTCGTCCGGTTTATGATTCGGATGTGGTATATTATCTTTTATAACTATTTGTTTCATTTCGTGTTTATGACAATTATGCCCATCAAGTTGACATAGATATTTTTATCTAGGAGGTATGTGAACCGGAAATTGCAACCGACCCTCTTGTCGAGAAGTTAAATTTAGTTGAAAAAGAAAACGATTATTTGAAACAAAAATTGAAAAGAATTGAAGAAGAGAAGATGAAATTGGAGTTGTATGTTGCCGATGTCGTCGATGATCACAAGATCAAGATGGATGCAATGTGCTTGAAGATTAGAAAGATTAGAAAATATGGCAATAATAAAGAGGCTTGGTATCATTATGTTGCTGGATCAATTATTACCTTAGTTGCGATTTTGGTCGCATTTGTTGTTGCATTTAAATGCTTTAGCTAGATAGTTGTATGTTGTTTTATGAGAAGTATGTATGAACTTTATGTATGAACTTGTATTAATTTGGTCACTTCGATGTTGTGTAATGAAGATGAGCCGGCAATGGATGTACGATGACCGACGCTCTCCCGAGTTCATTAATGGCGTGCATAGTTTTCTGCGTGTGGCTGAGGCAAACAAGCGGAATGGCTTTATGTGTTGTCCATGTGGTGTCTGTAAGAATGATAGGGATTACTCTACCTCAAAAATCCTTCACAGCCACCTGCTTCAGTCCAGTTTCATGTCCGGCTATAACTGTTGGACCAAGCACGGAGAAAGAGGGGTTATAATGAAAGACAATGAAGAAGAAGAGGATGATGACAACTATCCCAGGTTCCCTGAATACGATGGTACTACAATGGGGGAAGCTGAAGAAGAGGCATCAGATGAGCCTGCTGATGATCTTGGTTGGGCCATTGCTGATGCAAAGAGAAACTGTGAAAGTGAAAAGGAGAGGTTGAAGTTGGAGCGCATGTTAGAGGATCACAAAAAATTGTTGTACCCAAATTGTGAAGATGACAAGAAAAAGCTGGATACCACACTGGAATTGCTGCAATGGAAGGCAGAGAATGGTGTATCTGACAAGGGATTTGAAAAGTTGCTGAAACTGATAAAGAAGACGCTTCCAAAGGATAAAGAATTGCCCGACAGTATGTACGAAGCAAAGAAGGCTGTCTGCACTCTAGGATTAGAGGTGCAGAAGATACATGCATGCCCTAATGACTGCATCCTCTACCGCGGTGAGGAGTACGAGAATTTGAATGCATGCCCGGTATGCGGTGCATTGCGCTATAAGATCAGCCGCGATGACCCTGGTGATGTTGAGGGCGAGCGCTCCAGGAAGAGGGTTCCTGCCAAGGTGATGTGGTATGCTCCTATAATACCACGGTAGAAACGTTTGTTTCAAAACAAAGAGCATGCCAAGTTTTTGCGATGGCACAAAGAAGACCGTAAGAAAGATGGGATGCTGAGAGTACCCGCTGATGGGTCGCAGTGAAAGTGGCCGGAGTTTGCAGATGACGCAAGGAACTTATAGTTTGGTATAAGTACATATGGCATGAATCCTTTTGGGGAGCAGAGCAGCAGTCATAGCACCTGGCCTGTGACTCTATGTATCTATAACCTTCCTCCTTGGTTGTGCACGAAGCGAAAGTTCATTATGATGCCAGTGCTCATCCAAGGCCCTAAGCAACCCGGCAGCGACATTGATGTGTACCTAAGCCCATTAGTTGAAGAACTTTTATAGTTGTGGGATATAAAAGGTGTACGTGTGTCGGATGAGCACAAACAGCAGGAATTTGACCTACGAGCGTTGCTGTTTGTAACCATCAATGATTGGCCTGCTCTTAGTAACCTTTCTGGACAGACAAACAAGGGATACAATGCATGCACACACTGTTTAGATGAGACTGAAAGTATATATTTGGATAAATGTAAGAAGAATGCGTACCTGGGACATCGTCGATTTCTTCCGATCAGGCATCTCTTAAGAAAGAAAGGCAAGCATTTCAAAGGTGAGGCAGATCACCGGAAGAAGCCTGGCCACCATACTAGTGATGATATATTTGATATGGTCAAGGATTTAAAAGTAATCTTTGGAAAGGGTCCTGGCGGACAATCTGTTCCGAATGACGCTAACGGACACGCACCCATGTGGAAGAAGAAATCTATATTTTGGGAGCTACCCTATTGGAAAGTCCTAGAGGTCCGCTCTGCAATCGACATGATGCATATGACGAAGAATCTTTGCGTGAACCTGCTAGGCTTCTTGGGCATGTATGGGAAGACAAAAGATACACTGGATGCACGGCAGGACCAGCAACGTATGAACGAAAAAGACGGCATGCAACCAAAGCAGTATCAAGGACCTGCCAGCTACGCTCTTACCAAAGAAGAGAAGGAAATCTTTTTTGAATGCCCAAGCAATATGAAGGTCCGGTCTGGCTTCTCGTCGAATATAAAGGGAATAATAAATACGACAGAGAAAAAATTCCTAAACCTAAAGTCTCATGACTGCTATGTGATTATGACGCAATTACTTCCGGTTGCATGAGGTGGCTTCTACCGGAAAATGTTCGATTAGCCATTGTGAAGCTATGTGCATTCCTCAATGCAATTTCTCAGAAGGTAATCGATCCAGAAATCCTACCAAGGTTACAGAATGATTTGGTCCAATGTCTTGTCAGTTTCGAGTTGGTGTTCCCACCATCCTTCTTCAATATTATGACGCACGTCCTAGTTCACCTAGTCGAAGAGATTACCATTCTGGGTCCTGTATTTCTACACAATATGTTCCCCTTTGAGAGGTTCATGGGAGTCTTAAAGAATTATGTTCATAACCATGCTAGGCCAGAAGGAAGCATCTCCAAGGGCCATGAAACAGAGGAGGTTATTGAGTTTTGTGTCGATTTTATTCCTGACCTTAAGCCGATTGGTGTTCCTCAATCGCGGCATGAGGGGAGACTGAGTGGGAAAAGCATGCTAGGAAAGAATTCAGTAATAAGTATGGACGAGCATTCTTTCACTCAAGCACACTACACAGTTCTACAAAATTCCACCTTGGTGGCTCCGTATATCGAGGAACACATGGATATTGTATGCTCCAATAACCCGGAGCAGTCTGACCCCTGGATTAAACGTACACACATGACGACTTTCGGCGGTTGGTTGCAAACACATCTCATGAATAACACCACTGTTGGAGATGAGCTGTAGTTGTTGGCCAAGTCACCATCTTCGACTATATTGACTTTCAAAGGGTATGAGATAAATGGGAATATATTTTACACAATCGACCAAGATAAAAAGAGCACCAACTAAAACAGTGGTGTCCGCTTTGATGCAACAAACAACAATAGGAAAAAGGACACATATTATGGTTACATAGAGGAGATATGGGTACTTGACTATGGACGTTCTTTTAAGGTCCCTTTGTTTCGGTGCAAATGGGTCAATCTGACAGGAGGCGGGGTAAAGGTAGACCCGCAATACGGAATGACAACAGTGGATCCCAACAATCTTGGGTACACAGACGAACCATTCGTCCTAGCCAATGATGTGGTGCAGGTTTTCTATGTGAAGGACATGTCTACCAAACCGAGAAAAAGAAAATATAAGGAAGTGAATACATCATACGATGAGCCAAAGCGCCACATAGTTCTTTCATGGAAAAGAAACATCGTGGGAGTGGAGGACAAGACTGACATGTCAGAAGATTATGAAAAGTTTGATGAAATTCCTCCCTTCACAGTGAAGACTGACCCAAGCATCCTGTTAAATGATGAAGATTCTCCATGGTTACGGCGCAATCATAAGCATGGGACACACGCGAAGAAAAAGTTTTATACCCCAAGATACCACTCTAGGATGTGACCGGCTTCACCGTCATCACTTTCTCTCTAGTGAGTTTCCGGACTTATAGCTGGAAAGTCCCACTTCGGACAAACCGGAGGGAATCTTTGTAAGAGTTAGGGTATATATGTGTTTTGGGTGTTCCTAGGTGGACTCCGGAGCGTCGGAATCCAACCAAAAAGCTAGGGCATTTTGGCATTTGAAACATGATTTTTGAATAATTAGTTATTAAGTTATGAATTTTCAATTATTCCTGTCCTTTTAGTATTTTAATTATAGTGGCTGTCCAGAGAGGTAAAGTGAGGGTTTTCACCCGTTACTGGAGGTAGAATATGACTAGGGTGAGCTATGGTAAAATTTTTAGCTAAAGGAGAATCCATTTGGTACCCCAATCATTGACCACAAGATTTTGGCAGAAGGTGTTTGATGATGAATAGAGGTACTTATAGGAATCCAATGGCTTTGGAATTTAACATGAATGAGCTTGGTATCAATTTGAGCCAGGGTGCAAATTTGTAGCTCATTTGAAGAACTTGGCAATGTAAATATTTCAAACCCTAGAAATGGGTAGAAATGGTTTTGACAAGTTTTGATCAAGTTAACTTGTTCTCCAACTTGTGCCACTTGATGGGGGTGATGCTCATGACCATCTGGTAATGTGGTAAAAATTTGAGATCAATGGGAGAAAGTTGCCAATGTAACTTTGTCAAATCCTAGAAATGGGCAGAATTGGTTTTGGCATACTTTGACCAAGCTAATTTGTTCTCCTTGATGCACCACTTGGCCTAGATGAATATTTAGACCATTTTAGCAGGTGTACCAAGTTTGAGCTCATTTGGACATGTTTAGCAATGTAAAGTTGCTCAAACTAGAAAATGGACAGAGATGACAAGCTAGAATTTTCTTGGAATTTATGGTGAATATTTCCTTTGTAAATATTTCAAAACCTTGAAATATCCAGAAAGGGTAATTGAGGGTTTTGACCAATATTTTGAACATGACCATGTGTTGAAACTCTTATATATGGACAAATTGAATCTGTCAAATAATTTCTTCAAAATGAAAATTAAAACTCCTCATGTTGACTAACAGAAACATAATATAATTTGGCAAAAGAATAACAAGAAAACATAAACTAAAATAATTAAAACAAAGGAAAAAGGTATAAAACTAAAAGAGCTAAACATACTCTGTTTTTGATTAAAACACCTATTTAAAATATCCTAAAAATTCCCAAATTGAACATACTTATAAAACACACTAATTTTAAACAGCAGGAAAAAGAATCACTCAAAAATCTATTTTTAAACTAAAGTTATTCACAAACTAGTGATTCACACAAATTTGAAAGAATTCAAATTTAAACTATTCAAATTTGAAAACTACTGGCACTAATAGAAAGTTTATAATTTTTGTGACATAAAGCAAAAAGATTCACTCAAAAACTCTAAATATTCTAAGAGTTTTACCTAAAGTTTTCTACACAAAAAGAATCACTTTAAAAAGACACCTTTAGTCCCGGTTGCAACCACCAGCCGGGACTAAAGGTTCCTTCTCCCGCGCGGAATTTGGGCCGCCGAAAAGGACCTTTAGTCCCGGTTCGTGGCTGGAGCCGGGACTAAAGGTTGGCCTTTAGTCCCGATTCGTGGCTGGAGCCGGGACTAAAGGACCTTTAGTCCCGGTTCGTGGCTGGAGCCAGGACTAAAGGTCGCAGCTATATAACTGGTGTCCCGGTGCCAGCCACCGCCTGGGAGAAGGAAACAGAACCACGCCGCCAGGCCGCTCGTCTTCAACCTCCAACCGCCGAGATCGCCCGAACCCGCCGCCGCCGACGCTCCGGTGACCATTTGGTCCCGGGCGCACGTCTAACGCGCTCGCCGCTTTGCATAGATGCCCTAGGTGCCGCGCACGCAACTCCACGGCCACCGTAGCCTCGACACCGAGCTCACCCGAGCTCCGGCAGCCGCTTGGGTCGACCCCGGTGACGTTTTCGGCCACCCCAGCTAGCCCCGCTCGTCCCGTTGGATGCGCACGGGCCTGTGCTTCACGTAGATGGCCTCGGCCGTCCATTTGGACGCCGGAGGGCGATTCCCGCAGCTCGCCGCCGCGTCTGCCCCCGCCGGCGTCAAGTCGCCGGTGGGTTTGACCCCTTTTGACCGGGGGTTTGACCACCCCGGGTCGCTGACATGTGGGCCCTGCCCCGGCTAATCTTTAGTTTAGGTTTAGTTTAACCCTAATTAACTTAGTTAGTGACTGAGTCACTGACCAGTGGGCCCCACTGGTCAGATTTGACCAGGGGCAGTCCAGTTGACCTGCTGACACAGTGATGACCTCATGCTGACATCATAATCCTATTCTGGCGAAATTATATTTCAGAAATGATTTATAAATTCCAGAAAATTGTTTAAACTTCAAAAATTCATAGAAAATTAACCGTAGCTCAGAATGAAATAATTTATATATGAAAAATTATCAGAAAAATTCAAGGAATCCATATGTAAAATTTTCATGCATGAAAAACCAACTTATACTTGCTGTATAAGTGAAAACATCTAAATGGCATTTAAAATGCCTGAATTGGAGTTTGCATTTGAACCCTTGGTTCAAATGGACTTCATTGCACTTGTTGCTAGTTGCATTAGCACAATCCACAGCATCATATTATATGGAGTTTGAAATTTGAATAAGACAATTTGAATAAATGGCATTTGAACTGGCTTATGTGGAGTTTGAATAAGACAATATCATACCCCGCACCCAGCTGCCTACCTCCCTGGATTGCTGTGTATTGATTGCATCTCCGGTATTGTTCTTCTCGATACCATGATTCAGTTTTTGCTTATTGAATGCATTCTAATTGTTTTATCATTCTTCTGGATTAGTTAGGTTATGGACGATAACGGCAGAGACCATGAAGAAGATATCATTTTCGACATGATACGCTCCTCCCAAAACCAAGAGAATGAACCAGATGACGGCTCACAATTTTTGAACGACTCCGGTGAGGTACTTGAGGAAGAACCAAGAGACGAAGGGCAAACAAACAATGATGGCGAAGAAAATGTTAGACAATAAACAAAGTCCGGCGAGGTATATATATATTAGGCCTCTGGTGATCATTAGATGTATTAATTGATTTGTATATATATATATTAATGAATCTTTATTCTTTTAGCCATCCGGGTCGAGCAAATCTTCTAGAAGGGTACGAGGCCGGTGTTGGGGAACGTTGCATGGGAAACAAAAATTTTCCTACGCACACACAAGATCTATCCATGGTGATGAGCATCTACGAGAGGGAGAGTGAATCTACATACCCTTGTAGATCGCTAAGCGGAAGCGTTTAATAAACGCGGTTGATGTAGTCGAACGTCTTCGCGATCCAAATCGCCGAGCGTCCCGCGATCCAATCACGATCCTTCCGATCTAGTGCCGAACGGACGGCACCTCCGCGTTCAACACACGTACGGCTTGATGACGCCTTCACCTCCTCGATCCAGCGAGCGATAGTGAAGTAGTGGTTGAGTTCCAGCAGCACGACGGCGTGGTGATGGTGGTGAGGAACAATCTCTGCAGGGCTTCGCCAAGCACTACGGAGATTATGACGGAGGAACTAGAGGGCTAGGGTTGCCGGCACACGGCTTGGGAAATCCTGATGTGTCCCGTGTGCTAGCCCTGCCCCTCTATTTATATGTTGAGCCTTGGGGTCTAAACTTGGAGTAAAAGCCTCCTCCGGGTCGGTTTTGCCCGCACAAGGTCGGTTTGGCCCGCAGGGAAAGAGTCCAACTCGGATCCCTGCCGAACCGTGCACAGCCGCGCACAAGCGGTAGTACCGCTTCACACAAGCGGTAGTACCGCTTGGGCGGTAGTACCGCTTCACGCAAGCGGTAGTACCGCTCGGGCGGTAGTACCGCTTCACCAAGCGGTAGTACCGCTTACGCGGCAGCAAAACTACTTTTGCACTTTCCAATACCTTGTGGGCTTTATCCCTTTGGCTCATATAAAGTGTTGCTGCACCCGAACACTTCGGTAAACATCCGGAACCCCTTCCGGTGAACTCCGGAACCCTTCCAGAGATCAAAACACTATTATCACATATATCAATCTTTACCTCCGGACTATTCCGGAGATCCTCGCCATGTCCGGGATCTTATCCGGGACTCCGAACAACTTTCGGTCACCAACATAATAACTCAATTATACTAATCGTCACCAAACGTTAAGTGTGTAGACCCTGCGGGTTCGAGAACTATGTAGACATGACCGAGACACCTCTACGGCCAATAACCAATAGCGGGACCTGGATGCCCATATTGGCTCCTACATATTCTACGAAGATCTTTATCGGTCGAACCTCTATGTCAAGGATTCAGTTAATCCCGTATGCTGTTCCCTTTGTTCTTCGGTATGTTACTTGCCCGAGATTCGATCGTCGGTATCACTATACCTAGTTCAATCTCGTTACCGGCAAGTCTCTTTACTCGTTCCGTAATACAAGATCTCGTGGCTAACACTTTAGTCACATTGCTTGCAAGGCTCATTGTGATGTTGTATTACCGAGTGGGCCCTGAGATACCTCTCCGTCATACGGAGTAACAAATCCCAGTCTTGATCCATGCCAACCCAACAGACACCCTCGGAGATACCTGTAGAGCACCTTTATAGTCACCCAGTTACGTTGCGACGTTTGATACACAGAAGGTATTCCTTCGGTGTCAGTGAGTTGCATGATCTCATGGTCAAAGGAACAGATACTTGACATGCAGAAAACAATAGCAATAAACTGACACGATCAAATGCTACGTTTACAGTTTGGGTCTTGTCCATCACATCATTCTCCTAATGATGTGATCCCGTTATCAAATGACATCTCATGTCCATGGCTAGGAAACCTTAACCATCTTTGATCAACAAGCTAGTCAACTAGAGGCTTACTAGGGACACAGTGTTGTCTATGTACCCACACATGTATTTGAGTTTCCAATCAATACAATTATAGCATGGATAATAAACGATTATCATGAACAAGGAAATATAAT
This sequence comes from Elymus sibiricus, assembly GCA_039707655.1. Taxonomy (NCBI): domain Eukaryota; kingdom Viridiplantae; phylum Streptophyta; class Magnoliopsida; order Poales; family Poaceae; genus Elymus; species Elymus sibiricus. Next base: position 22,394,341 of record CM077664.1, read on the forward strand.
AATAACCAATTTATTATTGCCTCTAGGGCATATTTCCAACAGTCTCCCACTTGCACTAGAGTCAATAATCTAGTTCACATCACTATGTGATTTACATTGTAATGAATCGAACACCCATGCAGTTCTGGTGTTGTTCATGTTTAGCCCTTGGAAGAGGTTTAGTCATCGGATCTGCAACATTTAGATCCGTGTGTACTTTGCAAATATTTATGTCGTCCTCCTTGATGTAATCGCGGATGGAATTGAAACGTCGCTTTATGTGTCTGGTCCTCTTGTGAAATCTTGGTTCCTTGGCTAGAGCAATGGCACCAGTATTATCACAAAACAGAGTCATTGGGTTAAGCGCACTAGGCACTACTCCAAGATCTGTCATGAACTCCTTCATCCAGACACCTTCCTTCGCCGCCTCCGAGGCTGCGATGTACTCCGCTTCGCATGTAGAATCAGCTACCACGCTTTGCTTGGAACTGCACCAGCTAACCGCACCCCCATTAAGAATAAATACGTATCCGGTTTGCGACTTAGAGTCATCCGGATCAGTGTCAAAGCTTGCATCGACGTAACCCTTTACGACGAGCTCTTGATCACCTCCATAAACGAGAAACATGTCCTTAGTCCTTTTCAGGTACTTCAGGATATTCTTGACCGCCGTCCAGTGTTCCATTCCTGGATCACTTTGAAACCTTCCGGCCATACTTATGGCAAGGCTGACATCGGGTCTTGTGCACAGCATTGCATACATGATAGAGCCTATGGCTGAAGCATAGGGGATGACACTCATCTTTTCTCTATCTTCTGCAGTCACTGGGCATTGAGTCTTACTCAACTTCACACCTTGCAATACAGGCAAGAACCCCTTCTTGGACTGATCCATTTTGAACTTCTTCAAAACTTTGTCAAGGTATGTGCTTTGTGAAAGTCCTATTAAGCGTCTCGATCTATCTCTATAGATCTTGATGCCTAATATGAAAGCAGCTTCTCCTAGGTCCTTCATTGAAAAACTCTTGTTCAAATATTCCTTTACGCTTTCCAGCATTTCTATATTGTTTCCAATCAGCAATATGTCATCCACATATAATATTAGAAACGCTATAGAGCTCCCACTCACTTTCTTGTAAATACAAGCTTCTCCGTAAACTTGTATAAACTCGAACGCTTTGATCACCTCATCAAAACGAAGATTCCAACTCCGAGATGCTTGCACCAGTCCATAAATGGATCGCTGGAGTTTGCAAACTTTGTCAGCATTCTCTGGATCGACAAAACCTTCTGGTTGCATCATATACAACTCTTCCTTAAAGTAACCGTTAAGGAACGCTGTTTTGACATCCATCTGCCAAATTTCATAATCGAAAAAGGCAGCTATTGCTAACATGATTCTGACGGACTTAAGCATCGCTACGGGTGAGAAGGTCTCATCGTAGTCAACTCCTTGAACTTGTGAAAAACCCTTTGCCACAAGTCGAGCTTTATAGACGGTGACATTACCGTCCGCGTCCGTCTTCCTCTTAAAGATCCATTTGTTCTGAATGGCCTTACGCCCTTCAGGTAATACTTCCAAAGTCCATACTTTGTTTTCATACATGGATCCCATCTCGGATTTCATGGCCTCTAACCACTTCTCGGAATCCAGGCTCATCATCGCTTCTCCATAGCTCGTAGGTTCATCGTTGTTTAACAACATGACCTCTAAGACAGGGTTGCCGTACCACTCAGGAGCAGTACGCGTCCTTGTCGACCTACGAGGTTCGATAGCAACTTGATCCAAAGCTTCATGATCATCATCATTAACTTCCTCTTCAGCTAATGTAGGCTCCACAGAAACAATTTTCTGCGCTGCGCTACTCTCAGGTTGAAGTAAAGGTTCAACAACCTCATCAAGTTCTATCTTCCTCCCACTCAATTCTTTCGAGAGAAACTCTTTCTCAAGAAATGTTCCGTTTTTAGCGACAAACACTTTGCCCTCGGATCTGAGGTAGAAGGTATACCCAACTGTCTCTTTTGGGTATCCTATGAAGGCGCATTTCTCCGCTTTGGGTTCCAGCTTTTCAGGCTGAAGCTTTTTGACATAAGCATCACATCCCCAAACTTTAAGAAACGACAGCTTTGGCTTCTTGCCAAACCAAAGTTCATATGGCGTCGTCTCAACGGATTTCGATGGTGCCCTATTTAAAGTGAATGCAGCTGTCTCTAATGCATAACCCCAAAACGATAGTGGCAAATCAGCAAGAGACATCATAGATCGCACCATATCTAATAAGGTTCGATTACGACGTTCGGACACACCATTACGCTGTGGTGTTCCAGGCGGTGTCAATTGTGAAACAATTCCACACTGTCTTAAGTGACTGCCAAACTCATAACTCAGATATTCTCCTCCTCGATCAGATCGTAGGAATTTAATCTTCTTGTTACGATGATTCTCAACTTCACTCTGAAATTGTTTGAACTTTTCAAATGTTTCAGACTTGTGTTTCATTAAGTAAATATACCCATATCTACTTAAGTCATCAGTGAAGGTGAGAAAGTAACGATAACCACCGCGCGCCTCAATACTCATCGGACCGCACACATCAGTATGTATGATTTCCAATAAGTCACTTGCCCGTTCCATTGTTCCAGAGAACGGCGTTTTAGTCATCTTGCCTATGAGGCATGGCTCACATGTGTCAAGTGATTCAAAATCAAGTGACTCCAAAAGTCCATCAGCATGGAGCTTCCTCATGCGTTTTACGCCAATATGACCTAAACGGCAGTGCCACAAGAAAGTGGTATTATCATTATCAATTCTACATCTTTTGGCATCAATGTTATGAACATGTGTATCATTACTATCGAGATTCAATAAGAATAAACCCCTCACATTGGGTGCATGACCATAAAAGATATTACTCATATAAATAGAACAACCATTATTCTCTGATTTAAATGAGTAACCGTCTCGCAATAAACAAGATCCAGATATAATGTTCATGCTTAACGCAGGCACCAAATAACACTTATTTAGGTTCATCACTAATCCCGACGGTAATCGAAGAGCGAGCGTGCCGACGGCGATCACATCAACCTTGGAACCATTTCCCACGCGCATCGTCACTTCGTCCTTTGCCAGCCTCCGTCTATTCCGCAGTTCCTGTTTTGAGTTGCAAATATGAGCAACCGCACCGGTATCAAATACCCAGGCACTACAACGAGAGTTGGTAAGGTACACATCAATAACATGTATATCATATATACCTTGTTTGTTGTTGGCCGCCTTCTTGTCAGCCAAATACTTGGGGCAGTTCCGCTTCCAGTGTCCAGTTCCCTTGCAATGAAAACACTCAGTTTCTGGTTTGGGTCCAGCCTTGGGTTTCTTCACGAGAGGAGCAACTGCTTTGCCACTCTACTTAGAGTTACCCTTCTTACCCTTGCCATTTTCCTTGAAACTAGTGGTTTTATTGACCATCAACACTTGATGCTCCTTCTGAATTTCAGACTCAGCGGCTTTCAGCATCGCAAACAGCTCGGCGACTGACTTGTTCATCCCGTGCATGTTATAGTTCAACACGAAGCTCTTGTAGCTAGGTGGCAATGATTGAAGAACTCTGTCAGTGATAGCCTCTGGCGGAAGGGGCATCCCTAACTCAGCCAGACGGGTGGAGTACCCAGACATTCTGAGCACGTGATCACTGATAGACCCGTTCTCCTCCATCTTGCAAGCATAGAATTTGTCGGAGATCTCATATCTCTCGATCCGGGCATTCTTCTGAAAGATAAACTTCAACTCCTGGAACATCTCATATGCTCCATGACGTTCAAAACGTCTTTGAAGTCCCGGTTCTAAGTCATACAACATTGCACATTGAACTATTGAGTAATCATCAGAACGAGCCTGCCAGGCGTTCACAACGTCTAGAGACTCAACTGGAGCAGGTGGATCACCAAGCGGTGCATCAAGGACATAAGCCTTCTGGGAAGCCGTAAGGATAATCCTTAGATTACGGGCCCAGTCCACAAAGTTACTTCCATCATCTTTCAACTTAGCTTTCTCTAGGAACGCATTAAAATTCAGGGGTGCTACTGCGCGAGCCATGATCTACAACATAAATATAGCAAAGACAACTTAGACTATTGTTCTTAGATAATGAGTTTAGTTAATCATATTTTAAAAAACTCCCACTCAAATTGACATCCCTCCGATCATTCGAGTGTAACATGATCCAAATCCACCAACTCAAGTCCGATCATCACGTGAGTTGAGGTGGTTTCAATGGTGAACATCTTCATGTTGATCATATCTACTATATGACTCATGTTCGACCTTTCGGTCTCTTGTGTTCCGAGGCCATGTCTGTACATGCTAGGCTCGTCAAGTTTAACCCGAGTGTTCCGCACGTGTAACATGGCTTACACCCGTTGTATGCGAACGTAGAGTCTATCACACCCGATCATCACGGCGTGTCTCGAAACGACGAACTTTCGCAACGGTGCACACTTGGGGAGAACACAATTTATCTTGAAATTTAAGTGAGGGATCACCTTATAATGCTACCGTCGTCCTAAGCAAAATAAGATGCATAAAAGGATTAACATCACATGCAAATCATAAGTGACATGATATGGCCATGAACTTGTGCTTTTGATCTCCATCTCCAAAGCACCGGCATGATCTCCATCGTCACCGGCATGACACCATGATCTCCATCATCTTGATCTCCATCAACGTGTCGCCATAAGGTTGTCGCGCCGACTGTTGCTTCCACGACTATAGCTAACGTTTAGCGATAAAGTAAAGCATTACATAGCGCTTAATGATTGACACGCAGGTCATACAATAATTAAAGACAACTCTATGGCTCCTGCCAGTTGCCGTACTCATCGACATGCAAGTCGTGATATTCTAGACATCACATGATCATCTCATACATCACATATATCTCATCATGTAATTGGCCATATCACATCACAACATACCCTGCAAAAACAAGTTAGACGTCCTCTAATTGTTGTTGCAAATTTTACGTGGCTGCTACGGGTTTGCAAGAACCGTTCTTACCTACGCAAAACCACAACGTGGTGTAGTGATTGCTTTTTGATCTTCTAAAAGAACCCTCTTCATTGAACCGATTCAACTAAAGTGAGAGAGACAGACACCCGCCAGTCACCTTTATGCAACAAGTGCACGCAGCGGTGAAACCAGTCTCGCGTAAGCGTACGCGTAATGTCGGTCCGGGCCGCTTCATCTCACAATACCGCGGAATCAAGTATCAACTAGTAACGGCAAGCAATATGTATACACCCACGCCCACAACTCGTTTGTGTTCTACTCGAGATCTCATCTACGCATAGACCTAGCTCAGATGCCACTGTTGAGGAACGTTGCATGGGAAACAAAAATTTTCCTACGCACACACAAGATCTATCCATGGTGATGAGCATCTACGAGAGGGAGAGTGAATCTACATACCCTTGTAGATCGCTAAGCGGAAGCGTTTAATAAACGCGGTTGATGTAGTCGAACGTCTTCGCGATCCAAATCGCCGAGCGTCCCGCGATCCAATCACGATCCTTCCGATCTAGTGCCGAACGGACGGCACCTCCGCGTTCAACACACGTACGGCTTGATGACGCCTTCACCTCCTCGATCCAGCGAGCGATAGTGAAGTAGTGGTTGAGTTCCAGCAGCACGACGGCGTGGTGATGGTGGTGAGGAACAATCTCTGCAGGGCTTCGCCAAGCACTACGGAGATTATGACGGAGGAACTAGAGGGCTAGGGTTGCCGGCACACGGCTTGGGAAATCCTGATGTGTCCCGTGTGCTAGCCCTGCCCCTCTATTTATATGTTGAGCCTTGGGGTCTAAACTTGGAGTAAAAGCCTCCTCCGGGTCGGTTTTGCCCGCACAAGGTCGGTTTGGCCCGCAGGGAAAGAGTCCAACTCGGATCCCTGCCGAACCGTGCACAGCCGCGCACAAGCGGTAGTACCGCTTCACACAAGCGGTAGTACCGCTTGGGCGGTAGTACCGCTTCACGCAAGCGGTAGTACCGCTCGGGCGGTAGTACCGCTTCACCAAGCGGTAGTACCGCTTACGCGGCAGCAAAACTACTTTTGCACTTTCCAATACCTTGTGGGCTTTATCCCTTTGGCTCATATAAAGTGTTGCTGCACCCGAACACTTCGGTAAACATCCGGAACCCCTTCCGGTGAACTCCGGAACCCTTCCAGAGATCAAAACACTATTATCACATATATCAATCTTTACCTCCGGACTATTCCGGAGATCCTCGCCATGTCCGGGATCTTATCCGGGACTCCGAACAACTTTCGGTCACCAACATAATAACTCAATTATACTAATCGTCACCAAACGTTAAGTGTGTAGACCCTGCGGGTTCGAGAACTATGTAGACATGACCGAGACACCTCTACGGCCAATAACCAATAGCGGGACCTGGATGCCCATATTGGCTCCTACATATTCTACGAAGATCTTTATCGGTCGAACCTCTATGTCAAGGATTCAGTTAATCCCGTATGCTGTTCCCTTTGTTCTTCGGTATGTTACTTGCCCGAGATTCGATCGTCGGTATCACTATACCTAGTTCAATCTCGTTACCGGCAAGTCTCTTTACTCGTTCCGTAATACAAGATCTCGTGGCTAACACTTTAGTCACATTGCTTGCAAGGCTCATTGTGATGTTGTATTACCGAGTGGGCCCTGAGATACCTCTCCGTCATACGGAGTAACAAATCCCAGTCTTGATCCATGCCAACCCAACAGACACCCTCGGAGATACCTGTAGAGCACCTTTATAGTCACCCAGTTACGTTGCGACGTTTGATACACAGAAGGTATTCCTTCGGTGTCAGTGAGTTGCATGATCTCATGGTCAAAGGAACAGATACTTGACATGCAGAAAACAATAGCAATAAACTGACACGATCAAATGCTACGTTTACAGTTTGGGTCTTGTCCATCACATCATTCTCCTAATGATGTGATCCCGTTATCAAATGACATCTCATGTCCATGGCTAGGAAACCTTAACCATCTTTGATCAACAAGCTAGTCAACTAGAGGCTTACTAGGGACACAGTGTTGTCTATGTACCCACACATGTATTTGAGTTTCCAATCAATACAATTATAGCATGGATAATAAACGATTATCATGAACAAGGAAATATAATAATAACCAATTTATTATTGCCTCTAGGGCATATTTCCAACAGCCGGGCCAAAAAGTTGGGCGATGGCACAAAGTACAACATCGATGAAGTCGCAGAAGATGGCGAACCGATTGCTCCTGTACAGAATGCCCATACATTTATAAATCAATGCGGAGTTATTGTTAGGGACAACATCTCGATCACCATTCGAGAATGGAATAAGCCAAAGGAAGATCGAGGAGTTAGTTATGTCGATGAAATATCAAAAAATTGCTTTGGGATACGCTCATGTCACATTTCAACCTACCAGAGGGTTTCACAGATGGCCACCGGTTGAAAGTCAAGCAGTTTGCTCTTAAGAAGATGGCCACACAATTCCAGACCTGGAAGAAAAGATTTTACAACGACTACCTCAAGGCAGAAAGGAAGACAACATAATTCACTGGAGCACTAGAGAAGATAAAAGATCACTGGGACGTATTTGTGAAGTACAAGGAATCGGATGAAGCTAAGGAAAGGTCGAGAAAAAATAAGATAAATTCTGCGAAAAAAGAGTATCACAATGTTCTGGGGACAGGTGGCTACAAGAGAGGCGTGCCTAAGTGGGAAGCAGCTGAGGCCAAGATGCTTGTTGAAGGGGTCATTCCAAAAACAGCGGATTGGCCCGAGAGGTCCAGGAATTGGTTTTATGTGCATGGGGGAAAGTTGGACCCAGCGACAGGGGAGATTATTGAAAAGGCAGATCTTAAAACAGCCTCGGACGCTTTACTTGAAGCAATAGAAGATGCTCGAAAGGGGTTGTTCCAGCCCGAGAGAGAGAACGACGAGCTTACACGCGCCCTCTGGAATCCTGAACACGGAGGATGAACACGAGGCAAAGGCGTTGTTCCGTGGGTTCAGGGGTTTTCGGAGTGGAACGACACTTATAGAAGCCGTCAGAGAAAAAAGAAGCAGGATGCAGAGCGGCTTCAGAAGGTAGAAACAAAGAACGCAGAGTTGGAACGCATGTTAATGCGGCAGCAGGAGCAGATCGACACAATTAGCTAGCAAAGGGCGTCTTCGCGGCAGGAGCAAGCTGATCCAGCATTGGATAGTATCGTCCCATCTATGCGAAAAAGCAGCGTGGGTTCCACGGGGGTCCGGGCCGATGATGCACTGCTGGCTCGCTACCCCGTGGATGATATCAAAGAGAGGACAAGTTGTGAGCTACACATGAAAATGAAGAACATATCCATAAAGGTGGCGGTCGGCTTTGCTTTACCGAATGCACCTGAAGCAACCATCCATGGCAATCCGATTCCAGATGGCTATGCTCGTGTCGGGGTGGATGAAGTTCTGTCGGGATATGAATCACTAGAGCTTGACATTCCTGGAGGTGAAGGGGAGCAGACACTGGGAGAAGTCATACGTGGTGTCATTGTATGGAGAAAGGAATGCATCGTGTTTCCAAACTCGGCGCCAAGGCCACCGACTCCCACTAGTAGAAAAGGGCCCATTTGTCCCGGTTCCAGTGGCCCATTTGTCCCGGTTCTGGAACCGGGACTAAAGCCCAAAACCTTTAGTCCCGGTTCTCTTACGAACCGGGACCAAAGGGGCTCCACGTGGCCGCTGCGGGAGCCCAGGCTGGAGGACCTTTAGTCCCGGTTGGTAACACCAACCGGGCCCAAAAGGCGGCCACGTGTCAGTAGCTCGCAGGCGTTGGGGGTTTTGTTTTTTTTTTTTGGAAGGGGGGGTTTTGGGGTTTTGGAGGGTTAATTTAGGGGTTTCATATTGTGTTAGCGAGCTAATAGAGAGAAGTGACCTCTCTTTTTCCGTGCTTGGTCGACGCCAGCTACTACACATATAGACAGAACTCGACACTAGCTAGTAAGCAAATAAAGGAAACCATTAATTACACAAGATCGTCATGAACATATATAGAGAGAAGTGACATCTCTTTCTTCATGCTTGGTCGAACAACAAGTTTTCGTATATCTATCCGACGCTGCTACATATGTACAATATATAACATCCCTTACAACCATTTCAATTTCACATGGTATTCTCCGTGTTCAGGTATGACATGGTCAAGAAAGAATCCTGCCAATTCCTCTTGAATTGCTCGTATGCGATCATGTGGTAGGAGTTCATCCCGCATCTGCCAGATCTAATTTAAAGAAGGGGGTCAATACATATATATGAATGAAACTCAACACAATTGATGGTAATATATAAAATAAAATTGTGAATATTGTTTACGTACTTCAAATTGTTTCTCAGAGGAGGCCCGTTCAGAGGTATAGTAGCGAATGAACTCGCATATGTAGTATCCACATAAATGAGTGTTGGGTGGCTGCAACAAGCACTTTACGAGAATAGAGTTCAATCAAACTGGTAAGCAAGCATGATAATGGTATTGATGAAACTAGAATCAATGAGAGATGCGCGGAACTAGCTAGTACTACTTACTTTGGGGTGGCATAAAACCCTTCTCAAGCAGGTGGAAGTGAAGGGTTTTAGAGTTGGAGAAAGCCTTCGTATTCTCACAGACAGTACATGGACAATGCACAAAACCATTCTGCTTGTTTGCCTCAGCTGCTTCGAGAAAATTATGCAGGCCCTTAATATACTCGGAGGTGCGTCGGTCACCGTACATCCATTGCCGGTTCATCTGCGTGCGTTATATAGTTCTCATTATTGAACAACATATAACTCTCTAGAGCATCTAATTAAAACATACATTGAAACTATGTAAAAAAATTATATGCAACAACAAATGCGATCATAACCGCAACTAAGGTACCAATTGATCCAGCGGCATAATGATACCAAGCCTCAGTATGAATGGCATATTTTCTAATATTTCTAATCTTCAAGCGCATTGCATCCATCTTGATCTTGTGATCGTCGACGACATCGGCAACATGCAACTACAACTTCATATTCTCCTCTTCAACTCTTTGTAATTTTTCTTTCAAGTAATTGTTTTCTTTTTCAACCAAATTTAACTTCTTGACAAGAATTTCTATGTCGGTTGGAATTTCCGGTTCACATACCTCCTAGATTAAAAAATCTATGTCACGTTGGTCGGCATAATTTCCATAAACACTAAATAAAACAAATAATTATCAAAGATAATATATACCACATCCGAATAATAGACAGGACGAGGGCCGACGGAGGTGGATACCAAAAACATCGCACTATATAATAACAAACAAAAATAAAAGTAAGAAAGTTACACAAGTATCTATCTAAATCATACAAGTAAGAACTTTTTTCTTTTAGAAAGAAGATAAGAAGAAGAGGCTAACCACGGTGGTGCCGGCGCCGAGATGGGCGCGGGCGATTGACGGCGGTGAGGACGGGGACGGGACAGGACGGACCGCCAAACCTAGACAAATCTTGAGGAAAATGGAGCTTGGACAAGGAGCTTCCTGAGGAGAATCCTTAAGTGTGGCACGGGCATTTCATCGAACACCTCATGTGCATAGGAGGTGAGCTAGAGCACCACAAAGCTCTCCCACGGCCGGCCAAAAAAATAGAGCAGTGCACTGCTCTCCTCGCTGGCAGGGGGGTATATATAGGCCAACCATTGGTCCCGGTTTGTGGCTGGAACCGGGACTAAAGGACACCATTTGGTCCCGGTTCCAGCCACAAACCGGGACCAATGGTTGTGGGCCAGGAGCGAGGCCCATTGGTCCCGGTTTGTGTCGGGAACCGGGACCAAAGGGGTCAGACGAACCGGGACCAATGGCCAACGAGGCCCGGTCGGCGCCCTGGGCTCACGAACCGGGACCAATGCCCCCATGGGTCCCGGTTCGTGAGTGAACCGGGATTAATGGGCTTTTCAGGGCTGGACCAAAGCCCTGTTTTCTACTAGTGTCCTCCGAGTTGCAATACACCTCTAAGTCCGCCACGTCAGCCAACTCCACCCCACCTCGAGACGGAGCCCAGCGCGAGTCCGCCATATCGATCTCTGCCGCGTCAGCCGACTCCACCCCGTATGTCCCAGCAGCAGGGTCAAAAGCAGAAAAGAGCACCAAAGAAGAAAGCCAACTACGATCCTGCTGCCAAAAAGAAGTTAGCTTACGAGAAGACTGATGAGGAAACCAGATCGGTCGTGGCTTCCGAAGTGAAGTCCCATTTTGCACCGAAACCGCCCCGCCGCCAAAGGAGATAATACCTGCGAAAACCGTATAGCACTTTGTGGAACTTCTAGAGCGAGCCCCGGCACATGTGCAGAATAGGCCATCAGACTATGAACACTCTATTAGGAAGTCATATCAGGAACAAATGCAGCAGTCGAGACGTACAAGTAGTAATAAAAGCAGGAAAACAGTTCCCCAGCTCGGAGAACAAGCAATGCAATCGATCCCCCCGCTCAAGGTGATTACCGATAAGGTAACCGATGCTGCTAAAGACTTTGGTATCAGTGTTGATTAACTCTTAGGCACCGAGGAAGTCCCCATGGCTGAATTAGCATAGAAATATGTCTCCGGGAACCCTCTGGTCAGACCTGAGCAGGTCCCGCATCTATCAACACAAATGCGAAGATTGCATGAGTGGTACATGAAAGAAGTAAAGAACGGGCGAGAGATACTCATGGTGAAAGTCAAGGAAGAGCATTACTTCTATGAAAACGAGATAATGATTGAGTTTCCAGAAATTTTTCAGTTATACAATCAAGACGCACTCGACAAATCTATCGTCAGTTGCTATTGTCTGTAAGTGATTTCTTTCTGTAATTTAAGTCTCTAGCTCAACTCGTTCATTACCTGTAATTATCCTCACTATATTCTTTTGTACGCTATTATGAAGAATGAAGATTTTCGAATGCAAAAGAGATGGAATCTATGACATTGGTTCGTTGACCCATATATCATTAATGAAATTATGATACAAAACCACGCCAAAGGCTCAGAGAAGAACTTGCTAAGGTTTATGAAGGAACTAAATACCAGAACAGAAATACTTTTTCCTTACAACTTCAAGTGAGTGTTACTGTCTTGTACTAAAAATTCTATTTTGCTTACTCGATGTTAAGTGTAGTTGATGAGTTATGCATGCCTACTTATATAAACGTGTGCGCAGGTTCCACTGGATCCTGCTAATCATTAGAGTTGACACTGGAACTGTTGAAACCCTGGACTCACTAGGTAAAGATCCTCGAGAATACACCAGCGTGGTTTTGATGCTCGATAGGTAATTTCAATCATTATCGCACTATATCGGCTTCTTTCGTTCATTTCCTGATATCAAGAAATTAATAACTCCTTTATTCATTTTCTTTGCTGGGCAGGGTTTGGAAACGGTTCATCAAAAAGGTTGTCGGTGAATGGAAACCGCAGCTGAAATGGCGACATACCAAGGTAATTAAGTAGTACTAGCTAGGTCCGCGCATCTCTTTAATTCTAGTTTCAATACCATTATCATGCTGGATTATTATCTGATTGAATTCTATTCTCGCAAAGTGCATGAGGCAGCAACAGGGGACTAATTTATGTGCATACTACATTTGCGAGAACATTCGCATTACGACCGAATGGCGCAGAGATGTAAGACAACTTCGGGTACGTAAACACTATTCACAATATTTTATGATGATCTAATATATATACACACAACTAATATATTCATATTGATCTCCTTCTTTAAAGATTGATGAGATGCGGGATAAGCTCCTACCAGAGAACCGCATACGAGCAATTCAAAAGGAAATTGCGGGATTTTTGCTTACGGAGGTCATATCTGAAAGCGAAGAATACCATTGCACCTAATGCCTGCATGTAATGATCTGCAAATTGTAGGAGAAATTGTATATACCAAATTGTATATGTATATGTATGGTCGTATGAGAAATTATATGATATATGTATGGTCGTACGAGAAATTATATTATATATGCATAACGTGTGCAGTATGTAGTAGCGTAAAATATGTTTGAAATGAAAAAGAATTGAATGAAAAATACAAAAAGAAAAGGAAAAATAAACCATAAACCCTAAACCCCAACACAAAATCATTAGTCCCGGTTGGTGACACCAACCGGGACTAAAGGTCCTCCACCCCCGGCGCGCGCTCGCGGCCACGTGGAGGGACTTTAGTCCCAGGTCGTGGCCAACCGGGACTAAAGGGTGGGGGTCCTTTAGTCCCGATTTAGTTGTCCCGGTTGGTGACCCGGAACTAAAGGCCGTTTCTAATCGGGACTAAATCCCGTTTTTCCACTAGTGCAGGCTAGATGCCACGCATTGTTTGTTAGGCACAACAAATTATGATGCTCAACTATCTGATAAACTTGTTTGAGGATGGCAGCATCATACACTCGGTGGAGGTTTCTATCATCTCATAAAGAATTCGGACAAGATACTCCTTACTTTATTCGACAAACACACACTGCTTTATACGACTCGTATACTCTTTCCACTACTCCTTAACTGACTTGACAGTTCATGCGGGAGTCATTTTTATACCTTGCTGCATATAATAGATACCTACTAGCACTAGTAGAAAAAGGGCCATTTGTCCCGGTTCGTAAGGGCCTTTAGTCCCGGTTCCGGAACCGGGACTAAAGGGTCGGGACTAATACCCAAAACCTTTAGTCCCGGTTTGCTTACGAACCGGGACCAAAGGCCCTCCACGTGGCGCTGCCTGGGGCGGGGGAGGGAGGACCTTTAGTCCCGGTTGGTGTTACCAACCGGGACTAAAGGCTCCACCTTTGGTCCCGGTTGGTAACACCAACCTGGACCAAAAGGCGGCCACGCGTCAGCAGCTCGCAGTCGCTGGGTTTTTTTTTTTGGAAGGGGGGGTTTTGGGGTTTTGGAGGGTTAATTTAGGGGTTTCATATTGTGTTAGCGAGCTAATAGAGAGAAGTGACCTCTCTTTTTCCGTGCTTGGTCGACGCTAGCTACTACACATATAGAGAGAACTCGACGCTAGCTAGTAAGCAAATAAAGGAAACCATTAATTACACAAGATCGTCATGAACATATATAGAGAGAAGTGACATCTCTTTCTTCGTGCTTGGTCGAACAACAAGTTTTCGTATATCTATCCGACGCTGCTACATATGTACAATATATAACATCCCTTACAACAATTTCAATTTCACATGGTATTCTCCTTGTTCAGGTATGACGTGGTCAAGAAAGAATCCCGCCAATTCCTCTTGAATTGCTCGTATGCGATCATGTGGTAGGAGTTCATCCCGCATCTGCCAGATCTAATTTAAAGAAGGGGTCAATACATATATATGAATGAAACTCAACACAATTGATGGTAATATATAAAATAAAATTGTGAATATTGTTTACGTACTTCAAATTGTTTCTCAGAGGAGGCCCGTTCAGAGGTATAGTAGCGAATGAACTCGCATACGTAGTATCCACATAAATGAGTGTTGGGTGCCTGCAACAAGCACTTTACGAGAATAGAGTTCAATCAAACTGATAAGCAAGCATGATAATGGTATTGATGAAACTAGAATCAATGAGAGATGCGCGGAACTAGCTAGTACTACTTACTTTGGGGTGTGTAAATCGCAGCTCCTTCTTCAGACCCGGAACCTTAGCGGTGAACGTTTTCCAAACCCTGGCAGGCAAAGAAAATGATTACTTGATATCAGGAAATGAACGAAAGTTGCCGATATGGTCCCCGTATTGATTGAACTTACTTCTGGAGCATTGCAGTCATGTCCGCATAATACTTGGGATCTTTACGGAGCGAGTCTAAGACAGTTACTAATGCCCCGTCAAGGTTAATGGATAGCAGAATATAGTGGAAGCTGCGCACGCATAACTCATCAATTACATTACTTAACCACGAGTAAGCGGAACCGAATATGCAGAAGACAGTAACACTCACTTGAAGTTGTAAGGAAAGAGTATTTCCCTTTTGTTTTGATGTTTAAGGAACGTTTGTAGTAAGTTGTTCTCGGTATCTTCAGCCGCCTTTCGTACCGACCATTCATTTACGGTATTTGGGCTAATGAACCCAACATCGAAGATTCCTATTTTTTGGCATTCGACCATCTTCAATCTGCATAATATAGTGAGGATAATTATATATACATGCAATGAACGAGCTGAGCTAGAGACTTAATTATAGAAGTAATACTTACAGACAGTAGCAAGTCATGAGTTGTTTGTCGAGGGCCTTTTGATTGTATAATTGAAATAACTCCACAAATTCAACAGGCAGCAGGTCGACTCCAGGGAAGTCATGCTCTTTTTTAATTCCGACTAACAAACTATCTTTCCCAGACTTCCTGCAGGTTTCCATGTACCAGTCATGCAATTTTTGCATCATCGTTGTTAGATGAGGATGATCAGGTTTGACGAGAGGCTTCCCGTGCTCGTATCTAAAGACGTCTACTACCTCAGCCGTTTCAAACTGTACATCATCGGGCAGGTAATCATCAAGAGTTGTACCGGGCAGTAGCACCGGATGATTAGCGATATCGCTAGACACCTTGAGCGGCGGGCACGATTGCTTCTCCTGCTCGCCGAGCTGGGGAATTGTTTTCCCACTTCTTCGTTTTTTCGCTCTTGCAGCACTGGAAGTACTTCCCGACTGCTGCGCTTTAGCATGTGTCTTAGTAATTATGCGGTCATAGTTGGAATCCGGCGGAGGCGGTGGTGGTCGCTTCAGGGCATCGATAGTGCGCTTCACTTTCACCGGATCTAGCTTCTCCTTCGGAGATGGAGTTTTCTTTGCAAAATGGTCCCTCACTTGGGCACGACATATGTCCTCGTTTTCCTGCTCGGTCCTCTCATATGGTAACTTTTCCACAGGCTTGAGAGATGGACCGTATTTGAATTGCCTCCCGCCTCTGCTTGTACTGCTAGCCGCCGGAGCGGCGGCGTCTCTCTTCCGTCGTTGCTGACGAGGCGGAGAAGGAGGCGGAGTGCTCTGACGCGCCGGAGTAGGCGAAGGAGGAGGCGGAGTGCCCTCACGCGTCGGAGTAGCCAGAGAAGGAGGCGGAGTGCCCTGATCACTCGCCGGAGGAGGAGGAGGAGGAGGAGGAGGAGGAGTGCCCTGACTCGCCGGAGGAGGAGGAGGAGGCGGAGGCGTCCAGTTTGGAAGCTTGATGTACTCCTTCTGCCATAGACATGTACTCCTCAGAGCACGAACCAGCTGATTCTCCCCTTCACCTGTAGAGTGGTAAAGCTCGAGCTCCTCAAATCCCTCCATTACTTCATCCACCATCACAACAGCATAGCCATGTGGAATCGGAAGGCAGTGAAAAGTTCCGTTGGGTTGAGGAGGTGCAACAGAGCCGAGAGCCGCCTTGAAAGTGAGGTTATGGCATTTCGTCATAAGCTCGCAATTTTGAGCCTCCGTGATAGTATCCACGGGGTAGATAGGCTCCGTGAAGTCAGTCTGAACGGGCTCCGTGGAAGCCACGCTGCTTCTCCGCTAAGATGGCGGGGTAGCTTCTGGGGTAGCTTCGTGCCGCTGAGATAGTTGGCTGGCAGCTCGCTGGCTCTCAGCTTCCTCTAGCTTTTGTAGTCTTGCACTCATCTTCTGCATGTCGCTCAGCTCCGCTTTCCTCTTTCTCTCCCGGCTTCTGTAACCGCCTGTGTCGGGAAACCCAAACTTCCACGGAACGGAGCCTGGTGTGCCTCGTGTTCGTCCAGGGTGCTCAGCATTCCCTAGGGCCTCAGTCAGCTCGTCCTTCTCTCTGTCGGGAATGAACGTCCCTTCCTGCGCTGCGGTGATATACTTCTGAAGCTTCGTGACGGGTATTGCAAGTTGCTCGTCCGTCCAACGGCACTTCCCTGTTTCAGGGTCCAAAGTTCCCCCAACCCAGAAGAACCAAGTCCTTGAACGGTCTGGCCAGTTCAATGTCTCTGGTTCGACCCCTATAGCAATCAGGTCATTCTCAGCTTTGTCCCATAACGGCCGGGCTTTGAGGTAGCCACCTGACCCCGTGTGATGGTGATACTGCTTCTTTGCAGCGTTGTTCTTGTTTGTCTCTGACATTTTCTTACTCTTGTCTGATGTCTTATAGGCCACAAATGCGGGCCAGTGATCTCTTATCTTCTCAAATCGGCCGATGAATTCTGGAGTCTCACCTTTGTCGACAAACTTTGATTTCAACTCCTTCTTCCACCTCCTGAATAGATCTGCCATCTTCTTAAGAGCACACGCCTTGACCAGTGGCTCTATAACGGGCTTATTCGGATCCTCCTCTGGCGGTAGGGTGAAATTTGCCTTCAGCAAGGTCCAAAGATCATCTTTCTGTCTATCGGTGACATAATCACCTTCAGGGGCGTCGTCCTTAGGCTTATTCCATTGCTTGATGCTGGTCGGGATGTTGTCCCTAACAATAGCTCCGCACTGAGCAGAAAATGCGTCCTTGGTCTGCTTGGGTTCAATCGGTAGGCCATCGTCCGCGAGTGCTATGATCGTGAACCTTTCATCCTTGCGCAACCTCTTCTTCGGGCCTCGTCTCGTTACCGAAGTTTGGCTCGATCCGGAGGGCTATAAAGAAGAAAGAAGAGTTAATATATATATGTACATACCAAAACAATTAATGCATCAATTAGCTAGTCAGCACCTCCGGAGCCATCATGATCATGTCACCGGAGCCATCATGATCATGTCCTTCCTCCTCCATTGTTCCATCGGTGTCGTTGAGAAACGACAAGACAGCATCACCTCCGGCGAGGATTATCTCCCCCAATAACTGTTCTTGTTCCAAGTCTCTTTGATCCATAGTTTCTGCAAATATTACAACATGGCAATTAATATACAAACATGAATGTCCGACGTCCGGACTGCCTCTCTCATGAATGTCCGACGTCCGGACCGCCTCTCTCATGAATGTCAAACAAGGGATTCTCTTAACCTTTAAGGGATTTAACAAAATGGCGCCATTCTGAATGTGCAGAAAATGGTCCACATTTTTCCTGATCTCATCTACCCTTCTACATGTCACGTTGTCTAGTGTCAAAGGATTCAAGAAAACCAAGGCTTCATCATTCGCCGGAAGTAACAGGCGCATAATGGTACGAAGCTCTCCAAAATTGTTTTGGAACGGAGTCCCGGATAGGATAATTAATTAGCTTTTTGGTATGAAGTTCAGCAAGAGCCTTCCGAATATCGCTATTTGGAAGGCCTTTGCTGAAATTCGTACCAAAAAGCAAATTATTCTATCCGGAACTCCGTTCCGAAACAACTTTGAAGAGCTTCATAGCATCATACGCATGTTACTTCCGGCTAATGATGAAGCCATGGATTTCTTCAATACTTTGACAGACAACGTGACATATAAAAGAATATATATAGATGAGATCAAAAAAAAATTGGATCAACTTGTGCACATCCATAATGGGGGCATTCTTGATAAATCTATTTTACCGGAGTTATCTATGTTACCGGAGGGGGTAGACGACAACGACGCTCACCCCTCATGTCATGTCCGACTTCCCCCCTCATGTCGAAGTTATCAGGGAGGGGGTAGACGACAACGACGCTCACCCCTCATGTCCGACGTCCGACGTCCCCCCTCATGTCATGTCAGACGTCCCCCTCATGTCGAAGTTATCGGGGAGGTGGCCTCGACAACGCTCTTTTAACTTGGTAAATTTGGGTGGCCTCGACAACTCTTCTAGGGTTTGGGGTGGCCTCAACAACGCTCTTTTAACTCATTTAACTCATTTAACTTGGTAAATTTGGTTGGCCTCGACAACGCTTCTAGGGTTTGGGGTGGCCTCGACAACACTTCTAGGGTTTGGGGTGGCCTCGACAACGCTTTTTCAGTCCCGGTTTGGCGAGAGGGGGTTGATCGATCGACGTCCCCCCTCATGTTGGAGAGTTACCGGAGTTTTCTATGAACAAAAAACATACTACCTATCACATCTCAGTCCCGGTTTGGGTGGACTCGAGTGTTTGGTCGGGCGAGAGGGGGTTGATCGACGTCCCCCCTCATGTCGAAGTTACCGGAGTTTTCTTCTAGGGGTTTGGCTGACCTCGAGAGTTTGTCAGGTAGGGGAGGGGGGGTAGGAGATCGACAACGCTTTTTTTCTAGGGTTTGCGTGGCCTCGAGAGTTGGTCGCCCGATATGTCCGACGTCCCCCCTCATGTCGATCTCCTCTCGAGAGATCGAGGGCGACGGCGACATACATACATATAGCCACATACATACATGGAAAAAAATGCTATGAACAAAAAAATACATATAGCCACATATATGAAAAAAATACATATATGAACAAAAAAATGCTATGAACAAAAAAACATCATATATACATCCATCCATACATACATATAGCCACATACATATATACATTATATATGAACAAAAACATTCATCATATAAAAAAAATCAGCATATATATATATAAAAAAATTGCACAGAGCAGGGGCGGCGGCGGCTCACAACGGGGGCGGCGGCGGCTCATAGCGGGGGCGGCCGGCAAAGGTGACGGCGACGGCGGGGGCGGCGAGGGCGCCGGCGACGGCGACGGCGGGGGCGGGCCGGGGCAGGGGCGCGGCCGGGCGCGCTCGGGGGCGGGACAGGGGCGTGGGCTCGGGGGCGGGGCAGGGCCGCGGGCTCGGGGACGACGACGGCGACGACGGGGCAGGGGCGTGGGCTCGGAGGCGGGGCAGGGCCGCGGGCTCGGGGACGACGACGGCGACGACGGGGCAGGGGCGTGGGCTCCGGGGCGGGGCAGGGCCACGGGCTCGGGGACGACGACGGCGACGGCGACGGCGACGACGGGGCAGGGGCCTGGCGATGGCGACGGCGTCGGGGCAGCCTGGCGGCGTCGAGGAGGTCGGCGTCGTCGGGCGATGAAAACTGTGAAATTTCACAAGTGCTGGTTATATACACTCAGCATTGGTCCCGGTTGGTGGCACCAACCGGGACCAATGCCACCCTTTAGTCCCGGTTGGTGCCACCAACCGGGACCAAAGGTCTCTTTTCGTCAGCCCAAAGGGCGGGCAGCAGAGACCTTTGGTCCCGGTTGGTGGCACCAACCGGGACGAAAGGGTGGCATTGGTCCCGGTTGGTGCCACCAACTGGGACCAAAGGTGGGCATTGGTCTCGGTTGGTGCCACCAACCGGGACTAAAGGGTGGTGCTGCCCGGGGCCAAAAGTTTAGTCCCACCTCGCTAGCTGAGAGGGCTCGAGAGTGGTTTATAAGCGCTGCTGCGCCAGCCCTCTCGAGCTCCTCTCAACAGCAGGCTTACGGGCCTAATCGCACACACCTCTACCTGTGGACCTTGTGGGCCTTCTGCGGGCCTGAATCCTGGCCCAACTAGATGGTTGGGTTTCTAGTCGTATTCAGGCCGTGGTGGCCCACTAGGCGGCATTTTTTTTAATTTTTTTCTACTTTTTTTGTTTTCTTTTTTGCTTTATTTATTTTCTTTTGTTTCTACTTACAGTTTTTCAGTGATTCTTTTTGCTTTTAGGTCACAAAAATTATAAACTTTCTGTTAGTGCCATTAGTTTCCAAATTTGAATAGTTTAAATTTGAATTCTTTTAAATTGGTGTGAATCACTAGTTTGTGAATAACTTTACTATAAAAATAGATTTTTGAGTGATTCTTTTTCCTGCTATTTAATATTACTGTGTTTTATCATTATGTTCAATTTGGTAATTTTTAGGTAATTTTAAATGTCTGTTTTAACCAAAAACAGATTTTGTTATTTTAGTTTGCTATTAAAGTTTCTAAAAAAATTCTTTATGAAAATTCTTTTTGCTATTAATGTTTTGAACAAAAAATACTTTGATAACTTTAGTTGCATAAATTTTATATAATTTTAGTTTCATAAATACTAGAGGTTTATAAAATATTTTTAGTTGATTCCTTTTGCTATTAGAGTTTTATAAAAGCTTTTTAGTTGATTCTTTTTGCTATTGAAGAATATTATAGTTTTATTTTAGTTGATCATAACAGAATTTTTGAATTAATTATTTTTAGTTCATTATTTTTGCTATTAGAGTTTCGTAAAGGTTTTCTAGTTCATTCTTTTTGCTATTAGTTCATTCTTTGAGCTAAATGACCCTGAAATTGAAAAGCACTTCAAATGAACTCTGAAAAGGTTGAAAGTTGGCATGGTATCATCATTACACCCAGATAGCATGTTCTAAAAAGTTGAGAGGGTTACGGCAAAAACTGGATGCACTTCATGTACAAAATGGACAATCTCTTTCGAAGTATCAGGGTTTCGGACGAAAACTCATCTGTTACAAAGGGATTTCATTTTTTTGAACTTATTTGAACTCCAGACTTTTTGTGTGTTCAAAATGCACCATTCAAAGCCACATCATCAATTTTCAACCCTTTCTGACTTCATTTCCTATTTTTCATGCATTTACTGATTTTTTTAAGCTAAATGACCCTGAAATTGAAAAGCACTACAAATGAACTCTGAACAGGTTGAAAGTTGGCATGGTATCATCATTTCACCCACATAGCATGTGCTAAAAAGTTGAGAGGGTTACGGCAAAAACTGGATGCACTTCGTGTACAAAACGGACAATCTCTTTCGAAGTATCAGGGTTTCGGACGAAAACTCATCTGTTACAAAAGGCATTTAATTTCTTCACATGTAACTGCAATGATATAGTTGTGGAGAGAAAGTCTTCACTTTTTCTTCGCTTGTGTCCTTTGCTTATTGCGCCGTAACCATGGATAATCTTCATCGTTTAACAGGGTGCTTGGGTCAGCCTTGACTTTGAAGGGAGGAATTTCATGAAACTTTTCATAATCTTCAGACATGTCTTTCTTGCCCTCCAATCCCACGATGTCTCTTTTTCCTGAAAGAACTATGTGGCGCTTTGGCTCATCGTATGATGTATTCGCTTCCTTATCTTTTCTTTTTCTCGGTTTGGTAGACATGTCCTTCACATAGAAAACCTGCGCCACATCATTGGCTAGGACGAATGGTTCGTCTGTGTACCCAAGATTGTTGAGATCCACTGTTGTCATTCCGTACTGTGGGTCTACCTGTACCCCGCCTCCTGACAGATTGACCCATTTGCACTGAAACAAAGGGACCTTGAAATCATGTCCATAGTCAAGTTCCCATATGTCCACTATGTAACCATAATATGTGTCCTTTCCCCTCTTGGTTGCTGCATCAAAGCGGACACCGCTGTTTTGGTTGGTGCTCTTTTGATCTTGGGCGATCGTGTAAAATGTATTCCCATTTATCTCGTACCCTTTGTAAGTCAATACAGTCGAAGATGGTCCCCTGGCCAACGAGTACAGCTCATCAGAAACAGTGTTGTCACCTATGAGACGTGTTTGCAACCAACTGCCGAAAGTCCTAATGTGTTCATATGTAATCCAGTCGTCACACTGCTCCGGGTGTTTGTAGCGCAGAATATTCTTGTGTTCATCGACATACGGGGTCACCAAGGTAGAATTCTGTAGAACTGTGTAGTGTGCTTGAGACCAAGAATGCCCGTCCCTACATATTATTGAGTCCGCTCCTAGCGTGCCTTTTCCAGTCAGTCTCCCCTCATACCGCGATTTAGGGAGACCAATCTTCTTAAGGTCAGGAATGAAGTCAACACAAAACCCAATGACATCCTCTGTTTGATGGCCCATGGAGATGCTTGCTTCTGGCCTAGCGCGGTTACGAACATATTTCTTTAAGACTCCCATGAACCTCTCAAAGGGGAACATATTGTGTAGAAATACAGGGCCCAGAATGACAATCTCGTCGACTAGATGAACTAGGACGTGCGTCATGATATTAAAGAAAGATGGTGGGAACACCAGCTCGAAACTAACAAGACATTGCACCAAATCACTCCTTAACCTTGACAGGATTTCTGGATCGATCACCTTCTGAGAGATTGCATTGAGGAATGCACATAGCTTCACAATGGCTAATCGAACGTTTTCCGGTAGAAGCCCCCTCAATGCAACCGGAAGTAGTTGCGTCATAATCACGTGGCAGTCATGAGACATTAGGTTCTGGAACTTTTTCTCTGCCATATTTATTATTCCCTTTATATTCGACGAGAAGCCAGACGGGACCTTCATACTGAGCAGGCATTCAAAGAAGATTTCCTTCTCTTCTTTGGTAAGAGCGTAGCTGGCAGGACCTTCATACTGCTTTGGATGCATGCCGTCTTTTTCATGCACACGTTGCTGTTCCTCCCGTGCCTCCGGTGTAACTTTTGTCTTCCCATACACTCCCAAGAAGCCTAGCAGGTTCACGCAAAGATTCTTCATCACGTGCATCACGTCGATTGTAGAGCGGACCTCTAGGTCTTTCCAATAGGGTAGGTCCCAAAATATAGATTTCTTCTTCCACATGGGTGCGCGTCCCGCATCGTCAGTCGAAACAGATAGTCCGCCAGGACCCTTTCCAAAGATTACTTGTAAATCATTGACCATATCAAGTATGTGATCACCAGTACGGAGGGCGGGCTTCTTCCGGTGATCTGCCTCACCTTTGAAATGCTTTCCTTTCTTTCGACATTGATGGTTGGTCGGAAGAAATCGACGATGCCCCAGGTACACATTCTTCCTGCATTTGTCCAAATATATACTGTCGGTGTCATCTAAACAGTGTGTGCATGCGTGGTATCCCTTGTTTGTCTATCCTGAAAGGTTACTGAGAGCAGGCCAATCGTTGATGGTTACAAACAGCAACGCATGTAGGTCAAATTCCTCCTGTTTGTGCTCATCCCACACACATACACCTTCTCCATTCCACAGCTGTAAAAGTTCTTCAACTAATGGCCTTAGGTACACATCAATGTCATTGCCGGGTTGCTTAGGGCCTTGGATGAGCACTGGCATCATAATGAACTTCCGCTTCATGCACAACCAAGGAGGAAGGTTATAGATACATAGAGTCACGGGCCAGGTGCTATGATTGCTGCTCTGCTCCCCAAAAGGATTAATGCCATCTGCACTTAAACCAAACCATACGTTCCTTGCGTCACCTGCAAAGTCCCCCCACCTTCTCTCGATTTTTCTCCACTGCGACCCGTCAGCGGGTGCTCTCAACTTCCCGTCTTTCTTACGGTCTTCTTTGTGCCATCGCATCAACTTGGCATGCTCTTTGTTTCTGAACAGACGTTTCAGCCGTGGTATTATAGGAGCATACCACATCACCTTGGCAGGAACCCTCTTCCTGGGGCGCTCGCCCTCAACATCACCAGGGTCATCTCGTCTGATCTTATACCGCAATGCACCGCATACCGGGCATGCGTTCAAATCCTCGTACTCACCGCGGTAGAGGATGCAGTCATTAGGGCATGCATGTATCTTCTGCACCTCCAATCCTAGAGGGCATAGAACCTTCTTTGCTTCGTACGTACTGCCGGGCAATTCGTTATCCTTTGGAAGCTTCTTCTTCATTATTTTCAGCAACGAACTAAATCCCTTGTCAGATACACCATTGTCTGCCTTCCATTGCAGCAATTCCAGTGTGGTACCGAGCTTTCTGTTGTCATCTTCGCAATTTGGGTACAACCCTTTTTTGTGATCCTCTAACATGCGATCGAACTTCAACTTCTCCCTTTCACTTTCGCATTCTCTCTGTGCATCAACAATGACCCGGCGAAGATAATCATCGGGCACATCGTCTGGTTCCTCTTGATCTTCAGCTTCCCCCATTGCAGCATCACCGTATTCAGGGGGCGGGTAGTTGTCATCATCCTCTTCTTCTTCGTTGTCTTCCATCATAACCCCTCTTTCTCCGTGCTTGGTCCAAACATTATAGTGTGGCATAAAACCCTTCTCAAGCAGGTGGAAGTGAAGGGTTTTAGAGTTGGAGAAAGCCTTCGTATTCTCACAGACAGTACATGGACAATGCATAAAACCATTCTGCTTGTTTGCCTCAGCCGCTTCGAGAAAATTATGCAGGCCCTTAATATA
Organism: Elymus sibiricus; assembly: GCA_039707655.1. Lineage (NCBI taxonomy): Eukaryota > Viridiplantae > Streptophyta > Magnoliopsida > Poales > Poaceae > Elymus > Elymus sibiricus. The sequence continues at coordinate 22,419,326 of CM077664.1, forward strand.
CTCGGAGGTGCGTCGGTCACCGTACATCCATTGCCGGTTCATCTGCGTGCGTTATATAGTTCTTATTATTGAACAACATATAACTCTCTAGAGCATCTAATTAAAACACACAAATAAGAACTTTTTTATTTTAGAAAGAAGATAAGAAGAAGAGGCTAACCACGGTGTTTCCGGCACCGAGATGGGCGCGGGCGATCGACGGCGGTGAGGACGGGGACGGGACAGGACGGACCGCCAAACCTAGACAAATCTTGAGGAAAATGGAGCTTGGACAAGGAGCTTCGAGAGGAGAAAGCTTAAGTGTGGCTCGGGCATTTCATCGAACACCTCATGTGCATAGGAGGTGAGCTAGAGCACCACAAAAGCTCTCCCACGGCCGGGCAAAAAAACAGAGCAATGCATTGCTCTGCTCGCGGGCGGGGGCTATATATAGGCCAACCATTGGTTCCGGTTCCAGCCACAAACCGGGACGAATGGTTGTGGGCCAGGAGCGAGGCGCATTGGTCCCGGTTCGTGGTTGGAACCGGGACAAAAGGGGTCACCTTTAGTCCCGGTTCCGGTTCGTGGCTGGAACCGGGACAAAAGGGGTCACCTTTAGTCCCGGTTCCAGCCACAAACCGGGACCAATGGTTGTGGGCCAGGAGCGAGGCGCATTGGTCCCGGTTCGTGTCTAGAACCGGGACAGAAGGGGTCAGACGAACCGGGACCAATGCCCCACGAGGCCCGGCCGGCGCCCTGGCCTCACGAACCGGGACTGATGCCCCCATGGGTCCCGGTTCGTGAGTGAACCGGGACTAATGGGCTTCTCAGGGGTGGACCGATGCCCTGTTTTGTACTAGTGTAGGTAAGCATATTGAAGTATGGCACTGATGTGATCCAAACCAAGAGAATAGATACCGATCGAAGTTCTCTACTGAAAATTTTCTTATTGTTCTACCGTCAGAATAGAGTAGCATATACGAGTAATTTTCATCTTATGTTGCTTTTCATGTGTTTTGTGAAATCTCTTGTTCTAATAGCAATTTCTTTATGTCTATGGTTTTTAGAAATTCAAGCCATATGTTTATTGATAGCCTATTTGTTTGCTTTTGCTACCATAATTTGGAGAACCAACTTACGGTTGCTCACCACAATGGACATCAAGAGGAATAGAATTGGCGATGCGTAAGCGAGTAATAAAAGCCATGGGCTGTTGTTCTGTCTGCTACAAATTTTAAGAATTTGTACACTTACTGAAATACCAAGGTAGAATATATGAATATTTTTTGTAGAACACACAGGTGTGTTGCTTGTTATTTCACAAAAACGATAGAAAATGTCAGTGGTAAAACACCGTTCACAGTTGGGAACAAAATACGGAAATTACTCTCCCCAACAAATAGAGACAACAACAGGAGAACACCTAGCTGATGCTTAGACTGCCCCCGAACAAAATACATGTAGAGGACAGCGTGCCACCAGATGTTTCACTCGGTGCATGGTAGCTGTTCCTTATGCATTCATGGCAGTACAACCAATTAACCAGTCATGTTAAACCATCGTCATTGGCTTACCCCAATCCACAAAAGCCATGCCACCATACTAATTCATGTTCTACCAAGGCCGGCATCACGCCTCTGCGTTCGTGCATGGCGCATGGCTTTACACTGTAACAGGCCCGTACCAGAAGCCAGTGCAGGGTGTGCACCTGCACAGGGTCTTCATATCGAGGGCCCCCCAGATTTGGTTAAGTACACTAATTGAAGTTTGTGTGAGATAATCATGCATTAGAATTTAGAAGTACTAGTAGTGAGAAAGCACTTGCATGTTATTCAGCAATCTACACACGAGATGACTACCACTGCCAGACTCCATCTCCATGTCTCTCTCCTCTTCAAATTGGAGGATACTCCTCGATTCTTTAACTCCATGTTCTCCCAATTAATTCTTTGCAATCCCCAAAATGAATCAATTATTAGCAGTGAGTAGCTACTGTCAATTATTAGCAGTGACTGTAATCTCGGCTCCACAACCATACCTCATATGCTCCATTTTCAGTAAAAACCATCTTTGGTAAGCGTAATCACAGGCAGTTTTCTTATACCATTTGTGATTAGGTGTGAGGGATATCAAATTGCATAATCATCCGGTGCCCAGCGGTGCACTGCCCCACCCCCACATCAACCGTCCTTGAGGTGTCCCACATCCGACGGCTACGCGCGAGATACTCACCAAGGGTCGACAGTCTCGTCCTACCCGCACTGCAGTCGCGACATGCTGTTCTACTGTAGGGGAAAACTTGTTCCATTCTTGCGGTAGCTGGGTATCTTGAGATGTGTTGGCTCCAGGACAGATACTCACCAACCTACCTAGCTTCTATATATATGTGGAGTATCTAAGTTCTTTGCCGCCGAATATTTGTGCGGTAACTCTGGTATTTGGTGCGGCCGTGTGTGGACCGACCATGAATAATTGTAGTTCTGTTATTGTGCAAAATTAGTTGCTACAAAAAAGGACGTGCCTTGTTTCTGAAATTGTCTGAGACACTAAATATTGTTCTGTACGTGCATGTCCTGCAAATCGGCATGGTGCGGGCGAAGCGTGCCGGTGCGTCATCAACAGAAATAATCATGCGCGTGGAGGCTTGTGCGACGTGTCCCACGCGGCGAAATTGATTAAAAAAACTGCTTCAAGTAATTGCCATTGTTCAAGTTGGTTCGTGAGAGCTTAAACCACGGTATGCTACTGTTATGTCATGAGTACGTGCGGGCATCGACAGCACTGAACATTGTGCATGGTTTCTGCATGGGGTTTCGTGTGGTTCAATCAAGGGTCCGTCGGTTTTAAGCGGCAGCAGTTAACAGTAAAGTCCAAGTAGAAAGGCCACCGCAAGCCTACGAAGTAAAGGAACCACTCCGGATCAGACTACTAGTCTGTTGCTTCCTATCAGACCAGTCTGGTGGCCGTAGGATTAAAATAGTGCTACTCGTCCGATCTGATAGGAAGGCTAGGCGCTGAATTGTTTGCTTCCTTCGTTAACTGCGTGTTTAACTGCTCCCGAATAGAACTCCATCCTGTTAGGCCTTGTACAATCCAAGGTGCTTAGAGGAGGTGCTTAGAGAAATAAACCAGGCTTTCCTTAAGCACCGGTGCTTATTTGTACTGGGTAGACGCTTAATTAGGCGTCTCTCCTATAGAAATAGGCACTGGTGCTTCAGAAAAACCGGATTTATTTTTCTAAGCACCTCTCTAAGCACTTAGCATTGTACAAGGCCTTAATTGCTTCCCGTAACTGCTCCCGTTAATTCCTCTATGTGCTGCTGGTTCATCCCTGAACCAGGAACCCTATGTGCATGACGTTACGTAACAGTCCATTTTTTAGCAACAAATTTATGTTCCCATTCACCGGACAATTGGTTTCTATGGTAAATGAGATTTGCTTCGGTTTATTACAAATTTGTGTCACGTTCTTTGTCTCGGAAGCATTACTACGTTGTTTCCATTGACAAGAAAATTACATCCAACCAAATAGTAATTTATTTTCATCAAATAAAAAACATTTTCACTTATTTCAAGAGCATCAATCTCGTGTTTCCACTGACTACAAAACTGCTTCCAACCAGATGGTAATTTGCTTCCATCAAACTGAAAAATAATTCTTCTCGCAAAAAAAAGAGAAAAATAATTAGACTTGTTTCAGAAGCATCGCGCTCTAGCTTCCAATGGCTAGAGAGTTGCTTCCAACCACATAGTAATCTTCTTCCATCAAAAGATAAAAATAGTTACACTATCACAATTACACATGCATGTTTCTAACAGATTATGTTTCAAACCTGCTTCGATATAAAAGAAATTGTGTGTCAAACATAATTTATATAGCAAAATTATGCTTCTGTCAAGTTACAAATTTGCTTCCACGGTGATGAAAATTTGCTTTGATTTAGCAGAAATTTTTGTGCGAGGTACCGATATATTTTGCCTCCAAATCATAACAATACTATTTTCATCTACTAGAGAATTGCTCGCTCCCAAAAAAGATTAGAGAAATGCTTCCATGGAAATATGGATTTGTTTCCAACAATTTGAAAAAGTATATTTATTTCAATGACCATGGGGATATGCTTCCACAGCTATGAACCATTGCGTCCGTTAATCGGAAAATTTGCTTCCATGGTAATCATGATGCACTACAAAAAATTTCATGTGGTAATCACGTATGTCGCCATTGTTCATGTTACTTGCTTCCTACATAGTGCTGGCGCTTCAAATGGTCTAGCACAAGAGGTAGTGTGACTATTTCCTCCACCTCACCACGCCCATCAGGTCCCTGTACTCCATTGCATTGATGCCGAGGATACCATGGCACTGAAGAACTACCAAAAGGACATACAGGAATCGGGTAATTTGGGAGAAAAATGAATACAGTCTCAAACATTACTTATACGTATATGCAGAAGTCTCATCTCACCTCTAGTACTCTGGATCAGCGTCGCTCGGCTAGCAGCAAGGCACCACACGCAGCAGCAGCACTGGCATTAGTGTGCGGCAGCCTGACAGTGTCTCTGGGTTGTCCACGCAGGAGAGGACAACATGCATGGGGACGCGCATAGGAGACCAGCACGGGAGAGAGCACCGGGATGACGAGGGGGGTTGCGAGCTTGCTCCGTGGATAATGGCAGGCGCAGCAATCGGATGGGACGGCGCACCGGCGCGGTCAATCTTGCGATCGTGGAAGGTCGCTGGCGGAGAGAGCCACGTCGGCAAGGGGCATGGCTAGCTCGGCAATAGAGCTGTGCCGGTGGCAGGCGAGATGAGGACGGGGTCGGGTGGGTCGGCGCGGGTGAGATTATTACGGGATTTGACCTTGGGGCGGTTGGGCCTTTGGCTGGGCCTACGGTCCCGAGTGGAGGGGAAGAGGGCAGCCCTTTGGTGGGCAGTCTAGGCCTGCTTGATATTCTTGGCTGCGGCTCAGAGGGATCGGAGCAGTTGACCTCTTTTGCCTCCCTCGTCCTGGCTCCCACTGCCGCACCCCTGATCCATTCCCCTCCCCCACCGCCGTCCTCCACCCCGGTCATCCGGCCACCGCCTCCGTCTGCCTTGGATAGCCCCTCCCCCCTCATCCGCCACAGCGGGAGGCTGGCTGCAAAACCATCAGCGGGGATGGCAACGATGGACAAGGTCAAGATGGTGCTCATGAAGAAGAACGGTATTGCCGTGGAGGATTTGGTGTCCAAGGAAGATGGCCTGAAGAGGTACGCGGAGATGTACAAGAAGCCTCTCAACCCCATGTTCATGGGGGCTGTCTCGGCTCTGTTGGATGCTTCGGCTCCGACCCACAAGGAGGGACTGGGGAGCCTGGCGGTGGCCTGATGATGTTGACTGGCGGTTCTCCCCCTGTGTGCCTTAGTTTCCCAATGTTTGTTGCTTTCCCTTTGATTCGCTGCTGGGAGGGTTTGATTAGTGTCTCGGAGCTTTCCCCAGCTCTCTGTATGTTCCTGCCTCTGTGTATCTGTTGTGAGTCAGGATGGGCTGCCGCGCTGTGTTTGTCTCGCTGCTCCTTCTATTCGTTGTTGTGGTTTGCTCAGTTCAGAGTGAGTTTGCTGTTATTGAGAGGGTGCCGTTTCCTGCTATCTCAGCGAGTTTGTTTGGTTTGCCGCGAGCTGATTGTTTGTTTATGGATCCAAAAAATTTTAACTGGAACGTCAGGGGGCTAAATAGCCAGGCCCGGAGGCGGACAGTTCACAATTTGATCTGTAGCTCTGCCTGTAATATAGTTTGCCTGCAAGAGACCAAGTTGGCGGTGGTGGACAAGTTCGTTGTCGCTGAGTGCCTGGGCAGTAACTTCTCGGATAGTTTCATTGCAAAGGAGGCAGTTGGCTCTCGTGGTGGTATTATTGTTGCCGTGGCGCAAGGATTCTCCATCAACTTGGATCATTTGGCCTCGGGTGCTCACTTCATCTCAGGCACGGTTGTGGATTTAACCTCTAACTGCTCGTGGTCCTTGACGGCCGTTTATGGCCCTCAATTGGATGCTGAAAAGATCTTATTCATGGAGGAGCTGAGGAACTGCAAGCCTCTTGTTGCCACGGATTGGTTATTAGTCGGAGATTTTAATATGATTTGCCAAGCTTCTGAGAAGAGCAATGACAATGTTAACCTACGGATGATGGGACGTTCCGTAAGATGATTGATGATTTAGAGCTCAAGGAGATTAATCTTTCGGGTAGGCTGTTCACGTGGTCGAATGAGAGGGAGAACACTGTGCACACCAAAATTGATCGGGTGCTTTGCACAAAAGATTGGGAGCTTCGCTTCCCGCATTGCCATTTGACCCCGCTGTCGACGAGCATCTCTGACCACTGCCCGATGATTCTTCAGAACATCAAGATCAAGCATTTTTGCGGATTCAGATTTGAGGCTTCTTGGCTGCACATGCATGGCTTCCCTCAAGTTGTGGCTAACTCTTGGGCAAAGCCGGTTCTCTCTGGAAATGCCATCAAACGTCTACATATCAAGCTTTCCAGAGTGGCTAAGGCTCTTAAGCGTTGGGCTAGGCAGCTAAGATTCAATCGCAAGTTCAATGAGACCCTGGCCAATGAGGTAATTTTTCAGTTGGATCTTGCACAAGAAGAGAGAGAGCTATCGGCCGAAGAGAGATGTTTTAGATCGTCGCTCAAGAGTAAGCTTCTATGCTTTGCTGCTATGGATAGAATTAGATGGAGGCAAAGATCTAGAGTCACCAAGATCAAGTGTGGGGATGCCAATTCCAAAATTTTCCATCTCCATGCTAATGGCCGAAGGAGGAAGAACTACATTCCTTCCCTATCAAATTCGGCTGGTGTGGCGGTTGCTGATCATGTCCCTTAGGAACAGCTGTTGTTCGATCATTTTAACAGATTGCTGGGGACATCAGCCAATCGTCAAGTGTCCTTCCAGAGATCTTTCTCACCTGGACGAGCCGGCCTCTATGGAGGAGCTGAGAACGGCTGTCAACGATCTGCACAGTGAAAAAGCGCCCGGACCTCATGGTTTTATTGGTGGTTTCTATCTGTCTTGCTGGGACACGGTGAAAGAGGATCTTCTGGCTGCAATTAACCAGATGCTATTGCTCAATGGGGACTCTTGGTCCTTGCTTAACAGTGCCCATATTGCTCTTATTCCCAAGACTGTTGTTGCCTCCTCTCCTTCGGATTTCCGGCCTATTAGTCTGATGCACAGTATTGCTAAAATCCTTGGGAAGCTGCTGACCTCCCGCTTAGCTGCGGATCTCCATCATCTTGTGTCTACCTCGCAAAGCGCCTTTATCAAGAGACGATCGATACAAGACAACTTTCTGTTTGTCCGGAATACAGTCAAAGATGCACACATGAAAAAGAAGCCTCTATTATTCCTGAAGCTTGACTTTGCGAAGGCTTTCGACTCCGTTCAATGGGATTACCTTATTGAGGTTCTGAGGGCTTTTGGTTTCAGCTCTCGATGGTGCGATCTCATCGCTTTAATCCTCGGCTCCTCATCTTCTAGGGTCTTGCTTAATGGCCTCCCAGGAAGGAAGATTTTTCACAGGAAAGGGCTCCGACAGGGCGACCCGATCGCGCCAATGCTGTTCATCCTTGCCCTTGAGCCACTGCAGAGATTGTTTGCGCTTGCCACTGATCATGGGCTGCTTTCTGATGTGTTCAACCATGCTGCCAAGATGAGGACCAGTCTGTATGCTGATGATGCTGCTCTCTTTCTTAACCCTGTGGCAAACGAGATCCAAATGGTGGTGGGACTGCTGAATATCTTTGGGTTGGTTTCAGGTCTAAAAGTGAATCTGGACAAGTGTGTTGTTTACCCGATAAGATGTGAGAACATACTTGTGCATGACATCTTGGCTCCTTTTGGTGGCAGGCAGGGCTCCTTCCCCTGCAAGTATCTGGGTCTCCCTCTTAGCACGAGGGCGCCCAGGAAAATCGAATGGCAACCTCTTCTGGATAAATTTGGTGTTTGGTTGAAACCATGGAAAGGAAAGCTTATGTCCAGGAAGGGGAGGTTGGAGCTGGTTAACTCGGTCCTCACTGCTCTCACAACCTACCTCTTCACCATCTTCCCTCCTCCCAAATGGCTGCTCAAGAAAATTGATCACTTTAGAAGAAGCTTCCTGTGGTGTGGGGAGGAGGATGCCCCTGGGAGTAAGTGCCTTGTCAACTGGACCAAAGTTTGCTCCCCAAAGGTTTATGGAGGCTTAGGAATCAAGGACCTCGATAGATACAGTAGAGCCCTCGGATTACGATGGCTGTGGTTGGAATGGGACGTGGAAGCTCGACCTTGGATGGGGCTGCCAGTGCCTTGCGATGAGATTGATCGGAATCTCTTTGCTGCATGTACCAAATTGGAGCTGGGCAACAGTGAAAAAATCTCCTTCGGGAGCGACAAATGGCTTCTAGACTGCTCGCTAAAGCTTTTCGCCCCTGGGCTGTTCAAGCTATCCTACAGAAAGAAGATCTCTGTGAAGGAGGGGCTGCAAAATAATAGGTGGATGAGTGGCCTCCAGCGAATCACCACTGAGCTGCAGATTGAACAACTAATCACCATCTGGACTAAAGCCCAGTCGATCATGCTTGGCCCGACCGAGGATAAAATCTCCTGGACTCTGACGGCCAACTCTGCCTATTCGGCCCGGTCAGCCTACGATGCTCAATTTTATGGTATGATTGAAAACCCCCAGTTGCAACGGGTCTGGGATGTCAAAGCGGAGGGCAAGATCAAATTCTTCCTCTGGTTAATTTTGCAAAACAGAGTTTGGACAGCAGACCGCTTCGCTGCGCGTGGGTGGCCACATGTTGACCTTTGCTCCCTTTGCGACCAGGAGATCGAATCGATTAATCACCTTCTGCTAAAGTGCCCTTTTGCTAAGGAGGTTTGGTTCTCCTTCAACACCTCTCACCCTTTTGGCTCGGCCTTGGCCCTGCGCTGTAATTCCCTTAATGGCTGGTGGAGAAAGATTTCGTGAAGCATCAAGAAGAAAGAAGCTAGATTGATGATTACCATGGCTGTGTACACGGTCTGGCATTTATGGAAGGAGAGGAACAGAAGGATCTTCGAGGGGAAAAAGGCGAATGCTGAAACTGTGGTGTCCTTGATCAGAGACGATCTGCACATTGCAGGTCCCATTCTTTGCGAGTAGTCCCCTGTATTTGATTGGCGCCCCTTTTCTTTTCTCTATGTATCTGGACTTCCAGTACCTGTACAGTATTTCCCCCTTGCTTTAATGAAAAAAGGCAGAGCTCCTGCCGTTGTCCGTCAAAAAAAAAAAAAAAAAAACTAACGTGGGTCACGGGGGATGAGGCAAGAAAATCGGCCTCGTTCGGAAATGGGACGACGGATTTTTCGGAAGCAAATCAGCCGTGAGATTGAAAATGTATCGACGTCGCTGCACTGGTCTGAGGATTGCCTCCTATCAGACGTATGATTGGAAGCGTTGAAGTAACCCTGTCCTACGTCTTCAATGATGGTTGCGTCTTGCGCGTGCGGTGTGGTCAGTACATGCATGCATACAGCCAGAGTAAATGAGCAACTTGGGTAAGGCATGCATGCATGCGCGCGAAAGTTTTGGCGGCAACTACTCCAGTAGAGAAAACGCGCCAACAAAATTTCCCGCCATCCCTAGGTCCACAGCCATCTGACACATGCCGGCCAGCGTTAACGCCCAACGCCCATCCGTCGATGGCACTACCGCTGGCAATAGGTACATGCTTGTCAGCTCCTTTCCCTAATTTCTCTCGCTCTAGCACGTACTGACGCAATTACTTGACGACCACAAGATTCCCATCTAACGGCCTGGAATAGTGGGGCACCGAACCCCGCGGTCACCAGATCCTCGCTCTATCAAATTCTGTAGTAGTATTTCCTCCACATGTCCATGCAGAATCTTGTGCTATGGCCATCCCCCATGGTAATCTCGGCCGCCATGGCAGAGGCAAATAGCTCCTTGTAAACCTCCCCACATGGGTATCCTGTACCTAGCCAAGGTTTGTTAGGGCATATATTATATTATATAGATATACTAAGATAGGCTCGTTTGAACCACCAATATTATTTTAATATAAAAAACCTTCGCACGGCGCCACATCATCCGAATTATTTCATGTTTAGATCAAATGAGTATGGATACGTCTGTACGTAACACATTGGTTAATTCGAACTCATATACGGTTTAGGTTTAGTACCACATGTCAAAAGGAATTATGTGTGTGTTTGTGTGTAAGAGAGAGAGAGAGAGAGAATACTTATTCAAGTATCAGAATCTGAGAATCGGCTAACCCACAAGAATCCTTATCCACGCATCTATTCCTGCGTCCGGAATTTAACTTTCATTTTTATTCACAAGAATCCTTATCCACAAGAATCGGCTTTAATTTTTTATCGGAAAATACTCCTAGCCAGTGTACGTATGCATCGAGCGATCGGGTATATAGCCTGCTCATCACAGAAGGATGCCTCGGCTGGTGAATTTAACTTTTCAGTAAAATTCATGTTTAAAAGAAAAATCTTTTCAATAAAAAGCACTAACTAAACGGAGGATCGTGGTGGGTGGGACCAAGCACACTGAGCAATTAAAACGAGATTAACTGAGAGGAAACGAGGAAGCGGATAGATCGGGAGGTGACTACGTGCAGGTCGAAAAGTGGCACCCAGTCCCTACGGTGCAGCTAGGGAGTGGGTGCGACCTTTCGGACGGTTTACAAGGCCGAAATGCTTTCATTCCCCACTATCACCTCCGTCTTTATAAACCCCCCACCTAGCACGCCTTCTCTCGCTAACAAGTACTCTTCTCCCTCTTGATCGGTAGCCAGGTGATATCTTCCACAGAAGAAACAACCAGAAGGCGAGGGACATGGACACCACACGCAAGGCCGCGCTGGGAGCCGCTGCGCAGATCGTCGGCGCCGTGGGCACCTACTTCTTCTGGCCGGCCGCTGTGGCCGCCGGCGCCGTGATGAAGGCCCCAGGCGCCGCCGGATTTGTTATCTCCCGCGCGGCGTTCCTGGCCAACCCGCAGCTCTACTTCCAGATCCTGCGCACTGCCGGGGCCGCGGCGGCGGCTGCCGCCTTCGCTCTGTAGGGAAGCGCAGCGCAGGCATGTACATCGCTTCTGTCGATCTACTTAAGTTACTGTTATCTCGTAAAAATGTTCCGTGTGTTGAGTTATCTTATATTTGTGTACTCTATTGATGTGCCGCTCGTTGCTTGTGTCGATGTACTGAAGTTTAGTGTTATCTCCGAATAAGATGTTGCGTGTGTCAGTTATCTTAGTATGCCCTGTTGATTTGCAAGTCTCTTAATTGTGATCTATGATATTTGCATGATCTAGTCGACGGCTACGCAAGTTTTCTTGCTGATCGCTCCTCCATTTGTTATCTTTACTACATCGTTTTTTATTTCGTCCCTCCACCAACTTTTACACACCGATATGTGGGCCAAATGAAATATCTCCTTACGAAAATACTAACAATCTCCAACCTCTCGTCTTGATTCGCGCCACATCACCTCCTTCTTCTTGTTCCTTTCTTCGCTAATTTTTTTTAAATAATACATTTTTTTTAATAAATTTGAGAAATAATACACGGTTTAGACATTTTCTGAAAATAGGATCCAGTCGGCTTAGGTTAAGCCGACTGGATCTAGTCGGCCACGGTATAGCCGATTAGGTCCAGTCGGCTTAACCTAAGCCGACTAGATTCTTTTTAATTCTTTTTAACTGCAGTGGGTACTAATCGGCTTAGGCTAAGCCGATTGGAACTAATCGGCTTAGGCTAAGCCGATTAGTTCCAATCGGCTTAGCCTAAGCCGACAGGTGCATGAGATCAAGAGGAGTAGTCGTGATCTGTCCCAAATATGACAGGGTGGGTCTGGCTTGTATAGTTGTATTGTTATATAGAGTATTGTTAGTTGTGCCATGGTCGTACATACCTTGGATCTTCCGCACATATTCCTAAGCACGACTGCTCAAGCCAAGCCCACAAGCCGTTGTTATATGTTAGAGCTTCATGTCCTTCCAGCTGAAAGCTGAAAGAGAGAGCTATAGGTAGAGAGCTAGATGATTTCTTTGATATAACAAGAGCTTGCTTAGAGAGTGGCAGACAGCTAGGCCGGTGATGGACTCCGCAACGGTGCTGCTGCTAGTTGCGGTGGTCGCCGTCCTCCTCTGCTACCCTCTGGTCCTGCCGGCGCTGCCGCCTTCTCCACCGGCGCTCTTCGTCTGGATCCCCGTGCTCATGCTGCTTCTGCTCTTCGCTCTCGCTTTCTCCCCCGCTCACTGATGATGATGCATGCACAGTACCCAGCTAGCCTAGCTGAATCCCAAGGTTATTTTTCTCATCCTCCTAGCCAGCCATGCATGTATGATGCTTGCGAGAGGTGAAACATTGTAGAATCCACAGCTAGCTAGCTAGCTAGGAGATCAGCTAGTTCGTTCAACCAATTTTCTGATAATATGTAGGATCATTTAGGGAAACACTTTGTGTCTCGTAATTATCTCGATCGAATAAAGATGTAGTATTCCGTAGAACAATTAAGCCCTTAACAGAAATTGAAAAGACAAGCTATCTATATCTTGACTCTGGATTTTAATGTCTTCTGAACGACAAACGAAATGAGATCGAGGGGATCTTTCTTTTCCAATAACAAATGAGCATGAGCAGACCAGCTCCAGTGCATGGCACAATCTATATGTGTACGTGTGTGTGGTTGCAATGACATCGAGATCCAGCTTGATTCGCGAGACCTACCACACCAGCTACCTGGGAGTTGATTAGCTAGAAATTAGTCGCCCGGGACCTACAATATTTGGATACAAATATATTTAATATAATTATTCTGTGTTGCCCGGGGCCTACAATATAAAAGGAGGATAACCCCTGGCTTGAGCACAGCCATAGCCATGCTTACTACTGCTATGGTGACTACTCCTCTTGATCTCATGCACCTGTCGGCTTAGGCTAAGCCGATTGGAACTAATTGGCTTAGCCTAAGCCTATTAGTTCCAATCGGCTTAGCCTAAGCCGATTAGTACCCACTGCAGTTAAAAATAATTAAAAAGAATCCAGTTGGCTTAGGTTAAGCCGACTGGACCTGATCGGCTATACCGTGGCCGACTAGATCCAGTCGGCTTAACATAAGCCGACTAGATCCTATTTTCAGAAAATGTCTAAACCGTGTATTATTTCTCAAATTTATTAAAAAAATGTATTATTTAAAAAAATTAGCCCTTTCTTCTAGGACACATCGTGCTCATGAGGTCCTCCTCCCTTTTAGTTTACTAGCAAACATGCCCGTGCGTTGCAATGGGAGAAACAAACTCTCGCACATCCCTACTAAGTCATCCGTGTTGCTACTTTTTCTCTTTGTACCATGGTCGATAGTGGTCACTTGTCCACCATTTTACGACAAACATGATCAGTCTCAAGGCGGTGAGCTTGGTGATCACACTCTAGCATGCCACTTTGAGTCCCTCCCTGCACCGACTTGTAATTTTGCATGCGTTGCAACCGTGACATGCATCTTCACGTGGTTCAACATCAATCATGTCTTAACATATCAAGCGGTGCATTTCCTTATTGAGCACACACAATAATGATTCTTAATGCATATTATGTAAGGTAGCAAAAATTAATATTCATAAAGTTCATTCTCATTGGCTACAAAACAATCAATTATCAACTTGACATTCACATTGTCCTAAATAATGTACTCATTACAAAGTATTATAATATAAACATGGCCAAGCATAATTTATATGTACCTCACATGAGATTCAAAAGAACATTGTACTTCTTATACTTTATCTAGAAACGAAGAGCCGAAGAGGCATATGCACGCAGACACACAAGCATCTAGTCAGTTGCGAAGCTCCTCCACCGGCAAGCTTTTTGTGTTAATAAAAATCAAACCTTCATACATGTAGGTTAATTACCGTGCTATTTGCTTACCAGTGGCGGGCGCCAGTTTGCGCCTGCCACTGGTAACATCTGTCCAGATTAGACGTGGGACAAATGTTACTAGTGGCTGGCACAAAACCGCTCCCGCCACGGGCAGCCATACGTGCCTGCCACTGGTAGTTTTTGTCCCACGAATATTCTGTCCAAAAATACCAGTGGCGTGTTAGTATTGATGCCCGCCACTGGTAACTCAAGTAGAAGTGGCGGGCGCAGTTTTATGCCCGCCACTAGTAACTTTTTCTACCCGTCACTAGTAGTAACTCATGTACTAGTGGCGGGCGCTTTTTTTGTGGCGGCCACTGGCATTTTTTTCCGCCATTTTTTTTGTAATATTAGGGTTTTAGTGTTTTAGGTTTAGGCTTACGGGCCAAATTTTTTTTTACATTAAAGGTACATCATTTAAAGTTTAATGTAAGAGTTTGGCCCTTTTTACAGTTAATTAGCTATTTTTAGGACATTAAATAGATTTATACATATTTAATGGTGGTAAATGCACTTAAAGGCTTAAATATAGCAGGCTGACCAGAAACAATGCCAAATTTTGGCATGTCACATGTAATGGTGTATGTTGAGTGTAGAAATTTTTTGAACACTAACCGAGGAAGGAGCGGTTGCTTCGAATGAAAATCGGTCTATTTCAAATGTCTAGAAATGCATTTAATTGCTTAAATATAGCAAACGAATCCCAAAAATGCCAAAATTTGACATGATGCATATAATGTTGTGTATTGAGTGTGGAAAAAATTTCAAGGTCAACTAAGAAAGCAACGCTCGATTCACATGCAAACTTGACCCATTCCCTCTCGAAACCTAGTTTCTTCCTCGGAGATGGTCCGGTTTATGAGCAGTCTATGTGATAACTTTTGGAAAACATTCTCAATTTTTTACCACATCCTCTATGGGTCATATCATGACATCATGCCAAGTTTCATGATTTTTGGGCATCGTTTGAATTTTTCTTCATTAAAATGCCAATAACCACCATGTTGGTTCCACGATCTCGGCCACCAGGTGTATGAGACTCCTTATTTTTCCTTACACAAGGACTAAACATATACTAAAGACCACTAATAAGATTTTTCAACCCATTCCTGGTGATTATTTCATGTATCTGCAGTTCAAATTTGAATTATACCCATTAAATGTCTAGAAATGCATTTAATGGCTTAAATATAGCAAACGGACCGTGGAAAATGCCAATTTTTTACATGATAATGGTGTGTATTGAGTGTGGAAAAAATTTCAAGGCCAACCAACAAAGCAGCGGTCAATTCACGTGCAAACCTAGCCCGTTCCCTCTCGAAACCTAGTGTCTTCCTCGCAGATGCTCCGGATTGTAAGTAGTCTATGTCACAACTTTTGTGAAACATTATAATTTCTTTACCACTGCCTCTAAGTGTCATATCATGACACCATGCCAAGTTTCGTCATTTTTGGACTTGGTTTCAATTTTTTGGAATTAAAATACAAATAACCACCATGTTGGTACCTGAGTCTCGACCACCTGGTGTCTGAGACTCCTCTTTTTTCCTTTCGTGCCAAGTCTCAGGATTTTTGGGGCTTTCTTAGAATAAAAATGACAATAACCTACATGTCGATGGTGGGGGTCTGTGGTCGATCTCTGGTGTATGGGATCGGACATAGCCCTTTTCTTGCTCACATTTTCCCCGAGGGGTGCGGGGGGCGGCCCCCCGGTAGAAATTTTTACAAAATAATAGCAAAAAATGGAAAAAAGATAGCAGTGGCGAGCCCTAGAAATTACCCGCCACTGGTAACTGTATTATCTATGGTAGCGCCCGCCACTGGTACTTGGGCGATCCTGCGTGGTCGAAATGATTCGTTCTGATTGGCAGAACCGTGCCTCCCACGGATCGCCATCCCGGACGTCCATTTCTCTCTTCCTCCCATCCATCCGCCTACCGATCTATCTTTCTATCTCTCTCTCTTTCTCGAGCCCCCCTCCCCCTCCTCCGCCTCCATCCTCCACCACCCAGCGATGGCGGCAGCCCATCGGGATCCACGGGGACGGCGGCCAGACAGAGGCGAACCCTAGCCGCAGCTGGTCGCCGGCACGTCTCTGCTGCTCACCCCCCGCGACCTCCACGGATCCGCGGGGTAGCAGTCAGGGACACCCTCCTCCATCTCCCTCCTCCAACTCGCAGCAGTGAGCTCCGCCTTCCCTCAATCGAGATCCTCTCCTCTCCTCTTCTTCCTTCTCTCTCTGATCCCCTTGCTTACCTTTTCATTTGATTCGGAGCAGCAGGCACCCTCCCTCCTTGGACGAGAATGACCACCGGGACCTCCAGCGGCGGCATCGAGCGGATCGAGGAGCGGCGGCTTCTAGCGGATCGAGGAGCGGCACATCCACCTGTTCTTCCAGCCGCCGACCCGGGAAGAGCGTGGCATGAGATAAACGCTGAAGAGGTCAGGCTCCTTGGTCGCCGGTGGCCGTGCAGTTGCCGACACCATCGTCCATGTGTCCACTAGATCGACGCCGCCGCCACTGCAAGTTCAGGCATCTGTGTAGTGGATGGTGTCGTTTTGGTGTATTTTCTTTGTATTGTGATGATTTTATAATGTACAGCCTATTGTGGCGTATTTTTTGTGGTCTATTTATTTTTAAATCTATAAATAGCTACCAGTGGCTGGCAGAATAAAGAGCCCACCATTGGTGCACTGACAACCAGTGGCACGCTTAAATTTACACCCGAATTACCAGTGATGGGCACATATTTGTGCTCGCCACTTCTACCCTATTAGCAGTGGCGAGAGGTCAGTGGCGAGCGCAGCTGAGCCCAATGCACGCCACTAATGCCCATTTGGTGCCCGCCACTGCTAGGCATTCCTACAGTAGTGTCACCGCAAACGCCGCAGAAAATATTTGCGATGGGGGTGGGTCACACACATTTTACAAAAACGAAACATGTGCGATGTTGGGGTCTATCGCACATGCTTGCTAACAAGAAAATGAGTGTGATGTGGTCAGCATAACATACGTTTCATTACAAGGAAACATTTGCGGTGTGGGCCACTATCACACACGTTTTTTACCTAGGAAATGTTAAAAGTTAGATGGGCTTTAGGCCCATATACCAAATAATTCCCAGATAAATCTTCGAGGCCCATCTGTGGTTTCATGACATGGTGGGAAGTTTAGTCCCACCCCGGGAGTGGACGAGAGTTGGGTCCAACATATAAGGAACACTCTTCCACATCCCATTGGATTATGTGAAGAGCAGTGGTACATGCACGCTCCTCCTCCGCCGACCATCTTGCCCGCGCGTCGTGTTTCTTGAACAAGCCGAGCTCAGACCTATGTCATGTGTGCGCTTTATATTTGCCTGTGGGAAATGGATAATTAATTGCTAATTAATTACAACTCATTAGATCTGTTCGGATAGTGGGCTGTTACCGACTCGGCCGTGGGCTCACCTCCCACGTGTCCCTACCCGACCGCCTATATATTGGAGACGTCGGCAACCCTTGCCGTCACCTTATCCGATCGCATCTGCTGTCTGCCTCCTCGGGCATGCATCACCATCATTCCTCTCGCTGCTGCTTCTTCCGGCTACTCCATCCCGGCGATCGTGTGCACGGTTGTATGGACGAGCAGGCCTTTGAAGACACATCCTTTGAGATCCTGCATCGGGAGAAGGGGATACGGTTTTTTGGGAGCGTCTCGGCGTGACTGTTCACTTTTGTTCATCTGCTTCCACGACTTCCCCAATGATGCCATGGGTGACAACTCTGATAATGCTACGAAGAATGTCGCGGCCATAACCTTCCCGACTGGAGGGTATGATTTGTTCATCTTCTTACTGGTTCATGGATGTGCAGTACTTATGAGTTTCATAATCTCGTATGATCTATGTCTAGTACGCACTTGTATGAATACTTTACAGTATACCATTAATCTTGCTAGCAACGTGGTCATGTTTTTCATATGGATTAAATTAATCCAAAAATTGCTAATATATCTAACAATCCAAAAACCCATATTTTTATCGGCAATTTTCGATCCATGGCTTTGCCACTGCGTTGAAACCGAACCCGTTTACGGGTGTCCACTTCTAACATTGGCAGACCAAAACCATCTTGTGGCTCACGGCCATGAATGTGTATTGGGTGGCGGCTGACACTTTCGAAGGAACGATTACTCCTGAACTAGAGAAGACGTTCAAGGAGGCCACTGCCGTCTTTGTGGGTGCCATTCTAAGCGTGACCGGAGAAAAGCTAGTGGACGCATATTTACATATGCATAATGCCAAAGAACTGTGGGATGCGCTTGACGCTAAATTTGGCGCAACTGATGCTGGCAGTGAATTGTATGCCATGGAGCTATTTCATGACTACAGGATGGCTGATAACCGTTCTGTGGCGGACTAGGCTCATGAGATATTGTGCATTGGTAAGGAGCTCGAACTCCTTAAGTGTTAGATACCCAAAAAAATTGTTGCAGGATGAATTATTGCTAAGCTCCCTCCTTCGTGGAGGAACTTTTCTACTTCTCCAAAGCACCAAAGGCAGGAGATCTCGGTTGATAATCTCATTGGATCTCTTGGTGTAGAAGAGAATGCGAGAGCAAAGGACTCACACACCAAAGGGGCCGAGGGAACATCTAGCACCAATGTGGTGCAGAAAAATTTCCACAAGTTCAAGGGAAAGAATGCAGTCCAAACTATCAACTTCAAGAAGAAGGGTAAGAAGAATAATAAGGGTCAAGAAATGGACAAAGATGGCTGCTTTGTCTGTGGCGAGGACGGCCATTGGGCTCCTAGGTCTCCATAGCAGAAGGACATGAAGTGGGGACAGAATTCTAAGTCTGTCAATATGACCATGAGCAACAACCATGATGGTGGAGCATCTGGGTACGGTAATTTACTTACTATACTTTTTGTTTGTCAGTCTACCGATCGGTGGGTTGACAGAGGTGCTAATATTCATGTGTGTGCTGATATTTCCTTATTTTCTTCTTACAAGGTCGCAAGAGATTGCTCCTTCTTGATGGGGAACGACACACATGCTTCTGTTCATGGTGTTGGCACTGTAGATCTGAAGTTTACTTCAGGAAAGATCGTGCAGCATGCCCCTCAATCAACAATAATGTCGTTAGTGGCTCCCTTCTCTTTAAAGAAGGGCTTAAGTTGGTTTTCGAATCTAATAAAGTAGTCATATCCAAGTATGAACTTTTTGTTGGTAAAGGTTACGAGTGCGGAAGTCTGTTTAGCCTTTCCCTAGCAGATTTTTGTAATAAGGTTGTGAACCATATACATTATAGTGTTAATGAAACCGAATTTTATCATTCACGACTTTGTCACATTAATTTTGGTTGTGTGACGTGACTAGCCAAGACGAATTTAATCTCGGGTTTCACCTTTGCCAAGGCTCTATTATTGCTAAGCTCCCTCATTCATGGAGGAACTTTTATACTTCTCCGAAGCACCAGAGACAGGAGATCTCGGTTGAGAATCTCATTGGATCTGTCAGTGTAGAAGAGAATGCAAGAGCAATGGACTCACACGCCAAAGGGGCCGAGGGAACATCTAGCACCAATGTGGAGCAGAAAAGTTTCCACAAGTTCAAGGGAAAGAATGCGGTCCAAAGTACCAACTTCAAGAAGAAGGGTAAGAAGAACAATAAGGGTCAAGACAAGGACATAGCTGGCGGCTTTGTCTATGGCGAGCCTGGCCATTGGGTTCCTAGGTGTCCATAGCACAAGGGTAGGAAGCCGGGATAGAATTCTAAGTCTGTCAATATGACCATGAGCAACAACCATGATGATGGAGCATCTGGGTACGGTAATTTACTTACTATACTTTCTGTTTGTCAGTCTACCGATTGGTGGGTTGATAGAGGTGCTAATATTCATGTGTGTGCTGATATTTCCTTATTTTCTTCCTACAAGGTCACAAGAGATTGCTCCGTCTTGATGTGGAAGGATGCACATGCTTCTGATCATGGTATTGGCACTGTAGATCGGAAGTTTACTTCAGGAAATATCGTGCAGCTGAAGAACGTGCAACATGTCCCCTCAATCAACAAGGATGCCGTTAGTGGCTCCCTTCTCTGTAAAGAAGGGTTTTAGTAGGTTTTCGAATCCAATAAAGTAGTCATATCCAAGTATGAACTTTTTGTTGGTAAAGGTTATGAGTGCAGAAGTCTGTTCGGCCTTTCCCTAGCAGATTTTTGTAATAAGGTTGTGAACCATATACATTCTAGTGTTAATGAAACCAAATTTTATCATTCATGACTTTGTCACATTAATTTCAGTTGTGTGACATGACTAGCCAAGATGAATTTAATCCCGGGTTTCACCTTTGCCAAAGGCTCTATTATTGCTAAGCTCCCTCCTTCACCAACAAATAC
Organism: Elymus sibiricus; assembly: GCA_039707655.1. Classification (NCBI taxonomy): domain Eukaryota; kingdom Viridiplantae; phylum Streptophyta; class Magnoliopsida; order Poales; family Poaceae; genus Elymus; species Elymus sibiricus. The sequence goes on from CM077664.1 coordinate 22,439,650, forward strand.
TTGTTGCAAGATGAATTATTGCTAAGCTCCCTCATTCATGGAGGAACTTTTCTACTTCTTCGAAGCACCAGAGACAGGAGATCTCGGTTGAGAATCTCATTGGATCTGTCGGTGTAGAAGAGAATACGAGAGCAATGGACTCACACGCCAAAGGGGCCGAGGGAACATCTAGCACCAATGTGGTGCAGAAAAATTCCAAACTTCCAACTTCAATAAGAAGGGTAAGAAGAACAATAAGGGTCAAGACAAGGACAAAGATGGCTGCTTTGTCTATGGTGAGCCTGGCCATTGGGTTCCTAGGTGTCCATAGCACAAGGGCAGGAAGCCAGGATAGAATTCTAAGTCTGTCAATATGACCATGAGCAACAACCATGATGGGGGAGCATCTGGGTTTGGTAATTTACTTACTATACTTTTTGTTTGTCCGTCTACCGATAGGTGGGTTGATACAGGTGCTAATATTCATGTGTGTGCTGATATTTCCTTATTTTCTTCTTACAAGATCACAAGAGATTGCTCCGTCCTGATGGGGAATGACGCATATGCTTCTGTTCATGGTGTTGGCACTGTAGATCGGAAGTTTACTTCAGGAAAGATCGTGCAGCATGTCCCCTCAATCAACATGGATGTCGTTAGTGGCTCCCTTCTCTGTAAAGAAGGGTTTAAGTTGGTTTTCGAATCGCATAAAGTAGTCATATCCAAGTATGAACTTTTTGTTGGTAAAGGTTATGAGTGCGAAAGTCTGTTCAGCCTTTCCATAGCATATTTTTGTAATAAGGTTGTGAACCATATACATTCTAGTGTTAATGAAACCGAATTTTATCGTTCATGACTTTGTCACATTAATTTCGGTTGTGTGACATGACTATCCAAGGTGAATTTAATCCCGGGTATCACCTTAGCCAAAGTCTCTAAGTGCCATACTTGTATTCAAGTAAAGCAACCTCACAAGCCTAACAAGACTGCGGAGGAAAGACACTTGGCACCATTAGAGCTTACACATTATGATATGTGTGAGATGAATGGCGTGTTGACTAAAGGTGAAAAGAAATACTTCATGACATTGATAGATGATTCCACTGGATTTTGCTATGTGTATATTTTAAAAACGAAAGATGAGGCTCTACACTACTTTAAAATCTATAAGGCAGAAGTTGAAAATCAACTTGAAAAGAAAATCAAACAGGTCCGATCAGATCATGGTGGAGAGTACTTTTGAAATGAGTTCAATTTATTCAGTGCTGAACATGGCATTATTCATGAGAGGGAGCCTCCCCATTCAACCTAGTCAAACGGGGTTGCCGAACGGAAAAAGCATACTCTAACAGATCTGGTTAACGCCATGTTAGATACTTCGAGTTTATCCAATGCATGGTGGGGGGAGGCTATAATGACATCATGTCATGTCCTGAATAAAGTTTCCACTAAGAATAAAGAGATTACCCCCTATGAGCAATGGGAGAAGAAAAGAACGACACTCTCTTACTAACGCACTTGGGGTTGTTTGGCGAAAGACAACCTGCCAATTTCCAAAAACCATAAGCTTGGACCAAAGACCGTTGACTGTGTTTTTCTGGGTTATGCTCAACATAGCGTTGGCTATAGATTTCTAGCGGCGAAATCTGAGGTACCTGACATGAAGGTCGATACTATAATGGAGTCTAAGGATGCTACATTCTTCGTGGATATTTTTCCTATGAGAGATATGCAAAGCACTTCTAGACAGGAATCTGATGAGACTCTTGAAACTGCCATTTTGATGGAATATTATGAATGAACACATGATGAAAATCCTATGGTGGAAGATAATGAAGCTCCTACTAGGAGCAAGAGACAGAGGACCGCAATGTCCTTTGGTGATCATTCCATTGTGTACCTCATGGATGACACTCCCAATTCCATTTCATAAGCTTATGCACCTCCAGACGCTGACTAATGGAAGGAAGCGGTCCGTAGTGGGATGTATTCCATCATGGCTAGCGACACATGGGAGATCACTGAACGTCCCTATGGTTGTAAACATGTGGGATGTAAGTGAGTGTTCAAAAAGAATCTTAGGCCTGATGGTACAATTGAAAAGTACAAGAGGCTAGGCCTATGCCCTAGGGTTATACCCAAAAGGAAGGCAAAAATTTCTTCGATACTTACTCAGATGTGGCCAGACTGACCACTGATGTTCCCTGACTATAGTGCCAAAAAGAATATCTGTTGGGCCCTGAATAGCAACGGTTTGTAACAAGCAGAAGATTCTCCCTCGGTGAGAACCAAGGTTATCAATCCATGGATTTCTTTACTAGCCCAATGATTAGCCCTACACTCAACTAAGAAACTTTGTATCTTGGTCCCTAACTTGTCTAGTGAGAGTGTCAACCTCACTAGCTTTCCTAGTTACAAGGATTAATGCATCTTGTGTGTGGGAATGAATTTTTTTGCAAAGGAAAAACAAATTATGGTTTCATATAAATTAAATTGCTGTGTTTATGGTTAATCCTACATGTCATGATTGCATATAGGCATTACGTCCTTATATCCATAGACCGCTCAAAAGCATGCACTTATAGCTAATAATCCACCCAAAGACTGAAATCCATCATGCATCTCGAGGTATTAAGTAATAAAATAGAGTATTGCATTAAGCAAGTTGACATAATGTTGATACTATATTCTCCTTACCTCCAGCTCATCACCGAGGCAACTATCTTTTTATCCTTAGTGGCAATAACACAATACAAGCATTCTTATCTTACTATGAGCAAAATAGATTACTTGCAAGATTAAACCCAACTAATGCACACCACTCCCTCTTGCAGATGATTCATCTTAACATGGCCAATGAATAAACTAATAGATTGGAGAGCATGTACATCTATAAATTATCCAGCAAAGAACCAAAACAAACTAAATAGAAATCAATATATAATCTGATCATAAAGTGACAATTCATCACACCACAACAAACACACCAGGATTGCATCTGATTGATTACAATCATGTCAGGTAGCTCATGTGATCTTTTATTTGAGGAACGGGAGAGAGTAGATGCCACATCGCTACTGTTATGGACCCATAGTCCAAACAGGACTACTCATACATGGTCATGGGAGCAGCAAGGGTGATGAACATGGTGTCGATGATGATTTCACCCTCTGATGGAGTACCAGGGAAGAACTCCAGATTGGATCGCCTCGGCTCGCGACGAATCAGTGGCAGAAAAAATACACAATAAATCTGTCAGGAAGTTTCGAGGGGTGGCGGGGGGGGGGGGTTCTATATAAAGCTAGAGAGATAAAGGTCTGCTGGAGACGGTGGACAGGGCCCCCCCACACCCCCTTGGCACACCCTAACCCTAGGGCACGTGGGGTGGGCAGGTGGGGCCTAGCTGGACACCTCTGGCCCATCCTTTGACCTAAGGTTGCTTCTGTTCTGAAAAGTTCCGTCATAGTTTTATTTGATTTTTTTGGTCCCTGAAAAATTCTTGTTCCTGTTGCACCAAAAAACACTAAAAATACTACAGCTAGCACTTGGCACTGAATTAATATGTTAGTCCAGAAAAAATGATAAAAACTATGCCAAACCTATGTATAAGTGATATGAATATAACATGAACATAACAAAAATATAGATACGTTTGAGACATATCAACCACCACTCAAGTGCTACTCTCATTGGCTGCCTCTCATGGTTTTTGTCATCCATCAGATGGTTTTGAAGATGGCTTTCCTAAACGGAGAGTTATATGAGCAAATCTACATGCAACAGCCATATGGCTTTGTGGTAGATGGTCAGGAAGGAAAGGTGTGCAAATAATTGAAATCTTTGTATGGCATGAAACAAGCACATAAGCAATGGCATGAGAAGTTGGACAAAACTTTAACGTTTGTTGGCTTTGTTGTTAATGAAGCTGAAAATTTTGTATACTATCGCCATGGTGGGGGTGAAGGAGTTATACTGTGCTTGTATGTTGATGACACAATGATATTTGAGACCAACCTCAAAGTCATCGAGGAGGTTAAGATTTTTCTATCTCATAACTTTGAGATGAAACATCTTGGTGTGGCTGATGTTATCTTGAACATCAAGTTGTTGAGCGATGAGAATGGTGGGATTACACCTTTCCAATCCCATAATGTTGAGAAGATTCTGAGTTGCTTTGGTTATTCTGATTGCAAACCTTCTCCAACACCATCAATCCTAGTGTGTTGATTCGAAATAATGAAGGGATAGCTAAGGATCAATTGAGATACTCTCAAGTTATTCGCGCACTCATGTACCTAGCTTGTTCTACAAGGCTTGACATCGCGTTCGCTATGAGCAAACTGAGCCGGTTTGTTTCCAATCTAGGAGATGTACAATGGCATGCTATTGAAAGAGTTATGCACTATCTGAAAGGTACCATAAGCTATGGACTTCACTATACCAGATACCCAAGGATATTTGAAGGGTATAGTGAATCTAACTGGATTTCTGATGCTAATGAGAAAAAGGCCACTAGTGGATATATTTTCACACTTCGAGGTGGTGTTGTTTCATGGAAGTCTTGCAAGCAGACCATTTTAACGAGGTCAACAATGGAAGCAGAACTCACAGCATTAGATACATCTACTTCCAGGAAATCATGTGATGCCCATTTGGAGGTATACATCCAACTTCGATCCATCTTTCGATCAATACCTATAAGATATAATGAAATTAATTAGTAGATAATTTTGGCATGACCTTTGCTAAAAATGACACAAATTGAGTGTGCCAGAAATTTGACAAAATGTTGACGAATCAACATTTTGTCAAAACATTGGCAACTCATATATATTCCCTGAATAAAGAAACATGAAGCAACTTGAAGTTGTTGCCTTTGCTCGATGGCCGGTACCACACATATATTCTCATGAAGAAAGTCGTCACATAACAATATATGGCTCGATGACCGAACACAAACTTGCACAAATATTCGTCTCATACAATCGGTACATGTCGACAACTCCAAAATTAAATCTCACCTAGAGTAGCCGGTGGTGGTGGAAGCCTTAGGCTGAGAGGAGATATTAATTAACTAGGAAAGCACGCTTATGGAGGTGAGAGGGGTTTGGGTGGTGAGGGGGAGGGGCTAGCTAGCTATATTAATGGGAATAGAGAGAGTGTGTGTGTGTGTTCTTTAATGGAGGGGATATGGAGGGGGAGGGAGTGGTGTTTAGTGGAGAGGAGGTGGAGAAGAGAGAGTGAGTGTTCTTTAATGGAGGGGAGGTGGAGGAGAGAGGGGGGGGGGGGGGAAGATCTAGTGTGGGGGTGGAGAGGTGGGAGAGAGAGCTAGCTAGATCAAAAAATGGAGATGTCTAAGGTGGGGGATGTGGGAGGAGTAGGAGGGGGGGAGAAGAAGTGAAGGAGGAAGAAGAATGAGCTCAATGAATAGTGAGCTTCAGGCTCAATTATTGGGGCTAGTTACCCACATTACCAGTGGCAGGTGCAAAGTCCAGCCCGCCACTTGTAGTGTCCCATGGGTAACCAATTCTGCAGCAGTTTGTTTTGATCCGGCAATAATGAATATGGGGCAGCATACGCGTAGCAAATCTAGATGGGTGCACATGGAACACAGAGTTTATGCAGGTTCAGACCCTCGTGAGGAGATAATACCCTACTTCCTGTGTTTGGTGGATTGTATTGCTTGTGCGTCGTATGCGGTACCGCAAGGCCTCGAGAGGAGCTCTCACGGTTGCTAGGGTTTGTTGTGGGTCTATCTGAATGTCTTGGGTTGCGTACCGACTGGGGGATCCCTCTCCTGCCTTATAGAGTTGGCAGGGGTAAGGTTACATGAGCCTGGATCGGTTTACAAGTAGATCTCCTAGTCGGTTATAACTAGAATCCGGTATGCTTGGTAAATACATGTTTATGTCTTGTAGTCCAAGTTGATGATGCGCCCCGATGTACAAGTCAAACTCCGAGTCATCTGCCTTGACTATACCTGGGAACTATGTCATCATCACTTGGTCGGGGTCTTGAGTAAATCTATGCTGAGGAGAAGTTTCGACTTAGTTGAAATCCTCCTATTGCATCACCATTTCATGTACTTCTGGGGGGCTTCTCGAAGAATATAATAGAATTCATATGAATACAATATTTGTATGAGACATGAAGACATACGAAGATGTATCTGTTTACAATGAAGACGATGTTCCCGAACACTCTATCCCAGGCCGTGCGGGATCAGGAATAAGGAGCAGATATGGAAAACAACACGAAGGAATCCAAAGTTAAACCGACTAAGGGGGTTTCTTTTCTTATTCGTAGCAGTCTTGGAGTCCGGATCGGTTTCGACCTGACTTGGAGGTCAAGGTAGGATGCATATAAAAGGACCTGGCGGACTAGGTGAAAACTCAAACAACTTAATGTCAAGAAGCCCAAGAAAAGCGACGCATCAACACAGGATGTCTAGCCGATTAGGGTATTAACTTATTTAGCCACAAATACTCTTGTAATCTTTTCGAGATAGTAAGATCGACGGAAGGCAGAAAGTATGGTTGTTACCCAACTCGTGGTCCTAAACCTGGGTAAATCGTGTCTCCATCATCTTCATCATCGTTCCAGTATCGCCGGTGGGGTCCTTGTATAGTCCCACCTCCATGTTTTCGAATACGTATACCCCGTATATGCGGTCCGTGAATTTCATACAATGACAGGGGGTGCTACAAGTTTATTGTCTAGCCTCAATGCTATGACAGATAGATATATGTGCTACTCTATAATTTGAATCCAAATCTAGACACAAAAAACAACTCCCAATTAAAAATAATTTCAAATATATGTATTCCAAAATAATAAACTTGTGACCATGTAAAATCAAAATTCATGTCCTTTGTACGATCTTCTTTAAAATTAAATTAAATTCGGAACTTTCATCAGTTTTAAAATAGTAAGATGGATTTGTAGTATTTATCTATTATTTTCTCAATTTTGACGTTTGTCATACCCGGGGAAAAGGAAAGCATCACGCTAATTTCGAGAATAAGTCATAGTATATGGTCACGTACTACTCTATGGATCGAATCCAAATCTAGACAACTCGTATTTAAAAATAATTTATATATGCATTACAAAATAGTAAATCTGTGACCTTGTAAAAGGAATATCAAAATTAAAGTTCTTTATAGGATCAATTTAAAATCAAATTAAATTAAGAACTTTCATCTGCTTTAAAATGGTAAGATAGATTTCGAGCATTTATCTATTACTCATGTTTGCCGCTAATCATAATTGGAGAGAAGGAAAGCATCATGCTAATTTCGTGAATAACTCATAGTAAGCCAATAGATATCATAACATAATTTTAGCATCAAACCAACTGCAGATAAGCTCCGTCAACTGTACCAAACCAAATATGCCCAGTTGCAGCACGCTTGCATAGGCCTATCACCGGGCCTAGTGGCTAGCAAGTTTTGGACGCTAGGATCAGCAAGTGCAAGTCCTTTTCATCTAAAGTTATACAGAGCTTAATATCGGGTTGGTAGCAGATTGGCTTTGGCATAATAAAATATTGGATAGCAGATGATATATGGAGTGATACATTCCGCTATTGAAAGTTGTTCAAAATTTTGAGTTATAGACGTACATATCATAAGCCATTCTAGTGTCTTTTTTTTTTTTTTGAGGTTGATAAGCCATTCTAGTGTCAAGCCTATTCTCATACAAATCGGACAATATCACCACACAATGACTGTGCTAGTTAAGTTCAAAAAAAAGACATTGTAAAACGTAAAGCAGGATGCCGATACCAATATATCGCCGACCTTGTGCACATCAGCTTTCAGTCACAAGTCAAGTCGTCTAAGCCGAGCGCACTGACTCAACAAGCCAAGCGCACTAACTCAACAAATATTTAATCCTCTTTTCCTCACTAGGCTCAGTCTGTATGGAAGGAGCATATCGCAGCAGAGCAAGCCAAGCTTTGTGCTTTGTCAAGGAAGAATCATGGAAAGACAACTGCACCCTCTTTCTTTTTCCAAAGGTACATCCATCTTTCTTACACAGTCGCTGATTATTGGAGAAGAAAAGGTTTTATATATTGGCTTTCTTGAAAGAAGATACCCCTGTTGATTGGATAGGTCTAATTAAAGAAAAGGCATCTTCATCAGCTAGCTCCGGTGCTTTTTGTTGGAGCCCAGACGCACACCATTGATATGGATTAATCAAAAAGCGATGCACTCAACAATTGCAACATTACTTGACCAGACAAACAGAGAGTGGAAGTGCATCGAGGACCGATTTGAAAAGAAATTGAGTTGCTGGAAGGGCAAGCTCATGTCATACGGAGGCCGATTAATTCTGATAAATTCGGTTCTCACGAGTATGCCTATGTTTCTTTTGTCGTTTTTTGAAGTCCCAGTTGGAGTTAGGAAAAGGCTGGACTTTTATCGATCACGATTCTTTTGGCAGGGTGATGAACTAAAAAGAAAATACCGTTTAGCCAAATGGGATATCATATGTAGACCGAAAGACCAAGGGGGTCTTGGTATTGAGAATCTTGAAGTTAAGAATAGATGTCTTCTCAGCAAGTGGCTGTGGAAGTTATCAAGTGAGACGGATGCCACTTGGGCGCAAATCCTCCATAACAAATATCTTCAAACCAAAACTTTGTCTCAGGTGACAGTAAGGCCGACTGACTCACCTTTCTGGAAAGGGCTTATGAAAGTCAAACTATCCTTGTTTAATAGGACAAAGTTTATTATTGGTAACGGTGCTAGTACGCGATTCTGGGAGGATACTTGGCTCGGAGAGACACCCTTAGCCATTCAATACCCGTCCTTGTATCGTATTGTTCAACGACGTGAGGTTTTTGTTGCAACGGTATTTCAATCTATCCCCCTTAATATTCAGTTCAGAAGGCCGCTAGTGGGGAATCGTTGGGAAGAATGGCTCCTTCTAGTGAGTAGACTGATGGAAGTTCAGCTCTCTCAACAACCCGATGAATTACGCTGGAAGCTCACTAGGTCTGGAGCATTTACCGTCAAATCAATGTATGTTGATGTTATCAATTCAAGCTCGATTCCTAGTTCAAAACATGTTTGGGCGGTCAAAGTTCCCTTGAAAATCAAGGTGTTTATGTGGTTTGTCCATAAACAAGTTATTTTAACCAAGGACAACTTGACAAAGCGTAATTGGACAGGACCTACTAGGTGTAGTTTCTGTGATCGGGATGAGACGATCAAACACCTCTTTCTTGATTGCCCGCTAGCCAAAGTTTTATGGCGGACGGTCCATATTGCTTTTAATATTACTCCACCGAGTTCTGTCAACACGTTATTTGGAACGTGGCTTAACGGGATAGAGCCCGATTTAGCGAGACATATTCGCGTAGGAGTCTGTGCCTTGCTGTGGGCAATCTGGAATTGCAGAAATGATTTGGTTTTTAACAAGACAACACGTATTCATTTTTTGCAGGTTATTTTCCGAGCCACGGCGTTGATCCGTTCGTGGTCGCTACTCACTCCGACGGAGGCCAGGGAGCGTTTGGTTACTGCTTCTATCCGCTGGGAGATGGTAGCTCGGGATATCTTCAACCGGTTTGGATGGCGGTCATGTAATAGGATAGGCAATTAGTTTACCTATCTATCTTTTGCCAGCCGGTTCTGGTGTCCTTTATTTGGCTAGTTTGTCTTCTAGTCATTTTACCTAGCTCTGTGTGAGCTCTTTTTATTATTTTTTTTTGGAGACTTTAAGACCTTGTTGGAACCTTTCTTCTTGTTTAATAAGATGGCCGTATGCATCGTTCTGATGCAGAGGCCGGGGAGTCCCCCCTTTTCGAAAAAAAAAAAAAAAAAAAACTTGACCACGGTACCATTATGCTACGGTAAGATTACTCCTGCAACTATGCTGATCTATTGCATTATTCTCCAATGCAATGGATGTTGAAGTAATGTCACACGGGTACCATTATTTATCAATGGTAGGGCATAAACATCACGATGGCTGATGGTGTATTGACAAAAAACATAATTTATGGACGACCACCCGTGCGGTTGATTTTGGCCATGTCAAGTTCCTCCCAATCATCTAAATCATGGAGCGTTCAATAGAGCTTCGTCGTTCCTTTTTCCCATTCACTCCCACCGTGTTTCTCCATCCCGAGCTAGCCTCCGCTGTACTTTCCTTTTCTTTTCCGCTTCCAAGAGCCGCCACGCTTAGCTGCCCTCCTCTCCCTTTCCCTTTCTTCTCCGCTACCGGGAACTACCACCATCCTCCGCCCCCTTCTCACCGTTGGAAGTTCTAGTAGTTGGGGCACCGCCGCGGTCATGCGCCCCACCGGCACCACCCCCCACCACCACCATCAGTGCTGCCCTACGCACGTCCATTGTCGACACCATCGTCATAGAAGGCCTGGTTTTCCGCCAATTAACCGGGCAATTCTAACTTCTTCTTAATCAATGAAAATAGCAAGTCTTTTGCCTTGTTTAAAAAAAATATAATATATATATATATATATATAGGGATTGACTATTCGTCATCCAGGGTGAAGAATTCTTATTCTTCACCCTAGTCCATCTCCCACGTCCACACCTTTGAAACATAAGAAAACAAAAGCACTCAAGGTAAGATTACGGCCTGAACCGTCTCCCACGGCCACACCTTTACATCGTAGGAAAACAAAAGCACTCGAGGTAAGATTCGGCCTGAAGAAAGAACCGGTCTTCATTTTATAAAACAAAATGGATGGACGTAATATTACCTTCTGCATGCCAATAAGTTACATCATGCATTTAGAAATCCGTACGGCAGAACAAAAAAAAACACTATAAAAAACAAATGATGCTGCTGTAACTTTACGATGGGTAGGAGGCGTGCCTGACTTTTTTTGTAGCAACTTAACTTGAGGGTGCCCAGAGATTTCCATCAATTTCATATGTTCAACAAACTGTCAAGCGACTGAACTATTCTTATCCATGGCCTGGAAGCAACATAGTATTCCTAAGAATAGTACTGAAGCCTTTAGGTTCACCTCTCTTCTCAACAATCCTAAATTTTGCTACTGATTATTGGTATAAAGGTCTAAATTTTGAATCAAACATTACTTGTACCCACCATACACTAAGATACGAAGGCGTGTTATCCTCCACTTGAATGGAGACCTGAAAAAACAGAATATTTTTAGATCTGAGAAGCATACCAACAAACAGGTAGAGACCACCAACAAACAAGAACATATCACACTTGAAGGTAGGCTGAGGCTTTACTACCTTAAACTGAAAAAAACACAAGCGAAGTTTGGATGTACCAGATTCACGAGAATCACATGAACATACTAGCTACAGGTATGAAACGGAAATAAATAGAGAAACAAGACAGAGAGGCCAAGCTCTGTAACTACGATTTCAATGCAACCTAAACCATGTCTTGTACCAAACTGTGTGAGATACAATTGGATAAGAATGAAATAAGAGAGATAAAGATTAAAAGTTGTCCACGCACCATCTCATGAATATGTATTATGTAGCATCAAAACTTAAATACCTATAAAAGCAGGCTACCACATGCTGTAAACATGCTGAGAAGGAGCACATAACATTAATTCATAGAAAGTGTAAATTGGAGCACAACCAGGATGACAAAAAAGTCTTGCTACAGCAGAAAAATTGATCGACTAAAATAAATGCACGTCTCTATTCTAGTGGTACAGTAAATACGGGGTAGAAGATGTTAACCATATTTGAATGGATGGCTCTGCAAGATAGGAAAATAGGTCAAGTGTGAACAAAATCAAAGTCTTACAGTACATGTAGGAATTTCAAGCAAAAAAAAATAGTGTGGATCTTCTTTACAGTATCCATGGCTACAGAAAAAAATTAAATTGATGGAGCCTAGCTCGAATCGCATGATTACTCGCCAAAAATAGCACATTCCCATATGGTTTATGCTACAGAAAAAAAGAAATAACATGAACGAAAAATCACATTTCCCTGTTATAAAAGATTACTCTAGCATTGAGAGCAGGTTAAACAAAAATATTAGCGAAGATTGATGGGCTGGATGAGGGTCATTGTCCACCTCTGGGCAACTGAAATAAATCTAACTCAAATTTGCAGCTTCTGTGAGTATTGAAAGGCTGGGAGAGGGACAGTGTCCACCTCCGGGCAACTGAAATAAATCCAACTCCAATTTGCAGCTTCCGTGAATATTGAAAGGCTGGGAGAGGGTCAGTGTCCACCAACATAAGGTTTCCAACCAACCACATATGAAAATTAGCATACCGTTCAGAGTCAGCCCACATTCGCCAGCCGATGTACGAAATTTGAGAGACAAGTTAAGAGATCTGGGACCAACATAAAATAGGAGCATGTACAAATAATACATTTTCCAAACTTGCCTGCGACGTAGATTGCATTGCTTCTTTACATCGATGTAAAATAGGAGCACGCCCAGCTATATCATTCTGTTCATTTCAGCGTGTATCAACAGATCAAAACTACAAATAAATAGGTGCTTAGCCATCCATCGTTCGCCTTAAGCACAGTGTGAAAATATGAGAACCAAACCTGAGAAAGTTTAGTGTACTGCAGGTGTATGCAGTGCTTTCAAAGAGGTGGCAAAGAGCAACAAATGTACAATGAATTGGAAAAAGAAAAGCTGATCGTGCATCTTGCACTTTTCGCTAGTTGCTACCATGTCTCAGTATTATTCAGGTCTGCACCTACAATGTCTCACTATTGTTCAGGTCTGCGCCTAGAGAAACATCAGAAGCCTTCCACATAGAGACAGCTGCAGGTGAAAGTGAAAATCCGTACTTTTACCAGGACGATTCAAGTTTATGAAAAGACACATTTGTGTTCTTTAGTTAAGATTAGCTAATCGAAAGGTTTAAATTTCGATCTGTTCAGAGTATGATCGACCCCGATGGCAGTGGCTCGACTAACTCAAAAACTAACAAAACATTACATTCCCCATCAGCAATCCGGTGACATTGTGCATTAAGATCACAGTTACTGGGGCGTGAATGCTTTGTGCTTCTTTTTGGGGCATGATTCTTCGCTGCGAGGCTTGTTTTTTGACATTTTGTTGTACTTTAGCCTTTTTGAGTTCCTTATGTGCCTTCTGCAACAGAGCATATGCACAATGATGGGATGACCATTGTAATACAGATACAGTAGCAGCATCCCAACTCCATTCTAAGTTAAAAATGGCCAAACATGGTTTTTCCCAGTACTAGGTGACAGTCCAGTTCATTCAAAACGGTGGAGCTCCCAGGAAGAAAAGAACGAGCAGTTTATCCATAACAGAGTAGAAACAAGGTCATCACCTTTGGCTGGATCTAAGAAGATACTCTACTGTTGTTCCTCCTCCGCAGCCTTGAGCTCCTCCTCTTTCTCTCCACCATCCACATGGCCTTCTTCTCCTCCTACACCATGATATCCACCTCCTCCTTGAATTGATCCCACCTCCGAGCGCCAATCTCCACCATCAACCTACATCACCTCTTCAGTATGCAAGCTCCTCTCTTCTGTTTCTTTTCCTTTCTTTGTCTTCTTTCTCTTCTTCTGCCTCAATCCCCAAAACCAAGAACCCTAACCCTAGAAATTCAGAAATTCGTGGAGGAGGAGGAAGAGGAGGGAGATCTCACCGGCGAGAAGAACTCCGACGGTGGAGAGCGACGCCGGAGAAGGTCATTGTCGCCGCCCAGCTCGCATCGGATCATTGCACTGCCTACATCGCCTCTTGGTCGCTACCACAAGAGAGAGGCAAAGGGGAGTACTTGACACGCGAGAGAGGGGAGTAGCCCTCGCCTCCGGTTAATCCCTCCGGTGCCGCCGCTGTCGCCGTCTCGGGTGCCGCCGCTGTCGCCGGAGAGAGGGGTGGGGAGAGAGTAACACCTATCTGAGCCGTGAAAACCGCTGACACCTGATTGGAAAAGGTTCATGTACAGGGTCAGTGGGTTAGCTCCTAGCGACCAGCCAAAAGCCCAACCGTTTCCATCGACATAATTTTACAGTGGGCAAACATAATTTTCCATCGGTTATTAAGCCGAACCATCATCCCCTCGGTCGATCGACCCGGGTGAGTTATTAATAGACTTTCTATATATATATATATATATATATATATATATATATATATATATATATATATATGTGTGTGTGTGTGTGTGTGTGTGTGTGTGTGTGTGTGTGTGTGTGTGTGTGTGTGTGTGTGTGTGTGTGTGTGTGTGTGTGTGTGTGTGTGTGTCCTTTTGGATTTAAAAAAAAAGGAAAGCCGATGTGATCCGATCTGAAAGTTGATTTTCCTAGATTTTTGAAAACTCCAATCATTTGGGTGAAAAGTTGGGTTCCTAGATTTGAAAAGCCCCATTTGTTTGAGTAGGAAGTTCTCAAGGAATGAATTGAAAGGTGGTGTTCATATAACCGAAAGTTTGTGTCCATCCAGTTGAAAGCTTGAATCATCTTTAGTAGAAAGTTTGTAGTATTTTTGGTTGAAATCTTGATGAACACACAATAACAAGTTGACAGTTCAAAAGTTGAAACCTGCTGATTTTTTTGGTGTAAAGCATCAAATTAAATGGGGTTGAAAGTTTGCTTTCTATCAATTGAAAGCTAATGCGAATTTGGGTGAAAACTGTTTTTTATTTTATTTTTGGTCTTCTCCTCAGGCTCTGGCGCCGACGACAGCATGTACTGGAGCAGGAGCTATGGGCTGGAAGGGAGGTAGAGGCGAGAAGCAGAGGGTACGTGTAAGGGGGGCGGGTTCATTCCGATAGGCCACGTGGTCGTTCCCAAATTTCCAGCCCCCGTGTATTAGTGTGTGGTTCCTCCGGTCTCATGGGATAGAGCATGTGCGTGGTTATATTGCGAGCTCCATTTCATACTATTAAAGAGCACTTTTCGGTTGCTGGACTTATTTTATAAGCTGCCATGAAAAAGTTATTGTCCTGCTTGGCAAACTACACTATAATTTAACTCTAGTTTTTATTTTTTATTTTGTTTGGCTATATGCTTTGCATATTTACCCACAATGCTTGTATACCGTACTAATTACAAAGAGGAAATTTCCACGTTAATCAGAGAAAAGGAAAAAGATACAGACCATTAATTTGGTGAGATCGATTTATGACGGCTCCGATTAAAATAAAGACTACTTTGGCAAATTGATTTGTATATAAATATGAATTTCTATATATAAAAATAAAGAACTAAAAATATATTCATAAATGAAATTATAGAAAATGGTTATGCCAACCCCTCTCTCAAGCTCCTCTCTACTCTATATTTTTCGATAAAGAGCATTTCATTGAATATCGAGATGATACAATGTTTCAATAGAAAGCCCGGCCTCTGCATGACAAGATGCACACAGCCATAAAGTCCAGTCCTAAGAAAATAAACAAAAAGCTGGCTCAGCCAGAACAGGCAGGCTAAAGCAAAAGCACAACCCGCCTAAGAAGTTGTCGACCCTAGCCGAAGGTCACACCGCCATCCATGGGGGTAGAAAACCTCCCTGGCCGAACGCTCCAGCCGAGTAGATGCCATCATAAAAAGGTCTCTGTCCTCCGGCCTCTGCAGGATAGACCACGTACGGAGCCATCGCGAACATATATGAATAACCTGCATAGGAGATGGAACGCATTTATGATTAAAAACAATATCATTCCTGGTTAGCCACAACGCCCAACATAAGGCAGCTGCCCCCACAAGAATGTGTGCAGAAAATTGTTTATCTATTCCCCGCAACCAATTACCGAACATATTTCGTGCACTACGTGGGGGGTAAAGATTCGACGCAATCTGAACAATGGCCCAAACTGACCGTGCGAACTTGCACTCAAAAAACAAGTGTTTAATAGACTCATCGTGGTGACAGAAAACACATGTTTTGCTACCTTGCCAGTTACGTCTTGCCAAATTATCCCTAGTTAAGATCACCCCTTTATTTAGAAACCAGAGGAAAATCTTGACTCTTAAAGGGATTTTTAGCTTCCACAATTTCCTGTTATCTAACGGAACCTCATTATGGACCAATGCATCATACATGGATTTTACTGAGAATTTCCCATTCTGGTGCAACTTCCATTTAAAAATATCCGGTTCATCTGAAAGCTGTACTGCCTCCAAACGGATTAGCAATTCATTCCAGGCAGCCAGACGTGGTCCTACAAGGTCCCTCCGAAAAGAAATGTCGGGATTTTCCTGGCCCAAAACTTGTTTAATCGTGACAAATTTATGCCTGACAATTCTATACAAGCCTGGGTATTGTACATTAAGCGGATTAGTCCCCAGCCAGGTATCTTCCCAAAAACGAACTTGGGAACCATCACGTACCGAGAACGAACCGAATTGGAAAAAGAAATCTTTGGCTTTCATCACTCCACTCCAAAAATGAGAATCGCCTGGTTTCCAGTATACTTGAGTTAATGCTTTGGAGCCCACATATTTATTACGAATGATCTCCTGCCACACGCCATCCTCAGTGAGTAATTTATACACCCATTTACTGAGAAGTGCGATGTTTTTAATCTCAAGGTCCTGAATTCCAAGACCCCCTTGGCTTTTAGGTCGACATAATACATTCCACCTAGCCAGCCGGTATTTTTTGGTTTCATTATCACTTTGCCAAAAAAACCTTGATCTAAAATAATCTAGACGCTGTAAAACTCCTTTTGGAAGATGAAAGAAAGATAACATGTATAAAACCATGTTAGTGAGAACCGAATTAATGAGAATAAGACGGCCCCCATAGGATAGCATTTTGGCCTTCCAACTTGCCAAACGTTTCTCCAATCTCTCTTCTACATACTTCCATTCGGCTATGGTCAGGCGACGGAAATGAATGGGAATACCCAGGTAACGAATCGGAAATTGCCCAATTTGGCAGCCAAAAATCTCAGCATAAGCAGTTGCTGCTTCTGTGGCTTCACCAAAACAGAAGAGTTCACTCTTATGGAAGTTGATTTTGAGGCCAGAGAGTTCCTCAAAAGCACATAATAGCAATTTTAGGTTTCTGGCCTTATCTAAGTCATGATCCAAGAACAGAATTGTATCATCTGCATATTGTAGAATAGATAAGCCTCCTTCTACCAAATGAGGTATGATACCCGTGACTTGTCCCGCCAATTTAGCCCTCTCAATAAGGGTAGCTAACATATCTGCCACGATATTAAATAGAATTGGGGAAGCGGGGTCGCCTTGGCGAAGCCCCTTCCTGGTCTGGAAATAAGAGCCCACGTCGTCATTTACTTTAATGGCCACACTACCCCCGGACACAAAACTCTCTATCCATCTACACCATTTGCTAGAAAACCCTTTCATGCGTAATGTTTGCAATAGAAAAGGCCATTTCACCTTATCGTAAGCTTTTTCGAAGTCGATCTTTAGAATTACTCCGTCTAGCTTTTTATGGTGCAGCTCATGTACCGTTTCATGCAGAACAGCAACACCATCCAAAATATGACGTCCTTGCATGAAAGCAGTTTGAGTAGGTTTAACCACATGGTCAGCCACCCCATTCAGCCGGTTAGTAGCTACCTTTGTGAATATTTTGAAGCTTACATTAAGCAGGCAAATCGGTCTGTATTGTTGAATCCGACTTGCATCTTTAGTCTTAGGTAAAAGAATGATTTCCCCAAAGTTTAAGCGGGAGATGTCAAGTTGGTGTGAGTGCAGTTCATTGAACAGCTGTATCAAGTCCGACTTAATCAGCTCCCAAAAACATTGATAGAACTCCGCGGGGAAACCATCCGGCCCCGGCGACTTATTGTGTTCCATCTGAAACACTGCCGCACGAATTTCCTCCTCTGAGAATGGAGAGGTTAAGAAATCATTTTCAGCAGCAGAAACCTGATGGATATCTTGAGTAATAGACTCGTCCATCAGTAAAGTCGCAGAAGCTGAAGGTCCAAAAAGATCTTTATAATAATTCGTAATAAATTTTTTAAGTTGTGTATCACCCTCGATCCGACCCTCATCCTGTTCTAGAGCAAAAATACGTTTCTTTCTATGTCTGCCATTGGCTAACATTTGAAAGTACTTCGTATTGTCGTCCCCTAGGACAAGAGAGTCTGTCTTACAGCGCTGGTACCATTTGATCTCCTCTTCGCGCAAAAGGCGTGCTATCTGCTCATTAAGATGACTTTTTTGGTCGATCTCTATGGGAGACAAGGGCCGCACCTCCGCAATTTTATCTAGAGTTTCAATTAATGTAGAAAGTCGCACCTTTTCTTTCTTATAAATTCCAGCGGTGTGCTTAGCCCAACCACGAAGGAATCGGCGCAGAGCGCGAATTCGATTGTTCCAACGTTCTATTGGGGTATTACCACGGGGATGACGTTGCCACACTTTTTTCACCAACTCTTGAAAACCCTCTCTAGTAAGCCATCCCAATTCAAATTTGAATTGGTTAGAATTTCCACTAGGGGCAGCCAAACCAAAATCAGCGACGCCATGACGCCTCTTCACCAGCTGTTGAAATGGTTGTGAACCTCGGGTTTGGTCTCTCTACCTCTCTTCCTGCTTCCCCTATTTGGCTAATTGGGTATGATGGATGAATGGAGGAGGAATGGCCTCTGCCGTGAGGGAGGAATGGCCACAGCCTTGGAGGAGGAGGGGGGCAGAGAAGTGGAGGGAACAAAAGGAGATAGGAGCTGACATGTGGACCCAGCATCTTTTATTAATTAGTATGTATTGGATGATTTCATGAATTTTTTTATTAGTTGATTTGCTGGCTGTCGTTTTCATTAGGATATGGGTGTGGTTAGGTCTCAGTCGACTGAGATTTAACCAAGTCTTAGTCAAGTGTATACCATGCAAGAGAGAAAAAGAAAAAACTAAAAAGAAAATTTTGCACGGATCTTAATGTAAGATCCCACGGATATAGCATCGACTGAGACTTAACGAAGTCTAAGTCGACTGAGACTTAGCAAGACTGCTAGGATATATCCATGAGGTGC
This sequence comes from Elymus sibiricus, assembly GCA_039707655.1. Taxonomy (NCBI): domain Eukaryota; kingdom Viridiplantae; phylum Streptophyta; class Magnoliopsida; order Poales; family Poaceae; genus Elymus; species Elymus sibiricus. Next base: position 22,458,563 of record CM077664.1, read on the forward strand.
CGCATCAAGTCAAAATCAGGTTTGACTCACCCGGGGTAATTTGAAAATTTTAGATAGTCAAAGGTACGTTGTCATCGGTTTTGGAGTTCAGTGTAAAAAATAAGTTTGGCAATACCTGATGGAAAAACATGAACACATTTCCTTCTTTTTTGTTCCAGGGCTGAACCGTGGAAGCTTTTTCGAAGGAAGAAAATGAGACAAAGTATTGGTAGAGCTTTTGTCCTACAATTTTGCACTATACATATAGGTGGATCCATCCTCTTGTCATGGACAGAACGAAAGAAAGCAGCTTTTTTAAGGCCTAGCTAGCGTTTCCCTCGACATACTAGACGAAAGCTAGCGCATTGATCCATCTTCTTCTTCTCCCACTAAACTGACAAACTGATCGATGGCGGCCGAGTCTTCCATGCTCAAGGTCGTGTACTTGATAGCACTCCGCAACAGAAGAAACAAACGAAGCCAACACCGCCGGGCCCTTGGCGATACCCGACGAGGAGTACGCCGCGGAGCTCCAGCTCCAAGAAGTGATCATGTCGATCCTCCGCCATGGCTCCATGATAGTTTTGCTCCTGCTGCGAACTCTTGCCATAGCTGAGTGTTCCAGAGTAAGAATCATGCCAGCATCCAAAATAGATGCAAAATTGTATCATGGACCCACCCATATAACAACATATGACTCCTTGGTAGACTACAGTTCTTCACCTATACGTTATATAATCCTTTTTGTACACAATCTGGCTGAGATGCATGATTAAACCATAGATACTGATTACATTACACTTACAAACCAAACGAACGGTCTATATATGTAATATATAGTAGTACTATATATATAGCTGCCTCCGATCACCGCCGACAAGGATGGATCTCACGCTGCGCTGCACGAGGAATGAGACGCCCCCCACTGCTTCCCACATCCATAGCAGAACTCGAAGCCACACCTGCACTCCATGCACGCAGGTTAATCGACAGTAGTGTAAATTAAGTGTAAACTAACTACAATTAATGCAAGTACCATGCGAGCGAGAAACAGGGATAAGTACTAATTTGACCAACGAAGTATATGTCAAAAATATATACATTAGGACACCACCTGCAAGTGATGTGCAAGCAACCTTCGGATTTCTGTACGAAGAACTTGCACTGGGGGCACCTCTTCCACTTCTCGCCGTTGGCCATCTCCATCACCATCAAGTCCTCCTTTCCCCTGTCCCCCGCTGCCAGCTGCTCGTACTCAGCGCAGCCAACACCGGCGTGCCACGGCACGCCACACCATGCGCAGAACAGCCTCTTGCAGCTCGGACACTCCGACTCGGTGATGTCGCCATCGCCGTCGTCCACCATCATCGCCGAGCAGTCCTTGAAGGGGCAGTATACCTTCTTGGCCACGAGCAACATGGATTCGCACATCGCGGCGCACCACGCCTCGAAGGCCTCCCCGGGGAGCATGCCCTGGCAGAGCTTGGGGTCGAGGACGCTGCCGCAGCCCTCCTCAGGACACTTGACGTCGGCGATCCTGTCCTGGATCTTGAAGCCGATGTAGTCGGTGAGGCAGGTGGCGCAGAAGGCATGCCCACAGCCGCGGCTGGCGCTGTGAGCGTCCAATGGCGGCACGGCGTCCATGCAGATCTTGCAGAAGAGGAACGTCGCTGGGATGGACGGCCCAGCTGACGAGGGGAAGCACTCGAGAGTGGACGATGTTGCCGCCGCTGCGTGGTCATTGTCGGTGGCTGGAGCAAGGGGTGGAAGCGAGGCAGAGGAGGAGCACTCAGGCTCAGCTACGGCAAGAGTGGACAACGTTGCCGCCGTTGCGTGGTCGTTGTCGGTGGCTGGGAGAGAGGTGGAGGAAGAGCACTCACCTACGGCAAGAGTGGACGTTGCGTCGTTGCTGGCGGCAGGAGCAGAACTACCAAGCAGTAGCGGAAACGCCGCGGCCGCCATGGCGGAGGACATGATCACTTCTTGGAGCTGGAGCTCTGCGGCGTACTCCTCGTCGGGTATCGCCAAGAGCCCAGCGGCGTCGGCTTCGGCTTCGTTTCTTCCATTGCAAAGCGCTATCAAGTACATGTCGTTGACGTCGACGAGATCGGCGACGGAAGACTCGGCCGCCATCGATCAGTTTGTCAGTTTAGTGGGAGAAGAAGAAGATGTATCAATGCGCTAGTTTTCGTCAAGTCTGTCCAGGGAAGCGCTAGCTAGGCCTTAAAAAAGCTGCTTTCTTTCGTCAAGTCTGTCAACGAGAAGAGGATGGATCTACCTATATATATAATGCAAAATTATAGGACAAAAGCTCTATACCTTACCAATACATTGTGCTCATTTTTTTTTTCTTCGAAAAAGGGTCCACAGTGTTCAGCCTGTACATCCGATGGGGAGAAAAAAGTTGCCAAAGTTAACTTTTTTCCTGAACTCTAAAGCCGATCACAATGTACCCTTAACTATCTAAACAATTCAAATTAACCCCGAGGTGAGTCGAGCCCCATTTTTACCTGACACGACGCCACGTTGATCTTATTGGCAGCAATTTATATAGCAGTTTTCTCGAGCTTTTGCCTAGCTACCTTTGTGGCTAATTTAGCTAGCAGTTTTCTGGAGCTACAATTTTCTTTTAATTTCTTGCGTACACCTTGTCACGACTTCTGCTAATCTAAACATGTTTTCGTGCACCTTGCGTCAATGTGGCATGCTGATGGCATGCTGCGCTGAAAGACTTCCCACTTAATTCTTCAATCGGTCCGAGCATGGTGATTAGCTATTACCTCAGCTCGTCTTCGTCCAACTCATGTCGACATCTTTTCCTATACCATTGAACCCACGCATGTTGATTGTCTTAGGCATGTTAGGTTTACGATAGTCATTAGTTAGTAAGTGTTGCATTATATCAAACAAAAATTAGTTTGTTTTACTTTAAAAATGTTATTCTACACAGTGTTCTAGATTTTATTCACATATAAATTAAACTACTAATTTTAATAAAAAATATTCTAAAGTTTTATGGAGTGAGGAACTTATGAAAATAGTATTTATTTTATTTTCAAATTATAAATGTATTTTTACTCTATATCTACCGTGTACAAGTTAATTGTATATGGCATACTCGCCTAATTCCCGATTCAGCGTAGCAGCCAAGCAACTGAACCAATTTTTTTAATTGCTGATGTCATCGCTTGCAATACTACACCAATCTGTACCTATCCGGACTGGTTTGCTCCTACACGGTCCGGACTGCTTTTCCGTTGTCTATCTGCAAATGGGAATCGGACAGCTTCCTTATTCGTATTAGCACGTATATCAAGCAATATTTTTAGTGTGTCGTCGGACACGTCGGACACCGTCCAGTCCTACTAACGTACGCACCAGCAGGAGCCATCACGTCCTTTTATACGTACACATAATCGGAATATATTTTAGATGCATTAGTTTTTAATCTCAGCCGTTAATTTTTACAATCAACGGAGTTAATATTTTAGCGTATGTGGAAAACTGTGGTGGCCTATTTATCTCTTATTTTTTTTTTTGAGATTTTGTTTGTTTCTTATTTTAATAAATATAATAATAGATGCAAAAGATAATCCATGATCAATGTCACCGGAGCCGGCTAACAAAGATGTCTGTTGTTTTTCTTCCTTCAAGATAGCCAATAAAAGCTTTTCTTCTCCAATAATAGGCCGTAGCGGAGCCAGGACCAAAACACGCCTCGGGCCAACTTCGGAGGTACAGTAGCCACAGTAACCAATAGTAGCTACTGTATGAACAGCCAACGAAGGAATTAGCAGCCAAGGCCCCTGTTGCCTGGGGCCTGGCTCCGTCACATGTCAATGGCTATATATATGTATTTCGTGGGGCCTGGCTCCGTCACATGGCAATGGCTATATATGTGTCTTTAGTTAAAAAAAAAGAGGTTGCCTTTGTCTTTTTTCATGATTCTTTCTTCGTGACGAAGCAAAAAATCTTGACTTGTTTGCCTGCGATATGCATGGATCCGTCCACACCGAGGGAACCTAGCGCTGTCCACACTGAGGGAACCTAGCGAAGAAAAGGGGATTAAAGATTTGTTGAGGTAGTGCGCTCGGTTTAGACGACTTGACTTGTAACTGAAAAAAGAGAAATTAAAGTGAACAATAGGAAAGGAAAAGGAGAAAATAAAATATGATAGAATTGAAAGGACCTAGCTGATTATCTGGTATTGGCTAACCAATGAGAAAAAATTCCGGAAGCTGATAATGTTCGATAGGAACCTAGCGGCGTCCACACTGAGGGAACCTAACGAAGAAAAGGGGATTAGATATTTGTTGAGGTAGTGCGCTCGGCTTAGACGACTTGACTTGTAACTGAAAAAAGAGAAATTAAAGTTAACAATAGGAAAGGAAAAGGAGAAAAAAAAATGATAGAGTTGAAAGGTCCTAGCTGATTATCTGGTATTGGCCAACCAATGAGAAAAAAATTCAGGAAACTGATTATGTTCGATATATTAGCAATTTTTTGATTAATTTAATCCATATGAAAAACATGACAACATAGCTAGCAAGATTAATGGCATAATGGAAATTATTCATACCCGTGCGTACTATATATAGATCATACGAAACTATGAAACTCATAAGTACTGCACATGCACGAACCAGTAAGAGGATGGACAGATCATGCCCTCCAGTCGGAAAGGTCAAGGCCGCGGCGACGGTAGCAACAGCTTTCTTCGTGGCGTCATCGGAGTTGTCACCCATGGCGTCGTTGGGGAAGTCGAGGAAGTAGACGAAGTCGTGAAGCCAAGCGGACGGAAGCAAGCAGTCGTGCCGAGACGCTCCCCAAACACAGTATCACCCTTCTCCCGATGCAGGATCACAAAGGGAGTGGCTCCGAAGGCCTGCTCTCCCGTACAACCATGCACGTGGTCGCCGGGATGGATTAGCTGGCAGCAGCAGCAGCGAGAGTAACGATGGTAGTTTGTGTGCGAGGAGGCAGAAGGCAGATGCAATCTGATCAGGTGACGGATAGGGTTGCAGGGTTGCAAACGTCTCCAATATATAGGTGGTCAAGTAGGGAGACGTGGGGGTAAGCCCACGACCGATTCGGTAACAGTCCACTATTCAAACGGATCGGTAACGACTGCACTTAACGCGTCCGTTAATGACTCGTAATTAATTTGCAATTAATTTTTGGTTCCAACCGGCAAAAATAAAGCGCACACATGACAAAGGTCTAAATTCGGCTCGGCTCGGCTCTGCGTGGTGAGGCAGGCGACGGAGGAGGAGCGCGTGTGTACCACTCCTCTTCTCATGCTCCAATGGGATGTGGAAGAGAGTTCTTTTTATGTTGGTCCCAACTCTCCTCCACTGCCGGGGTGGGAGTAAACTTCCCACCATGTCATGAAACCACAAATGGGCCTATGAGATTTATCCAGGAATTATTTGGTATATGGGCCAAAACCCCATCCAGCTTTCAACAACACCCCACCAAATCTCGGAGGCACATTGTGTTGTCCTTTATTTCAACCATTGTTTTGATATACCAGTATTTTCAGTGTAGACCGGTTAAGGTTGAACATCCCACTACTAGGAGAAAGCTTATAGATAGAACCTTAGCAGCAGCGCTGGCCTATGAAGGTAGCAAGGTAGCAGTAGCGCTGGCCTATGAACCAGCGCTGCTGCTAAGTGGTCCCATCGTCACCCACCGGGGCTGCCCGTAGTAGTAGCGTCCGACAAAAACCAGCGCTACTACTATTCCCGTAGCAGTAGCGCGTGTCGGTGGCCCACCACTACCGCTATGTGTGCACGGTGCCAGCAGGTGGGCCCCTCTTAGCAGTAGCGATGGGCCACCGACACGCGCTACTGCTATAGAGCTTAGCAGTAGCGCTGTTAGCAATACCGCGCTACTGGTATGCGTAGCAGCCACCTTTTCCCCACCCTCCCCCTCTCCCTTTCCCCTCTCCCTCCTCTAGCTCCCTCAGTTAGTTCTTACTTCTCCTATCTCTCTTCTCTCCCCATTAATACCCCCATCCACCATCTCCTCCATTAATGACCTCTCTTTCTCTCTAGCTTCTTCCTCATTTTATTTGTCTCTCCCACCTTCCCTTTGCCCACTCCTACCTTTGTCTCACTAGCTAGCTCTCCCTCCCTCTCCACTAGTTAGGTAGAGCATCTCCTTCCAACTAGATCTACCCATTTTAGAAGTAAACCATGCATCTTTGTCCACTACTTTCGATCCCTAGATAGCGGCACCAGCCATCTATAGCTACCGTGTGCTCGATCCCTCTCTCGGGACGATAGGTGAGTAAAAAGTTGTGCTTTGCAAGAATGGAAATATGTGTGTTTGCGCTATGATGGTGGGAATGTGCGTGTGGTATGAGTTGCTGCCTATGTGTATTTGTCGGATCGTGCTTGACATGAGTTGCTTATGTTTTGCCGAAATGTCGATTTATTTCCGTTTCGGCGAATTTCGGGCAAACTCTATATGTCGTATTTTTAGGGAAGGTCATGCCAAGTTTTTGTATGACTTTGATGTATGCATATGCATGCATGGTAATAATTTTTTTGCTTATTATACCGTGCAGGCAATCATGAAGGTCAGTGGAAGGGTGGTGGAAAGATGGTTGCGATCCGCGGTGCACGACATGTATTCAAATAACCGGACTGGGATTATATGTCCGTGTAGAAGATGCGAACTAATCGTCATCTTGGACCCCTTTGACCGTGGGAGTTTGAAGGCGCACCTGCTCATGCATGGTTTCATGGATGGCTATACTCGGTGGACGATTGAAGATGATGATGAGGATGTCCACATGGCAGGCAATAACGACATGGGGCTAGACGAAGAGATGACTGACGATGGACTCGAAGACGAGGGTGGGACATGGCGGCGGAGAAGAGGCCGGACACGGCGGGGAAGAGGTCGTACACGGCGGAGAAGAGGCCGGAGGACATGGCGGAGAAGAGGCGGACACGCCGCAGTCTTCGACGTGACTAAGTTCAGTCATGCAGGACCCTCATGTTCGAGACCTGCTTCGCAAGAATACGAGTAGCGACAGAGCTGCTTCTAGAGAGGAGGCCAAGCTGGCGCAACTGGAGGTAGACTCGAAGAATCCATTGTATGACGGTTGCGATCCCGAGGTGACCCGCTTGAGTTTCACGCTCGAACTTCTAAAGACGAAGGCCAAAACCAAATGGACAGACGCAAGCCTCGATGAGCATTTGAAGTATCTACATAATAAAGTTCTTCCCGCGGGAACCTGTGTCCTACTAGTGTCGATGAGGCCAAGAAGATCGTGTGCCCTCTTGATCTGCCCCACATTAGATACCATGCATGCATAAACGATTGCATCATTTATCAGAAGGAGCACGCGGAAAAAACCAGCTGTCCGGTGTGCAATGCTTCTCGATACAAGAAGGCCGGGAAGAAATCTCCTCAGAAAGTTGTATGGTACTTACCGATCACTCCCCGTCTGCAGCGTTATTTTGTAGATCCTAAGGAAACAAAGCTCATGCGCTGGCACGCGGAGAGGGTGAAGCCCGACGACGGAGATGATCCGAAGCTGAGACACCCCGCTAATGCTAGCCAGTGGCGAGCATTCAATGCCGAATATGGATATTTTGCAGATGATGCAAGGAACATCGTTCTTGGCGCGAGTACCGATGAAATGAATCCGTTTGGCAACCAGAACACCAACCATAGCACATGGCCCGTGTTTGTATGGATGTACAACCTCCCCCCTGGTTGTGCATGAAGTCAAAGTACATACACATGAGCATGCTGATTCAAGGGCCGAAACAACCGGGCAATAATATTAATCTGTATCTGGGGCTACTGAAAGAGGAGTTAGACACGTTATGGAAAGCACCATCCAAGACATGGGACGCCAGCAAAGGCGACTATTTCTATATGAGAGCCGCGCTGATAACGACGGTGCACGACTATCTCGGTTACGGATATGTCGCAGGCCAGGTGTGCCACGGATATTGCGGATGCACCCGGTGCATGGATGATACAACGTCTCAGCAGCTAACGAAAGATGGAGGGTCTGGGAAAATCATGTACATGGGGCATCGAAGATGGCTCGAGAAGGATGACCCGTGGAGAAACCGTAGAGATCTATTCAATGGTGAGGCTGAGCATCGAGGACCTCCACGTAAGAGGAGCGGCGCCGAAATCGATGAGCTGTTGAAAAACTGGGAACAGTGCCCCACGCCGGGAAAGATGAAAAAGGCGCCGGAGCCGCTGCTGAAGGTATGGAAGACGAGGTCTGTTTTCTTGGACTTGGAGTACTGGCCCAAACTCGACACGCCTCATTGCCTCGATCAAATGCATATCACGAAGAATGTCCTTGAGAGCTTGCTTGCAACAGTGATGAACATGCCGGAGAAGACCAAGGATGGGCTGAAGGCAAGAAGAGACTTGGAAGATTTGAACATCAGGGCAGATCTCCACATGCCGCCCCATATAAAGTCGGAGGAGACGGAGACGGAGACGGAGGCGGGGGACAGGGGCAAAAAAGTCAACAAGAAGGAAGAGAATTATTGCCCCCCTTCTTGCTTCACCTTAAGTCCGAAGGAGATCGATCAATTCTTCAAGTGCCTTACCGGAATCAAAGTTAGTTCCGGTTACTGTGGGAAGATAAGCAGATTTCTAGACACCAAGAAGAAAAGGTTCAGCGGGATGAAGTCTCATGACTGTCACGTGATGATGACGCAGATCCTTCCGGTTGCCCTTAGAGGGATAATGGACAAGCACGTCCGTGAGACGCTTACTGGTCTCTGCAACTTTTTCGACGTCATCTCTCGAAAGTCGATCAGTGTGAAGCAGCTCCGAAGGCTACAGGAAGAGATCGTTGTCATACTAAATGAGCTTGAGATTTACTTCCCGCCCGCGTTCTTTGACGTCATGGTGCATCCGTGTGTCCACATTGTGGACGACATCATCGACCTCGGGCCGTCATTACTTCATAGCATGATGCCATTTGAGAGGATGAATGGGGTCATCAAAGGATTCGTTCGTAACATGTCCCGTCCGGATGGAAGCATCGTGCAGGGCTATCTGACCCAAGAGTGCATCTCCTTCTGCGAGAATTATCTAGGTGGCGAAAACCCTGTTGTTGGTTTGCCCGTCAACAAGCACCTTGGGAGGCTCGGAGGAGAAGGTCACACAAATGACCGGAGGGAATTGCATGTGGACCACTCGGGTCGACGCAACGACTTGGACATAGCAAACTTAGTAGAGCTACAGCACCTAGACATGGTAGATCCTTTCGTGGCACTGCACAAAGAAACCATCACAAAGAAGTGCCGTGACAAGGGGCTAAACAAGACGGACGCCGAAGTTACTAGAGAGCACAACTCTACTTTCTTGCGTTGGTTCAAAGAGCATGTTCTTGCTAATCCCCCGGAAGAGGGCAGTGCAGACGGATTGCGCATACACGCCTTAGCACATGGCTCCGCGGCCAACCTCGTGACCTATCAGGCATATGATATCAACGGATACATGTTCTACACGGTGGCCAAAGACATAGACAGTGATTACCAGAACTCAGGGGTGACGATGGAATGCATGACCGGCGACAACGGCGCAACTGAAAGATTCTACGGAAGGGTCGAAGAGATCTGGGAGCTTGACTACGCTGGACTGCACAGTGCGACGATGTTCCGTGTCAGATGGGCTAAGGCCGTCGAAAGAGAAAACCGGTATTTCACTAACATGTCTATGCCCGACGCGAAGAGCGCAGCTACCGTGAACGTCATCGCCAAAACTGAGCCATGGGTACATGCTAAGCACGTGACACAATGCTTCTTCATAACCGACCCGAGCAATCCCAGCCGTGTTGTCGTGAGGAGAGGCAAAAGGAGCATCGTTGGAATGGATGGAGTCGCTAACGAGGAAGACTACGACCAGTACGGCGACCCGATGAGGGAAGATGACGATGACGATGAAGCATATGTCAAAAGAAGAAGCAAGACTACATTACCTAATAAAAATCGTACTCCATGGAAAAGGAAAAGTCACAACGAGGGGCCCAATTATTCGGCAGCGAACAAGAAAGGAAAGAAGCTCACTCAGAAACGACAACATCGACGCTGAGGAACCATCATTTATATATATGTTCCTATTTTGTATATGCACTTAACCTTTATCGGCCAAATGATGTAATATATATTGCCTTAGTTATATACATTGTATATATCCCCTTCCCACCATGCATATCAGACAACGTCGACTCGGTCGTCTTTCGGAGGAGAAAAAGGAAAAGTAAACCAAAAAGGAAAAGAAATAAAAAGGAAAGGAATAGAAATGAAAATGAAAAAAAATGAAAAGGAGAAATGAAAAAAAGAAAATGAAAAGAAAAATTAAAAAAAAGAAAATGGAGAAAGAAATAGCAGTAGCGCTGGTTTAGATCCCGCGCTATAGCTAATTACTATAGGGGTAGCGCGGGTTTAGAACCCGCGCTATAGCTACTTACTATAGCGGTAGCGCGGGTAAGTTAGCTATAGCGTGGGTTGGAACCCGCGCTACTGCTATTTTGAGTTAACCCCCCCCCCCGCGCGGCCTTCCCTCCTTTCTCCCCCAATTCTCCCCCAAATCCCCACTCCTCCTGTCTCCGTCGCCACCGTCGCGCCCCCGCCGTCCTCGTCAGCGCTCCAGCGTCGCCGCCGTCGCGCCCCCTCCCTCGCCGTTGCCCGAGCCCCGACCCCGATGCCGCGTGGTCGACCCCGACGCCGGACGCCGACGACCTCCTCCACACCTCCGCCGCGCCCTCGGCTGCTCCGACCTCCTCCTCCTCCCTACCTCCCTCGACGCCCTAGGTGACCACGCCTACACCTCCTCCTCCTCCTCCCCTACCTCTGCCTAGCTAGGGTTTCTAGGGTTCATGAAATTTTAGGGTTCATCAAATTAGCTAGGGTTCATCAAATGTTTATGGTTCCTGTGCGTATGTAGTTGTAGATGCTTGCTTGAGTAGTTGTAGATGGTTAAGTAGTTGTAATTGTTGTGGACAGAAGATTAGGGTTCATCAAATGTTTATATAAATTCATTTTAGAGAAAAAAAGTTAGTTTAGAGCAAAAATTCAATATAGAAATAAGTTTGCTGTGGACCCAATGTAGTTAACTAAATATTTTTTTAGGACAGTATGAGAGAGTTGCAAATTAGGACAGTATGAGAGAGTTGATGTCGACCCAATGCTCTAGGGTTTATAGCAAATTTTCTTCAAGTTCTATATTTTCTTGAAGTGGTCCTGTTATATGGAAATTTGAATTGTTCGATTGTGCCCAAGTGGCCTATGAATGTGCCCAAGTGGCCTTTTGTTGTTTGCAGGGAATCTGATTCCGAGTGGCCTATGTTTTGCCGGAATGATGATTCATTTCCATTCCGGCAAATTTCAGGCGCTCGATTTGTCCACTTTTTAGCAAAGGTCATGCCAAAATTTTCCGTGAATTTTGGCATGACCTGTGCTAGAAACTAGGACATATCGAGTGCCCGGGATTTGATGGAACGGGAATGAATCAACATTCCGGCAAAACATAGGGCCTTTTTTTTATGTCATTATTCATTTTATTAGGTCTAGAATTAAACGAGCAGACTTAATCGTAGGAAACATGGCTAACAACGATGAAGGCGGGGGTTCTGGTAACTGCGAAGACGTCTACGAGGCGGCACACAACTTTTTTGAGTATCTGGACGAACAACGTTGTTGCAGGCCCCCCTATCACATCCGAGGGTTGCACCGATACCGACACCGGCACCGACACCGGCGCCGAGACCGGCACCGATGCTGGTGAATTAGCCGGTAAAGAACCGAAAGCAAAGAGGATACGGCGCCCAAACCAGCTCGGCACCGAAAGACTGGTGGTCATGGCGGTGGACCCCGGCAATTTCGAGCCAACAGAGCCTGAGGAAGTGCGCAAGTGCTACGGAAATCAAATAGGATGCATCCTACGGGAAACCGCCAGCATCAACGATTAAAACTTAAGGAAGATACCAAGTATGGAGCACTTCCTCCTAACGAAGTTGCACCAGAGATTCATGTTCCCCGACCGGGATGAACCCAAATATCCATCACCGTGGCTAGACAAGGGAATGAAGAAGATAAACAACAGAGCCATGGGCAAGTTTAGCGGTGCGCTGTCCACCTGGAAAGTAAGGGTGAAAAGTCTGATCGCCAAAAAGGAACCCTACTCCGAGATTGTAAAGGATAATCCGACAATTATGGAAGAGCAGTTCGAAATATTCAAGGCGGCTAGCGCTGCCGAAGCTGCCAAGAAAAGTCAGAGTACATGAAGGGGCTTCAGGAAAGGAACATGGGGTACCACCGCCTCGGAAGCCGTGGTTACTCGGGCAAGAGGCCCATATGGGCCAAGGAGGACGCGAAACATGAAGCCGCGGGGATCCCAGACCCCTTGGCGGAGTTCACCGTCCCGCAGGAGCATGACTTCATCAGGGCCCGGTACACTTGGGACCTAGTAAATAAGGTTTTCGAAACGGACACGCCCACGAGGGAGTTCATGAGACTGCTGGTAATTATTATTTTACCACCTTTTTTAGCTTCTGATCAATTCGACTACATGTTTAGTCACATTTGTAAACGATCCACGTTCCTTTTGCAGAAAGAGCAGCACAGGATGGCGGCCGAAAGCGACTCGTCGTCTGAGTCATCGGCGAGGCCCAAGTGGGACACGCCTTTCAACCGAGCCTTGAACCTAATGAAAGGACTCCCGTTGGACAAGCGGCCGTCGTATGGACGTGTGCACGCCGTCGGAGACGGCGCCACGTGGAAGTACTACTACCATGAGGACGCCGAGGAGAGAAAGCAGAGATGGAAGTTAAATGGAAAGAACATCGACAAGAAGGTTGAGATTGTGGTCGATAAGAGAACAGCTGAGACCAAAGAAGCGATATGACCTGAGTTGGTGAGCGAGGCAATCAAAGCAGCGGTAGCTGTCTGCAGAGTGGAACTTGTAGCTTCGATTGGTGCCTTGGTTCTGGCAATTGTCGAATGGACGAAGCAAAATCCAGATAAAGAGGTAGCGGACTTTCCCATTCCCAGCTTCGTCGGGAGCAACTCGGTGAACGTCGCACCAGCACCTGCTCACGCAGCCACACCTGCTCCCGCACCTGCTCATAGCAGCTCGTCCTCTGTCTCTGGCGTGCTCGGCAGGGCTTCGTCTTTGGCTGAGCTCGACGCCCTCATGGTAACTACCTATCACACCGGCCCTCTTCAACATATATGTAATCTTCCGTTTCCGTTGCCGTTCGGATGTCTGACGTCGCAGACATGTCTTCGCAGGCCGACGAAACCCCGTGCACCATACTGTACACCATCAGCGGCCAGAAGGTGGACGTGGGAAAGTCAACGATAGTGAATCCGAAGGATCGCTCGTTCCACAGCCGGCCGATGCCCCCTGGCGTCTTCAAGGTTTCCGTGGCCAGTGTCAAATCGGGCCACGAGAATTTGGCTCCTCTAGTACCACTAGGGGGAGATGACGACGAGACCCCGCCGCGACTTGGCGATTGCAAGAGTTGGGTCCTGTTGTGGCCAAAGAATCTCCTTCGTCTAGAGGCGGCCGGGAGCACACCAACGACCAAGCCTCAGCAAGGTATGAACACCACCACCCCACCTACCCAATTAGCGGCGCCTGTCATGCCGGGTGATAGCGGACGACGTGAGGAAGAGGCTCCATTAGTGGATGATGACGTCGCCGCCATCGAAGAAGCAATGGATGATGTCATGGACGAGGATGATGACCCTCTACGGTTTATCAATACCGGCGGCTATGACGACGAAGGATTGATGGCTCTGCTGTATGACTCAGGCTTTGAGTGTGATGAGTTGATGCCTGAATTGCCGGAGCAGGAACGTCTTAAGGTTGATTGCAAGAAGTCTCTCTTCATGCTATCCTTGCAGGACACGCCTCCAGATGCCGCCTCAACCCAGGATCAACAACGTGAGGGTCATGCAATGCTGAGCCCGACAACACTGGGGGCGGGGGTCAGGGACGGTATGTTAGGCTCACTTCCGGCACCCAAGAAGCATAGGAAGAGACCAAGGAAAGGCCTTACTGGCGACAAAGCTATTTCTATCAGCCAGCCGCCTCCGCAGCCTCAGGTTGCAGACCATATACCTATCAAAGGTGCGGCGAAATTCCATGTCCCCGGTGATCCGATCCTACCTAAGGCAGCGCTAGAGGGCATAGATGGCGATCTAAGGAGACTTCATGACGATGTGCTATCGAGAGAGAAAAGCCTTCTCGTCTCGACAAATCCAGGATACCCGCTCTACGTGGTTAACGTGCCGCAGCAAAGGTTGTACGTCCAGACATTCCCCGCGGATAAGTTCTTCCTTCGATTTGATTACTTCTTCGACATGTTTCACATGACAAAGCTGGATTTTACGTTCGTCCGCCTTTATGCCTTGTACATGAACTACATCATCAGGCGCGAGCAAATATCTTATATCTCAGTCGCGGACCCGTACTTTATGCACGAGGCCTTCTTGGTAGTCTGCGCAGAGCACCGTGAATATGCGAGGACCTACATCGCCGACTTCATGGTCGCCAATAAGGACATGGAGACGATTCTCCTGCCTTATCATACCATGTAAGTCATCCGCGGATATCCTCTGTGACACATAAATAATTTCATAAATTTCAATCATTCATTTGCACGCGTGGAGGCTAATTTGAGGTGTACTTATTTTGCGCAGCGAGGGGCGTGCCGTCCTCATCATTCTTAACCCCCGATTCTCGCAAGCTCTTTACTTGGACTTGTCGAAGAACATAAAGAAAAAGGATTACACACACATCAAGAGTGTTCTCAACAGTGCTATCTTAAGCTACCGCCAACGGGGTGGAGAGATCACGGTCAAGAGGACAAAGAACCGCGCGCCCTGCTTCGCCCATAAGACCGACTTCTGCTGCATCCAGCAACCGAATGGTAGTCTCACTGATGGATTCTACATCATCCACCACATGCTGGAGTACAGAAGGGATCGGCAGAATCTTCGCATGTCACCTAAATCCGGCGATGCCGATATTTTGCAATGGCCCAAGAAACTAGGAAATGTACCGGATCATCAACTACGAGCTGAGTTCTATCACATCCAGCGTGAACTTGCCCAAGTCATCATGAAGAAGGTCGTCGAAAAAATAGGGATGTTCTACGAAGAAGGGCAAATGTCGCGGGAAGACGTCCGAACACGCGTAGCCGCTCAGCGTCTCGACCTGAAGCCTTTCACGTCGCTCGGGTCCTTCCTCCCTGATTTGGAAGGATGGCACGACATGTTGGAGTGATTGACGATGACAATGTGTCCGTTTAGTCACCACTTTCTCTATGACGAAACTTTGAATTTATGCACGACAAAACTTTGTGATGTAATTAAACCGTCATCCTCAACTAGCATAGATCACTCTAGTTAATTAGTTTGGGTACGATGAACTTTGTTATTTATGTTTACGATATGTTGCTTCTATTTTTGCTAACTCTGTCTCTTTGTGTTGCTAAACTATATATTATGTTGCATATTATCGATGAATTCATCATGTGACGATGCAGGTATATAGATCATCGATGGCGAAGAAGTGCTACGCCGTGTACGTAGGGAAGGTTCCAGGAGTGTACGACGAATGGCCTGAGTGTCAGGCCCAGGTGTACCGGTTCCCGGGCGGCAGCCAGAGAGGGTTCGATAGTTACTTGAGGTTCACGCTAGGGCGAGAGAGGGAAAGGAACCGGCGCCTCAAGAACTACTACATTATCGCGCTCTTGCTCATAGTGATCGCTCTTCCCTTCTATATCATAGTTTAGATATAGATAATGAAACATGTGTATGTGATGACCATGAAGTTGCTTGTATTCGAGACATGCCACGTAACTTGTATCGCTATATCGAGATGATGACGAGAGACATCATTTGTTTCGAGTGATGTGATGATATGATGAGACTATTATGTGTATGATATGATGAGAATATTGTTTGTTCATGATATGATTAGACTACTGTATTAACCCTGTACAAAGACAGCGCAAATACGTACCCAAAAAAAATTATGCGTAACGTTAGCAGTAGCGCTGGTTGACAAGTAGCAATAGCGCTGGTATATTAGCAGCGCGGGAATTAGACCAGCGCTACAGCTATATAGCTGTAGCGCTGCACAAACCAACGCTACTGCTAAGTAGGGATAGCAGTAGCGCTGGTCTAACCAATGCTACTGCTACAAGTTAGCTGTAGCGCCGTAGTAGTAGCGCGGCCCCCCGCGCTACTGGTAGGCAAAAAATCAGTGCTACTGCTAAGGTTTTCCCTAGTAGTGTCCACCTAAAGCAAGAAGCTACACTTGTCCACAACTGAACAATGGACCATGCTTTGAATTGTCAGTTTTGTGTGAAGAAGTTTTCACCAATTGTCTTACTGATATTAGGCTGCCAAAACCTAACCCCTCGGATGGAGCATATTAGTTACACTCTTGGCCTATTCATGATCTTACTAGAGATTACCCTATCTCATAAACTGTGACTAGCAGCCGGACACATATAGGTGTGTTCTTCCAAGATTGCTCTGTAGGATAACATCTTGCTTATGCAAGCCTCAGAACACATTAAGACAAGGTCAACCTGCCATACAGATTGTGAGAGTAGTGCATCTCCAACAGAGTGGGTTAGTAAAGTTACTCTCCTCCAGTTAACCAGCAGCTTGTTTTCCAATGTTCTAATTCACGGGATCTCCTATCACATAGGTTGGGTTACCACCATGGCAACTCACATGGGTCTCATACCCATCTCCCTCGGTGCATTTTCTACCACGTTTTTTGATAGCCCTTTTGTGAAGGTATCTGCCAGATTCTTAGCCGTTTGGATGTAATCCAACGCGATCACTCCAGAGTTTCTTGACATATTTTAGTCTTGTCCTTATATGTCTTGTGGATTGCATGTCGTCCTTTGAACTGATCAGTTTGACAATAACTGTTTGATTGTCATAGTTCATGAGGATAGCCAGAATCGGCTTTTCAACCACTAGCAAATCCATCAAGAGCTCGCAAAGACATTCTGATTCAACAGTAGCTGTATCTAAAGTTGTGAGTTATGCTTCCATTGTTGATCTGGTTAAGATGGTTTCCTTGCAAGACTTCCATGAAACAACACCACCTCCAAATGTGAACAAATATCCACTAGTGGCCTTTATCTCATTAGCATCAGAAATCTAGTTCGAGCCACTATACCCTTCAAGTACCCTCGGGTATCCGATATAGTGAAGTCCATACACATTGTACCTTTCAGATAGTGCATAGCTCTTTCAATAGCATGCGAATGTACATCTCCCATATTGTAAACAAACTGGCTCGGTTTGTGTCGTGGTATTTTCCCGACGGTATTCATGATGGGGTTTTGCACGTAGCTGGTAATTTGGATGGGATGCAGATGAGGAGAGTTTTACCTAGGTTCAGGCCCTCAAGGATGAGGTAATACCCTACTTCCTGCTTGTTTGGATGTATTGCTCTAGCCTCGTATGAGAACTAGGGTTTGGGTGTACAGAGGTTGCTGGTCGTATGATCGCATAGGTCATGAGTTTCCTAGGTGTCAAAACCCGTTAGCACCCAGGGGAGGGGGGGCTACCATGCCTTATATAGGGGGACGTGGCTAGGGATACAATCTGAGTCGATTACGATCTAGCCTAATCTACAAAGATTGCACTTGTTCTTCGGAGGATTCCTTGGCTTGTACTCCAAGTCGATGATGCACCCTGGTATATGCAGTGGCCTTTGAGTCATGGGCCCGGGCCACACCGTGGAGGCTAGGCCGACTATTCCTCCCATTGCTATATCACGGGGCATGGCATTGTCAGTAGCCTCTGAGTCCTTCAAGGTCTGGCTGCTGGTCTTGACTTTTCCTCCTAGACAGAAAGTTTTGAGTGCAAACCGGACTAAGCGTGCCATCTTGTCATCCTGCAAAGAGATCTTGATGGACTCATGAAGTTCCTGTAAACATAACCGAGTCCTGCACTATTCACCTAAAGGGCAGGAATAGCGAGGAAGATGAGCTAATAACGGGTTCGTCTCGGTGATATCCAATGTTCTCCATTGAGGAGAGTGGCTAGTAGCCCGACAGGGGAGCATATCATGAATTCTGACTGAAATCAAGGCAGTATCTAGTCTCATCTAAGTCCTTCAGAGCTAGCTAGCTTGTGTCCTGTGGAGGAATACACTTGATTTCCTTATTCAGAACCGAGTCCTAGACTTGAACATTTGGCTCCAAATGAAATTAGAGTCCAACTAGCGCTGCATAGGACGCTGAGTCCCACCTTCACTCGGGTGTAGCCGAGTGGCTCATGGACCCTGGAGGGCCGGCCATCGATACCTGTAGTAAAACAGAGCATGTCTACCTCTGGGTGAGCATAGCAAGTATGTTGCACCTGGTTCGGACGCCTCTTGGTAAAGTCGATACAGAAAATGTGAAATATGCTGCGATCTGACTCCTCCAATTGGTCCTGATGTCATCACGTTTCCGCAGATAGAATCTGGCTCCTGCCTGGCTCTGGGACCGTGTGGGAAGCACATGGTCCGACCAGTCCTGGTCAAAAGCCAGCTCGTAGGAGCGAGAAGCGTCACGGGTCTTGGTGAGGTCACTTCTTATTGTGAGCGAGTTATCCCATCGCCTGCCAAATTAAATGTGAGCAAATAGTACAGAGGGCGCGTGGGGTGATGGACCGCCATCATCATGCCCCGAATCCCGTGCGAGTCATGCGTGTAGTGGGAAACTGCCACAGGAAATCGTTGCCACGCATCGCGCATATCCGAGCGCCGATGCGGCTCCCTCATCTCTACAAAAGCCGATGCGGGGATTCCATTCCTTCGCCATCTTCTTCTTCGTGCTCTTCGCCATTGCCAAAAAAGGTTCTCTTTGCGCAGATCTCCTTTCTCTCTCCCTTAGCCACCAAGCACTCAGCTATCGCCTCCACTGACGGCGTGCGATGGAGGTAGAAAGAGGGCCACTGCCGCAATCGGAATGGATGCAGGCAAATGGTTGCCATTGATGGTGCCGGAGAAGTGGCTGGAGACCCTTGCCGGGGAGGGGGTAATGCCACCCCAATAGCAAGCTGACTAGAGGGCACCGATCAAGGAGAGCGAGCCTACTCCCCACCCGCATGAGCGGGTTCTGCTTGCCCCATCAGTGGAGTGGGGCATGTCTCTGCCCCTACATGACTTCATGTGGGGCCTCTTGTTCTTCTACGGGATTCGGTCCCAATGGTATTGTACACATTACATGTTTCATCACGCTCTGTGAGTGTTTCCTGCGGACCCGGCTCCACTTTGGCTTCTGGAAGAAGCTGTTCATGGTGAAGCCGCATACGAGCCACACCAACTTGTCCATCTGCAGTGGAGAGGGCATCCAGCCGAAGCCCAAGGCCGAGTACTTCAAGCTGCCGCTTCCAGACACCAACAAGAAATGGAAAAATAATTGGTTCTACTGCCTCGACCTCATGACGTACACGAGCCATCAGGGACTCCCTCCAGATGTCACTGGAGCGTCAGCCTGGAAGAAGATTTGGAGCGTGAAGCCCGCCAAAGCAGAGTTGCATGACGTCCGACTAGCGGTGGAAACTGGCAGTGGATAATCCGAAATATCCGATATTTCTATTCGAGAAAATGCCTATTCGTATCCGAAACATCCGCATCCGAACTAAAATGGAAATGGAAATTATCCGTATCCGAATTTATTTAAAATATATAAAATAAATATGGTATGAGATTTTGACACAAATATGGATATGGAAGTGGATATATCCGTATCCGAATAAGATTATGGGAGGTAATTTTCAAAATTCTAGCCCCAAAATGCCAATTATCCAACATAAAAGCCAAATAAGTGGTCAAATTTTAATCTTTGTATGATTAAACTTAGAAATTATTATGCATTACAGTAGTAGTTATTGAAAAACCTATTTATCATCGACTTATTGTATGTCGCAAGTTGATTATTTCATGTCACATAGTTATCGACTAATTTTCTTAAGCAATATGTCCCTATTATTCGAATCCGTTCCGAATCGAGTCAATATCCGATATGTATCCGTATTCGAGTAACATCCGATCCGCATTCGTATCTGATAGCATCCGTATTCGCATTCGTATTCGTTTTGAAAATATGAAAATAGAAGTGGTAAGAGCACTATCCGATCCGTATCCGATCCGTTTCCACCCCTACGTCCGACTCCCCCAAGCCGAGGTGAAGTGACTCATCGGTGGTAGACTCACTGGGATGGACATCCTAATAACCAGGTTGGGTCACCGGATCCAGCCCCTTCAAGCAAGACAACACATGATGTACGAGTACACGGGTCTCAATGACTCGACCTGGGGAAAGTCGGAGGAGATGGCAGTTGAGATGTTCGCAGAGCTGGCAACTAGCATGATGAAGGAGGGCACCGTCAACGTGGTGTCCCACGTGACTCCCGACCCCATGGACAATCCTCCCACCAATGTAAGTAATCTTGCACATGAGCCGAATCCTTTGCCTATCATTGAGTTTTTTGTGTAGCCAGATCTGAATCCACGTCTTTTTGATTCATAGGGCCTTCAAGATCTCATCTCTATGCCTCCTCTTCCTGAGAGCCGGCGCCTGACTATCGGGAGCTGGCATCAATGATGAGGATATTTGTAATGCCCCGAGACCAAATATATATACATATCTAGCACCTCCGGTAGCAAATGCAAAGTATCGACCCAAGGACGCCCACTTGTAGGGATACGCGGCAGAAATCAAAAAGTTTCCGTCCTATGCACCAGCCCAGAACCACTATGAAGATGCATACAAGGTTTGATCGGATTGTTACCAACTAGTAGTAGCAGAGGAAGAAGAGTTGCTAACGATCGTCGGTGCAGATTCCCGCAGCTAGGATTTACAACCACCCAACCGCAAGAATTTTTTCTCCCTCGAACAGAAGATCAAAGGTACGATCTTTTTACTGGGTTGCACACATACGGTGTCACCAATCCAGTAGCGCTTCGCCGCCCTAAACTAATCGCTACCAGAGACTAGGCAGCCTTGCGGTGCCACAAAACTATTTCGTGCAGTAGCTAGAGAGAGAGAGAAGGCAGATCATTGCATGCCAATTGGTGAGAGCTCAAAGGCTCAACTTGAGTTGTGAATGGAGAGCTCCTCTCCTCCTCTATATATAGGGGAAGGAAGAGGTGTGGGGAGGCATGAGGGTGGCTGCCCAAAGGGGCCCCCCCTCACCAACATCAGCCCACAAAAGGGGGAGCTTGCCCACAAGGACCCCCCTCCCTCCTATGGTGCCCCACCTTGGGAGGACAACCCCAAAGGGGCCCCCCATCCACACAACACTTGGCACACATGGGTGGGGGCTGCCCCCAAAGGGGGCGCACCACCCAACATGATCCCACAAAAAGGGGAATGATGTCCCCCATGTGGGGGCAGCCCCATGGGGCTGTCCGGAAAATTCCGGGAGGTCCCGAAACCTTTCCGGCACCCTCCAAAAAATTCTGGACATACACCGAAACTTTTCTGACTTGATGGTTTACTCCGAAACATTTACAGTTTCTCCAAAACACTTCCGGTTTTCTCTCCGAAACATTTTCAGTGTCTCCGAAACTTTTCCTGTGACTTTATCTCAGGCTCCTAACCTAGTACTCAGCAGATAGATGACCCTTAAGCATGTGACCCTATAGGTTCGGTGAAATAGAGAGATGACCGGAACTCTTTCCGATCAATGATCAATAGCGGAACCGTGGACATCCATATTGACCCCTATACCCACACGAATGGCTATTTCAGTGAACCTTTAGTTACCATGTGCTATTCATGTTGCTTCGTGATATGTTACAAAAACCCGAGGTGAGATATAATGGCATCCCCATGAATCAACAACGTGTTCACTATGCCAGTTTCCTCGTTACCGGTTTTGTTCTCTTTTCTCATTCCCGTGTTCCGGCATCCCTGTGATCAAATCACATTGTGTCTGGCCAGACGATGATGGATACCGTGACACTGAGATGGGCCAAAGAATATCTCTCCATCGACGGAGGAGTAAATCCCAGCCTTGAGCTATCTAGTCCCTCGTCATACTTTTCCGTGAACCCGTAAGCTGCCGTAATTGCCACCCTTTTACGGATGACGTTTGACAAACCCCAAAGATCATGAAGCAAGTATGAAGGAACTCGATACTCTAATGGTCTAAGGAATTATGCAAACGTTTAACTTTCTATGTGTTATAAACCATTAACTTGTGACGAATAGATCTCATAGCATAACAACAATTGGGTCGGTTCAACACAAATGTTCTCATAACATTGTGTCCTCAAAGTTGCCGACATTAACATGCTCATGATCAAGAAAGCAGAACCATCATGCAACACTTGAGCTAGTCTTAGAAGCAAGACCATGAATCTATTTTACCGTTTATTATTCCACACATGCACATGAGTTTCCCTCCGAGCCTCTTGGTTATTGCAGACTCGAGAACCATTGCAGTTATAGCACAGAATATAAACATTAATTACGAAGTTGCAGATAAATAATAATTTTTATTCTTGCCTCCAGGGCATATCTCATACAGACTCCCACTTGCACTAGAGTTAATACTCTAGTCAATGCTAATGCACTTTACACCCATGGCACACCGGTATAAAATATGCTTTGCTTGTGGTATAGTCTTCGTCCAACGGATCTGACAAGTTCAGGTCCGTGTGTATCTTTTCACATCCTCGCATTTTCACACTTTTACAAAATTCATAATTTGTGTGGACTTACCTTTGTATATTTCAATCACTGGTCGGACCTGGATTCCTCAGACTGAGCTATGGAGCTACTATCTCCAATAGTGTTCCATTGACCTAAGCCATCTTGAAACCATACTAAGTCCATAAATGAACTATATGATCCAACACCCTCATTATAGAATTCGCCACAGTAACCTGTTTGGAACAATTCCAACTTACTGTGCCACCATATCGTGTATAACACAATAACCCTTAATTTAAATCAAAAATTGCTGGGAGCACTGATGAGGACTGCATCGATGTAATTTCTTACAACGAGCCTATATCGATGTAACGTCTTACATCGAACTCTTCATAATCTCCGCTTGCGAGAAAACATGTCATCAGTACTACTTTAGTACTTAACGACATTTTTCACTATTGTCCTATGATCAACACCTTGATCACTTTGGTAACTTACTCGCAACTAATTTGTAGTACTGGACATATCTGCTTATTTTACATACCATGATTATGTAGGAGATATGCCCTAGAGGCAATAATAAATCTTATTATTTATCCCCATGTTCGTAATTAAGTTTATATTCCGTGCTATAACTGCTATGGTTCTCGAGTCTACAATAACCACGAGGCTCGGAGGAAGACTCATATGCACGTGTGGAATAATAAACGGTAAAATGTATTCCTAGTCTGGCATCTAAGACTAGCTCAGGTGTTGCATGATGGTTCTGTTTTCCTGATCATGGGCATGACTATGCCGGCAACTTTGAGGGCACAATGTTAGTAGAACACTTGTGGTTGAATCGACCCGGATTGATGTTATGCTATGAGATACATTCGTCACAAGTTAATGGTTAATAACACAGAGAAAGTTAACGTTTGCATAATTCCTTAGACCATGAGAGTATCGAGTTTCTTCATGCTTGCTTCATGAACTTTGGGGTTTGTTAAACGTCATCCGTAAATGGGTGGCTATTACGGTGGCTTACGGGTTCATGGAAAAGTATGTCAAGTAACTTGATAGCTCAAGATTGGGATTTGCTCCTCCGACGATGGAGAGATATCTCTGGGCCCTCTCGGTGTTACGGTATCCACCATCGTCTGGCCAGACACAATGTGATTTGATCACAGGGATGCCGGAACACAGGAACGAGAAAAGAGAACAAAAACCGGTAATCGGCATAGTGGACAAGTTGTTAATCCACGGGGATGCCGATAAATCTCACCTCGGGTATTTGTAATATATCGCGAAGCAACAGGAATAGCACACGGCAACTGGAGGTTCACTCGAATATTTATTCGTGTGGGTATAGGGGTCAATATGGGTGTCCACGGCTCCGATGTTGATCATTGATCGGAAAGTGTTCCGGTCATGTCTATACTTCACCGAACCTATAGGGTCACATACTTAAGGGTCATCTATCTGCTGAATTCTAGACAGGGAGTCTGAGAGAAAGTCACCGGAAAAGTTTCGGAGACAACGGAAAAGTTCCGGAGAGAGAACACCGGAATAGTTTCGGTAAAACTGAAAAGTTGTTTCAGGATATACCATTAGGTCAAATTGGTTTCTGCACACGCCTGGAAATTCTTGGAGGGTGCCAGAATTGTTCTGGAAACTTTTGAGATTTTTTCAGAGAAAAAATCCGGAAATGTTCCGGAGCTGCCGGAACCGCTTTGTTTGCTTTTCGCAGATGAAAATCACTAATTCGGAATTGTTTTGGAACGCGTCCAAAATTATTTTAGTGGGTACTGGAAATGTTCTAAGACCTACAGAAATATTTTCGTATTTAACGGTCGCGGAAAATGTTTCGTGAATAGTGGGAACACTATTATGAATAGTGGAAACACTATTGGGAGAAAATATCTCACGAATAGTGGAAACACTATTGGGAGAAAATATATCATGAATAGTGGAAACACTATTATGAATAGTGTGAAAATATCTGAGGGCATTTTGGTATTTTGGGAGCCACCCTACCCCTTGGGTTTTCCTATAAATAGAGGTGGAAAGGTACTCTCCACACTCACTCTTTCTCTCATACACATGCTATTGCAATTATCTGGCTTCTTCTCTCCCTCCCCGCGAAATAGTTTCGTAGAGCCGAAAGGCTGTCTGGGTTCCGATGGGATCTAGTTCTGGATGGCGAAGCCCTGCCGGATAGATGACACTGTATGTGTGCAACCCCGTAGGGAGGTCGTAGGTTCGATCTTTTTGCCCGAGGTGCTGTTTGAGAGTGCCTCCCGAAGGGCTGTCCGAGTTACCATCCGAGTTCGAGAGAGCATCCCGAAGGGTTGTCCGTGACACCGTCCGGGGGACTGTCCGACCGCCTCCCGGAGGGCTGTCCGAGTGGCAGATGAGGGAGTACATCCTCGCGGTTGGGAGGTTGTAAATCCTAGCTGCGGGGATCTGCACCCCCGATCGTCATCGACTCTACTTCCGCTGCGCTACGAGTCGGTAACGAAAAGATCAAACCTTGTATGCAGTCGCCATAGTGGTCCTGGGCATGCTCGCTGTACCGAAATTTTTTGTTTTCTGCTGCGTTCCCCTACAGTGGCATCATGAGCCGTGCTTTGCGTAGATGCAGGTTACGATCTAGAATACATCGAGATGTATGGGTGTTGCACAATATAATTTGTAGTAGATGAGTTCAATTACTGAAAATTATTTATGCGGGTAGCATATGAAATCTGTTACCCGATGTTCTTGTTGCTTGCCTGGAATTTGCATATTTCTGATCTTGATAACAGCATGGGGGAGTTTCAAAGTTCTAGCAATCCGCAATCCTGATTGATCAACGAAGTGCTAACAGTTCGTTGAATTCCACCATAGTTAGAGAGAAAGATGAAATTTCGCAGACGAAAGGGCAATGCAGATATGATCTGCACGGGGGTCATGCGTATGACGAAGTTAAGTATGGGGCTCGAGATTTTATTATCTCGTGTTTCATGCACCCCGCAAAGTTAATCTAGCTACTTGAATAATCATACTTGATGATGGACGTTGGTAGCTTCGGTTTGTTTCGAAACGTTAGAAGCCACGTAAAATAAAATTTTGCATAAACCGATTAGAGGCGTCTAACTTGGTTTTTCAGGATGTGCATGTGATGTGGTATAGCAATGCTCATATTAATTTGATTATGTATGAGATGACTATATGATGTAAAATGAACATGACCTGCGTGTCATGATTCGGCATGATGGCTGGAGACATATGATTGTCACTTTAATGACCTGCGTGTCAACCTTAACTAATGCACTTATTTTATTAGCTATAGAGATAGCAATATTATCTGGTGCATCGACAAGGTGGTGGCAATCTTCGCGAAGGTGAACACCGACGC
Source organism: Elymus sibiricus (assembly GCA_039707655.1). Classification (NCBI taxonomy): domain Eukaryota; kingdom Viridiplantae; phylum Streptophyta; class Magnoliopsida; order Poales; family Poaceae; genus Elymus; species Elymus sibiricus. Next base: position 22,484,608 of record CM077664.1, read on the forward strand.
AAATGCCGAAGACGAAGAAATTAAAGACTTCTCCGTCAGAAAGGGATATACCATATCATGCTATTGTGAATTGCCTGAGATGTTTGTCCCTTATGATGCACCCTTTTAGATTGCACGGTAGTCGCTTTTTATTAGGGTGATCTCTCACTTAAAATATCAAGTAGTTAGTGTTCTCCCAAGTGTAGTACCATCACGGCACCTATCTCTTTGGGGCATCACATGATCTCCATGGGTGCGAACGATTAGAGAAGTGTGAGGCGGGTGAGTTGAGACCTCGCAGCGAGATCACTTGGTTGTCTTGACGTTCAGGCAGGACAGTCCTGAGCTCGGAACACACGCATCGAAAGATGAACAAGAATCACATAAAGATGTGATCGGCAAGTTTGCCTACCGATTGAAGTTCGTGCCATTTGAGTTCATCTCGAACCGTGGCGTTGAATGGAAATGCGGGTCTTGAATCACTCACAGTCAATTATGAGAAATATTGATTTGAGTGGGAGCGCACTGTAGAATTAACTTGTTTAATTCTCAGTGCAATTAATTATATACACTGTCTAAGTGTTTTATGCATAATAGTTATAGAAGAATGGCTCGCGTTTCCACCTTCCCTGTTAAAATTGAATAAGCTGTTAAATATCTGGTTAAAACTTTACGGTTGGTATCGTAATGTGAGGATTGTCCTCAAGAGTGCCAAGAAGGACTTTGTCCTATCGCATGCTTTCGGTATTCTCCCACTAATGCTGTGGATGATGTGACTCTGTCCTTCGATCCAAAAGCTAGAATTCCGTTACGGTCAAGTGCAATATGTTTGCTTCCATGAGACCTGAACTTCAAAAGTTTGGGATAGCTATGTGATATTCATGGAACTGAAAATTAGTTTCAGATACAAACAAAGGCTAAAAGATATGAGAGATCCAAAGCAATGTTTGTTTGCAAACTATTAGTAAAAGTGTTTACCATGCATTTGACTAATACGAGAGGGATCCAGAAGAACTCCTATCATATGATGAAGGTGAATAAAACAACAACTTAAAGAGAAAGGAAATGTCCAAAAGGTGTTAGTGTGACTTACACACCTAGGAAGTCTGGGGCTAACGCCACTCTTAAGTTGAGTGCTTCTTCTGAGAGTAGGAGAAATACTGAAAGTTAAACTGTTAGAAGTATAAAGGCAAAAAGAGAGAAGACTAGAATGTCCAGCTCGTGTATGAAAGTCATTCAAGCTATTGATGTATAGAAGGCTGGTCAAAGAAATAGTTCTTGGGAATTGTGATTAAATTGTTAGTCACAAAAGATACCCGCTCGATTGCATTCTGCTGCGACTCGATGCAAGAACTACTACGGCCTAAAAGACTTGCCGGAGTGAGGTTTAGATATGCGCTGGGAACATAGTAAAAGTTGCTATACTTGGTACATTACCTATGTATTTATTTTCATAATTCATTTTAGAGTTTTTATACACTCTAGCCCATTGCATAAAGTATCTTGCAAGAAGGTTGTTCATAAGAGAACTTTTGATGTTCGGTGTTATGAATAACATAAGGGCCATGCTTCCATCATGGATGGGATGTATGTTATGAATATTGATAATAATATATTACCTCCCTATTTACTTTCATAATTCATTTTAGAGTTTTTAAACACTCTAGCCCATTGCATAATGTTTGTTGCAAAAGGGTTGTCCATAATAGAACAATTGTTGTTCAGTGTTATGAATAACATAAGGGCCATACTTCCATCATGAATGGGATGTATGTTATGAATATTGATGGTAGTATGATACATCCATAACACTGACGCTAAATGTCGCAAGACTAAAAGAATACCACACATGTGTGGCACTGCATTTGGTCACATTGGAGAAACCCGCATGGAGAAATAGCATAATGATAGATTTTGAAGTTGTTTGATTATGAATCATCTGACACTTGCAACTTTCCTCCGAAAAGTGAACTGACTGAAATACCGTTCACAGGCCATAAGGAACGATCAATGAACTTATTGGTGATCATACATTTTGATGTATGTAGTCCGATAAATGTTGTTGCTAGCAGTGGATTTGTCTATCTTCGGAAATGACTCAAGTAGATATATGGATATTTAGTTGATGAGAAGTAAGTCTGGATCTTTTGAAATCATTCATAAGGTTTTCAATATGAAGTAGAAATTATTGTAACAAGAAAATTGTGTTTTTGCAATTTGATTGCGGAAAGGAATATTTGAGTTACAAGTTTAGCGAATGTCTGATGACTTGTGAAAAGAGTTTCATAACTTACACCTCACGGAGCACCACTGTGAGTGGAATATCCGTGAAGATGTAATCAAACCATTTATCACATTGTAAGATCAAAGATGACATAAATCAATTTGCCATTATCCCTTTTAAAAGTAATGTTGTAGAGACTGCGGCTTTTACACTGAAAAGAGCACCATCAGATCTGTTGAAATGACGCCATGGTATGGTAACCCCAAGCATGTTAAGTCTTTTCTTAACATTTGGAATATGGGGCTTGTGTAAAATATTTACAAACCTATTCCAAATCAGACAAGTGCTGCTTTGTAGGTTATCCCATGTTATTGGGAATTCCTCCACCACTATACCGAGGCAAAAGGCTTTGCCACAAAATGGTATGCTTTTGAAGACAATGGTTCTTGCAAAAAGGTGAGCGGGAGGACAGTGCAACTCGACGAGATAACAGTATCTTCGTCATCAGTTCAAAGAAAATAAACCTTGTAAGTAATTCTAGAGTTTCCTACTGCGACTTATACGGAAGCCTCTACATGAGATGTATGGACTTCGGTCGAACTTGCAACTGAACCATGTAGTCAAAACTCGTGCAAACCTCTCAGGTGCGCAAGCGAGATATTGTTGTTAGACAATAGTATAGCTACAATACACAAGGAAGCGTTGATGGGCCCTGACTCCGGAATTGGCTAAATGCCAATATAATCCTAGATAGTTTCCATATAAATGATTCAAGATTATATCTTGATAAACCCTTCGGAAGACTTAGAGTCCAACGAACATTAATGGAACTATAAAGTGATGTGGATAAAATGTTTTATCCATAAAGCTCGACTTGTTGCAATAACAAATTCAAGGAGTTGACTACGATGAGATTGTCTCACCGTAGCGATGCTTAAAGTCAGATCGGGTTAAACTAGCAATTAATACATATTTCAATCTTGAGATATGATACATGGATGCCAAAAGGATTTCCATGTGATGGAAATGCAACCTAGGACTTGCATGTGATACAGTCCGAAGTATTTTGTCAATCCAGAGGATGCTAGTAAGTATGCAAACTTCAGAGTTCCAGCAATGGACAGAAGAGAGCAAAATGGAGTTGGAATCTTCGTTTTTCATGAAATAGTCAAAAGAGTTTGATTTCATCAATGGATAACGAAGATGCTTGTGGTTACAAGAAAGTAAGTGGGAGCAAAATAATATTTCTAAAACTTTGTGTGCTTGACACATTGTTGATTGGAAATAATAGAAATTTCTTGACACGAATTAGGACTTCAGTGAAAATAGTTTTTTGATGAAGTGCTTGGGCTGAATAGCCTTGATATTAGGCGTATTTATCTATGAGATAGAATTGCCCAATAGGCTAAGCCAAAAATACATATTGACAAGATGCTGAAACAGTTTAGCATAAGAACGCCAAGGAGTGATTCTTGCCGAAGTCACATGGAAAGAGTTTTGCAAGACTCGGTGTCCCAAAACACTGATGAGCAAAATACATGATGGAGATTCCATACACTCTTGTGTTTGGATTAATCATATATTCCATGGTATGTAAAAAAACTAGGTATGTCCGATACTCCCAAGCTGTTGTGAGTATAGATACCAAAGTGATCAAAGTACTGATCATGGGACAACAGTGGAAAATGTCATTAAGTACTAAAGTAGCACTGATGACATGTTTTCTCGCAAGCAGAGATTATGAAGTGCTCATTGTAAGTAATTACATTGATACAGTCTTCATCAATGCTCCATGCGATTTTTGATTTAAGGGTTTTGTGTAATACACGATATGGTGGCACGATAGTTGGAAATTGTTCCAAACAAGTTACTGTGGCGATTTATATAACAAAGGCTAAGTATGTTGATGCTTTAGAAGCGAAAAAGAAGATGTTGAATCATATAGTTCATTCATGAACTTAGTATGGTTCCAAGAAGGCTTTGGTCAATGGGACACTATTGCAGATAGTTGCTCCATAGCTCAGTCTAAGGAATCAAGGTTTGACCTGTGATTCACATATATACAAAGCCAAGTCCACACAAAATATGAATTTTTTGAAAGCGTGAAAACGCGATGAGATGCAAAGATACACTTGGAACTGAAGTTGTCAGATCTGTTGGACATCAGGCTATACCACAAGCGAAGTATATTTTACACCGGTATGCCATATGTGTAAAGTGTTTTAGCATTGACTAGATTATTGACTCTAGTGCAAGTGGGAGTCTGTAGGCACTAGTAGAAAACCTACCTTTGATCCGGAGCATTAGTCACGGCCGGGTTTGGGCCCGGGACTAATGTGATCATTAGTCCCGGTTCCAACGGCTAGGAGCGGACGGGGGCATGGCCCCCTTTAGTCCCGGTTCAATTGGGACCTATAGTCCCAGTTGGTGATACCAACCGGGACTAAAGGGGTGGCGGCAGGCTGGGGCCACTGCGAGCACCTTTAGTCCCGGTTGGTATCACCAACCGGGACTAGAGATGGACCTTTAGTCCCGGTTTGTATAACCAATCGGGACTAAAGATCTCCCTATATATAGATGCTTCGTTCAGCCCGAGCCCAAGCTCTCATTTCTCTCCTCTCTGTTTCCTTCCCCTAGCTCGAGCTCATCCTCCATTGTTGCCAAGATTTGTCAAGATTGGAGGCACCCCATCTATCCAAGGGTTCTAAAAGGTTAGCAACTTCATCCTTTCATCTCTCACTGCTAGTTTAGCTCGTTTCATTCTCTAAGTATAGTGATTTGTGGGTTTTAGTTTGGGAGTAATTATGTGGGAGTTTATTTCATTTATATGCAATTTGAGCTCAAATTAACTTCTTAGTTTGCATATGTGTAGGTGTGGTTTACTTAGTGCCTTCCCGTCCCCATCCTCACTGCCGTCGATCGCCCGCAACGTCCCGTCGCCGGCACCACCTTGGTGAGCCTCTTGTTCTTATCCTTTTTGTAAAAAAAAATCTTATTTGTATGATTTAGATAGTTACTTGTATAATTTTCTTACTTGTATGATTGTTTGTTATACATAGCGCCATGGTTTTGATATCCGTCCCCGTCGGCCCTCGTCCGGTTTATGATTCGGATGTGGTATATTATCTTTTATAACTATTTGTTGCATTTCGTGTTTATGACAATTATGCCCATCAAGTTGACATAGATATTTTTATCTAGGAGGTATGTGAACCGTAAATTGCAACCGACCCTCTTGTCGAGAAGTTAAATTTAGTTGAAAAAGAAAATGAGTATTTGAAAGAAAAATTGAAAAGAATTGAAGAAGAGAAGATGAAATTGGAGTTGTATGTTGTCGATGTCGTCGATGATCACAAGATCAAGATGGATGCAATGCGCTTGAAGATTAGAAAATATGTCGTTAATAAAGAGGCTTGGTATCATTATGCTGTTGGATCAATTATTACCTTAGTTGCGATTTTGATCGCATTTGTTGTTGCATTTAAATGCTTTAGCTAGATAGTTGTATGTTGTTTTATGAGAATATGTGTGTATGAACTTTATGTATGAACTTGTATTAATTTGGTCTTTTCGATGTTGTGTAATGAAGATGAGCCGGCAATGGATGTACGATGACCGACGCTCTCCCCAGTTCATTAATGGCGTGCATAGTTTTCTGCGTGCGGCTGAGGCAAACAAGCGAAAAGGTTTTATGTGTTGTCCATGTAGTGTCTGTAAGAATGATAGGAATTACTCTACCTCAAAAGTCCTTCACAGCCACCTGCTTCAGTCCGGTTTCATGTCCGGCTATAACTGCTGGACCAAGCACGGAGAAAGAGGGGTTATAATGGAAGAGAATGTGGAAGAAGAGGATCATGACAACTATCCTATGTTCCCTGAATACGATGGTACTACAATGGGGGAAGAAGCTGAAGAAGAGGCATCAGATGAGCCCGCTGATGATCTTGGTCGGGCCATTGCTGATGCAAAGAGAAACTGCACAAGTGAAAAGGAGAAGTTGAAGTTGCAGCGCATGTTAGAGGATCACAAAAAATTATTGTACCCAAATTGCGAAGATTACAAGAAAAAGCTGGGTACCACACTGGAATTGCTGCAATGGAAGGCAGAGAATGGTGTATCTGGCAAGGGATTTGAAAAGTTGCTGAAAATGCTAAAGAAGATGCTTCCAATGGACAACGAATTGCCCGACAGTACGTACGAAGTAAAGAAGGTTGTCTGCCCTCTAGGATTAGAGGTGCAGAAGATACATGCATGCCCTAATGACTGCATCCTCTACCGCGGTGAGGAGTATGAGAATTTGAATGCATGCCTGGTATGCGGTGCATTGTGCCATAAGATCAGCCGCGATGACCCTGGTGATGTTGAGGGCGAGCACCCCAGGAAGAGGGTTCCTGCCAAGGTGATGTGGTATGCTCCTATAATACCACGGTTGAAACGTTTGTTCCAAAACAAAGAGCATGCCAAGTTGTTGCGATGGCACAAAGAAGACCGTAAAAAGACGGGATGTTGAGAGTACCCGCTGATGGGTCGCAGTGGAGAAAAATCGAGAGAAAGTGGCCGGAGTTTGCAGCTGATGCAAGGAACTTATGGTTTGGTATAAGTGCAGATGGCATTAATCCTTTTGGGGAGCAGAGCAGCAATCATAGCACCTGGCCTGTGACTCTATGTATCTATAACCTTCCTCCTTGGTTGTGCATGAAGCGGAAGTTCATTATGATGCTAGTGCTCATCCAAGGCCCTAAGCAACCCGGCAATGACATTGATGTGTACCTAAGGCCAATAGTTGAAGAACTTTTACAGTTGTGGGATATAAAAGGTGTACGTGTGTGGGATGAGCACAAACAGCAGGAATTTGACCTACGAGCGTTGCTGTTTGTAACCATCAATGATTGGCCTGCTCTTAGTAACCTTTCAGGACAGACAAACAAGGGATACAATGCATGCACACACTGTTTAGATGAGACTAAAAGGATATATTTGTATAAATGTAAAAAGAATGTGTACCTGGGACATCGTCGATTTCTTCCGATCAAGCATCTCTTAAGAAAGAAAGGCAAGCATTTCAAAGGTGAGGCAGATCACCGGAAGAAGCCTGACCACCGTACTTGTGATCATATACTTGAAATGGTCAAGGATTTAAAAGTAATCTTTGGAAAGGGTCCTGGTGGACAATCTGTTCCGAATGACGCTGACGGACACGCACCCATGTGGAAGAAGAAATCTATATTTTGGGACCTACCCTATTGGAAAGTCCTAGAGGTCCGCTCTGCAATCGACGTGATGCACGTGACGAAGAATCTTTGCGTGAACCTGCTGGCTTCTTGGGCGTGTATGGAAAGACAAAAGATACACCGGAGGCACGGGAGGACCAGCAACGTATGCACGAAAAAGACGGCATGCATCCAAAGCAGTATCAAGGTCCTGCCAGCTACGCTCTTACCAAAGAAGAGAAGGAAATCTTTTTTGAATGCCTGCTCAGTATGAAGGTCCCGTCTGGCTTCTCGTCGAATATAAAGGGAATAATAAATATGGCAGAGAAAAAAATTCCAAAACCTAAACTCTCATCACTGCCACGTGATTATGACGCAATTACTTCCAGTTGCATTGAGGGGGCTTCTACCGGAAAATGTTCGATTAGCCATTGTGAAGCTATGTGCATTCCTCAATGCAATTTCTCAGAAGGTAATCGATACAGAAATCCTACCAAGGTTACAGAATGATTTGGTCCAATGTCTTGTCAGTTTTGAGTTGGTGTTCCCACCATCCTTCTTCAATATTATGACGCACGTCCTAGTTCACCTAGTCGAAGAGATTACCATTCTGGGTCCTGTATTTCTACACAATATGTTCCCCTTTGAGAGGTTCATGGGAGTCTTAAAGAAATATGTTCATAACCGTGCTAGGCCAGAAGGAAGCATCTCCAAGGGCCATGAAACAGAGGAGGTTATTGAGTTTTGTGTTGACTTTATTCCTGACCTTAAGCCGATTGGTGTTCCTGAATCGCGGCATGAGGGGAGACTGAGTGGAAAAGGCACGCTAGGAAAGGATTCAGTAATATGTATGGACGGGCATTCTTTCACTCTACACACTAAACAGTTCTACAAAATTCCACCTTGGTGACTCCGTATATCGAGGAACACATGGATATTGTACGCTCCAAGAACCCGGAGTAGTCTGACCCCTGGATTAAACGTACACACATGGCGACTTTCGGCGGTTGGTTGCAAACGCATCTCATGAATGACACCACTGTTGGAGATGAGCTGTACTTGTTGGCCAAGTCACCATCTTCGACTATATTGACTTTCAAAGTGTACGAGATAAATGGGAATACATTTTACACAATAGCCCAAGATATAAAGAGCACCAACCAAAACAGTGGTGTCCGCTTTGATGCAACAAACAACAATAGGAAAAAGGACACATATTATGGTTACATAGAGGAGATATGGGAACTTGACTATGGACCTTCTTTTAAGGTCCCTTTATTTCGGTGCAAATGGGTCAATCTGACAGGAGGCGGAGTAAAGGTAGACCCGCAGTACGGAATGACAACAGTGGATCTCAACAATCTTGGGTACACAGACGAACCATTCGTCCTAGCCAATGATGTGGCGCAGGTTTTCTATGTGAAGGACATGTCTACCAAACTGAGATAAAGAAAAGATAAGGAAGCGAATACATCATACGATGAGCCAAAGTGTCACATAGTTCTTTCATGGAAAAGAAACATCGTGGGAGTGGAGGACAAGACAGACATGTTAGAAGATTATGAAAAGTTTGATGAAATTCCCCCCTTCACAGTGAAGACGGACCCAATCATCATGTTAAATGATGAAGATTCTCCATGGTTACGGCGCAATCATAAGCAAGGGCCACACGCGAAGAAAAAGTTTTATACCCCAAGATCCCACTCTGGGATGTGACCGGCTTCACCGTCATCACTTTCTCTCTAGTGAGTTTCCGGACTTATAGCTGGAAAGTCCCACTTCGGACAAACCGGAGGGAATCTTCGTAAGAGTTAGGGTATATATGTGTTTTGGCATTTTGGCATTTGAAACATGATTTTTGAATACTTATTTATTAAGTTATGAATTTTCAATTATTCCTGTCCTTTTAGTATTTTAATTATACAGAGGAGTTAATCAATGCAATTATACAAAAGAGCTAAACAGAATCTGTTTTTGATTAAAACACCTATTTAAAATATCCTAAAAATTCCCAAATTGAACATACTGATAAAACACACTAATATTAAACAGCAGGAAACCAAAGTCAAAAGGATTAAAGTGAAAACAAAACCAAAGTCAAAGCAGTACTATTTTTTGCAATAAACCTAATTTAAAATAAACTAAAAATAAATCACTAGATGCTACTGTATAAACAAAACAATAACAGTAGAAAAAATAATTACTCAAAAACCTATTTTTAAATAAAAGATATTCCCAAAATAGTGTTTGAAGCAAATTTGAGCAAATTCAAATTTAAACAACTCAAATTTGAAAACTAAGTGCTCCAACATAAACTTCATAATTTGGTGAACCCAATGCAAAAAGAATCACTCAATTCGGATCTATAAACTAAAAGATATTCAATATCTAAAACAGAAACAAAATCTGAAAATAAAACAGAACAGAAAAAGGCTAAAACACTACTGGTCGGGCGCTGGACACATGGCGGCTCCTGATTCGCTACGGGTGCGGGCGATCTAAAACTACAGGCGGACGGCTGATCCACAATAGAAAACGATTCGCGTTATTTGACTTTAGTCCCGGTTGCAGGCACCAACCAGGACTGAAGGTTCCTTCTCCCGCGCTTAATTTGGGCCGCCGAAAAGAGACCTTTAGTCCCGGTTCGTGGCTGGTGCCGGGACTAAAGGGCCTTTAGTCCCAGTTCGTGGCTGGAGCCGAGACTAAAGGTCGCGGCTATATAACTCGATCGTGTCCCGGTGCCAGCCACCGCCCGGGAGAAGGAACAGAACCACGCTGCCAGGCTGCCGGATTTCACCGCCGTTCCGTCGTCGTTCTCCGGCGATCCGCACCGCCGCCCCGCCTCGGCCACCTCCCGCCTCGGCCACCTCTCGCCCCAGCCTCCTCGTCCCCTGGCCGCGGCTCCGGCGGCCCTCGCCCCTGCCCCACGGCCGGCCCTGCTCGGCTGCTACTGCGGATCCCCGTCGCCGGCCCCAGCCAGGCCGGCAATCCTCTGCTGCTGCTCCGGAGCCCCTAAGGTAATCCTGGTGCTCTACTAGCGCACTGCAATCCTGGAGCTCTGCTCGCGCAATCCTGGTGCTCTGCTCGCGCACTGGACGTGATCACCAGCCGTTCTACGAAATGCCAATGGCATCTAGGGGGACCCAAATGAACTACAAATTAGCAAGATTGTGCTCCTGGGCATGAGAGGGGTGATGGACAAGCTGGTTTGGGGAGAGGGGCTAGTGTTAACTGCAGTTTAGAAAGGTGTCCAAATTCTGTCATGCTCACCAGGTGCTCGATGAAATGAATAGGTGACCTAGGGATTTCTGTTGGCTGTGAAAATTGGCAGTATGATGTCTCATTGGATGCTAAAGATGATAGTGAAGTTGGTTTTATAAAAGGAAAAACTTGCTAGTGCAAATTTGGAGGAATTTCAGTTCTGTACCAAAACTGCAGGGAATTATTTGATGGATTTAAGAGATACAAATGAGGCGATCTTCTGGACTTAAGGGTTTCATTGGAGGTACTATGAGGTGGAAAATTTTCAGAATTTATGGAGCAAGGAAAATTAGGGTTGTAGTTTAATGCTCAAGTTGGACCAGAATTGAAAAGATGCTGATGTGGTCAAAATTTTCAAAAGACTTGGATGGGTTTTTGCACAAAAGTGATGTATAGGCCTAAGAGAGTCTCCCATAATTTTGTGGCATTTTTTTAAAATTTATTAAAAATAGTTCTAGTGCAACAGGAGGATTTTAAAGTTTGAAAATGCCACTAAAAGAATTATTTTTGGGGGCAAATTATTATTATGGAAATAATTCCTACTGATATTTAAAAAGTAATAACAGGGTTGGGCAAATAATTTTTAGAGTAATTTTATTTTTGTTAACAGTAGTTTTAAAACAGAACTAGAATTTGCATGACTAGTGATAAAAATAATTGTTTTATTTTTATTTGAAAGTTTTTCTTTTTGCCACTAAATTATTTTAGTAAGACTTTCTGTTAAGTTGTAAAACTAATATTTTTCTAAGTAATTAAAATTTATTTAGATATATTAGTGATATGACTTAGTTTCTTATTAACTTTAGCATTAGAATACCTTTTTAATTATTTCTTTTTGCTAGTAAATAATTTAGTTAATTACTTTCTGTTAAGTTAGTTGTTTTAAAATGTCTTTTCTGTTAAGACTTTAATTAGGACAGAAAGTTAATTGTATGGTGTAGTTTAGCACTATAGTTTTCCTTTGTGTGATTTGGTGTTTTCTTTGGTTTTTGTCTTGGTTTTCTTTGATTGTTTTATTATTAGTTTTACTTGTTGTTATGATTATTAGGATGAATTCCTCATTGTGTGTAAATTGTTTGTTTCGTTAGACCATCCGGAGTGCGAAGCTTGTTATTACGAGTCTTTGGAGTTTCAAGCTCACCAGGAAGACAAGTCACTTTGATCATTATTTTACCTATTTTTTATTTGCATTAGTTACCACCTTTCCACCATGCAAGCTTGTTGAATGCATTCTAATTGTTTTATCTTTCTTCTGGATTAGTTAAGCTATGGACGATAGCCGCAGAGACCATGAAGAGGATATCATGTTCGACATGATATGCTCCTCCCAAAACCCAGAGAATAAACCAGATGACGGCTCACAATATCTGAACCGGTCCGGTGAGGGACTTGAGGAAGAACCAAGAGACGAAGGGCAAACAAACAATGATGGCGAAGAAAATGTTCTCCAATTAACAAAGTCCGGCGAGGTATATTTATATTAGGCCTCTGGTGATCATTAGATGTATTAATTGATTTCTATATATATATTAACGAATCTTTCTTCTTTTAGCCCTCCGGATCGAGCAAATCTTCTACAAGGGTACGAGGCCGGGCCAAAAAGTTGGCTGATGGCATAAAGTACAACATCGATGAAGTCGCAGCAGATGGCGAACCGATTGCTCCTGCACAGAATGCCCGTAAATTATTAAGCCAATGCGGAGTTATTGTTAGGGACAACATCCCGATCACCATTCAAGAATGGAATAAGCCAAAGGAAGATCGAGAAGTTAGTTATGTGGACGAAAGATCGAAAATTTTGCTTTGGGATACGCTCATGTCACATTTCAACCTGCCAGAGGGTTTCACAGATGGCCAACGGTTGAAAGTCAAGGAGTTTGCTCTTAAGAAGATGGCCACACAATTCCAGACCTGGAAGAAAAGATTATACAACGACTACCTCAAGGCAGAAAAGAAGACTCCAGAATTCACTGGAGCACTAGAGAAGGTAAAAGATCACTGGGACTTATTTGTGAAGTACAAGGAATCAGATGAAGCTAAGGAACGGTCGAGAAAAAATAAGATAAATGCTGCCAAAAAAGAGTATCACCATGTTCTGGGGCCAGGTGGCTACAAGAGTGGCGTGCCTAAGTGGGAAGCAGCTGAGGCCAAGATGATTGCTGAAGGGGTCACTCCAAAAACAGCGGGTTGGCCCGAGAGGTCCAGGAATTGGTTTTATGCGCATTGGGGAAAGTTGGACCCAGCGACAGGGGAGATTATTGAAAAGGCATCTCTTAAAACAGCCTCGGATGCTTTACTTCAAGCAATAGAAGATGCTCAAAAGGGGGTGTTCCATCCCGAGAGAGAGAATGACGATCTTACATGCGCCCTCGGGAATCCTGAACACGGAGGACGAACACGAGGCAAAGGCGTTGTTCCATGGGTTCAGGGGTTTTTGGAGTGGAACGACACTTATAGAAGCCGTGCGAGAAAAAAGAAGCAGGATGCAGACCGGCTTCAAAAGGTAGAATCAAAGAACGCGGAATTGGAACGCGTTTTAATGCGGTAGCAGGAGCAGATCGACACAATTAGCCAGCAAAGGGCGTCTCAGCGGCAGGATCAAGCAGATCCAGCATTGGATAGTACCGTCCCATCTATGCGGAAAAGTAGCGTGGGTTCCATGGGAGTCCCGGCCGATGATGCACTGCTAGCTCGCTACCCCGTGGATGCTATCAAAGAGACGACAAGTTGTGAGCTACACATGAAAATGAAGAACATATCCATGAAGGTGGCGGTCGGCTTTGCTTTACCGAATGCACCTGAAGCAACCATCCATGGCAATCCGATTCCAGCTGGCTATGCTCGTGTCGGGGTGGATGAAGTTCTGTCGGGATATGACTCACTGGAGCTTGACATTCCTAGGGGTCAAGGGGAGCAGACACTGGGAGATGTCATACGTGGTCTCATTGTATGGAGAAAGGATTGCATCGTGTTTCCAAACTCGGCGCCAGGGCCACGAACTCCTCCGAGTAGCAATAATACACATGTAAGTCCGCCGCGTTAGCCGACTCCACCCCACCTCGAGACGGAGCCCAGCGCGAGTCCGCCATATCGATCTCCGCCGCGTCAGCCGACTCCACCCCTTATGTCCCAGCAGCAGGGCCACAAGCGGAAGAGAGCACCAAAGAAGAAACCCGAGCCTCCTGCCAAAAAGAAGTTAGCTTACGAGATGACTGAGGAGGAAACCAGATCGATCGTGGCTTCCGAAGTGAAGTCCCATTTTGCATTGAAACCGCCCTCGCCGCCAAAGGAGATAATACCTGCGAAAACCGTACAGCACTTTGTGGATCTTCTAGAGCGACCCCCGGCACATGTGGAGAATAGGCCATCAGACTAGGAACGCTATATTAGCAAGTCATATCATGATCAAATGCAGCAGTTGAAAAGTACAAGTAGTAATAAAAGTGGGAAAACAGTTCCCACAGGTCGGAGAACAGGCAATGCAATCGATCCCCCCGCTCAAGGTGATTACCGATAACGCGCTAACCGACGCTGCTAGAGAGATGGGTATCACTGTTGAACAACTCCTAGGCACCGAGGAACTCCCCATGGGTGATCTAGTATGGAAATATGTCCCCGGGAACCCTCTGGTCAGACCTGAGCATGTCGACCATCTACCAACACAAATGCGAAGATTGCATGAGTGGTACATGAAAGAAGTAGCGAACGGGCGACAGACGCTCAGCGTGAAAGTCAAGGAAGAGCATTACTTATATGAAAACGAGATAATCATTGATCTTTCAGAAATTTTTCAGTTATACAATCAAGCCGCACTCGACAAATCTATCGTCAGTTGCTATTGTCTGTAAGTGATTTCTTTCTGTAATTTAAGTCTCTAGTTCAGCTCGTTCATTGCCTGTAATTATCCTCACTATATTCTTTTGTACGCTATTATGCAGAATGAAGATTCTCCTATGCCAAAAAGAGGGAATCTTTGACAATGGGTTCGTTGACCCATATATCATTCATGAACTAAGTATAAAAGACTTCCCCGATGACACAGAGGAGAACTTGCTAAGGTTTTTGAAGGCACAAAATACTAAAACAGATATACTATTTCCTTACAACTTCAAGTGAGTGTTACTGTCTTGTACTACAAATTCTATTTTTTGCTTACTCGATGTTAAGTGTATTTCAAGAGTTATGCATGCCTGCTTATATAAACGTGTGCGCAGGTTCCACTGGATCCTGCTAAACATTAAAGTTGACACTGGAACTGTTGAAACCATGGACTCACTACGTAGAGACCCTCAAGAATACACCAGCTTGATTTTGATGCTCGACAGGTAATTACAATCAGTATCGCACTATATCGGCCTCTTTCGTTCATTTCCTGATATCAAGTAATTAATAACTCCTTTATTCATTTTCTTTGCCGGGCAGGGTTTGGAAACGGTTTATCAAAGAGGTTGTTGGTGAATGGAAACCGAAGCTGTCATGGCGACAGATCAAGGTAATTAAGTACTACTAGCTAGGTCCGCGCACCTCTTTAATTCTACTATCAATACCATTATCATGCTTGATTACTATCTGATTGAATTATATTCTCGAAAAGTGCATGAGGCAGGAACAGGGGACTAATTTATGTGCATACTACGTTTGCGAGAACATTCGCATGACGACTGAATGGCGCAGAGATGTAAGACAACTACAGGTATGTAAACACTATTCACAATTTTTTTAATGATCTAATATATATATATATACACAACTAATATATTCATATTGATCTCCTTTTTTAAAGATGCAAGAGATGCGGGATAGGCTCCTACCAAAGAACCGCATACTAGCAATTTAAGAGGAAGTTGCGGGATTTTTGCTTAGGGAGGTCATATCTGAAACAGGAGAATACCATTGCACCTAATGCCTGCATGTAATGATCTGCAAATTGTAGGAGAAATTGTATATATATATGTGTATGGTCGTACGAGAAATCATATGATATATGTATGGTCGTACGAGAAATTATATTATATATGCATAACGTGTACAGTATGTAGTAGCGTAAAATATGTTTCAAATGAAAAAGAATTGAATGGAAAACACAAAATGAAAAGGAAAAATAAACCATAAAGCCTAAAACCCTAAAACCCTAAAACCCTAAACCCCTAAACCCCTAAACCCCGAAAACCCTAAACCCCTAAACCCTTAGTCCCGGTTGGTGTCACCAACCGGGACTAAAGGACCCCCGGCCCCAGCGCACGAGCGCAGCCACGTGGAGGGCCTTTAGTCCCGGTTTGTGACCAACCGGGACTAAAGGGTGGGGGCCTTTAGTCCCGATTGGACTGTCCCGGTTGGTGACCCGGGACTAGAGGCCCTTCCCAACCGGGACTAAAGGCCCGTTTTCTACTAGTGAGGAGATATGCCCTAGAGGCAATAATAAATTTTATTATTTATCCCCATGTTCGTAATTAAGTTTATATTCCGTGCTATAACTGCTATGGTTCTCGAGTCTACAATAACCACGAGGCTCGGAGGAAGACTCATATGCACGTGTCGAATAATAAACGGTAAAATGTATTCCTGGTCTGGCCTGTAAGACTAGCTCAAGTGTTGCATGATGGTTCTGCTTTCCTGATCATGGGCATGACTATGCCGGCAACTTTGAGGGCACAATGTTAGTAGAACACTTGTGGTTGAATCGACCCGGATTGATGTTATGCTATGAGATACATTCGTCACAAGTTAATGGTTAATAACACAGAGAAAGTTAACGTTTGCATAATTCCTTAGACCATGAGAGTATCGAGTTTCTTCATGCTTGCTTCATGAACTTTGGGGTTTGTTAAACGTCATCCGTAAATGGGTGGCTATTAAGGCGGCTTACGGGTTCATGGAAAAGTATGTCAAGTAACTTGATAGCTCAAGATTGGGATTTGCTCCTCTGACGATGGAGAGATATCTCCGGGCCCTCTCGGTGTTATGGTATCCACCATCGTCTGGCCAGACACAATGTGATTTGATCATAGGGATGCCTGAACACGGGAACGAGAAAAGAGAACAAAAACTGGTAACGAGGTAACTGGCATAGTGGACAAGTTGTTGATCCATGGGGATGCCGATAAATCTCACCTCGCGTATTTGTAACATATCGCGAAGCAACAGGAATAGCACACGGCAACTGGAGGTTCACTCGAATATTTATTCGTGTGGGTATAGCGGTCAATATGGGTGTCCACGGCTCCGATGTTGATCATTGATCCGAAAGTGTTCCGGTCATGTCTATACTTCACCGAACCTATAGGGTCACACGCTTAAGGGTCATCTATCTGCTGAATTCTAGACAGGGAGTCTGAGAGAAAGTCACCGGAAAAGTTTCGGAGACAACGGAAAAGTTCCGGAGAGAGAACACCGGAATAGTTTCGGTAAAACTAAAAAGTTGTTTCAGGGTATACCATTAGGTCAAATTGGTTTCGGCACACGCCTGGAAATTCTTGGAGGGTGCCAGAATTGTTCTGGAAACTTCCGGGATTTTTCCGGAGAAAAAACCCGGAAATGTTCCAGAGCTGCCGGAACCGCTTTGGTTGCTTTTCGCAGAAGAAAATCACTAATCCGGAATTGTTTCAGAACGCGTCCAAAATTATTTTAGTGGGTACTGGAAATGTTCTAAGACCTATAGAAATTTTTTCGGATTTAACGGTCGCGGAAAATGTTTCGTGAATAGTGGGAACACTATTATGAATAGTGGAAACACTATTGGGGGAAAATATATGAAGAATAGTGGAAATACTATTATGAATAGTGGAAACACTATTGGGAGAAAATATATCATGAATAGTGGAAACACTATTATGAATAGGTGAAAAATCTGAGGGCATTTTGGTATTTTGGGAGCCACCCTACCCCTTGGGTTTTCCTATAAATAGAGGTGGAGAGGCACTCTCCACACTCACTCTTTCTCACATACACATGCCATTGCAATGATCTGGCTTCTTCTCTCCCTCCCCGCGAAATAGTTTCGTAGAGCCGAAAGGCTGTCTGGGTTCCGGTGGGAACAAGTTCTGGACGGCGAAGCCCTGCCGGATAGATGACACCGTATGTGTGCAACCCCGTAGAGAGGTCGTAGGTTCAATCTTTTTGCCCGAGGGGCTGTTCGAGAGTGCCTCCCAAAGGGCTGTCCGAGTTACTGTTCGAGTTCGAGAGTGCCTCCCGAAGGGCTGTCCGTGACACCGTCCGGGGGACTGTCCGACCGCCTCCCGGAGGGCTGTCCGAGGGACTGTCCGAGTGGCAGATGAGGGAGTACGTCCTCGCGGTTGGGAGGTTGTAAATCCAAGCTACGGGGATCTGCACCGCAAATCGTCATCGACTCTACTTCCGCTACGCTACGAGTCGGTAACGAAAAGATCAAACCTTGTATGCAGTCTCCATAGTGGTCCTGGGCGTGCTCGCTGTACCGAATTTTTTTGTTTTCTGCTGCGTTCCCCTATAGATTAATCCAAACACAAAAGTGTGTGGAATCTCAGTCATGTATTTTTCTCATCAGTGTTTTAGGACACCAGTCTTGCTAAAAACTCTTTCCATGAGACTTTGGCAAGAAACTCTTCTTGGCGTTCCCATGCAAAACCATTTTAGCATGTTGTCATTATGTATTTTCTCTTAGCCCTATTAGGCAATTCTATCTCCATAGATCAGTATGCCTAATATCGAGGCTACCTAGCCCAAGTACTTCATAGAAAATCTATTTTCAATGAAGTCCTAATTGGTGTCAAGAACTTTATATTATTTCTAATCAATAATGTGTCATGCACACAAAGTTTTAGAAATATTATTCTGATCCCACTTACTTTCTTGTAAACACAAGCATCTTCGCTATCCTTGATGAAATCAAACTCTTTGACTATTTCATCAAAACGAAGATTCCAACTCCATTATGCTTGCTCCTGTCTATTACTGGAGCTGTGATGTTTGCACACTCACTAGCATCCTCTGGATCGACAAAATACCTTGGACTGTATCATATACATGTCCTTGGTAGTATTTCCATCTCATGGAAATCCTTTTGGCATCCATCTGTCATATCTCATAATTGAAATACGTATTAATTGCTAGTACAACCCGAACTGACTTTAAGCATCGCTACGGTGAGACAATCTCGTCGTGGTCAACTCCTTGAATTTGTTATTAGCAACAAGTTGAGCTTTATGGATAAAAACATTTTATCCCTATCAGTTCATATTTCCATTCATATTCGTCAGACTCTTAAGTCTTTCGAAGGGGTTTATTAAGATCTTATCTTGAATCATGTATACGAATACTATCTCGGATTATTTTGGCATTTAGCCAAATCCGGAGTCAGGGCCCACCAATGCTTCCTTGTGTATCATAGGTATACTACAGTCTAACAACAATATCTCGTTTGCATGAGTTTTAGCCTACGTGGTTCAATTGCATGTTCAACCGAAGTCTATACATCTCATTTAGAGGCCTCCATATCAGTCATAGTAGGAAACTCTAGAACTACTTCCAATGTTTCTTTCCTTTGATCTGATGACAAAGAATCTGATGACGAAGATTCTTCAAAATATACTGCTCTATGTGGCAAACCTTTTGTCTCGGCATAGTGTTGGACGAATACCCAACAATTTAGGATAACCTACAAAGTAGCACTTATCTGATTTGGAATAGGTTTGTAAACACTTTACATATGTCTCATATTCCAAATGTTAAGAAAAGACAAAACATGGTTTGACGTACCATACCATGGCGTCATTTCAACAGATTCGATGGCGCTCTTTTCAGTGTATAAGCCGCAGTCTCTAAAGCATTACTTCAAAAAGGATAATGAAAAATTGATTTATGTCATCTTTGAACTTACCATGTCATATATGGTTTGATTACATCTTCTCGGACATTCCACTCTCAATGGTGTTCCAGGAGGTGCAAGTTATGAAACTCTTTTCACAACTCATCAGACATTTGCTAAATTTGTAACTCAAATATTCCTTTCCGCAATCTAATTGCAGAAACATAATTTTTCTTGTTACAATAATTTCCACTTCATTCTGTATACCTTCTGAACTATTTCAAAAGATCCAGACTGATGTCTCATTAAGCAAATATTCACATATCTACCTGAGTCATCACTGAAGATAGACAAATCCACAGCTAGCAACAACATTTATTTGACTACACACATTAGTATGTGTGTTTACCAATAAGTTCGTTGCTCGTTTCTTATGGCCTGTGAACGGTATTTTAGTCACTTCACTTTTTGGACAAAAGTTGCAAGTGTTAGCTGATTCATAATCAAAATGACATTGAAATCCATCACTATGGAATTTCTCCATGCGGGTTTCTCCAATGTGAGCAAACGCAGTGCGACACAAATGTGGTATTCTTTTAGTCTTGCGATATTTAGCGTCAGTGTTATGGATGTATTATACTATCATCAATATTCATAACATACATCCCATTCATAATGGAAGCATGGCACTTATGTTATTCATAACACCGAACAACAATTGTTCTCTTACGAACAACCTTCTTGCAACAAACATTATGCAATGAGCTAGAGTGTATGAAACTATAAAATGAATTACAAAAATAAATATAGAGGTAGTACGTTGATGGAAAGTATGGTAACTTTTATAGAGTTCCCGGCACGTACCTTAACCTCATTACCAGTTAGTCGTTTAGGTCGTAGTATTTCTTGCATCGAGTTGCAACAGGATGCAATCGAACGGGTATCCTTGTGATCAACCTTTAATCACAATACCCTAGAATCAGCTATTAACAATTTAATCCTAATTCCCAAGAATTACATCTTTGACCAGCCTTTTATACATCTATAACTCGTATGACATTCAAACCTGAGCTGGACCTTCCAGTCTTCTTTCTTATTGCCTTTATGCTTCTAATAGTTTTACTTCCAATATTTCTCCCACTCACAGAAGAAGCACCCAACTTTAAGAGTGGCGTTAGCCCCTAGACTTCCTAGGCGTGTATGTTTCACTAACACCCTTCGGACTTGTCCTTTCTCTTTATGTTGTTGTTTTAGTCCCCATCATCATATGACAGGGGTTCTTCTGGATCCCATCTTATCAGTCTAATGTACAGTGAACACTTCACTAATACTTGCAAACAAACATTGCTTTGGATATCTCATATCTATTATCCTTTGTTTATATCTGAAACCAATTTTCAGTTCCACGAATATCACATAACTATCCCAAACTTTTGAAGTTCGGGTCTTATGGAAGCAATGGAATTCTATCTTTTGGATCGAAGGACGCAAGTCACATCATCCATAGCATCAGCGGGAGAATACCGAAAGCATGCAATAGGACAAAGTCCTTCTCGGCACTCTTGAGGAGAATCATCACGTTACGTTACCAATCATACAGTTTTAACCTGATAAATAATTGCTATTCAATTTCAAGAGGGAAGGTGGAAATGTGAGCCAATATTCTACGACTATAATGCAAATCCCACTTAGACAATGTTCATAACAAATTGCACCGAGAATTAAACAATTTAATCCTAAAGTGCGCTCCCACGCTAATCAATATCTCTCATAGTTGATAGTGACTGATTCAAGATCCATATTTAAATTCAACGCCAAGGATGCAACCATCTCAAGTGATGAGAATTTCAATTGGTAGGCCAACTTGCCGATCACATCTCTATGTGACTCTTGTTCATCTTTCGATGGGCGTGTTCTGAGCTCAGGACTATCCTGCCTGAACATCAAGGCAACCAAGCGATCTCGCAGTGAGGTCTGACCTTCAGCCGCATCATACTCTATATTCGTTCGTACCCATGCAACCATGTGGCACCCCGAAGTCGCCCAAGTCGCTCTCGCGGGTGGCTGGGCGAAACCCTAGCCCCCGCCACCCGCACCTCCTCCCGGCCTCCCCCTCCCCTCGCCGCCACTGAAGGGTGCCCCCGGGCGAAGCCCAGCTGGCGTCGGCGGCGGCAGGGCCCCTTCTCCCTCCTCCCCTGATGGCTACGGTGCGGGACCTGGTGAGCGGGCGGAGAGCGCGACACTCCCGCAGGGCGTTGTGGCGGTGACTCGGACGGCCGGGCCTTGGGCGCGGCGGTGCGTCGACGCGGCGGTGGCCGCATGGCGAAGGTGGCGGGGCGGGCCGGTGTGGCGTGATGGCGGGGCGGCTGGTGCCAGCTCCGTCAGATCTAGCGCCTGGAGCCGCGGGCTGTGGGCAGCGTGGGCCGGTGTCCTCCGCTGTGGCGGCGATGGCGTCGGCGTGGTGGAGACAGCGGTGTGGTGGCGGTCCTTGTGCTCTTATCGCAGCACAACAACGATCTGCATGATCGGTCCTCCTCGATCTGGCCGTCGACGTGTTCCGGAACTACTGCCAGAGATCTTGCCCAAGGATATCTGGATTGGATAGAATCCGGTCGTGCGCGTCCATATTAGCCTATGTGGCTCGTTTAATAAAGATGGACATTCATGCTTCCTTTTTGATTGAGGAAAGATTCTTATACCGAATGAGTCATGGATATTTTGATGAATGCTCTATTATTATATTCTTGAAATTATATTAGATATCAAAGTCAATTGTCTGCTAATGTATTTCCGCTTGAAAGAGATGGGTATAAGTCTTCCACATCTTTAGTATCGATCAGATAGAAGAGGTTGACAAGTAGATGGGATAAATTACCTTTATTTTAGTTTTCTTAAAAGAATACTTGGTGAACACGATTGTCCAGTGAGCCAAGCAGAATAATAAAGAGCAAGTTGCTTCGCAGATAAGAATTCTTCTAAAATAAATTAAATGCTAAAAAAAACCATTATTGATACAAGCAATCATGCCTATCTTTTCATGTCACGCTTAAAACAAAATTTGAAGTGACATGGGCATAGGCCTGGCTCTCTAAAAGAGAAGGGGAAGAAAAACAAAACAAAAAGACCAGTATAACTTGTTCGTCTGAAAGACGGGTGAATTATCACATAAAGTTGGAACACGTCTGCTAACCAATAGATGGTAAGGTGCGGAAGCCTTCATGATCATCTAATTAGAGTGGAGATATAATAGTGCACAGTATGATTATTTATCCGACATGAATTCTCGAATCCTTTGATGGACTCATTCATTTTTGTTTTCCGCACCTCATAATCAAGATGACTTCTTCCTTACAAGCTGCGGCATTTGCTCGGGGATGAGCAAACCTCTAAGCTTGGGGGAGTTGATGAGTCCAAAATGTATGATGATTTTGATGGTTATTTTGAGCCTACACGGTAGGCTTTGTGGAATTTTATTGTGTTCACGCGTTGCTTCTTGTCGGGTTTCCCCAGGAAATGTCTTATGGGATAAAGGGATTATTATGGAAGAAAACATATGGAATTATGGTGGAATCACGTTATTCAATGTGATTATCTCCTACCGTAAAAGTTGCAAAATAATTGAAGTCAATTGGGACCTATGCGGCTGGTCCAGATCACAAGATGGACAAGCATACGAGCGCACGCACTCGTATGCATGGTCGTATGACCTGCCAGCGCCGCCTCCTCATCCACTATTTCCACCCCGCGGAGACGGATCGGAGATCAGACACACACACAGCTTCTAGCAACACATCCAGAACGTAGAACCCCAGCCTCTGAAGGGCATCCGGAGGGGGAATCGATCCAAGGACTTCGCCGCCGCAACGCTGCATCAAGGGGGCTCCATCACCATCACCATCACCATCTCGTCCTTATCCATTTGTAATATAATACTTGTGTGATTTCATCATGTTCATCATAATTCATCTAATCTCATTTGTTCCCTTGATGTGCGACTAATTTCCCTAGGTCTCGGGGATATGGAGGAACCCTAGTATGCAATAGATCGTTTGGTATTAGGATTTGATATCCTCTTTGTATGTTTATGTTAATAGTCTTCTTGATGTTGGGTGAAGTCGACCATCCAACATATGCCAATTTTAGACGGAAGGTTATTACTCTTGGCAAACCGGCTGGTTGCGGAGGTAGGTAAGTGACAGGGCATATCTCCCTTCGTCCTGGATCGTTGCAGTAGGGGGTATACGGAGACCGCTTTTAGACTGCATCCACGGGGACCTTTTTCCCCTTAATGACCGTTTGGTAACCGGAGTGGGGAAGAACGGTGGTTGCGTATGTGATACGGGGCTGCTGTGTGTATGCATGTATCTGTACCGGCTCCACCCACAAATAAAAATATACAAAGTAGCTTAGGAATCCGACGTAGCATTATACTTAGGCATCGGTCGTGTAGACTCATACTACTGGGGAATCCAGACTCCCTGGGAACGCCATAGTCCTATCGATTTCAACAACTTTCATTCACGTCCCACGTTACTCTATTTTATTTCTGCACTTTATTTCACAAGTTCACTACACTACTTTCATCCATATTACTATTGCTTTGGATTGCATTTAACTTGCAGGCATTGCTATATAAACCCTACAAGAGACAAAAGACTGATTCCTGTTCTCCCCGTGGGATCGATACTCTTACATCGAAAAAGCTACAACTAAACCCTGTGCACTTGCAGGCCATCAATAGTGATGACGCCGTTTGGACCCGACATCTTCAATTTCATGTAGCATAATGCGGCACAACATGAAAGCCTGTGAACGCAGTCCGACCTAACAACACATGGTGACCACTCCGGAAAGGGACTATGCCGAAGCTCAAAGCTTCAATACGATACTTGTCCAAAACACCACATCGAGCGTGACCCTTCCTGTGCATTGAGCCTCCATGCCGGGATGATAACCTTAAACTTGGTCTTACTGGGCTGAATGCGCGATGAGTCGAACAGCATTTTCTTTAACGTTTTCGCGTAGATGAGATTGAGACTGCTACCGCCATCCATCAGGACCCTTGTCAGGTGAAAACCATCGATAATGGGGAAGAGGATGAGCACCGCGACTCCACCATGGCGGACGCTGGTCGGGTGGTCCCAGCAATCGAACATGATCGGGATTTCCGACCAGGGATTGTACTTCGGTTCCGCGGGCTCCATGGCATAGACATCGCAAAGCACATGCTTCTGTTCCCTCTTGGTGGTGTGCGATGCGTAAATCATATTTACGTCCTTCACCTCGGACGGGAATTGTTTATGACCGTCGTTGCCCCTTCCGGGCTGCTGCCCGTACCCCTCGTCGTCATTACATGGGTTGGGCTTTTCGGGATTGCTGTTGCCGAGCTAAGCGGCTTATTTGATGACCCGGCAATTCCGGTTTGTGTAGCTGGCGGGCTGATCTGTGGTTCCGGGGTGGAGTGCGTAGTGCTGGTCTAAGAGTTCAGCTGCGAGTTGCTACCACCCTTCTTCCCTTGAAATGGCTTCTTCTTTGTGCCACCGCCTTGGCGCTGGTTGCCAAATCTAGCATTGACCTCGCCGTCCTCGGCGTCACTGCTGATGTTTCGATGTTTGTTTCACCGGTTTCACTGTGGCTTCCCATTTCCATCCCGCACCTCGGATGTCCCGGGATCATCGCTCTGGCCCCTTTTCTTTGCGAGCCAGTTGTCTTCCCCGGCACAGAACTTGATCATCATGACCGTGAGTGCAGCCATAGTCTTCGGCTTGTAATGGCCAAAATCTCTGGAGCCACTCATCGTTGATATTGTTCCTGAGTGCCGCGAGGGCCTCAGTGTCACTACAATCGATGATTTCGTTCTTCTTCTTGAGGAACAGAGTCCAAAATTTGCATACGGACTCGCCCAACTTTGATAAGGGCCAGATCATTGGCATCCGGAAGCTTCACGTATGTGCCTTGGAAATTTTCCATGAACTCGGACTGCATAGCCGCCCAAGTATTTATCGAGCCCGGTCGTAGTGTGTGTAACCAATGCCGGGCTGAACCCTTTAAGCATAAGCGGTAGGTTCTTTATGGCATGTAGGTCATCGCCGTTTGCCACGTGTACCTCGAGGTTATATTCCTCGATCCAAATAGAGGGATCTGTCGACCTGTCATATTTCTCGCAGTTCACAAGCATAAAGCCGGTCGGGAAGGCGTGAGCCATCACCTGATCCGAGAAACAGGGCGGATACATCGCCGGTAGATCACCTCGGTTACGGATAGCGTCAATGGAGCGACGCGTGTCGCTGATGCCGACCTTCTCGTTGTATTTGGAGTAAGCCGGCTTGTATCTGTCCCCGGCTTGCCCACGGAGCCAAGCTTCTTGCTCAGCCGATGTCTCATGGCGTCGCCTAGACTGGTAGATCGTCCAAGGAGGCCTGTCCTCAGGCGGAACCCGGTGCTTCTCCTTGGTGTGGGAACTTGAAGTTGGCTTTGAGCTGCCTATTTTGCAAGATGAGTCGTCGCAATTTCTCCTACGACGATCTGGCATCTTGGGAGCATGGTTGCCGGTATCGGCCTGCCGGCCATCACGGTGGGGAGGCCGATCTCCTGCATTACGATGCAGGGCTTTTGCCCACGAGCGCTTAGAGACGACGCTGTGGTCCGCGGCAGCGTCCATATCTTTGAGCAGGTTCTTGCCGTAGTTAGACGGCACTTTTTTGGATGGCTTCCGCGTCTTCTTGCTTTTAAAGTCCTCCTCGTATTGGAGGAGCTCTTGCCAGCAATCCTCAACGTACTGAGCTCGTTTGGCCAGCTCATCTCTATCCCAGACAACCTTCTTGGCCGAACTGATCAGCCTTTCTCGGCATCCATCATGGCGATCGCCGCCCAGAGACTCGTTTAGTATGTCCACATCCTGAGGACCGAACTCGCACCGGGGGTTATCGTTCACATCGCTCGAGCCTTCACGCGGCGGGCTATCGGGGCCGTCACCGTTAGTGTTGTTAGTGCCGTTGGCACCGTTGCCGGCGACAGGTGCGTCCACCATGTAGATGTCGTAGGTCGAGGAGGCCTTCCAATTGCCTGTGGCCGGTGGTCGGCTTTCAGTCGATTCCCTGTTCTCCTCTTCCTCGTCTTCGACCTCGTCGGCTGTACCTTCGAGGACGTCGGTGAGATCTTAGATGTTAGCAACGAGATGGGTGGTAGGAGGGTCGGAAAAAATTGACTTTTCCCTGGGGTTCCCAGATCCGATCGTACATCGATATCGGGGAATCCGATGTTGCGAACTTCTGGATCCAATCTAACATCTCATCCAGAAGAAGTTTCTCACGCTCCTCCTGAGCCTGATCTGATATCAGCACCAGAGGAAGCGGATTCAATATCGGATCTGACATTGATCCTTGTACAGGTATCTCACGTTCCTCCACGGTCTGATCTGACATCGGAACTGGGGTATGTGGCTTCGGGATCCGATCTGACATCGATCCCGAAAAAAAATTCTCAACTTCCTCCACTGTCTGATCTGACATCGGAGCCGGGGGAAGTTGTTTCGGTATCTGATCTGACATCGACCCCAGAAAAGAATTCTCACACTCGTCCTGGGCCTGATCTGACATCGGGACAGGAAGAGCGGCTCGTGCTGCTCTTGGGCTTGGCGCGACACCAGGCCCGAGAAGATCAGCTCTCTGCGGAGATCTGCGGTGTACTCCATGCTACCGAATCTTACGATCCGGCCTGGGGCAAAAGACTCGACCCGGCCGAGGTGGTCAGTTGAGTTGGCGACGATGGTGACGCCACCGATGACGAAAATCTGCCCCAGCACAAAGGTTGCGCTAGAACCGATCTGGTCACTGATCCGAACTCCCATCGAACCGCGACGATCACCTAGTAGGACCTGCATGGGCCACCACTGTCGGAGTTAAATCTGGCAGATCTCTAGGTAGGGGATCCTAAGCTAGATGTCTTGGAACGATGGTAACAGGAACACGGGTTTTACCCAGGTTCAGGCTCTCCGAGGAGATAAAACCCTACTTCCTGCTCGTGTTTTATTGCGTTGGAGTGTGTATAGAGTACAGGTAAACTACCCAGAGATTTCTGATTGTATCTTCTAATGGGTTCTATCGACTAGCCCGGCCTCGGCTTATAAAGGATGCCGGAGGCATGGGATTACAAGAGTCCTAGTATGCTACGTCGGTGGAGATAGAGTCCTCCACGGATCCGGAGTCCTTATCTTGATTGGCAAGGCTTCGTGAATCTTCCATATAATGCGTCATGGGCCGCCCAAAGTGGCGCGGGACGGAACCGACAAGGGGTCCTCAGCCCGGCCCACCAGGCCGGGAGTCGACATGGTGAGAGGCCCCTTTGCCGGGACACCATCATGATCGTTTAAAAGCTTAGTCACTGACGGATGATTTGCCACCCGTCTCAAATGGGCCAAGCGGTCACTGACATAGGTCGTCTCACGGGTGGTAACAGAGACGACTATGCTGTAGTAGATGTGGAAGTGTAATGATGTAAGAATATTTGTCACCACAAATCTAGCTCTACCATTTAAATACAATCAAATGGAACACCTGGAAAGGAATTAGTGGTCAAACATTATAAAGTTTGACTGGTCAAGGGGAAAAAAAGCCAAATTATCAGAAATCTGGGGAGTAGATGATACCTTTGTTTCTCAGTTTCTCAGTGCATGCCTCAATTTCTTCATAGCCTACAAATTCTTCATGCCTTGTTGCAGTACGTAGTATGATTCAGTATTTGAATTGTATCCATTATATATCCTTTGCCCAAGGTTGCTGCGATGCTGGAAAGTAGCCGAGCTCTGCTGCTCGACCGTACTAATGGAGTTGGCGAAAGAAAAAGCGATGGGAGCGAATAACAGGAACAAGGCTTACAAGAGAAGCAATGTGGGAGGATGGGAGGGAGGGAGGGAGGGAGGGAGAGAGAGAGACTACGTTCATGCAAAGAGTAAAGGTGCAAATCCACTAAAGACTAAAGGTGTAAAGCCTTATCGTTCATCTAAAGAGTAAAGGTGCTTTCAAATCCACGAAACCATCCACGAACACGTTGCATGCACTTCCTTCCGTCCTCCGGAAGGCACCAGTTTCCTCCAGCTGGTATATAAACGGACACAACCTACCTACGTACTCCACCAACAGGACAGCGCACTGCGACTGCGGAGTGAAGTGGAGTGGAGTGTGGAGGACCGAGCCATAGCTTCGGATCGATGCCGACAGAGATGCCGCTGGACCTCCCTTTCGTCGTCGACACATGGGGCCCCTCCCGCCGCCGCCGGCGCCACCGCTTCCTCACCCACGCGCACTGGGACCATCTTGAGAGCGTTGAGGCCGACCCCGGCGACACTGTCTACGCCACCGGCCTCACCATGTGCCTCGCCCTCCCACGCTTTTCTCAAGTAACTTAACTCCATCTTCCAGAGCCTCGGTTAACTTTGCTTATTTCTGTTAGGCCGGGTGTATTGCTAATTAATCGAGATCTCTCGTGCGGTTTGGTTGTATTGCTTGCAGCTGGAGAGGGGGGAGTTTGTGGAGATGGAGGTGGGAAAGAGGAGGGTGGTGGACGACTCCGCCGGCGCCTTCTCCGTCAACGCGTACGATGCTAATCATTGCCCTGGTAATCCTGAATCTACTTACCTAATTAGGCTGTCCATAGTGGGTAGTATCATCAGTTAGTATGATGCATATGATACTAGTGTATGATACTATCTCCGTAATGCATAGTATCATAGATTAATATCTTAGCTGACCTTATTTATTGTCATGCCAGACATATAGTAGTACAGTATTTATTATGATACGGTATCATGATATGATACTCAACTCTTTTTCTTTTTTTAATTTTATGTCATCTCATCAAAATTGCTTAATTGACATGTATGATACTAGTTATGATACTCCCATTACCGGCAGCCTTAGAAGAGAAATATTTACTAATTTCAATAATTCTCCGGTCGGTCATATGGAAAGCCAATAGGAGGCAAGAGAACAATTCAAGGTCCAGTCCATCAAGGCCATTCATCCCTCCCATAATGGGTCTAGTCAAAGTCAAGTCAAAGGCAGCCAACCCCCGCCCAGCCCACCCACACGTTCCGGTCGTTCCCCTCACAAGAAAGGACTAGGCGAGCCCCGATACTTTCCGGACTCGGCCGAACCGACTTCAAAAACATCGCCGTGTCCCGCCCGACCTTGTTTACATACTTGGGGTTTACGTCATCACCCCGTAGTTCTGTGTTGTTTTGAGGACGACAACACATCAAAAAAAGGAAATAAACATGTTATTTCGCTGTTTAAAAAAAAGTGATTTCGGAAAGCCGCAATATCAAACGGAGCCAGTATCTTTTTTCTATAACTTGACTACTTTTTTTTTTGCGGGAAAACTTTCGATCTATTCATCTTCAATCATGGCAGTACAGCGAACACCAGAAATAACAAAAATTACATCCAAGTCCGTAGACCACCTAGCGACGACTATAAGCACTGAAGCGAGCCGAATGCGCGCCGCCGTCATGGCCCCTCCCTTGCCGGAGCCGAGCAAAACTTGTTGCAGTAGACAGTCGGGAAGTCGTCGTGGTAAGGCCCTGTAGGACCACGCACCAGAACAGCAACCGCTGCCGTTGAAGAGTAGCGTACATCGGAAGGATCCAATCTCAAGACACAAGAACGTAGACGAACTACGATCAGATCCGAGCAAATCCACGAAGGAGAGATCCGCCGGAGACACACCTCCACATGTCCACCGACGATGCTAGACGCACCATCAGGATGGGGGCTAGGCGGGGAGAACCTTATTCCATCTTCAGGGACACGTCGCCGTCTCGTCTTCCTGAGCCGAATACAAACCCTAACAAAACTCGAAGGAACATCTAAAAACGGAGCCCTCCCGCCGGCAAGGGCCGGGATCCACCGCGCCGCCATGGCCCTAAGGTCACTGGAGAAGAGGCGGACCGGCGGGAGGCAGGAGAACCCTAGGCTTTTCTTGGGGAACGCACGTATTCAACATTAAACATGATACCATTCAGGAAAAGAACTTTAGCAAAATTATAGGCATTGCAACACGACCCAAGAATGGAGGAAGGTACCTAAATCATCTACTAATAGAAATATATTAGAACTTGACTACTTCCTAGTGGAAATAAATTATTTATTACTCGGCAGGCACGGGAGAAGGGGAATGATGTGTTGGATTTAATGCTCGATCTATCGTGCAAATCGTGACTGTTGCTCCTCTGCGCAGATGCTAATGCGTCGCTCTATGAGTTTATTCAGGATGATATATTATTATTATATAATCTGTGCTGGAAATTGAACACAGATGCTAATGCTTTCCGTACATGTCCTGATTTCAGGAGTGGTTATGTTCTTGTTTGAGGGTCCATTCGGTAGCATATTGCACACGGGGGACTGTCGGCTCACATCAGATTGTCTACGGAATTTGCCACTAAACAATTGCCGTTTAGACACTGTGTACCTGGACTGCACATTTTCCAAATTCCCCATGTTTCCGAGCAAGGAGTCGGCAATTCAGCAGGTTTTCCTCTCCGCCGAGGTTTTAAATGTGCTTTTTTTGTTGTTGTTGTTGTGCGGGTAAAATGTGCTTCTTGTTACTTGTTGCTGTTGGACATGACAGTCAACCACTGACTGAGGAATGATTCGGTGATTGCAGGTTATAGCTTGCATATCGAAGCATCCGCATGCACCTTTCGTTTATTTTGCCTGTGAAAGACTTGGCCACGAAGAGATCCTAGTTGAGGTGTCGAGGACATTTGGATCGAAGATTTATGTTGACAAGGGACTGAACTTGGATTATTATAATGCGCTGTCACGCACAGTCCGTGAAATAATCATTGATGATCCAACTTGTCGCTTCCTGTGAAAGACTTGGCCACGAAGTGATCCTAGTTGAGGTGTCGAGGACATTTGGATCGAAGATTTATGTTGACAAGGGACTGAACTTGGATTATTATAATGCGCTGTCACGCACAGTCCGTGAAATAATCATTGATGATCCAACTTGTCGCTTCCAGGTGTGTTAATCCATAAAATTCATTCAGTTTTAATTAATTCCTTGTGACCCTACCTTCCATTATGTTCATTTTTTCTTCAAACTATGTCCATATGGGAAAGGATGGCTTCATAGTACATAGATGATACTGTAGTCACTACGAATTCATGGTAAATATGGAGCCTGAGCTCTGTTTTCATTGTCATTTTAGAAGTAAATTAGTTACCGTACGTCAGGCCAGTTGAACACTTATGAAGTGTCGGTATCAAAATTTCGAGCTAAATCTGTTGTTGAAGACAATAAAAACAACGCATACTGTATTACTGTATTGCTGAACCTTCAGCTGGACCAAACAGTAAACGCAAAGTATTCTGTTGGTTCACATGCAGCCCATATGTGTATAGTATTACAGTATATTCATTGGTGCAGCTGAATCTAATCTAGGTTAAGAAAAAACTCACCTCTATAGACCCAAGTAGGTGGTAATTAACCGAGATTGAGTACTACAGTTTTTAAATCGTGCCATCATGCAATCTTCTGGTGTGTATTAACCGAGATCTTTTTTAACAATGTAAGTAGCCATTCCTCTCTCTTCTTTTTCTACCGTGGTTGACTAAATATCTCCCATATAACAGTAGAGAAGTATTCTTTTCAAATTGAGTAGGCATAATTAATATCTCAATAATTGTTAGTAAATATAATTTTTCCATAATTAAAATGTGTCCTATACAATATTTTTGCAATATAGCATTCATGGAGGAAATATCTGGTTATTCTTTATAATGTTTATAACATAAATCATTGATTGACAGTCTGATGCCAAAGGACTCCGTGAACACTTGACATTGTATCTCTTGGACCACAAGTATAATGAGATGCGACCCCGTCAGGGTTAGTGGGACCCTAAAGTCCGGGTTATGTGGTTGTGCCTAATCGTAACAGGGTTGGATGTAACGGTCCGATCGTAAATTCCGACTGCATGGAGGTGATCTAGATTATGCTTGCTACCATCTATGAGGAATGCTGCCAAGAGAGTTTGTGAATGTATCATTTGAAAATTGTCCGAGGAAGCTAATGTTGTTGCTCATGAGTTAGCCAGTGCCTAGTAGCATAAAAGATCTCCACCGGATGTTTGGTTGGATGATCCACCTAATTTTATTTTACACTTCCTGGTGAATGATATAAACATTATTTGAGTTAATAAAGGATGCCCTTCCGGTAAAAACGAAGGGTTATGTGGTTCCTTTTGCATGTGGATCCTGGTTGTGAGTGAGTATGGAGGAGAGAAAGCTCTATATATGCTCTTGTTGTACCGATGGAGGCTATGCAACTTCTTCCTCGCGTGTCTTCCTCCGTAATGGTTTTGCTATTCTTCTCCTGCCCCAAACCACCCAAACTCTAATTTCAATTTGTGTTCTTAATCCACCTCGCTTGTGATGCCGAGAAATGTCACGGGAACGTGACAAACCCGCATGAGAAGAGGATTACCCAAAGACATGTTAGTGTTGAGGGTTATTTCGTCGGTGCCTCACAGTGGTATGGTAGTTGCATGTGATTTATGAAGTCGTGGGCACATCACCTCAAGTCACCAGGGGTATCAAGACACAATTTACCCATGTTCGGGCCCTCTAGTCATGGGCAATAGCCCTACTCCTGCCTTGCTTGATATATATGTGGGAAATAGTACAACAAGGGCTACAAAGGACGGATCCGGCGAGTTGATAGGTAACTCGTCGGGCTACGATGGCCAATCTAGGTGAGATGCGCCGGATCGCTAGGGCTACTTTCTCCAGGGTGATGTGAAGGATCGAAGTATAACGACTAGAGGGGGGTGAATAGGCGTTTCAAACAAACTCTTCAGAATATAGAAATTCTTCGGTAAGATGAAGAATAATAGATTGAAACTAAAGCAGCGCTGAGGAATTCTAGCAAGATGGGCAGCAGAACTTAGAAGCATGCAATGAAACGACTAAGTATAAACAGCCCTATGAAGACTTGGATAGGCTAGAAATGCAGTAAACAGAGCAATAGTATGCAACGGAACTGAACTAGCATAATAGGGATAAAGTCTTCACAGGAAACAGTGAGTACAACACTTAGCAGAATTAAGCAGTGGAATAAAGTACTCAGAAAGTCTTCACAACAATCACAGAGAAAGAGGGAGGGAGGAATTCTTCCAAACACAGCAACTTGCAGTAAATAAGAGTATCGAAGAATAGAACCCGTGAGCTCGGTGAAGACACGAAGAATTGATTACCCAAGTTCGAAAGTATTGGCAACAGTTCTATGTCTTGGTTGGAGAGGTTGAGCCATAGCTCTGAGGACACACCAGTCCTCGCCTTGTTCTCCTTGAGCTATGTTCCTCGGAACTCGTCCAACACTCGAGGCAGATCTTGGAGTGATCTCCGGACCGGTACAAACTTGTTCTTCCGTGAATCCACACGCTGGATGCTCTGAACGATGCCTAACCATCTAGAGGATGCCAATTCCTCAAGAGTAATAGGTCACAAGCTAGCCTCGATCAGATTCTTTGGTTGTGCTCAATCACTTTTCAATTATTTGGTGCAGGTGGTTTTCCTCACTTAGGATTGGATCAAAATCTATGCGAGGAGGGAAGCTCACTGCTTACACTTGGAAAATTTACTCTCGAGCAACCACCCGCTATATGTGGGAGTAGGAAGCTATTTATAACCACGGTTCAGCGCAGGGTACCGAGGTGACCATTGGAGGGATGCGCCCACCAACATGCTGGCGACAGCTGGCACAACGGTAACATTTTAAACAACACATTCATCGGGTTCCGAAGAACCTAGGACAACCTCACGGACAGGTTTCCTAACTCCTCAGTGAGGAATCTAACTCGGGTGTCCTGAAGAATTAACTTTGACACGGGAGCTAGAAGGCTCACTTGGAAAGGATATTCACTTGGAAAGGAGATTTCCTAGTCTTCACTCACAAGTGTAGATAGATTCGATTGAGCACACACACGGAAGACTTTCAGTCTTGCTTCACTTAGAGCCCCCTTAATAGTACAGTTTGCCCTGCGACTCAATGAAGAATTAAAGAAACTTGTAAATAAAATATACTCTTCGGCCTTCAATTCTTCAATGGGCATTCCCAAGACTTTCATGTTCTCTCAAAAATTTTAGGGGTCATCACCCATTGGTTAAACCAAATCCTCAGAGACTTTCACCTATGTATACTCACAAACACATTAGTCCCTTATCCGTTTTGTCATTAATCATCAAAACCCACCGAGGGGGAATTAGATGCACTTACAATATTTCCTTTTTTGGTGATTGATGACAACACGGTTAAAGCTTCATCATGAATTTAAAGTTTTTAGGATTTTGAATTTCCCGATATAGAGAGTTAGCTCCCGCTGAAGATGTGCACTATGAGGAACTTGCGTTTGAATGCAAGTGGACATGGCAGGATGTATTTTTGAAGAGCTCCCCCCATATCCTGGAATTAGTGGGCGTGCATTGTGTACAGGATATAACTTGAAGAATATAGCAATGCACAACAACTGTGATCTCTGAGGAATTAACAACATGCATATAAGTTAAATGAGGTAACATGCATGAGGAATTACAAGAAGCAAGAGACCAGAGGAATCATAGTTCTTAAAGTTTACAACTCATTACAGAATCAAACGAAGAACGAGAGTTGTAACTTGATGAACAAAACCCGCTCAAAATGCCCATGAAGCCTAAAACACTATATTTCTCTCCCCCTTTGTCATCACATGATCAAAAGGGTTGAGGAACATAGATAGGCTACGTGTTCCCGGCGCCGACTTGTGAAGAAGTTGACGCAGGCGCATTGGAAGTGGCTTCAGGAGCAGTTGGCGAAGCAGCTAGATCTGCAGACACGTCTTCGCGAGGCGTTGTAGATGGATCAGGCAAAGTAGCAGTGTCATCAACGATATTTACTTCGAGGCTGTCTTCAGAACTTGTCAAAGAACTGACAGGCTCAGGAGTGTGTCTGGTCTTGAATTTCTTCGGCAGAGGAGTAGACCAATCAAATGACTCATTGATGCCCTTCGAGGCTAATTCATCAACAGAATAATGCTTCATCGGCAAGATCCAGGAGCGCTTGAAAATCTTGAACACAACATGTTGGTTGAGAATGGCATAGTTGCGAAGACAGTTGATCTCATAGTTCTGCGTTGCAACTTGCTTCTTGTGGCATTTCTTGTGCTTCGTGAGATGCTGATGCATACCGACGAGGTATTCATGAACAGACATAGCTCGAGGAGGAGGCTAATTACAAGTATGATGAATTGAACCATCCGTGTCAGAAATGTGATACATCAAAGTCTCATTTGCACTGTCAAGTGGTGCATGGAATAGTGGTGTCTTCGGGACAGGCTTGCTTGGACCAAATTCATCAGTTGTGACTCCTTTGCCTTTACCCTTAGGCACAGAGGGCTTTGGAATTTCAGTTTCTGGCAGAAATTCATTGTGTATAATAATGTCCTGCAAGTGCACAGGGCTATTGTCAAGCACAATTCACGGGAAGTATTGTAACCCAGTTTTATATCTAACCAGGGGAGCTAAAGGGAGGCAACTACCAGCCCCGCAACTACGTTGTCACACGTAATATACGCACGCAGCTACGCTCGCACCCAAACCGTAGTTTGGAAATAGTCTATTCTATCGGTTGCTAGGAATACAGTAAATAAAGGGAATTAACTAAGTATGACCTAGAACTTAAAATAAATACTAAGACTAAACGGTGAAGTAGACTATGGATATTTAACACAATGTTTACTCAAGCAAAGGTGGTGTCTAGGCAATTGGTCACTAGTACTCGGTGGCGTCTAATGGCGTTCATCTATGGACCACTAGTACTAATTGGGTCACTACCACAGTTGGGTGATGGCATAATTTACCATGTGTGGGGCGTTCCCTCAAATAGCATTGCCTCCCAACTTCCTCTGCAAAGCCAACTCAATTATCCTCTTCCCGTCACATACTGCCACAGCTATGGAAGATATTAAGGTCACAAGGACTGGACCAAAGACATTAATTTCTATGGACAACTGTACTCCCTAGATAAGATGTGCTCCTCTCAAGATATCAATGGCTGTCACCCAGAGGTCAATCGATTCACACAAATATCTATCTACTCCATTTGCGGCCTGGGGAGTTGGATGTCTCCAACTACGCCGGTGGATTGGACATCTCCAATCACTAAGATCATCATGAAGATAATAATAACATGAAGAGACAACACTTAAATAAATAGCAACCATCATCTAACAAGGCGTACTAGATCACTACACCCATAACCAACAATTACCCAAATATACATAGCATTAAAAGGGGGTTCAAGAGTGGTTAGAACCCATCACGGAGACCGTGATGGGGATGGAAGGAGTGGTGGAGATGGCAGCGGTGATGGTGGTGATGACGGCGGTAGTGTGGGGATGGCCGCAACAGCACATGCCGGCGCCCCGGCGGTGGCGTCTCCTTCAGTGTCTTCCTTCCCGGCCTTCCTTCAAGGTTGATATGGATGGAGATGGAGGCTTGGCATAGCCCCCTAATGCCTTTTGACATGGTGTGGTCGATGAGATTGATGTTGTGATGTCTTGAGCGAGAGATGGGCGAGAGAGATGGCGGCTAGGGTTGGAGGTGTATAAATAGCTGGTCTCCACGGGCCTCCTCCGTTGATCCACCTACTCTCCTTTCATCCAAGGACTCTAGAGGAGTCCCAACCTCTCCCAATACCTTCCTTGATCTCCAAGGATCCCGTAGGAACAAACGGGGACAAAATCGGTGAAGAATCGTGGAAGTTACAGCCAAATCCACAGCCAGAAACATGCGGAACGATCGCCGGTACAACTGTGCGTGGTCGTACTGTGCCTCGTCTTCTGTTCTGGAACCTGCGTTTGGGCTCGTTGGATTCATATGGACGAGCCCGACAATCTCCTAGTATTGGGTCTTCAATTTAGGCTCGTTGAGAAATCTCCTTTTGTCAAACTCTCCATGGCCTTGTATTTGGGCCCCGTAACTTCTCCGGATTGATTACAACTTTGTTCCTTTCACCGTGCTAAGTCCATGGGAGTTTGAAACTCACCTACACACACACACACAACAAAACAAGGAAAACTAATACAAACTAAAAACTATGCAATGATCACAATAAATGAGTCGAAACTAGTAATCATGCATAATGGGCATGAAAGTGGCTAGATGGATTATGATATGAGCAATTTTAATAAGAGAATATGCAACAATTGAGCTCTAAAATATGACACAAAATCCACTCATCAACATCCCCAAGCTTAAAACTTTCTCGTCCTCGAGCAAAAAGGTTGATAAACTCATTGATGCTATCCATCTAGCTTACCAATGAAGATGGCTGCCCAAAGGTGTATGCTTATTTTCTCTGCAGGCTGAAAGCAAGATAGAATGTACTCAAACAAGGTAACACAAGCTCAGTTATGTAAAACATTTTGAGAACCATACCACTAGAGCTTCAGCCAAAGTTTCTATGTACCTTGTCAAAGTTGAATCTAACATGAGAGCATATACTTGCGATCCTCTTATTTCCAATGTCATGGAGTTTTGTTTTGGTTTGTTCATTTATGAAAACGAAGCTGAGCTCGAGTAGTTGTCAAAAAGGCAAGAGATAGAACTTTTCGATGCTACCCACTAATGCCATCAAGTCAAGGCTCTCATGTGCTAACTTTGGTTGTTGCGCTCCAGAATATCTAATTCTCAGTTTTGAGGCCATGCCAAAAAGTGATATATGCAACGGAAGTGTTTGTTGTGGGATAAGTTGAAATATCCGGAATAACAATGCTACTACAACCGAGATCACACTCATGACCGATATCCTGGATTTAACCCTGGTAGATCGCTCATTGGTCAGAGGAGTGTTAAACTTTCACAAGGCGAAACACAATTCTTTGAGATAGATGGAATATTAACTGACATAACATTGTTGTTATAGACGTTAACCAACTCAATAGCCAAAATCCGAGATGTAACTTAGGTAGATCGTTCATAGGCCAGTGGAGTTGTCAGCTTTCTCGCAGAGTGCGACAATGGTTCATAAGACACGCGTAAAGCAATATCTTATATGATTACAAGACAGATTTTGGCATGTAATAATCTCAAAACTTTGAAATATCAATTGCACAAGACTCTTGAACTATAAGATAAAGATCATTGCACAAGACTCTCTGCATGCAAAAATAACCTCCCCAAGCTTAGGACTTTACAAAACTAAGCTCAAGCAAATTATGAAATGAAAAGAGAAAATGCAGTTTAATGAAAGAGAGTGTTGGAGGGTGGTACCTCCTCAAGATTAAGGTTAAGCAAGGGTGGTCCACTTTTACCGTTGAGGCACAAATGACCTCTCCTTCAATGGACATGGACCTTTGCTTCAATGAATGTTACTTGACGTGGTCTGGTGGCTGCCATCCGGAAGAACCTGCTAGAAACGAAACTAAAAAGAAAACAAAATATTTTGTGCTTTTGATGTTTTCCATTTTTTTGGAAGAGCGAAGGATTAGTTCACAAGTGATGAAAACATCTGTCTCATAAAGGTCGGTTCATCAATCTAAGCACCACACTTAATCAACAAACTAAGTCTAGAAGTTTTGTATCTCCTAGATTCTAAGTGAAGAGTGTGTGAGACAATATATGAAACACAAGTATGTAGCCTCCTATGTGCCTAATTAAAAGGAGAGATCCGACATAAGGCGAGAAACTCACTACTACAACTTTTATTGAGCAATGTTCAAGATGGAAGATATTACAAGGCATTGTCGTTGAGGCTTGTCGAATTGAAGTAACCGAGTGGCTCGTGCGGGTTTCTATACGGTTGGCACCATACCGTACATGTCACCGCATAAGGTCCAAGCCTCTGCAAAAATAACAGATGAAAAGAAAATAAATGATTCAGTATACGAACATGGTTCGTATGCCCAACCAGGTAAAGAAAATAAAAGAAAACATAAAGTACTACAAAAAATTATAGGTTAGGGAGCTTTGAAGGAAATTAAAAAAATAAGAACGCAAACAAACGGTTAAAATATAACCCACTGACCTCGGCTTGTGAAAATAAACAAAATGATGGGTTTTGGCCTTGGTACGAGCGCGGGTACGACCGCTCGTGGTCGTACTATCCATTGTCTTCTCTTCTGGAGTGGTATGCTACGCCGACCTCCTCTGGTACGAGCGCTCGTCTTCTTGGCTGGTGTCTTGGGGTTTTCTACGCGACATCGGTATGTGCGGCGGTACTGCCGGCTGCTGTCGTGCTGTCCCTCGTCTTCTCTTCTGGTAATTTATTGGCGATGGCTCCATTTGGTATGATCGCTGGTACGACCGCTCGTGGTCATACCGTGCCTTGTCTTCTCTTCTGTTAACTCAGGAATTTCTTCGGTGGAGCGGTATGAGCACTGGTCCAACCGCTCCCGATCGTACCATGCCTCGTCTTCTCTTCTGTTAACACAATTTCTGCAGTGGTAGGGTGGTACGACGGAGCCCAGTTGTACCACGCATCGTCTTCTCCTCTGTGATGCCAGGAACTGTGATTTTTCTTCCGGAATTTTTCTAAGGACCCAAAATATTAGTCTCACAACCAAATGGTGCAAATTTGTAGAGAAGTTTTACCAAGTCTTGGTACCACATACATAATTTTGAGCGATGAACGAATTTTACCTTGCGAAGATTAGTCCCAAACCAACTCTAATAGCAAATCATGCAAAAAATAAAAGTGCCAATTCAAACATGAATGCAACTAAACTCAAAGACACAATACTAAGAAAGATACCTACAGACTTCCGGGTTGCCTCCCACGCAGTGCTTTCTTCATAGCCATGTAGCTAGGCTTCGATGCTCCATTTATCCACCTAGATCCCAAGGGATATCAACCCGAGGTGTAATTCTTCTTACGTCCAGCCGAGGATTGGAGCACCTCATAGCAAAGTTTGGTCAGAGTCGTACCCGCTTACAATGCATCGGCATCATGTAAGTAAACAAGTCCTCGCTCTCAAGCAAGAATTGATGCACCGAGCATGGTGAGCATGTCTCCTTATATATCTACAATGAGAGAATTAGAGAGTTATGTATAAACTTTAAAATCTTACCTTGGCTCTCGTTGTATTCGTGGTGCGCATCTTCTTCTTCATATTCATCTTGCAACTCCTGCAAATTTTTCTCTCGTGCATCGTCTTAAAGATGTTTTTGACAATAATAATTTATCGATTGCACCACACTGTGCATCAGATCAAGCATGATATTCTCGTTGCATGTTTGAACTGCTTCAATTTCAAAGAGTAATATCCAGGCACTTGTGCAAAACACATACCATATGATTTCCTCGGTGGCATTGCTGTTACTACTATTATTGTAAGATGCTATCACCTTGTCATAAGTATTTGTGCACTGGAAATCAATGTGCTCCTCGGACCTGTAACATCTACAAGAAACTTGATACGAAGAACATAACTTAATTGCGTAGTTATTTACCATGTCTAGCAGTTCCTTCGTATCCATAGCAGCTCTACATTTTTCAAGGGACACTTCATTTCCTTTTGAAGCAAGCAATTCACCATTCCCCAATAGGACTCCCTGCATTATATTAGCATAACAAGGTGCATAGCTAGGCTCCACCTCTAGTTCATCATCACTAATGCTACTAAAAATAGTATCTAGACAATGATCATCATGATCAGGGTCCTCTTGAAAATTATCATTAAGGATTTGAGCATCATAAGATTCATCACTAGAGTAAGAGGCATCATCATAGAACATATTATATGTGTGTGAAAAATTATTGTAAAAAGTGGAAGGTGCGAGCGGGTGATCAATCCGTTCCTCCTCCTCGTCTTCCTTTTCTTCATTTGTTTCTTGTTGGAAATATGCCCTAGAGGCAATAATAAATGTATTATTATATTTCCATGTTCATGATTAATGTTTATATTTCTGTGCTATAATTGCAATGGTTCCCGAAACTGCATATAAACGAGATTCGTAGGAAAACTCATATGCATGTGTGGAAATGTAAACACAAAGAAGTTCCTAGTCTCGCCTCTAATTCTAGCCCATGAGTTGCATGTTGATCTCGTTTTCCTGATCATAGGGCATAGTGTATGCCGGTAACAAATGGGAGCACATTGTTGTCAGAACAAGGGTGCCGAACAGACCCAACTGAATGATATACTTTGAGATCAAATCATCACGGAGTTATAAGTATTGTCATCATCATGTTAACATATGTTCAAGTCCTTGGACCATGAGAATGTTAAGTATTTTCATACCAGACGGTGTACTTTGAGTTTGTCAAACATTACCTGTAACAGGGTAATGATAATGGTAACTTTCAGGTGCATCAGAAAAGTATGTCTAGGTGCTTGATAGTTCGAGATGGGAAATTGCTCCTCTGATGATGGAGAGATACACTCAGGCCCTCGGTATTACGGTATGCAATATCATCTGGCCAGACACTCGGTGATTTGATCACAGGGATACCGGAATATGAAAACGAGAAAAGAGAACAAAACCGGTAACAAGGAAAACTTGGTATTGTGATCAAGAGTTGGGTCACACGGATACCGATAAGTCTCACCTTGGGTTTTGTAGAGTATCACGAAGCAAGGGGATTGAGTGCGGTAACTAAAGGTTCACTCAAAAAGTATCTGTGTAAGTGTAGGAGTCAATATGGGCGTCCAGGCCCCGCTATTGATTATTGACCGGAAAGCGTTCCGGGTCATGTTTGCATTTTACCGAACCTGCGGGGTCACATACTTAAGGGTCACTAATCTGTTGAGTATTAGAGTGATAGGAGCTTAAGTGAATTGCACCAGAAAAGTTCCCGAGAGAATGAAATTGTTTCGGAGAGAGATCCGGAAAAGTTTCGGAGACAACTGGAGAGGTTTTGAGAAAACCGAGAAAAATCAGAAAGCCGAAAAAGTTTTGAAGGACCCCAAATTTACTCTCGGAAGTTTTAGGAAGGTTTCAAATTTTTTTGGAACCTCCTAGAAGTCCAAAGGGACTAATGGGCTGCCCCCTTTGGAAGGACCAAAGTGGTGGCAGCCACTTGGGCCATATAGGCCCACTAGTGGGGCGCTGATGACCCATAAGTATAGGGGATCGCAACAGCCTTCGAGGGTAGTATTTCACCCAAATTTATTGATTCGACACAAGGGGAGCCAAAGAATATTTATAAGCCCTAGCAGTTGAGTTGTCAATTCAACCAAACCTGGAGAGATAACTTTTTGGCAGCAATTTATTAGTAGCACAGTGATATGATAGCAGTGATTGCAATAGTGATAAAGTAACGGTAACAGCAGCAGCAGTAACAAGTTTCTAGCAAGTGGGACGGTATCAACTTTAGCAAAGAAAATAGTAGTAAAGCGTAGGCATGGAGTAGCAATGAGATGTTTGGATGAAATTCAATATGTAACTGTCACAACCTAGAGTGATACACAATAGCTCCAATTCATCAATCATATGTAGGCATGTATTCCGTATATAGTCATACGTGCTTGCGGTAAGAACTTGCATGACATCTTTTGTCATACCCTCCCGTGGCAGCGGGGTCCTAATGGAAACTAAGGGTAATTAAGGCGCTCCTTTTAATAGAGAACTGGAACAAACCATTAACACATAGTGAATACATGAACTCCTCAAGTTAAAGCCATTCCCGTCGATATCCCAACCAATGTCACCTTGGGGTCTAAGGTTCAGAACAATAACAGGTGCATACAACTTGTAGATATGATCAAGAACATGAATATATTCTGGAAAACATAACATGTTCAGATCTGAAATCATGGCACTCGGACCCTAGTGACAAGCATT
Organism: Elymus sibiricus; assembly: GCA_039707655.1. Lineage (NCBI taxonomy): Eukaryota > Viridiplantae > Streptophyta > Magnoliopsida > Poales > Poaceae > Elymus > Elymus sibiricus. Next base: position 22,527,889 of record CM077664.1, read on the forward strand.
AAGCATAGCAAAGTCATAGCAACATCAATCTCAGAACATAGTGGATACTAGGGATCAAGCACTAACAAATTGACATGATTACATATGAAATTTCAACCAATCCCATCTACCTCCAGTATGCCTACAAGGGGATTACTCACACACGATTGCGAGCATCATGATATTTTGATGGAGAAGGGTTGATGATAACGACGGCGGCGATTCCCTCTCTTCAAAGCCATAAACGAACTCCAGATCAGTGCTCCCGACGAAGAACAGGAGGTGGCAGCGGCTCCGTATCATAAAATGTGATGAAACTTTCTCTCTGATTTTTTTCTCGGAGGATGTGAATTTATAGAGCTGGAATTAGGTCAAACAGAGGTCCAGGGGCCCCACAAGCCTGGGTGGCGCGGCCAGTGGGGGTGGCCGCGCCACCTGGCCTTGTGGTCCCCCTGAGGCTCTTCTGTGGTATTTCTTCGTTCCAGTATTTTTTATTTATTCGAAAATAATTCTCTGGAAAGTTTTGTCCAATTTCGAGAACTTTTATTTCTGCACAAAAAACAACACCACGGTAGTTCTGCTGAAAACAACGTCAGTCTGGGTTAGTTTCATTCAAATCATGAAAATTAGAGGCCAAAACAAGTGCAAAAGTGTTTGGAAAAGTAGATACGTTGGAGACGTATCAGGCCCCCCCTTGCTTGGGGGCAATTCCCCTGGTGCGGCTAGGGTTAGGACGTGGTGTGCCCCCTTTGGACGCCGGACCTAGGGCTGCTGCCCCTTCTCCCAAGTTGGCCCCACCCCCCTTGGGGCAACTATAAATAGATGGGGGGCAGCCCTCAAACGCATCTCTCCCGGTGCAAAGGCTGCCCCCCTTTCTCTCCCATCTCTCTCCAGCAACTCCACCACCCCAAAGGGTTGCTCCTCCCTTGGATACCGGTAGGGACATCATGCTTTTGATCTTTGTTCGTGGGACCAATCCTTGTGGTTGGGAGGTTGAAATCCTACCTGCGGGGATCGACATCAACTTGCTTCACCAACTCTCCTCTCTGCTGCATTCTTGGTGAGCAATCTAGATCAATCTCCCTTCACCTTCATAGATGATCTTGGGACTTGGTTTTCGTAGGACGATTTTTTTTGTTTTCTACTATGTTTCCCAACATTTCCTTTATATCCTCTGTAGCCAAGTACGGCAAGTTCACGTCTCTCTTATCCTCCATTGCAAGTTGCATCTATTCATAGATAGTCATCTCGGAAGATATGATTAGCAGTAGTTTTTTTTATAGAAAAAGTGTAAGATAAATAGCAACAAACAAAATAAATTATGTGTGAATGGGAAGGTAATGTCCAAGCACTATGCTCCCCGGCAACGGCGCCAGAAAATAGCTTGATGTCTTACAAGTGCACAGGGCTGTTGTCAAGCACAATTCATGGGAAGTATTGTAACCCAGTTTTATATTGAACTAGTAGAGCTAAAGGAAGGCAACTATCAGCCCCGCAACTACGTTGTCACACATAATATACGCACACAACTACGCTCCCACCCAAACCGTAATTTGGAAATAGTCTATTTTATCGATTGCTAGGAATAAGGTAAATAAAGGGAATTAACTAAGTACGGACTAAGGTAAATAAAGGGAATTAACTAAGTACGAACTAGAACTTAAAATAAATACTAAGACTAAATGGTGAAGTAGGCTATGGAAATCTAATGCAATGTTTACTCAAGAGACGGTGGTGTCTAGGCAATGGGTCACTAGTACTCAGTGGCTTTTAATGGCATTCATCTATGGACCATTAGTACTAATTGGATCACTACCATAGTTGGGTGATGGCATAATTTACCATGCCTAGGGCGGTCCCTCAAATAGCATTGCCTCCCAATTGCCACTGCAAAGCCAACTCAATTTCCTCTTCCCGTCACATACTGTCACAGCTATGGAAGATACTAAGATCACAAATACGGGACCAAAGGCATTAATTTCTATGGACAACCGTACTCCCTAGATAAGATGTGCTCCACTCAAGATATCAATGGCTATCACCCAGACGTCAATCGATTCACACAAATATCTATCTACTCCATGTGCTGCCTGGGGAGTTGGATGTCTCCAACTATGCCGGTGGATTGGACATATCCAATCACTAAGATCATAACAAAGATAATAATAAGCTTAAATAAATAGCAACCATCATCTAACAAGGATACTAGATCACTACACCCATAACCAACAATTACTCAAATAAACATAGAATTAAAAGGGGGTTCAAGAGTGATTACAACCCATAATGGAGACAGTGATGGGGATGGAAGGAGTGGTGGAGATGGCAGCGATGATGGTGGTGATGGTAGCAGCGGCGCATGGTCGGTGCCCTGGCGGTGGCGTCTCCTTCGGTGTCTTCCTTCCCGGCCTTCCTTCAAGGTTGCAATGGATGGAGATGGAGAGTTGGCACAGCCCACTACTGGGAAAAGGCTTATAGATGCCCTCAAACTAGTGGCGAGTGCGACCAGGTACCCGCCATAGCTATTTTGGAAAAATAGCAGTGGCGGGTACAAAACGAGACCCGCCACTGCTTGGGGCATAGCAGTGGCGGGCAATTTTTACTACCCGCCACTCGTAAACTCTTCCCAAATTGCCCGCGGGATGAAAATAACAATGGCGGGCCCTACTTTAGCGCCTGCCACTGCTTTTTCTTGCAGTTGTGGCGGGCATCGAATATGCCCGCCACAGCAATATTTTTGCAACCCGCACCAACAGTTTTCAAAAATTCAAAAAGTTTGTCGTGGCGGGCATTATATAAGGCCCGCCACACATATCTAAATTTGTTGTGGCGGGCGTTTACCGGTGCCCGCCACCGGTTAGTCAGTACATAGCACCTCTTCTTCCACCCGACTTGTTCATTTCCACTACTTCTTTGTCTCGGCCGCGAATTCCTCTCCTCTCGCATGCGCATCCAGATCTGCCGCCGCCGTCCCTCCCATCCGCTGGAGCACCGTCCGCCAGAGCGGCCTTCCACGCCGTCCGTCGCCGCGACCGCTGGAGCCGCCTTCCATGCCGTGACCGCCGGAGCCGCCTTCCACGCTGTCCCTCCCTGCCATTCCGTCCGCCAGAGCCGCCATGCGCCCACGGTAATGACCTAGCTAACCTACCTCCCGCCCCGTCCGCCGTTGCCTCCCGCTCCGTCCGCCGCAATGCTAAGTAATTGTGGATTCAATTAGTAGGTAGCTAGGGTTTGCCTCTAGATAGTGTAGGTAGGGTTTGCCTCTAGATAGATTCAATTAGTAGGTAGGATTTGCCTATAGATATTGTAGGTAGGGTTTGCAATAGTTGCAATAGATGCAATAGATTCAATTAGTAGGTAGGGTTTGCAATAGTTGCAATAGATGCAATAGATTCAATTAGTAGGTAGGATTTGCCTCTAGATATTGTAGGTAGGGTTTGCAATAGATGCAATAGAAAGTAATAATTTTGATTACTTATTCTATTATTGCATAATTAAAATAGTTGTAATATCTCACATTGTAATATCTCACATTGTAATATCTCACATTGAGTTTAATTTGCTTACATATCTCAATGATTAGAGTGGCATTGTAATATCTCACATTGTTCAAGTTGAATTGAGTTTAATTTGCTTACATATGAAAAGTTCATGGGCTAAGCATGTTATTTGCAGGAATTAAAAAATGAGTGCCAACGTTTTGGTGAAACATTGATTAATTTCCGTTTTGCCAAATTTCTGGCACCTAATATGTCTAATATTCAGCAAAGGTCATGCTGATTTTTTCCGTACACTTTTGCTATGGGAAACAAGTTCAATTGAGTTGAAATTGCGTACATATGACAAGTGCATGAGCTAAGCAAGGGCATGGGCTAAGCATGTTATTTACAGGGATTAAAAAATGAGTGCCAATGTTTTGCCAAAACGTTGATTAATTTCCGTTTCGCTAAATTTCTGGCACTCAATATGTTTACTTTTTTGGCAAAGGTCATGCCAATTTTTCCATCATTTTTTCACCCTTTTTAGCCGCTATCTCTTCTCAATATTACTTTCACAAGCTAGTATTCATGTCAACTATTTACAATTGATAAGTGCTTCATAATGATTCATAGGGATCATGGTGTGTAAGATTTGCCATATCTGCAAAAGTCCATGTATGGACAGTTTGCTAACTGCAGTACAATTTAGGCTCTTCTTGAAGGAGGGATTCAAAAAATCTATGGTAACGGCCTTTAACTTTAGTTAGCATTCAATTCTAACCATTTGCGTAGTTCTTTTACTATCTTTACCGTTAACATTTTTCTTTATTGTTGCATAGTAAATCCATTTGCTAAGATATTTGTACACTTTTCTTTATTGTTGCATAGTGTATCCCATGCAACATAAGGGTCAACTTTAACAATTTATCCGGTGACAGTTTGCACTTTGAGGATGATAAGGGGCGCACATTCAAAGTTGAAGTGCGTAAACAAAGGGATAGAACCATCATAGCCGGCGATGGATGGAAGAAGTACATTTCACAAAATAACCTCATCGGAGGAGAGTACATATCCTTTTCCTTGAAAGGATCGGTTAACAGGCTCAGGACTATCTATTTCTTCAACCGAGATGATGAGGTTGACGAAGATGATGAGGTTGACGAGGATGATGAGGAGAGCCAGGATGACCAGGATGATGAGGACAGCCAAGATGACGAGGATAGCCAGGATGATGAGGATAGCCAGGATGATGATGACAACCAGAATGATGAGGATGAGCAAGATGATGAGGATAGCGAAGATGATTGCGATTATGGTCCATTCAATGCTGCAATTTTCTCTCAAAGAATGAAGAAGCTTACTGAGGATGAGGCCATCAATGTCATCGTGATGCTACCATCCAGTGTGCGCTTCTTGGGGAGGCCCTTTGTCACCATTTAACTAAGACCAACATCGTCAAATACATCATGGTATGTTTTGTATTCTTTCATTTTTTTTGTTCATAACACTATATGGTGAGATGTCTAACATTGCGTTCTCTCAATTTGCTTTTAATCAAGGGGAACTTCAGAAATTACCTATGAAGATGTTTTCCGGAGTGGACATCCCCGCCATCGGTAGAGCTGGAGTATGCCATGGAGCAGCAAGGCGTGTCACCACCATTCAGTACAAGACGAAACCAGACGGGCACATATCCTTCTATGAGGCCGGCTGGCAGGAGTTCATGATGGGAAAGAGACGACTAAGGGTCGACACACCAGTGATAATCACGATAAGGAACATCACCCGCAACGACTTGCAGATGATGGTTGTCGTTGACCACATCTAGAAATAAGGTCCAAGTCATGAATATATTAGCCGATGAACTATTAGTTAGTTTGTTAAGATGGATGTGATACATTGATGTTTGTTTGTTAAGTGGAACAAATTTGAAGTGTTATTTAATTAGTTTGTCATTTGTTTCCAAAATGGATTGAGGCTGGTTCAGTTATGTTGAGAATTATATGATTATGTGAATTAACCATTTGGAAGCAATGTGTGTCAATGGTGCGACGGCAGAGCCGTGGCAACAAATGTGGCTTCTCTCTAGACGACAATGTCAGTGGCGGGCACTACTGCCCACCCGCCACTGTCTTGTTTGTTACCAGTGGCGGGCGACAACAGGTTCCTGTGGCGGGTAATAAGTAAGGCCCGCCATTGTAATTGATCTACCAGTGGCGGGCGCGCACCCGCCACTGATGCCAGGTTACCAGTGGTAGGAGACCAGTGGTGTGCGTGTTGGAAATATGCCCTAGAGGCAATTAATAAAGTGTTTATTATTATCATATTTCCCCGTTCATGATAATAGTTTATTGTTCATGCTAGAATTGTATTGACCGGAAACTAAATACATGTGTGGATAATGAACAAATAATGAGTCCCTAGTAAGCCTCTACTTGACTAGCTCGTCGATCAAAAGATGGTCAAGGTTTCCTGACCATGGACATGAGATGTCATTTGATAACGGGATCACATCATTAGGAGAATGATGTGATGGACATGACCCAACCGTTAGCATGGCATATGATCGTTCAGTTTATTGCTATTGCTTTCACTATGTCAAATACAGGTTCCTCTGACCATGAGATCATGCAACTCCCGGATACCGTAGGAATACTTAGGGTGCATCAAACGTCACAACGTAACTGGGTGATTATAAAGGTGCACTATAGGTATCTCCGAAAGTGTTTGTTGAGTTGGCATGGATCGAGATTGGGATTTGTCACTCTGACTATCGGAGAGGTATCTCTGGGCCCTCTCGGTAATACAGCATCACAGAAGTCTTGCAAGCACCGTGACTAAAGAGTTAGTTGCAAGATGATGTATTACGGAATGAGTAAAGAGACTTGCCGGTAACGAGATTGAACTAGGTATTGGATACCGACGATCGAATCTCGGGCAAGTAACATACCGCCGGACAAAGGGAACAACGTATGTTGACATATGAGGTTCACCGATAAAGATCTTCGTGGAATATGTAGGAACCAATATGAGCATCCAGGTTCCGCTGTTGGTTATTGACCGGAGAGTCGTCTCGGTCATGTCTACATCATTCCCGAACCCGTAGGGTCCGCACACTTAAGGTTCGATGACGATATAGTATTATATGAGTTATGTGATGAGTGACCGAAGGTAGTTCGGAGTCCCGGATGAGATCACGGACATGACGAGGAGTCTCGGAATGTCCGAGAGGTAAAGATCGATATATTGGAAGGTTGTATTCGGATATCGGAAAGGTTCCAAGTGATCCGAGTATTTTCCGGAGTGCCGGAGGGGTTCCGGAACCCCCCGGGGAAGTTATGGGCCTTATTGGGCCATACGGGAAAGAGAGAAGCAGGCCACAGGGGCTGCTGCGCCCCTCCCCTTGCTGGTCCGAATTGGACAAGGGGTTGGGGGGGGGCGCAACACCCCTCTTTCCTTCTCCCTCTTCCCCTCTTCCTTCCCCTCTTGGTGGACTCCTACTAGGAGTAGGATTCCTAGTAGGAGTCCCCTCCTTGGTGCGCCCCTAGGGGCTGGCCGGCCTCCTCCTCCTCCCTCCTTTATATATGGAGGAGGGGCACCCCTTGGAGACACACAATTGTCCCATAGCCGTGTGCGGTGCCCCGATCTCCGTTTTCCACCTCGGTCATATTTTCGGAAAGCTTAGGCGAAGCCCTGCCGGAATCATTTCACTGTCACCGTCGCCACGCCGTCGTGCTGACGGAACTCATCTACTACCTCGACGTCTTGCTGGATCAAGAAGGCGAGGAACGTCACCGAGCTGCACGTGTGTAGAACTCGGAGGTGCCGTACGTTCGGTACTCGATCGGTGGAGCTCGAAGGATTGTTCGACTACATCAACCGCGTTGTGAGACGCTTCCGCTAACGGTCTACAAGGGTACGTAGACACACTCTCCCCTCTCGTAGCGATGCATCTCCATGGATAGATCTTGCGTGAGCGTAGGAATTTTTTTGAAATTCATGCTCCGTTCCCCAACAGTGGCATCCGAGCCAGGTCTATGCGTAGATGTGATTTGCACGAGTAGAACACAAACGAGTTGTGGGCGTGGGTGTATACATATTGCTTGCCGTTACTAGTTGATACTTGATTCGGCGGTATTGTGAGATGAAGCGGCCCGGACCGACATTACGCGTACACTTACGCGAGACAGGTTTCACCGCTACGTGCACTCGTTGCATAAAGGTGACTGGCGGGTGTCTGTCTCTCTCACTTTAGTTGAATCGGTTTCAATGAAGAGGGTTCTTTTAGAAGATCAAAAAGCAATCACTACACCACGTTGTGGTTTTGCGTAGGTAAGAACGGTTCTTGCAAACCCGTAGCAGCCACGTAAAACTTGCAACAACAAAGTAGAGGACGTCTAACTTGTTTTTGTAGGGTATGCTGGTGATGTGATATGGTCAAGACATGATGTGATATAAGTTGTTGTATGAGATGATCATGTTTTGTAAGTTATCAGGCAACCGGCAGGAGCCTTATGGTTGTCTCTTTATTGTATGCAATGCCAACGCTATGTAATTGCTTTTCTTTACCGCTATGAGTTAGCAGTAGTAGTAGTAGCAATAGCCGGCGAGACGACCACGACGCTGCGATGGAGATCAAGGTGTCACGACGCTACGATGGAGATCATGGTGTAAATCCGGTGACGGTGGAGATCATGACGGTGCTTGGCTGATGGAGATCAAAAGCACAAGACGATGATGGCCATATCATGTCACATATATATATTGAATTGCATGTGATGTTAATCTTTTTATGCATCTTATTTTGCTTAGGACGACGGTAGCATTATAAGATGATCCCTTCACTAAATTTCAAGATAAGTGTTCTCCCCTAGTATGCACCGTTGCGAAGGTTCGACGCTTCTAAGCACCACGTGATGATCGGGTGTGATGAATTCTTTCGTTCGCATACAACGAGTGTAAGCCAGTTTTTACACACGCAGAATACTTGGGTTAAACTTGACGAGCCTAGCATATACAGATATGGCCTCGGAACACAAGAGACCGAAAGGTCGAACATGAGTCATATAGTAGATATGATCAACATGAAAGATGTTCACCATTGATAACTAATCCACCTCACGTGATGATCGGACGTGGCTTAGTTGATGTGGATCATGTTACACTTAGACAACTTGAGGGATGTTAATCTAAGTGGGAGCTCTTAAGTAATTTGATTAATTGAACTTCAATTATCATGAACATAGTCTAAATAATCTTTGCAATTGTATGTTGTAGATCAATGGCCCGCGCTGTAGTTCCACTGAATTTTAATGCGTTCCTAGAGAAAGCTAAGTTGAAAGATGGTGGAAGCAACTATGCGGACTGGGTCCGTAATCTGAGGATCATCCTCATTGCTGCACAGAAGGCTTATGTCCTTGATGCACCGCTGGGTGCCACGCCCCTTGCAGGCTCAACAACAGATGTTATGAACGTCTGGCAGTTGAGGAAAGATGACTACTCGATAGTTCAGTGTGCCATACTTTACGGCTTAGAACCGGGGCTCCAAAGACGTTTTGAGCACCACGGAGCATATGAGATGTTCCAAGAGCTGAAACTTGTTTTTCAACCAATGCCCGGATCGAGAGATATGAGGTCTCCGATAAGTTCTTTAGCTGTAAGATGGAGGAGAATAGTTCTGTCAGTGAGCATATACTCAAAATGTCTGGGTTGCATAACCGCTTGACTCAGTTGGGAGTTAATCTTCCAGATGATTCGGTTATTGACAGAATTCTCCAATCACTGCCACCAAGCTATAAGGGCTTCGTGATGAACTATAATATGCAAGGAATGAACAAGACGATTTCCGAGCTCTTCGCTATGCTTAAAGCTGCGGAGGTTGAAGTCAAGAAAGAGCATCAAGTGTTGATGGTCAAGAAGGGCACCAGTTTCAAGAAGGGCAAGGGAAAGAAGGGGAACTTCAAGAAGAACGGCAAATCAGTTGCTGCTCCCGGGGAAGAAACCCAAGTCTGGACCCAAACCCGAGACTGAGTGTTTCTACTGCAAGGGGACTGGTCACTGGAAGCGGAACTCCCCAAGTACTTGGCAGATAAGAAGGCTGGCAACGTCAACAAAGGTATATTTGATATACATGTTATTGATGTGTACCTTACCAATGCTCGTAGTAGCACCTGGGTATTTGATACTGGTTCGGTTGCTCATATTTGTAACTCGAAACAGGAGCTACGGAATAAACGAAGATTGGCTAAGGACGAGGTGACGATGCGCGTTGGGAACGGTTCAAGAGTTGAAGCTATCGCCGTCGGCACGCTACCTCTACATCTACCTTCGGGATTAGTTATAAACCTAAATAATTGTTATTTGGTGCCTACGTTGAGCATGAACATTATATCTGGATCTTGTTTATTGCGAGACGGTTATTCATTTAAATCAGAGAATAAAGGTTGTTCTATTTTGATGAATAATATCTTTTATGGTCATGCACCGCTTGTAAATGGTTTATTCTTGTTGAATCTCAATCGTGGTGATACACACATCCATAATATTGATGCCCAAAGACGCAAAATTGATAATGATAGTACCACATATTTGTGGCACTGCCGCTTAGGTCATATTGGTGTAAAACACATGAAGAAACTCCATGCAGATGGACTTTTGGAATCACTTGATTATGAATCATTTGAGACGTGCGAACCATGCCTCATGGGCAAGATGACTAAGACTCCGTTCTCCGAAACAATGGAGCGAGCAACAGACTTGTTGGAAATAATACATACCGATGTATGCGGTCCGATGAGTGTTGAGGCGCGCGGTGGATATCGTTATGTTCTCACGTTCACAGATGATTTGAGTAGATATGGCTATGTCTACTTAATGAAGCATAAGTCTGAAACATTTGAAAAGTTCAAAGAATTTCAGAGTGAAGTAGAGAACCATCGTAACAAGACAATAAAGTTCTTACGATCTGATCATGGAGGAGAATATTTGAGTTACGAGTTTGGCAATCACTTAAAGACAATGTGGAATTGTTTCACAGCTCACGCCACCTGGAACACCACAGCGTAATGGTGTGTCCGAACGTCGTAATCGTACTCTATTAGATATGGTGCGTTCTATGATGTCTCTTACCGATTTGCCACTATCATTTTGGGGTTATGCATTAGAGACAGCTGCATTCACTTTAAACAGGGCACCGTCTATATCCGTTGAGACGACACCGTATGAACTGTGGTTTGGTAAGAATCCTAAGCTGTCATTTCTAAAAGTTTGGGGATGCGATGCTTATGTCAAAAGGCTTCAGCCAGATAAGCTCGAACCCAAAGCGGATAAGTGCGTCTTCATAGGATACCCAAAGGAGACCGTTGGGTACACCTTCTACCACAGATCCGAAGGCAAAGTATTCATTGCTAAGAATGGATCCTTTCTAGAGAAGGAGTTTCTCTCGAAAAAAGTGAGTGGGAGGAAAGTAGAACTTGATGAGGTAATTGTACCTCCTCTGGATAGTAGTACGCCACAGAAAGAAATTTCTGTGACACCAACACAGACCAGAGAAGAAGTTGATGATGATGATCATGAGGCTTCGGATCAAGTTGCTACAGAACTTCGAAGGTCAACCAGGACACGTTCCGCACCAGAGTGGTACGGAAATCCAGTCTTGGAGGTTATGTTGTTAGACAACGATGAACCTTCGAACTATGAAGAAGCGATGGCAGGCCCGGATTCCGACAAATGGCTTGAGGCCATGAAATCCGAGATTGGATCCATGTATGAGAACAAAGTGTGGACTTTGGTAGACTTGCCCGATGAACGGCAAGCTATTGAAAATAAATGGATCTTTAAGAAGAAAACGGACGCTGATGGTAATGTCACCGTCTATAAAGCACGACTTGTTGCTAAAGGTTATCGACAAGTTCAAGGAGTTGACTACGATGAGACTTTCTCACCCGTAGCGATGCTAAAGTCTGTCAGAATTATGTTAGCAATTGCCGCGTTTTATGATTATGAAATCTGGCAAATGGACGTCAAAACGGCATTCCTTAATGGATTCCTTAAGGAAGAATTGTATATGATGCAGCCGGAAGGTTTTGTCGATCCTAAAGGTGCTAACAAAGTATGCAAGCTCCAGCGATCCATCTATGGACTGGTGCAAGCATCTCGGAGCTGGAATACTCGTTTTGATGAAGTGATCAAAGCGTTTGGGTTTATACAAACTTATGGAGAAGCTTGTATTTACAAGAAAGTGAGTGGGAGCTCTGTGGCATTTCTCATATTATATGTGGATGACATATTATTGATGGGAAATGACATAGAATTTCTGGAAAGCATAAAGGGTTATTTGAACAAAAGTTTTTCAATGAAGGATCTCGGAGAAGCTGCTTACATATTAGGCATCAAGATCTATAGAGATAGATCAAGACGCCTCATTGGACTTTCACAAAGCACATACCTTGACAAGATTTTGAAGAAGTTCAAAATGGATCAGTCAAAGAAAGGGTTCTTGCCTGTAGTGCAAGGTATGAGATTGAGTAAGACTCAAAGCCCGACCATGGCAGAAGATAAAGAGAAGATGAGTGTCATCCCCTATGCCTCAGCCATAGGCTCTATTATGTATGCCATGTTGTGTACCAGACCTGATGTATGCCTGGCTATTAGCTTGCTGGGACGGTACCAAAGTGATCCAGGAGTAGATCACTGGACAGCGGTCAAGAATATCCTAAAGTACCTGAAAAGGACCAAGGACATGTTTCTCATTTATGGAGGTGACAAAGAGCTCGTCGTAAAGGGTTACGTCGATGCTAGTTTTGACACAGATCCAGATGACTCTAAGTCACAATCTGGATACGTATTTATTCTTAATGGTGGAGCAGTCAGTTGGTGCAGTTCCAAGCAGAGCGTCGTGGCGGGATCTACATGTGAAGCGGAATACATAGCCGCTTCCGAAGCAGCACACGAAGGAGTCTGGATGAAGGAGTTCATATCCGATCTAGGTGTCATACCTAGTGCATCGGGTCCAATGACTATCTTATGTGACAACACTGGAGCAATTGCTATCGCAAAGGAGCCCAGGTTTCACAAGAGAACCAAGCATATAAAGCGTCGCTTCAACTCCATTCGGAATTTGATTAAGGATGGAGACATAGAGATTTGCAAAGTACACACAGATCTGAATGTGGCAGACCCGTTGACTAAACCTCTTCCACGAGCAAAACATGATCAGCACCAGAATGCGATGGGTGTTAGATTCATTACAATGTAATTGACTCTAGTGCAAGTGGGAGACTGTTGGAAATATGCCCTAGAGGCAATTAATAAAGTGTTTATAATAATCATATTTCCCCGTTCATGATAATAGTTTATTGTTCATGCTAGAATTGTATTGACCAGAAACTAAATACATGTGTGGATAATGAACAAATAATGAGTCCCTAGTAAGCCTCTACTTGACTAGCTCGTCGATCAAAAGATGGTCAAGGTTTCCTGACCATGGACATGAGATGTCATTTGATAACGGGATCACATCATTAGGAGAATGATGTGATGGACATGACCCAACCGTTAGCATGGCATATGATCGTTCAGTTTATTGCTATTGCTTTCACTATGTCAAATACAGGTTCCTCTGACCATGAGATCATGCAACTCCCGGATACCGTAGGAATACTTAGGGTGCATCAAACGTCACAACGTAACTGGGTGATTATAAAGGTGCACTACAGGTATCTCCGAAAGTGTTTGTTGAGTTGGCATGGATCGAGATTGGGATTTGTCACTCCGACTATCGGAGAGGTATCTCTGGGCCCTCTCGGTAATACAGCATCACAGAAGTCTTGCAAGCACCGTGACTAAAGAGTTAGTTGCAAGATGATGTATTACGGAACGAGTAAAGAGACTTGCCGGTAACGAGATTGAACTAGGTATTGGATACCGACGATCGAATCTCGGGCAAGTAACATACCGCCGGACAAAGGGAACAACGTATGTTGACATATGAGGTTCACCGATAAAGATGTTCGTGGAATATGTAGGAACCAATATGAGCATCCAGGTTCCGCTGTTGGTTATTGACCGGAGAGTCGTCTCGGTCATGTCTACATCATTCCCGAACCCGTAGGGTCCGCACACTTAAGGTTCGATGATGATATAGTATTATATGAGTTATGTGATGAGTGACCGAAGGTAGTTCGGAGTCCCGGATGAGATCACGGACATGACGAGGAGTCTCGGAATGTCCGAGAGGTAAAGATCGATATATTGGAAGGTTGTATTCGGATATCGGAAAGGTTCCAAGTGATCCGAGTATTTTCCGGAGTGCCGGAGGGGTTCCGGAACCCCCCGGGGAAGTTATGGGCCTTATTGGGCCATACGGGAAAGAGAGAAGTAGGCCACAGGGGCTGCTGCGCCCCTCCCCTTGCTGGTCCGAATTGGACAAGGGGTTGGGGGGGCGCAACACCCCTCTTTCCTTCTCCCTCTTCCCCTCTTCCTTCCCCTCTTGGTGGACTCCTACTAGGAGTAGGATTCCTAGTAGGAGTCCCCTCCTTGGTGGCTGGCCGGCCTCCTCCTCCTCCCTCCTTTATATATGGAGGAGGGGCACCCCTTGGAGACACACAATTGTCCCATAGCCGTGTGCGGTGCCCCGATCTCCGTTTTCCACCTCGGTCATATTTTCGGAAAGCTTAGGCGAAGCCCTGCCGGAATCACTTCACTGTCACCGTCGCTACGCCGTCGTGCTGACGGAACTCATCTACTACCTCGACGTCTTGCTGGATCAAGAAGGCGAGGAACGTCACCGAACTGCACGTGTGTAGAACTCGGAGGTGCCGTACGTTCGGTACTCGATCGGTGGAGCTCGAAGGATTGTTCGACTACATCAACCGCATTGTGAGACGCTTCCGCTAACGGTCTACAAGGGTACGTAGACACACTCTCCCCTCTCGTAGCGATGCATCTCCATGGATAGATCTTGCGTGAGCGTAGGAAATTTTTTGAAATTCATGCTCCATTCCCCAACAGTGCGCCCCTGAGAGCCTCGCCCGCCACTGCTGGGCTTTTGGCGCCCGCCACCGGTATGCATTCCTGCAGTAGTGGCCCCCTAATGCCTCATGACATGGCGTGGTTGATGAAATTGATGTTGTGGTGGCTTGAGCAAGAGATGGGCTAGAGACACGGCAGCTAGGGTTTGAGGTGTATAAATAGCCGGTCTCCACAGGTCTCCTCCGTGGATCCACCTCCTCTCCTTTGATCCAAGGGCTCTAGAGGAGTCCCAACCTCTCCTTCCTTGACCTCCAAGTATCCCGTGGGAACAAATGGGGATAAATTAGTGAAGAATCATGGAAATTACAACAAAATCTGCAGCCAGAAACACGCGGTGCGACCGCCGGTACGACCGTGTGTAGTCATACCGCACCTCATCTTCTCTTCTAGAACCCACGCGGTGTTTCATATTTTATTGCCATTTCCTCTTACGAACTCCGATTTGGGCGCTCTTGGGCTCATTGGATTCGTATGGACAAGCCTGACAATCTCCTAGTATTGGGTCTTCAATTTGAGCTCATTGGGAAATCTCCTTTTGTCAAACTCTTCATAGGCCTTGTGTTCGGGGCTCGTAACTTCTCCGGATTGATTCCAACTTTGTTCCTTTCATCGTGCTAAGTCCATGCGAGTTCCAAACTAACCTACACACACAACAAGACAAGGAAAACTAATAAAATCTAAAAACTATGCAATGATCACTATAAAATGAGTGGAAACTAGTAATCATGCATAATGAGCATGAAAGTGGCTAGATGGATCATGATATGAAGGATTTTAATACAAGAATATGCAAAAATTGAGCTCTAAAACAGGACACAAAATCCACATAGTCATGCTGAGTGTGCCTCACGATGAAATTCATTATCCATGGAGCATAAGGCTTTAGTTCATAGGGATCTTGTGTAGCTTCTGCCAAAGTCCTGAGACAGAAATCTTCAAGGTTGAAAGGAATCAAATGTGATAGATTTACAAGCAGATTTCTCATACTACCTTCAACGACAACATGATGTCATTTCTTCGTACAGAAGGTCTTGACCAAGAGTTTGTATAAGCTCTTCGGGTTAAACTAGAGATTCTTCACCAAAATTTCTTCGAGAGCTGCTGCATCACTTGTTGCTAGTTGCAGCTGTAGAAATATTTGAAGCATATCAGAAGTGGCAACATCTTGCATGGCAGATGAGATTCTTCAGCTGTATCAGAAGAGCTAACCAAGGCGAAGTATCTCATGAACTCTAAAGGTGTTGCTCTGAAGTGAGTCTTTGAAGACATCCAGTCAAGAACCCAAGTCTTGGAATCAGAAGGATCACTAGAGATGTGAAGAGTTGCCTAGAATTGGAGCATCAATTCTTCATTCAAGTCTTCATGGAAATTGACAAAGTCCAAGAGTCCTACTGAGGAAAGTGACTCAAGGACAGGAGTGAAGCAATCAAGAAGTCAAATTTCTTCAAAGCTGATGTGACGGTGAGGAAAAATGCGCTTCTTGTCATACAATACTGTGGCATAATACAACATTTGCTCGAAGTTCCAGAAACAAAGATTGTGCAAGTACTAATCAGAATCATAAGGATTCGGGCCTCTAAAGAATTCCTTATCTGCCCTGAATGCATGTTCATCAAATGGTGGCACAACATCTGCATGATACTTGAGGAACGACGGCCTGGAGGGCTTTGGATTTAGATTTAGAACTTCTTCTTCTTGTTCTCTTTGAGCTTTTTCATGAATCTTTTCTCGCTGAGCTGCTTCTCGCTGGGATAGGCTGCAAAGTCTTCAACGTCTTTGGGTAGGCGAGCGAGACTTGGGGACAGCTTATTCCATTTCTTCAGGATGAAAATCAGAAGCTGACGATTGGATTGGAGGAGTGGGACCATCCCAAAATTCATCAAAAATATTAGTGTTCCGGCATCTTTAGGAACATTTTCTTCACACCTTCAACAATTTCTTTGGTCTGTGGCGATGATACCGTATTTTCTTCGTGATCTATTTGCTTGGTAGTAGTTTCTTTGGGTGCCGGCTACTCCGGCAAGTGATTCTTTGGAAAATCACCATGCACTTCTCTGATTCTTGGAGCAGGAGGATCAAGTGAGACCATGCCAAGGATAGGTTGATCCGGATTGACTTCTGGGTCCACTGATGCAGTGGCCCAGGACTGTTCAGTAGGCTTAGCAATTTGAATGCCCGTGGTTCCCTTTTTTGAGACCTTCAATCAGATTCATCGGCCATTCTCTTTTTCTTCGCAGGATCTACGACTATGGTGTGCTTCCCTGCTACTGCAACAGACGAAGCCTTCTTCTTTCTTTGTTCTTCGGCAAGAGCTTGCCTCTCGATGAGCAAGTTTGTGAGATTGAACAGCTCGAAGAGTGCAGTATATGAAGCGCCTTAGGAGAGTCATTCTCAGATCTCAGCTCTGCTGCTTGCTTATGCAAATATTACAATTCTTCATTGCGAGCTCGTTCTTCTTCATGACCCATTAATCCATGTCTTTCCTGCAATTCTGCAATGCGTTCCTTGATGTCTTTGAAAATCTTCTTTGCGTGGTAACATTTGATCTTTTGCAATCTGATTTTCCTATGACGGCCATCTTCATCAGGAGGCGTTGCATAGCCATCTTGATTTGGAATATCATTAGCAGTCTTAGATCTCCTCTGTTTTCCACCTTTCTTCAGTCAATTCTTCACTGCTGGTTTCTTTGGCTATGACCTTTTTCACTTTCTTCATAGGCTCAACTAGCTTGGTTGGAGTCAGGTTGGAAGATGCTTCACCTGCTCCTCTCTTTGAGCTAGTCTCTGAAAAATTCAACTGCTTCTCAAGATCTGCATCATACTACTCGAGATTGTCCTGACCAGTTGAATCAACAGAGGCCATTGTACCTGTGAAGAATTAGGTGCTAGTGGAAAAATATACGGTCACAAGTGTACTCAGCTTAAGTTTTGCTGAAAAACGTTTTTATGCTGCAGAATTTGGATGTCCGCCTTATGAGGAATTTCACGAAGAATGTAACTAGTCGATGTCTTACTTGTGCAGATTGAAGAATTTGCATAAATAAGGAATCAAAAGTTAAATGACTCAGTGAAATTTTTTGCACATAAGGTTGGGACCCAAAATCAGAAAGTGCCGAAGAACTTGACCTAAACCAGCACTATAGCCAAGATATTTCCTATATAGTTCAAATGGAGCAGTAAAATTCATATGAAATTTACCGAGGCGATGAACTTGATGAAATGAAGCATCGAGGAATATGGAGAGGCTGCAGATCTGCTCTTCGTGCCCTAACTTGGTGACGAAGAATGGCAATAATGACGGCATAGGAGGATGCACCACGGTCGACGACGAACTCGTCATTGAGGAAAAAGTGACAGCTAAGCACTTTCTTCTTCGATGGCGATGAAAATCAGGGACAGCACTGCGCTTTGAGATAGGAGAGCACAGTAAAAAGTGAAACAAAGGAGGGACTGGGGTATTTATAGCCCAAGGAGCCGAGGTGATGACGTGCCATTCTAGAATCAATGGTTCGATAGGATTTGACTGTTGAGATTTGTTACGTGTGGCACTTGTCCGATGCGAGATGCTTATTCGATTGAACCCTAGAGAAAATCCTAAGATGATGACACGTGGCATAAGCCAAATCAGATTCTTCATGTTCATTTTGATCTACACTGTCAAGGACACAGTGAAGACTTTTGAATGATTCAAAAGTACACATGTGAAGAATTAGAGTAGAGTTGATACGAAGAAGATTAGACAGGAAAGGGTCCGATGTCATTCACTTAGGGAAAAAACTGACAGAAGAAATAACTATAAGGGAATGATGTTGAGGACTAAAGCCAGTACTATCAAAGACTTAGCATATCATATAGAGCAACTACATGTGGTGGCATTACACACCGTGTAAGAGTATGAAGACTCAGAACTTCGAACAACTATCAGTTGAGTTCTGTGAGTCAAATTCTTCGTTGATATTTTGACACTTGGAGTGTAATTCCTCATTGAGAGAAGATTACAAATTCTTTAGTGTGTTTTGCAACTAAGCCATCACCATCAGCATAACTGTTAGAATGTGTGCAAGGTTTCATAGCACGTTCGAAGAATCTAAGATATTTAGTTCACATTGTAATGAACAGAACCTTTTCTCATCCAAAGGCTTCATGAAAATATCTGTGAGTTGCTTCTCTGTCTTCACGTGGCTGATGACAATGTCTTCCTTCATCACATGATCTATGAGGAAATAATGCCTGATGTCGATGTGCTTCGTACGTGAGTGCTGCACTGGATTGTGAGAAATCTTGATAGTACTTTCGTTATCATGGAGAAGTGGCACTTTCTTCACCCTGATGCCATAGCCCTTGAGCATCTACTTCATCCATAGGAGCTGAGAACAACATGCTCCTATAGCAATGTATTCGGCTTCAGCGATGGAGAGTGAAACACAGTTCTACGTCTTTGTTGAAGACCAGTAGACCAGTGACCTTCCAAGGAAATGACAAGTGCCCGAGGTAGATTTTTGGTCCACACGATCTCCAACATAATCCGAGTCTGAGTAACTGATGAGATCGAACTGGTGCTTCATTGGGATACCATAAACTCCAAGTGGGGGTGTGAACCGAATATCGAAGAATTTGTTTAACTGCTAGGTAATGCGATTCCTTTGGTGCCCCTTGAAAACGAGCACACATGCAAGCACTTAACATGATGTCAGACCTAGATGCACATAAGTACAATAATGAGCCTATGATGGAATGGTATACCTTTTAGTCGAATGGTTTACTATCTTCATCGGCGTCGAGGTGGCCATTAGTTTGCATCGGTGTACGAATTCCTTTGGCATTGTCCATTTCGAATTTGTTCAGGCATTCCTTGAGGTATTTCTCCAGTGAGATGAAGATGTGATTCTTCTATTGCCTGATCTGAAGTCATAAGAAGAATTTAAGTTCTTCCAACATGGACATCTCATATTCTTCGGCCATCATTTTCCCGAATTCTTCGCTGTAACATTGGTTAGTGCAACCAAAAATAATATCATCCACGTAGATTTGGCAGAAAAATAATTCACCATCATAAGATTTAGTGAATAGAGTAGAATCAGAAGTTCCTGATTTGAAGCCCTTTTTCTTCAGAAAATTCTTTAGACAATCATATCAAGCTCGAGGAGCTTGCTTGAGGCCATAGAGTGCCTTGTGAAGCTTGTAGACTTTGTCTGGGTGCTTCGGGTCTTCAAAACCTGGAGCCTGCTTAACATATACTAATTCCTCGATATCACCATTGAGGAATGCACTTTTCACATCCATTTGATATAAAAGGATATTATAATGATTTGCATAAGCAAGTAAGATATGAATTGCTTTGAGACTAGCAACCAGTGCATATGTCTCACCAAAATCAATACCTTCTCCACCGGCCTCAGCTACCCAGCCACCGACCACGCCACCGCCCTCAACCACCTCCCTCGCCGCAGTAATGGCCGCCGCCACCACGACTTTCTCTGGAAGCCGCGGCACCACCTCCCCCTCCCTATAAGAAGCCACCCCGGGCTCACTCAGATCAACACAACCCTCCCTCACTCCTCTATAAGCTTTCCCGAGCAACAAAGTGACCGGAAACGATCGTCTTCTTCACCTCCGATAGCCACTGCCGCCGTCGATTCCGGTGCCACCCGAGCCTCCCCCTCTCCATTCTCTCCACCACTCAACTCCTGGAACACCCGCAAGTCCATCCCCTTCATAAATTTCACCAACCGGAGCTCATGGACAGAGTTCCACTTCCGTCCGACACCGTCGTCCGCCGGGGAGCTCACCGTCGTTGACCCCGCCCACCTCGGGAACCAAGACGGGTACCCAGAGGACCGCCGTGATCCACTGAGCTCGTAGATGGCCTCCATTCCCCGAGAGGTGCCGCCTACCTCCGGCAATCACCGCCGGCGTGCGCTCTGTTCACACACGCGCGGGAAGAAGACGATGAGGACCGGTCAAACCTGACAGTGGGGCCGCGGGGGCCACTGTCAGTGACCCGGCGCCCGCTGACTCAGCCGTAAGTGGAAACGTATTCCTCGAATACGTCTTCGACGTCTCAGCCTCCGCGCAGCTGATCGGCTGGGCTCGGCCCAGTAGCACCAGGCGGCTATATCGCGCTCAAGCGCACTTCTGCCTTTTCCCTTTTTCAAATTCCAGAAGATTTCAAATATTTCCACAGTGTCCATTTCAAATCCAAATCTAATGATTCAAATTTCTACATGCTCATAAAATCATGCTCTATTATTTAAGCTAGGGTGAACATTTTTCCTAAGCTTAATTTTTGTTGGATCAATTAAATAGTCCTTTTAGTCATTTATATCAGCTTAGGAAATGTCTAGGAAAACCATATGAACTCCAAATAATTTGATTCTTTTTCTGTAATTCATAAATTTTCATCTAGTTTATTTTAGGATTTATTTTAAAAATTTCCAAACAACTTTTTAGCACTATTTTTGCTTTATGTGGTAATTACAATATTTTTGAAAATAGGAAATGGAGGGAAGATAAAATTTTCAAACTTTTGGAGTGCACCCAATATTTCTGCATGATCAAGGCAAGCATCTTGAACACTTGATATGGTGTTTGCATGGTTAAATATTTGCTCGAATAATTGAATCATGCATAGATTGAATTCAAATAAAAATTTGCATATTGCTAGTTATGCATGCATGAACCCTTGAAAATATTTTACCTCCATTGAAATATGGTCCAGACTAATCTGCAGGAAAGAATCAGTGACGAGACACGTGACCGTGAAACTGAAATCTCGTTGTGACGAGAATGATCAGTGAGGGCATGTTGGAACATGCCAGATGGTGACCGTGTTGGGTATTACCGAGGAAATATGTTGTATTAACAACTGCAGGAAAAGTTATACCTCCTGAGTCGACCGTAGATCGAGTCTTGTTCCGGTAACCCCCAAACTTGAACCGTGCTACCACAGGTCCCTGCCGCAGGCAGGGTATGGTTTAGTAAGTTGTTAACCCCTTTCTTGCACACACCGTACAGAGAGGCCATAGTGAATGGTACCACTGGCCCTAGTAGTCATGTCATTTGGTCCGGGGGCATGAGTGGCCGGTCTGGGACCGAAGCTGAACGCTCATGCTATTGGAGGCCGTTGTATGAGGCCTTCCCACTTAGAGTTTTATTTTACCACTGCTTTGGGTGATTCCTGGCCCGGGAAAAATTAAAGCTGGTGCGTGCGGCTTAGGTGTGTTTTCAACCCAAAGACCATAATGGGAATTAGTCAGTGTCTCGGTGCTGGCTAAAGAAATCCTTTACTTGTGGGTAAAGAGTACACCCTCTGCAGAGTTTTAAAACATATTCGAATAGCCGTGTCCACGGTTAAGGACTACAGTCTGGGTTGGTCAAGTGTCGGTCTTAGTGTCGGTCTCCGGAGGAAATAATTAATTTGAGCATTAAATATTTTACGGAATATTATTATTTCATCACTAACGCTGTCATGGATATTTTTGTCACCAGGAATATGATGGTTGTGAATATTATTGTTACCATGCATATTATTATGGACTAACCCATTTCTCTTATTTTATTTTCCTGAGTGTCTCAGGGGCTGGCTAGACTACCCCGGACACCCAATTTTATTTTCAAGCCCTCTCGTGGCGTCGCTTGAGTTAATGGGCGGTCTGTCTCGCCCGATACTCTTTTAGACACCCGTTAGGCATTTCTTTTCAAGTCCGACCGTGGCGTCACTTTTAGACGCCCGACTGGCATTTCTTTTCAAGACCTCTCGTGGCGTCGCTTGAGTTAATGGTTGGTCTGTCTCGCCCGATTCTCTTTTAGACACCCGTTTGGCATTTCTTTTGGAATTCTCGGGCGGTTCAGTCTCGCCCGATTGTCCACTTTTAACTTTCTTGGTTTGTCACTAACATTTTAATTTTTCTGCATATGCTAATATTTGTCATGCCATGTTTTAAATTTCAGCACCATAGTAATATTCATCATGACATGATTTAATTTCGTTCAGCATGTGCATATAATATAACCCATCATGTTCATATGCATTCGGTATATCTTTTGTTCATTATGTTTGCGAGTACATTCAAACGTACTCACAGGCTTGTCCCTGGCAATTTAATTGGCCAGGTCAGGATTTCTACGAGGAGAACTACAACGAAGTCCATGCGGAGCCTAGGATAGAAGCCACGCGGGATAGAAATTACCGGGTCAGCTGTTCCTGTGGGAATGGAGCCCCATCGACGTTGGAGAACCACAAGTCGCTTCCGTCGCCCGTCACCAGAAATCATTGTGTACCATTAGACCGTTATGGTCGTGTATCCAATTCTTGTAATTGCTTGGTAATCTGTAACAAGGACGTGTCCACCAGTAACAGTAATCCTGGGCTGGTGACGACATGAGGGGTTAATTTTTGGGATATCATGTCCCGGAAACCCGGCCCCGATAGCCTTGGTATCAGAGCCAGGCTGACCATTGGCTAATCCTATATTAGCCTGGTCGCTATCCCTAGGTTTCCACACCATCCACATCCTTCCCTGCCCGTAGCCAAGCACATCTCATCCGACAAGTCTACACAGTGGCCAGCCGACAACTTTTGACAGTCGGTGCCCAACCTATCAGCCCTGCCCATAGGTCGTGTGCCTGTGGCCGACACCTGAATTGTCCCATCCACAAGCGTGCGATGGAAGACTCTGCTGGCCTATAAAGGAAACCTTACCCAACTCAGCACATCACAGCCTCACTCTCAGTTCGATATCCAACCACCAAGATGCCTGGCCCCATCGTTCGCAACGAGACCCCGTAGATCTTACCTTCGAAACGTAGACGCTTATGAGCATGGTTGCTGCTGCATCCAGCACTTATTTTCGTGATGCAATTTTTGCGATGTATTTTAGGGCGTATGTCATAAGTGCATTGCTATGTTTTCATTCTGCATAATATTGTTTGTTGTGATATGCATTTAGTTCTTCCGCCTTAACAAATCTCGGGGACGAGATTTTCTTAAGGGGGGTAGAATTTGTAACACCCCAAAAAATTTAACTATATTTTTTATTAGGTAAAATTTGACCAGAAATAAAATTTTGAATTATAATAGGTCTTTTATTAATTTTAGAGTATTTTTTATTTTTTGTTTTCCAAAATTCTTCCCTCCATATAGAAATTTTTGCAAAATATTGTGGGATTTGGTAGTTGTCTTAAATCAATTCAATTATATTTTTAATAACAGTAGGAATTATTTTCATAATAAAATTTTGCCCAAGATAATCATTTTTATAGCATTTTCAATTTTTACAATGCCTCTGTTACACTACAACTATTTTAAATAATTATTTTAAAATTCCACAAAAATTATGAGAGGTCATGTGATGCCTATAGATCACTTTTATGCAAAAACCTAACTTGGTCTTTTGAAAATTTTGAGTAAAACATCCTCTTTTCCTTTCTGGTGCAAATTCAGCTTTGAACTACAACCCTATTTTTCCTTAATCCAAAAATTCTGAAATTTTTCCCACTCATAGTCCTTCCAACAAAACACTTAAGTCCAGGAGATCAGCCCCAATTGCATCATTTAGATCCACCAAATATCGTCCTGTAGTTTCTGTCCAGAAGTGAATTCTGGTAAAACTTGCACTAGCAAATTTCCCTTCTTGCTAAACCAACCACACCACCATATCTATCATCTAAGGAGACACCATGCTGTTAATTTTCACTTCCAACAAAACTATCTAGATAGTTCTGGCATTCTGTCAAACATATTATGGGCATGACAGAATCTTGGCATCTCTCTGGACTGCATTGGAAACTTAACCAGATGACCACACCAGCATGTCCAGTACCCTTGTCATCCTTGTAAGCATCACCATGCCAAGATCCACAGCTAATAGATCAACCTAGAACGCTCTGGCATTTTGCCGAGCACTTGACGTGCATGCCAGAACGCGCGAGCGCCGCGAGCCCTGCCACCCCGCTGCTGCTCTCATCTGGCTTGCCCCGCACGCTCTGCTGGCCGCCTGCACCGGCCGCAGCCTCCCCCGCACTGGAGCACTCCCCCTGGCGCCGCCCTCCACCGGCCAGCATCGCCACCGCCTCCCACCCGTCGCTGTCACGGCGCCGCCCAAGCCATCGGAGCCCTCTGATCCAACCAGCTCACAGGGAGCATAACTGCTGACCACCGCCTTCTCCACCGGCCTCAGCTACCCAGCCACCGACCACGCCACCGCCCTCAACCACCTCCCCCGCCATAGTAATGGCCGCCGCCACCATGGCTTTCTCTGGAAGCCGCGGCACCGCCTCCCCCTCCCTATAAGAAGCCACCCCGGGCTCACTCAGATCAACACAACCCTCCCTCACTCCTCTGTAAGCTTTCCCGAGCAACAAAGTGACCGGAAACGATCGTCTTCTTCACCTCCGATAGCCACTGCCGCCGTCGATTCCGGCGCCACCCGAGCCTCCCCCTCTCCATTCTCTCCACCACTCAACTCCTAGAACACCCACAAGTCCATCCCCTTCATCAATTTCACCAACCGGAGCTCGTGGACAGAGTTCCACTTCCGTCCAACACCGTCGTCCGCCGGGGAGCTCACCGTCGTTGACCCCGCCCACCTCGGGAACCAAGACGGGTACCCAGAGGACCGCCGTGATCCACTGAGCTCGTAGATGACCTCCATTCCCCGAGAGGTGCCGCCTACCTCCAGCAATCGCCGCCGGCGTGCGCTCTGTTCACACACGTGCGGGAAGAAGACGACGAGGACCGGTCAAACCTGACAGTGGGGCCGCGGGGCCCACTATCAGTGACCCGGCGCCCGCTGACTCAGCCGTAAGTGGAGACGTATTCCTCGAATACGTCTTCGACGTCTCAGCCTCCGCGCAGCTGATCGGCTGGGCTCGGCCCAGTAGCACCAGGCGGCTATATCGCGCTCAAGCGCACTTCTGCCTTTTCCCTTTTTCAAATTCCAGCAAATTTCAAATATTTCCACAGTGTCCATTTCAAATCCAAATCTAATGATTAAAATTTCTACATGCTCATAAAATCATGCTCTATTATTCCAGCTAGGGTGAACATTTTTCCTAAGCTTAATTTTTGTTGGATCAATTAAATAGTCCTTTTAGTCATTTCTATCAGCTTAGGAAATGTCTAGGAAAACCATATGGACTCCAAATAATTTGATTCTTTTTCTGTAATTCATAATTTTTCATCTACTTTATTTTAGGATTTATTTTAAAATTTTCCAAACAACTTTTTAGCACTGTTTTTGCTTTATGTGGTAATTACAATATTTTTGAAAATAGGAAATGGAGGGAAGATAAAATTTTCAAACTTTTGGAGTGCACCCAATATTTCTGCATGATCAAGGCAAGCATCTTGAACACTTGATATGGTGTTTGCATGGTTAAATATTTGCTCGAATAATTGAATCATGCATAGGTTGAATTCAAATAAAAATTTGCATATTGCTAGTTATGCATGCATGAACCCTTGAAAATATTTTATCTCCATTGAAATATGAGGTATGAGTGAGCATGGTTATTTTCACATACCCATGTTGGTCCGGACTAATCTGCAGGAAAGAATCAGTCACGAGACACGTGACCGTGAAACTGAAATCTCGTTGTGACGAGAATGATCAGTGAGGGCATGTTGGAACATGCCAGATGGTGACCCTGTTGGGTATTACCGAGGAAATATGTTGTATTAACAACTTCAGGAAAAGTTATACATCCTGAATCGACCGTAGATCGAGTCTTGTTCCGGTAACCCCCAAACTTGAACCGTGCTACCACAGGTCCCTGCCACAGGCAGGGTATGGTTCAGTAAGTTGTTAACCCCTTTCTTGCACACACCGTACAGAGAGGCCATAGTGAATGGTACCACTGGCCCTAGTAGTCATGTCATTTGGTCCGGGGGCATGAGTGGCCGGTCTGGGACCGAAGCTGAACGCTCATGCTATTGGAGGCCGTTGTATGAGGCCTTCCCACTTAGAGTTTTATTTTACCACTGCTTTGGGTGATTCCTGGCCCGGGAAAAATTAAAGCTGGTGCGTGCGGGTTAGGTGTGTTTTCAACCCAAAGACCGTAATGGGAATTAGTCAGTGTCTCGGTGCTGGCTAAAGAAATCCTTTACTTGTGGGTAAAGAGTACACCCTCTGCAGAGTTTTAAAACCTATTCGAATAGCCGTGTCCGCGGTTAAGGACTACAGTCTGGGTTGGTCAAGTGTCGGTCTTAGTGTTGGTCTCCGGAGGAAATAATTAATTTGAGCATTAAATATTTTACGGAATATTATTATTTCATCACTAACGCTGTCATGGATATTTTTGTCACCAGGAATATGATGGTTGTGAATATTATTGTTACCATGCATATTATTATGGACTAACCCATTTCTCTTATTTTATTTTCCTGAGTGTCTCAGGGGCTGGCTAGACTACCCCGGACACCTAGTTTTATTTTCAAGCCCTCTCGTGGCGTCGCTTGAGTTAATGGGCGGTCTGTCTCGCCCGATACTCTTTTAGACACCCGTTAGGCATTTCTTTTCAAGACCGACCGTGGCGTCACTTTTAGACGCCCGACTGGCATTTCTTTTCAAGACCTCTCGTGGCGTCGCTTGAGTTAATGGGCGGTCTGTCTCGCCCGATACTCTTTTAGACACCCGTTTGGCATTTCTTTTGGAATTCTCGGGCGGTTCAGTCTCGCCCGATTGTCCACTTTTAACTTTCTTGGTTTGTCACTAACATTTTAATTTTTCTGCATATGCTAATATTTGTCATGCCATGTTTTAAATTTCAGCACCGTAGTAATATTCATCATGTCATGATTTAATTTCATTCAGCATGTGCATATATATAATATAACCCATCATGTTCATATGCATTCGGTATATCTTTTGTTCATTATGTTTGCGAGTACATTCAAACGTACTCACTGGCTTGTCCCTGGCTATTTAATTGGCCAGGTCAGGATTTCTACGAGGAGTACAACAACGAAGTCCATGCGGAGCCTAGGATAGCAGCCACGCGGGATAGAAATTGCTTGGTAATTGCTTGGTAATCTGTAAGAAGGACGTGTCCACCAGTAACAGTAATCCTGGGCTGGTGACGACACGAGGGGTTAATTTCTGGGATATCATGTCCCGGAAACCCGGCCCCAACACACAGGGTGCAGGTGCTCTTTTTGAGAGTCGTTATATTCTTCAAATTGCACATCTATAGTTTCTTCAACCTTACGAGTGTGGTTGTTGAAGACACGGCAGGTATGTGAATTTGAGCCATAACCAATGAAGAATCCTTCATGTGCCTTAGGTGCAAACTTTAAAGAATGATGCTTACCAAGAATAAAGCATGGTGCATCGAAGACACGAAAGTATGCCACATTTGGCTTTTTACTAGTGAGGAGCTCATAGTATGTTTCTTCAGAAACTTGTGAAGATATACTCGGTTGATGATGTGACAGGCGGTATTGATTGCATTGTCCCAAAACCTGACCAGCGTCTTGAATTCATCTAACATGGTTCGTGCCATCTAGATGAGGGTACTGTTCTTCTGCTCCATGACTCCATTTTGCTGCGGTGTGTATGCGGCAAAGAACTCATGGGTGATGCCGTATTCATCGAGGAATTCACCTATATTGGTGTTATTGAATTCCGTTCCATTGTCACTTCTTACATGCTTGATGATGACTTTGAAGTCATTTTGAGCTCTTCGTGTAAATCTTTTGAAGCATTCCTGGATCTTGGCTTCATCTTCAAGAAAATACACCCAGGTAAATCTAGAAAAGTCATCAACAATTATGAGACTGAATACATTACCACCAAAGCTTTTGTAGTGTTTTGGTCCAAATAAGTCCATGTGAAGAAGTTCAAGTGGTCCTATTGTAGTCATCACTGTCTTGGATGGATGTGGGGATTTTACTTGCTTCCCAGCTTTGCATGAACTACATAGATGATCCTTGTCAAACTTAACATCATCGACACCTATGATGTGTTTTCCCTTGACTAACTTTTGCAAATTCCTCATACCTACATGACCAAGTCTTCGATGTCACAACCAACCTTTGGTTACTTTTGCAATCAAACGGGTGGAAACTTGTAGACCATGAGAAAAATCAACAAGATATAGATCACCCTTTCTAATGCCTTTGAAGAGTAAAGAATGGTCACTGCTCATGAAGACTTTGCAGTCAACTTTTGAGAATAACACAAGTAAATCCATATTGGTTAGCTTAGCAACAGACATAAGGTTATATCCAAGGGATTGAACATGCATCACATTATCAATAGTTTTATCGCTTGAGATAGCAACTTTACCTAAACCCATTACCTTTCCTTTACCATTATATCCAAATGTAATGCTTCGAACTGATGAAGCACCTGACTTGAAATCACAGAACATGCTTTTGTCTTCGGTTATATGATCAGTACATCCACTTTCAAGAATCCATTCTTGACACCAGATGCATAGCACTACATAAGATATTAGTTCTTCTTAGGCACCCACATCTATTTGGGTCCCTTTGACGCAATTGAGGAAATCTAAACACTTGAAGACTCAGGAATCGAAGCATTAGAGCGCTTCGGAGTAGATGAGTTAGAGTAATCGAATGACTATGCAACAAAATTCTTCAAAGATTTATGCACATAAAAGTTCGAGGAATGATGAACATATGCATTAGATGTAGATTCATCAGCATAGCCCCTTGAGAACTTAGCAGGATAGCCATATGATGACTTTTGACCATTTGTCCTCAAAGCATTTTGCTTTGAGGCATTCCTGTTCTTCTGAGGAACCATATGTTCACCCAGATGGTCTTCTACGGAGGTCCATTCCTGCAGTTAGGTCCAATATACCTGGCAAATACCTCACCATGTTGGTTGTTGAATAACTTATAGCTAGAGTCAAAGGACTAATGCATTGTGGAATAATCTTTGCATTCATAACCAGAAAGGAGAGTGGGATCAACTGACTTCCATCATCCAAGAACAAAGCTTGTCTTGGGATATTGCTTAGGTGTCCAATAGGAACCATCAACATTTATGTTCCTCGAGAAGCCTAACCCTCCTTTCCTCGGGTTTTTATTCAGAATTTGCTTCTTGAGGATATAAGATAGGGCTTGCTGACCCTTGAGGCTTTTATACAAGCCAACATCAAGTAAAGTCTTCAATCTAGCATTCTTATTCATAATGTTTGCGGTTTCCTCAGCAGAGGGGTTAGTAACCATAGTATCATTTCAAGAACTAGATATGACATTAGCAGTAGCATTTGCAGAATTGCTATTTTTAGTATTTTAAAATTCAGGTGATGACTTAGCATTTGATAGAGCAATGCATTTTAAACAAGGAGGAACAAAACCTTCTTGATCAGCACTGATTTGCTATGCGAGGAGTGAATCATTTTGACACTTCAAACCACCATGAACCACTTTCAGGGATTCAAGTTCTTGTTTCCTTTTGAGGAACTCAAGACAAAGCTTGTCATAATCACCTGAAAGAGTTTCATGATGACCATTAAGTTCATCAAACCTTGACTGAAGAATTTTAAATTTCTTAGTCAATGCCTAATTCTTTTCCATTTCCTCGACCGACATATCTTCTTGTTCATCAAGATTTTTCTGTTGCTTCTTGACAGTTGAAGCAAGCTTTGTGTAACTAGGTTTTAGTTCTTCAAGCTCATCACTAAGCAAGTAATCATAACAATCATCAAAAGTAGAATTCTTTGAATGTACCTTGGATCCTTTAGCCATGAAGCACATTGGTCCTTCATCATCACTGCTCGGGGTGTCGAAGATGGATCGACGAATGGGCGATGAAGCACGTGCAATTCCCACCATCCCAGATTCAGAATCGGATGAAGAAGATAGTAGAGAAGCTTCTAAAGAAGATGAGTCCTCTGCCTCAGAGTCCATTTCCTTTCTGAGGTACGCATGAGCCTTGTGCTTGTCTTTCTTGTTATTCTTTGACTTGGAGCTGCTCTCTTTCTTCTAATGCTTTTCTTTCTTGTGCTTCTTGTCAGATCCATCTTTCTTGTCATCTTTCTTGCTTCTTCTTTCCTTCTTGCGTTCTTCCTTGAGAACAGGGCAATTGGCGATGTAGTGCTCGGGTTCTTTGTATTTGAAGCACGTGTCTTTCTTCTGATCACTTGCGGAACTTGCACTTTTCTTTGACTCATTCTTCTTATAGCAACTGCTCTTCTGGAATCTGTTGAATATCTTCACCAGTAGAGCGAGATCTTTGCAAATTGATTCCTTATCAACTGACCCATCAGATGAATCTTCAGATTCTTCGGTCGAGGAGTCACCTTTTGACTTCAATGCATGACTTCTTCGAGAACTTGAGCCATAAAGTTCCTTCTTTTCATCCATGGTCATCTCATGCATCGTAAGCCTTTCGAGCACATCTGAAGGAGTCAGGTTCTTGAAATTAGCACGTTTTTGAATGAGAGTGCAAAGAGTATCAAACTTTTCATTCGGAGATCTCAGCGGTTTGTTCACAATGACAATGTTGGTGACCTCATAGGCACTGAGTCCTTGAAGTTCATTTGTGATAGTTATTAGTCTTGAGCAAGTGTCATTTATAGTTTCCCCATCATGTCTATTGTAGCAATTGAGTTTGCTTCAAAAAATATCGAGTCTTGATTCTTTTTTCGATAAAGTGCCTTCATTTACTTCTTGAAGAATATCCCAAATTTCCTTCACATACGTTAGAGTATTGATGCAGCCAAATTGTTCTTCACTGAGAGAATTGAATAGAATGTCACAGGCTTGTGAGTCCAACTGCTTGTTCCTGAGGTCTTCAGCGATGAGCTCATTCTCGTTGAGGACCAGGAAGCCTTCTTGAACAATTTTCCATAGAGCGGGATCGATGGCCTTCGGATGGGTGTGCATCTTGAGCTTCCAATAAGGATAATTCTTCCCATGAAACATGGGTCTCTTGGTAGATCCTCGAAAATTCCCTGTAGTCGACATACCTACACTTCCAGGTGGTTAAACCAAACCACAGAGACAAGGGGAGTACCTTGCTCTGATACCAATTGAAGGATCGAAGTATAATGACTAGAGGGGAGTGAATAGGTGTTTCAAACAAACTCTTCAGAATATAGAAATTCTTCGGTAAACTGAAGACTAATAGATTGAAACTAAAGTAGTGCTGAGGAATTCTAGCAAGATAGGCAGCAGAACCTTGAAGCATGCAATGAAACGACTAAGTATAAAATGCACTATGAAGACTTAGATACGATAGAAATGGAGTAAACAAAGCAATAGTATGCAACGAAACTGAACTAGCATAACAGGGATAAAGTCTTCACAGGAAACAGCGAGTACAACACTTAACAGAATTAAGCAGCGGAATAAAGTACTCAGAAAGTCTTCATAGCAATCATAGAGAAAGAGGAAGGCAGGAATTCTTCGAAACACAACAATCTGCAGTAGGTAAGAGTATCGAAGAATAGAACCCGTGAGCTCGGTGAAGACACAAAGAATTGATTACCCAAGTTCAAACTGTTGGCAACAGTTCTACATCTTGGTTGGAGAGGCTGAGCCATAGCTCTGAGGACACACCAGTCCTCGCCTTGTTCTCCTTGAGCTAAGTTCCTCGGGACTCGCCCAACACTCGAGGTTGATCTCTGGACCGATACAAACTTGTTCTTCGGTGACACAGACTGGATGTTCTGAACGACGCCTAAACATCTAGAGGATTCCAGTTCCTCAAGAGAAACATGTCACAAGCTAGGCTTGATCAGATTCTTCGGTGGTGCTCAATCACTTTTCAATTCTTCGGTTCTGGTGGTTTTCCTTACTTATGATTGGATCAAAATCTGTGCGAGGAGGGAAGCTCACTGCTTACACTTGGCAAATTTACTCTCAAGCAACCACCCACTATCTACGGGGGTAGGAAGTTATTTATAGCCGCGGTTCAGCGCAGGTTACTGTGGTGACCATTGGAGGGAGGCGCCCACCAATGTGCTGGCGATAGCGGGCACAACGGTAACATTTTGAACAGCATGTTCATCGGGTTCCGAAGAACCTGGGACAACCTCACGGGCAGGTTTCCTAACTCCTCAGGGAAGAATCTAACTCGGGTGTCCTAAAGAATTAACTTCAACACAGGAGCTAGAAGGCTCACTTGAACAAGAGATTTCCATGTCCTCACTGACAAGTGTAGATAGGTTCGATTGAGCACACACACGAAGACTTTCAGTCTTGCTTCACTTAGACCCCCCTTAATAGTACGGTTTGCTCTACGACGGAATGAAGAATTAAAGAAACTAGTAAATAAAATCTACTCTTCGGCCTTCAATTCTTCATTAGGCATTCCGAAGACTTTCATGTTCTCTCAACATTTTTAGGGGTCATCACCCACTGGTTAAACCAAATCCTCAGGGACTTTCACCTGTGTATACTCACAAAGACATTAGTCCGTTAACCATTTTGTCATTAATCATTAAAACCCACCGAGGGGGCACTAGATCCACTTACACGATGGCTTATGTAGAGCTTAGTCATCTTGCATGGCCATTGGCCTCCTTATATTCAGGTGGAGAGGTGGTGGTTGACCCAGAGTCCTTCCCAGATGTGTCTCTCCTCTTCATCTCCAAGTTGGATAGGCTTGCCACGCTTGAATACGGGTACCTGCAAGGTATCTCCTAGAGTCCAGGTCAAACACGAAGTCAAGGTCTTTTGAACCTATATGAACCCCTAGGGTATTTTCGTATGTATATACGGTATAGAATACGCCATGTATGACTATCCATCGACAACCGCCCATCAGTATGTCTAATGACGCCGCGACGGAATAATGAGGCCAACTCGAGTTGGGGGAAAGAACCCTTGGGTTCACCGAACCACCGTCGCGGCGTGAATTGCGCATGGTGATGTAAAGATTCAAGTTCGCTAGCTCCCATGTGTCATCTAAGTGTTTGAACCCAGATGTATGTTCCGGCGAGTCGTTAAGGAAACAATGTTCATGGACGCGGAGCTGGGTCATAGGTCCCAGATAACTATCAGCGCAGAGCCGAGGCGCGTGTTTTCGAAGAGTCGCTGCCCCTTGGGCACTTTATCTTTTATTAGCCGAAGAGTTATTACGCCGTTGTGCTGCGTTGCAGTATTTTCGGGTTTTTGACGGATTTAGCGTGCTTCCCCTTAGTCTTGCATAGTGGTGGATCCGTAGACCCCAAGCACCTAACCCAGACTCGCTGGTCCATCGGGTGAGGAACTCGAGATTCCTGCACATTCATGAGCTCGTTAATTCCGAGCACCGCATGTGGACTCATTGGTCCATGGAGTAAGAATGTTGAGGTAGCACTCGGAGTAGAGTACCCGCCAATCCCAAGCACCATGCTAGGACATACTGGCCCACCGGGTGAGGAGCTCGAGTAGATCGGACACTCGGAGGTGATGCTAAGGTTTCGATGCTTTTTCCGTTCTCTGAACCCTTTTTGAGAAACCTTTTTGAATTGAAAAATCCTGATACGAGCATTGGGAACTTGACTTTGAATTGAGAAATCCCGACGCGAGTATTGGGAACTCAACTTTGAATTGAGAAATCCCGATGCGATTATTGGGAACTCGCCTTTGAATTGAGAAATCCTGATGCGAGTTATTAGATACTTACTTTGAATTTAGAATGATCAAACTGATTTGGCTAATGCGCTTCTCTCAGGATGAACATCTCCAATCCCGGAAACCATCGGCGTGGAGTCAAGATGCGGGTTCATGAGAGCCATCGGCATGAGGCCGAGACGCAGTGGCCTTTTGCTTTTGCTGTGTTCCCTATTGTAAGGTTAGGTGCTTGCCATGTCGTCATGTTTCGAGTTTGGATCGTGTGTCTGAGTCCTTGTTTCTCCGCGGCATATCGAGGCGATAAGCCATCACGCCTGCCCTGTGAGCCCCCGACTATTGTGTGAGTTGAGGAACTCGGATGGATAGTCAGTAAGCAAAGTCAATGTTTTCGAGGAGGCAGAATACAAGCCCCCGCCCGCGCGAGTTGAGTAATTCGATAATGCGGTTCCAGGGATGAATACGGTCTGAACCTGTGCTACCGACGGTAAACTCGGGTTTGCGTAGGATTTTGATAATGGGACCCACATGCCGCATCTGGAATAAGTCGTGGATTGTAGCGAGGATGAGGTCGCGGACGAAGTTGCGCATGCATAGTCATATCCCAGGTCATGGATGTTGCCGTAGATGCCATTGTCGCCGAAGTCACGAACGAAGGCGGGGATGGAGTCGGGTAAGCAGCTGTGGACATAGCCTCGGATGAAGTCATGGACGCGGCCGCTGATGAAGTCGCGCACGGAGTCACGGACATGGTAACCCTTGTGTGACACGAGGTCCTCGCCAGGGTTGTGAGTGAAGTCACGTATTAAGTTCTTGGTCGAAGTCACTAACGGAGTTACAATCGAACTCGGTTTTGTGGACGCAGTCGCACCTAGACGCCAATAGCAAGTCGGTAATTGAAGGTTTACCAGACATTGCGCCAATGGATTGAGCTGAAATTTAGTAGGCCTACGAACGAGGAGGTTGTGCATGGTTTGACTAGACCGATGTCCAAACGGAAGTTAATGTGTCATTTTGCCTCGTTCTGAAGATAGGATATCAAAAGTGAACAATGTGACAAGTTACGGGATGAAAAACATATTTATCTCTAAATACTGGGAAGTTTGTTAGTGTTTACTAAGCTCATTTGTCCAAATAAGCGCCTTAGAAGAACCATGTCGTTACATGAATAGTCTTTTTTATTCAGTAATTTAAGACCAGCATTTGACCATTTGTGCACAACTCTGTTGACATTGGCGCTTTAGTCATTGCACTAGTAGAAAACCTACCTTTGATCCGGAGCATTAGTCCCGGCCGGGTATGGGCCCGGGACTAATGTGATCATTAGTCCCGGTTCCAACGGCTAGGAGCGGACGGGGGCACGGCCCCCTTTAGTCCCGGTTCAATTGGGACCTATAGTCCCGGTTGGTGATACCAACCGGGACTAAAGGGGTGGTGGCAGGCTGAGGCCCCTGCGAGCACCTTTAGTCCCGATTGGTATCACCAACCGGGACTACAGATGGACCTTTAGTCCCGGTTTGTATAACCAACCGGGACTAAAGATCTCCCTATATATAGATGCTTCGTCCAGCCCGAGCCCAAGCTCTCATTTCTCTCCTCTCTGTTTCCTTCCCCTAGCTCGAGCTCATCCTCCATTGTTGCCAAGATTTGTCAAGATTGGAGGCACCCCATCTATCCAAGGGTTCCAAAAGGTTAGCAACTTCATCCTTTCATCTCTCATTGCTAGTTTAGCTCGTTTCATGCTCTAAGTATAGTGATTTGTGTGTTTTAGTTTGGGAGTAATTATATAGGAGTTTATTTGATTTATATGCAATTTGAGCTCAAATTAACTTCTTAGTTTGCATATGTGTAGGTGTGGTTTACTTAGTGCCTTCCCGTCCCCATCCTCACCGCCGTCGATCGCCCGCAACGTCCCGTCGCCGGCACCACCTTGGTGAGCCTCTTGTTCTTATCCTTTTTGTAAAAAAAAATCTTATTTGTATGATTTAGATAGTTACTTGTATAATTTTCTTACATGTATGATTGTTTGTTATACATAGTGCCATGGTTTTGATATCTGTCCCCGTCGGCCCTCGTCCGGTTTATGATTCCGATGTGGTATATTATCTTTTATAACTATTTATTGCATTTCGTGTTTATGACAATTATGCCCATCAAGTTGACATAGATATTTTTATCTAGGAGGTATGTGAACCGAAAATTACAACCGACCCTCTTGTTGAGAAGTTAAATTTAGTTGAAAAAGAAAACGAGTATTTGAAAGAAAAATTGAAAAGAATTGAAGAAGAGAAGATGAAATTGGAGTTGTATGTTGCCGATGTCGTCGATGATCACAAGATCAAGATGGATGCAATGCGCTTGAAGATTAGAAAGATTAGAAATATGTCATTAATAAAGAGGCTTGGTATCATTATGCTGTTGGATCAATTATTACCTTAGTTGCGATTTTGATTGCATTTGTTGTTGCATTTAAATGCTTTAGCTAGATAGTTGTATGTTGTTTTATGAGAATAAGTGTGTATGAACTTTATGTATGAACTTGTATTAATTTGGTCTTTTCGATGTTGTGTAATGAAGATGAGCCGGCAATGGATGTACGATGACCGACGCTCTCCCCAGTTCATTAATG
Source organism: Elymus sibiricus (assembly GCA_039707655.1). Lineage (NCBI taxonomy): Eukaryota > Viridiplantae > Streptophyta > Magnoliopsida > Poales > Poaceae > Elymus > Elymus sibiricus. The sequence goes on from CM077664.1 coordinate 22,564,537, forward strand.
GCGTGCATAGTTTTCTGCGTGCGGCTGAGGCAAACAAGTGGAAAGGTTTTATGTGTTGTCCATGTGGTGTCTGTAAGAATGATAGGAATTACTCTACCTCAAAAGTCCTGCACAGCCACCTGCTTCAGTCCGGTTTCATGTCCGGCTATAACTGTTGGACCAAGCACGGAGAAAGAGGGGTTATAATGGAAGAGAATGAAGAAGAAGAGGATGATGACAACTATCCTATGTTCCCTGAATACGATGGTACTAAAATGGGGGAAGAAGCTGAAGAAGAGGCATCAGATGAGCCCGCTGATGATCTTGGTCCGGCCATTGCTGATGCAAAGAGAAATTGCGTAAGTGAAAAGGAGAAGTTGAAGTTGCAGTGCATGTTAGAGGATCACAAAAAATTATTGTACCCAAATTGCGAAGATGACAAGAAAAAGCTGGGTACCACACTGGAATTGTTGCAATGGAAGGCAGAAAATGGTGTATCTGACAAGGGATTTGAAAAGTTGCTGAAAATGTTAAAGAAGATGCTTCCAAAGGACAATGAATTGCCCGACAGTACGTACGAAGAAAAGATGGTTGTCTGCCCTCTAGGATTAGAGGTGCAGAAGATACATGCATGCCCTAATGACTGCATCCCTCTACCGCGGTGAGGAGTACGAGAATTTAAATGCATGCCCGGTATGCGGTGCATTGCGCTATAAGATCAGCCGCGATGACCCTGGTGATGTTGAGGGCGAGCGCCCCAGGAAGAGGGTTCCTGCCAAGGTGATGTGGTATGCTTCTATAATACCACGGTTGAAACGTTTGTTCCAAAACAAAGAGCATGCCAAGTTGTTGCGATGGCACAAAGAAGACCGTAAGAAAGACAGGATGTTGAGAGTACCCGCTGATGGGTCGCAGTGGAGAAAAATCGAGAGAAAGTGGCCGGAGTTTGCAGCTGACGCAAGGAACTTATGGTTTGGTATAAGTGCAGATGGCATTAAGCCTTTTGGGGAGCAGAGCAGCAATCATAGCACCTGGCCTATGACTCTATGTATCTATAACCTTCCTCCTTGGTTGTGCTTGAAGCGGAAGTTCATTATGATGCCAGTGCTCCTCCAAGGCCCTAAGCAACCCGGCAACGACATTGATGTGTACCTAAGGCTATTAGTTGAAGAACTTTTACAGTTGTGGGATATAAAAGGTGTACGTGTGTGGGATGAGCACAAACAGCAGGAATTTGACCTACGAGCGTTGCTGTTTGTAACCATCAATGATTGGCCTGCTCTTAGTAACCTTTCAGGACAGACAAACAAGGGATACAATGCATGCACGCACTGTTTAGATGAGACTGAAAGAATATAGTTGGATAAATGTAAAAAGAATGTGTACCTGGGACATCGTCGATTTCTTCCGATCAAGCATCTCTTAAGAAAGAAAGGCAAGCATTTCAAAGGTGAGGCAGATCACCGGAAGAAGCCTGACCACCGTACTGGTGATCATATACTTGATATGGTCAAGGATTTAAAAGTAATCTTTCAAAAGGGTCCTGGCAGACAATCTGTTCCGAATGACGCTGACGGACACGCACCCATGTGGAAGAAGAAATCTATATTTTGGGACCTACCCTATTGGAAAGTCCTAGAGGTCCTCTCTGCAATCAACATGATGCATGTGATGAAGAATCTTTGGGTGAACCTGCTAGGCTTCTTGGGCGTGTATGGGAAGACAAAAGATACACAGGAGGCACGGGAGGACCAGCAACGTATGCACGAAAAAGACGGCATGCATCCAAAGCAGTATCAAGGTCCTGCCAGCTACGCTCTTACCAAAGAAGAGAAGGAAATCTTTTTTGAATGCCTGCTCAGTATGAAGGTCCCGTCTGGCTTCTCGTCGAATATAAAGGGAATAATAAATATGGCAGAGAAAAATATTCCAAAACCTAAAGTCTCATGACTGCCACATGATTATGACGCAATTACTTCCGGTTGCATTGAGGGGGCTTCTACCGGAAAATGTTCGATTAGCCATTGTGAAGCTATGTGCATTCCTCAATGCAATTTCTCAGAAGGTAATCGATCCAGAAATCCTACCAAGGTTACAGAATGATTTGGTCCAATGGCTTGTCAGTTTCGAGTTGGTGTTCCCACCATCCTTCTTCAATATTATGACGCACGTCCTAGTTCACCTAGTCGAAGAGATTACCATTCTGGGTCCTGTATTTCTACACAATATGTTCCACTTTGAGAGGTTCATGGGAGTCTTAAAGAAATATGTTCATAACCATGCTAGGCCAGAAGGAAGCAGCCATGAAACAGAGGAGGTTATTGAGTTTTGTGTTGACTTTATTCCTGACCTTAAGCCGATTGGTGTTCCTGAATCGCGGCCTGAGGGGAGACTGGGTGGAAAAGGCACGCTAGGAAAGGATTCAGTAATATGTATGGACGGGCATTCTTTCACTCAAGCACACTACACAGTTCTACAAAATTCCACCTTGGTGGCTCCGTATATCGAGGAACACATGGATATTGTATGCTCCAAGAACCCGGAGCAGTCTGACCCCTGGATTAAACGTACACACATGGCGACTTTCGGCAGTTGGTTGCAAACACATCTCATGAATGACACCACTGTTGGAGATGAGCTGTACTTGTTGGCCAAGTCACCATCTTCGACTATATTGACTTTCAAAGGGTACGAGATAAATGGGAATACATTTTACACGATCGCCCAAGATAAAAAGAGCACCAACAAAAACAGTGGTGTCCGCTTTGATGCAACAAACAACAATAGGAAAAATGACACATATTATGGTTACATAGAGGAGATATGGGAACTTGACTATGGACCTTCTTTTAAGGTCCCTTTGTTTCGGTGCAAATGGGTCAATCTGACAGGAGGCGGGGTAATGGTAGACCCGCAGTACGGAATGACATGAGTGGATCTCAACAATCTTGGGTACACAGACGAACCATTCGTCCTAGCCAATGATGTGGCGCAGGTTTTCTATGTGAAGGACATGTCTACCAAACCGAGAAAAAGAAAAGATAAGGAAGCGAATACATCATACGATGAGCCAAAGCGCCACATAGTTCTTTCAGGGAAAAGAAACATCGTGGGAGTGGAGGACAAGATAGACATGTCAGAAGATTATGAAAAGTTTGATGAAATTCCTCCCTTCACAGTGAAGACTGACCCAAGCATCCTGTTAAATAATCAAGATTCTCCATGGTTATGGCGCAATCATAAGCAAGGGTCACACGCGAAGAAAAAGTTTTATACCCCAAGATCCCACTCTGGGATGTGACCGGCTTCACCGTCATCACTTTCTCTCTAGTGAGTTTCCGGACTTATGGCTGGAAAGTCCCACTTCGGACAAACCGGAGGGATTCTTTGTAAGAGTTAGGGTATATATGTGTTTTGGCATTTTGGCATTTGAAACATGATTTTTTAATAATTATTTATTAAGTTATGAATTTTCAATTATTCCTGTCCTTTTAGTATTTTAATTATACATAGGAGTTAATCAATGCAATTATACAAAAGAGCTAAACAGAATCTGTTTTTGATTAAAACACCTATTTAAAATATCCTAAAAATTCCCAAATTGAACATACTGATAAAACACACTAATATTAAACAGCAGGAAACCAAAGTCAAAAGGATTAAAGTGAAAACAAAACCAAAGTCAAAAAAGTACTATTTTTTTTCCATAAACCAAATTCAAAATAAACTAAAAATAAATCACTAGATGCTACTGTATAAACAAAACAATAAAAAAACAGTAGCAAAAATAATTACTCAAAAACCTATTTTTAATAAAAAGATATTACCAAAATAGTGTTTGAAGCAAATTTGAGCAAATTCAAATTTAAACAACTCAAATTTGAAAACTAAGTGCACCAACAGAAACTTCATAATTTGGTGAACCCAATGCAAAAAGAATCACTCAATTCGGATCTATAAACTAAAAGATATTCAATTTCTAAAACAGAAACAAAATCTGAAAATAAAACAGAACAGAAAAAGGCTAAAACACTACTGGTCGAGCACTGGACACATGGCGGCTCCTGATTCGCTATGGGTGCGGGCGGTCTAAAACTATAGGTGGACGGCCGATCCACAAAAGAAAACAATTCGCGTTATTTGACTTTAGTCCCGGTTGCAAGCACCAACCGGCACTAAAGGTTCCTTCTCCCGCGCTTAATTTGGGCCGCTGAAAAGAGACCTTTAGTCCCGGTTCGTGGCTGGCGCCGGGACTAAAGGTCCTTTAGTCCCGGTTCGTGGCTGGAGCTGGGACTAAAGGTCGTGGCTATATAACTCGATAGTGTCCCGGTGCCAGCCACCACCCGAGAGAAGGAACAGAACCACGCCGCCAGGCTGCCGGATCTTACCGCCATTCCGTCGTCGTTCTCCGGCGATCTGCACCGCCGCCCTGCCTCGGCCACCTCCCGCCTCGGCCACCTCTCGCCCCGGCCTCCTCGTCCCCTGGCCACGGCTCCGGCGGCCCTCGCCCCTGCCCCACGGCCGGCCCTGCTCGGCTGCTGCTCTGGCTCGCCGTCGCCGGCTCCAGCCAGGCCGGCAATCCTCTGCTGCTGCTCCGGAGCCCCTAAGGTAATCCTGGTGCTCTGCTCGCGCACTGCAATCCTGGTGCTCTGCTCGCGCACTGGACGTGATCACCAGCCGTTCGACGAAATGCCAATGGCATCTAGGGGGACCCAGATGAACTACAAATTAGCAGGATTGTGCTCCTGGGCATGAGAGGGGTGATGGACAAGCTGGTTTGGGGAGAGGGGCTAGTGTTAACTACAGTTTAGAAAGGTGTCCAAATTCTGTCATGCTCACCAGGTGCTTGATGAAATGAATAGGTGACCTAGGGATTTCAGTTGGCTGTGAAAATTGGCAGTATGATGTCTCATTGGATGCTAAAGATGATAGTGAAGTTGGTTTTATAAAAGGAAAAACTTGCTAGTGCAAATTTGGAGGAATTTCTGTTCTGTACCAAAACTGCAGGGAATTATTTGATGGATTTAAGAGATACAAATGGAGATGATCTTCTGAACTTAAGGGTTTCATTGGAGGAACTATGAGGTGGAAAAATTTCAGAATTTATGGAGCAAGGAAAATTAGGGTTGTAGTTCAATGCTCAAGTTGGACCAGAATTGAAAAGATGGTGCTTTGGTCAAAATTTTCAAAAGACTTGGAAGGGTTTTTGCACAAAAGTGATGTATAGGCCTAAGAGAGTCTCCCATAATTTTTTGGCATTTTTTTAAAATTTATTAAAAATAGTTCTAGTGCAACAGGAGGATTTTAAAGTTTGAAAATGCCACTAAAAGAATTATTTTTGGGGGCAAAATATTATTATGGAAATAATTCCTACTGATATTTAAAAAGTAATAATAGGGTTGGGCAAATAATTTTTAGAGTAATTTTATTTCTGTTAACAGTAGTTTTAAAACAGAACTAGAATTTGCATGACTAGTGATAAAAATAATTGTTTTATTTTTATTTGAAAGTTTTTCTTTTTGCCACTAAATTATTTTAGTAAGACTTTCTGTTAAGTTGTAAAACTAATATTTTTCTAAGTAATTAAAATTTATTTAGATATATTAGTGATATGACTTAGTTTCTTATTAACTTTAGCATTAGAATAGCTTTTTAATTATTTCTTTTTGCTAGTAAATAATTTAGTTAATTACTTTTTGTTAAGTTAGGTGTTTTAAAATTTCTTTTCTATTAAGACTTTAATATGGACAGAAAGTTAATTGTATGGTGTACTGTAGCACTATAGTTTTCCTTTGTGTGATTTGGTGTTATCTTTTGTTTTTGTCTTGGTTTTCTTTGATTGTTTTATTATTAGTTTTACTTGCTGTTATTATTATTAGGATGAATTCATCATTGTGTGTAAATTGTTTGATTCGTTAGACCATCCGGAGTGCGAAGCTTGTTATTACGAGTCTTTGGAGTTTCAAGCTCACCAGGAAGTCAAGTCACTTTGATCATTGTTTTACCTATGTTTTATTTGCATTAGTTACCACCTTTCCACCATGCAAGCTTGTTGAATGCGTTCTAATTGTTTTATCTTTCTTCTGGATTAGTTAAGCTATGGACGATAGCGGCAGAGACCATGAAGAGGATATCATGTTCGACATGATACGCTCCTCCCAAAACCCAGAGAATAAACTAGATGACGGCTCACAATATCTGAACGAGTCCGGTGAGGGAGTTGAGGAAGAACCAAGAGACGAAGGGCAAACAAACAATGATGGCGAAGAAAATGTTCTCCAATTAACAAAGTCCGGCGAGGTATATATATATTAGGCCTCTGGTGATCATTAGATGTATTAATTGATTTCTATATATATATTAACGAATATTTCTTCTTTTAGCCCTCCGGGTCGAGCAAATCTTCTACAAGGGTACGAGGCCGGGCCAAAAAGTTGGCTGATGGCATAAAGTACAACATCGATGAAGTCGCAGCAGATGGCGAACCGATTGCTCCTGCATAGAATGCCTGTAAATTTATAAGTCAATGCGGAGTTATTGTTAGGGACAACATCCCGATCACCATTCAAGAATGGAATAAGCCAAAGGAAGATCGAGAAGTTAGTTATGTGGACGAAAGATTGAAAAAAATTCTTTGGGATACGCTCAAGTCACATTTCAACCTGCCAGAGGGTTTCACAGATGGCCAACGGTTGAAAGTCAAGCAGTTTGCTCTTAAGAAGATGGCCACACAATTCCAGACCTGGAAGAAAAGATTATACAGCGACTACCTCAAGGCAGAAAAGAAGACTCCAGAATTCACTAGAGCACTAGAGAAGGTAAAAGATCACTGGGACTTATTTGTGAAGTATAAGGAATCAGATGAAGCTAAGGAACGGTTGAGAAAAAATAAGATAAATGCTGCCAAAAAAGAGTATCACCATGTTCTGGGGCCAGGTGGCTACAACAGTGGCGTGCCTAAGTGGGAAGCAGCTGAGGCCAAGATAATTGCTGAAGGGGTCACTCCAAAAACAGCGGGTTGGCCCGAGAGGTCCAGGAATTGGTTTTATGCGCATGGGGGAAAGTTGGACCCAACGACAGGGGAGATTATTGAAAAGGCATCTCTTAAAACAGCCTCGGACGCTTTACTTCAAGCAATAGAAGATGCTCAAAATAAGGTGTTCCATCCCGAGAGAGAGAACGACGAGCTTACACGCGCCCTCGGGAATCCTGAACGCGGAGGACGAACACGAGGCAAAGGTGTTGTTCCATGGGTTCAGGGGTTTTCGGAGTGGAACGACACTTATAGAAGCCGTGCGAGAAAAAAGAAGCAGGATGCAGACCGGCTTCAAAAGGTAGAATCAAAGAACGCGGAGTTGGAATGCGTTTTAATGTGGCAGCAGGAGCAGATCGACACAATTAGCCAGCAAAGGGCGTCTCAGCGGCAGGAGCAAGCAGATCCAGCATTGGATAGTACCGTCCCATCTATGCGGAAAAGCAGCGTGGGTTCCACGGGGGTCCCGGCCGATGATGCACTGCTGGCTCGCTACCCCGTGGATGATATCAAAGAGACGACAAGTTGTGAGCTACACATGAAAATGAAGAACATATCCATGAAGGTGGCGGTCGGCTTTGCTTTACCGAATGCACCTGAAGCAACCATCCATGGCAATCCGATTCCAGCTGGCTATGCTCGTGTCGGGGTGGATGAAGTTCTGTCGGGATATGACTCACTAGAGCTTGACATTCCTGGAGGTCAAGGGGAGCAGACACTAGGAGAAGTCATACGTGGTCTCATTGTATGGAGAAAGGATTGCATCGTGTTTCCAAACTCGGTGCCAAGGCCACCGACTCCTCCGAGTAGCAATAGTACACATGTAAGTCCGCCGCGTCAGCCGACTCCACCCCTTATGTCCCAGCAGCAGGGCCACAAGCGGAAGAGATCACCAAAGAAGAAACCCGAGCCTCCTGCCAAAAAGAAGTTAGCTTACGAGATGACTGAGGAGGAAACCAGATTAGTCGTGGCTTCCGAAGTGAAGTCCCATTTTGCACCGAAACCGCCCCCCGCCGCCAAAGGAGATAATACCTGCGAAAACCGTACATCACTTTGTGGATCTTCTAGAGCGACCCCCGGCACATGTGGAGAATAGGCCATCAGACTATGAACGCTGTATTAGCAAGTCATATCATGATCAAATGTAGCAGTTGAAAAGTACAAGTAGTAATAAAAGCGGGAAAACAGTTCCTCAGCTCGGAGAACAGGCAATGAATCGATCCCCCCGCTCAAGGTGATTACCGATAACGCGCTAACCGACGCTGCTAGAGAGATGGGTATCACTGTTGAACAACTCCTAGGCACCGAGGAACTCCCCATGGGTGATCTAGTATGGAAATATGTCCCCGGGAACCCTCTAGTCAAACCTGAGCAGGTCGAGCATCTACCAACACAAATGCGAAGATTGCATGAGTGGTACATGAAAGAAGTAGCGAACGGGCGACAGACGCTCAGCGTGAAAGTCAAGGAAAAGCATTACTTCTATGAAAACGAGATAATCATTGATCTTTCAGAAATTTTTCAGTTATACAATCAAGCCGCACTCGACAAATCTATCGTCAGTTGCTATTGTATGTAAGTGATTTCTTTCTATAATTTAAGTCTCTAGCTCAGCTCGTTCATTGCCTATAATTATCCTCACTATATTCTTTTGTACGCTATTATGCAGAATGAAGATTCTCCTATGCCAAAAAGAGGGAATCTTTGACATTGGGTTCGTTGACCCATATATCATTCATGAACTAAGTATAAAATACTTCCCCGATGACACAGAGGAGAACTTGCTAAGGTTTTTGAAGGCACAAAATACCAAAACAGATATACTATTTCCTTACAACTTAAAGTGAGTGTTACTGCCTTGTACTACAAATTCTATTTTTTGCTTACTCGATGTTAAGTGTAGTTCATGAGTTATGCATGCCTGCTTATATAAACGTGTGCGCAGGTTCCACTGGATCCTGCTAAACATTAAAGATGACGCAGGAACTATTGAAACCATGGACTCACTACATAGAGACCCTCAAGAATACACCAGCTTGATTTTGATGCTCGACAGGTAATTACTATCAGTATCACACTATATCGGCCTCTTTCGTTCATTTCCTGATATCAAGTAATTAATAACTCATTTATTCATTTTCTTTGCCGGGCTGGGTTTGGAAACGGTTCATCAAAGTGGTTGTCGGTGAATGGAAACCGAAGCTGTCATGGCGACGGATCAAGGTAATTAAGTACTACTAGCTAGGTCCGCGCACCTCTTTAATTCTAGTATCAATACCATTATCATGCTTGATTATTATCTGATTAAATTCTATTCTCGCAAAGTGCATGAGGAAGGAACAGGGGACTAATTTATGTGCATACTACGTTTGCGAGAACATTCGCATGACGACCGAATGGCGCAGAGATGTAAGACAACTACAGGTACGTAAACACTATTCACAATTTTTTTAATGATCTAATATATATACACACAACAAATATATTCATATTGATCTCCTTCTTTAAAGTTGCAAGAGATGAGGGATAGGCTCCTACCAAAGAACCGCATATGAGCAATTCAAGAGAAAGTTGCGGGATTTTTGCTTAGGGAGGTCATCTCTGACAGAGGAGAATACCATTGCACCTAATGCCTGCATGTAATGATCTGCAAATTGTAGGAGAAATTGTATATACCAAATTGTATATATATATATGTGTATGGTCGTACGAGAAATTATATGATATATGTATGGTCATACGAGAAATTATATTATATATGCATAATGTGTACAGTATGTAGTAGCGTAAAATATGTTTGAAATGAAAAAGAATTGAATGGAAAACACAAAATGAAAAGGAAAAATAAACCATAAAGCCTAAAACCCTAAACCACTAAACCCCTAAACCCCGAAAACCCTAAACCCCTGAACCCTTAGTCCCGGTTGGTGTCACCAACCGGGACTAAAGGTCCCCCAGCCCCAGCGCACGAGCGCAGCCACGTGAAGGGCCTTTAGTCCCGGTTTGTGACCAACCGGGACTAAAGGGTGGGGGCATTTATTCCCGATTGGGCTGTCCCGGTTGGTGACCCGGGACTAGAGGCCCTTCCCAACCGGGACTAAAGGCCCGTTTTCTACTAGTGTTGCACTGTCAACTGGCAATAATATAAACATTGCTCATCAAGGAGGATCAAATCAATCGCTAATGTTCTGTCAACATAGTAGATCGCGCGCTTTAAGTCATGAACATCATTTTAGAACATGAATAAATTCTAGAAAAAGTACGTTTTTCATCTCTCATGATGTTCATGATTTAAGGCGCGCGGTTTCTACGTTCATGAACATCTTTTCTTATTGACTGCTAGTATCCAGGAAAACAAGTTTTTTTTGTAAAAATCAGTAAGCTACTTCAGAACGATTAGGGTTTTGAAAGCAGCAGGCGGCTGCACTTTCCCTCGACCCGCCGGCGCCGCCACATGTTCCCCTGCCCTCCGCTTTTCCCCGGCCCTCCGCCAACCGCTACGGCGGCGAGAGGGTGGGGGAACCCCGGATCTGTGTGTCCGGTTCGTGTCCCATAGGGGTTTCAAGTTATTCGTCGTCGGTGAAGTTGGGGCAGCGGCGGCGATGGGAATAATTGTTCCTCGGCTTTCCCCACGTCGATGGCCTTCCTCGGAGGGGCGTCGACGAGTCGGAGGATGGTACCATTCGCCAGGCATTCGGTCTAGCATGATTAGCGTTTGTCCACGGCGGCAGCCTCCTGCGGAGGGGACGGTGTTGCGGCGTGTTTTTGTTCTCCAGTTCTTTCTCCATCCGATGAAGCTCAGCCAGATATGGCTCCGTCGGGGAACTTATGAGGTTTTTGTCCCCCTCCTCTGTCTGGCCGGAGTTGGGATTATCGTCTGGCCATCCTCGGTGCTCGCTTCTCTGGGACGGTGATCTTTCCAGATCGCGGTCGCTGGCATCTTCTGGTCTACACCGACGACTTCCCATCCGCTGCTTCTACAATCTCCTGGGTTTCAACAAGGTTGCTTCGGTAAGACCGAGGCCCAGTGGTGGCAATGGGCTCTGCTCACGACGCGCCGCCGGTGGATACAGAAGGAAGACTGCGCTGATTTCTCCAACTACTTGCATGTAATTTCATATTCTTGTAAGGAAGTTCTTGTAAGGGGTGGTTTCATTTAATATATGGCATTGGGCCATTTCCGCAAAAAAAGAAGGAAAACAAGTTTTTATTTCAATTATTTCCTAGTGCACGAAAGACTGACCGGTGCACATCCCAAACAAAAGGCTTGTGCTGATCTATTTTTTCCGAAATAATAACGCTAGAAAATATTTTTTAGAAAAAGGTGGTGTTGGACATATATGTCCGCTTAAAACAACCTAGTTTTATGTATACATGCTGTCAAAGAAATAGTTTTATGTATACATGAGTTATACTAGACTGTAGTTTCAGCATATGTGCGTTCCCAACGGACTGAACCGCGAACTGAGCGTAGCTCAATTGGTTAGGTTCCTTGTTGTGGAACGTGCCTACCCAGATTCAAGTCCTGGACTTGCACGGATCGACAGCAGTGGAGGAAAGGCAGCAGCCACCGACACCACTTTGTCTACAATCGGTGTTGGATTTCTATACGGAGGAAGCACTTCGGACGATAATCCCGGTGAAGATGAAAAGAAGAGGACGGCGATGTATGCTTAGCATCGAGGAACCGGAGAAATTTGAAGACGCAAATACTTAGGAGTGTTGGCGTCGTGCTTTGGAGGAAGAGTTGAGTAATGCTACCTATACGGGGAAAAAAATACGAGATGGGTTTACGAGATTCGGTGGAAATCAGGGGGGCACAATGAAAATCAGGGGTGGGATTAGTGATAAGAGGACACGTAGGTACGTAAGTCCACCCCGTAAGCCAGCTTTCCATAGGTTTAGGATTATCGGGAAGAGTTGGGGTCAATCCAAGACAACAATGCATGGGAGCTTGTGGATCTTCCCAACAATTAAAAAGTCATAGGGCCCAATTGGGTGTATAAAGTCAAGAAAAGATGCCGAAGGGAATTTGGTGAAGCATAAAGCAAGGCTCGTGGCTAAAGGAGACATGCAAGAGCAAGGTGTGGATTCGAAGAAGTGTTTGCTCCAGTTTCAAGGATGGAATCGGTGAGATTACTTATAGCTCTCGCGGCTCAAGAATCATGGAGGGTACATCACATGGATGTAAAATCCGCGTTTTTGAATGGGGAGATAGAAGAAGAAGTATATGTGAAGCAACCACCGCGGTACATCAAAGAAGGAGAAGAGTACAAAGTACTGAAGCTACACAAGGCATTCTACGGGCTACGGCAGGTCCCTCGGCCATGGAACATCAAGCTTGATCGTACACTAATTTCTCTCGAATTTGAGAAAAGTCCACTGGAGCATGCGATGTATAAGCAAGGTAAAGGAAGGGATCGTCTCTTAGTTGGCATCTATGTTGATGATCTATTGATAACAGGAGTAGATGAAGTGGAGATTGCTAAGTTCAGGCTACAAATGAAGGAGCTATTCAAGATGAGTGATCTAGGGCTGTTGAGTTTCTACCTTGCAATCGAGGTGCAATAAAACCCGAATTGGATCAGACTATGTCTGGAGGCATATGCAAAGAAGGTGCTTGGAAGTTGTGGCATGGAAGATTGCAATCCAACTCATGTTCCAATGGAACCTCGACTTAAACTGAGCAAGAAGAGTGAAGTACCCGCGGTTGATGCAATGGAATATAGAAGCGTGGTCGGAAGCTTGAGGTATCTCGTTAATCCAAGACTGGACTTGGCCTATTCTGTTGGGATTGTGAGTCGCTTCATGGAAGCGCCCACGACGGAACATGGGGCAGGTGTGAAACATATACTCAAGTACATCAAAGGGACAACAAACTTCGGTTGTGTCTATTTGAGAGAGAAGAAGAAGGAGATGGTGGAGCTACTCATCTATAGTGATAGTGATATGGCAGCAGATGTTGACGACCATAAGAGTACCTTGGGTGTCGCATATTTCTTAGGGAGAAGCATTGTGAGTTGGCTATCACAAAAGTAGAAAGTGGTTGCATTATCATCCTGTGAAGCAGAGTAGATCGCAGTTGCAACCATGGCATGTCAAGGTGTGTGGCTAGGAAGGCTACTCGGTGAACTCATGAACAAGGAACTAGAAGGAGTGGTGCTCAACATTCATAACAAGTCTACAATCTCTCTATATAAGAATCCAGTGCATCATGATAGGAGCAAGCACATTGATACGAGGTATCAGTACATAAGGGAGTGCGTGGAAGAAGGCAAGATTGAAGTCAATTACGTTTGCACCGATGATCAGCTTGCAGATTTTTATTTATTTTTTGAGGGAAACAGCAGGACTCTGCTGCATATTTTTATTAATTTTTAGAAAAAGAATACAAAAAGAGCAAGTGTTCAAAAGAGAAAGAAAACTATACAAGCAAAAGAGAAGAAAAACACCCTAAAACAAACAAACAAATAAACAGAACAACAACATTAAGGGGGGAGCAAAGTCCCAACTATACAAGAGCATTGACCATCCTAACCAAGTCCTTGAGGCGACAAAAGTTTGTGGGGATGCGGGGAAGGATCGGTATCCAAGCTATGAAATGCGGACATCGTGTTTAGAGGAGTGATTGTTGGAATTAATGAGGAGTCTATGTCTGGCTTGGACTAGAACCAGTCACCGAATAGGTTTGGTGTTAGCCAACATAGTTGCTTTAAATATACGTGTAACATGCCCCCTGTAATTATCAAGTTCAGAGCAATAACCAAAGGCACGACATGGGCCTTTTGCTACCAATCGATCTCACGTGCGTGTGTTCTTCCGTGTGCGTTCCAGCCGGATTGATTGGATCAAGTCTCCGTACGTGCGTGTTGTCTCCCGGCGGAAAGAAATTGACAAGATGCAGCCAGTTTGCTACATAGTCTGCGCCGAAAAGTACTCGGCGATATTGATGTGTGATCGAGCCTATGCCAGCATGGGATAGGTATGTGTAAGGAGGAAGAAGAGGGCAAAGGTGTGAAGATGGGAACTGAATCCAGATCCATCCTGGCACACTCTTTATACCCGTCCCGGGATTACCTCCGATTAGCCCAAGACAATTCGAATTTGCAACTCGGGCTAGCACAATATGTGCCCACGTATCATCGCATTCAATGCACCGGGCCACTCCCGGCACTGGAGGGCAATAGTGGGCGTGAAATACCAAGGATTACGATGCACATCGTGTTATTAATCTAGGGTTTATGGTCTACCCTATTCCTTTGCGCTTTTTCATGCTGATATTCACAATTCGCATATCTGAGGCTAGAGGTAGGGACCTTCTTATATGTCTTTTCAAAGAGTCTGCCTCTTATATAGATAAGATTCTTAGTCTTTTAAAGTAGTTTCCGGATAGAGTCCAAATCAAACTACTTCCTCCATCTACTAATATAAGGCCACTTCATATTTTTTATGTCTAACTTCGACCATTAATTTTACCAACAAAATGTGAGTTATATGCCATAAAAAGTATGCCACTGGATGCACATTTGAAAGAACTTTTCGATAATATATTTTTTATGACATACAACCCATATTTTCTTGACCAAAATTATAAGTCAAAGTTTGACACGAAAAATGAAGTGGCCTTGTATATAAAAATGAAGGGAGTACCAATCACGACATGATTTGTCTGTTAACGGATTCTACCCGTCGAGTACCCGGAGCACGCGCTTGTGAGCAACACGTCATAATAGAGTGTAAATTCCTCTAATTATGTAGATCAACAATAGGGTTGTAATCTAACTGTTAAGATCCCTCCACTCGGATAACACTCATCCGCTCGGACGACATTCATCCACTCGGGCGACATTCGTTCACTCGGACACACCAAGTCCACTCGGCTGCCACACGATGACTCGGACAAGGGAAGGCGGACGGACGGCATGGACTCTGGAACGTCAGGAGGCGCACGTCCTCGGGCGTTACTAGCATTTATTATGTCGGTTACCATGTGTAATGCCCTTCATCAACGCAATCATTCAAGTCCTTTGTAACGTGAGTAGAAAAGTTGCCGGCGCACTCTATATAAGCCGCCCCGTAGCTCAGGTACCGGGGGGGGGGCATCCATTTGTAATCACCAGACACCAGAGAAAACATAGCCTCCGGGCTCGAGACGTAGGGTTGTTAGCTCCTCCGCGAGGGGTCCGAACTCGTAAAATCCGTGTGTCACACTTGCGCCGTAGCTCGATCCAGCCTCTGTTCATACCCCTACTCTTTACTGTCAGATTCATTCCCACGACAGTTGGCGCCCACCGTGGGGCTGCGCATTTAGCAGTCCACGGCGCAGGTGGAATTTTCCGCTCATTATGATTTCCGGCGTCGAGCTGGTGGCCGGCAGCGAGATCCGTTTCGTCGCCGATGATTCGGCGTGGCTTCAGGAAGCCCCGCTGGACGTGGAGTCGTTGCCCGTCCGTGGCGCAGCGCACTTCCGTGCAAGTTCCTATGGAGTACTTCTCCAACAGCCGTCTGTCCCATACCAGGCGGCCCCCCGACTCCCCGCCAGGCGTCGCCGCAAGCGCTCTGGCCGCTCGCGGCTCCAGCGGTGGGTAAAGCACGATGTGGCCCTCCAGGCTGCAGCCGAGCAGGTAGCTACGCTCGAGCCTGATGAGTCGTTTCACGATCTGTTCGCCTCCCTACTTGAAGGGGAGGAGGAAGAAGGCAGTTTTGAGAGCATGGATTCTTCGGCAGATGTTTTGATGGCTGGCACGGACAACAGCCCGCCCGGATACTCCGGGCATCCGGACGGTCTTGGTCGCAGAGCTGATGAAGCGGCCGATGACACACTCGGCGGTGGCGCCCGGGTCGATGGGATGGCACCTCCTCCTACTCGAGAGCAGATTGACGAACTCAACAGGGTGACCGAGCAAACCCTACGCACGCCGATTACTGCGACCACCCCCAAAGCACTCGTTTTGGAGTCAGCATGTTTGGCCACCTTGGCTGAGCGGGCACGCTTGGAGCAGCGAGAGAAGGCCCTCAAAGACCGGATCCGCGATCTCCCTAGTTCTAGTCGGAGCAGGAGGCAGTTGTTTCCGAATAACAATGCCCAGAATTACCGAGTATTGCGCACTCCGGTGCAAAACTTGGCGGCAGCAACACGGATTGCGGATTCCATTCAACCGTCAGGGTCAATAGCGGAAGGGCTCAGGCAAATACAGGCGCTCTTGAAGGCAACCATGGCACAAAATTCTGCTGTGTCCCAGTTGTTGGCGAACGCGATAGAAAACAAAAAATTTCCGACCTACGCACCAGCCCAGGATCACTATGGAGATGCATACAAGGTTTTTGATCTGATCATTACCGACTCGTAGCGCAGCGGAAGTAGAGTCGATGAAGATCGGCGATGCAGATCCCCGCAGCTAGGATTTACAACCTCCCAACCACGAGGATGTTCTCCCTCGTCTGCCCCTCGAACAGCCCTTCGGGAGGCAGTCAGACAGTCCCTCGGACGGTGTCCCGGACAACCCTTCGGGAGGACCCTCGAACTCGGACGGTATCTTGGACAGCCCTTCGGGAGGACCCTCGAACAGCCCCTCGGGCAAAATATCGAACCTACGACCTCTCTACGGGGCTACACACATACAGTGTCAGCTATCCGGCAGGGCTTCGCCGCCCAGAACTAGTTCCCACCGGAACCTAGACAGCCTTTCGGCTCTACGAAACTATTTCGTGTGAGGGAGAGAAGAAGCCAGATCATTGCATAGCATAATGTATGAGAGAAATAGTGAGTGTGGAGATCTCCTCTCCACCTCTATTTATAGGAAAAGCCAAGGGGTAGGGTGGCACTTGAAAATACCAAAAAACCCATGCCATGTGACCACAAGGGCATAAAGGGAAGGCAAGTGGAGCTCCATGGAGGAGCTCCTCCCTTGGCCGGCCACACCATGTGGCCCCCTCCAAAAGGGGTTCCCTCCTCTCCAAGTCATCCCCTAGATCTTTTGGGGAAAGCCCAAAAAGGTGGCTTTCCAAAAAGCAACCAAAAAGTGCTTTTCACTATTCATGAAAACATTTTTCCGCGACCGTTAAATCCGAAAATATTTCTGTAGGTCCAGAACATTTCCTGTAGCCCCTAAAATAATTCTGGACGCATTCCGAAACATTTCCAGATCAATGATTTTCATCAGCGAAAAGCAACCAAAGCATTTCCGGCTGCTACGAAACATTTCCGGTTTTTCTCTCCGAAAAAATTCCAGAAGTTCCCAGAACAATTCTGGCACCTCCAAAAGTTCCAGGCGCATGCCGAAACCTTTTTGGCTCAATGGTTTACTCCGAAACAACTTTTTGGTTTTACCGAAACTTTTCCGGTTTTCTCTCCGGAACTTTTCCGTTGTCTCCGAATCTTTTCCGGTGACTTTCTCTCACACTCCCTGTCTAGAATTCAGTAGATAGATGACCCTTAAGCGTGTGACCCTGTAGGTTCGGTGAAGTATAGACATGACCGGAACACTTTCCGATCAATGATCAATAGCGGAACCGTGGACATCCATATTGATCCCTATACCCACACTAATGAATATTCGAGTGAACCTGTAGTTTGCTGTGTGCTATTCCTGTTGCTTCGCGATATGTTACAAACACCGGAGGTGAGACTTATCGGCATACCCGTGGATCAACAACTTGTCCACTATGCCAGTTATCTCATTACCGGTTTTGTTCTCTTTTCTCGTTTCCGTGTTCCGGCATCCCTATGATCAAATCACATTGTGTCTGGCCAGACGATGATGGATACCGTAACACCGAGAGGGCCCTAAGAATATCTCTCCATCGCCGGAGGAGAAAATCCCAATCTTGAGCTATCAAGTTTCTTGTCATACTTTTCCGTGAACCCGTAACTCGATAATCTCATAGCATAACATCAATCGGGTCGATTCAACACAAGTGTTCTTCTAACATTGTGCCCTCAAAAGTTGCCGGCATAGACATGCCCATGATCAGGAAAATGTGATCATCATGCAATACTTGAGCTAGTCTTAGAGGCCAGACTAGGAATACATTTTACCGTTTATTATTCCACACGTGCATATGAGTTATCCTCTGAGCCTCGTGGTTATTGTAGACTCGAGAACCATAGCAGTTATAGCACGGAATATAAACATAATTATGAACATGGAGATAATAATAACATTTATTATTGCCTCTAGGGCATATCTCCTACAGACTCCCACTTGCACTAGAGTCAATAATCTAGTTAGTGCTAATGCACTTTACACCTATGGCATACCGGTGTAAAATATGCTTCGCTTGTGGTATAGTCCTTTTCCAACGGATCTGACAACTTCAGGTCCGTGTGTATCTTTGCATATCCTCGCGTTTTCACGCTTTCACAAAATTCATATTTTGTGTGGACTTGGCTTTGTACATCTGTGAATCACTGGTCGAACCTTGATTCCTCAGACTGAGCTATGGAGCAACTATCTACAATAGTGGACACAACCTAGTCAGCTCACAGCCCCCTTGTGCCTCGGCGGCGCAGGGAACCATCTCCCCAGAGAGATGCAGCATTTACTCGGCGACCAGAACGCCCTATGTAGCACGGTGATCGATACCATGGACGGATATCACCCACTCGGCAGCAGGACGAGATGAGCCCTCCGAGGGACGTCCCATATCTGCCCCGGCAGTATGGTGACAGGTACCGCCATGGTGATGATCGAAGGCCCAGTCCGCCACACCTGCCGGGTAGGTTTTACCCCCGTGAACATGATGATGTTGATTACCGTGACCCCCAATTCAACGCTCGGTCCCTCCTCGCCCAGAATTTGGTGGACCGAGGCCGAGCAAACAGAGACTATAATGAGAGAGATTATCCGAGTGGATCGAGTTCCTCGGGCCCGACGTGTTTCAGCAGGTACATCTACTCGGCTATGATTCCTGCAAACTTCAGGTGGCGGCAGGGATAAGCAAGTTCACGGGTGAGTCAAAACCGGAAACATGGCTAGATGATTACAGAGTGGCAGTCCAGATTGGAGGCGGCGATGATGATGTCGCAATAAAGCATCTTCCTTTGATGCTTGAAGGATCTACTCGGGCGTGGCTTAATCAGCTGCCGCCCAATAGTATTTTCAGCTGGGAGGATGTGATGCCCCCGAACTCAATCGTGCACTAAACATACATGTAGCATGCATGATCAAGATCAGTGACTCACGGAAGGATATCACAACACAACTCTACGACACAAATTTAAACATAAATCTTTATATTACAAACCAGGGTCACGAGGACCCAGAATACATCGGTCATCAAACAACATAAGTCTGGGTACAGACGAAGTTACACAAGTTTGCCTTAAGAAGGCTGAGAAAAACAACGACAACTGATCGAAAAGTCACAGGTCGCCTGCCTGGGACCTCTGAACTACTCCTGGTCGTCGATCTCCACATAGTACACGCCCTGGGGGTCTTCTGGCTCCATGGCATCATCATCTGAATGCAGCAACCGGGTAGAGGAAAAAGGTAGCAAAGCGACCGTGAGTACTCATCCAAAGTACTCGCAAGACTTACATCAGAACTATACTATGTATGCATCGGTGTCAAAGGAATGGGACTATATCTTTGGACTATACTGCAGAAATGCCAGAGTAGAGGGGGAAAAGCCTATCCTAATGAAGACTAGCATCTTGCAGCATCAGAAGAGAGTAGCGTATAATAACATATAGTAACATGTATATATCAGCAAAACCCTGAGATCCTTCCTCGACTACCCTGCGAGAAAGCGATCTCAGAGCAGTATAACAGTTAAGTATTAAATTAGTATCCGGTTCTAGTTGTAGAAGATCAGGATACAACTCCGAGCATCCTGTTACCATGGACACGGCTATTCAAATAGATTACTTCCCTGGAGGGGTGCACCACATAACCCAATACGCTCGATTACCTCTGGCCGGACACACTTTCCTGGGTAATGTCCGACCTCGGATAATCGACACGCCGTAGTCCTACCTAGGCTCTCCAGAGAGGTCCTCTCCGGTCTACATCCTAAGCGCAAAGGGTTCATGGGCCGATCGCCCTAAGCACTCCGGGACATTGCGCCATGCGCCGAGGTCCAAGTACCACCTCTGTCCTGGATGGCACTTGCCCCGACTGCACCACATCTCTAAACTGGACATCTGACAGAGCTTTCGGGACGATCGTACGATGCCGAGGGCCCCATAACTGTTATCCCGCGTGGTGGTTAGTGCGTATATGCCAATGGCAACTCAGATCGAATACCCAAATCCGTTAGTGTATTATTAGAAGCTCGCGGACACGACCAGGGCTCCTGTCCCTCCGACTTGGTAACTCGCGGACTACGACCAGGGACCCGGCCCACCTCTCTACTAGGTGGTCTCCACCTGCCCTGTCTTTCCGCCACAATATCGCTCGCGGGTGCTCTCCGGGCCAACCCGACTTTAACATACGGGGTTGTCATGACTCAGGTCCATACCATCAAGGTGAAATCTGAGGAATCACCCTCGATGAGTTAACGCTTGATATACTGCACGACAGAGACATCATCGAGGGTGTAATACGAGGAACCACCCTCAGTAAGATCATACCTGATGTGCTGCACTGCAGAGTCAACAACGAGAGTGAAATACGAGGAACCACCCTCGATAAGATCGCACTTGATGCGGCTCTGCAGAGTCATACAATTGCATGGCCCTAATGGTGTGTTCAAGTTTTGATAACGCGTCCAACTTATTCGGATAACCCTGATAATGTAGCATGGCAACACTGACAAGGGTGTAGGGCCAACAGATGGAACAACAGCGTAGCTAAACTAGGCATGCTAGGATAACAGGTAAGCATTTATAACAGGCGACAAAATCAAGCTATGCATCAGAATAGGATCTACCGAACAACAGCGGTAACAATACCTAATGCATGAAGTAGAGAGAAAGAATAGGCGATATAGGAATGATCAAGGGGGTTTTGCTTGCCTGGTTGCTCTGCAGATAAGACGGGATCCTCAATGGTGTAAGTCGATCACCGAATCATCAGCGGTCTGGGAATCTACCGGAAAGGAAGTAACGGAGGGGAAAACAATAAATAACTGAGCAATCAAATGCACCACAGATGTATGTCACGGCAAAATGTGTTGGTGATATGCTCTAACGCATTACTAAGCATTTTAATTGAAGTGGGAAAATATTCCCAGCTCCAGGTATTTTCTTCGGTATTGATATGGATGCAAAAGTTCAATGTTCATTATGTTAGAGGGGTGTGACAGGTATGTGGATGGCATATTCGGATTCGTTATATTTTTCTGATCATTTTTCATATATAAATTATTTTCATCTGAGCTACGGATTATTTTATATGATTTTCTAAAATTTAAATGATTTTCTGAATTTACTGCATTTATTTTTATTTCAAATTTAAAACGCTAAATACTTTTATTACACAGCCAGAGCCAGCCACAGTCAATGACATGTGGGGTCAGCCAACTGCTGACTCAACAGTCAACATTGACCAGGTCAATGGGTGAACAGTGATGGTGGGACCCAGGTGTCATTGACACAGATGTTAATTAGTCTGTTTAATTTAGTTTAATTAGTGGTGGGGCCCCACTGTCAGTGTCACAGGGATTTAATTAGAGTTAATTAATCGCTACAGTGTAGGGGACCCACATGTCAAAGACTTATTTTAATCGAAGGGTTATTTAGAGAGGGGGGTCCACCTGTAAGTGTCTGTTTAACAGATGGATTAATTTATCCAGTGATTAACCCTAAGCTAACTAGCTGACGGGCGGGGCCCACAGGTCAGCGACCCAGCCGGGGATTTAAACGCCGGCGCGCGCTCCGGCGCGGCAGAACGCAGCGGCGACGGTCGGAATCGTCGCTCCGACGACCAAATGAGCGGCGGAGACCACAGTTCGAACGGGCGCATCGGTGCGCATCTACTGGTGCCATCAATTCGTGCGGGGACGGCTTAAGGCGACGGCAACGATGACGGGGAGCGGCGGCCGGATCAAGAGCTCGAGGGGATCGAGCCTACGGGACGCGCACGAGTCAACAGAGAGGGGAAGAAGCAGCGGGAGCTCACAGCGAGGCTAGTGGGGAGCTCAGGGGAGCCGGGGGTGGTCGGAGTGCGGCAAATCGACGGCGATGGCGATGGCGGCCGACAGGGAAGAAGAGGACGGATCCGGCGCTGCGGGGCTCTCCGGCTCTATCTGCTCCTCCAAGACGAAGTAGTCGACGACGGCGCTTCCGCTGGACAGATTTTCAGTCGACGGGGACGACTATGGCCGCGCGAACGGAGGAGGTCATGGCGGCGGTGGCTCGGTTGTACGTTGCGGGGAAGAGAACGAGCGAGGGAGGAGGAAAGCGGCGATTAGGGTTTGTCCTGGGGGTTGCCGGCGACCTTATCCAGCCCTGGGAGCCGGCGGATGCTCGACAGGTGGCCATCTGCGGCGAGGGCGCGCACGCGCACGACACGGGGAGGAGGGAAGCGGGAGGTTGGGGATGACCCCGCTGTGGGCTGGGCCGACTACTGTGCACTTGCTGCCCAGTTGCACAGTGGGCATTTTCCATTTTCCTTTTTCTATTTTCTGTCTTGTTTTTTCTACACTGTTTTGCATTTTATTTTCTTATCAAATGATTTTAGTTAGATATGAAACTTGGTACTTAATTACTAGCTAATATTAGCAGACCACACACAAGCTTTGGAATTATTTGGAAAAGCCTAAACATTTATTTATTTTGAAATGGCCCAATTAGTTGTTGTTGTTTCTGTTTAAAATAGGTTAGGGGCATTTAAATATTTCAAATGATGTTGTTTCCTGCATGACAATTTACTAGTGATTATTTGCAATATTATGAACACTTTTGTTTTAATGTTTGAAGAAATAATAATTTGACTTAAATTTTAAAATTTGAATTTGACTATGTGAGTTGGATTAATTTTTAATTGCAATTTACTTATGATGCTCATGATGACAAGGCACATTATTATGGTTAACGACATGACTATAATCTGGGGATGTCACAGAGGACCTCTCCCGAGTGTTCGTCAAGAATTTCGAAGGAACCTACAAGCGGCCAAGTGGGCTAGCCGAGTTCCAGCATTGTGTTCAGAAGACCAACGAAACCTTGCGAGAGTTCATCCAGAGATGGACCACTTTTCATAACTCAGTTGAGAACATAACCGAGCATCAAGCCATTTGCGCCTTTAAACAAGGCGTAAGGTACCGAGCGCTAACCCTCAAATTCGGCGGCACAGACGTTCGTACCCTGAGCCGAATGATGGAGATAGCGAACCATTACGCCAATGGGGAGGAAGATAACCGACTGAGGAGTGGCAAGGGCCGAGCTGGAGATGCAAACCAGTCGGGCCAAAATCGTGGGAAGCAAAAGCGCAAGGCCAAGGCAGTGGATAACGCTGAACTTGCGGCTCTTGCCGGACAAGTAAAAGGCAAAGGGCAACAAAAACAAAAGAAAGAGTGGGTTCCGAAGAAGAAATATGACTCGGAGGGTGATATACTTGACCAACCTTGTCAAGTTCACACCAAGAAGGACGAAGTGGGCAATCTGATTCTGCCCAAGCATACCACTCAGCAATATCGATTACTGAAAAAGTTCTTGAAAGACGATCAGTCTAATGACAAGGATCAGGATGCCCATTTCCTTCAACGTGTCGGCATAAAGGATGCTTAAGCCACTGCCACCATCCATGAGAACCTTGCGTAATCGGAATCCGTTAACAAGGGGGTCGACCACCAAAGCCTGCCGCCCAGGGGTCGGTATGTGGGCCGGGTGGTCCGCCTGATCAAAGGTGATGGGCGTCTTAGCCCAATCCAGGTATTTAGGGACAGCTGGCATCACCATACTGACTTCCCGATTGATAACTTTCAACTTTCGTTTGCACTCGGGATCGGCAAAGATCATAAAGCTTTTTCCATAACAGGGAAACCCCCAGAGGGTTTCTTTCCCCCGTCGCTGTCATCCAGATCCTTGTCATCAGACTGATCGTCTTTCAAGAACTTTTTCAGCAATCTACATTGCCGAGTGGTATGCTTGGGCAGAATTAGATTGCCCTCTTCGTCCTTCTTGGTGTGAACTTGCCAAGGTTGGTCAAGTATATCATCCTCCGAGTCGTCCTTCTTCTTCGGAACCCACCCTTTCTTCTGTTCCTGTTGCCCTTTGCCTTTTACTTGTCCGTCAAGAGCCGCAAGTTCAGCGTTATCCACTACCTCGGCCTTGCGCTTCTGCTTCCCACGATTTTGGCCCAATTGGTTTGCATCTCCAGCTCGACCCTTGCCACTCCTCAGTCGGTCATCTTCCTCACCATGGTCGTAACAGTTCACTATCTGCATCATTCGGCACTGGGTAGGAACGTCTGTGCGGACGAATTTGAGGGTTAGCTCTCGGTACCTTACGCCTTGTTTAAAGACGCAAATGGCTTGATGCTTGGTTACGTTCTCAACTGAGTTATGGAAAGTGGTCCATCTCTGGATGTACTCTCGCAAGGTTTCGTTGCTCTTCGGAACACAATGCTGCAACTCGGCCATCCCACCTGGCCGCTTGTAGGTTCCTTCGAAATTCTTGACGAACACTCGGGAGAAGTCCTCCCAGCTGAAAATACTGTTGGGCGGCAGCTGATTAAGCCACACCCGAGCAGATTCTTCAAGCATCAAAGGAAGATGCTTCATTGCGACATCATCATCGCCGCCTCCAATCTGGACGGCCACTCGGTAATCATCTAGCCATGTTTCCGGTTTTGACTCACCAGTGAACTTGCTTATCCCTGCCGCCAACTTGAAGTTCGCAGGAATCACCGCCGAGTGGATGTTCCTGCTGAAACACGTCGGGCCTGAGGAACTCGACCCACTTGGATAATCTATGGCATTATAGTCTCTGTTTGCTAGGCCTCGGTCCACCAAATTTTGGGCGAGGAGCGACCGACCGTTGAATTGGGGGTCACGGTAATCCACATCATCATGTTCACAGGGGTAAAACCTACCCGGCAGGCGCGGCGGACTGGGCCTTCGATCATCACCATGGTGGTACCTGTCGCCATACTGCTGGCAGATATGGGACGTCCCTCGGAGGGCTCATTCGACCATGGTAACGATCGTCCTGCTGCCGAGTGTGTGATATCCGACCATGCTATCGACCACCGTGTTGCATAGGGTGTTCTGGTCGCCGAGTAAATGCTGCATCTCTTAGGGGAGATGGTTCCTTGCGCCGCCGAGGCACAAGGGGGATGTGAGCTGACTGGGTTGTGTCCGCTCTGGCCGACTTGCTGTGTATACAGTTTTGTGACTGGGACACGGCAGAATTTTGTGCCATGGCTGCCTTCAAAAGCGCCTGTATTTGCCAGAGCCCTTCCGCTGCTGACCCTGACGGTTGAATGGAATCCGCAATCCGCGTTGCTGCCGCCAAGTTTTGCACCGGAGTGCGCACTACTCGGTAGTTCTGGGCATCGTTATTCGGAAACAACTGCCTCCTGCTCCGACTGGAACTAGGGAGATCGCGGATCCAGTCTTCGAGGGCCTTCTCTCGCTGCTCCAAGCATGCCCGCTCAGCCAAGGTGGCCAAACGTGTAGACTCCAAAACGAGTGCTTTGGGGGTGGTCACCGTAATCGGCGTGCGTAGGGTTTGCTCGGTCACCCTGTTGAGTCCGTCAACCTGCTCCCGAGTAGGAGGAGGTGCCGTCCCATCGACCCAGGCGCCACCGCCGAGTGTGTCATCGGCCGCTTCATCAGCTCTGCGACCATGACCGTCCCGATGCCCGGAGTATCCGGGCGGGCTGTTGTCTGTGCCAGCCATCAAAACTTCTGCCGAAGAATCCACGCTCTCACAACTTCCTTCTTCCTCCTCCCCTTCATGTAGGGAGGCGAACAGATCGTGAAACGACTCATCAGGCTGGAGCGTAGCTACCTGCTCGGCTGCAGCCTAGAGGGCCACGACATGCTTTACCCACCGCTGGAGCCGCGAGCGGCCAGAGCGCTTGCGGCGATGCTTGGCGGGGAGTCGGGGCGCCGCCTGGTACGGGACAGACGGCTGTCGGAGAAGTACTCCATAGGAAGTGCGTTGCTCCGCGGACGGGCAACGACTCCACGTCCAGCGGGGCTTCCTGAAGCCACGCCGAATCGTCGGCGACGAAACGAAGGGCACCGAAACGGATCTCACTGCCGGCCACCATCTCGACGCCGGAAATCATGATGAACGGAAAATTTCACCTGCGCCGTGTACTGCTAAATGCGCAGCCCCACGGTGAGCGCCAACTGTCGTGAGAATGAATCTGACAGTAAAGAGTAGGGGTATGACCAGAGGCTGGATCTAGCCACGGCGCAAGTGTGTCACACAGATTTTACGAGTTCGGGCCCCTCGCGGAGGAGTTAACAACCCTACGTCTCGAGCCCGGAGGCTATGTTTTCTCTGATGTTTGGTGATTACAAATGGATGCCCCCCGTACCTGAGCTACGGGGCGGCTTATATAGAGTGCGCCGGCCCCAACAAGCTTCCTTAAGCATATTTAGGACAGTAAAACTGAACCCCTTCTCTGCCCTCTCACGCATCCATACTTTCTGACCATCAGATCGTGTCACCAGATTGATTTTCGGCCGTCAATTGCTCTGTAATCCCGTGCTTTCTCGCGAACGGGGTAGCTGTCCTAGAGGGCAGCTACTCTCCTGTGGAAAAATCCGAGTTACGTGGTTGATTGGGCCATATGCACCCGCAGGCGGCCCATCTAGCGTCGGGTAAGCCCACCGAAACAATTCACCTCACGTGGGGAACGACACCGCTCCATCTCCTCGATGACCTCCCTTCTCTCTCACAATCGACAAACCATGCGCCGCTGCCCCACCAGGCCACCACCGCCAGATCCCATCGTTCATCCCAATCTATTTCACCGGTGGAGAGAGGGACATAGAGAAGGGGATCGTACTGCGAGGGAGAGGGGAGGTGACCCAGCCGACGCGGGCGACGCAGGCCTACATCCCCGTTCGCCCTTCCCCTTCCTCTACCTGGCCACGCCGCCGATCTCGTGGTCAGGGAAAATATTGGTGTGCCCGCTGGCCACCCTCCATCTTGGAGTCCTCCTCCTTCCGTCGATCGCCGTATCGACCTTCGGCATCCACGACAGCGCTTCCCTTCTCCACCTTCACAGCGGCCAGCATCGGCTGTAGCGATGTAGAGGCAGCTGTAGGGTCCGCTCCTAGCGGCACGGGCAGCCAACCCCTAGGTGGACCACCTAAGCCCATGGCGTTCCCAAGTGCTCCGCCTGTTGGTCGGCCGCCGCCTCCTTAACGGCCAGATTGGGGCAGCACATGCTGCAAAGCTGCTCTTCCCCTTCCCTTCTGGTTACCCAAATGCTCCATGTGGCTGGCTCCTTGTTCTCCACCTTCACAACAACCAGATACTGGCTACACGAAAGCTTCGGATTTGCCACACCTTGCTCACTACAACTTATTATTAATGACATTAGCATGATTTGGTAATTGTCTTTAGTAGTCGAAATGCAATTGGTAAAGTGGGTCGTGCTTATTATATTTCTCAGTTGGTCAAATAGAACTTATACAATTATGTGATTTATTAGGTTTATGTTGAATTTATGTTGAAAAATATCAAGAGAATAATTATCCCATGTCTAATTAAAAGGCAGTCATAAGGTAACTTTTGGCTCTCTTTTTTCTTCTTGCTCCGTTGTCAGGGTACTCGGGTCTGCATTTCATAACCAATCTTCTCATTTCTTAATCTACATTTCGATTATTGCGGAGTTCTCGCAAAAAGGATCCCACTGGAATGAACACTAAATATATGGAAGAAATGCAAACAGTATGTGGTCATGATGCTTAGATAAATTTATTCTTATGATGTTCCTTTGACAGTTGGCAAAAGAATTGCTGAGAAAATATGACCTATCCTTCAGATGTGGTATTCTGTTAATGAATAATCCTCTGTGCTGTAGTACAAACATTTCACATTTTAGTTGTGTAAATACATAGTAGCATTTTCACGATGATCGCCGAGAAGAACTCCCTGCTCGATGTGTTTCCTTACTGTGAGCGATGATGCTAGAAATGCTTAAATACCCAGACACTTTTAGCAGATGGGACAATTAGTCTTGAAGGGGTTGATCTACCAAAGTTTGCTACCAAAATTGCCGAATTAGAAATAAGGCAGCTAATGGATCCGGTATGTTAGTATCTTACCCTTGATGTTTAATATTTCCCTCTCTTGTCATGTCTCTGCACGATTACTTTATCTTCATTTTTATGCATTAAATAGCAGCTTGCTTATAATTATTATTTTTGCACAGGTACATAACATACGATGAATTGGAAGATGCTTTGAAGAAGTATGATATGTGCCATATTTGAGACAACAATCAAAGAAAAATAATTGCTAAAGCAGATACAGATCATGTGCGTAGCTCCAACAATTGCCTAAGTATCATTAGTGGCTTTTGCCTTGCAATAAATTATATGGTGCTTTATTGCGGTCGGGAAGAGCAAGATGTACAATATTGACATGATGTTGCATGGTAGCAATAACCATCTTCCTCTGTTCCCATCATTCTTTTGTTATTTACTCCATTAGAATACTACATATCTGCATTGTACCTTTTATTGATTGAGCAGGAGTCAGTCCTATGTATACTAAGTAATGAAATATTTGTAATTAATATATGTTAGATTTTTTTTAACTTGCTACAGGTCCACATTTGGGACAGAGTACATGATATAACCTGAGATGGAAATGAAATACATTAATATCTGTTTTTTGCAGATGGATAAAATGTCTAGGATCCAGTGATATGTTATGATTATTACCTCATAGCCAACACAAAGTGGCTAAAAGGACATTTGACATTGAATTGAGATAATGCAATTGCTGGTTGAGTCAAGAAATTGAGCATAGTTAGTTGACTAGACAGGCACAGGGGCTTCGCTCCTATGACCATCTTAGTGGTATGGTTATAATTCTCTGAGGAATATTTTCCTTCATGTTTTTGGTTCAGATACTTTAAAACCTACAGGTTCATGATGTGATTGGTTTTGACTAAGTAGAATAAGAGTGATTGCTAACATATATATTGGAGAATAGGGTGCATGTTCTTGAAATAAAGCTGATTCTTAAAGTGAACCATGATGATGCTCTTTGCTGCAGAGTCATGGTGATTTAGCTGAAAAGAAGGGAAAACAAACACCATTCTGCTAAAAAGAAGGGTAACACAAACACTGTTCTGTCATTACAATGGTGTCATACTTGTGGAGAAAAATTAGACAGTGAACCGTTGTTGAAATATTGAAATTCGTTCATCACTTCATGTATCTAGATTTTTTAGTGAAGTTGAGAAAAGCTGACCTGAAATCTTTGGGATAGGTCATTGAAACATTGTTATTATGTGTTACAAATATAAAGAATATTCTAAACCTATATAAATATGCCTCACCACTATATTGAGTCAGTGTATACGTAAACTATTGAAATTTTATTGAATGTTTGTACCATTTGAATTTTCTTGAATATTTTTACCGTCTTTACTCAAAGGATGGGCAACACATATGGCAATACCCATCTTTTATTAACTGATATACAGTACATGTAAATTTAACTTGGTTTTTGCCTCCATATTTGATGGAAAATCCTATCAATAGACAGACGTGGGAATGCTCGATGGCAGGGACTCTTAGACGGATGCTACGTAATAAGTTTTTATTTATCTCCCCTATTGGTCGCATCAAGACTCTCTGCATTGGACGTGCCCTTAGCCTCAATGATGGTGAGTTGACATACTGTTGAGATGCAATATTGTAGTCAGTAGTCAGAAAGCCACCTGATATGACTGTCTTCATTTTCTGCTATTTGAATTTTAAAGTATCAACTGTTTTCTATATCTTGTGTATCACAGCAATGGCTAGCTTGCATGATGTTGATTACCTGCTCACTTGTTCATACGAGTTTGCCATTTTTCAGGTTTTCTTATTGGGAATATCTTTTCAGGTTACTAAGCTGCTCTGAATGTACTACTGGTTGCATAGAATTATGGGCTATCCAGATCAAAACACACACGTCATCATATGCATTTGGAAATCTCGTGTTTTTCCAAATTTTCCACAAGTTAACTTCTCTTTGTAATTATTATTTTTTGATATTTGAACAATCTGATCTTTAAAAGGTAAGTATTTGGTTGCAACTTATTTTAAGTTTCCACCCTGCAGTTTACTTGATCATATGTATGAAATTTACACAATCTGATAAGTGTAGTGTGTTGATTACGAAAAAAAAAACTCACATAATTGTACCATCCGCAGAGTTCAAGGTGCAAGAGGAACTATAGCCTATAGGAGATGGCTTGTACAACCAGCACGCAGTTGGAGTACCACGTAACAGCCGTGAGCCAATTGATAGTGAATGGACAGGTTCCCAACGATTTTACCATTGTTCACTCTTCCAGTCCATTTTATATTTTTACGTGTAGACTTGAAAGCAGCTGAATGAATTCAAAAAGATTTTAGGCCAAGGAACCAATTAGTGCACTATCAAAATCTACAGATTGGTCTCACTTCCTTGGAGATTTCTGGATAAATCTGGAAATGTCACGTTTTTGTTTAAGTTGTTGGTTTGATGATTAGTTTATTCTTTATTTCATGCTCGTGGATTTTTCTGCCATGGTCTATTGGGGGCTAGCTATGGAATGAATGATCACTCACTCTGATCATGTATGCTTCTGTACTTAGCAAGTTGTGAATAGTTCTATGCACAGAAAATATGACCAAATTTCTATCATTCTATCACCAAAAATGAAGAGTTGAACATGTATGCAGCATGCTCGTGCATAGTAGGCTTTGGTGCAAATTTCTATCATTCCTGGAGTTCTGTGAATAGTTCTCGCAACATTTTCGGCTAGAAGCAAAGCTAAATTCACAGAACTTCATAAGTTGAATAGTTGAACATGTATGCAGCATGCTCGTGCATAGTAGGCTTTGGTGCAAATTTCTATCATTCTATCGCCAAAATGGACGGGCGCGGCAAGGCGCGCCATTCATGATCTAGTATTACTTAAGTACGTTCCAGCAAGTAATCATTCCATGTTAAACATGTAAAGCAATTTCATGTATAAAAATACATTTACAATTCCATGCTGAGGCATTCCGAATATTAATAATTTCAAGTAATTTGAATATTGTTGCTGGACACATAATTCCAACAAAGGTTAGCCGTACTTCATACCCGCGGTCGTCGGCAAGACCACAATGGCTTCGGCACGTAATCAAGGAAATTGAGCTGACCTTTTCGTCTCCACCCACGAAATCCTTTTCATATGTACGTACACTCTCGATCCAAGGACCGTACATATATGCATGTATTCGTACGTACGTGTTGTCTTCCGACCGACCGACCGGTCCGCCGGTGTCACGCACGCACTAGTGCACGCAGCCCTGCTAGCTAGTTGCTTCATGCACGCACGAGTACGTACGCCATGAATTGGATCAGTTAGTTATCGATCCACGTCACGGGTCCGTCGTCATCCTTGAATGCACCCCTTTCCCGGCCGAAAAAGAAAAATGCTTGCATGCATCAAACTAGCTAGCTAATTATCACGCACCGCGCCGGCCTAACCGATGCCGGTCGGCGATGAGCATATATTGTTTAGGGATGCCAAGAGTTCGCCGATGACCACCGCCACCGTCGCGCTATACCAAGAGCTCTCTCTTGAGGGGTTTCTTATGTCATTAATTAATTACTGCACGGTCACACACATGGATTAGAGCGCAAAGACAGAACGAATCCAACAAGGGAAACATTTCCCTACGACGGTCAAGCGCGCGTCGCTCGATCGGATCGTACGTCTCACGTTGTGCGTTGCTCGCGTAGAAATCACGCGTTTTGGTGGTCCCACGTACCCGCACAGTGCCTGCCTTATCTGCTTGAGTCATCCTCCTCCACACGTCTTCTTCCCCAAAACACATCTCTCTTTCTCTCCCAAATGTGCCACAGTTCATGGCGACGCACGGTCCGGGAAGGAAGCTGCAACCGGTGTCGGGGGGAGGCTGCGACCGACCATGAAACGGCGAGCATGGTGACCGCAGGACGGCGAGGGTGGGGCAATGCTGCTCCGAGGGAAAAACTGACGTCGCAGTTTTTGTTACATGCTTCAACCGGCATCGGAATTTGCTACAAACGGCATCGCATACTGCTACAACCGGCGTCACGTTTTGTTGCAATGCACAATCGGCGTCGCGTTTTTGCTACAACCGATGTCGCTTTTTGCTACAACCGTTTTCATTTTTTGCTACATCCGTTCACGGCTGAGCTGCGACCCGCGACGGCGGCGACGACCTTTTTGCTGCAACCGTAGTAGATTTTTGCTACGCCCGGCAACAATTTTTGCTACATCCATTCATTTAGACGCAAAATGCTGCGACCGGCAACGGCGAGCTACAACCGGCGGCGACGATGACGACTTTTTTTGCTGCAACCGTTGTCTCCGTTTGCTACGACCGACAACGAAATTTGCTACCAGGGGAGGCGACCATGTTTTGCGACCATCAAAGGTATGTTCCGCAGTGGCGTTAAAAAACGGCGAGCGCAGATGGCTGAGGCGAGCAAGGTCGGCGCGGGGGTGGCCGGCAAGCGCGGCCGAGCGCAGGTGGCCGAGGTGAGCATGGACGGCGCGGGGGTGGCCGCCAAGCACGGCCGAGCGCTGGGCGGCCAAGCTCGAGCACGAGGCGGCTGACGCGCGGAGATCCTTCTTTTTCTATTCTCGCGCGCGTGCGGAAGGAGGAAGACGACTTGGCTGCGGCAATCTCGGCTGTTGATGCGCGCAGAATCAGACGATTGGCAGCCAACCGGCCGAAAGTAGGGCCAGCCGGCCGGTGCCTATCATCGCCCATCCAACAAACATGACCGCCCCCCCCCCCCCACCCCCACAATAAATGCCTCAATGTCTTCCTAAGCTCTGCGGCGCGGCCCAGCCACTCACGACAACGTGCCCTCCGAAAGCAACGACTTCGAGTACTTGAGTTTTCAAGAGTCACATCTATAAATTGTTCAATGTATGATTTATTATTTCACAGCAATAAGACCGTATTATGATGACACGTGTTGCAAATAGCGGTTGATCCCTTGACAAAAAGAACTTTTTGGCATGTGTGTTCCCGCTCGACAGTTTCTCGCCCAATTTCTTGTGTTATGTGTTTCACGCCCAATATGAGTAGCTCGAAGTTTTATGTGTCGCCCGAAAGTTTCCCACCCAATTTCTGGCACCGCGTATTTTTCGCCCGATATCTCCAGCCTGAAAGTTCCCCGCCCGATATGTGTCACCTGAAAGTTTCCTGCCAAATTTCGCACATCGCGTGTTTGTCACCCAAAACTTTCTTGCCCAGTTTCTCGCTCCATGTGTTTCGCCCGAAATTTTCCCGCCCAATTTCTCGCATCGTCTGTTCCCACCTGAATTTTTTTCGCCCAATTTCTCGCGAGATGTATTTCCCGCCAAAATTTCCCCGCCCAATTTCTTGCGCCATGTGATTCCCGCTCCATATCCCCCGCCCAATTTCTCGCGCCATGTGTATCCCGCCCAAAATTTTTCCCTCATGATTTCTCGCGCCATGTGTTTCCCGCCCGAATACCCCCCCCCCCCCCCCCCGCCCCAATTTCTCGCGCCATCTGTTTTCCCCCCGAATTTTATTGCCCAATTTTCTCATGCCATGTGTTTCCCACCCAATTTCACAAAGTTAAAGAATTGGCAAACAGATCCAGATAAAATCATAGAAAAATATTGGGGTATTACTAAACAAAGAAGGCAACCGACACATCCCAGCATCATGGCGGTTTGCATGACATGGTCCAAGATTGTCGAGGACAAGCGAGAGGTGGGAACGGCTAGGTTTGTATGGTGGTGTCACAACGAGAGACATGCCATTTCTCCTTGGGGGGGGGGGGGGGAGGGGATCAATCCGACCATAACCACAATGAGCAAGAATAGTAGATACACAATACGCAAAGCAAATGCAAAAAAAAAAAGAATTGGGAAGGTGATAGAAGGCTTTAGGGGGAATGGGAAATGTCTAGAATATATGGCTAGCATAGGCTGAACTCCACGTGGCACAATCTGGTGCAACTGACAAGCAATCCAACGGTTCGAAACATAAGAATTTGCCAACCCTCCACCATCAGACCGAGTGCATATCCAACGGCTCACGTTTCAAGTTATTCCCACAATATATAGGGGTTATAGAAATACTAGTACTACTCGGTGAAACATCTTCGCATTGTTGCTGCAAGAACAAGCCTACCATGTGGCTGACTGTATGTTACGTAATCATGGGATTAAAGCAACAAACTTCTGCCCTCTGCCCCCTACCGCTCATGTTGAGGTGATATAACACAATAATGTTTATTAGTCCTAAATGTGCCGTAGTATATATTGTTATAGTTGTATATGTCTTGCAACACAGAAGTACCAATGAAATACATCATTCCATTTTTAGTTAGTTTGATAAATGAAATACTTTTAGTCATAATAGGAGAGGGGCGCGCCGTCCCCCCTACCCCTTGTGTTGAAGTAGCCAAGGTTAGCATTAATGGCTATTTCTATTAATCTCTCTCAATCTCATCTTATATGCGTTTTACACCCAAATTAAAAAAAAATTGTGCGATCTGCAATGCTAAGTTTTCTTCATGAAACTACTAATATCATTGATCATATTTTTTGCGGGAATATTTTTTATCTTATTTACAATTGTAGAGTCTAATTTGTACTAATACAAATATAACTACATTTTAGCCACACATTATATGATAGCACTTCCCCCTGCCCCCATGTCCAAATCATGGCTTCGCCCTTGGTACGTACATCACCACGCCACGCGCCATGGCTCCACTGCTCCTCCTTTTGCTGGTCCTAGGCATTGTCTCCACCACCACTGTGTAAGTGACACTTCTTCTTGATTTGACTTCTTCTTCTCCATTGTCTCCTTGTCTTGCGTGCGTACCATTATCCCCTGGAGGTCCGGCAGCCTCCTGTCGTCCGGCAGAGGCCCAATGTGCAGTCAGTGACGACAAGGCCAGCTATCTCTTGTTCATGGCCGCGCTGGACCATTTCGTGGCCCATACCGCCGACGCCCTGCTTGACGGCCACCCAGTGCTCCGGCCACAAGACCTGATGTGGCCGCCAGCGTTCTGTGTCCATGTCGACCTCGTGGACCAGACTGACCGGGCCGTGATCACGCTGGACTTCCGCTGCGACAACTTCTTCTCCTCCACGACAGAAGTACCGACGGAATACATCATTCCATTTTTAATTGGTTTGATAAATGCAATACTTTTAGTCATAATATGAGAGGGGGGCACCGCCCCCCTACCCCTTGTGTTGAAGTGGGCTCCTCGGATGCACAAAGTCATGTGTGTGCGCGCGTAACAGCTGAGCTAGTACACGGTGCATGTATAGTACAAATTAAGCAAGAATCAGATCCACTAGACCAGCAGCACGCCTTGGCGCGCGGTGCCGGGTCCAAACGTTGTGCCTAAGCGCATGTGCCAGCCGGGCAAGCTTAGCATGGTTACTTGCCCATGATAAATCAGAAGTATTTATCCTGATTAACAACATGAGTTGACCACAAAGCAGAAGCATTGAGCTTGATTAAGAGAAGCAGGGCATAAAGCTCAGTGCTATAGAGCAGCAGAAGCAGACAAAGCGGCAGTGAGATCAATATTGAGCAAGCAAACCACATACAGGGCTAACAGAGAATGCCATTTTTCACACAAAGCAACATTTTGATGCAACATAACATTCAGAGGTAGTCATTACAACAAAAGGTGAAGGCATCAAGCAGTTTTGATGCAACATAATATCCAGAGGTAGGCATTACTGCAAAAGGTGAACCCTCGAATAGAAGTTCACTAAAACAGCGTGGTAGCATCAACAGCGGCGAAGCAAGTGGTTCTTGGCATTGGTTGATCATCACTGGTGAACCACCTGTGTAATTGAGGAACCGATCCTTTGGTTCAGAACCCTCTCTTATTGTTTTCGTCAAAGCAAATAGAGAACTGAAATGCAGCTATTATTAAGTTCCCCACCAACCACAATGACAACTACAGTTGGCCGTCTATATGGACCGGTTATAGTCACTAAAACATCATGGATCCACAACAAACCAAGAAAGAGACGCCTCCAAATGGCGGAGGCAATCTCAGCAAGACAGTTCGAAGGAAATAACACAGCAGTACTACTAAGAAAACAAAGATTGGTAACTGCAGCGCATGTATTCCAGTAGTACATTGAGCACATGAGATAAACTCATGCCAACACATGTCAACACTTCTTATCTAAGACACCACATGAGTCGCTGGTACTAATCTCATCCCAACACATGCCCGAAAGAGAAATATGGAATGGCTAAACTCTCTTCAAAGATGTCTCATTAAGGTTTATAAAACTACACTCGCTTTGACAGAAATCAATATAAATCAACAGCTGGTAGCTAGCTATACATAGTATTGTGCAGGAAAACATTTCTTCTAAAAAAAGTTGCAAATATGAGAGGTCGCCCTGATAATGCTGAGCATAGAAAGGTTTTTGTAGTTACCATTAATGTAATCAGCAAGCACCAACTATTGCTTGATACAAATATAAACAATAAGATGGTGTTCTACCTAAATTTCTTGTTATCTAACTTTCCTTGATCAGCAAGGAGGAACTGTTATTTTTTTGCATATATAAACAATAAGCAGGTGGCCTACTGGACTATCTAAATTATGTAGGTAGTTACCAATTCTATAATTAGCAAGCATCAACCAATGCTTGGTGCATATATAAACAATGAGCAGGTGGTCTACTGGATCCTGGACCAAATATTTCGTAGGTACACACAAGCTTAAAAAATGGCATCTAGCAGAGCATTGACATAAAAAAAGTAAGCCCACAATTTAACAATACACAACAACCTGTTTGCTTGGAGACACCGTTGCCCCTGCAACAACAGCAGCACCAACCCACAACAACAACAACAACAACACCTGCAAAAGACAAAGAAGAGCAACAATCAGAAGGGTTTAAACAAATTAATATATCTAAAAAACGTAGAGCATAACAGAGAGGTAAATAAAGCAAGAGCACCAAAAATTAAGTAAATTGACCCAAGAAGCATCATAGCAGAGCACATCAAACCAACAATCAAAAGGGGATAATGGAGTGGAAGACCATAAATTAATCAGTAGGTCACATAGTACAACATGAACCAATGGTGATAGGTGTGCTTATCATGTATTGCAGGCTAGCACATAGCAAGAGAAGAAAATTCATTTCACATATGCAACAACAATAAAAACAATTCAGGTTGGTCACGTGACGATACATCCGTCTCACACAAATTATCCAGTTGCAGCACACACAATTCCTTCCTCAAGGTTTTATGCCTTTTATTTATGCCTTTTATTTATGCCTTTTATGTCCTAGCTAAAATTCCTGGTACAAAATAATTAGAAGGACGTCATAGTTAATTTTATGTTAGTGGAAAGGAACATAACATAAGCACACATCATGAGAGAGACATGTCAGTTCTAGCTAGTGCTCTTTCTCATACACGAAAAGATAGATTGCATCTACATAAAAAAAGAAGAAATCTTTACTTAGTAAAGTGTTTTTCTCAAAGATAGTTTCAAGAGAGGCCTGAAAAGAAAAGAGAGTGCTGATTCCAAACTTCAGCAACAGGAATAAACATTTGAGTGATGCCATGCGTATCAGCATATACATATTATACACAACTTGTTGATAAACAGAACTGAGAGTATACCTTACTGAGAAAATCCGCGACAACAACCCAAAGACATTCATATCAACACTCCTCAATTTATCATAATAGTAAAAAAACTTGGCTTGAAATATCAATAACTGAGCTCTGATAAGAAAATGAATCAAAGACAGATTATCCAAAGGCCCTTACTATTATGTAAAAATAGTGACAGCTCAAATGTGACCAAGAATCAAAGGAGCAGTGGCAGCAGTAATGGATGATAAATCAAAGACAGATTATGCGTCTCTTCCAGATCTCGCTGGTCGTGGTAGGCCGCACACGCGGTCGGTTGGCAGCTGCAAGAGTGGTGTGACGCACCATCGGCGCGAGCTTAGCGAGGGAAATAAATGGGGAGAAGCAGGCATGGGAGCGTGGTGGGGCCCTCCTAAGGGCGTCCAGAGCCAGGGCAAAAGCCAAAGGAAAACGGGTAAAGTGGAGAGGGCGCTCACCGTGGCCTTGTGGGCGTCGTCACCGATACCTTCCCTGCTCCCGGAGGCGTCACCAGCGGCGTTGAGGCTTGAGGACGAGGGAGAAGGGGTGGCCGGCGGTTCCTGCACTCCTCCCATCGAGCAACCTGAGAGAGGGAGAGGGTGGGAGGAACCTGAGTGTTGAGAAGGCGAGGTGCCCACGGCGCAGCAGGGCAAATCAGAGGATAGAACGGAGCTGAAATCATAGTAGAAGCGTTACATTCAAATCCATGCATAACCAATCTGTCATAGAAAATGCAGCCTGCTCCAAATCCTTCAATATCCAATAGCATATGTAGCCTGCTTCAAAGGCTAGTCCTCTCCATCTCAAATGTAGCCTACAACACAACCATAAAACCCATAAAACACTCATTAGCACACATGTACAATCAGTCAACTCCCCTGCCACCTGGAAACCAATGAACCATGAGGCAAATGACCAACAGAAAACTTCCTACAGAAATACTGTTTCCATTTCCCAAGTCCATAGAACTTGACATGAACAGAGTATTCCTATGCACAAACTCCAGTACTCCACAACAATTGAACTTAGCAAGCAATTATCATAGGGGGTCTTACAGGTCACTACAACCTGACTCCCGGAGTTTCTACTGGAGTAGAAAAGAACTAATAGAACAACACAACCATACTCATTTTGCTATATATAAGTCCACTGCAGGAGTTTGTACTGGATTAGAAAAAAACTAACAGAACCATACGACCATTCTCTTTGAGCAAATATGAGAAAAGGGAGCTAGCAGGTGCACAATGAGAACCATGCTCATGTAGTATTTTTCTAACCAAATAACAACAAAGAGTAAATCAGCAGCTAGCAGGTGATTCACTAACATAGGATATGCACATGAAAGAGACTTAGCTACAGGATAAATCATGAGACTGAGAGCAGCTGCATAGATCTGCAGATACTCTTCCTAATCCACTTCCTAATTTTTTCCATCTGCTAAATCAACATAGAAGAGGAATAGGAGCTTACTCATCATCTTCTTCTTCCCAGCAGCTCTGGAGGACTGCATCTCTGCCCCTTGGGATCCACCCCCCCCCCCCCGCAAATGAATAGATCGAAATATCAAATCTTGAGCGAATGAACTGGTAAATCCACGTGAGAGAGAGAGAGGGGGATGGGGGAAGTGGAGAGGGCGCTCATCGCTCACTTCGCACGGCGGATCGGAGGCTGCTCACTTCGCACGGCGGATCGGAGGCTGCTCACCTCGGGTCATCTTCTTCCTGGAGGTGCATGAATGCGAGGACGACGGTCTGACGCTCCTCTAGCCGATGGCGACGCCTCCAGGCAGAGCCGCTGCTCCTCCCGGTGATGACCACGTGATGGAGGAGGAGGAGGAGTGGCGGGGGGCTCCTGTCAATGGGTGGTGGTGGAGGCGGCCAGACCGGGGCGGTGACCTCTCTCGTCAGGGCCGGCGGCGAGCCGCGCTCTTCCCGCTGAGCACCGAGAGGGCGGGGAGGAAGAGACGACGCGACGGCGCGAGGGCGAGCGAAAGCGATGAGGCGAGGGCGAGCGGAGGCGGCGGCGCGGCAGGGAGCGTGCGGGCGCGGGGTTAGGGTTTGGAGAGATCGAGAAAGGGAGAGCAGGAGCTGGGACGCGAGAGTGCTGGCGCAGGAGGCGGCTAGGTTCTCTCCACAGGAGCGGCTACCTTTTATACACCTGTATGTGAAAAGACGGAAATGCCCCGGTGGGGGCATGGATATTACAAATTGTTGCAATTGGAATTTTATCTAACGGCTCACAACGATCTAGTAAATATCCGACGTCTCATGTGAGCCGAGCCCGAGATCCGACGGTCAGGATTGTAGAGGAAAACGCATCGGATGGCCAATATGCTCTGAGCTCTGAGAGAGCTCAGGTTTAGACAAGAATCTAACTATGGGATTTGTATTTGTGGGCCGGTTGCACCGTCTTTCGCAAGCAGAAAGAGGCCAGACCAACCAAAACAGAGAAAGGTATCTGGGATGAGAAGATGTTGCCAACTCAAAAAAAGAAGATGAAGATGTGTGTGTGTGTGTGTGAGTGAGAGAGAGAGAGAGAATTGGGTGAATGTGTGTGTTAGTATATATGTACGTATTATACAATATGTGTGAAAATTATATTGTAGTGTGAAAAAATTGCACTATTATATAGTATTTGTCCTTGCATTTATAAAAAAAAGTGCAATTTTGTAGTATAAATTGTGTGCAAGTTTTAGTCATCATTTATTTTTTATGTTATTTTTTATTTTCTTTCTTCTTTAAGGGTAGTATCAGTGCCACTAATTCATTCTTTCTTAGAAAACTTCATTTTTTTCTAAGGGTAATACTAGTGCCACTAACTAATTCATTGTTTCTTATAGAACTTCATTTTTTATATTTTATTTTCGTTTTTGTTTTAGTTTTAGTATATGGGGAAGAAGAAGACATGAGAAACAAGAAGGAAGATGGGCCTTTCGATCCCTATCGGATGGTGAAGAGCGATTTGACTGATCAATTGCAAAATTCCAGGCACATTTACATGGAGTCATCTGTTTTGTACAGCTTACTACGAATTTGATGAGTGAAAGACTTGGAGAATGTACCTTGTCTCCACCACTGACACGCTGTGTCAATATAGTCTTTTTTTTTTGCATAGTCAGAACGTGGTTTCTATGTTTTCTATGTAGTTGCAGCGTCTAGTGATGTACTTACCCTAATAGAATTGGAATAATCCAATTTCTAGGTGCGGTTGCAACCGTCGGCGCTTCCATCCCCTAAATCAAATGTGTGTGTGTGCGTGAGAGAGAGAAAGAGTGAGAGTGATCGACTCGTGTACGTGACAAATTTAAACGTTGGAGTAGCTAGTACATCAATCAAGCCTATTTAAGCAAGCTGCTCCGATCTCAACTCAAGTACCAAAGTTGCTCCGATCTCAACTCAACCTCGTACGTACCAAAGTTGCCATGGCTCCACCACCTCGTCCTGCGGCTCCTCCTAGCCAGCCTCTCCACTACCAGCGGCCAGCAGCCGCCTGTGCTGCACATGACCCTCGACGGGACGGTGACCACCAGGGCCAGCTATCTCTCTCAAGTGTAGCACTCATATTATATTGATATAGTTTTATATGTTTCACAAAACAGAAGTACCAACAGAATACATCAATCTATTTTTAATTGGTTTGACAAATGCAATACTTTTAGTCATATAACAGGGGATTGTGTTGAAGTGGGCTCCTCAGATGCACAAAGTGTTGGGCTAGGGCCTGAATCGTATTGACGCCAATATGGTCCAAACCTGGGTGGCACCTCGGTCCGAAAATCTCTTGATAGTGACCGGTGAACGACAGCGCTTGAAGCCCGACAACTTAGATTATTGGCCCTGAAAAGAGAACCAATTGCTGCGCCGGTTCTTGAAGGTGGAGAGGGTAGAGATAATCGTTGCAGAGTGTGAGGGTGGTGAGCACCCGACTTGTGGGCTCCTTGAGTTCGACCAGAAACAAGTTTGCCAGCGGCAATCTGAGTTGCTACGGGCGAAGAAGTGGGTGGCTGCTGATTGCGCCGCTAACGGTCTGGACCACAGCATGGTCGAGGTCGGCCATGAAGAGCAGGTACCTCAGCCGGTCAGGAACTGGACCTCCACCTTCTCGCGTACCTCCTGCAGCGCCTGGCCGGACCTGCAGTGCATAGACAGATGGATTGATTAGATAGACCACAATTTTTGCTGCACTAGAGCATCACTTGTCTTTTATTATTTGCGGGATATGGAAGCATCATTCATGCATGCACAATCACGGTAAGGAGCAGCACTAGAGCTACCAACAAACACAAAGGCCGATCGATTATAATTCAAATTGAAGCATTGATTCCCTGGAATTCAAATGGATCCATGATCTACTTACGACGTGACTCCACGCGCATACGCAAACATAAGAAAAAACACCATACCATTGTAATTGTGTCTAGTTCTTAGTGCTAATAGAATCATTTTATTGGAAAGAAACTAAGTTGATGCATGTTAGAGTCGTATTTGGAGGGGAATAAGGGATTATGCACACAAAGTTACTGCTCCCACAATTTTTTCTTACAAAAAATCAAGCTAGAGATCCTTTTTCTTAATAATTTAAGGATTGCTCACTACCCCTGCCGTGTGGTTGTGATGGATAAATAAATTAATCTGCATCCCACGCTAACCACCGACCGAATCAGTCGAGCTGAGTGTGCCAAGAATTAACTAAACTATTTTCGTACAATGAACGGGCACTCCCACGTTGTAATAATTTTCTGACCGAATGATTTGAAACACAACACATACACGATACATTTAATTAATGATGTGTGGTACAATTAATTGCATCATTGAACAAAGAACCTCCATCAACTATTACTCGAGGAAGGGCTAGTCAGTGTAGCCGACGACGGGTCGGAGATGTAGAAGGTCATCCTATCATACTTGTTCAGCTCTGCACCGATCTCAAATCTCTTTGGCAGGTGCGGGTTCGCCAGGAACGATCGCCCGAAGGAGACAAAGTCAATGTACCCCTCAGTGACCACCTTGACCCCTTCCTCACGGTCGTACCCGCCATTGGCCATAAATGTACCCTTGAACGCCTCCCTATATGGAAGCAAGCGCTTCGGGACCACCCGTCGGCCATCGACGATGGCCATCCTCGGCTCGACCATGTGGAGATAGAGGATG
The DNA here is from genome assembly GCA_039707655.1 of Elymus sibiricus. Taxonomy (NCBI): domain Eukaryota; kingdom Viridiplantae; phylum Streptophyta; class Magnoliopsida; order Poales; family Poaceae; genus Elymus; species Elymus sibiricus. Next base: position 22,607,458 of record CM077664.1, read on the forward strand.
TTGTAGTCGTTGAGCTTGGTGGACACGTGGAGTGCAAGGGCATGCGGGTCAGAGTCCTGGCAGTCCATGTAGTTGGTGAAGGGGGAGAGGCGGATGCCCACACGGTGGCCACCGACCTCCTTCATGACAGAGTCGACCACCTCGAGAGCAAAGCGGCACCGGTTTTCAATGCTGCCACCGTACTCGTCGTTGCGGTCATTCGCACTGTCCTTGAGGAACTGCTCGATGAGGTACCCATTCGCCCCGTGGATCTCCACGCCGTCAAAACCTGTTGTGCCATTGACATCAAAGAGGGCAATGCATGTATAGTTGTATACACGGTCAGCAAGTGAATTACACTATCAGTCTCAGAATATAGGAGGTTTTAGACATGAAGTAATTCTACAAACTATATATTTAGAAAATGTTTTCATGAAACTGTAAAGGTATCAGTTGTACTTAACAAAACTAAATCTTTTTGTCAACTAGTTATTTAAGAAAGAGAAGTTTGACAAAACACTTTGTTCAGAAAATCATGCACCGGCGCCAATGGCGTTCCTGGCGGCCTTCCTGAAGTCGTCGACGATCACAGGAATCTCCTCCACCTTGAGCCTCCTCGGTGGCGCGAACTCCTCTAGGCTCCCATTGTAGCTCATCTGTGGCCCACCCCCTTCTCCGTGCACGACAGCGGCGCGGTGCCGCCGGCCGGGCTGGTACCCGTAGGTGGACACGCGGCCGATGTGCCAGATCTGGCAGAAGATCAGCGCGCCCTTGGCGTGCACGGTGTCGACGATGTGTTTCCACTCCTCAACATGCTCCGCCGTCCAGACCCCCGGCATGTCGCGGTACCCCTGTGCCATGTCGGAGACGCCTGTGGTCTCCATGACGAGCAGCCCGCCGGCGGTGGCGCGCTGGGAGTACTACACGGCGGCATGCGGCTGCGGCATGTTGCCGTAGGAGCGCTGGATGGTGAGCGGGGCCAGGACGATCCGGTGGGCGAGGTCGAGCTGGCCCATCTTGTACGGCGTCAGTAGAGGGATGGGCTCCATTGCTGAAGAGCTAAAGAAGCTTTTTTTCCTGAGTTCCAAATGGTCGATCAATGGCGGTAGCTCAGGGTGGACGCCATGAGCGGGCTTTTTGGCCCCTTGTGGCCCGTTCGGTCTTGGCCCGCTTGGCCCTGGCCAGAAGAAGATACTGGCCGGTCCGGTTACGAAATTTAGGCTCGACAAACTGTCGGTCTGGTCTGGATTTTGACAGAGCCCCAGAGCAGGACCGACAAAACGCAGTCACCGCTGCCACTGTTCCTCTTCGTCGTGGCCACCGGCGCCGCCTCCTCCTCCTCCCATCCCAGCGCCGCCGTCGGCCGCCTCCTCCCCCTCCCTGCCTCCCATCCCGGCGACGCCGTCGGCCGTCTCCTCCCCCTGCCATCCCGGCTCCGCCTTGCTTGTGTTCGAGCTGGAGCACGCGCACGCCGGGGACGTGCAATGTAGTTCAGCGGCTGGCTGCACGCACGGCACCAGCGCACAGCATGCACGCACGGCTGGGTGCAAGCACGGCAACGGCGCACGCACGCACGCCCATCGGCGCACTGCACGCATGGCCACCGGCCTCCCCGCGACGAACCACCTTGTCCAAGAGGTCGGCAACTTGAGATCTCCTTCTCCGCGCAAGGATTTGACCGGATTCGCTCCGAAGCCGTCACCATCATCCTCCAACCCCAAGTCCGGCCACCGTCATTCGTCGTCGATTACCTCGCCGTCACTGCTTCCTCGGCCTCCTCGACCCCGCCATCGAGTTCGCCGTGAGTTTACGCACCTTTCCCCTTTGTTCCCCCTCTGATTAGGACCAGTAGCCGCCTCTTGCCATCATTGCCGACGCCATGGCCGGCCCTCTCGGTCTGGCCCGGGCTTCGGCGCCGCCGGTCCGGTTCCTGAAAACAGGACCACCAGGCTGCTCGGTCCGGTCCGGTCCGGACCGCTGGTGGCCGGTCCAAACGGCGGCTCGGTGAGGGATCGGACCGGCCTGGACCGTGTCCACCCTTAGCGGTAGCTGCCAGCTAGCTCGTGTGATCTGCAGGAGAAGGAGGAAGACGAAGATGCTCAGTGAGTGAAGTGGAGGCGATGGGCCGGGACATCCATTTTAAAGACAATTTTTCTTGGTATGCAATGATGTGATATGACATTTTTATGATACGATATGGTTATATTAACATTATTGCTATTATTAAAGTACGTGAGGAAGATGGGAGGCAGCGGTGCTGCTATCCGCTTGAGTCACATACATCATGGGTAGTATATTCTACTAATTATCTGCCACCGACGATGCAACAATTTCAGGGATCACATGTCACAGCGACGCATCAAGTTCTGTGCTTTTTGACACTGCCAGAGAGACAGCGGCAACAAGTGCTCCTCCATCGCCTTCATGGCTCCCTCTCTAATGGGACGATGATGTCTACTGTTGCCAATGAAAACTTAAAGTTTTTTTTGGGTTCTGTTTCTAATAAGGAATCCCATTCGGCGCTTCGGCTTTTGGCGGTGGCAACGGCCCCGGGGGGATGAAGCGTGTATCTGGGCTCGACGAAGTTTTCACTGACGTCAGATCCGCGCAGGGGTTGTGAAATGAGCACTGTCCCTACTTGCTTTGTGATGTCACCTTGATCGAGGTGTCACTCTTCAACTTCTGGAGCCTTGGCGGGTGGAATGCAATAAGCCAAGAACGGGGCATCCCTCCGGCGAATCGCCTTTTAATGGATTTTTACCCCCATCTCTCGCGGTGGGTTTTCTCTGGTGGTTTTAGTAGCCCTATGGGGCGTCTGGTTCTGATGCGGGTGTGGGAAAGGCATGAAAAGTCACTATTCTCGGTTAGAAGTGACTACGGTGAGCTCATTGATGGTGAAAGACTTGCATGACTTCATTAATGCTTACCACTTGAACAATGTAGTCTCTATTGTTTTCATTATTTAAATAAAAACACATGTTATTGCGAAATTATATTGAAAATACAAGGACACTTTTTATAAAAGAAATGAAGAGACTAAAAATGGCCTATTCGAATATTCTTGTAGGCGAGCACAATACAGTTCCATGCCTATGCCAGGTTTGATATGAGCTCGTGCGACTTAGGATCTCCCTCCCACTTTTGATAAATGATTGTCATGCAAAAAACTTTATGCCATATGTCCTTTTACAAATTTTAAATTAAAAACATAGCCAAAATCGTGTATCAGAGACTATAAAACTGAACACGTCAAATATTTTAGGAAGGAGAGAGTAATGTTTCTATAAAGAAAGCTTGAACAGCTTCAGCAATCATCATACAAAGTTTATTGCTAGATGAAACACAACACTTACACATACATTTAATTATCGACCTGCAGTACAATTAATTGCGGGGTCAAAGAAAGAACCCACACCGATGATTATTCAAGGAAGGGGTAGTCGGTGTAGCCAACGACGGAATCGGAGGTGTAGAAAGTCATCCTGTCGTACTTGTTCAGCTCCGCACCGTCCTCGAACTGCTTTGGCAGGTCCGGGTGTGCCAGGAATAGCCGCCCGAAGGCCACTAGGTCAAGGTACCCCTTGGTGACCACCTTGCCCTCTTCCTCACGGTTGTACCCACCATTGGCGATGAAGGTCCCTTTGAATGCCTCTCTGTACGGCAGTAGTCGCTTCGGCACCTCTTGTCGCCCATCCACGATGGCCATGCATCCTCGGCTCGATCATGTGGAGGTAGAGGATGCCGTGGTCGTTGAGTTTGGTGGACATGTAGAGCGCAAGGGAGTGGGGGTTAGAGCCGTGGCAGTCCATGTAGTCGGTGAAGGGGGGGAGGCGGATGCACACACGATGGTCACCGACCTCCTTGACTACAGCATCGACCACCTCGAGAGTGAAACAGCACCGGTTTTCGAGGCTTCCACCATACTCGTATGTGCGGTCGTTGGCGCTATCCTTGAGGAACTGCTCGATGAGGTACCCATTCGTCCCGTGGATCTGCACGCCGTCAAAACCTGCCACAACAAATAAGTGAATTGCTTTATCAATTCTTGAATAGATTACTTTTTAGATATGGACACAATCTTCAAGACGCATCTTTGACCCCTGGTATTTTATATTTACATGTTAGCAAATAAATCTATAGAATATATATTTTGAAACTAATTTTCATGATAAATATCTAAAACTGTTATTTTCTACCTAACAAAAGTTAAAAAACTGTACAAAATTTATATTTGGAAAAACAAATCATGAAAAATATCTAATGGTTCAATTTCTACTTAACAAAAATAAATTATATTTTGTCAATTAGTTTCCAATGAAAGAGAAAGTTTAACTGAACATGTTTTTATAGAAAATCATGCTTACTGTTTTGGCAAAAAAAATGTTGGAACAAAGTTATTAGTGTATATCAATAGCATACGTAGTTCGTACCTGCGTCGATGGCGTTCCTGGCGGCCTTCTTGTAGTCGTCGACGATCCCCGGTATCTCCTTCACCTTCAGCCTCCTCGGCGGTGAGAACTCCTCGAGATGCCCGTCGTAGCTCATCTATGGGCCCATCCCCTTGTCCGAGCTGGACAGCGGCGTGGCGCGGCGCCGCCGGGCTGGTACTCGTAGGTGGAGACGCGGCCAACGTGCCAGATCTGGCAGAAGATGAGCGCGCCCTTGGCGTGCACGGCGGCAATGATGGGTTTCCATGCCTCGACGTGCTCCGCCGTCCAGACCCCCGGCGTGTCGCGGTAACCCTGCGCCGTGTGGGAGACCCCCGTGGCCTCCGTGATGAGGAGGCTACCGGGGGTGGCCCGTTGGGCGTAGTACACGGCGGCGTGCGGCTGCGGCACGTTACCGTAGGAGCGCTGCCTCGTCAGCGGCGCCAGCACCACCCTGCAACATCAACATGGCCACCGGCCGTCGTGTCAGCCATGATCCATGCACGAGTGATCGAACACAAGTAGTGGTTGATCTCATTGGATGGTACGTACCTGTGGCCTGTGGGCGAGGTCGAGCTGGCCCATCTTGTACGGCGTCAGGAGAGGGATGGGCTCCATTGTTGAGCTAGCTATAGAGCTGCAAGCTTTTTTTGAGCTCCGATCGACCAATGCGCCAGCTAGCTAGCTCGTGTGATCTGCAGGAGGAAGAAGAAGATGCGTAGTGATTGGAGTTCAGGTGATGGGACATCCATATATAGATGATTGATATGATATTTATTACTTGTATGATATTGTTGACACACGAACACGTCACCGTGTACCCTCGACGCCGGGGGTGATGCACCGCAGCTCACGTCGAAGGAGGCCCGACCAGCAGCGCGATACGCAGGACAGCCGGTGGACGCTTTTGAAGACCCGAAACGCCGCACATCCGGGTGGGACCCCGTCTGGACGCGCGGCGGCTATGCGCTGCCCTAGGTCGACCTGATCGCCCCTAGGGCCTTGTGGATCGCTGCCCTCCTTCGCGAAGAACGAACGAAGAACGAGAAGAAAGATACAAGGGAGAGAGATAAAAAGTAGATGAACACGAAAAAGTAGTAGATTGATTTGTTCGATTGTGTGTTGTTCAATCGGCCGTCACCTCTTACATATATATGAGGCGGCTGGACTTTCCGTACAAGAAAAGGACTCAAATCCCGTCCAAAATATCAAAAGTTAACCTAACTCGGACTACGAGGGCCGGAACTTCCGGTCCGGCCCGGAACTTCTGGGCTAAAATTACATCAAGTAGTTCTCTTGCACCGCTCCTGCATGTTGCATATGACTTCGGATCGTGATTGTCCAAAAAGCAAAGTTGTAGATCTTGAAACGGAGAAAAACTCTTCTGTTGATCACTTTTTAATCTGTGGTCGTCTTGATATTGTTTTTGGGCCCGAAAATCTGCAAATAATGTTAAAACTTCAGTTTTCGGGGCGCACCGCGTGCATACTTTCTGTTTATCCCGGAACCTCCCTGGAAGTTTTGCCCGGAACTTCCGGGGCAGACTTCTGCAGCACACTGTTTTGGCTCTAACTTTTACATACGAACTCCGATTGAGACGATTTTTATATCAAAATCGACCGATTCGACGAGACGAAGACAATTCGTGTAGAAAGTTTTCTCATATGACGCCGTCTTGGAGGCTTAATTGGCCGAACAATACTCTGAATACAAAATCTTAGTACTTTGAGCATAGTTTCGGCCCTTGAGATGGGATTGGATGGCGATGGCCCAAACTTCAAAGATGTTCATGTCGACAGTACGGAACTTCTTCTTGTCGATCACTTCTTCATTTTTGGCCATCTTAATAATGTCTTGGGCCATGCCAAAATCTGGTGTCAACACATGCCCCCCTGTTTTTCGGCAAAACTTGCATGCCGAAAAATAATTTGCACGGAGCTTGTTCTAAGGACGATGTCAACACTCCATCGACCATTTGCATGTGCTTAGGACGATAAGTATATATCGGCCATTGCTTGTTTGAACCTCTTGATGCAAACTTGGGTGAAAACTTCTCAACTTCTATAACAATCCGACGATAAAGTTCCATAGATAGGCATCAAAGCCATCCGCCGAACCATCTCTTCCACCCTTCTGCTAGGATCTTGCAGATAATCAACAATGAACTTTCTCCGATCCTTGCTTTCGCCTGCATAAAAATTTCGTTAGTGGCCGAAGCGGTGGGCTCCTGTTCGGCCTCCCCTACGTTGGCAAGGCTAGACATCGGCCTTTGAGAAATATGAAACATGCCATGATCAACATGATAGCCGGATGCTTGTTGTGCCAACTCATTTGCTCTCCAATTGTCATGTCTAGATATATGAGCAATGCTAAAATAATCAAAAGTAGAAATTATATCTAGACGTTTATCAAGATAAACATTAAGTGATTCGTCAAAACATTGAAAGACTTTGGATATTTGTTGCACTACTAATAACGAATCACCGAAAGCCTCAATATGTGTAGTGCCTATGACAACCAAAAGCTCCAAGCAGAATAACATTGCATATTCGGCTTTGATTATTGTGCAAAAAATATTTTAAGCGGCATGAGGCTTCACAAAATAGCGCCATCAGGAGATATATAAACAACACCAATACCTTGGCCATTGTTATGAATTCAACCATCAAAACATAATCTCCATAGTACTAAAGAGACAAGGCTAATATCAATATTATGCATGTCATAAATCCGATGCTCAATAATAAAACCAGCTATGGTTTGGCCTCTCATAGATTTCAAAGAAGTGTAAGCAAAATCATATTCAAACAAAGTATGAGCCACTCGCCAATTCTGTGAATTGGCTTATGCAACATATATTGAATGGCATCGGTTATAATGTCTCAACTCCATGGAAGCATAACATAGGTATAAGTATAAATTTCAACGAATATGTGCCTTGTCTCGGTATCCAACTGTGCTAAGGACAATGTCAGAATACTGCACCGGCCATGCTTAGATAGATTCTCAGGCCGATAGTCAAATACCGTCCATTACCATAAGTTGTGTGTATACTTCATCCACCAAAGCATGTATAGCCGAAGTAAACAAATGAAATCACAATCAAGTATTTCGGCCGTTTGGATCAGCAACAAATTTGTAGCTAATCAAATGTATAATGATTTGGTAATACCCTTTCATGATATAAGAAATTATATTGCAACCATGGATCAAAGTAAGCCCATGGAGGGTAACCAATCATAGCTGGGGATGAGTTCCATGGCATAGACATCAATGAGATGTTTGATGAATATGGATGATGTGCTAACCGAAGATTTTGAGGGGGTGATGAAAACCTCCGGCTGAATTGTTTACTCCTTTCATTCTTCTCCTTCTTCACTTTTGTAACACATGTTGTAATAGAAGGCTGGACATCATTTTTATTTTGACTGCTCCTCTTCGGAACCCATGCCATGTTCTTCTTTCTCAACTCTTGTGCACTAAGCTTTTGTAATTCCTTCTTTTGCCAATACGATAAGCCGAGTGGGCACCTCGGCTGTGATTCTGTGTCGACCAATGGAAACTCTTTTTTGGCCTTGTGCACCCTCAACTTCTTTTCTTCAGATTTGGCACTTTGATTTTTAACAATTGATTGCTTCACTTCTTTGCCTTTTGTAGCCAATTTTAACTCTTTAATTGGCTCTTTATCTTTTAAGATCAAATATGAATTAGCACTCTTGCGACCATCTTTTTTAAATCGATATACTTGCTTGACCACCTCTATCCTCTTTCTTGAGCTCCGGACCGATTATTTTTTATTGAAACGGTCTTGAACATATGACTGCTCACTGAACGTTGGTCTTCTTGGAGCTGCATAATATTGGTGAGATGGTTTATAATGAGATGGAGAATGTGCGCTTGTATCATACTTGTCCCATGGTGGATATGTATTTACGTGAGCATAGGGAGGCATCCACGACATTGGCATTGGCGGCCCAAAATAAGCATATGAATATGTTGCATTGAAATTCTCACTTTGCCAACACTGGTCCTCGGATTTGCGCCTAGGGGGTGATCTTGATGCTTTTGCATCAGTTGACCGATAAGCACTTTTCTCTTCACTCTTCTTTTGATATTTATCTAATAATTGTGCAAAAGTGACTTTGGATTTCTTGCGCTTGTGCTTACTGCGGCCTTTATCTCCTTTGGCTTGACTTGCATCGATCTTTCGATTTTCTTGTTGCCCCCCAGTCCTTGACGTCTTCATTGTAGCTTCGATTGAATTCTTGCCCTCAAGATTATGTTCATTGTGCTCTTCAACAACTTGTTTACTTGAAAGCTTGATCCCATCACCTGTAGTTTTTTCCTTCTCTTTAAATGGATCGGCTTGAAGCAGCCGATGCAAAAATTGTTTGCCATCAGGACCAATTGGAATAGACTGGTCATCTCTTGGTGTTTCAACAAATTTCAATCATCCTTTTTCAATGGCCGATTTAACTATTTGATGAAACATGTTGCAATCCTCAAAATTATGCTTGAACGAATCATGCAACCTACAATACATTCGTCCTTGGATAGATGGCTCGACATGGTGATCAAGAATTCTAATATAATTATTTCTCAACAACAAATCAAAGGTTTCATCACACATGTTTGAATTGAAGGTATACCTTTTATTTTCTAGCCGATCTTGCTGTGAGAACGGCTTTGGAAGTAAGCACACGAATGGTTCGGATTTGGCATCCCCCCATTCGGCTATGCATTGTGTTTTGCATTCTATCTCCGATGTCTTTGAAAAAGAAATTATACTTGCATCGGTTTTCTCAAAAGAATCCAAACTTGCCTTTTTGTTTCTGAAACAAAAATAGTTAAAACATACATGTCTCAATTGAGACCAAGTGTAAGCCAAGTATGAAACAAGCAAAGCTACCCATGTAGATATAAAATTTAAACTAAACAATGGGAAAGGCTTTGGCTGAAATAATATGTCATTATCGGTCTCTGTAAATGGCGCAATGGGTTGACCGATATGCTCTATAACAATTTTTGTGCTAACAAGTAAATTACCCTTCTTCATTGGTCTTTCAAAATTACTTATGATAATTTTTCTAATAGATGCATCAACAATAAAGTTGTGACCAAATCTGAAAATAGGTAAATCACTTGCTAGACATACCTCTTCAAATATGTTGGGAAAGCATGATGGTGGTGTGTCTTGAACAATATCGTGCTTCGCTTCTGGATGGCTTCCCAACACCTCGTTGTCCTCTTTTTCTCGATTCTGTGCATCATTACATTGAAGATCTTTGTCAACCGAATTTTGTTCGGCTATATGTTCTTGCTCTTGAAGCTCGTCAATTTCTATGGCACGAAACTCATAGGGCAAGAAGTAGGTTCCATTAACTTCAGAAAAATCAAGCATGGTCGTTTTGCCATGCTTGCCATGCCCTATCTCAATAAAGCTTGCCTCTTTCGATTTGATGGATTCGGCATATATACTACTTGATTCGGCTTTTTCAACCGAAGCACTTTCATGTTCCGAATCATCCTTCTTTTCATTGATTCTACCAATTGGCAATGCTTCTTTTCTTTGAGCCAATTCTTTGTCTGTTTCTTCCTGGTGGCGAGTGGCAAAATAGGTTTTAAGCTTTTTCTCAATTTCAGCCCACTCCGGATACGATTGCCCCCCAATGCTATTAGATTCTTTCGGCAATGACACATGGGTGTTGCCGAAACTTTGCAATTGTGTAGGGGTTGTATAATATGATGTAGTACTCGGTGAAGGCATATGCATTGTTGTAAAACCATATTTTTGCTCGCCAATTTTATCAATTGGCAAAGATTCATCTTCTTGCAAAACTCTAGCTTTTATTGCAGTATAATCAGGAACTAGCCCCTTATGATGTTCTTCAAGGCAAAGAGCACTAATCTTGTTATTTCAGGCTATATCCCTTTTTAATGTAGCCACTTCCCATTCTGTAAGGGATGGCTCCACAATATTTTTAGATTCTTTCGGCAGTGAGGTGTTGCCGAAATTATGCAATTGCGTAGAGGATGCATTATATGCTACAATATTAGATGAAGGCATGTGCACGCCTGCAAAATTTTCACTTATTCGGCTATAACCATGAAGGTGCGGAGCCGAATTATGAGCATCTACAGTCGTATACGGTGCCGAAAAATGAGGTGTAGCATATGACGGTTGAGAGTAACTGGCCGAATAGCTAGTAGTAGCATGGCCAATTCTCCCATCCATCGGCACGGTTGAACTAGTATATTGCAAATTAGTTGCCGATGAATAAAAAGGTGAAACACTTTGTCGCATGCTATTGGAAGTTCCTACATTGGGTGTTTCAACTTGATTGGCCAAACTCATCATGTTGTTCATCGGCATAATGATTTGTGGGGTTGCCGATGCATGAGAGTTGGAATACATATGGTACATGTTACTAGCATCATAAGAAGTTGAAGCATGTAAATTACTTGCAATTGGCCTTTGCACGTAATTAGATGCATGATTGAAAAAACAAGGGTTGGCCGATAGAGTATACTCATTGAGCGATCTAGTAACACCATATGAATTATTTGCATCTACACTAAGGGATTGGGTATTCATATTACCTTGTAGATTGCAAACCTTAGATGACGATCTCTTCGTAGCAAGAACGGGCTGGAGACCGTTCAAAGCTTCGCCCCCAGCGGAGTCGCCAAAAAGTGTGTTGACACACGAACACGTCACCGTGTACCCTCGACGCCGGGGGTGATGCACCGCAGCTCACGTCGAAGGAGGCCCGACCGGCAGCGCAATACGCAGGACAGCCGGTGGACGCTTTTAAAGACCCGAAACCTCGCACACCCGGGAGGGACCCCATCTGGACGCACGGCGGCTATGGACTGCCCTAGGTTGACCTGATCGCCCCTAGGGCCTCGTGGATCACTCCTAGGGCCTCGTAGATCGCTGCCCTCCTTCGCGAAGAACGAACGAAGAACGAGAAGAAAGATACAAGGGAGAGAGATAAAAAGTAGATGAACACGACAAAGTAGTAGATTGATTTGTTCGATTGTGTGTTGTTCAATCGGCCGTCACCTCTTACATATATATGAGGCGGCTGGACTTCCGTACAAGAAAAGGACTCAAATCCCGTCCAAAATATCAAAAGTTAACCTAACTCGGACTACGAGGGCTGGAACTTCCGGTCCGGCCCGGAACTTCCGGGCTAAAATTACATCAAGTAGTTCTCTTGCACAGCTCCTGCAGGTTGCATATGACTTCGGATCGTGATGGTCCAAAAAGCAAACTTGTAGATCTTGAAACGGAGAAAAACTCGTCTGTTGATCACTTTTTAATCTGAGGTCGTCTTGATATTTTTTTTGGGCCCGAAAATCTGCAAATAATGTTAAAACTTCAGTTTTCGGGGCGCACCGCGTGCATACTTTCTGTTTATCCCGGAACCTCCCCGGAAGTTTTTCCCGGAACTTCCGGGGCAGACTTCTGCAGCACACTGTTTTGGCTCTAACTTTTACATACGAACTCCGATTGAGACGATTTTTATATCAAAATCGACCGTTTCGACGAGACGAAGACAATTCGTGTAGAAAGTTTTCTCATATGACGCCGCCTTGGAGGCTTAATTGGCCAAACAATACTCTGAATACAAAATATTAGTACTTTGAGCATAGTTTCGGCCCTTGAGATGAGATTGGATGACGATGGCCCAAACTTCAAAGATGTTCATGTCGACAATACGGAACTTATTCATGTAGATCACTTCTTCATTTTAGGCCATCTTAATAATGTTTTGGGCCATGCAAATATCTGGTGTCAACAGATATGATATGGTTATACTAACATTATTGTTGTTAATATTAAAGTTGTGGCCCAGATCACCAGATGGCTGAGGAAGATGAGAGGCAACTGCGAGACTTTGCTCCGGCTGCTAATTTAGCCGCCTAGCTCGATCGATCACATACATCATAGGTGATGTAAGCATTGAACATAACTAGCTAGGCATCCTAGTATATTCTGCCACCGACGGTCGACGCAACAGTTTCAGTGCTCACATGTCATAGTTATACGTCTCCAACGTATCTATAATTTTTGACTGTTCCATGCTATATAATATCAATCTTGCATGTTTATGATGCATTTATATGCTATTTTATATCATTTTCTGGGACTAACCTATTAACCTAGTGCCCAGTGGCAGTTGTTGTTTTCTGCTTGTTTTTGGTTTTCCAGAAATCAGTACCAAACGAAGTCCAAATGGCACAAAACTTTTTGATGATTTTTTTCTAGACAAAAGAGACCCTGTAAGTTTCGGGAGAGAGCAAGAAGGCAGACACGTGGAGCACAAGCCACCAGGGCGCGCCCAGGGGCGGGGGCCTTGGTAGCTTGTGGGCCCACGTTAGCTCCGTTTGACCTAATTCCAGCTCTATAAATTCTCTAAAATCGCGAAACCAACAAAGAGCCTGCCAAAACATTTTTTCCGCCACCGCAAGTCTCTGTTTCTTCGAGATCCCATCTGGGGACCTTTTCCGGTACTCTGCCGGAGGGGGATTCGATCACGGAGGGCCTCTACATCAACCTTGCTGCCCTTCCGATGATGCGTGAGTAGTTCACCACAGACCTACGGGTCCATAGCTAGTAGCTAGATGGCTTCTTCTCTCTCTCTGATCTTCAATACATTGTTCTCCTCGATCTTCTTGGAGAACTATTCGATGTAATTCTTCTTTGCGGTGTGTTTGTTGGGATCCGATGAATTGTGGGTTTATGATCAGATTATTCATGAATATTATTTGAGTCATCTCTGGATTCTTATATGCATGATTGCTATAGCTTTGTATTTCCCTCCGATCTATCGGTTTGGTTTGGCCAACTAGATTTATTTATCTTGCAATGGGAGGGGTGCAATGTGATGGGTTCGGTCTTGCGGTGCTCAATCCCGGTGACAGAAAGGGATATGACAAGTATTGCATCGTTGCCATTAAGGGTAAAATGATGGGGTTTATTCATATTGCTTGGATTTACTTTGTCTACATCATGTCATCTTGCTTAAGGCGTTACTCTGTTCTTATGAACTTAATACTCTAGATGCATGCTGGATAGCGGTCGATGGGTGGAGTAATAGTACTAGATGCAGGAAGAAGTCGGTCTACTTGTCTTGGACGTGATGCCTATATATGATCATTGCCTTGAATATCATCATAATTATGCGCTTTTCTATCAATTGTCCAACAATAATTTGTTCACCCGCCGTATGCTATATTCAAGAGAGAAGCCTCTAGTGAAAACTATGGCCCCCAGGTCTATTTTCCATCATATATAAACCAAAACATCTTGCTGCAATTTATTTACTTTTTTTTTGCTTTTGTGTTTTACTTTATTTATCTATCACTACGAGATTTGATCCTTGCAATTAATCGCCAAGGGATTGACAACCCCTTGTTTTGCGTTGGGTGCAAGTATTTGGTTTTCGTGTGTGTAGGTGCTGCTAACGAGGTCGTGCCTGTTTCTCCTACTGGATTGATAACCTTGGTTCTTAACTGAGGGAAATACTTATCTCTACTGTACTGCATCTCCTTTCCTCTTCAAGGATTGTACCAACGCAGCTTACAAGTAGCAGGAAGAATTTCTGGCGCCGTTGCCGGGGAGATATCACCACAACCTATCAGGTAGGTACACGCAAACTATCATCTACTTGCATTTATTGTATTTGCCATTTGCCTCTCGTTTTCATCTCCCCCACTTCCAAAACAATTTTACTAAAAAACAAAAATATTTTTCGTTTACCTTTTTGTTCGTTTGCTTGTTTTCTCGTTTGTTTGCTTGCTTTGATCGTCTTCATGTCAACACTCAAATAACAGGAAGTAAACATGAAAATAAAGATGGATCCTCATCCACTTGCTAATCTTTTCAAAAGAAACAATTATGATGAACCAATTGTTAGTGAGTTGAGTGCACTTGATTTTTTCTATGAAGTTTTGCTTGAAAATCGTGAATCTGAAAATTGTGATGAAGTGTTGAAAGAAGAAATTTATAAAGTGATTCATGATATCTCCTTGAATGAAAAGCATGATTGTAATAATGTTATTATAAATTCTATTAATGTCAATTGTGCTAATGATATGCAAAACTACAGGTTTGGTGATGACGATTTTGCTATGTCCATTACTTATTGCAATGATCATGATTGGGGTGACTATGCTTCTTATGATCTTGAAAATTTATTTGAGCCTCATGATGAATATGACATTTATAATAATGTTTGCAATAATATCGAAAGTGGGTTTGAAAGAGTGTCAACTTTAGGTAATAATGATCCCATTGGAGAATTATCAATCTTGTGAATTTTTTGATGAAAGTGGGCTTGGAGAGGTATTGACTTTAGTTGATGATAATCCCACTATTTTGGAAGAGTGTCAACTATGCATGAATGTGGATCATGTAGAAAATATCTTATGTGATATCTATATCGTTGAATTTGAATATGATCCTACATGTAATTATTATGAGAGAGGAAAATATGGTTATAGGAATTTTCATGTTCAATTACCTCTCTTGAAGTTCAAATTGCTAATGTTTTGTTCTTCTTCCATGCATATGCTAGATATTTCTTGTCTTGATAATTTGTTTGTTTATAAAATGCCTATGCATAGGAAGTATGTTAGACTTAAATGTGTTTGTCACATGTTTTATGATGCTCTCTTTGTGTTTCAATTCTTGTCTTTCATGTGAGTATCATTGAAATCTTAAGCCTATCTTAATGGCTATAAAGAAAGAGCTTGTTGGGAGACAACCCAATAGTTATCATTTATGTTATTTGAGTTTTCACACAATTATGCTTCTGTTATGATTGTGTTTTTGTATTTAAATTAGTGTTTGTGCCAAGTAAAGCCTTTAGGATGATGCGGGATAATAGTTGCTTTGATTCTGTGAAAAACAAAAACTTTTACGCTCAGTCCAGAAAATTCTAAAAATCACTCGAACGTGTTTTAGCTCTGAATTTTTTACAAATGATTGATATACAAATTTTCCACGTTGTCCTAATTTTTCAGAATTTTTGGAGGTTCAGAAGTATGGGTTTTATTCAGATTGCTACAGACTGTTCTGTTTTAGACAGATTCTGTTTTCGTTGCGTAGTTTGCTTGTTTTGATGGATTTATGGTTCGTATCGGGGGGTATGAGTCATGGAGTAGTTAGAATACAGTAGGTATTATGCAATTATAAAATATGAATGGGTTTATAACAGTACCTATGGTTTGTGATTTGGTTGTTGTACTAACGGATCTCACGAAGGTTTTGTTGAGTTTTGTGTGCTGAAGTTTTCAAGTTTTGAGTAAGATCATGATGGATGAAGGAATAAGGAGTGGCAAGAGCCTAAGCTTGGGGATGCCCGAGGCACCCCAAGATAATATTTAAAGAGACTCAAGTGTTCAAGCTTGTGGATGCCCCCGAGTGGCATCCCCTCTTTCTTCTGCCAACCATCGGTAAGTTACTTGGAGCTATATTTTTATTCATCAGATGATATGAGTTTTGCTTGGAGCGTCGTGTATTATAGTGGTCTTTTGCTTGTTTTCTTTTTAGTTTGCCACAATCATCCCTTGCTGGACACACCTTTTTAGAGAGACACGCATTTATTCGTGATTTGTTAGAACACTCCTTGAGCTTCACTTATATCTTTTGAGCTAGGCAGTTGCTCTAGTGCTTCACTTATATCTTTTTGAGCACGGCGGTGGTTATATTTTAAAGAAATAGTTGCACTCTCATGCTTCACTTATATCTTTTTGAGAGTCTCATAAATAGTAATGGCAATTTGCACGGGTTATGAAATTGGTCCTAATATGATAGGTATTCAAGAAGGATATAATAAAAACTTTCATGTAGATCAATGAATATGATTAGTTTGATTCCTTGCAATAGTTTTGCGATATTAAGGCGGTGATATGTGGGAGGTACTAGTGAATGATTGTGGTTTAGTAAGAATATTGGTGTTAAGATTTGTGATTCCCGAAGCATGCACGTATGGTCTGTCGTTATGCGATGAAGTTGGAGCATGATTTATTATTGATTGTCTTCCTTATGTGTGGCGGTCGGGGGCGCGCGATGGTTAACTCCTACCAACCTCCCCCCTAGGAGCATGCATAGTAGTACTTTGCTTCGAGGGCTAATAGACTTTTGCAATAAGTATGTGAGTTCTTTATGACTAATGCGAGTCCATGGATTATACGCACTCTCACCTTTCCGCAATTTGCTAGCCTCTCCGGTACCGTGCATTGCCCTTTCTCACATTGAGAGTTGGTGCAAACTTCGCCGGTGCATCCAAACCCCGTGGTATGATACGCTCTATCACACATAAGCCTCCTTATATCTTCCTCAAAACAGCCACCATACCTACCTATTATGGCATTTCCATAGCCATTCCGAGATATATTTCCATGCAACTTCGACCGTTCCATTTTTATGACACACATCGTCATTGTCATATTGCTTTGCATGATCATATAGCTGACATAGTATTTGTGGCTCAGCCACCATTCATCATTTTTCATACATGTTACGCTAGTATCATTGCACATCCTGCTACACTGCTAGAGGCATTCATATAGAGTCATATTTTGTTCTAGTATCGAGTTGTAATTCTTGAGTTGTCAGTAAATAGAAGTGTGATGATCATCATTATTAGAGCATTGTCCTAGTGAGGAAAGAATGGTGGAGACTGATGAGTCCTCGAAAAAGTGGGGATGAGGTCCATGAGACTGTTCTAAGAAAAAAAAAGAAAAAAAAAGAAAAGAGAAAAAAAAGAAAAAAAGAGAGAAAAAAAGAAAAAAAAAGAAAAGAAAAAAAGAGAGAGAAGGGGCAATGTTACTATCGTTTTTCCACACTTGTGCTTCAAAGTAGCACCATGTTCTTCATATAGAGAGTCTTCTATGCTTTCATTTTCATATACTAGTGGAAAATTTTCATTATAGAACTTGGCTTGTATATTCTGAAGATGGGCTTCCTCAAATGCCCGAGGTCTTCATGAGCAAGCAAGTTGGATGCCCACCCACTTAGTTTTCATTGTTGAGCTTTCATACACTTATAGCTCTTACTGCATCCGTTGCATGGCCATCCCTACTCCTTGCATTGACATCAATTGATGGGCATCTCCATAGCCCGTTGATTAGCCCCGTCGGTGTGAGACTATCTTCTTTTTTGACATCCCCTTATTGATCTCTACCATTATATTCTATTCCACCCATAGTGCTATGTCCATGGCTTGCGCTCATGTATTGCGTGAGGGTTGAAAATGCTGAAGCGCGTTAAAAAGTATGAACCAATTGCTTGGCTAAAACCGGGGATGTTCATGATAAATATTTTGTGTTAAGAAGATGGAGCATGTTAGGATTATATGATTTTGTAGGGATAACTTTCTTTAGCATTTTTATTTTGAAAGGCATGATTGTTTGTTGGTATGCCTGAGTATTGATATTTTTATGTCAAACTATAGACTATTGCTTTGAATCATTTGGATCTTAATGTTCATACCTAAAAAGAGATTACATGATAGACATGTTAGGTAGCATTCCACATTAAAAATTCTGTTTTATCATTTACCTACTCAAGGACGAGCAGGAATTAAGCTTGGGGATGCTGATACGTCTCCAACGTATCTATAATTTTTGATTGTTCCATGCTATTATAATATCAATCTTGGATGTTTATTATGCATTTATATGCTATTTTATATCATTTTCTGGGACTAACCTATTAACCTAGTGGCCAGTGCCAGTTGTTGTTTTCTGCTTGTTTTTGGTTTTCCAGGAAATCAGTACCAAACGAAGTGCAAATGCCATGAAACTTTTTGATGATTTTTTTCTGGACAAAAGAGACCCTGGAAGCTTCGGGAGAGAGCCAGAAGGCAGACACGGGGAGCACAAGCCACCAGGGCGCGCCCAGGGGGGGCGCGCCCTGGTCGCTTGTGGGCCCACGTTAGCTCCGTTTGACCTAATTCCAGCTCTATAAATTCTCGAAAATCAGGGAACCAACAGAGAGCCAGCCAAAACACTTTTTCCGCCGCCGCAAGTCTCTATTTCTTCGAGATCCCATCTGGGGACCTTTTCCGGTACTCTGCCGGAGGGGGATTCGATCACGGAGGGCCTCTACATCAACCTTGCTGCCCTTCCGATGATGCGTGAGTAGTTCACCACAGACCTACGGGTCCATAGCTAGTAGCTAGATGGCTTCTTCTCTCTCTTTGATCTTCAATACAATGTTCTCCTCGATCTTCTTGGAAAACTATTCGATGTAATTCTTCTTTGCGGTGTGTTTGTTGGGATCTGATGAATTGTGGGTTTATGATCAGATTATTCATGAATATTATTTGAGTCATCTCTGAATTCTTATATGCATGATTGCTATAGCTTTGTATTTATCTCTGATCTATCGGTTTGGTTTGGCCAACTAGATTGATTTATCTTGCAATGGGAGGGGTGCATTGTGATGGGTTCGGTCTTGCGTTGCTCAATCCCAGTGACAGAAAGGGATATGACACGTATTGCATCGTTGCCATTAAGGGTAAAACGATGGGGTATATTCATATTGCTTGGATTTACTTTGTCTACATCATGTCATCTTGCTTAAGGCGTTACTCCGTTCTTATGAACTTAATACTCTAGATGCATGCTGGATAGCGGTCGATGGGTGGAGTAATAGTAGTAGATGCAGGCAGGTGTCGATCTACTTGTCTCGGACGTGATGCCTATATATGATCATTGCCTTGAATATCATCATAACTATGCGCTTTTCTATCAATTGCCCAACAGTAATTTGTTCACCCACCGTATGCTATGCTCACGAGAGAAGCCTCTAGTGAAAACTATGGCCCCCGGGTCTATTTTCCATCATATATAAACAAAAACATCTTGCTGCAATTTATTTACTTTTATTTTTCTTTTGTGTTTTACTTTATTTATCTATTACTACGAGATTTGATCCTTGCAATTAACCGCCAAGGGATTGACAACCCCTTGTTTTGCGTTGGGTGCAAGTATTTGATTTTCGTGTGTGTAGGTGCTGCTAACGAGGTCGTGCGTGTTTCTCCTACTAGATTGATAAACTTGGTTCTTAACTGAGGGAAAAACTTATCTCTACTGTACTGCATCTCCTTTCCTCTTCAAGGATTTTACCAACGCAGCTTACAAGTAGCACACAGCGACGCATCAAGTTCGGTGCTTTCACTAATGCAGAATTAGTTAGCCGTGGGACCTTATCAATGGCAGGCTCACCTTTGCACCCGCCACTGATAATAGGGCCAAATACCAGTGGTGGGCATAGAGTCTGGCCCGCCATTGGTAATAACTTGGCAGTGTCAGGCTGACTCTGCGCCCGCCATTGGTATTTGGCCACTTATCAGTGGCGGGTGCAAATATGGGCCCGCCACTGGTACCTATTTGTAAGTTCACCTATGGGTAAGCTAATGGCACACTTACCAGTGGCGGGTCCAACTTTTTTCCCGCCACTGGTAAGCTTCGCCTAATAATTGAACTGAGTGTACAATAGCTTTCCCCACTCTCCGACCTTCACTTCTTTTTCCTCCTTCACTTCTCTTCTCCCCCTCCAAGCCTCATTCTCTCCGTCCTACTCCACCCACCTCCCACACCTTAGGGATCTCCATTTTTTTGATCTAGATCTAGCTCTCCACCCTCCCAACAAGCTAGCTAGATCTAGATCTAGCCACACTCTCTCCTCCACATCTCCCCTACATACGCATTAAAGACTACACACACTCTCTCTCTCTCTCTCCTCCATTGATATAGCTAGCTAGGTCCCCAAAATCCCTCTCACCTTCATAATTTTTCAAATTAATTAGTATCTCCTCTCCGCCTTAAGCTTTCACCGCCATCGGCCGGCCGGCCTCCCGCGCAACTCCATCGGTGCGTAGGTGAGATTTATTTTTGTGGCCATCGAATGAATTGAAATGAAATGTATATTAATTGTTGTCGTGACATGTATTGATTGTATGAGATGAATACTTGTGTAAGTTTGTCTTCTCGGCCATCGAGCCATGACGACTTTCTTGTTGCGTGCACATGCATGCATATATGTGTGGTACCGGCCATCGAGCCGAGACAACAACTTCAAGTTGCTCCATGTTTCTTTTTTCAGGGAATATATATGAGTTTCCAATGTTTTGACAAAATATTGATTCGTTAACGTTTTGTCAAAATTCTGGTACACTTGATTTGTGTCATTTTTAGCAAAGGTCATGCCAAAAATTTCCATGGCCTCTTTTGATACTACTTAATTAATTGCATTATATCTTATAGGTATCAATCAAACGATGGATCGGAGTTGGATGTATAACTTATGCAAGTACGTTTGAATGAGTTCTTAGATTTTGCTGAGCAAGATATGGTGCGAAGGGGTGGCACAAAGATATGTTGTCCGTGTCGTGAATGCAAAAACATGAGGATGTACACAAGGGCCTCTAGCACTTTGCATCATCACTTGATGACGCATGGTTTCATGGCTGGTTATACATGGTGGAGAAGTCACGGTTAGGTGGATGAGGGGTCAGATGAAGAAGCGGGACATGGAGAGCCGGAAGAAGAAGGGATGGAGCACCAAGAAGCCAAACATGATCAAGAGGCCGGACATGATCATCAAGAGGCCAGACATGAAGAGGCTAGACATGATCAAGAGGCCGGACATCAAGAGGCCAGATATGAAGAGGCCGAAGCGGACACGGGAAGCACGAGGGACATGTTGGTTGGAATGGTCCAGGACCCTCATGTGCAAGAGTTGATTGTGAAAGGGACTACTAACGAGAGACGGCTCGTAGAGAGGCTGCCAAGTTGGCGACACTTGCGAAAGACTCGAAAACTCCATTGTATGATGGTTGAGATCCCAAGCAAAACCGCCTCGGTGTCACGCTCAATCTTTTAGACCTCAAGGTAAAACACAATAGCACTGACACATGCCTCGATAAGACGTTGGAGTATCTACATGAAGTTTTTCCGGAGGGGAACATGTTTCCTAAGAGTATCGATGAGGCCAAGAAGGTCATGTGCCCTCTAGATTTGGAGGTGATCAAATACCACACATGCAAGTATGACTGCATCATTTATCGAAACGAGCATGAGAACCTAACAAAGGGTCCAGAGTGCAACACACACCGATACCAGCGGGGAAAGAACACTCAACCAGATGGTGAGAACGGACAGAAGGGCGGTAGCACTCCTCAGAAGATTGTATGGTACTTTCCACTCATTCCCCGTTTGAAGCGTCTATACGGAAACAAGAAAGAGGCAAAGCTCATGCGTTGGCATGCTGAGGAGATGAAGCTAGATGATGATGTGCTGAGACACCATTCAGATGGTTGCTAGTGGAAAGCACTCGATGACGAATTCCCCTATTTCCGAGGAGAACCGAGGAATGTCAAAATCGGTATTAGCACGGATGGACTCAATCCTTTTGGGAAGCAGAGCAGCACGCACAGCACCTGGCCCGTGGTTGTATGCATCTACATGAAGTTATCTCTCAGAAGCCGATCAGTAAGAAGCGTTGCCACAGACTACAGAAAGAGATCATTGTCATGCTATGTGAGCTTCAGATCTACTTCCCGCCCGCATTCTTTGATGTCATGGTACATCTCCCGATCCACGTTTTCACGGAGATCATTGACCCGGGCCTAGTATTCTTGCACAACATGTTCCCGTACAAAAGGTTAAATAGGTTCCTCAAGCAATACGTTCATAACAGGTCCCATCTGGATGGAAGCATCATCCAGGGCTTTCTGACCGAGGAGTGCCTGTTGGTCTATCTGTTAATAAGCACATTGGCAGGCTTGATGGTGTAGGTCACAAACGCGGAAAGAGGGATTTGCTTGTGGAGCTTGGCGAACCCAACCGACGCCATGACTATGAGAGAGCGCACACAGTGGCGTTACATCACCTTGAAGTGGTCATCCCGTTTGCAATGATACACATCAAAAAATTAAAACAAAAGTACGTTAGCCTTGGGCAAAGGAGGACCGAGGAGCAAATCACGATAGAGCACAACTCCCACTTTGCGTGGTTCAGAAAGTACATTCAAGAGAATCCATTGCCATCGCATGATGACAGAGCAAAGACATTGTTCTCCTTGGCACGAGGCCCGATGATGAATCTCATGACATACCAAGCATATGATATCAACGGATACACATTCTATATGGAGGCTAGAGACCACCAGAATGGTATGTAGCTTGGCGGACCCAACCGACGCCATGACTATGATAGAGCGCACACAGTAGCGTTACAGCATCTTGAAGTGGTCATCCCGTTTGCGACGATGCACATCAGAAAATTAAAACAAAAGTACGTTTGCCTTGGGCAATGGAGGACCGAGGAGCAAATCACGAGATAGCATAACTCCCACTTTGCGGCTTGGTTTAGAAAGTACATTCAAGAGAATTCATTGCCATCGCATGATGAAAAAGCAAACACATTGTTCTCCTTGGCACGATGCCCCATGATGAATCTCGTGACATACCAAGGATATGATATCAACGGATACACATTCTATATGGAGGCCACACTACCTGGAAAGGGCTTATAGGTGACCTCAAATGACTGGCGGGCATAGTCAGGAACCCGCCACTGCTATTTTGGAAAAGTAGCAGTGGCGGGTAAAAATACGAGCCCCGTCACTGCAATTAGAATAGCAGTGACGGGCAATAAATAAGACCCGCCACTCATATATGCTTCCAATTTGGCCCACGGTAGTAAAGCTATCTATGGCGGGCAAGTGAAATGCGCCCGCCACTGGTTAGTCCCGTACCAGTGGCGGACCAAATCAGATACCCGCCACAGCAATATTTCGGCAACCCACGCCAACTTTTTATAAAAGTTCAAAAAGTTTGCAGTGGCGGGCGTTGTCCCATGCCTGCCACTCATATGTTAAGTCGGAAAAATCCACTAAAAATCATATTTACTAAATCTAGAATAATCTCAAATTTGGGCATGGGTCTATGTATGGTGTTTATTAATCATATAAAAAGTTTGAAGTTCAAATGATTTTCAAAAAGGGAGTTGTGTGTGTAAGGCGGCGGTTTCCGTTCGAAACCCTGAGACTTCAGGGGAGTGTCTGGTTTGTACACGAGGTGCATCAAGGTTTTGCCGTAACACTCTAAATTTTTTACCACGCCCTACATGGGTGCAATGAAGACACCATGCCAAGTTTCATCCCTTTCATAGCTAGTTTGTACGCTATTTCGTACCAAAGAGCGTTCTGCCCTTTTTAGTGGCCGGAAAATCGGTTAATGCCGCGAAAATAGAAAACCAACTCAAAAAGTGCTCAAATTTGAGCATGGGGCTTTGGAAATTGTGTACTAATCATATAAAAAATTTGAGGCTAGAATGATTTAAAAAAATGAGTTGTGTGTGTAAGGCGGCGGTTTCCGTTTGAAACCCTTACACTTCATGGGAGAGTGTCCGGTTTGTACACGATGTGCATCAAGTTTTTGCCGTAACAATTTCAAATTTATACCGCACCCTACATGTGTCCAATGAAGATAGCATGCAAAGTTTCATCCCTTTCGGAGATCATTTTCCCGCTATTTCATACCGAAGAGGGTTCCGCCCTTTTTAGTTGCCGGAAAATCAGTTAATGCCGCGAAAATAGAAAACAAACTCAAAAAGTGCTCAAATTTGAGCATGGGGTTTTGTAGGAGATATGCCCTAGTGGCAATGATTATAATTATTTTGTATCTCCACGTTTGTAATTGAATGTTTATGTTTCATGCTATAACTGCAATGATTGTCGAGTCTGCAATATCAGCGAGTCTCGGAGGGAAACTCATGTGCATGTGTGGTATAATAAACGGTAAAATGTATTCCTAGTCATGCCTCTAAGACTCACTCAAGTATTGCATGATGATCCTGTTTTCCTGAGCATGTGCATGTCTATGCCGGCAATTTTGAGGGCACAATGTTAGAAGAACATTTGTGTTGAATCGACCAGAATTGATGTTATGCTATGAGATACCTTCGTCACAAGTAAATGGTTAATAACACAGAGTAAGTTAACGTTTGCATAATTCCTTAGACCATGAGAGTATCGAGTTCCTTCGTACTTGCTTCATGAACTTTGGGGTTTGTTAAACGTCATCTGTAACAGGGTGGCTATTACGGCGGCTTACGGGTTCACGGAAAAGTATGACAAGTAACTTGATAGCTAAAGATTGGGATTTGCTCCTCCGACGATGGAGAGATATTCTTAGGGCCCTCTCGGTGTTACGGTATCCATCATCGTCTGGCACACATTGTGATTTGATCACAGGGATGCCGGAACACGGAAACGAGATAAGAGAACAAAACCGGTAACGAGGTAACTGGCATAGTGGACAAGTCGTTGATCCACGGGGATGCCGACAAGTCTCACCTTGGGTGTTTGTGACATATCGCGAAGCAACAGGAATAGCACATGGCAAACTACAGGTTCACTCGAATATTCATTCGTGTGGGTATAGGGATCAATATGGGTATCCACGGTTCCGCTATTGATCATTGATCGGAAAGTGTTCCGGTCATGTCTATACTTCACCGAACCTATAGGGTCACACCCTTCAGGGTCATCTATCTGCTGAATACTAGACAGGGAGTCTGAGAGAAAGTCACCAAAAAAGTTTCGGAGACAACGGAAAGGTTCCGGAGGAAACACCGGAATAGTTTCGGTAAAACCGAAAAGTTGTTTCGGAGTAAACCATTAGGCCAGAGAGGTTTCCGCACGCACCTGGAAACTTCTGGAATTTTTCTGAAGAGAAAAACCGGAAATGTTTCGGAGCAGCCGGAAACTCTGTGGTTGCTTTTCGCTGATGAAAATCATTGATCCGGAAATGTTTCAAAACACGTCCAGAATTATTTTAGTGGGTAGTAGAAATGTTCTGGGCCTACAGAAATATTTTCGGAATTAACGGTCGCGGAAAAATGTTTTCGTGAATAGTGAAAGTGCTTTTTGGTTACTTTTTGGAAAGCCACTTTTTTGGGGTTTGTTCAAAAGATCTAGGAGAAGACTTCGGAAGGAGGCAACCCCTTTTTGGGGGGCGCCACTATATGTGGCCGGCCAAGGGAGGCGCTCCTCCATGGAGCTCCTCTAGCCTTCCTTTTATGCCCTTGTGATGGTCACATGTGGTGGGCGTTTTGGTATTTTCAGGTGCCACCCTACCCCTTGGCTTTTCCGATAAATAGAGGTGGAGTGGAGCTCTCCACACTCACTCCAAGCTCTCATAAACATGCCATGATTTATCTAGTTCTCTCTCTCCCTCCCACGAAATAGTTTCGTAGAGCCGAAAGGCTGTCTGGGTTCCGGTGGGAACTAGTTCTGGACGGCGAAGCCCTACCGGATAGCTGACACCGAATGTGTGCAACCCCATAGAGAGATCGTAGTTTCGATCTTACTTCCAGAGTGCCTCGCGAAGGGCTGTCCGAGAGACCGTCTGAGATTCTGTGAGTGCCTCCCGAAGGGCTGTCCGTGACACCGTCCGAGGGACTATCCGACTGCCTCCCGAAGGGCTGTCCGAGGAGCAGATGAGGGAGAACATCCTCGCGGTTGGGAGGTTGTAAATCCTAGCTGCGGGGATCTGCACCACCGATCTTCATAGACTCTACTTCCGCTGCGCTACGAGTCGGTAATGATCAGATCAAAATCTTGTATGCATCTCCATAGGGATCCTGGGCGTGCTCGCAGTACCGAATTTTTTTTTCTGTCGCGTTCCCTACAGCTTTTGACATTGTGTACTAATCGTATAAAACGTTTGAGGCTAGAATGATTCAAAAAAAATGAGTTGTGTGTGTAAGGCGGCGGTTTCCGTTCGAAACCCTTACACTTCGTGGGAGAGTGTCCGGTTTGTAAACGATGTGCATCAAGTTTTTGCCGTAACGATCTCAAATTTTTACCGCACCCTTCATGTGTCCAATGAAGATAGCATGCAAAGTTTCATCCCTTTCGGAGCTCGTTTTCCCGCTATTTCGTACCAAAGAGGGTTTCACATTTTTAGTTGCCGGAAAATCAGTTAATGCCACGAAAATAGAAAACCAACTCAAAAAGTGCTCAAATTTGAGCATGGGGCTTTGGACGTTGTGTACAAATCATATAAAAAGTTTGAGGCTAGAATGATTTAAAAAAATTAATTGTGTGTGTAAGGTGGCGGTTTCCGTTCGAAACCTTGAGACTTCGGGGGAGTGTCCGGTTTGTACACGAGGTGCATCAAGTTTTTGCCGTAACACCCTGCATTTTTTACCACACCCTACATGGGTCCAATGAAGAAACCATGCCAAGTTTCATCCCTTTTGTGGCTGGTTTGCACGCTATTTCATACCGAAGAGCGTTCTGCCCTTTTTAGTGGCCGAAAAATCGGTTAATGCCGCGAAAATAGAAAACCAACTCAAAAAGTGCACAAATTTGAGCATGGGGCTTTGGACGTTGTGTACTAATCATATAAAAAGTTTGAGGCTAGAATGATTTTAAAAAAATGAGTTCTGTGTAAGGCAGCGGTTTCCGTTCGAAACCCTTACACTTCGTGGGAGAGTGTCCGGTTTGTAAACGATGTGCATCAAGTTTTTGCCGTAACGATCTCAAAATTTTACCGCACCCTACACGTGTCCAATGAAGATAGCATCCAAAGTTTCATCCCTTTCGGAGCTCGTTTTCCCGCTATTTCGTATTGAAGAGGGTTCCGCCTTTTTAGTTGCCGGAAAACCAGTTAATGACACGAAAATAGAAAACCAACTCAAAAACTGCTCAAATTTGAGCATGGGTCTTTGGACGTTTTTTACTAATAATATAAAAAGTTTGAGGCTAGAATGATTTTAAAAAAATGAGTTGTGCGTGTAAGGCGGCAGTTTCCGTTCGAAACCCTGAGACTTCGGGGGAGTGTCCCGTTTGTACACAAGGTGCATCAAGTTTTTGCCGTAAAACTCTAAATTTTTTACCACACCCTACATTGGTCCAATGAAGACACCATGCCAAGTTTATCCCTTCCGTAGCTAGTTTGCATGCTATTTCGTACCGAAGAGCGTTCTACCCTTTTCAGTGGCCAGAAAATCGGTTAATGCCGCGAAAAAAGAAAACCAACTCAAAAAGTGCTCATATTTGAGCATGGGGCTTTGGACGTTGTATACTAATTAAATAAAAAGTTTGAGACAAGAATGATTTAAAAAAAATGAGATGTGTGTGTAAGGCGGCGGTTTCCGTTCGAAACTCATACACTTCGTGGGAGAGTGTCCGGTTTGTACACGATGTGCATCAAGTTTTTGCCGTAATGATCTCAAATTTTTACCGCACCCTACACGTGTCCAATGAAGATAGCATGAAAAGTTTCATCCCTTTTGGAGCTGGTTTTCCCGCTATTTCATTCCGAAGAGGGTTCCGCCCTTTTTAGTTGCCGGAAAATCAGTTAATGCCGCGAAAATAGAAAACCAACTCAAAAAGTGCTCAAATTTGAGCATGGGACTTTGGACTTTGTGTACTAATCCTATAAAAGGTTTGAGGCTAGAATGATTTTTTTTAAATGACTTGTGTTTGCAAGGCGGCGGTTTCCGTTCGAAACCATGGGACTTCGGGGGAGTGTCTGGTTTGTACACGAGATGCATCAAGTTTTTGCCATAACACTCTAAATTTTTTACCACGGCCTACATGGGTCCAATGAAGACACCATGCCAATTTTCATCCCTTTCATAGCTAGTTTGCACGCTATTTCGTAACGAAGAGCGTTCTGCCCTTTTTAGTGGCCGGAATATCGATTAATGCCGCAAAAATAAAAAACCAACTCAAAAAGTGCTCAAATTTGAGCATGGGGCTTTGGACGTTGTTTACTAATCGTATAAAACGTTTGAGGCTAGAATGATTTAAAAAAATGAGTTGTATGTGTAAGGCGGCGGTTTCCGTTTGAAACCCTTACACTTCGTGGGAGAGTGTCCGGTTTGTACATGATGTGCATCAAGTTTTTGCCATAACGATCTCAAATTTTTACCGCACCCTACATGTGTCCAATGAAGATGGCATGCAAAGTTTCATCCCTTTCGGAGCTCGTTTTCCCGCTATTTCGTACCAAAGAGGGTTCCGCCTTTTTAGTTGCCAGAAAATCAGTTAATGCCGCGAAAATAGAAAACCAACTCAAAAAGTGCTCAAATTTGAGCATGGGGCTTTGGACGTTGCGTACAAATCATATAAAAAGTTTGAGGCTAGAATGATTTAAAAAAATTAATTGTGTGTGTAAGGCGGCGGTTTTCGTTCGAAACCTTGAGACTTCGGGGGAGTGTCCGGTTTGTACACGAGGTGCATCAAGTTTTTGCAGTAACTCTCTAAAATTTTTACCCCGCCCTACATGGGTCCAATGAAGACACCATGCCAAGTTTATCCCTTTTGTAGCTAGTTTGCACGCTATTTCGTACCGAAGAGCGTTCTGCCCTTTTGAGTGGCTGGAAAATCGGTTAATACCACGAAAATAGAAAACCAACTAAAAAATTCTGAAATTTGAGCATGGGGATTTGGACATTGTGTACTAATTATATAAAAAATTTGAGGCTAGAATGATTTAAAAAAAATGAGTTGTGTGTCTAAGGCGGCGGTTTCCGATCGAAACCCTTACACTTCGTGGGAGAGTGTCCGGTTTGTACACGATGTGCATAAAGTTTTTGCCCTCACAATCTCAAATTTTTACCGCACCCTACATGTGTCCATAGAATATAGCATGCAAAGTGTCATCCCTTTCGGACCTCGTTTTCCCGCTATTTAATACTGAAGAGGGTTCCGCCTTTTTTAGTTGCCGGAAAATATGTTAATGCCGCGAAAATAGAAAACCAACTAAAAAACTGCTCAAATTTGAGCGTGGGGCTTTGGACATTGTGTACTAATCATATAAAAAGTTTGTGGCTAGAATGATTTAAAAAAAATGAGTTGTGTATGTAACGCGGCGGTTTCTGTTCGAAACCCTGAGACTTCGGGGGAGTGTCCGGTTTGTACACGAGATGCATCAAGTTTTTGCCATAACACTCTAAATTTTTTACCACACCCTATATGGGTCCAATGAAGAAACCATGCCAAGTTTCATCCCTTTCGTGGCTGGTTTGCACGCTATTTCATACCGAAGAGCGTTCTGCCCTTTTTAGTGGCCAGAAAATCGGTTAATGCCGCGAAAATAGAAAACCAACTCAAAAAGTGCTCAAATTTGAGCATGGGGCTTTGAACGTTGTGTACTAATCATATAAATAGTTTGAGGCTAGAATGATTTAAAAAAAAATTGTGTGTGTAAGGTGGCGGTTTCCGTATGAAACCTTGAGACTTCGGGGGAGTGTCCGGTTTGTACACGAGGTGCATCAAGTTTTTGCCGTAACACTCTAATTTTTTTACCACACCCTACATGGGTCCAGTGAAGAAACCATGCCAAGTTTCATCCCTTTTGTGGCTCGTTTGCATGCTATTTCATACCGAAGAGCGTTCTGCCCTTTTTAGTGGCCGAAAAATCGGTTAATGCCGCAAAAATAGAAAACCAACTCAAAAAGTGCACAAATTTGAGCATGGGGATTTGGACGTTGTGTACTAATCATATAAAAAGTTTGAGGCTAGAATGATTTTAAAAAAATGAGTTCTGTGTAAGGCGGCGGTTTCCGTTCGAAACCCTTACACTTCGTGGGAGAGTGTCCGGTTTGTAAACGATGTGCATCAAGTTTTTGCCGTAACGATCTCAAATTTTAACCGCACCCTACACGTGTCCAATCAAGATAGCATGCAAAGTTTCATCCCTTT
Organism: Elymus sibiricus; assembly: GCA_039707655.1. Lineage (NCBI taxonomy): Eukaryota > Viridiplantae > Streptophyta > Magnoliopsida > Poales > Poaceae > Elymus > Elymus sibiricus. Next base: position 22,637,611 of record CM077664.1, read on the forward strand.
CGGAGCTCGTTTTCTCGCTATTTCGTATCGAAGAGGGTTCCGCCTTTTTATTTGCCGAAAAACCAGTTAATGACACGAAAATAGAAAACCAACTAAAAAAGTGCTCAAATTTGAGCATGGGGTATTTGACGTTGTTTACTAATCATATAAAAAGTTTGAGGCTAGAATGATTTAAAAAAAATGAGTTGTGTGTGTAAGGCGGCAGTTTCCGTTCGAAACCCTGAGACTTCGGGGGAGTGTCCGGTTTGTACACAAGGTGCATCAATTTTTTGCCGTAAAACTCGAAATTTTTTACCACACCCTACATTGGTCCAATGAAGACACCATGCCAAGTTTATCCCTTTCGTAGCTAGTTTGCATGCTATTTCGTACCGAAGAGCGTTCTGCCCTTTTCAGTGGCCAGAAAATCGGTTAATGCCGCGAAAAAAGAAAACCAACTCAAAAAGTGCTCATATTTGAGCATGGGGCTTTGGACGTTGTGTACTAATTATATAAAAAGTTTGAGACTAGAATGATTTAAAAAAAATGAGATGTGTGTGTAAGGCGGCGGTTTCCGTTCGAAACCCATACACTTCGTGGGAGTGTGTCCGGTTTGTACACGATGTGCATCAAGTTTTTGCCGTAAAGATCTCAAATTTTTACTGCACCCTACACGTGTCCAATGAAGATAGCATGAAAAGTTTCATCCCTTTTGGAGCTCGTTTTCCCGCTATTTCATTCCGAAGAGGGTTCCGCCCTTTTTAGTTGCCGGAAAATCAGTTAATGCCGCTAAAATAGAAAACCAACTCAAAAAGTGCTCAAATTTGAGCATGGGACTTTGGACTTTGTGTACTAATCCTATAAAAGGTTTGAGGCTAGAATGATTTTTTTTAAATGACTTGTGTTTGCAAGGCGGCGGTTTCCGTTCGAAACCATGGGACTTCGGGGGAGTGTCTGGTTTGTACACGAGATGCATCAAGTTTTTGCCATAACGCTCTAAATTTTTTACCACGGCCTACATGGGTCCAATGAAGACACCATGCCAATTTTCATCCCTTTCATAGCTAGTTTGCACGCTATTTCGTAACGAAGAGCGTTCTGCCCTTTTTAGTGGCCGGAATATCGATTAATGCCGCAAAAATAAAAAACCAACTCAAAAAGTGCTCAAATTTGAGCATGGGACTTTGGACTTTGTGTACTAATCATATAAAAGGTTTGAGGCTAGAATGATTTTTTTTAAATGACTTGTGTGTGCAAGGCGGCGGTTTCCGTTCGAAACCATGAGACTTCGGGGGAGTGTCTGGTTTGTACACGAGATGCATCAAGTTTTTGCCATAACACTCTAAATTTTTTACCACGGCCTACATGGGTCCAATGAAGACACCATGCCAATTTTCATCCCTTTCATAGCTAGTTTGCACGCGATTTCGTACCGAAGAGCGTTCTGCCCTTTTTAGTGGCCGGAATATCGATTAATGCCGCAAAAATAGAAAACCAACTCAAAAAGAGCTCAAATTTGAGCATGGGGCTTTGGACGTTGTTTACTAATCGTATAAAACGTTTGAGGCTTGAATGATTTAAAAAAATGAGTTGTGTGTGTAAGGCGGTGGTTTCCGTTTGAAACCCTTACACTTCGTGGGAGAGTGTCCGGTTTGTACACGATGTGCATCAAGTTTTTTCTATAACGATCTCAAATTTTGACCGCACCCTACATGTGTCCAATGAAGATAGCATGCAAAGTTTCATCCCTTTCGGAGCTCGTTTTCCCGCTATTTCGTACCAAAGTGGGTTTCGCCTTTTTAGTTGCCAGAAAATCAGTTAATGCCGCGAAAATAGAAAACCAACTCAAAAAGTGCTCAAATTTGAGCATGGGGCTTTGGACGTTGCGTACAAATCATATAAAAAGTTTGAGGCTAGAATGATTTAAAAAAATTAATTGTGTGTGTAAGGCGGCGGTTTTCGTTCGAAACCTTGAGACTCCGGGGTAGTGTCCGGTTTGTACACGAGGTGCATCAAGTTTTTGCAGTAACTCTCTAAATTTTTTACCCCGCCCTACATGGGTCCAATGAAGACACCATGCCAAGTTTTTCCCTTTTGTAGCTCGTTTGCACGCTATTTCGTACCGAAGAGCGTTCTGCCCTTTTGAGTGGCTGGAAAATCGGTTAACGCCACGAAAATAGAAAACCAACTAAAAAATTCTGAAATTTGAGCATGGGGATTTGGACATTGTGTACTAATTATATAAAAAATTTGAGGCTAGAATGATTTAAAAAAAAATGAGTTGTGTGTCTAAGGCGGCTGTTTCCGATCGAAACCCTTACACTTCGTGGGAGAGTGTCCGGTTTGTACACGATGTGCATAAAGTTTTTGCCCTCACAATCTCAAATTTTTACCGCACCCTACATGTGTCCAATGAATATAGCATGCAAAGTGTCATCCCTTTCGGACCTCGTTTTCCCGCTATTTAATACCGAAGAGGGTTCCGCCCTTTTTAGTTGCCAGAAAATATGTTAATGCCGCGAAAATAGAAAACCAACTAAAAAACTGCTCAAATTTGAGCATGGGGCTTTGGACGTTGTGTACTAATCATATAAAAAGTTTGAGGCTAGAATGATTTTAAAAAATGAGTTGTGTATGTAACGCGGCGGTGTCTGTTCGAAACCCTGAGACTTCGGGGGAGTGTCCGGTTTGTACACGAGATGCATCAAGTTTTTGCCATAACACTCTAAATTTTTTACCACACCCTATATGGGTCCAATGAAGAAACCATGCCAAGTTTCATCCCTTTCGTGGCTGGTTTGCATGCTATTTCGTACCGAAGAGCGTTCTGCCCTTTTTAGTGGCCAGAAAATCGGTTAATGCCGCGAAAATAGAAAACCAACTCAAAATGTGCTCAAATTTGAGCATGGGGCTTTGAACGTTGTGTACTAATCATATAAAAAGTTTGAGGCTAGAATGATTTAAAAAAATGAGTTGTGTGTGTAAGGTGGCGTTTTCCGTTCGAAACCCTTACACTTCGTGGGAGTGTGTCCGGTTTGTGCACGATGTGCATCAAGTTTTTGCCGTAACGATCTCAAATTTTTACCGCACCCTACACGTGTCCAATGAAGATAGCATGCAAAGTTTCATCCCTTTCGGAGCTCGTTTTCCCGCTATTTCGTAACGAAGAGGGTTCCGCCTTTTTAGTTGCATCAAGTTTGTACACGAGGAGCGTTCTGCCCATTTAGTGGTTTGCATGCTATTTCGTGTCAAAGAGCGTTCTGCCCTTTTAGTGGCCGGAAAATCGATTAATGCCAAAAAAATAGAAAACCAACTCAAAAATTGCTCAAATTTGAGCATTGAGCTTTGGACGTTGTGTACTAATCATATTAAACGTTTGAGGTTGGAATGATTTAAAAAAATGGGTTGTGTGTGTAAGGCGGTGGTTTCCATTCGAAACCCTTACACTTCGTTGGAGAGTGTCCGGTTTGTAAACGATGTGCATCAAGTTTTTGCCGTAATGATCTCAATTTTTTACTGCACCTTACATGTGTCCAATGAAGATAGCATGCAAAGTTTCATCACTTTCGGAGCTCGTTTTCCCGCTATTTCTTACCGAAGAGGGTTTGTGGTAGTCTCCTACTGGATTGATAACCTTAGTTCTCTAACTGAGGGAAATACTTATCCGTTACTATAGTGCATCTCCCTTCCTCTTCAGGGAAAAGCCCAACGCAGCTACAAGTAGTAGACTCCTTTATTGTTTTTGATAAAAAGAACATGGCAATGTCTTTTGGAGGATAACAAGATTTTATCAGGCTAGGTAAAACTAATGCAAAGCAAGCATGTGAAAACACCGGGACACACGATTGCATGAAAACCTTTGGATAAAAAACATTGCACAAAACTCTACGCATGCAAAAAAAAACCTCCCCAAGCTTAGAACTTTGCACTAAACTCAAGAAAATTATGAAACAAAAAGAAAAAATGCAGTTTATAAAGGAGCACGTGAGAAGTGGTTACCTCTCCAAGCTTAAGATTAAGGTAGGGTAATACACGTTTTACCGTTGAGGTTCAGATGACCTCTCCTTTAATGGACATGCATGGACCTTGCTTCAACGATTTTTCCTTGTTGTGGTCCGGCGGCTGCCCTCCGGTAGAACCTGCTAGAAATAAAACTAAAAGAAACAAATTATTTTTGTGCTTTTCAAGTTTTCCATATTTTTTGGTAGCACAAAGGGTTAGCTCACAAGTGATAAAAATCATATGCCTTATAAAGATCGGTCCATCAACCTAAGCACCGCATTTAAGTCGATAAACTAGGTCCAGGAGCGTAAACTCTCCTAGATTTCGATGAAGTGCATGTGGGACAGATATAAAACATGAGTGTGCAGCCCCTAGATGCCTAATTAAAAAGAGAGATCCCACTTAAGGCGGGAAACTCACTAAAAATAACTTATATTAAGCAAGGTTCAAAATGGAAGATAGTACTGGGCACTTATGGTTGAAGTATGTAGAATTGAAGCAACCAAGTGGCTTGTGTGGGTCGTTATACGGTTGTCACCATAGCGTACACATCACTACATAAGGTCCAAGTCCCTGCGAAAATAACACATGAATAAAAAGAATCAATTCGGTATACGAACGGGGTTCGTATACCCAACCAAGTAAAGAAAATAAAAGAAAACATAAACTACTACCAAGAATTATAGGCTATGGAGTTTTTAAGGTAATTAATGCAGATTAGAAAGCAAACGAATGGTTAGAAAGTACCCCGTCGACCTCAGACGTCAAAAATAAATCAAATGTGTTTTTTTTTTGCCCTGCTACAAGCGCTGGTACGAGCGAAGGTGCTCGTACCAAGCGCCGTCTTCTGTTCTAGACCCTCGATGCCCAGCCTCGCCCTTTGATACGAGCACAAGTGCTCGTACCGTGCCCCGTCTTCTGTTCTGGTAAGGAGGGGCTTCTCGACTGAGTCAGGTACGAGCACGGGTGCGAGTGCGAGCGCTCATACCGCAGCTCGTCTTTTCCTCTAGAAGGGTTGCTCGTGCGCGGTTGACGTCGGTACGAGAGTGGGTCCGAGTGTGGACGCTCGTACCACAGCCCATCTTCTTCTCTAGACTTCCTTTGCTCATGGCTTTGAGCTGGTACGAGCACTGGAACGACTAGGAGCGGTCGTACTGCACACCGTCTTCCCTTCTGGAGCTGCAGAACTTAACGAATTTTTTTGCTCCCTCTTCATGTTAAGCACATAACATATTTGCAATAAAAATAAGAGGTGTGCAGCAAAAATTGAGGCAACTGATACGTTAAATTTTTTACCTTTCGATGATTAGTCCAAAACCAACTCTATAGTAATTATGCAAAAATAAAAGTGCCAATGCAAACATGAATGCAACTAGACTCAATGAGACAAAGCTAAGAAAGACGCCTACTGACTTTTGGGTTGTCACCCTAGTAGTGCTTTCTTTAGAGACATATAGCTAGGCTTTGGTAGTCCATTAGTTCATCCCCTTGGATCCCAAGGGATGTCAATCCCGAGTGTGAGACGTAACTCCGACCGACGTTCGGAGCACCTCATGGCAAAGTTTGGTCGGAGTCATACTCGCTTCCGGTGCATCGGCATCATATAGGAAAATAAAAACTCACTCTTTGGCAAGTACCGATGCACCGAGCATAGTGACCATGTCATCTCATATGTCTGCAACAAGAGGATTAGAGAGTTATATAACTTTGAAGTCTTATCATGGCTATTGATGTTGGTGAAAGCTTCACAATTTTCTTTTGAAGCCGGTAATTCACCCTTCTCCATTAAGACTCCCTGCATTATAGAAATACAAGGAACTATTGGAGGTATAGCAGATTTCAGCTCTATCTCATCTTTATTGATGACTTCAGAAAGTTCATTTAGACTATGATAAGAATTAAAGTCCTCTTGAGAATTTTCATCAAGGATCTGGGCATCATAAGATTCATTACTATAGCAAGAGTCATCGGTGGAGAGCATATTAGTTGTGCATGGAAAGTTACTGTGCAAAGTGGAAGGTGTGGATGGGAGGCCAATCCATTTCTCCTCCTCTTCTTTGTTGTCTTCTTTTTCTAAACACGTTTGCTCGCGCAAGATAGGCGGTTCTTCTCGGTGTGCATCCTTTTCTTCATTTTTCTGTGACTCCTGCAAAAGATTCATTTCTTCCTTGGCAGCTATCTGCTCTAGAATAGTGATCACTAATGTATTATCGCAGAAATTATCTTTGCAAAAACGGTAAATAGGATGTAGTTGTTTGTAAGCACTATCAAGCATGATGCAACCTGTCTGTGCATCTCCTATTCGATGTAAAACCTCTTCAACACCTAACAAGAGTACTAATTGTACGACCTCCATACTAGCATTGCATTTATCACTTCTATTGTAAGTTGCTAATACTTGATCGATATTGTATTCACATTGATAAGTGTGACGCCCTTCGGTCTTACAATCATCACAAGTAATAGGGTATCCACTGCATATTATTGACGTCCATTTGTTCAGCAGTGTTAGCCATCCTTCTATCTGCTCTTTATTGATAGCCGAGGGTGGTAGAGTTGTGTCTCTCTTGTCCTCCATCGCAAGTTTCATCTGTTTATGAATAGTAATCTTGGAAGACATGATTAGCAATTTTTTTCTTTTTGGGTTAAGTAAAAATGGTAAGATAAATAGCAACAAACAAAATAAACTAAGTGTGAGTGGGAAGGTAATGACCAAGCGCTATGCTCCCCGGCATCGGTGCCAGAAAATGCTTGATGTCCTGCAAGTGCACAAGGCTGTGTAGTAATTTCGCGATAAGTAAGGTTTATCGATCCCACAGGGAGCGAAAAGGAAGGTAAATACTGTTTGGAATCGTTGCATGGAAAACAATTTTTTTTTCGAATGGATACTCCCAAGATCAATCTATTAAATGCTAGCAACGAGAGGGGAGTGTGTCTACATACCCTTGTAGACCGAAAGCGGAAACGTTCAACGAACGTGGTTGACGTAGTCATACTCTTAACGATCTAATCCGATGAAGCACTGCACGAACGACACCTACGAGATGTGCACATGTACGGCTCGGTGAAGTCTTCTACTTCTCAATCCAGCAAGCGAGGGGGAGAGGTAGATGGGATCTAGGCCAGCAGCACGACGGCGTGGTGGTGGTGGTGGTGGAACTCCGACAGGGCTTCGCCAAGTGCAATCGAAGGAGGAGGGGGCAGCAGCTAGGGTTTTCTCTTGCTGCGCCCAGCCCCTCCCCTCCCTTTATATAGAGGAGGAAACTTGGAGGAGGAGGAATAGCACGTGAACAGTAACTGTGAACAGTACCCACGAATAGTACTTGGCCTCCAAGTCTTCCCCTATTTTCAAGGGATTTGTCCTTATCCCTTATCCCATGCACATGGACCAGTGTGGGGCTGGGCGCCTGGCCCATGTAGGGCCGGTGCGCCACCCCTTGGTCCATGTGGGACGTTCTGGACAAGTGAGACCCACCATGGAACCCTCCGGAACATTCTAGAATCTTCCGGTACAATACCGATGAAATCCGAACTTTTCCGGTAACCCTAAAAATACTTTCCATATATGTTTTCTTTGTCTCCGGACCATTCCAAAGCTCCTCATGATATCCGGGATCCCATCTGAGAATCTAAACAAAACCTCGGTACCACCATCATGAATATCCCATTACTACCCTAGTGTTACCGAACGTTAAGTGTGTGACCCTACGGGTTCGAGAGCATGCAGACATGACCGAGACACCTCTCCAATCAATAATCAAAAGCGGGACCTGGATGCCCATAATAATTCCCACATATTCAATGAAGATCTTTATCGGTATGAAAAACGATGTCGAGGATTCAGATAGTCCCGTATTCAATTCCCTTTTACTAGCATGAGATTCGATCGTCGGTATCGCCATACCTAGATCAATCTCGTTCCCGGCAAGTTCTCTTTACTCGTTCTGTAATACAATATCCCCGTGACTAAAAACATTAATCACATGCTTGCAAGCTACTTAGGATGTCATATTACCGAGAGGGCCCAGAGTTATCTCTCCATCACATGGAGTGACAAATCCCAGTCTTGATCCATGCAACCCAACAAATACTTTCCGAGATACCTGAAGAGGACCTTTATGATCACCCAGTTATGAAATGACGTTTGATACCCACAAAGTATTCTTCCGGTCAATGAGCTAGTCAAGTAGAGGCTCACTAGGGACATAGTGTTTGTTTATGTATCGACACATGTATTTGAGTTTCGGGTCAATACAATTATAGCATGGAGAATAAACATTTATCATGAACAAGGAAATATGATAATAACAACTTTATTATTGCCTCTAGGGCATATTTCCAATAGTCTCCCACTTGCACTAGAGTCAATAATCTAGTTTACATTGTTACGAATCTAACACCCATGGAGTTATGGTGCTGATCATGTTTTGCTCGTGGAAGAAGTTTAGTCAACAGGTCTGCAACATTCAGATCCATATGAACTTTGCAAATCTCTAAAGATGCTACTACAATGCTCTGCTTGGAGCTACTCCAGCTGACTGCTCCACCATTCATAATAAATACGTATCCGGATTGAGACTTTGAGTGATCCGGATCAGTGTCAAAGCTAGCATTGACATAACCTTTTACGACGAGCTCTTTGTCAGCTCCATAGACGAGAAACATTTCCTTAGTCCTTTTAAGGTACTTAAGGATATTTTTGACCGTTGTCCAGTGTTCCACTCCTGGATCATTCTGGTACCTACCAGCCATACATCCGGCATGGCACACATTAGGTCTTGTGCACAACATGGCATACATGATAGAGCCTATGGCTGAGGCATAGCAGACGACTTTCATCTTTTCTCTTTCTTCAGCCGTAGCTTGGCATTGAGTCTTACTCAACTTCATACCTTGCAACATTGGCAAGAACCCCTTCTTTGACTGGTCCATTTTGAACTTCTTCAAAACTTTGTCAAGGTATGTACTTTGTGAAAGCCCTATCAGGCGTCTTGATCTATCTCTATAGATCTTAATGCCCAATATGTACGCTACTTCACCGAGGTCTTTCATTGAAAAACTTTTGTTCAAATATCCCTTTATGCTTTCCAGAAGTTCTACATCATTTCCAATCAATAATATGTCATCCACATATAGTATTAGAAATGCTACAGAGCTCCCACTCACTTTCTTGTGAATACAAGCTTCTCCATAAGCTTGGATAAATCCAAAAGCTTTGATCACCTCATCAAAGCGAAGATTCCAACTCCGAGATGCTTGCACCAGTCCATAAATGGATCGCTGGAGCTTGCGTACCTTATTAGCATCCTTAGGATCGATAAAACCTTCGGGTTGCGTCATATACAAATCCTCCTTAAGGTAACCATTAAGGAACGCAGTGTTGACGTCCATCTGCCAGATTTCATAATCAAAAAATAGAGCAATTGCTAACATAATCCTAACAGACTTCAGCATCGCTACGGGTGAGAAAGTCTCATCGTAGTTTGGATCGAGGATTTCCTCCTACACATACACATAGCCAATGGAGATGACCTCCATGCCATCTAATATCTGCCGCTCAAGTTAAAGGGGTCGGCGAGACACTGGCTTAATAGCCTCCCTCCTCACTCTATTGGCAGCTGGGAAGCCCTAGAAGACGCCTTTCGAGCAAACTTCCAGGGCACGTATGTCCGACCTCCGGACGCTGATGACCTCAGCCGTGTTACCCAGCAGCCTGGTGAATCAGCCCGGAAATTCTGGAACAGGTTCCTCACCAAGAAGAACCAGATCATAGACTGCTCTGAAGCCGAGGCCATCGCCGCATTCAAAAATAATATTCGAGATGAATGGCTAGCTCGACAGTTCGGCCAGGATAAGCCGAGGACTATGGCGGCCCTGACCTCTCTGATGACCCGCTTTTGGGCGGCAGAGGATAGCTGGCTCGCCCGAAGTACTCATAACGGCGAAGCAGGCACCTCGGAAACCCGCGACGCCAATGGAAAACTGAAGCGCAATAAAAATAAGCGCAGGTATAAAAACGGCGGAAGCGACACTGAAGACGCCGCGGTCAATGCTAGATTCGCCGGACCTAAATCCGGGCAGAAAAGAAAACCCTATAAAGGGAACAAAGACGGACCTAGCCAGCTTGACAGGCTCCTGGACCACCCATGTGGGATTCACAGTACTCAGGAAAAACCAGCAACACACACTAATAGCAATTGCTGGGTCTTCAAACAAGCCGGCAAGGTCGCGGCAGTGGGTCAGAATAAAACCCAACACCGCAGCGACGACGAGGATGAACCTCGGCAGCCCAATAATGGAGGGCAAAAGAAATTTCCCAATGAGGTAACAGAGGTCAATATGATCTATGTCACCCACATCCCTAAACGGGAGAGAAAGCGTGTGCTTCGGGACATATATGCCTTGGAGCCAGTCGCCCCGAAGTATAACCCATGGTCGGCTTACCCGATCACTTTTGACAAGCACGATCATCTGACCAGCATCAGGCATGGTGGATCTGCGGCGCTCGTTCTGGACCCTATCGTTGATGGTTATCATCTAACACGCGTCCTGATGGACGGGGGAAGCAGTCTTAACCTCATCTACGGGGATACTATTCGGAAGATGGGCATTGGCTCATCTCGGATAAAACCGAGCTCTACCACCTTTAAAGGAGTCATTCCGGGCATCGAGGCCCACTATACCGGGGCAGTCACCCTCGAAGTAGTCTTCGGTTCCCCCGAGAACTTTAGAAGCGAGAGTTAATCTTCGACATCGTACCTTTCTGGAGTGGATTCCACGCACTCCTAGGGCGCACAGCGTTTGCACGCTTCAACGCAGTCCCGCATTACGCCTACCTCAAGCTCAAAATGCCGGGACCCAACGGTGTCATCACAGTCAATGGTATTACCGAACGTTCACTCCGGACAGAGGAACAGACCGCGGCGTTTGCAGCCGAGGTCCAAGCGTCCGAGGAGGCAGCCCGCAGCGATAAACGCGCCGCTCGCTCTTTGAAGCGAGCCCGGGCTACACAAGTCGAGCTTGGCCAGCTGCCCCCGCACCCGAAATAGGGATGCGGGCTCCTCGCGTACCCATGTTGCGGGCACTATGTCCCCCGGGTGCACAACTTCGCACTCAAAATTCCCTGCGACACCGAGGAGCCAATACAATTACCCACACGTCACGCGTGGATTAACCACGCGAGGACAAGGCTTAGAGCCCCTGCCCAAGCAGGTATCTGTCAAAGAAGTAGCCGAGCGTCACTATGTTTCTATGGCCTTAACCACAGAATGACTCCGGGAAACACCGCCCTTAGAGGAACTCGGCCAATAAAACAATTAGAGTGTATAAAGGGCCAGTCAGGCATCGACCTTCGCAAAACACTTCGTCGTCTATCGGGACGATCTGGTCAACAGTTCGGAAACGCAGACGTGCGGCAGGCTTCGGTCCGGACCCTTTAAAATCCGTCAGTAATTATCCGACCTGTTTTTTGTTGGGGAACGTTGCATGGGAAACAAAAAATTTCCTACGCACACACAAGATCTATCCATGGTGATGAGCATCTACGAGAGGGAGAGTGAATCTACATACCCTTGTAGATCGCTAAGCGGAAGCGTTAAGAAACGCGGTTGATGTAGTCGAACGTCTCCGCGATCCAAATCGCAAGTCGTCCCTCGATCCGATCACGAACTAGTGCCGAACGGACGGCACCTCCGCGTTCAACACACGTACGGCTTGATGACGCCTTCACCTCCTCGATCCAGCGAGCGATGGTGAAGTAGTAGATGAGTTCCGACAGCATGACGGCGTGGTGATGGTGGTGAGGAACAATCTCTGCAGGGCTTCGCCAAGCACTACGGAGATTATGACGAGAGAACTAGAGGGTCAGGGTTGCCGACACACGGCTTGGGAAATCTTAATCAATCCCGTGTGCTAGCCCTGCCCCTCTATTTATATGTTGAGCCTTGGCGTCTAAACTTGGAGTAAAAGCCTCCTCCAGGTCAGTTTTGCCCGCACAAGGTCAGTTTGGCCCGTAGGGAAAGAGTCCAACTCGGATTCCTGCAGTACCGCGCACAAGCGGTAGTACCGCTCATGAGCGGTAGTACCGCTTGAGCGGTACGTAGTACCGCTTCACACAAGCGGTAGTACCGCTCACGAGCGGTAGTACCGCTTGAGCGGTACATAGTACCGCTTCACACAAGCGGTAGTACCGCTTATGCGGTAGTACCGCTTCACACAAGCGGTAGTACCGCTTACGCGATAGTACTGCCTTTCCAGCGGTAGTACCGCTTAAGGCAGCAGCAAAACTTCCTTTTGCACGTTCCAATACCTCGTGGGCTTTACGCCTTTGGCACATATAAAGTGTTGATGCACCCGAACACTTCGGTAAACATCCGGAACCCCTTCCGGTGAATTCCGGAACCCTTCCGGAGATCAAAACACTATTATCACATATATCAATCTTTACCTCCAGACTCTTCCGGAGATCCTCGTCATGTCTGGGATCTTATCCGGGACTCCAAACAATCTTCGGTCACCAACACAATAACTCAACTATACTAATCGTCACCAAACGTTAAGTGTGTAGACCCTGCGGGTTCGAGAACTATGCAGACATGACCGAGACACCTCTACGGCCAATAACCAATAGCGGGACCTGGATGCCCATATTGACTCCTACATATTCTACGAAGATCTTTATCGGTCGAACCTCTATGTCAAGGATTCAGTTAATCCCGTATGCTGTTCCCTTTGTTCTTCGGTATGTTACTTGCCCGAGAGTCGATCGTCGGTATCTCTATACCTAGTTCAATCTCGTTACCGGCAAGTCTCTTTACTCGTTCCGTAATACAAGATCTCGTGGCTAACACTTTAGTCACATTGCTTGCAAGGCTCATTGTGATGTTGTATTACCGAGTGGGCCCTGAGATACCTCTCCGTCACACGGAGTAACAAATCCTAGTCTTGATCCATGCCAACCCAACAGACACCCTCGGAGATACCTGTAGAGCACCTTTATAGTCACCCAGTTACGTTGCGATGTTTGATACACACAAGGTACTCCTTCGATGTCAGGGAGTTGCATGATCTCATGGTCATAGGAAAAGATACTTGACATGCAGAAAACAATAGCAATAAACTGACACGATCATATGCTACGTTCGTAGTTTGGGTCTTGTCCATCACATCATTCTCCTAATGATGTGATCCCGTTATCAAATGACATCTCATGTCAATGGCTAGGAAACCTTAACCATCTTTGATCAACGAGCTAGTCAACTAGAGGCTTACTAGGGACACAGTGTTGTCTATGTACCCACACATGTATTTGAGTTTCCAATCAATACAATTATAGCATGGATAATAAATGATTATCATGAACAAGGAAATATAATAATAACTAATTTATTATTGCATCTAGGGCATATTTCCAACAGTCTCCCACTTGCACTAGAGTCAATAATCTAGTTCACATCACTATGTGATTTACATTGTAATGAATCGAACACCCATGCAGTTCTGGTGTTGTTCATGTTTAGCCCTTGGAAGAGGTTTAGTCATCGGATCTGCAACATTTAGATCCGTGTGTACTTTGCAAATATTTATGTCGTCCTCCTTGATGTAATCGCGGATGGAATTGAAACGTCGCTTTATGTGTCTGTTCCTCTTGTGAAATCTTGGTTCCTTGGCTAGAGCAATGGCACCAGTATTATCACAAAACAGAGTCATTGGGTTAAGCGCACTAGGCACTACTCCAAGATCTGTCATGAACTCCTTCATCCAGACACCTTCCTTCGCCGCCTCCGAGGCAGTGATGTACTCCGCTTCGCATGTAGAATCAGCTACCACGCTTTGCTTGGAACTGCACCAGCTAACCGCACCCCCATTAAGAATAAATACGTATCCGGTTTGTGACTTAGAGTCATCCGGATCAGTGTCAAAGCTTGCATCAACGTAACCCTTTACGACAAGCTCTTGATCACCTCCATAAACGAGAAACATGTCCTTAGTCCTTTTCAGGTACTTCAGGATATTCTTGACCGCCGTCCAGTGTTCCACTCCTGGATCACTTTGAAACCTTCCGACCATACTTATGGCAAGGCTGACATCGGGTCTTGTGCACAACATTGCATACATGATAGAGCCTATGGCTGAAGCATAGGGGATGACACTCATCTTTTCTCTATCTTCTGCAGTCACTGGGCATTGAGTCTTACTCAACTTCACACCTTGCAATACAGGCAAGAACCCCTTCTTGGATTGATCCATTTTGAACTTCTTCAAAACTTTGTCAAGGTATGTGCTTTGTGAAAGTCCTATTAAGCGTCTCGATCTATCTCTATAGATCTTGATGCCTAATATGAAAGCAGCTTCTCCTAGGTCCTTCATTGAAAAACTCTTGTTCAAATATTCCTTCACGCCTTCCAACATTTCTATATTGTTTCCAATCAGCAATATGTCATCCACATATAATATTAGAAACGCTATAGAGCTCCCACTCACTTTCTTGTAAATACAAGCTTCTCCGTAAACTTGTATAAACTCGAACGCTTTGATCACCTCATCAAAGCGAAGATTCCAACTCCGAGATGCTTGCACCAGTCCATAAATGGATCGATGGAGTTTGCAAACTTTGTCAGCATTCTCTGGATCGACAAAACCTTCTGGTTGCATCATATACAACTCTTCCTTAAGGAAACCGTTAAGGAACGCCGTTTTGACATCCATCTGCCAAATTTCATAATCGAAAAAGGTAGCTATTGCTAACATGATTCTGACGGACTTAAGCATCGCTACGGGTGAGAAGGTCTCATCGTAGTCAACTCCTTGAACTTGTGAAAAACCCTTTGCCACAAGTCGAGCTTTATAGATGGTGACATTACCGTCCGCGTCCGTCTTCCTCTTAAAGATCCATTTGTTCTGAATGGCCTCACGCCCTTCAGGTAATACTTCCAAAGTCCATACTTTGTTTTCATACATGGATCCCATCTCGGATTTCATGGCCTCTAACCACTTCTCGGAATCCGGGCCCATCATCGCTTCTCCATAGCTCGTAGGTTCATCGTTGTCCAACAACATGACCTCTAAGACAGGGTTGCCGTACCACTCAGGAGCAGTACGCGTCCTTGTCGACCTACGAGGTTCGATAGCAACTTGATCCAAAGCTTTATGATCATCATCATTAACTTCCTCTTCAACTGTTGTAGGTTCTACAGAAACATCTTTCTGCGCTGCGCTACTTTCAGGTTGAAGTAAAGGGTCAACAACCTCATCAAGTTCTATCTTCCTCCCACTCAATTCATTCGAGAGAAACACTTTCTCAAGAAATGTTCCGTTTTTAGCGACAAACACTTTGCCTTCGGATCTGAGGTAGAAGGTATACCCAACTGTCTCTTTTGGGTATCCTATGAAGACGCATTTCTCCGCTTTGGGTTCCAGCTTTTCAGGCTGAAGCTTTTTGACATAAGCATCACATCCCCAAACTTTAGGAAACGACAGCTTTGGCTTCTTGCCAAACCAAAGTTCATATGGCGTCATCTCAACGGATTTCGATGGTGCCCTATTTAAAGTGAATGCAGCTGTCTCTAATGCATAACCCCAAAACGATAGTGGCAAATCGGCAAGAGACATCATAGATCGCACCATATCCAATAAGGTTCGATTACGACGTTCGGACACACCATTACGCTGTGGTGTTCCAGGCGGTGTCAGTTGTGAAACAATTCCACATTGTCTTAAGTGACTGCCAAACTCATAACTCAGATATTCTCCTCCTCGATCAGATCGTAGGAATTTAATCTTCTTGTTACGACGATTCTCAACTTCACTCTGAAATTGTTTGAACTTTTCAAATGTTTCAGACTTGTGTTTCATTAAGTAAATATA
The DNA here is from genome assembly GCA_039707655.1 of Elymus sibiricus. Lineage (NCBI taxonomy): Eukaryota > Viridiplantae > Streptophyta > Magnoliopsida > Poales > Poaceae > Elymus > Elymus sibiricus. Next base: position 22,653,457 of record CM077664.1, read on the forward strand.
CCCATATCTACTTAAGTCATCGGTGAAGGTGAGAAAGTAACGATAACCACCGCGCGCCTCAATACTCATCGGACCGCACACATCAGTATGTATGATTTCCAATAAGTCACTTGCCCGTTCCATTGTTCCAGAGAACGGCGTTTTAGTCATCTTGCCCATGAGGCATGGCTCACATGTGTCAAGTGATTCAAAATCAAGTGACTCTAAAAGTCCATCAGCATGGAGCTTCCTCATGCGTTTTACGCCAATATGACCTAAACGACAGTGCCACAAGAAAGTGGTATTATCATTATCAATTCTACATCTTTTGGCATCAATGTTATGAACATGTGTATCATTACTATCGAGATTCAATAAGAATAAACCCCTCACATCGGGTGCATGACCATAAAAGATATTACTCATATAAATAGAACAAACATTATTCTCTGATTTAAATGAGTAACCGTCTCACAATAAACAAGATCCAGATATAATGTTCATGCTTAACGCAGGCACTAAATAACAATTATTCAGGTTCATCACTAATCCCGATGGTAATCGAAGAGCGAGCGTGCCGACGGCGATCACATCAACCTTGGAACCATTTCCCACGCGCATCGTCACTTCGTCCTTTGCCAGCCTCCGTCTATTCCGCAGTTCCTGTTTTGAGTTGCAAATATGAGCAACCGCACCGGTATCAAATACCCAGGCACTACAACGAGAGTTGGTAAGGTACACATCAATAACATGTATATCATATATACCTTGTTTGTCGTTGGCCGCCTTCTTGTCAGCCAAATACTTGGGGCAGTTCCGCTTCCAGTGTCCAGTTCCCTTGCAATGAAAACACACAGTTTCTGGTTTGGGTCCAGCCTTGGGTTTCTTCACGAGAGGAGCAACTGCTTTGCCACTCTTCTTGGAGTTACCCTTCTTACCCTTGCCATTTTTCTTGAAACTAGTGGTTTTATTGACCATCAACACTTGATGCTCCTTCTGAATTTCAGACTCAGCGGCTTTCAGCATCGCAAACAGCTCGGCGACTGACTTGTTCATCCCGTGCATGTTATAGTTCAACACGAAGCTCTTGTAGCTAGGTGGCAATGATTGAAGAACACTGTCAGTGATAGCCTCTGGCGGAAGGGGCATCCCCAATTCAGCCAGACGGGTGGAGTACTCAGACATTCTGAGTACGTGATTACTGATAGACCCGTTCTCCTCCATCTTGCAAGCATAGAACTTATCGGAGATCTCATATCTCTCGATCCGGGCATTCTTCTGAAAGATAAACTTCAACTCCTGGAACATCTCATATGCTCCATGACGTTCAAAACGTCTTTGAAGTCCCGGTTCTAAGCCATACAAAATTGCACATTGAACTATTGAGTAATCATCAGAGCGAGCCTGCCAGGCGTTCACAACGTCTAGAGACTCAACTGGAGCGGGTGGATCACCAAGCGGTGCATCAAGGACATAAGCCTTCTGGGAAGCCGTAAGGATAATCCTTAGATTACGGGCCCAGTCCACAAAGTTACTTCCATCATCTTTCAATTTAGCTTTCTCTAGGAACGCATTAAAATTCAGGGGTGCTACTGCGCGAGCCATGATCTACAACATAAATATTGCAAAGACAACTTAGACTATTGTTCAAGATAATGAGTTTAGTTAATCATATTACTTAAAAACTCCCACTCAAATAGACATCCCTCCGGTCATTCGAGTGTAACATGATCCAAATCCACCAACTCAAGTCCGATCATCACGTGAGTTGAGGTGGTTTCAATGGTGAACATCTTCATGTTGATCATATCTACTATATGACTCATGTTCGACCTTTCGGTCTCTTGTGTTCCGAGGCCATGTCTGTACATGCTAGGCTCGTCAAGTTTAACCCGAGTGTTCCGCACGTGCAACATGGCTTACACCCGTTGTATGTGAATGTAGAGTCTATCACACCCGATCATCACAGCGTGTCTCGAAACGACGAACTTTCGCAACGGTGCACACTCGGGGAGAACACAATTTTATCTTGAAATTTAAGTGAGGGATCACCTTATAATGCTACCGTCGTCCTAAGCAAAATAAGATGCATAAAAGGATTAACATCACATCCAAATCATAAGTGACATGATATGTCCATGAACTTGTGCTTTTGATCTCCATCTCCAAAGCACCGGCATGATCTCCATCGTCACCGGCATGACACCATGATCTCCATCATCTTGATCTCCATCAACGTGTCGCCATGAGGTTGTCGCGCCGACTGTTGCTTCCACGACTATTGCTAACTCATAGCGATAAAGTAAAGCAAAAATGGCGAAAATAATTAAAGACAACTCTATGGCTCCTGCCAGTTGCCGTACTCATCGACATGCAAGTCGTGGTATTCTATACAACACATGATCATCTCATACATCACATATATCTGATCATGTAATTGGCCATATCACATCACAACATACCCTGCAAAAACAAGTTAGACGTCCTCTAATTGTTGTTGCAAGTTTTACGTGGCTGCTACGGGTTTGCAAGAACCGTTCTTACCTACGCAAAACCACAACGTGGTGTAGTGATTGCTTTTTGATCTTCTAAAAGAACCCTCTTCATTGAAATCGATTCAACTAAAGTGAGAGAGACAGACACCCGCTAGCCATCTTTATGCAACGAAGTTACATGTCAGTTGAAGGAACCGGTCTCTCGTAAGCGTACGAGTAATGTTGGTCCGGGCCGCTTCATCTCACAATACCGCCGAATCAAGTATCAACTAGTAACGGCAAGCAATATGTATACACCCACGCCCACAACTCGTTTGTTGTGTTCTACTCGAGATCTCATCTACGCATAGACCTAGCTCAGATGCCATTGTTGGGGAACGTTGCATGGGAAACAAAAAATTTCCTACGCACACACAAGATCTATCCATGGTGATGAGCATCTACGAGAGGGAGAATGAATCTACATACCCTTGTAGATCGCTAAGCGGAAGCGTTAAGAAACGCGGTTGATGTAGTCGAACGTCTCCGCGATCCAAATCGCACGTCGTCCCTCGATCCGATCACGAACTAGTGCCGAACGGACGGCACCTCCGCGTTCAACACACGTACGGCTTGATGATACCTTCACCTCCTCGATCCAGCGAGCGATGGTGAAGTAGTAGATGAGTTCCGACAGCACGACGGCGTGGTGATGGTGGTGAGGAACAATCTCTGCAGGGCTTCGCCAAGCACTACGGAGATTATGACGAGAGAACTAGAGGGTCAGGGTTGCCGACACACGGCTTGGGAAATCTTAATCAATCCCGTGTGCTAGCCCTGCCCCTCTATTTATATGTTGAGCCTTGGGGTCTAAACTTGGAGTAAAAGCCTCCTCCAGGTCAGTTTTGCCCGCACAAGGTCGGTTTGGCCCGTAGGGAAAGAGTCCAACTCGGATCCCTACAGTGCCGCGCACAAGCGGTAGTACCGCTCACGAGCGGTAGTACCGCTTGAGCGGTAGTACCGCTTCACACAAGCGGTAGTACCGCTTATGCGGTAGTACCGCTTCACACAAGCGGTAGTACCGCTTACGCGGTAGTACTGCCTTTCCAGCGGTAGTACCGCTTAAGGCAGCAGCAAAACTTCCTTTTGCACTTTCCAATACCTCGTGGGCTTTACGCCTTTGGCTCATATAAAGTGTTGCTGCACCCGAACACTTCGGTAAACATCCGGAACCCCTTCCGGTGAATTCCGGAACCCTTCCGGAGATCAAAACACTATTATCACATATATCAATCTTTAGCTCCGGACTCTTCCGGAGATCCTCGTCATGTCCGGGATCTTATCCGGGACTCTGAACAATCTTTGGTCACCAACACAATAACTCAACTATACTAATCGTCACCAAACGTTAAGTGTGTAGACCCTGCGGGTTCGAGAACTATGCAGACATGACCGAGACACCTCTACGGCCAATAACCAATAGCGGGACCTGGATGCCCATATTGACTCCTACATATTCTATGAAGATCTTTATCGGTCGAACCTCTATGCCAAGGATTCAGTTAATCCCGTATGCTGTTCCCTTTGTTCTTCGGTATGTTACTTGCCCGAGATTCGATCGTCGGTATCTCTATACCTAGTTCAATCTCGTTACCGGCAAGTCTCTTTACTCGTTCCATAATACAAGATCTCGTGGCTAACACTTTAGTCACATTGCTTGCAAGGCTCATTGTGATGTTGTATTACCGAGTGGGCCCTGAGATACCTCTCCGTCACACGGAGTAACAAATCCCAGTCTTGATCCATGCCAACCCAACAGACACCCTCGGAGATACCTGTAGAGCACCTTTATAGTCACCCAGTTACGTTGCGACGTTTAATACACACAAGGTACTCCTCCGATGTCAGGGAGTTGCATGATCTCATGGTCATAGGAACAGATACTTGACATGCAGAAAACAATAGCAATAAACTGACACGATCATATGCTATGTTTACAGTTTGGGTCTTGTCCATCACATCATTCTCCTAATGATGTGATCCCGTTATTCAAATGACATCTTATGTCAATGGCTAGGAAACCTTAACCATCTTTGATCAACGAGCTAGTCAACTAGAGGCTTACTAGGGACACAGTGTTGTCTGTGTACCCACACATGTATTTGAGTTTCCAATCAATACAATTATAGCATGGATACTAAACGATTATCATGAACAAGGAAATATAATAATAACTAATTTATTATTGCCTCTAGGGCATATTTCCAATATTTTTTCCCTATTCCTTCCTTACTATTTACGTTGTACTCTTTAACCTACTCTCGTTACAACTGGGCATGTACATGATTGATATTATGCAATAAAGAAACTATGCCCTTTCAAGGTCTCTATCGTATTTATTTATCAGCATAGCTCATGGACGATGAAGTTCTCTAAAAAGATGCAATTGTATCATAAAGTCCGATGTATTCGGCGTCTCGGATTTTGGCCCTATATGCATCAGTTTCGAACCAAGATTTCGGTCAATAGTTGGGTTGCCCGGCTCCTATGTTTACCCCTTACGTTTCCGATCAATTCGGCTAAGGGCGTAACGGGAGAACCACTGCGATTGCGCCGCCAGGTCAATTGGCGTGGCGCCTCAGTGGAGAAAGCCAAAAACTGACTATCTCGGTGTGCGTAAACTGGTCCGCCGTGTTAAACGAAGGGCTTTTATTTTAGCCGAAGTGTGCTACGGCCAAGACCTCGGCCAATTAGGCCGAATACTTCCCACACCGGGGGCTGGTCATCACCCCCATAGTCAAACTCCTATGACTAAATGAAAGACATCAAGCCACTATAGTCCGATTGCCTCGTTCTTCTAAGTCATCGACCGCCCATGGGTACCGAGACGTCGGCTAAGGGTCAAGTATGGCTTAGGGAACACCCTTTGTATAACCTACACTGGGGCTGAAGCCGACGACTAGCCACTCTCATTTTAAAAAGTCATATCGGAGGAATAATCGAATTACTAAATAAAACACATATGGAATTTCAAGCCATTTTCATTTAACAAACGATAAAGTTTTTACATCATCCACTCCGGCATTCCGGAGTACCTAAAACAACAGGGTGTCCTTAGGGCACATGGCTTCGGTGGTCCGAGCTCCTGCCTCCACCTCGGTGAAGAACTGCTCAGCGGTCCGCGGCTTGTCGGCAGCCAGGCTAGCAGCACAAGTCTCCGCATCAACTTTGCGAAAGTGCGTTTTCACGCAAGCATATGCCCTCCGAGCCCCTTCGAAGCACGCGGACCTCTTCCAGCGGTCCACACAGGGCACGGCATCTCGAAGACGAGCCGTCAGGCCGAAAAGGCTCCTCGGCATGGCTTCGGCCGGCCACAGAGCGACGCAGAGGTCCTGGAGCGTTGGCCTTGTAATGCGGAACAGCTCGACCAGCTGCTTCACTCGATGATTCAGCAGCTGCACAGATGGCGACCCCGGGAATTGACCCCAGAAGGCTTTTTCTGCCTCATGGCCTGCCAGTTGGCCGAAGTAGGCCACCGCATCCTCCGCGCTCTGCGGGAGATCCTCGAAGACCTCTGCGGAACGCCATAGTTGGGTAAGCTCGACACACACTTTGCTGCCAAACGTACACTGCGGCAGAAATTCCTTACCCGAGGCGATTTGCTCCAATTGCTGGAGCACCTCGTGATCCACTCGGGCCGAGCTCTTGAGCTCGGAGTGGGCACGCAGCAGCTTCTCGAGCTCCTCCTTTGTCCGCTGCCCCTCCTCCTGAAGTCTGTCGCGTGCTTCGAACACGCCCTTCAGGGTCTCCTCGACCTCTAGCACCCTTGCCTGGTGCTTCTCTCCGGCTGCCTTCTCGGCAGCCCGCGCCTTCTCGGCTGCGGCAACAGTAGCCTTCTGCTGTCGCACTTCCTTCCAAGCCCTTTCAAGCTCGGCCTTGAGCGTCTCCAGCTCCGCTGTTAACATATTTATGTCTTAGTTGTTTCCTTTAAAACATAAAACATACAATGCAAGTTTAACCTTGCTTACCTTGAGATCGCTCGAGTCTCCGGTTTACCTCCGCCATCTCTTCGGAAATGGAGTCCGGAACCAAGGTCGAAACCTGGAATGGTACAGATCCTTGTTAGAAAGTAAACGGTCTAGACCATTAACATGCCCTAGGACAGCTGCTTCGAGTAGCGCCCTGGGGGCTACTGCACAGGCTCCTATTTTCTCAAGTGACCCCGATGACGGTTTCTCGAAACCGACTTCGGACTCGGGGCTACTCACTCATTACGCCATTTAGTAGGCTACACTTTTATGTCCTCGGACAGAATTCATAAAAACAAAGCAAACCGAATGCGCAGAAGGCATACCTCGAAACCTGCTACGAGGTTCTTGAAGACCTCGTGCAGGCTGGCCTCTGCAGACCGGTAGCCTTCTAGCGCCGTGCCAATCAAGGCATGGTGCTCCTCCTTGAGGGAGCAGCCCTTTAGGGCCTCCTCTACCTCCTCGGCCCACCCCGCGCCAGTCCGTCCTCGGACAGCAGGCTGGAGTGGAGGGATGACCTCAGATAGATCCACCCGAGGAGCCTCCGTTTGTGGAGGCGCCGCCAAGGTAAACTCCGCCTGGGCCGATGTCTGGCCCAGTCCTTCTTTGATGACCTTGGGGCGCGTCGTCCCCGGGTTTTGTTGGGTCGAGGTTTCAACCTCGCCCATTACCACGGCCTTGTCGGCCCCCGCCGTGTTGACCTCGGGGGCCAGGGTGGATGTTGCCTCCCCCAGACCGACTTGCATCGGGGGACAAGCAGCGGGCTCTGGAGTCCCGCTGGCGGACGGCAACCCGCTCGAGGAGCCGCTGGGGATCACCTTCGGCGGACTGTGTATAAAAAGTTACTTCTGTAAAATTTCCCTTGATGAAACAATGACTCAAACAAGGAAGACAAGGATAAGGGCTTACCCTCGAGGTGCCGACCTCTTCCTCCCCGATGCGAGGGGGTCTTCCTCTGAGTCACCGGAGAGCTCGGCTCTCTCCGACGACTTCTTGGCGGCCTCGGAGGAGGCTCGCCTCGGCCTCTTTTTGCCCTTGGGCGGCATGGCCATGTCGGCGTCTTCTGACACCGACTTCTTCCCCTTCGGGGTGGGAATCTCCTCCTCGTCCTCCTTGGCGCCGCCGTCTTGAGCGGCGGAGGTGTGTGTCTCTTCTGACCGGGTGACCGAGGTCCCCCGGGTCCGAGCACTAGTCTTCCCCGTCTGGGACTTCGTCCCTTTGGAGGCCACTACGTGAGGCTCCTCGGTCAGAAGTGCCGAGAGCAGGGGATGTAACATCCCCAGATCTTCACCCTGCCATTTTGCTAATTAATTAGCCATGTCATCATGATCATCCTAAGTAAATTGCATTAGAGAGTAAACCCACTTCAAATTCAAATTTTAAAATAAAGTCAAGTTTAAAAGTTATCCAAATAGTAGAACAAAAATGTTCATAATGTTAAAAATAATCCCAAAGCAATTATAAAAATAAAATCAACATTTATTGACTTCAAATTTGACCCTAACATCCAAAAACAGTAGCTAAAACAGCCTATTTAATCCATTTCATTTAATCTAAATTAAATGTGAAATCATCTTGACGCCAAACCTTTTTATGGCAGTACTAGTAATTGATTTGACCAACTACATATTTTACAAAAGTCAACTTGGGGCCTAACAATTTGCAAAACAGAAAGAAAATGAAAAAAAAAACAGAAAAGAAATAAAGAAAAAGGAAACCCAACTGTGCACCTACCGGCCCAGCAACTACAGTGGCCGGCCTAGCTCAGCCGTCACCTACCTCACCTGCTCCCTCCCCCTCGTGTCACCATGCCCGAGCCCGACGCACGCCGTGCCGTCCACAGCCCGCCACGGCGCCGGAGTAGTTGGATGGAGAGGTTAAGGACCGCCCCCGCAACCCCTGGCCCCCTTCTTTTCCCTCGCTCGTCTTCCCCTCTCTCAGTTTTGCCACGCCCGAGCGCAACCGAGACCGCGCCGCCGTCGTCCCCGTGGACATGGGCCGTCTCTCATCACCTCGCCATGTCCAGTAGCTCCGTGGGAGTCGTCTTCATCCACGACTGCTGCGGATCTAGGCCGGGAAGCCACCACGACGACGCGCCCGCCATCGTCGCCATCTGCATCCGCTCCGGCCATTGCCGCGATGTGCTCGACCCTGACCTCCCCCTGCTCCACCGAGACGACCCCGAGCACCGCTGTGAGCTCCCGAACCTCCCCGACCTCTCCCCTCTCTTCCCCGCGTCCCGTAGCCTCTCCTAACTCTTGGTCCGCTCCGGCCGCCGCGGACAGTCATCGCCGCCGACGTTCCAGGCCGCACTCGCCCGTGTTCTTTGCACCGTTAGACGCGCCTCGATGCGCCGGTTCGGTAGGATCCAACCGCGACCGTTTTGGTCGCCGGAGACGAGCGCACGGCCGACGCCGGCATGCTCTGCCTCGCCGCCGGTTAGCCTGATGACGTGGCACGTCATTAGCCCTAACCCGCGCGCTAATCCCCACTGACGGGGGGGCCCCACCGGATAGTTAGTTTAATTAAGAAAACATTTAAAACGCTGTTAATTGCCAGAGTCAATGACACCTGGGCCCCACCGTCGTTGTGCACTTTTGACCAGGTCAACGTTGACTGCCCAGTCAGCGTTGACTGGGTCCCACACGTCAGCCTCAGTGCTGTATAGCTGGGTACACTTCACTGGGTACCCGTAGCAATTATTATTTAAATAATTTCGAATTAAATAAATTCAGTAAATTCCAGAAAATCATTTAAACTTTGAAAAATTATAGAAATTAAACGTAGCTCGGATCGAAAAACTTTCTACATGAAAGTTGATCAGAAAAACAAGACGAATCCGAATATGTGTTCAAAATGCTTGACCATCACTCCTAACTACCTGAACATGGAACCTTTCCCTCCGGTTCAGTATACCAAAATCCTTCGAAACGCCGGGAAAATATCCCAGATATTTTCCCGTTTCGTTTGCGACATATAGCAAATGCATTAGGTCACCACTAACACTGCATATCGTCATGCCGTGCATCTGTATTGCTTGTATTTACTTTTATTTATTGTTTCTTCTCCCTCTTCTCTTCAGCTAGACCCCGAGATCGACGCTACCCCGCAGGACTGCTTCTCCGTCGATGACCCCTCTTTTGCCGCAGAGCTTCCAGGCAAGCAAATCCCCTTGACGCATGCCTATATCACCTATTCTTTCTCCCTCCTGCTTGCATTAGAATTTGCTACTGCTGTTGATTTATCCTATTCTGATGCATAGCCTGTTTCTTGTAACTTATGTTGATACTTTACCTGATATCCTAAATGCTTAGTATAGGTTGGTTGGTAATCCATCTGTGACCCCTCTTCCTTGTCCTAGTTGCCCCGCTTAGTTACAGTTGCCCCGGTCGATGTGATCGACGGGCTGAGACCAACACATCACCGCACACCCCCTAATTTGTTCGACTCCACAGAGTTATCCTCGAGTGCCGAGGGTGATACCTCTTATCTCACTCCTGTTATGCCTCTGTGATACAGCTAGCCGGTTGTGGGATACGAGGGTGATTCCTCGTTCACCATCTCCGATGAAGCTTCTGTCGTGCAACCCCTCAAGTGTGAATCCATCGAGGGTGATTCCTCTGGGTTCATCTTGACGGTAGCATCGAGTGGGAATCCATCGAGGGTGATTCCTCGGATTACCCTCTTGATGTTACGGACACACGGTTATGTTTAACTGTTGCCCCTTGTACTGTTATTGCGGGACTGAAGGGACAGGCGGTACCACCCCGGTAGAGGTGGACCTGAGTTCCTGACAGTCTCCTGGGAAGTCGGGTTGACCTGGAGGGTACCCGCGAGTTATTTACGAGGCGCGGCCGGGCAGGCAGAGACCGCCCTAGAGAGGGATGGGCCTGGCCCTTGTTGCACTTCCTCAAGACGGGGTGACAGGAGTACTGATCGTCACCGCGAGCTTCTAATAATGCTTTAACGGATTTGGGTATCTGATCTGAGTTGGCCACTGGCCTATACGCACTACCACCATGCGGGATAATGGTTTAATGGGGCCCTCGGCGCCGTATGTATCAGCCGAAAGCTCTGTCAGACGTCCAGTTCAGCATTGCGGCACGGCCGGGTCGGTACCCCACAGGTGGTGCTTGGATCGCCCTGCTCGCAACGACCCGGAGTGCAAAGGGCGATGGGCCCAGGACCCCTGAGCACTTAGGATGTAGACCGGCGGGGACCTCTCTGCTGAGCTCTATGTAGGGCTGTGGTGTGTCGATCAGCCAAGCCCAGGCATGACCCAGGAAAGTGTGTCCGGCCAGAGTTAATCGTGCGTGTTGGGTAACAGTAGTGCACCCCTGCAGGGAAGATTATCTATTCGAATAGCCGTGTCCACGGTAACAGGACGCTCAGTGTTGTATCCCGATCTGCTAATACTTGAATTGGATACATTTAATTAATTGGAAGCTCCGGGATCGCTTTCTCGCTTGGAGTCGAGGAAGGATCTCTAGGCTTCGATTCAACATGCTTGCTACTTTAATTATGTTACTAATCTACACTCTTCTAATGCTGCAAGACCGTTGAAGATGCTAGTCATTGATAGGCTAGGCCTTTCTCTCTAATTCTGGCATTTCTGCAGTCAAGTCCACATATACAACCTTCCTTTGATAATCTTGCATAAGTAGAATAGTTCTGATGTCAGTCTTGCTGAGTACTTTGGATGAGTACTCATGGTTGCTTTGCTTCCCTTTTTCCCCATACCCATTTGCTGCGACCAGAAGACGGAGCCCCAGAGCCAGCCGCCCTAGTCGACGACTACTACACTTCTGGAGGAGCCTACTACTACGTGGAGACCGCCGACGACCAGGATTAGTTAGGAGGCTCCCAGGCAGGAGGCCTGCGCCTTTTCGATCAGAGCCGTTGTTTATTTTTGCCTTCTTAAGGCACCTCTGTTTAACTTGTATATCTGTACCCAGATATCTAATGCTTTCGCTGATGCTTGTTTGACATCGAGCTTATGTATTCGAGCCCTCGAGGCCCCTGGCTTGTAATATAAAGCTTGAATTATTTTATTTGTGTAGAGTTGTGTTGTGATATCTTCAAGTGAGTTCCTGGGCTTGATCGTGTACACTTGCGTGTATGATTAGTACACGATTAAGTCGGGGGCGTCACAGGGCAGTTGGGGGTTTTTCCGGCAGTGGGGCGGGGCATCGTACCCCTTTTACCCAAGCCGACCAATTCTGTAAAATGTCGAAACACGACGGCTCAGATAGAAACTTTACTCCTCGGAGCAATGAGGAAAGAATTAAAGATTGAAGGACGGAACCACTCACCGGGGGGGCCTCGTAGCCGTGCTCGAGGCCGCGGTCCTCTCCCTCCACGGGAATCTTGTCCTTGGCCAGCTTCACGAGCTTTGTCCACATAGTGTCCAAGGTGGAGCGGAAGAAGGTGTTGATGGTGTCCATGTCCTCGGGCTTCTGTGCCCACATCCGGGTGGCCCGAAGTTGGAGAGGAAGGATGCGGCGGTTGAGCATGACGTTGATGACATAGGCCAGCTCCGCCTTCCCTATGGTGGTCCACCACACGATCCTCTCGACCAGGGTCTCTACCTCTTCGGCCTTCCCCCAGGCGATGCCCTTTTCCTTCCGAGATTTGAGTTTCTTGGGAGGCCCGGCTAAGAAGGCCGGGACCTCGATTTGACCATCGGCAAGGGGCTCGGTGATGTAGAACCACTCCTTTTGCCATTCCTTCACCGTTTCGATGAAGGTGCCTTTGAACCAGGTGGCCCCCTGGTTCTTGTTGATCATGGCCCCTCCGCACTCCGCGAGTTCAGAGCCACTTGACTTCGGTTTGATCTCGAAGAGCTTCAGCCATAGGCCGAAGTGTGGTTCACAGCGGAGGAAAGCCTCGCAGACTGTTATGAAAGCAGCGAGGTGGAGAATGGCGTTGGGGGCTAGGTGATGGAAATCTAACCCGTAGTAAAACATGATCCCGCGCACGAAAGGGTGCAGCGGGAACCCTAGGCCTCGGATGAGGTGGGGGATGAAGACCACCTGCTCCCCGGCGTTGGGAGCGGGTACCAGCTCGTCGGCTGCTGGAGCGCGGGCGGCGATGGTAGGGGCTAGGTACCCCGCGTCACGTAGCTCAGCAATATTCACCGCCGTCACGGTGGAGCCGCCAGTGCCCCTTAAGGGTATCGGCCATGGCTGGTGAGGGAGTCAAGCTCGCGAAAGAGGAAGGCGTGTATGTTGGATCTGGGCACTAGAGCTAGACGAAGCAGCTGCGAGGGAGGAATGGGAGCATAGGCTATCACGCTGTTCTCCCCTTTGCTTTTTATAAAGCCTGTGAAAGGCCAAGAGCCCCCTTTGCTGCGCCAATAAATTCGTGATTACTATCAACAATGTCGTTGATACAGATGGGGGGAAATAAAATCTTGATGATATCCCTACGAAAGTGGGCACGATCTATGTTTCGAAGGGACGTGCCAGTAAACGAGCTGCCTCGAACCGCGATTTGAGGATGGGGCAGTAACTGCTCGACCCATCATGGGGCGAGCCTCTCCGTTAAAGTTGTCAGACATTCGATTGTTCATACCTGTACGACCAGTCTTCGAGACTAAGATATCTACACCCCTCGGGCAGGGTAAGAGTTCGGTTGGACCTTGGATGTCGATGTTCTGTTAAAGAGAATCCGAAATGTAAAGGGGAACTCGTCTGTCAAGCCAAAGACTCCGGATCCGAAGTAGTATCTGTCGACCATCGTCCTCGGTGTAGAAGACCAGTTCGGGGGCTACTGACGGTGTCCTGGACTAGGGGATGCTAACCGGGCTGACTCGGCTCCTCGGTTGGGCCGATGTGCCCCTGTACGTGGCCAAGATGGATTCCGGAGGCTGTATGTGGGAGACGTGATCAAGGCTGCCTCTACCGAAGACTTGCAGTACACTTCAAGACTCGTCCCGCCGCCTTACTCCTAGATACCGACATTGTAACCCTAGATACCCTCTCTGGCGTGTATATAAGCCATAGGGTTTAGCCCGTAGGGGAGAGATCAACGCAACATCGAACACCTAGCTTTAGAAGTTAGACACATATTACGATCTCGAGGTAGATCAACTCTGTACTTGATACATCCCCATTAATATAAACAGAAGCAGGACGTAGGGTTTTACCTCCATCAAGAGGGCCCGAACCTGGGTAAAACATCGTCTCCCTTTGTCTCTGTTACCATCGATCCGAGATCCGCAGCTCGGGACCCCCTACCCCGAGGTCTGCCGGTTTTTACACCGACAATCAGGAATATTAACTCCCAGCTAATTCAGCTGATTAGCGTACCTAGACATTTTGAGTACGTGCTCGCTAACGGAGTTGTTCTCTTCCATCTTACAACTAAAGAACTTGTCTGAGGCTTCATACCTCTCCACACAGGTGTGAGTCTGAAACACCATTTTCTGTTCCTCAATCATCTCATATGCCCCGTGGTGCTCAAAACATTTTTGGGGCTTGGTTCTAAGCTATAAAGCATGGCGCACGGAACTATCGAGTAGTCATCAAAACGTGTCTTCCAGACATTCACAATATCTGCAGACGTCCCGGGAAGGGGTGACGTCCTGCGAAGGGGTGGGGCTGGGCGCCTGGCACATGTAGGCCTGGTGCGCCACCCCTTGGTCCATGTGGGACGTTCTGGGCAAGTGGGCCCCACCATGGAACCCTCCGAAAACTTCTACAACCTTCCGGTACAATACCGATAAAATACAAACTTTTCCGGTAACCCTGAAAATACATTCCACATATGTTTTCATTGTCTCCAGACCATTCCGGAGCTCCTCATGATATCCGGGATCCCATCCGAGACTCCGAACAAAACTTCGATACCACCATCATGAATATCCCATTACTACCCTAGCATTACCGAATGTTAAGTGTGTGACCCTATGGGTTCGAGAGCATGCATACAGACTGAGACACCTCTCCGATCAATAATCAATTGCAGGACCTGGATGCCCATAATGACTCCTAGATATTCAACGAAGATCTTTATCGGTTTGAACAATGATGTCAAGGATTCAGATAATCCCATATTCAATACCCTTTGTCTCGCGATATCTTACTTGCCCGAGATTCGATCGTCGGTATCGCAATACCTAGCTCAATCTCGTTCCCGGCAAGTTCTCTTTAATCGTTCTGTAATACAATATCCCCATGACTAAACAGATTAGTCACATGCTTGCAAGCTACTTAGGATGTCGTATTACCGAGAGGGCCCAGAGATATCTCTCCGTCACATGGAGTGACAAATCCCAATCTTGAACCATGCAACCCAACAAATACTTTCCGAGATACCTGAAGAGCACCTTTATGATTACCCAGTTACGAAGTGATGTTTGAAACCCACAAAGTATTCTTCTGGTATTAGGGAGTGGCATGATCTCATGGTCTAAGTAATAGATACTTGACATTAAGAAAGCTATAGGCATTAAACTAAGTGACACGATCAAATGCTAAGCTTACGATTGGGTCTGTCCATCACATCATTCTCCTAATGATGTGATCCCGTTATTAAATGACAACTCATGTATATGGTTAGGAAACCTTAACCATCTTTAATCAACGAGCTAGTCAAGTAGAGGCCCACTAGGGACACGATGTTTGTTTATGTATCCACACATGTATTTGAGTTTCCGGTCAATACAATTATAGCATGGAGAATAAACATTTATCATGAACAAGGAAATATGATAATAACAACTTTATTATTGCCTCTAGGGCATATTTTCAACAACTACCACCATCGCAACTACGTTGTCACCTACGCAGCTACGCTCGCACCCAGACCATAGTCTGGAAGTAGTCTACTCTATTAGTTGCTAGGGAAACGGTGAAAGAGCGGTTTAAACTAAACTAGCAACGACAAAGGTAAAAAATAGCAAAAAAAGGACTAAACTAAATGGAGCGGTGTTTGAGTAGTAGAGGCGTTCTCAGGGGTTTCAGTGTCATCACCACTAGCATAATTTGCACAACATATGTGAAAGCATAGTTCTAGGTTTGCATCTCTAATCCACATTGTATGTGTAATGTGCGGGCGGAGCCAAATAAAGATACATGCATACATGCAGCAGCCATGTATCACGCGCGCCACCACTGTTCCTCCCCAAATGCCAGTTTTGGTAACCGTGATTAAGGATTTCACCATGAACGCGGCATAAAGCTTACGGGTTCTCCGTTGTTCACCTATCTAAGGTCAGGGAAGGAGCGGGATAAGTACAGTCACTAAATACCTCCTCAAGCCACCATCGCAAATGTAGTAAATCCCTCAAGTCCAAAAGGGCAAATGCTGAGTCGCCGGCCATACACAACATCAAGAGGAATAATTAACTCATCAGATAAAAAGAGGATATCAGATCTCTTATAGGAATTTAGTCCTAATCTTGCAAGGGTTCATCCATATCCCTGAGAACTAATACAACTACTCAAACTATAGGAGATATACCCTAGAGGCAATAATAAAAGTTATTTTGTATCTCCAAGTTCGTAATTGATGTTTATGTTCCATGCTATAACTGCAATGATTCTCGAGTTTGCAATATCCACGAGGCTTGGAGGGAAATTCATGTGCACGTGTGGAATAATAAACGGTAAAATGTATTCCTAGTCATGCCTCCAAGACTGGCTCAAGTATTGCATGATGATCCTGTTTTCCTGATCATGGGCATGCCTATGCTGGCAATTTTGAAGGCACAATGTTAGGAGAACATTTGTGTTGAATCGACCTGAATTGATGTTATGCTATGAGATTCGTCACAAGTAAATGGTTAATAACAAAGAGAAAGTTCACGTTTGCATAATTCCTTAGACCATGAGAGTATCGAGTTCCTTTGTACTTGCTTCGTGAACTTTGGGGTTTGTTAAACGTCATCTGTAACAGGGTGGCTATTACGGCTGCTTACGGGTTCACGAAAAAGTATGACAAGTAACTTGATAGCTCAAGATTGGGATTTGCTCCTCCGACGATGGAGATATATTCTTAGGGCCCTCTTGGTGTTACGGTATCGATCATCGTCTGGCCAGACACAAATGTGATTTGATCACAGGGATGTCGGAACACGGAAACGAGATAAGAGAACAAAACCGGTAACGAGGTAACTGGCATAGTGGACAAGTTGTTGATCCACGGGGATGCCGATATGTCTCACATCGGGTTTTGTAACATATCACGAAGCGACAGGAATAGCATACAACAACTATAGGTTCACTCGAATATTCAGTCGTGTGGGTATAGGGATCAATATGGGTGTCTGATACGTCTCCAACGTATCTATAATTTTTTATTGTTCCATGCTGATATATTATCAATCTTGGATGTTTTTATAATCATTTATAGCAATTATATATCATTTTTGGAGACTAACCTATTAACTTAGTGCCCAGTGCCAGTTGCTGTTTTCTGCCCTGTTTTTTTTTTACAGAAAATCAATACCAAACGAAGTTCAAATGCCACGAAACTTTTTGGAGATTTTTTATTGGCCAAGATAAACACTAGAAGCTTCGGGAGAGGGCCAAAAGACCCAGGAGGTGGCCACGAGCCACTAGGGCGTGCCTGGGGGGGCAGCCGCGCCCTGGTGCCTCGTGGGCCCTCCATTGCTCCGTTTGACCAAATTCCAGCACTATAAATTCAGAAAAAATCAGAAACCCTCAGGAGAGTCCATGAAATACTTTTTCCGCCGCCGCAAGTTTCTGTTCCAGAGAGATCCCATCTGGGGTCCTTCTCCGGTAATCTGCCGGAGGGGGAATCGATCACGGAGGGGCTCTACATCAACCTTGCTGCCCTTCCGATGATGCGTGAGTAGTTTACCACAGACCTTCGGGTCCATAGGCAGTAGCTATATGGCTTCTTCTCTCGTTTTGATCTTCAATACAATCTTCTCCTCGATGTTCTTGGAGATCTATCCGATGTAATCACTTTTTGCGGTGTGTTTGTTGGGATCCGATGAATTGTTTAAAGAAATATGTTCATAACCGTGCTAGGCCAGAAGGAAGCATCTCCAAGGGCCATGAAACAGAGGAGGTTATTGAGTTTTGTGTTGACTTTATTCCTGACCTTAAGCCAATTGGTGTTCCTGAATCACGGCATGAGGGGAGACTGAGTGGAAAAGGCACGCTAGGAAAGGATTCAGTAATATGTAGGGACGGGCATTCTTGGGCCCAAGCACACTACACAGTTCTACAAAATTCCACCTTGGTGGCTCCGTATATCGAGGAACACATGGATATTGTACGCTCCAAGAACCCGGAGCAGTCTGACCCCTGGATTAAAAGTACACACATGGCGACTTTCGGCGGTTGGTTGCAAACACATCTCATGAATGACGACAGTGTTGGAGATGAGCTGTACTTGTTGGCCAAGTCACCATCTTCGACTATATTGACTTTCAAAGGGTACGAGATTAATGGGAATACATTTTACACGATCGCCCAACATAAAAGGAGCACCAACCAAAACAGTGGTGTCCGCTTTGATGCAACAAACACCAATAGGGAAAAGGACACATATTATGGTTACATAGAGGAGATATGGGAACTTGACTATGGACGTGAGTTTAAGGTCCCTTTGTTTCGGTGCAAATGGGTCAATCCGACATGAGGAGGGGTAAAGGTAGACCCGCAGTACGGAATGACAACAGTGGATCCCAACAATCTTGGGTACACAGACGAACCATTCGTCCTAGCCAATGATGTGGCGCAGGTTTTCTATGTGAAGGACATGTCTACCAAACCGAGAAAAAGGAAAGATAAGGAAGCGAATACATCATATGGTGAGCCAAAGCGCCACATAGTTCTTTCAGGGAAAAGAAACATCATGGGAGTGGAGGACAAGACAGACATGCCAGAAGATTATGAAAAGTTTCATGAATTTCCTCCCTTCACAGTGAAGACTGACCCAGGCATCCTGTTAAACGATGAAGATTGTCCATGGTTACAACGCAAAGGGTCACACGCGAAGAAAAAGTTTTATACCCCAAGATCCCACTCTGGGATGTGATCGGCTTCACCATCATCACTTTCTTCTCTAATGAGTAGCCAAGATAGGCCAGTTTGTACACGAAGTGCATCCAGTTTTTGCCGTTAGCACATGCTATGTGGGTGAAATGATGATACCATGCCAAGTTTCAACCTTTTCAGAGTTCATTTGTAGTGCTTTCAATTTCAGGGTCATTTAGCTCAAGAAAAGCATTAAATGCATGAAAAATAGCAAATGAAGTTAGAAAGGGTTGAAATTTGAGGATGTGGCTTTGAATGGTGCATATTGAATGCACAAAAAGTCTGGAGTTGAAATAAGTTTAAAAAATGAAATGCCTTTGTAACAGATGAGTTTTCGTCCGAAACCTTGATACTTCGAAGGAGATGGTCCAGTTTGTAGACGAAGTGCATCCAGTTTTTGCCGTAACCCTCTCAACTTTTTAGCACATGCTATGTGGGTGAAATGATGATACCATGCCAAGTTTCAACCTTTTCAGAGTTCATTTGTAGTGCTTTTCAATTTTAGGGTCATTTAGCTCAAAAAAATCATTAAATGCATGAAAAATAGCAAATGAAGTTAGAAAGGGTTGAAATTTGAGGATGTGGCTTTGAATGGTGCATATTGAATGCAGAAAAAGTCTGGAGTTGAAATAAGTTTAAAAAAATGAAATGCCTCTGTAACAGATGAGTTTTCGTCCAAAACCTTGATACTTCGAAAGAGATAGTCGAGTTTGAACACGAAGTGCATCCGGTTTTGGCCGTAACCCTCTCAACTTTTTAGCACATGCTATGTGGGTGAAATGATGATACCATGCCAAGTTTCAACCTTTTCAGAGTTCATTTGTAGTGCTTTTCAATTTCAGGGTCATTTAGCTTAAAAAAATCATGAAATGCATGAAAAATAACAAATGAAGTAAGTAAGGGTTGAAAATTAAAACTCCTCATGCTGACTAACAGAAACATAATATAATTTGGCAAAAGAATAACAAGAAAACATATAAACTAAAATATTTAAAACAAATGAAGGTATAAAACTAAAAGAGCTAAACATAATCTGTTTTTGATTAAAACACCTATTTAAAATAAGCTAAAAATTACCAAATTGAACATACTGATAAAACACACAAATATTAAACAGCAGGAAAAAGAATCACTCAAAAATCTATTTTTAAACTAAAGTTATTCACAAACAAGTGATTAACACAAATTTCAAAGAATTCAAATTTAAACTATTCAAATTTGAAAACTACTGGCACTAATAGAAAGTTTATAATTTTTGTGACCTAAAGCAAAAAGATTCGCTCAAAAACTCTAAATATTTGGCTATAAGTAGAAACAAAAGAAAACAAATAAAGCAAAAACAGAAAAAAATGAAAAAAAAAGCTTTAGTCCCGGTTGGCACAACCAGCCGGGACTAAAGGTCCTCCTCCCGCGCTTAATTTGGGCCCCGAAAACAGACCTTTAGTCCCGGCCCATGGCTGTAACCGGGACTAAAGGCCAACCTTTTAGTCCCGGTTGCAGCCACGAACCGGGACTAAAGGTATTTAGTCCCGGGGCGTGGATTCAACCGGGACTAAAGGTCGATCCTATATAACTGTCACTTAGCGTTTTCCACCGCCCAGGAGACAGATCGAACACCACACACCGCCAGGCCGCTCGTCTTAAACCTCCGACGCCAGAGATCGCCGACGCCGTCCCGCTCGCTCCGGCCCCTCCCCGAGCCCGCAGCCCGCTGCATCTTCCTTGACCACGGGAGCTAGCGAAGAGCCCCACAGCGCCCGCACCATCGTCTTCCTCCTCGCCGGTCGCCGCCACTAGCTCGACCTCGCCCTCGAGCACTGACGCGTCCACGACCTCCCCGAGCCCTCCCCGAGCACGCGACGACCTCGCTGTGAGCCCCCCTTGTCTTCCCCCGCTACCCCCTGGCTCGCGCACGGCCTCTAACTACCCCCCCACACACCCCGAGCTCGGCCGCCGCCATGGACAACCAATGACCGATGAGATTGAAAATGTCCTTGTATTTTTCAAGTGATGTTAATGTTAATTATTAGTGTGAGCAGATGGTTAATTTTGATAACGACATTGTGGATGAGACATGAGATTTTGGGAGTACGTAATTTTTGTGTGTAGATGAATGTTAATTAGATGGATTTATTATGTATTTTTGTGTGTAGATGAATGTTAGATGGATGTGTAGATGGATAGATGTTATATTGATGTATGTTAGAATGATGGATGAATAGAAATGTTAGATAGATGGATGTTAAATGGATGAATAGAAATGTTGTTCAAGTGTGGGTTCTCTATAAAAAGAATGGTTGGATCAATGATATAAAATGTTGTTCAAATTTGCTCATCTACTATAGTTGTAAAAGTTTATTAAATATGAGTAGCATAATAAAATGATAATTATTGCATAGGAATTTGTTTTCATAAGAATTGGTTCTCGACGTCGACGATGCCCGGCCCGCATCCTCGTCGTCGACTCGGCGGCGACAACCTACTTGAGAGGCGCCATGTCCGGGACTAGGCTCCACCCGGCTGGCACTGGGAGGTGCTACCTTCCGGGGCACGCAGCTTGGTGAGGAATCGAGCTCCCGTCGTCGACCCGGAGCTTCTTTGGTGGCGGTCGCGTGGGCCACTATCGGTGCGGAGGCAGCCGGCCCCCGAGGAGGTGGTACATCACCGTGCCAGGGAGGAGGACGAGCACGTCTGTCGTTACATGGTTGCGTTGGACATCAGGTTCTCCAATACCTGGCAGGTTCTTCAGGGATCTCACTCGAGCTATGATCCTATGATGGTTCCTTCTCTTTGGGTGTCCACCGCCCGCGCCTCAGGAACCGCGAGTCAACTGGATTATTCGATAATATTCGAGCTGTATTAGTGATGTTATATGATAATATTCGAGATGTATTAGTGATAATATTCGATAATATTCGATGATGCATTAACTAGATTATTCGAAATGTATTAGTTTTTGCTTATTGAATGCATTCTCATTTGAATACTAAATTGTTTTATCTTTCTTCTGGATTAGTTAAGCTATGGACTAAAGCGGCAGAGACGACCATGATCAAGAGGATATCATGTTCGACATGATACGCTCCCAAAACCCAGAGATTGAACCAGATGACGGCTCACAATATCTGAACGAGTCGGGTGAGGGAATTGAGGAAGAACCAATAGACGAAGGGCACACAAACAATGATGGCGAAGGAAATGTTCTTCAATTAACAAAGTCCGGCGAGGTATATATATATATATATATATATATAAGGCCTCTGGTGATCATTACATGTATTAATTGATTTGTATATATATATATATTAACGAATCTTTCTTCTTTTAGCCCTCCGGATCGAGCAAATATTCTACAAGGGTAGTACGAGGCCCGGCCAAAAAGTTGCCCGATGGCATAAAGTACAACATCGATGAAATCAAAGAAGATGGCGAACCGATTGCTCCTAAAAAGAATGCGGACAAATTTATATGTCAATGCGGAGTTATTGTTACGGACCAAATCCCGATCACCGTTCAAGAATGGAATAAGCCAAAGGAAGATCGGGGAGTTAGTTTTGTCGACGAAAGAGCAAAAAATCTGCTTTGGGATACGCTCATGTCACATTTCACCCTATCAGAGGGTTTCACAGATCTCCAACGGGAGAAAGTCAAGAAGTGTGCTCTTAAGAAGATGGCCACACAATTCCAGACTTGGAAGAAAAGATTATGGGCCAACTACATCAACGCAGAAAAGAAGACTCCAGAATTCACTGGACCACTAGAGAAGGTAAAAGATCACTGGGACTTATTTGTGGAGTTCAAGGAATCGGAAGCAGCTAAGGAACGGTCGAGGAAAAACAATATAAATGCTGAGAAAAAAAGTTTCACCATGTTCTGGGGCCAGGTGGCTACAAGACTGGGTTGCCTAAGTGGGATGAATCTGAGGAAAAGATGATTGCTGCAGGGGTCACTCCACAAACAGTGGGTTGGCCCGACAGGTGCAAGACATGGTTTTATGCGCATGGGGGAAAGTTGGACCCAAAGATAGGGGAGATTATTGAACAGGCAAGTCCTAAAGATGCCTCAGAAGCTTTACTTGAAGCAATAAAAGAGGCTCGAACGGGGGCGTTCCAGCTTGAGAGAGAGAACGACGAGCTTACACGCGCCCTCAAGAATCCTGAACACCCGAGACGAACACGAGGCAAAGGCGTTGTTCGGTGGGTTGAGGGGTTTGCGGAGTGGAACGACACTTACAGAAGCCGTGGGAGAAAGAAGAAGCGGGATGCAGACCAGAAGAAGCAGGATGCAGACCGGCTTCAAAAGGTAGAATCAAAGAACGCGGAGTTGGAACGCGCTTTCATGTGGCAGCAGGAGCAGATCGACACAATTAGCCAGCAAAGGGCGTCTCAGCGGCAGGAGCAACCAGATCCAGCATTGGATAGTACCATCCCATCTATGTCGAAAAGCAGCGTGGGTTCCACGGGGGTCCCGGCCGATGATGCACTGCTGGCTCGCTACCCCGTGGATGATATCCAAGAGACGACAACTTGTGAGCTACACATGAAAATGAAGAACATATCCATGATGGTGGCGGATGGCTTTGCTTTACCAAATGCACCTGAAGCAACCATCCACAGCAATCCGATTCCACCTGGCTATGCTCGTGTCGAGGTGGATGAAGTTCTGTCGGGATATGACTCACTAGAGCTTGACTTTCCTGGAGGTCAAGGGGAGCAGACACTGGGAGAAGCCATACGTGGTCTCATTGTATGTAGAAAGGAATGCATCGTGTTTCCAAACTCGGTGCCAAGGCCGCCGACTCCTCCTCCAAGTCCGCCGCGTTAGCCGAATCCACCACACCTCGAGAGGGAGCCCAGCGCGAGTACGCGATATCGATCTCCACCGCGTGAGCCGACTCCAAAGCGGAAGAGACCACTAAAGAAGAAACCCGAGCCTCCTACCAAAAAGAAGTTAGCTTACGAGATAACTGAGGAGGAAAACAAAGGGGTCGTGGATGCCCAAGTGAAGGCCCATTTTGCACCGAAACCGCCCCCGCCGCCGAAGGAGAAAATACCTGAGAAAGTCGTACAACACTTTGTGGATCTTGCTAAACCGGCTGTGGAGAAAAGGCGATCAGACTATGAACGCTCTATTAGCAAGTCATATTATCAACAAAAAAAATCAGCAGTCGAGCCTTACAGGTAGTAATAAAAGCGGGAAACGGTTCCCCAGCTCGGAGAACAGGCATTGCAATCGACCCCCCCCGCTCAAGGTGAGTACCGACAAGGCGGTAACCGACGCCGATAGAGAGATGGCTAGAGAGATGGGTATCACTATTGAACAACTCCTAGGCATTGAGGAAGTCCCCACGATGGATCCGAAGGAACTAGCATGGAAATATGTCCCCGGGATTCCTCTGGTCAGGCCTGACGAGGTGGAGCTTCTATCAACGCAAATGCGCAGATTGGATGACTAGTACCTAAGAGAAATAAAGGCCGGGCGAGAGAGCCTCATGGTGAAAGTCAAGGCAGAGCACTAATTCCATGGAAAAGATGTGTGGATTGAATTTCCAAAAAAATTTCAGTTATTCAATCAAGACGCACTCGACAAATCTCTCGTCAGTTGCTATTGTCTGTAAGTGATTTCTTTGTGTAATTTAAGTCTCGAGCTCAGCTCGTTCATTGCGTGTAATTATCCTCACTATATTCTTTTGTGTGGTATTATATATGCAGAATGAAGATTTTTGAATTGAAAAGAGATAGAGTCTATGGCATTGGGTTCATTGACCCAAATACCGTTAATGAAAATGTGTTAAATAACCACAAACAAGACACAGAGAATAGCTTGCTAATGTATTTGAAGGAACTAAATAACAGACCAGAAATACTTTTTCCTTACAACTTCAGGTGAGTGTTACTGTCTTGTACTACAAGTTCTATTTTTGCTTACTCGATGTTAAGTGTAGTTGATGAGTTATGCATGCCCCCTTATACAAACGTGTGCGCAGATTCCATTGGATCCTGCTAAGCATTAGAGTTGACGAGGGAACTGTTGAAGTACTAGACACACTAGGTAAAGACCCTGAAGAATACAGGAGCCTGTTTTTGATGCTCGACAGGTAATTTCAATCATTATCGCACTATGTCGGCCTCTTTAGTTCATTTCCTGATATCAAGTAATTAATACCTCCTTTATTCATTTTCTTTGCCGGCCAGGGTTTGGAAAAAGTTCATCAAAGAGGTTGTCATTGAATGGGAACCACAGCTGAAATGGCGACGGTCCAAGGTAATTAAGTAGTACTAGCTACGTCCGCGCATCTCTTTAATTCTAGTTTCAATACCATTATCATGCTTGATTATTATCTGATTGAATTCTATTCTCGTAAAGTGTATGAGGCAGGAAAAGGGATCTAATTTATGTGCATACTACGTTTGCGGGAACATTCGCTTTATTACCGAAAGGAGCAGAGATGCAAGACATCTTTGGGTACGTAAACACTATTCACAATTTTTTTAATCATGATCTAATATATATACACACAACTAATATATTCATATGGATCTCCTTCTTTAAAGATGATGGAGATGTGGGATAGGCTCCTAACAAAGGACCGCATACGAGCACTTCAAGAGGAAATGGTGGGATTTTTGCTTCAGCAGGTCATATCTCCCGACGGAGAATACCATTTCACCTAATGCCTGCATGTAATGATCTACAAATTGTAGGAGAAATTGTATATACCAAATTGTATATATATATGTGTATGCATGGTTGTACGAGAAATTCTATGATATATGATTGGTTCTACGAGAAATTCTATATTATATGCATAACGTGTACAGTATGTAGTAGCGTAAAATATGTTTGAAATGTAAAATAATTAAATGGAAAACACAAAATGAAAAGGAAAAATAAAGAATAAACCCTAAACCCCTAAACCCCTAAACCTTTAGTCCCGGTTGGTGTCACCAACCGGGACTAAAGTGGCAGGGATTTAGTCCCGGTTGGTGTCACCAACCGGGACTAAAGGTCCCCAGCCCCCGACGCGCGCTGCCGGCTAGGTGGCAGGGATTTAGTCCCAGGTCGTGACCAATTGGGACTAAAGGGTGGGGGCCTTTAGTCCCGATTTATTAGTCCCGGTTGGTGAACCGGGACTAAAGGCCCTTCCCAACCGGGACTGAAGGCCGTTTCTCCACTTGTGTGATTCTCTGATCTCGATCGTGTGCGATTGCGTGTATGATTAGTGCACGGACGAGCAGGGTCGTCACAAGCTGTAATCAGAGCCGACTGCCTGTAGGAAGCCCCCTTCGGATTCCTTGGTCAAAGTTGAGTCTAGTCTTTGAAAAACTGTTTTACTAACATTGTTGTGTGACTTACGGGCCCACATCGCAAATGGATGGGATTAGGATCTTTTATTCCTCATCCTTACTCTCGGATTCTACTCTCTCTTCTATTCGGGTTAATTTTTTTGCTAACTCTAACTCTAGGTTCTCATGACCATTTTCTCCCGGAGAGCCCATCATGCCAGATGATCGCTTGGTTCACCAGAAGATTCCGAAGATACTCTTCGATGTTTTCCGTTGTTCCGAGAATCCTTTGTGCCTACAGCCTTGTAGCTTCTTTTCACACAGCGAATAATTCCTCACACTTACCAGGATCCGTTCATCCCCAATTGTTCATGTGATTCCCAAAATACTTTGAAATACTATCTGATCTCCCGATCATCATCTGTAACCTATTGCTTTGTAAAGTCTTGCCTGCCTGCATTTTGAACAATTCCTTATGTCTAGCAATATTCATTAAAATCCTTGTGATTATCATTCTGATCCTATTGATTCATCATGTGTGCGAGTGCATGCAATCAGTAGTTCATCCCTCGGAATTATCCTTCCGGCTCAGACGTCATTCCGGATATGAGCTGGTTCTTGGCAAATCAAACCTTGATTGATTGTCCATCTGATTCTATTCAACTTACTCATTCCTTGATCAGAGCATCTGCTTCTGATACACCGATTCGGAAATCATAATGAAGGTATAAAACTAAAAGAGCTAAACAGAATCTGTTTTTGATTAAAACACCTATTTAAAAAAACCTAAAAATTACCAAATTGAACATACTGATAAAACACACAAATATTAAACAGCAGGAAAAAGAATCACACAAAAATCTATTTTTAAACTAAAGTTATTCACAAACGAGTGATTCACACAAATTTCAAAGAATTCAAATTTAAAATATTCAAATTTGAAAACTACTGGCACTAATAGAAAGTTTATAATTTTTGTGACCTAAAGCAAAAAAGATAATCACAAAAACTCTAAATATTTGGCTATAAGTAGAAACAAAAGAAAAAAAATAAAGCAAAAACAGAAAAAATGAAAAAAAAACCTTTAGTCCCGGTTGGCACAACCAGCCGGGAGTAAAGGTCCTCCTCCCGCGCTTAATTTGGGCCCCGAAAACAGACCTTTAGTCCCGGCCCGTGGCTGTAACCGGGACTAAAGGCCAACCTTTTAGTCCCGGTTGCAGCCACGAACCGGGACTAAAGATATTTAATCCCGGGGCGTGGATTCAACCGGGACTAAAGGTCGATCCGATATAACTATCTTTTAGCGTTTTCCACCGCCCAGGAGATAGATCGAACACCCCACGCCGCCAGGCCGCTCGTCTTAAACCTCTGACGCCGGAGATCGCCGACGCCGTCCCGCTCGCTCCGGCCCCTCCCCGAGCACGCAGCCCGCTGCATCTTCCTCGACCACGGGAGCTAGCGAAGAGCCCCACAGCGCCCGCACCATCGTCTTCGTCCTCGCCGGTCGCCGCCACTGGCTCGACCTCGCCCTCGAGCACCGACGCGTCCACGACCTCCCCGAGGCCTCCCCGAGCTCGCGACGACCTCGCTGTGAGCCCCCCTTGTCTTCCCCCGCTGCCCCCTGGCCCGCGCACGGCCTCTAACTAACCCCCCCCACACACCCCAAGCTCGGCCGCCGCCATGGACAACCAATGACCGATGAGATTGAAAATGTCCTTGGATTTTTCAAGTGATGTTAATGTTAATTATTAGTGTGAGCAGATGGTTAATTTTGATAACGACATTGTGGATGAGACATGAGATTTTGGGAGTACATAATTTTTGTGTGTAGATGAATGTTAATTAGATGGATTTATTATGTATTTTTGTGTGTAGATGAATGTTAGATGGATGTGTAGATGGATAGATGTTATATTGATGTATGTTAGAATGATGGATGAATAGAAATGTTAGATAGATGGATGTTAAATGGATGAATAGAAATGTTGTTCAAGTGTAGGTTCTCTATAAAAAGAATGGTTGGATCAATGATATAAAATGTTGTTCAAATTTGCTCATCTACTATAGTTGTAAAAGTTTATTAAATATGAGTAGCATAATAAAATGATAATTATTGCATAGGAATTTGTTTTCATAAGAATTTGTTCTCGACGTCGACGATGCCCGGCCCGCATCCTCGTCGTCGACTCGGCGGCGACAACCTACTTGAGAGGCGCCATGTCCGGGACTGGGCTCCACCCGGCTGGCACTGGGAGGTGCTACCTTCCGGGGCACGCAGCTTGGTGAGGAATCGGGCTCCCGTCGTCGACCCGGAGCTTCTTTGGTGGCGGTCGCGTGGGCCACTATCGATGCGCAGGCAGCCGGCCCCCGAGGAGGTGGTACGTCACCGTGTCAGGGAGGAGGACGAGCACGTCCGTCGCTACATGGTTGCGTTGGACATCAGGTTCTCCAATACCTGGCAGGTTCTTCAGGGATCTCACCCGAGCTATGATCCTGTGATGGTTCCTTCTCTTTGGGTGTCCACCGCCCGCGCCTCAGGAACCGCGAGTCAACTGGATTATTCGATAATATTCGAGTTGTATTAGTGATGTTATATGATAATATTCGAGCTGTATTAGTGATAATATTCGATAATATTCGATGATGCATTAACTGGATTATTCGAAATGTATTAGTTTTTGCTTATTGAATGCATTCTAATTTGAATACTAAATTGTTTTATCTTTCTTCTGGATTTGTTAAGCTATGGACTAAAGCGGCAGAGACGACCATGATCAAGAGGATATCAAGTTCGACATGATACGCTCCCAAAACCCAGAGATTGAACCAGATGACGGCTCACAATATCTGAACGAGTCCGGTGACGGAATTGAGGAAGAACCAATAGACGAAGGGCACACAAACAATGATGGCAAAGGAAATGTTCTTCAATTAACAAAGTCCGGCGAGGTATGTATATATATATATATATATATATATATATATATATATATATATATAAGGCCTCTGGTGATGTTTACATGTATTAATTGATTTGTATATATATATATATATTAACGAATCTTTGTTCTTTTAGCCCTCCGGATCGAGCAAATCTTCTACAAGGGTAGTACGAGGCCCGGCCAAAAAGTTGCCCGATGGCATAAAGTACAACATCGATGAAATCAAAGAAGATGGCGAACCGATTGCTCCTAAAAACAATGCGGACAAATTTAAACGTCAATGCGGAGTTATTGTTAGGGACCAAATCCCGATCACCGTTCAAGAATGGAATAAGCCAAAGGAAGATCGAGGAGTTAGTTTTGTCGACGAAAGAGCAAAAAATCTGCTTTGGGATACACTCATGTCACATTTCACCCTATCAGAGGGTTTCACAGATCTCCAACGGGAGAAAGTCAAGAAGTGTGCTCTTAAGAAGATGGCCACACAATTCCAGACTTGGAAGAAAAGATTATGGGCCAACTACGGCAACGTAGAAAAGAAGACTCCAGAATTCACTGGAACACTAGAGATGGTAAAAGATCATTGGGACTTATTTGAGGAGTTCAAGGAATCGAAGCAGCTAAGGAATGGTCGTGGAAAAACAAGATAAATGCTGAGAAAAAAAAGTTTCACCATGTTCTGGAGCCAGGTGGCTATAAGACTGGGTTGCCTAAGTGGGATGAATCTGAGGAAAAGATGATTGCTGCAGGGGTCACTCCACAAACAGTGGGTTGGCCCGAAAGGTGCAAGACATGGTTTTATGCGCATGGGGGAAAGTTGGACCCAAAGATAGGGGAGATTATTGAACAGGCAAGTCCTAAAGAAGCCTCGGACGCTTTACTTGAAGCAATAAAAGAGGCTCGAACGGGGGCGTTCCAGCCTGAGAGAGAGAACGACGACCTTACACGGGCCCTCAAGCATCCTGAACACCCGGGACGAACACGAGGCAAAGGCGTTGTTCGGTGGGTTGAGGGGTTTGCGGAGTGGAACGACACTTACAGAAGCCGTGCAAGAAAGAAGAAGCACGATGCAGACCAGAAGAAGCAGGATGCAGACCGGCTTCAAAAGGTAGAATCAAAGAACGCGGAGTTGGAACGCGCTTTCATGTGGCAGTAGGAGCAGATCGACACAATTAGCCAGCAAAGGGCGTCTCAGCGGCAAGAGCAACCAGATCCAGCATTGGATAGTACCATCCCATCTATGTCGAAAAGCAGCGTGGGTTCCACCGGGGTCCCGGCCGATGATGCACTGCTGGCTCGCTACCCCGTGGATGATATCCAAGAGACGACAACTTGTGAGCTACACATGAAAATGAAGAACATATCCATGATGGTGGCGGATGGCTTTGCTTTACCAAATGCACCTGAAGCAAACATCCACGGCAATCCGATTCCACCTGGCTATGCTCGTGTCGGGGTGGATGAAGTTCTGTCGGGATATGACTCACTAGAGCTTGACTTTCCTGGAGGTCAAGGGGAGCAGACACTGGGAGAAGCCATACGTGGTCTCATTGTATGTAGAAAGGAATGCATCGTGTTTCCAAAATCGGTGTCAAGGTCGCCGACTCCTCCTCCAAGTCCGCCGCGTCAGCCGAATCCACCACACCTCGAGACGGAGCCCAGCGCAAGTACGCGATATCGATCTCCAACGCGTGAGCCGACTCCAAAGCGGAAGAGAGCACTACAGAAGAAACTCGAGCCTCCTGCCAAAAAGAAGTTAGCTTACGAGATGACTGAGGAGGAAAACAAAGGGGTCGTGGATGCCCAAGTGAAGGCCCATTTTGCACCGAAACCGCCCCCGCCGCCGAAGGAGAAAATACCTGAGAAATTCGTACAACACTTTGTGGATCTTGCTAAACCGGCTGTGGAGAAAAGGCGATCAGACTATGAACGCCCTATTAGCAAGCCATATTATCAACAACAAAAATCAGCAGTCGAGCCTTACAGGTAGTAATAAAAGCGGGAAACGGTTCCCCAGCTCGGAGAACAGGCATTGCAATCGATCCCCCCGCTCAAGGTGAGTACCGATAAGGCGGTAACCGACGCCGATAGAGAGATGGCTAGAGAGATGGGTATCACTGTTGAACAACTCCTAGGCATTGAGGAAGTCCCCACGATGGATCCGAAGGAACTAGCATGGAAATATGTCCCCGGGAATCCTCTTGTCAGGCCTGACGAGGTGGAGCTTCTATCAACGCAAATGCGCAGATTGGATGACTAGTACCTGAGAGAAATAAAGGCCGGGCGAGAGAGCCTCATGGTGAAAGTCAAGGCAGAGCACTACTTCCATGGAAAAGATGTGTGGATTGAATTTCCAGAAATTTTTCAGTTATTCAATCACGAAGCACTCGACAAATCTCTCGTCAGTTGCTATTGTCTGTAAGTGATTTCTTTCTGTAATTTAAGTCTCGAGCTCAGCTCGTTCATTGCGTGTAATTATCCTCACTATATTCTTTTGTGTGGTATTATATATGCAGAATGAAGATTTTTGAATTGAAAAGAGATAGAGTCTATGGTATTGGGTTCATTGACCCAAATACCGTTAATGAAAATGTGTTAAATAACCACAAACAAGACACAGAGAATAGCTTGCTAATGTTTTTGAAGGAACTAAATACCAGACCAGAAATACTTTTTCCTTACAACTTCAGGTGAGTGTTACTGTCTTGTACTACAAATTCTATTTTTGCTTACTCGATGTTAAGTGTAGTTGATGAGTTATGCATGCCCCCTTATAAAAACGTGTGCGCAGATTCCACTGGATCCTGCTAATCATTAGAGTTGACGAGGGAACTGTTGAAGTACTGGACTCACTAGGTAAAGACCCTGAAGAATACAGGAGCCTGTTTTTTATGCTCGACAGGTAATTTCAATCATTATCGCACTATGTCGGCCTCTTTAGTTCATTTCCTGATATCAAGTAATTAATAAATCCTTTATTCATTTTCTTTGCCGGGCAGGGTTTGGAAAAAGTTCATCAAAGAGGTTGTCGTTGAATGGGAACCACAGCTGAAATGGCGACGGTCCAAGGTAATTAAGTAGTACTAGCTACGTCCGCGCATCTCTTTAATTCTAGTTTCAATACCATTATCATGCTTGATTATTATCTGATTGAATTCTATTCTCGTAAAGTGTATGAGGCAGGAAAAGGGATCTAATTTATGTGCATACTACGTTTGCGAGAACATTCGCTTTATTACCGAAAGGAGCAGAGATGCAAGACATCTTTGGGTACGTAAACACTATTCACAATTTTTTTTATCATGATCTAATATATATACACAGAACTAATATATTCATATGGATATCCTTCTTTAAAGATGATGGAGAAGCGGGATAGGCTCCTACCAAAGGACCGCATACACTACTAGAAAAAGCCCTATTAGTGGTGCACCTGTTTTCGTTACTAATGGCGCACTATAGGTGCGCCACTATTAACACGCCACTAGTAACAGACAGTAATGGCGCACCTCTGGTGCGCCATTAGTAATCCAGATAGTAGTGGCGCACCACCAGGTGCGCCACTACTAACCCTTAGGTGCTCCACTGGTATTCCCTCTAGGTGCGCCACTAATAGCCTTATAGGTGCGCCACTAGTAATAAAGGAAGGTGCGCCACTAATAAGGGCTGAAATGCGCCACTAGTAATGTATTTGGAAAACAAAAACAAAAATCCAAATTTACAGAAAATAACCTATAAGGAAAAATAATTTAAAAACAAAAAATGAAATAGAATCATAATTTTTATTATAATAAGAATATTACAATGTCTTTACAAGTATCCAATAAAAGAAAAATTACAAGGAAATAAAAGAAAATTCTAAAACTAATCTTCTAGTAATATTTTCTTCTTTTTCTTTACTTTATCCCTGCAAAGAATGATAGAAATATGTGAGAATGAACATTGCAGAGAAGTGAAATTGAGCAATTATTTGCATCCGACATCGAAGATCTAAGATACCTTGAATCATAGACATGGGGCATTTCATGAAGCCAAGAAGGGCATTATCCATTCAGAACGATCATAATCAAGGTCAAATTGACACATTAATGCTTGTAAGCCTGCAAATAATAATTTGTAATTCGTATAAAAAGGGGAGAATCTGATAGGAACATATCTGTTTATTTAACCAGAAGAACATATTTGGTATTGCCACAAAAAATATCAAAATAGCTAGCATTAATTCAAACCGGACAATTGCTGTTATTTCTAAATTGCTGCAACTTCCTTCTATTGGTGCCTTGGGTGTGAGTAAGAAAAATGTTCAGTCTAAAAAGACATAAGATAAATGAGAGCAGAAAAATAGAGTAATATACAAATTACATGCACGCCTTATAGATATATACTGATCATATGCACAGTGGGAGACAACCATTTCATTAAATGTATACTGATGTGTTCTTCCAAATTTTCTGCAATAAATTCACTACTAATCTGAATTTCTTTGTTTTTGGAGAGAGAATTCATAACTAAAAAATTGGACATCATTGACACCAGCAGCTAAAGAGTGGCTCAGCATTCTTTAGCGATTCCTCCCTCATATGGATATCCTGTAGCGATGTAACAAATACCGTTAGAGCCACCAAATCAGCTATTTGATCGGGAGAGTTAAACACACCGCCTGACGCTGCTTTAGATATCACATGATTCTCCCTAGGCTTGCCATTTGATCATAAAGCCTAAATTTGAAAATGATCAGCGCTATTGACGTTTGAGTCCTAAAGCACCTTGCAATTCCTCAAATATTTTATTTTATCTCGTTTCCTAATTATGCTATGTGACTAATAGCATGGTGTGATAAGCTTGTAGAGTGCACGCTTATTTGACCTCATTCTACATCTTCGACTTACCTGCCCACCATGGTACCTCCTCTCTCTCCTCCCTTTTGCTGCTCCCTGTTCTGATCAATCATACAAAAACCTAAAAGCCGGTATTACTTCAATCAAACATAAAACTATATGTATAAATATACTATCAATTTTACCGTAGCCGGTGTACAATGTTTTTTAGAACACAACTCTTGGGGTTAAGCTGGTCAAATGAGTGGATGAGATGAGTATCATAGCAACCTTTTACCTAGCGCTTTTTATTATGACAGGTTAGCACTCCTGATGGTTAATTGGTCTCTCATTTGAGCATCTTGATACTAAGTTACTAACACAATAGGTTGCAGAAAAGAATTAGAAAAAAGGAACAATCTAATGTACTGCTTCAGTATGTACAGGCGGTTGCCATGTCATGTTTGGTTGAGTTACAATCACGTTATTTGAGGGTTATTAAGTTGACAAGCATCAGCTTGGATTGAAACCGAAACTTCTGTGTGCATACTCACATCCTAGTCCTAGCATGAGCTTTCTGAAACCTCATGAGACAGACTAAACTACAGAACGACACCCAGGTGACCGTGGCGCATCTATACAATGAGCCTGTGGAGAGGGAGAAAGTAGGCAAATAAGCACCAGATTTTCTTTACAAGAGATCAAACAACAACAGGATGTTACTAAAGGAGTAAAGGTGAACTTAGTTTAGACCTCATCAATAGCAACGAGACCAAGAAGACCTCTGTTGTAGAGTTTTGTTAACTTTGCCTTGAAGCCAAATGTTGCAACTAACTCAGGAGTGACATACAGCAATTTTAAAGAAGGATTACCAGAATCAAGATCTTCATGTATCTGAGGAAAGAGCGTATATGTTTAATACAACTTTGAAGTCAAAAGGAAAAGTAAGCATGCAGAAGTTGTTCACTCTTTAGATCCTAGACACCTTGATCTAGTTCATGAATTCCAATTCTCAGAGAATTAATACTTCCTCCGATCCATATTATTTGTCGCTGATTTAGTACAGAGTACAACTTGTGCACCACCGGCTAGTGTATGAATTTATAGGGTCAAAATGTCAGTTGGGACAGTTAAAAGATACACCGAAAGCAATGCAAGAACTGAGTATGTCTCACGAGAGCCTTATATCGCAGTGTGTAAAGACCCTTACCTTGTTTTTGTTAGCAGTTGTTTGTGTCGAAGAGAGAAATTCAGCTGGAATTCCTTTACTTTTCAAGCTGCTAACCTGATTCTCCTGTAAATTTTGCAGACCAAATGACTTTCAAAGCTATCCCAAGATTTAAGGGTAACAGAGAAAAAGTGGAAGGGGGGATAGTTAAACTTACCATTAGCGCTGATCAGCAGATTTTACATACAAGAAATCAAGAAACTGTTAGTATAAATCAAAAAGTATGTACATACATTCTTTTCAAGTAGTAGAAATTCTGAAACTGAAAGTATGGAAACTTGATGGGTCAATTCAACTATGAAGGGTGAGATGACAAGAACAACGCCTGCCTTCACTAGAGCAGGGATCTGGTAGCACATTGACTTACCACCTCCAGTTGGCATCAAACAGAAGCAATCCCTTCCTGCAAATTTGTTGTTTGACAGAATAAACAAAGTAAATATTTGAAGTACTAATCTCATCGACATTCAGGGGGTTAAACACGAAAACAGAACACGAATGTGGAAACAGGGGCAGAGTGAGGACCTGAAAGAACAGCCTCTATGGCCTCTAGCTGCCTTCCTCGGAACTCCGAGTACCCAAAATACTGCTTCAAGACGCTCTCCAGCTCCTTGGGAGATTTCGTTCCATGCCTCGAGCCTGCCGACCCGCCTTTTAGGGGAAGTGCCTTCTTCATTTTCAGCTGTACCACCTAAAGCATCAGACTATCAGTATCAGAGGATCCATGAATGTGGCCTGATCATTTGGAGCATTTTAACTGCTGTAGCACACTGTGCTTAAACGCCCTTTGGTATAACAAAAATGATGATTTATATAGTCATGGCAAATCCGTTTGCAAATTCCTCGCATTGTACATCAAACCCAGGGCTCGTTCTTCCGATTGGCTGAAAAGTAAATCAGGCGAAACTAAGGCCGACAGTACCCTCCCCAGGCCTTCCTAATCAACCAGCCCGCGGTGCGCCATTGCCAAGCCAATCGAGATACCAATAAAATCGAAACGGAGGTGAACGAGGGAGGAGAGGGACCATAGGCGACGCGGGCAGTTGTCCAGGTGCGACTGGAAGGGGGGTTCTAGGGCTCGGGAACTGGGGGCGGAGGAGATGGCGGGAGCTGTACCTGCGGTTGAGCGGAGGCGAGGAGGCGGCGCCGGCGTGGGAAGCGAGCGCGGCTGGATCGTGACCGTGGCGCGCGGTGGGACCGAGGGAGGCCGGAGGAGAGGTCGGGGAGGCCGGGGACAGGCGGCGGCGCACGGATCTGGTCGCGGGGAGGCCGCCGGCTGGCGGGCTCCAGGGGCGGCGCGGGGCTCGGCCGAGCTCGAGCTCGAGCCTTGGCCATGGCGGGCTCCTGCACGGGGAGAAGGAGGGAGGTGAGAGGAGGAGAGGAAGGAGAAGGGGCGTGGGGAGAGCCTGCGCGGGGGGTCGGCGCGGCGGCTCGGCTGCTGGCGGCGGTGGGTTGGGGGGGATGTGTGTGTGGGGGGGGTGGTGGGTGGTGGCTGCGAGATGAATAGGTGCATATCAATGGCGCACTTCGTGTAGGTGCGCCATTGTTACTTGAAATAGCAATGACGCATCTATACGTAGTGCGCCATTGTTACCTGAAATAGCAATGGCGCATCTATACGTAGTGCGCCATTGATATGTCTAGGGGATGGGTCAAACCTTGGTCAAACTTAGTAGTGGCGCACCGTGGGTGTGGTGCGCCATTACTAGTTTTAACTAGTAATGGCGCACCACACCACGGTGCGCCACTGGTAAGTCTGGGGAGGGGGGTGTGCCCAGGAGAAACTTAGCAGTGGCGCACCACACACCAGGTGCGCCATTAGTAATATAAACATTAATGGCGCACCAATATCTGGTGCGCCACTGCTATATAGCAGTGGCGCACCACATACATGGTGCGCCATTAATGTCCATATTAGCTATAGCCGTTTTTCTAGTAGTGATACGAGCACTTCAAGAGGAAATGGTGGGATTTTTGCTTCAGCAGGTCATATCTCCCGACGGAGAATACCATTTCACCTAATGCCTGCATGTAATGATCTACAAATTGTAGGAGAAATTGTATATACCAAATTGTATATACCAAATTGTATATATATATATGTGTATGCATGGTCGTACGAGAAATTCTATGATATATGATTGGTTCTACGAGAAATTCTATTATATATGCATAACGTGTACAGTATGTAGTAGCGTAAAATATGTTTGAAATGTAAAATAATTAAATGGAAAACACAAAATGAAAAGGAAAAATAAACAATAAACCCTAAACCCCTAAACCCCTAAACCTTTAGTCCCGGTTGGTGTCACCAACCGCGACTAAAGTGGCAGGGATTTAGTCCCGGTTGGTGTCACCAACCGGGACTAAAGGTCCCCAGCCCCCGGCGCGCGCTGCCGGCCACGCGGCAGGGATTTAGTCCCAGGTCGTGGCCAATCGGGACTAAAGGGTGGGGGCCTTTAGTCCCGATTTATTAGTCCCGGTTGGTGAACCGGGACTAAAGGCCCTTCCCTACCGGGACTAAAGGCCGTTTCTCCACTTGTGTGAGTCTCTGATCTCGATCGTGTGCATTTGCGTGTATGATTAGTGCACGAACGAGCAGGGTCGTCACAAGCTGGTATCAGAGCCGACTGCCTGTAGGAAGCCCCCTTCCGATTCCTTGGTCGAAGTTGAGTCTAGTCTTTGAAAAACTATTTTACTAACATTGTTGTGTGACTTACGGGCCCACATCGCAAATGGATGGGATTAGGATCTTTTATTCCTCATCCTTACTCTGGGATTCTACTCTCTCTTCTATTCGGGTTAATTTTTTTGCTAACGCTAACTCTAGGTTCTCTTGACCATTTTCTCCCGGAGAGCCCATCATGCCAGATGATCGCTTGGTTCACCAGAAGATTCCGAAGATACTCTTCGATGTTTTCCGTTGTTCCGAGAATCCTTTGTGCCTACAGCCTTGCAGCTTCTTTTCACACAGCGAATAATTCCTCACACTTACCAGGATCCGTTCATCCCCAGTTGTTCATGTGATTCCCAAAATACTTTGAAATACTATCTGATCTCCCGATCATCATCTGCAACCTATTGCTTTGGAAAGTCTTGCCTGCCTGCATTTTGAACAATTCCTTATGTCTAGCAATATTCATTAAAATCCTTGTGATTATCATTCTGATCCTATTGATTCATCATGTGTGCGAGTGCATGCAATCATTAGTTCATCCCTCGGAATTATCCTTCCGGCTCAGACGTCATTCCGGATATGAGCTGGTTCTTGGCAAATCAAACCTTGATTGATTGTCCATCTGATTCTATTCAACTTACTCATTCCTTGATCAGAGCGTCTGCTTCTGTTCCACCGATTCGGAAATCATAATCCCGTTGTATTTTATACTTTATTTTATTCAGATGTTTTTATAATCCGATGCCTTTGCATTCTTTTTTCTTCTGGTTGAGTACCGATACTCACATCAGATCCCTTGTGGACCGCCAAATCCTTTGATTGGAGTATTATCCGACAATCTCCCTCATATCCAATAACTCTTATTACATCCTTGTTGCTTATGAGTCTGTACTCAACAATGTCATTCCCAACCGATCGGTTACATAATTATCGTACTTAACAGTGCCACCTGGTCGTACTTCCCGGTGCACATTTCTGACAATGGGTCAAGTCTGTGTCAACTTTCATCATCTTATCGTTTTGCTTACGCAACATGAATCCGTGCGTCATATCCGTGGTTCCGTTGACCTTGAACCTCATTCCATCTGCTTTGATCCTCTTACTAATCGATTTCATCTTCTTCAAACCCCTCAACAAATGTATCATGATCATCGTTAACATTTTGACTTCTTCTGAGATGTCCATCGAATCCATGATGAGAAATACCATCCCTGCCCCTCGATAACTTGGGTTATCATCGACAACATCCTTGCTTTCCTTCCAACACAGACTTGGTCATAATTTGGTTATACCTTGAGTTCCTTGTTATTCTTGAAATTATTCCTTGTGTAATTCTTATGTTCTCCAAACCCAGGCTTTACTTAAAACCCCATATCATTGCTATTCTGAAGCATGACTGTGGTACTCCGAATATCAACAAGAACAATGGAAGCGCAATACTAAATGTTTCTTGATCAATTATCCAGACACCGTTGTATGGGTAACATCATGAATTTTCCTCACCCCTTTATCTAAAGGGTTAAGTACTTGCTATCCTGTCATGGATATCATATTCTGCTTGTCCTTTGGAAAGGATAAACTTCTAATTCTTGTGTATAAATACATTTTCCTTTCCATTGGTCTGTTTAACCTTCTTTAAATTATATGATCTAAGTAGTAGTATTTCTCTAGTTATGTAAACACCTTGGTGTACAACTCTGTCAGTAAGACCCTGTTACTATTGTTGATGACATTCCGGTAACCGTCGATGGACGAGAACTTTGCCTAATGGTCCGCCTCACATTGCGAGCAGGAAAATGGTTCTCTTCGTTCCCCGCCCTTGGTACCGACAATGTTGCCGACATAGCTGACAAGCTATCTTCTGACATGCCTTGTTGTCGTGGCCGTGTAAGATGTCACCGTCCTCCCTACCCTCGATCGACACTCACCACAGTTCCACAGGATCGAAACCTGACTCTCTTGTATATCCCTATTTCCAAAATTATTCCTCATGCTTGGCTTCGTATGTAAATCACGAACCACCTTCCGTGAGGTGATCTATTCTAGTATCAGACGCAATATTTTTCCATCGCTCTGAACCTCTCTCACACACTGTTTCAGGCATCGAGCGATTGTCTATCCGCTTGAAACTTCTTGTTGAACCTTCTTACTTTGCTCTCGATGTTTTTCTTAAGTTTCAACTCGCGAGATACCATGTACCTCATTCCTTGAGACAACCCTGGCTGATTAACCTTATACCGATCCAACCCCCTTAAGTTTCCCCTCCTACCCTATTCGTAAATACGATGGAGTTCCGAAGAAATGATGACCTGAAGTAGAGAAATGAAGACATCAACGAACAAGATCAACTTCTTCGAGAAGAGCACCAAGAACAAGAGGACTCTTTAGAATTTCGTAGCCAAACCTTTCCCCTTACTCGATCTCTTAAAATCTCGGGACGAGATTTCTTTTAGTGGAGGAGATTTGTAACACCCCCAGTGGTTAGCCACAGTGACCACATGGTAATGATGCCAAGTCATCATCATTATATTCTAAGAAATGCAATTAAGAAATAATTCAACTCCAATTCAAAATTCAAATAAAAAGTGAAATTTGAAAAGCCACAAACTTGTATGAAAAATAGTTCATGATTTAGGAAATAATCCATATGTATTTATGGTTAATTAAAACAATGTCACTTGTTTGCTCATTTGAAAGTTAGCCCCCAAAAATAGTAGCAAAAACAGCCCATTTAATCCAGTTGCATTTAAATAAAAATCATATGAATTCAAATAATCCCAAACCTTTTTGAGCTATTGCAGAATATGGACTAGTATTTATCGAGATAAGTTCTATATTTTACATAAGTCTTTTGGAGCAAAAAGAAGTTACAAAACAGAAGAGAAAGAAATGACAGAAAAAGAAATGGAAAAACAAAAAGCTACACTGTGCACTTAAAGGCCTACTGCTACAGTACCTAAGCCCAGCCCGCAACCGTCCTTTCTCCTACCTCGTAAGAGAGGAGGAGGCAGGGCATGGCGTGGTGCACATCCACCACGGCCATGCCGTGGATGGCCGGCACCTGCGCCTCTGCTGGGTCATGGAGAGGATAAAAGCAACGCTGCACGCCCTTGACCGAACCCTAGCTTCTAATCCCCTCTCCCCACTCGTTCGTCTCACTACAGTGGACAACCGTAGCCACCGTCGCCGCACCATCGTCGTCGTCGCGGCCACTGGCCTCCCAGCGCCGTAAGAAGTTGTCCAGGAGCATCCTCGTCGTCGTCTCCTTCGTCCCCGACCAGTGAATCAAGCCAAAACACCCCGTAGCCTCGCCAACGGTCGTCTTCCCCGTCATGGCCGTCACATCTCGACGACGAGCTCGTCGCATCCCGGCCGCCCCGCGCCTTCGTACCATGTCCACGAGGCTCCTGGTGAGCTCCTCTGCCGGGTCCCCCTCTTTCCCCTTTCGATCTGTGCCGTTTACGCCGTGTTCACCGTGGCCGGAGCTCCGCTCCCGTGTCCGCTCCCATGGCCGCTCGTTGCTCTCTCCTACTGCTGCTCCTTGCTGTGCTAGCTACTGCTACCGCACCATGCCCTGCTGCTTGCTGCTTAGCTACGGCGCCGCTGCTCCATGTGCTGCCGCGCTGCTTCATGCTACTGCTGCTGTGCGGCTGCACCGCTGCTCCCTGCCGCTAGTGCTTCTAGCTGCCGCTGCTTTGCTAACTAGCTGCCGCTGCTAATGCCTGCTGCTATCTGCTAATGTTGCCGCATGTTGCTGCTGCTTGCGGCTGGCCATGGCCAAGGCCATGGCCGGGTGTGCCTGCGTGTGTGTGTGCTTGAGTGTGTGTGACGTGTGTGTGTGGTGTGTGGCCGGTTGTGCCACAGCCGTGTGTGGCCGGCCCTTTTAGTGCTAATTAGACTAGGTTAGGGATTAGTTAGTGGTTAGGCTAACTAGTAATTAGGTATAGTTCATATGACGTGTGGACCCCTATGTTAATTTAACCCTCCCATTATAATTTAACCATCAATCAAATTATGTGCCAATGACATGTGGGCCACACCTACCCTTTTGACTAGTCAAATTGACTTGGTCAATTCTGATTAAATCAAATTAATAATAATTCAGGAATTCTAGAATATTAATAAAACTTTGAAAAATCATATAAAATAAACCGTAACTCCGATGAAAATAATTTATGTATGAAAAACAATCAGAAAAATATGACGAATCCGAATATGCCACCCACATACCTGCCACACCCCTCTAACATGATGAACATGGAACTTTCCCCTCCAGATCCTCTATCCGACTATCACCCGCAGCTGGGAAAATATTCCCGGATATTTATCCCGCTCTGACCAAAATACCTAGCACTGCATTAGAACACCCCTAGCACTGCATATTGCCATGTCATGCATCGCGGTTGCATTTGTTGCCGTGTATTTATTGTTTCTTCCCCCTCCTTCTCTCCCGATAGACCCCGAGACTGCCGACGACACTGCTGAGTATGACTACATCGTCGACGACCAGACCCCTTCAGCAGAGCTTCCAGGCAAGCAAAACCCCCTTGATCACTCCTATATCGCCTATTCCTTCTCCCTCATGCTTGCATTAGATTTTGCTACTGTAATTGCTTGCCCCTATTCTGATGCATAGCCTGATTTTGTAACCTGCTATTGTTAGTTTACCTGTCATCCTAAACTGCTTAGAATAGGTTGGTTAGTGATCCATCAGTGACCCCTCACCCTTGTCCCTGTTGCCCCACTTTGTTACCAGTACCTTGATCATTGTGATCGATGTGCAGATACCGTCACATCACCGCACACACACCCCTTAGTTGTACGACTCTACAGGGCTACTATCGAGTGCCGAGGGTGATACCTCTTACTGCACTCCTGATGATATCTTTGTAGTATAGCACATTGGTGGTGATTGTAGAGGGTGATTCCTCGCTCTCCCCTTCCCGATGATGACTCTGTCGTGCAACCCCTCAAGTGGGGACCATCGAGGACGATTCCTCCTGGTTCTCCTTAACGGATTACATTGAGTAGGAATCCATCAAGGGTGATTCCTCGGGTTCCCTTGATGTTTTGGACACACGGTTACCATGACTATTACCTCAGACCTTTGTTGCAGGCGAGTCGACCCCGAGGGGTACCCGCGGGAAATGTGAAGTCGGGTTGACCTGGAGGGTACCCGCGAGATAATTACGAGGCACGGTCGGGCAGGCAGAGACCGCCCTAGAGAGGGATGGGCCTGACCCTTGTTGCACTTCCTTGAGACGGGACGACAGGAGTACTGATCGTCACCGTGAGCTCCCAACACACTAAAGGATTTGGGTATTTGATCTGAGTTGGCCGCTGGCCATATACGCACTACCACCACGTGGGATAATGGTTATGGGACCCTCTACGTCGTCTGTATCGGCCGAAAGCTCTTCAGATGTCATAGCTCAGAGATGCGGGCTGATTGCTGGGGTGGGCTGGTTACATCACTTGTGTATACAGTGTCGCGCCTGGGCCCCGGCCAGTCACGCAACGTGCAGGAGTGCAGAGGGCAATGGCCCAAGACCCCTTCGCACTTATGATTTAGACCGGCGTGCTGACCTCTCTGCTGAGCCTAGCTAGGACTGCGTCGTGTCAATTACCCGAGGCCGGGTATTACCCAGCAAGTGTGTCCGGCAAGATGTAATCGAGCGTGCTGGGTAACAGTAGTGCACCCCTGCAGGGAAGTTATCTATTCGAATAGCCGTGTCCACGGTAACAGGACGCTCAGTGTTGTATCCCGATCTACTACAACTTGAACTGAATACATGTTACTTTAACTATAAGCTCCGGGATCGCTTTCTCGCAGGGAGTCAAGGAAGGATCTTTGGGCTTTGCTTCTACATGCTTGTTACTTTATAATATGCTAATCTGCACTCTTCTAATGTTGCAAGACGCTGAAGATGCTAGTCTTCGATAGGCTAGGCTTTTCCCCCTCTATTCTGGCATTTCTACAGTTTAGTCCAAAGATATAGCTCCATTACTTTGATACCGATGCATAATTAGTATAGATCTGATGTCAATCTTGCGACTACTTTGGATGAGTACTCACGGTTGCTTTGCTACCTCTTTTTCCCCATACCCATTTACTACGATCAGATGATGGATCCCAGGAGCCAGTTGTTTCTGCCGCCGACTGCTACTACACTTCCGGTGGAGCCTACTACTACGTGGAGACCGACGACCAGGAGTAGATAGGAGGCACCCAGGCAGGAGGCCTTTGCCTTTTCGATCATGTTGTTGTTTTGCCCTGCCTTCTTAAGGCTTAAACTTGTTTCCCTTTTATATCTGTACTCAGGTATTGTGTTTGCTTCTGTTAACGCTTGATCGCGAGCTTATGTATTCGAGCCCTCGAGGCCCCTGGCTTGTAATATAAAGCTTGTATGATCTTTATTCGTGATTAGAGTTGTGTTGTGATATCTTCCCGTGAGTCTCTGATCTCGATCGTGTGCATTTGCGTGTATGATTAGTGCACGGTCGAGCAGGGTCGTCACAAGTATGTAATGATCTGAACTAAAACCATACTTCTGTAACTCAAAAAATTCTGAAAATTTAGGAAAACGTAGGAAATTTGCAAGGCGATACTGTGTAAAAATTTCAGAATATTTTGACACTCCAGAAAAATCTGGAAATTCAGACACTGGACGCAAAAGTTTCTGTTTTTGCACATAATCAAATCAACATGTATCTGCACTATCCCAAAGGCTTTACTCGGCACATTATTGAAAATAAAAGACACAAAACATGATTACTACAATAGTTTAATCATGTGAACCCACAAAAACTGTAGGGGTAAATATTGGGTTGTCTCCCAACAAGCGCTTTTCTTTAATGCCTTTTAGCTAGGCATTGATAATTTTGATGATGCTCACATAAAATATAAGAATTGCAACATAGAGAGCATCGTGAAAAATATATCAAACACATTTAAGCCTAACCCACTTCCTATGCATAGGAATTTTATAAGCAAACAATTTATTGTAGCAAGAATCAACTAGTATAGGAAGGCCAAACAAGTATAGCTTCAAAATTTTCAACGCATAGAGAGGAAACTTGATGTTGTTGAAATATATATAAGTATATCTTCCTCTCTCATAATAATTTTCAGTAGCATCATGAACAAATTCAACAATATAACTATCACATAAAGCATTCTTTTCATGATCCACAGGCATAGAAATTTTATTACTCTCCACATAAGCAAATTTCTTCTCATTCATAATAGTGGTAGCAAACTCAACAAAATAACTATCATGAGATACTTGATTGACATA
Organism: Elymus sibiricus; assembly: GCA_039707655.1. NCBI lineage: Eukaryota > Viridiplantae > Streptophyta > Magnoliopsida > Poales > Poaceae > Elymus > Elymus sibiricus. The sequence continues at coordinate 22,698,200 of CM077664.1, forward strand.
ACCAAAATGAATATTAAAATCATGATGACAAGATTCACGGTTATCATTATTCTTTATAGCATACATGTCATCACCATAATCATCATAGATAGCAACTTTGTTGTAAAAATCAATTGAAACCTCTTCCGAAATAGTGGAATCATTGTTACATAAAGTTGACACTCTTCCAAACCCACTTTCATCATTGTAATCATCATAAATAGGCGACATGCTATTATCATAATAAATTTGTTTATCAAAACTTGGGGGACTAAAAATATCATCTTCATCAAACATAGAATCCCCAAGCTTATGGCTTTGCATATCATTAGCATCATGGATATTCAAAGAATTCATACTAGCAACATTGCAATCATGCTTATCATTCAAAGATTTTATGCCATACATTTTATTGAATTCTTCTTCTAACAATTGAGCACAATTATCGGAATCCATATTTTCAAGAAAGACATCATAAAGATAAGCAATTTGGCACAACTTCACTTACATTTTTTTGTAGTTTTCTTTTATAAACCAAACTAGCGAATAAACAAGAAACTAAAAGATTCAGTTGCAAGATCTAAAGATATACCTTCAAGCACTCACCTCCCCGCAACGGCGCCAAAAACAAGCTTGATGTCTACTACGCAACTTTATTCTTGTAGACTCTATTGGGCCTCCAAGCGCAGAGTTTTGTAGGACAGTAGCAAATTTCCCTCAAGTGGATGACCTAAGGTTTATCAATCCATGGGAGGTGTAGGATGAAGATGGTCTCTCTCAAACAACCCTGCAATCAAATACAAAGGATCTCTTGTGTCCCCAACACACCCAATACAATGGTAAATTATATAGGTGCACTAGTTCGACGAAGAGATGGTGATACAAGTGTAGTATGGATAGTAGATATAGGTTTTTGTAATCTGAAATAATAAAAACAGCAAGGTAGCAAGTATCAAAAGTGAGTGCAAATGGTATTACAATGCTTAGAAACAAGGCCTAGGGTTCATACTTTCACTAGTGCAATCTCTCAACAGTGGGAACATAATTGAATCATGTAACAATCCCTCAACGTGCGACAAAGAATCACTTCAAAGTTCTTATCAATAGCGGAGAACATAAGATGAAATTGTTGTAGGAATCAAACCACCTCAAAGTTATCTTTCCGATTAATCTAATGAGCCATCCCTATAGGTGTCACAAACAACCCTAGAGTTCGTACTAGAATAACACCATATGAAACGCATAAATAAACTCTAATGTCACCTAGATACTCCAATGTCACCACAAGTACCCGTGAGTTGATTATTTGATATGCATCTAACAATTTCAGATTCATAATATTCGATCCCACACAAAGAACTTCATAGAGTACCCCAAAGTTTCTACCGGAGAAAGTAGGATGAAAACGTGCATCAACCCATGTGCATAGATTACCCCAATGTCACCTCGGGAATCTACAAGTTGATTACCAAAACATACATCAAGTGACTCAATTGAATACCCCATTGTCACCACGGGTATCCATATGCAAGACATACATCAAGTGTTCTCCGATCCCAAAATATTCAATCCGATAACAATGAAACTTCAAAGGGAAAGACACAATTCATCACAACAAGATAGAGAGGGAAAAACACCATATGATTCGACTATATTAACAAAGCCCATGGTACATCAAGATCATGCCGGATAAAGAACACGAGACAGAGAGATCAAACACATAGCTACTGGTACATACCCTTAGCCCCGAGGGTGGAATACTCCCGCCTCATCATGGAAGCAGCGGGGATGATGAAGATGGCCTCCGGTGATCATTTCCCCCCTGCGACAGGGTGCCGAAATAGGGCTCTGATTGAGATCGCTTTGAGACAGAGGCTTGCGGCGGCGGCGTGGAAGTTCTAGGTTTCTTTCTGGGGGGTTCCCTATTTATAAGAATTTACTGCATTGGATTCACGTCAAACGGAGTCCCGAGTGAGTCACAAGCTCGATCGGCGCGCCCTAGGGGGTGGGGCGTGCCTCCTGGGCTCGTCGCTCTCCGGGACTTCGTCTGGTCCACCTCCAAGGCTCCGTGGGTCTCTTCTTGTCCATAAAAAATCACCGTAAAGTTTCATGGCAATTGGACTTCGTTTAGTACAGTTTTTCCGTGAGGCAAAAAATAGCCAAAAAAAGAAACTGGCACTGGGCACTAGGTCAATTGGTTAGTCCATCAAAATCATATAAAAGTGCACCAAACCATGTACAATTCATATAAATATGGCATGAATACTTCATAAATTATAGATAAGTTGGAGATGTATCACGACCAAGAAAGCGATGGCCGGTGATTCGGCCCTTTCTGCGGAACCGATGAAAAATAGGAGGAGAGAGCAATCGACGAATAAGAAGAAATAGGCTGCCAGCACCAGTACAAATGATTAACTGGGTGAGAAGAGCATGACAAAGAAGTCCTTGGCATACGAACAGTGTGTCGGACCACAAAAGGACGCAAAGGGTCCTCAATGGTGGAGATATCATATCCAGGGTGAACCAATGGTACCGCCGGATGTGTACGCAGACCTCGGCACTGAGATGAAGATTCTGCATGACCACATCCTAGAGCTGGAGTTAGAAAATCATGATTTTGGAGGCAACAATCCTACATATTACATGGTGAAGGTGCCAAAGGGTTATGGTTTCTATGAATAGTACCCCATGGACAAATTATATGTGAATTTCAAAGAAATCTTCCAGCTGTTCAACTTCTATCGACTCGAACTTTGCATAGTCAGGCTATGGGTGCTTTATCAAGCCAAAGAGGCCAGACGCATGAAGGTTAAGGATGTCACGATAGCCGACCCTTATCTCATGCACCAGAACAACCTTGGCAATGAAGCAGGTAGGCGGTCGATGAGGTAATACCTTCTGTGTTTCATGCAAAATAATAAGGAGAAGGACAACCTACTCATTCCCTTTCGCCCCACGTAAGTCCTTGTCTACTTTATGCTTTCGTAATTTTCCATTATGCTTTTTGACCTATCAAACTTCTAAACTTTGTCATCTTCGCGGTATGTTCACTTGTCTGCAAAGCGACCACTGGATCCCATCGTGCTACTACCGAAGACGTGCTGCTGCTACTTCCTGGATTCCATGAAGAGCCCAGAGAAAGACTGGACGCTCCTGAATGATCTTCTGGCACTACAAGAATCATGTTAATCCGTGACGGTTTCAATCCGTCGTAGACCAGTGCTAAACCGTCATGGGAGGGCATCAGGGACAGATTTGGAATCTGTCATGTATATCGCGTTATAGATTGACCACAGTGCTCTGCATGACAAATCTTCAGAACCGTCATGGATCCGTGATGGTTTTTGATCGTGATGGATGGCACTTAATTGACGTGCTCATAACGGCGTTAACGTGTCTACCACGTCATCATTTGACATGGATTTGATGTGGTGGCCCATGAAGTAAGCAACCCAATTAAAAGTTCAGTTCTTATTTCTCAGCTCAATGCAAGACCTACAGCCCATGTAGTAATTGGCCCAACTGGAATTTTGGCCCATTAAATTTCATATTGGTTCAAGGCCAACTAATTTCAGCCCTATAGATTAGCCCATCTCGCATTTCTCTTGGTCCATGAATTTTTTTAAGCTAATAAACTTTCTTCAAAAAATATATGCTATGTAATTAAATAAAAGGAAATCACCAAAAAATAACATTTTATGCAAAAGGAAAAAACACCACAAAAACTTAAAATTACAGATATTTCCACACGATACACCTGTGGAGGAGCAAAACATAAGAAACTTCAATCTACACACAAGTGCTGGAGAACACCCTATGCTACTTTACAGCCACAATTGCCCCACTCAGTGCCACACAGTGCTCAACGTACGACAACCGGGGATCATTCACAGGCCTCCCTGGACGCAGATCCAGCCATCCCAGCCGACATCATCGAAGGGAGCCACCATATCCCCTGTGCGTGGACAAAACCTAAGATTGGATCAAAAAATCAAAAGAAAAAGGAAGGGATGGGAACCTAATGGGGCAAGTGGCTCATGGCTCACCGAGGTAGACGGAGAAGCCGATGGTCAGGACAGAGTAGGCGACGCCGCGACGGACGCGGGCCCCACGGAGATGAAGGGACAGTAGAGCAGCCTCGTTCGTTGGCTCAGTGCAGCACCGTTCGGCGTCTCGATGCAGCCATCGATGGCTCGATGCAGCCCCCGCCGGCATGGGTTGGGCAGCGGCTCAGAGCAGCCCTCCCGGCCATAGCGACGCAGCCCCACCAGGCGCCTAGAGATGCGGCTCGCTCGGTGCCTCCACCTGCGGACAGCGTGGGGGAAACAAACTACTAGCGGCTGGAGCGTGCAGCTCGAAGGGTGATGGGAGGAAAGAAGAGAGAGGAGACCAGTTGGCAACCGTCGGATATGGGATTAGTGGACGGTGTCGATGCGTGATCCGCGTGAAGGTTAGTCGGACCAATCAGAATGCAGGGATCATTTTTTTAGGCTATGCTGGGATCGGCTGGGAAGCCTACAGGCTTTAGTTTAATTTAGCCGAATAATGAGTTCAGCCAGGAATTTGGATCCTCTTTTTTTCGTTTTCGTTTTCAATTTTTTTTCTTTTGTTCTTTTTCTCTTTCGTTTTCTTTTTTCTTTTCTGTTTATGTTTCTCCTTTCCCTTTCATTAAGATATGTGAATTTTTTTGGGCACATAGGAACAAAGTTTTTAAAAATTCAAATATTTTTCAGTTTAATACATGATTTCTACTTTTAAAGTATAACTATGCGTTTTTAAACGTATGAGCATTTTTATGGAGTAATTTATTATTATTTAGGCATTACATGGTCCATGATCCAAAGTTGAATTATACTCATTAATTACCAATAAATCCATTTAATGCCTTAAAATAGCAAATGAATCCCGAATAATTTGGCATTTTTCTGGAACCGTTTGCTAATTTTAAGACACTAATTGCATTTCCACCTACTTACCGAATAATATTCAATTTTGAACTATATGTATATAAAAAGGGCTATAAATTCATGCAAAATTCATATTTTGGCTTTTAATATTTTGTGAGTGGTTTATGTTGAGACTTTGTTTAAAATTTCAAACAATTTCACATAAATTGGGCTGTGTAACAAAAAAAAGTAAACAACGAAAAAGAGCAAATCAAAGCAACACAAAACATTTTTTTGAAGTTGAAATGCGCTAAATATAGCATTTATTACGACTCTAGTATTAATTAAAAAACCAACAAGCTCAATGTTGGTGGTAAAATCTTGGCACCCTCGTGTTTGGCACTACTTTTATTTTGTTGGATAAGGCTTAAAGATAGACTAAATACCACCAATAGGATTTTTCAACCCATTTCTGGTCATTACTTCACACACTTGGTGTTCAAACTGAGTTATATTCATTAAATGTCTAGAAATGCACTTAATAGCTTTAATATGGCAAACAGACCCAAAAAATGCCAAAATTTGACATGTGACATGTAATGTTATATGTTGAGTCTAGAAAATATTTCAAAGCCAACATACAAAGCAACCATCGCTCAATCTTCAAACCTGACTTGTTCTCTCTCGAAACCTAGATTCTTCATCGGAAATGCTCCAGTTTCTAAGCAGTCTACGTGAAAACTTTTGTGAAACATTCTCAAATTTTTATCACATCCTCTAGGGGTCATATCATGACATCGTGCCAAGTTTCATGTTTTTTTGACTTTGTTTGAATTATTCGGAATTAAAAAAACCAACAAGCTCAATGTTGGTGGTCGAGTCTTGGCACCCTGGTGTTTGGAACTGCTTTTCTTTGGTTGGATAAGGCCTAATTATAGACTAAATACCACAAATAGGATACTGCAACCCATTTCTGGCAATTATTTCACACACATGCAGTTCAAATCTGAGTTATATTCATTAAATGCCTAGAAATGCACTTAATGACTTAAATATAGCAAAAATACCCAAAAATACCAAATTTTAACATGTCACATGTAATGGTGTATGTTGAGTGTAGAAAAACTTTTAATCCCAACATACAAAGCAACCATCGCTTTGTCTTCAAACCTGACATGTTCTCTCTTGAAACCTAGATTCTTCTTTAGAGATGCTCCGGTTTGTAAGCAATCTACGTGACAACTTTCGTGAAACATTCTTAATTTTTTACCACATGCCATTAATGTCATATAATGATACTATGCCAAGTTTCATGTTTTTCAGACTTTGTTTGCATTTTTTTAGAATTAAAAAATCAATAAGCCCCATGTTGGTTGTCCACTCTTGCCACCAAAATGTTTGGAATTTTTTTCATTTTCATGGATAAGACCAAGTTAAAGTACCTTCCATTTATTTTATCTAAAACATCCATAACTTTTTCCACATCGAATATATTACATTACCTTTAATGGTTTGTTATCGATAATTCAAACTTTTATTTGGAACCTAACAAAAAAATGATAGTGACCTCTAAAAGTGGTCAAATATCATGTAATATAAACTTTGAAGTGAGGATGTTTCATATAACGCAGGAAACTTTGAAGTTTCTACACACCAAAACATTTTCTTGGTAATATAAACTTCAAATTTTGAGACAACGCTACTTTCACCCTCCTATTAATAAATATGAATTTACATAGCCACTTGTTATGCAAAAAAAAATGTTTTCCAGGTGATTTAATATTTTGTATAACTGAAATTGACTTTTTGAGAGCTTACTGTAAGTAATTATAATTTAAACTACATGTATCTCAAATAAAGTTTACAAATTACATAAAAAGCTATATTTAAGGACATATGCTTTATTTTAGCTCATATCGTGAAAATAGATAATTCAAACTTGACCTAATGAACCACGAAACATTTTTATTGAAGTTGAAAAGCACTAAATATAGCATTTATTATAACTCTAGTATATTTAAACTTGTTATTTAGTTCTTTATCCTAAATAGGTTGAGCAATATTATTTCCAGTCATTAGAATACCAAAAGAACATATTTTTGAATATTTTGATATATTGCTTATATTGTTTTGAGTGAACATCGATTAGTTATTTTTTTCTAAATTTAAATTAGTTTGTTATCACTAATAAATATTTTGATATATTACTCATATTTTTAGTGAACATTTTAAAAATTAGTTTATGGATTTTTGTTAAATAATTAAACAGTTGCTATTTACTGGTGGCCTGGCCATGGTCAATGACATGCGGCAGTAGGAAATACATGTTAGAATTTTAACAATTATTGTAGTAGGTCACTCTGTGCATTTTGAAACCGAACCAAAAAGCCATACCGAAAATAAACCGAACTGAGCCAATTTTACGGTTTTTATGTTTTCTGGTTTCGGTATGGTATGAACTTTTCATACCGTTTTGAACTTTGGTTTTTATGGTATATACCGAAAAACCGAACGATTAACCGAATAAACCGAAGTAAAAAATAAATTTATATTTCTTGAGGTGAACAACCATATAGGTTGTCAGTTTTCTTGTACATGAGTCAAATTCACTACTAAGCACGTACATTTTTCTTGTAACATAGTCATTTTTCTCTTAAAAAATGCTAAGCACATCCATAACCATCAAGGTATGAATCCATGCATGCATATATACTTATATATATATTTATATACTATTTGTGTAAAATAGTATGTCTTTTGAGTCAAGAATTTGTAAATTATTATTACGTCATTTTCAAATTCGCGTCAACTTTGGTTATTTTGGTATATACCGAAACAATACGGAAATAATTTTGTATATACCAAAACCGAGCCGTATTTTAATTTCATACCGTATTTACCGAAATATTAATACCGTACAAACCGAAAAACCATATAAACCAAACCATGTAAACCGAATAAACCGAACGCACAGAGTGAGCTAGAGGTCATGGGATCGATCCTCTCCATATAATATTATTATTAAATTATGGGGCTTTGTATGGTACTAGAGGAAGGCAATCAGATGTGGTGTTTGATTCCCCGGCGACGCATTTTTTTTTTAGTAAAATGCAGTTTTCTATTAATGATTATTTGCTACAATCCCATAAAAAATCAGCGTACGAGTCTTACCAGTGGTAAGCCGCTAGTTCTGGATTATGTGAGGTCAATGGTTTGATTCGTGCGTCCATCTTTTTCCTTATTAATTTTTATACATCGGCTGACATGTGGACCAAACAAGGGAAACACATGACACATCAGCATGCGCCATCGGTGACGGTCCGGATGGTGTATAAAGAAAAAAAAGCTAGGCCAGCTGCTCGATCCGTGACGGTTCCTCTGTGTCTGTCATAAGGGGGCTATCGTTTTGGGGGGCATTCTCATCTTGCTGATCTGTGATGGTTTCTGTGATGAACTAGAGAAACCGTCATCGACTGTGACGATTTCCAAAAATGTCACAGAAATCCGTCATGGATTAACAGGTTTCTTGTAGTGTGGATGATTGTCTCTTCGACTGGAATCTCTCCGGAGGGAACATCGTGAGGAGGAACCAGAGAGGTGGCCGAGTGCGCTTCTAGCACAACACTCTATTCTGTTGTAGGCAGCAACCAGAGGCTAGCGTGACGTGTGGCTTCTACGTCTGTGTGACACCCTGAATTTTGGCCCCTTTTTCTTTCTGAGGTTTTATTGGAATTTATAATTGGATCTTCATATAGATGGCTCTTTGGACTTTAACTTGGGGTTATCTTTCCACCTCACCTCCCAAATGCTTTCAAGCTTCCAAAGTCTCACCAAAGCCATGACATATCCATCCTAGCTCATCTTCAATTTCATTCCAAATAAATAGTTCTTTTCCCTATAAAGAAATATTCCCTATTGATATAGGTTACAAAGGAACCTATATTTCTGTTCATCCAAAAATCCCCAATTAATTTCTATAATTCCTTTAGATCATATAAACACCAGATATGCAAAAATATGCCCTGGTCCAACTCAAATTTCAAGGCCAGCATCAAAATCCAATTTCTGAATAGAATAGTCACTTGTGAAGCAAGTGCACTCTATCTTCCTCCTCTTTCACTGAAACTTGGTGGATAAGCTCACCTTACCACCACATTGCAATAGACAAAAATCGAGCTCCACTCCTACATCCAGCTCACCACAAGTCAGCACAAACAGGTTGCATCCAGAAGACTTTTCTTCTCCTAGAGTTCATGTGGTGGCAATGCAAGCCAAACCATCACCTCAGGTAGTCTTCTCTAGCTCAGGTCGACACTCCAGACAATGTGGCACAGCCAGACGCCGGCCAGGTGGGAATGCCATGAGGTGATCACGCCTCTAGCAAGCCAAAACGGCGCTCTGCGCCACTGACCTCGACGAGACGCCATTTAGGTCGACGCTGGCATGTCCTCTGGTGCCGACTTCCTCCCCATCGTCCATGTAGCCCGCTGGAGTTGACCCCCGCCGCTAGCCGACCTCTCTGTGCTTGACCACAACGGCCGTCGTACGCTGAACAGTGAGCACGCGAAGCCCCACCGCTGTCCTCTTACCCGTTGACATCTAGCATCGACAGCCGCCTCCTCTGACCTTCCCATCGTGTCAACCCACGCCGCGCCAGCTCACCCTAGGGCCTTGGCGAGGACGTCCACGGTAGCACCATAGCTACAGCTCGGCCGTTGGGCTATTTAAGGCGAGGCGCACTCGCTCCCAGCATCGCATCCTTCCCCATCCACCTCCAATCGATCCCCAGCTACCCAGGCAAGGCCAGAGAGGCCTCCTGCCTCGGAACAAGCCGGCACTCCGCCGCTCGAGCCCCTCCTCCTCCAGCTCACTCTGGTCAGTCTTCGCCCAAGCTAAGCTCACTCTTAAGCTCCTGGCATTCCACTGATACTCCCAGAGCTTTAAATCGATCGAATTGATGCAATTTTGATCAATCCCGACGACCACCGAAACCAGCCGCCGCCGGAGAAGACGATTCCGCCACCATCCGTCCAACTCCTAATGAGCTGCTGGTAAAGGCTGCTTCGCTGTCGTCCTCCCGATCCATTCTGACCAACTCCGAGCACCGCTTCCACCTCTACGCCAGAGAACGGCCGTCAGTGAGCGCCGCCGTGCCGTGTTCCCCTCTGTTTAAATCGAGCTGACCCCACATGTCAGCGACACTGGCGCAGCCGAATCGATACGTAAGTGGAAATGTAATTCCACTTTATGCCATCGACGTGGCCACCCCAAGAAATTCCATTTAAATCATTTAAATCCAGATTTTGACTCAACTTTGACTAGCTAGAACTCCTAAACTATAAGTCCAAATGAGTTGAATCTTTTTGCATTGGGTTTCTTATAAAATCCTTTATCTACTTGGACTGTAGATATGCTCTATTTGATATTTATAAATTGCTGTTTTAAATTATATCCAGAAGGAAATAATTCAGGTGGTGAAGAGCAGGAGTATTTTGGCACACCCTTTGAGCAAGGCAAGAGACCACCACCATTTGTTTGATGGCATTTGAATGCTAGGTTTAAACAGATGGAATTTGGCTTAATTTGCAATATTTCAAATATGATTTTGAATACTTATTTTTCTTGGATATTTTGGTATGCTACTGCCTAAATACTCTTTACGCTTTGGTTGATCAGTAGCATGCATGTTAGTATGAGTTGAATAAAAATAATATGTGCACCATGTTAATTGAAAAGTGGTAGAATTAAATGGTGATATGGTATGGATTAATATTCTTTATGTTATAAAATCATTATTGTGACCTTGATCTATTTCAATAAATAATGTGAAGGAATTGTTTTAACAAAATAAACCTGGTTAATTTATTGGTCGATCAAGTCATAGTGCCACTGAACCGAGCTCAACTTGTGCAACCACATTCGCCTTGTATGGGAAGGCCCTAGCTTGGTTTATCATATGCCTTTTATTGGTGTTGTCACACATGGAAAGTTTGGACGGGTGTGTTACCTTGGCCCGGTAACCAACGTCAAACTTCGGGAGCCTGGGTTGGTAAGTGAGCTCAGTAAATCCCGGGTGGGATAGATGTGCCACGGGGTGGCAGTGTCATGGGGTGACATAGGGCCCAGCTTCTCACCCCCAGGACAAGCCCAGGGGTATGTTGACGGCACGGTAAGAGTGTCATGTGGTAAACAGGATTTGTTGGACCGAAGGTCCATAGTGTGGGTAAAGTACATAACCTTTGCAGAGTGTAAAAATCTATTCGAATAGCCGCGTCCACGGTATTGGGCACAGTTCGGGATAAGTCACACTATTTTGGTCCATACCAATGATGAAGGAAATTTATATGTTTATGGTAAACTAACCAGTGGCAGGATATTTGAGGTGATTACGGTGTGATCACGAGAAAAGCTGTGTGACCGGATGGTCATAGGAAGTTGGTCCATGTGACCTTAAACGAGTGCGGATAGCAGTTCCATAGTGATTTTAAATTAATAATCTGCATCTCTTGTTAATTACTGTTGTAGATAGATATATTTATTCTATTGCTTTCACTTGCCATCCTTGCTTTTGGTCGATGCGTGCTTGTGAGCACATTCAAAGTACTCACCTGGCTTATCATGCCAGATGCAGGAGATGTCGAGGATCCCCAGTTTGCGAACTTGGCTATGTCCTAGCAGTGTCCCTTTGGATTGGAGTCTCAGCATCGTCGCGTTGTTCCGCTTCTTTGTCATTTTTCGCAGCACTGTCATATTCCACTGCTAGTTGTCGAGGCCTTATCATGTTAGATAAATAATGTTAATATTGTCACCGCACGAGTTGTGCTGCTGTCCTCGCCATGAGTTATAATATTTGAACCATTGTGCCCCTAGTACTGCAATAAATTATGGTTCTGTTCGATGCCAAGTTGTACTGTGTTTCCAGAAGACGTGGATCTCTGGGCTGGAACACAGGGCGTGCGGTCCTCTGAGCCAGGGTGCCACAGAGCTTGGTATCAGAGCCGAACTGCCTATAGGACACCCTAGTTAGCATGGATGCTAGAGCCAAGTTGTAGCTTAATATTTAGTTCACTGTTTTGCAGCCTATTAATTGTTGCATTTACTTGCTGCTTATATTTATTTTATTTCTATCCCACTAACCATTTAATTTTATGGGTGTAGATGGCACCTGTACCCTTCCAGTTCGTCTCCGAGCCCTCACCATTCAGTTTCCCACCACTACTTCACAGCATCTGGCTTAGACTCTACCCCAACGGAGAGGATCCGGAGTACCAGGTGTACCGTGAGTGACTTTTTGACTCGGTGTATGAGTACCTCGCCGAGGCTTTTCTGTTCACTAGTTCTGATATTGGCAGCCGCTCTCGCACTGCTAAGGGTGGGACCACCTCCACTCCTGAGCAAGATATTGAGTTTGCAGCTCTTGAGGCTATCACTGACCTGCGCTATCACGAGATCGACATGCAGACTCATCTAGGTCTTCATTATTACCCCACCCTATCCCCCATGACAGGGCGAGTCCTTTTTCCTCATATTGATCTAGGGAGTGATCGGGCTACCAGCCACCTGTCTCGCTACATGACAGCCGAGTATCTTCTCTTGATTAGTATTGTCGAGGAGTTAAACCGTACCAGAGATGCACATGCTGCAGCAGAGTCTACGCGTGCCCCCACTCTGCTAGTCCTTGCACCTCTACCTATTCCCCCGGCACCTACATCTGAGCCATTGCTTGGCATTCCTATTGACTCACTTCCACCTGGGCTGCGCGGCACCCTTGCTGGATGTCGTGGAGAGCCACCAGCGATTTGGGTTCCCAGGGACAGAGTCACTCCACTAGCTTCCCCAGCTTCCCCTATTCCGACGTGCCGTCTTTTGCACCGCCACCTAGATACGGAGAGTGAGCCTTCTCGTCAGCGCCATCGTGTTTCGTTTACTCTGGAGGATAGCACTGTCTTCATAGATTGCTCTGAGTCTGAGTCTGAGTTTCAGTCCGAGCCCGAGGAGTATCCAGATGCATGCACCCAGCCTCCGACCTGTACTCGCAACTAGAGTTCAGCGCATGAGTTCATCATGACTTTGCATCGCTCCCACTGCAGTAAGAGTGCATGATGTGAACTGCCGTTTGAGCAGTATCAGTCATGATGTTGCCCCCTGTTATGTTGATGTGTACTGTATGATGTTGTACTGCCTTGTATAATTATTGCTGCTCCATTTGCTTCTTACTTGGTTTTTATTCGGTGTCAAATTACTTTCCCTTATGGATGTTTCTTATCAATTTGGCACTTTATATTGGGAAAGGATATAGGATGAGGTACTATGATAGCAGCAGTGGCAGTGACGATAACCCAGTTCGTCGATCCGCCATGCAGGCAGGATTAACACCTGAACATCCACCACCTCCTCCACCTGAACATCCACCACCTCCTCCACCGCAGGGACCAATGACAGATCAAATCATGAGAAACCAAGATTTTGCTGATTTTCTGAGAAGTTTGCAAGCCATGGTGGGAGAAAATTAGAATTATGGATCACATTCCAAGCTGTGTGATTTTCAGTGAACCAAGCCTCCAAGTTTTTATCAAGCTGTGGATCCGATGGAGGCCGATGACTGGTTAAGGACCATTGAGAAAAAGTTGGAAATATCCCGCTGTGAAGAGCAAGATAAGGTACCATTTGCGACACACTACCTGGAAGGCCCCACAGCTATTTGGTGGGATAATACAAAGACCGTTTGGCCGACTGAAAAGACTGTCAGTTGGGAGAAATTTAGAGAAAAATTTTGCAAGTACCATATTCCCACTGGAGTAATGAAGGTCAAGCAGAGATAATTCCTTGCCCTTACTCAGGGAGGCATGTTAGTGAACGAGTACCTGAATAAATTCAACCACCTTGCTCAGTACTCTACTCATGACGTGTCTACCAAAGAGAGAAAGATAGACCATTTTCTGCAGGACTCAATCACACCCTCCGATGGCAACTCAATACTCTGGATTTTCCAGACTTCTAGACACTAGTTAATAAAGCGCTCATTGTAGAGCGAGAGAACAAGACGGGGTACGAGGATCACGAACGCAAGTACCAGCCTAAGAAGGATAATCAGGAAAATTATTCCAAGAAGCAGCGTACTTGGCAGCCTAGCCCGGCTGAAAATAAGCCAGCCTGGACTAACAGCAATAACATAGTAAATTATGGCAAATCCTATGGAAAGCGCCCTGTCCTGGAAGACTGCAAGCGCAACAACACATGTTTCAGCTGTGGACAAGCTCGGTATTATTCCGCTCAGTACCCAACCAAGGCCGGGAAATTCCAGCCCGACCCGAAGCCCCAAGTCAACAGCCTAGGACGTCGTTCTAACCAGGACTTCTGTTGAGGCCTAGTGCACCACATCTCAGTAGAGGAAGCTCGCAAATCACCGGATGTGGTTCTAGGTATGTTCTCTATCAATAACATAACTGCCGTAATTTTATTTGATTCCGGTGCTTCCCATTCATTCATATCGCGGGGTTTTGCTACCACGAACAATTTTACCCTTTCCATTTTGGACAAAATCTTGGTGGTACAATCCCCTGGCTCGATGCAGAGAACAAATATGGTATGCCAAGACCTAAAAATCCTGATAAATAATGTAGAGTTCCCAGCCAGCCTCATTCTGCTAGAATCACCTAGATTGGATGCCATAATGGGAATGGACTGGCTAACTCAGCATCAAGTCTGCATCAACTGTGCTACGCAGACAGTGATGCTAGTCAATCTAGCCGGGAAGCAAGCTATATTTATTGCTGGAAAAACATCAACAAGCAAGGGTATGGTGTGCAAAGCCGCAGTAACAGATATGAACTTGATTCCAGTGGTGAGTGAATTTCCAGATGTATTTCCATAGGAACTACCACGAATGCCGCCAGACCGGGAATTAGAATTTGCTATTGATTTAATTCCTGGCATGGCACTGATATTCAAGAAATATTATCGTATGCCGTCCATGGAATTGGAAGAATTAAAGAAACAACTGGATGATCTCCAAAGTAAGGGATATATTTGTCCAAGTATTTCACCATGGGGATCTTCGGTGCTCTTTGTTAAAAAGAAAGATGGCAGCCTCAGAATGTGCGTGGACTACCATCCACTCAACGAGGTCACAATCAAGAATAAATACACACTCCCTCGCATTGATGATCTATTTGATCAATTAAGTGGTGCTCGGGTATTTTCAAAAATCGATCTCCGAACGGGATATCATCAGCTAAAGATCAAGAAGGAAGATATCCCCAAGACTACTTTCACCACTAGACATGGCCTGTACGAGTTTACAGTCATGTCATTTGGATTGACCAATGCACCCGCATATTTCATGAGCATGATGAACAAAGTGTTCATGGAATATTTGGACAAGTTCGTCATGGTCTTCATAGATGATATTCTCGTCTACTCCAAGAACGAGGAAGAGCACCGCCAGCATCTTCGCACAGTGCTAGAAAGGCTACGAGTTTACCACCTGTATGCCTAATTCAGCAAGTGTGAATTTTTGTTAAAAGAAGTTTGATTTTTGGGACGTATTTTGTCATAACAAGGTGTGGCAGTCGATCCCAGCAAAGTATCTGATGTGCTTGATTGGAAAACACAGGTCATGGTGACCGAGGTCCGCAATTTCCTGGGATTGGTAGGCTACTACCGCCGCTTTATTGAAGGGTTGTCCAAATTAGCAAAGCCCATGACTGAATTGCTAAAGAAGAAACACAAGTTCATCTAGACCGAAGCCTGTGAATCTAGCTTCATGGAGCTAAAGACTTGGTTAACAACCGTGCCTATCTTAGTCCTACCGGATATTCATAAAGGCTTCGACATATACTGTGATGCTTCCAGATGTGGGATTGGTTGCGTACTAATGCAAGAAGGAAAAGTTGTGGCGTATGCATCATGAGACACTACTACAAGAGTGCTTAGCAGTGGCGGGCGGAAAAATTCTATCAGTGATGGGCAAGGCTCTCAGGGGCACCCGCCACTGACCTACCGCCACTGCTAACAAGGCATCAGTGGCGGGCGCAAGCCCACCACTGGTACAAGTTGAAGCTGTGGCGGGCATTTTTGAGCGCCCGCCACGGAAAGCTTTGGCATGCAAATTAAAAAATTTGCAGCCACGGCAACATTTGTGCTACCATGGCTGCGTTTTGCATAAAATCCATATCATAAATTGCGATAACAAATTACGTTCCATTGCAACATACGTTAACCACTAGCTAATTGTTATCAAGCAGGACTAAAAATGCACCAACTAATTGTTATCTTCTTAGCTAGCTAGCTAGCTACCCATCACATAGTAGTCAAAACACGATCGACGGTACAAACATTCACTGGTTAATTAGTGCCGATCATCACAAGTACTAGGATCTACTCCTCTCTTTTAGGAAAAATTTAAAAGAATAGGAAAACCCCTGCATCTCCATGATGGAGCACACAGATCCGCCGGTCTCCAATTTCTGGCCTGCACTCATTCAATATTTGCCTCCATCCATCAATTTTGAGGCATGCATCTGGTAGGCGTTCAGTCGAGTATCTGCCTTTGAAATTGATCTACTCATGGCAAATAATTGTCATCTCACCTTGCACTTGCATCACCGCAGGCACAACAACTCTTGGGAGCTTCTGTTGAATAACATGATAGTAACATAGTAAGCAGTGTAGTTTATTGAAGAGAAATGCATGAAAAAGACGGAGTAGTGACACAATTGTAAAAAATCTTACCATGCATTTTTTACGAATGTTAGTATCGCTCAACTTCTGGACTAGTGGCACATATCATGTAGTATTTCGGCCAGCTCCGTAAGTTCCCTTAAATGACTGAATGTCATTAACAAAGGAGACAAGATAATTCTTCTCCTCCCAAGTAAGCTCTGAGCCAGCAGTGTAATAGGTCTCGTCTACTATATTCCGTGTTTTTTTGGAGATAGAAAATAAGCTGTCAATTTTAAATAAACAAGTTAAGTTAGGGGTGAATAAAAAGTATTTTTAAATAAGCAATATAGATTATTTAAAAAATTTGTTTAAGAAACTCACACGGAGGAAGAATTGGAATCATGTCCAGATCCACCCAAATGTCTTGATCATATTGAGGAAAGGTGACTAGATCATATTGAGGAACGATGCCAATATCGAAGGTTATACTCATACCCACCTCAAATCTATAAGCCTTGCATAATCCTCTCCAATTTGCACTAGCAAAATATCTGTGACCTACATGATTGTAAACCGTAGCTTTGAAAATGAAACCATGTTTCGTCTTAAGGTAAGCTGTCCTCTCATCCACCTTATCCATGTCATCAAAATAGAGCTTCTGTAGGACATAATGTCTTGCATAGCAGGGGATGCACTAGTCGAATTATAAAAAATAGAAATTACATGTTAAAGCAAAAATCTTAAACCATGCTTAATTAAGAAGGAAAAATATGTAGAATTACCGTATAATATTTGTAGCCCTCTTTAAGCGTGAGGGAGAAGCACTTATCGTTTTCCAAGTGAGGATCGTCGCACATACCCCTGTCGTCGGAACAGTCATAGCACTCGGGGATCCTATCCTCATCATCCATTTGCTGTGTTCATAATTGAAAGATTATAAATTGACGGAAAAAAATGTCATCACGGTGAGGTATGATCACACATTACCAACACTGCTAGAACTAGGTAGTACGATGATATATATAGGCAGGTTTATCAAGTCTACAAAATAAGGTTCTACGGTGCTAACGACATAGTATGGCATAGCAAGTTCCATAGTTTCAATAGTACTACATTAATGGTTCAAACATCTCTAGCACGGAGTGATACAACTTGCTTTGGTGGAGAGATCAACTCCTAATCAAAGTCAACATCAGAGCCAAAGTCATCATCCTCGTCGGAGGACTCGACGGCTCGGTCCCATTCTATTGAGTCATCCTCGGCCTCCTTCCTATCGCGTGCGGCCTTCAGCAATACCTCGTTCAAGGCGTACAGCTGCGGATCCGCCCTGACATAATGTTCGACCAAGGGATCGCTGCTTTGTCATTGTCGGGCCCTGATCAGCGCCTCGGCCTTTAGGTGCTCCTGCTCCTCGGCCTTGGAGACTACCCTCATGTTAGGAGGCGCTAGCTGACTCGTGCGCCAGGCATCCTGAGGAAAGTTGAGCTGGGCTCATGGCCCTTAGTACTCGAGCGCCATGGAATCATAAGCGTGCGCCGCCTCCTCGGCGATGTCGAACGTGCCGAGCCATTACTTCTTGCCAGTGTTGGGGTTTTGAATCTGGGCGGCCCACTTCCCCCAAGGCTCCGGAAAACACCATGGTACCTGCCGTTGTCCGCCATTTTGAACCAAAAACTGCCCTAGAACATGCAGATACATAAATTTTAAAATATCCGGAAATTTTTGGCATGACCTCTGCTCTAAAATGGAAATATTAAGTGCTAGAAATTTGGCAAAACGGAAATAAATCAATGTTTTGCCAAAACATTAGCGCTTACTATGAATCCCTGTAAAAATTTAAAGACATCTACTATAACACAATACGAATCACAAACCAACAAAAAAAATGCCCTAGAACATGCAGATACGTAAATTTAGAAATATCCAAAACAAATTGGCATGACCACTGCTCTAAAATGGACATATTAAGTGCTAGAAATTTGGCGAAATAGAATTAAATCAACGTTTTGCCAAAACATTAGCGCTTACTATGAATCCCTGTAAAAACATTGAAGACGTCTACTACAACACAATACGAATCACAAACTAAATGAAATCTTAAACATGAACCTATATAAACATGAACCTATATTAACAAGTGCAAAATACTCTAACATTGCAAAATTAACCCGAACGCTAACCCGCCTAGCCCCCTACCCCTAACCCTAACCCTAGCCCCCCTACCAATGCGGGTGGCGGCCGCGGCCGTGCGTGTGTTTGGCGGCCGCGGCCATGGGTGTTGGTGGCGGCGGAATGAGGGGCGGGGACAGCGAGGGCTTACCTTGGCGAATGGCGAGGGCGACGGGGGTGGCGAGGAGGACGGCGGCAGCGGACGGCGAGGAGGACGACGGGGACGACGAGGAGGACAGCGAGGATGATGGCGAGGACAACGAGGATGATGGCGAGGACGACGAGGAGGACGCCGAGGACGGCGCGGACGGCGAGGACGATGGGGGCGGCGAGGATGAGGCAACGGCAGCGACGAGAGCGAGATGGGGGAGAGCGAGAGTGAGTGAGTGAGTGAAGTGGGGGAGGGTCGTGCGTGTCTATATGGTTTGCAGTGCGACGGGCGTGGCAGAAGACCCGCCACTGCTACTTACGAGTGGCGGGCGACTTTGCGGACCCTTCATAGGTAAATTAAACTTCATTTTTAAATCATTTTAAATTCAAACTTTTTTAAATATTTTGAACTTCAAACTTTTCCTGTGATTAATACACATCATCAAAAGGCCCATGCTCAAATTTGGCCACTTTTTGAGTTGGTCTGCTATTTTCGAGGCAATATACGATTTTTTGGCCACTAAAAAGGGCAGAACGCTCTTTGGTACAAAATAGCGTGCAAACTACCTCCAAAATAGATGAAACTTGGTATGGTGTCTTCATTGGACCCATGTAGGGTGTGGTAAAAAAATTAGAGTGTTACGGCAAAAACTTGACGCACCTCATGTACAAACCGGACACTCTCCCCCAAAGTCTCAGGATTTCGAATGAAAACCATCGACTTACACAAACAACTCCTTTTTTTAAATATTTTGAACTTCAAACTTTTATGTGATTAATACACATCATCCAAAGGCCCATCCTCAAATTTGGCCACTTTTGGAGTTGGTCTGCTATTTTCGAGGCAATATACGATTTTCCGGCCACTAAATAGCATGCAAACTACCTCCGAAAGGGATGAAACTTGGCATGGTGTCTTCATTGGACCCATGTAGGGTGTGGTAAAAAAATTAGAGTGTTACGGCAAAAACTTGATGCACCTCGTGTACAAACCGGATAGTCTCCCCCAAAGTCTCAGGGGCTCGACCGAAAAACCGCCACCTTACACACACAAATCCTTTTTTTAAATTATTTGAACTTCAAATTTTTTATATGATTAATAAACACCATACAAAGGTCCATGCCCAAATTTGAGACTATTCTAGATTTAGTAAATATGATATTTGTAGGATTTTCCGACTTAACATATGAGTGCCGGGCATCAGAGAATGCCCGCTACTGCAAACTTTTTGAACTTTTAAAAAAAGTTTGCTCGCATTGCCGAAATATTTCTGTGGCGGGTATTCCATCTAGCCCGCCACTGGTGCTAGACTAACCAGTGGCGGGCTCATTTCACTTGCCCGCCACAGCTAGCTTTCCTACCGCGGGCCAAATTGGAAGCATATATGAGTGGCTTGCCTTATTAACTGCTCACCACTACTGTTATTATTGAAGTGACAGGCCATGTATTTTTACATGCCACTGCTACTTTTCCAAAATAGCAGTGGCGGGTTCCTGACTATGCCCGCCACTCATTTGAGGTCACCTATAAGCCCTTTCCCAGTAGTGACAGCTACGACCACATGAACAAAACTACCCTACCCATGATTTGAAATTAGCAGCTGTAATCCATGCCTTGAAGCTATGGAGGCATTACCTGATTGGAAAAAGATGTGAAATATATACAGACCATAAGAGTATGAAATATATTTTCACCCAGCCAGATCTGATTCTCAGGCAAAGAAGATGGCTGGAGTTAATCAAGGATTACGACCTTGGAGTGAATTATCATCCAGGAAAGGCTAACGTGGTCGCTGATGCTCTTAGTAGAAAAAGGTGGACTGTAAATGCAGTGATTACAATCACAAATCATGTACTTCAAGAAGAGTTTGCTAAACTCAACTTAATACTTTGCGGCCCAATAAGCCTGAACACCCTGGAAATTACTCCCACTCTTCAGGAGGAAATCAAGAAGGCACAAGAAATGGATTCTGACATTGAAGGAATCAAGGAGAAAGTGCGGAATGGAAAAGATAAACAATTCTGAATTGATGACCAAGGTACACTTCGGTTTAGCACTCGGATATGTGTACCCGATGAAGAAAATTTGAGACAACGAATACTTTAAGAGGCACACGAGTCCGCATACTCCATTCACCCTAGAGGCACCAAAATGTATCAAGATTTAAGAGAAACTTTTTGGTGGCATGGCAAGCGGAAGGATATTGCATATTATATCGCCTGCTGCGACATATGCAATAAAGTCAAGGCTGAACACCAAAAACCCACCGGATTGCTACAACCGTTGCAAGTCCCGCAATGGAAGTGGGACGACATCTGTATGGACTTTATTGTTAGGTTACTCAAGTCAACCAGAGGCCATGATTCCATATGGATCATTGTGGACATACTCACCAAGGTAGCCCACTTTATCCTAGTGAAGACAACCTACCGAGTCGATCAGCTTGCTCAGCTGTACATGTCCAGAATTGTGAGTCTTCACGGCATACCCAAGTCCATCACATCAGACTGAGGTTCCTTATACAACTCGGCATTTTGGTTGCGTCTGCACCAAGCCTTGGGAACGACACTCAAGCACAGTACAGCATATCACCCGTAGACGGATGGGCAAACAGAACGAGTGAATTGTTGGAAATATGCCCTAGAGGCAATAATAAAATGGTTATTATCATATTTCCCGTTCATGATAAATGTTTATTATTCATGCTAGAATTGTATTGACCGGAAACTTAAATACATGTGTGAATACATAAACAACACTGTGTCCCTAGTAAGCCTCTACTAGACTAGCTCGTTGATCAAAGATGGTTATGGTTTCCTAACCATAGACATGAGTTATCATTTGATAATGGGATCATTTCATTAGGAGAATGATGTGATGGACAGACCCAACCGTAAGCGTAGCATCAGATCGTTTAGTTATTTGCTACAGCTTTCTTCATGTCAAGTATCAGTTCCTTAGACCATGAGATCATGCCACTGCCGGATACCGGAGGAATACCTTATGTGCTATCAAACGTCACTTCATTACTGGGTGATCATAAAGGTGCTCTACAGGTATCTCCGAAGGTCTCTGTTGGGTTGCATGGATCGAGACTGGATTTGTCGCTCCGTGTGACGGAGAGATATCTCTGGGCCCTCTCGGTAATACAACATCACAAGAAGCTTGCAAGCATGTCACTAATGAGTTTAGTCACGGGATCTTGTATTACGGAACGAGTAAAGAGACTTGTCGGCAACGAGATTGAAACTGGTATGGAGATACCGACGATCGAATCTCGGGCAAGTCACATATCGCCGGACAAAGGGAATTGCATACGGGATTAACTGAATCCTTGACATCGGGGTTTAACCGATAAAGATCTTCGTGGAATATGTAGGAACCAATATGGGCATCCAGGTCCCGTTGTTGGTTATTGACCAGAGAGGTGTCTCGGTCATGTCTACATAGTTCTTGAACCCGTAGGGTCGCACGCTTAACGTTCGATGTCGCTAGCGTAGTATTGAGATAGTAATAGTGGAATATCCGAAGGTTGTTCGGAGTCCCAGATGGGATTCGGGATATCACGAGGAGCTCCGGAGTGGTCTGGAGGTAAAGATTTATATATGGGAAGTCATATTTTGGGTTCCAGAAAAAGTTTGGTTTTTTCCGGTATTGTCCCGGGAAGCTTCCAAAAGGTTCCGGAGGGTTCCGGAGGGGTCCAGAAGCCCACGAAGGGTGCCATCATGTCCCTTAGGATAGCATGGGATGTAGGGGGGCGCCCTGGCATTATTGGGCCAGGCGCACCAGCCCCTACAAGGCCCATATGCCTGGGGGAGGGGAAACCCTAAAGGGGAGGCCCTCCACTTGGCTTGGAGGGCACTCCTCCCTCCCTGGCCGCCGCCCCCTCCCTTGGAGGAGGGGTTAGGGCTGGCGCCCCCTTCCCCTCACCACTATATATAGTGGGGAGGGGTGCAGGGGGCTGCACCCATCCATCCTTCCCCGTTGCCTCTCCCAACTCCTCCCATCTCCCTCCGGTATGCGCTTGGCGAAGCCCTGCCGGAATTCCGCTGCCACCACCACCACCTCGCCATCGTACGGGTTCTGATCTCATCTACCTCCTCTCCCTCGCTTGCTAGATCAAGGAGGAGAGGACGCCATCGAGTTGAACGTGTGGTAATCTCGGAGGTGCCGTCCGTTCGGCGCTAGATCGGATTGCACTACTAGGGAAAATCCTATAGGTAGAGGGTTAACAGTAGCGTGGGGTAACGGGCCAGCGCTACTACTACTCAGCAGCAGCGCTGGGATGTACCCCGGGCTACAGCTAAGCACATGGCAGTAGCGCAGGCTATACACCATGCGCTGCTGCAAAGTGGTCCCCACCGTACCCACCTGGGCTACCTGTAGTAGCAGCGAGGCCGATAAACCCCTCGCTACTGCTAAACATTTAGCAGTAGCGCGGGTGTGCTACCCCACGCTTCAACAACGGGCTCACTGTGCCAGCTGGTGGGCCCCACTTAGCAGCAGCGTCGGCTCCTGACCCGCGCTGCTGCTAGACGCAGCAGCCACCTTTCCCATTCCCCTCCTCTCCCTCACCCCTCCTCTCCCTCACTTTGCTTCTCCTCCATTATTGCCTATGTTCTCTCTTCCTTCTCCAACCTCTCTTCTCTTTACATTAATGCTCCCTTCCACCATCTCCATTAATGCCCCCCTTTTTCTCTTCCTCACTTTTATCTCTCCCTCCTTCCATATATCCCTTTTGCCCCCTCCACTCCAAGCTTTGTCTCACTAGCTAGCTCTCTCTCCCTCTCCACTAGTTAGAGCCATCTCCTCCCCAACTAGATCTACCCATTTAATGAAGTGTAACCTATCTACCTCCCCTCATTAATGAAGTAAGCCATCTTTGTCCACTTTCGATCCCTAGGTTGTGACACTGGCCTCATCACCGTGCTCGATCTCTCTCGAGATAGGTGAGTAAAAAGTTGTGCTTTGGAAGAATGGAAATATGTGTGTGTGTGTGTGTGTGCGATATGACCGAATCGGGCGATATGATGGGAATTGTGCATGTGGCATGATAGGTGCCGCCTATGTGTATTTGCCGAATTATGCATGACATGAGTTGCTTATGTTTTGCCGAAATGTCGATTTATTTCCGTTTCGGCGAATTTCGGGCAAACTCGATATGTCCTATTTTTAGGGAAGGTCATGCCGAATTTTTGTAGGACTTTGATGCATGTATGCATGCATGGTTATAATCCTTTGGCTTATTATACCGCGCAAGCGATCATGAAGGTCAGTGGAAGGATGGTGGATAGATACTTGCGATCCGCAGTGGATGACATGTATGCAAATAACCGGAAGGCGATTTTATGTCCGTGTCAAAGATGCAAAGAAGGAATCTGGCATGACCCCTTTAAGGGAAGCTGTTTGAAGGCGCACCTGCTCATGAATGGTTTCATGGATGGCTATACTCGGTGGATAAGTGAAGATGATGATGAGGACGTCGACGGGGTAGGCAGTAACGACATGGGGCTAGACGAAGAGATGACCGATGGACCCGAAGAAGAGGGCGCCGGACATGGCAGCGGAGAAGAGGTCGGACATGGCGGACAAGAGGACGGACATGGCGGAGAAGAGGCCGGACATGGGGGAGAAGAGGCGGACACGCCACAGTCTTGATCAAATGCATATCACGAAGAATGTCCTCGAGAGCTTGCTTGGCACACTGATGAACATGCCGGGGAAGACCAAGGATGGGCCGAAGGCAAGAACAGACTTGGAATCTTTGAATATCAGGGCAGATCTCCACATGCCCCGAAAAAAGTCGTCGGAGGAGATGGAGACGGAGACGGAGGCGGGGGACAGGGGCAAAAAAATCAACAAGAAGCAAGCGAATTATTGCCCCCTTTCTTGCTTCACCTTAAGTCCGAAGGAGATCGATCAATTCTTCAAGTGCCTTACCAGAATCAAAGTTAGTTCCGGTTACTGTGGGAAGATAAGCAGATTTCTAGACACCAAGAAGAAAAGGTTCAGTGGGATGAAGTCTCATGACTGTCACGTGATGATGACGCAGATACTCCCGGTTGCCCTTAGAGGGATAATGGACAAGCACGTCCATGACACGCTTACTGGTCTCTGCAACTTTTTCGATGTTATCTCTCGAAAGTCGATCAGTGTGAAGCAGCTCCGAAGGCTACAGGAAGAGATCGTTGTCATACTAAATGAGCTTGAGATGTACTTCCCGCCCGCGTTCTTTGACGTCATGGTGCATCTGTGTGTCCACATTGTGGACGACATCATCGACCTCGGTCCGACATTCCTGCACAGCATGATGCCGTTCGAGAGGATGAATGGGGTCATCAAAAGATTCGTTCGTAACATGTCCCGTACGGATGGAAGCATCGTCCAGGGCTATCTGACCCAAGAGTGCATCTCCTTGTGCGAGAATTATCTAGGCGTCGGAAACCCTGTTGTTGGTTTGCCCGTCAACAAGCACGTTGGGAGGCTCGGAGGAGAAGGTCACACCAATGGCCGGAGGGAATTGCATGTGGACCACTCGGGTCAACGCAACGACTTTGACAGAGCTAACTTAGTAGTGCTACAGCACCTAGATGTGGTAGAAGATTTTGTGACACTGCACAAAGAAACCATCGCAAAGAACTACCGTGACCGGGGGCTGCGCAAGACGGACGCCGAAGTTATTAGATAGCACAACTCCACTTTCTTGCGCTGGTTCAAAGAGCGAGTTCTTACTAATCCCCCGGAAGAGGGCTGTGCGGACGGATTGCTCATATATGCCATAGCACATGGCCCCGCGGTCAACCTCGCGACCTATCAGGCATACGATATCAACGGATACACGTTCTACACGCAGGCCAAAGATATAAACAGTGAGTACCAAAACTCAGGGGTGACGATGGAATGCATGACCGGTGACGACGAAGCAACTGAAAGATTCTACAGAAGGGTCGCAGAGATCTGGGAGCTTGACTACTCTGGACTGCACAATGCAACGATGTTCCGTGTCAGATGGGCTAAGGCCGTCGAAAGAGAAAACCGGTATTTCACTACCATGTCTATACCGGACGCCAAGAGCGCTACCGTGAACGTCATCGTAAAAAATGAGCCATGGGTACATGAAAAGCACGTGACACGATGCTTCTTCATAACCGACCCGAGCAATCCCAGTTGTGTTGTCGTGAGGAGAGGTAAAAGGAGCATCGTCGGAATGGATGGAGTCGCCAACGAGGAAGACTACGACCAGTACGGCGACCCGATGAGGGAAGATGACGATGAATATGACGCATACGTCAAAAGAAGAAGCAAGACTACATTAGCTAAGAAAGATCGTACTCCATGGAAAAGAAAAAGTCACAACGAGGGGCTCAATTATTCGACAGCGAACAAGAAATGAAAGAAGCTCACTCTAAAACGTCGTCGACGCTGAGAAACCATCATTTATATATATGTATCTATTTTGTGTACGCAATTAACTATTATTGGTCAAATGATGTAATATATATATATTATGCACTTAACAGTGTGGGAGGGGACGTTCCTGTCGACTAGGAGGCCGGATCGGTCATTCGGAGGAGAAAAAGAAAAATATAAGGAATTAAAAGAAATTGGAAATAAAAATAAAAAAGAAAATGGAAATTATTGAATTAATAAAAAAGAAAATGGAAAAGATAGCAGCAGCGAGGGTTAGCCGCCCGCCCGCGCTATAGCTAAGTTAGCTATAGCGCGGGGTAAGGAACCAGCGCTCCAGATATTCGAATTATAGAATTAATAAAAAAGAAAATGGAAAATATAGTAGTAGCGGGGGTTCGGTACCCGCGCTATAGCTAACTGCTACTGCTAATTTGAGTTAACCCCCCCCCCCCCTGCGGCGCGCGAGCCTCCCTTTCTCTCCCAATTGCCCCCCCCCCCTCCGGCGCCCGAGCCCGAGCCCCTGCCTCGCCGTGTCATCACCATCGCCCGAGCCCCTGCCTCGCCGCCGCCCGGACCCTGCCTCGCCGTCGCCCGAGCCCCTGCCGCACCGCCGCCCGGCCATCGACCTCACCGCCACCGCCCTCGCCCGCCCTCGACCTCAACGCCTTCGCCCGAAAACATTAGCCCCCTCCCCTCCCCTCTTCCCACGTCTCCCCTCCCCTCCCCTCTTGTTAGTGCTAGGGTTACTGGATTATGAACCCTAGTTCTTAGTGAATTGTTGCTAGGGCTAGGCAGAAAACATTAGCTAGGGTTAATTAGGCAGAAAACATTAGCTAGGGTTAGGAATAAGCAGATTAGGAATACACATTTTATTAGGACAGAAATTTTATTAGGACAGAAATTTTATAATAGATCATTCAGTGGTGCATATGGTTGTGGTGATGGTGATTTAAAGTTTGGAGTTGGCAATGAACAAAATTTTCTACTTTGTGTGATAACAACATTGCTGCGACGAAACCAACATTTTATACTTTTGTGCAGATATACCTCGAGGTGTGAGAACAACATTGCTGCGACGAAACCAAGTCCAAGAGGAACAAAATAGAGAGGTATTCATTTTGCGCTAATCAACCAACTTGCCTAGCATTGTTGAGATTGGTGATGGGCGAGAAAAACCTGCTCCTAAATTGTGTGCTGCTAGTATCATGATGCTACATTATGTGTCGCTAATCCACCAACTTGCCTAGCATTGTTTTAAGTTTGCATTGTTAAAAATTCAGATTGTATCTAGTTGTAGATGTTAGACTGTTGAGCATAATTTGTATCATTTGGAAGAGCTTACTGCTCTCGATGGCCACTTTGTATCATTGGTATCATATGTGGGATGCCAAAGCAAGTGGTTTGTTGTGTATGTGGTGCTACAGATGGCCACATTTGTCTCTTTCTACTATTTCTTTGCAGGGAAAATGATCCGAGTGGCCTATGTTTTGCCGGAATGTTGTTTCATTTCCATTCTGGCAAATTTTAGGCGCTCCATATGTCCACTTTTTAGCAAAGGTCATGCCTAAATTTTCCGTGAATTTCGGCATGACTTGTGCTAGAAAGTAGGACATATCGAGTGTTCGGCAAGAGGCCCATATGGGCTAAGGAGGACGCGGAACGTGAACGTCTAGGGCTCCCAGACCCCTTGGCGGAGTTCACTAACCAGCAGGAGCATGACTTCATCAGGGCCCGGTACAAGTGGGACGTGGAAAAAAAGATTTTTTACACAGACGGGGTGACGAGGGATTTCATGAGACTACTGGTAATTATTATTTTACCACCTTATATTAGCTTCTGATCAAGTCGACTACACGTTCTAGTCACATTTGTAAATGGTTCACATTCCTTTTGCAGAGAGAGCAACACAAGCTTGCG
The DNA here is from genome assembly GCA_039707655.1 of Elymus sibiricus. Classification (NCBI taxonomy): domain Eukaryota; kingdom Viridiplantae; phylum Streptophyta; class Magnoliopsida; order Poales; family Poaceae; genus Elymus; species Elymus sibiricus. The sequence continues at coordinate 22,726,379 of CM077664.1, forward strand.
GCCGAAAGCGACTCGTCGTCTCAGTCGTCGGCGAGGCCCAAGTTGGACACCCCTTTCAACCGGGCCATGAACATACTGAAGGGACTCTCGGTGCACCAGCAGCCGCAGTATGGACATGTGCACGGCGCCGGAGACGGCGCCACGTGGAAGTACTACTACCAAGAGGACCCGGAGGCCAAAAGGCAGAGAAGGAAGTTCAGTCAAGTCAACATCGACGAGAAGGTGGCGCTTGCGGTCGAGAAGAAAACATCTGAGACCAAAGAAGCGACCAAAGCTGACTTGGTCCGCGAAGCAGTCCAGGCAGTGTTAGTTGCCTGCAGAAGTGATTTCGTAGCTATGGTTAGTACCTTGATTCCGGCTGTTGTCGACTGGACGAAGCAAAATCCAGACAAAAGGGCAAAGAACTTTCCCATTCCCAGCTTCGTCGAGAGCAACTCGGTGAACATCGCACCAGCACCTGCTCCTGCAACCGCACCTACTCCCGCACCTGCTCATAGCTGCCCGTCCTCCATCTCTGGCGTGCTCGGCGGGGCTTCGACTTTGGCCGAGCTCAACGCCCTCACGGTAATTACGCGTTGCACCCTCTTCAACCTATCTATATTCTTCCGTTTCTGTTGGCTTTCGGATGTCTGACGTCACAGACATGTCTTCGCAGGCCGATGAAACCCCGTGCACCGTACTGTACACCATCAACGGCCAGAAGGTGGACATGGGAAAGGCAACTATAGTGAAGCCCAAGGAATGCTTGTTCCACAACCGGGAGATGCCCGTTGGCGTCTTCAAGGTTTCCTTGGCGAGTGTCAAAGCGGGCCACGAGGATTTGGCTCCTCCGATACGACTCGGGGGAGAGGACGACGAGACCCCGACGTGGCTTGGCGATTGCAAGAGTTTGATGCTGCTGTGGCCGAAGAGTCTTCTTCATGTGGAGGTGGCCGGGAGCACACCAACAACAACACCTCACCAAGGTATGAACACCACCCAACCTACGCAAATACCACCGCCTGTCGTGTCGGGTGATAGCGGACGACGCGAGGAAGGGGTTCTAATAGTGGCTGATGACGTCGCCCCCGTCGAAGAAGCAATGGATGATTCCATGGAGGAGGATGACCCTCTCCGGTGGCTCAATACCGGCTATGACGACGGAGGAATGATGGCTCAGTAATATGACTCAGGCTATGAGCGTGGAGATGAGGAGATGCCTGATGTGCCGGAGCAGGAACGTCCTAGGGTTGATTGCAAGAAGTCTCTCTTCATGCAATCCTCGCAGGACACGCCTTCAGATGCCGCCTCAGCCCAGCATCAACAAGGCGAGGGTCGTGCAATACTGAGCCTGACAACACTGGGGGCGGTGGTCAGGGAGGGTCTGGTAGGCTCACTACCTGTAGCCAAGAAGAAGCAAAGGAACAGACCACCGAGGAAAGGCCCTACTGGCGCCAAAGCTGCCTCTAGCAGCCAGCCGCCGCCGCAGACCCGGGTTGCAGACAGTATACCGATCAGAGGTGCGGTGGTACTCCATGTCGCGGGCAAGCCGATCCTACCGGCGAAAGCGCTAGAGAGCATATCAGGGGATCTAAGGAGGCGGCATGACGATGTGCTATCGACAGAGAAGAGCCTTCTCGCCTTGAAGGCTCCAGGATACCCACTGTACGCGGTTCATGTGCCGGATGGCAAGTTGTCCATCGAAACCTGCCCCGCGGACCTCTTCTTCCTGCGATTTGATTACATCTTCGAGATGTTTCACATGAGGCGGCTGGATTTTACCTTCGTCCGCCTTTATGCGCTGCATATAAACTACATCATCAGGCGCGACCAAATCTCTTATATCTCGGTCGCGGACCCGTACTACATGCATGAGGGCTTCTTGTCAGTCTGCCCAGAGCACCGTGATTATGCGAGGAACTACTTCGCCGACTTCATGGTCGCCAATAGGGACAAGGAAACGATTCTCCTGCCTTATCATCCCATGTAAGTCATCCGCGGATAGCCACTATAACACATACATGCTTTCGTAAATTTCAATCATTCCTTTGCACGCATGGAAGCTAATTTGAGGTGTACTTATTTTGCACAGCGAGGGGCGCACCGTCCTCATCATTCTTTACCCGCGATTCTCCCACGCTCTGTATTTGGACTCGTCGAAGAACATACAGAAAAAGGATTACACACACATAAAGTGTCTTCTCGATAGTGCTATCATAACCTTCGACAATCGGGGTGGCGAAATCAGGGTCAAAAAGAGAAAGAACGGTGTGCCGTGTTTCATCCATAAGACTGACTTCTGGTGCGTGCAGCAACTGATAGGTAGTCTCATTGATGGATTCTACGTCATCCATCACATGCTGGAGTACAGAAGGGATCGGCAAAATCTTCGCAAGTCATCTACTACCAGGGATGCCGATATCCGCAAATGGGCCAAAGAATTAGGAACCGTACAGGATCATCGACTTCGAACTGAGTTCTATCACATCCAGTGTGAACTTGCGACGGTCATCATGAAGGAGGTCGTCGAAGAAACAGGGATGTTCTACAAAGGCCCAGTATCGCGGGATGACGTCCGAACACGCATAGCCCTACAGCGTCTGAACATGAAGCCTTTCACGAAGCTAGGGTGCATCCTCCCGGATTTGGACAGATGGAACGACATGGCGGAGTGATTGACGATGACAATGTGTCCGTTTAGTTACTACTTTCTCTAGGACGAAACTTTGAATTTCTGTACGACGAAACTTTGTGATGTAAACCATCCTCCTCAACTAGCGTAGATCGCTCTAGTTAATTAGTTTGGGTACGATGAACTTCGTTATTTATGTTTACTCTATATGTTGCTTGTATTGGCTAACTCTTTCTCTTCGTGTTGCTCAAGTATATTATGTTGCATATTATCGATGAATTCATCAAGTGATGATGCAGGGATATAGATCATCGATGGCGAAGAAGTGCTATGCAGTGTACATAGGGAGGGTTCCAGGAGTGTACGACGAGTGGCCAGAGTGTCAGGCCCAGGTGTACCGGTTCCCGGGCAGCAGCCAAAGAGAGTTTGAAAGCAGATGCGAAGCGGAAGATAGTTACTTGAGGTTCATGCTAGCGCGAGAGAGGAATCAGAACCGGCGCCTCAAGAACTACTACATAATCCCGCTCTTGCTCATAGTGATCGCTCTTCTCTTGTATATCATAGTTTAGATAGATGATGAGACATCATTTGCGTTGGATGATGATGATATGACGAGACAATTGTATGTGTATGATATGATGAGACTATTGTATGTGTATGATATGACGAGACTACTATATAAAACCTGTACAAACACAGCGTAAATACGCAGAAGAAAAAAAAATACAGAAAATATTAGCAGTAGCGAGGGGCCAGTATACAGCAGCAGCGCGGCCTTATCAGTAACGCGTGTCCAATAGCCGCACTACAGTTAATTATCAGTAGCGCTGGTTGGACTGGCGCTACTTCTAGGTAAGAGTAGCAGTAGCGCGGGGACAGACCCCCGCAACTGCTAAAAGTTAGCTGTAGTGCCCTAGCAGTAGTGCGGGGGCCCGCGCTATTGCTAGGCCTTTAACCCGCGCTACAGCTAGGGTTTTCACTAGTAGTGTTGGATCGCGATTGGATCATGAAGAGTACGACTACATCAACCGCGTTACGACGATAACGCTTTTCAGTCTACGAGGGTACGTAAGACACACTCCCCTCTCGTTGCTATACATCTCCTAGATTAGATCTTGGTTGTTGCATAGGAAATTTTTTGATTTTCATGCAACGTTCCCCTTCAGTGGTATCAGAGCCAGGTTTATGCGTAGATGTATATGCATGACACTAGTAGAAAACTGACCTTTCATCCGGAGCACTAGTCCCGGCCGGGTTTGGGCCCGGGACTAATGTGAGCATTAGTCCCGGTTCCAACGGCTAGGAGCGGATGGGGGCATGGCCAGGATTAGTCCCGGTTCAAATGGGACCACTAGTCCCGGTTGGTGATACTAACCGGGACTAAAGGGGTTGCGACAGGCTGGGGCCCCTGCGAGCCCCTTTACTCCCGGTTGGTATCACCCATCGGGACTAAAGATAGACCTTTAGTCCCGGTTGGTATCACCAACCGGGACTAAAGTCTTCCCTATATAAAGTTGCTTCGTCCAGCCCGAGTCCAAGCTTTCTCTCCTCTCTATTTCCTTCCCCAAGCTCGAGTTTTCATCCTCCATTTTTGCCAAGATTTGTCAAGATTGGAGGCACCCCATCTATCCAAGAGTTCTAAAAGGTTAGCAACTTCATCCTTTCATCTCTCATTGCTAGTTTAGCTCGTTTCATGCTCTATAAATATAGTGATTTGTGGGTTTTAGTTTGGGAGTAATTATGTGGGAGTTTATTTGATTTATATGCAATTTGAGCTCAAATTAACTTCTTAGTTTGCATATGTATAGGTGTGGTTTACTTAGTGCCTTCCCATCCCCGTCCTCACCGCCGTCAATCGCCCGTGCCGTCCCGTCGCCGGCACCACCTTGGTGAGCCTCTTGTTCTCATCCTTTTTGTAAAAAAAATCTGATTTGTATGATTTAGATAGTTACTTGTATAATTTTCTTACTTGTATGATTGTTTGTTATATATAGTGCCATGGTTTTGATATCCGTCCTCGTCGGTTTATGATTCAGATGTGGTATATTATCTTTTATAACTATTTGTTTCATTTCGTGTTTATGACAATTATGCCCATCAAGTTGACATTGTAATTTTTATCTAGGAGGTATGTGACCTGGAAATTGCAACCGACCCTCTTGTCGAGAAGTTAAATTTAGTTGAAAAAGAAAACGATTATTTGAAAGAAAAATTGAAAAGAATTGAAGAAGAGAAGATGAAATTGGAGTTGTATGTTGCCGATGTCGTCGATGATCACAAGATCAAGATGAATGCAATGCGCTTGAAGATTAGAAAGATTAGAAAATATGCCATTAATAAAGAGGCTTGGTATCATTATGCTATTGGATCAATTATTACCTTAGTTGCGATTTTGATCGCATTTGTTGTTGCATTTAAATGCTTTAGATAGTTGTATGTTGTTTTATGAGAAGTTTGTATGAACTTTATGTATATATTTTTGCAGTAATAACATTTGGTCACTACTCTACTTTGGTTTTAATGTGATGAACTTGTATTAATTTGGTCACTACTCTACTTTGGTTTTAATGTGATGAACTTGTATTAATTTGGTCACTTCGATGTTGTGTAATGAAGATGAGCCGGCAATGGATGTACGATGACCGACACTCTCCCGAGTTCATTAATGGCCTGCATAATTTTATGCGTGTGGCTGAGGCAAACAAGCAGAATGGCTTTATGTGTTGTCCATGTGGTGTCTGTAAGAATAATAAGGATTACTCTACCTCAAAAATCCTTCACAGCCACCTGCTTCAGTCTGGTTTCATGTCCGGCTATAACTGTTGGACCAAGCATGGAGAAAGAGGGGTTATAATGGAAGACAATGAAGAAGAAGAGGATGATGACAACTATCCTAGGTTCCCTGAATACGATGGTACTACAATGGGGGAAGCTGAAGAAGAGGCATTAGATGAGCCCGCTGATGATCTTGGTTGGGCCATTGTTGATGCAAAGAGAAACTGCAAAAGTGAAAAGGAGACGTTGAAGTTGGAGCGCATGTTAGAGGATCACAAAAAAATGTTGTACCCAAATTGCGAAGATGACAAGAAAAAGTTGGGTACCACACTCGAATTGCTGTAATGGAAGGCAGAGAATGGTGTATCTGACAAGGGATTTGAAAAGTTGCTGAAAATGATAAAGAAGACGCTTCCAAAGGATAACGAATTGCCCGACAGTACGTACGAAGCAAAGAAGATTGTCTGCCCTCTAGGATTAGAGGTGCAGAAGATACATGCATGCCCTAATGACCGTATCCTCTACCGCGGTAAGGGGTATGAGAATTTGAATGCATGCCCAGTATGCGGTGCATTGCGCAATAAAATCAACCGTGATGACCCTGCTAATGTTGAGGGCGAGCGCCCCAGGAAGAGGGTTCCTGCCAAGGTGATGTGGTATGCTCCTATAATACCATGGTTGAAATGTTTGTTCCAAAACAAAGAGCATGCCAAGTTGTTGCGATGGCACAAAGAAGACCGTAAGAAAGACGCGATGTTGAGAGTACCCGCTGATGGGTCGCACTGGAGAAAAATCGAGAGAAAGTGGCCGAACTTTGCAGATGACGCAAGGAACTTATGGTTTGGTCTAACTACAGATGGCATGAATCCTTCTGAGGAGTAGAGCTGCAGTCATAGCACCTGGCCTGTGACTCTATGTATCTATAACCTTCCTACTTGGTTGTGCATGAAGCGGAAGTTCATTATGATGCCAGTGCTCATCCAAGGCCCTAAGCAACCCGGCAACGACATTGATGTGTACCTAAGGCCATTAGTTGAAGACCTTTTACAGTTGTGGGATATAAAAGGTGTATGTGTGTGGGATGAGCACAAACAGGAGGAATTTGACCTACGAGCGTTGCTGTTTGTAACCATCAACGATTGGCCTGCTCTTAGTAACCTTTCAGGACAGACAAACAAGGGATACAAAGCACGCACGCACTGTTTAGATGAGACTGAAACTATATATTTGGATAAATGTAAGAAGAATGTGTACCCGGCACATCATCGATTTCTTCCGATCAGGCATCTCTTAAGAAAGAAAGGCAAGCATTTCAAAGGTGAGGCAGATCACCGGAAGAAGCCTGGCCACCCTACTGGTGATGATATATTTGATATGGTCAAGGATTTAAAAGTAATCTTTGGAAAGGGTCCTGGCGGACAATCTGTTCCGAATGACGCTAACGGACACGCACCCATGTGGAAAAAGAAATCTATATTTTGGGAGCTACCCTATTGGAAAGTCCTAGAGGTCCGCTCAGCAATCGACGTGATGCACGTGACAAAGAATCTTTGTGTGAGCCTGCTAGGCTTCATGGGCGTGTATGGGAAGACAAAAGATACACCGGAGGCACGGGAGGACCAGCAACGTATGAACGAAAAAGACGGCATGCATCCAAAGCAGTATCAAGGTCCTGCCAGCTGCGCTCTTACCAAAGAAGAGAAGGAAATCTTATTTGAATGCCTGAGCAGTATGAAGGTCCCGTCTGGCTTCTCGTCGAATATAAAGGGAATAATAAATATGGCAGAGAAAAAATTCCAAAACCTAAAGTCTCATGACTGCCACGTGATTATGACGCAATTACTTCCGGTTGTATTGAGGGGGATTCTTCCGAAAAATGTTCGATTAGCCATTGTGAAGCTATGTGCATTCCTCAATGCAATTTCTCAGAAGGTAATCGATCCAGAAATCCTACCAAGGTTACAGAATGATTTGGTCCAATTTCTTGTCAGTTTCGAGTTGGTGTTCCCACCATCCTTCTTCAATATTATGACGCACATCCTAGTTCACCTAGTCGAAGAGATTACCATTCTGGGTCCTGTATTTCTACACAATATGTTCCCCTTTGAGAGGTTCATGGGAGTCTTAAAGAAATATGTTCATAACCGTGCTAGGCCAGAAGGAAGCATCTCCAAGGGCTATGGAACAGAGGAGGTTATTGAGTTTTGTGTTGACTTTATTCCTGACCTTAAGCCGATTGGTGTTCCTCAATCGCAGCATGCGGGGAGACTGAGTGGAAAAGGCACGCTAGGAAAGAAAGCAGTAATAAGTATGGACGGGCATTCTTTCACTCAAGCACACTACACAGTTCTACAAAATTCCACCTTGGTGGCTCCGTATATCGAGGAACACATGGGTATTGTACGCTCCAAGAAACCGGAGCAGTCTGACTCCTGGATTAAACGTACACACTTGGCGACTTTCGGCGGTTGGCTGCAAACACATCTCATCAATAACACCACTGTTGGAGATCAGCTGTACTTGTTGGCCAAGTCACCATCTTCGACTATATTGACTTTCCAAGGGTATGAGATAAATGGGAATACATTTTACACGATCGCCCAAGATAAAAAGAGCACCAACCAAAACAGTGGTGTCCGCTTTGATGCAACAAACAACAATAGGAAAAAGGACACATATTATGGTTACATAGAGGAGATATGGGAACTTGACTATGGACCTTCTTTTAAGGTCCCTTTGTTTCGGTGCAAATGGGTCAATCTGACAGGAGGCGGGGTAAAGGTAGACCCGCAGTACGGAATGACAACAGTGGATCTCAACAATCTTGGGTACACCGACGAACCATTCGTCCTAGCCAATGATGTGGCTCAGGTTTTCTATGTTAAGGACATGTCTACCAAACCGAGAAAAAGAAAAGATAAGGAAGCGAATACATCATACGATGAGCCAAAGCGCCACATAGTTCTTTTAGGGAAAAGAAACATCGTGGGAGTGGAGGACAAGACAGACATGTCAGAAGATTATAATAAGTTTGATGAAATTTCTCCCTTCACAGTGAACACTGACCCAAGCATCCTATTAAATGATGAAGATTCTCCATGGTTACGGCGTAATCATAAGCAAGGGACATACGCGAAGAAAAAAATTTATACCCCAAGATCCCACTCTGGGATGTGACCAGCTTCACCATCATCACTTTCTCTCTAGTGAGTTTCCGGACTTATAGCTGGAAAGTCCCACTTCGGACAAACCGGAGCGAATCTTTGTAAGAGTTAGGGTATATATGTGTTTTGGGTGTAACACCATCATCACTTTCTCTCTAGTGAGTTTCCGGACTTATAGCTGGAGAGTCCCACTATGCAATCTTTGTAACAATTTGACATCTTATTTATTAAGTTATGAGTTTTCAAAATTAGGAATTATTCCTGTCCTTTTAGTATTTTAATTATACAGAGGAGTTAATCAATGCAATTATGTCCAAACAAAATATGAATGTGTAGGTTATGTTAAGACAAACAATTTGACATCTTATTTGCTCCATTTGGCTTAACAGAACTGAAGATATGAATTTTTAAAGTTTAAAATAATGTCTTCAATTACTGTATTTTATTAATAAGTGCAAAATTAGTTATGCAACTTCCTGTCAAAATGATACTAGTTGATAGAAATCTTCAAGATGAATCCACAGAAATTTGAATCAACTCATTTGGTTTAGTTTTCAAATTGTTATGCATTTTACAAGAATTAATTTCAATCTGTAAAATTGAATCTGTCAAATAATTTCTTCAAAATGAAAATTAATTGAAAGACACCTTTAGTCCCGGTTGCAGCCACCAGTCGGGACTAAAGGTTTCAGCTCCCACGCGGAATTTTGGCAGCTGAAAAGGTTGGCCTTTTGTCCCGGTTCAAGGGTGGAGCCGGGACTAAAGGACCTTTAGTCCCGGTTCGTTGCTGGAGCCGGGACTAAAGGTCGCGGGTATATAACTGGTGTCCCGGTGCCAGCCACCGCCCGGGAGAAGGAACAGAACCACACGCCGCCAGGCTGCCAGATTTCACCGCCATCGCCGGTCTTCTCCCTCTCCGACACGTCCGCGGCCTCGCTCTCTCCGCCGACGTCGTCTTTGCCAAGTGGATCTGACCAGGAAGCCGCCGAGACGACGCCCGCTTCATTTCTTCCCCGACGACGTCCGCCGCCTCTCGCCGCCGATTCGCTCCACCCCGACCTGCTGCGGCTCCCCAGAGTCCCCCATTGACCTCGCAGTGAGCCCCGCTCCCTTTCCTCTCTATCCCCACATCTCCTCGTGCTCTGTAGCATAGAATCCGACGAGCACCGCCCGTCGCCGCCGCTGGACCTCATCGTTGCCGTCGATGCAATCCACCTTAGGTCGCACCCGTAGCACAGGTCGACGCGGCACACTCTCCTCGTTCGAATGGAAGTCGCGGCCGTCCAATTGGTCGTCAGAGACGCCGTCGCGTGGACCTCTGCCGTGTCCGGTGGTCGCCGGAGCCTCGCCGGCGTGCGTCACCGTTTTAAACCAGCCTGTGTCTATGACACGTGGGCCCAGGTAATTAGGATTAGGGCTAATTAAAATCAACCTGTGACACTGACATGTGGGACCCCCCTGCTAATTAACCTAATTAAAACACTAACTAACCCCCACAGTCACTGGACTGGCCCCACTTGTCATTCACAGTGGCTAGCCCACTACTGCGTGACAAAAGTATTTTTCCATTTAATTTCGAATTAAATTAAATCCTAAAATTGAAAAAATCATCCAAACTACGAAAATTCATAACTAATTCGGAAAAATATAAATTATATATGAAAATTGACCGAAAAAATGTGTAGAATCCAAATATGCCATTTTTATACATGTTAGAAGCCATTAAAATGTTGTTTACTAATAAAACATGATTAGGTCAATTTCTATTAAATATTTGGAGTTTTGGAAATGCCATTTAGATCATTCCCACTCCAATTAAATTTGCCTAGCAATATATTATTTCATTTCAACACCACATTATGCCATGACATGCATCTATGTATTGAGCATTACAATGCCATGTTATTTATTGTTCTTTCTCTCTTTTTGCCGGTGTTGCTTCTTATCGATTGACCCTGATACTATCGTAGAGTACGTCTACATCACCAGAGAGCAGTACCAACCTACCAAAGCAGCAAGGCAAGCACAACCTCCTTGATCATTCAGATATCGCCTATTCTCCCCCCCCCCTTCATGCATTAGTATCGATTCAGTTGTATGTCGACAGTTATTGGTCACTTATTCTTTTGCATGGCCTAACCTTGTCACCTTATATTGCCTTTACCATTTATCCTAGCATGCCTAGTTAATGCTTGTGTTATCATCATGTTGGCCCTACATTCTTGTTATATATAGATATGCTATGCGTAGCGTGTTGGGCAGTGACCCATCTGGGCTCGATGGACCATAGTGGTAGATGTGCATGACACATGAGGTGATATTATATGATATGGATATGATCATGATGGTTGGAGTTGTGGTATGCTTCTGGAGATAATTATAATAAACATGACTAAAAAGGCAAAGGTGGGGGCCCGTGCTGGAGAGCATGGTTATTTGTTCCACTTGAGCCGCCCTAGGACCCTCCCCGAGCCCGCTGAGCATCGCCTCGACCTCGCAGTGAGCCCCCGCCTTGAATCCCCCTCTTCCCCGCGTCTATCGCACGCCGTAGCCGTCGATTCGTCGAGGACCGAAAGTGCGCCGCCGCACAAGCTTGTCGCCGGCGAGCTCTGGTGACCGATTGGTCCAGTGCGTGTGCCCATTATGTTCCAAGTGGAGCATCCCTAGTGCATTAGTTCGCTCACGCGCACGCCATAGCGACATTTCTGTCGAGGGCCGAACGCCGGCCGCCGCGCTGGTCATCGCTGCCATCGACTCTGGCCACCCCGCGACCCGTTGCTGCCTCCCCTGGATGGGCATCGGTGCGGGCTATGCGTTGGTAGACTCTACTGCCGCTGCCGTGGTCCCTAGGGCGGACTCCGCCGCGTCCAGAGGTCACCGGCGATGACCTCGTCGGCCTGGGTCACTGACCGGTGGACCCAACTAGTTAGGTGATTAGCTTAGTGCTAATTACCCCTTTGACTAACCCCTGGGTGTATGACATGTGGGACCCCCACCGTTAATTGCGCGGTTTAAACTAAATAACCCTCTGTTAACCTCGTGCCTATGACATGTGGAACCCTACTGTCAGGTTTGACTTTGACTAGTCAACTGGTGATGTCAGCTGACGCAGTAATGATTTCTGGATTTTAAATAACTCTTAAATGATTTGTTTATTTTCAGAAAAATCCCTAAACTTCTAAAAATCGTAAAAAATAATCTATAACTCCAATGGAAATAAATTATATATGAAAAATTATCAGAAAAATATGACGAATCTGTTTATGGCATGTCCATGCATGTTTGAACAACTTAAACTGCTGTATAAGACAATTTGAATAAATGGCATTTGAAATGCCTTATGTGGAGTTTGAATTTGAATCTTGTGTTCAAACCAACTCCATTTAAATTGTTGATAGCTACATTAGCCCAAATCATATTATATTGCCATGTCATGATCATGCATCATATTGTTGCATTGCATTGATTGTGTTCCCTCTTGTTTGCCGGTGGTTGTTCCCTCTCGGTTCAAATGGACTTCATCCAAATTGATGTTAGTTGCATAAGCTCAAACCACATCATATCTCCATGTCATGATCATGCATCATATTGTTGCATTGCTGTGTATAGATTGCATCTCCGGTATTGTTCTTCTCGATACTATGATTCAGTTTTTGCTTATTGAATGCAGTCTAATTTAAATACTAAATTGTTTTATCTTTCTTCTGGATTAGTTAAGCTATGGACGATAGCGGCAGATACCATGAAGAGGATATCTTCGACATCATATGCTCCTCCCAAAACCAAGAGAATGAACCAGATGACTGCTCACAATTTATGAACGACTCCGGTGAGGGACTTGAGCAAGAACTAAGAGACGAAGGGCAAACAAACAATGATGGCGAAGAAAATGTTAGACAATTAACAAAGTCCGGTGAGGTATATATATATTAGGCCTCTGGTGATCATTACATGTATTAATTGATTTGTATATATATATTAACAAATCTTTCTTCTTTTAGCCCTCCGGATCGAGCCAATCTCCTAGAAGGGTACGAGGCCGGGCCAAAAAGTTGGGCGATGACATAAAGTTCAACATCGATGAAGTCGCAGAAGATGGCGAACCGATTGCTCCTGAACAGAATGCCAGTAAATTTATAAATCAATGCGCAGTTATTGTTAGGGACAACATCCCGATCACCATTCGAGAATGGAATAAGCCAAAGGTAGATCAAGGAGTTAGTTATGTCGACGAAAGATCAAACAATTTGCTTTGGGATACGCTCATGTCACATTTCAACCTACCAAAGGGTCTCACAGATGGCCAACGGTTGAAAGTCAAGAAGTTTGCTCTTAAGAAGATGGCCACACAATTCCAGAGCTGGAAGAAAAGATTATACACCGACTACATCAAGGCAAAAAAGAAGACTCCAGAATTCACTGGAGCACTAGAGAAGATAAAAGATCACTAGGACGCATTTGGGGAGTACAAGGAATCAGATGAAGCTCTGGAAAGGTTGAGAAAAAAATAAGATAAATGCTGAGAAAAAAGAGTATCACCATGTTCACGGGACAGGTGGCTACAAGAGAGCCGTGCCTAAGTGGGAAGCAGCTGAGGCCAAGATGCTTGCTGAAGGGGTCATTCTAGCTACAGCGGATTGGCCCCAGAGGTCAAAGCATTGGTTTTATGCGCATGGGGACAGTTGGACCCAGCGACGGGGCAGATTATTGAAAAGGCAGATCTTAAAACAGCCTCGGGCGCTTTACTTCAAGCAATAGAAGATGCTCGAAAGGGGTTGTTCCAGCCCGAGAGAGAGAATGACGTGCTTACACACGCCCTCAAGAATCCTGAACACGGAGGACGAACACGAGGCAAAGGCATTGTTCCGTGGGTTCAGGGGTTTTCGGAGTGTAACGACACTTATAGAAGCCATCAGAGAAAAAAGAAGCAGGATGCAGATCGGCTTCAGAAGATAGAAACAAAGAACGAGGAGTTGGAACGCATGTTAAAGCGGCAGCAGGAGCAACTGGACACAATTAGCCAGCAAAGGGCATCTCCACGGCAGGAGCAAGCAGATCCAGCATTGGATAGTACCGTCCCATCTATGCGGAAAAGCAGCATGGGTACCACGGGGGTCCGGGCCAATGATGCACTGCTGGCTCGCTACCCCGTGGATGATATCAAAGAGAGGACAAATTGTCAGCTACACCAAAAATTGAAGAACATATCCATGAAGGTGGCGGTCGGCGTTGCTTTACCGAATGCACCTGAAGCAACCATCCATGGCAATCCGATTCCAGCTGGCTATGCTTGTGTCGGGGTGGATGAAGTTCTGCCGGGATATGACTCACTAGAGCTTGACATTCCTGGAGGTGAAGGGGAGCAGACACTGGGAGAAGTCATACATGGTGTCATTGTATGGAGAAAGGAATGCATCGTGTTTCCAAACTCGGCGCCAAGGCCACCGACTCCTCCGAGTAGCAATACACCTCTAAGTCCACCCCACCTCGAGAGGGAGCCCAACGCGAGTCCATATCGATCTCCGCCACGTCAGCCGACTCCACCCCCTATGTCCCAGCAGGGCCAAAAGCGGAAGAAAGCTAAGAAGAAAGCCAACGATGAGCCTCCTGCCAAAAAGAAGTTAGCTTATGATATGACTGATGAGGAAACCAAAACAGTCGTGGTTTCCGAAGTGAAGTCCCATTTTGCACCGAAACCGCCCCCACCACCAAAGAAGATAATACCTACGAAAACCGTAAAGAACTTTGTGGACTTTCTTGAGCGACAACCGGGACATGTCGAGAATAGGCCATCAGACTATGACCGCTCTATTAGGAAGTCATATGAACAAATGCAGCAGTCGAGACGTAGAAGTAGTAATAAAAGCGGGAAAACAGTTTCCCAGCTCGGAGAACAGGCAATGCAATCGATCCCCCCGCTCAAGGTGATTACCGTTAAGGTAACCGACGCTGCTAGAGACATTGGTATCTGTGTTGATCAACTCCTAGGCACCGAGGAAGTCCCCGTGGCTGATGTAGCATGGCAATATGCCCCCGGGAAAACTCTGGTCAGAACTGAGCAGGTCCCGCATCTATCAACACAAATGCGAAGATTGCATGAGTGGTACATGAAAGAAGTAAAGAACGGGCGAGAGATGCTCTTGGTGAAAGTCAAGGAAGAGCATTACTTCTATGAAAACGAGCTATGCATTGCGTTTCTAGAATTTTTTTAGTTATACAATCAAGACTCACTCGACAAATCTATCGTCAGTTGCTATTGTCTGTAAGTGATTTCTTTCTGTAATTTAAGTTTCCAGCTCAGCTCGTTCATTGCCTGTAATTATCCTCACTATATTCTTTTGTACGCTATTATGCAGAATGAAGATTCTCGAATGCAAAAGAGATGGAATCTATGACATTGGGTTCGTTGACCCATATATCATTAATGAAAAAGATGATACAAGACCACCCCAAAGACACAGAGGCTAACTTGCTAAGGTTTATGAAGGCACAAAATACCAGAACAGAAATACTATTTCCTTACAACTTCAAGTGAGTGTTACTGTCTTGTACTACAAATTCTATTTTGCTTACTCGATGTTAAGTGTAGTTGATGAGTTATGCATGCCTGCTTATATAAACGTGTGCGCAGGTACCACTAGATCCTGCTAATCATTAAAGTTGACGTTGGAACTGTTCAAACCCTGGACTCACTACGTAAAGACCCTCGAGAATACACCAACGTGTTTAGGATGCTCGACAGGTAATGTCAATCATTATCGCACTATATCGGCCTCTTTCGTTCATTTCTTGATATCAAGTAATTAATAACTCCTTTATTTATTTTCTTTGCCGGGCAGGGTTTGGAAACGGTTCATCAATGATGTTGTTGGTGAATGGAAACCGGAGCTGCATTGGCGACGGCCCAAGGTAATTAAGTAGTACTTGCAGCTAGGTCCACGCATCTCGATAATTCTAGTTTCAATACCATTATCATGCTTGATTATATTATCTGATTGAATTCTATTCTCGCAAAGTGCATGAGGCAGAAATAGGGGAATAATTTATGTGCATACTACGTTTGCGAGAACATTCGCATGACGACCGAATGGCGCAAAAATGTAAGACAACTTCAGGTACGTAAACACTATTCACAATTTTTTTATGATGATCTAATATATATACACACAACTAATATATTCATATTGATCTCCTTCTTTAAAGATGGAAGAGATGCGGGAGAAGCTCCTACCAGAGAACCGCATACGAGCAATTCAAGAGGAAATTGCGGGATTTTTGCTTATGGAGGTCATATCTGAAAGCGAAGAATACCATTGCCGCTAATGCCTGCATGTAATGATCTCCAAATTGTAGGAGAAATTGTATATACCAGATTGTATATATATATGTATGGTCGTACGAGAAATTATATGATATATGTATGGTCGTACGAGAAATTATATTATATATGCATAACGTGTACAATATGTAGTAGCGTAAAATATGTTTGAAATGAAAAAGAATTGAATGGAAAACACAAAATGAAAAGTAAAAATAAACCATAAACCCTAAACCCTAAAATCCTAAACCCCAACACAAAATCTTTAGTCCCGGTTGGTGTCACCAACCGGGACTGACCAACCGGGACTAAAGGTCCTCCAGCCCTCGGCGCTAGCTCGCGGCCACGTGGAGGGACCTTAGTCCCGGTTGGTGTCACCAACCGGGACTAAAGGTCCTCCAGCCCCCAGCGCACGCTCGCGGCCACGTGGAGGGACTTTAGTCCCAGGTTGTGGCCAACCGGGACTAAAGGGTGGGGGCCTTTAGTCCCAATTTCGTTGTCCCGGTTGGTGAACCGGGACTAAAGGCCGTTGCCAACCGGGACTAAAGCCCCGTTTTCCACTAGTGTGAGTAGAACACAAAGAAGTTGTGGGCATTGATATTCAGATTGTTTACCTCCTTTGTTATTTCTGGATTTGGCGGTATTGTGGGATGAAGCGGCCCTGACTCACATGCAACTTGTATTGCATAAAAGTGGCTGGCGGGTGTCTGTCTCTCCCACCTTAGTTGAATCTGCTTGACAAGGGCGGTCCTTGTAGAAGGTTAAAAGGCAACTTGTATATCACCGTTGTGGCTTTGCGTAGGTAAGAACAGTTCTTAGTTGATACCCATAGCAGCCATGTAAAATTTGCAAGAACAAAGTAGAGGACGTCTAACATGTTTTTGCAGGGCATGTTGTGATGTGGTATGGCCAAAACGTGATGTGATATATGTTGATGTATGAGATGATCATGTTTTGTAATAGGTTCACGACTTGCATGTTGATGAGTACTGCAACCGGCAAGAGCCATAGGGTTGTCTTTAATTTATTGTATGACATGCGTGTCAATCTTTAAACGTCATGTAATTGCTTTACTTTATCACTATGAGTTAGCAATAGTTGTAGAAGCAATAGTTGGCGGAGACGACCACATGACGACATGATGATGGAGATCATGGTGTCATGCCGGTGACGATGGAGATCATGCCGATGCTTAGGAGATGGAGATCAAAAGCATGAGATGATAATGGCCATATCATGTCACATATTTGATTGCATGTGATGTTTATCTTCTTATGCATCTTATTTTGCTTAGGACGACGGTAGCATTATAAGATGATCCCTTCACTTAATTTCAAGATAAAAGGTGTTCTCCCTAAGTATGCACCGTTGTGAAAGTTTGTCGTTTCAAAGCACCTCGTGATGATCGGGTGTGATAGACTCTACGTTCACATACAACGGGTGTAAGCCAGTTTTACACATGCGGAATACTTGGGTTAAACTTGACGAGCCTAGCATGTACAGACATGGCCTCGGAGCACGGAGGACCGAAAGGTCGAACATGAGTCATATAGTAGATATGATCAACATGGAGATGTTCACCATTGATGACTACCCCATCTCACGTGATGATCGGACATGGGTTAGTCGATGTGGATCATGTAAACACTTAGACAACTTGAGGGATGTTGATTTAAGTGGGAGTTCACTAGTAATTTGACTAACTGAACCAATTATCATGAACATAGTCTAAATGTCTTTGCAAATTTATGTTGTAGATCAATGGCCCATGCTGTAGCTCCCCTGAATTTTAATGCGTTCCTAGACAAAGCTAGGTTGAAAGATGATGGAAGCAACTATGCGGACTAGGTCCGTAATCTGAGGATTATCCTCACTGCTGCACAGAAGGCTTATGTCCTTGATGCACCGCTCGGTGCGCCACCCCCTCAAGTGTCGTCTGTGGATGTTGTGAACGTCTGGCAGGCACGTTCTGATGACTACTCGATAGTTCAGTGCGCCATGCTTTACGGCTTAGAACCGGGGCTCCAAAGACGTTTTGAGCACCATGGAGCATATGAGATGTTCCAGGAGCTGAAATTGGTATTTCAGGCTCATGCCCGGGTCGAGAGGTATGATACCTCTGACAAGTTCTTTAGCTGCAAGATGGAGGAGAACAGCTCCGTTAGTGAGCACATACTCAAGATGTCTGGGTACTACAATCGCTTGAACCAGTTGGGAGTTAATCTTCTGGATGAAGTAGCGATTGACAGAGTTCTTCAGTCACTGCCACCAAGCTACAAGAGCTTCGTGATGAACTATAATATGCAAGGGATGGAGAAGACGATCCCTGAGCTTTTCGCGATGCTTAAGGCCGCGGAGGTAGAAATCAAGGAGTATCAAGTGTTGATGGTCAACAAGACCACTAGTTTCAAGAAGAAAGGCAAGGGAAAGAAGGGAAACTTCAAGAAGAATGGCAAGCCAGTTGCCGCTCCAGTGAAGAAACCCAAGGCTGGACCCAAACCTGAGATTGAGTGCTTCTATTGCAAGGGGAATGGCCACCGGAAGCGGAACTGCCCCAAGTACTTGGCAGATAAGAAGGCTGGCAACGTCAACAAAGGTATATTTGATATACATGTTATTGATGTGTACCTTACTAGTGCTCGTATTAGCGCCTGGGTATTTGATACTGGTTCTGTTGCTAATATTTGTAACTCAAAACAGGAGCTGCGGAATAAATGGAGACTAGCTAAGGACGAGGTGACGATGCGCATCGGAAATGGTTCCAAGGTTGATGTGATCGCCGTCGGCACGCTCCCTCTACATCTACCTTCGGGATTAGTTTTAAACCTAAATAATTGTTATTTGGTGCATGCGTTGAGCATGAACAGTATATCTGGATCGTGTTTATTGCGAGACGGTTATTCATTTAAGTCAGAGAATAATGGTTGTTCTATTTATATGGATAATATCTTTTATGGTCATGCACCCAATGTGAATGGTTTATTTCTGTTGAATCTCGATCATAGTGATACACATGTTCATAATATTGATGCCAAAAGATGCAAAGTTAATGATTATAGTACTACATATTTGTGGCACTGCCGCTTAGGTCATATTGGTGTAAAGCGCATGAAGAAACTCCATACCGATGGACTTTTGGAATCACTTGACTTTGAATCATTTGATACATGCGAACCATGCCTCTTGGGCAAGATGACTAAACCCCCATTTTCCGGTACAATGGAGCGGGCAAGTGACTTATTGGAAATAATACATACTGATGTATGCAGTCCAATGAGTGTTGAAGCACGCGGTGGATATCCTTATTTTCTTACGTTCACAGATGACTTAAGTAGATATGGGTATATTTACTTAATGAAACATAAGTCTGAAACGTTTGAAAAGTTCAAGGAGTTTCAAAGTGAAGTAGAGAATCATCGTAACAAGAAGATAAAATTCTTAAGATCTGATCGTGGAGGAGAATATTTGAGTTACGAGTTTGGCACGCATTTAAGACAATGTGGAATTGTTTCACAGCTCACGACACCTAGAACACCACAGCGTAATGGTGTGTCCGAACGTCATAATCATACTTTATTGGATATGGTGCGTTCTATGATGTCTCTTACCGATTTTCCACTATCGTTTTTGGTTATGCATTAGAGACAGCTGCATTCACTTTAAACAGGGCACCGTCTAAATCCGTTGAGATGACACCGTATGATTATGGTTTGGCAAGAAACCTAAGCTGTCATTTCTTAAAGTTTGGGGATGCGACGCTTATGTCAAGAGGCTTCAGCCTGATAAGCTCGAACCCAAAGCGGAAAAGTGCATCTTCATAGGATACCCTACAGAGACCATTGGGTATACCTTCTATCACAGATCCGAGGGCAAGATCTTTGTTACCAAGAATGGGTCCTTTCTAGAGATGGAGTTTTTCTCGAAAGAAGTGAGTGGGAGGAAAGTAGAGCTTGATGAGGTAATCGTACCTTCTCTCCAACTGGAAAGTAGCACATCACAGAAAGAAGTTCCCGTGATGCCTACACCAACAGGAGAGGAAGCTAATGATGATGATCATGAAACTTCAGATCAAGCTACTACTGGATTTCGTAGGTCGACCAGGACACTTACCGCACCAGAGTGGTACGGTAACCCTGTCTTGGAAGTCATGTTGTTGGACAATGGCGAACCAACGAACTATGAAGAAGCAATGATGAGCCCGGATTCCGACAAATGGCTTGAGGCCATGAAATCCGAGACAGGATCCATGTATGAAAACAAAGTATGGACTTTGGTGGACTTTCCCGATGACCGGCAGGCCATTGAGAACAAATGGATCTTTAAGAAGAAGACAGACGCTGATGGTAATGTCACCATCTATAAAGCTCAACTTGTCGAAAGGGTTTTCGACAAGTTTAAGGGGTTGACTACGATGAGACTTTCTCACCCGTAGCAATGCTAAAGTCTGTTAGGATTATGTTAGCAATTGCCGCATTTTATGATTATGAAATCGGGCAGATGGATGTCAAAATAGCGTTCCTTAATGGTTTCCTTAAGGAAGAGTTGTATATGATGCAACCGGAAGGTTTTGTCGATCCTAAGGGTGCTGACAAGGTATGCAAGCTCTAGCGATCCATCTATGGACTGGTGCAAGCATCTCGGAGTTGGAATATACCCTTTGATGAGGTGATCAAAGCTTTTGGTTTTATGCAAACTTATGGTGAAGCTTGTATTTACAAGAAAGTGAGTGGGAGCTCTGTAGCATTTCTAATACTGTATGTGGATGACATATTATTGATTGGAAATGATATAGAATTTCTGGAAAGCATAAAGGGTTATATGAACAAGAGTTTTTCAATGAAAGACCTGGGTGAAGCTGCTTACATATTGGGCATTAAGATCTATAGAGATAGATCAAGACGCCTGATAGGACTTTCACAGAGCACATACCTTGACAAGATTTTGAAGAAGTTCAAAATGGACCAGTCAAAGAAAGGATTCTTGCCTGTGTTGAAAGGTATGAAGTTGAGTAAGACTCAAAGCCCGACCACGGCAGAAGAAAGAGAAAGGATGAGTGTCGTCCCCTATGCCTCAGCCATAGGCTCTATAATGTATGCCATGCTGTGTACCAGACCTGATGTGTGCCTTGCCATAAGTATGGCAGGGAGGTACCAAAGTCATCCAAGAGTAGATCACTGGACAGCGGTCAAAAATATCCTTAAGTACCTGAAGAGGACTAAGGACATGTTTCTCGTTTATGAAGGTGACGAAGAGCTCGTCGTAAAGGGTTACGTCGATGCTAGCTTTGACACTGATCCGGATGACTCAAAGTCTCAAACCGGATACGTATACATTTTGAATGGTGGAGCAGTGAGTTGGTGCAGTTCCAAGCAGAGCGTAGTGGCGGGATCTACATGTGACGCGGAATATATAGCTGCTTTGGAAGCAGTGCATGAAGGAGTTCATATCCGATATAGGAGATGTGCCTAGTGCATCAGATCCAATGACTATCTTTTGTGACAACACTAGTGCAATCGCCATTGCCAAGGAGCCTAGGTTTCACAAGAAGACCAAGCACATCAAGTGCCACTTCAACTCCATACGTAATTACATTAAGGATGGAGACATAGATATTTGCAAAGTACATACGGATCTGAATGTGGCAAACCCGTTGACTAAACCACTTCCATGTGCAAAACATGATCAGCACCAGGACTCCATGGGTGTTAGATTCATAACTATGTAAACTAGATTATTGACTCTAGTGCAAGTGGGAGACTGTTGGAAATATGCCCTAGAGGCAATAATAAAATGGTTATTATCATATTTCCTGTTCATGATAAATGTTTATTATTCATGCTAGAATTTTATTGACCGGAAACTTAAATACATGTGTGAATACATAAACAACACCGTGCCCCTAGTAAGCCTCTACTAGACTAGCTCGTTGATCAAAGATGGTTATGGTTTCCTAACAATAGACATGAGTTGTCATTTGATAACGGGATCACATCATTAGGAGAATGATGTGATGGACAGACCCAACTGTAAGCTTAGCATCAGATCGTTTAGTTATTTGCTACAGCTTTCTTCATGTCAAGTATCAGTTCCTTAGACCATGAGATCATGCCACTCCGGGATACCGGAGGAATACCTTGTGTGCTATCAAATGTCACTTCATTACTGGGTGATCATAAAGGTGCTCTACAGGTATCTTCGAAGGTCTCTGTTGGGTTGCATGGATCGAGACTGGGATTTGTCGCTCCGTGTGACGGAGAGATATCTCTGGGCCCTCTCGGTAATACAACATCACAAGAAGCTTGCAAGCATGTGACTAGTGAGTTTAGTCACGGGATCTTGTATTACGGAACAAGTAAAGAGACTTGCCGGCAACGAGATTGAACTAGGTATGGAGATACGGACGATCGAATCTCCGGCAAGTAACATATCGCCGGACAAAGGGAATTGCTTACGGGATTAACTGAATCCTTGACATCGTGGTTCAACCAATAAAGATCTTCAAGGAATATGTAGGAACCAATATGGGCATCCAGGTCCCGCTATTGGTTATTGACCAGAGAGGTGTCTCGGTCATGTCTACATAGTTCCCGAACCCGTAGGGTCGCACGCTTAACGTTCGATGTCGCTAGGGTAGTATTGAGATATTAATACTGGAATATCCGAAGGTTGTTCGGAGTCCCGGATGGGATCCGGGATATCACGAGAGGCTCTGGAGTGGTCCGGAGGTAAACATTTATATATGGGAAGTCATATTTTGGGTTTCGGAAAAAGTTTGGTTTTTTTCGGTATTGTACCGGGAAGCTTCCAGAAGGTTCCGGAGGGTTCCAGAAGCGCACAAAGGGTTCCACCATGTCCCTTAGGCTACCATGGGATGTAGGGGGGCGCCCTGGCCTTATTGGGCCAGGCGCACCAGCCTCTACAAGGCCCATGCGCCTGGGGGAGGGGAAACCCTAAAGGGGAGGCCCTCCACTTGGCTTGGAGGGCACTCCTCCCTCCCTGGCCGCCGCCCCCTCCCTTGGAGGAGGGGTTAGGGCTGGCGCCCCCTTCCCCTCACCACTATATATAGTGGGGAGGGGTGCAGGGGGCTGCACCCATCCATCCTTCCCCGTTGCCTCTCCCAACTCCTCCCATCTCCCTCCGGTACGCGCTTGGCGAAGCCCTGCTGGAATTCCGCTGCCACCACCACCACCTCGCCGTCGTGCTGGTTCTGATCTCATCTACCTCCTCTCCCTCGCTTGCTGCATCAAGGAGGAGAGGACGCCATCGAGTTGAACGTGTGCTAATCTCGGAGGTGCCGTCCGTTCGGCACTTACTGTTGGGCAATTGATAGAATAGCGCATAGTTATGATGTTATTCATGGGAATGATCATTTATATAGGCATTACGTCCATGACAAGTAGACCGAAACGATTCTGCATCTACTACTATTACTCCACTTCGAGAGAGCTTCTATGCTTGCCTCTCTACGTATTGAGTTCATAACCAACAGAGTAATGCATGAGGTATGATGACATAATGTAGACAGAATAAAACCAAGCAATATGATTGAACCCCATCGTTTTACCCTTAGTAGCAACAATACAATACGTGCCTCGCTACCCCTACTGTCACTGGGTGAGGACACCGCAAGATTGAACCCACTACAAAGCACCTCTCCCGCTGAAGATAAATCAATCTAGTTGGCCAAACTAAACGGATAGATCAGAGAGAAATACAAAGGTATAACAATCATGCATAATAAAGTTCAGAATTGACTCGATTACTTTCAATGAATAATCTGATCATAAACCCACAATTCATCGGATCCCAACAAACACACTGCAAAAGAAGATTACATCGGAACAATCAGATTGATCTCTGAGGAGAACATTGTATTGAAGATCGGAGAGAGAGAAGAAGCCATCTAGCTAATAACTATGGACCCGTAGGTCTGTGGTAAACTACTCACACATTATCGGAAGGCCAGCAAAGTTGATGAAGAGGCCCTCCGTGATCGATTCCCCCTCCGGCAGATTACCGGAGAAGGCCTCCAGATGGGATCTTGAAAGAATAGAGACTTGCTGCGGCGGAAAAGTTGTTTCTGGTGGCTCTTTGTTAGTTTGGGGATATTTGGGAATATATAGAAGTGGAATTAGGTCAGACGGAGTTACGTGGGAGTCATGAGCTCAGGGGGCGCACCTACCCCCCTAGGGCGTGCCCTGTGAGCTCGTGGCTCTTCCGTAAGCTTTCTGGTCTCCTCCCGAACCTTCTAGGGTCTCTTTTGGTCCAAAAATAACCCCCATAAAGTTTCATCGTGTTTGGACTTCGTTTGGTACTGATTTTCTGAAAAGCCAAAAACAGGCAAAAAACAGGAACTGGCACTGGGCACTGAGTTAATAGGTTAGTTCCCAAAAATGATATAAAATTGCATATAATTGCATATAAAGTATCCAAGATTGATAATATAATAGCATGAAACAATCAAAAATTATAGATACGTCGGAGACGTATCACCACGTAGCCCGCTGGAGTTGACCCCCGCCGCCAGCCGAGCTCTCTGTGCTCGACGACAATGGCCGCCGTATGATGAACAATGAGCACGTGAAGCCCCACTGCTATCCTCTTCCCCATTGACATCTAGCATCGACAGCCGCATCCTCTGACCTTCCCATCATGTCAACCCATGCCGCGCCAGCCATGTCACGCCCAATATGCGATCCTATTCTCGAGGAACTCGGAGGTCCCACCAAGAGTAGAAGCGCATATTGAAGACTCTTGCAAGGTGGATATCAATACATCATACCATGTACATAATAGATGCGGATACATACAAATACATACAATTATCACATGAATACATCAATACATAGCAAACACCGTACAGAAGAGCAGAATCCGACTACGAATAAAATCAAACGAAAAGAAGAACGATATCCACCCTGCTAGCCCAGGCTGCCGACCCGGAACCTATCCCTTGATCGACGAAGAAGAAGAAGCAGAAGAAGAACTCCAAAAGCAAACATGCATCGCTCTCACGTCAAATCATCACGTTACCTGTACCTGCACCTTTTGTTGTAGTAATCTGTGAGCCACGAGGACTCAGCAATCCCATAACCAAGGGTAGCAAGACTATCAAAGCTTAAATGGGTATGGAAGGGTAATGTGGTGAGGTTGCAGCAAGCACTAAGCACTGTATGGTGGCTAACTTACGAGTACAAGAATAAGAAGAGGAAACTACGCATAACGGTCGCAATCTAGTAATGATCAAGAAATGATCCTGAACACCTACTTACGAGTCAAACATAACCCCACCATGTTCTCTTCCCGAACTCCCTCGAAAAGAGACGATCACGGTTACGCACGCGGTTGGTGTATTTTAATTAGAATTGGTGTCAAGTTCTCTACAACCGGAGGTTATAAATTTCCAAGTCGCCACATAACCGCGGGCACGGCTTCGCGAAAGATTTAAACCTGCAGGGGTGCTCCAAGTAGTCCATCATAAATTACCACACGCATCCGATGGAACATCCTCACACCATGATAACACGATGCTTACGATAAGGAATCCCGGTGGACAAGCCACTCGTAAAAGGTAAAACTAAACCAGCAAGACCTCCCGACGTGTCGACGATCCCGATAGGAGCCGCGTATCTCGTTCTCAGGACACGGCGGATGAACACTACGTACGACAGCCAAGAACCCGAGTTGCCCCAGGTGGCGCCGCAAGTGGCTCTAGTTTGGACCGGCACCATCAGCACTGGCCCACCTGTATTATGTTGAATTAAGAATCCTCGGGTTCATGACGCCCTATGCAAAATTAATTATTTAATTTCAGTAATATTATGTTGGCAAATGTTAAAACCAATGTTGGGCCTTGCTGGGGAAGTTTATCCTAAAACGAATGATCAGGGGGGTTCCCATATGCCCCACATGTGTTAGAAGCGCTCATCAAGGAATATAACACCGGTATTACAGAAACTAGTGCGGCATGAGTGGAACAAAACACCAGGCAAAAGGCCGAGCCTTCCACCCATTACCAAGTATATAGATGCATTAATTAAATAAGAGATATTGTGATATCCCATGATATCCATGTCCCAACATGGAACAACCTAAAACTGCACCTGCAACTAGCAACGCTATAAGAGGGGCTGAGCAAAGTGGTAACATAGCCAAACAACGGTTTGCTGGGATGGTGGAAGGTTAGAGGCTATTTCATGGCAATTTGGGAGGCTGACAAACAAGTGGTAGGTAGCGAGACATAGCGATAGCATCGTGACAACTAGCAAGCAAAGATAGTAATGATATCCAAGGTAATGGTCATCTTGCCTGAAATCCTGCTAGGAAGAAGACCAAATCCATGAAGTAGTCGAACGAATCCTCACACTTCGCAATGTATCCGGACTATAGAAAAGAAGCACAACTGGAAAGAAGCAAACAACATGGCATAATGCACAATGAAGTATGATGCATGTCCGGTTTAATGAGGCATGGCATGGCAAGATGCAACAACCAAATACTACACATTAAGTGAAGCTCAATATGCAACGAGTTGCATATTGACGAAACTCCACGTTCGTTTACTTAGTTCACTCCCGTTTATGTACATGTCAAGATTAAATGTTGTTAAACATGGCCAGAGGTGAAGCATGATTAATCTACCTATCTAGACAATTTAAATGAGGCCGGAAACAACACAAAACAATTCCGGAAATTCCCCATATGTAATTTTCGAGTTTGGTACTGATCTGAATTAAACACAATGTTAAAGTGGTTAAACAGCAAGTTAGCATGCACCATGATGATCTACACGTTGTTCTAATCAAGTTAGATATGTAGAACATTTGATTCGGAGCTACGGTCTAGAAGATATGAGCTAAACTAGTTTAACATGGCAATAATGCAAAATGCATGCAAACATCAACCACAACCACTCAAATCAAGGATGCAACATGACAATATGAAACTACCACCAATTCTAAGCAAGTTTCATGTAGGACATGGTCAAAACGGAGCAACGGTTCAACTATTACAATCAACACAAGTTGTATTAACAATCTGACCAAAACAGCAACATAGCATTTTGCAAGCATCAAAACAACATGCTACACTGCTAGAACATGGCATCAAATGGAACATCATGGAAGTACATAGCATGGAGATTAAATCATTCAACATAGGCAAAATCATAGGAGCAACGAATTAATTACAATGATTTTTACAAAATAGAACATTCTGTTAACCGGTTGACAGTTTTAGCATGATGGCAACTTGAGAGCAACAAAGAGACATGCTACAGGAACTTTACATGGCAACCAAAAGCATGGAATCAGAGTAGACATTACATAGACCAAATCTCATGAAGGAACCATATGCATATGAGCTCTAGATTAGTGGCAACCATCAAGCAAAGTTGGCAAGTTTTAACACAGACAGTTTTAACTTAGAACAGCAACATTGACTAGGCATGTTTACAAGCTCATGGCAGTCACATCATGGCATATCATGGCATGAAATAAATACTAGCAGCAAGAAGACATGAAAATGCTCCAAAGACATGTTGACAAGATGCTCATATGACATTTGCATTAAATCAGACAAAAAAGACAAAATGACACATATTGACAGTTTACTGTAGTAACAACAGGATGCACTTTTGCAACAGAGATTTAGGCATGTGGATGAGCCCTAATATGCATGCAACAGCGGCCATCATGTAGAGCACGAAGAGTAGATCAATTTACATATAAAGATCAATTTCATCGGATGAACAGATGCAAAGATATAGCTAATACAAAATGCATATATGCTGTTAAAATCCTGGGGACAGAAAAACTGGACCTCGGGCGAATCGGGACGGGATGCATCCGGATGGGTGTTTGGTTGGCGGGATGGCTCGGATCCAGGAAGAAACTGCACGGGGCGGTCCAGGTCGGGGCTTGAAGAAGACCCATGGCAGCGGCGGTTCCGGCGACGTGGGGCCGAAGCGGCGGCATGGGCTCGGGGGCCCCGCCGGATCCGGGCGGATCTAGCCATGGCGGACCCATTTCCGGCTGCGAGGAGGCTCAACGGCGCTAGGTTCGCGAGATCCGGTGAAGTGGAGCTCGGGTGCGAAGCTCGCCCATGGCGGCTTCCTGTTGAACGGGAGTGACAGAGAGATCAGGGTGAGGGAGAGAAAGAAAGAGTAGAAAGAAAAGAGAGGGGTGGCGGCTCCTCTGCTGGTCGCCGGTGGTGCGGAGATGGCCGGCGGCGGGGTCGCCGGAGGGCGCAGACGGCGGGGTTGGCGAGGGCGCGTGGGGGCTCGGGACGAGCATGCTCGCGTACGGGCATCGGTGCGTGCGCGGGGGCCCGAGCGGGCCTCCGATGGGCTCGGGCGGGCCGCGGTGGCTATGTGGAGGCGCGGGGCAGTGGGAGCTGTTGGATCTGGATCCAATGATCCAGATCGCGGCGACGTGCTGGCGGCGCGGCTGCTTCGGTGGCGCCAAGTGGCGGCGGAGGAGAGGGCAGGCGCGGAATTTGAGAGAGGAGGCAGCAACTGCAAGTAGGTGGAGGGTAGGGGCTAGGGTTTCTGCCCAAAATGGAAGGGGGCACCTGCTTAAATAGGCAGGGGGCTAGAGGAGAGGGTTTAGGAGGGATTCGGAGCCCTCCGATCGCAATCCGACGGCTCCGGTCGGAGGGATAGGCTAGGTGGGCTTAGTGGGCTGTGTAGATGGGGGTTGGGCTGAGGAGAGAGGGAGGATGGCAGTCCGGCACGGCTTTTGGAACACCGAAAATGTCCGAAGATTTGACCGGCTATAGTGCCGCTATAGTTATCCGTTGGGGCACCAAACGACCTCCGAATGGGACGAAGTTTGGCAGGCGATCTACCTACAATATAATAAGACCGCTCACCAACTTTCAACCCATTCCAAGAACATTTTTCTCCCACTTATAAAATAATATTTCGGAGGTACCGCGGACACGTGCGAGTGTGTCGGGACTCAGAACGGTCGACGGAAGGGACGGGGAGAATGACACTACGAACGGATGCAAGTTTTATGAAAACATGCGGATGAAATGCACACGATGACATGGCAAAGTGCAACAAGCAAACGAATCACATGCCAACGACGGAAAATAAATGGAAGGAATCTAGGGTATCGGTCTCGGGGCGTCACAAGCCAGCTCACCCCAGGGCCTTGGCCATGACGTCCACAGTGGCGCCATGGCTACAGCTCGGCCGCTGGGCTATTTAAGGCGACACCCACTCGCTCCCAGCATCGCACCCTTCCCCATCCACATCCAATCGATCCACAGCTACCCAGGCAAGGCCAGAGAGGCCTCCTGCCTCGGATCGAGCCGGCACTCCGCCGCTCGAGCCCCTCCTCCTCCAGCTCACTCTGGTTAGTCTCCGCCCAAGCTAAGCACACTCTTAAGCTCCTGGCATTCCACTGATCCTCCCAGAGGTTTAAATTGATCGAATTGATGCAGTTTTGATCAATCCCGATGACCATCGAAACCAGCCGCCGTCGGAGAAGATGATTCCGTCACCGTCCGTCCACCTCCCGACGAGCTGCTGGTACAGGCTGCTTCGCCGTCGTCCTCCCGATCCGTTCCGACCAACTCCGAGCACCGCCGCCACCTCTACGCCGGAGAATGGCCATCGGTGAGCACCCCCGTGCCCTGTTCCCCTCTGTTTAAATCGAGCCGACCCCACATGTCAGCAACACTAGCGCAGCCAAATCGATACGTAAGTGGAAACGTAATTCCACTTTACGCCAACGACGTGGTTGCCCCAGGAAATTCCATTTAAATCATTTAAATCCAGATTTTGACTCAACTTTGACCAGCTATAACTCCTAAACTATAAGTCCAAATGAGTTTAATCTTTTTGCATTGTGTTTCTTATAAAATCCTTTATCCACTTCTAAAATTTGGTATTTTTTTGATCTGTCTAAATTTTTTGGACAGTAGATATACTCTATTTGATATTTATAAATTGTTGTTTTAAATTGTTTCCAGAAGGAAATAATTCAGGTGGTGAAGACCAGGAGTATTTTGGCACACCCTTTGAGCAAGGCAAGCCACCAGCACCATTTGTTTGATGGCATTTGAATGCTAGGTTTAAAAAGAAGGAATTTGGCTTAATTTGCAATATTTCAAATATGATTTTGAATACTTATTTTGCTTGGATATTTTGGTATGCTACTGCCTAAATACTCTTTATGCTTTGGTTGATCAGTAGCATGCATGTTAGTATGAGTTGAATAAAAATAATATGTGCACCATGTTAATTGAATAATGGTAGAATTAATGGTGATATGGTATGAATTAATATTCTTTATGTTATAAAATCATAGCTATGACCTTGATCTGTTTTAATAAATAATGTGAAGGAATTGTTTTAACAAAATAAACTTGGCTAATTTAATTCCTTCATGGGTCGATCAATTCATAGTGCCCCTGAACCGAGCTCAACTCATGCAACCACATTCGCCTTGTATGGGAAGGCCCTAGCTTGGTTTATCATATGCCTTTTATTGGTGTCGTCACAAGGGGAAAGTTTGGATGGGTGTGTAACCTTGGCTCGGTAACCGGCATCAAACTTCGGGAGCCTGGGTCGGTAAGTGAGCACAGTAAATCCTGGGTGGGATAATAGTGCCACGGGGTGGCAGTGTCACGGGGTGACACAGGGTCCAGTTTCTCTCCCCCAGGACAAGCCCAGGGGCATGTCGACGACACGGTAAGAGTGTCATGTGGTAAACAGGATTTGCTGGACCAAAGGTCCATAGTGTGGGTAAAGTGCACAACCTTTGTAGAGTGTAAAAATCTATTCGAATAGCCGCGTCCACGGTATTGGGCACAGTTCGGGATAAGTCACACTATTTTGGTCCATACCAATGATGAAGAAAATTTATATGTTTATGGTAAACTAACCAGTGGCAGGATATTCGAGGTGATTATAGGGTGATCACGAGAAAAGCTGAGTGACCGGATGGTCACAGGAAGTTGGTCCATGTGACCTTAAACGAGAGTGGATAGCAGTTGCACAGTGGTTTTATATTAATAATCTGCATCTCTTGTTAATTACTGTTGTAGATAGATATATTTATTTTATTGCTTTCACTTGCCATGCTTGCTTTTGGTCGTTGCGAGCTTGCGAGTACATTCGAAGTACTCACCTAGCTTATCATGCCAGATGAAGGAGATGCCGAGGATCCCCAGTTCGCGAACTAGGCTGTGTCCCGTCAGTGTCACTTTGGATTGGAGTCTCATCATCATCGCGTTGTTCCGCTGCTTTGTCGTTTTCCGCTGCACTTTCATATTCCACTGCTAGAAGTCGAGGCCTTATCATGTTAGATAAATAATGTTAATATTGTCGCCGCACGAGTTGCGCTGCTGGCCTCGCCATGAGTTGTAATATTTGAACCCTTGTTCTTCTAGTACTGCAATAAATTATGGTTCTGTTCGATGCCAAGTTGTACTGTGTTTCTAGAAGACGTGGATCTCTGGGCTGGAACACAGGGCGTCCGGTCCTCTGAGCCGGGGTGCCACAGTCTGCTCCCACATCGACGACTACGTACAGGCGAGCAGAACTTTCAAGATTCCCAACGACATCGTCAAGTGGAGTAGGAGCCTAGAGCCGATGCTGTACGACTAGAGCAGAGAGTTTGAACGCATCCAGAATACCTTTGCGGATGTCATCAACAAGGACGCCCGCTCGTCAACCAGGTTCTTCCATGCCGGCTTTGTATGACTCAATCGCCGCCGCTCGCCCCACTGGAGAAGAGATCAACCGGCAAAACAAGCGGCCCTAGATAGCTCGTACATGTAATTTGTAAAGATGTACACTTGCCTATTGTTGTTTAGTTGCACACTTGTCGACTAGTGTTAGTTACTTGTTTATTGTTACTTGTCTATTGTTACTTACGTTATGCCTTGACTTGTTAATATATATAATATATTCCGCTGGTAGTAGTGGATTTGTTGTTTGCTGGTTGTTTTCTTCTAGGGTTGCGTTGGCCGGGCGACTTACCACTACGTGTGGAGACAATGACGACTTACCACTACGTGCGGCAATGACGACGACATCCACCTGGGAAGACGACGATGACCTCTACGCGGGACGAGACCCGTGGATCTCGCGGCACATTGTATGTATGGACGAATTCATGTATATATGGATGTATATGTACGTATATATGTACATGTGTGTATGGATGACTGCATATGTATGGACGTGTGTATATATATATATATATATATATATATATATATATATATATATATATATAATGTTTCCTACTACCGGGTGTAGTTACTCCCACTTTTGTTTTGTACGTTTTAGGTAGTATCTATCATACCGAAGTGTATGTATACGTAGTATGTAGTATGTAGTATGTAGTATGTAAGAATGTTTAGATAGTATATATATTATTTTTTAGTTAGTATGTATTATATTTTGAGCATACTCCTTTTTACGTACAAATATATACGTATTTCACAAATATGATAAAAACATAGGCTCACATGTAATTTTTTCACATAACTCGCTTTGGAGTATCTTAAATATAGTATATGAACATACTAAAAATGATAAAGTAGTATATATATTACCACATGTTAGTATATGAGACATGGGTGTAACTACACCCGGTAGTAGGATGTATTTTTCCTATATATATATATACATATATATATATATATATATACATATATATATATATATGTATGGAAGAAATATATTAGTGTATATTGTAATTTCTGTAAAAAGGAGTATGGGCGCCCGCCATTGGTACTTCACATATCAGTCGCGGGTGGTGCGACTCACCCACCACTGGTAAGCCGTCACCAGTGGCGGGCTAAGCCCGCCAATGGTAGCTTTTTAGGCCCGCCACTGGTAAGGTAATCTTCTGTAGTGTTTTTGACTCCACGAGAGAGAGACAACAACCAATTAAGAGCATGGACAATGGTATGCCCCAACCTGATGCCCTGCAGAACCAGCTAGGCTCGGACGCCATGGTGACATCAAAACTGTAGCCTGATCACCTGAGGAGATCAGTTCTTGAGGTGAAAAGGGTAAAAAAAAAAAGGAGCCAGAGGATAAGAGAGGGGAGAGAGGGAAAAGAGAGAGGAGAGAGGAAAAGGCTGAGGGGGATGTTGACTGCTCCCATGTGGCTGACTTCGTGCAGGGTTATTGAGAACCGTATAATGGTCTCAACTCTCCAAGTCTAGATGTAGAGATGGGCCATCTACTTTTACAGTGTCGTTGGCACTTCCTAAGTGCTTCTAGCTACATCGTCTTCATCGCTCCCCATCTTTTGGGATGATGATGATGTATATATTGTTGCTAGGAAACCAAGTTTTTTTTGTGGTTGTGTGTCTAATAAAGAAAAACCCCGCCCCATTTTCTCATATGTGAAAAAAGAAAAGAACCCATACAAGTCCTCAAATAAAAAAGGGAACCGTCCATGAGAGTATATCCTCGCCCTTGGCCTGCCTCGCCTATGACTACCTCCTCAGTGCTAGAAGGTGGGGTGGACCGCAACTCCTTAGTTTATTGCAGAGTTGTAGATTCTCGCATGTTTGACTATTGTTTTTCGTTTTTGTGGTGGCAGCGGCATGGCGGAGGAATAAGTCCCTCTGACTCCTCCCCCGTCACAGCAGTACTCGGCCTGGTGACGCCGGTCGAGGCACCCTATTTGGTGCTTTGGCTTTTAGTGGTGGCAATGGCGGGGAAGAAGAAACGAAGCATGTATCCGGGCTCGACGAAGCTTTCATCGGTGTCATATCCAAGCAGGGATTGT
Source organism: Elymus sibiricus (assembly GCA_039707655.1). Lineage (NCBI taxonomy): Eukaryota > Viridiplantae > Streptophyta > Magnoliopsida > Poales > Poaceae > Elymus > Elymus sibiricus. The sequence goes on from CM077664.1 coordinate 22,760,012, forward strand.
GCAACATGCATTATGCCATCTCTCTTCATGGTTCTACGTTGATCGAGGTGTCACTTCTTCGACTTTTGGAGCCTTGGCAGGTGGCATGCAATAAGCCAAGAGCGGGGCATTGCCCCAACCAATGTACTTCAATGGGTTTTACCCTATCTCTCGCGGTGGGTTTCTCTGGCGATTTTAGTAGCCCCATCAGGCGTTTGGTGCTAATGCAGGCGTGGAAGCGGCACGAAAAACCACTATTCTCCATCCGTTGTCAGGCCAGAGGCGACTTCCATGAGTTCATCCAAGCAATGATATGAGCAATGGGGAAGGACATGCATAACTTCATTGCTTACCAATTTTTTGTCTCGTCCTTTTGCGACGAACAATGTACTCCATATTGTTTTCCTTGGCTAATTAATATAGAAACACAATGACTAAAATTTCATTGAAAACATAAAGACAATTGTTTTGAGAGAAAAATGAAGAGACTAAAAATGTCCTATTTTGAAATGGAATGTGCATCAATTATTACAAGGCCACCCAGGTTAAAAAGCCGCTCAATGCCAAAAAATATAACTCTTAAGATTATACTCCCTTCGTTCGGGTTTACAAGGCCCACACACATTTTAAGATTTACTTTGACCATCAATTAATTAGACCAACAATATATGAGTTATGTAGCATAAAAATTATATCATTGGAAACTTCTTTCGAATGTGAATCCAATGATATACTTATTGTGAATTATAACTCATATTTTGTTGGTCAAATTGATGGTCAACGTTAAACTAAAAATGTGTGTGGGAGGTATTTGATAGCTTAATTAAAAAAATAGTTAGGATAAATGTTAAGTTGAGCTTAAACGGTTCGACCGCCTGCCTTGCAAGGGTTGTGCCCCTGGCACAGTGCATTCAACAATCTTAGGTTCTCACCTATTGGGGTGGGTGGCTCATGCGGCTTTTGAAAACCTGTGATGTTAGTCCAACTTGTGCAGGTTTGGCCTTCTGCAGTTTTTTCACCAGATGCTCGAGGAAAAGTCAAGATCCAAAAGATGGAGCTAGAGGAAACGGTTTCGAAGAACTTTGATGCAACTTTTGGTCGTATCGGAGATCTTTCTTATCTGTGTGTGTCTTAGTTTCTTCTGTCAAATGTAATTGGTTTATTTAATGAATAAAGTCAGACGGTTTCTCAAAAAAAAAAAAGTAGAGCTTAATTAATGTTGTCACTTCTTCTGATAGAACATGCCTTCTTTCTTGCTCCGCCCATCCTGTAAATATGACAAATTTTATCTACAATCGGGTGTAGTTACCCCCTATGCGGTTGCCATCCACGTGTCCCACTGTAGCAGCAAACTAACTGGGTTTGTGGATAGAAGAGATCCGATAGTTTACCTCTAACTAATTAGCTATTTAATTTAGTTAATCAATCAAATAATGTGGTCTGGTACAACTGCCCTAGCAAGTTTGTTGGCGGCCGGCTAATTACGTGCATGCATCGAGTTGAATGGATCAGTACTAACCACGTGCTCCTCCAAAACTCTTTCCATGCACATGCATATCTCCAAGATCGTAGGGTATATAATGTACACTCCGTTAGAGTATAGATGAAACTCTGATTGCAGTATGTACACATACATCTTTTTGTTTTGAGAATACACATACATCTTCTTGGAGTATGGATGCACTTATGAGAGTATGGAGTATATCCCTGCAGGAAGAAAAAGTATGTTGTATATATACTTTCTGTTGGAGTATGTAGTATATCTCACGTAGGAAGAAAAAGTATGTTGTGTATATACTTTCTGTTGGAGTATGTAGTATATTCCACGTAGGAAGAAAAAGTATGTTGTATATATACTTTCTAATGGAGATGAAGTATACAGTATATATACTTATTATTCGAGTATGGAGTATGGAGTATATTCATTTGAGAATGGAGTATGTAGCTTTAAAAAAAATGCTCGTAATAATGTGACTTCATATAACGCAAGGGAGTTCATGTGGAGTTTATGTGTACTTATTTTGAATGGAACCACATCTAATATTGAGTACATAGTTCATTTTTGCACCCGTAGTATGAACTACCTTTTTTAGGCATGAATATATACACAATATTTTTTTTTATCGGAATATGGAGTGTATATAAAACTATACAAGGAGTATGGAGAACGTCATGTACAACAAGAGCATGTTTATACAGCTAGCTGACGCATTGAACGGTAGAAATTACACGATGTGCACTAGTACAAAACAGGGCTTTGGTCCACGCCAGATCAGAGCATTAGTCCCGGTTCTGTTACGAACCGGGACTAATGGGTGCATTAGTCCCGGTTCGAGCGGCGCAGGCATCAGTCCCGGTTCGAACAGGACCTTTAGTCCCGGTTGGAGAGACCAACCGGGACTAAAGGGGCTTCGAACGGTGCCAGCCCCTTTAGTCCCGGTTGGTATCTCCAACCGGGACTAAAGCCCCCCCCCCCTTTAGTCCCGGTTCGTGTTACCAACCGGGACTAAAGGGGTTGAGGCTTTAGTCCCAGTTGGTGTTACCAACCGGGACTAAAGGTAGTTTTCCTGTTTTTACATTTGTTTTCTGTTTTTAGTTTCTGTTTTAAATTGCTTATATCTTTTAAGATATTTGATGTTTTTGAGTGATTCTTTTTGCATTAGATTCAAAATTTTGTCTAGTTTCTGTTTGTGCCATTATTTTTCAAATTTGAATGGTTTAAATTTGAATTTGTTCAAATTTGCTTCAAACCCTAGATTGTGAATAACTTGAGTTTACAAATAGTTTTTAATTTAATTCTTTTTGCTCCTAGTCACGTGTTAGCTTGTTGTCACAGTAAGATTTATTTGGTTATTTTTAGAATAATTTAACTTAGGATTTTAATTAAAAAAATGAAATGCATTTGTAACAGACGATACTTCGAATGAGATGGTCCAGTTTGTACACGAAGTGCATCCAGTTTTTGCCGTAACCCTCTCAACTTTTTAGCACAAGCTATGTGGGTGAAATGATGATACCATGCCAAGTTTCAACCATTTCAGAGTTCATTTGTAGTGCTTTTCAATTTCAGGGTCATTTAGCTCAAAAAAATCATTAAATGCATGAAAAATAGCAAATGAAGTTAGAAAGGGTTGAAATTTGAGGATGTGGCTTTGAATGGTGCATATTGAATGCACAAAAAGTGTGGAGTTGAAATAAGTTAAAAAAATGAAATGCCTTTGTAACAGATGGGTTTTCGTCCGAAACCTTGATACTTCGAATGAGATGGTCCAGTTTGTACATGAAGTGCATCCAGTTTTTGCCGTAACCCTCTCAACTTTTTAGCACAAGCTATGTGGGTGAAATGATGATACCATGCCAAGTTTCAACCTTTTCAAAGTTCATTTGTAGTGCTTTTCAATTTCAGGGTCATTTAGCTCAAAAAAATTATTAAATGCATAAAAAATAGCAAATGAAGTTAGAAAGGGTTGACTCTGGCTTGGTTAACCTTAGTTATGACTCTGGCTGGGACGGTGCTAGCAGATGTGTAGTCGACGGTATGATTGGATGGACACCAACCCGGACTAAAGGGGTTCTGAAATTTTCAAACTCTACCCCCCTGTGGACCGCCTTTTTTAGTTTTGTAGAAAATAAACAAAAATGATAAAATCTTCAAAAAATAAAATCCTTTGAGATGTAGTTAGGTTTGAGTGTCTAGTTGGTATAGAAATTTTGAAATATGAATTTTGACCTTTTTTGCAAAAAAACGAAAAAAAAATGTAAAACGGCCATAACTTTTGCATACGATGTCGAAAAAAAAATTTAATATATAAAAAAAAACTAGAGAAAAATTGGGACTCGATTTCACCGGGGTTTACCCGGTGATGTTTTCTCACATTCTCAAAATTCCAAAAGGAAAAAAAGTTATTTCAAATCAAAAAAATAATTTTAAAATTTTTAAAAAATAATTTAAAAAAATAAATGATTTCATATTTGGATTCCTCACATTTTTCTGATAATAATGGATATATTATTTGTCGAATTTTGATTTACAGATTTAAAGATATTAATTATGTCATATTAAATGAATAAATGGCAAAACAAATTAATAAAATAATATTATTACTTATTTTATTTTCATTGAAATTCAATATTATTAGTACTTATTTTGTTTATTTTAATAATTATTTAGAATTCAAAAAATTAAATCATGTGACATCAAGACCTAAGGGTTAACAGGATTGATAGCTTAAGATTGTCAGGAAAACAACAAGTGCAGTCTTGGAAACTAGGGGAGATAGAACTTGAAAGTTAAGCGTGCCGGGGCTGGAGTAGTGAGAGGATGGGTGACCGGCCGGGAAGTTAGACGATTTGGAATGAGTGCTGATTAGAGACTAGAGATTGGCTGGAGTAGTGAGAGGATGGGTGACCGGCCGGGAAGTTAGACGATTTGGAATGAGTGCTGATTAGAGACTAGAGATTAAATTCTGAAGCAGTGAGGAGGGGTGATTAGAGATTAAATTGTGAAAATTAAAAACAAATCAAAAAAAAATTGAATTTTTTTTTTCCTTTAGTCCTCCAGCCCACGCACAGAGAGCGGCCACGTGGAGGGCCTTTGGTCCCGGTTCGTAAGCCAACCGGGACTAAAGGTCTTGGGCATTAGTCCCGACCCTTTAGTCCCGGTTCCAGAACCGGGACTAAAGCCCCTCTGGAACCGGGACTAATGGGGGTTTTCTACTAGTGGTGGTGCATCCATCAGTACAACGTCATGTACAACAAGAGCATCAGAGGGGAACAACAAGAGCATCACAGGGAGGTAGCAATCATGAGTCTATGGCATTGTCATTGGCTTCTGGTCCGATCGAGATACTCCCTCCATTCCACAATGTAGTGCCTATAGATTTTTCTGAAAGTCAAACTTTGCCAACTTTGACCAAGTTTTTTGACAAAACTGTCTACATCTACATACCAAACATATACATTCCGAAAATATAACTCATGATGTATCCAATGATGTGCATTTGGTATTCTAGATGTACCTATTTTTCTTTATAAATATGGTCAAACTTTGTAATGTTTGACTTTTAAAAAAATCTATAGGCACTACATTATGGAACGGAGGAAGTATATTTACCCCCATCGTCGGCTGGGGTGGCAGTGCGGCACCGGCGGCAGGCCGCGAGATGGCGAGCGGCGGCGGCTGCAAGTGTCAAATGATGGTTCCTTGACAAAATGCATCAGGGACGCAACCACAACTCGAGATGGTCGCTGAGGACGACACAGCTGGCGAATGACTGAATAGAAAGATCAAGATCAATTAGGATGCCGTATTCATGAATGTGAATTAATTAAGCCATGATGCAAGAGCAGGACATGCATGCAAAAGCAATATGTGTTATGCGTACTAGTCATCAACCCGTGCATCTGCACGGGCTAGTATTATACATAGTTATACTTAATTAGTAGTTCACAAAAACATTGATTGTACTTGGATTTTTGGGTACGTGAAATATTGAAAGAAATATTAAGTGTACTCAAAATTCTTTATATCGTGTGATAGGTTTCATTATATATATCAAACATAAATAATATTCTGTCAACCATTTATAATTATGCCATAAAATGCATGCGAAGAATTTGAAGCACTGTTGTGTTTGGTTAGGCTCGGTTTGCATTTCATAAATTGTATTGTGATTTGGTTATTTTATAATTGACCATGGAAAACTGACAATGAAAAGAAGAAAAGAGTGTGTCGAACAAACACTAAATAGACAAAAGTGGCTGGGGTAAATGGGAGCATGACAGTCCACCACAATGCCAAACCAAGGCTTAATAATCATGTTGGGTTTACCAATTGATCGGATGTTTATTGACTAAGCTTGTCTAGGCAAAATCAAAGGTATAGAGAAATATGATTGTAGCAATGTGATAAACTATACTTGTATTTGAACACCTATCCCAGGTTATCAAGGTCAACAAACAACAACCAATTTTGTTATGTGTTAAGTTTTACCTATCAAGTAATGTGCAAAAATGTTCTCTAGTTTCTACAAACAAAAATAAGATTTATAAATAAGCTAGTAGATATAAAGAATCAACCATAGACATTTTTCGGAAGTATATAACTTACAAAGGAGAACTATTACATTTACGCTAAGTTAAAATGTTCGCACCAGGAACATTGTGGTATTGAGATGCATTAAAGGAAACTGACTAAATTTAGTTAACAATAGGTATTATATATAGAAGATTGTTCTACATATTTCATTGGGGGGTTATCTAATTATAAGAAATCCATAATTCTAGTAGATTAACATTAGATTTGAGGCTTTGACCGGTAGTATCCCCCCCCCCCCCCCCCCTTTCCAAGGTAGACATGACACGAAAACCTCAGCTCTTCCCAAAGTACATAAAAGGAATTGATTATACCTATAAATAAAATAGTAAAAAAGTTGCAGTATTTTTACATATATAAATAATTTAGGGATTCGTACAACTCATGCATTCAAGTAGCTCAATTGTGCCCGACCAATGCCGGATGAGTGAAAGAAACCAAAAAAACTACAGCATGGAAATGGTAGAACGTACAATACTGCTTGTAATACCCAAAATTAAAACATGTCGGTCATGTTGCATATAAACCTATACTTTCCAGTGCTGTTACAAAATTCTGATGGCTTTTCCCTGAATGGGAAAAAAGATTCAATAATTACAATGGACTCAAGTTGTTCTGTGATAAAAAAGGATTAAGCACTGGATTAACTATTGAGCTACAGTTCAAACTTATAATATCTGAAACCGAAGACATGAATGTGTCAGTTTGTTGGCCGAATTTGATGTTATAGTTAGTAATCCTGTTTTCCTAGTTGAACAAAAGTTATTGCGCGGAACTAACCTACAAAAAAATTAGATCAAGTAAACGATCATGAAAACTTTATTGTGTAATTTTGTTTATATTAGGCGAGTCTGTTCCTCTAGCATATACAATTTAAAAAATAGTTGACATCGCTCTGTGTTCTGATTGCCGCGTCATGTAATCTCATTGTATAATTCTTCTTTTTTCTCAAAATAATATAATCAACCATTGGACAAAAATTATAATATTTTTGCTTGACATATCGCACACATCAATGCGTATACCCGATTTCAGCATTTGTTCGCTTTCTCTTCTTTTTAGGATGGGAAAATTAAGCAGCCACAAAAGTAACAAAATTGTGTTCTACTACCTCCATCCCAAATTATAAGACGTTTTGTTAGGCTATTTTAGCCAACCAAAACATCTTATAATTTGGAACAGAGGAAGTAATATGTAATGGTGAACACTACTTAGCATTCATGTTCTTACACATGTGGCAGCCTATCTGCAAGTAATTCTTTTGCTTCATATTGTAGATATATATCTGTCATATACATGCAGTTAAGAATATACATATGGCAATGGAGGGAACACAAAAGAATTGAAGATGAGAAAATAAAGACCATACTCTGAATTTGCACGGCTGCTTGCAGTGCACAGCGAGCACGTCCGAGGCCGTGGCCGACGTCTCGTCCGTCCGGTCGTCCCCTGCGCCGGCGTGCTGCCCAGTATCTCGTCATCCCACATGTAACATGCTTGGCAGAGTTGCGCTTTGCTGCCGGACAAAAGCAATTGATGAGGCCAGTTGGCTGTAGTATGTATGTGTGTCTCCGGCCGATTGAAAGCTATCCACTGGACTGTAGCATGTACGTGTATTTCCGGCCCATCGAGAGCTAGCTAGCTTTGGACAGAATCAATCCAGCAGTCTGACCCAAATTCAGATGAGTGTGTACTTGTGCGTCTTCTCGAAATCAAGACAACCCGTGTGTGTGCACTTCCAAATCAAGCAAAGTCATGTGCATGCATCGGCGCCGTGCAGACGCAGCTGCGCATGCAGTCTTGATTGGAAGCCATCCAATCCGACGCCCGCATCATGAAGTTGTGCTCGCTCATGTGGGGAGAGGGCAGTGTGCACTCCCACGTGGAAGGCTGTCTAGCCCAGGCTGCACGTCCATCCCATGGAACTTTAAAGTTGACGATGGCATGGAGAATAACGGCAATAGGGTTCTTGATGGAACCAATCTTCAAGGGAGATATTTTTTTCTTGCCGCACGCATCCTGCCGTCGTCGCCGAGCTCCGGCATGCGGTGCACGCCGCTGCCTCCGGCGTACACCTTGCCGCCTCCAGCGTCGAAGACCATCACGGATATGATATTAGCTAGCTAGCATCCGCTGATCAATCTCCAAATCGATGCACTATACATGTCAACATGAAACTCCAAGATCTTTCCGAAGCTAGCTCTCATGCAGCATCGTCCTAAGCAAGCTCCCGTGCAGCATCAATGGAAGGTCAACTATTAGGGCGTCAGCTGCCATGCGAGGAGGATGGGGGAGATAGGCGGAGAGAGCCGGCGTTCAAGCTATTTTTTTGGTAGAACGCAAGAGTTTGCTTAGGAATAGACTCGTGCGTCGATGCATGAGCGGTGTGGTTGATGTGTGAAGAATATGGAGCCGGCGGATGACGTCAAGGTTGCGTGCCGGCCGCGGCACTGAATGGCCGGATTAGATTGATTACCGAAAAAGGCTTTCGCCCCGCTTTATATATAAAGCAATGATCCACAACAAGGCGATACAAACGCATGCCAACACAATACACACACCCAAGGCATGATACATTGGTGCTGATCGCAGCAACATCACTTGAAGCACTCAACCGGAAATGCCACCGCGAAGAGATAAAGCCACATATGACGACCCGTGAGCTCCAAGGCGGTGCCTTCAGGAAGGAAACGACACCGGAGCGCCGTCACCGCCGGATCCGAGGATCAGAGTTTCCCCTGGAGCAGCACGACGGGCGATGAGAGCCGCGACGACGCCTTCAAGAAGGGAACGAGCTTCGCCGCCGCCGGTCCGTCCGAAGATAGAGCAGGTTTTCACCCCGGCCAACAAACACCGCCGCCGATCGCCACACCCCGACTACCACGCCACCCACACGGCCATGGCCATCGGGCAGCACCAAGCCACGGGCTCAGCCCATGAGCACCGCGCAACCACCTCCAGGGCCGCCGCCCCGGCATCCAAGACCTAGACACCACCTCACCCGAGATCCGCCACTACCCCAACCAAAGAGACGAGCGAAAAGGAGCGCCTTTTCCACCCCTGGGCAGCCCCCAGCGCCGAGACCCAACGGCCGGCCAACGCTGGCCTCCATCGTCGCGTCCTGCAGCACCGGGCGCGAGACGAGCGCGGTCCGGCGGCACCGAGTGTGAGCCGAGGTCGGTCCTGCTGCTCGTGCGCGAGACGAGCTCGGCCCCACACGCCATGCGCGAGATGCGCCGGTCCTGCCGCACCGGGCGCGAGACGGGAGATGGACCGCAGCTGGGAGCGGGCCAGCCCATCGACAGAAGTAGTGCCCGAGCGTCGAGGAGATGATGCAAAGGTCAACACGGACCAGCCGCAGACGAGCTGACGCCGGAGAGGGCCGGCCGTCGCCGCGGGCAGGGCCGCCGACAAGCCGTGAGGCGATGCGCCGCCACCCCGCGGGAGAACATCGCCACACGCCCGCCGGAACTCCACCACCACCGCGCCGCCACTCCACGGATCCCTGCAGAGATGGCTGACCGCGGCCCAAGCTGCCGCCCAGCCCGCGCCGCCCGCCAGATCTGGCCGCCGCTGCGACAGCCGCCGCCAGCGCAGGCCGGGCACGCCCCGCCCCAGCGCAGCCCACCACGCCGCCAGCAGGGCCTCGAGCCTCCGCCGCACAGCCCCGCCGCCGCGCCCCCACGACCCGCGCACCGCAGCGCCCCGGCACGACGACGCCGGCCCGCGCCAGCCCTAGTCGCGCGAGGGGGTGAGAGTCCCCGCCGGCGCCGGCGGGAGGAGGGGGGAGAGGGGAGGGGAAGGAAGAGGCGGCCGGCGGCTAGGGTTCCTCCCCTGCCGCCCGCGGGAGCGCCAGAGGAGGAGGGAAGGGGGATCTGACGGGACAATATTGTCTTATCAGTATTATCCCGGATTAGATTGATTCAACGTGATGTCGGCGGCTGCGGCGCTGGATCGGAGATGCATGCCAACCTGGTATTTTTTGACAAATCTGGCCCTTTTCAGCGACTTCAACAACATCTGGCCCCTGGGCAAAACTAATTCGGAATCTGGCCCCTGGGGTCGGCGCCAAGTAACATGGCGCCGAAGTTGTACATCTCGGCGCCATACTAACCGGCGCCGAGATGTACATGTTCGGCGCCATATTTGTGTGGCGCCGAGCAAATCTGACCCCTAGGGTTCCTGTGGGCCCTCTGGGGTCGGCGCCACGTAACATGACGCCGAACATGTACATCTCGGCGCCGGTTAGTATGGCGCCGATATGTACAACTTCGGCGCCGTGTTACTTGGCGCCGACCCCAGGGGCCAGATTCCGAATTAGTTTTGCCCAGGGGCCAGATGTGGTTGAAGTCGCTGAAAAGGGCCAGATTTGTCAAAAAATACGCCAACCTGAAGCCTTGGCTACCTACGTACGGACGGTGATGAATTAAAGATTAGCTTGTGTGTATTCGGAACAAAATGGATAAATATCAATACCTAGATCTCCTGATGGAAGAACCCGATAAAGAGAGAATTGCCTCTATACCACTACAACTTTGGCCAAACTCCAAAATACCACTGGAAATTTTGCACTCTCCAAAATACTAGCACTCAAAACTTCCACAGTTACTCCAAAACAGCACTACCGTCTATTTTCAACCCAATTCTGTTAGTCAACACTATACACACATGTCAGTTTTTTCGAATTGCCAAAGTCACCCTTACACAAGCCCTAACCTATCCCTTCCTTCTCTCCTCCCTGTACTCAGCCGCCTCTCCTCTCCTTACACACCAGCTGCCTCCAGTGGCGCCGCCGCGCCGCACTCAGCCCCGCCTCACGTCTCCTCCGGCCATTGCGCCGCGCCACCGCACTCCTGCCCCTCCTCGCATCTCCTCCGGCCTTCTCCCCCACCCGACTCCCACGGCTCGAGGTCCTGTCCGCCATGAGAGCAAGGACGAGGCCGGCGCGCCTCCAGCCGGTAGACGCGGCGCCCTCCCCATTGATGTAGCAGGGCAGGGCGGCGCTCGACCTCTGCTTCTCACCCCCACTGCTGCGCTCGGCCTTCATCCATGGCGAATGTGGAAGAAAACCCAGCACAGTAATGCCCTCTTACCTTCTCTTCTGCAATTACATTTCCTGAAATTGAAGCAGTAAAATTTCACGATGAGAACTGGTACGAAAACATGGAAATTTAACATAGCTTATAGTAAATACTTGGCTATTGGTAATATCATTCTGTGGAAACAACTTCATCAAATTGCTTTATTTCTCATTCACTGCAATTTTGTAAGTTCCAGGCCACTTTTGGTTATTCCTTAGTAAAAGTAAGGTATTGTTTCCTCAGGCCTGATTGATAGCTCATCTAGGTGTAGTTCATTTGGTTAGGCTTATGGTTTAGACATCTGCATGTCATCTAGGGGTTAAACTGATACAGCTATTTCTATGTCGACAGAGTAATCTCATACTATTAGCTGCTATTTTCCCATCCATTTGAAATCCTGCAGCTACTGATTGACCTTCTTGTTCAGAGGAACAACATGATTTTGACATCCATGGATAGCATGTATCACATTCTGATTCATGTGTTTTGCTGTAACATGCATTCCTTATTTTCTGGTTGTGAAGTAGGGAGTATGACACAACTATAGCTATTCTTGGAAATAAATATATCTACAAAAATTATTAATGCATGCTTCTATCGCTGTCGGAAGTGGGCTATATTTCACACAGAGAAGAGTGTTGCACCGACTGTTACACGTATGAACATTTCTTTTTAAAGTTTCAAAAATCTGAACACTCGTAAGTGAAGAACTATTAAACATAGCATGGCACCTAGAGATGTTTTCGCACATATCCTCACTCGAGGAAAACCTAATAATCATCTCCCGTGAGGATTTTCCAGCCTTGCTGAACGGAGTTACTGAACAAACCTGAATGTTCTGTGCCTTCTGAAGGCCTGTGAGCTTTGCTGTAAGCCTATACAAATGCATTAAATTCACTAGTAATGCAAATGCGATTAGATTATGGTTACCTCCAATGAGTCCAAAAGGCTTATGTATCTTCATTTTCCAAGCAATAACAAGCTTGATCATCTAAATAGTTGACGCAACTACTTTCCAATGGCTGGTGAACCATAGCAGAGAATCGCGTACTCTTATTTCAGACAATTAATCTGTCAGCACAGCAGCTTAAGTTCAGCATGTCCTGTAAAATCATATTCAGTCATATGCATTTGCTGTAATATGATACTACCCTGGTATTTTGCTATTCTCTTTTAACTTTGCAAGAATTTTGCAGTATCCCCCCCTCTAGTTGCACCGGGAACTCAGAGAAGGAAATTAGATAGTTGACACAATGGTGCTCCATAGTACTGGTCATTGAGGTGTAACTGTTTTGAAGTTCTTTCTAAATTTTCATAGCTTCCCACTTGCTTTCTAAATTTGGCTATGTTGTATCTGTTTCAGAGTTGATCTGAAGGATGCATTTCAGGTAGAGATAGATGTTCAGTCATATATCACGATTCGAGATGGCCGATGAGTGTATCAGAGGGGTAAAACATGGCGTTTAGATGTGGATCGTGCTATATCTTTGGACCAGCTAAAGCGTGCCGTGGAGGAAAATTTTACTTGGTCTTGTGATCAGAGAATGACTGTTTGGTATTATTCACCGGAGGAGGATGGGACTGTCCCTTTAATTTCTGAGTCCGAGATATCACAATGTTTGATAGATGCATGGAGACGAGGCTAGTGAGGTTTGGTGTGACCATTTAGAACAAGCAAGAAAACAAGCAGCCGGCTCCTGTGAGTACTACCAATGGAGATGAGGGTGATGAGCAGCCTGTGCATGCTCTATTTTTGCATGACCCAATCAGTGCTATCAAGGGGAGTACGAGGACGATGAGCCCGTTGAATGCAATCCGGAGGCCACATATTTGCCGGAGGAGAAAATTGTTGGGATTCCTAAGGAGAACGAGCCGGAGATAGCTGCTAGAAGGGTTCCAATGGGAGCCCAAGATGTGAACAATTCCTTTGATCCACAACATGTGTTAAGTGATGATGAGAATTTACTTGCTAATAATGTGGCTCCCATGTACATCCATGATAGCCTTGAGACAGCTAGCAATTAGAGAAGAGTGGTCCTTCGACATAGAGCATAGTGACCCAACAAGATTTCGGGCTAGATGTCTCGATGATGAGTGTCAATGGAGGATACATGCCTCTAAGTTAAAGAGATGTAATACTTTCATGGCATGTTTCTGTCTGATTTCAGCTTATGAATCTATTTTTTTTCCTTTTGTGAATCTGATTTCGTTGCATCTTATGATTTTGATTTTATTGCATCTTACAATTCTGAATTTTTATGTAGGTAAAGAAGCTCCCATTTGCGCATACTTGTGGCACCGCCAACAAACACAAAGGAAGAATAGCAAACAAGGATTGGATTCCAGATAGAGGGAAAAGCGTACTTCAGGAGGACCCCATGGTGGGTGCTAAAGAACTAAGAGAACGGTTGCAGAGGGAGTTCAATATCAATCTTGGATACAACAATGTATGGAAAGCAAGAGCCAAGGCAGTAGAAACATTGCAAGGTTCATATGAGCAGAATTTTCAGTTGTTGTGGAGCTTGAAGGCAGAATTATTGGCAGCAAACCCATGAAGTGTGTTTGAAATTGACATCATGACAAAACGTAAGAAGGGTGGTACTGTGCACTACTTCCGTCGGATGATTCTTCCCTTCAAGCCATGTATCGATGGTTTTTTGGCAGGGTGTAGGCCATACTTAGGTGTTGATGCAACCTTTCTTACCGGGAAATACATAGGACAGTTGGCTGCTGCAATAGGCGTGGATGGCTATAGTTGGATGTTTCCGGTGGCATTTGGCTTTTTTGAGAAAGAAAATACAGAAAATTGTGTCTGGTTCATGCAACAACTTAAATTGTGCATTGGAGAACCTGAGGGGCTTGCAATCCATACGGATGCATGAAAGGGATTGGAGAATGGCATTTCTGCAGTGTACCAAGATTGTGAACATAGAGAGTGCATGATGCATTTGATGATGAATTTTAAGAAGTTTAGAGGTGACATACTTGATAATATGTGGCCTGCATCTTGGACATATGAAGTGGAGAAGCATGAGTCCTTGATGGCACAAATAGAAGCCCAAAGCCCAGAAGTAATTTCCTACTTAGGGCCAGTTCTTTTGGGGCTTATGAGTGTTGCCAAAATAAGCTGCCCCCTCCCCAGCTTATAGTTAACTAGTTGGCTTCTAGAATAAAGTTTTAGGGTCGGCTTCTAGAATAAGTTGGGGAGGGGCCAGCTTATTTTGGCAGCCACCCATAAGCCCCAAAAGAACTAGCCCTTACTAAAGTATCATAACCGTGTGTGGTTGAGAAGTAAGTTTTCAGGAATAACCAAGGTTGAATATGTTAGCAACAATTTGGTAGAGGTGTTCAATAGTTGGATTAGAGAGGTAAAGGGGCTTGCAATTGTTGAGCTTATAGACAAGCTTACAGAAATGATCACGAGAATGAGAGGAGAAAGGAGAACCAGTGCAGAAGGGTTGGAAGGTAGCATACTACCTAGTGTGCTTAAGGCTTTAAATCAGAAAAGTAAGGAACTGCACTACATTGAAACAAGGGCATCACCCAACTTAGCTGAAATATTAGGAAATGGTTGGAGGCACGTGGTTAACTTAGAGAAAAAGGAGTGCTCTTGTAGGCGATGACAGATTTGTGGAAAGCCATGCACGCACGCTCTCCGGTTCATATTCTCCAAAATGGCCAAGCTAGACCAATATGTTGATGATTGCTTCTCGGTGGCTAGATTTGAAGCAGCATACGACGAAAATCTCATGCCAATTAGAGGCAAGTCCCAGTGGCCCAAGGTAGATCCCGGGTTCAACATGATTCCTCCCAAATTGGCTAGGAGTGCTGGACGACCAAGAAATAGGAGGATATTGAACAGCAGCGAGGGTTCAAGTGGTCAAAGATATAAATGCAAGAGATGTAAACAACTAGGCCATATCCAGAAGACATCCAAGGAGCCAGAGCCTGAAAGTGATGCTGACCGAGATGCGACCCCTTCTCCAAAACGGTAAGTACTGTATAGCTTTCAGTTTAATACTTTGCATCTCTAGTCTATGTGTGCTAATCATGTGCATTGTCTTGCAAGAGAAAAACAAAGAAGGCTGAAACTGCACCAATTAATATTGATCGTGATGCAACTCCTCCTCCAAAACGATAATGTGTCATGGACGTTTGATTTGTTACTTTGTACACGTCTTGCCTATAAAAATGACCATTGTCTTGCAGGAAAAAGTCAAAAGCTACTGTTTTTAGCACACCTACTAAGCAAGGATCTCAAGCTACTACTTCAAGCCCAATAATGAGGCAGAGGGCATCAGCCATTGCAAGTGCTCAAACACCTCCAAGTGCTTCTACAAGGAGCAAGACGATTGTTGGTAGCCCTCGTGAAAAGAGATAGTCCATGTGATTGTGATCTATGGTCTTTTGCTTGCGTGTGATCCGTGGTGTATATGATGTGAACAACTTATGGTCGATGATCTTTTGCTTATGTGTGGACGCCAAACATTGTCACCATGAACATTTGGAGAATCCTTTGTGTTGTTATGCTGCTGTTGTACTGATTATTTTGTTTAGAAGGAGATAAAGCTAGGAGGAGCTAATGGTGCATTAGTGATTAGGTACTGCTATAATAGTACGTACCGTCATGCTGCGGAATTTGAGCTAGATCTGTGTTCAGAGAGATGAACAGGAGCTCATGGTGTGAAGAGGTAAGGTTAGGATGGTCTTCTCCATGCTCAGTTTGCTTCAGTTAGCACATAATGGTATATTGGCTGTGAAACTTTCAATCTAGTGCTATTTTGGCAACTCCAAAGTTTGTACTGGTATTTTGGAGTTTGGCCAAAGTTGTAATGGTATGGAGGCAATTCTCTCGGTTACCGGGAGGATCTGGGCGTCGGAGGCGGCAGGGGATGAGGCGGTGTCGACGGCGGTGGCGTCAAGAGTTGAGGTGGCATCGGGATCAGAGAAAGGAGTGGTCCGGCACGGCTGGGAAAGCGTCGACAAAAAAGGCGAGCCGGCGAGGAGGCAACTGCGGCGAACGGTGAGGCTAGCTCAGGCGGAGGGCGGAGGGGGCAGGCGTCGTCGGTCGGGGAGGTGAAATTTCGCGAGGGGTTACTCGCGTCTCCTCTCACACGGGGATGGGATTGGAGGGTTTCGGGGAGTAATTCCGGGGATGGTCGGTCCAATACCGGCCCAACAAATGGCCCTACGGGGAAATTTGGGGTTTCCTAGCCCGGCGGGAAAAAACTCTGCGAACCCCCTCATTACCTCCGTGCCAAAGGAGGCCTTAACGTTCTCCATAGTCCATATCGTTAAGGATGAAGTCGACCGATTTCTTTCAAGATATAATTTACAAACTCCACTGTCTTCAGGATGTGAATCCTGCCAATCATTAACTGAATAATATGTATGGTTGTGTTGAGAAACCTTAGCGACTGGGTAACCCAAGTCCTAAAATATCTACGAACAAGTAATTATCACCTGTCAAGCATCCAGTCGATCGATCAACGCAAAACTAAAGGTGTTGTACACTTGTACTCATCCGCAAAGCAGCAGTAGAAAAAGAAGAGGCCAAAAGACTTGAAAACGCTTTGCGTATCTCGCAATATCATAAAGATGCGTACGTGGCAGACTGCAGTAGGGTGTCGTCAGTGAAGAGAAGAATATGGAAGCACGTTGGCCCCCCAGCAGCTAGCAGTCCACCGGGGAAAGCGACGTCTTACCCAACGGACCTCCAGACTCCAGCCGTAACACCACACACACACATCATCATCGTCGTCGTCGTCTCGTGCGACCCCGGCACGTAGGTATAGTTAGCAGTGAGCTATGGCAATGATGAGAGCCGCGCTGCTTGGCGCCGTGGTGCTGCTGTGCGCGCTCCGTCACGGTGGAGCACAGCGGTACGAGGCCATTTACAGCTTCGGCGACTCCATCTCCGACACCGGCAACCTCTGCGTCGGTGGCTGCCCGTCATGGCTCACCATGGGGCAGTCGCCCTATGGGGAGACCTTCTTCAAACGCCCCACCGGCCGCTGCTCCGACGGCCGCGTCATCATCGACTTCCTCGGTATCTATTCAACATATGTTCGCCATGGACACTGCATATGTCCGATCGTTGTGACCATGCGCCTTGAAATCGCACTGGCACGTATATGTAAAGATGGCGACATGATGCCATGGTAGACGTGACTCGTTGGTATGTATGTGCAGCTGAGCACTTTGGGCTGCCGCTGCTGCCGGCGTCCAAGACCGGCGGCGACTTCAAGAAGGGCACCAACATGGCGATCATCGGCGCCACCACCATGGACTTCGACTTCTTCAGGTCCATCGGCATCAGCGACAAAATTTGGAACAACGGGCCCCTCGACACCCAGATCCAGTGGTTCCGGCAGCTCCTCCCGTCCGCCTGCGGCAAGGGTACCGTAGCTAACCAGTTCGCCACTTATGCACAAATTCGAGTATAATGATGTTCTGAAATGTCATGTGCACGTACGCGGTGTTTACCTAGATTGCAAGAGGCATCTTTCCAAGTCCCTGTTCGTGGTGGGCGAGTTCGGCGGCAACGACTACAACGCGGCGCTCTTCTCCGGCCGGAGCATGGCCGACGTGAGGGGCTACGTGCCGCGGGTCGTTAGCCATATCATCCGTGGCCTGGAGGTAACGTACTCCACCTGACTACTCTCACTCTCTCTGACTCTTCTCAGGTAGGTGGGTCTCCCTGGCCCACCTGCCAGCCCACAGCGCGCTATCACATACATTCTGGCATTAGCCATACTGACCCTCAATCATATATATGAATCTTTCTAACCAAACTAACCCTGCGTTGCTGATCTGATCATCTAACACCATGTTAATTTGTGTGTGTGTGTGCGCGCGCGCGCGTGTGCAGACGATGATGAGATTAGGCGCGATCGACATCGTCGTGCCGGGGGTGCCGCCGATCGGGTGCTTCCCGATTTACCTGACCCTCTACGGGACCCCCAAGGGCGGCGACTACGACAGCGACGGCTGCCTCAAGAGCTACAACAGCCTCTCCTATCGCCACAACTCGTTGCTGAGGCGGAGCCTGGCCAACCTCCAGAGAACCTACCCCCACACCAGGATTATGTACGCCGATTTCTATGCCCAGGTCATTCAGATGATCCGGGCCCCTCGGAATTTCGGTAAGTTGATACAGTTTCATCTTCTAAATTTTAGGTTACACCAAGCTGGCATCTTATGTTAAAAGCTTCCCACGGAGCATTCTACATGTGAAGAATACCCTTCTTAAAGTTGTACCCGGCCAGAGCTCTTTGGACATCCCTGTCCAGAGCAGCAGGGCAACACCATCTTTACCAGCAGTACACTTCACCTTTTTGGCTATGTGCTGAGCGGCAAAGGGGTCCTTGCTAGAATCCAATTGCCGTGACAAAGTTAAAGTTTCGGTGATCACGACATGTTAGGTGGAGACAACTAGGGCACGGGTTATCCAAAGTTGCGACGTTTGATGTAGAGAAAGCTAGGTGCATGCACAATAAGTTTGAAAATATGGTCTGCTGGATTCTTATCTTAGCCCACCGATGACTCATTCGGCTAATTAGTGGCCAAATCATGCTCTGGGGGACCATGACCTCTGTCCATATAATTTGGGAATCTTACACGTGATTCAATTATTATGAAATGAGGGCGCGCGTGACAGTGTACGTATATAATACTGGTGCTAAAGCACTGTACACGTGACAGCTCTTCTTTCCATGTAACGACGTCTAAATTGACAGAGAGAAACTCAGGTTCACAAAAATAATGGCATGCCCATGTTCATAATACCGTGCGTCATCTTTTCTTACCTCATCCGTCACTGTACTTTAATCATCTCCTCGTGGTCATCACTGCTTAGTTCACGTGACAAAGCGCTCGCGATGACGCATCGGGAAGCAGATTAATTAGTAAAATGATGAACAAGGATGGTCTCAAAAAAAAAAAATTTGCGAAAAACTTCCAATCTATTCATCTTCAATCATGGCAGTACAACGAACACCAGAAATAATAAAAATTACATCCAGATCCGTAGATCACCTAGCGACGACTACAAGCACTGAAGCGAGCCGAAGGCGCGCCGCCATCATCGCCCCTCCACCGCCGGAGTCGGGCACAACTTGTTGTAGTAGACAGTCAGGAAGTCGTCGTGCTAAGGCCACATAGGACCAGCGCACCAGAACAACAACCGTCGCCGATGAAGAATAACGTAGATCGAAAGGATCCAACCCGAAAACACACGAACGTAGACGAACAACGACTAGATCCGAGCAAATCCACCAAAGATAGATCCGCCGGAGACACACCTCCACACGCCCACCAATGATGCTAGACGCACCACCGGAACGGGGGCTAGGCGGGGAGACCTTTATTCCATCTTCAGGGAGCCGCCGCCGTCTCGCCTTCCTGAGCAGGACACAAACCCTAACAAAACTCAAATGAACGACTAAAAACGGAGCCCTCTCGCTGGCCCTTAGCAGGATCCACCACGTCCCCATGGCCCTAGGGCCACCGGAGACGAGGCGGACCGGCGGCGGCGCCGGCGAGAGGCAAAAACCCTAGCTTTTTTTTTGGAGGAGAGGAGACGCCTCCTGTCCGGCTTAAAAAATCTGATGTCCTCAAGGATGGTCTCAAAATTGCTTTGGTATATATCGTTTTCAGGCTTGAAGTACGGCCTCAAGGTTTGCTGCGGAGCCCGCGGGCAGGGCAAGTACAACTACAACAACAAGGCGAGGTGCGGCATGTCCGGGGCGAGGTCTTGCTCCGACCCCCAGAACTACCTCAGCTGGGATGGCATCCACCTCACCGAGGCAGCGTACCGTTCGATCGCCAACGGGTGGCTCAAGGGCCCATACTGCAGCCCCCGCATCCTGCACTGACAACTTTATTGATTTATTTATTGACTAGATAATTGCCCGTGCGTTGCAACGGGGTATAAATATTCTAGCACCTTAGCCCATATTAATGTGATCATGTAAAAAAGTAGAATTTTATTTGGTAAACACTTTTTTGGTAAGTATTTATTGGCTTACCAAAGAAAACATAATTTTATTTGGTAAGTCAATAACTGGTGGGGTAGTTGAGGCGGTTTCCAGGGAAAACCGGTGGAAAAAATCAGAGGTGGGAGGGAAAAAAACAAAATAGGGAGAGGGAGGGGGAAACGTACGTAAGGTTGGACGAAAGACGAGCGAAACTCCTGGGAGCGAAATAGGGAATCTTACGTTCTTTTTAAGTAATATATATAAGTAGAGATAATTGCCCGTGCTTTGCAATGGGATATAAATATTCTAGTACGTTGGCCCGTGATTTACCTGCCCATATTAATGTGATCATGTAAAAATGTAGGATTTTATTTGGTAAACACTTATTTGGTAAGTATTTATTGGCTTACCAAAGAAGACATAATTTTATTTGGTTAGTCAATAACTAGTTGGGGTGGGGGGGGGGGACCGGTGAAAAAAAATCGGAGGTGGGTGAAAAAAAATCAAAGAAGGGAGAGGGAGGGCGAAACGTACGTAAGGTTGGACGAAAGACGAGCGAAACGCCTGAGAACAAAATAGGGAACCTTACGTTCTTTTTAAGTAGTAGAGATTGATGCCTTTTTTCCGGGGTTGCTGGCGTGAGTGCGGTGGGATTGATCTGTGTGCGTGTGTGTGCGTGCGTGTGTGTGTGTGAGAGAGAGAATGTAACAGCTAATATTCATATTTTTTTGAAAAGGAGGGTATTCCCCTTGCCTCTGCATCAGTCCATACACACCGCCATCTTTATTGAAAGGAGGTAGCAAACATCCGCAAAGTTATACAAAGTGCGAAAGAAAAGCCCAAGAACAGCTGGCCGATAACAAGATTACATGACTCATTCACATATCTTATTACTGGACCGCCATCCAAACCGGTTGAACATAACTCGTGCTACCATCTCCCACTGGATGCACCCAAAGTCCATGGACGCACGGGCCTCCGCACGTTGCAAGGTGCACAGCGTACGAATCCATCGTGTAGCTCTGAAGATAACCTACAAAAAACTTGAAAGTTTCATCCTGTTAAACACAATATCATTCCGACAATTCCTGATCGCCTACACTAAGGTACATACACCACATGTATTTGAGCCTTAAGTTTGGGGTGAACCCCGCAACCAGTTCTTGAACATATTCGTTATGCTAGTTGGTGGTGGCAAATTATAAGCTACATGGACGGTGCGCCAGATTAGAGTGGCAAATGGGCATGAAAGGGATAAATGATGTATTGTTTTCTCCTGGTCACAAAACAACATTTTTTACATCCCTGCCACCTGCGCTTTGTCAGATTGTCTTTTGTTAATACCACACATCTGTGTCGGTACCACATGAAAATCTTTATTTTTAACGGCATTTTGATCTTCCAGATGTATTTGTTGCGAAAAACTGGGCCAGTGTTGATGAGGTCGGCATCCATGCATTTAACAGAAAAAACACCAAAAGTATGCAACTTCCAATGGAATACATTGGGTTCCTGCGACAAGTTGATCGTCATCAACCTATGGACTAGATGTAACCACGCCGTCCACTTGTCCCCGATAAGCGGCCGTCGAAATTTGATATTCAACGGAGTCGAGCCTAACACTGAAGCAACAAAACCATCTTTCCGTTGTACAATCTTATATAGGTTCAGATATTGTAGGCCAAGCAGCACATATTCAAGCCATGTATCTTCCCAAAATCTCATGATGAGGCCATCGCCCACAGCGAATGACCCTCGGCGAAAGAACCCAGCCTTTACTCTCATCAAACCTTTCCAGAACGGAGAATTTAATGGTTTTGCCAACACTTGGGATAGAGTTTTGGACCGAAGGTACTTGTTTTGGAGGAACTCCTGCCAAACACCTTCCTCTGTAAGCAGCTTAAACAGCCATTTGCTGAGCAATCACTTATTCTTTATTTCAAGGTCCTCGGTCCCTAGACCTCCTTGATCCTTTGGTCCACACAGAATATCCCACTTAGCCAATCAATACTTCCTTTTATGCTCATCACATTGCCAAAAGAATCTGGATCTATAATAATCCAATCTTTTTCGCAATCCTTCGGGTATTTCAAAGAAGGATAGCATAAACATCGGTAAACTTGATCCTCGCCTACACTAAGGTACATACACCCACATGTATTTGAGCCTTAAGTTTGGGGTAAACCCCGCAACCACTTCTTGAACATATTCGTTATGCTAGTTGGTGGTGGCAAATTATAAGCTACATGGACGGTGCGCCAGATTAGAGTGGCAAATGGGCATGAAAGGGATAAATGATGTATTGTTTTCTCCTGGTCACAAAACAACATTTTTTACATCCCTGCCACCTGCGCTTTGCTAGATTGTCTTTTGTTAATACCACACATCTGTGTAGGTACCACATGAAAATCTTTATTTTTAACGGCATTTTGATCTTCCAGATGTATTTGTTGAGAAAAACTGGGCCAGTGTTGATGAGGTCGGCATACATGGATTTAACAGAAAAAACACCAAAAGTATGCAACTTCCAATGGAATACATTGGGTTCCTGCGACAAGTTGATCGTCATCAACCTATGGACCAGATGTAACCACGCCGTCCACTTGTCCCCGATAAGCGGCCGTCGAAATTTGATATTCAACGGAGTCGAGCCTAACACCAAAGCAACAAAACCATCTTTCCGTTGTACAATCTTATATAGGTTCAGATATTGTAGGCCAAGCAGCGCATCTTCAAGCCATGTATCTTCCCAAAATCTCATGATGAGTCCATCGCCCACAGCGAATGACCCTCTGCGAAAGAACTCAGCCTTTACTCTCATCAAACCTTTCCAGAACGGAGAATTTGATGGTTTTGCCAACACTTGGGATAGAGTTTTGGACCGAAGGTACTTGTTTTGGAGCAACTCCTGCCAAACACCTTCCTCTGTAAGCAGCTTAAACAGCCATTTGCTGAGCAATCACTTATTCTTTATTTCAAGGTCCTCGGTCCCTAGACCTCCTTGATCCTTTGGTTCACACAGAATATCCCACTTAGCCAATCAATACTTCCTTTTATGCTCATCACATTGCCAAAAGAATCTGGATCTATAATAATCCAATCTTTTTCGCACTCCTTCGGGTATTTCAAAGAAGGATAGCATAAACATCGGTAAACTTGATCCTCGCCTACACTAAGGTACATACACCCACATGTATTTGAGCCTTAAGTTTGGGGTGAAACCCGCAACCAGTTCTTGAACATATTCGTTATGCTAGTTGGTGGTGGCAAATTATAAGCTACATGGACGGTGCGCCAGATTAGAGTGGCAAATGGGCATGAAAGGGATAAATGATGTATTGTTTTCTCCTGGTCACAAAACAACATTTTTTACATCCCTGCCACCTGCGCTTTGCCAGATTGTCTTTTGTTAATACCACACATCTGTGTAGGTACCACATGAAAATCTTTATTTTTAACGGCATTTTGATCTTCTAGATGTATTCGTTGCGAAAAACTGGGCCAGTGTTGATGAGGTCGGCATACATGGATTTAATAGAAAAAACACCAAAAGTATGCAACTTCCAATGGAATACATTGGGTTCCTGCGACAAGTTGATCGTCATCAACCTATGGACCAGATGTAACCACGCCGTCCACTTGTCCCCGATAAGCGGCCGTCGAAATTTGATATTCAACGGAGTCGAGCCTAACACCGAAGCAACAAAACCATCTTTCCGTTGTACAATCTTATATAGGTTCAGATATTGTAGGCCAAGCAGCGCATCTTCAAGCCATGTATCTTCCCAAAATCTCATGATGAGGCCATCGCCCACAGCGAATGACCCTCTGCGAAAGAACTCAGCCTTTACTCTCATCAAACCTTTCCAGAACGGAGAATTTGACGGTTTTGCCAACACTTGGGATAGAATTTTGGACTGAAGGTACTTGTTTTGGAGCAACTCCTGCCAAACACCTTCCTCTGTAAGCAGCTTAAACAGCCATTTGCTGAGCAATCACTTATTCTTTATTTCAAGGTCCTCGGTCCCTAGACCTCCTTGATCCTTTGGTCCACACAGAATATCCCACTTAGCCAATCAATACTTCCTTTTATGCTCATCACATTGCCAAAAGAATCTGTATCTATAATAATCCAATCTTTTTCGCACTCCTTCGGGTATTTCAAAGAAGGATAGCATAAACATCGGTAAACTTGTGAGAACATCGTTGATAAGGACAAGGTGACCCCCATAGGACATGAGCATGCCCTTCCAACTGTTGAGCTTTTTTTTGAACCTGTCCTCGATACCCTTCCGCTCTTTGTTCAAGAGCTTGCGAAAATGAATTGGTATCCCGAGATACCAAAACAGAAACGAGCCCAACGCCCAACCGAAGAGTTGCTTGTATTGGTTCTCAACTATTTTGGCATTCCCAAAACAGAAGAGCTCACTTTTGTGGAAGTTAATCATAAGACCAGATAATTGCTCCAAGAGGTAGAGAATCATCTTCATATTAATAGCCTTTTCCAGATTATGTTCCATAAAAATGATGGTATCATCCACATACTATAGAATGAACATACCACCGTCCACCAAGTGAGGATGAGACCACCGACCCGACTGTCCTCTTTAGCCCTCGCAATGAGGATAGCCAGCATATCGGCAATGCTATTAAAGAGAATTGGCAACATTGGATCACCTTGCCACAATCCCTTATGGGTTTGAAAGTAATGACCGGTGTCATTATTAACCTTTACCTCGACTGCCACCCTGGATAAAAGTCTCTACCTACCGACGCCATGCTGGATCGAACTCCTTCATCCGCAGAGCTTGTTGCAAGAAAGGCCACTTGACCTTGTCGTAAGACTTCTCAAAATCAATCTTTAAGATAACTCCATCGAGTTTCTTAGAGTGAAGCTCATGAATAGTCTCATGCAGTACGACCACCCCTTTGAAGATGTGACGTCCTGGCATGAAGGCAGTCTGAGTCGGACAGACCATTGTGTGTGCAATGGCTATTAGCCTATTAGTACCCACCTTGGTAAAAACCTTAAAGCTAACATTAAGCAGATATTTTGGCCGAAATTGCTGGATCTGCACCATGTCCTCCTTTTTGGGGAGCAACATAATAATACCAAAGTTGAGCTTAAACATTGGCATCAAGTCCCCATTGATGACTTCCCAGAATCTCTGATAGAAGTCAGTAGAGAACCCGTCCGGTCCAGGGGCATTATTGCGTTCCATCTGGGAGATGGCATCCCATACTTCCTTCTTTGTAAAAAGCGCCATCAACCCAGCCTTCTCTTCCAGAGAGAGCTGTGAGATGTCACTAGTGATGTCCTCATTCATCGAGATGAAGTTGTACACAGGGCAACCGAACATGTGCTTATAATAGTTAGTAATGTATGCTTTGAGATGATCCTGACCCACAATTGTCCCATTCTCCTGCTCCAACTGGAAGATCCTTTTCTTGCAGTGCTTACCATTTGCAATCAAATGGAAATACTTTGTATTATTATCACCCTCCCGAATGTGCCTAACCATGGTACGTTGGGACCATTTGATGTCTTCCTCACGCATAAGCTTTGCAAGACTCTCATCTGCTTCCCTTTTAGCAGCTCATTCTACTGAATAAAGAGGAGGCGTTTCAGCTTTTATATCTAAAGCGTCAATGAGACCAAATAGTATTTCCTTCTATTTTCTATAGATGCCGCTAGCACACTTAGCCCAACCCCGCGGGAATTATCTAAGGTGATGGATCTTGTTCTGCCACCTATCAACATTGGAGGCACCTCTGTTATCTTTGACCCATTCGGCAACCACGAGCTCATAAAAGCCTTCCCTTTCGAACCAAGATAGCTCAAAGGAGAATGCCACCTTATTACCAATGTAGGCCACATCACCAGAGTCTAGAAGAAGAGCTATGGGATCAGATATCCTTCTCTGCAGTGCACAGACTGTGGAAATTTCTGCTCCCACTCAACGCCAGTGAGAACGCGATCTAACTTCTCATACGTTGGCGTCTGTAAGCTATTGGTTAAAGTGAACAGCTGGTCCGAGAGAACGATTTCTCTCAAATCCAGGCTCTCGATGATCGCATTAAAAATAAAAGGCCACCTAGCACTACTGCGGAAACCCTTATAGGTTTAACTACCATAATTTGCTTCCTGATATCCCTGGCTAATAGTACCAGATGATTGCTCACTAGCAAGTTGATGTGCATGTTAGATGAATTTCTGTTGGGCCCTGAAGAGCAAGGGTTTACAGTATCAAAAGAATCCACCCTTAGTACTGAGAACCAAGGTATCAATACATGGAGTTCTGCTACAATCCAATGATCCGCACCTGCACACAACTAAGAAACCTCTCTTGGTCCCCAACTTAGACTAGTGAGGTTGTCAATCTCACCAGCTTTGCTTGTTACAAGAATTAATGTTTCGTGTGTATGGAATTGATTTTTGTTTGCAATAAAAATAAAATTTAGAATATTAAAGAACAAAAAATAAAGTGAACGAGGTTGTTTTTAATGAGGAATAAAGGACCGGGATCCATAACTTCACTAGTGGCATCTCTCTTTAAAGCAGCAAATGTGTGGTGAACAAATTGCAGTTGCGTATCGATTAAATTGCAGTTTTTAGCCGGTCATCAAGGGAGGAGGCCGCCGGTCGGAACCCTAGCGACGGCGCGGAGGGTTGTGGCGGCGACGCGGACGGGGCTTAGGGAGAGGTGGGGGCGGGTGGGCCGCGGTGGTGCTTAGGGACAGGTGGGGGTGGGCGGGCGGTGGCGGCGGCGGTGCTTAAGAAGAGGTGGGGGGCGGGCGGGCTGGCGGCGGCGGTGGCGCATGGGCGGGCCGCCGCCGGCTCAAGGCTCAAACTGAATCGGGGACGCGGGGGGGGGGGGGGGAATGAATCGAGCTCGACTGGGGTTAGCGTTATGTCCCAAGCTATGCCGACGACATATATTTTTTTGTTTTTATTTAATTTTATCCAGGGCCTGCCACCTGTCCATGTATGCCGATGGCAGCCATCAGCATATCTTTTTTTTTGTTTTTTTATTTGTCCATCAATTATATTTTCATAATTCTCCTATTATTTTTTTATTATAACTTCACATTCCTATTAATTTCCCTATTGTTTTTATTATTATAATTTACCCGTGGGCCCCGCGCGGAGTGTCCCGCTCTAAGTGCACAACCTTCCTTCGGTGTTAGTGTCGTCCGTCAAGTCGGTCACACTTGGTAGCTGGGTATTGGCTATTTCAGCATCCCACCACACTTGAATACATATATTAGGAGACATTGGAAGTTTGGTGGGATTCCGACCCTACGAAGACCCCAGAGCGGCCGAACCCTGACCAGTTTGACCGACGTCCTCTACCCCTTTAACCGGCGTTGAACAACCGTTCACCAATGAACTTTTCTACTTGGTTGTCTTGGGTTAGGCCATAGGAACATGGAAAACCAAGTTTGAGCCCAAGTTACCACAAGATTCCCTCCGGTTGACCCGAAGTGGAAGTTTCCTCCTCTAAGTGCACAACCTTCTTTCGGTGTTAGTGCCGTCCGTGAAGTCGGTCACACTTGGTAGCTGGGTAATAATGGCTATTTTAACATCCCACCACACTTGTATACATATATTAGGACACAATGTAAGTTTTGGTGGGATTCCGACCAACTGATGACCCCACGGCGACCGAACCCTGACCCGTTTGACCGGCGTCGTCTACCCCTTTACCAGCGTCGAATGACGGTTCACCAATGGACTTTTCTACTTGGTTGTGTTAGGTTGGGCCATAGGAACATGGAAAACAAAGTTTGAGCCCAAGTTATCACAAGATTCCCTCCGGTTGACCCGAAGTGGGAGTTTCCCGCTCTATGTGCAGAACATTCCTGTAGGATACGTGTCGTCCATGAAGCGGGTCACACTTGGGAGTTAGGTATTGGCTATTTCAACATCCCACCACACTTGTATACATACATTAGGACACAATGAAAGTTTTGGTGGGATTCCGATCCTCGGAAGACCCTAGAGCGGCCGAACCCTGACCCGTTTGACCGGCGTCCTCTACCCCTTTGACCGGCGTCGGACGACGGTTGCCCAATGGACTTTTCTACTTGGTTGCATTAGGTTAGGCCATAGGAACATGGAAAACCAAGTTTGAGCCCAAGTTATCACAAGATTCCCTATAATTGACCCGAAGTGGGAGCTCTAAGTGCAGAACATTCCTGCGGGATACGTGTCGTCCGTGAAGCGGGTCACACTTGGGAGCTAGGTATTGGCTATTTCAACCTGCCACCACACATGTATACACATATTAGGACACAATGAAAGTTTTGGTGGGATTCCGACCCTCCGAAGACCCCAGAGCAGCCGAACCCTGACCCATTTGACCGGAGTCCTCTACCCCTTTGACCGTCGAACGACGGTTGACCAATGGACTTTTCTACTTGGTTGTGTTAGGTTAGGCCATAGGAACATGGAAAACCAAGTTTGAGCCCAAGTTAGCACAAGATTCCCTCCGATTGACCAAATGTGGGAGTTTCCCGCTCTAAGTGCAGAACATTCCTGCGGGATGCGTGTCGTCCATGAAGCGGGTAACACTTGGGAACTGGGTATTGGCTATTTCAACATCCTACCACACTTGTATACATATATTAGGACACAATGCAAGTTTTGGTGGGATTGTGAACCTCCGAACCCTGACCCGTTTGACCGGCGTCGAACGACGATTCACCAATGGACTTTTCTACTTTGTTGTGTTAGGTTAGGCTATTGGAACATTTAAAACCAAGTTTGAGCCCAAGTTATCACAAGATTCCCTCCGGTTGACCCAAAGTGGGAGTTTCCCGCTCTAAGTGCACAACCTTCCTGTGGGATACGTGTCGTCCTGAATCGGGTCACACTTGGGAGCTGGGTATTGGCTATTTCAACATCTCACCACACTTGTATACATATATTAGAACACAATGCAGGTTTTGTTGGGATTGCGACCCTCCGACGACCCCACAGTGACTGAACCCTGACCCGTTTGACCGTCGTTGTCTACCCTTTGACCGGCGTCGAACGACGGTTGACCAATGGACTTTTCTACTTGGTTGTGTTAGGTTAGGACATAGGAACATGGAAAACCAAGTTTGAGCCCAAGTTATCACAAGATTCCCTCCGGTTGACTCGAAGTGGGAGTTTCCTGCTCTAAGTGCAGAACATTCCAGCGGGATACGTGTCGGCCGTGAAGCGGGTCACACTTCGGAGCTGGATATTGGCTATTTCAACATCCCACCACAGTTGTATACATATATTAGGACACAATGCAAGTTTTGGTCGGATTGTGACCCTCCGACGACCCCACAGCGCCCGAAACCTGACTCGATTGACTGGCGTCGTCTACCCATTTGACCGGCGTCGAACGACGGTTGACCAATGCACTTTTCTACTTGGTTGTGTTAGGTTATGCCATAGGAAGATTGAAAACCAAGTTTGAGCCAAAGTTATCACAAGATTCCCTCCGGTTGACCCGAAGTGGGAGTTTCCCGCTCAAAGTGCAGAACATTCTGCGGGATACGTGTCGTCCGTGAAGCAGGTCCAACATCGGAGCTGGATATTGGCTATTTCAACATCCCACCATAGTTGTATACATATAGTAGGACACAATGCAAGTTTTGGTGGGATTGTGACCCTCCGACGACCCCACCGCGCCCGAAACCTGACCCGTTTGACTGGCGTCGTCTACCCGTTAGACCGGCATCGAAAGACGGTTGACCAATGGACTTTTCTACCTGGTTGTGTTAGGTTTGGCCATAGGAGCATGGAAAATCAAGTTAGAGCCCAAGTTATCACAAGATTCCCTACAGTTGACCCGAAGTGGGAGTTTCCCGCTCTAAGTGCACAACCTTCCTTCGGGATATCTGACGTCTGTGAAGTCGGTCATACTTGGTAGGTGGGTAATAATCGCTATTTTAACATCCCACCACACTTGTTTACATACATTAGGACACAATGCAAGTTTTGGTGGGATTCCGACCCTCTGATGACCCCACAGCGACCGAACCCTGACCCGTTTGACCGGCGTCCTCTACCCCTTTGACCGGCGTCGAACGACGGTTGACCAATGGACTTTTTGACTTGGTTGCATTAGGTTAGGCCATAGGAACATGGAAAACAAAGTTTGAGCCCAAGTTATCACAATATTCCCTCCAATTGACCCGAAGTGGGAGTTTCCCGCTCTAAGTGCAGAACATTCCTGCGGGATACGTGTCGTCCGTGAAACGGGTCACACTTGGGAGCTAGGTATTGGATATTTCAACATGCCACCACACTTGTATACATATATTAGGACACAACGAAAGTTTTCGTGGGATTCCGACCCTCCAAAGACCCTAGAGCGGCCGAACCAAGACCCATTTGACCGGCGACCTCTACCCCTTTGACCGGCGTTGAACGACGGTTGACCAATGGACTTTTCTACTTGATTGTGTTAGGTTAGGCCATAGGAACATGGTAAACCAAGTTTGAACCCAAGTTAGCACAAGATTCCCTCCGATTGACCCGAAGTAGGAGTTTCCCGCTCTAAGTGCAGAACATTCCTGCGGGATACATGTCGTCCGTGAAGCGGGTCACACTTGGGAGCTGGGTATTGGCTATTTCAACATCATACCACACTTGTATACATATATTAGGACACAATGCAAGTTTTGGTGGGATTGTGAACCTCCGTACCCTGACCCGTTTGATTGGCGTCCTCTACCCCTTTGACCGGCGTCGAACGACGGTTCACCAATTGACTTTTCTACTTGGTTGTGTTAGGTTAGGCTATTGGAACATGTAAAACCAAGTTTGATCCCAAGTTATCACAAAATTCCCTCCGGTTGACCCGAAGAGGGAGTTTCCCGCTCTAAGTGCACAACCTTCCTGCGGGATACGTGTCGTCCATGAAGCGGGTTACACTTGCGAGCTGGGTATTGGCTATTTCAACATCCCACCACACTTTTATACATATATTAGGACACAATGCAGGTTTTGGTGGGATTGCAACCCTCCGACAACCCCACAGTGACTGAACCCTGACCCGTTTGACCGTCGTTGTCTACCCTTTGACCGGCGTCGAACGACGGTGGACCAATGGACTTTTCTACTTGCTTGAGTTAGGTTAGGTCATAGGAACTAGGAAAACCAAGTTTGAGCCCAAGTTATCACAAGATTCCCTCCGGTTGAGCCGAAGTGGGAGTTTCCCGCTCTAAGTGCAGAACATTCCTGCGGTATACGTGTCGTCCGTGAAGCGGGTCCCACTTCGGAGCTGGATATTGGCTATTTCAACATCCCACCACAGTTGTTACATATATTAGGACACAATGCAAGTTTTGGTGGGATTGTGACCCTCCGACGACCCCACAGCGCCCGAAACCTGACCCATTTGACTAGCGTCATCTACCCGTTTGACCGGCGTCGAACGACGGTTTTCCAATGGACTTTTCTACTTGGTTGTGTTAGGTTAGGCCATAGGAGCATGGAAAATCAAGTTTGAGCCCAAGTTATCACGAGATTCCCTCCGGTTGACCCTAGGTGGGAGTTTCCCGCTCTAAGTGCTGAACATTCCTGCAGAATATGTGACGTCCGTGAAACGGGTCACACTTGGGAGCTGGGTATTGGCTATTTCAACATCCCACCACACTTGTATACATATATTAGGACATAATGCAAGTTTTGGTGGGATTGTGACCCTCCGAACCCTGACCCGTTTGACCGGCATCGTCAACCCCTTTGACCGGCGTCGAACGACAGTTCACCAATGGACTTTTCTACATGTTTGTGTTAGGTTAGGCTATAGTAACATGTAAAACCAAGTTTGAGCCCAAGTTATCACTAGATTCCCTCCGGTTGACCCGAAGTGGGAGTTTCCCTCTCTAAGTGCGCAATCTTCCCGCAGGACACGTGTCATCCGTGAAGCGGGTCACATTTGGTCGCTAGGTATTGGCTATTTCAACATCCCACCACACTTGTATACATTTGTTAGGACACAACACAAGTTTTGGTGGGATTTCGACCCTCCGAAGAGCCCAGAGCGGCCAAACCCTGACCCGTTTGACCGGCGTCGAATGACGGTTTACCAATGGACTTTTCTACTTGGTTGTGTTAGGTTAGGCCATAGGAACATGGAAAACCAAGTTTGAGCCCAAGTTATCACAAGATTCCCTCCGGTTGACCCGAAGTGGGAGTTTCCCGCTCTAAGTGCAGAACATTCTTGCAGGATACGTGTCGTCCGTGAAGCGGGTCACACTTGGGAGCTAGGTATTGGCTATTTCAACATCCCACCACAATTGTATACATATATTGGGACACAATGGAAGTTTTGGTGGGATTCCGACCCTCCGAAGACCCCAGAGCGGCCGAACCCGGACCCGTTTGACCGGCGTCGAATGACGGTTGACTAATGGACTTTTCTACTTGGTTGTGTTAGGTTAGGCCATAGGAACTTGGAAAACCAAGTTTGAGCCCAAGTTATCACAAGATTCCCTCCGATTGACCCGAAGTGGGAGTTTCCCGCTCTAAGTGCAGAACATTCCTGCAGGATACGTGTCGTTCGTGAAGCGGGTCACACTTGGGAGCTGGGTATTGGCTACTTCAACATCCCACCACAGTTGTATACATATATAAGGACACAATGCAAGTTTTGGTGGGATTGTGACCCTTCGAACCCTGACCCGTTTGACAGACGTCCTCTACCCCTTTGACCGGCGTCGAACGAGGGCTAACCAATGGACTTTTCTACTTGGTTGTGTTAAGTTAGGCCATAGGAACATGTAAAACCAAGTTTGAGCCCAAGTTATCACAAGATTCCCTCCGGTTGACGCGAAGTGGGAGTTTCCCGCTCTAAGTGCACAACCTTCCTGCGGGACACGTGTCGTCCGTGAAGCGGGTCACACTTGGGAGCTGGGGATCGGCTATTTCAACATCCCACCACACTTGTATACATATGTTAGGACACAATCCAAGTTTTGGTGGGATTCCGACCCTCCGAAGACCCCACAGTGGCCGGACCCTGACCTGTTTAGCCGGCGTCGAACGACATTTGACCAATGGACTTTTCTACTTGGTTGTGTTAGGTTAGGCCATAGGAATATGGAAAACCTAGTTTGAGCCCAAGTTATCACAAGATTCCCTCCGGTTGACCCGAAGTGGGAGTTTTCCGCTCTATGTGCAGAACATTCCTGCGGGATACGTGTCGTCCGTGAAGCAGGTCACACTTGGGAGCTGGGTATTTGCTATTTCAATATCCCACCACACTTGTATATGTATATTAGTACACAATGCAAGTTTGGGTGGGATGGCGACCCTCCGAAGAGCCCACAGCGACCGAACCCTGACCCATTTGACCGGCGTCGTCTATCCCTTTGACCGGCGTCGAGCGACGGTTGACCAATGGACTTTTCTACTTGGTTGTGTTAGGTTAGGCCATAGGAACATGGAAAACCAAGTTTGAGCCCAAGTTGTCACAAGTTTCCCTCCGGTTGACCCGAAGTGGGAGTTTCCCGCTCTAAGTGTAGAACATTCCTGCAGGATACGTGTTGTCCGTGAAGTGGGTCACACTTGGAAGCTGGCTATTGGATATTTCAACATCCCACCACACTTGTATACATATATTAGGACACAATGCAAGTTTTGGTGGGATTACGACACTTCAAAGACCCCACAGCGGCTGAACACTGACCCGTTTGACCGGCGTCGTCTACCCCTTTGACCGGCATCGAACGATGGTTGACCAATGAACTTTTCTACTTGGTTGTGTTAGGTTACGCCATAGGAACATGGAAAACCAAGTTTGAGCCCAAGTTATCACAAGATTCCATATGGTTGACCCGAAGTGGGAGTTTCCCGCTCTAAGTGCACAACCTTCCTGCATGATACCTGTCGTCCGTGAAGCGGGTCACACTTGGGAGCTGGTTATTGGTTATTTCGACATCCCACCACACTTGTATACATATGTTAGGACACAATGCAAGTTTTGGTGGGATTCCGACCCTCCGAAGACCCCACAGTGGCCGGACCCTAACCTGTTTGACCGGCGTCGAACACCTCTTTGACCGGCATCAAACGACATTTGACCAATGGACTTTTCTACTTGGTTGTGTTAGGTTAGGCCATAGGAACATGGAAAACCAAGTTTGAGCCCAAGTTATCATAAGATTCCCTCTGGTTGACCCGAAGTGAGAGTTTTCCCCTCTAATTGCAGAACATTCCTAAGTGGCAGCGCATGTGTGTGAAGGAGGTCACAATTGGGTCATGTGTATTGGATCTTTCCACCCCAAACCACACTTATGTACATATGCTAGGGCCTCATGCAAGTTTTGGAGGGATTCCGACGCTCCGTATTCCCGTTTCGGGTGAAACCCTAGCCTGTGGGCCCAGCGTGGTCTACCCCTTTGACCGGCTTCGAAAGAGGGTTGACCAATGAACTTTTCCATTTGTTTGTGTTGGGGTAGGTCATAGCCACATGGAAAAACACATTTGGGCCCAAGATTCAAAAATATTCCTTCCGGTTTACCCATGGTGGCAGTTCCCCCTCTAAGTGCCGAACCTTCCTGAGTGGCAGTGCTTGTGTGTGAAGGTGGTCACACTCGGGACATGTGTATTGGATCTTTCCACCACAAACCACACTTATGCACATATGCTAGGGCCACATGCAAGTTTTGGAGGGATTACGATGCTCCGAAGCCCCGTTTTGGGCGGCACCCTAGCTTGTGGGCCCCGCGTGGTCTACCCCTTTGATCGGCTTCGGAAGGGGGGTGACCGATCGACTTTTTCACTTGGTTGTGTTGAGTAAGGTCATAGCCACATGGAAAAACACATTTGGGCCAAAGATTCAAAGATATTCCCTCCGGTTTACCCATGGCGGGAGTTCCCCCCTCTAAGTGCCACACCTTCCTGAGTGGCAGTGCATGTGTAAAAACAGTATTTTTAAAATCTTTGAAACTTTCTGATGCAAATAGATATAAAAAATATACAAAAAAGTCAAAACAAAAGTGGTTTTTTACAAATTTGAAACAAACATGATTTTAGTTTGTTCAAATTTGAAAACATAGTATATCAACAGAATCCTTACAAGATTCTGATCCAAAAACATATAAAATTTGTCAAAATCGATGCAAGTACAAATTACTTGTGATTTTCACAAAGTATAAGGACCTGTTTGCAAAAGTACATGAGGTTGCATTTTTAACATATTCAAAAACAAAAACAAAGTTGATATTCATAATCTATGAAAAATTCTACCCCCAATTGATATATAATTTGTATATGTTTAAGTTTATATTAGTCGGATTTGAATTAATCAAATTCAAACATTTTTTAAAAAACAAAAAATTTAATTCAAAAATAAAACAGAAAAATACTTTGCCAACGGCCACCGTTAGGGCCGTCGGCGTAGATGTAACGGCATCAGCCTTCTGTCAGCCAACGGGTCGCTAGCGCCACGTGTCAAGTGCTATGCCGACGGCCTTAGGTTTGCGGACGGTAGCCCTCGGCAAATCGGAATATTTGCCGACGGCCCTGGTTTGCCGACGGCCGAGCTGGCAAAACCGTCGGCTTAGATCTACATTTGCCGACGGCGAAGATTTGCCGATGGTTTTTCTGGAACCATCGACGTATTACTATGTAAGCTGACGGCCAAGCCGTCGGCATATCTTTTGCCGTCGGCAACAAGGCTGATTCCTGTAGTGCTGTCACTTTGGTTTGGAAACTCCGGCAACAACTACTGACTTAGCAGAAATGTTGACTGAAAGAGAGTCAATGCTGGAACTACTTCGTCAACACCTGATCAAAGCGCAACATCAGATGAAACGTCAAGCTAACAAGCACCGTAGCGAACGATCATTTGAAGTGGGCGATCAAATCTACCTGAAAGTCCAGCCATACTTGCAGAATTCATTGGCTGCACGGCGCAATCACAAGCTATCTCTCAAATATTATGGTCCTTACAAGGTGTTGCAGAAAGTTGGAGCTGTTTGCTATCGCCTGGAGCTACCACCACAGTCCAAGATACACGACGTCATACATGTTTCTCAGCTGAAGAAATTTTTACCGCCTAACACTGAGGCGGAGCAAGACACTTCTATACCAGCTCCACGGGAATTGTCGCTTCTAACTCCGTCAAGCATTCTGCAAGGTAAGCTGGTGTCCATCGGCGGCAAGACCACTCCTTGGGTGAAGGTGCTTTGGGTGGGACGGCCGACCACTCATGATACTTGGGAGGATGCTTTTGCTCTGGGCCATCATTTTCCTCTTCTGACAACTTGGGGGTAAGTCGCTGCTCAAGGGGTGGGGAATGTCATGGCATGGCCCAGCCCAGGACAAATGCCCAAGGCCACTCGACGTAACAGAAGACTGGCTCGTGCATTTGAAACCCAACGCAAGGAAGGAGACTCGAGTTATATGAAGCTGAACAAGGGAAGAGAAGGTGTCGAAGAACGAGAACCTAAACTCATTTCTCTGTTTCTCTATCTGTTCCTCCTTCTTCCTCCCCTCTCCATGTATCCCAAACCTTACCAGAGAGAGTAAACCCTAGCGAGTGCATAACAGCCAGTGCAATCTACAACGACAGGGATGGCTTGTTTTACACACTATGCATGGGTGGCGTCGTGTGCACTTTCGACCTGAGCAACCCGTCATCCCCGGTGGGGCGGGCCATAGCATACGGTACATCCCCGGTGAGGTTGCTAGGCACTCGCACTACCTCGTGTTCCTCCTGCTGTTGACGAGGCGCTTCGCCAGGGCTTTGGACACCCCGCCTGGTGGTGGCATTGCCAGAACCGGCATTAGGATATACAAGCTTCGCGGTTGGGATTGGGCAGGCATGGGTGACAACGCTCTCATCCTCGACCAAAACTCGCCGGTGTGCCTCTCGATCAAGGACTATCCCATGTTGCGTCCGAACTGCACCTATCTGACCGACGATCTTCTATCTGACAGACGATCTTCAACCAGACAACACGTCTATCAGGCGGCGCAACATCGGCGTCTGGGATTTCGAGACCGGGAGCCTGCAGAAGCTTGACCGGCGTCGAGCGACGGTTGACCAATGGACTTTTCTACTTGGTTGTGTTAGGTTAGGCCATAGGAACATGGAAAACCATGTTTGAGCCCAAGTTGTCACAAGATTCCCTCCGGTTGACCCGAAGTGGGAGTTTCCCGCTCTAAGTGCAGAACATTCCTGCAGGATATGTGTTGTCCATGAAGTGGGTCACACTTGGAAGCTGGGTATTGGCTATTTCAACATCCCACCACACATGTATACATATATTAGGACACAATGAAAGTTTTGGTGGGATTCCGACCCTCCGAAGACCCCAGAGCGGCCGAACCCTGACCCATTTGACCGGCGTCCTCTACCCCTTTGACCGTCGAACGACGGTTGACCAATGGACTTTTCTACTTGGTTGTGTTAGGTTAACCTATTGGAACATTTAAAACCAAGTTTGAGCCCAAGTTATCTCAAGATTCCCTCCGGGTGACCCGAAGTGGGAGTTTCCCACTCTAAGTGCACAACCTTCCTGCGGGATACGTGTCGTCCATGAATCGGGTCACACTTGGGAGTTGGGTACTGGCTATTTCAACATCTCACCACACTTGTATACATATATTAGGACACAATGCAGGTTTTGGTCGGATTGTGACCCTCCGACGACCCCACAGCGCCCGAAACCTAACCCGTTTGACTGGCGTCGTCTACCCATTTGACCGGCGTCGAACGACGGTTGACCAATGGACTTTTCTACTTGGTTGTGTTAGGTTAGGCCATACGAAGATGGAAAACCAAGTTTGAGCCCAAGTTATCACTAGATTCCCTCCGGTTGACCCGAATTGAGAGTTTCCCGCTCTAAGTGCAGAACATTCATGCGGCATACGTGTCGTCCGTGAAGCAGGTCACACATCGGAGCTGGATATTGGCTATTTCAACATCCCACCATAGTTGTATACATATATTAGGACACAATGCAAGTTTTGGTGGGATTGTGACCCTCCGACGACCTCACCGCGCCTGAAACCTGACCCGTTTGACTGGCGTCGTCTACCCGTTTTCCCGGTGTCGAACGACGGTTGACCAATGGACTTTTCTACCTGGTTGTGTTATGTTAGGCCATAGGAGCATGGAAAATCAAGTTAGATCCCAAGTTATCACAAGATTCCCTACGGTTGACCTGAAGTGGGAGTTTCCCGCTCTAAGTGCAAAACCTTCCTCCGGGATATCTGTCGTCTGTGAAGTCGGTCACACTTCGTAGGTGGGTAATAATGGCTATTTTAACATCGCACCACACTTGTTTACATACATTAGGATACAATGCAAGTTTTGGTGGGATTCCGCCCCTCTGATGACCCCACAGCGACCGAACCCTGACCCGTTTGACCGGCGTCGTCTACCCCTTTACCGGCGTCGAACGACGGTTCACCAATGGACTTTTCTACTTGGTTGTGTTAGGTTGGGCCATAGGAACATGGAAAACAAAGTTTGAGCCCAAGTTATCACAAGATTCCCTCCGGTTGACCCGAAGTGGCAGTTTCCCGCTCTAAGTGCAGAACATTCCTGCAGTATACGTGTCGTCCGTGAAGCGGGTCATACTTGGGAGTTAGGTATTGGTATTTCAACATCCCACCACACTTGTATACATATATTAGGACACAATGCAAGTTTTGGTGGGATTCCGACCCATCGAAGACCACAGAGCGGCCGAACACTGACCCGTTTGACCGGCGTCGTCTACCCCTTTGACCGGCGTCGAACGACGGTTGACCAATGGACTTTTTACTTGGTTGCATTAGGTTAGGCCATAGGAACATGGAAAACCAAGTTTGAGCCCAAGTTATCACAAGATTCCCTCCAATTGACCCGAAGTGGGAGTTTCCCGCTCTAAGTGCAGAACATTCCTACGGGATACGTGTCGTCCGTGAAGCGGGTCACACTTGGGAGCTCGGTATTGGCTATTTCAACATGCCACCACACTTGTATACACACAATGAAAGTTTTCGTGGGATTCCGACCCTCCAAAGACCCTAGAGCGGCCGAACCAAGACCCATTTGACCGGCGATCTCTACCCCTTTGACCGGCGTCGAACGACGGTTGACCAATGGAATTTTCTACTTGGTTGTGTTAGGTTAGGCCATAGGAACATGGAAAACCAAGTTTGAACCCAAGTTAGCACAAGATTCCCTCCGATTGACCCGAAGTGGGAGTTTCCCGCTCTAAGTGCAGAACATTCCTACGGGATACATGTCGTCCGTGAAGCGGGTCACAGTTGGGAGCTGGGTATTGGCTATTTCAACATCCTACCACACTTGTATACAGATATTAGGACACAATGCAAGTTTCGGTGGGATTGTGAACCTCCGAACCCTGACCCGTTTGATTCGCGTCCTCTACCCCTTTGACCGGCGTCGAACGACGGTTCACCAATGGACTTTTCTACTTGGTTGTGTTAGGTTAGACTATTGGAACATGTAAAACCAAGTTTGAGCCCAAGTTATCACAAAATTCCCTCCGGTTGACCCGAATTGGGAGTTTCCCGCTCTAAGTGCACAACCTTCCTGCGGGATACGTGTCGTCCATGAATCGGGTCACACTTCGGAGCCGGGTATTGGCTATTTCAACATCCCACCGCACTTGTATACATATATTAGGACACAATGCAGGTTTTGGTGGGATTGCAAACCTCCGACAACCCCAGAGTGACTGAACCCTGACCCGTTTGACCGTCGTTGTCTACCCTTTGACCGGCGTCGAACGACGGTTGACCAATGGACTTTCTACTTGCTTGAGTTAGGTTAGGCCATAGGAACTTGGAAAACCAAGTTTGAGCCCAAGTTATCACAAGATTCCCTCCGGTTGAGCCGAAGTGGGAGTTTCCCGCTCTAAGTGCAGAACATTCCTGCGGGATACGTGTCATCCGTGAAGCGGGTCACACTTCGGAGCTGGATATTGGCTATTTCAACATCCCACCACAGTTGTTACATATATTAGGACACAATGCAAGTTTTGGTGGGCTTGTGACCCTCCGACGACCCCACAGCGCCCGAAACCTGACCCGTTTGACTAGCGTCGTCTACCCGTTTGACCGGCGTCGAACGACGGTTGACCAATGGACTTTTCTACTTGGTTGTGTCAGGTTAGGCCATAGGAGCATGGAAAATCAAGTTTGAGCCCAAGTTATCACGAGATTCCCTCCGGTTGACCCTAGGTGGGAGTTTCCCGCTATAAGTGCTGAACAATCCTGCAGAATATGTGACGTCCGTGAAACGGTTCATACTTGGGAGCTGGGTATTGGTTATTTCAACATCCCACCACACTTGTATACATATATTAGGACACAATGCAAGTTTTGGTGGGATTGTGACCCTCCGAAGACCCCACAGTGCCCGAACCCTGACCCGTTTGGCCAGCGTCGTCTACTCCTTTGACCGGCGTTGAACGATGGTTGACCAATGGACTTTTCTACTTGGTTGTGTTATGTTAGGCCATAGAAACATTGAAAACCAAGTTTGAGCCGAACTTATCACAAGAGTCCCTCCGGTTGACCCGAATTGGGAGTTTCCCGATCTAAGTGCAGAACATTCCTGCGGGATACGTGTCGTCCGTGAAGCGGGTCACACTTGGAAGCTGGGTATTGGCTATTTCAACATCCCACCACACTTGTATACATATATTAGGACACAAAGCAAGTTTTGGTGGGATTGTGACCCTCCGAACCCTGACCCGTTTGACCGGCATCGTCAACCCCTTTGACCGGCGTCGAACGACACTTCACCAATGGACTTTTCTACTTGGTTGTGATAGGTTAGGCCATAGGAACATGTAAAACCAAGTTTAAGCCCAAGTTATCCCTAGATTCCCTCCGGTTGACCCGAAGTGGGAGTTTCCCGCTCTAAATGCGCAATCTTCCCGCAGGACACGTGTCGTCCGTGAAGCGGGTCACACTTGGGAGCTGGGTATTGGCTAATTCAACATCCCACCACACTTGTATACATATGTTAGGACACAACACAAGTTTTGGTGGGATTTCGACCGTCCGAAGAGCCCAGAGCGGCCAAACCCTGACCCGTTTGACCGGCGTCCTCTACCCCTTTGACCGGCGTCGAATGACGGTTGACCAATGGACTTTTCTACTTGGTTGTGTTAGGTTAGACCATAGGAACATGGAAAACCAAGTTTGAGCCCAAGTTATCACAAGATTCCCTCTGGTTGACCCGAAGTGGGAGTTTCCCGCTCTAAGTGCAGAACATTCTTGCAGGATACGTGTCGTCCGTGAAGCGGGTCACACTTGGGAGCTAGGTATTGGCTATTTCAACATCCCACCACAATTGTATACATATATTAGGACACAATGCAAGTTTTGGTGGGATTCCGACCCTCCGAAGACCCCAGAGCGGCCGAACCCGGACCCGTTTGACCGGCGTCGAATGACGGTTGACTAATGGACTTTTCTACTTGGTTGTGTTAAGTTAGGCCATAGGAACTTGGAAAACCAAGTTTGAGCCCAAGTTATCACAAGATTCCCTCCGATTGACCCGAAGTGGGAATTTCCCGCTCTAAGTGCAGAAAATTCCTACAGGATATGTGTCGTTCGTGAAGCGGGTCACACTTGGGAGCTGGGTATTGGCTACTTCAACATCCCACCACAGTTGTATACATATATAAGGACACAATGCAAGTTTTGGTGGGATTGTGACACTTCGAACCCTGACCCGTTTGACAGACGTCCTCTACCCCTCTGACCGGCGTCGAACAAGGGCTCACCAATGGACTTTTCTACTTGGTTGTGTTAGGTTAGGCCATAGGAACATGTAAAACCAAGTTTGAGCCCAAGTTATCACAAGATTCCCTTCGGTTGACGCGAAGTGGGAGTTTCCCGCTCTAAGTGCACAACCTTCCTGCGGGATACGTGTCGTCCGTGAAGCGGGTCACACTTGGGAGCTGGGGATCGGCTATTTCAACATCCCAGCACACTTGTATACATATGTTAGGACACAATGCAAGTTTTGGTGGGATTCCGACCCTCCGAAGACCCCACAGTGGCCGGACCCTGACCTGTTTAGCCGGCGTCGAACGACATTTGACCAATGGACTTTTCTACTTGGTTGTGTTAGGTTAGGCCATAGTAATATGGAAAACCTAGTTTGATCCCAAGTTATCACAAGATTCCCTCCGGTTGACCCGAAGTGGGAGTTTCCCGCTCTATGTGCAGAACATTCCTGCGGGATACGTGTCGTCCGTGAAGCAGGTCACACTTGGGAGCTGGGTATTTGTTATTTCAATATCCCACCACACTTGTATATGTATATTAGTACACAATGCAAGTTTTGGTGGGATGGCGACCCTCCGAAGAACCCACAGCGACCGAACCCTGACCCATTTGACCGGCGTCGTCTATCCCTTTGACCGGCGTCGAGCGACGGTTGACCAATGGACTTTTCTACTTGGTTGTGTTAGGTTAGGCCATAGGAACATGGAAAACCAAGTTTGAGCCCAAGTTGTCACAAGATTCCCTCCGGTTGACCCGAAGTCGGAGTTTCCCGCTCTAAGTGCAGAACATTCCTGCAGGATACGTGTCGTCCGTGAAGCGGGTCACACTTGGGAGCTGGGTATTGGCTATTTCAACATCCCACCACACTTGTATACATATGTTAGGACACAACACAAGTTTTGGTGGGATTTCGACCGTCCGAAGAGCCCAGAGCGGCCAAACCCTGACCCGTTTGACCGGCGTCCTCTACCCCTTTGACCGGCGTCGAATGACGGTTGACCAATGGACTTTTCTACTTGGTTGTGTTAGGTTAGACCATAGGAACATGGAAAACCAAGTTTGAGCCCAAGTAATCACAAGATTCCCTCTGGTTGACCCGAAGTGGGAGTTTCCCGCTCTAAGTGCAGAACATTCTTGCAGGATACGTGTCGTCCGTGAAGCGGGTCACACTTGGGAGCTAGGTATTGGCTATTTCAACATCCCACCACAATTGTATATATATAGTAGGACACAATGCAAGTTTTGGTGGGATTCCGACCCTCCGAAGACCCCAGAGCGGCCGAACCCGGACCCGTTTGACCGGCGTCGAATGACGGTTGACTAATGGACTTTTCTACTTGGTTGTGTTAAGTTAGGCCATAGGAACTTGGAAAACCAAGTTTGAGCCCAAGTTATCACAAGATTCCCTCCGATTGACCCGAAGTGGGAATTTCCCGCTCTAAGTGCAGAACATTCCTACAGGATACGTGTCGTTCGTGAAGCGGGTCACACTTGGGAGCTGGGTATTGGCTACTTCAACATCCCACCACAGTTGTATACATATATAAGGACACAATGCAACTTTTGGTGGGATTGTGACACTTCGAACCCTGACCCGTTTGACAGACGTCCTCTACCCGTTTGACCGGCGTCGAGCGACGGTTGACCAATGGACTTTTCTACTTGGTTGTGTTAGGTTAGGCCATAGGAACATGGAAAACCAAGTTTGAGCCCAAGTTGTCACAAGATTCGCTCCGGTTGACCCGAAGTGGGA
The DNA here is from genome assembly GCA_039707655.1 of Elymus sibiricus. Lineage (NCBI taxonomy): Eukaryota > Viridiplantae > Streptophyta > Magnoliopsida > Poales > Poaceae > Elymus > Elymus sibiricus. The sequence continues at coordinate 22,803,657 of CM077664.1, forward strand.
GTTTCCCGCTCTAAGTGCACAACATTCCTACAGGATACGTGTTGTCCGTGAAGTGGGTCATACTTGGAAGCTGGGTATTTGCTATTTCAACATCCCACCACACTTGTATACATATATTAGGACACAATGCAAGTTTTGGTGGGATTACGACCCGCCGAAGACCCCACAGCGGCTGAACACTGACCCGTTTGACCGGCGTCATCTACCCCTTTGACCGGCATCGAACGATGGTTGACCAATGAACTTTTCTACTTGGTTGTGTTAGGTTACGCCATAGGAACATGGAAAACCAAGTTTGAGCCCAACTTATCACAAGATTCCCTATGGTTGACCCGAAGTGGGAGTTTCCCGCTCTAAGTGCACATCCTTCCAGCGGGATACCTGTCGTCCATGAAGCGGGTCACACTTGGGAGCTGGGTATTGGTTATTTCGACATCCCACCACACTTGTATACATATGTTAGGACACAATGCAAGTTTTGGTGGGATTCCGACCCTCCGAAGACCCCACAGTGACCGGACCCTGACCTGTTTGACCGGCGTCAAACGACATTTGACCAATGGACTTTTCTACTTGGTTGTGTTAGGTTAGGCCATAGGAACGTGGAAAACCAAGTTTGAGCCCAAGTTATCATAAGATTCCCTCCGGTTGACCCGAAGTGAGAGTTTTCCCCTCTAATTGCAGAACATTCCTAAGTGGCAGCGCATGTGTGTGAAGGAGGTCACACTCGGGTCATGTTTATTGGATCTTTCCACCCCAAACCACACTTATGTACATATGCTAGGGCCACATGCAAGTTTTGGAGGGATTCCGACGCTCCGTAGGCCCGTTTTGGGTGAAACCGTAGCCTGTGGGCCCAGCGTGGTCTACCCCTTTGACCGGCTTCGAAAGAGGGTTGACCAATGAACTTTTCCATTTGTTTGTGTTGGGGTAGGTCATAGCCACATGGAAAAACACATTTGGGCCCAAGATTCAAAAATATTCCTTCCGGTTTACCCGTGGTGGCAGTTCCCCCTCTAAGTGTCGAACCTTCCTGAGTGGCAGTGCTTGTGTGTGAAGGTGGTCACACTCGGGACATGTGTATTGGATCTTTCCACCACAAACCACACTTATGCACATATGCTAGGGCCACATGCAAGTTTTGGAGGGATTACAATGCTCCGAAGCCCCGTTTCGGGCGGCACCCTAGCTTGTGGGCCCCGCGAGGTCTACCCCTTTGATCGGCTTCGGAAGGGGGGTGACCGATCGACTTTTTCACTTGGTTGTGTTGAGTTAGGTCATAGCCACATGGAAAAACACATTTGGGCCAAAGATTCAAAAATATACCCTCCGGTTTACCCATGGCGGGAGTTCCCCCCTCTAAGTGCCACACCTTACTGAGTGGCAGTGCATGTGTAAAAACATTATTTTTAAAATCTTTGAAACTTTCTGATGCAAATACATATAAAATTTGCCTCATTTGGCCAAGGAATAAAAATATACAAAAAAGTCAAAACAAAAGGGGTTTTTTGCAAATTTGAAGCAAACATGATTTTAGTTTGTTCAAATTTGAAAACATAGTATATCAACAGAATCCTTTCAAGATTCTGATCCAAAAACATATAAAATTTGTCAAAATCGATGCAAGTACAAATTACTTGTGATTTTGACAAAGTATAAGGACATGTTTGCAAAAGTACATGAGGTTGCATTTTTAACATATTCAAAAACAAAAACAAAGTTGATATTCATAATCTATGAAAAATTCTACCCCAGATTGATATATAATTTGTATATGTTTAAGTTTAGATTAGTCGGATTTGAATTAATCAAATTCGAACATTTTTTAAAAAACAAAAATTTAAATTCAAAAATAAAACAGAAAAATACTTTGCCAACGGCCACCGTTAGGGCCGTCGGCATAGATGTAACGGCATCAGCCTTCTGTCAGCCAAAGGGTCGCTGGCGCCACGTGTCAGGTGCTATGCCGACGGCCTTAGGTTTGCGGACGGTAGCCCTCGACAAATCGGAATATTTGCCGATGGCCCTGGTTTGCCGACGGCCGGGCTGGCAAAACCGTCGGCTTAGATGTACATTTGCCGACGGCGAAGATTTGCCGATGGTTTTTCTGGAACCATCGGCGTATTACTATGTGTGCCGACGGCCAAGCCGTCGGCCTATCTTTTGCCGTCGGCAACAAGGCTGATTCCTGTAGTGCTGTCACTTTGGTTTGGAAACTCCGGCAACAACTACTGACTTAGCAGAAATGCTGACTGAAAGAGAGTCAATGCTGGAACTACTTCGTCAACACCTGATCAAAGCGCAACATCAGATGAAACGTCAAGCTAACAAGCACCGTAGCGAACGATCATTTGAAGTGGGCGATCGGGTCTACCTGAAAGTCCAGCCATACTTGCAGAATTCATTGGCTGCACGGCGCAATCACAAGCTATCTCTCAAATATTATGGTCCTTACAAGGTGTTGCAGAAAGTTGGAGCTGTTTGCTATCGCCTGGAGCTACCACCACAGTCCAAGATCCACGACGTCATACATGTTTCTCAGCTGAAGAAATTTTTACCGCCTAACACTGAGGCGGAGCAAGACACTTCTATACCACCTCCACGGGAATTGTCGCTTCTAACTCCGTCAAGCATTCTGCAAGGTAATCTGGTGTCCATCGGCGGCAAGACCACTCCTCGGGTGAAGGTGCTTTGGGTGGGACGGCCGACAACTCATGATACTTGGGAGGATGCTTTTGCTCTGGGCCATCATTTTCCTCTTCTGACAACTTGGGGGTAAGTCACTGCTCAAGGGGTGGGGAATGTCATGGCATGGCCCAGCCCAGGACAAATGCCCAAGGCCACTCGACGTAACAGAAGACTGGCTCGTGCATTTGAAACCCAACGCAAGGAAGGAGACTCGAGCACGACAAGCGACCAAGTTATATGAAGCTGAACAAGGGAAGAGAAGGTGTCGAAGAACGAGAACCTAAACTCATTTCTCTGTTTCTCTATCTGTTCCTCCTTCTTCCTCCCCTCTCCATGTATCCCAAACCTTACCAGAGAGAGTAAACCCTAGCGAGTGCATAACAGCCAGTGCAATCTACAACGACAGGGATGGCTTGTTTTACACACTATGCATGGGTGGCGTCGTGTGCACTTTCGACCTGAGCAACCCGTCATCCCCGGTGGGGCGGGCCATAGCATACGGTACGATACATTGGTCAAATGAGGTTGCTAGGCACTCGCACTACCTCGTGTTCCTCCTGCTGTTGATGAGGCGCTTCGCCAGGGCTTTGGACACCCCGCCTGGCGGTGGCATTGCCACAACCGGCATTAGGATATACAAGGTTCGCGGTTGGGATTGGGCAGGCATGGGTGACAACGCTCTCATCCTCGGCCGAAACTCGCCGGTGTGCCTCTCGATCAAGGACTATCCCATGTTGCGTCCAAACTGCACCTAACTGACCGACGATCTTCTATCTGACAGACGATCTTCAACCAGACAACACGTCTATCAGGCGGCGCAACATCGGCGTCTAGGATTTCGAGACCGGGAGCCTGCAGAAGCTTGACAATCTATTGGCCCCTCCTTCCTTTGCTGGATACACCACCCTTGATTTGGATCACACCATCCTTTTACTAGACTTGGCACATGAACATTTTTTCCAAAGTTATTTTTATAAATATGAGTCGATAATATCGTGGTGTTGGTATGTCTTCACCCTGAAAACCTATCATGATAGTTTTTTCTCTTCTTAAAACCTAGTTATCTCTACCTAATTTAAAAAATATATATACACCACTATCTCTACCTAATATTAAAGGGAGGATTGTTTCTCCAAAAGTTTTGTCCGTCTCACCATTTTTGTCTGTCACCCATGGTACATCGTGACCACAACTCGAATTCGTTAGCGACACGAGACCGAGTTAGAATCAATCGACCCACCCATCCCTACATAAACACATGACATGAGGTAGTAGAGGAGGTCAGGGAGGAGGCATGCTAGCTGGCTGGCAGGGGAGACGCTCGTCGGACAGATGGAGGAGTTCTTCAGAGAGGCCCGTCGCCATGCATGAGGAAGAAGATAGGAGGCGGAGACGGGGCAGGGAATGGCTGCCGACATGGGGGGGTTTGGATCCTTAGGCAGCGACGCATGGAGGGCCTCAGGTGATGCCATGTCGAGGGGCAGGGCGGTGCGGCCGGAGGACAGCGAGCGACGGCGTGCAGGGGAGCTTCGAGCTACGGCGCACAGGGTGGCCTAGTGGCGGCTCACAGGTGGCTGGGGCGGCGACGCTCAGGGCCAGGGCACCACGGAAACCGGGGCCCGTGAGATGGCGGTTGGGCACGTGGGGAGCTGATGGCGACAGGAAACCTTGGTGGTGGCGGTGCGATGAGTGGCCCAACAGGGAGCCTGTGGTGACTCGAAGAGGTCGACGCGGCGGCATGGGGAGGTCGGGCCGGCGGGGATCGGGGATCGGGAGGTGGGGGACGGGCCCTTGATCTAGGCATGGAGGACGCCTCCCATGAGCCGCAGCCGCTGAACTCACCATGGCATGGAGGATGCCTCCCGCGATCTGCTCATTTGGTCCGTTCCATTCGCATCGAACTCGCGACATGCCGTTCGATGTGAAGGGAACGGACCAAATGAGCTATTGCATGTTCATGTCGAGAGAGAGGGCCAAGCCCTTTTGAAGTAACCCTAAAGGTGCGGCCTTGGCCGTGGCCGTCGGAGCTCACCAGTGACGGCTCTAGTGACCTAAACTAGCGGCGGATGGTACAGATCTACTCTACGCTCAACGGCATGTCGAACGGTGCGACAAACACATCCTAACAACCACGGGAATGATGCCGGTGGTGAGGTCCCGTGGTAGAAACGCTCGGTATGCAGTGCGTGTGGTGTGCAGGAGCTCGTGCTCAAGAGATTTAAGGTGCGGAAAATCCCCTACGTGAGCATACGGTGTTCATGGCGCGAGCGCGTGACCTATCGGTCACCAAAACGGTGCCGGCGACGACGGCTGAGCGCGGTGGTATGTGGCTATCATGGCCGAGGGCCCTAGAGATAGCAATAGACGCGGAAAACAGGGGGCTTTTGACCAGAGACGTACCACAAGTGCGGTGGTGCACTTGGTAGTGCTTGAGACGGTCGGGTTCGCCGAAATTTGGAGAAGGATGCCGGTGGCCGAAGAGGATGTCGACGAGGAAGATGACGCTGGCAGGGGGACTTGGGTCAATTCGCTCCGCGTAGACGATGAGGTAGACCAAATGACGTGGACGGAGGGCACTGAGGGAGACGGTCGCTACGCGCGGCGAGCGACCGTGGCGACTCAAGCTTGCGGGTCACCCATGGCGACGGTGTTTTCTTGCAGGAGAGGTTTACCTGGCGGCGACGGAAGGGAGAGGGAGGTTGGGGCCAGGTCTTGGCGCGGGGGCTCGCTTTATAGGGGGTGAGGAGGAGCGGGGCGCGGCTCTGGTGGTGCGCCATGACGTCGGCCATGGGGGTGGTCACGCCTCCTGCGTGACCCCAAAGGAAGACGATGAAACAGCAATGGGTCGGGCCAGCTATGGGCTGCTATAGGTAAGTTGTTCTTCCCTTTTTCTCTTTTTCCATTTTTATTTCCAGAAAATGGAAAAGATATGGTTTGGAATTTAAAAGAGGTTTCCAAACATTTTTAAATTTTTTTGAATTTTTTTTGTGGAGGCTCACTGGAATAAATCCAAGCTTCACAAAATTATCCAGAATTTTTGGGCAAGATTTGAATATTGTTTGGATAAGAAGGAATGGCGTAAAGGAGGTTTGAACTATGGCTAGGTGCTAGGGACATGGTAAAATTGTGAAACAATTTGGGTAGCTGACAATTATTAGGAAAAGGCCTTGTGCAAAGTTTGGGAGCATGTCTCATTCTAAAACAACAAAATGGAAAATGGTGAAGATAATCCCCAATAATTAATAAGTCAAAATTAAATTAGGGATTAGAGTTATTAATGTTTGAGGTTTTAGATAAAGTCAAATTAGATGCAATGCATGATGATATGATGGCAGAATGTCATGATGATGTCATAAATGCAATAACAAGCATAAAATTAAATGAGCATTACTCTGGGATGTTACAATTGCCCCCTCGAAGGAATCACGCCCCGTGATTCCTAGGAAGAAGTGAAGAGAGCGGGATACTCAGATTGAAGATGGTCTTCATGTTCCCACGTTGCTTCTTTATCAGAATGGTGAAACCATTGAACCTTGAGGAACTTGACGCTCTTATTGCGGGTGCGACATTCAGCTTCATCAAGAATGTGGATGGTTTGCTCTTGATTGGAAAGGTCTTCTTGCAAATCAATCATCTCATGATCAACTGCACGGACTGGATCCTTGAAGGAACATTTGAGCTGAGACACGTGGAACACATCCTGCACCTTGGAGAGGTTCGGAGGAAGTTCCAGCCGATAGGCAACTTCTCCACGTCTCCCGAGGACCTTGAAGGGACAAATGTAACATGGAGCTATCTTGCCCTTAATACCAAAGTGGTTTGTACCCCTCAACGGCGCATAAACCATGTCATGGTGCTTGCTATCATAGTAGTTCTTCTGACGAGACTGGGCTGCTTTCAATTTCTCATGAATGATCCGGACTTTTTCTTCAGCTTCTTGGATCATGTCAGGACCAAAGAGTTGCCGTTCACCGGTTTCAGACCAGTTGAGAGGAGTTTGGCATTTACGACCACATAGAACCTCGAATGGGGCCATGCCAAGACTAGCTTGAAAGCTTTTGTTGTAGGATAATTCAATGAAAGGAAGGCAATCCTCCCACCTCATACCAAATGAGATAACACAAGCTCGGAGCATGTCTTCAAGAATTTGGTTGACCCTTTTGACTTGATGGCTATGTACCATATTCCTGTGAATATTGCCTTGTGCAAGAACTGTTGTTATTATCAACTGCACTAATGACTCTGATGTTATGCTGGTTGGGAGTTTGGTTATTATGTTGTTTTGTTACCCTATCTTTATCTTGCTCTTTATGTTTTGTTGGTTATGTTGGGTGAGAATATTATCAACTGTTATATTAAAGAAAGAAACTTGATAATAACCTCCTCCATCGGCTAGGTCGAGTCATAGTGTCACTGAACCGATTAATATCAGTATGACCATATGGTCTTTTGGGAGACCCTGATTATGCACCTAGTCATACATTTTTATTGTTGTTACTCCATGAGCAGGTTAGGTGTTAAGCATGACCTTGCAAGTCTAGACCCCATTTGCTTGAGGAGACACTTGACTCGTTGAGCTAAATACCCAATAGAGTCCCGAGAGGGATATTTGACTTCATGAGAAAAGGTGATGAGGTCCAGCCCCTCTCTCTCAAAGTAAAGTGGGACTTTACTGGTAACATGATAAAAGTATATGCCTTAGTAGTAATCTTCGTTTGGGAACTCTAGTCCACCTGTGAGGGAAGTGTACGAAAGTACGGGACGTCGTGACGTGCTTCATTGTATGGGTATAGTGTACGACCTCTGCAGAGTCTAAACCTATTCGAGTAGCCATGTCCAGTTCATGGACGACTCAGGATAAGTCACACAATTCGGCCCTTGTCGAACCTGGAGATTTAATCTATATAAAAGTGCAGGGAATTAAACTTGAAAAGATATTGTTGAGCAGATGAAACAAAGATGATCTATATTGTTGAGAAAGGCAGGTGATGTGCTGTTGTGACAGTGGGACTGTTGGTCTTGGGGACTGACAGTGTCCTGGATTAGGGGGTGCCAACCTAGCCGGCCCGTCTCCTCGGATGGGCCGATATGCCCCCGTATGTGATCAAGATGGACTCCGGAAGTCACACATGGGGAACGTGATCAAGACTGCCTCTACCAAAGACTTGACGTACACTTCAAGATTATTCCAACCGCCTTATTCCAAGATATTGACTTTGTAACCCTAGATACCCTCTCTGGCATGTATATAAGCCATAGGGTTTAGCCCGTAGGGGACATTAGCGCAACATTGAACACCTAGCTATAGTAGTTAGACACATATTACGATCTCGAGGTAGATCAACTCTGTACTCGATACACCTCCATTAATACAAACAGAAGCAGGACGTAGGGTTTTACCTCCATCAAGAGGGCCCGAACCTGGGTAAAACATCGTCTCCTTTTGTCTCTGTTACCATCGATCCAAGATCCGCAGCTCGGGACCCCCTACCCCGAGGTCTGCCAGTTTTTACACCGACACTGGTGCTTTCATTGAGAGTTCCGCTGCGTGATCACCAGAAGGATTGATGGCTCACTTGCAGATCAACTGCATCAATGGCTGTGGGGACGTCTACGCCCCAGGACAGCTTTTCGTCTTCGGCAGCATGGTATTTTGCGCCGACTCGACGGGTCATGTGACCTCTGTCGAGAACTACGCCCCTAGTCGGATCGTGACCTTTGGCGGCCTCGAGTACCCCGCTGACTCCCGTGGCGAGCTCGTCTTATCGGGATGGACTCCCGGCCGGATCGAAAGCTCGGCCGGTTCTGGAGGCTCGACTCCGGAACCGAACTCCGTCACGGTGCCCCTTGAGACTCCGAATGCCGCCGCTCCGGCCAGTCTCTCCCCGATTATCGGTCCGGATATAGATCCGGCACCCACTTCTGAAATTACACCAGCGCCAGAATCGATCCCGGCGCAGGAATCGGATCCATGCTCGGATTCCCCTCGAACCGGAAACACCTCCGGTTACACACCGGGGCTGCTTCAAATCAGCCCTGCCTACGGTGCATCCATGGATCCTGAAGAGCTATCTCAGCTCGACGAGATGCTCGATCGAATCCGGAGCATGTCCATCTCGGACGGCAAGACTTCGTTTTATAATCATATCGGACCTAAAGCCAACAATAGGGAAATTTATACCCCACCCAGCACCCACCTAGTCGCCACGGTCAACGATTTAACCGACATGTTGGACTACGGCGAACCTTCCGACATGGAGGAAGATGTTGATGGCCCCCTTGAAGACACCTTAACCCCGGTCAACACGGGCAGGTGGACGACCACATCCACCTACGATGTCTACATGGTGGATACCTCCAAGTCCCCTTCAAGACGTCGACGAAGACGCCGACGGGGAAATAATGGAGAACCCAGTGGCAACGACGCGACAGCCAATAACAATGACGCGGAGGACGGTGATGCCAATGACCACGGGGAGGACATTCAAGCCTCCCCCGCAAGGGACGGCACACCAGATCGACATCTCGGGGACTCCGACCCCGATGACCTATTCAAAGGGGCCGACGACAATTACATGCCGGAGTCCGAGGAGGATGAGAGCCTCGGCACCGAAGACTACATCGTCCCTGAAGACCCTTTCGAACAGGAACGATTCCGGCGACGCCTCGTTGCGACAGCCCGGAGTTTAAAACGTAAGCAGCAGCTGCTGCAGGGAAATACCGATGCGCTAAACGAAAATTGGGTTGAAGTGCTCTCTGCCGAGCAAGATATGGAAAACCGACGCCATAGCGCGCCAAAGTCCTACCCACGCAGGGGCCTACTACCAGAATTCGACGAAGAGCTCGCTGATGACCTCGATCGGCCCCCTAGAGGCCGGGACAGGCCAAGACGAGAAGACCACGGCGATAGGCCACCTCCACGCCATCATGGTAAAGACCCCGTGGACCACCTGAATCCTCGCGACGCTCGACGTCGCATTGAAGAAAATAGGGCTCCTCCTCGGTCCATCTATGGATCAAGGGGACGTGCGCCCGCAAGGCCCAACGGCTACGATGCCTGGATGGACAAGAACGGCCGCGCCCGAGATCAAGCTTACTCACGGCTCTCTCCCGAGACCCGGCGAGACCCTCCTCGGTCCCGAGGTCCGGCTCACCCGATCTAATTTATAGACAGGGTAATGGAACATCAGTTCCCGGAAGTGTTTAAACCCATCAATATAGAGGCATATGATGGTACCACGGACCCAGCAGTTTGGATCGAGTATTTCCTCCTGCATATACACATGGCCAATGGAGATGATCTCCATGCCATTAAATATCTGCCGCTCAAACTAAAGGGGCCGGCAAGACACTGGCTTAACAGCCTACCTCCTCATTCTATCGGCGGCTGGGAGGCCCTAGAAGACGCCTTTCGAGCAAACTTCCAGGGCACATATGTCCGACCTCCGGACGCTGATGACCTCAGCCGTGTCACCCAGCAGCCAGGCGAATCAGCCCGCAAGTTCTGGAACAGGTTCCTCATGAAGAAGAACCAAATTATAGACTGCTCCTAAGCCGAAGCCATCGCCGCTTTCAAAAACAATATCCGAGATGAATGGTTGGCTCGGCAGCTCGAACAGGATAAACCGAGAACTATGGCAGCCCTGACTTCACTAATGACTCGCTTTTGCATGGGAGAGGATAGCTGGCTCACCCGAAGTACCCACAACGGCGAGGCAGGCACCTCGGAAATTCGCGACGCCAATGGAAAACCAAAGCGCAATAAAAATAAGCGCAGGTATAAAAATGGCGGTAGCGACACTGAAGACGCCGCGGTCAACGCAGGATTCACCGGACCTAAATCCGGGCAGAAAAGAAAACCCTATAAAGGGAACAAAGACGGACCTAGCCAGCTTGACAGACTCCTGGACCGCCCATGTGGGATTCACGGTACCCAGGAAAAGCCAGCAACCCACACTAACAGGAATTGCTGGGTGTTTAAGCAAGCCGGGAAGATGGCGGCGGAGGGGCAAAATAAACCCAACACCACAGCGACGACGAGGATCAACCTCGGCAGCCCACTAATGGATGGCAGAAGAAGTTTCCAAATGAGGTAACAGAGGTCAATATGATCTACATCACCCACATCCCCAAGAGGGAGCGGAAACGTGCACTTCGGGACGTATACGCGCTGGAGCCAGTCGCCCCGAAGTATAACCCATGGTCGGCTTACCCGATCACTTTCGATAAACATGACCATTCGACCAGCATCAGGCATGGCGGATTGGCGGCGCTCGTCCTGGACCCCATTGTTGATGGTTATCATCTAACACACGTCCTAATGGATGGGGGAAGCAGCCTTAACCTCATTTACGAGGATACAGTTCGGAAGATGGGCATCGACTCATCTCGGCTCAAGCCGAGCTCTACCACCTTTAAAGGTGTCATCCCGGGCGTCGAAGCCCGTTGTACGGGAACAATAACCCTAGAGGTAGTCTTCGGTTCGCCCGAGAACTTCAGAAGCGAGGAGTTAATCTTCGACATCGTACCCTTCTGGAGTGGGTACCATGCGCTCCTAGGGCGCACAGCCTTCGCCCGCTTTAACGCAGATCCGCATTATGCCTATCTCAAGCTCAAAATGCCGGGACCCAAGGGCGTTATCACTGTCAATGGTAACACAGAACGCTCACTCCGGACAGAGGAACAGACCGCGGCTTTCGCAGCCGAGGTTCAAGCGTCCGAGGAGGCAGCCCGCAGCAGTAAACGCGCTGCCCGCTCTTTGAAGCGCGTCAAGGCTGCACAAATCGACCTCGGCCAGTCACCCCCACACCCGAAATAGGGGTGCGGGCTCCTCGAGTGCCCTCTCTATGGGCACTACGTCCCTAGAGTGCATAATTTCGCACTCAAGATCCCCTGGGACGCCGAGGAGCCAAAACAATTCTGAAGCGTCATGCGCGGGGTAATCATGCAATGGCGAGGCTTAGAGCCCCAGCACAGGCAAGCATCTGTAAAATAAGCAGCCAAAATATGCATCCGTCTAGGTGGCCTTAACCACAGAGTGACTTTGGCCACGCCTCCACTCAAGGAGCTCGGTCAATCAAACACTTAGAGTGTATAAAGGGCCAGAAGGGCATCGACCTTCGCAAATTCTTCGTCTTCAATCATGATGATCTGGTCAACAGTTCGGGAACGCAGACGTGCGGCAGGCTTCGGTCCGGATCCTCTAAAATCCATTAGTAATTATCCGACCTGTTTTTCATCCTCCTTCTTTACCGTCTACATTGTATTCTTTCCATTACTCTCGTCCACAGGGCATGTACATGATTGATATTACGAAATAAAGAAAACCGTGCCTTTTCAAGGTCCCTATCGTATTTCTTTATCAGCATAGCTCTGGAACGATGAAGTTCTCTAAAAAAAAGATGCATTTGTATCACAAAAGTCCGATGTGTTCGGCGTCTCGGATTTTGGCTTTATATGCATCAGTTTCGAACCTAGATTTCGGTCAATAGTTGGGTTGCCCGGCTCCTATGTGTACCCCTTACGTTTCCGATGAATTCGGCTAAGGGCGTAACGGGAGAACCACTGTGATTGCGCCGCTAGGTCAATTGGCGTGGCGCCTCAGTGGAGAAAGCCGAAAACTGACTATCTAGGTAAGCGTAAACTGGTCTGCCATCCGGAGACCGCGTCAAGCGCTGTGATCTTAGAGATCATCCGTGTTAAATGAAGGGCTTTTATCTTCTAGCCGAAGTGTGCTCTGGCCTCGCCCCCGGCCAAATAGGCCGAACACTTCCCACACTGGAGGCTGGTCATCACCCCCACAGTCAAACTCCTATGGCTCAGTGAAAGACATCAAGCCACCATAGTCCGATTGCCTAGTTCCTCTAAGTCATCGACCGCCCATGGGTACCGAGACGTCGGCTAAGGGTCAAGTATGGCTTAGGGAACACCCTTTGTATGACCTACACTGGGGCTGAAGCCGACGACTGGCCACTCTCATTTTAAAAAGTCATATCGGAGGAATAATCAAATTACTAAAGAAACACATATGGAACTTCCAGCCATTTTCATTTCAAACGATAAAGTTTTTACATCATACACCCCGGCATTCCGGAGTACCTAAAAATATAGGGTGTCCTTAGGGCACATGGCCTCGATGGTCCGAGCTCCCGCCTCCACCTTGGTGAAGAATTGCTCGGCGGTCCGCGGCTTATCGGCAGGGGGGCCAGCAGCACAAGTCTCTGCATCAACTTTGCGGAAGTGAGTCTTCACGCAAGCGTATGCCCTCCGGGCCCCTTCGAAGCACGCAGACTTCTTCCAGCGATCAACGCAGGGCACGGCATCTTGAAGACGAGCCATCAGGCCGAAGAGACTCCTCAGCATGGCTTCGGCCGGCCACAGAGCAACGCAAAGATCCTGGAGTGCTGGCCTCGTCATGCGAAACAGCTTGACCAGCTGCTTCACTCGATGATTTAGCAGCTGCGCGGCTGGGGACCCTGGGAATTGACCCCAGAAGGCTTTCTCCGCCTCATGACCTCCCAGCTGGCCGAAATAGGCCACCGCATCCTCCGCACTCTGTGGGAGATCCTCGAAGACCTCTGCGGAACGCCATAACTGGGTGAGCTCGACACACCCTTCGCTGCCAAACGCACACTGCAGCAGAAATATCTTACCCGAGGTGATTTGTTCCACTTGCTAGAGCACCTCGCGGTCCGCACGAGCCGAAGTGTTGAGTTCGGAGTGGGCACGTTGCAGCTTCTCGAGCTCCTCTTTCGCGCGCCGCCCCTCCTCCTGAAGCTTGTCGCGTGCTTCAAACATGCCCTTCAGGGTCTCCTCGACCTCCAGCACCCGCGCCTGGTGCTTCTCCCCGGCCGCCTTCTCGGCGGCCCACGCCTTCTCGACCGTGGCGGCAGCTGCTTTCTGCTGCCGCACTTCCTTCCGAGCACTTTTTAGCTCGGCTTTGAGCGTCTCCAGCTCCGCTGTCAACATACTTAAGTCTTAGTTGTTTTCCTCAACATACAACACACAAAGCAAGTTTCACCTTGTTTACCTTGAGATCGCTCAAGTCTCCGGTTCATCTCCGCCATTTCTTCGGAGACGGAGTCCGGAACCAAGGTCGAAACCTGTAATATGACAAAATCCTTGTTAGAGGGACAATGGTCTAGACCATCAACATGCTCCAGGACAGCCACTTCAGGTAACGTCCTGTGGGCTACTCAACAGGCTCCTACGTACTCAAGCGACCCCGATGACGGTTTCTTGAAACCGACTTCGGGCTCGGGGGCTACTAACTCATTACGCCACTCAGCAGGCTACACTTTTTATGTCCTCGGACAAATTTCATAAAGACAAAGCAAACCGAATGCGCAGAAGACGTACCTCAAAACCTACTACAAGGTTTTTGAAGACCTCGTGCAGGCCGGCCTCTGTGGACCGGTAGCCTTCCAGCGCCATGCCTATTAAGGCGTGGTGCTCCTCCTTAAGGGAGCAGCCCTTTAGGGCCTGCTCCACCTCCTCGGCCCACCCCGTGCCGGTCTGTCCTCGGACAGCAGGCTGGGGTGGAGGGATGACCTCGGATGATTCCACCCGAGGAGCCCCCGTCTGTGAAGGTGGTGCCGAGGTAGACTCCTGCTGGGCCAATATCTGGCCCAGCCCTTCTTCGATGACCTCAGGGCGCTTCGCCCCCTGGTCATGTTGGGCCGAGGTTTCAACCTCGGCCATGACCGCCGCATCGTCGGCCCCCGCCGTGTTGACCTCGGGGGCCAGAGTGGATGTTGCCTCCCCTAGACTGGTTTGCATCGGGGGAGAAGCAGCGGGCTCTGGAGTCCCGCTGGCGGACGGCAACCCATTCGAGGAACCGCTGGGGATCACCTTCGGCAGACTGTGTATGAAAAGTTGCTTCTGTGAAAATTTCCCTTGATGAAACAATGACTCAAGCAAGGGAGACAAGGATAAGGGCTTACCCTCGAGGCTCCGGCTTCTTCCTCCCCATTTTGAGGGGGTCTTCCTCTAAGTCACCGGAGAGCTCGGCTCTCTCCGACGACTTGTTGGCGGCCTCGGACGAGGCTCGCCTCAGCCTCTTTTGGCCCTTGGGCGGCATGCCCATGTTAGCATCTTCTGACACCGACCTCTTCCCCTTCCGGGGGGGGGGGGGGAATCTCCTCCTCGCCCTCCTCGGCGCCGGTCCGAGCACTAGACTTCCCCGTTTGGGTCTTCGTCCCTTTGGAAGCCACCACATGGGGCTCCTCGGTCAGAAGCGCCGAGAGCAGGGGAGTTTGGGGTTGTTCCGGCAATGGGGCTGGGCATCGTACCCCCTTTACCCATGCCGACCACTTCTGCAAAATGTCAAAACACGACGGCCCAAATAAAGACTTTACTCCTCGGAGCAGTAAGCAAAGAATGAAAGATTGAAGGACGGAACCACTCACCGGGGGGGGGGGGCCTCATAGCCGTGTTCGAGGCCGCGGTCCTCTCCCTCCTTAGGAATCTTGTCCTTGGCCAGTTTCATGAGCTTTGTCCACATAGTGGCCAAGGTGGAGCGGAAGAAGGTGTTGATGGCGTTCATGTCCTCGGACTTCTGTGCCCACATCGGGGTGGCCCGAAGTTGGAGAGGAAGGATGCGGCGGTTGAGCATGACGTTGATGACATCGGCCAGCTCAGCCTTCCCCGTGGTGGTCCACCACACGATCCTCTCGACTAGTGTCTCTACCTCTTCGGGCTTCCCCCAGGCGACGCCCTTTTCCTTCCAAGACTTGAGTTTCTTGGGAGGCCCGGCCGAGAAGGCCGGGACCTCGGTTTGACGAACGGCAAGGGGTTCCGTGATATAGAACCATTCCTTTTGCCACTCCTTCACCGTTTCGATGAAGGTGCCCTTGAACCAGGTGGCCTCCTGGTTCTTGCTGATCATTGCCCCTCCGCACTCCGCAAGTTCGGAGCCACTTGACTTCGGTTTAATCCCGAAGAGCTTCAGCCATAGGCCGAAGTGTGGCTCACAGCGGAGGAAGGCCTCGCAGACTGTTATGAAAGCGGCGAGGTGGAGAATGGAGTTGGGGGCTAGGTGATGGCAATCTAACCCGTAGTAAAACATGATCCCGCGCACGAAAGGGTGCAGCGGGAACCCCAGGCCTCGTATGAGGTGGGGAACAAAGACCACCCGCTCCCCGACGTTGGGAGCGGGTACCAGCTCGTCGGCCTCCGGAGCGCGGGCGGCGATGGCAGCGGCTAGATACCCTGCGTCTCGCAGCTCGGCGATGGTCACCGCCGTCATGGTGGATCCGCCCCAGTGCCCCTTAAGGGTATCGGCCATGGCTGATGGGGAAGTCGAGCTTGCGTATGAGAAAGGCGTAAGAGCTGGATCTGGGCGTTGGAGCTCGACGAAGCAGCAGCAAGGGAGGAATGGGAGCATAGGCTATCGCGCTATTCTCCCCATTGCTTTTATAAGCCTATGAAAGGCCAAGAGCCCCCTTTGCTGCGCCGATAAATTCGTGATTATTATCAAGCATGCCGTTGAAACATATGGGGAAACAAAATTTCGATGATATCCCTAAGAAAGCGGGCACGATCTCTGCCTCGACGGGACATGCCAGTAAAGGAGCCGCCTCAAAACGCAATTTGAGAGGAGGCAGTAACTACTCAAACTGTCGTGGGGCGGGCCTCTCCGATAAAGCTGTCAGGCCGGATTGGATTGTTCATACCAGCACAGCAGGCCTTCGAGGCTAAAATACTTGCTCACCTCAGATAGTGTACAAGCTCGGTTGGACCACGGATGTCGATGCTCTATTAATAGAATTCAAAATATAAGGTGGAACTCGTCTTTCAAGCCGGAGACTTCGGATCCGAAGTAATGGTTCAAAGTTGTCCGCGGCGTAGAAGACCAGTTCGGGGGCTACTGACGGTTTCCTGGATTAGGGGGTGCCAACCTAGCTGGCCCATCTCCTCGGATGGGCCGATATGCCCCCGTATGTGACCAAGATGGACTCTAGAAGTCGCACATGGGGAACCTGATCAAGACTGCCTCTACCGAAGACTTGATGTACACTTCAAGATTATTCCAACCGCCTTATTCCAAGATATCGACTTTGTAACCCTAGATACCCTCCCTAGCGTGTATATAAGCCATAGGGTTTAGCCCGTAGGGGACATTAGCGCAACATCAAACACCTAGCTATAGTAGTTAGACACATATTACGATCTCGAGGTAGATCAACTCTGTACTCGATACACCTCCATTAATACAAATAGAAGCAGGACGTAGGGTTTTACCTGTTGGAAATATGCCCTAGAGGCAATAATAAATTGGTTATTATTATATTTCCTTGTTGATGATAATCGTTTATTATCCATGCTATAATTGTATTGATTGGAAACTCAAATACATGTGTGGGTACATAGACAACACTGTGTCCCTAGTAAGCCTCTAGTTGACTAGCTCGTTGATCAAAGATGGTTATGGTTTCCTAGCCATTGACATGAGATGTCATTTGATAACGGGGTCACATCATTAGGAGAATGATGTGATGGACAAGACCCAAACTACGAACGTAGCATATGATCGTGTCAGTTTATTGCTATTGTTTTCTGCATGTCAAGTATCTTTTCCTTTGACCATGAGATCATGCAACTCCCTGACATCGGAGGAATACCTTGTGTGTATCAAACGTCGCAACGTAACTGGGTGACTATAAAGGTGCTCTACAGGTATCTCCGAGGGTGTCTGTTGGGTTGGCATGGATCAAGACTGGGATTTGTTACTCCGTGTGACGGAGAGGTATCTCAGGGCCCACTCGGTAATACAACATCACAATGAGCCTTGCAAGCAATGTAACTAAAGTGTTAGCCACGAGATCTTGTATTACGGAACGAGTAAAGAGACTTGCCGGTAACGAGATTGAACTAGGTATAGAGATACCGACGATCGAATCTCGGGCAAGTAACATACCAAAGAACAAAGGGAACAGTATACGGGATTAACTGAATCCTTGACATAGAGGTTCGACCGATAAAGATCTTCGTAGAATATGTAGGAGCCAATATGGGCGTCCAGGTCCCGCTATTGGTTATTGATCGTAGAGGTGTCTCGGTAATGTCTACATAGTTCTCGAGCCCGCAGGGTCTACACACTTAACGTTTGGTGACGATTAGTATAGTTGAGTTATTTTGTTGGTGACCGAAGGTTGTTCGGAGTCCCGGATAAGATCCCGGATATGACGAGGATCTCCGGAATAGTCCGGAGGTAAAGATTGATATATGTGATAATAGTGTTTTGGTTTCCGGAAGGGTTCCGGAATTCACCGGAAGAGGTTCCGGATGTTTCCCGAAATGTTCGGATTCGAGAACACTTTATTTCGGCCAAGGGGTAAAGCCCACGAGGCTTAGGCAAGGTGCGAAAGGAAGTTTTGCTGGCGTCTGGGGCGGTACTACCGCTTATCGTAAGCGATACTACCGCTACGGGCGGTACTACCGCTTATCGATAGCGGTACTAACGCTACGGGTGGTACTACCGCTTATCGTAAGCGGTACTACCGCTTGTACGCGATACTGCAGGGATCCGAGTTGGACTCTTTCCCTGCGGGCCAAACCGACCTTGTGCGGGCAAAACCGACCTGGAGGAGGCTTTTACTCCAAGTTTAGACCCCAAGGCTCAACATATAAATAGAGGGGCAGGGCTAGCACACGGGATACATCAAGATTTCCCAAGCCGTATGTCGGCAACCCTAACCCTCTAGTTCTCCCGTCATAATCTCCGTAGTGCTTGGCGAAGCCCTGCAGAGATTGTTCCTCACCACCATCACCATGCCGTCGTGCTGCCGGAACTCATCTACTACTTCATCATCGCTCGCTGGATCGAGGAGGTGAAGGCGTCATCAAGCCGTACGTGTGTTGAACGCGGAGGTGCCGTCCGTTCGGCACTAGTTCGTGATCGGATCGAGGGACAACTTGCGATTTGGATCGCGGAGACGTTCGACTACATCAACCGCGTTTCTTAACGCTTCCGCTTAGCGATCTACAAGGGTATGTAGATTCACTCTCCCTCTCGTAGATGCTCATCACCATGGATAGATCTTGTGTGTGCGTAGGAAAATTTTTGTTTCCCATGCAACGTTCCCCAACAGTGGCATCTGAGCTAGGTCTATGCGTAGATGAGATCTCGAGTAGAACACAAACGAGTTGTGGGCGTGGGTGTATACATATTGCTTGCCATTACTAGTTGATACTTGATTCGGCGGCATTGTGAGATGAAGCGGCCCGGACCGACATTACGCGTATGCTTACGCGAGACAGGTTCCTTCAACTGACATGTAACTTCGTTGCATAAAGATGGCTAGCGGGTGTCTGTCTCTCTCACTTTAGTTGAATCGATTTCAATGAAGAGGGTTCTTTTAGAAGATCAAAAAGCAATCACTACACCACGTTGTGGTTTTGCGTAGGTAAGAACGGTTCTTGCAAACCCGTAGCAGCCACGTAAAATATGCAACAACAATTAGAGGACGTCTAACTTGTTTTTGCAGGGTATGTTGTGATGTGATATGGCCAATTACATGATGAGATATATGTGATGTATGAGATGATCATGTGTTGTATAGAATATCACGACTTGCATGTCGATGAGTACGGCAACTGGCAGGAGCCATAGAGTTGTACTTAATTATTGTATGACCTGCGTGTCAATCATTAAGCGCTATGTAATGCTTTACTTTATCGCTAAACGTTAGCAATAGTCGTGGAAGCAACAGTCGGCACGACAACCTCATGGCGACACGTTGATGGAGATCAAGATGATGGAGATCATGGTGTCATGCCGGTGACGATGGAGATCATGCCGGTGCTTTGAAGATGGAGATCAAAAGCACAAGTTCATGGCCATATCATGTCACTTATGATTTGCATGTGATGTTAATCCTTTTATGCATCTTATTTTGCTTAGGACGACGGTAGCATTATAAGGTGATCCCTCACTTAAATTTCAAGATAAATTGTGTTCTCCCCGAGTGTGCACCGTTGCGAAAGTTCGTCGTTTCGAGACACGCCGTGATGATCGGGTGTGATAGACTCTACGTTCACATACAACGGGTGTAAGCCATGTTGCACGTGCGGAACACTCGGGTTAAACTTGACGAGCCTAGCATGTACAGACATGGCCTCGGAACACAAGAGACCGAAAGGTCGAACATGAGTCATATAGTAGATATGATCAACATGAAGATGTTCACCATTGAAACCACCTCAACTCACGTGATGATCGGACTTGAGTTGGTGGATTTGGATCATGTTACACTCGAATGATCGGAGGGATGTCAATTTGAGTGGGAGTTTTTAAGTAATATGATTAACTAAACTCATTATCTAGAACAATAGTCTAAGTTGTCTTTGCTATATTTATGTTGTAGATCATGGCTCGCGCAGTAGCGCCCCTGAATTTTAATGCGTTCCTAGAGAAAGCTAAGTTGAAAGATGACGGAAGTAACTTTGTGGACTGGGCCCGTAATCTAAGGATTATCCTTACGGCTTCCCAGAAGGCTTATGTCCTTGATGCACCGCTTGGTGATCCACCCGCTCCAGTTGAGTCTCTAGACGTTGTGAACGCCTGGCAGGCTCGTTCTGAAGATTACTCAATAGTTCAATGTGCAATATTGTATGGCTTAGAACCGGGACTTCAAAGACGTTTTGAACGTCATGGAGCATATGAGATGTTCTAGGAGTTGAAGTTTATCTTTCAGAAGAATGCCCGGATCGAGAGATATGAGATCTCCGATAAGTTTTATGCTTGCAAGATGGAGGAGAACGGGTCTATCAGTGATCACGTACTCAGAATGTCTGGGTACTCCACCCGTCTGGCTGAATTGGGGATGCCCCTTCCGCCAGAGGCTATCACTGACAGAGTTCTTCAATCATTGCCACCTAGCTACAAGAGCTTTGTGTTGAACTATAACATGCACGGGATGAACAAGTAAGTTGCCGAGCTGTTTGCGATGCTGAAAGCCGCTGAGTCTGAAATTCAGAAGGAGCATCAAGTGTTGATGGTCAATAAAACCACTAGTTTCAAGAAAAATGGCAAGGGTAAGAAGGGTAACTCCAAGAAGAGTGGCAAAGCAGTTGCTCCTCTCGTGAAGAAACCCAAGGCTGGACCCAAACCAGAAACTGTGTGCTTTCATTGCAAGGGAACAGGACACTGGAAGCGGAACTGCCCCAAGTATTTGGCTGACAAGAAGGCGGCCAACAACAAACAAGGTATATATGATATACATGTTATTGATGTGTACCTTACCAACTCTCGTTGTAGTGCCTGGGTATTTGATACCGGTGCGGTTGCTCACATTTGCAACTCAAAACAGGAACTGCGGAATAGACGGAGGCTAGCAAAGGATGAAGTGACGATGCGCGTGGGAAATGGTTCCAAGGTTGATGTGATCGCCGTCGGCACGCTCGCTCTTCGATTACCATCGGGATTAGTGATGAACCTGAATAATTGTTATTTAGTGCCTGCGTTAAGCATGAACATTATATCTGGATCTTGTTTATTGCGAGACGGTTACTCATTTAAATCAGAGAATAATGGTTCTTCTATTTATATGAGTAATATCTTTTATGGTCATGCACCCAATGTGAGGGGTTTATTCTTATTGAATCTCGATAGTAATGATACACATGTTCATAACATTGATGCCAAAAGATGTAGAATCGATAATGATAATACCACTTTCTTGTGGCACTGCCGTTTAGGTCATATTGGCGTAAAACGCATGAGGAAACTCCATGCTGATGGACTTTTAGAGTCACTTGATTTTGAATCACTTGACACATGTGAGCCATGCCTCATGGGCAAGATGATTAAAACGCCGTTCTCTGGAACAATGGAATGGGCAAGTGACTTATTGGAAATCATACATACTGATGTGTGCGGTCCGATGAGTATTGAGGCGCGCGGTGGTCATCGTTACTTTCTCACCTTCACTGATGACTTAAGTAGATATGGGTATATTTACTTAATGAAACACAAGTCTGAAACATTTGAAAAGTTCAAACAATTTTAGAGTGAAGTTGAGAATCATCGTAACAAGAAGATTAAATTCCTACGATCTGATCGAGGAGGAGAATATCTGAGTTATGAGTTTGGCAGTCACTTAAGACAATGTGGAATTGTTTCACAACTAGCACCGCCTGGAACACCACAGCGTAATGGTGTGTCCGAACGTCGTAATCGAACCTTATTGGATATGGTGCGATCTATGATGTCTCTTGCCGATTTGCCACTATCGTTTTGGGGTTATGCATTAGAGACAGCTGCATTCACTTTAAATAGGGCACCATCGAAATCCGTTGAGACGACACCATATGAACTTTGGTTTGGCAAGAAGCCAAAGCTGTCGTTTCTTAAAGTTTGGGGATGTGATGCTTATGTCAAAAAGCTTCAGCCTGAAAAGCTGGAACCCAAAGCGGAGAAATGCGTCTTCATAGGATACCCAAAAGAGACAGTTGGGTATACCTTCTACCTCGGATCCGAAGGCAAAGTGTTTGTCACTAAAAATGGAACGTTTCTTGAGAAAGAATTTCTCTCGAAAGAATTGAGTGGGAGGAAGATAGAACTTGATGAGGTTGTTGAACCTTTACTTCAACCTGAAAGTAGCGCAGCGCAGAAAGATGTTTCTGTAGAGCCTACATCAGCTGAAGAGGAAGTTAATGATGATGATCATGAAGCTTTGGATCAAGTTGCTATCGAACCTCGTAGGTCGACAAGGACGCGTACTGCTCCTGAGTGGTACGGCAACCCTGTCTTAGAAGTCATGTTGTTGGACAACGATGAACCTACGAGCTATGGAGAAGCGATGAAGGGCCCGGATTCCGAGAAGTGGTTAGAGTCCATGAAATCCGAGATGGGATCCATGTATGAAAACAAAGTGTGGACTTTGGAAGTATTACCTGAAGGGCGTAAGGCCATTCAGAACAAATGGATCTTTAAGAGGAAGACGGACGCGGACGGTAATGTCACCGTCTATAAAGCTCGACTTGTGGCAAAGGGTTTTTCACAAGTTCAAGGAGTTGACTACGATGAGACCTTCTCACCCGTAGCGATGCTTAAGTCCGTCAGAATCATGTTAGCAATAGCTGCCTTTTTCGATTATGAAATTTGGCAGATGGATGTCAAAACAGCGTTCCTTAACGGTTTCCTTAAGGAAGAGTTGTATATGATGCAACCAGAAGGTTTTGTCGATCCAGAGAATGCTGACAACGTTTGCAAACTTCAGCGATCCATTTATGGGCTGGTGCAAGCATCTCGGAGTTGGAATCTTCGCTTTGATGAGGTGATCAAAGCGTTCGAGTTTATACAAGTTTACGGAGAAGCTTGTATTTACAAGAAAGTGAGTGGGAGCTCTATAGCGTTTCTAATATTATATGTGGATGACATATTACTAATTGGAAACAATATAGAAATGTTGGAAAGCGTGAAGGAATATTTGAACAAGAGTTTTTCAATGAAGGACCTAGGAGAAGCTGCTTTCATATGAGGCATCAAGATCTATAGAGATAGATCAAGACGCTTAATAGGACTTTCACAAAGCACATACCTTGACAAAGTTTTGAAGAAGTTCAAAATGGATCAGTCCAAGAAGGGGTTCTTGCCTGTTTTGCAAGGTATGAAGTTGAGTAAGACTCAATGCCCAGTGACTGCAGGAGATAGAGAAAAGATGAGTCTCATCCCCTATGCTTCAGCCATAGGCTCTATCATGTATGCAATGTTGTGCACAAGACCCGATGTTAGCCTTGCCATAAGTATGGTCGGAAGGTTTCAAAGTGATCCAGGAATGGAACACTGGATGGCGGTCAAGAATATCCTGAAGTACCTTTAAAGGACTAAGGACATGTTTCTCGTTTATGGACGTGATCAAGAACTCGTCGTAAAGGGTTACGTCGATGCAAGCTTTGACACTGATCCGGATGACTCTAAGTCACAAACCGAATACGTATTTATTCTTAATGGGGGTGCGGTTAGCTGGTGCAGTTCCAAGCAGAGCGTGGTAGCTGATTCTACATGCGAAGCGGAGTACATCGCTGCCTCGGAGGCGGCGAAGGAAGGTGTCTGGATGAAGGAGTTCATGACAGATCTTGGAGTAGTGCCTAGTGCACTTAACCCAATGACTCTGTTTTGTGATAATACTGGTGCCATTGCTCTAGCCAAGGAACCAAGATTTCACAAGAGGACCAGACACATAAAGCGACGCTTCAATTCCATCCGCGATTACATCAAGGAGGACGACATAAATATTTGCAAAGTACACACGGATCTGAATGTTGCAGATCCAATGACTAAACCTCTTCCAAGGGCTAAACATGAACAACACCAAAACTGCATGGGTGTTCGATTCATTACAATGTAAATCACATAGTGATGTGAACTAGATTATTGACTCTAGTGCAAGTGGGAGACTGTTGGAAATATGCCCTAGAGGCAATAATAAATTGGTTATTATTATATTTCCTTGTTCATGATAATCGTTTATTATCCATGCTATAATTGTATTGATTGGAAACTCAAATACATGTGTGGGTACATAGACAACACTGTGTCCCTAGTAAGCCTCTAGTTGACTAGCTCGTTGATCAAAGATGGTTAAGGTTTCCTAGCCATTGACATGAGATGTCATTTGATAACGGGATCACATCATTAGGAGAATGATGTGATGGACAAGACCCAAACTACGAACGTAGCATATGATCATGTCAGTTTATTGCTATTGTTTTCTGCATGTCAAGTATCTTTTCCTTTGACCATGAGATCATGCAACTCCCTGACATCGGAGGAATACCTTGTGTGTATCAAACGTCGCAACGTAACTAGGTGACTATAAAGGTGCTCTACAGGTATCTCCGAGGGTGTCTGTTGGGTTGGCATGGATCAAGACTGGGATTTGTTACTCCGTGTGACGGAGAGGTATCTCAGGGCCCACTCGGTTATACAACATCACAATGAGCCTTGCAAGCAATGTGACTAAAGTGTTAGCCACGAGATCTTGTATTACGGAACGAGTAAAGAGACTTGCCGGTAACGAGATTGAACTAGGTATAGAGATACCGACGATCGAATCTCGGGCAAGTAACATACCGAAGAACAAAGGGAACAGTATACGGGATTAACTGAATCCTTGACATAGAGGTTCGACCGATAAAGATCTTCGTAGAATATGTAGGAGCCAATATGGGCGTCCAGGTCCTGCTATTGGTTATTGATCGTAGGGGTGTCTCGGTCATGTCTACATAGTTCTCGAACTCGCAGGGTCTACACACTTAACGTTTGGTGACGATTAGTATAGTTGAGTTATTTTGTTGGTGACCGAAGGTTGTTCGGAGTCCCGGATAAGATCCCGGATATGACGAGGATCTCCGGAATAGTCCGGAGGTAAAGATTGATATATGTGATAATAGTGTTTTGGTTTCCGGAAGGGTTCCGGAATTCACCGGAAGAGGTTCCGGATGTTTCCCGAAATGTTCGGATACGAGAACACTTTATTTCGGCCAAGGGGTAAAGCCCACGAGGCTTAGGCAAGGTGCGAAAGGAAGTTTTGCTGGCGTCTGGGGCGGTACTACCGCTTATCGTAAGCGGTACTACCGCTACGGGCGGTACTACCGCTTATCGTAAGCGGTACTACCGCTACGGGCGGTACTACCGCTTATCGTAAGCGGTACTACCGCTTGTATGCGATACTGCAGGGATCCGAGTTGGACTCTTTCCCTGCGGGCCAAACCGACCTTGTGCGGGCAAAACCGACCTGGAGGAGGCTTTTACTCCAAGTTTAGACCCCAAGGCTCAACATATAAATAGAGGGGCAGGGCTAGCACACGGGATACATCAAGATTTCCCAAGCCGTGTGTCGGCAACCCTAACCCTCTAGTTCTCCCGTCATAATCTCCGTAGTGCTTGGCGAAGCCCTGCAGAGATTGTTCCTCACCACCATCACCACGCCGTCGTGCTGCCGGAACTCATCTACTACTTCATCATCGCTCGCTGGATCGAGGAGGTGAAGGCGTCATCAAGCCGTACGTGTGTTGAACGCGGAGGTGCCGTCCGTTCGGCACTAGTTCGTGATCGGATCGAGGGACGACTTGCGATTTGGATCGCGGAGACGTTCGACTACATCAACCGCGTTTCTTAACGCTTCCGCTTAGCGATCTACAAGGGTATGTAGATTCACTCTCCCTCTCGTAGATGCTCATCACCATGGATAGATCTTGTGTGTGCGTAGGAAAATTTTTGTTTCCCATGCAACGTTCCCCAACATTACCTCCATCAAGAGGGCCCGAACCTGGGTAAAACATCGTCTCCTTTTGTCTCTGTTACCATCGATCCGAGATCCGCAGCTCGGGACCCCCTACCCCGAGGTCTGCCGGTTTTTACACCGACAGGGACCATGAGGAATTGTTTATGATCTTGAGATGATCATGAAAATGAATTGAAATGTTATACACTTATAGTTATATGCTTTATCTTCATCATACCTGCTAGATAAAGTTTGTTGAGTTTGCTATGCCATGATAGCCAGAATTGCTATGTATATTCATGTGATGTTTATGACATGTTTTGCTTTGCTTAGTGTTACATGTTATTTGGTTTTCTTGCGAGTACTTTTAAAGTACTCACTGGCTCGTTGATTTGGCCAGATCCAGCTAAGGAGCCATCTTCCACTAGCGTGAAGTCAGAGTGTTTGGTTGCTACGAGAGTTCCCCAGTCAATTCCCTGTGGAGTGGTGTCTCTACAAGTCTTTGCTGCCCCTTGTTGTCTTCCGCTGCCGTTAAAACTCTGCTATAGTGCCAACTATTGCGTTGCTGTAATAAACAAGCCACAATGGTGTCACAACCCTAGTTATGGTAATGTACAAGCCTAGTAGCCAAGCATTTCATGTCATCATATTTAAATTCTTTGAAATTTGAAACTGAGGATAATTCAAAGCCTCAAGTTTTTAAAGGGCTAAAACCCTAAAAAAAATCCAATGAATCCAAAATGCCCTTCTTAAACCCTAAGGTTTAGGCATGAGCTCATATGTGACCATGTGGGGCCCCCACCCTAAATTTTTGGGATTTTCAAGGGAATTATTTTTGGGCTTTAGAATTAAATCATAACGTATTATAATTGGGTTTATACTTTTAGAAATATAAATATAAACCTAAAAATCCTAAAAATATTTGTGGGAGCTTTGAATGGTCCAGAGTTGGCACATGAATATTTTCAGATGTTTTGGCACTATTTTGAATCTTCAATTAAATTCAAAAAGTGGCAGCAAAATTAAAACTGAGTATAAAAAGAAAACAACAATGTAGCTTGGGCCAGCACTGTGCAAGTTAGCCAGCCCAGCCCAGCCAAACCCACTTACGTCATCTTTAGCCTCTGCCAGCACATGAAGCAGGTGTGTGGCGACCACCGCTCGAGCTCCTGGCCCCCCTGGAGCTCATCCCTAGCTGTCCTCGCGCCGCAGAGATGCCCTAGACCTTCTCTCTTGACCCCCATCGCTCCTGGCCTCGTTACGGTGCTACACTGAGCCGCCCCGAACTCGCCTTCGTCTTCAGGGTGAGCTCCCAGTCAATTCCCCTTTCAATCTGCGACTCCCCATGCTTGGTAGAAAGCTCACCGACTAGTGCCGCACGCAACTGCCACTTGAGGTCGTCACCGGCCTCGTTTCCGATGACCCCCATGCCCCCAGCTACCACCATCCGATGTGTGCTGCCCCCGGCTCCACATAGAACCCATCCGCGCGAGCTCTCATTGCGGGTAGCCCATCTCTGGCATGAACCCGTGTGGCGGCCACCGTGTTTTACCTCGCGGCGATGACAACCGACGTGGCATCATTAGGTTAGTTGCTAATCCCCGCCCTGTGTGCATGACAGATGGTCCCACTTAGATATTAGCTAGTTTAATTTTTCTTGTTAAGATTAGAACTAACCATAGTGGCCCCACTAGTCAATTTGACCACTGCCGACGTAGCCTTTGACTGACCACACATGTCATTGACTATGGCTAGCTAGGCACTGAGTGAGAAAAGTATTTCAGAAATATTTGAATTTCTAAAAATCCAAAAAATGCTTTGAACCTAGAAAATTCATACTAAATCAGAAAATATAACTCTATATGTTTATGCTATTGACATGCATGTTAAAGCCACTGAAATGTACTATTTAGGGCAAAACATGAACAAAGCTTATTCTTTTAAATTGTGGAGTATTAGAAATGATATAAACAAATCATTTTGACTACACTTAATTGAATTCTTGGTGCATTAGGTTATTTCCACACTTAAACATGTCATGACATCCATGTGATGTCGATAGCAGCAAGGCAAGCAATTCCCCTTTGTTGATGTCGATAAATCCCATTCTCAATGCTATCTCTCTCTCTCTCTCTTTATACAAAGCATTAGGGTTTATCGACTCAACTACTGCTTCCGATTGCTAGATGGAACCTATCCTTTGCATGATCTGTCCTTGTAACCTTACATAGCTTTATCTTGATCCTAGCATAATTAGGAGTTGCTTCATATTCATAATGTAGCCCTACTCCATGTCATGATTAGCCATGCTTAGAGTTGTGCAAGTATCGATCCATCATGGGCGATGAATTGAATGTGGCAGTGATCATGTTCTTGTTAGAGATATATGAAAGGGGTATAAATGTGAATTTGGCTAAAATGGAGATGATGAGAGGCCGTGTTGGAGAACATGGTGGGTTGTCTCTGCCTGATGAGAGGATTTTATACATACTTTTTAGAGTATATTTTGGTGCCAAAATCCCTCATATCATATCCATCTAGCACTTATTCATGCCCTCAATGCATAGTTTCCAGTCTTTACTTGTTTTACCAAGTTCGTTGCACAACTTTTAGTTTTTATTTGTTTTTATTAGTTTTCCTTTGTTTTGTGGTCTTTGTAGGTATGTTGGCATGTCCGTGGACTTGGCACATTGAAAAGGACCAAGTTTGGGTTAAACCGGAGAAGTTCCACGCACCAGACTTAGGCATTTGGAAGGTCAAAAATGTCATTTTTGTTTCAAAGTGCTCCAAATTAAGATCTAACACCACAGGTGCATTGGCGTCATTCTCGCGATTCCAACGAGCCCAAGAACGTTCAAATAGGTGTTCGTATGAAGAAATGACGACCATTATACCTAAAGAGTCCAAAGCAAAAGACGGCCTAAGGTACGAGCAAACTTGCTCGTACCAGGCCCAGACAGCTCCAAAAGTTGCCTCTCCAGACGGGATTCTTCACTGATTTTGTCCCTGTTTGTTCCCACGTGATCGTTGCCTAATAAGGAAGGGTTTGGGAGAGGATTAGGCTCATTTAGAGCCCTTGGATCAAAGGAGAGAAGCCACACATACGGAGGAGACCCAAGGAGGCCTCCTATATATTCATCTCCAGCCCTAGCCGCCAGACATCATCTCCTTCATCATCGACAAGTCCCATCTACTGCTGCCACACCTCCATTGCTGCAACTCCACCATAGAGGAAGGGCCACGACAAGGAAGGAGAAGGGAGGAGGCGCCGCCCATGTCCGGCGCCGGCCGGAGGGCCGGTGTCATCTCCATCAACACCGCAATGCCTCTCTCCATCTCAAACACCATGTTGCCTTATAACTCGTCCCTAAGCTCTATGTACTTCATCTCCATGTTTGAGTAATTTATTTAGTTCTTACGGAATAAGATGAACTCTAGTATGTATTAGAACGGAACGTCTATGCGATATATGAGATCCTCTTTTACATGTTTATGTTAATGATCTTCTCGATGTTGGGTGAAGTCGACCATCCAACATTTGCCGATTTTGGATGAAAGGTCATTACTATTGGTGTGAAGGTGGGATGCGGAGGTCGGTAGTGACAGTGCTTACCTCCCTCCTTCCCTGATCATTGCAATAGGGGATAAACGGAGACCGACTTTAGCTGCGTCCACGGGGAAACCCTTAATCACTGTTCGGTAACCGGGGTGGGATGTACAGTGGTGGCATATGTGATACGGGGCTGCTGCATGTATGCACATATCTGTACCCGACTCCACCCACATAAAGAAACATGAGAAGTGGCTTAGGTATCGAACCTAAACAATGCATTTGCATATGTTGCGTAGATCATACTGGTAGTGATGATTCCGAACACCTCGAGAATGCCCTTATTACTCAAGCGCCGCCTCTTTATTTTATCCACCTTTTTATTTACTGTTTTTACCTCTGCTTCGTAGTTTCGATAAAACCAAACTTATTATCGTTTCCGCTTGCAACCGACGAATAGAGTATTTCCAGATAATGCTCTAGGTGTGAATGTAGTCGCGTGAGTGATGACGTAGCTGTGGGGTTGGTAGTTGCATGTGCAATCACTCCCTGTGGGATCGACATACTCTACTTATCACGAATTGCAATAGCCCTGTGCACTTGCAGTCCATAAAGCTTTTCTGGCACCGTTGCCGGGGAGCAAAATGCTTGGTTATTACCTTCCTGCTCGCATATAGTTTATTTTGTTAGTTGCCATTTATCTTTTAGTTTTACCCTTTAAATCAAAAAGGAAAAAGAAAAAAATATTGCTAAACATGTCTTCTGAGATGTCTATCTAGGAACATATGGAACTTGCGATGAAGGAGAAGAGATACGAGAGTCTACCATTTCTGGCTACCGATGAAGCAAAATTGAGAGAATGGATAGAATTGGTAAAAAAATGCTCATCTCTTATACGTCATTCATATCCGGCATCATGCACAGACTATGAATCCAAAGAGCACCTGCTATATTAATGTGAGTGCAAAATTGATCCCGTATTAGCAAAATATAATAGTGGTAATATATTCAATGCTAGTATGGAGGTCCTACAATTTGTACTTCTTGCGGGTGTCGAAGAGGTTCTACATCACGTATTAGATATGAAGTGAAGAGATGTTATTGTTGATACAATTTATTGTGAGTTGCAACCTATCCATACTTTTTGCCTGGATAATTTCTGTGATAATGCATTAGTTATCGATGAGCAAGAGAGGATTGCGTCCGCCGTGGGAGTAGTAAATTTTTTGTTGGACTCATAGGAAGATGAAGGAAAGGATGCAAACCATGAAGAGCAAACAGCCCCCATTGATGCATGGCTGCAAGAATTGGTAAGTGATCATGAATTAAAAATTTGTGAAACTAACTTGCACCAAAATAATGGTGATCACAAAGAACAACTGAACTTGGATGAACAAGTGTGCTTAGAAGAAAAACAAAGCATCAAGGAAGAAGAAGAGGAGGAACAAATTCACCCATGCCCACCTCCCACTTCCAAGAGTAATCTCTTGCACACACTTAATAAGTTCTCTGATGATGCAAATCTCAAGAAGAGTATAAATTCTATGGATACAGTAGAACTGCTAGAAATGATAAACAAATGTGCGTCTATGTTATGTTCTTTGTATCAAGTTTCTTATAGAAGTTGCTGGTCTCCGAAACACCTTGACTTGAAGGAAATATGCCCTAGAGGCAATAATAAATGTTATTATTTATTTCGATGTTCGTAATTATGTTTATGTTCTGTGCTATAATTGCAATGGTTCTCGAGTTTGTATATCCAAGAGGATCGGAGGAAAACTTGTGTGCATGTGTGGAATAATAAACGGTAAAATAGATTCCTAGTCTCGTCTCTAAGACTAGCTCAAGTGTTGCATGATGGTTCTGTTTTCCTGATCATGGGCATAAGTTAGTATGCCAGCAACTTTGAGGACACAATGTTAGAAGAACACTTGTGTTGATCAAACCCAATTGATTGTTATACTATGAGATCATTTCGTCACAAGTTAATAGTTAATAGCACAGAGAAACTTAACGTATGCATAATTCCTTAGACCATGAGAGTATTCAGTATCTTCATACCAGACGGTGTGCTTTGGGGTTCGTCAAATGTCACGCATAGCAGGGTGATCATAATGGCAACTTACAGGTGCATCAAAAAAGTATGACAATGTACTTGATAGCTCGAGACTAGGATTTGCTCCTCCGACAATGGAGAAATATTCTTAGGGCCCTCTCGGGGTAACGGTATCCATCATCATCTTGCCAGATACAGTGTGATTTGATCACGAGGATACCAGAACACGGGAACGAGAAAAGAGAACAAAACCGGCAACGAGGCAACTTGCATAGTGAAGAAGTTGTGGTTTTACAGGGATGCCGATAAATCTCACCTCGGGCTTTGTAACATATCATGAAGCAAAAGGAATAGCACACGGTAACTACATGTTCACTCGAATATCATTCGTGTGGGTATGGGGGTCAATATGGATGTCCACGGTTCTACTATTGATCATTGATCGGAATGAGTTCCGGTCATGTCTATAGTTCACTGAACCTGCAGGGTCACACGCTTAAGGGTCATCGATCTGCTGAGTACTAGGTGGTTAGGAGCTTGAGAGAAAGTCACCAGAAAAGTTTCGGAGACGTTGAAAATGTTTCAGAGAGAGAACCGGAAGTGTTTCAAAAAACCCGGAAGAGTTTCGGAGAAAACCGTAAAAACCGGGAAGCCAGAAAAGTTCCGAAATGCATCCGGAAATAATGGGAGGGTTCTCGAAACGTTCTGAAACCTCCCGGAATTTTCTGGAAGGCCCCAAGGGGCTGCCACTTGGCTTGGCCCAAATGGGCAGCACCCAGACCAAGTGTTGGAAGGGGGTCCCCCCTTTGGGGGACTGCCCCCCCTTTTTGTTGGATGTGTTGTAGGGGGCGCCCCCTTTGGGGAGCAGCCCCCCCCCCATGGTAAGTGGCGCCCTATGGAGGGGGGGCTTTAGGAGCAGCCCCCCCCCCCCATGGCATGTGGCACCCATTTGAGGGGGGCCCCTTTGGGGCTGCCTCCTTCCCATGGCCACCCCTCCCCTTCTCCATCTATAAATAGAGGAGGTGGGCAGCCATACAAAGAACACAAGTTGGACACCATTTTGGCATGCAATGATCTGCCTTCTCTCTCATTTCTCCATGAAATAAGTTTTGTTCTGTCGCAAGGCTGCTCCACCCCAGCATAGACTCCGGCGACGATTAGTTCTAGATGGCGAAGCGCTGCCGGATCGGTGACACCGTATGTGTGCAACCCAGTAGAGAGATCGTGCTTTTGATCTTTATTCGAGTGAGAAACTTCTCACGGTTGGGAGGATGTAAATCCTAGCTGCGGGAATCTGCGCCAACAATCTTCACCAACTCTTCTTTCGCTGCAACTCTGAGTTGGTAACGATCAGATCTAACCCTGTACGCATCTTCATATTGTTCCTGGGTTGGTTCGTAGGACGGAATTTTTTTTCTGCTACGTTACCCATCATGAGCTTTCTTTGAGTAGATGCAGGTTACGATCTAGCACATATGTGTTGTGTGGGTATTGCACAAATTTTTTTGTAGTAGATTAGATCTATTACTTAAAAAATTTGTAGTAGATGAGATCTATTACTTAATGAATTTTGTGCAAGTAGTAGATAAGATCTATTGTTTGTAGATGCAATCTATTACTTGTTGTTCTTGTTGCTTCTCTTTAATTTACAGTTTTTTTTATCTTGACAGCATGGTGGAATTTCTACAAAGTTCTGGCTATCCGTGATCCTTCTATGCTACTCATGAGTATGGTAGTTGTCAGATCAAGGATGTGCTTTAGTTCTTTGGATTTCACCTTAGTTAAGAAATATGAATTTCCGCAAGCTAGAGGGCTTGTAGATGTGATCTACACGGGGGTCACGCGTATGACGAAGTTTAGTATGGGGCTCAAGATTTTTTTCATTAAATCTCATGTTTCATACACCCCACATGTTATTCTGGCAATTTGCATAATCATACTTGATGATGGACGTAGGTAGCTTCGGTTTGTTTCAAAACCCTAGCAGCCACATAAAATAATTTTTTGCATAAACCGATTAGAGGCATCTGACTTGGTTTTGCAGGATGCATGTGATGTGATATAGCCTTCGTCATATTAATAAGATTATGTATGAGATGTCTATATATTGTAAATATTTAACATGACATGT
The DNA here is from genome assembly GCA_039707655.1 of Elymus sibiricus. Lineage (NCBI taxonomy): Eukaryota > Viridiplantae > Streptophyta > Magnoliopsida > Poales > Poaceae > Elymus > Elymus sibiricus. The sequence continues at coordinate 22,837,313 of CM077664.1, forward strand.
GTGTCATGGTACGGCATGATGGCTGGAGCCATATGATTTTCACTTTAATGACCTGCGTGTCAATTTTGATGTAATGCATTATTTTTATTAGCTATAGAGATAGCAATATTATTTAGTGCATCGACATGGTGGTGACAAGTTTTGTGGAGGTGAACCCCGATGCAAAAGCCATACGCGAAGACGGAGGAGAAAAAGCTGAAGAAACGGGCCATGCAGAAAAGTTCTGCCACGGCAGCCAAAACTTGTTGCCACCGCAACGTTTTCTGCTGCCACGGCAGCGTTTTCAGGCTACCACGACAAGCAGTTTTTGGCAGAAATCTGTTTCTGCTAAAACTGCTGCCACGGCAGCGGTTTTTGGCTGCCACGGCAGCCTTTTTGGCTGAAATTTCGCGAAGACAAGGAGTACTTCACCGATGGAAGGGACTATACCATACCATGCTATTATGAATTGCCTGAGATGTTTATCCCTTATATTTGCATCCTTTTGAATGCGCGGTAGTCGTTATTTATTAGGGTGATCTCTCACTTAAAAATATCAAGTAGTTAGTGCTCTCCCAAGTGTAGCACCGCCTATAATACGCATCACTTCGGGGTGCGCCATGTCACATGGGTATGAACAACTTGAGTCATATGAGGCGCGTGCGGTCGGACCACGCAGCATGATAACTTGGTTGTCTTGACGTTCCTGGCAAGAGAGTCCTTGAGCTCGGAGCACACCCATCGAAAGATGAACAAGAGTCACATGGAGATGTGATCGGCAAGTTGGCCTACCGGTTGAGATTTTTGTCATCAGTAATGTCACATCAATGGCAAACAATCGAGACATGGGTTTTGAATCACTCACAATCAATTATGAGAGATATTGGTTTGAGTGGGATCGCACTTTGGAATTAAATTGTTTAATTCTCAGTGCAATTAGTTATGAACATTATCTAAGTGTAATTTGCATTATAGTTGTAGTATATTGGCTCACAGTTCCACCTTCCTTGTTGAAATTGAATAGCTGTTATTTATCTGGTTAAAACTTTACGATTGGTAACGTAATATGAGGATTGTCCTCAAGAGTGCCGAGAAGGACTTTGTCCTATTGCATGCTTTCGGCATTCTCCCGCTAATGCTATGGATGATGAGACTCATGTCCTTCGATCCAAAAGCTAGAATTCCATCACAGTCAAGTGCAATATGCTTGCTTCCATGAGACCCAAACTTCAAAATGTTTGGGAAAGTTATGTGATATTCGTGGAACAGAAAATTGTTTTAAGATACAAACAAAGGCTAAAAGATAAAAGATATCCAAAGAAATGTTTGTTTGCAAGTATTAGTGAAGTGTTTACTATGCAATAGACTGATGAGAGTGGCATCCTGAAGAACGTCAGTCATGTGATGATGGTGAATAAAACAACAACTTAAAGGGAAAGGACAAGTCCGAAGGGTGTTAGTGAGACTTACACGCCTAGGAAGTCCGTGGCTAACACCACTCTTAAAGTTGGGTGTTTCTTCTGTGAGTAGGAGAAATATTGGAATTAAAAATATTAGAAGTATAAAGGCAAAAAGAAATAAGACTGGAAGGTCCAGCTCAGGTATGAATGTCATACATGTTATGGATGTATAGGAGGCTGGTCAAAGATGTAATTCTTGGGAATTATGATTAAACTGTTAGTGGCTGATTCTTGGGTATTGTGATTAAAAATTGATCACAAGGATACCCGTTCAATTGCATACTATTGCAACTCGATACAAGAACTACGACGGCTTAAAAGACTAGCTGAAAATGAGGTTAAGATATGTGCTGGGAACTTTGTAAAAGTTACTATACTTTCCATCAGCATATTACCTCTGTATTTATTTTCATAATACATTTTAGAGTTTTGTACACTCTAGCTTGTTGCATAATGTTTGTTGCAAGGAGGTTGTTCATAAAAGAACAATTGTTGTTCATTGTTGTGAACAACTTAAGGGCCATACTTCCATTGTGAATGGGATGTATGATGTGAATCTTGGTGATAGTATTATATATCCATAACACTGACGCTAAATGTTGCAAGACTAAAAGAATACCACATATGTCTGGCACTGCATTTGGTCACATTGGAGAAACCCGCATGGAGAAATTCCATAGTGATGGATTTTGAAGTCATTTGATTATGAATCATCTGACACTTGCAACTTTCATCCAAAAGTAGAGTGACTAAAATACTGTTCATAGGCCATAAGGAACGGGCAACGAACTTATTGGAAATCATACATATTGATGTGTGTAGTCCAACAAGTGTTGTTGCTAGCTGTGGATTTGTCTATCTTCAGTGATGACTCAAGTAGATATGTGAATATTTGCTTAATGAGACATAAGTCTGGATCCTTTGAAATAGTTCAAAAGGTTTCCAGAATGAAGTAGAAATCATTGTAACAAGAAAATTACGTTTCTGCAATAAGATTGCAGAAAGAAATATTTGAGTTACAAGTTTAGCGAGTGTCTGATGAGTTGGGAAATAGTTTCACAACTTACACCTCCCGGAACACCACTGAGAGTGGAGTGTTTGAGAAAATGTAATCAAACCATATATGACATGGTAAGATCAAAGATGACATTAATCGATATGCCATTATCCTTTTTGAAGTGATGCTTTAGAGACTATGGCTTTTACACTAAAAAGCGCGCCATCAAATCTGTTGAAATGATGCCATATAAGATATGGTATGGTACGCCAAACCATGTTTTGTCTTTTCTTAACATTTGGGATATGAGACACGTGTAAAGTGTTTACAAACCAATTCCAAATCAGATAAGTCCTACTTTGTAGGTTATCCCAAAATGTTGGGTATTCCTCTATCACTATGCCAAGGCAAAGTGTTTGCCACAAAGAGTGGTATATTTTGAAGAAAATATTTCTTGCAAAAGAGTAAGTGGGAGGATAGTACAGCTCGACGAGATAACAGAATCTTCGTCATCGGATCAAAGGAAAGAAATATTGGAAGTAGTTTCAGAGTTTCCTACCGCGACTGATACGGAAGCCTCTACATGAGATGTGTAGACTTTGGTCGAACTTGTAGCTGAACCACATAGGTTAGGCAAAACTCGCCCAAACCTTTAAGGTGTGCAAATGAGATATTATTGTTAGACAATAGTATGCCTACGATACACAAGGAAGTGTTGATGGGCCCTGACTCTGGAATTGGCTAAATGCCAAAGTAATCCGTGATAGTATCCATATACATGATTCAAGATTAGAACTTGATAAACCCTCCAGAAGACTTAGAGTCTAATGAATATGAATGGAACTATAAACTAATGCGGATAAAAATGTTTTTATCCATAGAGCTTGACTTGTTGCAAATAACAAATTCAAGGAGTTGACTACGGTGAGATTGTCTCACCGTAGCGATGCTTAATGTTAGTTCGGGTTATACTAGCAATTAATACGTATTTCAATTATGAGATATGACAGATGGACGCCAAAATGATTTCCATGAGATGGAAATATAACCAAGGACATGTATATGATACAGTCCTAGGTATTTTGTCCATCCAGAGGATGTTAGTAAGTGTGCGAACTTCAGAGATCCAAGAATGGACTGAAGCAAGCATAATGGAGTTGGAATCCTCGTTTTGATGAAATAGTCAAAGAGTTTGATTTCATCTAGGAAAGCGAAGATGCTTGTGTTTACAAGAAAGTAAGTGGGAGCATAATAATATTTCTAATGCTTTGTGTGGATGACACATTGTTGATTAGAAATAATATAAATTCTTGACACGAATAAAGGCTTCATTGAAACAAGGTTTTTTGATGAAGTACTTGGGCTAGGTAGCCTCGGTATTAGGCATAATTATCTATGGAGATAGAAATGCCTAATGGGGTTAAGCCAAAATACATATTGACAAGATGCTAAAACGGTTTAGTATGAAAACCGCCAAGAAGAATTTCTTGCCGAGGTCACATGGAAAGAGTTTTTGGCAAGACTCGGTGTCTTAAAAACACTGATGGGCAAAGTATATGATTGAGATTCCACACACATTTGTGTTTGGATTAATCATGTATTCCATGGTATATAAAACAACCAGATATGTCCAGTACTCCAAATAAGTTGCAAGTAAGTTACCAAAGGGATCAAAGTATTGATCATAGGACAACAGTGAAAATGTCGTTAAGAACTAAAGCATTACTAATTACATGTTTTTCGCATACGGAGATAACGAAGAGATCATTGTAAGTAGTTACATCGATGCAGGCTCATTGTAAGTAGTTACATCGATGTAGTCTTCATCAGTACTCCAAGCGATTTTCGATTTCAATTAAGGTTTTGTGTAATACACGAAATCTTGGCATAGTAAGTTGGAATCATTCCATACAGGTTACTGTGGCGGATTCTATAACAAAGGCTAAGTATGTTGCCGCTTTAGAAGTGACAAAAGAGGGTGTTGGATCATATAGTTCATTTGTGAACTTAGTATGGTTTCAAGAAGGCTTAGGTCAATGGAACACTATTGAAGATAGTGGCTCCATACCTCAATCTGAGGAATCAAGGTCCTACCCGTGATTCAAATAAATACAAAGCCAAGACCACACAAATTATGAATTTTGTGAAAATGTGAAAACGCGATGATATGCAAAGATACACACGGACCTGAACTAGTTAGATCTGTTGGACAAAGTCTATACCACAAGCGAAGCATATTTTACACCAGTGTGCCATAGGTGTAAAGTGCATTAGCATTGAATAGATTATTGACTCTAGTGCAAGTGGGAGCCTGAAGGAAATATGCCCTAGAGGAAAGAATAAATGTTATTATTTATTTACATGTTCGTAATTATGTTTATGTTTTGTGCTATAATTGCAACGGTTCTCGAGTCTGTATATCGAAGAGGCTCAGAGGAAAACCCATGTGCATGTGTGGAATAATAAACGGTAAAATAGATTCCTAGTCACGCCTCTAAGATTAGCTCAAGTGTTGCATGATGGTTCCGTTTTCCGGATCATGGGCATAAGTTAGTATGCCAGCAATTTTGAGTACACAATGTTAGAAGAACACTTATGTTGATCAGACCCACTTGATTGTTGTACTATGAGATCCTTTCGGCACAAGTTAATAGTTAATAACACAGAGAAAGTTAACATATGCATAATTCCTTAGACCATGAGAGTATTGAGTATCTTCATACCAGACGGAGTGCTTTGGGCTGATCCTAGCTGCAGGAAACTGCGCCAACGATATTCACCAACTCTTCTTCCGCTGCAACTCTGGGTTGGTAACGATCAAATCTAACCCTGTATGCATCTTCATAGTGTTCCTAGGCTGGTTCGTAGGACGGAATTTTTTTGTTTTCTGCTATGTTACCCTACATGACTTCCAATGCACAAAGACCTATGACAAGGTGGTAGCACATTACAACAATAGTAAGATAAGTGCACCGAGGAAATCATACGGTATGTGTTATGCACAAGTGCATGGAAATTATCTACAGAGATCGAAGCTGTTCAAGCTCGGAGGAAGGATGAATTGCTTGACTGGATGCATGGTTTGGTTAATGCCATAAATTAATATTGTCAAGAATATGTTTCAGATGATAAGAAGTCACAGGATGATACGCATGAACAAGTGAGCTCACAGGAAGAATCCAACGAGGAAGAAGAGGAGGACGAACGGTTTGATCGCCTTCTCTCAACTCTTATTTTTTATAGTAATTTCCTACAATTATTTGAAACGCTCATTGATAAACGTATAGCTACTATCAATAAGAGGGAATTAATAAGCTTGTTGGATGAATGTGCATTTATGTTATGTTTCTCATATCCAGTTTCTTGCAGAAGTTGTAGTGGTGAGAACCACCATGAATTCCAGTGTGCAAATGCTCATGACGAGGACATTGCATCTTACAACAATGGTTGTGAGAATGATGACATCGAGGAAACCTTAGAGTATGTTTTATGCACAAGTGCCTGGATATTACTTTGTGAAATTAAATAGGTTCAAGCCAACAATGAGCGTGCCATGCTTACTGAGATGGATCGTGCGGTGACCATCATAAAAAATTATTGTGGAGATTATCTTTGCAATTATGACGGGTCGCAAGATGAAAAAGAAGAAGAAGAAGAAGAAGAAGAAGAAGAAGAAGAAGATGTGCACGAAGAAGAGGGGTTCACGATGAAGGAATGGCGTCTCGCCCACGCCCATTTATGCACACTCTTTGATGTGCCAGAACAAGAGTATGATAATCCCGGTTTGAATGAATTTGATGCTAACGAACTTTCCATGCAGGAATGTCACCCTCAAGTCGAGGATGATAATTATCATGTTAGTGTTAGCGATAATTACAAACTAGAGGAAGAAAATACTCTTGATTTATCTATGTTAATGTCCAACTATGCTTCTTTGGATGATTTTCTTGAACAGGGGAAACCATTAAAGAGTGTCGAATTGTCCACTACAACGGTAGCCAAGGTGATGCATTAAAATTTATTTATAAGTCTCTAACCCTTGCATTGCAGAAGTACATGGAGCCATGTCTACCTAGCTCGGTGCATTAGTTCCCTCTTGAGAGTGAGGACCTATTTACATACATGATGTCAATGCACCGTAAGAGGGTACGACTCCGACCGCACTTTGCTATGAGGTGCTCCACATAGCGGTCGGAGGTAAGTTCAGTTACACTCCGGGTCGATTTCCCTTGGGATCCAGGTGGATATATGGAGCATCAAAGCCTAGCTATATGGCTCTAAAGAAAGCGCTGTCAGGAGGTAACCCGGAAGTAAGTAGGTGTCTTTCTTAGTTTTGTGTCTTTGAGTTTAGTTTGCATTCATATGTTTCGCATTGGCACTTTGCATGAATTGCTATGAAAGTTGGTTTGGGATCAGTCTTAATTAGGTGGAATTATTCATCTACTCAAAATTTTATATGTGATACTATTGCTCAGTTAGATCTTCTCGATATTTGCCTAGTACAGGTGTTGGAACTAACCTCTCAGGTAACAGAAGAAAAAGGCCTGAAGAGATAAGTCAAAAAAGGCATCCAGAGGCTTTGACGGCGCATGGTATGAGCGACTTCGCTCATACCAGCGGTCATACCGAGGAGAAGAGGAGAAGCCAATGAAGTCAGGATGTTCAACGGCATTTGGTACGAGCGCGAGCGCTCATACCAGCGCTCGTACCGCGCCTAGGCAGGAGTAACAGAAGGTCCAGAAAACTAAGACGGCGGATGGTACGAGCGCGAGCGCTCGTACCGAAGCTGCGCCGAAATGCCCCCAAATCCAGAACAAACGACGGTGTGTGGTACGAGTGCGGGCGCTCGTACCCGCGCTCATACCGATGGGCACCAACACTGTGTGCCACACCAGAGCGAACCACGGCGGATGGTACGACCGAGGCCTGTTGTACCCGCACTCGTTCCAAGGCCAAAACCCCCTCATTTTGCATATTTTCAGAAGACGGGGTCAGTGGGTTATATTTCAACCGTTCGTTTGCACTCTAACAATTATTACTTTCCTTTGAAGCCTCTCAACCAATAATTCTTTGTAGTTATTCATGTTTCTTTTATTTCTTTTGCCCGGTTGGGTATAGGACCGAATTGTGTTATTTTTATTTTGTGTGTTATTTTTGCAGAGGCTTGGACCTAGTGTGGTAACATGTACGGTGTGGTGCCAACCGTATGCAAACCCGCACAAGCCGCTCGGTTGCTTCGATTCGACAAAAAATTTCAACCACAAGTGCCCGGTATTATCTTCCAATTAGAACCTTGCTCAATAAAAGTTGTAGTATAGTGGTGAGTATTCTGGCCTTAAGTGGGATATTCCTTTTCAATTAAGCACTTAGGAGGCTACACACTTGTGTTTCATATCTTGTCTCAGTTGCACTTCACTTTTAATCTGGAATAGATATCACTCCCGAACTCAGTTTATTAACTTAAGTGTGGTGCTTAGGTTTATAAACCGACCTCTATGAGACAATTGCTTTCAACACTCGTGAGCTAACCGTTTGTGCTACAAAAAAAGGGAAAACTTCAAAAAGCACAAAAATATTTTGTTTTCTTTCTAGTTTGGTTTCCAGTAGTTTCTACCCGGAGGCAGCCACCGGACCATATTAAAGAACGCTCGACGAAGCGTAGGTCCATGTCATTAAAGGAGAGGTTATTTGCACCTCAACGGTAAAAGTTTTATTACCCTTGCTTACATCTAAGTTTGGGGAGGTAAACACTTTCCATACTCTCCTTTAATAAGCTGCGCTTTCTCTTTTTGTTTCATAATTTTGTTAAGATTAGTTCTTGCAAATTTTTAAGCTTGGGGAAATTATTTTTGCATGTGTAGAGTCTTGCGCAATGATCTTCATCTGATAGATACTATGCAATCATGTGTCCTGCTGTTTGACATGCTTGCTTAAGTATGATTGTTCTGTATTTGAATACGGGAATCACTTGCTCAAGTTAGGCCCCATATTGCCAAGTTCATGTTTTTATGCACTTTGTTCAAGTTTTTGCTTAGCTTGGGAACAATCTTGTGATCCTCTGAAAAACATTGCCATGATCCCTACTTTTACAAAAAGAAGAAGAAAAATATATGATGGTTGAATAAAAAGTTTGATACTTGTTAGAATTGTTTTAAAAGAAAAAGTTATGGAGTAGCTCAACCCCATAGTGTTTAAAACATTAGACTCAATGGTTCTTGCTTTGAGTGTTGTTTATGCGGAATCGGTATTCCAAGGTATTTAAGATTATGCCAAAATCTGTCGTGCAATACCTGGTGCTTCAGCTTCTTGCTAGTTCCATGGCCTTGTCACTATATGTTGTTTTATGCGCGTAACTGTGACATCATCACCTCTCTTGAGTTTATGCTGAGGACTCCGCTGGCCAATGAACGATCTACCAGAGCTTCGGCTCGGATTTTGCCTATGTGTTTGTTAACGTTTGTAGTGGCAACACTGCAGCAAATATTATTCGGCTTTCTCTTGAAGGCGTTTGTATGTGAAAATAAAAGAATACTGATCAATGCGCTCGAAAGAGACAATCCTTGGTCCATAGTATTCAAACATAAGCCACAACAAATGTAACAGCCCGAGACCAGTTCTCTAGATTCTTTCCTTATATATAATTATTTTATCCCAATAATTATTTATTCGTTTCATTCATCATGGCATCATCCGCGTTGCATCGGCAGTCCGTTGCCATCATACCAGAGTTATCCGGGTGTTTTATAAAACTTATAGCCATATGTAGTTTGCCGCTTCTCCCGAAGAGGTGAACAATACTCCCTTTGTCTCCGTTGACTTTTCTCAGACCAACCGGACACTTCCACGCGACCACGAGATCATTTAAATATTATTTTATAAGTGGGGATTAAACGTTCTCGAAATGAGTCAGAAGTTTGTGAGCGGTCTTATTATATTATGCCGAGGCCGCCTGTCAAATTTCATCTGATTCAGAGGTCGTTTGATATCCGAACCGCTAAACTTATGAGGCAATATAGCCGGCTTAAATCGCAGATGTTTTTCCAAAATAAAAATGTCTAACCAGGCAGCCCATTTTCCCTCTTATCTCTAAGCCCAAGAACCCACCTAAAAACCTAGCCCAAAACCTCCCATCGACCGGTGCCGTCCGATCATGATCAAACGGCTTCAAACAGCCACAAAAAACACCCCAAACTAGTCCCCTGCCCATAAATGGACACCCCCTCCTCCCATTTTGAAACCCTAGCCTCCCCTCGATTTCCATGCCGCCCCAAGCAGAGAGAGCCACCGCAGCCAGCCCAGCCACCAGATCTGGATCGTCGGATCTAGGTCGGACGGCCAGGAGGCATCCCGCGCAGCCGCAGCCGCTAGCTACCGAGGAGCGCCCGAGGCCAAGCCTCATCGCGCTGGCCTCCGCTCGAGCGCCCGAGCCGCCGCCCACAGCGCCTTGACCCTGCGCCGCCGGACCTCCGCCGCCGCTCCTGCAACCGGCTACCATCGGTGAAGCCTTCGGTGAGCCGCATCGCGCCCCCTTCTCCTCCTCCATCCTCTGTTCTCTCTCTCTCTTCTCTCCCCTATGCAGCATCGATGGAGGATCTCAGCCGCCGCCCGACGCCCGATCTCCGCCGCTGACCTCCGCCCGCACCCACCAGAGGATCCGTGCCTCCGGATCAGCCACCTCCGCGCCTCCTCACCGACCCCCGGCCTCCCCTGCGTCCGCTCGCCGCCGGCCGCGTCCGCGGTGACCGCGTCGGCTCGCCAGCCATCGGGCGTCGACCGCCTCGCTCCGCGTTGACCCGCACCAGCGACTGCGTGGGCCTTGCAGCCGCATCGATCCGAGCCGCGTCGCTCCCAGCCGCGCGTGGGCCGCCTTCGCCCCGGCCCAGCCTTCAGCGTTGCCAGCAGGCCACCTCCCCACCGACAGGCCTTTAGGCCCATGGTGAGCGACGCTGCCTGTCCTTCGCATTGAGCGCCCGATTGCTATTCTGCGCCCACATACTTGGGCCCAGTTCGCCCGGGTTTCGGGCCAGTAGCCATTTTTTTTCCTCCGCAAATTTATTAATTATCCAGGGTATTGGCATATTTACAGAAAAGCCCCCGTAGTTCATGCATATTATAACTTCTCAACCGTGTATCGGATTAAAACAATTTATATATGAAACTTGCTTAGTCTTGCGTGTAGTTTCCGAATATGTAACTTTCATACATGTTAAACATGTTTAACTTGCTGTTTGCATGTAATTAACATTAATAACTTGCTAAAATGATTTAATTAATAACTAATTAATCGTAACCCGGATTAAAATAATTTATATATGTAATTGGTCTAGAAAAATGCGTAGATTACCATGGTGCACTTACTTTTCTTGTTTAACAACTCTAAAATGCTGTTTAGGGCAAAACAGTAATTAACTTAATAATTGCATATGGGGCATTTTCGGGAATTGCTATATATTGCTTCCCGCCCCATTTAAAATGACTAGAGAGGATAGTTTACTTATGTTTCACCCCTTGCAATGTTTAACAATATTTAAACTTGCTGAGTACATAAACGGGATTGAACTTATTAATTGAATGTGAAGTTTCGTTGATATGCAACTCGTTGCATATTGAGCTTCACTTAATGTGTAGGTGACTGTTTGTTGCACCCATGCCATGCACCTTTTAACTTGACATGCATTATGCTTGATTGTGCATCATGCCATGAATATGCTATGTTTGTTTACCGTATCGTTTGCTTCTTTCCGGTTTTGCTTCTTCTCGATAGCTTACGGTAACGATACAGAGTGTGAGGATTCGTTCGACTACACTTCTGAAGTTTGGATAAACGTTCTTCTTCAAAGCGGGATAACAGGCAAGGATAATCATTACCTTGGGTACCATTACTAGCTTTGCTTGCTAGATGTCTCGATGCTATCGTTTAGTCTCGTTACCTACCACTTTGTTTCAAGCCTCCATGTTGCCATGATAAAGCCTCTAACCTCCACTACCTAGCATACCCCGGTGCATGTTTCTTCCATGTGACAACATGGATATCTTTGGGATGTCATTATTATTATGCTTAATTGCTTAATCTTGCCTATATACTTAACTAAGGGTGGAAGGCTCAGGCCTTATGCCCCGGTGTTTTGTTCCACTCTGGTCAACCTTAAGGACCGAGAAACTGGTTATTATGTTCCTTGATGAGCGCATCCTACCGTGTGTGGGGATTATGGGGTCCCCCTTGACCTCCTTTATCTAGCGTTGAACTCTTCCAGAGGATCCAACATTGGTACTACCATTTGAAAACATAAACTTGCATAGGGCCTGTACAACCCGAGGTATCTTGAAAATAACTTGGACCAGCGTTCGAGGAGCCTTGATCTGCAATAGGGCCACTTACGGGGCCACCACGGGAAACCGTGTTTGGCTACCCGTAATTCTAGCCCATCTGGCTGGGTCCGGGTCCAGAGATACGTGCGGCTCTGCCCCGGGGTCGACTCACCAGGAGGTCTTCTGGATTAGTTTGACATTAGCTAGAGGAACTTGTTAACTCTGAACTTTCGGATCATGTCCGTGTTATCGCGGAGGTTCTAACGGCCAAGTACTGGGAGGAACGGGTTATGCATGCAGAATCTATAATGGATAGTTGAAGCACCCCTACAGGGTTAAATCTTTCGGAAAGCAGTGTCCGCAGTTAAGGACGACTTGGAAATTTATAATGCCAGTCATAGACAACTTGAACTAATAACTAAAACTTGACTAACGTGTGCATACTGTGATTGTCTCTTCTTGTTTGACTCATAGGCAGGTGTTCAAGATCACTTATTGATCAACTAGATTGTGACCCCCTTTTGCGTAAGTTGAACTCATCTTATTCTAGTACCCATAGGACTAGTTGGTTTACATTGCTTAGCTGCTTGCTGCAACCTCACCACTTATCCATATCGTACCTATAAGTATTGTTGGTCTTGATACCCTTGGTAATGAGACTTGCTGAGTCCAAAAGACGCACCCTTGCCACAACAACCCCAGGTACAGGTACAGGTAAAGCTTTGCTCTAAGGTGAGAGCATGGTACGTTCTACGTGGAGCTCTTCTTCGATGACGGCTAGTAGAGATCAGGATCCCGGTTGGCAGCCTGGGATTACAGGGTGGACGTCGTTTATTTATCTTGCCTCTTAGGCATCATTTGCTTCTTGTCCGTACTCGGACCCGTGTTTCTTCCGCTGCATGTATGATGTAATGTTTGGTCGTGATGACCTCTGAATGGTGTTATATTATGTTATTGGCATATGTTTGCCATATTGTTCAACTCGTATTTAAACTCTGCTATTCATGCGTAGTTGTATTTGTTGTGATGTTCACCTTGTACACTGGCATATGACAGTGCGTGTATGTTATGAAGTCATATGTTGGGCGACCAATATGCGCTTCTAGCTTAGCAAGGATTGCAAAGTCTTCAGTGAGACTAGGACCGCATGTTGGGCGTTACAGCGACCCCCCCCCCCCCACATTTGCATATATCACCTTTTGACATAATCTTGAGAACTTAGAGATACCTATTCTAGATGTGCCACAACTGAAGTAAGTGCTTGAGAGCCTTGACTCGAGAACATTAGTGGGCAGGAATGAAATGGTCTATATCTCGACTTTTTGACAACTCTCTATGCTCAAGTTTGATTACAAAGAAAAACAACAAAAAGAAATGAATAAGCTATTAAGTAAGAGGATCCAAGTATTTGTTTTTCATGCTAGATTAAACTTTGACAAGGAGCATAGAAATTTTTGCTGAAGCTCTAGTGGATTGGATGTCAAAATAGATTATATAACTGAGCATGTGCTACCTTGTACAAATATGTTCTATCTTGCTTATAGCTTGCAGAGAAGACAAGGATATGCCTATGGGCAACAAGCTCTATTCATAAGCTAGATGGATAACTTTGGTTTATCAACCTTCTTGCTTGAGGATGAGTAGGGTTTAAGCTTGGGGAGGTTGACGAGTGGATTTTATGCATACTTTTTAGAGTATATTTTAGTGCCAAAATCCCTCATATCATATTCATCTAGCACTTATTCATGCCCTCAATGCATAATTTCCGGTGTTTACTTGTTTTACCAAGTTCGTTGCATAACTTTTAGTTTTTATTTGTTTTTATTAGTTCTCCTTTGTTTTGTGGTCTTTGTAGGTATGTTGGCATGTCCGTGGGCTTGGCACATTGAAAAGGACCAAGTTGGGTTAAACCGGAGAAGTTCTAGGCACCAGCCTTAGGCATTTGGGAGGTCAAAAATGTCATTTTCCCAAAGTTCTCCAAATCAAGATCTAACACCACAGATGCATTAGCATTGTTCTCGCAATTCCAGTGAGCCCAAGAACATCAAAATCAGAGTTCGTATGAAGAAATGGCGACCATTATACCGAAGGAGTCCAGAGCAAAAGACGGCCTAAGGAATGAGCAAACTTGCTCGTACCAGGCCCAGACAGCTCCGAAAGTTGCCTCTCCAGACGGGATTCTTCACCGATTTCATCCCCGTTTGTTCCCACGTGATCCTTGGCTAATAAGGAAGGGTTTGGGAGAGGATTAGGCTCATCTAGAGCCCTTGGATCAAAGGAGAGAAGCCACATCTACGGAGGAGACCCAAGGAGGCCTCCTATATATTCATCTCCAACCCTAGTCGCCGGACATCATCTCCTTCATCATCCACAAGTCCCATCTACTGCTGTCACACCTCCATTGCTGCAACTCCACCATATAGGAAGGGCCAAGACAAGGAAGGAGAAGGGAGGTGGCACCGCCCACGTCTGGAGCCGGCCGGAGGGCCGGTGCCATCTCCATCAACACCGACATACCTCTCTCCATCTCCAACACCATGTTGGCTTGTAACTCGTCCCTAACCTCTATGTACTTCATCTCCATGTTTGAGTAATTTATTTAGTTCTCGGGGAATAAGATGAACTCTAGTATGTATTAGAACGGAACGTCTATGCGAGATATGAGATCCTCTTTTACATGTTTATGTTAGTGATCTTCTCGATGTTGGGTGAAGTTGACCATCCAACATTTGCCAATTTTGGACGAAAGGTCATTACTATTGGTGTGAAGGTGGGATGCGGAGGTCGGTAGTGACAGTGCTTATCTCCCTCCTTCCCGGATCATTGCAATAGGGGATAAACGGAGACCAACTTTGGCTGCGTCCACGGGGAAACCCTTAATCACCATTCGGTAACCAGAGTGGGGATGAACGGTGGTGGCATATGTGATATGGGGCTGCTGCATGTATGAATGTATCTGTACCCGGCTCCGCCCATATAAAGAAACATGAGAAGTGGCTTAGGTATCAAGACTAAACTATGCATTTGCATATGTTGCGTAGATCGTACCGGTAGTGATGATTCCGAACACCTCGAGAGCGCCCTTATTACTCAAGCGCTGCCTCTTTATTTTATCCACCTTTTTATTTACTGTTTTTACCTCCGCTTTGTAGTTCCGATAAAACCGCACTTATTATCGTTTCCGCGAGCAACCGACGAATAGACTATTCCTAGATAATGCTCTGGGTGTGAACGTGGCCGTGTGAGTGACAACGTAGCTGCGGGGTTGGTAGTTACCTGTGCAATCGCTCCCTGTGAGATCAATATACTCTACTTATCACAAATTGCAATAGCCCTGTGCACTTGCAGGCCATCAACACCATCCTTAGGATCTGAGTTCTTGTATCATTGATCCAAGGCTGAGCGTACTACCATACGAGGGCAAATGGACCCCCTCTCGACCTACTAACTTACCTTGATTCCGGTCCAGGAGTCGCAAGTAGTTCGGGCTTTTGCGACATATGCATGGAGAGTTGGTGGCATTACTTGACGGTATGATGTGGGCCGGCTTGTCAAGTGCCATGGGATGGGACGGGCTTGGGCCGTGTCACACAACGTTTGAGTCTGTATCGACACAGTCGGCCAGACTCCGAATCATGGTTTCAACTCAGATAGGCGGCTCCCTGGACTAGAGTCGATGTGTAAGATAAGAGTCATGGTCGATCAACCTCCACAGGCATATAATGTGAAGTGTGCTAATAACGTTGGCATTTAGAGATGATCGGCACGTGTGGGTAAAGACATACACCCCTGCAGGGTTAAATCTATTCAAATAGACGTGTCCACAGTTAAGTGACTACTTGGTGATCTATGCTTGATCATAGAGAACAATAATGGTTACCTTAAAATTGCCAAGACAAGCATGAGTGCCTTTGATTGCTTCCTCGTGGGCGAGTCAAGGGAGGATTCAGGGTAGTGTATTGATGTGGTGATTAGCTAGAAGTTCGACTCGTGTGTGCCTTCTTACCCTTGACACAACACTGCTGGTAGGCGTAGCGAGTAGCCATGGTCAAAGCAGGCTTTTCTGCAAACTAGTCCACATACCATTTTCCTTGATAATTGAGCATGTGTAGCTAGTTCTGATGTAAGTCTTGCGGAATACAATTGCACTCATCCTTGCTTAATTAACTTGTTGTAGAGGAGACCACTATTCCCAATAGTGGTTTCTACGTGGAGATCGATGTCAACGAGTAGCTTGGAGGTACCGGACGGCAGTCTGGTGCCTTGGGAGGGTCATTCTATCTTCTTTTTAGCCTCTTAGGCTTTTGTTAGCTTTGACTGTAGCAGACAATATTTTGCTTCCGTTGTTGCTTGTTGTATGTTGGGTCATGTGACCTCTATGTTCTTTGAACTACTATGTTTGCCCTTTAGAGCCTTTGAATAATATATGCTTTGAGTCGTAGAGTTTTTGTTGTGATACCTATTGTTTCCACACACACGGCGTGCATGATGCTTGTATGTTTATAAAGTGCGCGTTGTGTGTAGGGTTTCGGAATCTTTGATATGCAATTGCTAGCGGTCGGTCTATCACAGGGTGAAGCGACTCATGCACTGAGAGCTCAGGAATGTACCATGCTACGCCGAGCGTCAGAGCTCCGGATCAGCTACATTGAGTGAGGGAATATTTAGACCACCCCCTTCGGTTGATAAGTTCCTGATGTAGGGGGAGCAGTGTGATCGAATATTCCGGGCTCTCCGAAAGGATATCCACCCAGGTACCTGGGTTAGGAATCTCGGCTTCCTGATGATCATCTACACCTAGATTTGTATACCTTAGATCTCGGGTCCCGGTAGCTTTGGTATCAGAGCAGGACAGTCTATAGGACTACCAAGCCTCGGTCGATGTTGAGTCTAGAATTCTATAGCTATAATTTAGTTAAAGGGATAGATGGGAAGAAAGTAAGGCTCTTTTTACACCTTATCTTGTGTCAATCTCAGTTCTGGGTCACCCTTACCTCTTCATTGGGTTGTAGGGCTTAGGCTTTTCTCTGTTAACTTCAATTCAAGGTTTTCTCGTGGTACGGGTTGTTCACTGGACTTTTAGGAGGTTGCTTCTATTGTCAGATATCCCACATTCCCACTAAATTCATGAAATACAGTAGAAATGTTGTCCGAGTCTCCCGGAGTTTCTAGATAATTTGATGCATTTGCATTCCATTCCTTTCCGCTTGGATGATTTCATCTTTGCTTTGATTCCATTGTAAATCCTATTCTAATTGTTGATTTTTATCACACAGGATGTCAGGTGGAACCCGTAGTGCTATTCATCGCGGTCGAGACCGTGACCAGAATCAGAATAATGATGATCCTCCACCACCACCCTTTGTGGCATAGATCATGATGGAGGTTGAACGAAATCGACATGAGCAAACACGCATCTTGGATACTGCTCATCAGCACAATGAGGTTGTCAGCATCCACAACTGCATCCTCCTCAACCTGCCGGTATTCCATTGTTCCTCTGAGCCCATCAACGTTGATGATTGGCTCCGTTCCATCGAGCGCAAGCTTGAGACGGCGCATGTTGCTTCCAATGATCGTGTTATATTAGCAGCTTACCTTCTGGAAGGTGCTGTTAGTTGTTGGTGGGATAACTTTGTTGCAATGCAGCCTGTTGGTCACATAGTGACTTGGTAGGAATTCCGTGTTGCCTTCCGAGGGTACCACATTTCAGAGGAGTTAATGGAGATGTAAAGGGAAGAGTTCTGTAATCTAACTCAAGGAGAGATGTCCATTCAAGAGTACATAACTGAGTTCAATCGCTTGGCCCGATATGCCCAAGAGGAGATATCTACCAATGCTAAGAAGCAGACGAGGTTCCGCAAGGGACTTAGCCCAGGCCTTCATCATGACATCAACCTTCTTGACTTCACCAACTTCTAGGATTTAGTTAACAAGGCCATCAAGGCAGAGCATGGTAATGCGGTATTCGAAGAATCTCACAAGCATAATAGTGATTTTGCTTCATCTTCTAGCTCGGGTTCTGGAAAACGCCGAGTGTGGATTCCCTATAGCACCATCAATCGTGCTATCTGTGCTTCGAGACCATCAACCAGTATGTTGGAAATATGCCCTAGAGGCAATCATGTGATGATGTTATTTCCCTATGTATTCATGAGTTATTTATATTGCCCTTGAACATCATCACTGATATGTATCAATAAGTACGTGACTTGTTTGTGAGACTATATATTGTATGATGATTGTTCTAATGGTCCCTAGTTGATAAGGCTATGAAGACACATATCCTTTAACTAGTGTATGATTCAGTTGATGACTATGTTTCACAAGTCATGGGCATAGAGATGCTAACCCAATAGTATGGACTCGAGGATGGGGATCATCGGGTCGGACATACCCACTCTGAGACGCAGCGAGATATTGTCATCTGTTAGTCTCAAGTACAATGCATATGCCATGTCCTAGACTTGAGGTCCTCACATGTTCTTGGGATGAGGACCGACTCACTTAGGGTCTATCAAACGCTACTCCGTAACTAGGTAGTTATAAAGGTAGCTTTTGGGTGAGTCATGAAACATGCCACGAGACATGGTTGGCCAAGATGGGATTTGCCCCTCTGATTCGGTGAGATATTCTCTGGGCCCTCTCGAGTGATCAAATTTGGAAAGCATGGCCATGAGACTTGGGTTAAGTGTTAACCCGGTTTGGGAATCTGTATCATAGTTTTGAGAAGAGAGGTCGAGCTACCAACAAGGGTGACAAGTACTCGCCTTGAGCTCAACAACATATACCGTGAGGCAAAAGGAATGGTGCATATGACACATTGTCAAGGTTCGTCAACATGACTTTGCTCACACATGGAAGTCGGCACGTTCTTCTAGGAGTCGCTACCAACTAATTGAGTCGGATGTGATCCGAGTCGTGTCCATGTGTACGTGAACCTATAGGGTCGCGTGCTTAAGGGGTAAGAACCCACTCGGATTGGATGCGAGTGGAATTGGGCAAAGAGTCCTAATGGGCCTCAAGTGTTGAGCCCACCATAGAAGTCTATATAGGTGGAGGGGAGAGACCCTGGAAAGGGTTCGACCAGTCCAACGACCTAGCCGTTGCCACTCCCACACCCATGTCGTGCAATCGGACCTAGCAGTCCGCCGCCCGACGTTCCTCCCTGCACGTGCGGATACCTTGGAGGCGTTGCATCTGCGACGCTCTGACAAACCATTTGAGGTAATCGCGAGGAACTGTTTGAGGGATCCGCGAGGAGGAGACGGGAATGCGCATCACCAACTCTCCTTCCACTGTCATGACTGCACGTTTAGTGCTAAAACCCGATCCCATGATCTATCTCCATAGCATGTTCATGGTTTGCGTGGTAGAATTTTTTTTGTTTTGCGCTAGCATAGTGTACCGCGTGCCCCAACATATGTATCATCCGCCTCAACTCGATATTTCTGCTCTTGACATTCTGCTTGGAGTTTGCTTCAAGTGTGGTCAGTCTGGCCACCATTTTTGAAAGTGTCCCCAAAATCATGATTCAACCCCTCATTCTACTCCAAAGCAAGTCCTCGACCGTGGTAAGCCACCGCCCAAGACTTCCAGTGCCAAATCCTATGCTATTGATCGTGGTTGTGTGAACCATTATCTGTTGAAGAAGCTCAGGAAGCAACTGATGTTGTACTCGGTACACTTCCTATCAACTCCATTTCAGCTTCAGTTCTTTTTTATTTAGGAGCATCTCATTGGTTCATATCCAAGAGTTTTGAGTCATTGCATGACATTCCAATTTTAGTGTTGCCTACTCCTTTATTGGTACACTCCCCAGGATCTGAATGGCACACCACCTTGGTGAGTTATGGAAATGAAATCTTAATTGAGGGCCTTGTTTTCCTTGCTTCTCTGATTGCCCTCAAGTCCTCTGACATAGATGTCATTCTAGGTATGGATTGGTTGGCAGAACATCATGCCATGATAGATTGTGCAACCAAATCCATCCAAATCACCCATCCTTCTGGTCAGATAGTCTATTTCGCATCCTGAGGTTTAGATTCCCAGCTGTACACGTTGAATGAACATCCCCTTACTAACCTTGATGATGTACCGGTAGTCTGTGACTTTTCGGATGTCTTTACAGAGGAACTGCCAGGAATGCCACCTGAGAGGTGTGTAGAATTTGTCGTAGAGCTAATCCTAGGAACTGCTCCAATCTCTAGACGTCCCTACAAGATGGCCCCAAATGAGTTAGCGGAGCTTAAGAAACAACTCAAAGAGTTGGGATAAAAAGGCGTCCCGAGCTCATCTCCATGGGGTTGTCCCATCCTCTTTGTCAAGAAGAAGGATGGAACAGACCGAATGTGTGTAGATTATCGCCCGCTTAATCAAGCGATGATAATGAACAAATATCCACTTCCCACGATCAATGATCTCTATGAATACTTAGCCGGATCATCAGTCTTTTCCAAGATGGATTTGCGATTAGGATATCATCAAATCAAAATCAGGAATGAGGACATTCCTAAAATGGCTTTCACTACTCGTTATGGTCTTTATGAGTACACCGTCATATCCTTTGATCTAACCAATGCCCCAGCCACCTTCTCATGCTTAAAGAATTCAGTTTTCATGGAGTTTTTGGACAATTTTGTTGTGGTTTAGCTCGATGACACTCTCATTTATTCCAAAACCAAAGAAGAACATTCCGAGCATTTTAGGCTGATATTGATGAAACTTCGAGAGCATTGCTTGTATGCCAAATTCTCCAAGTGTGAATTCTGGCTACCAGAATTGACCTACCTAGGCCATGTGATTTCTACAGCAGGCATTGCTATCAATCCAAAGAGAGTTCAGGCTGTTCTTGATTGCACTCCACCTGAATCAGTTAAGCAAGTTAGGAGTTTTCTTGGACTGGCAAGTTATTGCCATTGATTCGTTGAGAACTTCTCCAAAGTTGTTAAGCCTCTAATTGAACTCTTCAAGAAAGATAAGAAATTCAAGTGGACTTCCAAGTGCGAGGAAAGTTTTTAGGCACTGAAAAGTAAACTTACTACCACCCCCATGCTCGTTCCCTCGGATGTTCACACGAATTTCAAAATCTTCTATGACGCTTCACGCCAAGGACTAGGTTGCATTCTCATGCAAGATCGTCATGTGGTAGCATATGCTTCTCGTCAATTGCGTTCACATGAGGAAAATTATCCAACTCAGGATCTAGAGCTTGCAGTTGTAGTCTATGCATTAAAAACTTGATGACATTACTTGCTCAGTAATCATAGCAACATCTTCTCAGACCACCAGTGTATGAGTTAAAAACTTGATGACATTACTTGCTCGGTAATCATTGCAACATCTTCTCAGACCACTAGAGTCTGTAGTATATCTTCACCCTGCCGGATCTGAATCTCGGGCAGAGATGGTGGGTCGAGTTGATCAAGGACTACGATGTTGGAATCTCTTTCACCCCAGGCAAAGCCAATGTCATGGCTGATGTGCTAAGTCGTAAGTCTTATTGTAATAGCCTCATGTTGTTACGTGATCAACCACTTCTTCATGAGGAATTTCAAAAGCTTAACCTTGAGATCGTTTCCTCATGGATTCTTTTCTACATTGGTGGTGAAACCAGGATCAAATCATAGCTGCTCAAAAGCGTGATTTAGGTATCCGCAGTATCAAGAAGAACATTGTGAGTGGAGTTGCTAAATGTTTCTCGATGGAATATCAGGGTACTATGTTCTTTGGTAAACAAATGGTGGTACCAAGGAGACAAAACCTGAGAAGGTTGATCCTTAAGGAAACTCATGAAACCCCTCTCTCGATTCATCCCGGTAGTACCAAGATGTGTCAGGACCTATGCCATAGGTTCTGGTGGACTGGGATGAAGCGTGAAATCACTCGATATGTTGATGGATGTGATATCTACTGTCACGTTAAAGCAGAGCATCAAAGACCTGCTGGCACTCTTCAGTCATTAGCCATCCCTGGGTGGAAATGGGATAAGGTCGGTATGGATTTCATCACCGGCTTTCCAAAAAATCAAAAGGGAAATGATGCCATTCTGATAGTCATTGATCGTTTCTCCGTTGCTCATTTTCTTCCTACTCATGAGAATATAACTCCTAGCCAGTTAGCAGATCTATATATCTCTTGAATAGTCTCTCTTCATGGTATTCCATTGGAAATCAATTCAGATCGTGGAAGTTTGTTCATCTCTAGATTTTGGGCAAGCTTTCAGAAAGCTATGGGAACTCATCTCTCCTTTAGCACAGCTTATCATCCCTAGTCTAGCGGTCATGTGAAAAGAGCCAATCAAGTTCTCGAAGACATGCTTAGAGCCTGTATTATCTCATTTGGAAATAATTGGGAGAAATGTCTTCCATTCGCCCAATTTGCTTATAACAATAGTTTCCAATCTAGTCTGGGCATGCACTACTGGAATCAGTATCTTTGCCGTTTGCCATGGCTGACGGCAAAGGCATGCATGGCGGACGGCAAAGGTCTTTGCCGTCAGCCAGCAGACGGCACCACATCCGGCTGACCAAGCTACGGTAGAGGGCACTTTGCCGTCTGCTGGCAGACGGCAAAGATGCAAAGGTCTTTGCCGTCTGCCAGCAGACGGCAAAGGGCATGGACGACACACGTGTCATCTTAGGTCTGTTAAGGGGTTAACGGCGTGCTTTGTCGTCTGCTAGCAGACAGCAAAGATGCAAAGTTCTTTGCCGTCTGCTAGCAGACGGCAAAGCAACCACATAGGCCAGCCCAGTGCCTCCCAGGTTGCACAGGTAGCTGCCACGTGGCATCTTTGCTGTCTGCCGGCAGATGGCAAAGAACTTTGCCGTCTGCCAGTGGACGGCAAAGTGCCTGTACTGCCCCTGTTTTTTCTGTTTTTTCTTAAATTCAATCAATTTCACAGATATACATATATATATATATATACATTTGAAAATACTTTCAACAAGCATACATATCCCTGCCATATGGATATGATCGTCCAACACATATACATACCAACTCAAAAGTCCATATCCAACATATATATATATAGCCAACATATATCCAACAACAAGCATACAATGGTTTCATCCATACATACATATATAGGTAGCAAGTTTCACATTGTTCATCCTACAAAATCAAAACAAAAAGGAAGGACAAGAAGAAGAGTAGACTCCATCAACGCAAGCTTCCGTGATCTAAAGCAAATCTGCAAATTGGGAAAGAAGAAAGTTAGAAGAAGAACAAGAAGAAGAAGAAGAAGAAGAAGAAGAAGTAGAAGTAGAAGAAGAAGAATTTTTCTTCTCTTTCTTTTTCTCCTCTTCTTTATCTTCTTCTTCTTCTAACGAAGGTAACTTAGGTAATTATGCCATTTTTTAGCTAAGCTAGGTAAAAATGCTAAGTGTAGGTCATTATAGAGCTAAGCTAGGTAAATAGGTCATTTTGGAGGTTAGTAAGGTTATTATGTCATTTTCGAGGAAAATAAGCTAAGTCAATGTCATTTTGGAGGTAACCAAGATTATTATGCCATTGTTGACCTAAGTATGCTAAGTATGTCATAAATGAACTGAAGAAGCTAAGTATAGGTCATTTTTGAGCTAACCTAGGTAGTTATGCCATTTTTTAGCTAACTAAGCATATTTATTCATTTTGGAGGACAAAATGGTAAGTGTAGGTCATTTTTGAGCTATCCTAGTTAAAATCGGTCATTTTGGAGCTAGGTAAGGTTATTTTGTCATTTTGGAGGAAAATAAACTAATGATATGACAGTTTGGAGCTAAACCAAGGTTATTATGCCATTTTTTACCTAAGTAAGCTAATTATGTCATAAAGGAACTAGCTAAGCTAAGTATAGATCATTATTGAGCTATCCTAGGTAGTTATGCCATTTTTAGCTAACTAAGCATATTAAGTCATTTTGGAGGAAAAAATGCTAAGTATAGGTCATTTTATAGCTATCCTAGGTAAAATATGTCATTTTGGAGCTAAGTAAGGTTATTATGTCATTTTCGAGGAAAATAAGCTAAGTATAGGTCATTTTGGAGCTAAATAGGTCATTTCTTAAGCTAAGTATGCATTTGTTAAGCAAAACACTTGGGAAAACTTACCATCATCACGGAGGTGAAGGACCGGTCGGGTTTGCGCCAGTGTGAGACGAAGAAGGACCGGTCGGGGTTGCGGCAGACGCAGAAGGATCGGTTGATGCTTGTCGGGAGGCATGCTGCACCAAAGATCATTTGCAATGTCTCGTTAGCATGATGCAACTCAAATGTGAATACTAGTAACTAATGACCATTCAAATGAAACTCACCATGGGCGCTATACCAATCTGGGGCATTGGCGGAGGGGTCTGACCGTTGTTCTGGCACACGGTCTGCACATTTTGTTTTCACGAGTTAGTCATATTAGTTAGTGATGAAACGAACATTACGTGCATGATTTGGCTAATATGCAGGAGAAACTTACCACGAGGAGCTCGTATAGGGCCCGGTGAGACGCGTCGTTCCGGTTCCTCTCCTCCTCCCACATCCTAGCCGTCCTCTCCTCCATGTCCCTCTCCCTCTCTGCCGCCTGCCTGTTTGCCTCCGCCAGAAGCTCCTGGGCCCTAGCCTCGATGGCGAGCTCCATTGGCCGTGGACGAGGCCTTATCTCAGGATCGGAGCTCGTCTGGCGCTTCTTGATCTCCGGGAGAGTTCTAGGACAACGTATCAGTCCATCCCCAATGGCTATCGAGCCATGGGGCCTCCCGCCACCAGATATCATCATGAGCTCTGGATCAAAAGGACTCTGGCTCGGGTTGAAGTCCTCCCCTTTCCTCGTCTTCCCCTCATCTCTGTACCTCACGAGCTTGTTGTGGGAGGAGATGTTGCTGAAGCTCTCTAGATGATCGAGGTCATCCTCAGAGAATGCCTTGGCCTTCTTGTACGGGGCAGTATGGGCCATGGCATAGAGGTCGAACAGCGGTGGCACCTCCTTCTTGTTGTGTCGCGCCTAAAAGAGAGGAACAAAATATTAGTTAAGGGCTCAAGCTAGCATGAAGAATGAAATTGCATGAATCATGAAGCAAACCACATACCAGTGATCCCCGAACTCAAACAGGTTGGAGCTCCCTTGATGGTGTGGCACACCTTTCATTTGGGCACGCTTATCCTTGGCCTTGTTGTGGACGGCTAGCCATTGGGGAGAGCACCACTCATCCACCAACGCCTCCCAACAGTCCATCCTATCCGCACACCATCTCAGGGGCACCTAAGTTAGACAAGAGAAATTTCAGCGCTACGCCTACGAATCAAATCAAGGAAACTAAGTACAAGGCCTTAAGAATAGGTAATTACCTTCATGTACTTCTCCTTACTCAGAAACTTGGCGCGGCACTTCTTCTTGGCCCTCTTAATGTTAGTCGAGGCGTAGTAGTCTCGAACAGCCTACACCCGAGTCTCGTGCCGTAAGTTCTGAAATAGGCGCTTGCACTCGGCTACGATAACAATAGCCGCGTCCGCCTCGTGTTCCTCAAGACACCTGTAGAAGGTCTGCAATCAAACAAGACAACACTGATTAGTACAATCACTAGGTGCTGTTGATTTTTAATTCTGTAAAGGAGAAATTACCCAAAACCGCCGGATCACAATGTCGGCCACCGTCTCGCACAAGACACCATCGACCCTCTCCTCCGGCGGGGCCGGGGCAGCCACGTACAGCTCCCAGCTCAGTGCTAGCTGTCGAACCTCACCCTCACCGGGCAACATGACCCACCCCGGGAAATGGTGCCGGCAAAGCACACCAAGGACCTGGTTGGGCCTGCGGACACCAGGGGCGTGCTTCCAACCCCTGCAGTATGACAAGGCCAACACATAAGATATTAATTTGAAGAAACATGAAGGCAAAAGGTTAAAAAAGAGTAAATGCACTTACTTCTCCCCATTAGGCACAATCAACCACCTCTGATCGCGGGTCGCCGGCACGAGCGGGAGCTTTGTACCACCACGCTGGTAGACCTTCTTGCCCCCCTCAACCAGCTCGCCCTCGCTATAGCTATCCTCAGAAAAGCTGTCCTCGCCACCATCAGCATGGCCACTAGCCTCCGGAGTCACGTGGGACGAAGACTCTGGGACCGGAGTCTCCTGGGACGAAGACTCTGGGACCGGAGTCTCCTGGGACGAAGGCTCGGCGACCCGAGGCTCGTTGGCCCGAGGCTCGTGGACCGGAGTCCGAGACGGGTCCAAGTCAGACGGGTCCACCTGAGACGGAGCACTCCAGTGGTCGGGAGAATCAGCTGGGGGTGGCGCCGAGGAAGGCGCAGCAGCCTTGCTACCTCTCCCGCCGCCACGTCCACCTCTAGCACCCCTCTTCGTCTTCCCCCGACCTCTCCCGGCCGAAGAAGAAGCGCCCGCCGGTGTCTGCATACTGTGTACCAGCGCTCTCCGGAGGTGCTCGGGTGGAATAATAGCACCCCTCCCAGCACGCGCCGAGGAAGGAGGCTCGGAGCGCTCTCGACCCGCGCCCACCATCTGTCAACACCTGCAATGACAAAGAGTAAACGAAGTTAGTACAACATAAAAAAATTGAATACCTAATAACATGAACTAATTAATAATATATATGTACATAATAATAATTGAATACCTGACATTACTAATATTAATCTTCATCGTCTATATATGCTCCGGGATCAATAAATGCATAATCATCAGTTAATAGAGTTTGTCTAGCTACTGGACACACAAGAAATATATACATAATTCAGCAAACCATATTCATCAGTTAATAGAGTTGGTCAGTTTTATTACGTCCATGCAACCTAGACGCTAGTAGGTAAAGATAGGTCCTAATCCCACCCGAGTATGTGTAGATTGGGTTCGTTTTCCCATGCTCTGCTCCGGATCCGACGCAAAATTTTGGCAGCACCTCCCCGCTGTTCTCCTAATACACGTCTCGGCAATAAGCAGAGAGGATGTGTACCCGGAGAACAACAGGGAGGCACTGACAAAATTCTGCATCGGATCCGGACCAGAGCATCTGGGAAAACGAACCTAATCTACACATACTCGGGTTGTCCATGGATAACGTTGGACAATTCGAAAGAATCACGGTTATAAATATGCTAATGCATGCATATTTATAGATGTAACCCTTTCGAACGGGAGACGCATAGTGGTCACGCATACTGATGATTGAAGACACCTATAGCTAGCAAGTTTCATTGGCACGAAGACCGGAACAGAGGAAATGAAGGGGGGAGGAGGAGATGTCATTTGTGCTCACCCACGAACGCAGGGGCGGAGCTCGTCGAACGCACGGGGAGGTCGTCGAACACCAGACCCTCGCAGCGACGAAACAACTGCACATTTAAATCCACCTGATCAACATAAATATGATGTTTTTTATAACAAAATCAAAAAATATATGACCTAACTCATAATTCACAAATATATGACCCCGTCGGCCTCTGGAAGGCCGAAGAGCACCTTTTTCGGGATCGGGGTGTCGGGGTGTCGTGTCGGGGTCGGGGTGTCGGGGGTGTCGTGTCGGGGTAGGGGTGCTATGTCGGGGTCGGGGGTGCCGTGTCGGGGTGTCGGGGTGACGTGTCGGGGGTCGGGGTGTCGGTGGTGTCGTGTCGGGGTCGACCCTCGACTCCTTTTCCCCTCGATCCTCGACCCCTCGACCACTCGGCGACCCTCTTTTCCCTCGGCGACCCTCGACCATCGGCGACCCTCTTTTTCTACTTTTCCTACTTCTTTTTTTCATCTTCTACTTCTACTTCTTTTTTTTTCATCTTCTTCTTCTTTCTTCTTCTTCTTCTTCTTCTTCTTCTACTTATTGTTCTTTTTTTTTCATCTTCTTCGTTCTTCTTCCTCTTCTTCTTCTTCTTCCTCTTCTTCTTTTACTTCTTTTTTCTCATCTTTCTTGTTTATTCTTAAAAAACAGAAAAAAAAACCTAAACTAAACTAAACTAAATCTAACCTAAACTAAACTAAACTAAACTAAACTAAACTAACCTAAACTAAACTAAACTAAACAAACCTAAACTAAATCTAAAAAAACAGAAAAAAAACAGAAAACCTCACCACGGGGAGGGGGCGCGGGTTGAGGAGGCAGGCCACGGGGAGGGGGCGCGGGTTGAGGAGGCCGAGGGGAAGGGCGGCCGGCGACGGTGCGGCTCAGACGGCGGGGCGGGGTGGCGCGGCGCGGCTCCGGCGATGGGGCGGGGCAGGGCGGCCGCCGCGGCCTGCGTCCGCTGGGTGGGGCGGCCGGGCGGGGCGGGTGGGCGGCCGGCGACGGGGCGGGCTCCGGGGGGCGGGGCTGGCCGGCGGCGCCTCGGGCTCCGGGGGGTGGCGCGGGGCGGCGGCGGTTCAGGCACGGGGGCGGCGCGGGTGAGGTGAGGGGAGAGAGAGAGGGGAGAGAGAGAGGGGAGAGAGAGAGGGGAGAGAGAGAGGGGTGGGGCGCGGGGCGGGCTCCGGGGGGCGGGGCTGGCCGGCAGCGCCTCGGGCTCCGGGGGGTGGCGCGGGGCGGCGGCGGCTCGGGCACGGGGGCGGCGCGGGTGAGGTGAGGGGAGAGAGAGGGGGTGGGGCGCGGGGCGCTGACTGTTTTAGATAGGTCAAATCTCTTTGCCGACTGCTAGCAGACGGCAAAGAGCCTAGCTAGTGGGGTGGGGCCGGGGGGGGAACGGACGTTAGTTGGCCACTTTCTTTGCCGTCTGCTAGCTGACGGCATAGAAGCTTTGCCGTCAGCTAGCAGACGGCAAAGAAAGTGGCCGTTAGGTGGTTCTCGTTAGTGGGCCACCCTTCCTCTTTGCCGTCTGCTAGCTGACGGCAAAGGTTCTATGTCGTCTGCTAGCTGACGGCAAAGAGATGGCTGACGGCAAACATGATCTTTGCCGTTAGCTCTTTGTTTGCCGTCAGTTTTCTGTAAGTTGATGGCAAAGACCTTCTTTGCCGTCAGCTAGCTGACGGCAAAGAGCTGGCTGACGGCAAAGATCCTGATTCCAGTAGTGATGTCACCATTTGAAATCCTCTATGGACGAAGATGTTGAATAGGTCAAAAACCGGGGAAAGACAATTCTTTGGACCACATATGATCCAAGAGGTAGAAGAGCAAGTTTGCATCATTCGTGAACATTTGAAAGTAGCCCATTCTCGCCAGAAAAGCTATTATGATCATCATCATAAGGAGGATAGCTATGAACTGGACGAGAAGGCTTACCTTCGGGATACACCTCTAAAGGGTACCCATCGCTTTGGTATCAAAGGAAAATTGGCTCCACATTACATTGGTCCCTTTCGCATTCCTGCTACACATGGAGAGGTTGCCTACCAATTGGAATTACCTCTGAATCTTTCAAAAGTGCATGATGTCTCCCACGTATCTCAACTTAGGCGTTGCTTCAAGGATCCTATCTGTGAAGTCGGTCATGAAACGCTTGATCTACAAGAAAACCTTTCATATCGAGAATATCCTATTCGTATTCTTGATGAAGCTGAGCGCTGCACTCGACATTAGAAAATCAAATTCCTCAAAGTCCAATGGTCTCATCATTCCAAAAAGGAAGCGGCTTGGGAACGAGAAGATCGCCTTCTATCTTAGTACCCCACCCTCTTCTCTACAGCTTCGAAATCTCGGGACGAGATTCTTTGGAGGGGGTCGAGTTATCACAACCCTAGTTATGGTAATGTACTAGCCTAGTAGCCAAGCATTGCATGTCATCATATTTTAATTCTTTGAAATTTGAAATTGAGGATAATTCAAAGCCTCATGTTTTTAAAGGGCTAAGACCCTAAAAAAATCCAATGAATAGAAAATGCCCTTCTTTAACCCTAAGGTTTAGGCATGAGCTTATATGTGACTGTGTGGGCCCCCACCCTAAATTTTTGGGATTTTCAAGGGAATTATTTTTGGGCTTTGGAATTGAATCATAATGTATTATAATTGGGTTTATATTTTTAGAAATAGAAACATAAACCTAAAAATCCCGAAAATATTTGTGGGAGCTTGGAAAGGTCCATAGTTGGCACATGAACATTTTCAAAAGTTTTGGCACTGTATTGAATCTTCAAATAAATTCAAAACAGTGGCAGAAAAATTAAAACAGAGTATAAAAAGAAAACAACACTGTAGCTTGGGCCAGGACTGTGCAAGTTAGCCAGCCCAACCCAGCCAACTTACCTCGTCTTCAACCTCTGCCAGTGCACCAAGCAGGAGCGTGGCGACCATTGCTCGAGCCCCTGCCCCCCTGGAGCTTATCCCCAGCCATCCTCGTGCCACAGAGAAGCCCTAGACCTTCTCTCTCGATCCCCATCGCTCCTGGCCTTGCTCTCTTCGTCCTGCTCTCTTCCCCGCAGCCTGTCCAAAGCACGCGCTCGCCGCTGTGCATCGTGCACGTGGCCAACAGCAACCCCAAGCGCCACCACTGATCAGGAAGCTCCACTGCGTCGACTTAGTCCTACCTGCTGAAGGAATTGGCAAGAGAAGCCCAGAACCAACGCCTTCGAGCTCAAATTCACCGATTACGTCGCCGCCGCCGACGCTCGATTCACCGCCATTGGGGCACTCTGACCACTCCCCTCGGTTCCCCAGGAGACCTACGATCTTCCCCGAGCTCCGGTGGCCTCATATACAACTTCTGCGACCTCAAGCCGCCGTCCCCGTGCTCCCGAGCTCCGCCGTGGCCGCCGACGATGAGGACCTCGCTCCGGTGCTACCCCGAGCTGCCCCGACCTAGCCTTCGTCTTCAAGGTGAGCTCCCGGTCAATTACCCTCTCAATCTGTGCCTCCCCGTGCTTGATAGAAAGCTCTCTGACTAGTGCAGCCTGCAACCACCGCTCGAGGTCGTCGGTGACCTCGTTTTCGGTGACCCCCGTGCCCCTAGCTACTACCATCCAACGTGCGCTGCCCCCAGCTCCGCGTAGAACCCATCGGCGCGAGCTCTCATCGTGGGTAGCCCGTCTCTGACGTGAACAGGTGTGGTCGCTGCCGTGTTTTACCTCGCCGTCTTTAACAGCCGACGTGGCATAATTAGGTTAGTTGCTAATCCCTCCTGTGTGCATGACAGATGGGTCCCACTCAGATATTAGCTAGTTTAATTTTTTTGGTTAAGATTAGAACTAACCACAATGGCCTCACAAGTCAGTTTGACCACTGCTAACGTCAGCTTTGACTGACCCCACATGTCATTGACTATGCCTAGCTAGGCACTGAGTGAGAAAAGTATTTCTGGAGTATTTGAATTTCAAAAAATCAAAAAAATGCTTTAAACTTAGAAAATTCATACTAAATCAGAAAAATATAAATAATATATCAAAAATGATCAGAAAAATGCACTCTATCTTTTTATGCCATTGACATGCATGTTAAAGCCACTAAAATGTGTTGTTTAGGGCAAAACATGAATAAAGATCTGCAAGGTAAGCAAACCCCTTCTGTTTATGTTGACAAATCGCATTCCCAATGCTCTTTCTCTCTATATACAATGCATTAGGGTTTATCGACTCAACTACTGCTTTCGATAGCTAGATGGAACCTATCCTTTGCATGACCTATCCTTGTAACCTTACATAGCTTTATCTTAATCCTCGCATGATTAGGAGTTGCTTGATATTCAATGTGACCCTACTCCATGTCGTGCTTAGCCATGCTTAGAGTTGTGCAAGTATCGATCCATCATGGGCAATGAATCGAATGTGGTAGTGATGATGTTCATGTTAGAGATATATGAAAGGGGTATAAATTTGAATTTGGCTAAAAAGGTGATGATGAGAGGCTGTGTTGGAGAACATGGTGGGTTGTCTCATTTATGCCGTCCTTAGGACCCGAGTTCTCATATCATTGATCCAAGACTGAGCGTACTACCATACGAGAGCAAATGGACCCCCACTTGGCCTACTAACTGACCTCAGTTCCGGTCCAGGAGTCGCAATTAGTTCGGGCTTTTGCGACATATGCATGGAAAGTTGGTGGCATTGCATGATGGTAGGATGTGGGCTGGCTTGTCAAGTGCCATGGGATGGGATGGGCTTGGGCTGTGTCACACAACGTTTGAGTCCGTATCGGAGCACTCGGCCGGACTCCCGATCACGGTTTCAACTCAGATAGGCGGCTCCCTGGACTAGAGTCAATGTGTAAGGTAAGAGTCATGGTCGATCACCCTCTGCCGGCATACAATGTGAAGTGTGCATATAATGTTGGCATTAAGAGACAATCGACACATGTGGGTAAAGAAGTACACCCCTGCTGGGTTAAATCTATTCGAATAGCTGTGTCCGCGGTTAAGTGACTACTTGGTGATCTATGCTTGATCATAGAGAACATTAATGGTTATCTTAAAATTGCCAAGACAAGCGTGAGTGCCTTGGATTGCTTCCTCGTGAGCGAGTCAAGGGAGGATTCAGGGTAGTGTATTGATGTGGTGATTAGCTAGATGATGGACTCATGTGCGCCTTCTTACCCCTGACACGACACTACTGGTAGTCGTAGCTTAGAGTAGCCACGGTCAAAGCTGGCATTTCTACAAACTAGTCCACATAACTTTTTCCTTGATAATTGAGCATGTGTAGCTAGTTCTGATGTAAGTCTTGCGGAGTATAATTGTACTCATCCTTGCTTAATTAACTTGTTGCAGAAATTCTGGAGGTGCAGGTCCAAGTACTTCGACTCCACCGATATTAGAAAATTCTGGAGGTGCGGGCCCAAGTACTTCGAATCCACCAATGGATTTATCTCCAACCATGGATATGGATGTATCTCCTACCATTCATGTACCTCTTAGCAAGGATCAAATCTATTTCAATTTGGTGCATTTTGATGCCACTAGGAAGACCTCGGGGTTACCCCAAGGGGAGCTTATGACACTAGTAGAGATAATTTATATTAAGAAATCGTCTCCCTTCTCTGCCCAGTGAATCTGGAACCCTTTGGGACAAGGGCATCATCAAAGCAAAGAAATCAGAAGAAGAAGCAGTCAGTAATGCAATGCGAGACAAGTGTCATGTAGCAGAGGAGACCACTATTGCCAATAGTGGTTTCTACGTGGAAATCGATGTCGATGAGTAGCTTGGAGGTCCCAGACGGCAGTATGGTGCCTTGGGAGGGTCATTGTATCTTC
Organism: Elymus sibiricus; assembly: GCA_039707655.1. Classification (NCBI taxonomy): domain Eukaryota; kingdom Viridiplantae; phylum Streptophyta; class Magnoliopsida; order Poales; family Poaceae; genus Elymus; species Elymus sibiricus. The sequence continues at coordinate 22,870,137 of CM077664.1, forward strand.
TTTTCAGCCACTTAGGCTTTTCTTAACTTTGTCTGTAGCAGACAATATTTTGCTTCCGTTGTTGCTTATTGTATGTTGGGTCATGTGACCTCTATGTGCTTTAAACTTCTATGTTTGCTCTTTAGAGCCTTTGAATAATGTATGCTTTGAGTCGTAGAGTTTTTGTTGTGATACCTATTGTTTCCACACACACGGCGTGCATGATGCGTGTATGTTTATAAAGTGCATGTTGTGTGTCAGGTTTTGGAATCTTTGATATGCAATAGCTAGCGATCAGTCTATCTTGGGTGAAGCGACTCATGTACGGAGAGCTCGGGAGTGTACTACGCTACGCCAAGCATCGGAGCTCCGGCTCAGTTACATTGATTGAGGGAATATTTGGACCACCCCCGTCGGTTGATCAGTTCCCGGTGTAGGGAGATCAATGGGATCGAATATTCTGGGCTCTCCGAGTGGCTATCCGCCCAGGTGCCTGGGTTTGGAATCTCAGCTTCTTGATCATCGTCTATAGCTAGATTTTTATACCTTAGATCTGGGGCCCGACAAATGGCTTTGTAAACCTTCTTTTAGTAAAGGTCTGTGTGTGATCATCAAGTATGTCAGGCGGCACCAGTGTGATTCCTGGGCTGGGGTGCGCGATGCTCCAATTAGTGAATTGGTGTGTGACAGAGGTTAGACATCTCATTTGGATGTGAGCAAACTGAGCCATTTTGTTTCAAATCCGAGGGATATTCACTGGCTTATTCTTGAGAGTATCATGCACTATCTAAAAGGGACTGTGAGTTATGGAATTCAGTATACTTTATATCCTATGGTATTTGTAGGGTATAGTGACTCAAATAGGATTTCTCGTGCTAACGAGCTTAAGGCCAGAACTGGATATGTGTTCACTCTTGATGGTGGTGCTATTTTATGAAAGTCTTGCAAGCAGGCAATCTTAACGAGGTCTACAATGAAAGCATAACTCACATCATTAGATACGTCAACAGTTGAAGCTGAATGGCTTCATGAACTCTTGATATACTTGTCAGTGGTTTAAAAATCAATTTTGACTATGCTCATGAACTGTAACAATCAAACTATAATTGTCAAGGTGAATCAAAGGATAGCATGCAGCCGTCAAGGCACATAAAGAGATGGCTGAAATCTGTCAGGTTAATGAGAAACTCTAGAGTTATTGCGTTGGATTATATCCAAACAACCAACAATTTGTTGGCGGATCCTTTCAAGAAAGTCCTATCACAAAATGTGACAGAAAATGCATTGAAGGAGATGGGACCGAGACCCATGAAGTATTTGACCTCAGTAGCAACCCAACATATGTGATCGGAGATCCTGTGAAGTAGGACCTAAAAAAACTGACTGTTCGGCTAACTGAAAGAGTACATTAATAAGTCCGCTCCGTGACAGATGTTGTACTCTGAATTCTGCAAGGCATGTTGGAGAAAGCCTTAATGTGTTATGTGGCTTTTCGGTGAGGTGTCATCCCACGGGATATCCTTGAAAAACACACATATGTGAGTCTGACGGTTAAACGTCGCACTTTATGAGAGCTGGGTACTCTCTAATAAACTCATGAAGAGGCATTGGAGTATGACGTATAATTAACCCCCACCCGTGGGGAAATCCTTTGGCAGCAGAGTATCAGTCAAGGCTTTGTGTGAAACTTGTTTGCAAAAAACTTGCAATTCAAGGCATAGCCCATTGTTAAGGTGTAAATAAGGGTAGCCTGAAGTCTATTAGAGGTCCCTCTCCTGTTCTAGTCCAAAGCTTTGCGCTGCCTCTAGATCTTTCCCATCCTGCCTCACGCCGCTCTGCACTAAGGTGGGTGGGTGGGAGGGGGGAGCAGACCTTTGGAATGACGCCTCTCGGGATCCTGTATGGGAGAGAGGCAATAAGGTTTTTGGGGAGCACACTGCTGCACGACTGCTCGCAAATCTTCTCCGACGTTGCTGCGCATGACTCCGTCGACTACTTCGCCGACATGTCTTCTTCGACCTAAAGCGCCACCGCCAAAGCCGCTGCAAGGCTGCTGCCGTGGCCGCCAGCCAAGGCGCTTCATCATCACCTGTCCGGTACATGTTCCTATCCCCGATGTTAGGGATTGTCTTTGGTGTCTTACTCATAGTTTTAAATAGCCGGCTATAGCTCGGCTATAGCCCGCTATAGCTATAGCCTTTTTAGCAGGGTGCCGCTAAATGGTTGCCTTCACAAATAACCCGCTATAGCCCGCTATAGCTGATTTTTAGGACCGCCGCTATTTAAAACATTGGTCTTACTATTGGCAATCAAGGTGGACATGTTATGTTTCCCCCATCTAGCAATTTGCATGTCTAGCTTGTTCGCCGCTACTTCTGGCCTGATTATTACGTATTCTCTGTTTATCATGTTTTATATACTGTATTTTTGGATTAAATTTAATACAAAATTGCTCATATATAGTATAACATAAATTTCCTCTTGTTCCTGAAACGCGAGGAACAAGCACAACCACATAAAGTTTAGCAGCCCCAGCAACCGGCCGCTGCACTGTTACCCGCAGCATGCATGTGCACACTATCCCATGAAATCCGCGCGTATCGACAACGCCATCAAAATAACTTGTTTGTGCGGACGTGTGGACTATCTACATGGGAGGCGCCACGAGCACGCGGCTGCGTGAGTGATAACGATACGCCACATACGTCCATCGTCCTGTCACCGCGGACCGTCAATTTTTCTCCCTGCAAAGATGGGCGCAACGTGGAAAAGTATATGTGATGGGGGGACACGTACGCGCGACGAACCGTGCATCGTCGCCGCATTTCCCTCCGCTGCTCCCGAGCTGAGCAGCTATAAATACCGCTGCAAACCAAGCAGCTTCATCACACGGGCATCTTGCAGGCTCTCCTTGAGCTATACATGACACGAGCTGCTCAGCTGAAGTGAGTTAGTAAGCATGGCGAGGTTTGCTGCGCTCGCCGTGTGCGCCGCCGCGCTTCTGCTGGCCGTGGCGGTGGGCGGCGCCACGGCGCAGGGCGTGGGCTCGGTCATCACGCGGTCGGTGTATGCGCGCATGCTGCCCAACCGCGACAACTCGCTGTGCCCGGCCAGGGGGTTCTACACGTACGACGCCTTCATCGCCGCCGCCAAGACCTTCTCGGGGTTCGGCACCACCGGCAGCGCAGACGACGTGAAGCGCAAGCTCGCCGCCTTCTTCGGCCAGACCTCCCACGAGACCACCGGTACGCGTCGACAGTCATTGTTGATTTCGATTGTTGTTTTTAACGGAATTCGTGGCACTTTTGATTCGGACATAACTCCCTTGATTAATCGTACGTGTTTGTGCATGCCGTGTCAACGTGTAGGAGGGACGACAGGCGCTGCCGACCAGTTCCAGTGGGGCTACTGCTTCAAGGAAGAGAGAAGCAAGGCCACGTCTCCACCCTACTAGGGACGGGGACCCATTCAATTGACAGGGTAAGCAAAATCGCAAAATTATAGCCTACTCTGAAGCATCTTCCACATGCAAAATGATATATTGGTCAACACAAATATCACAGACTGAAATAAGCTGTAGAAAAATCTGCTTGAAAAGTACAGCAGTGTTGACATTCTAGCTAGCCGCTAATTAATCCCGACCTGATCCAAATAAGCTTTTCGTTTTCGCGTGCAATAATTATTAATAACAACAAAGACCCGTCTGGGTCTTGGTTCCTTTGCCGAAAAGATTGTTCTGATGAACCAATAATTCCTCGTGCGATTGACCAGGCGATCCAACTACGATCTCGCCGGGAGAGCGCTGGGGAAAGACCTAGTGAGCAACCCGAACCTGGTGTCCACGGACGCGGTGGTGTCCTTCAGGACGGCCATGTGGTTCTGGATGAGGGCGCAGGGCAACAAGCCGTCGAGCCACAACGTCGCCCTCCGCCGCTGGAAGCCCACGGCCGCCGACACCGCCGCGGGTCGGGTGCCCGGATACGGCGTGATCACCAACATCATCAACGGCGGGCTCGAGTGCGGCATGGGGCGGAACGACGCCAACATTGACCGCATCGGGTACTACACGCGCTACTGCCGCATGCTCGGCACGGCCACCGGGGGCAACCTGGACTGCTACACCCAGCGGAACTTCGCTAGCTAGAAGTTGCTTGCTTGATGTATGCAGGTCCCATGGCGGGCACAGTGTATGCACGCGTTACCAATAAATGGCATACACATGCCATCGTGGAATAAATAATCAAGATGTGATCTAGTTGATGGTGCCGTATGGTAATACGAGTAAGTTGCTGTAACAGATTATGTAACTGTTCAATAAAATCAGATTATATCAACTGTTTTGTTCTACAGAAGACGATATATAACAACAGGTCGATCGGTGAGATAACTGTTGTTGCTTGTCCAACCATTCGCTCGTAATAAGAAAGATAAGTCATAAAGGATGGAACAAATATGTGCTACTCCAGAAATGGAGTAACCCATTGTAGCAGTCAGAAAATAAGTTTTTTTATTGGAAAACTCTTTAATTTGCTCGCTGATCCCACGTTTTTGTCAGCCACCTCGAGGGATCGACACGTGTCCCGTGGGCCCTACGTACCGCCCATCCCCGAAAGCCTTATCCTCTTCCTCGACCGAGTCGTCGTCTTCCTTTGAATCGGGACAATCCTGCTCTCCTCTCTCTCCGATCCTTCTACAACCTTGCTCTCTTCTCTCCCCCCCCCGAGCCTCCCGTCTCTCCCTGCCCTCTCCCACCCTGGCCGGCGGAGCTGCTGCTGCAGCGGGGGGCGCCGCTGCGCTACGACGGCTGCTGTTTGACGACGATGACGGCGACCTGTTGCTGCGAAGGGGCGATGATGCTCATGGTGAGGACGGCCACGCGGGGTGCCGCGGGGGTGCGGGGGTGCTGCAGACGATGACAGTGTCGCAAGGCGGCCGCCGCTTGCCGCGCATGCTGCAATCGGAGGCCGGGGAGAGGATTTGTGCAACATCGACCAACTCACCGCGCAGCGGTGCGGTGATACAGGCTGGCTGCTAGGGTTGCAACAGTCGCCGTTGCTGCAGGCGGGGGCGTGCTGCGTGTCGACAGTCTACAACGGCGCTGCAATGGGGTCGCGCGGGCGTTGTCGCAATGAGGGGCCGCCGGCGCTCTGTATGTGCTTCAAGCGAGTGGCGGGTGCTGCAACCAGGGGGCTCGCCAGTTTTGCAGCATCACCCTTGCTGCGATGGAGCATCGCCGGGCCGCAGGGTGCTGCGATGGAACATCGCCCATGCTACGATAGCGGGGCTGCTGCGACCGAGAACCGACACTCTGGCGAACTGGCGATGCTGCACTACCGGCCGGGGGGGGGGGGGGGGGAGAGGAGCTTCTGCTGCGACGACTGAGCACTGCCAGCCAGGGCTATCGCAAGCAGTGAGGAGATCGCAATACAAGGTCGGGGGAAGGGGGGGGGGGGGGGGGCTCCTACATCGGCCTGGTGGATGTGAGGTGAGAGGAGGAAGATGCACTATGTTGCTGCGAGGCTGCGATCGAACGGCCACGTGCGCCTGATCAGACGGCTGGCCAGGCGGCTGATCTCTCCCTAGGATCAGCCGGCTGACGCCTAGCAGCCGCCTTTTTTATTAGGCAAGTCAGGAACTTAATAAGTAAACCGATACAGATACAAAATGAGCTAGGATAGTATCCGGTGCACCTGTGGGCTTACGATGCAGCTGGCCTAGTTAACACTTTCAGAACATTTCTTTCCTATCTAAAAAAGACTTAATTAAGGTTCGTTTCGCTCGTGCTTTCGTCCACCTCCCCGCTCAATTTTCCCCGTAACGATACCCCTTCCCTTTGGGTTTTTTCCGGTTCGTTGATCCCACTACACACGGAAAAACCAGCGGCAAACTGGTAACTGAACCCCACGCACGCACGTCTCCAAAGGAGCAAACTAACGTGGCCTCTCCTTTCTTCCCGACCGAGCCCTCGCCGCTCCAATTCGATGGTCCCTTCCCAACCTCCTCGACCTCGTCAGATCCGGGAGGCCGGCAAGAAGGCCGACGCGGAGTGCGCCCGAACCCTCTAGCGGATTGCATTGGCTGGCTGCCACCCCGCCGTACCCCACTCGTCGTTCGCCATCCACTGCCTGCACGCGGCCTGGACAGGTTAACAGGGATGAACAAGGAGGCGTGGAAGGATGGGAGTCTCCGCGGCACGACGGTGCTGGTGAAAAAGGACGTGCTGGACCTCGGCGACTTCCACACCTCGCTCATCGACGGCGTCTACAAGATCCTTGGCAAGGACGACGACGTCTCCTTCCACCTCGGCAGCACAACCACCCCCGATCCCAACAGTAAACACCCCCCTCACCTCCATCTCTTCCTCAAGCATACAACGCCCAGCGTGCGCCGCTGCTGAAGGCACGACGCGCCGCCGTGTAACCGTTGGCTCTTGTACGTGTGTGCGTTTCAGTTTCCTTCTTGGCGTTCTCTCAACTATCTTTATTGATTTGGTGATTTGTTCATTTCCTTCTCGGCGAAATCACCTGTGCCTGTTTGATGGTTGAACTCCCGATCTGCTAGAGACAATATTTGGAGCCTACATGTTTTCTTTCTTAAAAAACAGGGAAAATAAAAATCGTTGTGTGACAGTGAAGCTACTCGTCAGAAAAACAGTCTTATGAACTTTGGAAACAAGGGCTTTATGATTTAGCAAGTATCATTATATATAGTTCTTGAGTTGCAACAACACGCCAACTATAACACACTACCGGAATGACCTACTATGCCGACGGCCCCGAGCCGTCGGCAAAGGCCCAAACCCCGTCGGGATAGGCCTATGCCAACGGCCACCGTCGGCATAGGGCCGTCGGCAACATTTGCGTCAGCGTACCTCGGCCAGGCCGTCGGCGTAGAAAAGCCGTCGGCATAGCTGCCTATGCCGATGGCCTCCGTACAGCCGTCGGCATAGACTAGCCGTCGGCAAAGTTGTTCGTATGACGGCGGCTGATGGCGCCGTTGTCAAGTCCAGACCAATGCCAATGAAAGGGCGATGCGTGGCCCAGACATGCCGACGGCCTGGCCGTCGGCATCGTTTTATATCCGTGCCGACGGCCTGGCCCTCGGCATCGTTACGCCACGTGTCGGCAACTGGTGCAGCCTGGCTCTGATGTATGCCGACGGCCCAGCCGTCGGCATAGTTTTACATCTATGCCGACGGCTAAGCCGTCGGCGTACTTTTTTGCCCAGATACACCAGATCGCGCCACGTGTTACCTATGCCGACAGCCTAGCCGTCTGCATATTTTTAAATCTGTGCCGACGGCTAAGCCGTCGGCATAGGTGACACGTGGCGCGATTTGGTAGCACGGCCTCCCACTATGCCGACGGCATAACCGTCGGCATATCTGCTGTCTGATTTTTTTTTATAATTTTCTGTTTGAATTCAATTCAAATGCACAGCAAATTCACATCACATATATATAATCAAATGCACATAAACAGCACATATAAGTATCATCATCACCACCAACATCACAACAACATAAGTATCATCATCATCACAATCACAAATATCATCACCACCATCACAATAACATAAGAGTATGATCATCATCAGAATAACACGATACACATCATCATCGCAAGCAGTGACATAAGAGTATGATCATCAACGACGGGCACTACCACCGCCAAGGTCGTCACCGCCCAGACCGCCAAAGCCGAGGTCGTCACTGCTTGCGGCAGCGCTACCGCCAAGACCGGCACTGCTACCGCCAAGACCGCCACCGCCACCTCCTCGGTGGATCGGAGTGACCGGGCTCCGTGACTCGGGAGTGATGCCAAGACCAGCACCACCACCAACGGATGATCCACCGGTTCCCTGGATGTTTGAAAAGACATGTTAAGGGGCTATATGATTGTGTTGAATAAATGGTAAGCGGTGGTTGAATAGTTTGGGGATGTACTAACCACCGTAGTCCCCATGTGCTGTGCCAGAAATTCCTCAAAGGTAAGCAGCACTGGTTGTGTTCCAGCAGGTGGTGGTGGTGGTTCCATTACAGGAACCGTGCCGGCCGCCATGCTCTCAAAAACGCGCTGCATGTTAATTGACAAAGCAAACACGAATGTCAGAAGAAATGAAAGTGCAAATATGGAAGTGACATGAAAGGGGCTAAACTAACCGTCATCATGCGAGTGCTGTGGTCCTGGACTGCTGCAACTCTCGCGCTCCATGCCATGGTCTCCTGGCGTGTGTACTCCATGTAGGCCTACAATATGACATGATGGAACTCATAAAACATCTCAATGCGGAAAATAAAGTGAGCAATGAAGATAAAAGGGAAAATACTTACAGAGTGCCGCTTGGCTAGGAGGGAGTGTGACTGCGCACTGGTCGTGCTCGTGCGCTGGCTCAGGCTCGGGTTGGTAGCTCGGAGCTGTGTGTAGGAGATAGAAGGAGTGACCACGGCATCCAGAACTGGCTGCCGACCATGAAGCCTCGGCCCCATGCCCACCACCACCCTGTCGTCCAGAGCTGCCTTCATGGGGTCAAGTGTGTCATGATGTAACCTCAGATACCCCTCGTTGTAGGCGTTCTTCTTCTCCGTGGTCTTGCCGTAGTACTGGCCCTCGCCAGCCTTGGGCTTCCTCCGCGTATGGGCGATCTCCCACGCCTCCATGTGTGAGAGCGGCCGCTTCAGTTTCTTCTCCCGCACCACCAAACAGAGGTTAGTCATACATAAGAAAGTGACGGTAAATAGAAGAAGAATGTTTAATGTACATAGATATACCTGAAGTTTCTTCTGGACAAAGTGGTTCCGGTTTCCCTGAGCATGAACTCCCTCAGTCCCTCGGTTAGCCCTGTTTATCATGCTCTTAGCAGCCCACTCTCCATCCTGACCAAGCCACAGATCCACCAATGCCGCCCATCCATCGTCTTTTCCATAACACCAACCAGGACACACCTACATAATGAAGGCATAATGGCATGTCAACAAGAAAAGATGAAATTTACCACAAACGTTGGAATGAAAAAATTTGTTATACTTACCATCAAGTACTCCTCCCTCTCCAAGGTAAGCTTCTGCCTCCGAGCCTCTTCCTTCGTCATCTTCTCGCCAAGAGCGACGTGATAATATTGCGAGATGGCCACCCAGCGCACCACGTACTGCAGCTGGCGGGCCTTCTTCCTCGCTTGGCGCAACACGATCTCGTCGGCAGTGGACTTGTGCTCCTCAAGAACTCGATAGTATTTCTACAATCATTCAGAAAACTAGAATGGAAGAAGCCATGAGTTAAACCATTCGATGATAAACTACAAACGAAACTCAAGACTCGTGCTTTTGAAGAAAACTCACCCAAAAATTTGTGATCACGGCCTTAGCATGCATATCATGGTCCGGGTGGGGGGCCGCTTCCCAGTGGTCCCAGCTCGTGGCCAAAACCCGGAGATCGGCTGCCTGACTGGATCCGGACGGAACAGCCCCGGCCAGTGTTCCTTCAGCAAGACGGTGATGAGGCCGTTTGGAAGACGGGCCCCATTAGGAATTATCCAGTTGTTGCAAAAGATATAAAGAATGAAAATATTAGCATGTGTACAAGCAAAAGAATTAAATTATGATTAAGTGGCACTTACTCTTTCCCCGTGGGCTCAATGAGCCACTTCTGCTCCTCTGTAGCAGGAAGGGTAGGGAGCTTTGCACTACCGCGCAGCCACCCCTTCTTGTTGCCAACCCCCTCGTTGCCTCCACCATCCTCCCCGCCACCACCATCCTCCCTGCCACCACCATCCTCCTCGCCTGCCTCCTCCTCCTCTTCCTCGTCCCCCTCCCGAACCTCCTCCTCCTCCTCGTCGTCCTCCTCCTGAACCTCCGCGCGAACCTCCTCCTCCTCCTCCTCCTTCTCGTCGGTAGAGGAGGGTACCTCACTAGAGGAGGGCCTCGAAGACAACACCCCTAAGTCGGTGAGGGCGTGCTGTTTCTGGCCCCGACCCCCTCTAGTGGCTCTCCCCCCACCCCTCCCCCCCTAAGGGCTCTCCCCCCACCCCCTCCTCCTCTAGGGGCACCTCTCCCTCGACCTCCCTGTGAGGAGTCATCCTCAAGTAGTCGGGGGGGGGGGGGGGGGGGAAGAGTAAGGGGTCGACCACTCCGACTAGCCATGCCGACGACCTTGGCTAGGAAACCCTTGCCGTCGGCCTTCCCCTTGCCCATGTTCCGCGAACCTGCATTGAAAAGAGAATAAATAGTTAGTACATTAATAATGAAGAAAAAAGCATAATAATAAGGAATAAAAAACACATTAACAAATAAGCATAAAAAGGCATATTCCTAAACCATAGAAAAAAAAGACATGAAACGTACATCTGCTAGAACCCATACGAATCATCACTGTTGTAACTGATTCCTCGATCGGTCTCATCATCACTATCACGCATATCATCTTCATTGTCTGACGGAGGCTCCAGCTCTTCCTCGTCGTCAGAGTCTTCGTTTAACTTTTCTAGCATAAGTATGTCATTTTCATTAACAATGGTCTCACCATCATTCCGTGCATCGTCATCGTTTGGATCCACATCATCATCACCCAAGGCGTCAGCGTCATCGTTTCTGACCACATCATCATCAGGTTACTCTTGATAGAACACTCCCTCGTATGTCATGGGGTCTATGTTGTAGTAATAATCGTCTTCGTTCGGGTCCGGTAGCTTACCATGTGGCGACACCTTGAACACAACTTCCCAACCCTTTAGGTACTCTTTCTAGCATGGGTAAGGCAGATAATAAACTTGTGTGGCTTGGATAGCCGCAATAAAGAGATTGGCTCCGGCATAGACGGTTGATGGTTTAACTTCGACCAAACCACACTAGTAGAAAACAGGGCTTTGATCCTGGCCAGATCAGAGCTTTAGACCCGGTCGAGTTACGAACCGGGACTAATGGGTGCATCAGTCCCGGTTCGAGCGGCCAGGGAGCCGGCCGGGCCTCGGCGGGCATCAGTCCCAGTTCGTCTGGGACCTTTAGTCCCGGTTCCAGCTACCAACCGGGACTAAAGGTCCTGGCTCCTGGCGCAACCCCTTTAGTCCCGGTTCGTGTCTGGAACCGGGACTAAAGGTCTGTCTTCAGTCCCGGTTCTAGCCACGAACCGGGACTAATAAAATGCCTATATATACCCCGCCCCCGCCGCTCACTCCTCTGTTTTTTGGCCGGCCAGCGTGTGCAGGGTGTGTGCTACTCTCTGTTCTCACCTCCTATGCACATGAGGTGTTCGATGAAATGCCCGAGCAACACTTAAGCTTTCTCTCCTCTCCAAGCTCGACCTCCAAGCTCCATTTTGCCCAAGATTTCTCTAGGTTTGGCGGTGCACCAACTATCCAAGTGTTCTAAAAAGGTTAGCAACTTCATCGTTTCATCTCTCACTGCTAGTTTAGCTCATTTCAAATGCTCTAGAAGTAGAGTGGTTTGTGGGTTTTAGTGGAGGAGTGTATGTGGGAGTTCTTTTGATTTAGATGCACAATTTGAGCTGAAATTAACTTCTTAGAGTCTGCACATGTGTAGGTTGCTGTCCCCGTCCCCGTCCTCACCGCCGTCGATCGCCCGCGCCGATCTCGTCGCCGGCACCACCGTGGTGAGCCTCTTGTTCTTATCTTCTTTTTAAAAGAAAAAATTCTTACTTGTATGATTTAGATAGATACTTGTATAATTTTCTTAATTTTATTATTGTTTGTTATTATATAGTGCCATGACTTTGGTATCCGCCCCCGTCGGCCCTCGTCCTGTCTATGATTCGGATGTGGTATATTATCTTTTATTATGATTTGTTTCATTTAGTGTTTATGACAATTATGCCGACCAACGTGACATAGATGTTTTTATATAGGAGGTATGTGAACCGGAAATTCCAACCGACCCTCTTGTCGAGAGGTTAAAGTTAGTTGAAAAAGAAAACAATTACTTGAAGAAAAAATTGAAAATAATTGAGGAGGAGAAGATGGAATTGGAGTTGCATGTTGCTGATGTCGTCGATGATCACAAGATCAAGATGGATGCAATGCGCTTGAAGATTAGAAAGATTAGAAAATATGCCATTCATAATGAGGCTTGGTATCATTATGCCGTTGGATCAATTGTTACCTTAGTTGCGATTATGATCGCATTTGTTGTTGTTTTTCATAGTTTCAATGTATGTTTTAATTAGATGCTCTAGAGAGCTATATGTTGTTCTATGAGAACTATATATGTATGAACTTTATGTATTTATTTTTTCAGTAATAACATTTGATCACTACAGTACTTTGGTTTTAATGTGATGATGAACTTGTATTAATTTAGTCACTTCTCTATTCATGATGTTCTGTAATGGTTTTTGATACACTTAATTATATAATGCACGCAGATGAACCGGCAATGGATGTACGGTGACCGACGCACCTCCGAGTATCTTGAGGGCCTGCATAAATTTCTTGAAGTGGCTGAGGCAAACAAGCAGAATGGTTTTATGTATTGTCCATGCCTTGTCTGTGTGAATACGAAGGATTACTCTATCTTGAAAACCCTTCACGTCCACCTGCTTGAGAAGGGTTTCATGCCAGACTATAATGTTTGGACCAAGCACGGAGAAAGAGGGGTTATGATGGAAGACAACGAAGAAGAAGAGGATGACGACAACTATCCCCCTGAATACGGTGATACTGCAATGGGGGAAGCTGAAGATCAAGAGGAACCAGACGATGTGCCCGATGATGATCTTCGCCGGGTCATTGTTGATGCAAAGAGACAATGCCAAAGTGAAAGGGAGAAGTTGAAGTTCGATCGCATGTTAGAGGATCACAAAAAAGGGTTGTACCCAAATTGCGAAGATGACAACACAAAGCTCGGTACCACACTAGAATTGTTGAAATGGAAGGCAGACAATGTTGTATCTGACAAGAGATTTGGGAAGCTACTGAAAATAATGAAGAAGAAGCTTCCAAAGGATAACGAATACGAAGCAAAGAAGGTTCTATGCTCTCTAGGATTGGAGGTGCAGAAGATACATGCATGCCCTAATGATTGCATCCTCTACCGCGGTGAGTACGAGGATTTGAACACATGCCCGGTATGCAGTGCATTGCGGTATAAGATCAGATGATATGACCCTGGTGATGTTGAGGGCAAGCGCCCCTGGAAGAGGGTTCCTGCCAAGGTGATGTGGTATGCTCCTATAATACCACGGCTGAAACGTCTGTTCAGAAACAAAGAGCATGCCAAGTTGATGCGATGGCACAAAGTAGACCGTAAGAAAGACGGGAAGTTGAGAGCACCCGCTGACGGGTCGCAGTGGAGAAAAATCGAGAGAAGGTGGGGGGACTTTGCAGGTGACGCAAGGAACGTATGGTTTGGTTTAAGTGCAGATGGCATTAATCCTTTTGGGGAGCAGAGCAGCAATCATAGCACCTGGCCCATGACTCTATGTATCTATAACCTTCCTCCTTGGTTGTGCATGAAGCGGAAGTTCATTATGATGCCAGTGCTCATCCAAGGCCCTAAGGAACCCGGCAACGACATTGATGTGTACCTAAGGACATTAGTTGAAGAAATTTTGCAGCTGGGGAATGGAGAAGGTGTACGTGTGTGGGATGAGCACAAACAGGAGGAATTTTACCTACATGCGTTGCTGTTTGTAACCATCAATGATTGGCCTGCTCTTAGTAACCTTTCAGGACAGACAAACAAGGGATACCACGCATGCACGCACTGTTTAGATGACACCGAAAGTATATATTTGGAGAAATGCAGGAAGAATGTATACCTGGGACATCGTCGATTTCTTCCGACCAACCATCAATGTCGAAAGAAAGGCAAGCATTTCAAAGGTGAGGAAGATCACCGGAAGAAGCCCGCCCTCCGTACTGGTGATCACATACTTGATATGGTCAAGGATTTACAAGTAATCTTTGGAAAGGGTCCTAGCGGACAATCTGTTCCGAATGACGCTGAGGGACGCGCACCCATGTGGAAGAAGAAATCTATATTTTGGGACCTATCATATTGGAAAGACCTAGAGGTCCGCTCTGCAATCGACGTGATGCATGTGACGAAGAATCTTTGCGTGAACCTGCTAGGCTTCTTGGGCGTGTATGGGAAGACAAAAGATACACCGGAGGCACGGGAGGACCTGCAATGTGTGCACGAAAAAGACGACATGCATCCAAAGCAGTATGAAGGTCCTGCCAGCTACGCTCTTACCAAAGAAGAGAAGGAAATCTTCTTTGAATGCCTGCTCAGTATGAAGGTCCCGTCTGGCTTCTCGTCGAATATAAAGGGAATAATAAATATGGCAGAGAAAAAGTTCCAGAACCTAAAGTCTCATGACTGCCACGTGATTATGACGCAACTGCTTCCGGTTGCATTGAGGGGGCTTCTACCGGAAAACGTTCGATTAGCCATTGTGAAGCTATGTGCATTCCTCAATGCAATCTCTCAGAAGGTGATCGATCCAGAAATCCTGTCAAGGTTAAGGAGTGATTTGGTGCAATGTCTTGTTAGTTTCGAGCTGGTGTTCCCACCATCCTTCTTCAATATCATGACGCACGTCCTAGTTCATCTAGTCGACGAGATTGTCGTTCTGGGCCCTGTATTTCTACACAATATGTTCCCCTTTGAGAGGTTCATGGGAGTCTTAAAGAAATATGTTCGTAACCGTGCTAGGCCAGAAGGAAGCATCTCCATGGGCCATCAAACAGAGGAGGTCATTGGGTTTTGTGTTGACTTTATTCCTGACCTTAAGCCGATTGGTCTCCCTCAATCGCGGTATGAGGGGAGATTGACTGGAAAAGGCACGCTAGGAGCGGATGCAATAATATGTAGGGACGGGCATTCTTGGGCTCAAGCACACTACACAGTTCTACAGAATTTTAACTTGGTGACCCCGTATGTCAATGAACACAAGAATTTTCTGCGCTCCAAACACCCGGAGCAGTGTGACGACTAGATTACATGTGAACACATCAGGACTTTCGGCAGTTGGTTGCAAACACATCTCATGGGTAACAACATTGTTGGAGATGAGTTGTACTCGTTGGCCACGACACCATCTTCGACTGTATTGACTTACCAAGGGTACGAGATAAATGGGAATACATTTTACACGATCGCCCAAGATCAAAAGAGCACCAACCAAAACAGTGGTGTCCGCTTTGATGCAGCAACCAACAAGGGAAAGGACACATATTATGGTTACATAGTGGACATATGGGAACTTGACTATGGACATGATTTTAAGGTCCCTTTGTTTCGGTGCAAATGGGTCAATCGGTCAGGAGGCGGGGTACAGGTAGACCCGCATTACAGAATGACAACAGTGGATCTCAACAATCTTGGGTACACAGACGAACCATTCGTCCTAGCCAATGATGTGGCGCAGGTTTTCTATGTGAAGGACATGTCTACCAAACCGAGAAAAAGAAAAGATAAGGAAGCGAATACATCATACGATGAGCCAAAGCGCCACATAGTTCTTTCAGGGAAAAGAGACATCGTGGGAGTGGAGGGCAAGACAGACATGTCTGAAGATTATGAAAAGTTTCATGAAATTCCTCCCTTCAAAGTGAAGGCTGACCCAAGCACCCTGTTAAACGATGAAGATTATCCATGGTTACGGCGCAATAAGCAAGGGACACGCGCGAAGAAAAAGTGAAGACGTTCTCTCCACAACTATCCTGATGATGGCTTTGATCTAGAATATCACTGCAGTTACATGTCAAGAAATGAAATGCCTTTTGTAACATATGAGTTTTCGTCCTTTTCAGAGTTCATTTGTACTGCTTTTCAATTTCAGGGTCCATTTTGTACACGAAGTGCATCCAGTTTTTGCCATAACCCTCTCAACATTTTAGCACATGCTATGTGGGTGAAATGATGATACCATGCCAACTTTCAACCTTTTCAGAGTTCATTTGTAGTGCTTTTCAATTTCAGGGTCATTTAGCTCAAAAAAAAGATTAAATGCATGAAAAGAATGAACTAAAAACCTTTTATAAAACTCTAATAGCAAAAAGAATGAACTAAAAAGAATCAATTAATTTTTTTTGTTATGATCAACTAAAACAAAACTATAATATTCTTCAAGAGCAAAAAGAATGAACTAAAAAGCTTTTATAAACCTCTAGTTATTATAAAAGTATTTTTGAAACTAAAATTATATAAAATTTATGCAACTAAAATTATCAAAGTATTTTTTGTTCAAAACTTTAATAGCAAAAAGAGTTTTCATAAAGTATTTTTTGTTAGAAACTTTAATAGCAAACTAAAATAACAAAATCTGTTTTTGATTAAAACACCCATTTAAACTAACCTAAAAATTACCAAATTGAATATAATGATAAAACACACTAATATTAAACAACAGGAAAAAGAATCACTCAAAAATCTATTTTTAAAGTAAAGTTATTCACAAACTAGTGATTCACACAAATTTCAAAGAATTCAAATTTAAACTATTCAAATTTGAAAACTATTGGCACTAACAGAAAGTTTATAATTTTTGTGACCTAAAGCAAAAAGAATCACTCAAAAACTCTAAGTCTTTAGCTGTAAGTAGAAACAAAAGAAAATAAATAAAGCAAAAAACAAAACAAAAATACTGGAAAAGACCTTTAGTCCCGGTTGCTACCACAAACCGGGACTAAAAAGTAAAAAAAAAAATATGCCGCCTACTGGGCCACCACGGCCTGCATACGACTAGAAACCCAA
This sequence comes from Elymus sibiricus, assembly GCA_039707655.1. Lineage (NCBI taxonomy): Eukaryota > Viridiplantae > Streptophyta > Magnoliopsida > Poales > Poaceae > Elymus > Elymus sibiricus. Next base: position 22,886,824 of record CM077664.1, read on the forward strand.
CACGCTAGTTGGGCCAGGATGCAGGCCCGCAGCAGGCCCAGTAGGCCCACAGGCAGAGAGAGGACGTTTAGGCCCGTAGGCCTGCATAAGAGAGGAGCTCGAGAGGGCTGGCGCAGCCGCGCTTATAAACCACTCTCGACGCCTCTCAGCTAGCGAGGTGGGACTAAACATCCACCCGCCCGACGCCGTGCCAGCCGCAGCCCTTGAGTCCCGGTTGGTGGCACCAACCGGGACTAAAGGCCCCCCTTTAGTCCCGGTCCGAGCCACCAACCGGGACTAAAGGGCTGTGCTTCCCGCCCTTTGCGCTGCTGAAAATGATCTTTAGTCCCGGTTGGTGGCTGCAACCGGGACTAAAGGGGGTCCTTTAGTCCCGGTTGCAGCCACCAACCGGGACTAAAGGTGGGGCTATATAAGTCAACACTTAGGAAATTTTCCCCAAATCTCACTTCTTCTTCCCCCGACGCCGCCAGGCTGCTCCGCCCGCTCCTCGTCGCCGCCGAGCCCTGCCCCCGACGCCGCCAGGCTGCTCCGCCCGCTCCTCGTCGCCATTACTGCCCTGACCCCGACGCCGGCCGCCGCTCCCTGCCCTGACGCCGCCGAGCCCTGCCCCGACGCCCGCGGCCGCTTTCCTACCCCGACACCACCCCCAGTGAGCTCCGCCCCCTTCCCCTGCACTGCCGCCGCCGCCGCCGTCCCTGCCCCTGCCCTGCGCCCCGCCGCCGCCCCTGCCCTGCTGCTTAGCTGCCGCCGCCGCCCCTGTGCTCTCTGCTAGCCACACTTAGCATTTTTTTTGTTCTTAAAAAATTTTATGTTCATAGATTTTTTTGTCCATGTATGTATGTATGTATGAATGGATGGATGGATGGATGTATATAGAAAATGTTGATAAGATGATTTTTTTTTTTGTTCATAGAATTTTTTTTGTTCATAGATTTTTTATGTTCATAGAATTTTTTTGTCCATGTATGTATGTATGTATGGATGGATGGATGGATTGATGTATATAGAAAGATGCTTACTGTATGTAGATGTATGTATGTATGTTTATGTATGTATGTATATGTAGATGTATATGTATATGTATGTATGTATATGTAGATGCTTAGTGTATATATATGTATGTATGTATACTTTAGTATGTAGATGTATATGTATATCATAGCAAAAAAAAATATGTATTCCCGGATGTTATCCCCCTTCACCTATATCGTGTAGTGCCGCATTAGAACACCCCTAACTCTCTCGGGAATTCAACATATCCCCGATAACTTCGACATGACGGGGGGTCGTTAAAACATAACCCCGATAACTTCGACATGAGGGGGCCGGGGGGTGTTCGTTAAAACATAACCCCCTAGAAGAAAGAGCGTTGTCGATCTACCCCCTCCCGCCCCTACCCGTAATTGTTATGTATAATACTATATATTGGCGTCTAATTCACCGGTCTTACCTCAGTGAACCGAAGGGACTTTATTTATTCGGTAGGCGGCCGGCATAGGTCAATGTGGTAGAATGGATAGTTCGATCTCCTGCATAGCGATTATTTTTTGTAAAGTGTCCTCTCCTGAAAGTATAACCCCGATAACTTCGACATGAGGGGGGACGTCGGACATGCATGAGAGAGGCGGTCCGCAAATTAAGTATAACCCCCGATAACTTTGCATGATGTTTGCGACTAATCCATTGCTCATATATGCATATGATTCCTTGTTGTGATTAGCTAGGTCTATGTTTGCCACTAATCCATCTCTCATGGTTGTATATTGCCATGTTGTAACATTTGCAGAAACTATGGACAGAGACTTAGAAAAAGAAGAGTTGTTGGGGGATATAATCCGCGACGGAGGTGATCCCTTGTCGTTTCTCAATGACACCGATGGTGAGGAAGGAGATCATGACGGCTCCGGTGATCGAGTGGAGGAGGAAGGAGATCATGACGGCTCCGGTGACCGAACGGAGGAGCAAGGAGATCATGACGGCTCCGGTGACCGAACGGAGGAGGAAGCCTTAACTGTTGCAAAGTCCGGCGAGGTATATATACATATATTAATTAAGCCTCTGCTGACTTGATGCATTAATTGTTTTGTATGTACATATATTAACGCTTCTTTCTTCTTTTAATTAGCCCTCCGGATCGAGCCAAACTTCCGTAAGGAGACGAGGCCCGAAGAAAAGGTTGCGCCAGGCTGAAAGGTTCACGATCGAAGAAGTCGGTCGAGATGGCCAACCGATTGCTCCCAAGCGGAGCAGGGACACATTTATACATCAGTGCGGAGTGGTTGTTAGGGACCGCGTCCCGATCAGCATCCAAGAATGGAATAAGAAGAAGGACCCTGAAGTTTCTTATGTCCAGGATAGACAGAAAGATGATCTTTGGACCTCGCTGATGACAAATTTCAGCCTACCGCCAGAGGCGGATCCGAATAAGGTCAAGGCGTTTGCTCTTAAGAAGATGGCAGAACTATTCAAGAACTGGAAGAAAGATTTGAACAAAAAGTTTGTCGAGAAAGACAAGACTTCATAATTCACCGGTGCATATGAGAAGATAAAAGATCACTGGCCCGCATTTGTGGCCTACAAGAAATCGGACAAGGGCAAGCAAAGGTCAGCGACAAATAAGCTAAATGCTGCAAAGAAGAAGTATCACCATGTTACGGGGTCAGGTGGCTACAGCAAAGCCCGGCCTACGTGGGACAAAGCTGAGCAAGACCTGCTTGCTAAAGGGGTCCAACCAGCGACATTGCACTGGCCAGATCGGTCAAGGACTTGGTTCTTCGGGGTTGGGGGAACTTTGGACCCAGACACCGGGGAGTGTGTTTGGACGAAAGCTCAACTTGCAATACCCGTCAAGAAGCTTCAGGAAGCAATCCAGGCAGCGCAGGAAGGGAGGTTACATCCCGACAGAGAGAATGACGAGCTGACACATGCCCTCGGGAATCCTGAACACCCTGGACGAACACGAGGCACATCAGGCTCCGTTCTGTGGAAGGATTGGTTTCCCGACAGCGATGGTTATAGAAGCCGACAGAGAAAGAAGAAAGCGGAAGCAAGCGAAATGCAGAAGATCAATGCAAGATTAGCGAAACTAGAGGAACTTGAGAGCCAGCGAGCTACCGGCCAACCATCTCAGCGGCACGAAGATCCTTCCTTCGACACTGCCCCAGAAGCTACCCCACCATCTCAACGGAGAAGCAGCGTGGCTTCCATGGAGCTCCTTCAGCCTAATATCACGGCTCCTCGCTACCCCGTGGATAGTATCACGCAGGCTGAACATTGTGTGCTAATGGCGAAATGCCAGAACCTGACCTTGAAGGCGGCGGTCGGCTCTGTTTTACCTCCTCAAACTGAGGGAACTTTCCATTGACGTCCGATTCCACATGGCTATGCTATTGTCACGGTGGATGAGATAATGGCGGGATTTGAGGGGCTGGAGCTTGACTACCCTACAGGTGAAGGGGAGGATCTTCTGGAAAATGCCTTAAGGAGTACCTGCCTATGGAGAAAGGAGTACATCAAGCTTCCAAACTGGACGCCACCTCACCAGACGCAGCCGGATCCTCAGCAGACTCCTCCTCCCAGTCCAGTTGTGCTATCTCCGCTGCCTGAGTCGTCTCCGGCGCGTCATCCGTCTCCGCCGCCTCAGCGGACTCTAACGGGGGAGGCCCCTCAGCAGAATCCTCCTCCGCCTCAGCTACCTCCGGCGCGTCAGCCATCTCCACCGCCGCAGCTGTCTCCGGCGCGTCAGCGGTCTACGCCGCCTCAGCGGGCTCCAGCGCGTCAGCAACAGCGGAAGAGAGCCGCCGCCGCTCCGGCGGTTAGCAGTACAAAAGGCGGGAACAAATTCAAATATGGTCCAAGCCTCAGGGTTCCTCCAAAGTTACCATATGAGAGGACTGACGAGGAAAACAAGGACATCAGTGCTGCCGAAGTGCAGGCCCATTTTGAACGGAAACGTCCACCTCCGAAGGAAACAATAGATCCGGTGAAAGCGAAGCGCACTCTGGATGCCCTTAAGCGACCACCACCGCCTCCGCCGCAATCCAACTATGACCGCTGTATTGAAAAGATATATGATGAAGCACGGCGATCGGGAAGTACTGCCAGTGCTTCATGACGAAGAAGTGGGAAAACAATTCCCCAGCTCGGCGAACAGGAGAAGCAATCGTGCCCCCCGCTCTAGGTGTCTAGCGATATCGCTAATCATCCGGGGCTACTACCCGGTACCACTCTTGGTGATTACGTGGGCGATGATGTACAGTTTGAAATGGCTGAGGTAGTAAAGATCTTTAGATACGAGCACGGGAAGCCTCTCGTCAAACCTGATCATCCTCCTCTAACAACGATGATGCGAAGATTGCATGAGTGGTACTTGGAAAGCTGCAGGAAGAATGGGTCCGATAGTTTGATGGTGAGAATTAAAGATGAGCACGACCTCATTGGAGTCGACCTGATGCATGTTGAATTTGTGGAGTTATTTCAGTTATTCAATCAAGAGGCCCTCGACAAACAAACCATGACTTGCTACTGTCTGTAAGTATTACTTCTGTAATTAAGTCTCTAGCTCAGCTCGTTCATTGCATGTATATATAATTATCCTCACTATATTATTCAGATTGAAGATCGTCGAATGCCCAAAAAGACAAATCTATGACATTGGGTTCATTAGCCCAAATACCGTAAATGAATGGACGGTACAAAACAATGTTAAAGAAACCGAGGAAAACTTGCTAAAAGCGTTCCTTCGACATCAAAACAAAAGGGAAATACTCTTTCCTTACAACTTCAAGTGAGTGTTACTGTCTTCTGCATATTCGGTTTCGCTTACTCGAGGTTAAGTACAGTAATTGATGAGTTATGCGTGCACAGGTTCCACTATATTCTGCTATCCATTAAGCTTGACGGGGGAGTAGTAACTGTCTTAGACTCGAGATGTAAAGATCCCAAGGATTATGCGGACATGACTGCAATGCTCCAGAAGTAAGTTCAATCTATACCGGGACCATATCGACAACTTTCGTTTATTTCCTGATATCAAGTAATCATTTTCTTTGCCTGGCAGGTTTTGGAAACAGTTCACCGGACAGGTTCCGGGTCTGAAGAACGAGCTGCGATTTACACACCCCAAAGTAAGTTGTACTAGCTAGTTCCGCGTATCTCTCATTGATTCTAGTTTCATCAATACCATTATCGTGCTTGATTATCGGTTTGATTGAACTCTATTCTCGTAAAGTTCTTGTGGCAGGAACCCGGGAATAATTTATGTGGATACTATGTTTGCGAGTACATTCGCCACAGGACCTCTGAGCGGGGCAGATCTGAAGAACAATTTGAAGTATGTAAACAATATTCACAATTTTATTTTATTACCATCAATTGTGTTGAGTTTCATTCATATATATGTATTAACCCCCTTCTTTAAATTAGATCTCGCAGATGCGGGATGAACTCCTACCACATGATCGCATACGAGCAATTCAAGAGGAATTGGCGGGATTCTTTCTTGACCACGTCATACATGAAAAGGGAGAATACCATACGGAAATTCAATGGGAGTTTGGCGCTTGATGATGTCAGGGATGTTATATTGTATATATGTAGTAGCGTCGGATAGATATACGAAAACTTGTTGTTCGACCAAGCACGGAGAAAGAGAGGTCACTTCTCTCTGTATATGTTCATGACGATCTTGTGTAATTAATGGTTTCCTTCATTTGCTTACTAGCTAGCGTCGAGTTCTCTCTATATGTAGTAGCTAGCGTCGACCAAGCACGGAGAAAGAGAGGTCACTTCTCTCTATTAGCTAGCTAACACAATATGAAACCCCTAAATCCTACAAAACCCCTAAACCCCCCCTTTCAAAAAAAACAAAAACCCCAGTGCCTACGAGCTGCTGACGCGTGGCTGCCTTTTGGTCCCGGTTGGTGTTACCAACCGGGACTAAAGGTCCTCCTGCCTGAGTGCTGCGCAGCGGCCACGTGGAGACCCTTTAGTCCCAGTTGGTGTTACCAACCGGGACTAAAGGTCCTCCTGCATGCGCGCCCCACAGAGGCTATGTGGAGCACCTTTGGTCCCATTCGTAGGCCAACCGGGACTAAAGGTTTTAGGCATTTGTCCCGATCGTTTTGTCCCGGTTCCAGAACCGGGACTAAAGGCCCTCTGGAACCGGGACTAATGCCCTGTTTTCTACTAGTGCCAATGGAAGGCGTATGTCTCAGCCCCTCCCACGGGTCGAACCATCGGCATTTGAATACAGGGAGACTTAGGGTTTCGCGCCCTTTGCTGAATGTAAGCTCGTATATTTTTCCTACCTTTCCGTAGTAGTCAACTGAATTTTGACCGGGGGTGTACACTCCGGTATTTATAGTTCTGGGATCAGGCCGGTTGTTCTGGTGCTCCTCTGTATGGAAGCGATACCCATTCACATCATACTTTTTACATGTCATGACGGCAGGGTCAAAACCCATGGAAACACATCTCAATTCGTCATCCATAGATATGTTCCGATCTTTTCCCTACAAGTTTAATGGAAATTGCTGGGTGCATTAGTTCGGTTAACTAATAAATGTTGAACTAGGTATTTAATAGGGGAATGTGAAAAATTACTTTCTCCATGAACCAAGCAACAAAATTTTTACGTCCAGGGTTTCCATGCCGGAGAAGAGTAAGTGCCTCCGCCTTAGTAGGAGGAATCATTCCCGTCCATTCCTCTTGAACGAATTCACTAAAAGAAGAAAAAGCGTAGTTAGACCGGAACTAAGTGAACATAGAACATGATGTTGTGCAAGACATAAAGGAATGGTGTAGTGGTATTACCTCATCCACACATCCTCAACTTCCTTGATGTTGTGCAAGACATAGAACATGAGGTCCTCCCACTCTTGTTGTGGCATGTTATAAGGTGTCGAGCCCCCAGCCCTACCACCTTGCCCGCTGAATAGATGGAGCTTGGGTTTATACTTGGGCTCTTCTATATTGTATCGAGGTACCTTATTATGCAGAGTGGGAACGTGGTCTGGATAGTACGATGTCCTGAGGTCTGACACCTCCTCTAGGATAACTGCCTCAGCTATGGAAGCTTCAATCTTAGCTTTGTTTCCACATTTCTGTCGGAGATGCTTGTTCTATCTCTCAGGGCCGTACTGCCAACGATTCTGCACAGGGCCCCCAACAATACCTCGTTCGCGAGGTACAAAATGAGATGTGTCATCGGAGTAAAGAAGCCTGGCGGAAAGATCTTCTCTAGCTTGCATATCAACTCCGGTGCCTTCTTATGCAAATGTTCAATCACGTCTTTACTTACTTCTTTAGCATAGAGCGTGCGGAAGAAATAGCTTAGCTCGGCAAGCACTCGCTAGACATGCTCGGGGACATAGCCTCGAACCATTACCGGCATTATCCACTCAATCCATACATGATAGTCATGACTCTTGAGCCCGGTCACTTTGCCCGTTGAAAGATTGACTCCCTTACTTATATTCGATGCATAACCATCAGTGAACTTCACTATGAGTTTGAGCCACATCAATACCTCTGTCTTTTCTGGCTTTTTAAGGACGAAGTCAGCATCTGGCTTGAACCAGTTTATTCGACCGCCTGTGGGAGGCTTCATGTTTAGACGTGGTCTATCACAAATTTTTTGTTGATCGGCTCTAGCTTTAACGTTATCCTTCGTCTTATCAGGAATGTTGAGGATCGTGCGGAAAAGGGACTCTGCGACATTCTTTTCGGTGTGCATCACATCGATGTTGTAAGGAAGTTTGAGGTCCATGAAATAGGAAGCTTCGTGAAGGGGCTAATGTGAGTCCAGTTGTGCATCTCACCATATCCCTCGAAGCCTTTGGCTTTCCCTTTGCCTTTGCCTTTAGGCTTGAGAGCTTTTAGCTGAGCAAGCACATCTGCCCCCGAAAACGTTGGAATCTCATTTACTTCATGGACAACCCGGCATTTCGTGAAGTTCTTCTTGTCTTCCCTGTCTGGATGGTCTGGAGGGAGGAACTGTCGATGCAGGTGAAAGGCTACATACTTGCGACCCTTATTCAGCCAAATCAAACGTAGAGCCTGCATGCACACTGGGCATGGCATCTTCCCACTTGTACACTATCCGCAGAATAGGGCATAGCCGGGAAAGTCATGCATGCAATAGTGCAACCAAACTTTCATCAAGAAATTTCTCTGCAGATCCCGGTCGTATGTCAACCTCGGGAAGTACCAAGAATGGTGCAAATCATCCACCAGCGGCTGCATAAACACACCCAAATTCTTCCCCGGGTATTCAGGCCCCGGAATGATGAGCGACTAGAACATGGTCTTGCGTTGCATTAGGGCACCGGGAGGGAGATTGAGCGGAATAACAAACACGGGCCAGCAGCTGTATGCATTGGACGACATACCATATGGATTGAACCCATCACCTGATATGGCAATTCTGACATTCCCAGCCTCGGCTGCTTCCTCGGGGTATTCTTCATCGAACGACTTCCATGCTTCTGCTTCCGATGGATGTACGATTTTATTTGGATGGTACCTTATACCTTCCTTGTGCCACTTCATCATTTTGGCAGACTCCTCCGTGATGAAAAGGCGCTACAGTCTTTCTATGAAATGGAGATACCGAAGAACCTTTGCGGGGATGGCTAGCTGCCTCTTCTCACCATCCTCACCGACCACCTCAAGGTACCGAGAGGAACCGCACTCCCTACAGTACTTGTCATCCGCATACTCGTGCCTAAACAAAAGGCAATTCTTCGGACAAACATGTATTTTCTCATAATCCATAGAGAGTGCCTTCATGATTTTCTTTGTAGCGTACATGCTTTTCGGCAGTTCATGACCCTCAGGGAGGCTGTTAGCCCATACTCCCAGAAATGCTTCGAAGCATTTCTGGCTACAGCCGTACTCAGCCTTGACTGCAATCAGTTGCGAGATGGCATCCAGCTGAGATAGTTTGGCACCTGCATAAAGAGGTTTCTTCGATGAGGCTAAGACCTCCAAGAAGGCCTTTGCGGTTGCCTCCGACTCCTCCGGTTCATTCTCTGAAGGTGTCGCATGTGCCGTTTCTGCAGCAATGACATCATCTAGCATGTCTCTGACCCCGTCGTCCGCATAACCACCGATGCGTTGTCGCATCACCTCCTCTCTACCACGGTCCCGCTCGGCAATGTTTATCGGCGGCATGTCAAAGTTTGGCATATATCCGTGCGTGCGAAGGTGCTCAGTCATGTCCTTCTGATTTCTACGGTGACGTCTGGCACATTTCACACAGGGGCATGGTGGGATAATTCTCATTGGATGACGGAATATCTCCTTCAAATACACATGGGTTTTCGCGATCCACTCTGGTGTTACTCGATTCCGACAGATAAAACCACTGTACATCCACTGATTATCTGCCATCCTCTGCTTTATTGGGAGCCACACAACAAAATTAAGGATTCATTTAAATTAATCACATCAAATTTTGATTTTCTACCGCGTTGATGGCATTGAATCCACCTACATCTCTAATAGGTAAAGATGGGTCATAATCCCACCCGAGGATGTGTAGATTGAGTACGTTCTCCATGCTCTACCCCGTTCCGAGACAAAATTTCGGCAGCACCTCCCCGCTGTTCTCCAGATACACGTCTCGGCAAAAAGCCGAGAGAATGTGCTCCGGAGAACAACAGGGAGGCGCGGCCGAAATTCTGTCTCGGAACGGGGTAGAGCATGGAAAACGTACCCAATCTACACATCCTCGGGCTGTCCGTGGAAAACGCTGGACAATCCGAAAAAGTTACGGTGATAAATATGCAATTGAATGCATATTTATCGATGCAACCCTTTCGGACAGGAGACGCCTAGGTTACGCGACTTGACGTGAAAATGAAATCTAGTGACATAATTAAAAGAGCATAGGAGGTGAAGGTGGATTCGTAGCTCACCCTCGGCTGTAGAGGAAGTAGCTCCGACGACGATCACTACAGGAAGATGCAACACCACAATTCCTGTAATTACCACCGAGTGAAAAATTTAGACCATCACAACTCATAGAGCATATTTAAAGCATCTAAACATGCATTCATTTATTTTTGCATCATGTAGGCAAAAAAACTAACAATATTAACAATATATTAATCATCTATCATCATCTAACAATCATCAAAGCATAAAAAAAAATCATCATCTATCATCATCATCATCTATCATCACCTATCATCATCATCATCTATCATCATCATCATCATCTAAAAATCACCGAAGCATAAAAAAAATTGCAAGATTCATCTCATCGATCACATAAAGCATTGACACTTCAAACTAGGGAATTTTTTAACAGATCCAAATTTTGACATGAAGTAACCAATCATCATATCCAACTTTTAACATTCGTCTATCTATCTAAAAAAACGTAAAAAATGTTCTCTTCCATCTCATCTCATCACCACAAAGCTTCTATCTATCACATTGCGTATGTATCCATTTCATCCATCTATCTAGCATGCATCAACCTATTCATCTACTGCCATATATCCATGCATTCATCTACAAAATTACTACAGAAAAACTTAAAACAAAATACATAGAAAAAACTACCTTGGCAGAGGAGGGGAGCCCGAGCAGGGGATGGCGAGGGCCGGCCGGAGCAGCAGCAGAGGAGGGCCGGCCGGAGAGTAGCAGGGCCGGCAGGGCAGGGGCTCGGGTCGGCCGGAGCCGCGGCCAAGCGGGTCGGGGAGGCCGGGGCGGGCGGGGTCAACGCAGGCCGGGCCGAGGTCGAGGCGGGGCGCTGGTGAGGCCGGCCGGGGTGGCGAGGGCGGGGCGGCGGTGTGGCCGGACGGGGTGGCGGCGGTGCGGGCAGTTTCGGGCGGCGGCGCAGGAGGAATGGGGGGGTCGGGGTGGCGAGGGCGGGGCGGCGGTGTGGCCGGCCGGGCTGGCAGCGGCGCGGACAGATCTGGGCGGCGAGGGCGGGGCGGGACCAGTGGAGACGGCGGCGGCGCGGGTGGAGACGGGCGGCGGCACAGGAGGAAGGGGGTCGGGATGGGGACGAATGGAATGAGTGGAGGAGGGCCGACGGTTCGAGTGGATAAGGCGGGCCTATGCCGACGGCTAAGCCATCGTTATAGATTGGATGCCACGTGTATACCTATGCCGACGGCCAAGCCGTCGGCATAGGTATTTTCATTTTTTTATTTCCTTTTATTATTTTATGTTGCATTTTTCCTAACACATAAATATTACACATGTGTATTTGTTCTCACAAAAAACAAAGTGACTGCATTCTACCCGTCGGAATAGATACTTTTCTCAGCGATGTCCGTGAGGGTGGTCACACTCCGGAGCCGCGTGTCGAGTACTTGCACCTGCCACCACACTTCCAGACGTGTAAGAGGGCCCAGTGCAAGACCTGGCGGCATAGCTACCCCCCAAAGTCCCCCGTCCCGTCTAACCCTGGCACAGTTGACCGGCGGATCTAGGCCTTTGACTTTCTCCAGACGGGGTTTGACCGATGGACCTTTTCACCTGGTTGTGATAGGCCAGCCCATAGGTATACCCCCGAACATGGTCCGGGCCCAACCCACCGCAAGATTCCCTCCGTGTCTGCCCGACGTGGCCGTTTCCCCCCTCCGTGCGACGGCGGTAGCGACGTCCGTGAGGGGGGTCACACTCCGGAGCCGCGTGCCGGGTGCTTGCACCTGCCACCACACTTCCAGACGTGTAAGAGGGCCCAGCGCAAGACCTGGCGGCATAGCTACCCCCCCCAAGTCCCCCGTCCCGTCTAACCCTGGCACAGTTGACCGGCGGATCTAGGCCTTTGACTTTCGCCGGACGGGGTTTGACCGATGGACCTTTTCACCTGGTTGTGATAGGCCAGCCCATAGGTACACTTCCGATCAAGGTCCGGGCCCAACACACCGCAAGATTCCCTCCGTGTCTGCCCGACGTGGCCGTTTCCCCCCTTCGTGCGACAGCGGCAGCGACGTCCATGAGGGGGGCACACTCCGGAGCCGCGTGCCGGGTGCTTGCACCCGCCACCACACTTCCATACGTGTAAGAGGGCCCTGCACAAGATGTGGCGGCATTGCTACCCCCTAAAGGCCCCCGACCACACTCGTAGACATGTGAGGAACAATCCAGAAAGAGGAATTTTTCCACTTACTTCTGCGTCTCAGAAAATTATGAAAAAATTGACATGCATCTTATATCGCGTGTGTCTGCAACCTGTAAGAAACTAATGATTTTACCACGCTCCGAGTGTTCAGCGTAATTCATGCAACAGTAGAACCGCAGGACGTTACTACGGTGGCATCGTCGTCCGTGAGGAGGGGACCACACCCTGGAGCCGCGTGTTACCTCTCCATACATGCCACCACACCTTAAGACATGTGGGAGGACCCGTCGTGATGCTCTGGTGGCATTGCTACCCCTCCAAGCCTCCCGGCTGGCCTAACCCTGGAGCAGTTGACCCGGAGATCTAACCCTTTGACTTTCGCCGGACGGGCTTTGACCAATGGACTTTTCACCTAGTTGTGATAGGTCAGCCCATGGGAACACTTCAGAACAAGGTCCGGGCCCAACCCACCACAAGGTTCCCTCTGTGTCGACCCGACGTGGCTGTTTCCCCCTTCCAGGTGACGGCGGTGGCACCGTCCGTGAGGGGGGGCACACTCCGGAGCTGCGTGCCGGGTGCTTGCACCTGCCACCACACTTGCAGACGTGTAAGAGGGCCCAGCGCAAGACCTGGCGGCATAGCTACCCCCCCCCCCCAAGCACCCCGTTCCGCCTAAGCCTGGCACAGTTGACCGGCGGATCTAGGCCTTTGACTTTCGCCGGACGGGCTTTGACCGATGGTCCTTTTCACCTGGTTCTGATAGGCCAGCCCATAGGTACACCCCCGATCAAGGTCCGGGCCCAACACACCGCAAGATTCCCTCCATGTCTGCCCGACGTGGCCATTTCCCCCCTCCGTGCGACGGTGGCAGCGACGTCCGTGAGCGGGGGCACACTCCGGAGCCGCGGGCCGGGTGCTTGCACCTGCCACCACACTTGCAGACGTGTAAGAGGGCCCAGCGCAAGTCCTAGCGGCATAGCTACCCCCCAAGTACCCCGTCCCATCTAACCCTGGCACAGTTGACCGGCGGATCTAGGCCTTTGACTTTCGCCGGACGGGGTTTGACCGATGGACCTTTTCACCTGGTTGTCATATGCCAGCCCATAGGTACACCCCCCGAACACGGTCCGGGCCCAACCCACCGCAAGATTCCCTCTATGTCTGGCCGACGTGGCCATTTCCCCCCTCCGTGCGACGGCGGCAGCGACGTCCGTGAGGGGGGGGGCACACTCCGGAGCCGCGTGCCGGGTGCATGCACCTGCCACCACACTTGCAGACGTGTAAGAGGGCCCAGTGCAAGACCTGGCGGCATAGCTACCCCCCCAAGTACCCCGTCCAGTCTAACCCTGGCACAGTTGACCGGCGGATCTAGCACTTTCAAGATTCTTATAAAAAACATATAAAACTTGTCAAAAAAAATTGTAATTATCAATTGTTTGTGATTTTAATAAAGTATAGGGACCTATATGCAAAAGAACATGAGGTCACATTACTAACATACTCGAAAACAAATACAAACTACATATTCATAATCTATGGAAAATTCTACACCAAATCTATATATAATTTATGTATGTTTATGTTTGGATAAGGCACATTTAAGTTAATCAAATTTTAATTTAGAAAAAAGATAAAAATCAAAAGTGAAAAAAAAACAAAAAAAACAGATAATACACAGATATGCCGACGGCAAAAGCCGTCGGCATAGCTATGCCCTCGGATCGATGATGTATGCCCAACCGACACGCCTCGGATCGATGACGTGGCACGTGCCGCAGATCGATGACGTGGAGCCGTCGGCATAGCTATGCCGACGGCCGCCGTTAGGGCCGTCGGCATAGCTATGACGGCGTCAAACGCCCGTCAACCACAGAGTCACCGGGCCCACGTCTATGCCGACGGCTCATCTATGCCGACGGCCACTGTAGGCGTATGTCCAGATATGCCGACGGCCTGACTATGCCGACGGCGACCGTCGACATATTTGGAGGTATGCCGACGGCTTGCCCTAGGCCGTCGGCATACCTCCATATATGCCGACGCGGGCTGTCGGCATATCATAGGCCGTCGGGATTAGGGGTAATTCCGGTAGTGACAGTACGGCTAGCTAACATAGATATTTTTTGCACCCTCCAGTAGTTATACATAATATATTGTAACACCGACAAAATTACTGTTAGTGATAAACTTTAGCTCTCGTACGTGTACATTTTTTCATCAACTAATCCGACAACCTTAATGGATAGTTTTGGCATTTTGCTTAATGATACAAAATGGATCGTCCGTGTTGCAAACTATTAGGTTGAAACATAAATTCTTTTCAATTTTTAACTTTCCATCCTGCCGTAATCTTTGTAGTCCATGTCGTTTTTCAGATGTTCCAATTGCACAAAATGTTGATTGCTATATTACTTACATTGACCATTCAACTTTTATTTCAGTCAATGTCACGAAACCGCAGTTCAGCGGTTCAGCCCCTTTCATAAATATATCCCTATCTTTGACATGAAATTACGAAATATATTGTTTGTGCTTCAGTCTTTTAACGCGTATTACAAACGGTAATGAAGTTCCTTTGTCTGCCAATTTCATGGCGGCGGAAACATCTTCCAATTTTTCTTTAGGCAGTGAAAAATGTTTTAAGGAATGAAATATACTGCGGACTCTTGTATCTTAATTTTTTGCCAGTGCTCTAGAAAAACATGTGTTGTACACTGTTTTTGTGTTCTAACGAGTATCTTGAGCAGATGGTCTAACTGCTCTTGTGATTGCCGTGCAATGAACTATGACAATATCAACTTAGTAGCTGAGTTGCTAAAACTACTCCGGTGCCTACGTTGGTCAAAGATTTTTGATAGTAGCTGAGTGCAGACAATGGAGAGGGAACTGATCGCACCAGGGGCAAAACCTTTTGTTGCTAAGGTACAGATGTTAATTTCAGTTGCGTACCGCATGCTTGCTGAATTGTCTAGAAAAGATTATTAAGTGAGTTTCCCCTCCAATGTTTACTTATTTCATATTTGGAAAACATGGTATCTTAGATCACTTCTATGGAAAACTCCACCCGCAATCACATTATTCTATTTGCCACACCCATCCGACAGTATTTGATTTGTAGTTGTCTTGTCATGCCAAGGTAATGAAGAACACGTCATATCATATTTCGGGTTTCATGGATAAGTTCAAACAAGTAAAAAAATATGAGGGCTTTCTTGCTTGGGCTTGAGCTTCTTTGCTCCTTTGCCCATTTAAGTTCATATTTCCAGCCCATTTAAGAGAGATTCCCTCCACCATATGAGGGCTTTCTTGCTTGGGCTTGAGCTTCTTTGCTCCTTTGCTTCATCTCTGACTTATTCTTTTAAGTGATCTTCTTCCTTTGACTTGTTGACCATTAATACTTGCTTGAATTTTTGTTGACCGTGGCTTGCTGGGACCAATTGTAGCTTGCTTGGTTTTTGTTGACCTCCTTGACTTGTGTTGACTGTTATTGAATTTTGTTGACCATCTATGTGGAGTGCCAGGTAGGACTTGGATGGGACCCCCGACTAATTTTGGTTATGTCCTCGACAAGGGCTCTCCCTCTCGCCACGCAATATGCGCTAGTGTGAGCTTTAGGTACTAGTGGACGTAATCGCCAACTACCTCTCGGCATGGAAGTACGGATTGCTAAAGGAGGCGGGTGGTTTTTTGCTCATAAAATCCATGCTTACGCCCACGACCGTATGTCACATGCTCTCGCTCGATCTCCTGCCGTTGCTCTTCAAATGCCCGGAGAAGATCTGCTGGAGTTTCCTTTTGAGCGGCTCTTCTGACGTGAAGGCCGGCCACTGTCGCGTCGCGTGCGACATCGTCTGCAGGCCTACGGGTCTTCGGGGTCTCGGCATCCACAACCTGAGGCTGCTCAACATAGTGTTGCGCGTGTGCTGGTCTTGGCTGGCTCGTGTCGGCTGGGAGTGACCATGAGCGGGGTTGCAGGTCTCCGTGTTCTCATACGAGGCATCGCTGTTTCAGGACTCCACGACATGCGGTATTGGTGAGGGCTGTGCCACTTGTTAGGAAAGAGCAACTAGTATTCACTGTGGGCCAAAGGCCAGTACATATACATGTGAGGTATTACAAGCGGTAGTACCGCACTCAGAGCGGTAGTACCGCCTCGGGCGGTAGTACCGCTGAGAACACACCAAACACACATCTAACATCCCCCCCTCAAACTCATGGTGGATCAACAACACTGAGTTTGGAGAGAAAGAAGCCATGCTGCGCTCGAGTCTGTGCCTTCGTGAAGAAGTCCGCCAACTGTAACTCAGAGGGCACATAGTGAAGAGCCAGTGTCTGATCCTGCACAGCAGCACGTACAAAGTGGGCATCCACACCGATGTGCTTGGTGAGCTCATGCTTCACCGGGTCACGCGCAATACTGATAGCACCGGTACTGTCTGACAGTAAGGGAGTCGATGTAGTAGTAGACACACCAAAGTCCTTAAGTAACCATCGTAACCAGATCACCTCAGCTGTCAGCATAGCCATCGCTCGCAACTCAGCCTCTGTACTCGAGCGAGAAACCGCAGTCTGTTTCTTTGTCTTCCAGGCAATAAGAGAGCCACCAAGGAAGACACAGTAAGCAGACAGCGAGCGTCGATCAGAGGGATCACTAGCCCACGTAGCATCAGAGTAGGCCTGGAGCTCGAGAGAACTGGAGCGGGGAAAGAAAAGGCGATGAGAGATCGTGCCACGAAGATATCGTAGAACACGGAGAAGGTGACTATAGTGGACAGAGGTGGGGGCTGAAACAAACTGACTGAGAATGTGGACAGGATAGGAGATGTCAGGACGCGTAACAGCAAGATAGCGAGTGGGATTAGGAAGAGGGTCACCATCAGAAGCACGAAGCTGAACGTTGAGCTCCATAGGAGTCACAACAGTGCGCTCATCACCGAGAGCGGCACGAGTAAGAAGATCCTGAATATATTTTTCCTGGGAGATGAAGAAGCCTGCAGAGGTCTCAGAAATCTCGATCCCAAGAAAGTAGCGAAGAGGACCAAGATCAGACATCAGAAACTGTTCCCGGAGGCGGGCCTTAACAAAGGCAATATACTCAGAATCGTCACCAGTGATGATCATGTCATCCACATATAGAAGGAGAAGAGTCCCACCACGAGAAGAGGTGTGGACAAACAGTGCTGGATCATGATCACTGGGCAAGAAGCCAGCGGCAGTAACGACAGAGGCGAACCGCGAGAACCAGGCGCGAGGGGCCTATTTAAGACCATAGAGGGAGCGGCGAAGTCGGCAGACCATACCATCAGGAGCATAGTACCCCGGTGGTGGCTGCATATAAACCTCCTCACGCAACTCACCATTGAGAAAAGCGTTCTGGACATCAAGCTGAGATACAGACCAATGACGAACAGAAGCCACAGCAAGGAGAGTGCGGACAGTGGTCATGTGGGCCACAGGAGCGAATGTCTCATCATAATCGCGTCCCTGCTCCTGCTGAAAGCCACGAGCCACAAGACGAGCTTTGTATCGCTCAAGGGAACCATCGGAGCGAGTCTTAATCTTATAGACCCACTTGCAGGTGATGGGACGAACACCGGATGGAAGAGAAACCAGATCCCACGTGCCATTGCGCTCAAGCGCCGCAAGCTCCTCGGCCATCGCAAGCTGCCATTCAGGCTGAGTCATGGCAGCCCGATAGGTGGTGGGCTCAGCAATGGCAGAAAGACAATACCTGTCAGGAGAATAGCGATCAGGTGGGGGACAAGGCCTAACACGGAGGTTATGGACCGGCGAAGGCGTGAGAGGAGGTGCACTGGAAGTAGAGGGCACATCAGTAGGATCATCCACAGCACGAGGACAACGAGTGTAGTGGAGAGGAAACGGGGAGTGAGGTCGAAAGACTGGGGAGGAGGGTGGGGAGGGAGGGGATGGTGGAGATGAGGAAGAGGAGGAGGAGGGAGGGGATGGTGGAACCGGTGGTGTAGGGGGACGCACCGGGGGTGAGGGAAGAACAGGAGGCATAGAGGGAGATATGTCGGGAAGGAGGATGAAGGAAATATCTTCCACGGAAAAGCTCGAGGAGGAGGGACGCGGATAGTAAGAACGAGACTCATCAAACGTCACATCACGAGAAATGCGTAGACGGCGACCAACAGGATCCCAACAGCGATAGCCCTTGTGCTCATCACTGTAGCCAAGGAAAACACACTCAACGGACTGAGCAGTCAACTTGGTTCGTTCTCGCGGAGCAAAAAGAACATAGCACACGCATCCAAACATACGAAGAGCGGAGTAGTCAGGAGAGCGACCAGAGAGACGCTCCATAGGAATACCACCCTTCAAGGCAGCCGAAGGCTGAATGTTGATGAGGTGGGTGGATGCGGAAACGGCCTCAGCCCAAAAATGGGGTGGAAGAGAGGCGGCGATCATCATCGCCCGAGCCGTCTCAAGCAAATGGCGATGTTTGCGTTCAGCAACGCCATTCTGAGCATGTGCACCAGGGCAAGAGAATTGGGCAAGAGTACCCTGCTCCGCAAGAAAACCACGCAACATGTGAGAGATATACTCTCCAGCTGAGTCAGCACGGAAGATACGGACAGGCGTGGAAAATTGAGTGCGAACCATGGCAGCAAAACGCTTGTATATGGGGAGAACCTCGCTGCGAGATTTCATACAATAAAGCCAAGTGTAGCGAGAGAAATCATCAATAAACAGAACATAGTAGCGATGACCCCCTTTCGAGTCAAATGGAGCAGGACCCCATACATCAGAATGAACTAAGTCAAAAGGACGCTGAGATACAGACTCACTGGTAGGGTAAGGTAACTGAGTCTGTTTGCCAAGCCTACAACCATCACAATGCAACGAAACATCACCGGAGACAGACCCTAAGACGCCTTGGTGTACTAATGAGGACAAGCGAGAGCCACAGATGTGACCAAGTCGATGATGCCACTGCTGGAAGGACGCAGAAGAGGAGGCAGCAAGAGCATGAGAGCTGGCGGATGTGGTAGCAGCGGAAGGAACACGAAGCCAGTCAACCTCCCAAAGGCCCTCAGACTCACGGCGCCGAGGGCCACCGCCAACCAGAGCCTGAGTGCGACGATCCTGAACAGAACAAGAGTCGGCATCAAGAATGACACGACAGCCAGAATCAGTAAGTTGGGCAGCGGAAAAGAGATTCATGGTAAGACGAGGAACATGAGAAACACTAGGAACCGAAAAAGACGGAGTGGAAAGGATGCCACGACTAGCAACAGGAAGAGGTGTGCCATCGGCAGTGAGAACATTAAGAGGAAAATCAAGAGGTCGAAGAGAAGATAAAGCAGAGGAATCAGAAGACCTATGAAAAGAAGCTCCAGAATCCAGAACCCACGAGGATGTACCTGACTGAGTATGCTCCGGCGGGGGCGGAGTTGTGGTGGCAGTCACAGCGGCAACAGAACCCGTCGAGGAAGAGCCGGAGGAAGCCAGGAGGCGCTTGAGCCGCACAATGTCCTGATCAGTGAGTGACGGAGTCCAGGAAGGTGCATGAGTCCCACTGGAAGATCGCCTCTGGTCTCGCTGTTTCTGGCGACACTCAGACTCTGGGTGACCTGGCCTGGAGCAGTAGCCACAGAAGGTGTCACGGCGCGACCGGCCCTTCTCAGCATAAGGAGGGCGACCCACCCCCCCTGAAGGTGTGGGCAGGAGCGGTGGAGTGGTGAGGCGAGCAGACGACACAGGAGCTCGGGCAGCAAGAACAGTGGGAACCACAAGCAGACCAGCAGAACGGAGGCGTGTCTCCTCAGCACGAAGCTCTGCAAGCACCTCCGAGATAGGAACACGACCACGAGCAAGTAGGTGAGCACGCCGAGGCTCAAACTCTGGACGAAGGCGAGATAAGAACTCATGGAGGCGATGAAACTCCAAGTCCGACCGCACAGTCTGGCAACAACGGCAAGTACCACAAACAACCGTCCGGAGAGAGTCAAGCTGGCGCCAGATGGCAGAGCTCTGTGAGTAGAACTCATCGACAGAAGAGTCACCCTGCTGAAGAGCGTGCTCCTGACGCACCACAGCTAAGTAGAGAGCATCACCAGATGGCTGATATCGCTGACAAAGATAGGACCACATCGCAGCAACAGGACCGAGACCCATGAACTCAGACGCAAACTGAGGTAAGACACTCGCAGTGAGAACAGCAGCAGCTCGAGCATCATCGTTGCACCACTGAGTGTAAGCAGACAGATCATCTCGGTAAACAGCAAGAGCATCTGAGTAGGCAGATACCTGCTGATCATAAGCATCAACCGCAGTATCGTCAAGGGCCTTGGCTGTATCCCGATCAGCCTGAGAAGCATCAGCAGCAAGAACAGGCGGCACCGGCGGGGTAGGAGCCACAGGTGCAACAGGGCAAGGCGGACAGGGAACCTCGCCAGAGAGAACACCCCACAGGAGAAGACCGCGCATGTGGATGCGCATGAAACCCACAAACTCAGCATAGTTGGTGCCATCGAAGATCACCGAGCACCGAGGAACAGCCACATAGCCCGACGAAGACATGACGCCTGAGTGCGCGGTAGTACCGCACTTCTCAGCGGTAGTACCGCTCTTGTGCTGCGGTAGTACCGTGCTGCGCAGGGCGGTAGTATCGCTATGCTGAGCGGTAGTACCGCTTGTGCGGTACTTCCGCGGTCCAGTGCCGTGGGCACTTCCGCTTATTTTTAGTCTTCGGGTATGCCTGGCCTTCAAGCGGAAGTAGAGCGGCAGTAACGGGCGGTAGTACCGCTTCGGGCGGTAGTACCGCGCTTGCCAGCGGTAGTACCGCTTGCGCGGGACTCGCTGCGGGCGGCGGCGGCCGGGCCGAGCCTGGCAGTGGGCGGGACGGGGCGGCCGGATCCGCGACGGGGGCGACCGGATCCGCGGCGAGGAGGGCCGGGCGGAGCAAGGGGCGCGGCAGGAGGCGGCGGCCGCCGGGTGGCCCGCGGAGGAGGCCGGCAGCACGCGGGGGCGGGCGAAGCCGGACGGCGCGCGGAGGCGGGCTCCGGTGGCGCGGCAGAGGCGGCGAGCCCAGGGGGCAGCCAGACGAGGGGAGGGCGGCCGGAGCAGCTAGCAGCGGCGGCGGCGGTGGAGGAGGAGAGCACGGAGCTGCGGCGTGCGGGGTGGGAGAGAACCTAAGCATCTGATACCATGTTAGGAAAGAGCAACTAGTATTCACTGTGGGCCAAAGGCCAGTACATATACATGTGAGGTATTACAAGCGGTAGTACCGCACTCAGAGCGGTAGTACCGCCTCGGGCGGTAGTACCGCACTCAGAGCGGTAGTACCGCTGAGAACACACCAAACACACATCTAACACCACTCACTCCTGGACCGATCGGTGGATTAGTGGAGCCACTGTATGGGAACTTGTGCCCGGTAATCGTGGATAAGGTGCCCGCCACAACGCTGATGCACTGCTCGGTTCGTGACAGCCTCTTGTTTAGCAACTGGATCAAGGACATTAAGGGGGATTTCTCGCCCCCCCATGATCCACCAATTCTGCGAACTGTGGGTGGCCATTGGCACGCTCCCCCCACCCCTAGCTCGGCAGACCCGAACAATTCCGCTGGATTTGGATGGCTTTGGGCGCGTATTCTTCTCACATGGAGTACTAGGCGTTCTTTGTTGGCATGACGCGTATGCCGGGCACGGAGCAACTTCGGTCGTCATGGGTGCCTTTCCATCTGAAGTTCTTTGGGTGGCTCGTTCTGAAGAATCCGTGCTGGACCTCTGACCGTCTCTAGGCGCGTGGGTTGCCGCATCAGCCGTTATGCACGCTCTGCCTACAAACTCCTGAATCCCTTGTGCTCGTTCTTTCTGGTTCTTGGTGCTATGACCCTTCGGTCTAGGAAGCAAAGCACCGACGATGGATGATTCAATCGTCGAATGGTGGTCCAGCATCAGCTCGCTATTCACCGACGATCATCGGAAGCAGCTCAACGCTCTTGTAATCCTCACGATGCACAAGCTCTGAAAGGAAAGAAACCGACGCACCTTCGATAACATCTCAGCCTCGAAAGCGGTGGTCGTTGGCGCTTTTCGGGCCGAATGGAGGCTTAGGGTGTTGGCTTGGAAGGCAAAGTCGTAGGGTGCTTCAGATGATGGATCCTCACTAGTAGTTGTTTATTTTTCTTTTCGCAGTGGGGTAGCGTCTGTATCTTTGCCCAGCGCCGCCATTGTATTGTACTAAACCCTCTTTCTCTCTCTCTCATCTCTACTATTAAAGGAAAGTTGGTACATCGTTCGTACCCCCCACAGGCTTCGATTGATCGAAGGAACACATCTTCCTTTCCGATTCTTTCCTTGCCGTACGCCATCGTCTCTTGTTTCAAGGTTTCTCGTTTTCCATACATATCCATTTGTTTCCTTATCGATACCACACCATATCATCCTTTCGATTCTTTCCTTGTCCATACCCACCGTGTTTCATTTGGTAGGTCGTCCCTCCTCATCGTCCGTCCCCCATCGTCTCCACTTGAGAATAAACCGGGATGCAATCCCCTCTTTCCTTGACTCTCCTAATAAAAATCTCCTTCCTTCTGTTTCCTCTTCCTCCCTGCAACTCCCACTTATGCATGTTCATCGGAAACATCCTCCTCCGCCGTTTCCACGCCTTGAGTTCTCGCAGTCCAGCGGCTACCACGGGAGTCGTGGGAGCTCACCACCGCCACGGCCGCCGCGGGTGGCAGCGACACACGGGAGGCGTGGGCACGGCTCGATCGGCTGCGCCGGGACCACGCGGCTATGCGCACAAGGCTGGAAACCTGTGGGGTCTGTACGCCTATGAGGTGCAACTCCTGGAGGCCAAGCGGCAGTGCAAGGCAGAGGCGCTTGGCGTGGCCGCCGGCGTCGCCAACCAGGAGCGCAAGACCGCAAGGCTGCCGTCGATCCTTCGAGCTCTATTTCCGTCAAGCCCCCATAATCAGTCCCCCTCCCTCGTTGAAGCTGAATATGTTGATAGGTACTTGTATGATGGAGTGCCTGCTTATGCTACGCAAGTTTTTTTGTGTGTAATCATGATCATGCATGTTTATGCTTCAGTTCATACTTGGTGCAGACAGTACAGTAGTATTTACTAATGTAGATTTCTGTTTTTTTTATGTTGATTTCGGTACTTCATTTGCAGCCGTCACTACCGGAATAACCAACAACGCCGACGGCAAAAGGTATGCCGACGGCTTTCTATCGGGGCCGTCGGCATACCTTCGCATACACCGACGGCCATAGAAAAACCGTCGGCCAAAGCTGGCCGTCGGCAAAGCTCTGGATATGCCGACGGTGGCCGTCGGCAAAACTCGGCCGTTGGCAAAGCTCTGGATATGCCGACGGTGGCCGTCGGCAAAACTCGGCCGTTGGCAAATCACCAATATATATAAGCCGACGGCAGCCGTCGACAAACACTAATATAAGCCGACGATGGCCGTCGGCATACGCCTCGCTCGCTGACGGATGGCTGACGCCGTTACAGCTATGCCGACGGCCCTGACGGCGGCCGTCGGCATAGTTTTTTCTTTTTTATTTTAACTAGCACAAGTGCCCGTGCGTTGCAAGGGAGATAAAAGCTAGAAGTCCGTTCAGACACACCAAAGTCCGAGTACGACTCATGCTACTGTCAAGGATGACGTTTCTTTCTGGCAGTTATCTTCCCACCCTCAAGAGCACACTATCTTGTTTTCTTCTTCATGTACCCGGCCCCGTGCATACATTGTCTTGACGGAGCCCATCTCTCCGCTGTTTATAAATTTGTCGGTATTAATAGAAAGATATAAATCAAGAAATACAAGAATCGTCCTTATATTGTTTTCTGTGTCGTACCTTTCTTGCCAATTCAGTAGCATACCTTTTATTCATGGTATTCTGTTCAATGCTGGAAAAAGCATGGCCGTATAAAAGAGGAAAACAAAGTATATCAAGTTTTTGCATGGAAAAGCATGGCTACAAATTAATCGTAGGCACACTATTATAAATGGTTCAGTATAACATGATTCTGCTCAACAGATTGAAAGGTGTTGCCGAAAATACTTAATTGGTTTGTTTGATCATTGTTAGCCAGCAGAGTAACAACCTTACTGACCAGGCTGCCGAATTGCACAACTCATGGATATCTCCTTTCCGCTCGAGCAGCCAGCAGCATCAATTCCGCACGCCATCATCACCTCCCAACGCACCAATGAATTGAGCAAAATATGAGAGGCAAGGGCAGGAACCCTTCTCTCATGTGTGCAACACCTCACTAATGCATGAACCTAGCGACATCAGCTGACGGGATTGGGAACGCCGGCGAGTTGGCCACCTCGGGAAGACGTGAGAGAGCAAGTACCTCATCTAGTGGTGTGATGAAAATTAGAAGTGATAAGAGCAGAAGGCCGTGGGCTGCACATCCATCTTCTTCAGCTCATTCCCACCATCGGCAATAAGTCTAAGTTGTTCCACTGAACATGTATTTCATCATGGGCGAAAAACAGTGAAAAAACTGCAACAAGGAACACAGTACCTCTCTTTCTCTGACCCTCTGGTAACTGGCTCCCTGTCTGCATCTCGTCCTGAGAAGAACATCTGCTACTGCTCAACACTGCTGCTTCTCCTTGCTTGATATCACCCCTGTGCTACTACAGGCCATCTGCTGATGCTCCCTCGCGCCATCGCTGTAGGCCATCCGATGCCACTCCATCGCGCCGCCGCCAGTGTCTCTGCTGCTGCTCCTTGCACCACTACGCCGGCGCTAGCACAAACCCTCTACTCCAACTCACCCCCGAATAGGGCCAACACGTCGATTGGAGCATCCTCTGTCTTCCATGGATGGCAGCCGGCTGGTCCCCTGCCTTCCATCTACCCAAGACGATGACGAAAATCCACGTCCCAGAGCCAACCAGCCTCTCCTCTGCTTCCCCCATCCCAATAAGCCAAACTCCAAAGCCCACCTCCTGACTTCGTGCGCCGACCTTGCTTTGATTCCCGCTCTGATCTCCGGCCATGGCCGTGCGGCGCCCCGGATCCTCTGCCCCCAGATGGCTTCTCCCCTCCGTGCTCCTCCTCCTGGTCGTCCTCTTCGCGGGCCTCGCTCCTGCCGTGTGCTCCTGCAGCGCCTCCACCAGATCCCTTTTCGGCAGCGCCGCCAGGCCGCCTCCAGCACCAGCACCAAGGAAATCCGGGGAGACCGAAATGCGACGCCGGCAGACGCCAGGGATCACCGGGAATTCGAGAAGAGGGCTGATCTCTGCCCTGCCCCAGGGCTCCTTCTTTGACCCCACACTGGGCGTGGACTCTGCGGGGCGGAGAGAAGTAGGGCGTGGATTAAAAAAACCAAACAGTTTTTTTTTCACTTACGGGTGGCAGGGTGGGTAATTTACTTCAACTTTAGGGATAGTTGGGCGACGACGGTGAGCCGACAGAAGCACTCCGTGCTTTATTATTAGGTAAATATTTATTTTCCGTTTTTTAGAAAGCCTGAATTTGAGGGTTTCAAATCTAAGTTATCTAAACTTAAACATATACAAATTATATATCAATTTGGGGTAGAATTTTTCATAGAGTATGACTATACAGTTTGTTTATGTTTTTGGAAATATTTAAAATGTGACATCATGTACTTTTGCAAATAGGTCATTATACTTTGTAAAAATCACAACTAATTCATACTTGCATCGATTTTGACAAACTTTATATGTTTTTGTATCAGAATCTGAAAAGGATTCTGCTGTTTACTATGTTATGAAATTTGAACAAATTAAAATCATGTTTGTCTCAAAATTTAAAGAAAACACCATCTTGTTTGATTTTTTTGTATATTTTTCATTCCTTGGCCAAATGAGGCAAAGTTTATATGTATTTGCATCAGAAAGTTTGAAGGATTTCAAAAAACATGTGTTTACTATCAAATATTTAATTATAACTATGATGCTTTACTACAATAGAGAAAGTCAAAGGGGTAGATTTCCGAGTCAAAGTAGCCTCCAGGGTTAGGCCGCTCCGGGGTCTTCGGAGGGTAGCAATACCACCAAAACTTGCATTGAGTCCTCATACATGCCTAAAGGTGTGATGGGATGTTTAAATATGCAATACGCAGCTCCCGAGTGTGACTATCTTCACGGACGGCACTACTGCATGCACTTATAGGGGGAAACTGCCACGGAGGTTCAACCCGAAGGGAATCTTGTGATAGGTTGGACACAAACTTTGTTTTAAAAAGTTCCTATGGGCTAAAATAGCACAACCAGGTGGAAAAGTCCAATGGTCAAAGGCCGTTTGGTGAAACACAAAGGGGGTAGCTTTCCCGGTCACACAGGCCAGGGTTAGGACGCTTTGGGGTGTTCGGAGGGTAGCAATCCCTCCAAAACTTGTGTGGGATCCTCATACATGTCTAAAAGTGTGGTGGGATGTTTAAATAGGCAGTACGCAGCTCCCGATTGTGACCCCTTTCATGGACGGCACTGCCGCATGCACTTAGAGGGGAAACTACCACGGAGGGTAACCCGAAGGGAATGTTGTGATAGTTTGGGATCAAACTTTGTTTTAAAATGTTCATATGGGTTAACCTAGCACAACCAGGTAGAAAAGTCCATTGGTCCAATACCGTTCATCGCGAGTTAAAGCCCTAGATTTCTGAGTCATACTGGCCAGGGTTAAGCAGCTTCGGGTTCTTTGGAGGGTAGCAATCTCACCAAAACTTGCATTATGTCCTCATACATCTCTAAAAGTGTGGTGCGATGTTTAAATAGGCAATACGCAGCTCCCAAGTGTGACACCCTTCACGGACGGGCACTGCCGCATGCACTTAGAGGGGGAAACTGCCACGGAGGGTAACTCGGAGGGAATCTTGTGATAGTTTGGGCTCAAACATTGTTTTAAAATGTTCCTATGGGCTAACCTAGCACAAACAGGTAGAAAAGTCCATTGGTCAAAGGTCGTCTGGTGAAAGTCAAAGGGGGTAGCTTTCCCAGTCATACTGGCCAGGGTTAGGCCGCTCCGGGGTTTTCGGAGGGTAGAAATCCCACCAAAACTTGCATTGGGTGCTCATACGTACATGTCTAAAAATGTGGTAGGATGTTTAAATAGGCAATACGCAGCTCCCGAGTGTGACCCCCTTCACGGACGCAACTACCGCATGCACTTAGACGAGGAAACTGCCACGGAGGGTCAACTCGGAGGGAATCTTGTGTCACGCCCAACATGCGACTCTATCCCAACCAAGAGGTGAAATCTTGACAAGGATAGAAACGCATGTCGAGATGCTTCACAAGGTGGATATCATTATAACATACCATGTACTGAATAGATGAGAATACCAAATAAAGGCTTACACTCGCCACAAGCTACAACATGAATACATCAATACATCAATACATAGCAATCATCATACAGAAGAGCAGGGTCCGACTACGGACGAAATCAAACGAAAGAAGAACGACATCCACCCTGCTAGTCCCAAGCTGCCAACCAGGAACCCATCCTATGATCGACAAAGAAGAAGAAGCAGAAGAAGAACTCCAAATAGAACAAGCATCGCTCTCACGTCCGAACATCGCTTTCACTAGTAGAAAACAGGGCATTAGTCCCGGTTCCTAAGGGCCTTTAGTCCCGGTTCTGCAACCGGGACTAAGCAATCGGGACTAAAGGCCCCCACTTTTAGTCCCGGTTGTGTTACGAACCGGGACTAAAGGAGCTCGACGTGGCCGTTGTGGGGCGCCCAGGCAGGAGGACCTTTAGTCCCGGTTGGTAACACCGACCGGGACTAAAAGGCAGTCACGCGTCAGCACCTGCCAAGCGCTGGGTTTTTTTTTTTAAATGAGGGGTTTAGGGTTTTGGAGGGTTTAGGGGTTTCATATTGTGTTTCCCCCTGTTCTTTTTGTATTTACCATTCAATTCTTTTACATTTAGGGTTTTCGTTTTTATTTTATGTTTTCCATTCAACTCGACGCTAGCTACTGCATATAGCAATGAAGGAACCATTACACAAATCTTCATGAATATAGAGAGAAGTGACCTCTCTTTCTCCGTGCTTGGTCGAACAATAAGTTTTCGTATATCTATTCGACGCTACTACGTATAGTACACGTTCATGCATATATACAATGTAACATCTCTTACGATCCCTAATATCTAATTACCAACATTCACTACCAATTCTCGATGGTATTCTCCGGTTTTAGCTATGATCTCTTGAAGGAAGAATCCTGCCAATTCCTCTTGAATTGCTCGTATGCGATCCTTTGATAGGAGTTCGTCCCGTTTCCGTTCGATCTAATTTAAAGAAGGGGGTCAATATATATATATATATATATATATATATATATATATATATATATATATATATATATATTTATTTATTTATTTATTTATTTATTTATGAATGAAACTCAACACAATTGATGGTAATAAAATAAATTTGTAAATATTGTTTACGTACTTCAAGTTTTTCAAGAGATCTGCCCGTCTCAGAGGTCGTCTGGCGAATGAACTCGCAAACGTAGTATCCACATAAGTTATTCTCGGATCCCTGCCTCGAGCACTTTACGAGAATAGAGTTCAATCAAAATAATAATCAAGCATGATAGTGGTATTGAAACTAGAATCAAAGAGATGCGCGGACCTAGCTAGTACTACTTACACTGAGTTGTTCAAATCGCAGCTCCTCTCTCCATTCACCCCTAACCTGCTTGGTGAACTCTTTCCAAACCCTGCCCGGTAAAGAAAATGAATAAAGGAGTTATTAATTACTTGATATCAGGAAATGAACGATAGTTGCCGATATAGTGCGATAATGATTGAAATTACCTCTGGAGAATTTTTTTCAGGTCCGCCCACATCTCAGGATCTTTACGTAACGAGTCCATGACAAGTACTTTTCCTGCGTCAAACTGAATGACTAGCAGAATAAAGTGAAACCTGCGCACGCATAGCTCATCAATTACACTTAACATCGAATAAGCGAAACAGAATGATATGTACAAGACAGTATAACACTCACTGGAAGTTGTAAGGAAATAGTATTTCCCTTTTGGTTTGTTGTTTAATTAACGCCCTTAGCAAGTTCTTCTCTATATCCTTGGCGTTCTATTTTACCATAGCTTCATGAATAGTATTTGGGTTAATGAACCCAATGTCATAGATTTGTCCTGTTTTGCATTCGAGGATCTTCTTTCTGCATAATATATATAGTGAGGATAATTATACATGCAATGAATGAGCTGAGCTAGAGACTTAATTACAGAAATGATACTTACAAACAATAGCAACTGACGATAGATTTGTCGATGGCGTCTTGATTGTATAACTGAAATAATTCTTCAAATTCAATGAAAATCTCCTCGTCTCCATTGAAGTAATGCTCATCTTTAATTCCCGCAATGATATAGTTGCTCCCTTGCTTTGAGGCTTCCAAGTACCAGTCATGCAATCTTCGCATCATCGTTGGTAGATGCGGGAGCTCCTCAGGTCTGACAAGAGGCTTCTCGTGCTCGAATTTAAAGGCTAACTCAGCCATTTCGAACTGTACCTCATCGCCTAAGTAATCACCAAGAGTGAAACCAGGATCAGCGGCCGCTACCCCCGGATCATTAGCGATATCGGTAAACACCTTGAGCGGGGGGCTTGATTGGTTTTTCTGTTCGCCGAGCTGGGGAATTGTTTTCCCCCTTGCACTACTGCTACTTCCCGACCGCTGCTGTGGATCTCTATATGACTTTACAATAGAGCGGTCATAGTTTGATAGCAGCGGAGGCGACGGTGGTTTTGTAAGGTTTTCCAGCAAGCGCCTCGCTTTTACCGGATCTATTTTCTCCGTTGGATCTGGACGGGTCGGTGCAAGCTGCGTTTCACGTCGGCAGCCACGATCTCCTTGGTTTCCTCCTCAGTCATGTCGTATGGTAACTTGGCAGGAGCCTTCTTGACGCTACCTGCTCTGGATTTCTTCGATGTTGTACTACTAGCCGCCGGAGCGGCGGCGGATCTCTTCCGCCAGTGCTGAGGAGGCGGAGGAGGCGGAGTCAGCTGACGCGGCGGATTCTGCTGAGGGGCCTCCTCCGGCAGAGTCCGCTGACGCGGCGGAGACAGCTGAGGCGACGGAGTGTGCTGACGCGGCGGAGATGGCTGAGGCAGCGGAGACGGCTGAGGCAGCGGAGATAGAGCTGGACTGTGAGGAGTCTGTTGAGGGCCCTCCTCCGGCTGAGTCTGCTGACGCGGCATCCAGTATGGAAGCACGATGTGTTCCTTTCTCCATAGAATGGTAGTCCTTATGGCATTTCCCAGATGAGTCTCCCCTTCACCTGTAGGGTACTCAAGCTCCAGCTGCTCAAATCTGTTGGTAACTTCATCCACCCCGACAACAGCATAGCCATCTGGAATCGGAGAGCAATGGTAAGTTCCATCAGGTACACGAGGTAAGGCATAGCCGACCGCCACCTTCAAGGTTATGTTCATGCATTTTGCATGTAGATCACAATGTTCCCTCTCCGTGATATCATCCACGGGGTAGCGATCAGGAGCCGTGATATCATCTATGGGCAGCCGAACGAGCTCCGTGGAAGCCACGCTGCTTTTCCGCTGAGATGGTGGGATAGCTCCGTGGGAAGTATTGAATGAAGGATCTTCGTGCCGCTGAGATGATGGGCCGGTAGCTCACTGGCTGTTAAGTGCCTCTATTTGCTTCTCCTACAACGCTAATCTTTCTTCTACCTTCTGCAGCCGGTCTGCATCCTCTTTCTTCTTTCTCCCTCGGCTTCTATAAGTGTCTCTGCTGTCGGGAAACCCAACCTTCCACGGAACGGAGCCTGATGTGCCTCGTGTTCGTCCAGGGTGTTCAGGATTCCCGAGGGCGCGTGACAGCTTGTCCTTCTCTCTGCCGGGATGGAACTTCCCTTCCTGCACGGCCTGGATTGCATCCTGAATGTTTTTGATGGGTGTTGCAAGTTGAGCTTTCGTATAAACACACTTCCCTGTTTCTGGGTGCAAAGTTCCCCCATGCCCGAAGAACCAAGTCCTTGCCCGTTCGGGCCAGTTCAATGTCTCTGGATGGACCCCTTTATCAAGCAGGTCGTTCTCAGCTTTGTCCCACGTAGGCCGGGCAACCTTGTAGGCACCTGACCCCGTAACATGGTGATATTCCTTCTTTGCAGCATTTTGCTTATTTATCAGTGACCTTTTCTTACCTTTCTCCGATGTCTTGTACGCCACAAATGCGGGCCAGTGATCTTTCATCTTCTCATATTGACCGGTGAATGTTGGAGTCTTCTCTTACAGGACAAACTTTTCGTGCAATCTTTTCTTCCAGTTCTTGAATTGTTCGGCCATCTTCTTAAGAGCCCACGCCTTGACTTTCCGCTCTACAACATTGCTATTTGGATCCACCTCTGGCGGTAGGCTGAAATTTGTCATGAGCGTATTCCAAAGCTCATCTTTGGATCTATCATCGACATAAGAAACTCCATCGTCCGCCTTTGGCTTATTCCATTCTTGAATGCTGATCGGGATGCTGTCCCTAACAACAACTCCGCACTGACTTATAAATCGGTCTGCGGTCCGCTTGGGAGCAGTCGGTTTGCCATCTACAGCGATTTCTTCGATCGTGAACCTTTCATTCTCGCCCAACCTTTTCTTCGGGCCTCGTCTCTTTACAGAAGGTCGGCTCGATCCGGAGGGCTAAAAGAAGAAAGAAGCATTAATATATGTACATACAATCAATTAATGCATCTAGTCAACAGGCTTAATTAATATACCTCGCCGGACTTTGCAACAGTTAAGGCTCCAACACCGCCGGAGTCGTCACCTTCTCCCTCCATTCGATCACCGGAGCCGTCATCCTCTCTTCCCTCACCATCGGAGTCGTTGAGAAATTGTAAGGTGATATCATCACCTCCGTCGCGGATTATATCCCCCAACATCTCTTCTTGTTCTAAGTCTCTGTCGTGTTCCATAGTTTCTGCAAATATTACAACATGGCAATATACAACCATGAGAGATAAGCTGTTTTTCAGACTTAATGAAATCTGGGAATGCAAAGCAGTAACATTATGATGACAACTTGAGAGCAAGATTGAGTCATGCTACAGCAACTTTACATGGCAACCAAGGGCATGGCATCAAAGTACACATTACATAGACCAAATCACAAGAAGGAATCATATGAATATGAGCAATGGATTAGTGGCAAACATCATGCAAAGTTGACAAGTTTTATAACAGTCAGTTTCAGACTTAGCAGTTTTTCAGCAAGTGTAAAACAAAGTTTATTCATTAAATACCAGCAGAAAATAGACATTAAAATGCAACAAACACATGTACAAAGTTTATTCATGTCGATCGTTGGGGACGACTCCTCCGGCGATCGTCGGGGCCTCCTCCGGCGATCGTCGAGGACTCCTCCCCCCTCATATCGAATTTATACTATGTTCGCGATATGAGGCATTGGACATCTATCTATCACATTGAGTATATGTATCTAAAAACCTAGTAAAACTACACAAAACAAACAAAAAAATTCAGCCATCTCCATCTCATCTCATCCATCTCCATCTCATCTCATCTCAATGAACAAAAATTTATATTACACATGAAAATATCACAAATTCATTACATACGCTCGGAACAAAAATATCACAAATGAAATGACTTTGATCATGAATAATGCTATAAAAAATGACTTTGATCATGAATAATGCGATAAAACATTTGCATAAATATTACACATGGATATTTTTGCACATCTGAAACTATCAATTATGTTCTCAACATGATCTGAAACAAATATCTCTAATTAAAAAAAACGCCGGCGTCGGCTAGCAGAGCGGCGCGGGCGGCATCGGGCTCGGCGTCGGCCAAAATTCACGGGAAATTTCGGCAAGACCTTTCCTAAAAAGTGGACATATCGAGCGCCTGAAATTCGCCGGAACGAAAATGAATCAACATTCCGGCGAAACATAGGCAGCTCGGATCCCTGCAAACAATATAAGCCAAGATATAGCTGGAACATGATCCACATCATCTCCATCATGGCAATAACAGCATTGTTGATCAAGTACAAGCTCTACAACTTTGTTGATCAAGTACACTTGCAACTAAAAGTAAAAAGAAGCCAGGAAACACTTGCAACTGTTGGAGTTATACATGATCATATATGTGCAGTACATATGGAACAGATACTATATTTTTCTCTCCCACCATTCTTTCCTTCTCTCCTCTCACCGATAAACACAAGAAAAGGTCATGTACAGAGCCAATTTTTTCCTTCTTTCCTTCTTTCCTTCTCTCCTCCCAACAACATATGGAACCAATTTAGCAAACCCTAGAGAAATTACTGCCACTAAAAATTACACAAGTACAGAGCCAATTAACAAGAACTGGAATTTAACAAGTACTAGCACTAACCAATTTAGCAAACCCTAAAAAACTTACACAAGTACAGAGCCTAAAAACGCTATATAGCACTTTTTACTAGAACTAATCACAAAAAACCAATTCATATTATACAACAACCCTAAAACTAATCACTAGAACTAATCACAAAAATTTCCAAATTCCATCACGGCTGGGCGATAACCCTAGAAAAATCACCTCGGGGAGGTGTGGAGGAGGGGGAGGTTGGAGTTGCCGACAGCCGAGGTGTGGAGGAGGAGGTCGAAGTGGGCGGCGGCGGGCTTGGGGAACCGCGGCATCGGTCGGCTCGGGGTGGGTGGCGACGGGGAGGGCGACGATGACGGGCTCGGGGAAAGAAGCGGCGCTGAGGACGATGGCCCGGGCGGCGAAGGGGCACGGATCTTCTCCGGCAGCCTTGGCAGGGGCGCGGACAAGGAAGAGCGGGGGCGCCAACTCCACAACGGCGGGGGCGCGACAGCGAGGGCGGCGGCGAGGGCGTCGGGGCAGAGGCGCGAGAGAGAGAAGATTGGGGAGGAAGAAGGCCGGGGCGCGCGGTTAATATACCTCGAGCTTTAGTCCCGGTTGGTGGATCCAACCGGGACTAAAGGCCTACCTTTAGTCCCGGTCCGAGCCTCCAACCGGGACTAAAGCTAAATTTCAGCAGCCCAAAGGGCGCGAAACCCAGGCCTTTAGTCCCGGTTGGTGGCACGGACCAGGACTAAAGGGAGACCTTTAGTCCCGGTTGGTGGAACCAACCGGGACTAATTCTCGTTCGGCACCGCCCCCCGCCAGCGCGTGGCAAGTTTAGTCCCACCTCGCCGAGCGACGGGCGCGCCGACCAGCTTAAATAGCCGGGTCGTGCAGCCGTTCCGAACTCCTCGAAACACAATGCCGCCGCTTGCCCTGTGGTTGACCCAGCCGCTGGGCCGTTCGTGTGCCCGATTCACCGCCCGAGTCGCCTGCGGGCTTTATTTGGACGGTTTATTCGCTGGTTGAATGGCGGTCCAGCAGCTGCGGTCGGGCTTCTTTTTTTATTTATTTTTTACTTTTTTTAGTACTTAATGAAAACTCGTTAAAATAATCAGTATTAAAAATCAGTGAAGTAAAATAAACAGTATAGAATATCTGTGAACTAAAATAACCTCATTCAGAAAACAGCCTCATTCACATAACATCATAAAAATATGCCATAAGAATATAAATAATAATTCCGAAAGAGTGCCATTACAAAATCAAAATTGTATGAAGTACCGAGCATGACACTTTTATTTAGTTGCCAATAATGAAAAATCATCTGCCATTACAATATCAAAATGGTACAAAGTACCGACCACGACACTTTTATTTAGTTGCCAAAAATGAAAAATCATGTGGCATTACAATAAAGAAAGAACGTAATATCCAACACCACATCCTCCCATTCATTCCTTCGGCATGATTTTAAGAATCTTTTCCTTCACCGTTTCCATCGTGTTGCACTCTGAAAATAGTATTTTAGCGACAATGCGTCCCCTTAAAGAATTAATCTCGTTCTGGTCAAAGTCATATGTCCACTCATCTCCGTCCCAGTGTTCAACGCATTTGATCATGAATAGACCACAAGAGACTCTGAAAAAATAACGCAAGTCAAGTAATGATGGAGCACACAATTACATATGCATCCGAAACTGTATTTGCCTTCTGTTTTTGGTTTTAGACCTTTTTAGGATATTTTAGTTTTCTTTTAAACAGATTCAAAAACAGTAGCATACATGCCTAGTTTTCATTTAATTCTTTTTGCTATTAAAGTTTTTAACAAAAAATACTTTATGAAAATTTTAGGTGCATAAATTTTATATAGTTTTAAGTTAATATTATTTAGATCATAACTAGAGTTTTATAAAAGCTTTTTAGTTGATTCTTTTTGCTATTGAAGAATATTATAGTTTTGTTTTAGTTGTTCATAACTAAAATTCTAGCATGTCACAAATGCCATATTTGATGATCTTGCCAAGTCTCATGGCTTGGAGAACAAGATAACATCATCAAATTTCCTCGAAACCATCTCTGTCCATTTTCTAATTTGAGCAACTTAACATTGCTAAACATGTCCAAATGAGCTCAAACTTGGTAAACCTGCTAAAATGGTCTAAATATTTGCATTGATTAACTCCTCTGTATAATTAAAATACTAAAAGGATATGAATAATTGAAATTTCATAACTTAATAAATAATTATTCTAAAATCATGTTTCAAATGCCAAAATGCCCTAGCTAGCTCTTACAAAGATTCCCTCCGGTTTGTCCGAAGTGGCACTTTCCAGCTATAAGTCCGGAAACTCACAGTAGAGAGAAAGTGATGGCGGTGAAGCCGGTCACATCCCAGAGTGGGATCTTTTGGGGTATAAAACTATTTCTTCGCGTGTGTCCCTTGCTTATTGCGCCGTAACCATTGATAATCTTCATCATTTAACAGGATGCTTGGGTCAGTCTTCACTGTGAAGGGAGGAATTTCATGAAACTTTTCATAATCTTCTGACATGTCTGTCTTGTCCTCCACTCCCACAATGTTTCTTTTCCCTGAAAGAACTATGTGGCGCTTTGGCTTATCGTATGATGTATTCGCTTCCTTATCTTTTCTTTTTCTCGGTTTGGTACACATGTCCTTCACATAGAAAACCTGCGCCACATCATTGGCTAGGATGAATGGTTCGTCTGTGTACCCAAGATTGTTGAGATCCACTGTTGTCATTCCGTACTGCGGGTCTACCTGCACCCCGCCTCCTGTCAGATTGACCCATTTGCACCGAAACAAAGGGACCTTAAAATCACGTCCATAGTCAAGTTCCCATATCTCCTCTATGTAACCATAATATGTGTCCTTTGCCCTATTGGTGTTTGCTGCATCAAAGCGGACACCACTGTTTTGGTTGGTGCTCTTTTTATCTTGGGCGATCGTGTAAAATGTATTCCCATTTATCTCGTACCCTTGGAAGGTCAATACAGTCGAAGATGATGTCCTGGCCAACAAGTACAGCTCATCTCCAACAGTGGTGTTACCCATGAGATGTGTTTGCAACCAACCGCCGAAAGTCCCCATGTGTTCACGTGTAATCCAGTCGTCAGACTGCTCCGGGTGTTTGGACCGTAAAATATTCTTGTGTTCATTGATATACGGGGCCACCAAGGTAGAATTTTGTAGAACTGTGTAGTGTGCTTGCGCCCAAGAATGCCCGTCCCTACATATTATTGCTTTCGGTCCTAGCATGCCTTTTCCACCCAGTTTCCCCTCATGCCGCGATTCAGGAACACCAATCGGCTTAAGGTCAGGAATAAAGTCAACACAAAACTCAATGACCTCCTCTGTTTCGTGGCCCTTGGAGATGCTTCCTTCTGGCCTAGCACGGTTATGAACATATTTCTTTAAGACTCCCATGAACCTCTCAAAGGGGAACATATTGTGTAGAAATACAGGACCCAGAATTGCAATCTCGTCGACTAGGTGAACTAGGACGTGCGTCATAATATTGAAGAAGGATGGTGGGAACACCAACTCGAAACTGACAAGACATTGGACCAAATCATTCTGTAACCTTGGTAGGATTTCTGGATCGATTACCTTCTGAGAAATTGCATTGAGGAATGCACATAGCTTCACAATGGCTAATCGAACATTTTCTGGTAGAAGCCCCCTCAATGCAACCAGAAGCAATTGCGTCATAATCACG
The DNA here is from genome assembly GCA_039707655.1 of Elymus sibiricus. Taxonomy (NCBI): domain Eukaryota; kingdom Viridiplantae; phylum Streptophyta; class Magnoliopsida; order Poales; family Poaceae; genus Elymus; species Elymus sibiricus. The sequence continues at coordinate 22,923,989 of CM077664.1, forward strand.
TGGCAGTCATGAGACTTTAGGTTCTGGAATTTTTTCTCTGCCATATTTATTATTCCCTTTATATTAGACGAGAAACCAGACGGGACCTTGATACTGAGCAGGCATTCAAAAAAGATTTCCTTCTCTGCTTTGGTAAGAGTGTAGCTGGCAGGACCTTGATACTGCTTTGGATGCATGCCGTCTTTTTCGTCCATACGTTGCTGGTCCTCCCGTGCCTCTGGTGTATCCTTTGTCTTCCCATACACGCCCAAGAAGCCTAGCAGGTTCACGCAAAGATTCTTCGTCACGTGCATCACGTCGATTGCAGAGCGGACCTTTAGGACTTTCCAATAGGGTAGGTCCCAAAATATAGATTTCTTCTTCCACATGGGTGCGTGTCCGTCAGCGTCATTCGGAACAGATTGTCCGCCAGGACCCTTTCCAAAGATTGTTTTTAAATCCTTGACCATATCAAATATATCATCACTAGTACGGGGGACAGGCTTCTTCCGGTGATCTGCCTCACCTTTGAAATGCTTGCATTTCTTTCTTAAGGCGTGCTTGGTCGGAAGAAATCGACGATGTCCCAGGTACACATTCTTCTTACATTTGTCCAAATATATACTTTCAGTCTCATCTAAACAGTGCGTGCATGCGTTGTATCCCTTGTTTGACTGTCCTGAAAGGTTACTAAGAGCATGCCAATCATTGATGGTTACAAACAGCAACGCTCGTAGGTCAAATTCCTCCTGTTTGTGCTCATCCCACACACGTACACCTTTTATATTCCACAGCTGTAAAAGTTCTTCAACTAATGGCCTTAGGTACACATCAATGTCATTGCCGGGTTGCTTAGTGATGGAAATATGCCCTAGAGGCAATAATAAAGTTGTTATTATTTTATATTTCCTTGTTCATGATAAAGGTTTATTATTCATGCTAGAATTGTATTGACCGGAAACTTAAATACATGTGTGAATACATAAACAAATACCGTGTCCCTAGTGAGCCTCTACTAGACTAGCTCGTTGATCAAAGATAGTTAATGTTTCCTAACCATAGACATGAGTTGCCATTTGATAACGGGATCACATCATTAGGAGAATGATGTGATGGACAAGACCCATCTGTTACTTAGCATATGATCGTTCTGTTTATTGCTACTGCTTTCTTGAATGTCAAATACATGTTCCTCAGACCATGAGAGCATGCAACTCCCGGATACCGGAGGAATACCTTGTGTGCTATCAAATGTCACAATGTAACTGGGTGATCATAAAGATGCTCTACAGGTATCTCCGAAGGTGTCCGTTGAGTTGGCATGGATCGAGACTGGGATTTGTCACTCCGTGTTTCGGAGAGGTATCTCTGGGCCCTCTCAGTAATGCACATCATAAGAAGCTTGCAAGCAAAGTGACTAAGGAGTTAGTTATGGGATGATGTATTACGGAACGAGTAAAGAGACTTGCCGGTAATGAGATTGAACTAGGTATGGAGATACCGACGATCGAATCTCGGGCAAGTAACATACCGATGGACAAAGGGAATTACGTATGTTGTCATTGCGGTTCGACCGATAAGATCTTCGTGGAATATGTAGGAACCAATATGAGCATCCAGGTTCCACTATTGGTTATTGACCGGAGAGGCGTCTCAGTCATGTCTACATCATTCCCGAACCCGTAGGGTCCGCACGCTTAACGTTCGTTGACGATATAGTGCTATATGAGTTATGTGAATTGGTAACCGAATGTTGTTCGGAGTCCCGGATGAGATCCCGGACGTCACGAGGAGTCTCAGAATGGTCGAGAGGTAAAGATTTATATATGGGAAGTCATATTTTGGGTTCCGGAAAAATGTGCAGTTTTTTCGGTATTGTACCGGGAAGCTTCCAGAAGGTTCCGGAGGATTCCGGAGGAGTCCGGAAGTCCACAAGTGGGTCCACCATGTCCCAAGGGCTGGCATGGGCTAAGGGGAGGCGCCCTAGCCTTATTGGGCCAGGCGCACCAAGTCCTCAAAAGCCCACGCAGCTAGGGAAGGAAAAAAGGGAGAGTCCTAATAGGAATAGGATTGGACTTTGGAGTCCAAATCCACGTGTGTACTATTCATGGTTACTGTTCACGTGGCACTATTCCTTCTACTCCAAGCCCCTACACATGTATAAATATAGGAGAGGGGGCTCCCCAAAGGAGACAACATTGTCTTAGCCGTGTGCGGCGCCCCCCTCCACAGTTCCGTCCCTCGGTCATATTTTCGCAGTGCTTGGGCGAAGCCCTGCGGAGATAGCATCGCCATCACCGTCACCACGCCGTCGTACTGCCGGAACTCATCCACTACCTCGCCGTCTTGCTGGATCAAGAAGTCGAGGACGTCACCGAGCTGAACGTGTGCTGAACGCGGAGGTGTCGTACGTTCGGTGCTCGGTCGGTTGGATCGTGAAGTTGTTTGACGACATCAATCGTGTTGTTCTAACGCTTCCGCTTACAGTCTAAGAGGGTACGTAGACACACTTCCCCTCTCGTAGCTATACATCTCCATAGATAGATCTTGCGTGTGCGTAGAAAATTTTTGTTTTCCATGCAACGTTCCCCAACAGTGGCATCATGACCCAGGTCTATGCGTAGATGATATGCACGAGTAGAACACAAAGAGTTGTGGGCGGTGATCGTCATACTGCTTACCACCAACGTCTTATTTTGATTCGGCGGTATTGTAAGATGAAGCGGCCCGGACCAACCTTACATGTCCACGTACATGAGACCGGTTCCACCGACAGACATGCAACTTGTTTTGCATAAAGGTGGCTGGCGGGTGTTTGTTTCTCCTACTTTAGTTGAATCGAATTTGACTGCGGCCGGTCCTTGTTGAAGGTTAAAACAGCAAACTTGATAAATCACCGTTGTGGTTTTGTGCCGTAGGTAAGAATGGTTCTTGCTAGAAGCCCGTAGCAGCCACGTAAAACTTGCAACAACAAAGTAGAGGACGTCTAACTTGTTTTTGCAGGGTATGATGTGATGTGATATGGTCAAGACATGATGTGATATACGTTATTGTATGAGATGATCATGTTTTGTAATTTATCGGCAACCGGCAGGAGCCTTATGGCTGTCTATTTATTGTATGAAATGCAAGCGCCATGTAATTGCTTTACTTTATCGCTATGCGTTAGCAATAGTTGTAGAAGCAATAGTTGGCGAGGCGACCACGACGCAATGATGGAGATCAAGGTGCCGAGCCGGTGACGATGGAGATCATGACGATGCTTTGGAGATGGAGATCAAAAGCACAAGATGATGGCCATATCATGTCACATATTTTGATTGCATGTGATGTTTATCCTTTATGCATCTTATTTTGCTTAGAACGACGGTAGCATTATAAGATGATCCCTTCACTAAATTTCAAGATAAAAGTGTTCTCCCCGAGTATGCACCGTTGCTAAAGTTAGTCGTTTCGAAGCACCTCGTGATGATCGGGTGTGACAGATTCTATGTTCACATACAACGGGTGTAAGCCAGTTTTACACAAGCAGAATACTTGGATTAAACTTGACGAGCCTAGCATGTACAGACATGGCCTCGGAACACTGGAGACCGAAAGGTCGAACATGAGTCATATAGTAGATATGATCAACATGGAGATGTTCACAATTGATGACTATCCCATCTCACGTGATGATCGGACATGGGCTAGTTGATTTGGATCATGTATCACTTAGTTAACTTGAGGGATGTTAATTTAAGTGGGAGTTCATTAGTAATTTGATTAATTGAACTTAATTTATCATGAACTTAGTCTTGATAGTTTCTTTGCATATCTATGTTGTAGATAAATGGCCCGTGCTACTGTTCTGTTGAATTTTAATGCGTTCCTAGAGAAAGCTAAGTTGAAAGATGATGGTAGCAACTACACGGACTGGGTTCGTAACTTGAGGATTATCCTCATTGCTGCACAGAAGAATTATGTCCTTGATGCACCGCTAGGTGATGGACCTGCTGCAGGAGCTGCTGCAGACGTTGTGAACGCCTGGCAGGCTCGATCTGATGACTACTCGATAGTTCAGTGTGCCATGCTCTACGGCTTAGAACCGGGATTGCAAAAGCGTTTTGAACGCCACGGACCATATGAGATGTTCCAAGAGCTGAAATTGATATTACAAGCTAATGCCCGGGTTGAGAGATATGAAGTCTCCAACAAGTTCTTTAGCTGTAAGATGGAGGAGAACAGTTCTGTCAGTGAACACATACTCAGAATGTCTGGGTACCACAACCACTTTACTCAGCTGGGAATTGATCTTCCGGTTGAGAGTGTTATTGACAGAGTTCTTCAGTCATTGCCACCAAGCTATAAAGACTTCGTGATGAACTATAATATGCAAGGGATGGAGAAGACAATTCCCGAGCTCTTCGCGATGCTAAAATCAGTGGAGGTAGAAATCAAGAAGGAGCATCAAGTGTTGATGGTTAACAAAACTACTAGTTTCAAGAAAAAGGGCAAGGGAAAGAAGGGGAACTTCAAGAAGAACGGCAAGCAAGTTGCCGCTCCCACGAAGAAACCCAAAGCTGGACCCAGGCCTGAAACAGAGTGCTTCTACTGCAAAGGGACTGATCACTGGAAGTGGAACTGCCCCAAGTATTTGGCGGATAAGAAGGATGGCAAAGTGAGCAAAGGTATATTTGATATACATGTTATTGATGTGTTCCTCACTAATGCTCGCAGTAGCGCCTGGGTATTTGATACTGGTTCGGTTGCTCATATTTGTAACTCGAAATAGGAGCTACGGAATAAGCGAAGATTGGCTAAGGACGAGGTGATGATGCGCGTCGGGAATGGTTCCAAGGTTGATGTGATCGCCGTCGGCACGCTACCTCTACATCTACCTTCGGGATTAGTTTTAGGCCTCAATAATTGTTATTTGGTGCCAGCGTTGAGCATGAACATTATATCTGGATCTTGTTTATTGCGAGACGGTTATTCATTTAAGTCAGAGAATAATGGTTGTTCTATTTATATGAGTAACATCTTTTATGGTCACGCACCTTTTGTGAATGGTCTATTCTTGTTGAATCTCGATCGTAGTGATACACATATTCATAATATTGATACCAAAAGATGCAAAGTTGATAATGATAGTGCAACATACTTGTGGCACTACCGTTTAGGTCATATTGGTGTAAAGCGCATGAAGAAACTCCATGCGGATGGACATTTGGAATCTCTTGATTATGAATCATTTGATACTTGCGAACCATGCCTCATGGGCAAGATGACTAAAACTCCGTTCTCCGGAACAATGGAGCGAGCTACTGATTTGTTGGAAATAATACATACCGATGTATGCGGTCCGATGAATGTTGAATCACGCGGCGGGTATCGTTATTTTCTAACCTTCACAGATGATTTGAGTAGATATGGGTATATCTACTTGATGAAACACAAGTCTGAAACATTTGAAAAGTTCAAAGAATTTCAGAGTGAAGTAGAGAATCATCGTAACAAGAAAATAAAGTTTCTACGATCTGATCGCGGAGGCGAATATTTGAGTTACGAGTTTGGCCTTCATTTAAGAAAATGTGGAATTGTTTCACAACTCACGCCATCTGGAACACCACAGCGTAATGGTGTGTCCGAACGTCGTAACCGTACTTTATTGGATATGGTGCGTTCTATGATGTCTCTTACCGATTTGCCACTATCGTTTTGGGGTTATGCATTAGAGACAGCTGCATTCACATTAAATAGGGCACCGTCTAAATCCGTTGAGACGACACCATATGAACTATGGTTTGGCAAGAAACCTAAAGCTGTCGTTTCTTAAAGTTTGGGGATGCGATGCTTATGTGAAAAAGCTTCAACCTGATAAGCTCGAACCCAAAGCGGAGAAGTGCGTCTTCATAGGATACCCTAAAGAAACAATTGGGTACACCTTCTACCACAGATCCGAAGGCAAGGTCTTTATTGCCAAGAATGGGTCCTTTCTAGAGAAGGAGTTTCTCTCGAAAGAAGTGAGTGGGAGGAAAGTAGAACTTGATGAGGTAATTGTACCTTCTCTCGAATTGGAAAGTAGCTCATCAGAGAAAACCGTTCCCGTGATGCCTACACCAATAAGAGAGGAAGATAATGATAAAGATCATGAAACTTCAGATCAAGTTACTACTGAACTTCGTAGGTCGACCAGAGTACGTTCCGCACCAGAGTGGTATGGTAATCCTGTTCTGGAAGTTATGTTGTTAGACAACGGCGAACCTACGAACTATAAAGAAGCTATGATAAGCCCGGATTCCGACAAATGGCTTGAGGCCATGAAATCTGAGATAGGATCCATGTATGAGAACAAAGTGTGGACTTTGGTGGACTTGCCCGACGATCGGCAAGCCATTAAGAATAAATGGATTTTTAAGAGGAAGACAGATGCTGATGGTAATATCACTGTCTACAAAGCTCGACTTGTCGCGAAAGGTTTTAGAGAAGTTCAAGGGGTTGACTATGATGAGACTTTCTCACCCGTAGCAATGCTTACGTCTGTCCGAATCATGTTAGCAATTGCCACATTTTATGATTATGAAATCTGGCAAATGGATGTCAAAATTGCATTCCTTAATGGTTTTCTCAAAGAAGAGTTGTATATGATGCAACCAGAAGGTTTTGTCGTCCTAAGGGTGCTAACAAAGTGTGCAAGCTCCAGCGATCCATCTATGGACTGGTGCAAGCATCTCGGAGTTGGAATATACGCTTTGATGAGGTGATCAAAGCATATGGTTTTGTACAGACTTACGGTGAAGCCTGTATTTACAAGAAAGTGAGTGGGAGCTCTGTAGCATTTCTAATATTATATGTGGATGACATATTGTTGATTGGAAATGATATAGAATTTCTGGATGGCATAAAGGGATACTTGAATAAGAATTTTTCAATGAAAGACCTCGGTGAAGCTGCTTATATAGGGCATCAAGATCTATAGGGATAGATCAAGACGCTTGATAGGATTTTCACAAAGCACATACCTTGACAAAGTTTTGAAGAAGTTCAAAATGGATCAGTCAAAGAAAGGGTTCTTGCCTGTCTTGCAAGGTGTGAAGTTGAGTTAGACTCAATGCCCGACCACGGCAGAAGATATAGAGAAAATGAAAGTCATTCCCTATGCCTCAGCCATAGGTTCTATTATGTATGCCATGCTGTGTACCAGACCTGATGTGTGCCTTGCCATAAGTTTGGCAGGGAGGTACCAGAGTAATCCAGGAGTGGATCACTGGACAGCGGTCAAGAATATCCTGAAGTACCTGAAAAGGACCAAGGACATGTTTCTCGTTTATGGAGGTGACGAAGAGCTCGTCGTAAAGGGTTACGTCGATGCAAGCTTCGATACTGATCCAGATGACTCTAAGTCACAAACCGGATACGTATTTATATTAAATGGTGGAGCTGTCAGTTGGTGCAGTTCCAAGCAGAGCGTCGTGGCGGGATCTACATGTGAAGCGGAATACATAGCTGCTTCGGAAGCAGCACATGAAGGAGTCTGGATGAAGGAGTTCATATCTGATCTAGGTGTAATACCTAGTGCATCAGGTCCAATGACAATCTTTTGTGACAACACTGGAGCAATTGCCATAGCCAAGGAGCCCAGGTATCACAAGAAGACCAAACACATCAAGAGACGCTTCAACTCCATTCGTGAATATGTCAAGGATGGAGACATAGAAATTTGCAAAGTACACACGGATCTGAATGTGGCAGACCCATTGACTAAGCCTCTTCCACGAGCAAAACATGATCAGCACCAAGACTCCATGGGTGTTAGATTCATTACTATGTAATCTAGATTATTGACTCTAGTGCAAGTGGGAGACTGATGGAAATATGCCCTAGAGGCAATAATAAAGTTGTTATTATTTTATATTTCCTTGTTCATGATAAAGGTTTATTATTCATGCTAGAATTGTATTGACCGGAAACTTAAATACATGTGTGAATACATAAACAAATACCGTGTCCCTAGTGAGCCTCTACTAGACTAGCTCGTTGATCAAAGATAGTTAATGTTTCCTAACCATAGACATGAGTTGTCATTTGATAACGGGATCACATCATTAGGAGAATGATGTGATGGACAAGACCCATCTGTTACTTAGCATATGATCGTTCTGTTTATTGCTACTGCTTTCTTGAATGTCAAATACATGTTCCTCAGACCATGAGAGCATGCAACTCCCGGATACCGGAGGAATACCTTGTGTGCTATCAAATGTCACAATGTAACTGGGTGATCATAAAGATGCTCTACAGGTATCTCCGAAGGTGTCCGTTGAGTTGGCATGGATCGAGACTGGGATTTGTCACTCCGTGTTTCGGAGAGGTATCTCTGGGCCCTCTCAGTAATGCACATCATAAGAAGCTTGCAAGCAAAGTGACTAAGGAGTTAGTTATGGGATGATGTATTACGGAACGAGTAAAGAGACTTGCCGGTAATGAGATTGAACTAGGTATGGAGATACCGACGATCGAATCTCGGGCAAGTAACATACCGATGGACAAAGGGAATTACGTATGTTGTCATTGCGGTTCGACCGATAAGATCTTCGTGGAATATGTAGGAACCAATATGAGCATCCAGGTTCCACTATTGGTTATTGACCGGAGAGGCGTCTCAGTCATGTCTACATCATTCCCGAACCCGTAGGGTCCGCACGCTTAACGTTCGTTGACGATATAGTGCTATATGAGTTATGTGAATTGGTAACCGAATGTTGTTCGGAGTCCCGGATGAGATCCCGGACGTCACGAGGAGTCTCAGAATGGTCGAGAGGTAAAGATTTATATATGGGAAGTCATATTTTGGGTTCCGGAAAAATGTGCAGTTTTTTCGGTATTGTACCGGGAAGCTTCCAGAAGGTTCCGGAGGATTCCGGAGGAGTCCGGAAGTCCACAAGTGGGTCCACCATGTCCCAAGGGCTGGCATGGGCTAAGGGGAGGCGCCCTAGCCTTATTGGGCCAGGCGCACCAAGTCCTCAAAAGCCCACGCAGCTAGGGAAGGAAAAAAGGGAGAGTCCTAATAGGAATAGGATTGGACTTTGGAGTCCAAATCCACGTGTGTACTATTCATGGTTACTGTTCACGTGGCACTATTCCTTCTACTCCAAGCCCCTACACATGTATAAATATAGGAGAGGGGGCTCCCCAAAGGAGACAACATTGTCTTAGCCGTGTGCGGCGCCCCCCTCCACAGTTCCGTCCCTCGGTCATATTTTCGCAGTGCTTGGGCGAAGCCCTGCGGAGATAGCATCGCCATCACCGTCACCACGCCGTCGTACTGCCGGAACTCATCCACTACCTCGCCGTCTTGCTGGATCAATAAGTCGAGGACGTCACCGAGCTGAACGTGTGCTGAACGCGGAGGTGTCGTACGTTCGGTGCTCGGTCGGTTGGATCGTGAAGTTGTTTGACGACATCAATCGTGTTGTTCTAACGCTTCCGCTTACAGTCTAAGAGGGTACGTAGACACACTTCCCCTCTCGTAGCTATACATCTCCATAGATAGATCTTGCGTGTGCGTAGAAAATTTTTGTTTTCCATGCAACGTTCCCCAACAGTGGCATCATGACCTAGGTCTATGCGTAGATGATATGCACGAGTAGAACACAAAGAGTTGTGGGCGGTGATCGTCATACTGCTTACCACCAACGTCTTATTTTGATTCGGCGGTATTGTAAGATGAAGCGGCCCGGACCAACCTTACATGTCCACGTACATGAGACCGGTTCCACCGACAGACATGCAACTTGTTTTGCATAAAGGTGGCTGGCGGGTGTTTGTTTCTCCTACTTTAGTTGAATCGAATTTGACTGCGGCCGGTCCTTGTTGAAGGTTAAAACAGCAAACTTGATAAATCACCGTTGTGGTTTTGTGCCGTAGGTAAGAATGGTTCTTGCTAGAAGCCCGTAGCAGCCACGTAAAACTTGCAACAACAAAGTAGAGGACGTCTAACTTGTTTTTGCAGGGTATGATGTGATGTGATATGGTCAAGACATGATGTGATATACGTTATTGTATGAGATGATCATGTTTTGTAATTTATCGGCAACCGGCAGGAGCCTTATGGCTGTCTATTTATTGTATGAAATGCAAGCGCCATGTAATTGCTTTACTTTATCGCTATGCGTTAGCAATAGTTGTAGAAGCAATAGTTGGCGAGGCGACCACGACGCAATGATGGAGATCAAGGTGCCGAGCCGGTGACGATGGAGATCATGACGATGCTTTGGAGATGGAGATCAAAAGCACAAGATGATGGCCATATCATGTCACATATTTTGATTGCATGTGATGTTTATCCTTTATGCATCTTATTTTGCTTAGAACGACGGTAGCATTATAAGATGATCCCTTCACTAAATTTCAAGATAAAAGTGTTCTCCCCGAGTATGCACCGTTGCTAAAGTTAGTCGTTTCGAAGCACCTCGTGATGATCGGGTGTGATAGATTCTATGTTCACATACAACGGGTGTAAGCCAGTTTTACACAAGCAGAATACTTGGATTAAACTTGACGAGCCTAGCATGTACAGACATGGCCTCGGAACACTGGAGACCGAAAGGTCGAACATGAGTCATATAGTAGATATGATCAACATGGAGATGTTCACAATTGATGACTATCCCATCTCACGTGATGATCGGACATGGGCTAGTTGATTTGGATCATGTATCACTTAGTTAACTTGAGGGATGTTAATTTAAGTGGGAGTTCATTAGTAATTTGATTAATTGAACTTAATTTATCATGAACTTAGTCTTGATAGTTTCTTTGCATATCTATGTTGTAGATAAATGGCCCGTGCTACTGTTCTGTTGAATTTTAATGCGTTCCTAGAGAAAGCTAAGTTGAAAGATGATGGTAGCAACTACACGGACTGGGTTCGTAACTTGAGGATTATCCTCATTGCTGCACAGAAGAATTATGTCCTTGATGCACCGCTAGGTGATGGACCTGCTGCAGGAGCTGCTGCAGACGTTGTGAACGCCTGGCAGGCTCGATCTGATGACTACTCGATAGTTCAGTGTGCCATGCTCTACGGCTTAGAACCGGGATTGCAAAAGCGTTTTGAACGCCACGGACCATATGAGATGTTCCAAGAGCTGAAATTGATATTACAAGCTAATGCCCGGGTTGAGAGATATGAAGTCTCCAACAAGTTCTTTAGCTGTAAGATGGAGGAGAACAGTTCTGTCAGTGAACACATACTCAGAATGTCTGGGTACCACAACCACTTTACTCAGCTGGGAATTGATCTTCCGGTTGAGAGTGTTATTGACAGAGTTCTTCAGTCATTGCCACCAAGCTATAAAGACTTCGTGATGAACTATAATATGCAAGGGATGGAGAAGACAATTCCCGAGCTCTTCGCGATGCTAAAATCAGTGGAGGTAGAAATCAAGAAGGAGCATCAAGTGTTGATGGTTAACAAAACTACTAGTTTCAAGAAAAAGGGCAAGGGAAAGAAGGGGAACTTCAAGAAGAACGGCAAGCAAGTTGCCGCTCCCACGAAGAAACCCAAAGCTGGACCCAGGCCTGAAACAGAGTGCTTCTACTGCAAAGGGACTGATCACTGGAAGTGGAACTGCCCCAAGTATTTGGCGGATAAGAAGGATGGCAAAGTGAGCAAAGGTATATTTGATATACATGTTATTGATGTGTTCCTCACTAATGCTCGCAGTAGCGCCTGGGTATTTGATACTGGTTCGGTTGCTCATATTTGTAACTCGAAATAGGAGCTACGGAATAAGCGAAGATTGGCTAAGGACGAGGTGATGATGCGCGTCGGGAATGGTTCCAAGGTTGATGTGATCGCCGTCGGCACGCTACCTCTACATCTACCTTCGGGATTAGTTTTAGACCTCAATAATTGTTATTTGGTGCCAGCGTTGAGCATGAACATTATATCTGGATCTTGTTTATTGCGAGACGGTTATTCATTTAAGTCAGAGAATAATGGTTTTTCTATTTATATGAGTAACATCTTTTATGGTCACGCACCTTTTGTGAATGGTCTATTCTTGTTGAATCTCAATCGTAGTGATACACATATTCATAATATTGATACCAAAAGATGCAAAGTTGATAATGATAGTGCAACATACTTGTGGCACTACCGTTTAGGTCATATTGGTGTAAAGCGCATGAAGAAACTCCATGCGGATGGACTTTTGGAATCTCTTGATTATGAATCATTTGATACTTGCGAACCATGCCTCATGGGCAAGATGACTAAAACTCCGTTCTCCGGAACAATGGAGCGAGCTACTGATTTGTTGGAAATAATACATACCGATGTATGCGGTCCGATGAATGTTGAATCACGCGGCGGGTATCGTTATTTTCTAACCTTCACAGATGATTTGAGTAGATATGGGTATATCTACTTGATGAAACACAAGTCTGAAACATTTGAAAAGTTCAAAGAATTTCAGAGTGAAGTAGAGAATCATCGTAACAAGAAAATAAAGTTTCTACGATCTGATCGCGGAGGCGAATATTTGAGTTACGAGTTTGGCCTTCATTTAAGAAAATGTGGAATTGTTTCACAACTCACGCCATCTGGAACACCACAGCGTAATGGTGTGTCCGAACGTCGTAACCGTACTTTATTGGATATGGTGCGTTCTATGATGTCTCTTACCGATTTGCCACTATCGTTTTGGGGTTATGCATTAGAGACAGCTGCATTCACGTTAAATAGGGCACCGTCTAAATCCGTTGAGACGACACCATATGAACTATGGTTTGGCAAGAAACCTAAAGCTGTCGTTTCTTAAAGTTTGGGGATGCGATGCTTATGTGAAAAAGCTTCAACCTGATAAGCTCGAACCCAAAGCGGAGAAGTGCGTCTTCATAGGATACCCTAAAGAAACAATTGGGTACACCTTCTACCACAGATCCGAAGGCAAGGTCTTTATTGCCAAGAATGGGTCCTTTCTAGAGAAGGAGTTTCTCTCGAAAGAAGTGAGTGGGAGGAAAGTAGAACTTGATGAGGTAATTGTACCTTCTCTCGAATTGGAAAGTAGCTCATCAGAGAAAACCGTTCCCGTGATGCCTACACCAATAAGAGAGGAAGATAATGATAAAGATCATGAAACTTCAGATCAAGTTACTACTGAACTTCGTAGGTCGACCAGAGTACGTTCCGCACCAGAGTGGTATGGTAATCCTGTTCTGGAAGTTATGTTGTTAGACAACGGCGAACCTACGAACTATAAAGAAGCTATGATAAGCCCGGATTCCGACAAATGGCTTGAGGCCATGAAATCTGAGATAGGATCCATGTATGAGAACAAAGTGTGGACTTTGGTGGACTTGCCCGACGATCGGCAAGCCATTAAGAATAAATGGATTTTTAAGAGGAAGACAGATGCTGATGGTAATATCACTGTCTACAAAGCTCGACTTGTCGCGAAAGGTTTTAGAGAAGTTCAAGGGGTTGACTATGATGAGACTTTCTCACCCGTAGCAATGCTTAAGTCTGTCCGAATCATGTTAGCAATTGCCGCATTTTATGATTATGAAATCTGGCAAATGGATGTCAAAATTGCATTCCTTAATGGTTTTCTCAAAGAAGAGTTGTATATGATGCAACCAGAAGGTTTTGTCGTCCTAAGGGTGCTAACAAAGTGTGCAAGCTCCAGCGATCCATCTATGGACTGGTGCAAGCATCTCGGAGTTGGAATATACGCTTTGATGAGGTGATCAAAGCATATGGTTTTGTACAGACTTACGGTGAAGCCTGTATTTACAAGAAAGTGAGTGGGAGCTCTGTAGCATTTCTAATATTATATGTGGATGACATATTGTTGATTGGAAATGATATAGAATTTCTGGATGGCATAAAGGGATACTTGAATAAGAATTTTTCAATGAAAGACCTCGGTGAAGCTGCTTATATAGGGCATCAAGATCTATAGGGATAGATCAAGACGCTTGATAGGATTTTCACAAAGCACATACCTTGACAAAGTTTTGAAGAAGTTCAAAATGGATCAGTCAAAGAAAGGGTTCTTGCCTGTCTTGCAAGGTGTGAAGTTGAGTTAGACTCAATGCCCGACCACGGCAGAAGATATAGAGAAAATGAAAGTCATTCCCTATGCCTCAGCCATAGGTTCTATTATGTATGCCATGCTGTGTACCAGACCTGATGTGTGCCTTGCCATAAGTTTGGCAGGGAGGTACCAGAGTAATCCAGGAGTGGATCACTGGACAGCGGTCAAGAATATCCTGAAGTACCTGAAAAGGACCAAGGACATGTTTCTCGTTTATGGAGGTGACGAAGAGCTCGTCGTAAAGGGTTACGTCGATGCAAGCTTCGACACTGATCCAGATGACTCTAAGTCACAAACCGGATACGTATTTATATTAAATGGTGGAGCTGTCAGTTGGTGCAGTTCCAAGCAGAGCGTCGTGGCGGGATCTACATGTGAAGCGGAATACATAGCTGCTTCGGAAGCAGCACATGAAGGAGTCTGGATGAAGGAGTTCATATCTGATCTAGGTGTAATACCTAGTGCATCAGGTCCAATGACAATCTTTTGTGACAACACTGGAGCAATTGCCATAGCCAAGGAGCCCAGGTATCACAAGAAGACCAAACACATCAAGAGACGCTTCAACTCCATTCGTGAATATGTCAAGGATGGAGACATAGAAATTTGCAAAGTACACACGGATCTGAATGTGGCAGACCCATTGACTAAGCCTCTTCCACGAGCAAAACATGATCAGCACCAAGACTCCATGGGTGTTAGATTCATTACTATGTAATCTAGATTATTGACTCTAGTGCAAGTGGGAGACTGATGGAAATATGCCCTAGAGGCAATAATAAAGTTGTTATTATTTTATATTTCCTTGTTCATGATAAAGGTTTATTATTCATGCTAGAATTGTATTGACCGGAAACTTAAATACATGTGTGAATACATAAACAAATACCGTGTCCCTAGTGAGCCTCTACTAGACTAGCTCGTTGATCAAAGATAGTTAATGTTTCCTAACCATAGACATGAGTTGTCATTTGATAACGGGATCACATCATTAGGAGAATGATGTGATGGACAAGACCCATCTGTTACTTAGCATATGATCGTTCTGTTTATTGCTACTGCTTTCTTGAATGTCAAATACATGTTCCTCAGACCATGAGAGCATGCAACTCCCGGATACCGGAGGAATACCTTGTGTGCTATGAAATGTCACAATGTAACTGGGTGATCATAAAGATGCTCTACAGGTATCTCCGAAGGTGTCCGTTGAGTTGGCATGGATCGAGACTGGGATTTGTCACTCCGTGTTTCGGAGAGGTATCTCTGGGCCCTCTCAGTAATGCACATCATAAGAAGCTTGCAAGCAAAGTGACTAAGGAGTTAGTTATGGGATGATGTATTACGGAACGAGTAAAGAGACTTGCCGGTAATGAGATTGAACTAGGTATGGAGATACCGACGATCGAATCTCGGGCAAGTAACATACCGATGGACAAAGGGAATTACGTATGTTGTCATTGCGGTTCGACCGATAAGATCTTCGTGGAATATGTAGGAACCAATATGAGCATCCAGGTTCCACTATTGGTTATTGACCGGAGAGGCGTCTCAGTCATGTCTACATCATTCCCGAACCCGTAGGGTCCGCACGCTTAACGTTCGTTGACGATATAGTG
Source organism: Elymus sibiricus (assembly GCA_039707655.1). NCBI lineage: Eukaryota > Viridiplantae > Streptophyta > Magnoliopsida > Poales > Poaceae > Elymus > Elymus sibiricus. The sequence continues at coordinate 22,939,671 of CM077664.1, forward strand.
CTATATGAGTTATGTGAATTGGTAACCGAATGTTGTTCGGAGTCCCGGATGAGATCCCGGACGTCACGAGGAGTCTCAGAATGGTCGAGAGGTAAAGATTTATATATGGGAAGTCATATTTTGGGTTCCGGAAAAATGTGCAGTTTTTTCGGTATTGTACCGGGAAGCTTCCAGAAGGTTCCGGAGGATTCCGGAGGAGTCCGGAAGTCCACAAGTGGGTCCACCATGTCCCAAGGGCTGGCATGGGCTAAGGGGAGGCGCCCTAGCCTTATTGGGCCAGGCGCACCAAGTCCTCAAAAGCCCACGCAGCTAGGGAAGGAAAAAAGGGAGAGTCCTAATAGGAATAGGATTGGACTTTGGAGTCCAAATCCACGTGTGTACTATTCATGGTTACTGTTCACGTGGCACTATTCCTTCTACTCCAAGCCCCTACACATGTATAAATATAGGAGAGGGGGCTCCCCAAAGGAGACAACATTGTCTTAGCCGTGTGCGGCGCCCCCCTCCACAGTTCCGTCCCTCGGTCATATTTTCGCAGTGCTTGGGCGAAGCCCTGCGGAGATAGCATCGCCATCACCGTCACCACGCCGTCGTACTGCCGGAACTCATCCACTACCTCGCCGTCTTGCTGGATCAAGAAGTCGAGGACGTCACCGAGCTGAACGTGTGCTGAACGCGGAGGTGTCGTACGTTCGGTGCTCGGTCGGTTGGATCGTGAAGTTGTTTGACGACATCAATCGTGTTGTTCTAACGCTTCCGCTTACAGTCTAAGAGGGTACGTAGACACACTTCCCCTCTCGTAGCTATACATCTCCATAGATAGATCTTGCGTGTGCGTAGAAAATTTTTGTTTTCCATGCAACGTTCCCCAACAGTGGCATCATGACCCAGGTCTATGCGTAGATGATATGCACGAGTAGAACACAAAGAGTTGTGGGCGGTGATCGTCATACTGCTTACCACCAACGTCTTATTTTGATTCGGCGGTATTGTAAGATGAAGCGGCCCGGACCAACCTTACATGTCCACGTACATGAGACCGGTTCCACCGACAGACATGCAACTTGTTTTGCATAAAGGTGGCTGGCGGGTGTTTGTTTCTCCTACTTTAGTTGAATCGAATTTGACTGCGGCCGGTCCTTGTTGAAGGTTAAAACAGCAAACTTGATAAATCACCGTTGTGGTTTTGTGCCGTAGGTAAGAATGGTTCTTGCTAGAAGCTCGTAGCAGCCACGTAAAACTTGCAACAACAAAGTAGAGGACGTCTAACTTGTTTTTGCAGGGTATGATGTGATGTGATATGGTCAAGACATGATGTGATATACGTTATTGTATGAGATGATCATGTTTTGTAATTTATCGGCAACCGGCAGGAGCCTTATGGCTGTCTATTTATTGTATGAAATGCAAGCGCCATGTAATTGCTTTACTTTATCGCTATGCGTTAGCAATAGTTGTAGAAGCAATAGTTGGTGAGGCGACCACGACGCAATGATGGAGATCAAGGTGCCGAGCCGGTGACGATGGAGATCATGACGATGCTTTGGAGATGGAGATCAAAAGCACAAGATGATGGCCATATCATGTCACATATTTTGATTGCATGTGATGTTTATCCTTTATGCATCTTATTTTGCTTAGAACGACGGTAGCATTATAAGATGATCCCTTCACTAAATTTCAAGATAAAAGTGTTCTCCCCGAGTATGCACCGTTGCTAAAGTTAGTCGTTTCGAAGCACCTCGTGATGATCGGGTGTGATAGATTCTATGTTCACATACAACGGGTGTAAGCCAGTTTTACACAAGCAGAATACTTGGATTAAACTTGACGAGCCTAGCATGTACAGACATGGCCTCGGAACACTGGAGACCGAAGGTCGAACATGAGTCATATAGTAGATATGATCAACATGGAGATGTTCACAATTGATGACTATCCCATCTCACGTGATGATCGGACATGGGCTAGTTGATTTGGATCATGTATCACTTAGTTAACTTGAGGGATGTTAATTTAAGTGGGAGTTCATTAGTAATTTGATTAATTGAACTTAATTTATCATGAACTTAGTCTTGATAGTTTCTTTGCATATCTATGTTGTAGATAAATGGCCCGTGCTACTGTTCTGTTGAATTTTAATGCGTTCCTAGAGAAAGCTAAGTTGAAAGATGATGGTAGCAACTACACGGACTGGGTTCGTAACTTGAGGATTATCCTCATTGCTGCACAGAAGAATTATGTCCTTGATGCACCGCTAGGTGATGGACCTGCTGCAGGAGCTGCTGCAGACGTTGTGAACGCCTGGCAGGCTCGATCTGATGACTACTCGATAGTTCAGTGTGCCATGCTCTACGGCTTAGAACCGGGATTGCAAAAGCGTTTTGAACGCCACGGACCATATGAGATGTTCCAAGAGCTGAAATTGATATTACAAGCTAATGCCCGGGTTGAGAGATATGAAGTCTCCAACAAGTTCTTTAGCTGTAAGATGGAGGAGAACAGTTCTGTCAGTGAACACATACTCAGAATGTCTGGGTACCACAACCACTTTACTCAGCTGGGAATTGATCTTCCGGTTGAGAGTGTTATTGACAGAGTTCTTCAGTCATTGCCACCAAGCTATAAAGACTTCGTGATGAACTATAATATGCAAGGGATGGAGAAGACAATTCCCGAGCTCTTCGCGATGCTAAAATCAGTGGAGGTAGAAATCAAGAAGGAGCATCAAGTGTTGATGGTTAACAAAACTACTAGTTTCAAGAAAAAGGGCAAGGGAAAGAAGGGGAACTTCAAGAAGAACGGCAAGCAAGTTGCCGCTCCCACGAAGAAACCCAAAGCTGGACCCAGGCCTGAAACAGAGTGCTTCTACTGCAAAGGGACTGATCACTGGAAGTGGAACTGCCCCAAGTATTTGGCGGATAAGAAGGATGGCAAAGTGAGCAAAGGTATATTTGATATACATGTTATTGATGTGTTCCTCACTAATGCTCGCAGTAGCGCCTGGGTATTTGATACTGGTTCGGTTGCTCATATTTGTAACTCGAAATAGGAGCTACGGAATAAGCGAAGATTGGCTAAGGACGAGGTGATGATGCGCGTCGGGAATGGTTCCAAGGTTGATGTGATCGCCGTCGGCACGCTACCTCTACATCTACCTTCGGGATTAGTTTTAGACCTCAATAATTGTTATTTGGTGCCAGCGTTGAGCATGAACATTATATCTGGATCTTGTTTATTGCGAGACGGTTATTCATTTAAGTCAGAGAATAATGGTTTTTCTATTTATATGAGTAACATCTTTTATGGTCACGCACCTTTTGTGAATGGTCTATTCTTGTTGAATCTCAATCGTAGTGATACACATATTCATAATATTGATACCAAAAGATGCAAAGTTGATAATGATAGTGCAACATACTTGTGGCACTACCGTTTAGGTCATATTGGTGTAAAGCGCATGAAGAAACTCCATGCGGATGGACTTTTGGAATCTCTTGATTATGAATCATTTGATACTTGCGAACCATGCCTCATGGGCAAGATGACTAAAACTCCGTTCTCCGGAACAATGGAGCGAGCTACTGATTTGTTGGAAATAATACATACCGATGTATGCGGTCCGATGAATGTTGAATCACGCGGCGGGTATCGTTATTTTCTAACCTTCACAGATGATTTGAGTAGATATGGGTATATCTACTTGATGAAACACAAGTCTGAAACATTTGAAAAGTTCAAAGAATTTCAGAGTGAAGTAGAGAATCATCGTAACAAGAAAATAAAGTTTCTACGATCTGATCGCGGAGGCGAATATTTGAGTTACGAGTTTGGCCTTCATTTAAGAAAATGTGGAATTGTTTCACAACTCACGCCATCTGGAACACCACAGCGTAATGGTGTGTCCGAACGTCGTAACCGTACTTTATTGGATATGGTGCGTTCTATGATGTCTCTTACCGATTTGCCACTATCGTTTTGGGGTTATGCATTAGAGACAGCTGCATTCACGTTAAATAGGGCACCGTCTAAATCCGTTGAGACGACACCATATGAACTATGGTTTGGCAAGAAACCTAAAGCTGTCGTTTCTTAAAGTTTGGGGATGCGATGCTTATGTGAAAAAGCTTCAACCTGATAAGCTCGAACCCAAAGCGGAGAAGTGCGTCTTCATAGGATACCCTAAAGAAACAATTGGGTACACCTTCTACCACAGATCCGAAGGCAAGGTCTTTATTGCCAAGAATGGGTCCTTTCTAGAGAAGGAGTTTCTCTCGAAAGAAGTGAGTGGGAGGAAAGTAGAACTTGATGAGGTAATTGTACCTTCTCTCGAATTGGAAAGTAGCTCATCAGAGAAAACCGTTCCCGTGATGCCTACACCAATAAGAGAGGAAGATAATGATAAAGATCATGAAACTTCAGATCAAGTTACTACTGAACTTCGTAGGTCGACCAGAGTACGTTCCGCACCAGAGTGGTACGGTAATCCTGTTCTGGAAGTTATGTTGTTAGACAACGGCGAACCTACGAACTATAAAGAAGCTATGATAAGCCCGGATTCCGACAAATGGCTTGAGGCCATGAAATCTGAGATAGGATCCATGTATGAGAACAAAGTGTGGACTTTGGTGGACTTGCCCGACGATCGGCAAGCCATTAAGAATAAATGGATTTTTAAGAGGAAGACAGATGCTGATGGTAATATCACTGTCTACAAAGCTCGACTTGTCGCGAAAGGTTTTAGAGAAGTTCAAGGGGTTGACTATGATGAGACTTTCTCACCCGTAGCAATGCTTAAGTCTGTCCGAATCATGTTAGCAATTGCCGCATTTTATGATTATGAAATCTGGAAAATGGATGTCAAAATTGCATTCCTTAATGGTTTTCTCAAAGAAGAGTTGTATATGATGCAACCAGAAGGTTTTGTCGTCCTAAGGGTGCTAACAAAGTGTGCAAGCTCCAGCGATCCATCTATGGACTGGTGCAAGCATCTCGGAGTTGGAATATACGCTTTGATGAGGTGATCAAAGCATATGGTTTTGTACAGACTTACGGTGAAGCCTGTATTTACAAGAAAGTGAGTGGGAGCTCTGTAGCATTTCTAATATTATATGTGGATGACATATTGTTGATTGGAAATGATATAGAATTTCTGGATGGCATAAAGGGATACTTGAATAAGAATTTTTCAATGAAAGACCTCGGTGAAGCTGCTTATATAGGGCATCAAGATCTATAGGGATAGATCAAGACGCTTGATAGGATTTTCACAAAGCACATACCTTGACAAAGTTTTGAAGAAGTTCAAAATGGATCAGTCAAAGAAAGGGTTCTTGCCTGTCTTGCAAGGTGTGAAGTTGAGTTAGACTCAATGCCCGACCACGGCAGAAGATATAGAGAAAATGAAAGTCATTCCCTATGCCTCAGCCATAGGTTCTATTATGTATGCCATGCTGTGTACCAGACCTGATGTGTGCCTTGCCATAAGTTTGGCAGGGAGGTACCAGAGTAATCCAGGAGTGGATCACTGGACAGCGGTCAAGAATATCCTGAAGTACCTGAAAAGGACCAAGGACATGTTTCTCGTTTATGGAGGTGACGAAGAGCTCGTCGTAAAGGGTTACGTCGATGCAAGCTTCGACACTGATCCAGATGACTCTAAGTCACAAACCGGATACGTATTTATATTAAATGGTGGAGCTGTCAGTTGGTGCAGTTCCAAGCAGAGCGTCGTGGCGGGATCTACATGTGAAGCGGAATACATAGCTGCTTCGGAAGCAGCACATGAAGGAGTCTGTATGAAGGAGTTCATATCTGATCTAGGTGTAATACCTAGTGCATCAGGTCCAATGACAATCTTTTGTGACAACACTGGAGCAATTGCCATAGCCAAGGAGCCCAGGTATCACAAGAAGACCAAACACATCAAGAGACGCTTCAACTCCATTCGTGAATATGTCAAGGATGGAGACATAGAAATTTGCAAAGTACACACGGATCTGAATGTGGCAGACCCATTGACTAAGCCTCTTCCACGAGCAAAACATGATCAGCACCAAGACTCCATGGGTGTTAGATTCATTACTATGTAATCTAGATTATTGACTCTAGTGCAAGTGGGAGACTAATGGAAATATGCCCTAGAGGCAATAATAAAGTTGTTATTATTTTATATTTCCTTGTTCATGATAAAGGTTTATTATTCATGCTAGAATTGTATTGACCGGAAACTTAAATACATGTGTAAATACATAAACAAATACCGTGTCCCTAGTGAGCCTCTACTAGACTAGCTCGTTGATCAAAGATGGTTAAGGTTTCCTAACCATAGACATGAGTTGTCATTTGATAACGGGATCACATCATTAGGAGAATGATGTGATGGACAAGACCCATCCGTTAGCTTAGCATATGATCGTTCTGTTTATTGCTACTGCTTTCTTGAATGTCAAATACATGTTCCTCAGACCATGAGATCATGCAACTCCCGGATACCGGAGGAATACCTTGTGTGCTATCAAACGTCACAACGTAACTGGGTGATCATAAAGATGCTCTACAGGTATCTCCGAAGGTGTCCGTTGAGTTGGCATGGATCGAGACTGGGATTTGTCACTCCGTGTTTCGGAGAGGTATCTCTGCGCCCTCTCAGTAATGCACATCATAAGAAGCTTGCAAGCAAAGTGACTAAGGAGTTAGTTACGGGATGATGTATTACGGAACGAGTAAAGAGACTTGCCGGTTGTTGACACACGAACGCGTCACGCGTACCCTCGACGCCGGGGGTGATGCACCGCAGCTCACGTCGAAGGAGGCCCGTCCGGAAGCGCGGTACGCAAGCAATCCGGCGGGCGCTTTTGAAACCCGACGCACCGCTTCTCCGGGATGGAACCCGTCAGGAGTCACGGATGGACGATGGGCTGCCCTAGGTCGATTCGCTCGCCCCTAGGGCCTCGAGGTTCGCCGTCCTGCAACAAGAAGAACGAACAAAGAACGAGAAGAAAGATACAAGGGAGAGGGATAAAAGTAGGGTAAAAAGATGTAGATGTGTTTGTTCGATTGTGTGTTGTTTCAATCGGCCATCACCTCTTCTATTTAAGAGGGGGTTGGACTTCCCGTACAAGTCACGGACCCAGATTTCCTTCCAAAGGGTCAAAAAACGCTAGCCAAACTCGGACTCTCCAAAATCTGCCCGAATCTGCGTGACGGCAAGCGGTAGTACCGCTCTGGGCACGGTAGTACCGCTCTGGGCGGTAGTACCGCTCTGGGCACGGCTAAGTACCGCACTACTTCCACTTGGGGGTCCAGAAGTATTTTTCTAAGCGGTACTAGGACGGTAGTGGAACGCGGTAGTACCGCGCAAGCGGTACTTCCGCTTATGGGAGCGGTACTACCGCCCTCCAGGGACAGGGCCGCACTCAGATGGCTCTAACTTTTGCATACGATCTCGGATTGAGACGATTTTTTATATCAAAATCAACCGATTCGACGAGACGAAGACAATCCGTGTAGATCATTTTCTCATATGAGGACGTCTTGGGGGCTTAATCAGACGAATAGTGTTCTGGATACAAAATCTCAGTACTTCGAACACAACTTCGGCCTTAGAGATGAGATCGGATGGCTATGGCCCAAATATCAAAGTTTCTCCTTTCAACGATACGGAACTTCCTCACTTTGAGCACTTTTCCATTTGAGGCCTTCTTAATTATGTTTTTGACCATGCCAAAATCTGGTGTCAACACCGGTAACGAGATTGAACTAGGTATGGAGATACCGACGATCGAATCTCGGGCAAGTAACATACCGATGGACAAAGGGAATTACGTATGTTGTCATTGCGGTTCGACCGATAAGATCTTCATGGAATATGTAGGAACCAATATGAGCATCCAGGTTCCGCTATTGGTTATTGACCGGAGAGGCGTCTCAGTCATGTCTACATCATTCCCGAACCCATAGGGTCCGCACGCTTAACGTTCGTTGACGATATAGTGTTATATGAGTTATGTGAATTGGTAACCGAATGTTGTTCAGAGTCCCGGATGAGATCCCGTACATCACGAGGAGTCTCGGAATGGTCGAGAGGTAAAGATTTATATATGGGAAGTCATATTTTGGGTTCCGGAAAAAGGTGCGGTTTTTTCGGTATTGTACCGGGAAGCTTCCAAAAGGTTCCGGAGGATTCCGGAGGATTCCGGAGGAGTCCGGAAGTCCACAAGTGGGTGCACCACATCCCAAGGGCTGGCATGGGGTAAGGGGAGGCGCCCTGGCCTTATTGGGCCAGGCGCACCAAGTCTTCAAAAGCCCACGCAGCTAGGGAAGGAAAAAAGAGAGAGTCCTAGTAGGAATAGGATTGGACTTTGGAGTCCAAGTCCACGTGTGTACTATTCACGGTTACTGTTCACGTGGCACTATTCCTTCTACTCCAAGCCCCTACACATATATAAATAGAGGAGAGGGGGCGCCCCAAAGGAGATAACATTGTCTTAGCCGTGTGCGGCGCCCCCCTCCACAGTTCCGCCCATCGGTCATATTTTCGCAGTGCTTGGGCGAAGCCCTGCGGAGATAGCATCACCATCACCGTCACCACGCCATCGTGCTGCCGGAACTCATCCACTACCTCGCCGTCTTGCTAGATCAAGAAGTCGAGGACGCCACCGAGCTGAACATGTGCTGAACGCGGAGGTGCCGTACGTTCGGTGCTCGGTCGGTTGGATCGTGAAGTTGTTCGACGACATCAACCGCGTTGTTCTAACGCTTCCGGTTACGGTCTACGAGGGTACGTAGACACACTTCCCCTCTCGTAGCTATGCATCTCCATGGATAGATCTTGCGTGTGCGTAGAAAATTTTTGTTTTCCATGCAACGTTCCCCAACACTTAGGGCCTTGGATGAGCACTGGCATCATAATGAACTTCCGCTTCATGCACAACCAAGGAGGAAGGTTATAGATACATAGTGTCATAGGCCAGGTGCTATGATTGCTGCTCTGCTCCCCAAAAGTATTAATGCCATCTGCACTTATACCAAACCATAAGTTCCTTGCGTCACCTGCAAACTCCGGCCACTTTCTCTCGATTTTTCTCCACTGCGACCCATCAGCGGGTACTCTCAACATCCCGTCTTTCTTACGGTCTTCTTTGTGCCATCGCAACAACTTGGCATGCTCTTTGTTTCTGAACAGACGTTTCAACCGTGGTATTATAGGAGCATACCACATCACCTTGGCAGGAACCCTCTTCCTGGGGCGCACGACCTCAACATCACCAGGGTCATCTCGTCTGATCTTATACCGCAATGCACCGCATACCGGGCATGCATTCAAATTCTCGTACTCCTCACCGCGGTAGAGGATGCAGTCATTAGGGCATGCATGTATCTTCTGCACCTCTAATCCTAGAGGGCAGAGAACCTTCTTTGCTTCGTACTGTCAGGCAATTCATTATCCTTTGAAAGCTTCTTCTTCATTATTTTCATTAGCTTCCCAAATCCCTTGTTGGGTAAACCATTCTCTGCCTTCCATTGCAGCAATTCCAGTGTGGTACCGAGCTTTGTGTTGCCATCTTTGCAATTTGGGTACAACCATTTTTTGTGATCCTCTAACATGCGATCGAACTTCAACTTCTCCCTTTCACTTTCGCATTCTCTCTGTGCATCAACAATGACCCGGCGAAGATCATCAGCGGGCACATCTGGTGCCTCTTGATCTTCAGCTTCCCCCGTTGCAGTATCACCGTATTCAGGGAACATAGGATAGTTGTCATCATCCTCTTCTTCTTCATTGTCTTCCATCATAACCCCTCTTTCTCCGTGCTTGGTCCAACAATTATAGTGGGGCATGAAACCCTTCTCAAGCAGGTGGAAGTGAAGGGTTTTCGAGGAAGAGTAATCCTTCGTATTCTCACAGACAACACATGGACAGTACATAAAACCATTCTGCTTGTTTGCCTCAGCCACATCGATAAAATTATGCAGGCCCGTAATGTACTCGGAAGTGCGTCGGTCACCATACATCCATTGCCGGTTCATCTGCATTATGTAATTAAGTATATCAAAAACCATTACAGAACATCATGAATAGAGAAATGACCAAATTAATACAAGTTCATCATCACATTAAAACCAAAGTACAGTAGTGATCAAATGTTATTACTGCAAAAATAAATACATAAAGTTCATACATAGTTCTCATAAAACAACATACAACTATGTAAAACATTTAAATGCAACAACAAATGCGATCAAAATTGCAACTAAGGTAACAATTGATCCAACAGCATAATGATACCAAGCCTCTTTATCAATGGCATATTTTCTAATCTTTCTAATCTTCAAGCGCATTTCATCCATCTGGATCTTGTGTAGATCGACGACATCGGCAACATGCAACTCCAATTTCATCTTCTCTTCTTCAATTCTTTTCAATTTTTCTTTCAAATAATTGTTTTCTTTTTCAACTAAATTTAACCTCTCGACAAGAGGGTCGGTTGGAATTTCCGGTTCACATACCTCCTAGATAAAAACATCTATGTCAAGTTGGTCGGCATAATTGTCAAAAACACTAAATGAAACAAATAGTTATAAAAGATAATATACCACATCCGAATCATAGACCGGACGAGAGCCGACGGGGGCGGATACCAAAACCATGGCACTATATAATAACAAACAACAATACAAGTAAGAAAATTATACAAGTAGCTATCTAAATCATACAAGTAAGAATTTGTTCTTTTAAAAAAAGATAAGAACAAGAGGCTCACCACGGTGGTGCCGGCGACGAGATCGGCGCGGGCGATCGACGGCGGTGAGGACGGGGACGGGGACGGGACGGCACCCTACACATGTGCAAACTAAGAAGTTAATTTGAGCTCAAATTATGCATCTAAATCAAATAAACTCCCACATACACTCCTCCACTAAAACCCACAAACCACTCTACTTCTAGAGCATATGAAATGAGCTAAACTAGCAGTGAGAGATGAAAGGATGAAGTTGCTAACCTTTTAGAACACTTGGATAGTTGGTGCACCGCCAAATCTAGACAAATCTTGGGGAAAATGGAGCTTGGAGGTCGAGCTTGGAGGAAGAACAGAGGAGAAAGCTTAAGTGTGGCTCGGGCATTTCATCGACCACCTCATGCGCATAAGAAGTGAGAATAGAGTAGCACACACACCTCCCACCTTCTACGGCCAAAAAACAGAGGAGAGGGCGGGCAGGGGCGAGCATATATATAGGCATCTTTTTAGCCCCAGTTGGTGTCTAGAACCGGGACTGAAGACTAACCTTTAGTCCCGGTTGGAGACACCAACCGGGACTAAAGGGAGCGAGGCCCTTTAGTCCCGGTTGGTGTCTGGAACCAGGACTAAAGGTCCCAGTCGAACCGGGACTGATGCCTGCCGAGGCCCGGCCGGCGTCCTAGCCGCTCGAACCGGGACTGATGCTCACATTAGTCCCGGTTCGTAACATGACCGGGACTATTGCTCTGATCTGGCCAGAACCAAAGCCCTGTTTTCTACTAGTGTTTACCTGTACCTGCACCTGTTGTTGTAGTAATCTGTGAGCCTTTATGGGACTCAGCAATCTCATTACCATGGGTATCAAAACTAGCAAAGCTTAATGGGTGAGGAATGGTTAAGTGGTGAGGTTGCAGCAAGCAGTAAGCATTTCTATGTGGCTAACTTACGAGTACAAGAATAAGAAGAGTAAACTACGCATAAACGAGCGCAAATTAATATGATCAAGAAGTGATCCTGAACACCTACTTACGGTTCATACATAACCCCACTGTGTTCTCTTCCTGAACTCCCTCGAAAAGAGACGATCACGGTTACGCACGCGGTTGGTGTATTTTATTGAATTTAGTGTCAAGTTCTCTACAACCGGATAATATAAATTTCCAAGTCGCCACATAACCGCTGGCACGGCTTTCCGAAAGATTTAACCCTGCAGGGGTGCTCCAAGTAGTCCATCACAAATTACCACATGCATCCGATGGAAAACCTCACACCGTGATAACACGATGCCTATAAGGAATCCCGGTGGACAAGCCACTCGTCAAAGGTAAAACTAAAACAGCAAGACCTCCCGACGTGTCGACGATCCCGATAGGAGCCGCGTATCTCGTTCTCAGGACACAGCGGATGAGCACAGCGTACAGCAACTGAGACCCGAGTTGCCCCGGGGGAAGCCGCAAACGACTCTGTTTTGGACCAACACTCATGAGGAGCACTGGCCCGGGGTTGTTGATTAATTAACCACGGGGGCTAGCAGGTCCCTATGCAAGTTTTAGTTGTTATTAGGCAAATGCAAAACCAAAGTTGGGACTTGCTGGAAGAGTTTATCCTAAAGCGAATGATCAAGCGGATCCCCATAAATCCCCACACATGTTAGGAGCGCTCATCATGGAACATAACACCGGTATTATGGAAACTAGGGTGGCAAGAGTGGAACAAAACACCAAGCAAAAGGCCTAGCCTTCCACCCTTTACCAAGTGTATAGATGCATTAATTAAATAGAAAGATATTGTGATATCCCATGACAATCCATGTCCCAACATGGAACAAACTGCACCTGCAACTAGCAACGCTATAAGAGGGGCTGAGCAAGCGGTAACATAGCCAAACAACGGTTTTCTGGGATGGTGTAAGGTTAGAGGTTGTATCATGGCAATTGGGAAGCTGACAAACAAGTGGTAGGTTGCAAGACATAGCGATAGCATCGAGACAACTAGCAAGCAAAGATAGTAGTGATATCCAAGGTAATGGTCATCTTGCCTGGAATCCCGCTTGGAAGAAGATCGAATCCATGAAGTAGTCGAACGAATCCTCACACTCGCAACGGTACCGAGAACTATCGGGAAGAAGCACAACCGGAAAGAAGCAAACAACATGGTAAACACACAAGCATAATTTGACATGCTGCACAACCAAGTATGATGCATGGCATGGCAAAGTGCAACAATCAAACACTACTGGAATCAGAGGATTTGCCATCAGCCACTTCTTTGTCGTCTTCTAGCGGACGACAAAGGAGGTCTTTGCCGTCTGCTTCCAAAAAGCAGACGGCAAATACCTGGCTGATGGCAAAGATCATATTTGCCATCAGCCACTTCTTTGCCGTCTGCTAGCAGACGGCAAAGAGCAAAAAGGCAGACGGCAAAGGCGGGGCAGACGGCAAAGGCCCCACTAAACGAGCTGCTTACAAAAAAACCTAACGGCCCCCTCTTTGCCGTCTGCTAGCAGACGGCAAAGAGCAAAAAGGCAGACGGCAAAGGCGGGGCAGACGGCAAAGGTTTGACTTAACTAACGGCCGTGCCCCACCCCGCCCCTCTCTCTCTCTGTTTCTCTCCCTCTCCTCCCCGACGACCACCGCACGCGCGCCGCCACCCCCACCACCCGCCGCCGCCCCGTCGCCCCACCACCCCGCCGCCCCACCGGCCCACCACCCAGGCGCCACCGCGGCCCCGTCGCCCCCGCCGCCCTGCCGGGTCGGCGCCGCCGCGGCCCGGCCCCGCGCCCCACCGCCCCGGAGCCCTGCGGCCCCCGGCGCCACCGTCACCCTGCCGCTCCGAAGCCCCAGCCGACGCCCTCTCCGGTGAGCCCTTTTTCTATTTTCTTCTTTTTTTTTGCTGTTTAATTGTTAGATTAGATTAGATATGTTAGTGTAGGTTTAGTGCTAGATTAGATTAGATTAGATTAGTGCTAGGTTTTAGTTAATTAGTCATAATTAAAAGAAGTAGAAAAAAGATGAAAAAAGAAGAAGATGAAAAGAAGAATAAGTAGAAGGGGGAAGAAGAAGAAGAAGAAGAAGAAGAAGAGGAGGAGGAGGAGGAGGAGGAGGAGAAGAAGAAGAAGAAGAAGAAGAAGAAGAAGAAGAAAAAGAGGAGAAGATCAGAAGAACAAGAGGAAAAGGGAAAAGAAGGAAGAAGAAAAAGAAGAAGAAGAAGAAGAGGAGGAGGAGGAGAAGGAAAGAAGAAGAAGAAGAAGAAGAAGAAGAAGAAGAAGAAGAAGAAGAAGAAGAAGAAGAAGAAGAAGAAGAAGAAGAAAAAGAGGAGAAGAAGAAGAGGAAAAAGGAAAAGAAGTAAGAAGAAAAAGAAGAAGAAGAAGAAGAGGAGGAGGAGAAGGAAAGAAGAAGAAGAAGAAGAAGAAGAAGAAGAAGAAGAAGAAGAAGAAGAAGAGGAGGAGGAGGAGAAGAAGAAGAAGAAGAAGAATAGGGGAAGAGGAGAAATTAGGATTTGAAGTATCATGATGATCTAAAAACTTGACTACATGTCATTAGCAATATGATTTTTTTTCATAGTTTGATGTGTGAATGCTTTATGTGATGTGATGTCCTAAATTTTCTTGACTCGATCTATAAAATTTACAGGCTTTGTGCTATTTCATCTCCTTGGAGTCATCGTGGTCGAAGTTTTTGGTCCGTGATCCCGCCGTTGTTCGACTACTTCCTCTACAGCCGAGGGTGAGCTACGAATCCACCTTCACGTCCTACGCTCTTTTAATCATGTCAGTAGATTTCATTTTCATGCTAAGTCGCGTAACCTAGGCGTTTCCCGTCCGAAAGGGTTGCATCGATAAATATGCATTCAGTTGCATATTTATCACCGTAACTCATTCGGATTGTCCAGCGATTTCCACGGACAGCCCGAGGATGTGTAGATTGTGTACGTTCTCCATGCTCTACCCCGTTCCAAGACAAAATTTCGGCAGTGCCTCCCTGTTGTTCTCCGGATGCACATTCTCTCGGCTTTTGGCCGAGACGTGTATTTGGAGAACAGCGGGGAGGTGCTGCCAAAATTTGTCTCGGAATGGGGTAGAGCATGGAGAACGTACTCAATCTACACATACTCGGGTGGGATCAGGACCTATCTTTACCTATTAGAGTGTAGGTTGCATGGACGTAATAAAATTGACAAACTAGATTAACTGATGAATATATATGATGAATTATATATATATATATATATATATATATATATATATATATATCTTGTGTGTTTAGTAGGTAGGCAAGATGAGTGATCGTGCGTGGATGTACACCGGCCACACTAGTCAGAAAAAAATGACCACTGAATGGTTCACAAAAACCAAGGGGTTTGTGAAAGCCGCATTTGCAAATGGCCAGAGAAAAAACTGGTGTCCCTGTGTCCGGTGCGACAATTGGTATAAGAGGACAGAGGATGAAATGGGTAAACACCTGCAAAAGAGTGGTTTTACGCCCGGTTATACGGTGTGGACATTTCATGGTGAGTCTGCCCAACGTGCCAGAGCTGAGGTGGTTCGTCGTCGCACCGACGAGCATGGTACCGGGATGGAAGACATGGTGCAAGACTTTGATGATGCTCGGGATTCGGACGAGGAGATGGAGGAATCTGCAAAGGCCTTCAATGAAATGTTGGAGTCTTCAAAACGTCCTCTCCACGAGCACACTGAGCTTTGTCAGCTGGATGCCATCTCACAAGTAATGGCTCTGAAGGCTCAATTCAACTTGGGCAGAGAATGCTACGACGCGATGATGACAGTATTTGGACGCTTTCTACCCAAAGGCCATGTAATGCCTGCAAACCTGTACCAGTCGGACAAAATCCTCCGTGCACTTAAGATGCCCTATGAGAAGATACATGCCTGTGAGAAAGGATGTGCCTTATTTAGGCTTGAGTATGCGGACTTGAACTATTGTCCCATTTGCAAGTCTTCCGGGTATGTTGTGGTAGACAACGGTATGGGTGAGAAGTCGCAGACCAAAATCCCCGTTAATGTTCTTCGGTATATGCCAATCGTACCAAGACTTCAACGTCTTTTCATGGTCGAAGAGACGGCCAGACAGATGACATGGCACAAAATGGGCAAAAGAACCGAACTAGATGCAGATGGGAATCAGATGATGGTACACACATCGGATGCTTTTGCATGGAAGAAGTTCGATGAATTACATGGGGATAAAGCGGCAGATCCAAGGCATCCTCGAGTCGCCATCAGCACGGATGGGTTCAATGTGTTTGGTCTGACGGCAACCCAATACAGTTGTTGGCCTGTATTTGTCATTCCACTCAATCTCCCCCCCCCCCCCGGACAGATTATGCAAAGAAAGAACATTTTCCTGACGTTGATAATTCCAGGGCCCAACTATCCGGGGAAGAATATGAATGTGTACATGCAGCCGCTTAAGGATGAATTGCAAGAAGCTTGGGATAATGGGTTCAAGACATACGACGCCGCTAGCAAAAAGAACTTCATAATGCGTGTCTGGTACATGTACTCGATGCATGACTTGCCGGCGTATGCGCTATTCGTTGGCTGGTGTGTGCATGGAAGGTTCCCGTGCCCCACATGCAAGGGAGCTCTTCAGTTTCGTTTGCTGCAGGCGGGTCGCAAGTATTCTTGCTTCTACTTTCATAGACCGTTCCTGGATCCTCGCCATAAGTTCAGGAAAGACAAGAAGAACTTCATCAAAGCTAGAGTTGTCAAAAACTCTGCACCACCTGCGTTGACAAGCCAACAGACCCTGGATCAGTTAAACGCTCTCGAGCCAGATCCAGAGCGTCCAGGGTATTTCAAGGGGTATAATAAGGAACACGCCTGGACTCACAAGACATGCTTGTGGGATCTGCCTTACTTCAAAGACCTCCTTTGCCCACACAACATCGACGTGATGCACACTGAAAAGAATATCGTCGAGGCCCTTTTTGGTACATTGTTCGGCATAGAGGGGAAGTCAAAGGATAATACTAAGGCTAGAGTCGATCAAGAGGCGCTATGTGATAGACCGTTACAAAACATGCAAGAACCGAAAGGAAAGCAGAACTGGACGAAGCCAAAGGCATGGTTCAATCTTGGAAGGCCAGCTATGAGGGAAATTATCTTGTGGGTGAAAATGCAGTTGATGTTCCCCGATGGGTATGCAGCGAATCTAAAGAGGGGAGCGAGTCTTGAAAAATTGAAAATATTTGGTCTCAAGAGTCATGATTGGCACATATGGATTGAGCGGGTAATGCCGGTGATGTTGCGTGGCTTCATCCCTGAGGATGAATGGCTAGTACTGGCAGAGCTGAGCTATTTCTTCCGTGTTCTTTGTGCGAAAGAACTATCGCCTGGCATGCTAGAAGAAATGGAAGAGTTCGCGCCGGAGTTGATCTGCAAGTTAGAGAAGATCTTTCCACCGGGCTTCTTTAATCCAATGCAGCATTTGATTTTGCATCTCCCGACCGACGCAAGATTGGGGGGGCCCGTGCAAAATCGTTGGTGCTACGCAACTGAGAGGATGCAGAAGATGCTTCGAGCAAAATGTAAAAATAAACGTAGAATTGAAGCATCGATGGCCGAGGCATTCATTACTGAGGAGGCGGCAAACTTCGTGACAGCACACTACGAAGCCAAAAATCGTCATTTGCATAATCCGAAGCCTCGGTACAATGCTGGTGACCCTAAAAAAGGTGGATCCAACCTCAGCCTATTCAAAGGGAAGCTCGCACCAGCCGGTGCTTCGAAACCAATACCGTTGGATGTCGAAGAATGGCGGACCATTTCGTTGTATATCTTCAACAACCTAACAGAAGTGCGGCCGTACATCGAGTAATTTCTCGGTACATTGTTTCACAACTTCTAATTCCTTTGAACTGCTCTTATTCCCGGATATTTGATACAGTCGATACGTCGCCAAATTCTCGGATGGAGCGGTGATCCAAAAGGAATCCATCGAAGAGTATGAGCTTCTGGCAAAGCATGGAGGTGGCTTTCCCGGTTTCATCTCTTGGTTCAAACAAACGGTAATTTCCATTAGACCATTCTCATTTCTTCGTCTAATTTGCGGCTAATGCAACAATCCTTTCGTATTAAACTTGTAGGCTAATTCAGAGTCTATGGACGCCGAATTGAGACAAGTCGCTAATGGTTTTGACTATAAGGTCCGTTCATTTGACAAATACGACATCAACGGGTATCGCTTTCGTACCTACGGCAAAGAGCTATCTATGGCCGACCGAAAGTCTACAAATTGTTGTGTCTCTGCTATCGGCGAAGGAGGTACCGAGTATTATGGGAGAGTTGAAGCAATTTATGAACTTCTATTCTATGGTGAAAACCCACCAAACGTCGTAGTCTTCAAATGTTATTGGTTCCAGCCGAAGGAGACTAGAAGGACTCATGAACATATAGGGCTAGTCGAAATCAAACAACGCACCCATTTAGATGTCCCCGATGTCTATATTACGGCTCAACAGGCGACCCAAGTTTTCTATCTACCGTGGGCCTGCCAAACTGATCCAAATCTGAATGGTTGGGATGTCATTTATGAAGTGCCGCCACGTGTTAGACCACCTCCCCCCAATGAAGAGGATTATGAACCTCACATTAACCCAGACACATATGAAGGAGAATTCTTCCAAGAAACACGTCTTTCCAAAAAACGTTTCAAGAAACGCTCTACTTCACCCCAGAACATCGAAGTAGACAGCGACAGTGAATCCGACTTCACCCCTGAGCCGGAACAAGAAGAGGTTACTGCTGTGGATGACCTGTCAATGCTTGACCGATTACATAAAGGTGGCCTTCCACATGTTGATGCCGCTGAACCCGATGAGCACGTCATTCATGATAGTGATGATGATGATGCATTTATTGATCCCGGAGCATATATAGACGATCAAGATTATTATTAGTTCATGTCAGGTATTCAATTTGTATTATATACATATATATATATTGTTAGTTCATGTTAGGTATTCAACTTTTTTATGTTGTACTTGATGATGATACACTTAAGTTATATACATATTATTATTCATGTCGGTATTAAAAAAAATTATGTTGTACTAATTTCATTTACTCTTTGTCATGGAAGGTGTTGAAAGATGGTGGGCGCGGGTAAGGAGCGCTCCAAGGCTCCTTCTTCGTCGGCGCGTGGTGGGAGTGGTACTTCCATTCCACCCATACCTCTCCGGAGAGCGTTGTATGAGGGTATGGCTTCACCGGTGGGCGCTTCTTCGTCGGCGTCGTTGCCCACCGGGAGAGGAGGTCAGGGAGGAAGGAAGAGAGGAGGTCGGGGAGGACGTGGCCGTGGGAGAGGTAGGCAGGCTCGTACGCCTTCCTCGCCGCCACCCCCAGCTGATTCACCCGAGCACAGGACTGCTAGGGTGGACACGTCTGAGGAGGAGGCTACGCGGACTCCGGTCCACGAGCCTCGGGTCAACGGGCCTTCGGCCCACGAGACTTCGGCCCATGAGACTCCGGACCAGGGTACGTCCCAGGAGACATCCGGATGGGGTACCTGGCCGGATCCGCCTGAGGGGCCGAGTGGCCATGCTGATGGTGGCGGGGATTCGGCTGATAGCGAGGGCGAGGTGGTTGAGGGGGCCACCGTCTACCAGCGTGGTTGTACACGGCTCCCGACCGTGCCGGCGACCCGCGAGCAGAGGTGGTTGATTTTCCCTGATGGGGAGAGGTAAGTGCATTGACTCTTTTTGTACCTTTTGCCTTCACGTTTCTTAAAATATCTAATGCGTTGGCCTTGTCATACTGCAGGGGTTGGGACCACGCTCCGGATGTCCGCAGGCCCAACACCGTCCTTGGTGTGCTTTGCCGGCAAAACTTCCCGGGGTTTGTCACGTTGCCCGGTGAGGGTCAGGTTCCACAGCTAGGATTGAGCTGGGAGCACTACTTGGCTGCCCCGGCCCCGCCGGAGGAGATGATCGACGGTGTCTTGTGACACACGAGGGCAGAGATGGTGATCAGAAAGTTTTGGGTAATTTCTCCTTTACACAATTAAAAATCTTCAAATAGCTAGTTATTGTACTAATCAATGTTGTCTCGTTTGATTGCAGACCTTCTACAGGTGTGAGGAGGGATACGAGGAGGCCGCGGCACAGGTTATCGATGCCGCGTGCAAGCGCCTACTACAAAACTTACGGCACGAGGCTCGGGTGCAGGCTGTTCGAGACTACTACGCCTCGCGTGTTATTAAGAAGACCAAGCAGGTGTGCCGCGAAAAGTTTCTGAAGGAGCAGTACATGACGGTAATTACCTATTCTTAAGGCCTTGTACTTAGTTTCCTTAATTTGATTCGTAGGCGTAGCGCTCAAGTTTCTCTTTACTAACTTAGGTGCCCCCGAGATGGTGTGCGGATCAGATGGATTGTTGGGAGGTGTTGGTGGATGAGTGGTGCTCAGACCAATGGCTAGCCCTCCACAACAATGCCAAGGACCGGCGTGCCCAAATGGAAGGTGTGCCACACCATCAAGGCAGCGCCAACTTATATCAGTTCGGGCGGAACTGGGTATGTGGTTTGCTTCATGATTCATGCAATTCATTCTTCATGCTAGCTTGAGCCCTTTAATTACTAATTTACTCTGTTCCTCTCTTTTAGGGGCGATACAATAAGGCGGAGGTGCCAGAGGTGTACGACCTCTATGCCATGGCCCATATTGCCTCGTACAAGAAGGTCAAGGCATTCTCTGCGTCTGACCTCGATCATCCAGAGAGCTTCACCAACATCTCCTCGCACAACAAGCTCGTGAGGTACAGAGATGAGGGGAAGGCGAGGAAAGGGGAGGACTTTAACCCGAGCCAGGGTCCCATTGATCCAGAGCTGGTGATGGTATCTGGTGGCGGGAGGTCCCATGGCTCGATAGCCATTGGAGATGGACTTATACGTTGTCCTAGCACTCTCCCGGAGATCAAGGTGCGCCAAACGAGCTCCGCCCCTGAGATAAGGCCTCGTCCACGGCCAATGGAGCTCGCCATCGAGGTTAGTTATACGGACTCAGATTTCTTTCCTCTCCATTACATTGTGTGTGCGGCCATCGATGATTACAATGCTAATGAGGAGTGGTGTTGCAGGCTGCTATTAAGAAAGAGAGAGAGAAAACCCAGGCGCTTCTGCAGGAGAGGGACTGGCAGGCGGCGGAGAAGGAGTGGGAGTTGGAGGAGAGGACGGCTAGGATGTTGGAGGAGGAGAGGGCACGGAATGACATGGCGAACCGGGCCATGTACGAGCTCCTCGTGGTAAGTTTCTTCTGCATATTAGCCAAATCATGCACTTAATGTTCGTTTCATTACTAACTAATATGACTGACTCGTCAAAACCAAATGTGCAGTCTGTGTGCGAGAAGACCGGTCAGTCCCCTCCGCCGATGCCAGTCATTGCTCCGGGGACCACGGTGAGTTTCATTTGAATGGTCATTAGTTACTAGTCTTAACATTTGAGTGTCATCATGCTAACGAGACATTGCAAATGATCTTTGGTGCAGCGTAACTCCAGACAAGCATCGCACGATCCTTCTCCAGGTGCTACCGGCACGAGCAACTCCGGTGCTTCACCTCCGTGATGAGGGTAAGTTTTCTCTAGTGTTTTTCTTAACAAATGCATAATGACCTAGACTTAGCTTTATTTACTCCAATATGCTTACCATAATGACAGACTTAGCTTATTTTCCTCCAAAATGACATAATAACCTTACTTAGCTCCAAAATGATCCATTTTACCTAAGTTAGCTCTAAAATGACCTAAGTTAGCTCTAATATGCTAAGTTAGCTCTAATATGCTTAGTTACCTAGGTTTGCTCAATAATGACATATACTTAGCTTATTTTCGTCCAAAATGACATAATAAGCTTAATTAGCTCCAAAATGATCCATTTTACCTAAGTTAGCTCCAAAATGACCTAAGTTAGCTCTAATATGCTTAGTTACCTAGGTTAGCTCAATAATGACCTATACTTAGCTTACTTATGTCAAAAATGGCATAATATGCTTAGTTAACTCAAAAATGGCATAATTACCTAGGTTAGCTCAATAATGACCTATACTTAGCTTATTTAGTTCATTTATGACATAAGTAGCTTACTTAGCTCATAAATGGCATGATCACCTTGCTAAGCTCATAAATGTCATATACTTAGCTTACTTACCTCATAAATGACATGATAACCTTGCTAAGCTCATAAATGTCATATACTTAGCTTACTTAGGTCAAAAATGGCATGATAACCTTGGTAAGCTCATAAATGTCATATACTTAGCTTACTTGGCTCATAAATGGCATGATAACCTTGGTAAGCTCGCATTGATGGAGTGATTCTTTTTACTTTCTTATTCTTCTTCTTCTTCTTCTTCTTCTTCTAGTCTTCTTCTTCTAACTTTCTTATTTCCCATTTTGCAGATTTCATTCACTTCACGGAAGCTTGCATTGATGGAGTGCTTCTTTTTACTTTCTGTTTTGATTTTGTACCTTTGAACAATGTGGAACTTGCTATATGGATGAAACTATTGTAATATGTATGGATGGAACTATGTATGTGGAACTTGCTATGTATGTATGGATGAAACTTATGTGTTGGATATCTCATATGTTTGCTGTGAAACTTGCCCTGTGAAATATATATATATATATATATATATATATATATATATATATATATATATATATATATATATATATATATATATATATATATATATATATATATATATATATCATATATTTGCTGTGAAAATGCTTGGATATAAGGAAAAACAGAATAAAAAGAGGCAATGCAGGCTCTTTGCCGTCTGCCACCGACGGCAAAGGTCTCTTTGCCGTCTGCCACCGACGGCAAAGGTGCCACGTGGCAGCAACCTGTGCAACCTGTGAGCACTGGGGCTGACCCATTTGGTCACTTTGCCGTCTGTGGCAGACGGCAAAGGATGGCGTGGTTTGTCGTCTATGGCAGACGGCAAAGAGGTGGCAGTGGCAGACGGCAAAGAGCGGGGAGGGTGACAGGTCTGATGACGTCATGAAGCAGACGGCAAAGTGGAGGGCACATTTGCCGTCAGCCGGCAGACGGCAAAGCCTCCCGTTAGACACCTAACGTGGCTAACGTCTATCCTTTGCCGTCAACTTTCTTTGCCGTCTGCTTGCCCAAGAAAGCTGACGGCAAATGTCTTTGCCGTCCGCTGTTTGAAAACAGACGGCAAAGAAGCTCTTTACCGTAACTTACACTGCCGGCCATGTTTGCCGTCTGCGGCTGACGGCAAAGGTCTTTGCCGTCTGCTTTCTGGTCCTTTGCCGTCTGCCATGGCAGACGGCAAATCAACTGATTCCTGTAGTGAAATACTACACGTTAAGTGAAGGCGAAACTCCACATTCAATTATTTTGTTCCATCCCGTTTATGTACATATCAATATTAAATGTTGGTTAACATGGCAACAGATGAAGCATAAGTAAACTACCTATCTAGGCAAGTTTAAATGAGGCCGGAAACAACACATAACAATTTCGGAAAAACCCCATATGCAAATTTCGCAATTGGTACTGTTCTGCCTAAAACATAATTTTTAATGTTGTTAAACAGGAAAAATAATGCTACCATGTTATTCTACACATTTTTCTAGTCAAGTTACATATATTATTTATTTAATTCGGAGCTACGGTTATTTAGTTATGAAATAAACCGTTTTAGCATGTCATTTATGCAAATTAATGCAAACATCAATTTTAACATTTTTAAGATGGATGAAAGTTGGATATTATGAAACTACACAAAATTCTAAGCATTTTACATATATGAGTCATTTTAATCCGATGAATGGTTATTTAGTTATTAAATGCATGAAAATGACATATTCAAGTTATATGCAATGTTATGAAAATGACATACGTTTTGGCACTCAACTTGCGAATTTCCGCGGTGACATTGAGGTAATCTATACATAGGGGTTGATGCACGTTTTCATTATCTTTTCTCCGATAGAAACTTTGGGGTGCTCCTTGAAGTTCTTTGTGTGGATTGAATATTATGATTATGAAGTTGTTTGATGCATATCGTATAATCAACTCACGGATACTTGTGGTGACATTGGAGTATCTAGGTGACTTTAGAGTTGGTTGATGTGTATCATATGGTGTTATTTTAGTACGAACTCTAGGGCTGTTTGTGACACTTATAGGAATGACTCAATAGATCGATCAGAAATGATAATTTTGAGGTGGTTTCGTACCCTACAAACAATTTCTACCTCATATGAGCACCACCTGTCGCCCTGTTAGTAGGGTTTTCAAAGAATATGCTTACAAAAAAAATGAACATATTCCAAAAAATACTTACAACATATGTATATACTCCACAGAACTAGTCGTGGACAATGGTGCGTGGAAGTTTGCTATGCATGTGCCAAAACCATGAGTTGATTACGAGATCTTATGGGTTTCAGCTCTAGCCTACCCCAACTTGTTTGGGACAGAAGGCTTTGTTGTTGTTGTATATGTATACTCCAAATTCAAAAGCATTCCAACCAGTCAATACGCACAGAAACCAATTGATTTCCTCACAACATTCTGTTTGGCTGGCACTATACTGCTGGTTCTCAAAACGATTATGAGTAGTACTCCCTCTGTCCCATAATATAAGAGCGTTTTTGACACTAGTGTAGTGTCAAAAACGCTCTATTACGGGAAGGAGGGAGTACCATATTCGGTTTTTGACACTCCGTTTGGCGATTGTGTATAATAATTACCGCTAGATGATAGCAACAAATTCACACAAAGTTAACCATGGTAAATATGGCATTTGGAGTGTATCTGTCTGCCATTGCCATGGATGCAAGGATGGATGGAAGTTTCTTCTATCTCTCCCCTCTCTGCTCAGGCGTGAGGCCTCCCTTGCCACAGGTGGGGCACTTCCTCATCCCAAACCCCTGGCAGTCGAAGCACCTGAACCATAACCCATAATTAATACCAGCAGTTTAGCCACACAAACACTAACAAGTGGTATTCCTAGCACAATAAATATATCGTATCATCATGGCTTAACATTTCTCTTTTCAAATAATCAGAAAAAAAATCTCTTTTAATTAATCTGAAGAAGAAGAAACATACTTCCATCTCTCGAAGATGTTGCCGTTCTTCTTGTTCCTGCCAGTCCCCTGCACCCATCAACAAATCAGCCAATTTGTTAACTTTGCTCCAATGAAAAACACCTTCAGAAGACACGAAATGCATGGCAGCAGCAAGCAGAAAAGCTGGTCTTGCCTTGCAGCCTTCACATTCCACTGCACCCTTGCCCTTGCATGTCTTGCAGCCTGCAGCTACCTGAACAACAGAAGCAGACAATGGTTTCTCAGCAGCACTTGCAATCTTGAGGCAGCACAGCTAGAAACAGCTGCGGTCAAGAAGAACTGAAAGATTTGTGAGATTCACATACCAGCTTCGCCCCAGACTTTGACGCCATGGCCGGAAGCGTCCTGGTCTTGGTCGTCACAGGCTGCCGCCACAAGAAGCTGTGATTCACGACGGCAGATGCTTTCAGGGTGACCAAGCTAGCACTGGCAGGCTCCATGGCTGCTGCTGCTTGCCTCGAAAACCTGCAAGTTGCAGCCCTATGCAGTCCAATACAGGAGGTAAACTACCCTCAGAGTGCCTCTGAAGAAGAGACAAAGGAGGACAGTGACTGGGAAGTTTTGGAGCCACAGAAAGAAAGAAATGTGAGTTGCATTATTTGTGTTGTGAGCTCCCCTGGCCATATGATGAGGATAAGGATGAAGCTGATTTTCTCTCTGCGCTTACTTGGGCCTTACCTGAAGACCACAAAGAGCTACAGATACAGTATCTCTGCTGTCGACAGCAGATCTAAAAAATACAGCATCTCACATGTCTAAACAAATATGAGATGAACACAGAATACGCTCACACGAAGAAGTTCATGGTTTCTCTAACAAATGAACAGGAAGAGAGTGGCTCTCTTAAAGTGATATTAGTACTGTGGTATCCATGCACACAAACACATGTATTCTTTCTTTTCTTCCGAGCAGACGACTAGCTTTCTTCATCGACAATAATTGTTGCTCCCGTGCCTATCCCAAGTTCCACGAGCGAAGCCGTCTCTTCTTCCAGTAGTTGTGGTAGTGGACATCCCTGCTAAAAAACAAGCAATGACTCAACAAGAATCTACTACCAAATATTGGCATATTCATAAGCAAATTCTTTTGAGACACCAAAGCAGTGCTTTTTCCATGATTGCACTCTCATACATTAACAATAGAACTCCCGAAGTATGATTGTTGGAGGAGACTAGAGAAAAAAGATATGTCATACCTCTTCCTCAAGAAACAATCTTAGTTTGATGTCCTTCAGTTTAAAGAAGCTCTCGCACAATGATTTCAGCTTCCCAACCTACACACAGACATTGGCAGTTAAAACGTCGAATGGAACAAAGTGCTGTAGCATCTCATAACCAGCTTAAGAAAAGAGCAGCAGATACAGATTGGTAGCCTACTTTACGTATGTTGCCAAAAGGGAGATCAGACGAATGATCGTCATCACTGTAAGTAGTACGAATACGTGCCAGAAGGAGCCAAAAAATAAGGATTACCAGGAAATACTTACAGTGGTTGCAGGAGGCAGTTTCTTTGTCAATGGCTGCTTCTCACCCATGGATGGCCCCACACATTTCAAGGTGATACCTGCATGCAGGATAGAAAAATTCCCAGTCAATTCATGTAGCCATATTATTGTCCAATTTATGTAGTTCAAGATCATTACTTATAAGCCCAGAGGCCATCTTTTGTGGGCCTGACGTCCTTGAAGTTGGCTTCTCATCTTCAATGCCATGAAAGGCCTTCAGTTCAGCAAATCTGCATTAACAATTATATGCTTCCTAAGTATAATCAATTAATTACTGGTGATCGAAACATAAGGTATCCATCAGCAGTAATGAAATTGGCAAACGATGCCAGGAAACACAAGTACATGTCAGTGATAAGCTAACCACATAGTCCTAGTTGACTAACAAGTGAAACATACACCCTCCGTCCCATAATGTAAGACGGTTTTTGTTTTTTTGACAAACGTAAACAAAAAACGTCTTACATTATGGGACGGAGGGAGTAACTTTTTACAGTCATTTAAAGTTACTAAAGTATTCTTCTAATTAGAGAGGATAAAATCATGCAAGTACTAGTGAGTGCCAGTTGTGATTATGACTGTCCTAAATCCTAGCATTAGTGAGTGCCAGTTGTGAATTTCTTTTGTTCTTATTATATATTTATGTTTGCTCTGGTCGATGAATTCAGTCTTAGACTCTTAGTGTAGTTGACGAATTCGGTAGAACCTTGAATTCAGTCTAATGCAGTCGATGGGTTCATGAGTTAAATGCCTCTTCAGCGCCTCTGTTAACTCTCTACCTCTATAGTGTCCTGGACATTTAACACGGACAAAGTGAGAATTATCGTTTGGACAAGAGGAAAAGAGACAGCTCGACTCAAACATCTGTAGCTAGCCTTGACAGGAGCTACCTGTTGTTCCTTGATGTGTACTATTTGTTCAGTTCAGCTGCCATTTGTTGCTTCATGCCAACTACTGTTCAGTTCTCTTGGCTCGAAGAACACAACTCAGGCCTCCGACAATTATTGCCACACCTCTTTGTACTGCTGAAGTTTATTCACTGTTAGCAAAAACCTGAATGAATGCATTGAGCTATTCTGTAGAAGAGCGACCTTCCCAGGGTAAGTACGTACTCCTACAAAATACAGGACATATTGTTATTACATTGAAGTTGCGGCATCAAATTGTTATGTAAGAGCTGCGGGTAGTCTTGGCATCGGGGGCATATCAATCTCCTGTAGACCCTCGAGAACTCGAACCACTTCACTCATCGGCCATGCTCATTGTTTATCACTTCGCCCATAGTCCATGCTATCACACAAAACGTTATATCTGCAACTAGGTAGACATACTCTTGCACAGCTTCAAGGACTTCCAAGTTTGAGCATTCTGGCGTTTCCCAGACATGTTGACATGCTCTCTTTTTCTTTCTTTCCCTGCAATGAACAGACACTAGAGAGCTGTGGCTGGGATGTCGCCGGCTGACACGGTGGTATATCAGTGCTGGCGAAACCGACCGCCTATGTTGGCAAATCGTTCAAGATGGACGGTTTCGAAGGCGAGCATGACGGCTGCAACTTCACGGAAGCCATCGTTAGATCCACTGGACTCTCCATAAGCACCAACAAGTGGACCGGGATCCCATACTACTGCCGGTTCAGCTTTGCACTCGAGAGCGGAAAATTTGACCGGGCAATGGACTGCATAACTTGGTTCAGGAGCGTTGTTCTGGGAGGCAATGCTCAGATGAATGGAAGTAGTAACTAGGGTTCATTGAGTCGTCATCATGTAAAGTAAGACCTGAAAAAATGTAAAAACATTTTAACTTTTGTCTGCCTTGTTGATATAAAAAGGAAATGGAAATTTCCTGATGTAATATTGGCAAAGTGGTGTTTCTATTTGGGAGAACGTAGCGCAGCATTTCCTTTGTAAGTTGTCTGAGAAGATGCATCTTTTTGTTCCTGGTGGTTGTGAAAACTTCTTACTTGGTGTCCATTTGATGACTTTGTCAGAATTATGGATGTTTGTGTTTATTTTTCATCATAGAGAATTACTCCCTCAATTCAGAAATATAAGATGTTTTAGATATTTCAATATGGACTACATACGGACTGAAATGAGTGAACAAACACACTAAAACGTGTATACATTCGATTCACAAAAAATGTAGAACATCTTATATTTGTGAAGGGAGGGAGTATTTTGTAATACATACGCTGTCAAATATAGTTGTCTCTGTAGTAGTGAATAAGCATCTTACAAGTGACACATCTCTAAGAATGCAGTAAGTATTGGGCATATATATCTCTCTCAACAAAGTAGTGGCATATATCCCATTAATAGAATATTTCTAGCGCGGCCATATTTCGCTACAATGCTTGCTTACCATAACAAACGTAAATAACAGACGATTTGGAGACCGCAAGCTTGCCTCCTTCCTTTATTCCTTCTACTCCACATTACAACTTTTAACAAAAATTGCTGTAGATACTATCTACAAGTAATTATTACTACATTGAAGTTGCACCATCAGATTGTTCCGTTATAGCTGCAAGGAGTCTTGGCATCGGGGGCATATCAATCTCCTGTAGACCCTCGAGAACACGGACCACTTCACTCATAGTCGGCCGATCAAACTCATTATCTTGGATGCACCAACATGCAACTTTGCAAACCCTTCC
The DNA here is from genome assembly GCA_039707655.1 of Elymus sibiricus. Taxonomy (NCBI): domain Eukaryota; kingdom Viridiplantae; phylum Streptophyta; class Magnoliopsida; order Poales; family Poaceae; genus Elymus; species Elymus sibiricus. Next base: position 22,968,709 of record CM077664.1, read on the forward strand.
AGCCTCTTCCAAATTGAAGTCACCATGCAGCTGTGGATCCACTAAACTCTTCACATCTCCCCCGTGAAGCTTCCTGGTGGCTTGCACAGGGAAATATTCATCATGTTGGTAACTGCTGCTGTTGTTGTTAGTGTTGTGTGAAGTTTCAGGTGAGGAATTCCTCTTTCCTGATATGATTTCCAGCAGTACCATGCCGAGGCTGTAAACGTCGACTTTTGGTGTGATCGCCACTCCACTAAGCCACTCTGGGGCAAGATAACCTATAGTTCCTCTGAATGAAGTCAGAATTCGGCTAAAATCCCTCCCCACAAATGCTGCCAATCCAAAGTCTGCAACTATAGGAACAAATGATGCATCCAGAAGTATGTTTTCTGGCTTAATATCGCAGTGTATGATGCACTCGCGACAACTCTGATGCAAGTAGGACAACCCTCTGGCAACTCCTAGGGTTATCTGATATCTGATGTTCCAGTTTAGGATGGCAGCATCAGAATTATTGCTCTTATTAAAAAGATGACCAGCAAGAGACCCATTTAACATGTATTCATACACAAGTAATCTGTGATCACCTTTGCAGCAGAAACCAATCAATTTGACTAAGTTTATGTGTTGGATCAGTCCAATTGAGCTCACCTCGGCCCTGAATTGCTTCTCCCCTTGACGGGCACCATCAAGCCTTTTCACTGCTACAGTCGTCGAGTCACTTAACACTCCCTTGTATACAGAACCAAAACCACCTCCTCCAAGCTTTTCTGAGAAGTTTTTAGTAGCACGAACTAAGTCAGTGTATCTGAAGGCTATAATTCCACCAGCACTACCTTCATTGTCGTATAAAGGCAAACCACACCACTTGAATTTGTTCCTCCAAATCAGTAACAACACCATGAGCATTAGTAAGACAAAACCAATAATGCTTGCAGCAGTAACAACTCCAACGTTTGGTTTTCTTTTGTTTTTCCTCAAACCTGGCAGCAAATCTTTGGCGGCAAGGCGAAGGAAAAGAACATCTTCAGAAGTATTATCAATTCCGTCATTCAGATTTACACTAAGCAATTCCCCATGCCAGACAGAGCATCTGCTATTGTTATAGGAATAAGCAATGCAGGTGCAGGAACTGAGACATGCTTCTTCACATTTGCTATGAGTGGTGGCAACATCTATGATTTGCGGGTTGTAGGGCAATGTAACTTGAGCAATGGGGTAGAACATGTCTGTTGAAGTTGTCATGTTTTTGTTGTTACCACTAGTGCTGCAATGCAAAGGTGTGTTTCTGATGCATCCTCCTGTTCGATCATTAAACTCCCATTCCTGGGGTGACTTCTGAGAGAAGCCCTCCATACAGTCACAAGATGGTTGCGCATTGCCGTCGCAGACCGTGAAAGGTCCACAGGTAGCAACTGGAGTGCAGGGATCAGAAGGCTCAGCATATATGATGTCCCAAGACTGGTTGGCTTGTGACCAAACATTCACCTTTATCTGACCAGAGATGTCTAGTGCGACAAACACGGACGACGATGATTCTTCCGGGGAAGTGTACATGTAGTACTCCTCTTGGTCGTTGTCAACATATGTTGGGTTCATCAAGCCTCTGGTCCGTGGATCCAAATCTAGAATCGTCTTGAGCATTGGTATAATACTCATTGACAATGTTTTGGAGGATGCCCAATGCCAATACTCTACCGCTGAATTATTGCGGCGCTTGAGGATGGCGAGGCCGCTGGTGTCTAGTCCAAGGTTGTAGGAGCCGAGACCCAGATCAATGAGGCTTTTCTTTGAGATGACATGGCGATTCAAACCGGTAACCTTGTTCCAGCCAAGCTTGGCGCCAGGAAGCACGACATCTACTGGGTAGTCGAAGCTCTGCCACAACAGCAGGTCAGATGATGGGCTATCTATGACTTTGAGGCCAAGGTTTCCAGTGTTCAAGAGAACGGCAGCACTAGTGGTGGTGTTTACGCTGTTGGTTTGTGTCAGATTGGCGATGTGGGTGGACCAAACAAGGGATTCAGTGCCGGCATCAGCATGTTTTACGACAATGACAAGATTGCCGTCACCTGAGATCTTGAGCTGTGTTGAGTTAATGTTAGGGTGGGTGATGGGCTCCTCCCTATTCGCAACCCACACAGTAGTGAAAACTGGAATCTTATTGAACCATATGCCAAGGTACCAGTTGTTGTGGGACGACTTACTGATGGTGCTTGCTGCTGGCTGGAAGAAGCCGAGCGCGAACTTGCCGTTCCTTGAGACGAGCTTATCGCCGACGGTGAGCGCTCGGCCCGCCATGAGAGTATCATTTGTGGGTGCAGATGAGGAGCAACAAGATGTGGGCAAGAGGAGAAGCCCAAGTAATAATATGTAGTGGGGGTGCATGGAGAAGAGTGTGGATGTGCTCTGCTCTGCTATTCGAAATAGGAAGAAGAGGATGTATATATAGGCTGGAACATGTTGTTGAGCTGAACTGTCACCACCATCCATTTGGGACCAATCAAATTCAGATTAGGACAGCAGTGGCCCAATTCCGAGCAGGATTCTGATTGGTACCACTATCTCTCCGTATAATACAAGGCTGGCACTATTTTCATGAAAACTACGTGCTAGTCGGCAGGGATTACAAGCTCTCCAGCACACCAAGGAGGACTTTCAATGATGCTTTCCACCAAGTGTCCAAGTCAGTCATGAGGCTTCCACTAAGTGGCCAAGGACTTTGGTCAAGTCAACCATGAGAGCCTTCCACAAAAGGTGCCGTGGGCAATGGTGAAGTCAATAATGGGGCTTCCACCAAACTTACCATGAAAGCTGTATTTTTGGAATCTTTCACGGCATGCTAATAGTCAAAAGGTCAGCCAACAAGGCAATGGCCTGAATGATCATCGTATTGATCTAAACCAGAAAAGGCACCACACATATTCAAGGGTTATCTTCCGAATACAATTTAAAAAAAGATCATTTTACTAACCAAACCAGAAATATTTGCTTCGATGGTCGAATACTACAAATGCAAAATCAAGGCATATCAATACCGAAGACCGGCACTAAGAAGTGCAACCTAAGACAGAAATACAACAAATGCTGTAAGCTAATAAAGTTGGCAAACTTAAATCACATAAGAGAAAAAATAACCAAAAGGGGTGGTACTAGTGCATATATCAGACTCACATGTTCAGTACTGAAATTCAACTTAGGCCTGCTATGTGACCATCCCAGGCTGGCGGAATTGGGTAAATGGCAACACACAGAGCAGCAAGGAGGCTGTTCTCAACCCACCGCGTCGGCTGGAACTCCGGTGCGCGAAGCGGGTGCTCCTTCACGAGGGACAAACCAACTTAAATGCAACAGCGGCAGCTCCCATTACTTTGGGGGGTGTTTTCAGTCACTATCTGCAATAACATTTAGAAGGTTTCAGATGCATATAGTGTTAATTGTCACTGCAAAATGAGAAGCATTGTGTTTTCCTCTGGAAGCAAGTAGCAGAGCATATGCCCACATTTCCTAGCATATGGCGACGGATCTCTCCCCGGCACATTCCTTTACAGCCACTCATACAAGTGGGGCGACGACGTGCAATCCGACACCGGCCATGGCGCGTAAGGACCAAGCCACGACTAATGGGTTTACGTCTGATAAAATCCTTGTGGAATGTGTTAAGTGGAAAAGAGAGCTTTGTTTTTTCGCCCACGGCAGTAGCGAGGAAATTTCTACTGCCACTTCCAACAGCACATGTCAACTACAGAAAGAAATTTCATTCTTCAAAATTCAACTAGAAGTTGACCAAGATTCAGACTTGTGCAGTAGCATGGCCGTATGAATCAGACTGAAGCAGCAGTAGTTCTAGCGGTATTCTACTTGGTTATTCTGATGTGGTTCCACTAATCGCGCGCAGCAGGGAGGAAGAAATGCAAGTATAGGTGGAGGAGCTAGAGGTGGACGAGGTTCTCTATCTCCGGCGACTGCGGCGCCGTCAACCTGCGCCGCACGCCCGAACTCTGCCACGGGATACGAGACGAGAGGAAGGAGGAACCGAACCTGCGGAGGAGAAAGTCCGCCTCGCTCCCCATCGCTCGCTGCCTCGCCGATACGCCGCCGCGGCGAGGCTCGGAGGCGACGGCGGACGGGTGGGAGAAGAGAGAGGGGAACGGGCCGGCAATGAGAGGGCCTGCTGGGCTGGGCCTGCACTGAGTCCACCTCGCCTGCACATCCTGTGCTCCCTACTCATCACAAACAATGCCTCAAAAAAAAAACTCATCACACACAAAAAAAAAAACATGCTCCCTTCACTCAAAAAATAAACTCATAATTTCAAAAATAAATAAACAAAAAGAAAGATAGGCCTTTCGATCTCGATCGGATGGTGGAGAGCGATTTGACGGATCAATTGAAAAATTCCAGGCATATGTTGTTTAGTCGCTCCCCTGTTCATGGAGTCATCTGTTTTGTACAGCTTACTACGAATTTGATGAGTGAAAGACGTGGAGAATGTACCCTGTCTCCACCTCTGGCAGGTTGTGTCAATATACACAATCATAACGTGGTTTTCTCTATGTTTTCTAGTATGTAGTTGCAACGTCTAGTGATGTACTTGCCCTAATTGAATTGGAACAATCCAAATTCGTGCGGTTGCAACCATCGGCCTCCATCCGATGATTCTCTCGTGCAAGAAGCAATCCCATCCCCTAGATGTGTGTCCGTGCACGCGCACATGGAGTACAACAGAAGTACCAACGAAACACATCAACCCATTTTTAACTGCTTTGATAAATGCGATATTTTTAATCGTAATAGGGGAGGGGGGGCACTGCCCCCCTACCCCTTGTGTTGAACTGGGCTCCTCGGATGCACAGGGTATTGTGCTAGGGCCGGCCAACAGCCGTGTGTCCTCCGGCTGACCCTCAACGTCGAGACATTGATGACCAGGGCCAGCTATCTCTCCTTCATGGCAGCCTCGCACCAGTCCGTGGCCCAGACAAGAGCTGGCGTCCTGGGGGACACCCCATCCTAGGTGCACAGGACACCCTCCAGCCGCCCGGTGAATGACAGCCCCTAGAGCTCAGCAACTTGGATTATTGGCCCTGGAAAGAAGACCGATCGCCGTGCCGGTTCTTGGAGGCAGAGAGGTAGGGATTATTATTGCGGAGTACGAGGGTGGTGAGCACCCAACACATGGGCTCCGTGAGATCGGCCACGATCAAGTTTGCCAGTGGCAGGCGGTGCTGCTAAGAGCATCTACAATCGGATTTGGCAAATCCGACCCCCTATACGTCCGCGGATACGCCCGGACACTTCCGCGGACGCATCGGAACAGCCCCTCATATCTCGCTCCCAGCATCCACATATCTCACATCTCGCACGTAAATAACAAACGTTGGTGCCGAAAATAAATAGTGTTTACATAAAATTTATCTTAAGTGCACAACTCAAACATCATCTCTTTGATTTCCATTGTGGATCCACATATGCTTCACAAGATCATTGAGCAACTGCGCGTGCACCCGGTGATCTCGAAGATTCTGATGCATCTGAAGAAAGTTCATAAGTTGAGCTGCATCTTGATCTTTCGGGATTTGAAGTTATTCTCCAGGCGCTTCAAAATCATTGGTTTGGGAAACACCATCACCCTCATCCTCGACAATCATATTGTGCAAAATAACACAACATGTCATGAGCTGCCACAAAGTTTCCGATTCCCACATCATTGCAGCTCCACGAACAATTCCCCATCGAGTTTGAAGCACTACGAAGGCCCTCTCCACATCCTTCCTAGCTGCTTCCTGCATTGTTGCAAAGTGTTTTTGTTTACTGCCCTGTGGTTCGGATATGATCATGTCCACTTCGTCTGAATCCGACGAATCGAAGAATTCATCTTGAATGACTTGATCAAGCTCTGTCGGTCCATACTCCTCGTCCGACAAAGCATCGGAATTCATCTTTTCCCTACAAAATGTCACAAAAAACTAGGTCGGACAATGTGCGAACACATAGAGCACAAGGGGGAGCCCGATAGTTGCCGGACATACCACGGTGGTGTCCGGGCCGGCAAGGACAGTAGAGAGGAGTGCTGTGCCGGTGCTGGTGGCACAGAGGCTCGGAACGGCTGCGGACCGCACGCGGCGGCGGAGCTACGAGACGAAGGCGCGGAGGAGGAAGAAGAGAGGAGAGAGCAAATGGATCCGGTAGGGCGAGGGGGTGTATTTGGTGCAATTTGAGGTGAGGTAGGCCTGTCGGGTCCGACGTGGCGGATGTGTCCGGGCACCCCCATATCCGCCCCATATTTGTGCTGGATATGAGGGGTGCCGGTCAGCCCGGGTGTTTGACGCTCGTTTAAGGCGCTCGTCTGGATCGAAATTTCGTGACCGGACCGTCCGTCCGGGCGTTTTAGACGGGTTTGAGGCGTCCAGTTGTAGATGCTCTAAGGTTGAAGAAGCGGGTGGCCGCTGATTGTGCCGCTACTGGTCTGGCCCACAACATGGTCCAGGTCGGCCATGAAGGCCAGGCACCTCAGCCGGTCAGGAACTAGACCTCCACCTTATGGCGTACCTCCTGTACCGCGCTGGCCAGACCTGCAGTGCATAGACAGATGGATCGATTAGATAGACCAGAAATTTTGCTGCACTAGAGCATCACATGTCTTTTGTTATCTGCGGGATATGGAAGAATCATTCTTGCATGTACAATCACGGTAAGGAGCAGCACTAGAGCTACCAACAAACACAAATGTCGAACGATTAGAATTCAAATTGAAGCATTGATTCCCTGAAATTCAAATTGATCCATGATCTACTTACGACGTGACTCCATGCGCTCAAACAGAAAGAAAAAAAACCCACACCGTTGTATCTGTGTTTAGTTCTTAGTGCTAACAGAAACATTTTATTGGTAAGAAACTAAGTTGATGCATGTTAGAGTCGTATTTGGAGGGGAATAAGGGATTATGCACACAAAGTTACTGCTCCCTCAATTTTTCTCAGAAGAAAATAAGCTAGAGATTCATTTTCTTAATAATTCAAGGATTGCTCGCTACCCCTGCCGTGTCGTTGTGATGAATAAATTAATTAATCTGCATCCCACGCTAACCACCGACCGAATCAGTCGAGCTTAGTGTGCCAAGAATTGAATAAACTATTTTTGTACAATGAACGTGCACTCCCACGTAATAATAATTTAATTTTCTGACCGAATGATTTAAACCACTCCTCAGGTGCATAATGGGTGGCGCCACCCCAGTTGCAATATTTATTTGAAGCTAGCAGCAGAAATCATACATTGTTTGTTCTTGGATAAAACACAACACTTGCACGATACATTTTATTAATGATGTGTAACACCCCTATGTAATGAGCTACAGTGATCCATCATATTAATGTCAAGTCATCTGAGATTTGCAATGATAATCAATGTGAATTAATATCTCATTTCAAATTCTGCCCCTGAATTCAAATTGAAATGCAAGTGAAAATTGAAGTTGCACAAAAGTTGCTGGAAAAATGTTCATCATTTGGCAAAAATTCCAAAACAATTTGTTGTTCAGGAAAACAACATCACCAAGTTGCTAAGATGAGCATTAGCATTAATAACAGTGCCATACTAGCAATTTAAATTGCAAATTCATTTATGAAAAATGCAAATGAATTCCCCTGGCCTCCAAAAATAATTGTGGCAGTGCCATAAATTGCAAGAATTTAATGGGCCAAGTCACACATTTTCTAAAATGATTTGGTGGCCCAATTATTTATTTTCCCCTCTCTGTTTATTAAATAAAAGAGAAAAGACAGAAAAGGGAAAAGGCTTACCGTTGCTTACCTGCGGCCCAGTCGCCGGCCCAGCCCATCTGGGCCTCTTCTACCTGCTCCCTCCTTCGTATCGTCGTCTCCGCGCACGGCGCGCACGGCGCCGTTCCCGGCTCGCCACCGCATCGGAGCAGGTGAGTGGGAGGATAAGGCCGCCCCCGTTCCTCCCCTCTGGCCTTCCCCGCCATTCTTCCTCTTCCCTCGCGCACGCTCGCTCGGCCCCTCTTTTCCTCTCTGTCCCGAGCGCCTCCAACGACGCGGTGCCGCGCCGTCGCGGCTACCGGCGTCCATCTGCTCCTCCGCCGAGTCCAGACGAATCGCCGACGTCCGCCTCTTCTCCCCAGCCCAAGAACTCGAGCTCGGCGGCGCTGCATCGCCAGGAACCTGCCATCTTCCACCTCGGATCACAGGAGCTAGCCGGCGTCGATCCACTGCACGGCAGCTCCTAAACCTCTCGCGGGCCTACTTGCGCCGCTCGGTGAGCTTCCCCCTCCTCTTCTCTCTCTCTCTGGCCGCCTGCTTTTTGCCGTAGCTCGCAGCCAACGCCACCGCGCCATTGCCGAGCTCTGACCGTCGCCGCCACTGCCATTCCCGTGCTCTCGAGCACTACGGCTCGAGCGAGGAGCACCAGCGTGCTCCTGGTGAGCTCCTGCTTCGCCCCAGCTAGCTTACGCGCTCGGAAACGGTCCGTAGCCATTTCACCTCTCTGACCCGAAGACCACCACCGCCTGCCTCGCCGTTCCGGCCACCTTCAGTCGCCCCCGAGGCCTTGTTTTAGCCCAGATCGATGAGGCGTAGTGAGCTCGTTCGAACGCGCCCAAAATCGCACGAAACGGTGGCCCGTACGCAAAATCCGAGCCTCGCCGTGGTTCGGCCGGCGCGTGCGAGCTCGCCGGAGCTCCTCCGGCGGCGCCGCTGAGCTGGCCCGGCGTGGGGCCCGCCCAAGGTCACTGCCATGTGGGCCCCTGGTCGCGGTTGACCGCGTTGACCGCGGTCAACGGGCTGACGTGGCGGCTATAGCCACTAACGTGTGGGCCCACTTCGGTTAACAACTAATTAAACCGATTTTTAATTAAAACTTAATTAATTAGTTAGTTAGTGACACTGACAGGCCGGGCCCACTAGCTAACTAATTCTGTTTAGGTTAAAACTAACTCTGTTTAACCCACTGTCTATGACAGGTGGGTTCCGCAGGTCAGGCTTGACCTGGACCAGACGGTTTGACTCGCTGACGTCACAGTGACATCACGCTGACGTAATTAGTATTTTCTGTTATTTCCTAATTTGATTTAAATTTCAGAAAATGCTAAAAACTTCGGAAAATCGTAGAAAATTAACTGTAGCTCGGATCGAAAAACTTTCTACATGAAAGTTGCTCAGAACGACGAGACGAATCCGAATACGCCCTCCCTTTATCTGTCACATGCCCACAACCATGCAAACATGGATCCGTCCCCTCCGGTTCAATATACCGAAGTCAGATATTTTCCCGTTTCGTCTGCGACATGTAGCCATGCATTAGGTCACCACTAACACTGCATACTGCCATGTCATACATCTGTGTTGCATCTGTTGCCTTTATTTATTGTTTCTTCTCCATCTTCTTCTCCGATAGCCCCCGAGACCGACGCAGCTCCGGAGACCGACGACACCCCTGACGATCCCTCTTTTGCCGCAGAGCTTCCAGGCAAGCAACCCTCCCTTGACGCATGCCTATATCACCTATTCTCTCTCCCTCCTACTTGCATTAGAATTTGCTACTGCTATTGTTTTATCCTATTCTGATGCATAGCCTGTCCTTGTAACTGTTATTGATACCTACCTGTTATCCAAAATGCTTAGAATAGGTTGGATGGTAGTGAACCATCCGTGGCCCCTCTTCCTTGTTGTAGTTGCCCCGCTGTAGTACCTGTGTCCCGATCGATGTGATCGTCGGGCTGAGACTAGAATATCACCACACACCCCTAGTTGCTCGACGCTGCAGAGCTAACATCGAGTAACGAGGGTGATACCTCTTACCTCACTCCCGATGATGCCTCTGTAGTACAGCTAGTCGGTTGTGGGATACCGAGGGTGATTCCTCTTCCCCACCTCCGATGAAGCTTTGTCGGTAACCCCGCCAGAGTGAATACCATCGAGGGTGATTCCTCCGGAATTCACTTTGACGGGATCATCGAGTGGGAATCCAACGAGGGTGATTCCTCGGATTCCTGCTTGATGATATGGACACACAGTTACTTGCACTTTATTACTGTTGATACTGGATAAAGTCGGGTAGGCCTCGAGGGGTTCCCGCGAGTGGTGTGTAGACGGGTCGACCATGAGGGTACCCGCGAGATGAATACGTGGCACGGCCGGGCATTCTTAGCCCTTGCCGTAAGTCCACGAGACGGGGCGACGGGGTCACAGGATCGTGAGTCTCTGCTCGTTACCGCGCGCTCCAAATGCACTAATGGGTTAGGATATGTAATCTGAGTAGGCCTCTGGCCTTTTCGCGCTAACCAGCACGTGGGAATAATATGGGTACTCGGCGTCGTAGTATCAGCCGAAGTTCTTCAGACGTCAGCGGTTGAGCGGCACGCGCCCGGGTTGGACCGTGAAAGCCTGCGCTTGTATTAAGGGGGCTAGGTCTGCTCCCGGCCGTCCTCGCAACGTGCAGGAGTGCAAAGGGCGATGGGCCCAAGACCCCTGAGCGCTTAGGATGTAGACCGGCGTGCTGGCCTCTCTGTTGAGCCTAGGTAGGGCTACGACGTGTCGATAGTCCGAGGCCGGGCATCGACTGAGAAAGTGTGTCCGGCCAGAGTCATCGAGCGTGTTGGGTAAGTTGGTGCACCCCTGCAGGGAAGTATATCTATTCGAATAGCCGTGTCCACGGTAACAGGACGCTCGGAAAATATCCCGATCTTCTACAACTAGAAATGGGTTGAATATATTGGCTCCGGGATTGCTTTCTCGCAGGGAGTCGAGGAAGGATCTCTGGGCGTTGTTGCTAATTGTTGATACTACTATATTTATGTACTAATATGTACTCTTCTTATGCTGCAAGACCCTGAAGATGCTAGTCTTCGATAGGCTAGGTTTTCCCTTCTATTCTGGCATTTCTGCAAATCAGTCCACATATACAGCCTTCCTTTGATAATGTTGCATATTTAGAATAGTTCTGATGTCAGTCTTGCTGAGTACTTTGGATGAGTACTCACGGTTGCTTTGCTTCCCTTTTTCCCCATACACAATTGATGTGACCAGACGACGGAGCCCCGGAGCCAGCTGCCCCAGCATCCGACGACGACTACTACCACTACTACCCCGCTGGATACTACTACTACGAGGAGCCCTCCGACGGCCAGGAATAGTTAGGAGGCACCCAGGCAGGAGGCCTGCGCCTTTCGATCCAGTGTTTTTATTTTGCACCGCCTTCTTAAAGGCCTATCTGTTAACTTTATGTCTGTACTCAGATATCTAATGCTTCCGTTGATGCTTGTATGACATCGAGCTTATGTATTCGAGCCCTCGAGGCCCCTGGCTTGTAATATAAAGCTTGAATTATTTTATTTTGTGTTTAGAGTTGTGTTGTGATATCTTCAAGTGAGTCCTTAGGCTTGATCGTGTACACTTGCGTGTATGATTAGTACACGATTAAGTCGGGGGCGTCACATGATGTGTGGTACAATTAGTTGCATCACTGAACAAGGAACCTCCATCAACTATTACTCAAGGAAGGGGTAGTCGGTGTAGCCGACGACGGGGTCGGAGATGTAGAAGGTCATCCTATCGTACTTGTTCAGCTCTGCACCGATCTCGAACCTCTTTAGCAGGTCTGGGTTCGCCAGGAACGATCGCCCGAAGGAGACCAAATCAGTGTACCCATCGACGACCACCTTCCCCCCTTCCTCGCGGTCGTACCCGCCGTTAGCCATAAATGTACCCTTGAACGCCTCCCTGTATGGCAGCAAGCGCTTCGGGACCACCCGTCGTCCATCAACGATGGCCATCCTCGGCTCGACCATGTGGAGATAGAGGATGTTGTAGTCGTTGAGCTTGGTGGACATGTGGAGCGCGAGGGCGTGCGGGTCGGAGTCGTGGCAGTCCATGTAGTCGGTGAAGGGGGAGAGGCGGATGCCCACATGGTGGCCACCGACCTCCTTCACGACGGCATCGACCAGCTCCAGAGCAAAGCGGCACCGGTTTTCGATGCTGCCGCCGTACTCATCAGTGCGGTCATTCGCACTGTCCTTGAGGAACTGCTCGATGAGGTACCCATTCGCCCCGTGGATCTCCACGCCGTCAAAACCTATTGCGCCATTGACATCAGATCGAGCAATACATGTATACACTGGAAATTATATATTTGAATTTTTTTCAACTAGTAGTTATTTAAGAAAGATAAGTTTGACTAATCATTTTTAAGAAAATCATGCATATCAACAGCGTACCGGCGTCTATGGCGTTCCTGGCCGCCTTCCTGAAGTCGTCGACGATGGCCGGTATCTCCTCCACCTTGTGCCTCCTCGGCGGCGCGAACTCCTCCAGCCTCCCATCATAACCAATGTTTTAAATAGCGGGCTATGGCAAATAGCGGCGGACCTCCAAAAAGGCTATAGCGGAGCTATAGCGGGCTATAGCGTGCATTTTGTACATGAGACCATTTAGCGGCACCCTGCTGAAAAGGCTATAGCAAGGCTATAGCGGGGCTATAGCGGGCTATTTAAAACTATGATCATAACTCATCTGCGGGCCCACCCCCTTCTCCGTGCACGACAGCGGAGCGGCGCCGCCCGGTTGTTAGCTAATCTAGTCGTTGTGCTTAGGCTAGTTTATTTTTCTGTCAAATAAACAGGACGCATGAGCCGCGACGTGTGCGTGCCATGCAAGTAGCTAGCATGGGCCGGTTGGACGTAGTCACCACGATCGACCCGGTAGTCTCGCAGGTAGCTTAGGAGGCACGATCGGTTCTCGTGGGATGGCGCGAGTACGGCGGATCGTGGCGCATAGTTAGGATCGCTACCTGCCTCTTCTTCGTTGTAACAGAATAAATAGCTGAAAGAAAAAACGAGAAAAGTCGCACGTTGCACGCGACGCAAAACCAACTGTCTCCCTGTGATCGTGAGATTAGCTAGCCTAGTTTCCTAACAAGTGGTATTCAGAGCCTCGTTTTGCGATCTCGGCGATCATGTCCGACACCAGAGAGCGGCCGGACCAGGAGGCAGCAGCGGCAGCGGCGGCGGAACCCCTCAACGGAGGCAGGGGTGGGCCGAGCCGCTCAGCGACTCCACCACGGGAGCGCAGCCGCGGACGTAGCCGTGTGAGGCGGGAGCGGTAGGTGGTGATCCACCAGGCGGCGGCCACGGAGCGCGCGCCGTTCGTGCCGGGCGCCGGCACTACGTTCCCAACGCTCACCTCCACGAACTACATCGAGTGGTCGCTGGTGATGAAGGTGCATCTGGAGTCCTGGGGACTCTGGGACGCCATCCAGGGCAATGCGCAGTGCGTGCGCGACGACAAGCTGGCGCTCGGCGTCCTGTTCCGAGCCGTTCCGCCGGAGATGCTCGGCGTCCTCGTCGTCAAGGAGACGGCCAATGAGGCTTGGGACACCGTGAAGGTCATGCGCATGGGGGTGCACCGTGTGCGTGAGGCCACCGCGCAACGACTCCGCGCGGAATTCGAACAGATGACCTTCCACGACGGCGAGTCCCTCGACGCCTTCGGCATGCGCATCACCAGCCTCGTGAACCAGCTGCGCACCCTCGGCGACAACATTGAGGAGGTACGCGTCGTGCAGAAAGTATTGCGTGTTGTTCCCTCACGATACGCGCAGATCGCAGTGGCGATCGAAACCCTTCTCGACCTGAGAACGATCTCGGTTGAGGAGCTGATCGGCCGACTGAGGACCGCCGAGGAGCGCTGCGCCGCGCCCGCGCCGACCCAAGGCGGCGGGCAGCTGTATCTCACCGAGCAGCAGTGGGAGGCGCGCAAGCAGGCGCGCGAGAGCGGCCAAGGCTCCGGCGGCGGCGGCAACGGCGGCGGGCAGAACAACCGCCGCGGGAAGAACCAGGGGCGGAAGAACGACGCCCGCCCACCTCAGAACGCCGGCGGCGCTGGCGGCTCCAGCGGTCGCGGCGGCGGCCGCGACATGAGCAAGGTCAAGTGTTACAATTGTAACAAGCCGGGGCACTTCTCGCGGGACTGCACTGAGCCCCGGCGCGAGCGCAAGGAGCAGGTCAACCTCGCGGAGGGCGGGACCGAGGAGTCCACGCTTCTCCTGGCGAGCCTGTGCGCGCTCACCACGACTACGGAGGCGGGCGTGGAGCACGTCATGCTCAACGAGGAGCGCTCCCAGGCTCGCCCCGCATCGGACGATGGAGGATGCGACACCTCCTGGTTCCTGGACACGGGCGCCAGCAACCATATGTCCGGGTGCCGGGAGATCTTCTCCGAGCTGGACACCGGCGTGCGTGGCTCCGTCAGGCTCGGCGACGGATCGGCGGTACAGATCGAGGGGAGAGGAACTATCCTTTTCCAGTGCCTGAACGGTGAGCACTTAGTCCTGTCGGAGGTGTATTACATTCCCAGGTTGTGCAGCAATATTGTGAGCGTGGGCCAGCTGGACGAAAATGGCTACGACGCGCACATCCGCCATAACGAGTTGCAGCTGCGCGACCCAGGCGGGCGGCTACTCGCGCGAGTGCAGCGCAACCACGGGCGCCTGTACGTCCTACGCCTGAACCTGGCGCGTCCGGTGTGCTTGGCTATGCATGCCGGCAAGGACGCATGGCTGTGGCACGCACGCTACGGCCACGTTGGCTTCCAGGCGCTCCGATCACTCGCACGGGAGGGAATGGTGCACGGGCTGCCTCTCCTCGACGAGTTGGACCGCGTCTGCGAGGCGTGCCTGGCGGGAAAGCACCGGCGAGCTCCTTTTCCCCGCCAAGCCCTGAACCGCGCTGGGGAGGTGCTTGAGCTCGTGCACGCGGACCTGTGCGGGCCGATCTCCCCTGCTACGCCGGGAGGAAAGCGGTATTTTCTCCTGCTCGTCGACGACAAGAGCCGCTTCATGTGGCTGCGGCTGCTCACGACGAAGGATGAGGCGGAGACAGCGCTCCGTCACTTCCAGGCGGCAGCAGAGCGCGAGTCAGGCCACTGCCTCAAGACCCTGCGCACCGATCGCGGGGGTGAATTCAACTCCACCAGCCTTGGGGAGTTCTTTGCGGAGCTGGGAGTGCACCAGCAGCTCACCGCTCCATACACGCCGCAGCAGAACGGCGTGGTCGAGTGCCGTAACCAAACGATCGTCGGCATGGCAAGGAGCTTGCTCAAGGCCAAGGGCGTTCCGGCCCGCTTCTGGGGCGAGGCCGTGACGACGGCTGTACACCTGCTCAACAGGGCAACGACAAAGAGCGTGACCGGCATGACCCCGTACCAGGCGTGGTGTGGGAGCCGGCCTAGCGTCCAGCATTTTCGTACCTTTGGGTGCGTCGCTCACGTGAAGGTGACACGCCCGAACGTGAAGAAGCTGGATGATCGCAGCGTGCCCATGGTGTTCCTCGGGTACGAGCCTGGATCGGCGGCTTACCGCGTCTACCACCCGCCCTCGGGGCGTGGTCATGTCTCTCGCGACGTCGTGTTCGACGAGAACGCGTCGTGGGACTGGAGCTCCGTCACAGAAGAGAAGGGCGGCGGCATGGACTCCTTCACCATCGAGCTGGTGCCCGCATCTACGGCCAGCGCCCGGGCGGAACCGGTGGACACTCCGGGCGCACATGACGCGGTGCCCACGCCCAACGCAAAGCCGTCCACGCCACGGACGGTGATTGGCACGCCTTCTCCTGCCTCCCCGGCGTATGCGACGCCGGTCTCAACGCCTACGGGTGTTGAATTCGCCTCCCCACCCACTGGCGCATCGCAGGCGCCCCCCGGCGCAGAGGCGCCGCGCCGGTACCGCACACTGGAGGACTTGTGGGACGCAACCGAGGAGGTGGAGGCGAACTACAGCGACGGCGAGGTGTGTATGTTCGCGGGAGAGGAGCCAGCTTCCTTCGCTGAGGCGGAGAGGGAGCAGGCTGGCGCGCGGCGATGGACGAGGAGATGAGGAGCATCGTCGCCAACAAGACTTGGGAGCTCAGCGAGCTCCCGGCCGGGCACCGCCCGATCGGCCTCAAGTGGGTCTATAAGCTCAAAAAGGACCCCCGAGGCGTGGTGGTGAAGCACAAAGCGCGGCTGGTGGCGAAGGGCTACGTTCAGCGGCAAGGCGTGGACTTCGAGGAGGTTTTCGCGCCGGTCGCGCGCATGGACTCGGTGCGCGTCCTCGTCGCGCTCGCGGCACACCATGGCTGGCAGGTACACCATATGGACGTAAAGTCCGCTTTCTTGAATGGTGACCTGCTCGAGGAGGTTTACGTGCAGCAGCCACCGGGGTACGCCGTGGCCGGCCAGGAGGGCAAGGTGTTGCGCCTCCGCAAGGCGCTGTACGGACTCCGCCAGGCGCCGAGAGCCTGGAACGCGAAGCTGGACGAGAGCTTGTGCGCGCTGGGCTTCGAGCGCTGTCCGTCGGAGCATGCGGTGTACCGACGCGGCACGGGCAGCTCACTCCTGGTCGTCGGCGTCTACGTTGACGATCTCGTCATCACCGGCGCGGCCACAACAGCGATCGACTCCTTCAAGCAGCAGATGACCAGGCTGTTCCGTATGAGCGACCTGGGCAAACTCAGCTACTACCTCGGGATCGAGGTGAGCCAGGAGCGCGACCGGATCGTGCTCGGGCAGGCGGCCTACGCCAAGCGGCTGCTGGAGCGTGCGGACATGGAGGATTGCAACCCGTGCAACACTCCCATGGAGGTACGTCTCAAGCTGAGCAAGGAGAGCTCCGCCGAGCCGGTGGACAAGACTCTGTATCGCAGCATCATCGGAGGGCTGCGGTACCTGGTACACACAAGGCCCGACATCTCGTTCGCGGTCGGGTACTTGAGCAGGTTCATGGAGAAGCCTGCCTCCGACCACTACGCCGCGGTGAAGCACCTCTTGCGGTACGTGGCGGGGACGCTGGATCACGGCTGCGCATATGGGCGTGGCGAAGGAGCACTGCAGCTAACCGGCTATAGTGACTCGGATCATGCCGGGGACACGGACGACAGGAAGAGCACTACGGGCGTGATCTTCTTCCTCGGCAGGAGCCCGGTGAGCTGGCAGTCTCAGAAGCAAAGGGTGGTGGCGATCTCCTCGTGCGAGGCCGAGTACATGGCGGCCACCACCGCTGCGTGTCAGGGCATTTGGCTGGCGCGGCTACTTGGAGAGATGCTGAACAAGGAGGCCGTACTGCCGAAGCTCCTCGTCGACAACAAGTCGGCGATCTCCCTGGCAAAGAACCCTGTCTTCCACGATCGCAGTAAACACATAGAAATCAGGTACCACTTTATTCGCGAGTGTGTGGAGCAGGGGCGGATCTACATGGACTACGTCAGGACAAGTGACCAACTGGCTGATACTCTGACGAAGGCACTTGGACGTCTCATCTTCCAGGAGCTGAAGAAGAAGATCGGAATGGTTGAAATAATTCGCCAACGTCAAGATTACGGGGGTGATTTGTTAGCTAATCTAGTCGTTGTGCTTAGGCTAGTTTATTTTTCTGTCAAATAAACAGGACGCATGAGCCGCGACGTGTGCGTGCCATGCAAGTAGCTAGCATGGGCCGGTTGGACGTAGTCACCACGATCGACCCGGTAGTCTCGCAGGTAGCTTAGGAGGCACGATCGGTTCTCGTGGGATGGCGCGAGTACGGCGGATCGTGGCGCATAGTTAGGATCGCTACCTGCCTCTTCTTCGTTGTAACAGAATAAATAGCTGAAAGAAAAAACGAGAAAAGTCGCACGTTGCACGCGACGCAAAACCAACTGTCTCCCTGTGATCGTGAGATTAGCTAGCCTAGTTTCCTAACACCGGTTGGTACTCATAGGTGGACACGCGGCCGACATGCCAAATCTGGCAGAAGATGAGTGCGCCCTTGGCGTGCACAGCATCGATGATGGGCTTCCATGCCTCGACGTGCTCCGTCGTCCAGATGCCCGGTGTATCGCGGTACCCCTGCGCCGTGTCGGAGACGCCGGTGACCTCGGTGATGAGCAGCCCGCCGGTGGTGGCGCGCTGGGAGTAGTACACGGCAGCGTGCGGCTGCGGCACGTTGCCGTACGAGCGCTGGCGGGTGAGCGGGGCCAGGACGATCCAGTGGGCGAGGTCGAGCTGGCCCATCTTGTACGGAGTCAGGAGAGGGATGGGCTCCATTGTTGAAGAGCTGAAGTTCTCTTGAGCTCCCAAAGGTTGATCAATGGCAGCAGCTGAAAGCTAGCTCGTGTGATCTGTGAAGGAGGAGGAAGAAGAAGATGCTCAGTGAGTGGAGTGGAGGTGATGGGCCTGGACATCCATTTTATAGACATTTTTTCCTCGCATGCAGTGACGTGATATGATATGTACTACTCTTATATGATATGATATGGTTATAGTGACAGCATTATTGCTAATATTAAAGTACGTGAGGAACATGGGAGGCAACCGCTGCCGCTTTAGTCGCCTGGATCGGTCGGTCACATGCATCATAGGTGAGCTAAGCAGCATGGAACAGAGAGGCGTCCTATAATATTCCACTACTAATTTCTTTGCCACCGACGATGCAACAATTTTAGCGATCACATGTCACTGCGACGCATCAAGGTCTGTGCTTTTTGACTCTTGCTAGAGAGGGACAGCGGCAGTGTATTATAAATGCTCATCCATCGCCTCATGGCTTCCTCTGCTTTGGGACGATGATGTCTACTGTTGCCAATGAAAACTAAGTTATTTTTGCGGTCCTGTTTCTAGTAAGGGCATGTCTAATGCATAGCCCCAGCGTGATGCCCCGCAGGCCATGTAGGATGAGATGTCAGGAGAAATAGGTTTAGATGGTGTAGTGGGATCTTCTGGAGGCGGGTGCTTGGGGAGAGAAATTGGGGTCCAGTAACCCTAAATCATAAATTGCCGAGTTTTTTAGCATAAGTCGAATGTAATTTATCGGGTACTCAGCTTACATAAGTGTAAGCCGAGTACCATCCAAAACGTACACGGCGACTGCAGGACCCTTGGCTTAGACAACTGTATGCCAAGTACATGCAAAAAAAAAAAAACTCTCGGCGTAAACTGAGATCTCGGCATATTCCACGAAAAACACCCGGCTTACACGTGAACGTCGGCAAAGCAACTGCCATGTGGCCATTCTCTCTGCACTTAATGGCTCATGTGACGGTGCTCGATATAAGCCGAGTACACTCCAACCGCACCCTTTCTTTTTTTAAATGCCAAACCCTTCGCCGAGTGACCGACATAAAGCGCTCGACTTCTATTTGGATATTATCCCACCCACACCCCTTTCGTCTTCCTTTTATAACGCACGACACCGCACCTCAACCACATCGCACCCCTGCCGTCCTCCTCCGCCTCAACCCCACCGCGCCGCCTCGGGCCAAGCTCGCGACCGGCCGCACCACCGCCAGCATCTCCATCCCACCGACCACCACCGCAACCGTTGTCATCTCGGGCTCCATCAGCTAGACACCGGCCGTCGCCGGCAACCTCGACGCTGGCCCAACTAGACGCCGATCGACTGACCTCCCACATCCAACCGAGGTGAGCTCTAGCTCCACTTCTTTCCATGTTTTTTTTTCTATATTTTTAGGAATAATACGGATCACTTGCTATGTTATATATGTGGATGGTATGAATCTAGCTAGATAGGTTTAATTTTAGGGTTTGTGTGGGCGACATATATATGCATGGATGCAATTGGATCGATGATCGATATAGTATGGATGGAAATTTCATATAGATATATGATGGATTATATGGATAATATGGATGTGTGAGTTTAGCAATATTGATTAAAAAAATTGATATGGATGATCGGATTTTTGTTTTTGTTTTCTTCATGTACGATACTCCCTCCATTCCACAATGTACTGCATATAGATTTTTCTCAAAGTCAAAGTTTGCCAACTTTGACCAAGTTTATAGAGAAAATTGTCTACATCTACATTATCGGAAATGTACATTATAAAAATATAACTCATGATGTATCCAACAATATGCATTTGGTATTATAGATGTACCTATTTTCTCTATAAAAATGGTCAAAGTTTGCATAGTTTGACTTTTAGAAAAATCTATAGGCACTACAACATTTTACAATTTGTATAATATTAGGTCAATTGATGTGCGTAGTAGAGTTTAGGAATATTGATTACAAAATAGAAGGGAAAAGGAAAGATAAAAAATTGAAAGAAATCTAAAAAGAACGAGAAATTAGTACTAAAAAATTGCTATCGTCTTTTGTTACAGGCAGGGGCTTGCTTGCAGCAACGAGCGCACAGTGTCGCGTGCCTGCAACAGCAGTCGTCTCCCGGTTATTTATAAAAGAAGGAAACTATCTTCTGACAAATCAAGTACTTGTGCCTAGAGCCTAGAGAGTATAAACATGACATATTGGCCAAGATTCAGAGATTTGTATAATTAATAAGGCTGCTGAACACAATCAAAACAGAAATACTCCGTGTAACATAACTAACTAGAGTTTATTTCAATACACAAATACTCCCTCCGGTCCGGTGTATAGGGCTCACTACCAATTTCTATTTGTTCCAAAACACCTCAAGAATAAGGCCCGCTAGAATTAATTAGCCTAATTAATCACCCTCGCTCTCCCACGTGAATTAACTCCTGGACGCCACATTTCCTTTTTCTTCGGTGGTGTTGGTTTCACACGCATGCAGGTGTGAACACGGCTATGTGGCTGCATGGCGATTAAAAAAAATATGCGTTCACTCAGCTCCTTCACGCGCATGCAGATGTGAACAGAGCTGCATGGCTGCATGGCGATTTAAAAAAAACTAACCGAGGCTAGCTCGGCTCCTTCACATGCATGCAGATGTGAAAACTAGTCTGCATCGTTGCGTTCGTTCGCCTCTTCCATGCGGACACAAATAGTGGCAAAACCCTACCGCGGCAGAGAAAAACTTCAAATATTTTCAGGCAAAGTCCAAATATTACATGAATTAAAATACTAAAACTTGATGTCCAAAACAATTGCACACATTTCATACTCCAACTAGCTATCGAGAACAAGTCCAAAATATCCTACGGAGTAGGAACAGTGTTAAGCCACTATATTGCCGCATCAACGTAGTCCTTGTCAATTGTCAAACGGACCGGCAATTTTCCTTGTTTCTCAAGTGCTTTTTTCTTCATGTGTGGTACATCATAATGAATCGTGCCCTTCTTGCGTATGATCTCCCTCATGCAAGCTTGGTGGCTCAAGAATATCCTACAAGATCAAGCAAATAATGTGTTAATTTCTTATGTAATGAAACTTTAACAAGTTAAAATGATCCAAAGGGACGAACCTATTAAGTTTTTCATGTGGATATTCGGCTAAAGATTGGTTAACTTTAGCAAGAATTTCGGCAAGAGTCTTGGGCATTTTTTTCGCGAACATAGATTGGATTGAGGCAAACCAACCAAGATCTAAAATGTTTGTGTCCGGTGAATTAGGTGGTTGATAAACCATCCTAATGTGCCAACCACCTCTAGCGGCCTCTGTAAGAAACACTGGATCATCGGGCTGTATATGCGTTCTCGCATTATCTTGTTGAATATAGATTGTGTTGTTTCTATCCCAGGCCGGCCACTTAGCTTTTATAGCTGGTAGCACAAAGTTACATAAATACTCCCTGTTTTTAGCCCTGTCTACATCCGTGCAAGGCTTGATCTCCCAATCTCCCTTCTTCCTATTGCAAATAAAATGATTTTTTGTTAGTGTGGAAACATAATCAAGAAAATGTTGCGAGATAAAAAAAAATTTGAACAAAACTAACCTATTAGCGCTTTTCTTTTGTGCTTGAACCCATTCAACATAGGCCCACACCCCAATCTTTCCATCAAAAATGCAATTTCCTTGGGCATCATATCTTGGTCTAGCCATTGCCGATAGAAACATTATCTTCTGGATATGACCCTTATTCTTAGTCTCTCTCTTTGGGGCTTCCTCTCTATGGCTCAAATAGACATTTTCTTTCTTCTTGATTCGATAGAACCACTTCTCATCAATATGGACGACATTGAACCCGGCCTTGAATGTGGGTTTGTCTTGGAATGTTGAAGGCTCAATATTTTGAAGACAATAGGCCACACGTTCCTTCATGTTCTCTACTGTCAACATGGGCTTGAGTTCACTCGTTACCCTTCTTATTTGCTTCTCCTTTAACCTACACACGCAAAAGAAAAATATTGTAAAGATGTGAATTTTGGCATAATGTAGAATACATTAAAACATGAAAATGATTATGAGAATACCTCCGAAAAATAGTGGTCTTTGGCATGTTCATATTTTCCGCTAGTTGTCTTAGAGTGGTGCGCTCCGTAGTAGGGATAGCCTCCAATGCTTCAATGTCCAAATTGATCTTCTTCCTTCCACACTTCATCTTCCTCATGCACTTCACGTTGTTTATGCCACCTCCTTTTAATCCTTGTCTCCAAATCCTTGTGACCACCCTCCTTGGACATTTTGCCAATTCTGCAACCACAGCTGAAACTCCACGTTTCATTTTTGTGGACGTTCCATTGCGTTGCAAAATCCATGAGTATATTTGGCGCTTTTCTTCCACGCTATAAAACTTCCTTGTAGATTTATTTGCTAGGACATCTACAGAAATCAAAAGGCAAAAGCACATTTTAGATGCATGTACATAGTTAAATTACTGTGAAAGAGTAAAAAACAGAAAGAAAATTCTTTTTAAAGAACATTTTTCAAAATAGAATTACTTACTCAAATCGATAGTACGCGAAGGATTTGGTTGTACTGGCTGTTGGCTAGGAGGATACTCATCAGCGTTTTCAAAATTAGGATTATATCCCTCGCCGCGGTAGCCGCCACCGGAGGAATTGTTGTTCACACCTAAGCCGCTGCCACTCGCATCAACATCTGGTAAGATAAACCATAAAATTTTCATGTAAAAGTTATGGAAAATGTAAACAAAATGATTTCACAAACTTACTCAAGCCGAACCCCCTTCTCCCACCTTGCTCACTACTCTCGCCTTGCACAAACGTTGAGCTGCCGATCCCATCTACACAAACAGTACATTGTTCTAAGCATGAACGGCATCTAAATTTTTTGCCTACATATTAAGAATGAAAGCACCTAAACATATACTGTTCATCAATCCAGCAGCTTGCATGTGTGCTTGTGTAGCTAGCTTTGCACTACGTACGTGGGTTACCTTCTCGTGATTTGATTCAAAACCAACATAAACATGAACATGGCCGAACATACCATTGTTGCCGCCGAAGCCCTGGAAGAAGCCAGACGAGGTGTCGATGCGGAAGCCGCCGCCAAGATTCAAAGAAGGGGCCACGGTAACGACGCTGCTTGCCCGAGATGCTGTCTGACGACGGCTCAGTCCAACTCGCCGCAAGGCCCGAACTGGCTCACCGCCGTCGACGTTGCCAGCGCCGCTCCCGCTGGCTGTACCGGCGCCGCTCCCGCTCGATGTACCAGCGCCGCTCGCGCGCGCAGTCCCGGCCGCGGTGCCGCTTGAGAATACGGTGCCGATCCTGCCGACGAGGGAGGAACCGTGCGGCCGCATGAGCCCGACACGACGTAGAGGGAAAGCCGGGGAGGCAACGGAACGCACCGAAGATTGATCACCGAGCGGTGGCGTGAACGGCGCTGCCCATAGGCCTACTAGACCTAGAGCTGGCGGCCGCCGCGGTGCATTTTGTTGGCCTGTCGCCATTGATGGAAAGTGAGAGAGAGGAGATGAACTGGATGAAGACGAGAAGTGAACAGACGGAGTACTTAAGGGCGGAACTGGGGCTGCCGATGGCGCGGTCGTTTTGGAAATCAAACGAAGATTTGGCGCCGTTCTTGAAAGGTTTTGGAGGAAGGAAAAGATTTGGCGCCGTTCTTGGAAGGTTTTGGAGGGAGGAAGGAGAAGATTTCGCGCCATACTTGGAAGCTTTGGAGGGAGAAGATTTCACGCATGCATAACAGCAGCGGTGGGCCTCAACGGCGCTTCGGTTGCCATCCTTAAAAGCGGGAATTAACTAAAAGCTCCTAACTACTCGCTGATTGGTGGAGACGTACCAGAAGAGGAGATCGATCGTAGCCAGTAGAAATTCACCTTGGTCGCGCTGCCCTTCCTAGCAAGCCCTATACACCGGAACGGAGGGAGTAGTTACATATCTGATCCATTCATAAATACTAGTTAGACAATCAATAAACCAGTACTAGTAAAACAGGGTATGATGCACAAATAGTTAAATATCTGACTCATACATAAATAGTTAAATATCAAATAGTTAAACAAGGTCCGACAACACCTCCGGAGCGCGCCACGACATGGACGGTGCGGGCAGCAGTTCTGGCACGGGGGGTGACACCTCCGGTGCGGGTGGTTCTTCGAGCACGGCCGGCAACGAGGAAGAACCGGTCGACGTCATGAACGGCGAGGGCATTGATCTCAGTAAGTTTTTAGCTCCATTTATGTGTTTGCTTCGGTTTTGCATGCGTACTCGTTAAGGTTGCCATGTTAGAGGTTGCATTATTTCATACTCTCTTTGATGGTTAGGGAGTACATAGTCTATAGTTAGCTGATGGTTAGCCTAGTTACTCATGCACAACAAGTGACAAAACGGATGTGAGTAATGTGAAACAGTAGTTGTGAAGTTCAACGGTAAGCAATGAACTAAATATTGTGACCTCTAAATTTTTTGCCTACATATTAAGAATGAAAGCACCTAAACATATACTGTTCATCAATCCAGCAGCTTGCATGTGTGCTTGTGTAGCTAGCTTTGCACTACGTACGTGGGTTACCTTCTCGTGATTTGATTCAAAACCAACATAAACATGAACATGGCCGAACATACCATTGTTGCCGCCGAAGCCCTGGAAGAAGCCAGACGAGGTGTCGATGCGGAAGCCGCCGCCAAGATTCAAAGAAGGGGCCACGGTAACGACGCTGCTTGCCCGAGATGCTGTCTGACGACGGCTCAGTCCAACTCGCCGCAAGGCCCGAACTGGCTCACCGCCGTCGACGTTGCCAGCGCCGCTCCCGCTGGCTGTACCGGCGCCGCTCCCGCTCGATGTACCAGCGCCGCTCGCGCGCGCAGTCCCGGCCGCGGTGCCGCTTGAGAATACGGTGCCGATCCCGCCGACGAGGGAGGAACCGTGCGGCCGCATGAGCCCGACACGACGTAGAGGGAAAGCCGGGGAGGCAACGGAACGCACCGAAGATTGATCACCGAGCGGTGGCGTGAACGGCGCTGCCCATAGGCCTACTAGACCTAGAGCTGGCTGCCGCCGCGGTGCATTTTGTTGGCCTGTCGCCATTGATGGAAAGTGAGAGAGAGGAGATGAACTGGATGAAGACGAGAAGTGAACAGACGGAGTACTTAAGGGCGGAACTGGGGCTGCCGATGGCGCGGTCGTTTTGGAAATCAAACGAAGATTTGGCGCCGTTCTTGAAAGGTTTTGGAGGAAGGAAAAGATTTGGCGCCGTTCTTGGAAGGTTTTGGAGGGAGGAAGGAGAAGATTTCGCGCCATACTTGGAAGCTTTGGAGGGAGAAGATTTCACGCATGCATAACAGCAGCGGTGGGCCTCAACGACGCTTCGGTTGCCATCCTTAAAAGCGGGAATTAACTAAAAGCTCCTAACTACTCGCTGATTGGTGGAGACGTACCAGAAGAGGAGATCGATCGTAGCCAGTAGAAATTCACCTTGGTCGCGCTGCCCTTCCTAGCAAGCCCTATACACCGGAACGGAGGGAGTAGTTACATATCTGATCCATTCATAAATACTAGTTAGACAATCAATAAACCAGTACTAGTAAAACAGGGTATGATACACAAATAGTTAAATATCTGACTCATACATAAATAGTTAAATATCAAATAGTTAAACAAGGTCCGACAACACCTCCGGAGCGCGCCACGACATGGACGGTGCGGGCAGCAGTTCTGGCACGGGGGGTGACACCTCCGGTGCGGGTGGTTCTTCGAGCACGGCCGGCAACGAGGAAGAACCGGTCGACGTCATGAACGGCGAGGGCATTGATCTCAGTAAGTTTTTAGCTCCATTTATGTGTTTGCTTCGGTTTTGCATGCGTACTCGTTAAGGTTGCCATGTTAGAGGTTGCATTATTTCATACTCTCTTTGATGGTTAGGGAGTACATAGTCTATAGTTAGCTGATGGTTAGCCTAGTTACTCATGCACAACAAGTGACAAAACGGATGTGAGTAATGTGAAACAGTAGTTGTGAAGTTCAACGGTAAGCAATGAACTAAATATTGTGACCATTTATCCGGATCAAATGTATCGGGTACATACTCACCTCGTCGGTTGTAGTTTTCGGAGTCCGGAATATGTACCACTTGTTGGGGTGGATACATCTCTGTTACGTCGTCAATGAAGACGCCTTCTTCCTCCTCATCGGTGTCAAGGTCGTCTTCCTTGCTGACGAGCAGCACCTGTGCATGTTTGGTCTCCTTCTCTACGTGAAGCCACTTTCCTAATGCACTCAGAGATCTCATGCTCCATGCCGGCATCTTCTCCGACAACTGTACCGTGCCCTTGACGGTGAAGTCTGCAACCTGTACGTCGACGGCGCCTAGCTGCTGGTCTTCTGTCTCCGCGTCGGAGTCGACAAGACCGGTGATGAAATCGACGCCGTTGTGGCAGACCGCAGCTGCGGCTGCCGTGTCGCTGCCTGCAGCCCTACCGTCTCCGATGCTTGAAACAGAGCTGCGGCCGTTGCTTCCCGCCCAGCTGCCGACACCGCTTGAAACGTAGCTGCCGTCGCCTGCAGCCAAGCGTCCACCGCCGCTTGAAACAGAGCCGCCGTGGCCTGCAGCCCAGCGTCCGCCGCTGCTTGAAACCGAGCCGCCGCCTGCATCCGACTTGTTGCCATCGACACCTGTAGCCCAGCCTCCGCTGCCGCTGCCTCCACTAGCCATAGGAGAAGAAGAAGATGATGGGATGGACGAGGGAGGAAGAAGGAGAGAAGAAGGAGATGAGCAGACGCAAGCAATGAATAGGAAACGGAGGGGAAGTAGGAAGTAGCTAGCGTCTTTATCACTGCATGCATGCAGGTTTGCTTGTACGAGGAGCCCTCATTAATTTTTGCCTCGTTTTGTGTTGGTGGCCTTGTATTGATGCAATTTGTATTTTTCATTGTGGCCTTGTATAAGGGAATGGAGGGAGTAACAAGAATGGTTCTGGTAGTAACACAGATGCTGAAAAAGAAGATGATCAGCCATCCACTTATATAGTTCCTGATCCTCATTTTCATGATTTTGATAAGGATCGTACCGAGGAATCTTTTCAGAGTGGTCAAGTTTGGGCTTCGTATGGTGACAAAGATGGTATGCCTCACTGTTATGTGCTCATTAAGAAACGTCTGCCCATATCTCCATTTAAGCTCACAATAAGCTTTCTCAACGGCTCAAGGTCGAGCAGTGAATTTGGGTCTTTCGACTGGATTTCATCTGGTTTAAGGAAGTCGTGTGGTGATTTTAGGAGTGGCATATATGTAACTAGCAGTGCACTCAACACATTCTCTCACCAGATTAAATGGGAGAAAGGTCCACGTGGGATAATCCGAATTTATCCACGGAAAGGCGACATATGGGCCGTGTACCGAAACTGGTCACCTGATTGGAATGGAGATACTCCTGATAATGTGATGCAAGTCTATGATCTGGTTGAGGTGCTGGATGATTACGATGATGAGCACGGCATTTATGTCACCCCATTGATCAAGGTTGCTGGATTCAGAACGGTTTTTCGACGCTGCCCGGATGGGTATGCCATCAAGAGGATTATCAAAGAAGAGATGCTTCGATTTTCACACCAGGTTCCTTTTTACATGATGACAGGGGAAGAAGCTCCAGATGATGCCCATGGGTTGCTATGAGGTAGACCCAGCTGCTCTTTCTAAAGAGCTCCTTGAGGAGATCACAGAGGCAGTGGAGGAGAGTAACGAGATACCAGGAGAAGAAGCTCTTTAGTGCCCCCAAAGATGGTTGTGAGCTACTCCGAGCTGCTACCTCTGATCAAGTTCAAAGGAAAACTGAAACAGTGGAGAAAGGCAATGCTGATGAAAACATTGAATTATGCTGATCATTAGATGCCTTCTATGTTTCTTGACCTGCCATCTGTACTGAATATTTGTTGGCATGTTGTACCTTGTATGTTTTCCTAGCTTTTATTTCTCTTGAACATGAATTTTGTTGTAATTGAACTAGTATGGGGCTAACAATTCTGTGTTGTAATTGGGTAGCTTGGACATGAATTTATTGTGATGACTATGCCTTTTTAGTAGCTACCTCTACTTTTTATAGGTGGAGAACCAAAGTTAAGTTTGTGCGAGCTTCTCTGTGAATGATATTCTACCATGCATGCGATATCCTGTGCATGTATTCACCGTCTGTTGTTACTTTGAGATTCATGCCACGCTTTCTAGGTTGTGACAAAATTTGTTTTGTTTCTTAGTGTTACATATTTCATTCTGGTATTTTTTTTTCCTCATTGCAAAGTGTATCATAATGTTTCATTATGTACTAACAAATAAGAGTGCACTTGTTTAAGGTCAGATTTGCTGGTATAGAATGAAACATTACAATACACTTTGAAACATTCTAAAAAAACGCAACATTATGTAAGTACCCAAAGATGAACCTCATCAGATGGATCTCCGCGGTTAACTGTTGGCATTTTCTGGCTAAACGCTCCCGCCGGTTCATGAAGGGATGGGGTGCTAACCTTGGCAGAGATCTCAAGGTCCGCAAGGCTGGCCTGCTCTTCGAGATTCAGCTCCTGGATCTTAAGGCCAATGGGGTAGGCATATCTTCGGAAGAATGGGCGATCCACTATAATCTTGAGGACGAGCTCCTCAAAATCTATTGTAAAGAAGAGACCTATTGGCGCCATAAACTGGGTACTTTTTGGGGACGCCAACACGGGGTACTTCCAAGCTATTGCCGACGAAAGGAGGCGTAGATGTACTATTCCCCTTTTATGGGATGGTGATTGTTACTTCCAGGACCCCGTGGATATTAGGGCGCATGCCGACGGGTTTTATACTCAGTTATTCTCCAAGGTCGCTAGGGGTGGCACCTCCCTCGCCGAACGTATTTGAACAGGGAATAGTCTGGTTTAGAGAACAACTTACTACTAGCCCCTTTCAAGGAGGCCGAAGTCGCGGCGATCATCAAGTCCATGAACCCGGCATCGGCTCCGGGTCCGGACGGCTTGCCAATGCACTTTTTCCAAGCTTCCTAGGGAACGATATCCTGGCTCTTTTTTGGGAATTCTTCCAGGGGGTGATCGACATTTCCCGCCTTAAGTATGGGATAATATCGCTCATCCCCAAAATCCTTGGAGCGACTGATATCCATCATTTCCGTCCGTTAACGGTCATTAATGTTATCTTTCGGATCCTTGCTAAAGGGTACGCCAGTAGGGCGGCCCTTATAGCAGATAGGATTACCCAGCTGAATCAGACCGCCTTCATTAAAGGGAGATTCATTCTAGATGGGATCCTCGTTCTCCATGAGGTCATCCACGAAGTCAAGAGAAAACACCTCAAAGCGGTATTTTTTAAAATTGATTTTCACAAAGCTTACGACACCGTCCATTGGTCCTTCCTGAGGGAGGTTCTCATCCGGAAAGGTTTTGACACCCATTGGATTGCTAGGGTTATGCAACTCGTCTCTAGTGGTAGAACAACAGTTAACATAAATGGTGAAACCGGTCCATACTTCGGCACCTCTCGTGGGGTACGTCAGGGTGACCCCCTATCACCATTTCTGTTTAACTTGGTAGTTGATGCGCTCGCAGCTATTCTTGATGCGGCGAAGCATGCGGGGCATATTAGGGGAATATGCCCCTATCTTATTAGGGGAGGTGGAATTACCCACCTCCAATATGCGGATGATACCATCCTTATGGTGGAGGGATCGGACACGGGTATCCAAAACGTCAAATTTCTGCTACTCTGTTTTCAGGAGATGTCGGTGCTAACCATCAACTTCACTAAGAGTGAGGTAATGGTGCTTGGATACTCTGACATGATAAGCAGAGAATTGCGAACCGACTAAATTGCCGCCTAGGGTCTTTCCTGACATCTTATCTGGGGATGCCAATTAGTGACTCCAGGTTGTTAGTTAAGCACCTACGCTTGACGGTGGCGAGAGTTCATCATAGGGTTGAGCCATGGCAGGGAAGATGGTTATCGAAAACGGCCCGTGATGTGCTCATTAACTCATCTATGATCAACCTGCTTATGTACTTGATGGGATCCTATAGTCTTCAGGAATCCCTTCACCATGATATTGCAAAGTTCCAATCCCGGTTATTCTGGGCGAGAAAGGGAGACAAGCAAAAGTATCATATGGTCAAATGATCGGAAATTTGCAAACCCAAGGACCAAGGGGGCCTGGGAATAATTTCCTCCAAGTGGATGGATATCACACTGCTATCTAAATGGCTTTGGCGGATTGCAACCAGAGAAGGGGGTCTCTGGTTGGATATCATCCGAGCAAAATATTTGCAAGGCCAACATCTAGTGTTCGCTCTGCGAACTGGAGGATCTCAATTCTGGCAATCCGTAATCCAGCTGCTTCCGGTGCTCCGAATTGGATCGTCTATCACGGTGGGCTCGGGGACGAATACCATTTTTTTGGTTGGACCTCTGGTCGGGCCAACAGCCTTTCGCCTCTAGGTTCCCCAATATCTTCAGTATATGCACACTCCCGCACATAACTGTAGAGGCTGCCCTCATGAATCTCGATAACCTATCCTTCCGTCGGATGTTTCGCCCCGTAGAAAGGGGCCAATGAAAGGAACTATTAGAGTGTGTGGCCGTACACATGCCTACCTTAGACCAGGATGCCATGGGTTGTCACCTGGAACCAAATGGTCTCTTCTCCTCTCGGTCCATTTATAGATACCTGGTGGCTACTCCGGGACCAGAGGAATTGAATCTCCTGCGGG
Source organism: Elymus sibiricus (assembly GCA_039707655.1). NCBI lineage: Eukaryota > Viridiplantae > Streptophyta > Magnoliopsida > Poales > Poaceae > Elymus > Elymus sibiricus. The sequence goes on from CM077664.1 coordinate 22,999,557, forward strand.
AGATCAAATTGCCCCTCAAAATTCGTATCTTCCTTTGGCAATTAGTCCGTGGCCGCCTCCCCTCAGGGATTGAGGTACTCAAGCGTAATGGCCCTGGCGATGGTCAGTGCCTTTTGTGTGAGGTTCCAGAAGATTCGAATCACATCTTCTTCACTTGCCCCTCGGCTCGGTTTCTTTGGAATTGACTTCGTGAGGTGGTGGGTGGCAGGTGGTGCCATGACAATCTCCCAGACTTGTTTTGGGAGGTTCAAACCCACCAACCTTCCATTCGTCCGACCCTTTGGGTGGTAGTTGGGGTGCTATCATGGACATTATGGACTTGTTGGGATGATTGAACATGTGATCGCACTTCGGGGCGACTGATGCTATTTATAAATTGTGTGGATTTCTGCAGCTATGGCGGCTGCTTAGCAAGCGGCATGCTCGGCAGGCCATCGACAAGATCTCCTTGGACCTTCGCTCCATCGCCTCGCGTCTTGCGCCGCCGCCCCCTTCATGGCCCTAACCGCCCCTCCACCGCCTCCCGAGCCGGATTAGCTACCTAGTTTTATTTCAGGGGATGTTGTGCTGAGCCCCTAGCAAGCCTATTTATTTTATGCTCCCTCTCGCTACTTGAACTCCTCTCTGTATGAACCTTGTTGTTGGTTGTTGGCCATTGCTTTATAATAGAGAGTTAAATACATTGAGGGTGCCTCAACTTGTCCGTCGCGGTCACTTTGGTACCTAAACTTGTAAAATACACGAAACAAATGATGCAACTTGTCCGGTCATGTAAATACGGTGCCTCCTTCCGTATTCAGGCGTACGCCCTGCCCATGTGGCGTGCCATAGTGGCGGTGGCCCACATGTCGGTGGTTGAGAGCGAGGAGGAGCTGGGTGTCCCGTGCACGAGGATTGTTTTTACGGAAACCCCCTTCATATTTTATTTAATCATCCAGGAAAGCCCTCATATACAGTGTATGCTAGCAAAAATAACGTTGAAAAAAACTGCGTAGAGGTTTGTTTTGAACCTAGAACCTCTAGTTAGTACGCTGGATAGAGAGGATTAGAACCCGGGACCTCCAGGTTAATTGCCTGGACGAGCTGGCCACCTGACTGAACTACGTTTTGTACACTGACTATAAGCTAGTAAGCTATCTATAGACAAATTCTACGTATCGCTTTGCAATTTTCCTGATGCGTTCTCTACCATATTTTTTTCCAATTTCCTGTTTAGTTTTCAAGATACATAAAGCCTCTATAAAAAATACAATTATTTTGTATTTTCAATATGTATTCTATTTTCATTATTGTGTACCTTAAAGAGGTAAACGTGGATTTTTTTTTTCTAAAATTAATGTGGATTTAAACAGTTCACCGTGTATTAACAACTAATGTCTCAATTTAAGCATCATATGTGACTAAAAACAATTATGTATCATATTTTGGGACCACAACCACCCACAACTATTGTGTTTCTTCATTGTATTTTTAAAATAATTTTTATGGCAACATTGTATTTTTAAAATTGTTGAATGTGTATTAAAAATTATTGCGTAATAATAATAAATACTAGAAATATATTAAACCATGTTTGTCGAAATGTAGGAATAAATTTACACAAGAAATTTTAATACACGTTGAATATTTTCTAAAAATATGTTGAACATTTTTTAGATAGTACATGTTGTCAGTTTTTCAAATGCATACAAAAAAATCGGATATATGTTTACAAGTTTTTAATGCAATTGTAATTTTTTCTTACATTTCTTTCTTTCAAATGGGAAAAATAATACCAAAAGAAAAAATTAACATGGACCTGAAATAAAATGAAAAGATATTTGGAGCGCCATATATATAAAAAAAATCGCTTGAAGAGGAACACGGGAGTCTATATATAAAATTCGAGCTCGTGAATATCAACAATTTAGAAATTGGCTTGGTGGATAGCTAGTACAGGCTAAGCAACGTCCGTCCGTGAGGTCCCAAGATTTATCCTCTATGGAGTCATTTATTTTGTTGTTCGAATTTGAGGGCTGTCTATTACAAGATTAAATTAATACCCAGGGTTTCTTCTGAAAAAATCAATCACGCAGCTTACCCAGCCTCTCCTCGTTCTTAGTCACTGACATGTGGGCCACCGGCACGCTGGCATGCCATATGGCAGGGTGTACACCCGAATACAGAAGGAGGCACCATATTTGCACAACCGAACAAGTTGTAGCACCAGTTTCGTGTATTTTACAAGTTTAGGTACCAAACTGACCGTGACAGACAAGTTAAGACACATTCAGGGTATTTAACTCTATAATATAAAGCGGAGGAAACCCTTTATCGTCGATTATGTAAGTACATTGAAACAAGACAAATGTTGCCAAAAATCAAAAAACATGTCATGAACCTCAAAGCAATGATCAGACGGTGGATGCATGTCACCGGATACCCCGTGCATGATACAAAAAGCACAAGTATAGAGAAATTTCTTGTTAGAAGAAAGCAGTTAAACATTCGGTAGGATCAGAGTTCAAGTAGTACCAACTTGGAGATTTCATCAACCTGGCAGGCACATATAAGCCATTTCTTCCCCCGCAAAAATATATATATATATATATAAGCCATTTTTTTTTCTTTTTTTTTGCGGGAAAGATACAAGCCATTTCAGAACCGCATATATACTAACCTTGTGAAGGCATCCATTTTAGAACCTCTACATGGCAGCACCACAGCATTTGCTAGATAAATATGGATCCTTTGAAAAGTATATACTCCATATAAAAACCCTCCTCGTGGAACATGGGCCATATTTTGACCAAGTTTGCGGTTCTAAGCTTGCATCCTCTACTATATATGATATGATGAAATACTATACTAATGCTGTCAGTCAACCAGGGAGGCACATCAGTTGAGGTGAAGACAGAGACATATATTGGCAATAAGAAGAGGGAAACCGGCGGGCCGGAAGAAGAGCAGCGTACATGGCAGCCGCCGTGAAGGTGAAGGTGTACGGGGCAGCCAGGTCTTGGAACATAGCCAGGGTGCTCTTGATCCTGGAGGAGGCTGGGGTCGAGTACGAGGTTGTCGCCGTCGACTTCGCCGCCGCCGAGCACAAGAGCCCCGCCCACCTTGTCAGGAACGTATGTACTCTAGCCTCTCTGGGTCTTCTATGTATCCTACTTTGTTTTTTTAGTGTCTAACCAACGTCTAGCTGAATTTCAATCCGGTAACAGTCAGATTTCCATCCTTTAGTAGCATGTAAGATCAGTTAGTAACACAACGATCATCGAGATTGACGGGGTCGACCGGATAAAAATTCTGAATGACGACAGACTGAAATATCAGCTAGCTGGAAGATAGCAAGGGTGTTTGTTTCCTTTTAGCGTTGATGTTGCTGATTAGCAGCTAAGTGATACATGTGTGTGTGGTTTTTCTCTTTTCACAGCCATTTGGTCAGGTACCAGTCTTGGAGGATGGTGATTTCTGCCTCTGGGGTAAGAAACTTCATGAGCAAATTTTCTACTGAAATCAAACATATTTCAAGCCTTGCTTTCTCACCAATATATTGCAGAGTCGCGCGCGATCATGAAATATATATGTCGCAAGTACAAGCCCGAGTTTCTCAGGGTCGGCAACCAGGAGCTGGAGGGATCAGCAATGGTGGACGTGTGGATGGAGGTGGAGGCCCACCATTACAGTCCTATAATGGATGCTATCGTCATGGAGATCAGGATCCGGCCGATCTTTGGGCAAAGAGTAGACGAGAGGGCCGTGGAGGACAACATCGAGAAGTTAAAGAAGGTGCTGGAGGTGTATGAGGCGAGACTGTCAAGCTCCAGGTACCTGGCTGGTGATTTCATCAGCCTCGCGGACCTCAACCATGTGTCCACCATGTTGTGCCTAGGGATCACTACGTACGGGTCGGTTCTCGATGCGTACCCACGTGTGAGGGCATGGTGGGATGACCTGAGGGCCAGGCCGGCAGTGAGGAAGGTGTCTGACCTAATGAATCCATCCATGAAGAATGATCTGAAATGATTTAGTTGGCAGCACGTTAGCGTCATTTTGTGTAGTATTTTTGGGGAGAAGGAAGTTCTATTACGTTGCCCAAGGTATGTCTTATGGGTGTTGGAAGTTCACAAGCATCGCTCTTTGATTTCCATCTTTTGATTTGTGGTAATTTTTTAATAATTTATTTGACTATGTGTGCTGTGTGGCTTACTACTCTGCTTGTGATTTCTTATGGTGTATTGGGACTATTGTGATATTCTTAGCTTTGTTGATAATGGATCTATATATCTTTCTGATTTTTGCATCTGGGGCAAAAAACATTAGGAAACATCTTTCGCAAACACATATTTCCATCTAGCAAATATATAGCAATTCCATCGACCAAGCTAGAATACATGAACTTGTTATCACTTTACGGATTTAGCCATAGTATTTCTTAGATGAACTTCATGGGCAAAATTTTCTATTGAAATTGAACCTGCTATGGAAGGCCCACCAGGCAGCCACTGCAACGGGCGCAAACCCGCGACGACACATTGGTGCCCTTTAGCTAAGTGTGCAAAGGGACTGCCTGCACCCTCATATGAGCACCACCCTGTTACCAGGTTTTTTCAAAGAATATGCTTACAAAAAAATGAACATATACCAAAAAATACATACAACATATGTATACTCCAAAGAACTAGCCATGGACATTGGTGCGTTGAAGCTTGCTATCCATGTGCCAGAACCATGAGTTGGTTACGAGATCTTATGGGTTTCAGCTCTAGCCTACCCCAACTCGTTAGGGACTAAAGGCTTTGTTGTTGTTGTATATGTATACTCCAAATTCAAAAGCACCCAAACCAGTCAATACACGCAGAAACCAATTGATTTCCTCACAACATTCTGTTTGGCTGGCACTACACTGCTGGTTCTCAAAACGATTATCAGTAGTACTCCCTCCGTCCCATAATATAAGAGCGTTTACCATATTCGGTTTTTGACACTCCGTTTGGCGATTGTGTATAATATTTACCGCTAGATGATAGTAACAAATTCACACAAAGTTAACCATGGTAAATATGGCATTTGGAGAGTGTATCTGCCTGCCATTGCCATGGATGCAAGGATGGATGGAAGTTTCTTCTATCTCTCCCCTCTCTGCTCAGGCGTGAGGCCTCCCTTGCCACAGGTGGGGCACTTCCTCATCCCAAACCCCTGGCAGTCGAAGCACCTGAACCATATCCCATAATTAATACCAGCAGTTTAGCCACACAAACACTAACAAGTGGTATTCCTAGCACAAAAAATATATCATATCATCATGGCTTAACATTTCTCTTTTTAATTAATCAGAAAAAAAATCTCTTTTAATTAATCAGAAGAAAAAAAAACATACTTCCATCTCTCGAAAATGTTGCCGTTCTTCTTGTTCCTGCCAGTCCCCTGCACCCATCAACAAATCAGCCAATTAGTTACTTTGCTCCAATGAAAAACACCTTCAGAAGACAAGACATGCATGGCAGCAGCAATCAGAAAAAACTGGTCTTGCCTTGCAGCCTTCACATTCCACTGCGCCCTTCCCCTTGCATGTCTTGCAGCCTGCAGCTACCTGAACAACAGAAGCAGACGATGGTTTCTCAGCAGCACTTGCAATCTTGAGGCAGCACAGCTAGAAACAGCTGCGGTCAAGAAGAAGAACTGAAAGATTTGTGAGATTCACATACCAGTTTCACCCCAGACTTTGACGCCATGGCCGGAAGCGTCCTGGTCTTGGTCCTCACAGGCTGCCGCCACAAGAAGCTGTGATTCACAACGGAGATGAGGAGCATCGTCGCCAACAAGACTTGGGAGCTCAGCGAGCTCCCGGCCGGGCACCGCCCGATCGGCCTCAAGTGGGTCTATAAGCTCAAAAAGGACCCCCGAGGCGTGGTGGTGAAGCACAAAGCGCGGCTGGTGGCGAAGGGCTACGTTCAGCGGCAAGGCGTGGACTTCGAGGAGGTTTTCGCGCCGGTCGCGCGCATGGACTCGGTGCGCGTCCTCGTCGCGCTCGCGGCACACCATGGCTGGCAGGTACACCATATGGACGTAAAGTCCGCTTTCTTGAATGGTGACCTGCTTGAGGAGGTTTACGTGCAGCAGCCACCGGGGTACGCCGTGGCCGGCCAGGAGGGCAAGGTGTTGCGCCTCCGCAAGGCGCTGTACGGACTCCGCCAGGCGCCGAGAGCCTGGAACGCGAAGCTGGACGAGAGCTTGTGCGCGCTGGGCTTCGAGCGCTGTCCGTCGGAGCATGCGGTGTACCGACGCGGCACGGGCAGCTCACTCCTGGTCGTCGGCGTCTACGTTGACGATCTCGTCATCACCGGCGCGGCCACAACAGCGATCGACTCCTTCAAGCAGCAGATGACCAGGCTGTTCCGTATGAGCGACCTGGGCAAACTCAGCTACTACCTCGGGATCGAGGTGAGCCAGGAGCGCGACCGGATCGTGCTCGGGCAGGCGGCCTACGCCAAGCGGCTGCTGGAGCGTGCGGACATGGAGGATTGCAACCCGTGCAACACTCCCATGGAGGTACGTCTCAAGCTGAGCAAGGAGAGCTCCGCCGAGCCGGTGGACAAGACTCTGTATCGCAGCATCATCGGAGGGCTGCGGTACCTGGTACACACAAGGCCCGACATCTCGTTCGCGGTCGGGTACTTGAGCAGGTTCATGGAGAAGCCTGCCTCCGACCACTACGCCGCGGTGAAGCACCTCTTGCGGTACGTGGCGGGGACGCTGGATCACGGCTGCGCATATGGGCGTGGCGAAGGAGCACTGCAGCTAACCGGCTATAGTGACTCGGATCATGCCGGGGACACGGACGACAGGAAGAGCACTACGGGCGTGATCTTCTTCCTCGGCAGGAGCCCGGTGAGCTGGCAGTCTCAGAAGCAAAGGGTGGTGGCGATCTCCTCGTGCGAGGCCGAGTACATGGCGGCCACCACCGCTGCGTGTCAGGGCATTTGGCTGGCGCGGCTACTTAGAGAGATGCTGAACAAGGAGGCCGTACTGCCGAAGCTCCTCGTCGACAACAAGTCGGCGATCTCCCTGGCGAAGAACCCTGTCTTCCACGATCGCAGTAAACACATAGAAATCAGGTACCACTTTATTCGCGAGTGTGTGGAGCAGGGGCGGATCTACATGGACTACGTCAGGACAAGTGACCAACTGGCTGATACTCTGACGAAGGCACTTGGACGTCTCATCTTCCAGGAGCTGAAGAAGAAGATCGGAATGGTTGAAATAATTCGCCAACGTCAAGATTACGGGGGTGATTTGTTAGCTAATCTAGTCGTTGTGCTTAGGCTAGTTTATTTTTCTGTCAAATAAACAGGACGCATGAGCCGCGACGTGTGCGTGCCATGCAAGTAGCTAGCATGGGCCGGTTGGACGTAGTCACCACGATCGACCCGGTAGTCTCGCAGGTAGCTTAGGAGGCACGATCGGTTCTCGTGGGATGGCGCGAGTACGGCGGATCGTGGCGCATAGTTAGGATCGCTACCTGCCTCTTCTTCGTTGTAACAGAATAAATAGCTGAAAGAAAAAACGAGAAAAGTCGCACGTTGCACGCGACGCAAAACCAACTGTCTCCCTGTGATCGTGAGATTAGCTAGCCTAGTTTCCTAACACCGGTTGGTACTCATAGGTGGACACGCGGCCGACATGCCAAATCTGGCAGAAGATGAGTGCGCCCTTGGCGTGCACAGCATCGATGATGGGCTTCCATGCCTCGACGTGCTCCGTCGTCCAGATGCCCGGTGTATCGCGGTACCCCTGCGCCGTGTCGGAGACGCCGGTGACCTCGGTGATGAGCAGCCCGCCGGTGGTGGCGCGCTGGGAGTAGTACACGGCAGCGTGCGGCTGCGGCACGTTGCCGTACGAGCGCTGGCGGGTGAGCGGGGCCAGGACGATCCAGTGGGCGAGGTCGAGCTGGCCCATCTTGTACGGAGTCAGGAGAGGGATGGGCTCCATTGTTGAAGAGCTGAAGTTCTCTTGAGCTCCCAAAGGTTGATCAATGGCAGCAGCTGAAAGCTAGCTCGTGTGATCTGTGAAGGAGGAGGAAGAAGAAGATGCTCAGTGAGTGGAGTGGAGGTGATGGGCCTGGACATCCATTTTATAGACATTTTTTCCTCGCATGCAGTGACGTGATATGATATGTACTACTCTTATATGATATGATATGGTTATAGTGACAGCATTATTGCTAATATTAAAGTACGTGAGGAACATGGGAGGCAACCGCTGCCGCTTTAGTCGCCTGGATCGGTCGGTCACATGCATCATAGGTGAGCTAAGCAGCATGGAACAGAGAGGCGTCCTATAATATTCCACTACTAATTTCTTTGCCACCGACGATGCAACAATTTTAGCGATCACATGTCACTGCGACGCATCAAGGTCTGTGCTTTTTGACTCTTGCTAGAGAGGGACAGCGGCAGTGTATTATAAATGCTCATCCATCGCCTCATGGCTTCCTCTGCTTTGGGACGATGATGTCTACTGTTGCCAATGAAAACTAAGTTATTTTTGCGGTCCTGTTTCTAGTAAGGGCATGTCTAATGCATAGCCCCAGCGTGATGCCCCGCAGGCCATGTAGGATGAGATGTCAGGAGAAATAGGTTTAGATGGTGTAGTGGGATCTTCTGGAGGCGGGTGCTTGGGGAGAGAAATTGGGGTCCAGTAACCCTAAATCATAAATTGCCGAGTTTTTTAGCATAAGTCGAATGTAATTTATCGGGTACTCAGCTTACATAAGTGTAAGCCGAGTACCATCCAAAACGTACACGGCGACTGCAGGACCCTTGGCTTAGACAACTGTATGCCAAGTACATGCAAAAAAAAAAAACTCTCGGCGTAAACTGAGATCTCGGCATATTCCACGAAAAACACCCGGCTTACACGTGAACGTCGGCAAAGCAACTGCCATGTGGCCATTCTCTCTGCACTTAATGGCTCATGTGACGGTGCTCGATATAAGCCGAGTACACTCCAACCGCACCCTTTCTTTTTTTAAATGCCAAACCCTTCGCCGAGTGACCGACATAAAGCGCTCGACTTCTATTTGGATATTATCCCACCCACACCCCTTTCGTCTTCCTTTTATAACGCACGACACCGCACCTCAACCACATCGCACCCCTGCCGTCCTCCTCCGCCTCAACCCCACCGCGCCGCCTCGGGCCAAGCTCGCGACCGGCCGCACCACCGCCAGCATCTCCATCCCACCGACCACCACCGCAACCGTTGTCATCTCGGGCTCCATCAGCTAGACACCGGCCGTCGCCGGCAACCTCGACGCTGGCCCAACTAGACGCCGATCGACTGACCTCCCACATCCAACCGAGGTGAGCTCTAGCTCCACTTCTTTCCATGTTTTTTTTTCTATATTTTTAGGAATAATACGGATCACTTGCTATGTTATATATGTGGATGGTATGAATCTAGCTAGATAGGTTTAATTTTAGGGTTTGTGTGGGCGACATATATATGCATGGATGCAATTGGATCGATGATCGATATAGTATGGATGGAAATTTCATATAGATATATGATGGATTATATGGATAATATGGATGTGTGAGTTTAGCAATATTGATTAAAAAAATTGATATGGATGATCGGATTTTTGTTTTTGTTTTCTTCATGTACGATACTCCCTCCATTCCACAATGTACTGCATATAGATTTTTCTCAAAGTCAAAGTTTGCCAACTTTGACCAAGTTTATAGAGAAAATTGTCTACATCTACATTATCGGAAATGTACATTATAAAAATATAACTCATGATGTATCCAACAATATGCATTTGGTATTATAGATGTACCTATTTTCTCTATAAAAATGGTCAAAGTTTGCATAGTTTGACTTTTAGAAAAATCTATAGGCACTACAACATTTTACAATTTGTATAATATTAGGTCAATTGATGTGCGTAGTAGAGTTTAGGAATATTGATTACAAAATAGAAGGGAAAAGGAAAGATAAAAAATTGAAAGAAATCTAAAAAGAACGAGAAATTAGTACTAAAAAATTGCTATCGTCTTTTGTTACAGGCAGGGGCTTGCTTGCAGCAACGAGCGCACAGTGTCGCGTGCCTGCAACAGCAGTCGTCTCCCGGTTATTTATAAAAGAAGGAAACTATCTTCTGACAAATCAAGTACTTGTGCCTAGAGCCTAGAGAGTATAAACATGACATATTGGCCAAGATTCAGAGATTTGTATAATTAATAAGGCTGCTGAACACAATCAAAACAGAAATACTCCGTGTAACATAACTAACTAGAGTTTATTTCAATACACAAATACTCCCTCCGGTCCGGTGTATAGGGCTCACTACCAATTTCTATTTGTTCCAAAACACCTCAAGAATAAGGCCCGCTAGAATTAATTAGCCTAATTAATCACCCTCGCTCTCCCACGTGAATTAACTCCTGGACGCCACATTTCCTTTTTCTTCGGTGGTGTTGGTTTCACACGCATGCAGGTGTGAACACGGCTATGTGGCTGCATGGCGATTAAAAAAAATATGCGTTCACTCAGCTCCTTCACGCGCATGCAGATGTGAACAGAGCTGCATGGCTGCATGGCGATTTAAAAAAAACTAACCGAGGCTAGCTCGGCTCCTTCACATGCATGCAGATGTGAAAACTAGTCTGCATCGTTGCGTTCGTTCGCCTCTTCCATGCGGACACAAATAGTGGCAAAACCCTACCGCGGCAGAGAAAAACTTCAAATATTTTCAGGCAAAGTCCAAATATTACATGAATTAAAATACTAAAACTTGATGTCCAAAACAATTGCACACATTTCATACTCCAACTAGCTATCGAGAACAAGTCCAAAATATCCTACGGAGTAGGAACAGTGTTAAGCCACTATATTGCCGCATCAACGTAGTCCTTGTCAATTGTCAAACGGACCGGCAATTTTCCTTGTTTCTCAAGTGCTTTTTTCTTCATGTGTGGTACATCATAATGAATCGTGCCCTTCTTGCGTATGATCTCCCTCATGCAAGCTTGGTGGCTCAAGAATATCCTACAAGATCAAGCAAATAATGTGTTAATTTCTTATGTAATGAAACTTTAACAAGTTAAAATGATCCAAAGGGACGAACCTATTAAGTTTTTCATGTGGATATTCGGCTAAAGATTGGTTAACTTTAGCAAGAATTTCGGCAAGAGTCTTGGGCATTTTTTTCGCGAACATAGATTGGATTGAGGCAAACCAACCAAGATCTAAAATGTTTGTGTCCGGTGAATTAGGTGGTTGATAAACCATCCTAATGTGCCAACCACCTCTAGCGGCCTCTGTAAGAAACACTGGATCATCGGGCTGTATATGCGTTCTCGCATTATCTTGTTGAATATAGATTGTGTTGTTTCTATCCCAGGCCGGCCACTTAGCTTTTATAGCTGGTAGCACAAAGTTACATAAATACTCCCTGTTTTTAGCCCTGTCTACATCCGTGCAAGGCTTGATCTCCCAATCTCCCTTCTTCCTATTGCAAATAAAATGATTTTTTGTTAGTGTGGAAACATAATCAAGAAAATGTTGCGAGATAAAAAAAAATTTGAACAAAACTAACCTATTAGCGCTTTTCTTTTGTGCTTGAACCCATTCAACATAGGCCCACACCCCAATCTTTCCATCAAAAATGCAATTTCCTTGGGCATCATATCTTGGTCTAGCCATTGCCGATAGAAACATTATCTTCTGGATATGACCCTTATTCTTAGTCTCTCTCTTTGGGGCTTCCTCTCTATGGCTCAAATAGACATTTTCTTTCTTCTTGATTCGATAGAACCACTTCTCATCAATATGGACGACATTGAACCCGGCCTTGAATGTGGGTTTGTCTTGGAATGTTGAAGGCTCAATATTTTGAAGACAATAGGCCACACGTTCCTTCATGTTCTCTACTGTCAACATGGGCTTGAGTTCACTCGTTACCCTTCTTATTTGCTTCTCCTTTAACCTACACACGCAAAAGAAAAATATTGTAAAGATGTGAATTTTGGCATAATGTAGAATACATTAAAACATGAAAATGATTATGAGAATACCTCCGAAAAATAGTGGTCTTTGGCATGTTCATATTTTCCGCTAGTTGTCTTAGAGTGGTGCGCTCCGTAGTAGGGATAGCCTCCAATGCTTCAATGTCCAAATTGATCTTCTTCCTTCCACACTTCATCTTCCTCATGCACTTCACGTTGTTTATGCCACCTCCTTTTAATCCTTGTCTCCAAATCCTTGTGACCACCCTCCTTGGACATTTTGCCAATTCTGCAACCACAGCTGAAACTCCACGTTTCATTTTTGTGGACGTTCCATTGCGTTGCAAAATCCATGAGTATATTTGGCGCTTTTCTTCCACGCTATAAAACTTCCTTGTAGATTTATTTGCTAGGACATCTACAGAAATCAAAAGGCAAAAGCACATTTTAGATGCATGTACATAGTTAAATTACTGTGAAAGAGTAAAAAACAGAAAGAAAATTCTTTTTAAAGAACATTTTTCAAAATAGAATTACTTACTCAAATCGATAGTACGCGAAGGATTTGGTTGTACTGGCTGTTGGCTAGGAGGATACTCATCAGCGTTTTCAAAATTAGGATTATATCCCTCGCCGCGGTAGCCGCCACCGGAGGAATTGTTGTTCACACCTAAGCCGCTGCCACTCGCATCAACATCTGGTAAGATAAACCATAAAATTTTCATGTAAAAGTTATGGAAAATGTAAACAAAATGATTTCACAAACTTACTCAAGCCGAACCCCCTTCTCCCACCTTGCTCACTACTCTCGCCTTGCACAAACGTTGAGCTGCCGATCCCATCTACACAAACAGTACATTGTTCTAAGCATGAACGGCATCTAAATTTTTTGCCTACATATTAAGAATGAAAGCACCTAAACATATACTGTTCATCAATCCAGCAGCTTGCATGTGTGCTTGTGTAGCTAGCTTTGCACTACGTACGTGGGTTACCTTCTCGTGATTTGATTCAAAACCAACATAAACATGAACATGGCCGAACATACCATTGTTGCCGCCGAAGCCCTGGAAGAAGCCAGACGAGGTGTCGATGCGGAAGCCGCCGCCAAGATTCAAAGAAGGGGCCACGGTAACGACGCTGCTTGCCCGAGATGCTGTCTGACGACGGCTCAGTCCAACTCGCCGCAAGGCCCGAACTGGCTCACCGCCGTCGACGTTGCCAGCGCCGCTCCCGCTGGCTGTACCGGCGCCGCTCCCGCTCGATGTACCAGCGCCGCTCGCGCGCGCAGTCCCGGCCGCGGTGCCGCTTGAGAATACGGTGCCGATCCCGCCGACGAGGGAGGAACCGTGCGGCCGCATGAGCCCGACACGACGTAGAGGGAAAGCCGGGGAGGCAACGGAACGCACCGAAGATTGATCACCGAGCGGTGGCGTGAACGGCGCTGCCCATAGGCCTACTAGACCTAGAGCTGGCGGCCGCCGCGGTGCATTTTGTTGGCCTGTCGCCATTGATGGAAAGTGAGAGAGAGGAGATGAACTGGATGAAGACGAGAAGTGAACAGACGGAGTACTTAAGGGCGGAACTGGGGCTGCCGATGGCGCGGTCGTTTTGGAAATCAAACGAAGATTTGGCGCCGTTCTTGAAAGGTTTTGGAGGAAGGAAAAGATTTGGCGCCGTTCTTGGAAGGTTTTGGAGGGAGGAAGGAGAAGATTTCGCGCCATACTTGGAAGCTTTGGAGGGAGAAGATTTCACGCATGCATAACAGCAGCGGTGGGCCTCAACGGCGCTTCGGTTGCCATCCTTAAAAGCGGGAATTAACTAAAAGCTCCTAACTACTCGCTGATTGGTGGAGACGTACCAGAATAGGAGATCGATCGTAGCCAGTAGAAATTCACCTTGGTCGCGCTGCCCTTCCTAGCAAGCCCTATACACCGGAACGGAGGGAGTAGTTACATATCTGATCCATTCATAAATACTAGTTAGACAATCAATAAACCAGTACTAGTAAAACAGGGTATGATACACAAATAGTTAAATATCTGACTCATACATAAATAGTTAAATATCAAATAGTTAAACAAGGTCCGACAACACCTCCGGAGCGCGCCACGACATGGACGGTGCGGGCAGCAGTTCTGGCACGGGGGGTGACACCTCCGGTGCGGGTGGTTCTTCGAGCACGGCCGGCAACGAGGAAGAACCGGTCGACGTCATGAACGGCGAGGGCATTGATCTCAGTAAGTTTTTAGCTCCATTTATGTGTTTGCTTCGGTTTTGCATGCGTACTCGTTAAGGTTGCCATGTTAGAGGTTGCATTATTTCATACTCTCTTTGATGGTTAGGGAGTACATAGTCTATAGTTAGCTGATGGTTAGCCTAGTTACTCATGCACAACAAGTGACAAAACGGATGTGAGTAATGTGAAACAGTAGTTGTGAAGTTCAACGGTAAGCAATGAACTAAATATTGTGACCTCTAAATTTTTTGCCTACATATTAAGAATGAAAGCACCTAAACATATACTGTTCATCAATCCAGCAGCTTGCATGTGTGCTTGTGTAGCTAGCTTTGCACTACGTACGTGGGTTACCTTCTCGTGATTTGATTCAAAACCAACATAAACATGAACATGGCCGAACATACCATTGTTGCCGCCGAAGCCCTGGAAGAAGCCAGACGAGGTGTCGATGCGGAAGCCGCCGCCAAGATTCAAAGAAGGGGCCACGGTAACGACGCTGCTTGCCCGAGATGCTGTCTGACGACGGCTCAGTCCAACTCGCCGCAAGGCCCGAACTGGCTCACCGCCGTCGACGTTGCCAGCGCCGCTCCCGCTGGCTGTACCGGCGCCGCTCCCGCTCGATGTACCAGCGCCGCTCGCGCGCGCAGTCCCGGCCGCGGTGCCGCTTGAGAATACGGTGCCGATCCCGCCGACGAGGGAGGAACCGTGCGGCCGCATGAGCCCGACACGACGTAGAGGGAAAGCCGGGGAGGCAACGGAACGCACCGAAGATTGATCACCGAGCGGTGGCGTGAACGGCGCTGCCCATAGGCCTACTAGACCTAGAGCTGGCGGCCGCCGCGGTGCATTTTGTTGGCCTGTCGCCATTGATGGAAAGTGAGAGAGAGGAGATGAACTGGATGAAGACGAGAAGTGAACAGACGGAGTACTTAAGGGCGGAACTGGGGCTGCCGATGGCGCGGTCGTTTTGGAAATCAAACGAAGATTTGGCGCCGTTCTTGAAAGGTTTTGGAGGAAGGAAAAGATTTGGCGCCGTTCTTGGAAGGTTTTGGAGGGAGGAAGGAGAAGATTTCGCGCCATACTTGGAAGCTTTGGAGGGAGAAGATTTCACGCATGCATAACAGCAGCGGTGGGCCTCAACGGCGCTTCGGTTGCCATCCTTAAAAGCGGGAATTAACTAAAAGCTCCTAACTACTCGCTGATTGGTGGAGACGTACCAGAAGAGGAGATCGATCGTAGCCAGTAGAAATTCACCTTGGTCGCGCTGCCCTTCCTAGCAAGCCCTATACACCGGAACGGAGGGAGTAGTTACATATCTGATCCATTCATAAATACTAGTTAGACAATCAATAAACCAGTACTAGTAAAACAGGGTATGATACACAAATAGTTAAATATCTGACTCATACATAAATAGTTAAATATCAAATAGTTAAACAAGGTCCGACAACACCTCCGGAGCGCGCCACGACATGGACGGTGCGGGCAGCAGTTCTGGCACGGGGGGTGACACCTCCGGTGCGGGTGGTTCTTCGAGCACGGCCGGCAACGAGGAAGAACCGGTCGACGTCATGAACGGCGAGGGCATTGATCTCAGTAAGTTTTTAGCTCCATTTATGTGTTTGCTTCGGTTTTGCATGCGTACTCGTTAAGGTTGCCATGTTAGAGGTTGCATTATTTCATACTCTCTTTGATGGTTAGGGAGTACATAGTCTATAGTTAGCTGATGGTTAGCCTAGTTACTCATGCACAACAAGTGACAAAACGGATGTGAGTAATGTGAAACAGTAGTTGTGAAGTTCAACGGTAAGCAATGAACTAAATATTGTGACCTCTAAATTTTTTGCCTACATATTAAGAATGAAAGCACCTAAACATATACTGTTCATCAATCCAGCAGCTTGCATGTGTGCTTGTGTAGCTAGCTTTGCACTACGTACGTGGGTTACCTTCTCGTGATTTGATTCAAAACCAACATAAACATGAACATGGCCGAACATACCATTGTTGCCGCCGAAGCCCTGGAAGAAGCCAGACGAGGTGTCGATGCGGAAGCCGCCGCCAAGATTCAAAGAAGGGGCCACGGTAACGACGCTGCTTGCCCGAGATGCTGTCTGACGACGGCTCAGTCCAACTCGCCGCAAGGCCCGAACTGGCTCACCGCCGTCGACGTTGCCAGCGCCGCTCCCGCTGGCTGTACCGGCGCCGCTCCCGCTCGATGTACCAGCGCCGCTCGCGCGCGCAGTCCCGGCCGCGGTGCCGCTTGAGAATACGGTGCCGATCCCGCCGACGAGGGAGGAACCGTGCGGCCGCATGAGCCCGACACGACGTAGAGGGAAAGCCGGGGAGGCAACGGAACGCACCGAAGATTGATCACCGAGCGGTGGCGTGAACGGCGCTGCCCATAGGCCTACTAGACCTAGAGCTGGCGGCCGCCGCGGTGCATTTTGTTGGCCTGTCGCCATTGATGGAAAGTGAGAGAGAGGAGATGAACTGGATGAAGACGAGAAGTGAACAGACGGAGTACTTAAGGGCGGAACTGGGGCTGCCGATGGCGCGGTCGTTTTGGAAATCAAACGAAGATTTGGCGCCGTTCTTGAAAGGTTTTGGAGGAAGGAAAAGATTTGGCGCCGTTCTTGGAAGGTTTTGGAGGGAGGAAGGAGAAGATTTCGCGCCATACTTGGAAGCTTTGGAGGGAGAAGATTTCACGCATGCATAACAGCAGCGGTGGGCCTCAACGGCGCTTCGGTTGCCATCCTTAAAAGCGGGAATTAACTAAAAGCTCCTAACTACTCGCTGATTGGTGGAGACGTACCAGAAGAGGAGATCGATCGTAGCCAGTAGAAATTCACCTTGGTCGCGCTGCCCTTCCTAGCAAGCCCTATACACCGGAACGGAGGGAGTAGTTACATATCTGATCCATTCATAAATACTAGTTAGACAATCAATAAACCAGTACTAGTAAAACAGGGTATGATGCACAAATAGTTAAATATCTGACTCATACATAAATAGTTAAATATCAAATAGTTAAACAAGGTCCGACAACACCTCCGGAGCGCGCCACGACATGGACGGTGCGGGCAGCAGTTCTGGCACGGGGGGTGACACCTCCGGTGCGGGTGGTTCTTCGAGCACGGCCGGCAACGAGGAAGAACCGGTCGACGTCATGAACGGCGAGGGCATTGATCTCAGTAAGTTTTTAGCTCCATTTATGTGTTTGCTTCGGTTTTGCATGCGTACTCGTTAAGGTTGCCATGTTAGAGGTTGCATTATTTCATACTCTCTTTGATGGTTAGGGAGTACATAGTCTATAGTTAGCTGATGGTTAGCCTAGTTACTCATGCACAACAAGTGACAAAACGGATGTGAGTAATGTGAAACAGTAGTTGTGAAGTTCAACGGTAAGCAATGAACTAAATATTGTGACCTCTAAATTTTTTGCCTACATATTAAGAATGAAAGCACCTAAACATATACTGTTCATCAATCCAGCAGCTTGCATGTGTGCTTGTGTAGCTAGCTTTGCACTACGTACGTGGGTTACCTTCTCGTGATTTGATTCAAAACCAACATAAACATGAACATGGCCGAACATACCATTGTTGCCGCCGAAGCCCTGGAAGAAGCCAGACGAGGTGTCGATGCGGAAGCCGCCGCCAAGATTCAAAGAAGGGGCCACGGTAACGACGCTGCTTGCCCGAGATGCTGTCTGACGACGGCTCAGTCCAACTCGCCGCAAGGCCCGAACTGGCTCACCGCCGTCGACGTTGCCAGCGCCGCTCCCGCTGGCTGTACCGGCGCCGCTCCCGCTCGATGTACCAGCGCCGCTCGCGCGCGCAGTCCCGGCCGCGGTGCCGCTTGAGAATACGGTGCCGATCCCGCCGACGAGGGAGGAACCGTGCGGCCGCATGAGCCCGACACGACGTAGAGGGAAAGCCGGGGAGGCAACGGAACGCACCGAAGATTGATCACCGAGCGGTGGCGTGAACGGCGCTGCCCATAGGCCTACTAGACCTAGAGCTGGCTGCCGCCGCGGTGCATTTTGTTGGCCTGTCGCCATTGATGGAAAGTGAGAGAGAGGAGATGAACTGGATGAAGACGAGAAGTGAACAGACGGAGTACTTAAGGGCGGAACTGGGGCTGCCGATGGCGCGGTCGTTTTGGAAATCAAACGAAGATTTGGCGCCGTTCTTGAAAGGTTTTGGAGGAAGGAAAAGATTTGGCGCCGTTCTTGGAAGGTTTTGGAGGGAGGAAGGAGAAGATTTCGCGCCATACTTGGAAGCTTTGGAGGGAGAAGATTTCACGCATGCATAACAGCAGCGGTGGGCCTCAACGACGCTTCGGTTGCCATCCTTAAAAGCGGGAATTAACTAAAAGCTCCTAACTACTCGCTGATTGGTGGAGACGTACCAGAAGAGGAGATCGATCGTAGCCAGTAGAAATTCACCTTGGTCGCGCTGCCCTTCCTAGCAAGCCCTATACACCGGAACGGAGGGAGTAGTTACATATCTGATCCATTCATAAATACTAGTTAGACAATCAATAAACCAGTACTAGTAAAACAGGGTATGATACACAAATAGTTAAATATCTGACTCATACATAAATAGTTAAATATCAAATAGTTAAACAAGGTCCGACAACACCTCCGGAGCGCGCCACGACATGGACGGTGCGGGCAGCAGTTCTGGCACGGGGGGTGACACCTCCGGTGCGGGTGGTTCTTCGAGCACGGCCGGCAACGAGGAAGAACCGGTCGACGTCATGAACGGCGAGGGCATTGATCTCAGTAAGTTTTTAGCTCCATTTATGTGTTTGCTTCGGTTTTGCATGCGTACTCGTTAAGGTTGCCATGTTAGAGGTTGCATTATTTCATACTCTCTTTGATGGTTAGGGAGTACATAGTCTATAGTTAGCTGATGGTTAGCCTAGTTACTCATGCACAACAAGTGACAAAACGGATGTGAGTAATGTGAAACAGTAGTTGTGAAGTTCAACGGTAAGCAATGAACTAAATATTGTGACCATTTATCCGGATCAAATGTATCGGGTACATACTCACCTCGTCGGTTGTAGTTTTCGGAGTCCGGAATATGTACCACTTGTTGGGGTGGATACATCTCTGTTACGTCGTCAATGAAGACGCCTTCTTCCTCCTCATCGGTGTCAAGGTCGTCTTCCTTGCTGACGAGCAGCACCTGTGCATGTTTGGTCTCCTTCTCTACGTGAAGCCATTTTCCTAATGCACTCAGAGATCTCATGCTCCATGCCGGCATCTTCTCCGACAACTGTACCGTGCCCTTGACGGTGAAGTCTGCAACCTGTACGTCGACGGCGCCTAGCTGCTGGTCTTCTGTCTCCGCGTCGGAGTCGACAAGACCGGTGATGAAATCGACGCCGTTGTGGCAGACCGCAGCTGCGGCTGCCGTGTCGCTGCCTGCAGCCCTACCGTCTCCGATGCTTGAAACAGAGCTGCGGCCGTTGCTTCCCGCCCAGCTGCCGACACCGCTTGAAACGTAGCTGCCGTCGCCTGCAGCCAAGCGTCCACCGCCGCTTGAAACAGAGCCGCCGTGGCCTGCAGCCCAGCGTCCGCCGCTGCTTGAAACCGAGCCGCCGCCTGCATCCGACTTGTTGCCATCGACACCTGTAGCCCAGCCTCCGCTGCCGCTGCCTCCACTAGCCATAGGAGAAGAAGAAGATGATGGGATGGACGAGGGAGGAAGAAGGAGAGAAGAAGGAGATGAGCAGACGCAAGCAATGAATAGGAAACGGAGGGGAAGTAGGAAGTAGCTAGCGTCTTTATCACTGCATGCATGCAGGTTTGCTTGTACGAGGAGCCCTCATTAATTTTTGCCTCGTTTTGTGTTGGTGGCCTTGTATTGATGCAATTTGTATTTTTCATTGTGGCCTTGTATAAGGGAATGGAGGGAGTAACAAGAATGGTTCTGGTAGTAACACAGATGCTGAAAAAGAAGATGATCAGCCATCCACTTATATAGTTCCTGATCCTCATTTTCATGATTTTGATAAGGATCGTACCGAGGAATCTTTTCAGAGTGGTCAAGTTTGGGCTTCGTATGGTGACAAAGATGGTATGCCTCACTGTTATGTGCTCATTAAGAAACGTCTGCCCATATCTCCATTTAAGCTCACAATAAGCTTTCTCAACGGCTCAAGGTCGAGCAGTGAATTTGGGTCTTTCGACTGGATTTCATCTGGTTTAAGGAAGTCGTGTGGTGATTTTAGGAGTGGCATATATGTAACTAGCAGTGCACTCAACACATTCTCTCACCAGATTAAATGGGAGAAAGGTCCACGTGGGATAATCCGAATTTATCCACGGAAAGGCGACATATGGGCCGTGTACCGAAACTGGTCACCTGATTGGAATGGAGATACTCCTGATAATGTGATGCAAGTCTATGATCTGGTTGAGGTGCTGGATGATTACGATGATGAGCACGGCATTTATGTCACCCCATTGATCAAGGTTGCTGGATTCAGAACGGTTTTTCGACGCTGCCCGGATGGGTATGCCATCAAGAGGATTATCAAAGAAGAGATGCTTCGATTTTCACACCAGGTTCCTTTTTACATGATGACAGGGGAAGAAGCTCCAGATGATGCCCATGGGTTGCTATGAGGTAGACCCAGCTGCTCTTTCTAAAGAGCTCCTTGAGGAGATCACAGAGGCAGTGGAGGAGAGTAACGAGATACCAGGAGAAGAAGCTCTTTAGTGCCCCCAAAGATGGTTGTGAGCTACTCCGAGCTGCTACCTCTGATCAAGTTCAAAGGAAAACTGAAACAGTGGAGAAAGGCAATGCTGATGAAAACATTGAATTATGCTGATCATTAGATGCCTTCTATGTTTCTTGACCTGCCATCTGTACTGAATATTTGTTGGCATGTTGTACCTTGTATGTTTTCCTAGCTTTTATTTCTCTTGAACATGAATTTTGTTGTAATTGAACTAGTATGGGGCTAACAATTCTGTGTTGTAATTGGGTAGCTTGGACATGAATTTATTGTGATGACTATGCCTTTTTAGTAGCTACCTCTACTTTTTATAGGTGGAGAACCAAAGTTAAGTTTGTGCGAGCTTCTCTGTGAATGATATTCTACCATGCATGCGATATCCTGTGCATGTATTCACCGTCTGTTGTTACTTTGAGATTCATGCCACGCTTTCTAGGTTGTGACAAAATTTGTTTTGTTTCTTAGTGTTACATATTTCATTCTGGTATTTTTTTTTCCTCATTGCAAAGTGTATCATAATGTTTCATTATGTACTAACAAATAAGAGTGCACTTGTTTAAGGTCAGATTTGCTGGTATAGAATGAAACATTACAATACACTTTGAAACATTCTAAAAAAACGCAACATTATGTAAGTACCCAAAGATGAACCTCATCAGATGGATCTCCGCGGTTAACTGTTGGCATTTTCTGGCTAAACGCTCCCGCCGGTTCATGAAGGGATGGGGTGCTAACCTTGGCAGAGATCTCAAGGTCCGCAAGGCTGGCCTGCTCTTCGAGATTCAGCTCCTGGATCTTAAGGCCAATGGGGTAGGCATATCTTCGGAAGAATGGGCGATCCACTATAATCTTGAGGACGAGCTCCTCAAAATCTATTGTAAAGAAGAGACCTATTGGCGCCATAAACTGGGTACTTTTTGGGGACGCCAACACGGGGTACTTCCAAGCTATTGCCGACGAAAGGAGGCGTAGATGTACTATTCCCCTTTTATGGGATGGTGATTGTTACTTCCAGGACCCCGTGGATATTAGGGCGCATGCCGACGGGTTTTATACTCAGTTATTCTCCAAGGTCGCTAGGGGTGGCACCTCCCTCGCCGAACGTATTTGAACAGGGAATAGTCTGGTTTAGAGAACAACTTACTACTAGCCCCTTTCAAGGAGGCCGAAGTCGCGGCGATCATCAAGTCCATGAACCCGGCATCGGCTCCGGGTCCGGACGGCTTGCCAATGCACTTTTTCCAAGCTTCCTAGGGAACGATATCCTGGCTCTTTTTTGGGAATTCTTCCAGGGGGTGATCGACATTTCCCGCCTTAAGTATGGGATAATATCGCTCATCCCCAAAATCCTTGGAGCGACTGATATCCATCATTTCCGTCCGTTAACGGTCATTAATGTTATCTTTCGGATCCTTGCTAAAGGGTACGCCAGTAGGGCGGCCCTTATAGCAGATAGGATTACCCAGCTGAATCAGACCGCCTTCATTAAAGGGAGATTCATTCTAGATGGGATCCTCGTTCTCCATGAGGTCATCCACGAAGTCAAGAGAAAACACCTCAAAGCGGTATTTTTTAAAATTGATTTTCACAAAGCTTACGACACCGTCCATTGGTCCTTCCTGAGGGAGGTTCTCATCCGGAAAGGTTTTGACACCCATTGGATTGCTAGGGTTATGCAACTCGTCTCTAGTGGTAGAACAACAGTTAACATAAATGGTGAAACCGGTCCATACTTCGGCACCTCTCGTGGGGTACGTCAGGGTGACCCCCTATCACCATTTCTGTTTAACTTGGTAGTTGATGCGCTCGCAGCTATTCTTGATGCGGCGAAGCATGCGGGGCATATTAGGGGAATATGCCCCTATCTTATTAGGGGAGGTGGAATTACCCACCTCCAATATGCGGATGATACCATCCTTATGGTGGAGGGATCGGACACGGGTATCCAAAACGTCAAATTTCTGCTACTCTGTTTTCAGGAGATGTCGGTGCTAACCATCAACTTCACTAAGAGTGAGGTAATGGTGCTTGGATACTCTGACATGATAAGCAGAGAATTGCGAACCGACTAAATTGCCGCCTAGGGTCTTTCCTGACATCTTATCTGGGGATGCCAATTAGTGACTCCAGGTTGTTAGTTAAGCACCTACGCTTGACGGTGGCGAGAGTTCATCATAGGGTTGAGCCATGGCAGGGAAGATGGTTATCGAAAACGGCCCGTGATGTGCTCATTAACTCATCTATGATCAACCTGCTTATGTACTTGATGGGATCCTATAGTCTTCAGGAATCCCTTCACCATGATATTGCAAAGTTCCAATCCCGGTTATTCTGGGCGAGAAAGGGAGACAAGCAAAAGTATCATATGGTCAAATGATCGGAAATTTGCAAACCCAAGGACCAAGGGGGCCTGGGAATAATTTCCTCCAAGTGGATGGATATCACACTGCTATCTAAATGGCTTTGGCGGATTGCAACCAGAGAAGGGGGTCTCTGGTTGGATATCATCCGAGCAAAATATTTGCAAGGCCAACATCTAGTGTTCGCTCTGCGAACTGGAGGATCTCAATTCTGGCAATCCGTAATCCAGCTGCTTCCGGTGCTCCGAATTGGATCGTCTATCACGGTGGGCTCGGGGACGAATACCATTTTTTTGGTTGGACCTCTGGTCGGGCCAACAGCCTTTCGCCTCTAGGTTCCCCAATATCTTCAGTATATGCACACTCCCGCACATAACTGTAGAGGCTGCCCTCATGAATCTCGATAACCTATCCTTCCGTCGGATGTTTCGCCCCGTAGAAAGGGGCCAATGAAAGGAACTATTAGAGTGTGTGGCCGTACACATGCCTACCTTAGACCAGGATGCCATGGGTTGTCACCTGGAACCAAATGGTCTCTTCTCCTCTCGGTCCATTTATAGATACCTGGTGGCTACTCCGGGACCAGAGGAATTGAATCTCCTGCGGGAGATCAAATTGCCCCTCAAAATTCGTATCTTCCTTTGGCAATTAGTCCGTGGCCGCCTCCCCTCAGGGATTGAGGTACTCAAGCGTAATGGCCCTGGCGATGGTCAGTGCCTTTTGTGTGAGGTTCCAGAAGATTCGAATCACATCTTCTTCACTTGCCCCTCGGCTCGGTTTCTTTGGAATTGACTTCGTGAGGTGGTGGGTGGCAGGTGGTGCCATGACAATCTCCCAGACTTGTTTTGGGAGGTTCAAACCCACCAACCTTCCATTCGTCCGACCCTTTGGGTGGTAGTTGGGGTGCTATCATGGACATTATGGACTTGTTGGGATGATTGAACATGTGATCGCACTTCGGGGCGACTGATGCTATTTATAAATTGTGTGGATTTCTGCAGCTATGGCGGCTGCTTAGCAAGCGGCATGCTCGGCAGGCCATCGACAAGATCTCCTTG
Organism: Elymus sibiricus; assembly: GCA_039707655.1. NCBI lineage: Eukaryota > Viridiplantae > Streptophyta > Magnoliopsida > Poales > Poaceae > Elymus > Elymus sibiricus. Next base: position 23,023,975 of record CM077664.1, read on the forward strand.
GACCTTCGCTCCATCGCCTCGCGTCTTGCGCCGCCGCCCCCTTCATGGCCCTAACCGCCCCTCCACCGCCTCCCGAGCCGGATTAGCTACCTAGTTTTATTTCAGGGGATGTTGTGCTGAGCCCCTAGCAAGCCTATTTATTTTATGCTCCCTCTCGCTACTTGAACTCCTCTCTGTATGAACCTTGTTGTTGGTTGTTGGCCATTGCTTTATAATAGAGAGTTAAATACATTGAGGGTGCCTCAACTTGTCCGTCGCGGTCACTTTGGTACCTAAACTTGTAAAATACACGAAACAAATGATGCAACTTGTCCGGTCATGTAAATACGGTGCCTCCTTCCGTATTCAGGCGTACGCCCTGCCCATGTGGCGTGCCATAGTGGCGGTGGCCCACATGTCGGTGGTTGAGAGCGAGGAGGAGCTGGGTGTCCCGTGCACGAGGATTGTTTTTACGGAAACCCCCTTCATATTTTATTTAATCATCCAGGAAAGCCCTCATATACAGTGTATGCTAGCAAAAATAACGTTGAAAAAAACTGCGTAGAGGTTTGTTTTGAACCTAGAACCTCTAGTTAGTACGCTGGATAGAGAGGATTAGAACCCGGGACCTCCAGGTTAATTGCCTGGACGAGCTGGCCACCTGACTGAACTACGTTTTGTACACTGACTATAAGCTAGTAAGCTATCTATAGACAAATTCTACGTATCGCTTTGCAATTTTCCTGATGCGTTCTCTACCATATTTTTTTCCAATTTCCTGTTTAGTTTTCAAGATACATAAAGCCTCTATAAAAAATACAATTATTTTGTATTTTCAATATGTATTCTATTTTCATTATTGTGTACCTTAAAGAGGTAAACGTGGATTTTTTTTTTCTAAAATTAATGTGGATTTAAACAGTTCACCGTGTATTAACAACTAATGTCTCAATTTAAGCATCATATGTGACTAAAAACAATTATGTATCATATTTTGGGACCACAACCACCCACAACTATTGTGTTTCTTCATTGTATTTTTAAAATAATTTTTATGGCAACATTGTATTTTTAAAATTGTTGAATGTGTATTAAAAATTATTGCGTAATAATAATAAATACTAGAAATATATTAAACCATGTTTGTCGAAATGTAGGAATAAATTTACACAAGAAATTTTAATACACGTTGAATATTTTCTAAAAATATGTTGAACATTTTTTAGATAGTACATGTTGTCAGTTTTTCAAATGCATACAAAAAAATCGGATATATGTTTACAAGTTTTTAATGCAATTGTAATTTTTTCTTACATTTCTTTCTTTCAAATGGGAAAAATAATACCAAAAGAAAAAATTAACATGGACCTGAAATAAAATGAAAAGATATTTGGAGCGCCATATATATAAAAAAAATCGCTTGAAGAGGAACACGGGAGTCTATATATAAAATTCGAGCTCGTGAATATCAACAATTTAGAAATTGGCTTGGTGGATAGCTAGTACAGGCTAAGCAACGTCCGTCCGTGAGGTCCCAAGATTTATCCTCTATGGAGTCATTTATTTTGTTGTTCGAATTTGAGGGCTGTCTATTACAAGATTAAATTAATACCCAGGGTTTCTTCTGAAAAAATCAATCACGCAGCTTACCCAGCCTCTCCTCGTTCTTAGTCACTGACATGTGGGCCACCGGCACGCTGGCATGCCATATGGCAGGGTGTACACCCGAATACAGAAGGAGGCACCATATTTGCACGACCGAACAAGTTGTAGCACCAGTTTCGTGTATTTTACAAGTTTAGGTACCAAACTGACCGTGACAGACAAGTTAAGACACATTCAGGGTATTTAACTCTATAATATAAAGCGGAGGAAACCCTTTATCGTCGATTATGTAAGTACATTGAAACAAGACAAATGTTGCCAAAAATCAAAAAACATGTCATGAACCTCAAAGCAATGATCAGACGGTGGATGCATGTCACCGGATACCCCGTGCATGATACAAAAAGCACAAGTATAGAGAAATTTCTTGTTAGAAGAAAGCAGTTAAACATTCGGTAGGATCAGAGTTCAAGTAGTACCAACTTGGAGATTTCATCAACCTGGCAGGCACATATAAGCCATTTCTTCCCCCGCAAAAATATATATATATATATATAAGCCATTTTTTTTTCTTTTTTTTTGCGGGAAAGATACAAGCCATTTCAGAACCGCATATATACTAACCTTGTGAAGGCATCCATTTTAGAACCTCTACATGGCAGCACCACAGCATTTGCTAGATAAATATGGATCCTTTGAAAAGTATATACTCCATATAAAAACCCTCCTCGTGGAACATGGGCCATATTTTGACCAAGTTTGCGGTTCTAAGCTTGCATCCTCTACTATATATGATATGATGAAATACTATACTAATGCTGTCAGTCAACCAGGGAGGCACATCAGTTGAGGTGAAGACAGAGACATATATTGGCAATAAGAAGAGGGAAACCGGCGGGCCGGAAGAAGAGCAGCGTACATGGCAGCCGCCGTGAAGGTGAAGGTGTACGGGGCAGCCAGGTCTTGGAACATAGCCAGGGTGCTCTTGATCCTGGAGGAGGCTGGGGTCGAGTACGAGGTTGTCGCCGTCGACTTCGCCGCCGCCGAGCACAAGAGCCCCGCCCACCTTGTCAGGAACGTATGTACTCTAGCCTCTCTGGGTCTTCTATGTATCCTACTTTGTTTTTTTAGTGTCTAACCAACGTCTAGCTGAATTTCAATCCGGTAACAGTCAGATTTCCATCCTTTAGTAGCATGTAAGATCAGTTAGTAACACAACGATCATCGAGATTGACGGGGTCGACCGGATAAAAATTCTGAATGACGACAGACTGAAATATCAGCTAGCTGGAAGATAGCAAGGGTGTTTGTTTCCTTTTAGCGTTGATGTTGCTGATTAGCAGCTAAGTGATACATGTGTGTGTGGTTTTTCTCTTTTCACAGCCATTTGGTCAGGTACCAGTCTTGGAGGATGGTGATTTCTGCCTCTGGGGTAAGAAACTTCATGAGCAAATTTTCTACTGAAATCAAACATATTTCAAGCCTTGCTTTCTCACCAATATATTGCAGAGTCGCGCGCGATCATGAAATATATATGTCGCAAGTACAAGCCCGAGTTTCTCAGGGTCGGCAACCAGGAGCTGGAGGGATCAGCAATGGTGGACGTGTGGATGGAGGTGGAGGCCCACCATTACAGTCCTATAATGGATGCTATCGTCATGGAGATCAGGATCCGGCCGATCTTTGGGCAAAGAGTAGACGAGAGGGCCGTGGAGGACAACATCGAGAAGTTAAAGAAGGTGCTGGAGGTGTATGAGGCGAGACTGTCAAGCTCCAGGTACCTGGCTGGTGATTTCATCAGCCTCGCGGACCTCAACCATGTGTCCACCATGTTGTGCCTAGGGATCACTACGTACGGGTCGGTTCTCGATGCGTACCCACGTGTGAGGGCATGGTGGGATGACCTGAGGGCCAGGCCGGCAGTGAGGAAGGTGTCTGACCTAATGAATCCATCCATGAAGAATGATCTGAAATGATTTAGTTGGCAGCACGTTAGCGTCATTTTGTGTAGTATTTTTGGGGAGAAGGAAGTTCTATTACGTTGCCCAAGGTATGTCTTATGGGTGTTGGAAGTTCACAAGCATCGCTCTTTGATTTCCATCTTTTGATTTGTGGTAATTTTTTAATAATTTATTTGACTATGTGTGCTGTGTGGCTTACTACTCTGCTTGTGATTTCTTATGGTGTATTGGGACTATTGTGATATTCTTAGCTTTGTTGATAATGGATCTATATATCTTTCTGATTTTTGCATCTGGGGCAAAAAACATTAGGAAACATCTTTCGCAAACACATATTTCCATCTAGCAAATATATAGCAATTCCATCGACCAAGCTAGAATACATGAACTTGTTATCACTTTACGGATTTAGCCATAGTATTTCTTAGATGAACTTCATGGGCAAAATTTTCTATTGAAATTGAACCTGCTATGGAAGGCCCACCAGGCAGCCACTGCAACGGGCGCAAACCCGCGACGACACATTGGTGCCCTTTAGCTAAGTGTGCAAAGGGACTGCCTGCACCCTCATATGAGCACCACCCTGTTACCAGGTTTTTTCAAAGAATATGCTTACAAAAAAATGAACATATACCAAAAAATACATACAACATATGTATACTCCAAAGAACTAGCCATGGACATTGGTGCGTTGAAGCTTGCTATCCATGTGCCAGAACCATGAGTTGGTTACGAGATCTTATGGGTTTCAGCTCTAGCCTACCCCAACTTGTTAGGGACTAAAGGCTTTGTTGTTGTTGTATATGTATACTCCAAATTCAAAAGCACCCAAACCAGTCAATACACGCAGAAACCAATTGATTTCCTCACAACATTCTGTTTGGCTGGCACTACACTGCTGGTTCTCAAAACGATTATCAGTAGTACTCCCTCCGTCCCATAATATAAGAGCGTTTACCATATTCGGTTTTTGACACTCCGTTTGGCGATTGTGTATAATATTTACCGCTAGATGATAGTAACAAATTCACACAAAGTTAACCATGGTAAATATGGCATTTGGAGAGTGTATCTGCCTGCCATTGCCATGGATGCAAGGATGGATGGAAGTTTCTTCTATCTCTCCCCTCTCTGCTCAGGCGTGAGGCCTCCCTTGCCACAGGTGGGGCACTTCCTCATCCCAAACCCCTGGCAGTCGAAGCACCTGAACCATATCCCATAATTAATACCAGCAGTTTAGCCACACAAACACTAACAAGTGGTATTCCTAGCACAAAAAATATATCATATCATCATGGCTTAACATTTCTCTTTTTAATTAATCAGAAAAAAAAAATCTCTTTTAATTAATCAGAAGAAAAAAAAACATACTTCCATCTCTCGAAAATGTTGCCGTTCTTCTTGTTCCTGCCAGTCCCCTGCACCCATCAACAAATCAGCCAATTAGTTACTTTGCTCCAATGAAAAACACCTTCAGAAGACAAGACATGCATGGCAGCAGCAATCAGAAAAAACTGGTCTTGCCTTGCAGCCTTCACATTCCACTGCGCCCTTCCCCTTGCATGTCTTGCAGCCTGCAGCTACCTGAACAACAGAAGCAGACGATGGTTTCTCAGCAGCACTTGCAATCTTGAGGCAGCACAGCTAGAAACAGCTGCGGTCAAGAAGAACTGAAAGATTTGTGAGATTCACATACCAGTTTCGCCCCAGACTTTGACGCCATGGCCGGAAGCGTCCTGGTCTTGGTCCTCACAGGCTGCCGCCACAAGAAGCTGTGATTCACGACGGCAGATGCTTTCAGGGAGACCAAGCTAGCACTGGCAGGCTCCATGGCTGTTACTGCTGCTTGCCTCGAAAACCTGCAAGTTGCAGCCCTATGCAGTCCAATACAAGAGGTAAACTACCCTCAGAGTGCCATGAAGTTGTATCTAAGTTAAGCCTCTGAAGAAGAGACAAAGGAGGACAGTGACTGGGAAGTTTGGAGCCACAGAAAGAAAGAAATGTGAGTTGCATTATTTGTGTTGTGAGCTCCCCTGGCCATATGATGAGGATAAGGATGAAGCTGATTTTCTCTCTGCGCTTACTTGGGCCTTACCTGAAGACCACAAAGAGCTACAGATACAGTATCTCTGCTGTCGACAGCAGATCTAAAAAATACAGCATCTCACATGTCTAAACAAATATGAGATGAACACAGAATACGCTCACACGAAGAAGTTCATGTTTTCTCTAACAAATGAACAGGAAGAGAGTGGCTCTCTTAAAGTGATATTAGTACTGTGGTATCCATGCACACAAACACATGTATTCTTTCTTTTCTTCCGAGCAGACGACTAGCTTTCTTCATCGACAATAATTGTTGCTCCCGTGCCTATCCCAAGTTCCACGAGCGAAGCCGTCTCTTCTTCCAGTAGTTGTGGTAGTGGGCATCCCTGCTAAAAAACAAGCAATGACTTAACAACAATCTGCTACCAAATATTGGCATATTCATAAGCAAATTCTTTTGAGACACCAAAGCAGTGCTTTTTCCATGATTGCACTCTCATACATTAACAATAGAACTCCTGAAGTATGATTGTTGGAGGAGACTAGAGAAAAAAGATATGTCATACCTCTTCCTCAAGAAACAATCTCAGTTTGATGTCCTTCAGTTTAAAGAAGCTCTCGCACAATGATTTCAGCTTCCCAACCTACACACAGACATTGGCAGTTAAAACGTCGAATGGAACAAAGTGATGTAGCATCTCATAACCAGGTTAAGAAAAGAGCAGCAGATACAGATTGGCAGCCTACTTTACGTATGTTGCCAAAAGGGAGATCAGACGAATGATCGTCATCACTGTAGGTAGTACAAATACGTGCCAGAGGGAGCCAAAAAAAAAGGATTACCAGGAAATACTTACAGTAGTTGCAGGAGGCAGTTTCTTTGTCAATGGCTGCTTCTCACCCATGGATGGCCCCACACATTTCAAGGTGATACCTGCATGCAGGATAGAAAAATTCCCAGTCAATTCATGTAGCCATATTATTGTCCAATTTATGTAGATCAAGATTATTACTTATAAGCCCAGAGGCCATCTTTTGTGGGCCTGACGTCCTTGAAGTTGGCTTTTCATCTTCAATGCCATGAAAGGCCTTCAGTTCAGCAAATCTGCATTAACAATTATATGCTTCCTAAGTATAATCAATTAATTACTGGTGATCTAAAAATAAGGTATCCATCAGCAGTAATCAAATTGGCAAACGATGCCAGGAAACACAAGTACATGTCAGTGATAAGCTAACCATATAGTCCTAGTTGACTAACCAGTGAAACATAACTTTTTTCAGTCACTTAATGTTACAAAAGTATTCTTCTCATTAGAGAGGATAAAATCACACGACACAAGTACTCCTCTAGTTAGAGAGGTCACTGCATTAGGGTGATATCGCAACATCATCCTTCTGAGATGAACATGGGAACACCATTTGAGCAATTGAATTTTCTATTTGGATTAAAAGAATGCTCAAATCAATGGATTACCTCCTCGATGGATCCTGTAGTGCTAAAAATGGAGTGGAATTTTGACAAACTTACCTAGGGTGTAGCTGTTTGAGCACTTCTGGGTCATTTGATTCTGCTTTTCCCATAACAAGGCGAATGTATCTATAATGTTATATCACAAGTATCAGACTTATGATGCTAGGTAAACCTTTAAAAATATGTTGAATCAAAGAGGCTTTCTCGGAACAACGGAAGAAAATTAAGGGTAGACGCGGAGAAAAACACAAATATGGCCCAGCCAACCAACATGAGATAATTAGCCAGCCATACACGATCTATATATGTCATAAAGCAGGTAATAATTAACAGGGACAATGGTTTTTTCCTACAAGAAGGGCAAAAGGGATTAACTGACCGTATTTCTGCTTCCCTCCGTTCACGTGCACTTACCTAGATAAAGAATGACATATTAAGGATGCAATGTATTGCTACATGTATGCTGAAGACACACCCAGAGAAACAGCAATTACCTCACTGCCATTTAGTATCTTTACATTTCCTAGTCGAGCAACAAGCACAAATCGAGGAGCACCACCCTTGGCAGGATCAGCTATAGGATTATCAGAAATCCTGACGTCCTTCCAGAAAAACAGATTTCAGTGTAGCCGTGTCGATCTATAATTATGCAGCAATACCAAAGTGAAAAATAGAAGGATAATTCCTTGGAAACTAGCTCACCATTAAACTTGGAAAGAGGTTAAGTGAATCCACAGAAGGAAAGTCTTCGATTTCATTAGATCCTGAGGCATTTAAATGTCACCATTAGCACAACATTTCTGTCTCTACTTGAACAGCACAGAAGGCAGTACTTTGTTAGAACAGGGTATTGTCTTATAATCTTAGTTTTGTGAAGTATGGGAATACAGGACAAGGTAAGCACAGAAATACCTAATAAAAGGACTTGCAATTTTTCGAAGGCCGGAACAGATACATCACAAGGAGGCCCTGATGATGGAAGATTAGACGGGTATCTTACATGCTTTATCTTGTTCTTGTTCAAATGGAGCTGTTCCAAGCTGCGAGTCACAAGATCCAAATGAAAGAAATACTGAAGTAGCACTAACTTAAGTACAAAAGCTTCAATTCTTATATTTATACCTTCTTAAATAAGAAAGTTTTACTATTTCATCCCATGAAACAATGTGGTTGTCTTCCAAATTTAAGAGCCGCAGTGTATCGAAACCTTGCACAAATTTTCCAACTGGGGTCTGCAGAAGATGGTAAAATATAGTTAGTTCTTAAATATTGTTTACTGCCACTGTGCTGAAGGAATAAAAGTATGAATTACAAACTTTGGGAATGGTTATCCATTTAAAATGCAGCACATCGGCAATGAACTGGCAGAAAGCTTCCAAATATATTTATTAGGTATTGAAGTGTTTTGCTCTTTTCTTTGGATACAGATGAGATGAAGAACAAGATAGCAATTTTATGTAAAGCACATAATAACAGAAGTATGAGGGGAAATGCTAACCGTGATTATGTTCATCTTGTTCCATATTAGGTGGAGGTCACTGAGACATGCAAATGGAACTTTAAGCTTTTCAACCTGTTCCACATAAGTCAACATCAACTTATAGTGTGATTGATATCAACTGATAATATTTCAAGTGGTCCGCATGGCAGATAGCACATACCAGTTCCCATGTAACACCACAGTTGTTGAGAACCAAAACACGAATATTCTTCAGCAATTGACTTTCTACAAAGTCATTCTCCATGATATTGTTTGTCAAATCAAGAACTTCCAGAGATGGCAGAGCTTGACAAAGAGAGAATATATCCTGAGAAAAATCCAAACTGTTTAGGCACATTCCAGAAGAAACATAGCATTAACATTAGCGACAAGAAACCATAGATAAAAGAAAATGACATGTTGGGACAGAAAACAAGTGATAAAACATGTACTGTCAACTCAGAAAAAGTACTAAAGGTGCTTTGAACTGATGTAACAACATATTTAGTGATGACGACATGGGTTAACAATGAACACGGACATCATTAACACAAGGACATTCCAAGCAATACTTACTCATAAGTGACAGCAGAACTAACACTAATATGTTATCACACAAATTAGTAAAAACTCCAAGCTTATTAGTGATGAAATTTAGCAGCACCATATACCAGTTACTCATCTCTTTCATTCTTCATGACATAGCATGGTCAAATTTTAAAATAAAAATCAAACCGAATGAAAAGACAAACAGGTATAGCATTTCTTTGCCTGCTTCAATTTTATTCAGTTGCATATCTTACGTCCATACTAGTTAGGAATTGGAAAAAGGTCGTAGTTCAAATTAAATCTGTGAAAGTAGACTCGCAAAAAAGGGGTACATACTTGCCACTGAGAAATGAGATTTCCAGTTAAATCAAGTTGCTTGAGATCTGAAACAAGGAAATCAATTAGCAACACTCATGAAAATGGGATGCTGATTATAGACCTTGTATGCACACTTGACTAGGTTTAAGTCTCAAATAAATTATTATTAGTAAAATTTTGGTTCTCATGCATTTAGGAAATTCAAACCACTTCCAAACAGAGGTAAGGTGTGTCCTAAGAGCTAGCATACGGGTTGTCAGTTGAAAGTTACGGCAGTTATGGGTCCCTTTTGTTTTTACATTTTGTCGAAAAACTATAAAGTCTGCTCCGTTATCTCCCATGACGAAAGGAACTGAAAACAGTAGATATGGAACCTTTCTTGAACAAAAGATGATACATTGTTGATTTGTCCTACCTCAATAGAAACAGAGCAATCAAAACAAAAAAATTCAGGTAGTTTGCCGTGCATCACTGGGAGCAAGTCAAAGAGACAAGGCAAGGATTCTAAAATCAGTAAACTTACTTGGAACCAACCCCTGTAGTTCCTCTGGTGATCCAGCCGAGCTTACTCCCATGAATGAAACAGACGCACACGACAGCTCATCAAAGTTCTTCAGCTTCTCCCTGACCTTGTTCGTCCCGACCAATTCCACCGATACGCGCTTCTGGCTCGTCGAGAAGACGTACATTTCATCTGAACACAACATAGTGGGCGTATGGAGGTGTCATTGTCAGCGTATAAGATCCAAGTACAACTGGAAACAAAGTCATTTTCACCTGATGATTACTCAGGAACAATAATAAACTGGTTGGGATCTTATGCCAACTTGCCAACAAAGACAGGATTATCAACATGATAGATGCCAGTACATGCTCAACTGATTGTCTTCGAAGCTAGATCCTGCGGTATAAGAATCCTATTTTGAAGGTATGGACGCACCTTCTTCCTCCTTGGTGAAGTCGTCGACGCGGTAGCGGAGGCGGAGGGCGTCGGGGAGCGCGATCCCGGCGCTGAGCGCGGCGGGGCGCGCGAAGGAGGCGGAGTGGTCGCCCGCGGCGGCGAAGTAGCGGCGGCCGGCGAGCGAGCCGTCGTGGCGGCCGCCGGCGCCGCCGTCCCAGTCGACGCCCACCCAGTCGCCGGCGTGGCCGTCGACGGGGCCCAGGTAGCGCACCGTCCCAGAGCGGCGGGGGTCGCCCGCCGCGTGCACGCGCTGGCCCAGCCGGAACCCGGCGGCGGCGGCCATGTGGGTGTGATGCGGAGGGAGTGTGGAACTGGATCAGAGGGAGGAGAGAGCGATGGGCCACTGACCAGGGTGGACCCACCCACGACTCGTTTGAGTAGTACTACTCCCTCTCAAAAAAAAAAAAAACTCCCTCATTCCGAATATCGTACTCCCTCCCTCCGTCCGGAATTACTTGTCGATATCAAGCCCACCACACCATTTGTCCGGGCGATCCTTCCAAGCCTGTAGAGACCTCAATCTATGGCGGGCTCCATCCATGGCGAAGGTGTTGGGGGCGAGGGTCCCACCGGTGACACAGTTGCTGCCCATCTTGGCGTCAACGTTGGGATTGCCGCGCAGCTTGGCGCCGACCAGGCTAGTCTCGTGCTCCTTCCAGCGTTGGCGTTTCAACGAAGCGCTCGTTTTAGCGTCAGCTGGTCAGAGTAGATCGTGCATGCCTCCCTCTCTGCAACCTGTATGACGACTGAAGTAGCGAATGGCCTACGCTAATTTTCATGCTAGAACCTAACACGCCCAAGATATTGGGAAGGAGAGAGTACTATTTGAGGCCAGAGGGGAGACTGGCCAGGGGGTGGCGCGGGAGGGCACGTGTGAAGCCCCGGGGTAGGAGAGTAGGGGAGGTGGATGAGCCGGTCTGGTGGATGGCCCCCGGAGCAGGGGCATACGGCGCCGAGCAGAGACGGTGGACGCTGGAGCTGAGGCGTTGGGAAGCCAAGCCACGCGACCACGGGCATCAGAGAACAGCCGGGAGTCAGGGGAAGGAGGCGGCGGCGCAGGCTGCTTCGTGGGGAACGTCTCTTGGAGAGAAGATAGGGACAGGTTTACAGGGGTAACTTTGGGATGCCCAAAAAATTGACAAGGTACTAACGGTTTGACTCACATAATTTCTTTGACACGTAATGGCAGTGCTATTTTGGCAAGTTGGCTTTTACTACTGGTATTTTGGCATGTTTGGTTTTTATCGGTGGTATTTTGGCTATTCTCTCATACTATTTCCCTACCAATGCTTATGCAAATGATAAAATAAATGTTATAACTACTATTCAAATCATAAGGCAAATAAGTATTTTTAAATACAAATATAATAAGTCAGACAACGTGTATACTGTGATAAAAGAGTAATTGCTGGTAAAAACTTGCTTGATTAATAAATTTGCAAAATGTACATTTTAAAACAGAAGGCGCAAATTGGTTACAAGATGCGTGTTGGTCCCATCAGTAAACCCTCTAAAACTCAAAAGGTTGCCGTGTTTAAACGGGTCGTAATTCATTTATAGTAGTACCTCAAAAAAAATTATGTCTGCCTATTAAAAACATTTCACACTACATAAAAGAGTGTGGTTGTTATAAAAATTAACAACAGCTTATACATAAACAAAATGGTTAACAACACTTACGAAAACCACAACACAGTATACAATCAAAATATATTAGCCTTGTGCTCTCAAAAAATGTCAAGGACAACTTTTTTATAACAAGGAAAATGATTTACTGCTCTTCGTTAGCCTCTATGCCAACCTCTCTCATGCCTCATCCGTTATGATTCATATATAAAAGTACCTACATCTAAGGTGTCACTTTTGTTTTCACTATTCAACGTACCATAAACATGCTCTGCTCGATTGGTACTGACTTAACTACCCAAGCATAGCACACACTTCTAATCTTCATCCCTCATTTGTCCCCTGACTCACGCTTCTGGTGTTACCATAGAAGTTATCGCAGTAGACATTGACACCTTCTTCAAGATGCTGCTTTTGACCATTATTTTTTATTATGCCATATTATAGAAGTTTTATAATATTGTAACTTGAAAAGATACTTCTCAAATAAGTTCACATGTAAGATTCTCAACTATCCAATCAGAATATGACTAGAAGCCAAAGTTGTAAGAGTTTCGGCCTCGAGTTCACGGTAACTTGTCCATGAATTTTGATTCATCTTCATTTGCCTTGTAAACACCGAAGACTTAAATTTGCTCTAATAGTTGTACAGCTCATCAACCAATCTATGTTAGGCAAAAACAATAACCCACCGAAATCAGACTATCACATGAATTGGTTAGACAAATTCGGTACCTAAACTAATATTGGTTAACCTAATTGTTGCCACGGTTAATAACACTTGGGAAATCCAGGTCCAATATGCAAACAAACGAAATCATATCAACTTTGTACTATCATATCAAAATAAATTAAAGCTACACAACTCTTTTTTGTAAAGGCAAATAAAGGCTAAAACCTCTAGCCAAAAAAGAGAAGAAAAGAGGAAATGTAAAGACAACTTTTGCACTCTTTGTGCACCCATTGATTAGCCGCTAAGCCATCCCCCTCCCCTCCCCTCACGCGTCGTCCGTCGGCCATGGCGGCTTCCTCTGCATATAATAAACGGACCAAAGACAAGAAAAGGCGGAGACTTCTCTCGCCCGATTCCCTTTGCTTCTCTTCTCTCCTTCTTCTCCCCTTGATCGATCTGCACACGCCAGCCACCTTCGCCGGATCCCCTCTAGGAGCGCTCCTCCTCCTCCTTCCCCGAATCCGCCGGAACCCAGCGGAGGCCCGCCATGAGCACCTCCGAGTAGTAAGTCCCCGGCGGCGGCGCCGCCGATCTTTCTTTCTCGCTTGATTTGTCGGTGTTTCTTTTGTTTCGGCTGATTGATGTGCGTGGGCTGCTGCAGCGACTACCTCTTCAAGCTGCTCCTCATCGGCGACTCCTCCGTCGGCAAGTCCTGCCTCCTCCTCCGCTTCGCCGTGAGAAAACCGATCCCCTTCCGCCTTTTCCGACCGGGGGAAACCAATCTCCTAGTATTTCGTTCTTTTGCGCGTGCCAAGAGAATTATGAGGTTTGATCAATTGATTGATTGATCCCTTTTGCAGGACGATGCGTACGTCGACACCTACATCAGCACCATCGGCGTTGATTTCGTAAGTACAGAGCAGTGCAGTAGTACAGATGAGATGATCCCCTTTTGCTGTGATTGATATGGACCTCCATTAAGTAGCTGCTGCAAGTACAAGCTTCTGACTGAATTTGGTTAACTCTTTTCATGAATGTGTCGCAGAAAATCCGGACCGTCGAGCTCGATGGCAAGTCGGTGAAGCTGCAGATTGTGAGTTTCAGTTTCCAGGAATTTTGCTGATGCCAATTCATTTGCTTGGCAGTTTTTTTATCCATTGATGCTTCGGAATTATGCCCGGATAATTCATACTAGTTCATAGAAACATCATATAGAAGGGTGGGTGGGAATTGGTGGGGCTTGCTGTCCTAGATCTTGGTGTTAGGTTGCATGGATTGCTTTATCCAAAACGGTGGGTACCAACTCTGCAACTTAATCAGGGGTTTCTGGTTTGTTTGCTCGATACATTGTCCTGACAAAACTCAATATGGATTGGCTGGCAGCTTTTGGTTCTTAACTATATTTAAGCTCCCCCAATGGTGGAACCAGGGAGGTGGGGAAATTACAGTATTATAGTTGTGGGGGAATGCAGTGACCTAGCACAATATACCATCTTTGGCGCATGCCCTGGTTTCAGCAATTGACGTAACTCCGTTGAGCTGCGGTGCACCTTTTTTAGCTGACTTTAGTAGGGAGGCGGGTACTTACCTGGAAAATAAAATGGCCTGGTTTATCCTGTACTATCGACCGTCGTTGATAACGCTGCACCAATTAAAGCTCTTAGTTGTTTGGAGAGGAATTGCTTTATGTTATAAGGGAGATCTTTTATGATAAACCCCTGTGTGTACATCACCGAACTTAGATTGGGCCAGTGTACTCCTCAAGTAATTACTTACTGTACAACCTAGACTGTACATGCTTGCTAAGCAGTCATAATTGCAAATAATTGGAAGCTATCGCGTTGATTGGGTACCAACTCTGCGAGTTGATTAGGGGTTTCTGATTTATGCATTGTCCTGACAAAACTCGAGCGATTGGCTGGCAGTTGTTTTGTTCTTTAATTCTGTGTTAAATTTGTCCAAGTGGTGGAACCAGGGAGGTGGGAATAATTTCAGTATTAAACTGTGGGGGAAAGCAGACACGTAGAATTAAAGTACCATCTGTTCAGCATTCCCTGAGCTCAACAATTGCCATAACTCCGTTGAGCTGTCGGCGCGCCTTTTTTAGTTGATTTTCATTAGGGGTGCGGATATTTGCTTGGAAAATAAAATGGCCTGGTTGGTCTTGTATTATCGCCTATCGTTGTTGATAACGTTGCACCAACTAAAGCCCTTACTTGTTTCGAGAGGAATTGCTTTATATTATAAGGGAGGTCTTTTATGATAAACCCTGTGTGTGTACATCACCGAACTTAGATTGGGCCACTGTACTCGCTGAGTAATTACTTACTGTACAACTTAGACTGTACATGCTTGCTAAGCAGTCATAATTACAAACAATTGGAAGCTATCGTGTTGATGGTTAGTTGTTAGTTGAGACTTGATGTGTTAGGTCAGCATTGCTTTACAAAATCTAACTGTCTTCATTCAATCCTCCGGTTGTTGTAATGTGATGATGGTCTGTTCCTTGTTCAGTGGGACACAGCAGGCCAGGAAAGGTTCAGGACAATAACAAGCAGTTACTACCGGGGAGCGCATGGAATCATTGTAAGACCTCATGGACACCCATAGTACTGTTTATCCTGATCTTTTTAACACCTGTGGCTGTTTCTTTTGGAATTGTTTTACTCCTCATATGCAGTAATACAGTACTACTCTTAACAGCGGTTGAATTGTTTCACAATTTCACTCTAGTCATTATTGCACTGAACTTGTTCATTTTCGCTCCCCATTATTTATTATGCTTTGTCACTCAGGAATGAGGATCTACATTTTCATAAAATTACCATGGTGTTAATACTTAATACTCCTTACTACACTTTTCAGATCGTATATGACATGACAGATAGGGAAAGCTTCAACAATGTCAAGCAGTGGTTGAGTGAGATTGATAGGTATGCCAGTGACAGTGTGTGCAAGCTTCTAGTCGGGAACAAATGTGATTTGGTTGATAGTAAGGTCGTCGATACAGAGGAGGCCAAGGTAAACCCTTCCCTCTTTCTTGGTTCCATCGACAATTTTAGCCATATAGTCCAAATGACAACAGATTCCTGTGACCATGCTACAGTTCTAATGTCAAATTACTCAATTTCACAGCTTGCTGTTATCAACATTTAAGCTTGCTGTTATCAACATTTTGAAAATAGTGTGATTTCTTTTGTGTTGGCTAAAATACCCAACTGTGATTTTAGTTTGAGCATACATGGTATATTTGAATGGACAGAACAATGTGTCTCTAGTTGCCACAATAAAACAATAACCACCATGAATCTGTTTCAGTCTTGATAAATCGACATGCTTCTTTGTTCTTCTTGATACTCTTCCTACTATGGTCCTAATGTGCTATTCAGGACAATTATATTCCAAATATGGTAATCAAGTGACTAAACTAAAGTATCTATGATGAATTTCAGGCTTTTGCAGAATCGTTAGGAATGGATTTTCTTGAGACAAGTGCAAAGGAGTCCATCAACGTGGAGACAGCTTTCTTAACCATGTCATCAGAAATCAAGAACAAGTAAGCCAAGAAATGCACATTTTTAGAGGCCCTTTTTCTTCCCAGTTTCTCTGTTATATTTGGCACTGATAGATCATCAAATGAGCTGTAGGCTCGTGGAAAGAATATCTCTGGGAATTCCATCAATATATTTTAAAAATCGGTTACTTTCACTGCCTTTAAAAAATCTTATGTGCATGCTTTCCATGTGATAGGGTCTATCTAACTGCTGAATTTACTTGCCTGCAGGATGGCGAGCCAGCCTGCAGCGGAGAGGAAATCGACGGTCCATGTTCACATGAAAGGGCAGCCCATACAGCAGCAGCAGAGCAGCTGCTGCTCCTCATAAGCTCAGCAAGACTCCGTTCCTACACCTCATGATATCTGGTTGAGGGCAGTGAATTGGATATATACTGAATACAGAATTTGTATACAAGAGAGCGTGTGTTAATACTTACTGTTTAATATACTTGTCACAGTTTGAGCTTGTTCTGCAATCTCATTAGTCATTACTTCGTCAGTGTTTTAGGCGCATTTGATGGATGTTAGGTTACAAAAATGGTATGAAAATATGGTTAATTCAAGCTTGTCAGTCATCCTGTTATCTTTCAGAAAGGACCATATATTGTTGCTAATTATATGGAGCTTGTCTTTAGTCATTACTTTGTACCAGAAATTTTATGAAAAATATGGTTAATTCAACCTTGTCAATCATCATGCTGTCATCTTTCTGATATAGTCTTGTGTTGTTAATTAGCTGGAGTTGTCTTTTGGCCGCTTTTTTGGAACCTTGAAAGCTGGCTGATGTAATTCTTAAAATGGACATCAGGCCAGAAAACATTCAGCTTAGCTATAAACCAATGAACTTGATACTCCCTCCGGTCCTTTTTACTCCGTGTATTAGATTTGTGTCAAGTCAAACTTTGCAAAGTTTGACCAAATATATATTAAAAATTATCAATATCTTCCTCCCACACCATTCCTCCTCCTTGCTCCCACCCACCAGCGCCGCGAATGGCTGACCGCGGAGCTGCCTACTCGCCGCCGCACTAGACGCCCGGCGGCCCCGTCCGCCCGCTGCCTGGCCACATCTTCCGCCACACTAGCACTACCTACCTCGTTTCCATCTCATTCGTTGAGCTACAGTTATACGGAGCACTAGCACTAGCTCGTAGTAGTTCGCAGCGGAGAAAACCAAGCTATCAAAAATGGCACGGGCGACAGAGCATGTGGTCATGGCGAGGAGCCGAGGACAACTCGAGGAGGCGCGCCTGCAGGGGAAGGCCGCGACGGCTTCATGGAATTGATAGAGTCGATAAGGCATGAGAGAAGAGCGAGCTGGCAGTGGCGGCCCCGATTCCTTCTGCTGAGGCCTGAGAGGCTCGTCCGGGCGATGCGACGATAATGGCTGAGGGTGGTTGTTGGCCGGGAGGCGATGCAGCGAGCCGGCGACGGTGGAGAGCCATCCCCTCATCCTCGCCCTCTCGTCACCTTGGTCACCGGGGCCCGGCCGGCGAGCTCCCTCACCGCTCCGACGCCCTCACCGCTCCGACGCGGCTTGGCTCGACCATGGCCACGCTGGCAGTTGTTGCCTGCTAGATGTTCGGCGAAGAGGTAAAATACACTCGGAGTCTTAAAACCTGCACGCAGTGGTCAGTAATTATATTACTAGTTGATAACCCCGCGCGTTGCTGCGGGTAGAACAACATATATTTTTGAGCAAATTTAGAATTGCATATGCTATATGAGAATTTTGATGCTGTGTACCAATTGTGACTATATATTGAATATGTTTGATACAAATAAGATGTATAAAAGCAGTGGGAATAGTTAATGGAAAAAAATACCAATCGAAGTCAAGGTAACGACTTCAACAGAACAAAACAAAACAAAATAGAGACTTCAAATTGGTTGATCTCATTGTATTTGTTTCTATTAACCATATCATGACTTCTTTCTTTCTTTTGCAACGCAAACCATATTATGAGTAAACAATCGAGATTTGCTAGATCGTCCTAATAGCGACTAATCGGGACGACTTGAAATCCTTATATGGGCTTCAAGCTCTCATCGACGCCCTTCTCTTGCCTGCATTGAACAAAAACAGACGCTAAGAAGGAAAACTGAAAATTAGTGAGCAGCTTATGGCAGTTTCGAACTACCAAGGCTGACAGTTTATCTGTACGCTGCCTGAAACATTTGGTAAGCTGATATCCTAATTCCACCCTTTTCCCAGCAATTATTCATAAAGTTTACGGGCATAGTCACTCCCGGTCAATTATACTATGGCTGCTCAGTTAAATCAAATCAATTAAGGCAGGGAACTAAATTTTTTCTGAACATGTAGGTAGAAAAATACGTTGTGCCAGGTGTGAAATTTTGTAATGAGACATCCTAATATCTGCATTACCCCACTAATTTCAATATAAACCAACTTTGCAAGTGACATACAGTACGTGTGTTCTGGAAGCCCGGCCACTCCAACTGCTCCGCCAAGAAAGATACCAATCCTCACATACCCCAAATATTCAATCTCGCCCAGCGGCTCATCGTCTTCAAACTGGTAGTCGCGCTGGCTGGCCCGGAGCTCCTGAGCGTCGTCCATGGTCGATCCGCACATTTCTTCACACACTGACGGAAGCACCAGTCTCCATGCGGCCTGAAATCACATACAGTACCAACAATGAAATCAGGTCCCTGGCGAGTGAGCATGAATGGAACGGGGACGGGATCAGAGGAGGAACATACCTCCGGAGACGAAGAGCGGCTGCGTGGCGTGGAAGTGGACGCCGCGCACGGGCCCGTCGTTCTCGTCGAAGCGGTCGAGGAGGGTGCCTATTCGGTAGTTCCAGATCTGGATGACACCGCTGTGGAGGCTAGCGAGGATCCATATGGGTTATGGGCGCCGCGGGTGGAAGACCAGGGCCTTCACCCGGTTGCTCTTCGTCTCAAACTTGGTCAGCATCTTGCCTTTCTCTTCCCCTCGGTAGCGGCGGCCGCGACGCGGTGCCGATTTTGGCAGTGAGGGCGGAGGTCCGTGGGTGCTCTAGGAGACCTGCGGGATGGTGGAAGGGGAACTGAAGGGGGCAGCGGGAGGGGAGGAGAGGGGAGGGGTAGGAGAAGAGGCACCGGCGAGGAGGGGAGGCGACAGGGCGGCGTCGGTTAGTGGGGGTCCGTGCTAGGCGACGCCTGGCGCCGGCCCGATGAACCCATGTTTCTCTGAGAATTGAAGCACGTAGTCTGTGGTGGCTGACTGCTGTTATTCATGGCGTCGGTTTCGGCAGATAAGGGGAAATGGGCAGCGAGGCGATAGGTTGGCGTCGATTCGGGAGAGGCAACCGACGCTACGTGATGGTAGGAGCGTTTCACTACTACGGCTTCCTCAATGGACGGCCAAGATTAAAAGTAAATGTTGGACAGGATGGACAGATTTGCTAGATCAAACGGCTGAAACATTTCCGATGACGTGGATCAACCAGGATAGAGAGAATTGGGGAGACTGGTTTCGCTTATATAGTTATAGGGGGATACGCAGGATTCAGAAACTGTTCCTCCATTTCAAAGGAGGCCTAAGTTTACTACTGACACAATGTACCTCATCATTCCTAACTTACATGGCAGTGCTACTGTAGAAAGGCCTCAAGAACTGAGCAAACAATGAACTTGTATTGTACCTTCATTCAACTTCTAATCGAGCTCTTGAGTTTTCTCAGCCAAGACAAATACTCATGGCACTCCTTATTTATCATGTATGCATGTAAGAAGTTTGTGACATCTTCCGAAATGGATGTAGATATAGATCCATGATCAGCAATAAATTGAAACATACAAGACAAGAATTGTTATGCTATGAAACAATGTTTTAATGCTCACCTTAATTTAGCCTCAACACTCGATAAAACAGATTCATCACTTGGTCCAAATGCTAAACTCTCGATGACGAGTTCATCAGGGTAAGAGCAACAATTGATTTCCAACAAAACCGACCCTCTGTAGATTTTCACTGTCAACGGGATAAAGTACTGGCTCTGGCGGTTGTCATCATCAGGCTGGCCCTCTTTCTCGTCATTTTGGTCCACCGGATAGGCAGGGCTCGGCAAGAACACCTCCACTTCTATTTGCTCCTTCTGATCTCTTTTGGTGAGAGTTATTGCGCCAGTACCCTCCTTATCTTGGATCTGAAAGGGGAACCCTCCCCCTAATTCCTTGGCCTGGCATGAGACAGTCATATGTTACTAAATTTTGGAAAAAAAGAAGAAGATGATATCAGGTAACAAAATCACATCATAATCCTGTCTGATGTGATTTACGACAAGCAATGTACATGCACAATAATCGATTGCAAAAGGAGAAAAGAGTTGATAATTAGAACGGCATTTCTAGCATATCTATTATTTACTAAAATTTGAAGGAAAGGAAGGAGCATCAAAGAGAAGGGGAAATGGAGGGACGGGGGTCGGATACCCAGTCGCGCTTCTTGCAGTCTTTCTGCGCGTAGGAGATCTCGTAGTTGATGACCCGGATGAGCTGGGCGTCGACAGCGGCAGCGGCGGCGGAGCGGAGACGGAAGAAAAAAGAGCCGGGCACCCAGCACAGCGGGGACGAGGACCCCGGATCCCGCGGGTCCTGGCCGCGAGGAGGGCCCGTGAGGCTGCCGCCGCCACCCACGCCGCGCGGCGGAGGTTGGAGGTGGCGGCCATTGCCGGAGCCCGGAAGGTTCTGCGAGGGAGAGGGTTTCGTTTCACCGGGAGGACGGGCGTTTCGGCCCGTTTACGCAATCCAGCCATAACACCGCGGCCCATTTGCGAACGGAAAGTCTTGGTAGCGTTTGGTCGCTGGGACCTAACGCTAGCGTCCCCCTTCTTTCTCGACTCCCTCCACGCGTGCCGCCTCCCCTTCCTCGCCGCGCCGCTGCGCTCCTTCACGCGCGCCACCGCTCCTCCCCTTCCTCGCCGCGCCGCCACGCTCCTCCACGCGCGCCGCGCTCCTCCCCCCTCCCTTCCTCGCCGCGCACGGTGGCGGAGGCCGGGGGCGGCCGCCGCCTCGCCGGTGAGCGGTTTAATGCGGGCGGTGGTGGCGGCTCGACCGCGGGTTGCTGGTGGGCGGCGAGCGGGGCCGGAGGGGCGGCGGCCGGACACGAAGAAGGAGGAGCGGCGGTGGCCGGAGGCGGCGCCGCCGGCCGAGTAAGTCCGAATCGGACTCGGCTGGCGAGCCACGTGGCAGGCCGCGGCGCCGGACGCTGGCTGGGCGGCGCTAGCGTCCGGACGCTCCGTAACCTCGCCCATTTGCGAACGAGCTGTGGGACAAATCTCAATTTTATCCCAAATTTGAACTTGTTTTTCAATTCTGTACCCTGTTTTGAAACAATTTCAGAAATAGACATTGGCCGCCATTGTGGGTTAGATGTTTTGCGAGGAAAGGCGACTAGCCCCTGGTCATTATTTAAAAAGGCGACCAGTGTATATTTTTGAATGTTTTGAAAGCAAGGTATAGAGTTTAAATTTCGTGTAGAATTGAAATTCGTCCTGTAGTTTGGTGGGTTAGATGTGCACGTTGAAAAGCTCATATCAGGACAGCTCGGCCCAACGTGGTTCATCGCCATAAGGACGATTTTTTGTATGAATTGTACAAGGACGGGCTTTTACTTGCGTGGAAGCCCGGTCCTTTCCCGAAAAGAACCATTCGAGACCTTTCACGAGGCTTTTATTCCCGCATGCGTTCGCATATTCTTCTTCGATAATTATTAGGAGCGGTTGGTCGCTGGCGCCGACAGGCCAGCGACGCCCTCCTTCACTGAGCAAACGAGCGGGCGGGCCCCGCGCCCTTCTTCCTCCGTGCGCGGGCGAGGCGCGGAGCGGCGTCCGGCGACGACGACGCCGGCGACGGAGGTGGCGGAGCGCGGAGGAGGGGCGGGCGGTGCGACGCGGCGCCGCGGCGTCGCCGGAGGTGGTTGGGCGGGGGGTGCCGGCGGTACCCCGAGTTAGCGGCGCCGGGGCTGTCGGGGCAACGCTGGCGGCGACAGACGGAGCTAGAGGGAGGTCGCGGGGCGGCGGTGGGTCCAGCGGCGGGCGGCGGCGCGGCGGGGCGGCGAGGCGGCGGGTCGGCCGCGGGTGGCCGGCGGGCGGCGGGCGGGGCCGGAGGCGGCGGTTTGGCGCGAGGAAGACGACGCGGGCACGACGAAGACGACGCGGGCGCCGATTCGGACTTCCGGGACACGTGGCGCGGCGCGCGGGGCGACGCGACGCTCGGTAACCGGACCCATTCTTCTTCCTCGACGACTTGACGGCCGCTGGCGTGGAGCTTGGTGCGAAGCGTACGGGCAGAGTCGTATAGCGCAGCGCTTCGAAATTATTCATTCAAAAAATTTCCGTTTTTATTTTGGGTCGTGGTCACGTCGCAGAAGCTTTTGCATCGACGCTACGTTTCCTCTCTCCCTGGCTTCGTCTCCGTGGCCTCTTTCACCGGGACAAAATCTGGAGACCAACCAATGATTTCGATATCTCACCGGCCGGCAGGGCCACCGTGACGGCCAAGACGATACGGGCGAGCTGTCATGTTCTAGCATCGCCCACGTCTTGCACTCTTGCTTCCCTGTGGCACCGTCCCATGGAATGGAACAAACCTCCATCTCCACGTGGCACCGACGAAAATAACAATATGTCGATGGAAGATCACATTTTCTGTCGGCGTATGTTTATCTTCCGTCCGAAGATGGCATGTTTCCTGTAGTGACCACTCTACTCGTCTCTATCTTTGAGCTTGTTTTTTTTTTTTTTGATAAATCACCGAGGGAAGAGGATCCCACCTGAATTTAATTGATCTAACAACCATCAGCTGACCAAGGTTTTTTTTGTTACAGCAACAACTACGGGGGGTTACAGAGAGGACATACAGACTCGACGTAAGAAAAACAACAACCGATATCAAAGAGACACGACCACATCGAGCAACATACTCGTCGGCTTACCAAAACTAACATGAAATCATACCACCTGTCGTAGCAACGCCGCACTGTTGGCTCCCTCCATGATTTGGCAATGCCGTGCAGAGTCAATTGAAAAGATAGTCCCCTTTTTGCCCATGAGGCTGAGGGACTACAATCTACACGCAAGTTCTTGGAAGCTACAGACTTACTTTTCGCACTCTTTATTAACATTGTTAGAATAACTATTTTTATTTAAAAATCCGACGTGGGAGACTGGGAGTCCATTATCCTGCTATATTTCGGGCGGCAACGCGAGGCGGGCGGCATTCGGGCGAGGCGGCAGCTCCGGCGGCGTCCGGGCAAGGCGGCAGCTCGGGCGGCGGCGTCCAAGGCTGCAACGCTGGGCGAGGCGGCAGCTCGGGCGGTGTCCGACGACGGGCGACTCTCTCTCTCTTCGAGCTTGGCGGCGGGCGTCGATGGCTCGGGTGCGGTGGTGGCAGGAGGGCGTCGGTGGCGGAACTTTCCATCTCGTGGCGCGAACCTTTCTCTCTCT
Source organism: Elymus sibiricus (assembly GCA_039707655.1). Taxonomy (NCBI): domain Eukaryota; kingdom Viridiplantae; phylum Streptophyta; class Magnoliopsida; order Poales; family Poaceae; genus Elymus; species Elymus sibiricus. Next base: position 23,047,660 of record CM077664.1, read on the forward strand.
CCTTTCCCGGCTCCCATCGCGTACCGAGCAAATCCTCGAGGAATAGAGGTTGACTATAGCAACCTCGCCGCCCAGTTCGAGGGTCGAGTACCCCGCTGCGGACAATTTTTGGTACTCGACCTCCATGAATAGAGGCGAGTACCCGTTCCAGTACCACACGGCGCACGGTCTAAATCACGTCCACGTAAGGCTGAGTCCAGCGGCAGCCGGATGCGGGCTCCCATCAGAAGCTTGGGCATGCGAGCGCACGTTGCTTCCAGCAGCAGCCGGATGCGGGCCCGCATCGGCCGCATCGGCGACGCATCCGACGCCCAGCGCACGGAGTCTGCGATGGTTCGCTCCTCGACTCGCAACTGATTTGGCCAGTGTCCCTGCTTTGCGCATGGGGCCCGCCACGTTGCCATCCGATGCCCTCCCGAATGCGGCTGCTGCTGGACTCAGCCTAAGGGGCACGTTCCTCTTCCACTTTCCCGTACGTAATCGGCCACCATCTGGCGGAAGGGACATGCAACCAGCCGCGCTTTCCTTTCACAGGGCCCGCCCACGCTCCAACCTCCGCCGCCGTGGCGGTAGTGGCTGCGCCGCGCCGGATCCACCTCCCTTGTCCTACCTTTTCCTCCCTCCTCCTGTCACTGTTGGCTCTCTGCTGGTTAACCAATCGAAATCCCCTTCGCGCCGCAGCTGCGCTCGAGCCCTCGAAAGCACTCTAGAACCGGCAGCGATCCGTTCACCCACCCACCGGCTCATTGAACGGACCATGACCGATCGGGGTGGCCGCTGAGCGGCGGCGAGAGGGGAGCAGGGAGATGCCGGGGTTGGCGGGGAGGCCGGGCTCCTGGGGCGGACTGGTGCTGCGGGTCGGGCAGGCGGTCTGCGCCGGCGCCTGCGTCGGCGTCATGGGATCCTCGCTCGGGTTCGCCAGCTATACCGCCTTCTGGTAAGCTACAGCCTACGGCTCCTCCCACCTGGTTGACTTTGTGGAACTTTCTGTTATAACCGTCCACGCACTCTGTTCAGCTGGTTTGGGGCTCTCGTGAATCATAGGAAGGGATCAGTAAGATCTATGCTGCTTAGGTTTGCTCTCGCCTCCCAACCAGCGCAATGCCAGTTGATTGTAGCCCAGCTTCCGGCTGTGAGTATGGGTTTTAGTTCGATATGGAGTGGTGTACTGGTAAACCAATTTGCCCCAAAATCACTTGTCGCCAACTTATCAATAATAATGTCATCTTTTACAAGAGTACTGGACTGATGGAGGGTAATTTACAAGGATTTTAGTAGTATGGACTGGTAACCCAATTCGTCCTAGAATCACCTGTCGCCTACTCATCGATACTTTTAACAAGTTTTAGAAGAGTATTAGAGTGGTCGAGCGGTAACTTGCAAGGGCACATCCTGGAGGAAAAGTTTGAGATATGTGATGTCATGCTCATATTTGTGAAGCAAACTCAACACCTTTTCGTTTGATGTATGATATGGTCTTGCTATTGGTGAAGATTGCTATTTTGTATGGTCTGATTTGGGAGTGTGAAACACTAAGTACATCTGTGGCGGACTGGCGGTCCTTAACTTTCACAATACCCTGGTGCGGTGATGACTGTTGTTTAGTAGCCTCTCAACATGCTGCTCCTATTTGGATTTGTGGAGATGACTGTTGCGGTGATGACTGTTGTTCTTTTTTGGCTTCTGTTTTTCAGCTACTTGCTTGCTTCAATGGCGCTGCAGTCGCTGTGGAGCTTGGGACTTGCATGTCTTGATGGATATGCCCTGAAAGCCAAAAAAGATCTTACCAGCCCGATTCTTGTGAGCTTATTTCTTGTTGGAGACTGGGTAATGATTAAGCTCCTTTTGAAACTCTAGTAATCTAGCTTGCTGTCTTGATTGCTCCTTTTTTGGGGGAATGTACTGTGCTAAGTTGTTTGTTTACACTCTTTGATGCTAGCAATGATGTTTACCATGTGGAAAAACCAAGTCAAATGATACTCACGCCCCCCCCCCCCCCCCCCCCCACACACACACACACACACACACACTCTGTTTCCATTGTAGGTATTGGAGAAATATAAACCTTCTGTCCACAAGCTATGGTACCGCAATCAGAAAAATAAATGACATTCTAGGATTCATGATTTAACTTTTGCATATATGGTTACCAGTGTCTTTATGAGTATAGTTATTGAACATATGAAGAACAGTATTTGTAGATTTGTCTAAAAATGCTATGTTTGTAAACATATCACAATAGATTTTGTAGTCTAGCTTTGTGTTTTAGAGACTGCTAGATTTTGTCGTTCTAAATATATATTGTTGCCTGCCAAGGGACTAATACCAAACTACCTCCCTCACGGACTGTAGCTTCTCTGAAGTGAAAAGCCGGACGCTTATCCATTATCTAAAAAAAAAAAACTCCCTCACTCTCAATTGCATTGTTGATGTATCGCTTCCCTCACACATATTTTGATTGGTATTTTAATGACACAATTGGAATTTCCTTTCAAAGAGTTGATATTTGCAATTAGTACAATTTATGTTAGGTTATACTGGCTAGAGAGTGAACGTGGCTCAAGCTGGGTTCGTTAGTCAGCTCTAGTAGCACTCCTCAGGTCCTAGATTCAACTCTTCACCATTGTGAATTTTAGATCGTGGCTAAAAAAAATCCCCTCATCTGTCCAACACCAAAGCACATGTCCCAGGCCCAGCCCAGATGGTTGCTCACACGGGCCATGGTGCTGTCATATAAGGGTGGAGCAGGGGTTCAGGTTTTCTCGATTTTTTTGTACATGTTATCAAACAAATTGTACAGTTTTAAAGACAAACTAAAGGAGTTGTCTTTATCCTCATGTCCATTATTATATAACGAGCTGGCCGTTGCGCCAGTCGGCCGGCCGGGGTTCGATTCCCCCGTGGCGCGATTTACTGGGAAAAGCTCTGGGATTTATTCCCGCGAGCTAGGCTTGCTCGGCCCGCTGAGCAGCCGGCCCGGTAAATCCCCACCAAGGGGACGAGAAATTTAGCACGGGGTGGTCAGCTCATTTAGAGTGGAGCTCGACAGTCCGGGTTAGATTTCTCGTCGGCTGCGTCTCCGGTAGAGTGGGGGACGGGCCGGCTGGAGCAAGAACTCCAGCTTCCATTGCCACCTGTGGCGGGAGGTTAATCTACCCTCTGACCTCTAATTATTATATAACATTAATTAATGAAATCCATCAACGACATGCAGGTGACAGCAATTCTATCATTCGCTGCATCGTGCTCAGCTGCTGGTGTGGTGATTCTATTCAAGAAGGACGTGCATTTCTGCAGAAGGTATCCCCAACTTCCTTGTGGAAGTTATGAACTCGCCACAGCATTTGCTTTCCTAGCTTGGTCACTCAGTGCTACATCAGCCATAATCATGTTTTGGCTACTGGCTTCGTCCTGAATCTGTGTATAATCTCGTGCAAGTGATGTGTATAGTGTCCTGTTTTCTGTTCTCTCTTCAGCTTTTTGACTGGTGATTTCCAGATCACATATTTGAGAGACCATACTACCGCCCAAAAATGGGAGTGTTGGGGTCATGTAAAGTGGGTGGGTGAGAATATACTAATTAACTACTCCCTCCGGTTTTTAATTGTTGACGTTGGTTAGTGTAAATTGCACTAACCAACGTCAACAATTAAAAACCGGAGGGAGTAATTAATAGAAATTGATGAGAAGCTTTGCTTCAGAGTCTAATGAGTTATTGCCTTTTCATTGTATTTGAGTTCAGATGCTGATTGAGTTATTGCCTCATGAAATGACGTTGCCTTGTCGGTGGGTAAGAATATAGTACTAATTAACCCCGCCACATGCAGGAGAAGGTACACAATGCTGATGCATCTACAGAAAAACAACCTCTTTAAAAATGCGAGATCCGAGAAGCCAAACTGCAAGCATCAGTGCGGATCGCCTGCTTTGATAATCTTTAGCATTTCTGACAGGGACGCCACTAGCGCCGCTCACTACAGTATGCAGGCACATGCCCATGTACGGCCATCGAAGACCGGATCGTTGTCTGCCGTAGACGACACACTGTGAGTCAAAAGAAGTGGCGTCCTGTTGTGGACGGTGTCGTCAAAAAGCTAGCTCGGTTACGAGGAAGTTGCCTGCCGTAGACGACAGACAAAAAAGTGGACTCCAGTTTTGGACGGTGATAAAGCTAGCTGGGTTAATCATCGGAAGGAGGAGCCCCGCTCTACATGTGCACAGGAGGGAGAGCTCATTCTAGCTATCCTCAATCAGGAATCAAGTGGCGAGAATGGATCGATCAAAGCCGAGAGCGCTTGCTGCAGGAAGGTCGTGGTGGTTGCTGCCTCTGCTTCTTTACCTCGCCGCCATTGCCCCCGCCGGCCTACTCCAAGCGCGTGCCCAGCCCGATAGCAACGGTACGATGAGCACCACCTCAGCTGTTCGCTCCCTTCTCTCTTTCTTCTCTCCACAGGAAAAAGCGACAAGGGAGGCGACTGGTTTGCCGGCGCTGGCTCTGGCGATTCCTCTCACCCAAGGGCCTTGGGCTCGTCGGTGTGAGGGGGTCGCTGGATCTGGCGTGCGGCCCTGTATAGCTGTAGACTAGGTTAGTCTTCGTAGCTAGTTTTCGGCTGCTCGTTGCTTTGCTCCGGCGAGGATTGACGGCAGCGCCGAATAAATCCCCTCCAGATCCCTCACAGGCGTGGCGTTCTCTGCTGTTGCCTGTCATGGATCTGTGGGGCAGTGGTGCCGAACGAGGTCGTTGTGGCGGCGGCGACGACTTCGAGGCGGCTTTTGCTCCTCCGGCTCCGCCGACGCAGCGACGTGGGCTCCATCGTCGTTGCGGGGCTGGGAGGCTTTGAATAGGAGCGGGTCGTCGTGCATCGGCGGCTATTTCCAGAGGACGGTTTGTCCGGCGTGGGATAGGAGGTCGAAGGCGAGCAAGTCCGGTGGTTGTCATCTTCGACGGAGTCAAAGATCCATGGCGGATTTGAGATCGGAGAGGTTCAGGGGCTTCCCCTGGCCGATGAGCCACAGCGGCAAGTTCCTCGCCGGCGACGGCGGGGCTCTTTTGAGGTCCATAAAGCATTTGCGAGGGTGCTTCTTCGATCTTCGGTGGTCTCCGGCGGTTCCTGTGGTAGCGGCGGAGACTGACGGCGTGCTGGGTGGTTCTGTGCAGGGGCCTCCTAGGGCCTTTTTGTTATTTTCTTATTTTGGGGGTGTTTCCTGCATTTTCGTTGGTCCAGCTGTGTTTCTGGAGTGTTCTCGGTGCGTTGTGTCCTGTACCTTCAGCTGTTTTAATATATGTGGTGATGCACGTGCTTTCAAAAAAAAAAAAAAAGCACCACCTCAGCTGGTCTCACAAAGTTTTCTTAGCCTAGCGTAGTGTGTGGTACAATGCTGCTCTATGCAGGCACGGTGCACTGAACAAGACAATTTCGCAAGCGCGTTTGCAGGTTTCATCACCTTAGACTGTGGTCTGTCTGGGCCGAGCTACGTGGACGGCACCACCAACCTGACATACCACCCAGATGACGCTTTCACCGACGCCGGCGAGAAACACAACATCTCGCAAACGGAGTACAAAATGCTCTTTGGATCCTTACGCAGCTTCCCTGATGGGAAGCGCAACTGCTACACCCTCCGATCCCTCACTGCCGGGAGCAAGTACTTCCTCCGGGCCAACTTCATGTACGGCAACTATGACGGCCTCAACAAGCCGCCCGCCTTTGATCTCTACATAGGCGTCAACTTCTGGCAAACAGTGGATGGTTGGAGCCAGGAACGAACCGCACTAACCTGGGAAGCCATCGTAACCGTGCCGGATAACTTCGTACAGGTTTGTCTGGTAAAAACCGGTGACACCACGCCGTTCATCTCCGGGCTAGAGCTAAGGCCTCTCAAGAGCTCCATGTATCCGCAAGTGAATGCGACGCAGGGGCTGTTCTTTATTCGCAGGTACAACCTCGGCGTGACAGACGACAACTACGTCATCAGGTGAGCATATAGCTCATTCCCGAACATTACTATAGCTAGTTTTATGGTAACTTCATTTTTTGTACTCAATTCATTCTTTTTTATTTGATGCTTTAGAATAATAACTGAACAAGGGTTATTGATTAGAGTTTCCGAGGAACTTGGGAGGTACCTGGGGGAACCTAAGGTTCCTTTTAATCTCAGCTCTTAGTTTTTATTACATAATTAATAAATAATAATAAAACATTTTGGTACCTGACCCACACTAATTTTGTATCGGTCCACTACTTAAAGTACATCTCAATAGGTATCTCCCTGTTTTTAACCATTAGATCTGGACAAATGAACGGTTCACATTCATTGGAAACACCGTCGCAACGCTCTATTGATTATTGTCCTAGATTGTTGTAGTCTTACCGGACATTATTCTCGGAGCTTTGCTAAGTAAATGCCAATGAGGACGACATTTTAGTTGGGAATTCTTCATGGGTAATTTGTTTAGGTTTGTCTACATGACAATGGAGATGCTCAGCTGCCCAACAGTCCAACACACAATTTGTTTGCCCATCGGCACCACAGTTGTCTTCAACCACTGACTTGGATGACCCTTCTCTCACTCTCTTGAGCTGCATCGCCCAGTAGTCGCCTTGCCTCGGCGGGATAGGGGTCTCTTTAGATTCACCCATTTGTTTTCATCATCAGAAAAGTGCAATTTATAACAGGAAATTTGTGACCGCCACTTCAATTTTTTTTTTTTGTAAATGTATGAATATTCTTCGACCATTTGTGAAAAGTCCATAGAATATGTGTAATCAAGACAATAGAACCCTTTCATTAACTGGCTTTATTTGAAAATGTTTGGATGGTCAGATACCCTGATGATCCATATGATAGAATATGGTTCCCCCAGAAGATCGATGAAACTACTGTCATTTCCACGGATAAGATGGTGCAAAACTCTGACAAGGACAAATTTGAAGTTCCGTCAAAGGTGATGCAGACGGCGATCATCTCACACAATGCTTCCGACAACATTATCTTGGGATGGTCCCTCGACCCGGACCCACCACCACCAGGGTGCATCTTCATCTTGTACTTTTCTGAGATAGAGCCCCTCCCTGACAAAGCTGTACGACAGTTCTACACCAACATTAATGACGAAGTCGGGCAAGACTACACGCCCCGGTACCTTCACTCAGGTGCCATCTTCAACAAGAACCCCCAACGAGGCAACGGCCAGTACACTGCTACTATCAAGGCCACCGCCAACTCAACGTTGCCGCCAATCATCAACGCCTACGAGCTTTTCTTTGTAATCTCCACGGCCAAATTTGGGACAGAATCCCAGGACGGTATGCATCGACATACACCAATATTCCCTTTTATTACAAATATGTACTTAGCATTTTTATATAGAAAATGGCCAGCCCCAGCATTGACCACTGATTGTTACTCTTGCTTCAGCTTTTATTTCCCCAATTTGCATAAATGAATGTCAAGAATTAGAAACCAGAGGGAGTATCATGAAAAAGTGTTGCAAAACACTGTAAAGTTGCATATTCCGAAACCACTCTGCAGTGTAGTATATGTTTGTCCTCCCTTGTGTTGACGTGTTAATTGCCCAAGATTGTATTTTTGTTCATGTGTAAATAATAGAAAATTCTCTTTCCCAACTAAAAACTGAACGCAGCTATAGGTCCAGACCGAGTGGTCTGACTCATGCAACCGCAGATCTAAGGGGGGCGGGGTCAGAATGCAGTCCCACAAGCCCAGCCGTACTTATAGCATTTTCGTATAAATAAATCCAACTATATCATTTTCCAGCATGGTCAAAGTTTAGATATATGTTGATTGCACATAATTTAAAAACAATACTTATTTGTGACCGGAGGAATTACGAAGCACATGAGATGAAAATACATCATCTATAATTTAATTACAGTATCTGCCATAACGGCGATCAAGATTAAGTACGGAGTGACAAAAAATTGGACGGGCGACCCTTGCGATTCTTTCACATGGACTGGGTTAAGATGCAGCTCCGCCATTTCTGCTCGTCCAAGAATTACCAGCGTGTAAGTAGTCTTGATTTAAGCAGGTACTTGCTTAAATGGAAACTGAAAAAACTATTTGTTTGTGGATTTTGTCTAATTAATTGAACTACTGGGTATTTATTTTGCAGAAACATGTCTTTCAGCAGTCTGAACGGCGACATATCACCTACCTTCGCAAATCTCACAGCCGTCCAATACATGTAAGTGTGGGGTTTGTGATCAATTATTATGTATTTTTCTCATCTATTAATTATGTCATCTTAGTAAAATAAGACAAATATATATTTATTTTTAACTAAATACTATAGGGAAATAAGATAAACATCTTGGTATATATCTTTCAGAAACCTGTCATACAACAATCTCACAGGCACAATTCCTGACGTGCTGTCGCAGTTACCTTCACTAACAACTCTGTAAGATTACGGGATTGTCACATTCTCAATAATGTTTTCACTTTGCTTTCACAGAAATCCTCTTTTGTTGCATCAAGTTGACTCACATCAAAAGCATTTCATTTGTTTCAGTGATTTGACGGGTAACAACCTTAGTGGATCAATTCCTCCTGGACTTCTAAAAAAGATTCAAGATGGCTTCTTAAAAATAAAGTCCATTCCGATCCCTGCTTCTCTTTATGTTCAAGCAGAAATGATAGCTCATGGCTGCTTGATACTAGATTAAAAGTAATAGTAGTCTCGTCTATCTATTTATTTGCAGATATGACAATAATCCAAACTTATGCACCCCTGGCGATTCATGTACGACAACCAAAGAGAAGAGTAGGCTAGGCATCTACATTGCTGTTCCTGTAGTGCTGGTAGTATCAGTGATAGTACTTTTTTTCTTGCTAAAGCCAAAAAGGAAAGGTAACAAGAACTCAACAATCGTCTGCTCTAGTTATTTCCCTTCCCAATCATGAGCGCAAAATTGAAGTTTTGCTCTCCTTCAGATGACGTGCACAGTTCGCTGCAGCTTGAGAACCGGCGATTCACCTATAAGGAGCTGGAGAGGGTCACCAAAAACTTCCGGGATGAGAATGTGATCGGTCGGGGTGGCTTCGGGAAAGTTTACAAAGGACTCTTAGAGGATGGCACTAAGGTGGCGGTGAAGCTGCTATCCGAGTCGTCCGACCAGGGTGAGGAGGAGTTCGTCACTGAGGTAAGTAAGCATTCCTTTTTCTTCACGCACAATTCATGTCTATAAATTGAAATTGGCATCACAAATTTGCAATGCGTTGGAGTCTGACGAGTCAGGATCTTGCATGTTCAGGCTCAGATCTTAACACGGATTCATCATATGAATCTCGTTTCCTTGATCGGATACTGCAAGGATGAGAAGAACATGGCACTTGTCTACGAGTACATGTCTAAAGGAAACCTCAAAGACCACATCGCAGGTAAGTATGTGATTTTGTACTCCAGCACGTCAATTTGAATACGGTACATGATAAAACTTCATAATGATGTTTTAGTATGGTCTGTGGCACCATTTAAAGTGCCTTTTGTTCATATGAATTTCTCTCATGCTACTCTTATGTCTCCAGAAAAAAATTTAACATGGAGACAGAGAGTTCAAATAGCGCTGGAATCAGCGCAAGGTACAACTTTCAAACACAGTGCACTAAAAAGAATTTGGGTTTGACGGTTTGATTTTGCTAGAAACGGAATGATGATATGCAGGGCTGGAGTATCTACATAAGGGTTGCAACCCGGCTCTCATTCACAGGGACGTCAAGACAGCTAACATTCTACTAAACGAGAAGCTGGAGGCCAAGGTCGCCGATTTTGGCTTGTCAAGGGCTTTCAATCTCGACAGGTGCAGTACTCATGTGTCGACAGAAATTGTTGTTGGTACGCGAGGATACCTCGATCCAGAGTATGTGTTTGTCTTTGTCTCACTGAGTCTCAACATCAAAGTGGCAGGCTAGTGTATGTTTCCTTTTGTTCTTATCGCTGTTGCAATATATTATACCCGATATGCAGATACCATGCCACAATGCGACTGACAAGGAAGAGTGACGTATTCAGCTTCGGTGTGGTGTTGCTGGAGTTGATCACTGGGAAGCCAGCAATTCTGCCTGCCCCGGATTATATCGGTATCATCCAATGGACGTCGCGGCGCTTGAGGCGCGGCGAGATTGAGAGCGTCGTGGATGAGCGCATGAACGGCAACCATGACATCAACAGCATCTGGAAGGCAGCTAACGTTGCTCGTGACTGCACTGCACCCACTTCGACGGAGCGGCCTACCATGACCGACGTGGTTGCGCAGCTGCAGGAGTGCCTGGTGCTAGAAGAAGCCCGTGCAGGTGTTGACACGACCCAGAGCTTTCACACTGGCAACAGCGGCGATCTCAACTCGAATTACAGCACAAATGCGAACACTGCTAATGCTAGTCAGCGCAGCGCTGCGTTTGAGATGGTGGAAATGATGGACAGTGGTCCTGCCGCAAGATGAAGGCTTCCTTGAGGCTTTTTTGAACAATTATTTTCTTAATACGATATTTTTTGAGAGCCTTTACAATGGACCCAAATAAATATGGATCGTCCATTTGGCCTGATCCAACGTCCCACAACAGTTTATGATAGGTCGAAGCTTTAAGTGTCATCAGGTATCATTTTGATGTGTCATCAGGTGTCATGGACAGTATGGAAAAAAAGTAGTGGCAGACCAGTAAAATTCATTATTTATCTGGGTAATACTTGTACACAATATTATATATCATTTCTTTTAATAATATATAACAAACAGCTCCTAACCATTGTTAATGAAGTCTCACGCCTCTGTAAATGAACTCATCGTCTCATCCGATGCTCTGCTCCCCTAGCGATTCCTCCGCCGTCACCCGCTTCGCTCCGTTGTTCTTGCAGTCGACTCGCAAGAGGGGAGGGAGGAGTACGGAGGTCGAGGAGGGAGTACGGAGGTGCAGTCGACTGCGCAACACTTTATTGTTTTTCTTCAGCTGTTAGACACACGGTGATCGCAGAGGAGAGGAGCGACATCTAGCTCGAGGCAGAGCTCTCGACGATCATGAGAGAGACGCCTCGTCGTGGATGGCGCGCCCGAACTCCTCCATCGTCGCGCGCGCGACATGGCTCAGCTCCGCGACTGCGCTGCCGACCTCGTCAGGGACGAACTCGCGCGCAGCGTCCTCGGCGAAGGGCGCCTCGAGCTCCGCCCGCAAGCCGGCGAGTGCCTCGTACATGCCGAGCACGCGGAAGCTTCTCGGGCGCGAGGTCGAGCAACTGCAGGACGCACCCCCTGGCGACATCGGTGAAGCACGTGCGCCCGAGCTCTTCATCCGCCTCGAACACCTCGTCGCAGAGCCGGCGCTCGTCGGCTAGCTAGGACGGTTCGGACCGCGCGAGATCAGCTGAGCTGCGAGAGCAAGGTGCCGTGTCTGTGTGGAGGAGGGAGATCTGTCTCGGGCTTCTCGGCTTGCCTTGCTGCGTCCGTCTTTTCGTCAGGCGGCATGAAGCTCCCGCTGCTGCGCTTGCCGGGGCTGGCGCCCGCGGCGAGTTCCCCCAACACGCCGTCGACATTGAATTAGATCCAATTAGGGTCAACAAAACATATATTTAATTTATTTTCGAAAATTAATTTTCAATGACCTTACTACCCCTCAATGGCATAATTCGTAATTAATTTAACAAACCAGTAAATTACCTAGTGGCCCTTATCAATCAACCGGCCGGATTAGAAAATGATACTTCGGTGCATTACGTGTCATGGTCCACCGTAACGGGAACCTATTTTTTTTAGGAACTCTTAATACGATATTGATTGTGTTCTTTCTAGTAACTATATTTTCAGTAAATAAAGCAACTAAAAGTCCTTAGACATTTAAAGTGTGTTTGTTTTTTAGGGATAAAGGAATCCTATAAAAAGATTCGGCGAAGTTTCTCACACCACTATGGAGCTACATAATTCCACCATATGAACACATCTGCGGTGGCCGTGCACCCAGGCTGCATTTTTTTTTTGCTATTGCGTTCATTTCGCACCGGGGTTTAGAACCAGGATATATTCCATGTTTTTTCATGGACCAGCTTGAGAATACTTTTTTTATTTGAGACTACCAGCTTGAGAATACTGCTACGTGGGGTGTATTCGTCTATCAGCGACAACGGCACGCCGCTGTCCTGAAGTCTCTGTGTCGCGCCCGGCTTGGTACTACTGATGGAAGTGTCTATGCTGATATACACACACATGCGTACACTTTTGTTTTAAACTTTTAATGATGAAATTTTCGTTATAGTTGGGCCAACTGCTTAACTTCACACTGTGTATGTATCCTACACTAGTAGAATGCCCGTGCGTTGCCACGGGCTCTTGAAATATTTTGCAGGAGTTATATAAAGATAATGCATGTTAATTTTCACACGTAGAGACAATATAACACCTCCCACAATTGCTTAATAATTGAAGTCCACTTCACTTGCAATGTAAATTGATAACAAAAAGACAAATTGACGACGTGTCTGTGTAACAAATTGAGCGATGATCCAACTAAAAATCTATTACAAATTATTAAGATCTACTTGATGCGCTTAAGAAATTCTCGCACAATATCAGGAAAGTTGTCTCCGCGCAAATCGGCTTGACCAGTTCTTTACCGTTCCACCAGAGCATAAAATGAAAAACAAAATAGCTAGACACATCCCTTCAATTTCCTAAATTAATATTATATAAAATATAGTGATAACAAAAATAAATGTTTGTATTATGAATTTATTACCCGTCTGTGCTCGTTGGAATACCAGACGGAAATAAACGCTGCCATTTAGATATATTGGAATTCCAGCCGGGTTACTTTATTTCGAGTGCTTCTTTGAATTCCCTCGTAAAACTTTTTAATTTCAGTAATGCCTTAGATTTTTATTCTCTGACGAGTGTGATGTTTGAATAGGGCCCATAATATATACATGACGTGCCTCTTTGTCGATGACGTACAAGATGTATCGGCCAATGGATGCATATGGAAGATAAATCTACAAGTGGTAGCTATTAGAAACAACAATAAACTATGACAATAATAGACTAAAGTTTCGCCAAATGGGCCGGCCCGCCACGGCACAACCCGGCTTGAGTTAAACGGGCCAGGCACGCCACGGCCCAGCCCTCGCATCTCCCTCTCACTCCCCACCTCTCCCTTGTCTAAAAAACACTCCCCACATCTCCCCACCCACTCTCTCCCCCTCACAGCCGCTCACTCTCCCCCCTCCTTTCCCCACCACATCGCCCGCCTCCGCCTCTCCCCAGCGATGCCGTCGGCCGCATCTCTCTCACTCTCTCCCCCTCCTCTCCCCACCGCGTCGCCCGCCTCCTCCTCTCCTCCCTAAACCCGCCCCACCAACAGATCTACATCTTCAGCCGCCGGCCCTGCCCCATCCCACCCTCCGCCGCCACCTTCCCCACCCCGAGCTCGGATCTTCGCCGCCCACTCCCTTCCAGTTCGAGCTCCGCCTCGATCTCATCCCTGCTGCCGCCGTCTTCCCTGTACCCAGCTCCACCCTCATCCGCTCCGCTTTGGTCCGCGACGTGCTGCTCCAACCTTTGGTACGCGACAGCGGTGGTTCGGTCCAGGAGGCGGCTCCTGCAGTCCTGATGGTGTCCCCGCTGCGGTGGTTCTATTCCAGCGGGTGCTTCAAGAACTTCTATGGTACCTCAGAATTTTCTTGGAGGCGACAAATATGAGACATGTAAATCATCAATACGTGACCTGCGGGTGCTTCAACTATACTAACACGAAATGCAGCACATGGGATTAATAACTTGATGTAAGGATTGAGTTTGATTAGTTTGCTAATAAATTAGATTTTCCCCTTTGGTATAAGGCCACTCACTGAAAAGAATATTGCTGGGAGGACAGGCAAAAAGAATCTGTTAGAAAAAATATACGTAAACATGCATAAATGAGAATAGTAGCTAGAATACACAAACCGCTGTCAATGCATCCGGGAAAACATAAAATCAGGATATTATCTTTTAAGAAAAGTTATATCAATTTAGCCGCCCAATCCACCCCGGTCCAGCTTCAGCAGAGATAAGTGACCCCTCCTTCATGCCCACTCTCTTCTTCTCCTTGGCTCTTCCTCCCCGTCTCCTTTTCCCGCCCTCCTGTACTCCGCAAATCAGTGAACAAAAAACATAAAAGTAATGAAGTAAGTAAAATCACTATAATCGTTTAAATGAAATATTATGATCAGGAACATGTGTGTTTCTAAATACCGCTTAAAGGCAAGTTAGTGGCCAGTGGGTACAGCAGGAAAAAAGTCAACCTTTTCTGTACACAATCCCAAAGCTTATTTACCTTTTAAATCGGATCTGTTTGTTGTCCACTTAACGAAGTAGCTCCCGACCAAAAGCTGAAGCAGTGCTCCGTTACTACAATTCATTGTAAGATATTGTGAACAAAAAAAATATAGTTGATACATCTTGTGTGGTAAACCATCGAACAGGTGGCTTGATTCACTCCATGGTTCAGAGCACCTGTCAGCAAGGTGGTACAACCGAAGAGCTCCACAATGTCCAGAGCGCTACGCACGGCCTCCAGCAGGCCAGCTGTGAGGAACAGGGAGTGCGTCGCAGCAATGTATCTAACTTCTGCTTGTAGGATCCATACACAAGGATTAAGCTATAAGGTGCTCACAAACCTTGTTCAGGTTGCAATGGTGGCTCCTTAGTACTACGAATAAACCACCAAGTCTGTACCCAAAAGTTTTTGCTGCACCCAAAATAATCCACAATTAAACACATAATCAGCAGCGGCGATGGCGGACAGCAGCCAGTAGGGAGCGTACCTTGTCTTTGTACGTGGTCAAGCTGAAGGGAAGTGCGGCGACGATATCGAGCTCGGGGATGCGGGGATCCGGCGGTGGCTGGCGAGCACGCAAGGGACACATAGCGAATCCTCGGGCAGTGCTAGATCCACGGCGAGACGAGGTTAGTTGGTGGATCATGGCATCGGAGGCAAGGAGGATCGGCGGCGAGGAGAATCCCTGGTGTGAGAAACCCTAGCGGGCCAAGAGAGAGAGCGAGGCTTCCGGAGATAGGAAAGTGAGCTGGTTTTCTTCTCTCGGTTTCGATTGACAGAAAAACGGTGGCATAATCGGGAGGCAGGGGCTTACCTTCAATAAAATGGGTGGTGGCTTCGATCGTTGGGGTGGGAGGGGTGATCGATGGGGAGTACCAACGGTGGAGGCGGCGGCGTCCTGGTGATCCGCGACGGCGGCGGTGGTCGCCGGCGTCTCCCCGGTTCGGCGGCGGCGGCCGCGTCTCGTCTGGGAGAGGAGGAGCAGTGGCTTGGGATCTCGTCCGGGACAGGAGGAGTGGCGAATTGGTTTTTTTCCTTGTGTAATTTTTTTTCCTGAAAATTGTTATTTGTTTCCTAAAATAAATTGCACTAATGAGAGGGATCGGTTGATTTGGATAAGTTAGGAAAGTTAGATTAAAATCCGCTATTTGTTTCCTGAAAATTGTTATTTGTTTCCTAAAATAAATTGCACTAATGAGAGGGATCGGTTGATTTGGATAAGTTAGGAAAGTTAGATGCGTGATCTTTTGTACGTTAGGAAAGTGCTGATTTGCAATAAAAGAGTGGAGAGAAAAATAAATCGGTGGATACAAAAAACCAGCGCGGAGGGGTGGTGGGAGGTAGGACGAAGAAAAACCGGACGAAAATAAACCGGTTGAAAAAAAACCGGACGGAAATAAATCGTGGACGCAATCCTACCAACTAAGACATTAGGAGTAGAGATGGGACGAAGGAAGTACGTGTTTTTTTTTCTTTTTCTTTTTGAACACAGTACAAACGCAAGCGCTCATGCATACGCGCATGCACTCACCCCTATGAACGCTATGATGTTTCTAGTCCGTGAACTTGCATGGAGGTGCAAATACGGTCATTCCTCCCGTATACGGCACGTGGTGTGCCAGCGTGGCACTGGCCCATAGGTCAGTGATAGAGAGTGAGGATGCGTTGGGTGACCTAGGCACGATGATTATTTTTGCAAATACACCCCTCAATTGTTTTTTAAACTATGCGGGAAAGCCCAAACAGGACCCACCTGCGCATGCATTCTTTTTCTGTATGTAGAGATCCCTTCAAATCTTTCGTACTTATAAATATAATGGTGTTGAGTTCACTCACACATGCACTCTTCTCCTACTCATTGACCCACCATAAAAGCAAACAGTGGGACTTCGCAGTGGAGTCCAGCGGTTGCTCTTTCCCAGCTGCCATCCTCCGGTTGCTATATTTCATACATCTGTGATGCACTTCTGTTTCTATCAATCACGACAGCAGCGATGACTGCTCCGAGACAACCAGGCCACAGGTTAGGCTGGACACGAACCGGACCAAGCCAGCGAAAACGCTCGCCGGCGACGAGCCGGATTGGGGCTCAGTCGTGCTCCGGTAAGCCTTCGTACAAGGCTCGGACTGACCAGCTCTATGGCCCGGTGGCGCCGGTCACTGCCAGGTGAACCCATGTTGCATCGGCGTGGGCGTGGTCTCGTGGAGGCAGAGCATAGGAGCGTCGGGAAGTCGGGGAAGGAGTGCTGGTGAACGTGGTCGAGTTCATGGAATAGGAAAAGCACCACGGTGGCGGCCCTGATCACTAGCGGACACTCCGAGCACGAGCAGCATGGGAACTCTATGTATGTGGGTTCGGAGGGTGCGCGCAGTGGCGTGCATGCGTGCGCTCGGCGACGACGGCGGGGCCAGGGTGTGCAGCGGCGGCGCATGGCGAGGTGACGACGGTGTTGTCTAGGAGAGGACGACGGCGTGGCGAGGTGGCGGCGTCCATCGGCGTGGTGGGTCGATGCGTGTGTGCATCGTGACTTCGTGAGTGAGTACGCAACAGGAGCTCTTATTCTTTTTTTTCGAGAAACACCTGTAACTTTATTCATGCTCATAACAATTACAGGGCCGCCCCTAAGATTCAAGAAAATACAAAGTAACTCCTATGACTAAGAATTACAATGTAATCTCTTGAAAACACCTTCTTCGCGGCATCAATCTCTGCTCGAAGAAATACTTCAAAGACTTCGGTAAAGAGGCTGCAATTGGACTGGAGCAACGATGTTGTCACTCTTTCACCTGCACGAACATTACCAATAATGGTTTCTGAAAGCGCCTTGAGTCGCCCATCCAAAAAGATGGGAAGCCTTGATCGATGAACGTACTTGAGCCGGGGATGATCCCTTTGAAGTGCAGGCCGTCGAATCACTATATCTTCACCATGGTGTCGATGAAAGATTTCACTTCCACAAAGAATCAGACCAACAAAAAAAGCTTGACATAGCAACATAAACTCATTAGATCCGAATAATCGGATCTGCGAGAACAGAAAACTCTCTAACCTCATGGCACCGCCAAAAGAACGAGATGAAATTTATTCTCATAAAACTATGAATTTATGATGATCACTAGACGTTGATGAAGAACATAGACGATCTTGAAGATCCGAGGTCCCCCACCTCTCAGCTCCAAGATGGCAGCCGGAGGCGAGGGACCAAAAATTCTCTGGCGGCGGCGGCTGGCCTTGACACAGGAGCTCTTATTCAAGCTCCCTGGCGCCCACACGCCGACGCTGGTGGGCCGGCCCATGTAGATGCGAGCGCATTTTATTTCCCCTGGTTGGCTCGATCGCATTTAAAAGAACGAAAAAATTCGCAAAAAAGGAAACAAAAATGTGAATTAAAAAATGTTCATGAATTTGGAGAAAAAGCTCGTCAAATTTGAAAAAAAGCTCATCAAATTTGAAAAAAAATTCATTGAATTTGAAAAAAGTTCATCGAATTGAAAAAAAAAGTTCATCAAATTTGAAAAAAATGTCGTTGCATTTAAAAAAAGTTCATCGAATTTGAAAAAAAGTTCATTGAAATAGGAAAAAAAATCATCAAAATTGGAAAAAATCATCTAATTTAAAAATAGTTCATCAATTTTAAAGAAAAGGTTCATGAATTTAAAAAAAACACGAATTCAAGAAACAAAAAAAAGAACAAGAAAAGAAAAAAGAAAAAGAACAAACCAAACAGGAGAACAAAATAAAAGAAAAAAACAAAGTAAGTGTGCATAAGTGCGTAAGGTAGCTTGGTGGATGTTGCGCTTCCTGTGGAATGCTGAGGTCGTGAGTTTGATCCCATCAGCAGCACCTTTTTCTTTGAAATAAAGTTAACGAACGGGAAAAAGAAGAAGGAAAATGGGTCGGCCCAGAGCAGAGTGGAGGTGTCCACCCGATTGCAATTTTCGACGAAATGGGCGTATGAAGTGTCAAATAGGAAATGCCGTACGCGATGAGACACGCTGGCTAACGAGCCAACGCGCACCCATTTCCCCGCGCTCCTTATTGGGCTGGCCCATGAGCGGGGCCGAATGCCCTCTGTTTTTATTTTATTTTTTTCTATTTAGTTTTTGTTTTTTCTTTTCTGTTCTTATTTTTTCTTATTTAGAATAACTCGAGACTTCAAAAAAAATGCAAATTTCAAAAAAAGTGTGGATTTAGAAAGAAAAAAAAATCAAGAAATCATAATATGTTCGTGGATTAAAAAAATGTTCGTGATTTTGAAAAAATGTTCGAAAAATGTTAGTGAATTTGAACCAATTGTTCGTAACTTTTATAAAAATGTTCACAAAAATCAAAAAATGATTGTGAATTACAAAAGAAGTTCGTTGATTCAAAAAATGTTCATGAATTCCTAAAATGTTCATGCATTTCAAAAAATGTTCGTCAAGCAAAAAAAAAATTCATGAATTTCAAAAAAAATATACGCAGATTCAAAAGATGTTCATTGATTTAAAAAATGTTCGCTGATTCAACAAAATGTTCATCGATTCAAGAAATGTTCATCAAAACAAAAAAAGCTTGCCGATGCAAAAAAAAAATTCAACAAATTTGACATGCAAGCTCATTCAAGGTCACCGGCCTACAACAGAAAAATAAGCAAAGTATAAGCCACTAGAGGAAAAACTAATTGGACCAATGGAGTAGTCGCATAACAAGAAGCAATCCCTCCAAAAAGTTTCGGAAACGGAGCTCCGAGCAAGGAGATCGAATTTTTTCGCAAAACAGTAAGAACAGGAGTTGGGAAGTTAGAAGAAATTTTTCTGGAGGAAGAAGGCAGAGGGCACGGGCATAAGTGATGGGTGCCTGTGGGCCCCACACGGCCACGCGGCACGGTGTACCTACATAACTTTATTAACCTACAAAGGAGTTAATTGCTAGTACTGCCAATAATATGCCGGTTGACTGCCCCCACGAGTGTCGCTGTTCTTCTTCGAGGCGTTTCCGAAGAACTAGCTCACAGTTCCCTTGCCCTGGGTGGCAGACATGTTGAAGGTTCAAAACTTCAGATCCAGATCCAAAGCAACAAGTGTTGTGCTGCGCGTCTCCTCATTTCACACATGGTTTCCGGTCCCCTTCCTTATTCAATCACCACGTCAGGATTAATAGCCTCTCGACAATGGCATTTAAAATCCATGTGGCATCACCTACTACGTACATGTATGAAACCGCCCAGGAGTTAATTGCTATGATGGTACAGAGTGCTCGCCTGTGAGTATACAAGATAAAAACAAAGAAGATAAACTAGGGCAATCCATGGATGAGCCGAGGCTCATCTACTCCACATGAACAGTAAATTCGAAAAGAATAGCCAAACAGTTCAGATAATCTGAATTTGTTTTTACATCCGAGATGCTCGAGTGCTCTAAGAGCGTGCAAATTTTCGCGGTGAAATGACATTCGAGGAGCTCTAGACAAAGAAAAACCAAAATGGAGTCTCCAAAGTGCCTTTTTTCAAAGTTTCTGCGAGGGCTGAATTTTGTTTCTTTTCTTGTCTAGAGCTCCTCGAATGTTATTTGTTCATGCAATTTTCCACCCTCATAGCACACTCGAGCATCTCAAAGGCCAAACAAATCAGATATTTTTGATACTTTTTGAATTTACTGTTCATAGAGGGCGTAGATGAATCCGGGCTCCAAAATGCCGCCATCGATAAACTAGTTATATTGTTATCATCACGTCACCATTAATAGCCTCCCCACAATAGCATTTAAAATCTACATGGTGTATGTACCTAACTGTTTTTACCTATGGAGGAATAAATTGCTAGTATAACACAAATCACTACTATAGAACTGAACAACACTGACCTGCCAAATCATATCATCATCAGTGATTGATTTCTGGCGGTCACTCATGACTAGTCCTAGTCATCACTAACTGGCCAAATGGTAGGTCACTGATGTGTTTTTGGTTGGTCACTGATGTGTTGGAGGGCCCACAAAAAATAGCAGCTGGGTGCTACATTGCATCCAGCTGCATAGAAGATCACATAAACAATCACATACGTAACATATTTCAGGAGAAGATCATATATACACTAGGCAAAAAATGCCAGCCACGGCTTACATACTTAACATGTACATTGGCGCAACATCACACCTCACATCACAACAACATCACACCTCACATCACCGGACGAAATTCATCAAACACGGCGGAATTCATCCAAGTTCGGATAGAAAATAGCATAAATCATCCATACATAGCATGCAAATAAGTCTAGTACAACAATAGTTCAAAGTCAACAAGAAATAGTTCAAATTCAAATAGATCAACTGGATATTCAATAAGTTTTTCGTGAAATAGGGATGAGTGTATGCGCGTATATATATGAGCGCTTGCGTATGTAGTGAACAAAAAAACTATACAAGGTTAATCAAGTGATTGCCGTGCATTAATCACTTTTAGCATGGATTAAGGATATGTAACGTAGCACGTGGTATGCAACTCAAACTTGATAAAAGGATTTGTATAGCTAAAAGGACAAACGGATTTGTAACAAAAAAAGAAAGATAAAAGGATTTGTAACGCAGGTTGGCGTGGCGCCAGGCGATTGGACGGCGTAGCTTATATAGTTTCACGGCATGCCGCGTAGTATCTCTCATTCCACAACATAGCCTACCTATCTTAGTAGTAGACGAGAAGGCAGCAGGGGCCATGGTGGACGCCGGGGTGACGGGCGTGCTGGCGAAGCTGGGGGAGGTGGCGTCCGCCGAGGCGACGGCGCTGCTCCGGGTGGATGACCAGATCCGGGAGCTGCGCCGGCGGCTCGTGTACCTGCAGGCGCTCGGCTGCGGCGCCGACCAGCAGCGGCGCGGCCGCGCCAGCGAGCTGCTGCTGCTGTGGGCGCAGGAGACTCGCGAGGTGGCCTTCGAGGTGGAGGACGCCGTCGACGAGTTCCATCTCAAGGTGGAGGCCTTCCAGGTGAAGGCCAGGCGGGGCCACTCCTGGTACCGCTCGGCTCTCACACTGCTAAGCGGACTTGCCATGCAGGTACCCTGATTTCCCTTCTCCGATCGCTAATCGGAGTACTAATGAAGTACTGATGAAGCAAGCACATATATTTCTGTCGGCAGATTGTTGCAAGACATGGTCTGTCAAGGGAGATAACAAAGATCAACGGAAGGATCAAGGAAATCAGTCAGATCAAGGAAACTTATCAGATAGAACGCTCTCCGTCTGAAATATGGAGCGCGTCCTCCATTGATGCCGCCGATGCTGACTGGTATGCAATCATCGCCGGCCATTCTTTTCGTCCTCTCTCAAGGTTTTTAATATCGAAAACAGAACAATTTCAGACCTCCACCGAAGTTTCGCATATTTCACAAATTATTTTGGATTTTAAGATATAAAATTATACTTAATTTTACGGAAATGATAAATCCCGAACGTTTGGATTTTAAGCATGGCAACCCGGACTTTTTCATGGCAACTTTAGTTGACGCGTGGTGGCAAGTTTAGTTGGTAAACATGTCAATTTTGTCCAAATGTTCGGGTTGCCCATGCTTACAATTAAAACCCAAACATTCAGGATTTTATAGGGGTCCTGATTTTAATGATTTTTACATAATTTAAATTTGTTTCTAAATTAGTTAATTCTGGCTCGGAATTTTGGGGATACAAATATTCAGACAACACCAAAATATGCAAAATTCTAGCATCTCTACTTCCTACTACAAAGCAGCCTCTAGTCCCACCGCCTCATTTCAAAGCGGCCTCTAATCCTATATACTCCCTCCGTTCCAGAATATAAGATGTATTGATTTCCGTGCAAGTCAACGATTTGAATGTTTGACCAAGATTATAGAATGAAATAACAACATCTGCAATACCTAATAGATAAAATATGAAACTGTTTTTTCATGATGTATCAAATGGTATAAATTTCGTATTATGGATATTGATATATTTTTCTAAAAACTTGGTCAAACATGCACTCGTTTGACTTTTGAAAAAATAAATACCCCTTATATAAAGGAACGGAGGGAGTATATATAACTAAATAGGTGATCCTTGCTAACTCGTTTCTCTCAACACACAAACATGTCACCCCAACATGCAGTCATGCATGAAAAGATTTTCAATAAATATTTTACAATTATTATACAATAATCAGATACAAAATTCATGTGTATTTAAGCTTTCAATTCTCAAAATATTTATCCAAATATTCAGCTTCCATACAACTAAATCTCATCGAAATACGCTGCAACCATTTTCCGTGACAATGTGTGAGGTATCATCTATTAGTACATTGGACGTGGCTACATCGTGGCTAATAACTGTGTAGGGTAGGGAAGTGGTCACCCGGACAGCTATCCACCTTTGTGTTATTTATTGAAAAGCCCAATCGGACTGCCACCACCCCCACCAAACACCATTCCCACCGCTCTTAACAACCACCTTGTGCCCTCCTCCTGCACCACCAAATATCTTGTTTTGAGGAGAGAAACCCGCCGCTCGTTTTGCAGCAAAACTCGTGGATCTAGCCAGGTAAAAAAACAGCTATACTTACATCTTGAGTAAATTGCAGGAAACCATCACTTTGAAGGCTAGGTTAGCAGAAAACACTACGTTACATATTTTAGCAGAAAACACCACGTCTTGTGTAATCTTTTTGCAAAAACCACTGATCGACGGATTTAGATCGTTTAAGTGCATTTATGATAGATGAGGCCCATTTTTTTGCTTACGTGGCATAATAGTTTAAGTTTAATGCAAAAACGCCCCCCCCCCCTCCCCCAACTTTCTCCCCCCTGCTTCCCAGGCCCTCCAACCACGCCACAACCTTCCCCTCGCTCCCAACCTCCCTCCCTCCGCAGGCAGCAAGCGTACACACGAGCTCGGCGCCGCCCCTCCCTCCCCGGTCCGCCGCCATCGTGCCCCCAACCAGATCTGGCCACATCGGCCTCCACCATCCCAGCCCGGCACCGGATCCGGTGGGAATGCCCCGGCCATCTCGGCGTGGTGAGCGCGTGGGCAGCAGCGCGCGCGTGAACCGCGCCTCCCATTGCCCGGCATTCAGCCCCACCCACCATAGAACGAGGCGTCGGGGAGGAGCCCCCGATCGAGATCCTCGTCGGGAAGGAGCAGTTCCACCGTGTAGGAGGAGCATTGGGGAGGAGAAGTACGACACGAGGTGGTGGGGGACCGCCGGCCGGCCGTGGTCAACGCGAGGTCGAGGGCAGGGGATGAGGACGATTTGCACGAGCTCCAATGGTGGACCACCGCTCCAAGCCTCCATGGGCGCCACCCCAAGCCAGTGAACAGAGCACATGGCGTTGTGCTACATGTTTTATGCATGTCAGGGGCTAATTGCGTTTTTCATTTTTGATTTAGGGGTGTCTATGTAAAATTCTAGGGTCTAGTTTGTAATTTTAGATTAAAACCCATCTGGCACAAAAAGTTACGCCACGTAAGCAGAAAACGGGCCTCATCTATCATAAACACGCTCAACGGAGCCAAATCCGCCGATCAATGGTTTTTGCAAAAAGATTACACAAGACTTCGTGTTTTCTGCCAAAAAAAATGTTAAGTAGTGTTTTCTGCTAACCTAGCTTTCAAAGTGGTGGTTTCCTGCAATTTACTCCTTACATCTTGTTTGCGTCAAAAAAGAAGGCAGAGTACAACCCAGCAGCAAAGAACTAGCAGATCCCGTGGGTACTTATTGGATAGTGCAAAAAGTTATTTTTTATAAAGGATGCTTTTATTAACTCAAAATGTAGCAAAAAGTTTGTAGTCGATACGTACGGAAAATTACATCCACGATAAAACTAGAAAAGAAAAACCTCTCAACACCTACCCGTTTTGAGGGCGAATAAGTTACTCAAAACCGCCACATTCGAGGCTAGGGTACAGATTGCCATCAGTTTTGACAAAGATAACAGAAAATCACCACTTCTGAGGCAAGTGAGTAACAAATCATGTTGATTCAAAAATAAGCTGCATCTAACAGCAAAACTGACTGGTTGGGCCCACCAGTCAGACTTACATGGCTGTCAGCCAGACTTACGAATTTGAAATTATGTCTATATATGATCATATATATACTAACAATAAATTGCGGTTAAAGCTTAATTTTGGAGACTATGCCAGGCCAAACCACGTCTTCAATTTTGCAACACCAAAAAATGAGATAAATGTTGAAGCCTTGCATGATTTACAACTAGTGACTATAAGAATTTTAATTTCATGCACTTCACATACAATTGTTTTGACCATCCATATGTGCATAATACAAACAGTATTGAAATTGAAAGCACCTCAAAGTGATTCCCAATATAATCTAAAAAAGAAAAGATACCCTAGAAATTCTCTGATTTGTCCGGACAAATAGAAAGATATACACCGCTAATTTTGATGGAGTATGTTATAACGGTGCAGATTAATTGGATATACGGATAATACAGCTATGACATTTGCATAAAAAATATAACTACATTGGCATAGACATTAGAAATGTATATTAAATATACAAGTCTTTTCAAAATAAAAGTATGTATTTTAGCATGTAGCCATGCAATTGCCGGACAATTCAGCTAGTTTTAGTATCTTACAAATAATGGGGGGAGACCATATAACATCGATTGCTTGGGTAAATGCAGGGATATTGAGGCTGACAACGCCATCGAGTTGAGGGGGGAAGAATTTGCAGCCCTAAAAAAATACATCCTGGAGGAGCAGAGCAAGATAGAACATCGAGCTGTCATCTCCATCGTTGGACCAAGCGGCATTGGGAAGACGACATTGGCCAGGAAGTTGTACAATGACCGTGGTGTGAGGGAACACTTCAAGGTGCGCGCCTGGATAAGCCTTCCACCGCGCATCCGGTTTGAGAAGTACCTCGAGATGATGTACGAGCAGGTCCGCAGGCAGGTCCCTCAAGACCTGCAGCATGGGGATGGAGACGCCAGTGGTAAACTTCAGCAGCTTCTGAGAAAACATGAGCACAACTACTTGGTGGTGCTCGATGGCCTGGTGGACATCAGTGACTGGAACTCTTTGGTCCGCTTGCTGCCAGATGACAACCTCAGAAGCCGAATCCTTCTCACCACACAGCTCAAAGTGAAGGAAATTAAACCCAGTGTCAAGCAAACTGCACCTATTGTTCTGCAACCTCTTGGTAACACCGGCGGCACCAAGGACATTCTGAAGTTGTTCTACCGGCGAGGTTTTGGTTTTGGAGCAAATGGTATTCGTGCCCGTGTGATGAGTAATTTATGCGAAAGGGGTCTCAAGATATCGGCAGGCCTTCCATTAGCCATTGTTGTGCTCAGTGGCCTCCTTCGGACCAAGAATTTTGGTATTGAATGGAACCAAGTGCTTGAGCAATTGGAGGAGTCCAAGGGCCAGCCAATCAGATGCCTATGGACACTAGCCTTCGAAGACCTGCCACACCACCTCAAGTCATGCTTCATGTATTTTGCAATGGCATCAGACAACATTCTCCTCGATCCGGACCGCCTGGTGCGTCTATGGATTGCTGAGGGGTTCATTGCGCCGAAGAAGGGCAAGACCTTGGAAGAGGTTGGGCTGGGCTACCTCAAGGAGCTCATCTCGAGAGGTTTGGTCCAGGCCGTGAAGGACGGAAGAGGAGGCATCAAGTTTGTAGCTGTGCACAGTCTGCTTCATGCCTTTGCAGGGTCTGAATCTCAGGAGTCAGGATTCTTTGAGATGCACCACCATGCCAATGTTCTCAAGCCGCATTCCGTGCGCCGCCTCGCCCTCCACAACTATGTCGATTCCTATGTCGACATCCCCAACCACTTCCCAAAATTGCGGTCCCTTTTCTGTGATTTCTTGGAGGACCAGCAACAGCAAGGTGGTGACAGCGGCGGCAGCTCAGTGCACCAAGGACGACAAGGAGAGTGGCATCCTGCAGAGTGGTTTCTACGAGCTTGTGGCAATTCTGATGGCCCAGCTGCTGGCTCGGCCAAACTGCATGACCTCGGTTTCATTCGAGGCTCGCGCTTCCTCCGTGTCATTGACCTCTACGGACTGTTGCTTGCAAGGATCCCTGACGAGATCGGAAGCATCATCCACCTGAGGTACCTTGGCGTCAGAAATTGCAAGCTGGCGGTGCTCCCCGCGTCCATTTCCAAGCTCGATAACCTCCAGACCCTGGATGTGCCGTGTGCGTGCCACACAGGTGCAAGATGTCGCCGACGAGTTCTGGGAAATTCAAGGGCTGCGGCACGTGCTCGCCGACGGGTTACGGCTGCCCAAGTGTCCAAGTGCACACCTGAGACACTTGCAGACACTCGTCGGCGTGGTGCCCGCCAGCACATGGGGTCCGAGCTGCCCATTGGACTCCATGATTTACCTACGGGCACTTGCCATGACTCTCATCTCTGAAGAATATGTGTCCGCGCTATCCCAGGCGCTCCAGAAGATGGAATTTCTGGTGAGCCTCAAGTTGACTGGGCGTCTCCTCCCGTCAATCGTGTTCACAAACTCCAGCTCGCGCCGCCTCGAGGTCCTGGTGCTCCATGGAAGGCTCGACGCCAGTGATTCAATGCACGGTCCGTTTTTCTTGCCCAACCTTGGCATGCTCAGCATTTCTGAATCAGCTCTGAAGCAAGATTTCATCGACAAGGTGGCCACGCTGCCAAACCTCACCGAGATGGAGCTCCTGGATGGCTCCTACAGCGAGGCGCATTTGGTGTTCCCTGCGGAGGGGTTCCAGAGCCTCAAGATGCTCAAGCTTGCCAACCTGGCGCAGCTGGAGTTGGCCGTTGTGCCGGCACCGGAGTCGACGCTCTTCACCTGGTGCGGCTACCCCATGCTGAAGGTGGAACGCCTCCAACAAGTGGCTGCTCCTGATCCTGCAGAAAATGGGATCCTTTCAAGACTTGAGGAACCAGAATTTAAAGATGAGAAGGCCTACATTTTCTCAGAAATCAATCAAGTGGCTGCTAACGATCCTACAGAAGATCAGATGCTTGTGAGGCGTGGGGTGGAAGGATTGCAGTACAGGGAACACTTCCATGAAGACACTACATATGATCCTACAGAAGATCAGATGCTTGTAAGACATGGGATGGAAGGATTGCAGTACAGGGAGCACTTCCAACAAGACACTGCAGATGATCCAACAGAAGATCAGATGCTTGTAAGACGCGGGATGGAAGGATTGCAGTACAGGGAACACTTTCAAGAAGACACTGCAGAAGTGCAGATGATACTAGGGAAGAACAGATGCTTGTAAGACGTGGGATGGAAGGACTGCAGTACAGGGAATACTTCCATGAAGATACAGCAGATGATCCTACAGAAGATCAGATGCTTGTAAGACGTGGGATGGAAGGCTTGCAGGACATGGAACACCTCCAAGAGGACACTGCAGATGATCATACAGAAGATCAGATGTTTGTAAGACATGGGAAGTAAAGCGTGATATGGGAGGCCTACAGGACGTTCCCCACCGTGTCATCTGGGGACCTGGGGACGACTTACACTAGGTGCAAGCCCAAGAGCCAGCCAGCCAGCTATGGACTTAGTATGCGAGTTTGTTAAAGTCTATATACTAGGTAGTAGTAGGATTTGGAGATGAGAGGTTTTGTCCCGTAGAAGGTTTTCCTGCTATTTCCAAATCCCTAGGAGTTTGTTTCAATTTCCTTATAGTATGGCTTATTAGGCCCCAAGTTGTAAAGGTACTACTTGTAGCCAGTGGCTGATTTAGAATTTTAAAACAAGATGGTTCATCTAAAAAAATTTGGAAACAAATATGACATGCCACCGTTCTAATTAATTTACCAATAGCACTTATATACAGTCAAATATGGTCTAACAGACGTGCTAATAAAATTCTCAATTTTGAATCAGAGAAGCCTACATAACACATACCTTGACAAGTTCAAAAAAGACAGTGTGGCGTTGTTAATTTGTTAGTGGCACTGTTAGAGTAACTTGTTGAGAGTGGCGAACAATCAGACAAATCATTATCATGTCACTGATCAGGCGTTCATGTACGGGATAGCAAAATCATGTGTGTGTGTTCACGGGATGTCTGGTTGTTTAGTTAACGCAATAGACTAGATCGACTCTTCCACCTGATTGATGCAATAGACAGCAAAGAGCAAACCCTAAATACAGTAAGAAATTGGGGAATGGGCACTGCCGCAATGGATAACTTACCTTAAGTCCTCAGATCAGGCTAAAGGCTTCCTGCCGGCCGAGTGCCAGAGTCGGCGGAGAGCGGACTGGGGCCCGCGCCGGCTTGCGCGGGCGGGGGGGTGGCGTAGTGGCGCCTAAGCGTCGGGCAGGAGGGGCGGGAAGGGGCAGCTCCTGGGCGTCTAGCGACGGGCGACGGCGTCCGGCGAGGCAGGCAGCAAGCCAGCGAGATCGGGAGCCGAGCGGCCGAGGTCGGGGACGAGCGGGGGCTCGGTGCTTCTGTCCCAATCTACTACGTGCGTTGTTCGTTGGGCTAGCCGGCTGAGATGGGTCGGGACGAGTAAGCCATTGTTTGTTGGGCTTTTTCCTCCGGCCCATTTGAATTTTATATGGTATATGTAGAGGCCGGTCAAAACTCCCAGGGTGGGCCGCGGCCACTCTGTCCATCCTGTAGATTTTTTTCTGAGGGGTAAACCAAGTTTTATTAATCACTAGCAAACATGCCCGTGCGTTGCAACGGGGTAACAAAATTACTTAAGTTGTGTCTTCCTCGACTTCAACCGCCGTCCAACCAGAACCCGACCACCGCCCAACCAGAACCCGATGTGACATGACAGCATTTGGATGGTACCGGAAGGATAGCTTCCTCAACTCCAACCGCTATGTGCAGTAGTGGCATGGCATGTCATGTAGATTGTGTCTAGCATAAGCCGGAAGTAAGTATCTCAATGTATTTTTCCGTCCTGATCTAAACCAGAGTCGCAGACATGTCAAAATGGCCTCTATTAGCATTCCCGATATAAATTGTTAACAAAAAGATTAATACATTTCCAAACACGACTATCTCTCTATTCGCCGAAAAGGGCTGATAGTACATCAAGACTTTCATCAACACCTTCTAAGGCCAAAGAATCTGAGCATGTACCTTTAGAAGTAAGAAGCAGACTATAGGAAACAGAGAAGGAAAAAAATAGAGAACCCTTCTACTCTGGGAGCTCCAACACCAACAAAAGTTTGCCACAACTGTTATCACAAAAGCTACTGAATGACCCTAGCAAAAAAAAAAATAGAAAGGTTATAGGAAACAATGTGTACGTCTCCCATCAAAGCCATCAACAGTCCACCATGGACAAGACACTCCAACTCTTCAAAGAATAAGTTTCTTCTTGACTCGTGTTACAATTTCAGCATCCACATCACCTGCCCCTCTTGGCTAGGGTCAACCTTATCTGGATCATAGAACTCAGTCATGTGAGTCCGCTAGCACCTTGCTCTCTTCAACTGTCACAAGGTGGGTGGATAGTGGATTCCTTTGTCTGCAGCCTGCCAGCAGATAAATGCTTCTTATCCGTGCATAGTTACCTACCCCGTGCGCCTGCACGGGCTTGTTTTCTAATACAATTTTATTAACACTATTTCTAAATTTTAGATGTTTACAGTTTCAATATCCTTAACACATAATGTGAGTCGGTGTAAGTGTATATCTACACATTGATTAAAAAGTAAAAATGGATTCATTTCCAAATCGATGCAGTGTATTGTCAATTTCATACATTATCAAACTGGAACCAATGCTTACACCTAGTTTGCATCTGAAATAGTATACACATATTCATATTTTCTTCAAATATTATAGATTAAAATCAAGTTTCAAAACAAAAAGAGAAAATGGGTTGCCCTCAAAAAAGGTTATCTTCTTTGTTGGATTATCAAGATTGTTGTCTTTTCCGGTCCCATTTCATAGAGTGTAGAAAATTATATTTTACTTTTACAAAATATAATTATTTAATATGTTGATCTAGGTTTCACTAAGGCTCCATATATTTTGATCATTGCAGCTACAAATATGAAATGATGTTTAGAGCGATTCGATTATGATGACATACTATTCACACAGAATAGAATAAAATAACAACAGAATTAACATCCGGCCATGACGATGTAGCAATATTTTGAAACACTATATGAGTGGAGACATTATTTAATATTATTAGAAGGAAATGATGACCGAGGTTGAGTTGGGGGAGCAGCCAGAAAGAATTCTGGAGTGTAGAAAAGAACACTTTTATTGAATTTCTTTGAAATAAAATACCTTTGACCATACATGGAAAGCACATCCTACAACAAGGGAACCTGTATATAAGAACCTGGATAGCCCAAGTACTCGAAAAGTTAGCGTAATTTTTGCATGACAATGGTTTTAAAGTCCGACTACATATTGGTTGCATGGCAGCATGGACTACTGATTCTTTTAACACACACCTAATATATATTTTGCTTTATTCTGTCAATATTTTCAGTGAGATGCCATCACACTAACATACAAATCAACACTCGTGGGTCATGCTGAATTAGCTTCCAGATTGTAAGTCGTAAAGACAATGGACATATACGAATCTATGGCGGTGCATAGAGAAATCTGGGAGATGAGTTTCAGTTTTGTCAAGTTTGTTACTTTGATTGGTGTTTTAACAGAGTCGATGGACATGCTAGAAGCAAAAACAAAAAAAACAGATACAGCAGGCTGATTTCCTACCAACTTGACAATGGTGTGTCATTTTTTTCTGCAGTAGATTAACTCCTGAACATTGGCATCATTGTCATCTGAAAATAATTGAAGAGAATAGTAAGCAAAGTATTCTGCCATCTCGCATGAATCGCATGAATAGTAAGGAAAGTAGATTTACTCCTGAACATATTTTCCGTACAGTTTGGAAAATGCTTACTAACTGATAGAAGAGAAATCAACAAGCTCACATTGAAGATACAAGCACCCCCTACAACCTGTCCATCACTCCGTTGGCAGCCAAGCTCCCCTTTTGCTCGGTTCCTCACTGCTGCACGTACCGATTAGTGGGGTCAATTTTTTTTTTTTGTCTTCTCTACTTTGGAAAATAAGAGGTAAAGACCCACAGTACTGCAAATCGTTTTTCTTTCAAAAAAACAATCCCTTGTTTTTCTTTAAAAAATCCCTTGTTTTATTATAATTATAGATTATCTTAAAATCGATTTCTACTTTGTGATTTGTCAAAGCATAAACAATTGTGTAGAATTAGAGGTCGTATTTGAATGATTTGGATGTTCCATTGACATCAGATAATTACCTACTACATGTAATAGCTAGTGATCGATGGATGCAAGTTGGTATAACTTTAATGTCAAATGTATAGGAAAATATCCGAAGTCTAGTCCTGCTGCTGCTGCAAGGATTAGATGCTGGCATGCTGCGACTGGAACCAGCAGAAATTATACAAAATATACAATTTTACAATTTTATGAACTAATTGAGCTTGTTTTCCTCTTCGTGTTGCAGGTAAAAACGACATATAGATCAAATAAGTTAGTTGAACCAGCAGATATTATATCAGTGAGCTCTATAGGTGCAACAATCAGTAACAGACCATCTCCATGAGCTTTGACTCCATGATCACTACGTAATACAGGGAAAAGAAAAGGCCAATATTGCTCAATTGCTACTGAAATTTTAAAGGAAATCAAGTGGCACTACAATATCAGGACATATGTGTAGAACGAAATGTCAATTGGTTGCAGTAGAAGACAATTCACTTCATCTCCTTTTAGAATAACGCATTTGCTCTTAGTGCATATACAGCAGAAATAGAACGGAAAACTAACCAAGAATATACATATCCATGTGCGCCACTTTCTGAATATATGACATAGTACCTCTAAGATATCTAACTTTTTGTTTCCATGCATTCAAGAAGCGCTTTATTACTTTCAGGGATCTTATTCCAAACTGAATTTGTTTGATTCAACTTATGTAGTAGCATGGTATTTTTCTGTGACAATATGTTTACATATCAAATAGGCAACACCAGTAATTCTTCGTCCAAATCAAGCGTGGACAGGTTTGCATCAGCTACAGAACACTATATTGTTTCTCCTGTTCCACAACCTAATGACCACATGTAAGCATGGACAGATTTCTGTATATTATAAAGAACAGCAGGCTCGAAGTAATAAATCACAGGCTGGGAGGAAGCGATGCAGATGAGGGTGGCTTAGCTTACTTGTTAGCAGTTGTGCTTGTCAGCCTAGTAGAGGAGGTAGAGGTAGGTGACGGAGCTTCTTCACCTCGGGTGACTGCACCGCCATGTTCTTACAACCTACGACACACGCAAATCTGTCCGAATTTCCACAGCGCGAGAGGACAGGAGGATTCAAATGCTTGAGCACGTGTACCTTGTCAGAGTCGAAGCGGGAGTCGACGAGCACCGGCCGTGATGGCAGCGGCGTCGTAACGGTGCTCGTCCGTACCCTCCCTTCCCTAGGCTCTCTCAGGCTATGGCGGCGTGGATCTCGTCGGGGACGAACTGTCCGAACCCCGCGGACCGCCGTCGTGTTCGTGCTCCCGAGACGCCGTCGTCGCCTGACAGTGCTCGGAGCCACCGCCGCCACCGGTGCCGCCTGACTGCCCTCAATCCCCTCTTTCTTGATCTCGATCTACAAAGCCCGGACACGAACTCTGACTTCGATCTAAATCAGAGAGGGACAGCACGGGGGCAGGAGGTTGCAGATCGATAAGGCTAGGGGTGGCGGATGGGGAGGGGAAGGAGAAGATTAGGGGCCGGAGAAGACCGGCCGCCGCCGCAGCCGCGGCCGCCGTACCCGTAGCAGTACGGATCGAGGGGAGAAGGCAGCGAAGGAGCCCGTGCTTGAAACGTTTTCTCAGATTTTAGCCACTAAAAAGGACAGCGGGTTCAATTTCCGGAAAAGTCAAGGCCCTTTCTGCAAAAGTGCCACGACGGGTATATTATTATTAAAAAAATAAAAAATATATATTAAGGTAAAGAAAAACCACAGACAGTGGAATACGTCTCAGACCGTGGGGTTGACCTAACCACACATGGCGCCCCTTACCTAAAGAATGCGAAAACTTGGCTAAGCGCGCCTATATCTCTACTAAGGGCCCTAGATAGGCCGGCCTAGGCGCGAGGGAGGCCACAGGCCACAGCCACGTTTTTTTTTCATGTTTTTTATTTTCATTTTTCTTTCTTTTTTACTTTAGTTTATACTTCCAAATATTCTGAACATATATATTACAGAAAACACTTTACATAAAACATTTGTAAATGTTAATCAAGCATTTGAAAAATGTTAAATATGTATAGAAAGCATGTTTCTCATCTATACGAAAAATGTATACAAAAAATATAAAATGTGCATGAAAAAAGTCGATCATGAATTAAAAAAATGTTAACAAAGAATTTGAGAAATGGTAATCAAGTATTTGAATTTTTAAATCAATCACTGAAAAATGTTAAATGTGTATAAAAAATATTTGTCATATATACAAAAAATATATACAAACATAATACAATGTGTATGAAAAAAATGTTGAATATGTATTTAAATAATGTTAAACATGTATAAGAAATGTTTCGACAGGGAGCATTTGGTTCATGCCGGCTATCACATCAAGTGCGGCGAATCGATGCGGCAAAGTTGATGGCCGGAGTCAAGGAAGACGATGAAATTCGGATGTCGTGGTCGAACATTCGAGCCCCTTCTTGTGTGGATGGGCATGCTGTGGCATTGTGGTTCAGATGGCTTGCTGGTTTGGGCCGAGGAGGCTCCTTCCGTCAGGAATCCAGCGCGGCAGCCATGGTGGCCCGTCTCTGCGTCGGGAATTCAGTTACTACGGAGTACTTTTTAATACTTGCCAGTTTGAGCTTGTTATGTAATCTTGCTAGTCATTACATCATTAGTGTATTAAGGAGAATTTGATGGAACTTTAGGTGACAGAATTATATGAAAATATGGTCTCAAGTTTGTCAATCATCTTCTTTTTGTTGATTAGGTGGAGTTTTTCTTTTTGGCACTTTTCTGGAAGCTTGACAGCTGACCAATGTAACTCAAAATGGACAAAAGGCCAGAAACATATAGACAATGGACCTTTTTTGGCTGACATGTAAACCAATGAACTTGATATATCATATAGTAACTGAATATGTGAGTTCCAGGTCTAGCAAGGTAGGAGGATATGTGACAAAATGAATCAACAAAAGCTTAAAACTCAAAAAAACAACCATCACATAACATACATTCGGTGGGCATCATCCATCCTAAGCTGAGCAGCATTGCTTCTTTTCGCCGCCATTGTCGGCGGTGGCAGCGACATTGATGGTCTTACCTTCCTTGACTCCAGCAGCCCCTGCCCTGTCCTCCTCCGAGGCCACGGCCTTCTTGCTGATGGTGCGGTAGATGTCGCCGAGGATGAGCTGGAAGGCCTCCTCGACGTTCATGGCCTCGAGCGCGGACGTCTCGATGTAGGACAGCCCCTCGGCCTCGGCGTAGCTCCCCGCGTCGTCGGTGGTGACAGCCCGGAGGTGCTTGAGGTCGGTCTTGTTGCCGACGAGCATGATTCTGATGTTTGCGTCGGCGTGGTCGCGCAGCTCCTTGAGCCACCGGCTGATGTTCTCAAAGGTGGTGGGCTTGGTGACGTCGTAGACGAGGACCGCCCCGAGCGCTCCCCGGTAGTAGGCGCTCGTGATGGCCCGGTACCGCTCCTGCCCCGCCGTGTCCCAGATCTGCGCCTTGATTATCTTGCCCTCCACCTGCAAACAAGTCAAAATTAAGAACAGATCAGTCATTTTCAGAGAAAATGTACATCTTGGAATAAGATAACAATAGATTTTGTCATGATCATGCTACACCTCAATCTATAAGCCTGTTGCTACATACTACATCATAGGTGTGCGCTTAAAAATGGAGATAAAGACAAGTTGATAGTGCCACTTGGTCTGCCAGCTACTGAACTGAGCGTGACACTCTCTGAAGTTGATTATACTAGAGTTAACACTAATTAATGGCGGTGCAGGTTTCGACCGGATGAACAATCACGCAGCTGGCATCTAGTCATCATACAATGAATCCAACCGAACAAGCACGCACACGACCAGGACGATCATCCGTCCTGATCATACATGTCGCATGGCTGGTTGATTTCGGCCGGGAAAAGCAGTACCCAGAAAGAGAGACATGAGCTTTACTACATATACATATATGCTTGTCATTTCCCCCTTTGTAATGTTAGCCTTCCATGCTTGTCATTTCCCTTGCAGCATGTTGTAAGATCAGAAAGCACTCCAAAAGAGCTATTATTAGTAGTAGCAGTATGTACTACCTCTGTTCCTAAACATAAGACCTTTTTTTGCAGTTTAATTTCAATTTTGAACTGCAGAAACATCTTATGTTTAGGAACAAAGGGTGCAGTAACTAGTGT
Organism: Elymus sibiricus; assembly: GCA_039707655.1. NCBI lineage: Eukaryota > Viridiplantae > Streptophyta > Magnoliopsida > Poales > Poaceae > Elymus > Elymus sibiricus. Next base: position 23,083,383 of record CM077664.1, read on the forward strand.
TGAGCTGGTTGTGTAATTGGAACCTTGGAAGAAAAGGAAATCCTGGTTAGTCAATTACTGTCAGCTTGAGCATTGTGTAGCAAGCAAGAAGGAGCTATAGCATGGAAACCAGTAGCAGTAGAGTGAAACAAGGTGTGGTAGATCTAGCTAGCTGCTGACTGATTGCCCTGGCATAGCGGATGGAAATCCTGAAGGCGAGAAATTAGTAAGGGGCAGCTGAATCCAACTGGGCAGGCAGCAGCATCTCGTCTCTGAATCTGAGCTTTCTGCCTGTCACCACAGCGACCGATTTAGTAGCTAGCTACTACTGCTTGGCAGCGAGTTAGATCTGGGGCGCAGGGAGGAAGAAAAATAAGGTGCAGATCCGAGGACGAGGAGGAGGGGTGGGGAACCCGACTGATCCATCGGATCTAGCAACAAGCAAGCAAGGAATGAAATGAAATCAATCAATGGAAGGAAGGGGGGCGAGGACGAACATGGAGGGTGCGGGTGGCGAACTCGACGCCGATGGTGGACTTGGACTCGAGGCAGAACTCGTTGCGGGTGAAGCGGGAGAGCAGGTTGGACTTGCCCACCCCGGAGTCGCCGATCAGCACCACCTTGAACAGGTAGTCGTACTCCTCCTCCCCGCGGCCACTGCGTCCCCCGCCGCCCGCCATTGCCAAATCGCCTCTCCTTCCTCCTCCAATCTGTGGCCTTGCTTGCTTGGGATCTCTGGTACTGGTAAGCAAGAGCTCTGCTCCGCTCTGTTACTGGGCTGAGAAGGGAGGGAGGGAGGGAGAGAGCGTACTCTTTACTCTACTGCCCTTCTGTACTGTACTCTACTCTACTGGCTCCAGTCAAGTGCCAGTACCAGTACATCTTCTTGCAGCTGGCTGGATCTGCTCTGCTCTGCTCGGCTGGATGGCTGTACCACTCTACTTCTCTCAGTGTTTTTTTTTACTAGATCCCCCTTGAGAAACTTAATTTGTCCACTCCTGCCTAAAAAAATTCATTTCGCGTCTGGCCCCTTCTTTCGCGCCTAACGGCTAGGCGCCTAACTTACACGTGAAGCCGTCGTACCCTAAGGCGCCTTTGACGGGCCACGGTCCACGGTCATCGGTCGTGCCGCCAGCGTGCCACCTCCATGCCACGCCTACAAGAAAGGCACGATACTAGCTAGAACCCCTGTCTTTTTATATGGTTGACCATCCCTGGAGTCGGCGTATCTGGATTTCACGGTGGATCGGCTGATTTAGAAACGCCTTGTCACTAGGCGTCTTTAGTTTAAAGATAACACGACCATCCATTTGGCGTATCCGTTGTGGATTCGCATGATGGTATGGCCTATATAGATGGCACGTTATAGAGCTAACCTATTAGGCGTTTCAGCTTGTAGGGTTGTACGCTCACTGGTTTGGCGTGTCAAGGCCTCTCCTAGGCCGCCTATCCATTAGGCGCCTATGTTAGGTTTTTTTTATTCGTCTATTGCAAGGGCGGGCTCTTCTCATATGCCCTAGTCGTGGGTTTGTTATTCGTGCGTATGTAATAGGCGTGTTTGTGACATCAAATAATTAGGCGGTCTGGTTTGGACTGGGCGCGGTGAAATTTGTGTATTTAAGCTCCGGCTCCCCCCCCCCCCCCCCCCCCCGTCCCTTCCCTTGAAACAGCTCGTCCACTTCCTTGTGTTACTTTCCAAATCCACAACCATAGTCGCCATATACCCACCTCGCTGGCGTGTTCCACCGGTCGGGTCATCACCACCCGCTGTCCCGAACAACCCTTACAGCCTGTCCCCTTTCCCACGGATCCCCCCCCGGTCCCTTTCCACGGAGTCATGCTACCGGCAACTGGCCCCGCCCCTTTCGTACGATGCTCCGCTGCATACCCTCCCACCAACCTGACGCCAACCCCAACCCCAAGCCCAATCTGAGATCCCCAACAATTGAAGAGTGGAAGGGTGGAGACACCGCACCAGCAGGCAGATCTACTGAAACCAGCAGGTACTCTTCTTAGTCAGTAATGTAAGGTTCATATGAATCAAGTTCAGATGATGTAGATCAGTTCCATATGATATATCCCTTTCTGGCGAAGTTTAGCTAATAGGAGCATACAAACAAGCTCTATATCCTTTATCATGGTAGGACCAACCTCTATCACCTGCACCCGGTTAATATTGGCTATCACTAGTAGAAAAACCCCCTTTAGTCCCGGTTCGTAAGGGCCTTTAGTCCCGGTTCTGGAACCCAGAACCGGGACTAAAGGGTCGGGACTAATGCCCAAGACCTTTAGTCCCGGTTGGCTTACGAACCGGGACCAAAGGCCCTCCACGTGGCCGCTCTCTGTGCGTGGGCTGGAGGACCTTTAGTCCCGGTTGGTGTTACCAACCGGGACTAAAAGTGGAGCCTTTAGTCCCGGTTGGTAACACCAACCGGGACTAAAGGAAAAAAAAATTCAAATTTTTTTTTCAATTTTTTTTAATTTTTTTTCTGATTTTCACAATTTAATCTCTAATCACCCCTCCTCACTGCTTCAGAATTTAATCTCTAGTCTCTAATCAGCACTCATTCCAAATCGTCTAACTTCCCGGCCGGTCACCCATCCTCTCACTACTCCAGCCCCAGCACGCTTAACTTTCAGGTTCTATCTCCCCTAGTTTCCAAGACTGCACTTGTTGTTTTCCTGACAATCTTAAGCTATCAATCCTGTTAACCCTTAGGTCTTGATGTCACATGATTTAATTTTTTGAATTCTAAACAATTATTAAAATAAACAAAATAAGTACTAATAATATTGAATTTCAATGAAAATAAAATAAGTAATAATATTATTTTATTAATTTTTTTGCCATTTATTCATTTAATATGACATAATTAATATCTTTAAATCTGTAAATCGAAATTCGACAAATAATATATCCATTATTATCAGAAAAATGTGAGGAATCCAAATATGACATTATTTATTTTTTTAAAATTATTTTTTTGATTTGAAATAACTTTTTTTCCTTTTGGATATTTGAGAATCTGAGAAAACTTCACCGGGTAAACCCGGTGAAATCGAGTCCCAATTTTTATCTAGTTTTTTTTATATATTAAACTTTTTTTTCCGACATCGTATGCAAAAGTTATGGCCGTTTTACATTTTTTTTCGTTTTTTTGCAAAAAAGGTCAAAATTCATATTTCAAAATTTCTATACCAACTAGACACTAAAACCTAACTACATCTCAAAGGATTTTATTTTTTGAAGATTTTATCATTTTTGTTTATTTTCTACAAAACTAAAAAAGGCGGTCCGGGGGGGGGGGGGGTAGAGTTTGAAAATTTCAGAACCCCTTTAGTCCGGGTTGGTGTCCATCCAATCATACCGTCGACTACACATCTGCTAGCACCGTCCCAGCCAGAGTCACAACTAAGGTTAACCAAGCCAGAGTCAACCCTTTCTAACTTCATTTGCTATTTTTTATGCATTTAATGATTTTTTTGAGCTAAATGACCCTGAAATTGAAAAGCACTACAAATGAACTCTGAAAAGGTTGAAACTTGGCATGGTATCATCATTTCACCCACATAGCTTCTGCTAAAAAGTTGAGAGGGTTACGGCAAAAACTTGATGCACTTCGTGTACAAACTGGACCATCTCATTCGAAGTATCAAGGTTTCGGACGAAAACCCATCTGTTACAAAGGCATTTCATTTTGTTTAACTTATTTCAGCTCCACACTTTTTGTGCATTCAATATGCACCATTCAAAGCCACATCCTCAAATTTCAACCCTTTCTAACTTCATTTGCTATTTTTCATGCATTTAATGGTTTTTTTGAGCTAAATGACCCTGAAATTGAAAAGCACTACAAATGAACTCTGAAAAGGTTGAAACTTGGCATGGTATCATCATTTCACCCACATAGCTTGTGCTAAAAAGTTGAGAGGGTTACGGCAAAAACTGGATGCACTTCGTGTACAAACTGGACCATCTCATTCGAAGTATCAAGGTTTCGGACGAAAACTCGTCTGTTACAAAGGCATTTCATTTTTTTAATTAAAATCCTAATTTAAATTATTCTAAAAATAACCAAATACATCTTACTCTGACAACAATCTAACACGTGACTAGGAGCAAAAAGAATTAAATTAAAAACTATTTGTAAACTCAAGTTATTCACAATCTAGGGTTTGAAGCAAATTTGAACAAATTCAAATTTAAACCATTCAAATTTGAAAACTAATGGCACAAACAGAAACTAGACAAAATTTTGAATCTAATGCAAAAAGAATCACTCAAAAACATCAAATATCTTAAAAGATATAAGCAATTTAAAACAGAAACTAAAAACAGAAAACAAATGTAAAAATAGGAAAACTACCTTTAGTTCCGGTTGGTAACACCAACCGGGACTAAAGCCTCAACCCCTTTAGTCCCGGTTGGTAACACCAACCGGGACTAAAGGGGGGGGGGCTTTAGTCCCGGTTGGAGATACCAACCGGGACTAAAGGGGTGGCATCGTTCGAAGCCCCTTTAGTCCCGGTTGGTCTCTCCAACCGGGACTAAAGGCCCCGTTCGAACCGGGACTAATGCCTGCGCCGCTCGAACCGGGACTAATGCACCCATTAGTCCCGGTTCGTAACAGAACCGGGACTAATGCTCTGATCTGGCATGGACCAATGCCCTGTTTTGTACTAGTGTATATTCCCTTTTTATGTTGGATGGCGTACCGTAATTGTAGGGGAACGCAGCAGAAAACAAAAATTTTCCGACCTACGCACCAGCCCAGGACCGAGACTGCATACAAGGTTTGATCTTTTCGTTACCGACTCGTAGCGCAGCGGAAGTAGAGTCGATGACGATCGGCGGTGCAGATCCCCGCAGCTAGGATTTTACAACATCCCAACCGCGAGGATGTACTCCCTCGTCAGCTCACCGGACGGATCTCCGAGTAGCCCTTCGGGAGGCCTCGGGACAGTCCCTCGGATAGTCCCACCGGACGGATCCTCGGACAGCCCTTCGGGAGGCCTCACGGACAGCCCTTCGGGCGGGTCACTCGGACAGCCCTTCGGGAGGACCCCCGAAACTCGGACAGCCCTTCGGGAGGACCCACGAACAGCCCCTCGGGCAAAAAGATCGAACCTACGACCTCTCTACGGGGTTGCACACATACGGTGTCATCTATCCGGCAGGGCTTCGCCATCCAGAACTAGTTCCCACCGGAACCCAGACAGCCTTTCGGCTCTACGAAACTATTTCGCGGGGAGGGAGAGAAGAAGGCCAGATCATGCATGGCTTGTGTATGTTGAGAAAGAGTGTGTCTTTAGGCAGCCCCCTTCACCCCTATTTATAGGCCAAGCCCAAGGGTAGCTTCTCCAAGAAGCTACGGGGAAAAATACCAAAAGGCCCTCAAGGTAGCTTCTCCAAGAAGACACCCAAAAAGCACTTTCACTATTCATGGAAACAATTTTCCGCGACCGTTAAATCCGAAAATATTTCTGTGGGTCTTAGAATAATTCCAGTACCCACACAAATGATTTTTGACGCGTTCCGAAACAATTTCGGATTAGTGATTTTCATCTGCGAAATGCAAACAAAGCGGTTCCGGCAGCTTCGGAACATTTCCGGTTTTTTTCTCTAAAAAATCCCAGAAGTTTCCAGACCAATTCTGGCACCCTCCAAGAATTTCCAGGCGTGTGCCGAAACCATTTTGACTTAATGGTATACCCTGAAACAACTTTTCAGTTTTACCGAAACTATTCCGGTGCTCTCTCTCCGGAACTTTTTCGCTGTCTCCGAAACTTTTCCGGTGACTTTCTCTCAGACTCCCTGTCTAGTATTCAGCAGATAGATGACCCTTAAGCGTGTGACCCTATAGGTTTGGTGAAGTATAGTCATGACCGGAACTCTTTCCGATCAATGATCAACATCGAAGCCGTGGACACCCATATTGACCCCTATACCCACACGAATGAATATTCGAGTGAACCTCCAGTTGCCGTGTGCTATTCCTGTTGCTTCGCGATATGTTACAAATACCCGAGGTGAGAATCATCGGCATCCCCGTGGATCAACACTTGTCCACAATGTCAGTTACCTCGTTACTGGTTTTGTTCTCTTTTCTCGTTCCCGTGTTCCGGCATCCCTGTGATCAAATCACAATGTGTCTGGCCAGACGATGGTGGATACTGTAACACCGAGAGGGCCCAGAGATATCTCTCCATCGTCGGAGGAGAAAATCCCAATCTTGAGCTATCAAATTACTTGACATACTTTTCCATGAACCCGTAAGCCGCCGTAATAGCCACCCAGTTATGGATGACGTTTAACAAACCCCAAAGTTCATGAAGCAAGCATGAAGAAACTCGATACTCTCATGGTCTAAGGAATTATGCAAACATTAACTTTCTCTGTGTTATTAACCATTAACTTGTGACGAATGAAACTCATAGCATAACATCAGTTCGGGTCGATTCAACACAAGTGTTCTCCTAACATTGTACCCTCAAAGTTGCCGGCATATCCATGCCCATGATCAGGAAAACAGAACCATCATGCAACACTTGAGCTAGTCTTAGAGGCCAGACTAGGAATACATTTTACCGTTTATTATTCCACACGTGCATATGAGTCTTGCTCCGAGCCTCGTGGTTATTGTAGACTCGAGAACCATAGCAGTTATAGCATGGAACATAAACATAATTATGAACATGGAGATAAACAATAACATTTATTATTTCTTCTAGGGCATATCTCCTACAGACTCCCACTTGCACTAGAGTCAATAATCTAGTCAATGCTAATGCACTTTACACCTATGGCATTCCGGTGTAAAAATGCTTCACTTTTGGTATAGCCTGATGTCCAACGGATCTGGCAACTTTAGCTTCATGTGTATCTTTGCATATCCTCGCGTTTTCACGCTTTCACAAAATTCATATTTTGTGTGGACTTGGCTTTGTATATATGTGAATTACAAGTCAAACCTTGATTCCTCAGACTGAACTATGGAGCAACTATCTGCAATAGTGTCCCATTGACCAAAGCCATCTTGGAACCATACTAAGTTCATGAATGAACTATATGATTCAACATCTTCTATGTCGCTTTGAAAGCGGCAACATACTTAGCCTTAGTTATAGAATTCGCCACAGTAACCTGTTTGGAACGATTTCCAAACACCGTGCCACCATATCGTGTATTACACAAAACCCTTACCTTAAATAGAAAATCGCATGGAGCATTGATGAAGACTGTATCGATGTAATTACTTACAACGAGCACTTCATAATCTCTGCTTGCGAGAAAACATGTCATCAGTGCTACTTCTGTACTCAATGACATTTTTCACTGTTATCCCATGATCAGTACTTTGATCACTTTGGTATCTATACTCGCAACTCCTTGGGAGTACTGGACATATCTGATTGTTTTACATACCATGGAATACATGATTAATCCAAACACGAAAGTGTGTGGAATCTCCATCATGTATTTGGCTCATCAGTGTTTTGGGACACCGAGTCTTGCAAAAACCCTTTCCATGTGACTTCGGCAAGAATCACTCCTTGGCGTTTTAATGCTAAACTGATTTAGCATCTTGTCAATATGTATTTTTGGCTTAGCCTATTAGGCAATTCTATCTCGTAGATAAATATGCCTAATGTCAAGGCTATTTAGCCCAAGCACTTCATCGAAAAACTATTTTTTAATGAAGTCCTAATTCGTGTCAAGAAATTTCCAATCAACAATGTGTCAAGCACACAAAGTTTTTAGAAATATTATTATGCTCCCACTTACTTTCTTGAAACCACAAGCATCTTCGTTATCCATTGATGAAATCAAACTCTTTTGACTATTTCATCAAAAACGAAGATTCCAACTCCATTTTGCTCTCTTCTATCCATTGCTGGAACTCTGAAGTTTGCATACTTACTAGCATCCTCTGGATTGACAAAATACCTTGGACTGCACCACATGCAAGTCCTAGGTTGCATTTCCATCACATGGTAATCCTTTTGGCATCCATGTATCATATCTCAAGATTGAAATATGTATTAATTGCTAGTTTAACCCGATCTGACTTTAAGCATCGCTATGGTGGGACGACCTCATCGTAGTCAACTCCTTGAACTTGTTATTGCAACAAGTCGAGCTTTATGGATAAAACATTTTATCCATATCAGTTTATAGTTCCATTAATGTTCGTTAGACTCTAAGTCTTCCGAAGGGTTTATCAAGATATAATCTTGAATCATTTATGGAAACTATCTCGGATTATATTGGCATTTAGCCAATTCCGGAGTCAGGGCCCATCAACGCTTCCTTGTGTATCGTAGGTATACTGTTGTCTAACAACAATATCTCGTATGCGCACCTGAGAGGTTTGCACGAGTTTTGCCTACGTGGTTCAGCTGCAAGTTCGACCGAAGTCCATACATCTCATGTAGAGGCTTCCGTATCAGTCGCAGTAGGAAACTCTGGAATCATTTCCAAGGTTCCTTTCCTTTGATCTGATGACGAAGATACTGTTATCTCGTCGAGTTGCACTGTTCTCCCACTCACCATTTTGCAAGAACCATTCTCTTTAAAAGCATACCGTTCTTGGTGGCAAACCTTTTTGCCTCGGTATAGTGGTGGAGGAATTCCCAATTACTTGGGATAACCTACAAAGTAGTACTTGTCTGATTTGGAATAGGTTTGTAAATATTTTACACAAGCCCCATATTCCAAATGTTAAGAAAAGACAAAGCATGGTTGGGCGTACCATACCATGGCGTCATTTCAACAGACCTGATGGTGCTCTTTTCAGTGTAAAAGCCGCAGTCTCTAAAGCATTATTTTTAAAAGGGATAATGGCAAATTGATTTATGTCATCTTGGATCTTACCATGTCACAAATGGTTTGAATACATCTTCACGGACGTACCACTCACAGTGGAGTTCCGGGAGGTGTAAGTTATGAAACTCTTTTCACAACTCATCAGACATTCGCTAAACTTGTAACTCAAATATTCCTTTCGGCAATCTAGTTTGCAGAAACATATTTTTCTTGTTACAATAATTTCTACTTCATTTTTGAAAACCTTTTGAATGATTTCAAAAGATCCAGACTTACGTCTCATTAAGTAAATATCCATATATCTACTTGAGTCATTTCAGAAGATAGACAAATCCACTGCCAGCAACAACATTTATCGGACTACACACAACACGATGTATGATCACCAATAAGTTCTTTGCTCGTTCCTTATGGCCTGTGAACGGTATTTCAGTCACTTCACTTTTAGGAGGAAAGTTGCAAGTGTCGGATGATTTATAATCAAACGACTTCAAAAATCCATCATTATGGAATTTCTCCATGCGGGTTTCTCCAATGTGACCAAATGCAGTGCCACACATGTGTGGTATTCTTTTAGTCTTGTGACATTTAGCGTCAGTGTTATGGATGTATCATATTACCATCAATATTCATAACATACATCCCATCCACGATGGAAGCATGGCCCTTATGTTATTCATAACACTGAACAACAATTGTTCTTTTATGAACAACCCTTTTGCAACAAACATTATGCAATGGGCTAGAGTGTGTAAAACTCTAAAATGAATTATGAAAGTAATTTCAGAGGTAATGTATTATTATCAATATTCATAACATACATTCCATTCATGATGGAAGCATGGCCCTTATGTTATTCATAACACCGAACATCAAAAGTTCTCTTATGAACAAGCTTCTTGCAAGATACTTTATGCAATGGGCTAGAGTGTATAAAAACTCTAAAATGAATTATGAAAATAAATACATAGGTAATGTACCGAGTATAGCAACTTTTACTATGTTCCCAGCGCATATCTAAACCTCACTCCGGCAAGTCTTTTAGGCCGTAGTAGTCCTTGCATCGAGTCGCAGCAGAATGCAATCGAGCGGGTATCTTTTTGTGATCAACTCACAATACCCAAGAATTAGTGATTAACATGTTTAATCATAATTCCCAAGAACTATTTCTTTGACCAGCCTTCCATACATCTATAACTCGTATGACATTCATACATGAGCTGGATATTCCAGTCTTCACTCTTTTTGCCTTTATACTTCTAACAGTTTAACTTTTAGTATTTCTCCTACTCTCAGAAGAAGCACCCAACTTTAAGAGTGGCGTTAGCCCCGGACTTCCTAGGTGTGTAAGTCACACTAACACTCTTTGGACATTTCCTTTCTCTTTAAGTTGTTGTTTTATTCACCTTCATCATATGATAGGCGTTCTTCTGGATCCCTCTGTTATTAGTCAAACGCATAGTAAACACTTTTACTAACAGTTTGTAAAACAAACATTGCTTTGGATATCCCATATCTTTTAGCCTTTGTTTGTGTCTGAAAATGATTTTCAGTTCCATGAATATCACATAGCTATCCCAAACTTTTGAAGTCCGGGTCTCATGGAAGCAAACATATTGCACTTGACCGTAACGGAATTCTAGCTTTTGGATCGAAGGACGAGAGTCACATTATCCATAGCATTAGCGGGAGAATACCAAAAGCATGCGATAGGACAAAATCCTTCTCTGCACTTTTGAGGACAATCCTCACATTACGTTACCAACCGTAAAGTTTTAACCAGATATTTAATAGCTATTCAATTTTAACAGGGAAGGTGGAAACGCGAGCCATTATTCTACAACTATTATGCAAATTTCACTTAGACAAAGTTCATAATTAATTGCACTGAGAATTAAGCAAGTTAATTCTACAATGCGCTCCCACTCAAATCAACATCTCTCAAAATTGATTATGAGTGATTCAAGACCCGCATTTCAATTCAATGCCACGGTTTGAGATGAACTCAAATGGAGCGAACTTCAATCGGTAGGCAAACTTGCTGATCACATCTCTATGTGATTCTTGTTCATCTTTCGATGCGTGTGTTCCGAGCTCAGGACTGTCCTGCCTGAACGTCAAGACAACCAAGTGATCTCGCTGCGAGGTCTCAACTCACCCGCCTCACACTTCTCTAATCGTTCGCACCCATGGAGATCATGTGATGCCCCGAAGAGATAGGTGCCGTGACGGTGCTACACTTGGGAGAACACTAACTACTTGATATTTTTAAGTGAGAGATCACCCTAATAAAAGCGACTACCGCGCAATCAAGAAGGGTGCATCAAAAGGGATAAACATCTCAGGCAATTCATAATAGCATGATATGGTATAGCCTTTTCTGACGGAGAAGTCTTTAATATCTTCGTCTTCGGTATTCGCGTCGGTGTTCACCTTCGCGAAGTTTTCCACCACCTTGTCGATGCACCAGATAATATTGCTATCTCTATAGCTGATAAAATAAGTGCATTACAAAAGGTTGACATGTAGGTCATTAAACTGACAATCATATGGCTCCAGCCATCATGCCGAATCATGACACACAGGTCATGTTAATTTATATCATATAGTCATCTCATACATAATCAAATTAATATGAGCACTGCTATACCACATCATATGCACATGCAAACCATCCTGCAAAACCAAGTTAGACGCCTCTAATCGGTTTATGCAAAATTTCATTTTACGTGGCTTCTAAGGTTTCGAACAAACCGCAGCTACCAACGTCCATCATCAAGTATGATTATTCAAGTCGCTAGATTAACTTTACGGGGTGTATGAAACACGAGATAATAAAATCTCGAGCCCCATACTGAACTTCGTCATACGCATGACCCCCGTGCAGATCATATCTGCATTGCCCTTTCGTCTGCGAAATTTCATCTTTCTCTCTAACTATGGTGGAATTCAATGAACTGTTAGCACTTCGTTGATCAATCAGGATCGCGGATTGCCGGAACTTTGAAACTCCACCATGCTGTTATCAAGATCAGAAATATGCAAATTCTAGGAAAGCAACAAGAACATCGGGTAACAGATTTCATCTGCTACCCGCACAAATAATTTTCAGTAATAGAACTCATCTACTACAAATTATATTGTGCAATACCCATACATCTCTATGTATTCTAGATCGTAACCTGCATCTACGCATAGCACGGCTCTTGATGCCACTGTAGGGGAACGCAGCAGAAAACAAAAAATTTCCGACCTACGCACCAGCCCAGGACCACTATGGAGACTGCATACAAGGTTTGATATTTTCGTTACCGACTCGTAGCGCAGCGGAAGTAGAGTCGATGACGATCGGCGGTGCAGATCCCCGCAGCTAGGATTTTACAACCTCCCAACCGCGAGGATGTACTCCCTCGTCAGCTCACCAGACGGATCTCCGGGCAGCCCTTCGGGAGGCCTCGGGACAGTCCCTCGGATAGTCCCACCAGACGGATTCTCGGACAGCCCTTCGGGAGGCCTCACAGACAGCCCTTCGGGCGGGTCACTCGAACAGCCCTTCGGGAGGACCCCCGAAACTCGGACAGTAACTCGGACAGCCCTTCGGGAGGACCCTCGAACAGCCCCTCGGGCAAAAAGATTGAACCTACGACCTCTCTACGGGGTTGCACACATACGGTGTCATCTATCCGGCAGGGCTTCGCCGTCCAGAACTAGTTCCCACCAGAACCCAGACAGCCTTTCGGCTCTACAAAACTATTTCGCGGGGAGGGAGAGAAGAAGGCCAGATCATGCATGGCTTGTGTATGTTGAGAAAGAGTGTGTCTTTAGGCAGCCCCCTCCACCCCTATTTATAGGCCAAGCCCAAGGGTAGCTTCTCCAAGAAGCTAAGGGGAAAAATACCAAAAGGCCCTCAAGGTAGCTTCTCCAAGAAGACACCCAAAAAGCACTTTCACTATTCACGGAAACAATTTTCCGCGACCGTTAAATCCGAAAATATTTCTGTGGGTCTTAGAATAATTCCAGTACCCACACAAATAATTTTGGACGCGTTCCGAAACAATTTAGGATTAGTGATTTTCATCTGCGAAAAGCAAACAAAGCGGTTCCGGCAGCTTCGGAACATTTTCGGTTTTTTTCTCCGAAAAATCCCAGAAGTTTCCAGACCAATTCTGGCACCCTCCAAGAATTTCCAGGCGTGTGCCGAAACCATTTTGACTTAATGGTATACCCTGAAACAACTTTTCAGTTTTACCGAAACTATTCCGGTGCTCTCTCTCCGGAACTTTTTCGCTGTCTCCGAAACTTTTCCGGTGACTTTCTCTCAGACTCCCTATCTAGTATTCAGCAGATAGATGACCCTTAAGCGTGTGACCCTATAGGTTTGGTGAAGTATAGTCATGACCGGAACTCTTTCCGATCAATGATCAACATCGAAGCCGTGGACACCCATATTGACCCCTATACCCACACGAATGAATATTCGAGTGAACCTCCAGTTGCCGTGTGCTATTCCTGTTGCTTCGCGATATGTTACAAATACCCGAGGTGAGAATCATCGGCATCCCCGTGGATCAACACTTGTCCACAATGTCAGTTACCTCGTTACTGGTTTTGTTCTCTTTTCTCGTTCCCATGTTCCGGCATCCCTGTGATCAGATCACAATGTGTCTGGCCAGACGATGGTGGATACGGTAACACCGAGAGGGCCCAGAGATATCTCTCCATCGTCGGAGGAGCAAATCCCAATCTTGAGCTATCAAATTACTTGACATACTTTTCCATGAACCCGTAAGCCGCCGTAATAGCCACCCAGTTACGGATGACGTTTAACAAACCCCAAAGTTCATGAAGCAAGCATGAAGAAACTCGATACTCTCATGGTCTAAGGAATTATGCAAACATTAACTTTCTCCGTGTTATTAACCATTAATTTGTGACGAATGAAACTCATAGCATAACATCAGTTCGGGTCGATTCAACACAAGTGTTCTCCTAACATTGTGCCCTCAAAGTTGCCGGCATATCCATGCCCATGATCAGGAAAACAGAACCATCATGCAACACTTGAGCTAGTCTTAGAGGCCAGACTAGGAATACATTTAACGTTTATTATTCCACACGTGCATATGAGTCTTCCTCCGAGCCTCATGGTTATTGTAGACTCGAGAACCATAACAGTTATAGCATGGAACATAAACATAATTATGAACATGGAGATAAACAATAACATTTATTATTTCCTCTAGGGCATATCTCCTACAGTAATGTAGTGCACTTACATCATGGAGACACTGTTAACATTCAATCCGGCACCACTAGTGTGGAGTTCGTGGACACCTGAAGCCCTGCCTTATGTTTCCCTGAGGATCAAACTCTTTGTGAACTGGTTGATAAGGTCAGACTAGAGCTGGGTGTGGGAGAAAATTGTGAAGTAAGGTCGGAAGAAAGGTATGACGCCGGCATAGGGCCTAGGTCGTGCTACACAATGATCCCCCTAGCGGAAGCTTATGTTTGGGAGAACTACAAGGAAAGGGTTAGTGAATCTTGCATCTTGATCCTTGTTATATATGCAGTGGTGGAGCCAGGTCATATCCTCTGTGACATATACCTCAATCGCACGCCGGTAGACTGCAATGGCATAAGTCTGGAGCTGGCAGCCACAGTGTAGCAAGTCTAGAGATCTATGATACCTTCACCGGGAGTCATCAGTAGCTAGAAGTTAGAACCCCGCTTACACAGGAGAAGAACATTGTAGAAGCTGACACACATAGGCTTGGTGACTTTGACCTAAACCACGAAGCGGCAGGAACGGATGATGAAGAAGACATCGGGGCCGACAGTGACATGGGTTCGCCAGAACGGCCTCAGTTGGAGAGACGGCCAACAAGCATGGACAACGAGTAGGAAGTGGTGGGGGGAAGAGGTGGAGGAAGAGAAGATGCAGCGTTGAAGTAATGGCCCCGGAGCTTGCACTCATAGAAATATCCATGGAGTTACGTGCGCAGGAGATCGCAGTCGCATCCAATGAGATGAACGATGCAAGTTACGCTGCTTCCGAAGAGGGGGGATGTAACAGCCCCAACCCAATAACCCTATATATAAGACCTATTTTGTAAATTGCATTATATCTATGGATGTTTGTGCAAGATTGTTTTTCTTTTCTTTTGATCAACCTCTTACTACAAATCTCATGCAAAATCTACTATACCAACCGTGATCTCCATGTGTACCTACTGCATAACTCCTACTCTCGACATGTCCTGTATTGACATGGGCTTTTATAGCTGAGTATCCCATTCATCATGTTGCGTTGCAGGACGAACAGAAAGAAAAGGAAGAGCCACCAGAACTGGGCCACGTTGCACTTGTCTTACATAAAAGACTGAAATCAGGTGAAGAAAAGTTTGTCCGACGAACCACATGACGTAGACGCTTTCAGAGAGGACCTAAAAGGGCTCGCCAGAGTTAGCTGTTTGAAGCTTCACGCTGGAAGGCCAGCCATCGATCTAGCAGACAGTACATAGATGGAGTGAAGGAACACCAACATCTACACCTAGACGTCGTTGACGGATCTCAGGTGGATATTGTAGGTTTGGGCAAACTGGTAAGTAACCATTAACCCTTCTTCTATCACCAAATTGTCATCGTGTACCTAACTAACTCAAACGGATTCCTTAGGAGGAGGCGGCGTGCTATAGTACACTGTTAATGGCGCGTGAGCTTCGCACATTACCGTTTGAAGCAGCTATTGGTCTACACAGTGAAGTCCTGGAGGTCACATCAAAACCTCACTCGTTAAACTTCTTCCAGTTTGTTTCTTCTTGTATTACTAATGCAGACAGGTCGCTGATTTTGCAATGCAGAGAGCGAAGACAAGGCTTACCAGAGCTCTCCATGCAATTGGACGTTGGGACATTCATGACTCTGATGGAGAAGAAGGGGAGGAGAACGTCGAAGAACAACTTTTTCTTCAAAGCAGGCAACATATTTGAGGATGAAAAAACTGTAAAACATAGCGACATAGCGCAAATGAGTCATCTAATTCTGTTGGATTTGATCGTCCGAAGCAAATAATCAACATAGAAACAATTTAGGCCCTATGTGCAGAAGGGTTCTCATGAAATGAACAGAGCTCTCCACCAGCTCCAATGCGGCTCACATTTAATTTTCCTATTTTTTAAACCATAAGAGGAGATTTTATTGTAGTCTTCCCCTGCTGGTGCAGTAGCATGGTGCCTTCATATATGTCCTACCTAGCTGTCCAGCTGCCGAGCAGCTTGAGCCTTGTTGACCTTTCGCTTGACCAGTAGAAATGCTGCAACACTGATCATAGCCACGATTACGACGGCAACCACTATCACGACGACAATGTTATCTTTTACCTTCTTCCCTGCAAACCAACATATACTAGTAAATTACACGTGCCTTGCACATGAGTCTAGATACGACATTATACATATAAATTCATGTCACATATGCATGAACTACATGCATGGTGTATATTTAGTTCTCATAGTTTATTTCATTGAAGAGAAAGTTATATCTAGAAAATGTTCGAAGGCAACATGTATATATTACACAAACGTTATTTGAAATACATCCAACACATTTATCTTTCAAGTATTATGCAATGCATTAGTAGAAAATTATAAGAATAGTTATACTTCATCTCCAAAGGCAAATGTACTTTATGAAGATGCAGTCATAACCTTGAATAAGAAAACTCATAAAGTAAGAAAAGAATGTCAATTCCTTTGTAAGCATTTTTTCTGAAAATTTTAAACTTTGGATGTGTCAGAAACAAAAACAATGCATGTATTTTGAGGTTTGTGCATTGGAAATCATAAACTAAAAAAAAGGTTATTATGATTGAAGTAAACAATTGGGAGAATTGAAGTACATAAGAAACTAGAAATCTAGAACACATTAGAAGTGTGTATTTTGAGATTTGCGGATATTGCGGCTTAACCCCAACCATAGAACTTTCTAGAAAGTACATATGGAAGAATATATGTAGTGAACAAGATATCCAGAGGGGCTCTCATTTCTCATTCTCTCTTGTTCTCGCCCCCTTTTTGAGAGTCCTCATGCACTTCATGTCTCCCCTCTCCTCCCCCGACGGTGCCCAAGCCCGGAGAAGGGATGGACGGGGAGCTGAGACTGGTCATGTGAATATTATTTGTTTAGTTGTGGATGCCTTAGGGGCGACTTCCTTTGTATGCCACGGAGAAGCTTGGCACCGGCACTAAAGCGACATGTGGTGGCTGCCATCTGCTTCTTGTAGATGTCGTCCATGGTAGATGGATGCCGAGGGAGGTAGAGCTCGCAATGGCTTCACTAATAAGCTTGGGCCGGCGAAGGATCCGGTAGTTCTTGGGGTGGTTCCCCTCTTGTTTCTCTATTGCTGATGGGCAAAAGGAGTGAGGCCAGTGGATCTGGCTCACACACTTGTAGATCCAGTGAGCATCCACTGGCTATAGTGCTATGTCATCAAGTTCGTATTTCTCTGTGCAACCTCCGTTGCAGGAGGTTTGAATCAAACTACGAAATTTCTCCAACGAACGATTAGGGCGGCTCGCTTTCCTCAAAAGGAATCACCGGCATACTCCGTCGTGCTCGTCTTCAACATCTCCCTTCCTTCATTGTGCTGTGTTGGCAAGGCTATGCCTGGAGATGGTGTCATAGCATGTATGGCGAAGTCGTCGGTGATCTAACGACGCAATTGCGCTTTGGTTTATCCTATGGGCTCCTAATGTAATTGGGAGGACTTGAATGTATATTTTCTATGTTCTGACACTTCTACTATTTTAATGGCAGTTCTGGGACCTTTGGTCCCATCACTTGTTAAAGATAACAAGATATCCGATTGCCAACAATGATTGCATTTGTCATCTCTCTATCATCGAATCGGCGGTTTTATTCAACAACCAGTATTCAAAATTATTCGTAAACTATATAGTGGTATACCGGTACAGAGGTATAGAGATAGTTATGGATATAGTAATGGAGATATAGATGCATTATCGAGAGATCACACATGAAGCTGTCATCTTAATCCTACCACTATACGGTTTAAACATGCCAGTTAGCTGGCGAACGTTCGTTAGGAGAGGTGGCATTTGCAAACTGTTTGATGGCATTCTAGTTGTGTGTGGGGTGACAGTTTCTTTAGAACATCATGACATTTTTGCTGTTCTCAAAAAACTGACACCCCGACACAACTCAAACCGGCAGCAAAAATGTTCGAAATGCTAACCTCTCCCAACGAACGTTAGCCAGATAAGATTTCCGGTATTAATTAGCAGAGGAACGTGAAAAAAAATTAACTGGGGCTGGCGAGCTCACGTACGGATCCTTGCTCCTCTTCCGATGGGTGGCGCCGGAGGGGATCTCTGGAACCGCATGGTGCAGTTGTAGCGGTGCAGCGACGACGCGCCTACTGGAATGCCTCGACCACTCGAGGCTGTCCGGCAAGCTCCGCGCTGACTTGTCCAGGCAGCGGGCGCAGTCCGCCGGAGCGACGTCCCTCGGGCACTGGGCAAGGCGTGCACCGTGTCGCCGTTGGCCCCGCAGGTCGTGTAGGCCGTGGCCAGCATCCGGCCGGAGCTGCCGTTCGCGGCGCGTGGCACCAGGGACCGGGCCAGGCGGACGACCTCCCCCGCGTCGCAGGAGACGTCGTTGGACGAAGGGGCTGCGCCGTAGAAGACGTCGTTGGTCGCTGAGGCTGTGGCGTTGCCGTCGGTGTAGGCCAGGAAGCACCCGTCGGTCCACATGGCGGCGCGCCGGTTGCCTTCGCAGGCGTCGAGGACCATCCCGGCGGACTGGGACAGGCAGTCGCGGCAGGACTCCGGCGGCGGTGAGTCACCGAAGCAGAGGCCTCGGGCCGTGGCGAACGCGTGGCCGCGGCCGGACCGGAGGGAGGCGAAGCCCGTCGGCGCGGCCGCGGACGGGAGGTCCGCCATGAGCGACCTCAGGTTGTCACCGAACGCGGTGCCTCTGGTGGTCGACGGCCCTGTGCTCAGGGGGCAGTCGTACTGAAAGTATCCCCCGGTGATGTCCTTGGAGGTGCCGGCCGCATAGGACGCCATCATGGCGACGACGAGGATGCATTGACGATGACGATCCGGTAGCGCCATGGCGTTGACAATGGCGTGCCAGAAGCTAGACGGAGGGAGTTGAATGCTCGAGTGGGTCGTTCAGTCCGATGTACGGAACCTTTCCCGGGGATCGAATCGAACGCACGTTCAACTTCAAGCCGGCCGGCAGCAAAATCTCACGCAACCTGGCCGGCCGTATATGTTGACTAGCTCTAGCAGTCAAAGTCTCACGCAAACGCTATTGCTCAAAATTAGTCAGAGACATGTACTGTGCCTGGCAAAAAAAAATTATGATTCCGTCGCGACCTATAGATAATGGAATGCATGGTGTTCCACGTCAAAAAAAAATAAAAAATCTATGATTCCATAATGAATTTCTGGTCATTACAACTTATATATTATTGACTATAATTCAGGATATACAAGAAACATATAGCCACTTTTCCCTGATACGTACTTGGTACTCCCTCTGTAAGGAAATGCAAAAGCGTTTTGATCACTACATACAGAGGGAGTACAAATATATAGGTTTGAATCATTCCAACAATCACCTCTGGTGTAAGCCTTGGACTCACAGTTAAGACCAGACGCATCACTGGATTATATCCAGATTGTCGCATCCTCTCGGTTGATTGGAGCTCTTCGTCTACGGTGATGGTCTTCTCGTGCGGCTCAGGTTGGTGGATGCCGGAGCGGCGGCTCCGGATGGTGGATATGCGTCGAGGCGGCGGCCTCGGATTGCAACGCATTCACGACTCTATGGGGTAGGTCCGTGCCTTTGCATTGTGTGGATGACGACCTGGTGCTGCGTGGGTAGCGAGTTCGTCGACCCGGTCGACGCGACCTGAGGGGTCGGTCTGGCTGGTACGTCGAGGCAGCGGCCTCGGATTTTGGCACACCGTTTGTGGTCTACAGGCGGGTGTCTCGTGTAGCATGGGCTATAAGGCGTCAGTGTTGTGCAGCGGTGCGGCTCGCCTTCGAGCGGTGGAAGTCGGAGCGGCGGCTCCGGATCCGAGGGTGTGTGTTCTGGTGCGGTTGTAGCCTTATGTCGTGTGGTCGACGAGGCTTTGTTGCTTGTGCGCTTTTTTGCCTAGTTTCCCTTATAAACTGGGCCGCTATCACTACTGGGAAAGGGCTTATAGGTGAACTCAAATGAGTGGCGGGCGCAATATAACACCCGCCGCTGCTACGTTGGAGAAGTAGCACCGGTGAGTACTAAAGTGGGCCCGCCACTGCTCTTGTCACAGCAGTGGCGGGCTCTTCATCGTACCCGCTACAAGTGAACTGTCTTCAAGATTCCCGCTTGGTGAAAACCTTTGGTGGCGGGCGCCGCGACACGCCCGCCACACATGTCTTTCGGCAACTCGTGCCAGAAGGGTTCAAAAATTCCAAAAATGGTATGTGTCGGGCACTCTGGGCCGCCCGCTACACGTATCGTAATTGTGAAAAATCTAGTTCTCCCCCACACAAAACCATCTGTTACGGCCACACTAAGTCAACTCGACAGAAATTTTATCCCCTTCTCCGGCGTTCGCACACTTCGTCCCGCGTGGTGTGTTTTCTCCTACCGTCGTCTCTTCCCGTCGACGAATCCGTCTGCGCCTCTCCCGCCGGTATGTCCCAATCTCCCTCACTCTCCTCCTTCTATTGCCACTAGGGTTAGGGTTAGGGCACCGCCGCCGCCGCCAGGCCTAGTGTAATCCTGGCCCACACTGTCACTAGGGCTAGGGTTAGGGCGCCGGCCGCCGGCCGCCGGCAGTAGGGTTAGGTTGCCACCGCCGCTAGCTAGGGATAGGGTTAGGGTGCCGCATCCACTTCATCTTAGAGTAGTTCTTCTTCGATTCCAAGACAAGTTTGAGTAGTAGAATAGCAAACCTATGTCAAGTAGGCTGCGTGTTTGATGTATCATGAGTTGAGAAAAGAGAAATAAACAGAGAAAAAAGTGGCGTGAGACGTGCCCTTGGTGCTATCATTTTTTCGTGCGCGCGTACATTCGTGCTAGAACTTTTGCTAAGAAAAAGAAAGCTTAAATATGACAAGTGCATGGGCTAAGTAAGCTGGACATGTTATACATTATTTTCAGGGATCCAAAAATGAGTGCCAACGTTTTGGAGAAACGTTGATTAATTTCCGTTTCACCAAATTTCTGGCACTCAATATGTTCATTTTTTTAGCAAAGGTCATGCCGATTTTTTCAGTTCATTTTCACCCTTTGTTAATAATAATAAGTGCATCATATGATTAATAGGGATCATGGTGGTTCCAACGTGCCAAATCTGCAAAAGTAGTTGTGCGGACAGCTTGGAAACTGCAAAGGAATTCGGGATCTTTTTGAACGAGGGGTTCAAAAAATCGGTGGTAACGGTCTTTAAATTCAGCATACAATTATAACCATTTTGCAGTCATTTCCTGTCATTACCACTAATTTTTTTCGCATTTTACTTTACTGTTGCATAGTGTATCCTATGCAGCGTAAGGGTGAAATTTAACAAAGCAATAGGTGATACTTTGCTCTTTAAGGATGATAAGGGGCGGTCATTTCAAGTTCAAGTGAAGAAAGGAAAGAATAAAACCATCATCTGCGGCGATGGATGGATGAAGTACATTTCAAAAAATAAGCTGACTGGCGGAGAGTACATAGCATTTTACTTAGAAGGGTCGGTCAACAGGTTAAGGATTATCTATTTCTGCAGCCAAGATTATGAGGATGGTGAAGACGATGAGGATGATGAGGATAGTGAGGATGGTGATGATGATGAGGATAGTCATGATGGTGACGATGATGACGATAGTCATGATGATGAGGATATCCAGGACGATGAGGATGACCAAGAAGATGAAGATAGTCTTGATGATGAGGATATCCATGACGATGATGATGACCAAGAAGACGAGGATAGTCAGGATGATTACTATGATGTTCCATTCAATACTCCAATTTTCTCTCAAAGAATGAAGAAGCTTACACACAATGAGAGGAACAATCTCTTGGCGATCCTACCACCCATTGAGAACTACATGGGGGTGCCCCTTGTGCACCGTTTAACCAAGACAAACATCGTCAAACATGTCACGGTATGTTTTGTATTATTTCCTCTCTTTTTTGTTCATGTAACACTCACATTGCGAGATGTCTAACACTGCGTGCTGTTTGTGCTTCTAATCACGGTGATTATAGAAATTACCAGCGAAGATGGTTTCCGGCCTGAACATCCCCGCGGCCAGTTCTGCTGGAGTACGCCTTGGAGCGGGGGCTGTCACCACCGTTAAGTACAAGACCGAAACAGACGGGCGCATATCCTTCTATGAGGCCGGCTGGGGGGAGTTTCTGATGGGAAAGAGACTTATGGTTGAGACACCAGTGGCAATCACGCTAAGAAAGAGCCGCCACAACAAGTGGCAGATGATGGTTGTCGTTGACCTCATTTAGAAATATATAAGTGGAAGATATGAACATTATGTAAGCTCATGACATGTTACTGAGTTTGTTAAGATGGATGTGTTACATTGATGTTAGTGTGTTAAGTGGAACAAATGTGAAGCTTTGTCATTTGTTCCTATAATGGATTAAGCCTGGTTCAGTTAATGCTATGGATTATATACTTTTTTCAGTTTACTCTTTATAAATCATGTGTACAAATTCGAGCACGGTAAATTCATGGGAACAAAAATCTGTTTGTGACATGATGACTATATCAGTGGCGGGTGCTATTTTCTGCCCGCTGCAACTACAATATGCTGCACTGGCGGGCGGCAAGACATGCCCGCCACTGTAGAGACTCTACCAGTGGCGGGCGTGCGCCCGCCACTGATGCCATTATAGCAGTGGCGGGAGGTCAGTGGCGGGCGCCACTAGGAGCTTGGCCCGCCACTGCTGGGCTTTTCACGCCTGCCACTGCTAGGCATTCCTGCAGTAGTGTATGTTCGGTTTTTGATCCGGTTTTCCTTATAAACTGGATCAAACTTTTGGCATGTTGACCACTTTGAGTAATATATTCAGGTGGGAAAACCACCCCCTCCCCCCGGTGATTCTAAAAAAAAAAAGATTGTCACATCTTAGCAGTGGCGGAGCTACATAAAAATAATTGGGTGGGCCAGAGAACACAAATTTCCCATGGCTGCCACTACAAGCTGACTGACCTTGCCCATGGCTGCCGCTGCAAGCTATAAAAGTGCAAACAAACAACAATGCCTTACACATTTAGTCAATTGGGGATTTAGGGAATGATTCAATGAACGATGACTTAAGTAGAATATAGACGAATAAAACTGAGATTGGTTCAAATCGATTTACCTATGTAACTTTCAGGGATTTAGATGGATTCAGAAAAGGATTTGGCCAGCTGGGTAGCCACCTCGCCAACGCGTGGCCGCGTAGGTCTGCTCTCGGCTGAGGGCTGACACGCAATTAAGTTGCGTGTCAGCCGCTGGTGGGCCGTCTGGCCATGGAGGCACTGATGTGCCTGTGCGCCGGTGGCCGCGGCGCCGCGAGACCGCTACTGTACTGAGAACCTTCGCTGCGTGATTTTTTTTTTTAGGAACAAGTGCTATGCCTGGGACTATGCGAGGCTGATCCCCTGATGCATGGTGCGTTTCTACATCCGCGTGCTTCATATAATACATACATACTTTTTTTTCTTCTTCAGACCTGGGAGGGCCACGGCCCACTTGGCCTTGCCGAAGCTCCGCCAGTGCATCTTAGTATATGCTACATGTAGACTAGACATATAGTCTTTCGCGCAGGAACCCAACTGAAAAGGGTGTGTGCATATCCTCACGTTGGTCTTCGTCTTCTCGTCGAATCACACAAACGAACATTGACCTTGTCATTATCACCTCATTTGTTCAACTTCGTGTCATCATCATCCATGGTTCCATACCCACCTTAGGTAGGTGTAGAGTCTGCAGCTTCGTAGCTTCATTCCGCGGGCCAGGCCACTTTCAGGCGCGGTGTCCATACTCTTGAGTAACCGTTATAGCAAATAATTTTAGATATGTCAAAATTATTGTACTCCTATCTGTGCTTAACGTCGATTAATGATATTTTTTACTTGCAGTTAGAGAGGCAATTGTTTATCTGAAGTTGCTTGGTGTTACGTATTTACTCTTGCTTCAATTGCCTTGCTTTCACCCAATAGCATAGCCTTGGCGACACTAGTTGATGGCTTGAGTGGCATTGCTATGCTTACATGGTGACTTCACACAGAGGAGGACTTTTTGTGTGGCCGGGGTGTCAGAGATGGTTAACTCCTACCAAAGTCCCCCCTAGGAATATGTGGCTTGGTGTTCTATGTGATGCTTAAACTCTAGACCTAACATGTTATGCTAATTAAAAAACCCGAGCAACCCATATAGCCCGAACCTGAAAAATCCGAGCACCTTTTCGGGTAGTAAGTCTAGAAACCCGAGCATCTTTTCGTTTATTCTCCCGATACCCGAACAACCCGAAATGAAAAGAAATCCTAGTAAAAAATCTTGGCCTTTTTATTGTTAATAATAATAATAATAATAATAATAATTGCAGTGGGGACTTTGCCCTACTGTGTATAGTCAAAAAAAAAAAAAATCTCGGCCTAGCCAAAAATCCTTCCGACCCCCGCAAAACCTAGGCAGCACACGATTCGTCCCCCACTCCCACGTCCCAACGACAACACAACACACAGCCCTGCCCCAGCCGCCACCAAAGCACACATCCTCGGATCCCCCAGTTTAACTTGACCCCCAGCGCCCTAGCCCGACTTGGCCGCCGCTGCCGCCTGCGATGCGGACGCCACTGCCCTCGCATCCCCTCGGCCTCGCCTGACAGCGGCAAGGAGTGGTGCCATAACATCCACCTTCCTCGATAGTATCACGTCGGCCGCCTTCTTCGTTGAAACATAGTGGGCAGCGCCTCGCCGGCCGCCTTCCTCGACGGAACGTAGTGGGCAGCGCCTCACCGGTCGCCTTTCCTCGACGGGGAGCAGTGGTGTAGCGCCACCGCGACCTCCCTCGTTTCCTGCCGTCCGTCGGCAACCTACAACGCCAGCAACGATTTGGGCAAATCAGGTAAACCCGAAACCGAATTTTCTGTTATTGTTTTTTTTTGGAAATTTCGGGTGGAGATCGGGAAACCCGAATTAAATAAAAAACGAATAACCCGACCCGAAATTTCGGGTAAACCCGAACGCCAGCCCTTTGCCACCAACAAAAGCTGAAGCGTCAAGTGCGTGCTACCCTAAACAACAAATTTCCAAATCTGAAGGACCAAGTACAAGTCAAAATCTGGAAGGGGGGGGGGGGGGGGGGGGGTTCCTTATTAGAAACATAACACAAAAACTTACTCCCTCCATCCCATAATATAAGATCTTATTACATCCAATTTGCTTACAAATTGCATGTAAGATTGTATATTATGGGATGGAGGGAGTACTTCTCATTGGCAACAATAGACATCATCATCTCAAAAGAGAAGGCTCGTCCTTTTCCGCTCCTGGTGCGCCTTCGAAGAGGGAGACGCGATGGGTGAGAGCCATGGACGGTGAGATGGGAGCATTTTTTCTGTTTTTTTTTATATCGCTAATATACAAGTTTTTTTTTTTGAACAAGCTAATATACAAGTAACCAGGTGCTTCCACCAGGAGGAATGGACGGGTTCAACACTTGAGAGGTATATCCTCCTTTTTTGATATACGTGTGGAGTCACGTTGTAAGTAGACCATCAATTTGCATATACGTGTGGAGTCATGTCATAAGTAGACCATCAATTCGAATTTCCAGGGAAACGATGCTTCAATTTGAATTCTAACCGATCAATTTTCTGTTTGCTGGTAGCTCTAGTGCCGCTCCTTATCGTGATTGAGTGTTCATGGGTGATGCTTCCATATCCACTCAAATAAGAAAAGACAAGTGTTGCTCTTGTGCAGCAAAATTTCTAGTCTATATAACCAATCCATCTGTATATGCACTTCAGGTCTGACCAGACGCCGCAGGTGGTGTGCGAGAAGGTGGAGGTCCAGTCCCTGACTGGGCCGAGGTAACTTGCCTTCATGGCCGACCGGGACCATGTTTTGGGCCAGACAGCCAACCGAGCAATCAGCAGCCACTTGATTCTTTCGTCGCAACAGCTCAACCTGTCCCCAGCAAACTGGATCTTAGTCGAGCTCACAGAGCCCACGACTCGGGAGCTCTCCACCCTTGCCCTTCGTAACGATAATCTCTACATCTCCGCCTTCAAGAATAGGCGCAAGAACTAGTTCTCGTTCCAGGGCCAACAATCCAAGCTGCCCAGCTCCAGGGCACTGAAGGTGCACAATCTGGCCAGTACCCTCGGTAGGGTTGCTAACGTGGTTGGAAGTACAAGATCGGAGGTCGCGCAGGGGTTTTACCCAGGTTCTGGCCTTCGGTGAGGAGTAATACCCTACGTTCTGCTTTGTGTTATTATTCATGGTGATATACCTCGTGCCAGGGATTACAATGGAGTGTATGAGTTGCTACCGAGAGTCTATTCTACGAGAGTGGATGGGAATGAGAGCCTTGTAGCCCTTGCCTTATATGCTCTGTGAAGGCTAGGGTTTTACAGGAGGTAGATCCAATCTAGCCCGCTGCCAGGGTGGCTTGCATACCAAGATGATCCCTAGATGCCTATCTATTCCTCCAGGCTCCGTCTTACAGCTAGGTTTATGGTGGGCCTTATGGGCCCCATGACAGGCCTGCTGCCAGGCTCCCTGTACAGAAGACACCCCTGGTGTATTACACCATCAGGCATGTCCTTCACCGGCGACTATTGAAAGATTTTTGGACTGAGGGGCCAACTAGGTCTGGACCACGTCAGCGTCAATAAGGTTCAGGTCCTAGCCCAATATTTCATGCATCCGAGGAGCCCACTTCAACACAAGGTGTAGGGGGGGCAAGCGCCCCCTCACCTATTATGACTAAATGTATTGCATTTATCAAACAATTAAAAATGGAATGATGTATTCTGCTCATACTTCCGTATTGCGAAACATATACAACTATATTAATTCAATATTAGCACTACACTTAGGACTAATAAAACATTTTTGTGTTATATACGATGCAACAATGAGAATAACAAGGAGAGGAGCGACAATCAAATCAAAGATTAACTGTTTATTCTTTCATTCCACCAATCAATCTAGGTCATGAGGAACAGGGGACAAGGAAAGAACATCATAACAAAGAGAGTGCCCCCCAAAAAAAAATAGAGTGATATTTATTTTATTCATTCATCCTCCAATCAACGCAGCGCTTGGGTGGGGGGAGAGAGTGACCACAGAGATCAGCGGCGTGGCGCGGGCGGCATCTATCTGCATTGCGTGCCTTGCAGGATGGGCTCGGCAAGGGAGATGGCCTTCTCCGCCATGTCGACGGAGGTTGGGCCGGCGGGCATGTTGACGGTCAGTGGACCGCCCCGGAGCTCCTTGGCCTCTTTATTACGCCGCCAGCTGTCGTTGGCCCATCCGTGGTGGAAATAGGACAACACCGCGCAGCATATGCGTGCCTAGTTGACGGCGAGCTCCAGAAGCTTCCCCGGGATCGTCTGTGGGTAGCCGGCGCGCCGATCCAATCGGCGATAGCCTCGCGTATCTTGGGGGTCCTCTATGACTCTCGCGCTTAATTTGCTCCATCACCTTCTCTTAGTTGGTCTGGCCTCGTCCTGGGATGACTTGCTTGCACTTTGTGCATCCGAGGAGACCGCTTTAACACAAGGGGTAGGGGGGGCACCTCCCCCTGTTATGACTAAAAGTATTTGCATCTATTAAACCATTTTAAAATGGAATGATGTATTCCGCTGGTACTTCAGTACTGTGAAACATATCTCTTCTGTACTACTATTAAACAAGCAAACATATTCATCGCTAAGTGTACCCAGCCTAGCCTTTATATAACAACACGGAGAAATTATAGCCTCACGATCAGACCCACTTATTTGGATCTAACCGTTTATCTAACAACTAATCCCACCAAAAATACGTTTAGCAATTTAAGAGGGCGGATGAAAACTCTGCCATCCGCACATGCATTTGTTCGCTACAGAAGTAAGGCGAAACAACCCGTCCGCTTCGCACGAGCGAGGGACTGGGCAGTGGCGGCTTCTTCGCGTGACGGGTCGCCTGGGATGCGCTGGTCATGGGCAGCGGCGGGGCCCAGCCGATGGCTTCGGGTGAAGCCAACCGGGACGGCGGCGCATCCTCAGGAGAGGACGAGAGGGGAGGAGGAGGCGAGGCCTGGCGGCGGTGATGAAGTGCTCGCCAGCGAGTGGACCCGGCGGCCGCCTGTCGCGCGGGTTGGATCGGGGCACTTCCCCGCGGACGAGCAGCGAGCGAACGAAACACGGTCCCGCACCCACGTCCACGACACACCATGCTGCCTGTTGACGGACGTGAGGGCCGCCGCACGGACGCGAGAACCACCAACCCTCCTCTGACGCGTGCGAGAGCAGGCGCCCCGCCGCCCCCGCCGTGCCTTCTCTGATGGATGCGACAGCAGGCCGCCACTCCTCCTCCGACGGATGTAAGAGCAGGCCGCCTCCCCCGTCGCGGCTCCTCCTCTGCTGCCCCGCATACGCCGCCGCTCTTCTTCTGACGGACGGGAGAGCAGGCCGCCGCCCCTGCCCCCGACGCTCCTCCTCCGACGGATGCGATAGCAGGCCGCTGTCCCCGCCACTCCTCCTCTGCTGTCCCATGTACGCCGCTGCCGAACAAACAGCACGGCCGCCGCCGCCGACCGCCGCTTCTCATCGTCTGCAACCACGAATCTGCTGCTAATTAAGGTGATTGTTTCCTTGCTTCTTCTAACTACAACGTGATGGCTTGCTTTTTCTAAGCGCCGGAATGCCGGATCGAGGTTCTTGCTTGCCCTATCTCACTATTGAAGCTTTGTGTGGGATTACCAAGCTGTGAATTAACAGGATTCATTTCTTGTGGCACGATTTATTTATTGTGGTGAACAGATAGGAGGGTTGCACATCGTGTGTTGCAGAGTTTCAGCGTGCTTCTTCGTTTTGGAATATGGAAAGGATAGAACAGATACATGACATAGAACATATGTAATAGCTCATTTTGCAGTTTGATGTGCTGTCAATGGAAATTTCGACCGCCCCTATCTCCTCCGCAATGTGCAGAGGTTGCTATCGCACTCACCGCAGGGAAGATTGCTGAGTACTTTGCCTAAATCCAGAGCAAACGACCACCATGTTCGCCAAGAAGTGGACGAACGCCCAGCAGATTAAGATTGATGTAAGGATTGCAACCGTCACATGTGTTTCTTGCCTCGCCTTCTTCTTGAGCAAAGATATGTGGATCAATTACTTCATGTCTGCTAACAAAATTAGATCCTATCTAACAATGGGTTGTCTTTTTTTTCCTTTGAAATTGATGAGCTGAGCGATAATGCTAATTAAGGAATAGCATAAGTATATGTGTTTTTCAGTGTATACTAACCAAGGTTTTGGATTCCGAATGGACGAATTTTCTCGTGTGGGGGGGGGGGGGGGGGGGGCGAGATTCTCGGTTACCACGGTTACCGAGAAATACCGAACATATTTCGGACGAAATTTATAATTGAATTTTGAATTCGAATTCTTTTGAACTAGTATAGATAAGACTTGAACCGGTATTGAGCACAAAAGTGACAGTATGTCAGCGGAACGTCGTCAAGACGTCTACGCACGCGCTAAACGATGAGGTGAACCAGCGCCCTCTTGAGGAAGGAAGTAGATGGTTACCACCATGCCACAGCTAAGTTCGTGATTTTATTGGGATGGCATAATATTTTAGTATACTTTGGACGTAAAATTTCAAAAATTTCGGAATTTTTTGCTCGATTTACGCCTTTCTCGTGGGGCAGCGAGAAGCTCGGTAACCGCCCGGTAACCGTTTTTCTCGGGCGGTACCCAAAACCATGATACTAACACCATGTCTGAAGCATTTCAGTGTTCAGCAAATTATAGAACTACATTATTGCACTTTATATTGCCTCATTGATAATGTTCTGTTGCAAGTAACTTGTCTTCAGGTGCACCTTGTTCTATTTTACAATGGAGTTGTTAAAATTATAATAAACTTTGAATTTGAGTTTATGTCAACAGGGTGGAAAACATTAATGCTATGCCACTACTGTGAAGCAGTTGTGCATCTCTTGCATAGGACAATTCGTTTTGTGTATATGAATGTCTTGGATGCAGTGCAGGTGTGTGTTTAGGTCTTCATTTAGAAATTACTTATCCATCTCACAACTTCATGGCATGTTTGCTTTAAGATGTCTTGCAGGTGTTATGTTTATTTCTTGTAGAAGTTTTGTCTCCTGGATTTGGTATCATTTATTTGCAGGCTCATTGTTTTCATGACTGTCCGAAAACCAGATCGAGGCTATCTTCAGTTCATGGACTGCTCCAATAACTATTATCTCTGGTGTGCTTCCTGATCTTGCTACAAGGAAAATTTTAGTCTTCTCCTTTGACTACCAATCCTTTTTCTTATCTGTAGGTTTTGTATCATGTCCTTTTGATTAAGTCTGCAATTTCATCTTCTTGATTATCATTTTCTTTTATGTTAATTTGAGCTTTATTTAATTCATCATTGAATAATATAACCGTAATTCAGATGCAAACCTGTCTGTTTGACCTTGCTTTTGCTGTTGATATGTTACGATTAAATGGACTTGTAATCATGCACATGACTGTACTTAGGTTAGGTATGTGGTATTAAAACCAATATATGACTTCGTAAAATTCCGATGGAGACTCAAAATATATTATATATATTATCATTGTAAAAGGTGTACAAGCTTCTGTATGTTCTACCAAGCCCGGCTGCTGCTGCGGTTCTATCAAGCTTCTGTATGTTTTATCTGTCTATAAAGGAGTAGCACAACTTTTGCCATGGGTATGTATGTTTGCCGCACACCAAGTAAGGGTGTTGATTCTGACATTGTGGAGGCACCTCTAGAGCACAGAATGATGGCAAAGCTATATTTTCCCCTTTCATTTTGCAATCTAAGGAAAGAAAGGTCGTATTGAAGTTTCATGGGTTAGCAATTGGAAACTACCAAAAGTACAAGTTCACTCTGATGGAAATTCGTCTAATATCCTAGACGAGGGTGTTGTTTCGGCGGTGCATGTATTAAATGTGCTTAGAGACACCTAATCGGCATACACTCATCCCTGTACATGGAAGTGTGTGTAATGTATCTTGCGTTTCATTTGGTGCAAGACGAAGTGTACTCACTACTAAGGATATGTAATTTGTGTCAACAAATTACAAAGTTTGTGCTATTTAAATAAAGAGCTATGTTGTTTCATGACATGCACTTTTGTGTTTATAATATTTGACCACACTCACTACTAAGGATATGTAATTTGTGTCAACAAATTACAAAGTTTGTGGTATTTAAATAAAGAGCTATGTTGTTTCATGACATGCACTTTTGTGTTTATAATATTTGATCAAGTTTATATTAGTCAATATATGCATTGTGTGTGCATGTTTACTATTTGGACAAAGTTGCGTCATGACATAAACCAAATTAAATGATTGTAATTGACTGTTTTTATATTAGTGAAAACGTGCGTTGCACGTGCACACTTACTAGTACAATTATAATAATCCAATACTAGCGCTACACTTAGGACTAATAAACAATATTGTGTTAAATCACCACAACATAAGGCGTGGGGGATGCCCTCTCCCATGTTAAGACTTAAAATGTTGTATTTATCCACCAAATTAACAACATAATGGTATATTGCGCATGTACTTTCACATTGTGCCTATTTTGTATAGTTGTGTTAGTCAGAGGGGTTTTCATGAAATCAACCGAGCTCTCCACCAGCCCCCACACGTGAATCTAGAGTATCCATCCAAGATCTGATGCCTCATATGTTTAATTTTTCTATTTTTACACCGTAAGAGGAGCTTTTATTGTAGTCTCCCCCCACTAGTGCAGTAGCCACTAGTAGAAAACAGGGCTTTGGTCCAGGCCAAATAAGAGCATTAGTCCCGGTTCTGCTACGAACCGGGATCAATGGGTGCATCAGTCCCGGTTCGTGAGGCCAGGATGCCGGCCGGGCCTCGGCAGGACCCCTTTGGTCCCGGTTCCAGACACGAACCGGGACTAAAGGGCCTCGCTCCTGGCGCAGCCCCTTTAGTCCCGGTTGGTGGCTGGAACCGGGACTAAAGGTTGGCCTTTAGTCCCGGTTTTAGACACAAACCGGGGCTAAAGTTTTGCCTATATATATCCAACCCCCCCCCCCCCCCCCGCCCCATCTCCTCTGTTTTTTGGCCGTGGAAGGGTGGGAGGTTTGTGCTACTCTGTTCTCACCTCAGATGCACATGAGGTGTTTGATGAAATGTCCGAGCCACACTTAAGCTTTCTCCTCTCCAAGCTCGACCTCCAAGCTACATTTTCCCCAAGATCTGTCTAGGTTTGGCGGTGCACCAACTACACAAGTGTTCTAAAAGGTTAGCAACTTCATCGTTTCATCTCTCACTGGTAGTTTAGCTCATTTCAAATGCTGTAGAAGTAGAGTGGTTTGTGGGTTTTAGTGGAGGAGTGTATGTGGGAGTTCTTTTGATTTAGATGCACAATTTGAGCTGAAATTAACTTCTTAGAGTCTGCACATGTGTAGGGTGCCGTCCCCGTCCCCGTCCTCACCGCCGTCGATCGCCCGCGCCGATCTCGTCGCCGGCACCACCGTGGTGAGCCTCTTGTTCTTATCTTCTTTTTAAAAGAAAAAAAATTCTTACTTGTATGATTTAGATAGATACTTGTATAATTTTCTTACTTTTATTATTGTTTGTTATTATATAGTGCCATGACTTTGGTATTCGCCCCCGTCGGCCCTCGTCCTGTCTATGATTCGGATGTGGTATATTATCTTTTATTACTATTTATTTCATTTAGTGTTTATGACAATTATGCCGACCAACGTGACGTAGATGTTTTTATCTAGGAGGTATGTGAACCGGAAATTCCAACCGACCCTCTTGTCGAGAGGTTAAATTTAGTTGAAAAAGAAAATAATTACTTGAAGAAAAAATTGAAAAGAATTGAGGAGGAGAAGATGGAATTGGAGTTGCATGTTGCCGATGTCGTCGATGATCACAAGATCCAGATGGATGCAATGCGCTTGAAGATTTGAAAGATTAGAAAATATGCCATTGATAATGAGGCTTGGTATCATTATGCTGTTGGATCAATTGTTACCTTAGTTGCGATTATGATCGCATTTGTTGTTGTATTTAAATGTTTTACATAGTTGTATGTTAGTTTCAATGTATGTTTTAATTAGATGCTCTAGAGAGCTATATGTTGTCCTATATATGAGAACTATGTATGAACTTTATGTATTTATTTTTTCAGTAATAAAATTTGATCACTACAGTACTTTGGTTTTAATGTGATGATGAACTTGTATTAATTTGGTCACTTCTCTATTCATGATGTTCTGTAATGGTTTTTGATACACTTAATTATATAATGCACGCAGATGAACCGGCAATGGATGTACGGTGACTGACGCACCTCCGAGTACATTGATGGCATGCATAATTTTCTCGAAGTGGCTGAGGCAAACAAGCAGAATGGTTTTATGTATTGTCCATGTACTGTCTGTGGGAATACGAAGTCTCACTCTGACTCGAGAACCCTTCACATCCACCTGATTGAGAAGGGTTTCATGCCACATTATAATGTTTGGACCAAGCATGGAGAAAGAGGGGTTATGATGGAAGACAACGAAGAAGAAGAGGATGATGACAACTATCCCCCTGAATACGGTGATACTGCAATGGGGGAATCTGAAGATCAAGAGGCACCAGACGATGTGCCCGATGATGATCTTCGTCGGGTCATTGTTGATGCACAGAGAGGATGCGAAAGTGAAAGGGAGAAGTTGAAGTTCGAGCGCATGTTAGAGGATCATAAAAAAGGGTTGTACCCAAATTGCGAAGATGACAACACAAAGCTCGGTACCACACTGGAATTGCTGTAATGGAAGGCAGACAATGGTGTATCTGACAAGGGATTTGGAACGCTACTGAAAATAATGAAGAAGAAGCTTCCAAAGGATAACGAATTGCCCGACAGTACGTACGAAGCAAAGAAGGTTCTCTGCCCTCTAGGATTGGAGGTGCAGAAGATACATGCATGCCCTAATGACTGCATCCTCTACCGCGGTGAGTACGAGGATTTGAACGCATGCCCGGTATGTGATGCATTGCGGTATAAGATCAGACGAGATGACCCTGGTGATGTTGAGGGCGAGCGCCCCAGGAAGAGGGTTCCTGCCAAGGTGATGTGGTATGCTCCTATAATACCACGACTGAAACGTCTGTTCAGAAACAAAGAGCATGCCAAGTTGATGCGATGGCACAAGGAAGACCGTAAGAAAGACAGGAAGTTGAGAGCACCCGCTGACGGGTCGCAGTGGAGAAAAATCGAGAGAAGGTGGGGGGACTTTGCAGGTGACGCAAGGAACGTATGGTTTGGTTTAAGTGCAGATGACATTAATCCTTTTGGGGAGCAGAGCAGCAATCATAGCACCTGGCCATTGACTCTATGTATCTATAACCTTCCTTCTTGGTTGTGCATGAAGCGGAAGTTCATTATGATGCCAGTGCTCATCCAAGGCCCTAAGCAACCCGGCAACGACATTGATGTGTACCTAAGGCCATTAGTTGAAGAACTTTTACAGTTGTGGAATGGAAAAGGTGTACGTGTGTGGGATGAGCACAAACAGGAGGAATTTGACCTACATGCGTTGCTGTTTGTAACCATCAATGATTGGCCTGCTCTTAGTAACCTTTCAGGACAGACAAACAAGGGATACCACGCATGCACGCACTGTTTAGATGATACCGAAAGTATATATTTGGACAAATGCAGGAAGAATGTGTACCTGGGACATCGTCGATTTCTTTCGACCAACCATCTCTTAAGAAAGAAAGGCAAGCATTTCAAAGGTGAGGCAGATCACCGGAAGATGCCCGCCCTCCGTACTGGTGATGCCATACTTGATATGGTCAAGGATTTACAAGTAATCTATGGAAAGGGTCCTGGCGGACAATCTGTTCCGAATGACGCTGAGGGACGCGCACCCATGTGGAAGAAGAAATCTATATTTTGGGACCTACCCTATTGGAAAGACCTAGAGGTCCGCTCTGCAATCGACGTGATGCACGTGACGAAGAATCTTTGCGTGAACCTGCTAGGCTTCTTGGGCGTGTATGGAAAGACAGAAGATACACCGGAGGCACGGGAGGACCAGCAACGTGTGCACGAAAAAGACGGCATGCATCCAAAGCAGTATGAAGGTCCTGCCAGCTACACTCTTACCAAAGAAGAGAAGGACATCTTCTTTGAATGCCTGCTCAGTATGAAGGTCCCGTCTGGCTTCTCGTCGAATATAAAGGGAATAATAAATATGGCAGAGAAAAAGTTCCAGAACCTAAAGTCTCATGACTGCCACGTGATTATGACGCAACTGCTTCCGGTTGCATTGAGGGGGCTTCTACCGGAAAACGTTCGATTAGCCATTGTGAAGCTATGTGCATTCCTTAATGCAATCTCTCAGAAGGTAATCGATCCAGAAATCCTACCAAGGTTAAAGAATGATTTGGTGCAATGTCTTGTCAGTTTTGAGCTGGTGTTCCCACCATCCTTCTTCAATATCATGACGCACGTCCTAGTTCATCTAGTCGACGAGATTGCCATTCTGGGTCCTGTATTTCTACACAATATGTTTCCTTTGAGAGGTTCATGGGAGTCTTAAAAAATTTGTTCGTAACCGTGCTAGGCCAGAAGGAAGCATCTCCATGGGCCGGCAAACAGAGGAGGTCATTGGGTTTTGTGTTGACTTCATTCCTGACCTTAAGCCAATTGGTCTCCCTCAATCGCTGTATGAGGGGAGACTGACTGGAAAAGGCATGTTAGGAGCGGATTCAATAATATGTAGGGACGGGCATTCTTGGGCTCAAGCACACTACACAGTTCTACAGAATTCTACCTTGGTGACCCCGTATGTCAATCAACACAAGAATATTCTGCGCTCCAAACACCCGGAGCAGTGTGACGACTGGATTACATGTGAACACATCAGGACTTTCGGCAGTTGGTTGCAAACACATCTCATGGGTGACAACATTGTTGGAGATGAGCTGTACTCGTTGGCCAGGACACCATCTTCGACTGTATTGACTTACCAAGGGTACGAGATAAATGGGAATACATTTTACACGATCGCCCAAGATCAAAAGAGCACCAACCAAAACAGTGGTGTCCGCTTTGATGCAGCAACCAACAGGGGAAAGGACACATATTATGGTTACATAGTGGACATATGGGAACTTGACTATGGACATGATTTTAAGGTCCCTTTGTTTCGGTGCAAATGGGTCAACGGTCAGGAGGCGGGGTACAAGTAGACCCACAGTACGGAATGACAACAGTGGATCTGAACAATCTTGGGTACACAGACGAACCATTCGTCCTAGCCAATGATGTGGCGCAGGTTTTCTATGTGAAGGACATGTCTACCAAACCGAGAAAAAGAAAAGATAAGGAAGCGAATATATCATACGATGAGCCAAAGCGCAACATAGTTCTTTCAGGGAAAAGAAACATCGTGGGAGTGGAGGACAAGACAGACATGTCTGCAGATTATGAAAAGTTTCATGAAATTCCTCCCTTCAAAGTGAAGACTGACCCAAGCATCCTGTTAAACAAAGAAGATTATCCATGGTTACGGCGCAATAAGCAAGGGACACACGCGAAGAAAAAGTGAAGACTTTCTCTCCACAACTATTCTGATGATGGCTTTGATCTAGAATATCACTGTAGTTACATGTCAACAAATGAAATCCCTTTTGTAATAGATGAGTTTTCGTCCGAAACCCTGATACTTCGAAAGAGATTGTCCAGTTTGTACACGAAGTGCATCCAGTTTTTGCCGTAACCATCTCAACTTTTTAGCACTTGCTATGTGGGTGAAATTATGATACCATGCCAAGTTTCAACCTTTTCAGACTTCATTTGTAGTGCTTTTCAATTTCAGGGTCATTTAGCTCAAAAGGCATCATTAAATGCATGAAAAATAGCAAATGAAGGCAGAAAAGGGTTGAACATTGATGATGTGCCCTTGAATGGTGCATAATGAACACACAAAATGTCCGGAGTTAAAATAAGTTATTAAAAATGAAGGAGAGGCGCAATGCTCACCTGCACTTTGCTTAGCTTCAGGCCTTGAGAAACTGCAGATAGCTCCGTGCAGTCTACACCATTTCCTCAAGGCCTGAAGCTAAGCAACGTGCAGGTGAGCATTGCGCCTCTCCTTCATCGTTCTTCGTCTCTGCACTCAGGGCTTATAAACCGCTGCGAGTCCCTCTCGCTTGGCGAGGTGGGACTAAATTTTAGCCACCGCCAGGATAAGGCCTTTAGTCCCGGTTGGTGGCTCAATTAAAATATTTTGTTATGATCAACTAAAACAAAACTATAATATTCTTCAATAGCAAAAAGAATCAACTAAAAAGCTTTTATAAACTTAAAATTATATAAAATTTATACAACAAAAAATTATATAAAACACCCATTTAAAATAACCTAAAAATAACCAAATTGAATATAATGATAAAACACACTAATATTAAACAGCAGGAAAAAGAATCACTCAAAAATCTATTTTTAAAGTAAAGTAATTCACAAACTAGTGATTCACACAAATTTCAATTAATTTAAATTTAAACTATTGAAATTTGAAAACTACTGGCACTAACAGAAAGTTTAGAATTTTTGTGACCTAAAGCAAAAAAGATTCACTCAAAAACTCTAATAAAGCAAAAAACAACTCAGAAACAAAAGAAAATAAATAAAGTAGAAAACAAAAAAATGGAAAATAAATAAATTAAAAAAAAGCCCGCCTACTGGGCCGACACGGCCTGCATACGACTAGAAACCCAACAACTAGTTGGGCCAGGATGCCGGCCCGCACGGTCCAGTAGGACCACAGGGCAGGACAGGTTTGATAGGCCCAATAGGCCTGCTAAAGAGAGGAGCTCGAAGCAGTTGCCGCGGCGGGGCTTATAAACTGGAGTTCGCACCTCTCGCCAAGCGAGGTGGGACTAAACTTGTCCTGCACCGCGCCACCAGACATTTAGTCTCGGTTGGTGGCTCCAACCGGGACTAAAGTCCCCCTTTAGTCCCGGTTGGATCCACCAACCGGGACTAAAGCTCCTTTTCAGCAGACGAAAGGGCGGGAAGCAAAGGGCTTTAGTCCCAGTTGGTGGCTCCAACCGGGACTAAAGGGTGGCCGCACCAACCGGGACTAAAGGGGCTAGTATATAAGCACGACTTAGAAAATTTTCTTCTTCCTCCCCAATCTTCTTTCTCTCTCGCTCCTCTGCCCCAACGCCGAACCACCGCACGCCGCCGCCAGGCTGCCGCGACGCCCTGGCCCGAGCCGTCCCCGAGCCCGCTGACCGTCGCCGGACCTCCTCGCCGTCCTCCCCGAGCATCGCCGCCCCCGAGCCCGCTCCTCGTCGCCGCGCGCCCCCGATCGAGCCCTCCTCGTCGTCGCCGCCCCACGGTAGCACCCCCCCTCCTCCCCCTCTTCTCCAAATGGATGGATGGATGGATTCATGGATGGATGGATGGATGGATTCATGGCAGGAACCCTAGCTAGTTCATCACTTTGTTTGAAATTTTGTATGGATGGATAAATTGTGTGGATATGTGTTGATGAATGTATGGCAGAAATTAATAGAGGTGTGTTGATGAATGTATGGATAGATTGTATGGATATGTTGTAGTTAGACAGGGGCCAAATCATCTAAATCTTGCTAATTTTGTTTGAGAAATGGAGGATTAGGAGCACATATTGTTGCTAAGTGTAGTATGGTTAATATGGTTCATTTTTTGAGTTGTGTATTCATCTTGTGTATAAATCTTGTATTTTGCTAAGTGTATTATGGTTAAATGAAAATTGCATGAAGAAGCACGTTAATTTTGCTGACGATCGCCGGGCGAGTCCCCGACGATCGCCGGACGAGTCTCCATCACTGCAGGGACCCTCTTCTGGCTAGTAACAGGATTCTATATGTCACGTTGTCTAGTGTCAAAGGGTTGAAGAAATACATGGCTTCATCATTAGCCGGAAGTAACAGGCGCCATTTTCTGCACATCCAGAATGGCGCCATTTTGTTAAATCCTTTAAAGGTTAAGAGAATCTGTTATGATTCTGAATCCTGTTACTAGCCAGAAGAGGATCCTTCCAGTGATGGAGAAACATAGGGCAACAATTTAGATTCAGAATACAAGATATCTCTTACGTATATAACTTTGCTAAGTGTAGATGTTAATTTTGCTAAGTGTAGAGATGGATAGATGCTAAGTGTATTAGCTAATTTTGCTAAGTGTTTATTAAATTTGTTTTCATAATTAAGCATTTGTTCTCGACGTCGACGATGCCTGGCATGCATCCTAGTCGTCGACTCGGCGGAGGAGGCCTGCTTGATCAGAGGGGCCATGTCCGGGACTGGGCTCCGTCGGGCTGGGACTGGGAGGTGCTACCTTCTGGGGCGCGCAGCTTGGTGAGGAGGCAGCCCGTCGTCGACCCGGAGCTTCTTTGGTGGCGGTCGCGTGGGCCAGTGACGGTGCGGAGGCTTGATTCCCCCGCGGAGGTGGTACGTCACCGTGTCAGGGAGGAGGACGAGCACGTCCGTCGCTACATGGTTGCGTTGGAGGCCAGGTCCGACAATACCTGGCAGGTTCTTCAGGGATCTCACTGGAGCTATGATCCTGTGATGGTTCCTTCTCTTTGGGTGTCCACCGCCCGCGCCGATACCCGTCGTTCGCTAGGGTTCTAGCTGTATTAGTGATGGTATATATATGATACTATTCGAGATGTATTAGTGATAATATTCGACGATGTACGGACGCAAGAGATATCTTGTATTCTTAATCTAAATTGTTGCCCCTATATATATAACTTGTGAACTTTGCATGATGTTTGCCACTAATCCATTGCTCATATGCATATGATTCCTTTTTCTGGTTAGGTCTATGTTAGCCAGTATCCATCTCTCATGGTTTGTATTTTGCCATGTTGTAATATTTGCAGAAACTATGGATCACAGAGACTTAGAAAAAGAAGAGGCGTTGGAGAATATAATCCGCGCCGGAGAAAATCCAATGGAGGTGGACACCTTGTCGTTTCTCAACGACAACGATGGTGGAATGGAGGAGGAAGGAGATCATCACGGCTCCGATGATGGAAGAATGGAGGAGGAACAAGATCATGACGGCTCCGGTGATATGAAGAAGGGAGCCTTAACTAATGCAGAGTCCGACGAGGTATATATATATATATATATATATATATATATATATATATATATATATATATATATATATATATTAAGCCTCTGCTGACTAGATGCATTAATTGTTTTGTATGTACATATATTAACGCTTCTTTCTTCTTTTAGCCTTCCGGAACGAGCCAAACTTCGTCAACAAGGAGACGAGGCGCGAAGAAAAGGTTGGACAAGGAGCAAAGGTACAAGATCGACGTAATCTCTCCAGCTGGCCAACCGATTCTTCCCAAGCGGACCAAACACGCCTTTACATATCAGTGCGGAGTACTAGTTAGGGATACCATCCCGATCACCATCGAGCAATGGAATAAGAAGAAGGACAACCCTTCAGTTACTTTTGTCCAGGATAGACAAAAAGAAGATCTTTGGAGCTTGCTGTTGACAAATTTCATCCTACCGCCAGAGGAGGATCCGACAACCCCACCAGTTATAGAGCCAAAGGTCAAGGCGTACGCTCTAAAGAAGATGGCAGAACTGTTCAAGAACTGGAAGAAGAATTTGAACACACAGTTTGTCGAGAAAAACAAGACTCCAGATTTCACCGGTATATATGAGAAGATAAGAGATCAGTGGCCCGCATTTGTGGCCTACAAGAAATCCGAGAAGGCGCGGAAAACGTCACAGCAAAATAAGCTGAATGCTGCAAAGAAGCAGTATCACCATGTTACGGGGTCAGGTGGCTATAGCCAAGCCGAGCCTAAGTGGGAAAAAATGGAGAACGACCTACTTGCTAATGGGGTCGAACCAATGTCACGGAACTGGCCAGATCGGGTAAGGACTTGGGTATTCGGGAATGGGGGAGCTTTGGACCCAGAAACAGGGGAGGTTGTTTACGCGGATCCTAAACTTGCAATACCCATGAAAAAGATTGAGGAAGCAATCAAGGAAGTGGAGGAAGGGAGGTTCCATCTCGACAGAGAGAAGGACGTGCTGACAAAGGCCCTCGGGAATCCTGAACACCCTGGACGAACACGAGGCACACCAGGCTCCGTTCCGTGGGTGCATGGGTTTCGCGACAGCAGAGACACTTATAGAAGCCGAGGGCGAAAGAAGAAAGAGGAAGCAAGCAAACTACAACAGATGGAACAAAGATTAGCGGCACTAGAGGCGGCATCAGTTAGCCAGCGAGCCCTCGGCCCACCATCTCAGCAGCACGATCCTTCATTGGAAGCTACTCCACCATCTCAGCGGAGGTGCAGTGTGGCTTCCACGGAGCACGTTCAGCCTGATATCACGGCTCGCCGCTACCCCGTGGATGGTATCACGGAGAATGAACATTGTGTGCTGTTGGCGGATTGCGGAAACCTGAGCTTGGAGGTGGTGAAAGGCTCTGTCCACCATCCTCGACCTGATGCAACTTTCCATTGCGCTCCGATTCCAGATGGCTATGCTGTTGTCATGGTGGATGAAATAACGCCCGGATTTGGGAGCCTCCAGCTTGATCATCCTACAGGTGAAGGCGAGGTTTATTCTCTGGAAAATGCCTTAAGGACTACCTGTCTATGGAGAAAGTCACACATCAAGCTTCCTTACTTCACGCCGCCTCAGCATACTCATGAGCCGGAGGAGGCCCCTCATCAGCAGACTAAGCCGTCTCCGGTGCGTCTGCCGTCTCCGCCATCTCCTGGGCGTCAGCCGTCTCCGCTGCCTCAGTCGTCTCTGGCGCGTCAGCGGACTGCGCCTCCTCCGCCGCGTCAGCGGACTCCGCCTCCTCCGCCTCCTCCGCCGCGTCAGCCGTCTCCGCCGCTTCAGCAACAGCGGCGGAAGAGAGCCGCCGCCGCTCCGGCGGCTAGCAGTACAACAACAGGAGGGAAGAGGTTTCAATATGGTCCAAGCCTCAAGCCTCTTCCACAGAGACCATATGATAGATCTGAAGAGGAAAGCAAGGCAATCTCAATGGCCGAAGTGAAGGCCCATTTTGCACCGAAACGTCCACCTCCAAAGGAGAGAATTGATCCGGAAATAGTGAGGCGTACGCTGAAAAACCTTGAAAAACCACCGCCTAAGTTGCTATCAGACTATGACCATGAGATTGTAAAGTCATTTGCAGATCCACAGAAGCGGTCGGAAAGCAGCGGTAGTGCATATGAAGGGAAAAAAACAATTCCCCAACTGGGTGAGCAGGAGAACCAATCGTGCCCCCCGCTCAAGGTGTCTAGCGATATCCCTGATGTTCCGGAGGGGTAGCGCCCGGTACTAATCCTAGTGATTACTTACCCAATCATATACCGTTACCCAAAATGGCTGATGTAGTAGCCTTTAGATTCGAGCACGGGAAGCCTCTCGTCAGACCTGAGGAGCTCCCGAATCTACCAACGAGGATGCGAGCATTGCATAAATGGTACTTCGAAGCCTGCGAGCGAGAGGAGAACTATATCACTGCAGGAGTTAAAGATGAGCATTTCTTCAATGGAAACGAGTCGGTTTACATTGAATTTTCAGAATTATTCTAGTTATACAATCTAAAAGAGATCGACAAAACTATCATCACTTGCTATTGTTTGTAAGTATCATTTCTGTAATCAAGTCTCTAGCTCAGCTCGTTCATTATTGCATGTATATAATTATCCTCACCATATGTATATTATGCAGAAAGAAGATCCTCGAATGCAACAAAGGACCAATCCAAATCTATGACATTGGGTTCGTTAGCCCAAATATTGTTCATGAAGTTACTGTCCAACACAACAAAAAGGATGTAGAGGATTACTTGCTAAGGGCGTTTATCAAACAACAAACCAAAAGAGAAATACTACTTCCTTACAACTTCGAGTGAGTGTTATATACTTTCTTGTACATACACATCATTTTGTTTCGCTTACTCGATGTTAAGTGTAATTGATGAGCTACATGTGTGCAGTTTCCACTTTATTCTGCTCATCATACAGTTTGACCAAAGTAGAATACAAGTCATGGACTCGTTACGTAAAGACCTTTTGAAGTGGGCGCCCCTACAAAAAATTCTCCAGAACTAATTTCAATCATTATCGCACTATATCGGCAACTATCGTTCATTTCCTGATATCAAGTAATTAATAACTCTTTAATTCATTTTATTTGCCGGGCAGGGTTTGGACAAGGTTCACCGAGGCGGTTAGGGGTCCCTGGGAAAAGGAGCTGCGATATGAATTGCTCCCTGTAAGTAGTACTAGCTAGGCCCGCGCATCTCTTTGATTCTAGTTTCAATACCACTATCATGCTTGATTATTATTTTGATTGAACTCTATTCTCGTAAAGTGCCCTCATCAGGGATCCGGGAATAACTTCTGTGGATACTACGTCTGCGAGTTCATTCGCCAGACGACCTGTGACAAGGGCAGAATATTAGAAAAACTTGATGTACGTAAACAATATTCACAAATTTATTTTATTACCATCAACTGTGTTGAGTTTCATTCA
Source organism: Elymus sibiricus (assembly GCA_039707655.1). Classification (NCBI taxonomy): domain Eukaryota; kingdom Viridiplantae; phylum Streptophyta; class Magnoliopsida; order Poales; family Poaceae; genus Elymus; species Elymus sibiricus. The sequence continues at coordinate 23,127,050 of CM077664.1, forward strand.
TATATATATATATATATATATATATATATATATATATTGACCCCCTTCTTTAAATTAGATCGAACGGAAGAGGGACGGACTCCTACCATAGTATCGCCTACGAGCAATTCAAGAGGAATTGGCGGGATTCCTCCTTGATCACGTCATAGCTAAAAATGGAGAATACCATGAAGAAATTAGGATGAATATTGGTAATTAGATATTAGAGATCGTAAGAGATGTTATTCATTGTATATATGCATGAACGTGTACTAGAAATAGTACGTAGCGTCGAATAGATATATGAAAACATGTTGTTCGACCAAGCACGGAGAAAGAGAGGTCACTTCTCTCTATATTAATTCATGACGATTTATGTAATGGTTTCTTCATTGCTTTATGTAGTAGCAAACGTCGAGTTGAATCGTCTACACAAAAAAGAAAAGGGGGGAAACACAATATGAAACCCCTAAACCCCTAAACCCCTCCTTTCAAAAAAAAAAAAAAACCCAGCGCCTCGAGCTGCTGACGCGTGGCAGTCTTTTAGTCCCGGTTGGTATTACCAACCGGGACTAAAGTTCCTCCTGCCTGGGCGCCCCACAGCGGCCACGTGGAGGCACTTTAGTCCCGGTTCGTAACAGAACCGGGACTAAAAGTGAGGACCTTTAGTCCCGGATGCTTAGTCCCGGTTCCAGAACCGGGACTAAAGGCCCTCTGGAACCGGGACTGATTCCTTGTTTTCTACTAGTGAGCTTGGACCCTTCATATATGTCCTACCTAGTTGTCGAGTTGTCGAGTAGCTTGAGCCTTGTTGATCTTCCGTTTCACCAGTAGAAAAGTTGCAACACCGATCATGGCCACGATTGCAACGGCGCCCACTATCACGATGACAATGTTATCTTTTAGTTTCTTCCCTGCAAACCAACATATACTAGTAAGTTATAAGTGCCTTGCTCGTGAGTTCAGACAACTAAAGTACAACCAAATATATCAAAAGATTGCACTACTACATGTAATAGGACATGTGGAAGAACCCTATGGAGTCGACAAGATATCTAGAGGGGCTCGCATCTCTTATTTTTTCTCCCCATGTCCCCTCCCTGAGAGTCCTCCTGCGCTTCATGTATCCCCCCTCCTCCTCCTCCTCCAGTGGCACCGCTGCCAGGAGAGGGGATGGGCGAGTAGGCTGGTCATGTACATATAGTAGTTGTTTAGTTATGGATGCCTTAGGGGCGACTAACTTTATATTCCATGAGGAAGCTTGACACCAACGCTATGAGTGGCATGCGGTGGCGAGCATCTACTTCTTCTAGTTGTCATCCATGGTGGGTGGTTGCTAAGGGAGGCAAAACTGGCAATGGCTTTGTTGATAAGCTCAGACGGGCGACAGATCCAGTTGTTCTTTGGGTTGTTCCCCCCTTTTTTTCTTCGCTGCTGAGGAGGTGGGTGGGGGGGGGGGGGGGGCAAGTGAGGGCGATGACTTTGGCTCATGCCTTGCAGATTCGGTGAACCGAGGGAAGGTGCTATCTCCGGATATGGTGACCATGGCATCTCCAGTGAGGCCGCCACTGATCTCGGGACTCAATTGCGTTTCGATTTATCCTATAGGGTCCTGAATGTAAATCGAAAGGTCTTGGATATAATTATTTTCTTTTCTTTGGTGTCGTCAATGCAGTTTTGAACACTTTTGTTACTTTAAAGCCAGCTCTGGCTCCTTCATGTCCCTTCCCTTGTTCCCAAAAATAGAAACAAGGTGGCCGACGACTAACAATGTTTGGATTTCCTTAAAAAACAATGCCTAGATTTGTCACCTCTTTATTGTCAAATTTGTTCATACTTCTATCCAATATAATCAATATTCAAAATTATTCGTATACGGGAATATATAGATATGGATATAAATATAGATGCACCATCAAGATCACGCATGCATATGCAGCATGCAGCTGTCATGTTAATCCTACCACTATGGTTTAGGAAACCCAAATGATAAATGTCACACGTGTGGCACGAACCACTTCGGCCCTGACGTTTTTTACAACTAAAGTTGCCATCTAAAAAGAAAAACAAATCACCCCAAAAAACTGAAACTTGCCATCCAAAAAAAAGTTGCCATCCTCGCGTCACTAAATTTGCCATAAAAAACATTCGGAGTTGCTATATGTTCGTGCCACACGTGTGGCACTTATCAGGGTCCTTTAGAAAATGCTATTAGTAATACTAATAACTAAAGGATCGCAAAATACTATAATAGAAAAACAGATTTGCTAATTCTCATCTACAATGAGAATTAAGAAAGTCACATCTAACACCTATATCATTTAATTAATATAAAAAATCCTCACGAATCTCCACGCAAAATCAAATGGTGTAGGAGTTAGATGTAACATTGTTAGCTCTCATCTAGATGAGAGTAGTCACACCAAAGAAAAAAACATTAGCAGAGGCTCGTGAAAAATTTAACTAGGAGCGGAGAGAGTTGACATACGGATCCTTGCTCCTCTTCCAATGGGCGGCGGTGGAGGGGATATCTCCAGTCGCATGATGCAGTTGTAGCGGTGCAGCGACGACAAGCCTGCTGGAATGCCTGGGGCCCAATAGAGGAAGTCCGGCAAGCCCCGCGCCGAGTCGTCCAGGCACCGGGCGCAGTCCGCCGCCGCCACGTCCCTCGGGCATTGGGCCAGCATGCGCACAGTGGCGCCGTCCGCCCGGCAGGTGGTGTCCGCCGTGGCCAGCATCCGCCCGGAGCTGCCGTGAGCGGTGCGGGCCACCAAGGACCGGGCCAGGCCGACGACCTCATCCACCTCGCAGGAGACGTGGTAGGACAGGGCCACGGCGATGTAGAGCACGTCGTCGGTCGCTGAGGCGGAGGTGTTGCCGTCGGTGTAGGCCAGGAAGCACCCGTCGTTCCACACGGCGGCGCTCCGGTTGCCGTCGCAGGCGGCGAGGATGCTCAAGGCGGACAGCGACAGGCACTCGCGGCAGGACTCCGGCGGCGGGGACTCGCCGAAGCAGAGGCCTCGTGCCCTGACGAACGCCTCGTCGCTGCCGGACCGGAGGGAGGCGAAGCCCATCGGCGCGGCCGCGGACGGGAGGGCGGCGAGGAGCGACCTCAGGTTGGCCCCGAACGCGGTGCCTTTGGTGGTGGACGGCCGTGGGTTCGGGTCGCAGTCGTGCTGAGAGTATCCCCCGGTGATGTCCTTGGAGGCGCCAGCCGCCCGGAACGCCATCACGGCGAGGAGGAGAAGGAAGAGGCATTGGCGCTTCGGCAGCGCCATGGCGTTGACAATGGCCTGCAGCCAGATGGATGCAGGTCAATATTGGAGTGGGCCGCCGTTCAGTCCGATATGTACGGTACCGCATGTTACCTTTCCCGTGTGTGTCCGAATCCAACGCACGTTCTCGCCGCAGCTTGACTAGCCGTATGTGTTGACTGCTAGCTCTAGCACTCAAAAAGTCAAAATGTCGTCCAACGCTCACGCAAACACCGAATCGAAATTACACAAGCACACCAACTCAAAATTAGTTAAGAGACAAATACGGAAATTCACTTTGGCTCATAGGTGCATATGCACCCATTGTCTAAATACACATTCCTTTCTACTGATTTCAGGAAAATAATAATTTGACAAAGGGTAAATTTTATCAACTCAGAATGAAGCAACAAGGAATATAAACACAATTAACACACATCTGCATGGTTGGGATGCACTCAGCCAACATCAACGCACACACAAATAAATACATCAACAAATACTAGCAAAGTTATACATGACTCAGAGCTATTTCTTAGTGAGGAAAAAGGAAAAAAAATCTGAAGCACTCAAAACAGAGATCGACGAACTACAACAATGACAATATCTGCACCAACCATCTCTTTGACAACACAATGACAAACGAGATTCTTCAACAGCAACGTTCCTAGGAAGGGAACGACGCTCAAGCGTTGCAAGTGGGAAGTCGACTAAAACAGACCACTATCACATTATATTTTTAAAATGTAAAATTTTGGTTCAATACATTAATAAAAAAGTAGCATACATGTTAATTAAGTTAAGCATATCAAACTTTATGCCTTCTTTTGTGTGAAAGTTATGCCTTGGGGAATATATCATGCTTTAAGAACATAGCTAAGTTCCCCTGGTTCCTTTTGACAGGAAGGAATTTCCCCCAAGCAATACAGTATTTTGTTCTTGGAAAACCTATAGAAAATTTCATATTAGTGAAGTAGACGGAGGCACCTAATCACATAGATAGATATTAAAATTGTTGTTGAAGCTATGAACAAGTCAAACGCATAATAGTTCGATCGATCGATGATGAGTCCATCAAGCTAGAAATGGATAGTCGGTGTAGCCAACGTCAGGTGCAGAAGGTGGCCCTGTCGTACCCGTTGAGCTCCGCGTCGAGCTCAAACCTCTTCGGAAGGTCCGGGTTCGCAAGGAAAAGCCGCCCGAACGCCACTAAGTCGGCGTACCCCTCTTCGACCACCTTATTCCCCTCCTCCATGTCATACCCACTGATGGGGATACGTACTTAGGGTAGGGTCCTAGGCATGACCTATATACCCTACCTGAGGACACCGCATGCAAAGAGCCTAAAGGTTACAAGGAAAACTCCGACTGAACTGGCCATGACATATGAGTCACTCGACAGATGTTCACTCGGAAGTCCCCCCCCCCCCCTCCAGTCGACAGTAAACTCTCACTCGGAGGGATCACAAGTCATTCTACCGCAGAATACCAGAAGTCTCCCGGAGATCATCAGACAGGCGTTCCACTCGCCGCATTAACTAGCATTCATTGTATACGTTATCAGTAACGCTCTCACTATTCCCACGGTCGAACCCTCCGTTGCCAGGCATTCATGAGGGGTAGCGCACTCTATATAAGCCACCCCTCCCCTCTGGCACAAGGGTTCGCACCCCATGTAATTCATACATACCACACGGCAGAAAGCTTCCGAGCACTGAGACGTAGGGCTGTTACCTCCACGAGAGGAGCCTGAACTCATACATCCGTGTGTACAATCTCGCCGTAGCTAGGACTCTGCCCTCTCCTTTCGTACCCCTAACCTCTACTGTCAGGCTCGTTCCCACGACAGTTGGCGCCCACTGTGGGGCAGACGTCTAAGCGACTTCCGGCGAGGTTGCATTTTTCATCTTCATCATGTTTTCCGGCGGCGGTTTGGTCCTGGGCCGCGAGTTCCCTCTCGGTGCGCTCACCTTCGTCGCCGACGACTCCGCATGGCTCCAGGAGGCCCCACTCGACGTTGAGGCTCTCCCTGTTCGCGGGGCGACGCACTTCAGCGCGAGTTCATGCGGCGTTCTCCTTCGGCAGTTTTCGACCCAGTACGTATCGACTCCGACATCGTTCACTCTCCCCGCTGTGCGTCGCCGCAAGCGATCTGGTCGCTCGCGGCTCCAGCGATGGGTGAGGCATGCGGCGGCGCGCCAGGTGTCGACTCCGCAGATTGCGGCTATCGAGCCCGCCGAGTCACTTCACGGCGCGCTCGTGACTCCGCAGTTTGACTCTCCAGTGCTCGTGTTGGCCTTGCCATTGGCTGCGCCGGCCTGCGTCTCCGGCGCCTGGGCTACGGCCAGCCGCTCGTCCACCTCGTTGGCACCACTCGGCTGCCGACTGATTCCGGTCAGACTAGTCGTCTCTTCTACGACGGAGCTCTCAGGACTCCAGGCTGTCTCTTCAACTCCCTTCGCATGCATTCAGTAAGTTCCATGTTTTAATTTCGAATTACATGCATGGCGAGACCGGCCAGACCGGCCGTTTCCATTAACGCCTCTTGCATGCAGTTCAAGACGTGGGACAAGTCCTTCAATGCCTTAGACGTGGGAGCAACTCCTTGATTACGTGCATGCAGGCATGCATAACAGCCCATGGACTTTTAACTGAGCTAATCGCCTAAGCACCTCGTCAAGTGAGCATTTTCCACACCAGTGAATCGTGCATGCGTGCATGCATAACAGCCCATGGACTTTAATCCTGCCAATTAGCATAGGCGTTTATTGTCCAGTGCAGACATTGGCGGCTATAATTGCTAACTTGTAGGGTCAATCGGTTAACTGGCAACCAGTTTACTCGGACAGCCAACAGGCTCATTCCGATAGCTGACAGGCCCGTCACCCGGACAACTAAATGTCCACGATGACAACTAAAACATTCAGATGGCATTTCTATCCAGATGACTAACGTGCAGGCAATCGACCGCTCCGCGCATCGCCACTTGGCGGAACGCGTCGTCATCACTCGGCAGCTCCGCGCATCGCCACTCGGCGAGACACGTCTTCGTCACTCGGCAGCTCCGCGCATCGCCACTCGGCGAGACACGTCTTCGTCACTCGGCCGCTCCGCGCACCGCCACTCAGCCGGACGCTCCGTCATCACTCGGCAGCTCCGCGCATCGTCACTCGGCGAGACACGTCTTCGTCACTTGGCCGCTCCGCGCACCGCCACTCAGCCGGACGCTCCGTCATCACTCGGCAGCTCCGCGCATCGCCACTCGGCGAGACACGTCTTCGTCACTTGGCCGCTCCGCGCACCGCCACTCAGCCGGACGCTCCGTCATCACTCGGCAGCTCCGCGCATCGTCACTCGGCGAGACACGTCTTCGTCACTCGGCAGCCCCGCGCTTCGCCACTCAGTCGGACACTCCGTCACTCGGCAGCTCCGCGCATCGCCACTCGGCGAGACACGTCTTCGTCACTCGGCAGCCCCGCGCGTCGTCACTCAGCAGGAAACGTCTCCGTCACTCGGCAGCTCCGCGCATCGCCACTCGGCGGGAAACGTCTCCGTCACTCGGCAGCTCCGCGCATCGCCACTCGGCGAGACACGTCTTCGTCACTTGGCCGCTCCGCGCACCGCCACTCAGCCGGACGCTCCGTCATCACTCGGCAGCTCCGCGCATCGTCACTCGGCGAGACACGTCTTCGTCACTCGGCAGCTCCGCGCATCGCCACTCGGCGGGAAACGTCTCCGTCACTCGGCAGCCCCGCGCTTCGCCACTCAGTCGGACTCTCCGTCACTCGGCAGCCCCGCGCTTCGCCACTCAGTCGGACACTCCGTCACTCGGCAGCTCCGCGCATCGCCACTCGGCAAGACACGTCTTCGCCACTCGACTGCTCTTGCGCCGTCAGACAGCTAAGTCATTCTTCACACACTGCATTCAATTGAATAGTTATTTTCGCATTACCGAGTGTTAAGTAAGTCGCACATGACGTTCACTCGGAGGCCAGACCGCCGAGTATACCTCTACGCTCGGTTGTTTATTTTCATGTCGGAACACTGCGCTTCCGCCTCAGTCGGATCCTTCACTTCGACAAGTTCAGTCAGATCCTTCATTCTTTTATACTTTTGCTGGTTCCGGACCAGCAAACACCTGGCACACCCAGCGGGTGTCTATGGGTGTTATTTACACAAATTATTTCAGCAAATATCAAATTGCTTCGAGAGATTTTTATGTTGGCTTGTGCTATTTTTCATACACAGGTTACACGATCACTCGATGCCTCTGTGCGTCACCTCATCACTCGACCGCCCCACGCGTCGCTACTCCGACGGATGCGTCTACAGCACTCGACCGCCCCGCGCGTCGCCACTCCACTGGATCCGTCTTCCCGACTTGGCCGCCCCACGCGTCGCCACTCCGACGGATCCGTCTACAACACAACCCTCACTGGGTAAAGGGCTTAGCTGCGATTCCGTATCGCCTAAGTTAAAAACCACTCCGAGTGAGGACATCATCCACACTCGGGGGCTTAGCTGCGATTCCGTATCGTCTAAGTTAAAAACTACTCCGAGTGAGGACATCATCCACACTCGGGTGCTTAGCTGCGATTCTGTATCGCCTAAGTTAAAAACCATTCCGAGTGAGGACATCATCCACACTCGGAGGCTTAGCTGCGATTCCGTATCGCCTAAGTTAAAAACCATTCCGAGTGAGGACATCATCCACACTCGGAGGCTTAGCTGCGATTCCGTATCGCCTAAGTTAAAAACCATTCCGAGTGAGGACATCATCCACACTCGGAGGCTTAGCTGCGATTCCGTATCGCCTAAGTTAAAAACCATTCCGAGTGAGGACATCATCCACACTCAGAGGCTTAGCTGCGATTCCGTATCGCCTAAGTTAAAAACCATTCCGAGTGAGGACATCATCCACACTCGGAGGCTTAGCTGCGATTCCGTATCGCCTAAGTTAAAAACTACTCCGAGTGAGGAAATCATCCACACTCGGAGGCTTAGCTACGATTCCGTATCGCCTAAGTTAAAAACCACTCCGAGTGAGGACATCATCCACACTCGGGGGCTTAGCTGCGATTCTGTATCGCCTAAGTTAAAAACCATTCCGAGTGAGGACATCATCCACACTCGGGGGCTTAGCTGCGATTCTGTATCGCCTAAGTTAAAAACTACTCCGAGTGAGGACATCATCCACACTCGGGGGCTTAGCTGCGATTCTGTATCGCCTAAGTTAAAAACTACTCCGAGTGAGGACATCATCCACACTCGGAGGCTTAGCTGCGATTCCGTATCGCCTAAGTTAAAAACCACTCCGAGTGAGGACATCATCCACACTCGGGGGCTTAGCTGCGATTCTGTATCGCCTAAGTTAAAAACTACTCCGAGTGAGGACATCATCCACACTCGGGGGCTTAGCTGCGATTCCGTATCGCCTAAGTTAAAAACCATTCCGAGTGAGGACATCATCCACACTCGGAGGCTTAGCTGTGATTCCGTATCGCCTAAGTTAAAAACCATTCCGAGTGAGGACATCATCCACACTCGGAGGCTTAGCTGCGATTCCGTATCGCCTAAGTTAAAAACCATTCCCAGTGAGGACATCATCCACACTCGGAGGCTTAGCTGCGATACCGTATCGCCTAAGTTAAAAACTACTCCGAGTGAGGACATCATCCACACTCGGGGGTTTAGCTGCGATTCCGTATCGCCTAAGTTAAAAACCATTCCGAGTGAGGACATCATCCACACTCGGAGGCTTAGCTGCGATTCCGTATCGCCTAAGTTAAAAACCATTCCGAGTGAGGACATCATCCACACTCGGAGGCTTAGCTGCGATTCCGTATCGCCTAAGTTAAAAACCATTCCGAGTGAGGACATCATCCACACTCGGGGGCTTAGCTGCGATTCCGTATCGCCTAAGTTAAAAACCATTCCGAGTGAGGACATCATCCACACTCGGGGGCTTAGCTGCGATTCCGTATCGCCTAAGTTAAAAACTACTCCGAGTGAGGATATCATCCACACTCGGGGGCTTAGCTGCGATTCCGTATCGCACTCCGAGTGAGGACATCATCCACACTCGGGGGCTTAGCTGCGATTCCGTATCGCCTAAGTTAAAAACTACTCCGAGTGAGGACATCATCCACACTCGGGGGCTTAGCTGCGATTCCGTATCGCCTAATTTAAAAACCACTCCGAGTGAGGACATCATCCACACTCGGGGGCTTAGCTGCGATTCTGTATCGCCTAAGTTAAAAACTACTCCGAGTGAGGACATCATCCACACTCGGGGGCTTAGCTGCGATTCCGTATCGTCTAAGTTAAAAACCACTCCGAGTGAGGACATCATCCACACTCGGGGGCTTAGCTGCGATTCTGTATCGCCTAAGTTAAAAACTACTCCGAGTGAGGACATCATCCACACTCGGAGGCTTAGCTGCGATTCCGTATCGCCTAAGTTAAAAACCATTCCGAGTGAGGACATCATCCACACTCAGAGGCTTAGCTGCGATTCCGTATCGCCTAAGTTAAAAACCATTCCGAGTGAGGACATCATCCACACTCTGGGGCTTAGATGCGATTCTGTATCGCCTAAGTTAAAAACTACTCCGAGTGAGGACATCATCCACACTCGGGGGCTTAGCTGCGATTCTGTATCGCCTAAGTTAAAAACAACTCCGAGTGAGGACATCATCCACACTCGGAGGCTTAGCTGCGATTCCGTATCGCCTAAGTTAAAAACCACTCCGAGTGAGGACATCATCCACACTCGGGGGCTTAGCTGCGATTCCGTATCGCCTAAGTTAAAAACCATTCCGAGTGAGGACATCATCCACACTCGGGGGCTTAGCTGCGATTCCGTATCGCCTAAGTTAAAAACCATTCCTAGTGAGGACATCATCCACACTCGGGGGCTTAGCTGCGATTCTGTATCGCCTAAGTTAAAAACCACTCCGAGTGAGGACATCATCCACACTCGGAGGCTTAGCTGCGAACCAGTCTTCGTCTAAGTTAAAAACTCTCCCGAGTGACGAGCACTCCTCCCACTCGGGGACTTAGCCGCGAGTCAGACCTCGTTTAAGTTAAAGGGTGTTCCGAGTGACAGGCAACACTTTCACTCGGAAACTTAGTTGCGAACCAGTTCTTCGCCTAAGTTCAAAATTCTTCTGAGTAATGAGCATCCATCTCACTCGGAAACCAAACAAACGTAGCCAAGCAAAGGATTGAAAAGCAAACATGCAAACATTGTCTCTATCAGACCCCCGCCGATGCAAGCACTCGACGGCGGTCTCGGGGACTACACCCAATGGGTGCACTCAGCGTGCCCCCACTGGACCTACTATCAAAACAAATCTAAGACCCCTGCCGATGTCACCGCCATTCGACAGCGGTCTCGGGGACTACACCCAGTGGGTGCACTCAGCGTGCCCCCACTGGACCAAAAACCACTCGACTAAGACCTGCTCTACCCGATAACAGAGGGAGGGCGATACGTGGCGATAAAGGCGGCGCGCTAATCAAGGCATCGTGCATCCACTTGCCCCGCTCATCGCGTCATCGCCGTGCAGCGCGCGTTCCTGATGATTTCGAATCCCGTGAAAACCGCACCTGCTGAAGCAACCGTCCCATCTAGTGGCGGTATTAATCACTCGGACCTGAGAGCACGTGATCCGTCACGTTAGTGGTTCCTGCAACCACTCAGGTCCGTCAGAGCGACCAGTCGCGTCAAAAGATCACTTTGAGCACTCGGACCAGATTCGCAGCTCAAGTTTACTCAGACTTGGGTTTGAATTCAAGTTCACTCAGATGCATTAAGAGGCAGAATCGCCGAAGTGAGCGCCAAAGAATCCAATCGACACAGGCGTCCACAACATCTTAAAGCGCATTCTGAATGCTAGATTTGTCAGAGCCTGCGTCAATCTCTTTTTCACTCGAACCCCGATCCATTCGGGGGCTAATGATGGGGATACGTACTTAGGGTAGGGTCCTAGGCATGACCTATATACCCTACCTAAGGACACCGCATGCAAAGAGCCTAAAGGTTACAAGGAAAACTCCGACTGAACTGGCCATGACATATGAGTCACTCGACAGATGTTCACTCGGAAGTCCCCCCCCCTCCAGTCGACAGTAAACTCTCACTCGGAGGGATCACAAGTCATTCGACCGCAGAATACCAGAAGTCTCCCGGAGATCATCAGACAGGCGTTCCACTCGCCGCATTAACTAGCATTCATTGTATACGTTATCAGTAACGCTCTCATTATTCCCACGGTCGAACCCTCCGTTGCCAGGCATTCATGAGGGGTAGCGCACTCTATATAAGCCACCCCTCCCCTCTGGCACAAGGGTTCGCACTCCCTGTAATTCATACATACCACACGGCAGAAAGCTTCCGAGCACTGAGACGTAGGGCTGTTACCTCCACGAGAGGAGCCTGAACTCATACATCCGTGTGTACAATCTCGCCGTAGCTAGGACTCTGCCCTCTCCTTTAGTACCCCTAACCTCTACTGTCAGGCTCGTTCCCACGACACCCACCGGCGGCGATGAATGTCCCCCCGAACGCATCCCGGTACGGCCTCAGCCGCTTCGGTACCACCCGCCGACCATCGGTGCGCGCCATCCTTGGCTCCACCATGTGGAGGTAGAGGATGCCGCCGGGCACGCCGTTGAGCTTGGTGGCCATGTGGAGCACGAGGGCGTGCGGATCGGAGTCGTGGCAGTCCATGTAGTCGGCGAAGGGCGAGAGACGGACGCCCACGCGGTGGCCGCTGATCTCGCCAGCCACGGCGGTGACCACCTTGAGCGCGAAGCGGCAACGATTCTCGAGGCTGCCGCCGTACTCGTCGTCGCGGTCGTTGGCGCTGTCCTTGAGAAACTGCTCCACGAGGTACCCGTGTGCGCCGTGGATCTCCACGCCGTCGAACCCTGCAATCCAATTGCCATGGACATGGACATACCGAGCAGTTAAAGCAGAGCACGGTGAACACAATAGAGCAGTTAAAGCAGAGCACGACGAGCAGTTTAAGAAAAAGTAAATGGGCCGAGCCCAGGACGGAGGGAGCTGTGCGCCAAATTGCCATAATAGAAGAAAACAGCGCTTAAGGCGCCAAATAAGGATTGGCGGGAATTGGCTTAATAGCAATTTGTTGAATTAGTCCCTCTTCATTGGTACATTCAAATCCGTAGAGTTCGTTCTCTTGATCTCCCACGCATAAGCATAAACATCTTTAAAAAGTTCACCATACATGCCTATTATTACATTTCTAAAGTAATTCCGAGTATATTGTTCTACGTGCACTATTGACGCCCATCATATAAAGATTGTTAGTATGTTTACTAAGTAAGAGTATCAAACCCGATGAGGACCAGAAGGAATTGAGCACACGGAAAATAGCTAGGAATAACCACAAAATATTTGTAAAGTGATAGTAATGTTTTTGGTAATTTGGATAGTTGCAAATAATTAAGTAAAACTAAAAGTAATAAAAAATAGAGATGGCATAATCCTAGCAATAGAGTATTTTGTTCTTGGAAAACCTATAGAAAATTTCATATTAGTGAAGTAGACGTAGACACCTAATCACGTACTCCCTCCGATTCATAATAAGTGTCGCAATTTTGAACTAAGGTTGAACTACTTTAGTTCAAAACTGCAACACTTATTTTAGATCGGAGGAAGTGGATAAAATGCTGTTGAAGCAATATGTACAAAGTCAAACACATAATAGCTTGATCCATTGATGATGAGTTAGTCAAGCTAGAAATGGATAGTCGGTGTAGCCAACGACGGGGTTGGAGGGGTAGAAGGTGGCCCTATCATAGCCGTTGAGCTCTTTGTTGAGCTCGAACTTCTTCGGAAGGTCCGGGTTCGCTAGGAAAAGCCGACCGAATGCCACCATGTGGAGGTAGAGGATGCCGCCGGGGATGCCTTTGAGCTTGGTGGCCATGTGGAGCGGGAGGGCATGCGGGTCGGAGTCATGGCAGTCCATGTAGTCCGCGAACGGTGAGAGGCGGACTCCCACGCGGTGGCCGCCGATCTTGCTGGCCACGGTGGTGACCACCTCAAGCGCGAAGCGGCACCGGTTCTCGAGGCTGCCACCATACTCGTCGTCGTGGTCGTTGGCGCCGTCCTTGAGGAACTTCTCCACGAGGTACCCGTGCGCGCCGTGGATCTCCACGCCGTCAAACCCTGCAATCCAATCGCCATGGACATGGACAAAACAGAGCACGACGAACAGAGCAAAGCAGTTAAAGCAGAGCACGAAACACAGCAATGTCTTTGAAGTGTTAATGGCGAGCAGAGGCCGGAGCTCGTCCGTGCGTACCGGCGTCGACGGCATTCCTGGCGGCTCTCCTGAAGTCGTCGACGACGCCGGCAATCTCCGCCACATCCAGCCGCTTGGGCGTCATGAACTCCTCCTCGACGCCGGCGATCTCCGCCACATCCAGCCGCCTGGGGTGTGCCAGAATAGAAGAAAACGACCCTTAAGGCGCCAAATAGGGATTGGCGGGAATAGGCCTGTAGAAGTTCGTTCCGTAAAATAAAATCGCTATTAGGGAGTTAGCGATTCGTTTGGGGGGAGAATTTGTCCCTGTTCGCTGGTACATTGAAATCTGTAGAGTTCTTTCTCTTGATCTCACACACATAAGCCTAAACATCTTCCTAAAAAAGGTTTGCCATACACGCCTAATATGACATTTCTGAAGTAATTCCGACTATATTGCACTAAGCGCACTACTGGTGCCCATGATATAGATATTGTTTGTATCTAATTTTATAATTAAGAGTATCAAATCCGACGAGAAACAGAAGGAACTGAACACATGGAAAATAGGTAGGAATAACCACAAAATGCTGGTAAAGTGATAGTAATGTTTTTGGTAATTTTTTTTCTTCGAAAAGGAGGATTACCTCTGGCCTCTGCATCACCATGATGCACACAGCCATCTTTATTAATTATTCACCAGAGTCTGACAAAATGAATACAATGATCAAACCGAAGCCCCTTTCTAGGCGAACAAAGTCGCTACACCTACAAGTATACAGATGTGCCCTGTCCGCATAATAAACACAATCTAATCCAGAGGCCTTAAGACCATCCGGTCTAAGCGTCCCATACATGCACCGCTTGCGGACGCTCAAGGATCCGCCGCCGCCATCTTCCGCCATCCCATCTTCAGGAGGAATCACTGCATAGATCTTGCCAGTCCCATCTGCCGTCGATGTCACCACGACACCAGACAGTGCCACCAGCCTGTGCGCGTCAATCAATCCGCGTCCAACTCTGAGACTCCACTGCTCCACGCCGTCGAGACCCACCGTCTTCAATACGGTTGATGTAACACCGCTCAACCTATTGGCCTCTCCAGTGAACCACTGCTCCAAGACGACGCCCCCAGGAGGGAGAACGACATGTTTTTGGTAATTTGGATAGTTGCAAATAATTAAGTAAAACTAAAAGTAATAAATATTAGAGATGGCATAATCCATACTTGTGTAAAGCTAAAAGTTATAAAGACTAGATCATTGCCGAGAGCGACGAGATAGTAACTACTTTTTAAGTTCCTTACTCATTTGGTCTTCAACTTGTGATTTGTTTATTGTCATGTCTGTAGAGGCTAGGCTAACATACCACAAGCTCCTTTACTCCTTGTTATCATTATGAAACAATTACTATTTAGTGGGTGCCTTTAGCAAAGTGGTCGTGAAAATATGTTAGTAGGGGTGCGTATGGCGGCCTTATATAGAAAATGGTCGTACACCGATAAAGGTGACACAACGATGTTTTTAAGAGGTTCAACCGCCTCACGGAGTGTGGCCAAGTCCTATGGTGGGAAGGCATCAAATGTGTGTGTGTGTGTGGGGGGGGGGGGGGGGGGGGGGGGGGGGGGGTATGGTCACAAAACTGAGTCGAACATGTCTCCTCGGCACACTCTCCCAATTCCTTCCACCAATGTTGGTCCGATTCCAACGCATCTCCTCGGGCTCGATCCAAGAGCTCTCTGAACACGTCTTCAAACGCTAGTGCACTCCCCTTGTGTTTATTCAAGTGGGAGTGAATGTGAGTACATGCCCATGGAAGGCTCATATAGAACTTCAGCACAATATATAATAAAACTACAAGTCTTATTGTAAATTCATAGAAATACATCAACTAGTTTCTAGCATGTCCTAAGAAAACAAATGAACTACTCACACATCACAAACCCAAGCATGAGCAGGGACATCTGTATGTTAGAATTAATGGGCTAGGCCCATAACAATTTCTGAAATCTTAAATAATGGCCCATGAATAAAATAGCAAGAGGTAGTGCTAAAGTTTAGTCCCATACCGCTAGTTGAGGAAGAGTTGGACCTCTGGTCCTAATATATATACTGCTACCGGTTGCGGCCAAAAGATATACCGAAAACACCTAGGGTTTTGCCTCATCTCGCAACTTGCGCCGCCACCGTAGTCTACTCCATCCCAAACACCGGCGTGCATCGGCGTGAGGGAGAGCAGGTCTCCGGAACCGTTCGTCCTTGCGATCCTGCACCGGGAGAGGACGAATTAAGTTTTTCGGAAGCGCTCTGCGCGACTGCTCAAGTTCGTCATCACGGGTCGTCTTCCGTCCAAGTCGGGCGGTGCTACTCATCATCGTCTTCATCGCCGTCAGCAACAGATCATCGCCAACATCGTCATCAACACCGTCGCCCCTACAATAGCTAACGAACAGTACGTTCATCGTCATTTGTTCATGTCTCTCTCTACAGTTGTTGTTTCGTGTGCGCTGCTGTTGTGCATGTTTTGTTGTTCTTCTAGTTTGCTAGATTGTTACATGCTAGTCTCTATTCTAGTCATGAATTATTTATTGGAATTAATCATGAACTTGCCTAATTTTCCAACATTCCAAAAACCTAATTGTAGGCAATTTCCTGAGTTAACTATGGCTGGATTCGCTGATGCACTGAGGCCGGATAAGTTTACCGGTGTGCACTTTAAGAGGTGGCAGGTGAAGACCACGCTCTGGCATACTGCTCTGAAAGTTTTCCACGTTAGTGTTGGTGCTCCAGAGGGAATGTCTGACGAAGATCAGAGAAAATTTCAGGAAGCCAATACTATGTTTGTGGGATGCATTCTGAGTGTTCTTGTTGACCGTCTGTGTGATGTGTACATGCACATAAATGATGGAAAGACTCTGTGGGATGCACTGAATACTAAATTCGATGCAACAGATGCAGGCAGTGAACTGTATATCATGGAGAGTTTCCATGACTACAAGATGGTGAATAACCGTTCTGTGGTTGAACAAGCTCATGAGATACAGTGCATTTTGAAGGAACTGGAACTCCTTAAGTGTGTTCTACCTGACAAATTTTTGGCTGGGTGCATGATTGCAAAGTTGCCTCCTTCATGGAGGAATTTCGCCACAACTTTGAAACATAAGAGACAGGAGATATCAGTTGAAAATCTGATTGCATCTCTTGATGTTGAAGAGAAAGCTCGGGCTAAAGACACTACCGAGAAAGAAGGTGAGGTTCAGCCTAGCACCAATATGGTGCAAACACTAGTAGAAAACAGGGCATTTGCCCCAGTTCCAGAGGGCCTTTAGTCTCGGTTCTGGAACCGGGGCAAAACGATCGGGACTAATACCCAAAACCTTTAGTCCCGGTTGGCCTACGAACCGGGAGCAAAGGTGCTCCACGTGGCCGCTGTGGGGCGCCCAGGCAGGAGGACCTTTAGTCCCGGTTGGTAACACCAACCGGGACTAAAGGGTCTCCACGTGGCCGCTGCGCAGCACTCAGGCAGGAGGACCTTTAGTCCCGGTTGATAACACCAACCTGTACCAAAAGGCGGCCACGCGTCAGCAGCTCGCAGGCGCTGGGGTTTTTTTTTTGAAAGGGGGGTTTAGGGGTTTTGGAGGGTTTAGGGGTTTCATATTGTGTTAGCTAGCTAATGGAGAGAAGTGACCTCTCTTTCTCCGTGCTTGGTCGATGCTATCTACTACATATAGAGAGAACTCGATGCTAGCTAGTAAGCAAATCAAGGAAACCATTAATTACACAAGATCGTCATGAACATATATAGAGAGAAGTGACCTCTCTTTCTCCGTGCTTGGTCGAACAACAAGTTTTCGTATATCTATCCGACGCTACTACATATATACAATATAACATCCCTGACATCATCAAGCGCCAACCTCCCATTGAATTTCCGTATGGTATTCTCCCTTTTCATGTATGACGTGGTCAAGAAAGAATCGCGCCAATTCCTCTTGAATTGCTCGTATGCGATCATGTGGTAGGACTTCATCCCGCATCTGCCACATCTAATTTAAAGAAGGGGGTCAATACATATATATGAATGAAACTCAACACAATTGATGGTAATAAAATAAAATTGTGAATATTGTTTAGGTACTTCAAATTGTTTGTCAGACAAGAAGCCCCGCTCAGTGGTCTTGTGGCCAATGAACTCGCAAACGTAGTATCCACATAAATTATTCCCGGGTGCCTGCCACAAGCACTTTACGAGAATAGAGTTCAATCAAACTGATAATCAAGCATGAAAATGGTATTGATGAAACTAGAATCAATGAGAGATGCGCGGAACTAGCTAGTACTACTTACTTTGGGGTGTGTAAATCGCAGCTCGTTCTTCAGACCCGGAACCTTTCCGGTGAACTGTTTCCAAACCCTGCCAGGCAAAGAAAATGATTACTTGATATCAGGAAATGAACGAAAGTTGCCGATATGGTCCCGGTATTGATTGAACTTACTTCTGGAGCATTGCAGTCATGTCCGCATAATCCTTGGGATCTTTACGTCTCGAGTCTAAGACAGTTACTACTCCCCCGTCAAGCTTAATGGATAGCAGAATAAAGTGGAACCTGCGCACGCATAACTCATCAATTACAGTACTTAACCTCGAGTAAGCGAAACCGAATATGCACAAGACAGTAACACTCACTTGAAGTTGTAAGGAAAGAGTATTTCCCTTTTGTTTTGATGTCGAAGGAACGCTTTTAGCAAGTTTTCCTCGGTCTCTTTAACTCTGTTTTATACCGTCCATTCATTTACGGTATTTGGGCTAATGAACCCAATGTCATAGATTTGTCTTTTTGGGCATTCGACGATCTTCAATCTGCATAATATAGTGAGGATAATTATATATACATGCAATGAACGAGCTGAGCTAGAGACTTAATTACAGAAGTAATACTTACAGACAGTAGCAAGTCATGATCTGTTTGTCGAGGCCCTCTTGATTGAATAACTGAAATAACTCCACAAATTCAACAGGCATCAGGTCGACTCCAATGAGGTCGTGCTCATCTTTAAATGTCGCCATCAAACTATCGGACCCATTCTTCCTGCAGCTTTCCAAGTATCACTCATGCAATCTTCGCATCATCGTTGTTAGAGGAGGATGATCAGGTTTGACGAGAGGCTTCCCGTGCTCGTATCTAAAGATCTCTACTACCTCAGCCGTTTCAAACTGTACATCATCGCCCGCGTAATCACCAAGAGTGGTACCGGCACTAGTGCAGAATCGGCCTATAGTGCCGGTTCGTAAGGGCCTTTAGTCCCGGTTCAGGAACCGGCACTAAAGGGTGGGGACTAAAGCCCCCCCCCCCTTTAGTCCCGGTTCAACACGGCCCGGGACTAAAGGCCCACCACGTGGCATGAGCCGGCGCCGGGGGCTGGGGGACCTTTAGTCCCGGTTGGTGTTACCAACCGGGACTAAAAGGTGGGGCTTACCAACCGGGACTAAAAGGTGTAGGGGTTTAGGGGGGGTTTATGAATTATGGTTTATTTTTCCTTTTAATTTTGTGTTTTCCATTTAATTCTTTTTCATTTCAAACATATTTTACGCTACTACATACTGTACACGTTATTCATATATATATATAAATAGAATTTCTCGTAGAACCGATCATATATATATCATCAAATTTCTCGTACGACCATTCACATACACATATATATATACAATTTGGTATATACAATTTCTCCTACAATTTGCGGATCATTACATGCAGGCATTACAGCTTGTAATGGTATTCTCCTTCGGGATCTATGACCTGGTCGAGCAAAAATCCCGCTATTTCCTCTTGAATTGCTCGTACGCGATCCGTTGGTAGGAGCTTGCCCCGCATCTCCTTCAGCTTTAAAGAAGGAGATCAAGATGAATATATTAGTTGTGTGTATATATATTAGATCATGATAAAAAAATTGTGGATAGTGTTCTGGCAAACGTACCCAAAGTTGTCTGTCAGATCTGCTCCTTTCGGACGTCATCATGCGAATGGTCTCGCAAACGTAGTATGCGCATAAATTAGTCCCCGGCGCCTGGCTCAGGAACTTTACGAGAATAGAATTCAATCAAATAATAATTAATCAAGCATGATAATGGTATTGAAACTAGAATTAAAGAGATGCGCACACGTAGCTAGCTAGTACTCCCTCCGTCCGAAAAAGCTTGTCCCAAGCTTGTCCCTCAAATGGATGTATCTAGCACTAACTTGGTGCTAGATACATCCATTTGAGAGACAAGCTTTTTCGGACGGAGGGAGTACTACTTAATTACCTTGGGTCGCACCCATTTCAGCTGTTGTTTCCATTCACCGAGGACCTCTTTGATGAACTTTTGCCAAGCCCTGACCGCCGGCAAAGAAAATGAATAAAGGATTTATTAATTAGTTGATATCAGGAAATGAACTAAAGAGGCCGACATAGTGCGATAATGATTGAATTACCTGTCGACCATCCCCCTCACGTTTGCGTATTCGGATGGTTCTTTATATAGTGAGTCCAGTACTTGAACTTTTCCCTCGTCAACTTCAATGATTAACAAGATCCAGTGAAAACTGCATGCGCACACGTTTGTATAATTAAGCGGGCATGTGCATAACTCATCAACTACACTTATTAACATCTAGTAAGGAAAAATAGAATTTGTAGTACAAGATATAGTAACACTCACCCGAAGTTGTAAGGAAGTAGTATTTCTGGTTCGGTGTTTAGTCGCTTCAAAAACTCTAGCAAGCTGATCTCTGTGTCTTTTCTCGACCATTCAATTGACCATGTCTTTTCATTAATCGTATTTGGGTCAATGAACCCAATGCCATAGCGTCTAGCTTTTTTCATTTCATACATCTTCATTCTGCATAATACCACAGAAAAGAATATAGTGAGGATAATTACAGGTAATGAACGAGCACAGCTAGCTAGAGACTTAAATTACAGAAAGAAATCACTTACAGACAATAGCAACTGACGATAGATTTGTCGAGTGCGTCTTGATTGAATAACTGAAATAATTCTTGAAACTCAACCCACAAATCTTTTGCATGGAAGTAATGCTCTTCCTTGACTTTCACCATGAGGGACTCTCGATCGGTCTTTGCTGCTTCTATCATGTACCACTTATGCAAATTATACATTCTCGTTGGTAGAAGCGGGACCTGCTCAGGCTTGACCAGAGGTTGGCCGCGGACATATTTCCATCTTAGTTCCTCCTCTTTAAACACGGGGAGTTCCTCGGTGCCTAGGAGTTGTTCAACAGTGAGACCGGCCTCTTTAGCCTGCCTTCTATGATCGTCGGTTATTACCAGCTGATGGGCGGTACTCACATGTGTTTGTACAATGAGCGGGGGGGGGGGGGTCGATTGCACTGCCTGTTCTCCCAGCTGGGGAACAGTTTTCCCGCTTTTTTTGCCAACTGCTTGGCTCGAGCTCGAGCTCGACTCCTTCTTTTGTTGTGC
The DNA here is from genome assembly GCA_039707655.1 of Elymus sibiricus. Lineage (NCBI taxonomy): Eukaryota > Viridiplantae > Streptophyta > Magnoliopsida > Poales > Poaceae > Elymus > Elymus sibiricus. The sequence goes on from CM077664.1 coordinate 23,148,040, forward strand.
ATGATATAACTTCTTGATACAGCGATCATAGTCTGAGTCCGTATGCTTGACAGCCGGTTGAGCATTATCAATAAAGTGTTGTATGACATCCTCAGGTACTTTCTCCTTTGGCGGCGGGGGCGGTTTCGATCCAAAATGGGCCTTCAATTGGGCAGCCACTTCGGCTTTGGTTTCCTCCTCAGTCAGGTGGTAAGGCAATTTCGGAAGAGGCTTGAGGCTTGGACCATATTTGTATTTCTTGCCTGTTGTACCGCTAGCCGCCGTAGCTGTGGCGCCCCTCTTCCGTTGTTGCCTAGGCGGCGAAGCCCGCTGAGGCGGCGGAGATGGCTGACGCGGTGCCGGACTTGGAGGAGGAGGAGTCGGCTGATGCGGTGCCGGACTTGGAGGAGGAGGAGTCGGCTGACGCGGTGCCGGACTTGGAGGAGGAGGAGTCGACTGACGCGGCGGTGGACTTGTTGCAGCAGGAGTCGGCTGACGCGGTGGCGGACTTGTTGCAGCAGGAGTCGGTGGCCTTGGAAAGACGATGCAATCCTTTTTCCATAGAATGATACGATGTATGGCCTCTCCCAGTGTGCTCTCCTCGTCACATCCAGGAATGTCAAGCTGTAGCTCGTAATATCCTGACATCACTTCATCAACCCCGACACGAGCATAGCCAGCTGGAATCGGATTGCAATGGAAGGTTGCTTCAGGGGGATTTGTTAAAGCATAGCCGTCCGCCACCTTCATGGATAGGTTTTTCACTTTCATGTGTAGCTCACAAGTAGTCCTATCTTTGATATCATCCACAGGGTGTCTAGCCAGCAGTGCATCATTGGCCGGGGTGGAACCCACACTGCTTCTCGGCATAGATGGGATGGTGCTATCCAATGCTGGATCGATCTGCTCCTGCTGTCGCTGAGACGCCCTTTCCTGGCTAAGTGAGTCGATCTGCTCCTGCTGCCGCCTGAAAGCGCATTCCAACTCCAAGTGCCTTGATTCTAGGCCTTCGAGGTGGAGTGCTTCCTTCTTCCTGTGCTCCTCCTCCAGCTTCCTCTTCTGCTCCTCCTGCTGCTTCTTTCTCGCACGGCTTCTGTAATCGGCGTTCCAATCCGCAAACCCCTCAAACCACGGAACAACGCCTTTGCCTCCTGTTCTTCCCGGGTGTTCAGGATTCTTCAGGGCGCGCGTAAGCTCGTCGTTCTCTCTGTTGGGCGTGAACACCCCCGTTCGAGCTTCTTCTATTGCAACAAGTAAATCGTCCTGAGCTTTTTTAAGACTTGCCCGCTGCATAATCAGCCCTGTCTCTGGGTCCAACTTCCCCCCATGCGCATAAAACCAAGTCCTGCACCTGGGGGGCCAGTCCAATGTAACTGGAGTGACCCCTGCATCCATCATCTTTTGCTCAGCGAGATCCCACTTAGGCAGGGCCACCTGGTAGCCACCTGGCCCCAGAGTATGGTGCCATTTCTTTTTCACAGCATTAATCTTGTTTTGTCTCGACCGTTCCTGAGCTAGTTCCGATTCCTTGAACTTCACGAAAGCGTCCCAGTGACCTTTTGCCTTCTCCAGTGTTCTCTTGAATTCTAGAGTCTGCTTTCCTGCTCTGACGTACGCGGCCCATATATTTTTCTTGTGGTTGTTGAATGCTATCGCCATCTTCTTAAGAGCACTCTTCCTGACTTTCGCCAGATCTGCATCTGTCAAATGATCTGGTAGGGTGAAATGTGACATGAGCGATTCCCAAAGCAGATCTTTTGCTCTTTCGTCGACAAAAGTAACTCCTGGATCTCCCTTTGCTGGCTTTTTCCATTCTTGAACGGAGATCGGGATTTGGTCCCTGACAATAACTCCGCATTGACGAGTGAACTTGGTCGCATTCTTCTTAGGTTCAAGCGGTTCGCCATTTGATTTGATGGCATCGATGTTGTACTTTACGCCAGCTTGCAACCTTTTGGCCGGGCCTCGAACTGCCCTGCCGCTTGTAGAAGATTTGCTCGATCTGGAGGGCTAAAAGAAGAAAGATCGATTCGTTAATATATACAAATCAATTAATACATGTAATGATCACCGGATGGCTTATATAATAAATTTACCTCGCCGGTCTTTGTTATTTGAAGAACATTTCCTTCGTCATCATTGTTGTCGCCTTCATCTATTCGTTCGTCTTCATCAAACATCATACCCTCACCCGTAGTGTTCAGATATTGCGAGCCGTCATCATGATCATCTGGGCTCGGGGAGCGTATGATGTCGAACAAAGCCTCTTCTCCTTCTCTGCCGGTATTGTCCATAGCTTTTATTTAACTAATCCAGAAGAAAGATAAAACAATTTAGTATTCAAATTAGAATGCATGCAATCAATAAGGAAAAACTGAATCATAGTAGATAATATGCATCTCGAATAATCCAGATAATATGCATCATCGAATATAATCTCGAATACATCGTCTCGAATATTATCGGATAATATAATCACGAATACATCGTCTCGAATATAATCTCGAATACATCTCGAGTATTATCACTAATACATCTCGAATATTATCATATATATATAACATCACTAGCTAATACAGATCGAATATTATCGAAGAATCTAGTTCACTCGCGGTTCCTGAGGCGCGGGCGGTGGACACCCAAAGAGAAGGAACCATCACAGGATCATAGCTCGGGTGAGATCCCTGAAGAACCTGCCAGGTATTGGAGAACCTGACGTCCAACGCATCCATGTAGCGACGGACGTGCTCGTCCTCCTCCCTGACACGGCGACGTACCACCTCCGGCGGGGCCGGCTGCCTCCGCACCGAAAGTGGCCCACGCGAACGCCACCAAAGAAGCTCCGGGTCGACGATGGGACCCGAGGCCGGGTTCCTCACCAAGCTGCGCGCCCCTGAAGGTAGCACCTCCCAGTGCCAGCCCGGCGCAGCCCAGTCCCGAACGTGGCGCCTCTGAAGCAGGACGTCGTCGCGAACGAGTCGACGACGAGGATGCGGGCCGGGCATCGTTGACGTCGAGAACAAATTCTATGCAAAATTAACATTTTTTAAATGCTTGATTGTGATTTTTGTAATTCTTTTTCACTTGATTTTGCAAATACATAACAAACTTTTGCAAATACAACATTAAAATATGCAACTTTTTTCTATGCAATTTTTTTCTATGCTTGGTCAAAATTCCTCAAATGTTTTATATACATTGTATACATAGATATACTAATTGCTATACATTGGATCAAATGTCAAAATTCCTCAACTTTTTTCTATACATTGTATACATACATATATATATACTAATTTCTATACATTGGATCAAAATGTCAAAATTCCTCAAATGTCAAAATTCCTCAAAATTTCTATACATACATTATACTAATTAATTCCTCAAATGTCAAAATTCCTCAACTTTTTTCTATACATCTAATCATCTAGTGAAAAAAAAATGTCAAAGTTCTTTTGAAAAATGTCAAAATTGCTATACATATATACTAAAACATACAAAAATACATATAAATCATCTAACTTAAGAAATGTGTGTGTGTGTGTGTGTGTGTGTGTGTTCATGCATGTGTGTGTGTGTGTGGGCTCTCGGGGAGGGGCGGCCATGGCGGGAGGGGGCGAGGGAGAGGGGGGAGAGGGAGGAAAGGAGCTCACAGCGGGGCGACGGCGAGGCGAGGTGAGTCGGGGGCGGCGACGGCGTCGGGGCAGGCGGCGCGGCGAGGAGCTCGGGGAGGAGCGGGCGCGGGCGGCGTCGCGGGCGGTGTCGGGGCTCGGGGAGGAGGGCGCGTCCGGCGTCGGGGATCGGCGAGGAGGCGCGGGCGGCGACGAGCTCCGGCGTCGGGGGAGGCGAGACGGCGTCGGGGCAGGCGCGTACGGCGGCAGCCTGGCGGCGCGGCGATCTCCTCTGTAGTGTGGTCGAAGAAGCAGAGAACTGCACAAAATTTTTAAGTGTTGTATATATATGCGGAGACCTTTAGTCCCGGTTGGAGCCACCAACCGGGACTAAAGGGGTGGTTTTGGCTAGGCAGAGCGGCGGGAAGCCAGACCTTTAGTCACGGTTGGTGGCTCCAACCGCGACTAAAGACCCCCCTTTAGTCGCGGTTGGAGCCACCAACCGCGACTAAAGCCTTGTGCTCGTGCAGGCGCGGTGCAGGGCAAAGTTTAGTCCCACCTCACTTGGCGAGAAGCGCCAACACCAGTTTATATGCCCCGCCGCAGCCACTCCATCGAGCTCCTCTCTAAGCAGGCCTTTGTGGGCCTATTGAACCTGTTCTGCCCTGTTGGGCTTACTGGGCCTTGCGGGCCTGCATCCTGGCCAAACTAGAGGTTGGGTTTCTAGTCGTATGCAGGCCGTGGGGCCCATTAGGCGGGCTTTTTTTAATTTTTTTTTTGTTTTCTGCTTTATTTATTTTCTTTTGTTTCTGAGTTGTTTTTTGCTTTATTTAGAGTTTCTTTGTGAATCTTTTTGCTTTAGGTCACAATAAATTATAAACTTTCTGTTAGTGCCAGTAGTTTTCAAATTTGAATAGTTTAAATTTGAATTATTTGAAATTTGTGTGAATCACTAGTTTCTGAATAACTTCACTTTAAAAAAATATTTTTCAGTGATTCTTTTTTCTGCTGTTTAATATTAGTGTCTTTTATCATTATATTCAATTTGGTAATTCTTAGGTTATTTTAAAAAATGAATTGCCTTTGTAACAGATGGGTTTTCGTCCGAAACCCTGATACTTCGAAAGACATTGTCCATTTTGTACACGAAGTGCATCCAGTTTTTGTCGTAACCCTCTCAACTTTTTAGCACATGCTATGTGGGTGAAATGATGATACCATGCCAACTTTCAACCTTTTTAAAGTTCATTTGTAGTGCTTTTCAATTTCAGGGTCATTTAGCTCAAAAAAAAAAATCAGTAAATGCATGAAAAATAGCAAATGAAGTTAGAAAGGGTTGAAAATTGATGACGTGGCTTTGAATGGTGCATACTGAACGCACAAAAAGTATGGAGTTGAAATAAGTTTAAAAAAAAGAAATGCCTTTGTAACAGATGAGTTTTCGTCCGAAAGCCTGATACTTCGAATGAGATTGTCCATTTTGTACATGACGTGCATCCAGTTTTTGCCATAACCCTCTCAACTTTTTAGCACATGCTATGTGGGTGAAATGATGATACCATGCCAACTTTCAACCTTTTCAGAGTTCATTTGTAGTGCTTTTCAATTTCAGGGTCATTTAGCTCAAAAAAAATCAGTAAATGCATGAAAAATAGCAAATGAAGTCAGAAAGGGTTGAAAATTGATGACGTGGCTTTGAATGGTGCATACTGAACGCACAAAAAGTCTGGAGTTGAAATAAGTTTAAAAAAATGAAATGCCTTTGTAACAGATGAGTTTTCGTCCGAAAGACTGATACTTCGAAAGAGATTGTCCATTTTGTACACGAAGTGCATCCAGTTCTTCGCGTTTGTCCGAAGTGGGACTTTCCAGATATATAAGTCCCTAACTATTACAAAGATTCCCTCCGGTTTGTCCGAAGTGGGACTTTCCAGATATATAAGTCCGGAAACTCACTAGAGAAGAAAGTGATGACAGTGAAGCCGGTCACATCCCAGAGTGGGATCTTTGGGTATAAAACTTTTTCTTCGCGTGTGTCCCTTTGCGCCGTAACCATGGACAATCTTCATCGTTTAACTGGATGCTCGGGTCAACATTCACTGTGAAGGGAGCAATTTCATGAAACTTTTCATAATCTTCTGACATGTCTGTCTTGTCCTCCACTCCCACGATGTTTCTTTTCCCTGAAAGAACTATGTTGCGCTTTGGCTCATCGTATGATGTATTCGCTTCCTTATCTTTTCTTTTTCTCGGCTTGGTAGACATGTCCTTCACATAGAAAACCTGCGCCACATCATTGGCTAGGACGAATGGTTTGTCTGCGTACCCAAGATTGTTGAGATCCACTGTTGTCATTCCATACTGCGGGTCTTCCTTTACCCCGCCTCCTGCCAGATTGACCCATTTGCACCGAAACAAAGGGACCTTCAAACCACGTCCATAGTCAAGTTCCCATATCTCCTCTATGTAACCATAATATGTGTCCTTTGGCCTATTGGTGTTTGCTGCATCAAAGCGGACACCACTGTTTTGGTTGGTGCTCTTTTTATCTTGGGCGATCGTGTAAAATGTATTCCCATTTATCTCGTACCCTTTGAAAGTCAATATAGTCGAAGATGGTAACTTGGACAGCAAGTACAGCTCATCTGCAACAGTGTCGTCATGCATGAGACGTGTCTGCAACCAACCGGCGAAAGTCCCCGTTTGTTCATGTGTAATCCAGTCGTCAGACTGCTCCAGGTGTTTGGAGCGTTGAATATTCTTGTGTTCCTCGATATACGGAGCCACCAAGGTGGAACTTTGTATAACTGTGTAGTGTGCTTGCGCCCAAGAGTGCCCGTCATGGCATATTACTAAATTATTTCCTAGCGTGCCTTTTCCACCCAGTCTGCCCTCATGCCGCGATTCAGGAACACCAATCGGCTTAAGGTCAGGAATAAAGTCAACACAAAACTCAATGACCTCCTCTGTTTCATGGCCCTTGGAGATGCTTCCTTCTGGCCTAGTATGGTTATGAACATATTTCTTTAAGACTCCCATGAACCTCTCAAAGGGGAACATATTGTGTAGAAATGCAGGACCCAGAATGGCAATCTCTTCGACTAGGTGAACTAGGACGTGCGTCATGATATTGAAGAAGGATGGTGGGAACACGAACTCGAAACTGACAAGACATTGCACCAAATCATTCTCTAACCTTGGTATGATTTCCGGATCGATTACCTTCTGAGAGATTGCATTGAGGAATGCACATAGCTTCACAATGGCTAATCGAACGTTTTCCGGTAGAAGCCCCCTCAATGCAACCGGAAGCAGTTGCGTCATAATCACGTGGCAGTCATGAGACTTTAGGTTCTGGAACTTTTTCTCTGCCATATTTATTATTCCCTTTATATTCGACGAGAAGCCAGACGGGACCTTCATACTGAGCAGGCATTCGAAGAAGATTTCCTTCTCTTCTTTGGTAAGAGCGTAGCTGGCATGACCCTGATACTGCTTTGGATCCATGCCGTCTTTTCCGTGCATACGTTGCTGGTCCTCCCGTGCCTCCGGTGTATTTTTTGCCTTCCCATACACGCCCAAGAAGCCTAGCAGGTTCACGCGAAGATTCTTCGTCACGTGCATCACGTCGATTGCAGAGCGGACCTCTAGGTCTTTCCAATAGGGTAGGTCCCAAAATATAGATTTCATCTTCCACATGGGTGCGCGTCCGTCAGCGTCATTCGGAACAGATTGTCCGCCAAGACCCTTTCCAAAGATTACTTTTAAATCCTTGACCATATCAAGTATATCATCACCAGTACGGTGGTGAGGCTTCTTCCGGTGATCTACCTCACCTTTGAAATGCTTGCCTTTCTTTCTTATGGGATGCCTGCTCGGAAGAAATCGACGATGTCCCAGGTACACATTCTTCTTACATTTATCCAAATATATACTGTCGGTATCATCTAAACAGTGCGTGCATGCATGGTATCCCTTGTTTGTCTGTCCTGAAAGGTTACTGAGAGCAGGCCAATCATTGATGGTTACAAACAGCAACGCTCGCAGGTCAAATTCCTGCTGTTTGTGCTCATCCCACGCACGTACACCTTCTATACTCCACAACTGTAAAAGTTCTTCAACCAATGGCCTTAGGTACACATCAATGTCGTTGCCGGGTTGCTTGGGGCCTTGGATGAGCACTGGCATCATAATGAACTTCCGCTTCATGCACAACCAAGGAGGAAGGTTATAGATACATAGAGTCACAGGCCATGTGCTATGATTGCTGCTCTGCTCCCTAAAAGGGTTAATGCCATCTGCACTTAAACCAAACCATACGTTCCTTGCGTCATCTGTAAAGTCCTTCCACTTTCTCTCGATTTTTCTCCACTGCGATCCGTCAGCGGGTACTCTCAACTTTCCGTCTTTCTTACGGTCTTCTTTGTGCCATCGCATCAACTTGGCATGCTCTTTGTTTTGGAACAAACGTTTCAACCATGGTATTATAGGAGCATACCACATCACCTTGGCAGGAATCTTCTTCCTGTGGCGCTCGCCCTCACCATCACCAGGGTCATCGTGGCTGATCTTATAGCGCAATGCACCGCATACCGGACATGCATTCAAATCCTCGTACTCACCGCGGTAAAGGATGCAGTCATTAGGGCATGCATGTATCTTCTGCACCTCTAATCCTAGAGGACAGACAGCCTTCTTTGCTTCGTACGTACTGTCGGGCAATTCGTTGTCCTTTGGAAGCTTCTTCTTTAACATTATCAGCAACTTTTCAAATCCCTTGTCAGATACACCATACTCTGCCTTCCATTGCAGCAATTCCAGTGTGGTACCCAGCTTTTTCTTGTCATCTTCGCAATTTGGGTACAACAATTTCTTGTGATCCTCTAACATGCGCTGCAACTTCAGCTTCTCCTTTTCACTTGCGCAGTTTCTCTTTGCATCGGCAATGGCCCGACCAAGATCATCAGCGGGCTCACCTGATGCCTCTTCTTCAGCTTCTTCCCGCATTGTCGGCTCAGCTTCTTTCCCCATTGTTGTACCATCGTATTCAGGGAACTCATGGCCAGGATAGCTGTCGTCATCCTCTTCTTCTTCATTCTCTTCCATTAGGACCCCTCTTTCTCCGTGCTTGGTCCAACAGTTATAGCCGGACATGAAACCGGACTCAAACAGGTGGACGTGAATGGTTCTTGAGTTAGAGTAATTTCGATCATTCTTACAGCCAGCACATGGACAATACATAAAACCATCCGCCCGCTTGTTTGCCTCAGCCGCAACCAGAAAAGTACGCACGCCATTAATGAACTGGGGAGAGCATCGGTCATCATACATCCATTGCCGGCTCATCTTCATTACACAACACCGAAAAGACCAAATTAATACAAGTTCATACACACTTGTTCTCATAAAACAACATACACACTCTCTAGCTAAAGCATTTAAATGCAACAACAAATGCGATCAAGATCGCAACTAAGGTAACAATTGATCCAACAGCATAGTGATACCAAGCCTCACTATCAATGGCATATTTTTTAATTTTTTTAATCTTCAAGCGCATTGCATCCATCTTGATTTTGTGATCATCGACGACATCGGCAACATACAACTCCAGTTTCATCTACTCTTCTTCAATTCTTTTCAATTTTTCTTTCAAATACTCGTTTTCTTTTTCAACTAAATTTAACTTCTCGACAAGATGGTCGGTTGCAATTTCCAGTTCACATACCTCCTAGATAAAAATATCTATGTCAACTTGATGGGCATAATTGTCATAAACACGAAATGCAACAAATAGTTATAAAAGAGAATATACCACATCCGAATCATAAACCGGACGAGGGCCCACGGGGACGGATATCAAAACCATGCCACTATGTATAACAAACAACGTATGGGTAAGAAAATTATACAAGTAACTATCTAAATCACACAAACATGATTTTCTTTTTATAAAAAGGATAAGAACAAGAGGCTCACCAAGGTGGTGCCGGCGACGGGACGGTGCGGGCGATCGACGGTGGTTAGGACGGGGACGGGAAGGCACTAAGTAAACCACACCTACAAATTCAAACTAAGAAGTTAATTTGAGCTCAAATTGCATATAAATCAAATAAACTACCACATATAAATACTCCCAAACTAAAACCCACAAATCACTATACTTATAGAGCATTGCAAGAACTAATCTAGCAATGAGATATGAAAGGACAAAGTTGCTAACCTTTGTGAACACTTGGATGGATGGGGTGCCTCCAAATCTTGACAAATTTTGGCAAAAATGGAGGATGAGCTCGAGGAAGAGGGGAAGAACAGAGAGGAGAGGAAAGGGGAAGAAAACAGAGAGCTAGCTAGGGCAGGGCGAAGGGTTTATATAGGAGCATCTTTAGTCCCGGTTCGTTACACAAACCGGGACTAAAGGTGAGCCTCTAGTACCGGTTCGTGACACGAACCAGGACTAAAGGTGATCGTGGGCCCCAGCCTGACACCAGCCTGCCACCACCCCTTTAGTCCCGGTTCGTGTCACGAACCGGTACTAGAGGTTCAACACGAACCGGGACTAATGATGCCCGCCCCCCTAGCCGTTGGAACCGGGACTAATGGTCACATTAGTACTGGTCCGATTCCAAACCGGGACTAATGGGGCTCACGTAAAGTCCTTTTTCTACTAGTGCGGGCATCTATATATCTCCCGCAAAATTAGCTTATACACTTAGCATCTATATATCCATCTCTACACTTAGCAAAATTAGCATCTACACTTAGCAAAGTTATATACGTAAGAGATATCTTGTATTCTGAATCTAAATTGTTGCCCTATGTTTCTCCATCACTAGAAGGATCCTCTTCTGGCTAGTAACAGGAATCAGAATCATAACAGATTCTCTTAACCTTTAAAGGATTTAACAAAATGGTGCCATTCTGCATGTGCAGAAAATGGTCCATTTTTTTCCTGATCTACCCTTTTATATGTCACATTGTCTAGTGTCAAAGGATTCAAGAAATCCATGGCTTCATCATTAGCCGGAAGTAACAGGCGCATGATGGTACGAAGCTCTTCAAAGTTGTTTTGGAACGGAGTCCCGGATAGGATAATTAGCTTTTTGGTACAAAGTTCAGCAACTTCGGAAGGCCTTTGCTGAAGTTCGTACCAAAAAGCGAATTATCCTATCCGGGACTCCATTCCAAAACAACTTTGAAGAGCTTCGTACCATCATGCGCCTGTTACTTCCGGCTAATGATGAAGCCATGTATTTCTTCAACCCTTTGAGACTAGACAACGTGACATATAGAAGGGTAGATGAGATCAGAAAAAAATTGGATCAACTTGTGCACATCCATAATGGGGGCATATTCTTGATAAATCCCTTAAAGGACTAAGAGAATCAGTTGTGATTCTGAATCCTGTTCCTAGCCAGAAGAGGGTCCCTGCAGTGATGGAGACTCGTCCGGCGATCGTCGGGGACTCGTCCGGCGATCGTCGGCGACTCGTCCGGCGATCGTCGGCGACTCGCCCGGCGATCGTCGGGGACTCGCCCGGACACATTAATTCTATGAACATAAAAAATTCTATGAACAAAAAAATTCATCATATCAATATTTTCTATATACATACATCCATCCATACATACATACACATACATATACATCTACATTATATATGAACAAAAAAAATTAATAAACAAAAAAAATATTAATTCTATGAACATAAAAAAGTCTATGAACAAAAAAAATTCATCAAATTAATATTTTCATCCATCCATCCATACATACATATACATCTACATTATATATGAACAAAAAAATACATAAACATAATTAATAAACAAAAAAAATGGACAGCGGGCCGGGGCGGCGGCGGCTCACAGCGGGGGCGGCGAGGGCTCGGGGAGGAGGGAGAGCGTGCGGGCTCGGGGGCGGCGACGGCGACGGCGACGGCGGGGGCGGGGCAGGGGCGCGGGCTCGGGGACGGCGACGGCGGGGGCGGCCGGGGGCTCGGGGGCGGGGCAGGGGCGTGGGCTTGGGGGCGGCGACGGCGACGGCGGGGCAGGGGCGCGGCGACGGCGTCGGGGCAGGGCGAGGCGAGGGGAGCGGGCGACGACGTCAGGGCAGCCTGGCGGCGTCGAGGTGCTCGGCGCGCGTCATCGGGGGAAACTGCAGATGAACTCTGAAAATTTCCTAAGTGCTGCTTATATACCCAGAGCATTGGTCCCGGTTCGTGGCTCCAACCGGGACTAAAGGCCCCCCTTTAGTCCCGGTTGCAGCCACCAACCGGGACTAAAGGTCATTTTCAGCAGCCCAAAGGGCGGGAAGTAGAGACCTTTAGTCCCGGTTGGTGGCTGCAACCGGGACTAAAGGGGGGCCTTTAGTCCCGGTTGGAGCCACCAACCGGGACCAAAGGCCTGCGGCTGGCACGGCGTCGGGCGGGTGGATGTTTAGTCCCACCTCGCTAGCTGAGAGGCGTCGATAGTGGTTTATAAGCGCGGCTGCGCCAGCCCTCTCGAGCTCCTCTCTTATGCAGGCCTACGAGCCTAAACAATATCTCTCTGCCGGTGGGCCTACTGGGCCTGCTGCGGGCCTGCATCCTGGCCCAACTAGCGTGTTGGGTTTCTAGTCGTATGCAGGCCGTGGTGGCCTAGTAAGCGGCATTTTTTTTAAATTTTTACTTTTTAGTCCCGGTTTGTGGTAGCAACTCGGACTAAAGGTCTTTTCCAGTATTTTTGTTTTGTTTTTTGCTTTATTTATTTTCTTTTGTTTCTACTTACAGCTAAATATTAGTGTGTTTTATCATTATATTCAATTTGGTTATTTTTAGGTTATTTTAAATGGGTGTTTTATCATTATATTCAATGTTCAACCCTTTTCTGCCTTCATTTGCTATTTTTCATGCATTTAATGATTTGTTTTGAGCTAAATGACCCTGAAATTGAAAAGCACTACAAATGAAGTCTGAAAAGGTTGAAACTTGGCATGGTATCATAATTTCACCCACATAGCAAGTGCTAAAAAGTTGAGAGGGTTACGGCAAAAACTGGATGCACTTCGTGTACAAACTGGACAATCTCTTTCGAAGTATCAGGGTTTCGGACGAAAACTCATCTATTACAAAGGGATTTCATTTTTAATAACTTATTTTAACTCCAGACTTTTTGTGTGTTCAATATGCACCATTCAAAGGCACATCATCAATTTTCAACCCTTTTCTGACTTCATTTGCTATTTTTCATGCATTTAATGATTTGTTTTGAGCTAAATGACCCTGAAATTGAAAAGCACTACAAATGAAGTCTAAAAAGGTTGAAACTTGGCATGGTATCATCATTTCACCCACATAGCAAGTGCTAAAAAGTTGAGAGGGTTATGGCAAAAACTGGATGCACTTCGTGTACAAACTGGACAATCTCTTTCGAAGTATCAGGGTTTTGGACGAAAACTCATCTATTACAAAAGGGATTTCATTTGTTGACATGTAACTGCAGTGATATTCTAGATCAAATCCATCATCAGAATAGTTGTGGAGAGAAAGTCTTCACTTTTTCTTCGCGTGTGTCCCTTGCTTATTGCGCCGTAACCATGGATAATCTTCATTGTTTAACATGATGCTTGGGTCAGACATCACTTTGAAGGGAGGAATTTCATGAATTTTTTCATAATCTGTAGACATGTCTGTCTTGTCCTCCACTCCCACGATGTTTCTTTTCCCTGAAAGAACTATGTTGCGCTTTGGCTCATCGTATGATGTATTCGCTTCCTTATCTTTTCTTTTTCTCGGTTTGGTAGACATGTCCTTCACATAGAAAACCTGCGCCACATCATTGGCTAGGATGAATGGTTCGTCTGTGTACCCAAGATTGTTCAGATCCACTGTTGTCATTCCGTACTGTGGGTCTACCTGTACCCCGCCTCCTGACCGATTGACCCATCTGCACCGAAACAAAGGGACCTTAAAATCATGTCCATAGTGAAGTTCCCATATGTTCACTATGTAACCATAATATGTGTCCTTTCCCCTGTTGGTTGCTGCATCAAAGCGGACACCACTATTTTGGTCGGTGCTCTTTTGATCTTGGGCGATCGTGTAAAATGTATTCCCATTTATCTCGTACCCTTGGTAAGTCAATACAGTCGAAGATGGTGACCTGGCCAACGAGTACAGCTCATCTCCAACAACGTTGTCACCCATGAGATGTGTTTGCAACCAACTGCCGAAAGTCCTGATGTGTTCACATGTAATCCAGTCGTCACACTGCTCCGGGCGTTTGGAGCGCAGAATATTCTTGTGTTCATTGACATACGGGGTCACGAAGGTAGAATTCTGTAGAACTGTGTAGTGTGCTTGAGCCCAAGAATGCCCGTCCCTACATATTATTGAATCCGCTCCTAACATGCCTTTTCCAGTCAGTCTCCCCTCATACAGCGATTGAGGGAGACCAATTGGCTTAAGGTCAGGAATGAAGTCAACACAAAACCCAATGACCTCCTCTGTTTGCCGGCCCATGGAGATGCTTCCTTCTGGCCTAGCACGGTTACGAACATATTTCTTTAAGACTCCCATGAACCTCTCAAAGGAAACATATTGTGTAGAAATACAGGACCCAGAATGGCAATCTCGTCGACTAGATGAACTAGGACGTGCGTCAAGATATTGAAGAAGGATGGTGGGAACACCAGCTCGAAACTGACAAGACATTGCACCAAATCATTCTTTAACCTTGGTAGGATTTCTGGATCGATTACCTTCTGAGAGATTGCATTAAGGAATGCACATAGCTTCACAATGGCTAATCGAACGTTTTCCGGTAGAAGCCCCCTCAATGCAACCGGAAGCAGTTGCGTCATAATCACGTGGCAGTCATGAGACTTTAGGTTCTGGAACTTTTTCTCTGCCATATTTATTATTCCCTTTATATTCGACGAGAAGCCAGACGGGACCTTCATACTGAGCAGGCATTCAAAGAAGATTTCCTTCTCTTCTTTGGTAAGAGCGTAGCTGGCAGGACCTTCATACTGCTTTGGATGCATGCCGTCTTTTTCGTGCACACGTTGCTGGTCCTCCCGTGCCTCCGGTCTATCTTTTGTCTTCCCATACACGCCCAAGAAGCCTAGCAGGTTCACGCAAAGATTCTTCGTCACGTGCATCACGTCGATTGCAGAGCGGACCTCTAGGTCTTTCCAATAGGGTAGGTCCCAAAATATAGATTTCTTCTTCCACATGGGTGCGCGTCCCTCGGCGTCATTCGGAACAGATTGTCCGCCAGGACCCTTTCCATAGATTACTTGTAAATCCTTGACCATATCAAGTATGGCATCACCAGTACGGAGGGCGGGCTTCTTCCGGTGATCTGCCTCACCTTTGAAATGCTTGCCTTTCTTTCTTAAGAGATGGTTGGTCGAAAGAAATTGACGATGTCCCAGGTACACATTCTTCCTGCATTTGTCCAAATATATACTTTCGGTATCATCTAAACAGTGCGTGCATGCGTGGTATCCCTTGTTTGTCTGTCCTAAAAGGTTACTAAGAGCAGGCCAATCATTGATGGTTACAAACAGCAATGCATGTAGGTCAAATTCCTCCTGTTTGTGCTCATCCCACACACGTACACCTTTTCCATTCCACAGCTGTAAAAGTTCTTCAACTAATGGCCTTAGGTACACATCAATGTCATTGGCGGGTTGCTTAGGGCCTTGGATGAGCACTGGCATCATAATGAACTTCCGCTTCATGCACAACCAAGGAGGAAGGTTATAGATACATAGAGTCACAGGCCAGGTGCTATGATTGCTGCTCTCCTCCCCAAAAGGATTAATGCCATCTGCACTTAAACCAAACCATACGTTCCTTGCGTCACCTGCAAAGTCCCCCCACCTTCTCTCGATTTTTCTCCACTGCGACCCGTCAGCGGGTGCTCTCAACTTCCCGTCTGTCTTACGGTCTTCCTTGTGCCATCGCATCAACTTGGCATGCTTTTTGTTTCTGAACAAACGTTTCAGCCGTGGTATTATAGGAGCATACCACATCACCTTCACAGGAACCCTCTTCCTGGGGCGCTCGCCCTCAGCATCACCAGGGTCATCTCGTCTGATCTTATACCGCAATGCACCGCATACCGGGCATGCGTTCAAATCCTCGTACTCACCACGGTAGAGGATGCAGTCATTAGGGCATGCATGTATCTTCTGCACCTCCAATCCTAGAGGGCAGAGAACCTTCTTTGCTTCGTACGTACTGTCGGGCAATTCGTTATCCTTTGGAAGCTTCTTCTTCATTATTTTCAGTAGCGTTCCAAATCCCTTGTCAGATACACCATTGTCTGCCTTCCATTGCAGCAATTCCAGTGTGGTACCGAGCTATGTGTTGTCATCTTCGCAATTTGGGTACAACCCTTTTTTTTGATCCTCTAACATGCGCTCGAACTTCAACTTCTCCCTTTCACTTTGGCATTGTCTCTTTGCATCAACAATGACCCAGCGAAGATCATCATCGGGCACATCATCTGGTGCCTCTTGAGCTTCAGCTTCCCCCGTTGCAGTATCACAGTATTCAGGGGGATAGTTGTCATCATCCTCTTCTTCTTCGTTGTCTTCCATCATAACCCCTCTTTCTCCGTGCTTGGTCCAAACATTATAGTGTGGCATGAAACCCTTCTCAAGCAGGTGCAAGTGAAGGGTTTTCAAGTCAGAGTAATCCTTCGTATTCCCACAGACAGTACATGGACAATACATAAAAACTTTCTGCTTGTTTGCCTCAGCCACTTCGAGAAAATTATGCATGCCATCAATGTACTCGGAGGTGCGTCGGTCACCGTACATCCATTGCCGGTTCATCTGCATGCATTATATAATTAAGTGTATCAAAAACCATTACAGAACATCATGAATAGAGAAGTGACCAAATTAATACAAGTTCATCATCACATTAAAACCAAAGTACTGTAGTGATCAAATGTATTACTGAAAAAATAAATACATAAAGTTCATACATAGTTCTCATATATAGAACAACATATAGCTGTCTAGAGCATCTAATTAAAACATACATTGAAACTAACATACAACTATGTAAAACATTTAAATGCAACAACAAATGCGATCATAATCGCAACTAAGGTAACAATTGATCCAACAACATAATGATACCAAGCCTCATTATCAATGGCATATTTTCTAATCTTTCTAATCTTCAAGCGCATTGCATCCATCTAGATCTTGTGATCATCGACGACATCGGCAACATGCAACTCCAATTCCATCTTCTCCTCCTCAATTCTTTTCAATTTTTTCTTCAAGTAATTGTTTTCTTTTTCAACTAAATTTAACCTCTCGACAAGAGGGTCGGTTGGAATTTCCGGTTCACATACCTCCTAGATAAAAACATCTATGTCCCGTTGGTCGGCATAATTGTCATAAACACTAAATGAAACAAATAGTAATAAAAGATAATATACCACATCCGAATCATAGACAGGACGAGGGCCGACCGGGGCGGATACCAAAGTCATGGCACTATATAATAACAAACAATAATAAAAGTAAGAAAATTATACAAGTATCTATCTAAATCATACAAGTATCTATCTAAATCATACAAGTAAGAATTTTTTTTCTTTTAAAAAGAAGATAAGAACAAGAGGCTCACCACGGTGGTGCCGGCGACGAGATCGGCGCGGGCGATCGACGGCGGTGAGGACGGGGACGGGGACGGCACCCTACACATGTGCAGACTCTAAGAAGTTAATTTCAGCTCAAATTGTGCATCTAAATCAAAAGAACTCCCACATACACTCCTCCACTAAAACCCACAAACCACTCTACTTCTACAACATTTGAAATGAGCTAAACTAGCAGTGAGAGATGAAACGATGAAGTTGCTAACCTTTTAGAACACTTGTGTAGTTGGTGCACCGCCAAACCTAGACAGATCTTGGGGAAAATGTAGCTTGGAGGTCGAGCTTGGAGAGGAGAAAGCTTAAGTGTGACTCGGGCATTTCATCGAACACCTCATGTGCATAGGAGGTGAGAGCAGAGCAGCACACACACCTCCCACACCGGCCGGCCAAAAAACAGAGGAGTGAGCGGGCAGGGGAGAGCATATATATAGGCATCTCTTTAGTCCCGGTTCGTGGCTAGAACCGGGACTAAAGGCCAACCTTTAGTCCCGGTTCCAGCCACCAACCGGGACTAAAGGGGCTGCGCCAGGAGCGAGGCCCTTTAGTCCCGGTTCGTGTCTGGAACCGGGACCAGAGGGGTCCTGCCGAGGCCCGGCCGGCGTCCTGGCCTCACGAACCGGGACTGATGCACCCATTAATCCCGGTTCGTAGCAGAACCGGGACTAATGCTCTTATCTGGCCTGGACCAAAGCCCTGTTTTCTACTAGTGAAAGGTACCCACAGAACAAGAACAAAGGGAAGAACAAGCCTGTTTTCAACAAGCCTACCTAGACTACTACCTTCAAGAAGAAGAAGTTTAACAAGGCTGAGCTAGAGTGCTACGCCTGTGGGAAGCCCGGACACTTTTCCAAGGAATGCCCAGAACGTGCAGACCGCAGAGGGAAAACGAGCTCCAAGACTGTCAACATGGTGACCGCTAGCAATACTGGTGGGTATGGTAATTTACCTATTGTGCTTTCAGTATTTCAATCATCTTCATGGTGGATTGATTCGGGTGCTAGCGTTCATGTATGTGCTGACATCTCCTTGTTTACTTCTTATCAGGTCGCAAGGGGTTCTTCCGTCCTAATGGGGAATGGGTCACATGCTTCTGTTCGTGGCATTGGCACGGTGGATTTGAAGTTTACTTCGGGAAAGATCGTGCAACTATGGAACGTACATCATGTCCCTACTATGAACAAGAATCTAGTTAGCGGCTCCCTTCTATGTCGAGATGGGTTTAAGGTAGTTTTAGAGTCGAATAAAGTGATTGTGTCAAGATTTGGACAATTTATAGGCAAAGGCTATGAGTGCGGAGGCTTGTTCCGCTTTTTTCTTTCATATTTTTGCAATAAGTCAGTAAACCAAATTTGCACTAGTGTTAATGATGATGCAAGTGTTTGGCACTCTCGTTTATGTCATATTAATTTTGGTTTAATGTCTCGGCTATCCAGTATGAGTTTAATTCCGAATTTCACTGTTGCCAAAGGTTCTAAGTGCCATAGTTGTCTACAATCGAAGCAACCTCGAAAGCCTCACACGGCTGCCGAGGAGAGAAACTTGGCACCTCTAGAACTCGTACATTCTGATCTTTGTTAGATGAATGGTGTGTTGACAAAATGTGGAAAGAGATATTTCATAACGTTGATTGATGATGCGACTAGATTTTGCTATGTTTATTTGTTGCAAACTAAAGATGAAGCTTTAGACTACTTTAAAATCTATAAAGCTGAAGTTAAAAATCAATTAGAGAGAAAGATCAAGCGTCTTAGGTCCGATCGTGGTGGAGAGTATTTTCCCAAATTATTTGATGAATTTTGTGAGGAACATGGTATTATTCATGAGAGGACGCCTCCCTATTCACCCCAATCAAATGGGGTTGCCGAGAGAAAAAATCGCACGCTGACTGATTTGGTGAATGCCATGTTAGACACAGCTGATTTATCTAAGGCATGGTGGGGGGAGGCTCTATTGACTTCATGTCATGTCCTGAATAGAGTTCCTATCAAGAATAAAGAGAAAACCCCTTATGAGGAGTGGGTTGGGAGAAAACCATCACTTTCTTACTTGCGCACTTGGGGATGTTTGGCAATGGTCAATATTCCTATTCCTAAGAAACGCAAACTCGGACCAAAGACAGTTGATTGTGTATTTCTAGGCTATGTTCAACGGAGCATTGCTTATAAATTTTTAGTGGTTAAATCTGAGGTACCTGATATGCATGTTGATAATATAATGAAATCTCGTGATGCAACATTTTTTGAGAATATATTTCCTATGAAAGATATGCATAGCATTGCTAGATTTTCTTGTGAGATAATTCCTGAATCTAGTACATATGATGAATATTTCAAACAATCACATGAGGAAGTCCTTGAGAAGGATAACAATGAAGCTCCTGTGAGGAGTAAGAGACAAAGGGTTGCAAAATCCTTTGGTGATGATTTCATTGTATACCTTGTGGACGATACTCCCAAGTCTATTACAGAGGCATATGCATCTCCGGATGTAGATGATTGGAAAGAAGCTGTTCATAATGAGATGGACTCAATTCTTTCTAATGGAACTTGGGAACTAACTGATAGACCATATGGTTGTAAACCTGTGGGCTGTAAGTGGGTATTCAAAAAGAAGCTAAGGCCTGATGGTACTATTGATAAGTACAAGGCGCGTCTTGTGGCCAAGGGCTACACTCAGAAAGAAGGCGAAGATTACTTTGACACCTATTCACCTGTTGCTAGAATGACCACCATTCGGGTGCTACTTTCCCTGGGTGCCTCTTATGGTCTTATCATTCATCAAATGGATGTAAAGACAGCTTTCCTAAATGAAGAGTTGGAAGAGAAAATCTATATGGATCAGCCTGATGGGTTTGTGGTAAAGGATGAAGAGAGAAAGGTGTGCAAGTTGTTAAAATCTTTGTATGGTCTAAAACAAGCACCTAAGCAATGGCATGAGAAGTTTGAAAGAACTCTAACTTCTGCAGGATTTGTCATTAATGAGACTGATAGGTGTGTTTACTATCGCCATGGTGGGGGCAATAGTGTCATATTATGTTTGTATGTGGATGACATACTGATCTTTGGTACAAACATTGATGTGATCAATGAGGTCAAGTCTTTTCTATCAAAGAGTTTTGATATGAAAGATCTGGGAGAAGCTGATGTGATACTAAACATCAAACTTATTAAGGATGAGAGTGGGATTACTCTAACGCAATCTCACTATGTTGAGAAGGTCTTGAGCCGGTTCGGCTTTATGGATAGCAAGCCTTCTCCAACACCTTACGATCCCAGCGTGTCACTCAGAAAGAACAAGAAAAAAATGAGAGATCAATTAAGATACTCTCAAATTGTTGGTTCACTCATGTACTTAGCCAGCGCTACAAGACCAGATATCTCTTTTGCTGTGAGCAAACTGAATAGGTTCATGTCCAACCCGGGTGATGATCATTGGCATGCACTAGAAAGGGTCTTGCGCTATCTGAGAGGTACTATGAGTTACGGAATTCACTATTCAGGGCATCCTGTTGTGCTAGAAGGATTTAGTGATTTGAATTGGATTTCCGATGTTGATGTACTCTACGCCACAAGTGGGTATGTATTTACTCATGGAGGTGGCGCAGTGTCATGGAGGTCTTGTAAACAAACCATATTGACGAGGTCAACTATGGAAGTAGAACTAACTGCTTTAGACACAGCCATTGTTGAGGCAGAATGGCTGCGTGAGCTCTGGATGGACTTGCCTGTGGTTGAAAAACTTGTACCGGCTATTCTTATGAATTGTGAGAAACCAAACGGTTATTGCTAAAGTGAACAATTCTAAGGATAATGCGAAGTTATCAAGACATGTGAAGAGACGTTTGAAGTCTGTCAGGAAATTGAGAAACTCCAGAGTAATAACTGTTACGTATATTCAAACAGACAAAAACCTGGCAGATCCCTTTACAAAGGGACTATCATGAAATGTGATAGATATTGCATCGAGGGAGATGGGTATGAGACCCATAGATGTTATACCATAATAGTAACCCAACCTTTGTGATCGGAGATCCCGTGAATTAGGACCTGGGAAGAACAAGCTATTGGTTAACTGAGGAGAGTAATTTATGACCGTCTCTAAGTGAAGATGCAGAACTCTCAGAGCTGTAAGGCAGGTTGGCAACATGCCTTAATGTGGTTCTATTGGCTATGATTAGCAAAGATGCTGTCCTACAGAGCAGTCTTGAAAGAACGCACCTATATGAGCTCCGATTGTAAACGCCGCAGTCTATGAGACTTGGGTGATCTCTAGTAAGCTCACGAAGAGACCAGGGAGTACGACGTATATGCTCCAAACCGCGGGGTAGCCTACTGGCAGCCAGGTACTGGTTAAGACTTTGAGTGAAACCCGTTCACACAAAACTAGCAATTCAAGGCATAGTCCATTGTCAAGTTGTGGACAGATGTAGCTTAAAGTTCTAGGCAGAAGTTCAACTTAATAGTCTCCGCTGAAACACTAGTATATTAAACAAGTAGTGAGAGAATGCAAATCTCTAAATGGGTAGTTGAGATCTGGTGGGGGATTGTTAGAATTAATGGGCTAGGCCCATAACAATTTCTGAAATCTCAAATAGTGGCCCATGAATAAAATAGCAAGAGGTAGTGCTAAAGTTTAGTCCCATACCGCTAGTTGAGTAAGAGTTGGACCTTTGGTCCTAATATATATACTGCTACCGGTTGCGGCCAAAAGACACACCGAAAACACCTAGGGTTTTGCCTCATCTCGCAACTTGCGCCGCCACCGTAGTCTACTCCATCCCAAACGCCGGCGTGCATCGGCGTGCGGGAGAGCAGGTCTCCGGAACCGTTCGTCCTTGCGATCCTGCACCGGGAGAGGACGAATTAGGTTTTTGGGAAGCGCTCTGCGCGACTGCTCAACTTCGTCATCACGGGTCGTCTTCCGTCCAAGTCGGGTGGTGCTACTCATCGTCGTCTTCATCGCCGTCAGCAGCAGATCATCGCCAACATCGTCATCAACACCGTCGCCCCTACAACAGCTAACGAACAGTACGTTTATCGTCATCTGTTCATGTCTCTCTCTACAGCTGCTGTTTTGTGTGCGCTGTTGTTGTGCATGTTTTGCTGTTCTTCTAGTTTGCTAGATTGTTACATGCTAGTCTTTGTTCTAGTCATGAATTATTTATTGGAATTAATCATGAACTTGCCTAATTTTCCAACAATGTATATGAATAGCATTTTGAACGTATATATTTGACACTAGTATAATATGTGGCATCAAGTAACATACAACAATTAACACTAGAAAGTGTATAAAGTCCCCCCTTGAATCCTTCATATCTGCAAAAAATACATAAACAAGGAGATTTTGCACTTATCGCAAGTAATTAGTCATTGGTAGGTAACCTAAAGGGATAATCCATGAAAATTCATCAGAATATCAAAATTAGACTTAGAAAATGATGGGTGTAAAATACACATATCGAATCTCCTCTCAAGCTTAAATATTGATGATCCTTGAGCAAGAAAAATCCATAAGGAACTTTAAGTTTAATCTTGAGATAAAAAAAGATGTTTGTTTTCACTTTTGCCTAGATCACCCTCTATATTCACCCACTTGGAAACTTAGTCAATATAGATGCATCAGTAAGGTTATTGTGTAGGCTCTAATAAGCCAAGCCGGTCAGAGTGAAACTATTATTAGCAACGCTACTCTAGATGGTTAACACTTAGCATACTCTAGGCTTTCTTAGGCCAAGCAGGTTATAGCAAAAAGGTTAGGCTTGCCGGCGATAAACTAAAAATTAAAATTGTCGTTTAAGAGTGCGAGAAATATAAAAAGGTTTAATAGTGATAGAGGATTTGAAACCCAGTAGAGTTTTCCATTAAAAACTTTTCAAATATCTGATCAAACTGTTGATTTCCAAGAAAATCAACGCATTGATTTGTAGGAGCATGCCAAGAGTGTGGCCCTAGAAAATTTGCCCCTGGACTGGACTTACATGAGGCTTACACTACATAGTATTTCCACCACGGCGTGTGTATGAGAGATAGAGAGACTCGAAGCAAAACTGAAAGAAACCACTAGTGCATTATGTTTCAAAAATATATAATGTAAAATGTGGTTAGTACATTAAGAAAATTACATACATGTTCATTAAGCATATCAAACCTTATGCCTTACAGAAGATATCACACAATAAGAAAACCACTGACCTCCGCCCATTCCTTTTGACAGGAAGGAAATTCCCTACTAGCGATACAGTACCTTGTTTTTGGCAAACCCATAGAACATTTGATATTAGTGAAGTAGACGGATTCAGAGACCTAATCACATAGATATTTAAAAAGTTATTGAAACTATATTATGTACAAAGTCAAACGCATATTTACCTCCATCAATTGATGATGAGTCGGTTAGCCCAAAAATGGATAGTCGGTGTAGCCAACGACGGGGTCGGAGGTGTAGAAGGTGGCCCTGTCGTACCCGTTGAGCTCCGCGTCGAGCTCAAACCTCTTCGGAAGGTCCGGGTTCGCAAGGAAAAGCCACCCGAATGCCACTAGGTCGGTGTACCCCTCTCTGACCACCTTATTCCCCTCCTCCCTGTCGTACCCACCGGCGGCGATGAATATCCCCCCGAACGCCTCCTGGTAGGGCAGCAACCGCTTCGGCACCACCCGCCGGCCATCCGCACGTGCGCCGGGGATGCCGTTGAGCTTCGTGGCCATGTGAAGCGCGAGGGTGTGTGGGTCGGAGTCGTGGCAGTCCATGTAGTTGGCGAAGGGCGAGAGGCGGACGCCCACGGGCGTCGATCTCGCTGGCAATGGCGGTGACCACCTCGAGCGCGAAGCGGCACCGGTTCTCAAGGCTGCCACCGTACTCGTCGTCGCGGTCGTTGGCGCTGTCCTTGAGGAACTGCTCCACGAGGTACCCGTGTGCGGCGTGGATCTCCACGCCGTCGAACCCTACAATCCAATCGCCATGGACATGGACAAAACAGAGCAGTTAAAGCAGAGCACGACGAAAAGAACAGAGCAGTTAAAGCAGAGCACGAAACAGAGCAGAGTCTTTGAAATGTTAATGGTAAGCAGTGGCCGGAGGTCGTCCGTGCGTACCGGCGTCGACTGGCGGCCCTCCTGAAGTCGTCGAAGACGCCGGCGATCTCTGCCACAGCCAGCCGCCTGGGCGTCCCGAACTCCTCGACGCCGTCGTTCATCCGTGGGGTGGCGACCCGCCTGCCGGTGCTGGACACCGGCTGCGGCGTCCCCGCGGGCGTCCCGTCCGGCTGGAGCGCGCCCACGACGCGCCCGACGTGCCAGATCTGGCAGAAGAAGAGGGCCCCTTTCTGGTGCACGGCGTCGACGATGGGCTGCCACGCTGCCACCTGCTCGTTGGTCCAGACGCCGGGGGTGGGCCGGTGGCCCTGCGCCGCGGCGGACACGCCCGTGGCCTCCGTGATCAGCATCCCGCGGGCGGTGGCGCGCTGAGCGTAGTAGACGGCGGCGTGCGCCTGCGGCAGGTTCCCCAGGGACCGCTGCCTCGTCAGCGGCGCCAGCACCACCCTGTGCGCCAGCTCCAGCTCGCCGCGGCCCGTCCTGTACGGCCTTGCTAGAATTGGTAGGCACTCACTGGCTGAGTGACTTGACTGACGCAAGCCGTGATGTATTGCCCCCGCCAAAGCAGCTCAATCATTTTTTTTTTCTCATGGGAGACACTGGAGTTTCTCTCTGATCCGAAGCATAAACCTCGTGCCCTCGTGCAATGACAGGCTTGCTCGGAGCTCGATGGTTAGTCATGTGGTTGTGCAGCCTGTCGACCCGAGTTCAACTCTCCAACTCAAAATTTAGGCGTACATATAACTCTTGTTTTGAAAGAAAGCCTCGTTCGACATTCATTTCATGGTCTAATACGCGATTTTGATTTACAATTTACAGGTGGCTTTTGCATGCCACCTGCCAATCAAGGCTCCAAAAGCCGAACAAGTGACACCTCGATCAACATGGCACCACATAATGAACGTTGTGCAGCCCATGCTCGGGAATGACGACCGATGAAACCTTCATCGACCATGGATATACACTTCGTTTCTTCTCCCCTCGCCGTTGTCACCCCCAACCCCTAAACAAAGGACTTCCAGTACAATGGTGAGCACCATTGACGGGACTAGGAGGGACTTATTCCTTTGACATGCCATCTACAATGCAAAGTGGAAATCTAAAACCCTGCAAAAAACCAAGGAGTTGCAGTCCACCGCACCGTCTGACCGACGCTGGAAAAATAGGTACCGAGGAGGGCGAGAGGGCGAGGATATAGTCTTGTGGACGGTTCCTTTCATTTTCCTTTCTCGCCCATGAGAAAATGGGCGGGGCTTTTCCTTATCAGGAATATAATCATAAGAGGTTAATCTTGATTTAAATTGTGTTGAAATATAGGCTGGGCCTTGGGCCCATCTAACAATTTCAGATTAATCTCTAAGGGCCCATGTGGGTATATGGCACTAGGTGTGGTGAGAAGTTTAGTCCCATACCGCTAGTGGAGAAGGAGTTGGACCTCCTTATAAGGGATTCTTTTCCACATGCTATTGGAGCTTGAGAAGAGAAGTGGTTCCCACGCGCTCCTCCTCCGCCGCTCGTCACGACGCGCCGCGGGTTGCGGGATTGAGCCGAGCCGAGCTCACACCTATGCGCTTCTTTTTGCTGGTCAGGAACGGAGAGTTTTTGACAGATGGGGCCACGATCTGAGACGTCAGATCGTGGGCTGTCACCGACTTGGACTTGGGCTCAACCCACGTCTCTCCACGCGGCCGCGCCTATTTATGTGAGGCGCTGCGAACCCTAGCCGTCACGCGAAACAGATCGCATCTCTGCCTCCACGCCCGCTGCCGCCGTTCCATTGCTGCTGCTGCCGCCGGCGATCCCATCCCGTCCGCCGCGTACACGGTCGACGGGAGAGCAGGCCTCCGAAACCCCGCCTCTCCGGATCCTGTACGGGAGAGGGGCGATTAGGTTTTTGGGGAGCGACTACGCGACTGCTAGCCTCCGTTCGTCTGTTCCCCTACTTCGTCCACGTCCGCCGCATCGACTTCGTCATCACCATGTCCACCGACGCCGACAAAGCCGCTGCCGAAGCCGAGAAGAAGGCCGCCGAGGATGCCGCTGCTGCTGCCGCCGCCGCTGCGGCTTCTGCCTGGCCTACTGGAGGGTATAACTCGTTTATCCCGCTCCTTCTGATTTCTGTTTTAGCCATGCTAGCGTTATACGTAGATGTGTCTGCTGTTAGCGTAGTATGTGCTTGCATTACTGAATATCAGCATGTGTTTATTTCTGTCAATGCCATGCTAGTAATTTATTCGTGGATTAAATTAATCGAAAAATTGCCTATTTACTCAGCAATCCAAAAACCTAATGACTGTAGGAATTTTTCGGCTAGTGGTTTTGCTGCTGCACTGAAACCGGATAAGTTTACCGGTACGTACTTTAAGCGTTGGCAGACCAGAACCACCTTATGGCTCACGGCTATGAACGTGTTCTGGGTCGCCGGTGTCCCTTCCACGGGAACGATTGCTCCTGAACAGGAGAAAGCGTTCAGGGAGGCCACCGTCGTATTCCTTGGAGCAGTTCTAAGCGTGATCGGAGATAAGCTGGTTGACGCATATTTACATGTGCGGGTTGCCAAGGACTTGTGGGAGGCGCTCGAATCTAAATTCGGGGCCACCGATGCTGGGAGCGAGATGTATGTTATAGAGCAGCTCCACGATTACAAAATGGTTGAGAACCGTTCTGTATTGGAACAGGCTCATGAGATAATATGCATTGCTAAGGAGCTTGAGCTTCTGAAGTGCGATTTACCGGGCAAATTTGTCGCGGGCTGTATAATCGCTAAGCTCCCTAATTCCTGGAGGAATTTTGCTACCACTCTGAAACATCAGAGGCGTGAATTCTCAGTAGAGGATGTCATCGGCCATCTGAGTGTTGAGCAGAACTCGAGAGCAAAAGACTCGCATGGAAAAGGGGTCGAAGGAACTTCTGTGGCCAATATGGTGCGTCAGAAGAACTTCAATTCCCACAAGCCCAAGGGAAAGAACGGTGTCCAACAGAATACCGACTTTAAGAAGAGAGGTAAGAAGACCTTCAAGAAGAACAAGAAGGGAGATGGCTGCTTTACTTGTGGTTCGGAGGAACATTGGGCTAGCAGCTGCCCAAACAAGTACAAGAAGCCAGGGCAGGACTCCAAGTCTGCCAATATGATTGTGGGCAACAATGAAAGTGGTGCATCTGGGTACGGTAATTTATTTACTGTATTTTCAGTTTGTCAGTTCACCGATTGGTGGGTGGACACATGTGCAGGTGTTCATGTGTGTGCTGACATTTCATTGTTTTCTTCTTACCAGGCCATAGGTCACGGGTCCGTATTGATGGGGAATGGCGCGAGTGCTTCTGTTCATGGTGTTGGTACGGTCGATCTGAAGTTTACTTCGGGAAGGATCGTGCAGCTGAAGAACATGCAGCATGTCCCCGCCATCAAGAAGAACCTTGTTAGTGGCTCCCTTCTGTGTAGAGAAGGGTTTAAGTTGGTCTTCGAGTCTAATAAAGTAGTTGTTACGAAATATGGACTATTTGCTGGAAAGGGTTATGAATGCGGAGGAATGTTCCGCCTTTCTAATAAAGTCGTGAACAATATTCATTCCAGTGTTAATGAATCTGAAATTTGGCATTCACGTCTTTGTCACATTAGTTTCGGTGTTATGACGCGGCTAGCAAAACTGAATTTAATCCCGAGTTTCACTTTAGCCAAAGGTTCTAAGTGCCTTACGTGTGTGCAAGCTAAGCAACCTCGCAAGCCTCACAAGGCTGCGGAGGAGAGACACTTGGCGCCATTAGAACTCATACATTCAGATCTTTGTGAGATGAATGGTGTGTTGACTAAAGGTGGAAAGAAATACTTCATGACATTGATAGATGATTCCACTAGATATTGCTATGTGCATCTGCTAAGTACTAAAGATGAGGCTCTACACTACTTTAAAATCTATAAGGCAGAAGTTGAGAATCAACTTGAAAAGAAAATTAAACGAGTCCGGTCAGATCGTGGTGGAGAGTACTTCTCGAGTGAGTTTGATTCCTTTTGTGCGGAACATGGTATTATTCATGAGAGGACGCCTCCCTATTCACCCCAGTCAAACGGGGTTGCCCAACGGAAAAACCGTACTCTAACTGATTTGGTTAACGCCATGTTAGATACATCGGGTTTATCCAAGGCGTGGTGGGGGGAGGCTATATTGACATCATGTCATGTCCTGAATAAAGTTCCGACAAAGGATAATGAGATCACTCCCTATGAGAAATGGGCGAAGAGAAGGACAACACTCTCGTACTTGCGTACTTGGGGCTGTTTGGCGAAAGTCAACGTGCTGATCCCCAAAAAGCGTAAGCTTGGACCAAAGACCGTGGACTGCGTTAATTTGGGCTACGCTAAGAATAGCGTTGGCTATAGATTTCTAGTAGTGAAATCTGAGGTACCTGACCAGAAGGTCGGTACAATTATGGAGTCTAAGGATGCTACATTCTTCGAGGATATTTTTCCTATGAGAGATATGCAAAGCACTTCTAGACAGGAATCTGAGGAGACTCTTGAGTCTGCCATTCCTATGGAATATTATGAACAAACACATGATGAAAACCCCGAGGAGGATGACGAGGAAACCCTTGGTAAGGGTAAGAGACAAAGGACTGTAAAGACCTTTGGTGATGATTTCCTTGTGTACCTCGTGGATGATATTCCCACTTCTATTTCAGAAGCGTATCCATCTCCAGAAGCTGACTACTGGAAGGATGCGGTCCATAGCGAGATGGATTCCATCATGGCTAACGGGACTTGGGAGATTACTGAGCGTCCCTATGGTTGCAAACCATTGGGATGTAAGTGGGTGTTCAAGAAGAAGCTTAGGCCCGACGGTACGATTGAAATGTACAAGGCTAAGCTTGTGGCCAAGGGCTATGCCCAGAAAGAAGAGAAAGATTTCTTCAACACTTATTCACCTGTGGCCAGACTGACCACCATTTGAGTATTACTCTCGTTGGCAGCCTCGCATGGTCTTCTCGTCCACCAGATGGATGTTAAGACGGCATTCCTGAATGGAGAGCTAAAGGAGGAAATCTACATGCAACAGCCTGATGGCTTTGTGTTAGATGGTCAGGAAGGAAAAGTGTGTAAGTTGCTGAAATCTTTATATGGCCTGAGACAAGCACCTAAGCAATGGCATGAGAAATTTAATGAAACTCTGACATCTGTTAGCTTCTTTGTTAATGAAGCTGACACATGTGTATACTATCGCTATGGTGGGGGCGAAGGAGTTATACTGTGCTTGTATGTTGATGACATACTGATATTTGGAACTAGCCTCAAAGTGATTGAGGAAGTTAAGTCCTTTTTATCTCAGAATTTTGAGATG
Source organism: Elymus sibiricus (assembly GCA_039707655.1). NCBI lineage: Eukaryota > Viridiplantae > Streptophyta > Magnoliopsida > Poales > Poaceae > Elymus > Elymus sibiricus. Next base: position 23,177,727 of record CM077664.1, read on the forward strand.
AAGGACCTTGGAGTGGCTGATGTTATCTTGAACATCAAGCTATTGAGAGATGATGAGGGTGGGATTACACTTCTGCAATCCCATTATGTTGAGAAGGTGTTGAGTCGTTTTGGATATTCGGACTACAAACCATCTCAAACACTATATGATCCTAGTGTGCTGATTCGAAAGTTCGAAGGCATACCTAAAGATCAATTGAGATACTCTCAAATTATTGGTTCACTCATGTATCTAGCGAGCGCAACGAGGCCTGACATCGCGTTTGCTATGAGCAAACTGAGCCGGTTTGTTTCCAAACCGGGTGATGTACATTGGCATGCTATTGAAAGAGTTATGCGCTATCTGAAAGGTACTATGAACTATGGACTTCACTATACCGGATACCCGTCGGTACTTGAAGGGTATAGTGATGCTAATTGGATCTCTGATGCTGATGAGATGAAGGCCACAACTGGGTATGTATTTACTCTTGGAGGTGGTGCTGTTTCCTGGAAGTCTTGCAAGCAAACGATCTTAACGAGATCGACAATGGAAGCAGAATTAATAGCATTAGACACATCTGGTGGTGAAGCAGAATGGCTTCAAGATCTGTTGATGGACTTGCCAGTGGTTGAGAAGCTGGTTCTGGCTATCCTTATGAACTGTGACAATCAAACAGTTATTGTCAAGGTGAAGAGTTCAAAGGACAACATGAAGTCCAACAAACACATAAGAATGAGATTGAAAGCTGTCAGAAAATTAAGAAACTCCGGAGTGATAGCGTTGGATTATATCCAAACGGCTAAGAATCTGGCAGATCCCTTTACTAAAGGGCTATCACGTGTTGTGATAGATAGTGCATCGAGGGAGATGGGTATGAGACCCACATAAGTTGCCATGGTAGTAACCCAACCTATGTGATCGGAGATCCCGTGAAGTAGGACCTGGGAAAACAAGCTAGTGGTGAACTGAGGAGAGTAACTTTACTAACCCACTCCGTTGGAGATGCAATACTCTCGAAACTGTATGGTAGGATGACTACTGTCTTAATGTGTTCCAAGGCTTATATATAAGCAAGATGTTGTCCTACAGAGCGATCTTTGGAGGAACACACCTATATGAGCCCGACTGCTGGTCACAGTATATGAGATTGGGGTGATCTCTAGCAAGCTCATGAATAGGCCAGAAGTGTGACTAATATGCTCCACCCGAGGGGTCAGCCTTCGGCAGTCTAGTACTAGTAAGACCTGTGGTGAAACTTCTTTACGCCAAACTGACAATTCAAGGCATAGTCCATTGTTCAGTTGTGAAGGAGTGTAGCTACTTGCTCTAGGTGGAGTTCAACCTTAACCGGTCTCCACTGAAATACTGGTATATCAAAACAGTATTTGAAACAAAGGACATGATGGGACCTTGAGATCTGGTGGGGGATTGTTGAAATATAGGCTGGGCCTTGGGCCCATCTAACAATTTCAGATGAATCTCTAAGGGCCCATGTGGGTATATGGCACTAGGTGTGGTGGGAAGTTTAGTCCCATACCGCTAGTGGAGAAGGAGTTGGACCTCCTTATAAGGGATTCTCTTCCACATGCTATTGGAGCTTGAGAAGAGAAGTGGTTCCCGCGCGCTCCTCCTCCGCCGCCCGCCTCGCCACGCCACGCCTCGTCACGACGCGCCGCGCCGCGCCGCGCCACGGGATTGAGCCGAGCCAAGCTCACACATATGCGCTTCTTTTTGCCGGTCAGGAACGGAGAGTTTTTGATAGATGGGGCCACGATCTGAGACGTCAGATCGTGGGCTGTCACCGACTTGGACGTGGGCTCAACCCACGTCTCTCCACGTGGCCGCGCCTATTTATGTGAGGCGCTGTGAACCCTAGCCGTCACGCGAAACAGATCGCATCTCTGCCTCCACGCCGACTGCCGCCGTTCCATTGCTGCTGCTGTCGCCGGTGATCCCATCCCGTCCGCCGTGTACACGGTCGACGGGAGAGCAGGCCTCCGAAACCCCGCCTCTCCGGATCCTGTACGGGAGAGGGGCGATTAGGTTTTTGGGGAGCGACTACGCGACTGCTCGCCTCCGTTCGTCTGTTCCCCTACTTCGTCCACGTCCGCCGCATCGACTTCGTCATCACCATGTCCACCGACGCCGACAAAGCCGCTGCCGAAGCCGAGAAGAAGGCCGCCGAGGTTGCCGCTGCTGCTGCCGTCGCCGCCGCGGCTTCTGCCTGGCCTACTGGAGGGTATAACTCGTTTATCCCGCTCCTTCTGATTTCTGTTTTAGCCATGCTAGCGTTATACGTAGATGTGTCTGCTGTTAGCGTAGTATGTGCTTGCATTACCGAATATCAGCATGTGTTTATTTCTGTCAATGCCATGCTAGTAATTTATTCGTGGATTAAATTAATCAAAAAATTGCCTATTTACTCAGCAAATTGTACCAGTAGACATCATCGTCCCAAAAGATGGGGAGGGATGAAGGCGATGGAGCGGCACATATAATTGGTCGCTGTCTCACGAGTCAAAAGGCACAGAACTTGATGCGTGCTTGTGAATTGTGATCTGTGACAGCACGACTAAAACTATAATAAGAAGCCTTTTTCTTCCATGCTTAGCTCACCCATGATGTATGTGGACGATCGGGACGGCTCAATTAGCATCCGGGAGCAACTTAGTTTAATACTATGTGATTGCACATCAATCATCTATAAATGGATGTCCTGTCAACTCCACTACTCACCAGTCACTACCCCACACCACTCATCAGTCTTCTTCTTCCTCCTCCGCCATTAATTGATCAAGAAAAGCTTCAGCTATCAGCAATGGAGCCCATCCCTCTCCTGACGCCGTACAAGATGGGCCAGTTCGACCTCGCCCACAGGTACGTACCATCCACTGAAGCCATCAGCCACCTGTTGTACATGTTCGATCACTCTTGGATCATGCATGGCTGAAACGACGGCCGGCCGGCGACCATGCTGATGCTGCAGGTTGGTTCTGGCGCCGCTGACGAGGCAACGCTCCTACGGCAACGTGCCGCAGCCGCACGCCGCCGTGTACTACTCCCAGCGCGCCACCGCCGGCGGGCTGCTCATCGCCGAGGCCACGGGGGTCTCCGACACGGCGCAGGGCTATACCGACACCCCAGGGATCTGGACGGCGGAGCACGTCGAGGCGTGGAAGCCCATCGTCGCCACCGTGCACGCTAAGGGCGCGCTGTTCTTCTGCCAGATCTGGCACGTCGGACGCGTGTCCACGTTTGAGCTGCAGCCTGGCGGCGCCGCGCCGCTATCGAGCACGGAGAAGGGGGTGGGCCCACAGATGAGCTTCGACGGGCATCATGAGGAGTTCTCGCCGCCAAGGAGGCTGACAGTGGAGGAGATACCTGCCATCGTCGACGACTTCAGGAAGGCCGCCAGGAACGCCATCGACGCCGGTACGTACTTACAGGACGTTGACACGCTAGCCTTCCGTTCAGAAATGCTCGGTCAAACATTGCTTCCCTTGAACAACCAACAAACATAAATTTACCTTTTTTGCAGAAATTGTACTGTTAGTTTATCCAATGAAAATAGTTTCACAACAAATAATCCTTTTACAAATCATCCCTTAACATGTAAATATATAAAGTAGAATGTCCAAAGTTTGTGTCTTGGATACCACGTCCATATCTAAAATAGCGTGTATCACGGAAAGGTGCTCTGATCTCTCCTACATGAATGGTGTGGCGTGGCAGGTTTCGACGGTGTGGAGATCCATGGTGCGAACGGGTACATCATCGAGCAGTTCCTCAAGGATAGCGCCAATGACTGCACAGACGAGTATGGTGGTAGCCTCGAAAACCGGTGTCGTTTCGCTCTCGAGGTGGTCGATGCTGTCGTCAAGGAGGTCGGCGGCCACCGTGTGGGCATCCGCCTCTCCCCATTCACCGACTTCATGGACTGCCACGACTCTGACCCCTACTCCCTTGCACTTTACATGTCCACCAAACTGAACGACCATGGCATCCTCTACATCCACATGATCGAGCCGAGGATGGCCATTGTGGACGGATGAAGAGTGGTGCCGAAGCGGCTTCTGCCGTAGAGAGAGGCGTTCAAAGGGACCTTCATCGCCAATGGTGGATACGACGTGAGGAAGGGGGCAAGGTGGTCACCGACGGGTACACTGACCTAGTGGCCTTCGGGCGGCTATTCCTGGCGAACCCGGACCTGCCAAAGCGGTTCGAGCTCGGAGTGGAGCTGAACAAGTATGATAGGATGACCTTCTACACCTCCGACCCTGTCGTCGGCTACACCGATTACCCATTCCTAGAATAATCATCGAATGAGCTTCTTTCTTGGACGATGCAATTAATTGTACCGCGGGCTCTATAATTAAATGTATGTGTGAATGTTATGTTTCATCCAGCAATAAACTTCCGTATGATGATTGCTGAAGCTGCTCAAGTTTTTATAGAAACATTTCTCTCTGTCAAGTCTCCCATACACTGTTTCAAGAGCGATTTTCATTTAAAAATCAGGTAAAAGGACATATGCCATAAAATTCTTTTTCAAGACAATCATTTCTCGAAAGTCGGAGGGAAATCTTAAGTTGTACGAGCTCATATCAAACATGACATGGAATTGTTTCGTGCTCGTCAACAAGAATATTAATTTTTTCGGACGGATCTCTCACACCCTGTCATTTATATGTAGGCATTTTTTAGTCTTTATTTCTTTTATCAAAAATAAATTGTACTCCCTCCATCCCTAAATAAGTGACGTGGTTTTAGTCACTTATTATATGGGACGGAGGGAGTACATATTATTTTAGCCAAGCATATCGTTGACCAAAGCCAGTCGTTTTTCGTCAAAGGTAGACGTATCCTTGAAGGGATCCGGCCACTCCACAAATTCATCTACGAATTCAAGATCAAAACGCATAAGGGCAACTCCAACCAGCCGACCCAAGCAGACGTGAAATTTATCCGCTTTTTGTCTGTTTGGGTGGCCAGGAGGGCAGATGTCCGTCCCTTGTCTGCCTTTTCCTAGGCAGTGCGTCCAACGGGACGACCCATTTCACTAGTAGAAAACAGGGCATCAGTCCTGGTTTCAGAGGGCCTTTAGTCCCGATTCTGCAACCGGGACTAAACAATCGGGACTAAAGGCCCCCACTTTTAGTCCCGGTTGGGTTACGAACCGGGACTAAAGGAGATTCACGTGGCCGCTGTGGGCGCCCAGGCAGGAGGACCTCTAGTCCCGGTTGGTAACACCAACCGGGACTAGAAGGCAGCCACGCGTCAGCACCTGCCAGGCGCTGGGTTTTTTTTTTGAAAGGAGGGGTTTAGGGGTTTTGGAGGGTTTAGGGGTTTCATATTGTGTTTCCCCTTTTCTTTTGTGTTTACCATTCAATTCGTTTACATTTAGGGTTTTCATTTTTATTTTATGCTTTTCATTCAACTCGACGCTAGCTACTACATATAGCAATGAAGGAACCATTACACAACATCGTCATGATCAATTTATAGAGAGAAGTGACCTCTCTTTCTCCGTGCTTGGTCGAACAACAAGTTTTCGTATATCTATTCGACGCTACTACATATAGTACACGTTCATGCATATATACAATATAACTTCTCTTACGATCCCTAATATCTAATTACCAAAATCGCATTGCAAATCCCGATGGTATTCTCCATCTGTAGGTATGACATGCTCAACAAAGAATCCTGCCAATTCCTTTTGAATTGCTCGTATGCGATCAGTTGGTAGGAGTTCGTCCCGCTTCCGCCAGATCTAATTTAAAGAAGGGGGTCAATATATATATATATATATATATATATATATATATATATATATATATATATATATATATATATATATATATGTATATATATGAATGAAACTCAACACAATTGATGGTAATAAAATAAAAATGTGAATATTGTTTACGTACTTCAAATTGTTCTGAAGATCTGCCCCGCTCAGAGGTCGAGTGGCGAATGAACTCGCAAACGTAGTATCCACATAAATTATTCCCGGGTGCCTGCCACAAGCACTTTATGAGAATAGAGTTCAATCAAAATGATAATCAAGCATGATAATGGTATTGAAACTAGAATCAATGAGAGATGCGCGGAACTAGCTAGTAGTACTTACTTTGGGGTGTGAATATCGCAGCTCCTTTTTCCATTCACCCCTAACCTGGTTGGTGAACTTTTTCCAAACCCTGCTCGGTAAAGAAAATGATTACTTGATATCAGGAAATGAACGAAAGTTGCTGATATGGTGCGATAATGATTGAACTTACTTCTGGAGCATTTGACTCATGTCCGCCCACTCCTTAGGCTCTTTACGTCTCGAGTCCAAGACAATTACTAGTCCCGCGTCAAGCTGAATGGCTAGCAGAATAAAGTGGAACCTGCGCACGCATAACTCATCAATTACACTTAACCTCGAGTAAGCGAAACAGAATGTGCACAAGACAGTAACACTCACTGGAAGTTGTACGGAAATAGTATTTCCCTTCTGTTTTGTTGTCCAAGTAACGCCTTTAGCAAGTTTTTCTCTGTATCATCGGGGTTTTTTTGTACCGTATATTCATTTACGGTATTTGGGTTAATGAACCCAATGTCATAGATTTGTCCTCTGCATTCGAGGATCTTCAATCTGCATAATATAGTGTGAGGATAATTATACATGCAATGAGCGAGCTGAGCTAGAGACTTAATTACAGAAAAAAAATACTTATAGACAATAGCAACCGACGATAGTTTTGTCGAGGGCGTCTTGATTGTATAACTGAAATAATTCTTCAAATTCAATGTACACCGCCTCGACTCCATTGAAGTAGTGCTCATCTTTAATTCCCACGTAGATACTGTCGGTCCCTTCCTTGCAGGCTTTCAAGTACCAGTCATGCAATCTTCGCATCATCGTTGATAGATGCGGGAGCTACTTAGGTCTGACGAGAGGCTTCCCGTGCTCGTATCTAAAGGCTACCTCAGCCATTTCGAACTGTACCTCATCGCCTAAGTAATCACCAAGAGTATAACCAGGATGAGCGGCCGCTACCCCCGGATCATTAGCGATAGCGGGAAACACCTTGAGCGGGGGGCACGATTGTTTTTCCTGTTCGCCGAGCTGGGGAATTGTTTTCCCACTTCTTGCAGTACTGCTACTTCCCGACCTTTTCACTTCATCAAATGTCTTTACAATACAGCGGTCATAGTGTGATAGCGGCGGAGTCGGTGGTGGTCGCTTAAGGGCATCCAGACAGCGCTTCGCTTTTACCGAATCTATTTTCTCCTTTGGATCTGGACGCTTCGGTGAAAGCTGGCGTTTCACGTCGGCAGCCACGATCTCGTTGTTTTCCTCCTCAGTCATGTCGTATGGTAACTTGGCAGGAGCCTTCTTGACGCTTGGACCTGCTCTGGATTTCTTCGTTGTTGTACTGCTAGCCGCCGGAGTGGCGGCGGGTCTCTTCCGCCGTTGCTGAGGCGGCGGAGGACGCGGAGTCAGCTGACGCGGTGGAGGAGGCGGAGTCCGCTGACGCGGCGGAGACAGCTGAGGCGACGGAGGATTCTGCTGAGGGGCCTCCTCCGGCGGAGTCCACTGAGGCGGCGGAGACAGCTGAGGCGGCGGAGTGTGCTGACGCGGTGGAGACGACTGAGGCAGCGGAGATAGAGCTGGACTGTGAGGAGTCTGCTGAGGGGCCTCCTCCGGCTGAGTCTGCTGACGCGGCATCCATTGTGGAAGCACGATGTTTTCCTTTCTCCATAGAATGGTAGTCCTTACGGCATCTACCAGATGAGTCTCCCCTTCACCTGTAGGGTACTCAAGGTCCAGCCCCTCGAATCCGTTGGTAACTTCATCCACCCCGACAATAGCATAGCCATCTGGAATCGGATTGCAATGAAAAGTTCCATCAGGTCCAGGAGGTAAGACATAGCTGACCGCACCTTCAAGGTTAGGTTGCTGCATTTCGCCATTAGCTCACAATGTTCCCTCTCCGTGATATCATCCACGGGGTAGCGAGGAGCCGTGATATCAGGCCGAATGAGCTCCGTGGAAGCCACGCTACTTTTCCGCTGAGATGGTGGGGTAGCTTCGTGGGCAGTATCGAATGAAGGATCTTCGTGCTGCTGAGATGGTGGGCCGGTAGCTCGCTGACTGGTAAGTGCCTCTAGTTTCTTCTCCTGCAACGCTAATCTTTCTTCTACCTTCTGCATCCGGTCTGCATCCTCTTTCTTCTTTCTCCCTCGGCTTCTATAGCCAGTGCTGTCGGGAAACCCATGCACCCATGGAACGGAGTCTGATGTGCCTCGTGTTCGTCCAGGGTGTTCAGGATTCCCGAGGGCGCGTGACAGCTCGTCCTTCTCTCTATCGGGATGGAACCTCCCTTCCTGCACGTCCTTGATTGCTTCCTGAATCTTTATGACGGGTGTTTCAAGTTGTTCTTTCGTGTAAACACACTTCCCTGTTTCTGGGTCCAAAGTTCCCCCATGCCCGAAGAACCAAGTCCTTACCCGTTCGGGCCAGTTCAATGTCGCTGGTTGGATCCCTTTAGCAAGCAGGTCGTTCTCAGCTTTGTCCCACGTAGGCCGGGCAACCTTGTAGCCACCTGAACCCGTAACATGGTGATACAGCTTCTTTGCAGCATTTAGCTTATTTGTCTGTGACCTGTTCTTAGCTTTCTCCGATTTCTTGTACGCCACAAATGCGGGCCAGTGATCTTTTATCTTCGCATATTGACCGGTGAATTCTGGAGTCTCGTCTTTCTCGACAAACTGTTCGTTCAATCTTTTCTACCAGTTCTTGAATTGTTCTGCCATCTTCTTAAGAGCCCGTTTTTTGACTTTTCGCTATATAACTGGGTTATTTGGATCCTCCTCTGGCGGTAGGCTGAAATTTATCATGAGCGAGCCAAAGCTCATCTTTGCATCTATCGTCGACATAAGAAACTCCATCGTCCTTCTTCTTATTCCATTCTTGGATGCTGATCGGGACGCTGTCCCTAACAACAACTCCGCACTGATGTATAAATCGGTCTTGGGTCCGCTTGGGAACAGTCGGTTTGCCATCTGGATTGACTTCTTCGATCGTGAACCTTTTATTTTCGCCCAACCTTTTCTTCGGGCCTCGTCTCCTTATAGAAGTTTGGCTCGATCCGGAGGGCTAAAAGAAGAAAGAAGCGTTAATTTATGTACATACAAAACAATTAATGCATCTAGTCAGCAGAGGCTTAACTAATATATATACCTCGCCGGACTTTGCAACAGTTAAGGCTCCAACACCGGCGGAGCCATCATCTTCTCCCTCCTCCATTCGATCACCGGAGCCGTCATCTTCTCTTCCCTCACCATCGGAATCGTTGAGAAACTGTGAGGTGATGATATGATCATCATCTCCGTCGCGGATTATTTCCTCCAACGCCTCTTCTTGTTCTAAGTCTCTGTCGTGTTCCATAGTTTCTGCAAATATTACAACATGGCAATATACAACCATGAGAGATGGATTAGTGGCAAACATAGACCTAATCACAACAAGGAATCATATGCATATGAGCAATGGATTAGTGGATTATCGGGGTTATGTTTTAACGACCCCCTCCCCCTCATGTCGAAGTTATACCGAAATTATCGGGGTTATGTTTTAACGACCCCCCCCCCCCCTCATGTCGAAGTTACGACGATATTTGTACAAGATGAATACAAGATTTATACACAAGATGAAGAGAAAATGAATACAAGATTTATACACAAGATGAATACACAACTCAACAAATGAACCAACCATCATCCAATGAACAAAACTCAACATACAACAAATGGACACCTTTTGTCGAACAGCGGAGGGACGATCAGGGACCAACTCCACGGAGATGCAACACCACAACCTGTAATTCCACGGAGATGTAACACATGGCAAAACATGCTTAATGAACTAATTTAAATGACCCCTAGATCAATGGCAATCATCATGATCAAGTTGACAAGTATTAACAGATTTTCAGACTTAGTGATATTTGCATAGAGTGGCAGAAAACAGATTCATGATGCAACCTTTGAGGCAAGTAAAATATATGCTACAGCAGTTTTTCATGGCAACAAAGAGCATGGCAAGCATGTACTAATTACCCTCAACAAAACACCCTTACTGATCATGATCCAAAGATGCACAGATTTGTTGCAAACCTCAAGGCAAAATGCAAAGTATTAATACTGCCAGTTTCAGACTTAGAGAAAAATAGCATGGCATATATGGCAGAAATGAATAGATAGCAAGTTTACAAGCTTGTAGCACTCACTACAGGTCCTAACATGGCATGAACTAAAATCTACTAGCAAGATGACATCAAAATGTTCCTACTTCATGTTCAAAGATTGCCCAAAAGATGCTTGCATTAAAACATACAAAAAAGACAAAATGAACTCTAATGCAAAAAAATTGTTCTTCAATTTGTTTATATGCTCTCTAGATTTCTATCACCATTTCTATGAACAAAAATTCCACACTAATTTCTATGACCTAGTTTATATGCTCATTGGATTTCTATCACCATTAATTTCACACTAATTTCTATGACAAAAAAGACAAAATGAACACTAATTTCACACTAATTTCTATGAACAAAAATTTCTATGACTAATTTCTATCACCATTAAGATCAATCCTTCTTCAACATTGATAATATGCTCACTGGGAATCACATTAACAAAAATAACAAAAAGAGGGGCCGAGAGGCCGGAGCACGGGCGGCGTCGGGGCGCGGGGGGGGGGGGGGGGAGGAGGAGGAGGGGAACGGCGCAGCGGCTCACAGTGTGTTGCAGGGGAGCGGGGGACGGCGTCGGGGCAGGGCTCGGCGACGGCGACGTCGGGGCAGGGCGCGGCGAGGGCGTCGGCGAGGGGGGGGGGACGGCTCGGAGGCGACGGCGATCTCCGGCGCAGCAGCCTGGCGGCGTCGTGCTATGGTTCGGCGTCGGGGGAGAGAATGGGAGAAAAATTCTTAAGCGCTGCTTATATACCCAACCCTTTAGTCCCGGTTGGTGGCTCCAAACGGGACTAAAGGCCCCCCTTTAGTCCCGGTCTGAGCCACCAACCGGGACTAACGGTTAATTTCACCAGCCCAAAGGGCGCGAAACCCAACCCTTTAGTCCCGGTTGGTGGCTCGGACCGGGACTAAAGGGGGCCTTTAGTCCCGGTTGGAGCCACCAACCGGGACTAAAGGGTTGGTCCTGGCACAGCCGAGGGGCGGTGGGAGTTTAGTCCCACCTCGCCAAGTGAGAGGCGCTCGCAGCGGTTTATAAGCCCGCCTGCGGCTACTGTTGCAAGTTCCTCTCAAAGCAAAAATAGCTCATCGTCTGACCTGTCCCCTCTCTGCCCTGTGGGTCCTACTGACAGCAGAAATTCGTGCCCCGCGGGCCTGCATCCTGGCCCATATATAGTTGGGTTTCTAGTCGTACGCAGGCCGTGGTGTGTGAATTCTCCTGCTAGTAGGCGGGCATTTTTTTATTTTTTGCATATGTTATGTCAATTTTTTGACCTTCTTCAAATCACATCCTAATTTTTATACATACTCACTTATGTGTAATACACATGATTATCAAATAATTTCAACAAAATATATGAAATTCTAAAAAATGCAAAACTTTCATATTCTTTCTGTGTTAATGAAAGAGATCATGCCTATTTTTGGTTTTAATTCTGGGTTTCTAGTCGTATGTAGGCCGTGGTGTGTGAATTCTCCTGCTAGTAGGCGGGCATTTTTTTTATTTTTTGCATATGTTATGTCAATTTTTTGACCTTCTTCAAATCACATCCTAATTTTTATACATACTCACTTATGTGTAATACACATGATTATCAAATAATTTCAAAAAAATATATGAAATTCTAAAAAATGCAAAACTTTCATATTCTTTCTGTGTTAATGAAAGAGATCATGCCTATTTTTGGTTTTAATTCTAAAGTTTTCTTTTAAACAGATGCATACATGCCTAGCTTTCATTTAATTCTTTTGCTATTAAAGTTTTTAACAAAAAATACTTTATGGAAATTTTAGTTGCATAAATTTTATATAATTTTAAGTTAATATTATTTTGATCATAACTAGAGTTTTATAAAAGCTTTTTAGTTGATTCTTTTTGCTATTGAAGAATATTATAGTTTTGTTTTAGTTCATCATAACTAGAATTTTATATAACTTTATTTCATGATATAGATTTTCATCAGATAGTGACAAAATAGCTAGTTCTATCAAGTTATTTTCATATGTACCATTGCCGCAACATATTCACCATAAATTCCGATACTTTTTGTTAACCTAATTTATTTTGATGCATAGACACATAGTGATTCAAAAAAAGCCAACACCAATGTTCCCTATGTGAAGGAGATAGACCCTTACTATGAATCTTCTAGAAGATTCATAGTATTTTCTGTTAACCTAATAATGTTATATTTTCTTTATGTCATACAACGTTTCTCTCTTATCATCTCCGATCAGAGAAACCACATAGTACCTCCAACTTTATGTCATACAACGTTTCTCTCTTATCATCTCCGATGCTTCTGCTGTATTCATCTATGTCAAGACGTTTAAGCCATGTCTATATTAACCTTGTTATTTTATATGGAGCCACCAACCGGGACTAACCGCGTTTGATCAACATTGCAAAACATGGGACTGAAAGGATAGGAATAATTGAAATGTCATAACTTAATAAATAATTATTCTAAAATCATGTTTCAAATGCCAAAATGCCCTAGCTAGCTCTTACAAAGATTCCCTCTGGTTTGTCCGAAGTGGCACTTTCCAGCTATAAGTCCGGAAACTCACACTAGAGAGAAAGTGATGGCGGTGAAGCCGGTCACATCCCAGAGTGGGATCTTGGGGTATAAAACTATTTCTTTGCGTGTGTCCCTTGCTTATTGTGCCGTAACCATGGATAATCTTCATCATTTAACAGGATGCTTGGGTCAGTCTTCACTCTGAAGGGAGAAATTTCATGAAACTTTTCATAATCTTCTGACATGTCTGTCTTGTCCTCCACTCCCACGATGTTTCTTTTCCCTGAAAGAACTATGTGGCGCTTTGGCTCATCGTATGATGTATTCGCTTCCTTATCTTTTCTTTTTCTTAGTTTGGTAGACATGTCCTTCACATAGAAAACCTGCGCCACATCATTGGCTAGGACGAATGGTTCGTCTGTGTACCCAAGATTGTTGAGATCCACTGTTGTCATTCCGTACTGCGGGTCTACCTGTACCCCGCCTCCTGACAGATTGACCCATTTGCACCGAAACAAGGGGACCTTAAAATCACGTCCATAGTCATGTTCCCATATGTCCTCTATGTATCCATAATATGTGTCCTTTGCCCTATTGGTGTTTGCTGCATCAAAGCGGACACCACTGTTTTGGTTGGTGCTCTTTTTATCTTGGGCGATCGTGTAAAATGTATTCCCATTTATCTCGTACCCTTGGAAAGTCAATACAGTCAAAGATGGTGTCCTGGCCAAGAAGTACAGGTCATCTCCAACAGTGGTGTTACCCATGAGATGTGTTTGCAACCAACCGCCGAAAGTCCCCATGTGTTCACATGTAATCCAGTCGTCAGACTGCTCCGGGTGTTTGGAGCGTAGAATATTCTTGTGTTCATTGATATACGGGGCCACCAAGGTAGAATTCTGTAGAACTGTGTAGTGTGCTTGCGCCCAAGAATGCCCGTCCCTACATATTATTGAGTTCGGTCCTAGCGTGCCTTTTCCACCCAGTCTCCCCTCATGCCGTGATTCAGGAATACCAATCGGCTTAAGGTCAGGAATAAAGTCAACACAAAACTCAATGACCTCCTCTGTTTGATGGCCCATGCAGATGCTTCCTTCTGGCCTAGCACGGTTACGAACATATTTCTTTAAGACTCCCATGAACCTCTCAAAGGGGAACATATTGTGTAGAAATACAGGACCCAGAATTGCAATCTCGTCGACTAGGTGAACTAGGACGTGCGTCATAATATTAAAGAAGGATGGTGGGAACACCAACTCGAAACTGACAAGACATTGGACCAAATCATTCTGTAACCTTGGTAGGATTTCTGGATCGATTACCTTTTGAGAAATTGCATTGAGGAATGCACATAGCTTCACAATGGCTAATCGAACATTTTCTGGTAGAAGCCCCCTCAATGCAACCGGAAGCAGTTGCGTCATAATCACGTGGCAGTCATGAGCCTTTAGGTTCTGGAATTTTTTCTCTGCCATATTTATTATTCCCTTTATATTCGATGAGAAGCCAGACGGGACCTTGATACTGAGCAGGCATTCAAAAAAGATTTCCTTCTCTGCTTTGGTAAGAGCGTAGCTGGCAGGACCTTGATACTGCTTTGGATGCATGCCATCTTTTTCGTTCATACGTTGCTGGTCCTCCCATGCCTCCGGTGTATCTTTTGTCTTCCCATACACGCCCAAGAAGCCTAGTAGGTTCACGCAAAGATTCTTTGTCACGTGCATCACGTCGATTGCAGAGCGGACCTCTAGGTCTTTCCAATAGGGTAGGTCCCAAAATATAGATTTCTTCTTCCACATGTGTGCGTGTCCGTCAGCGTCATTCGAAACAGATTGTCCGCCAGGACCCTTTCCAAAGATTACTTGTAAATCCTTGACCATATCAAGTAAATCATCACCAGTACGGAGGACAGGCTTCTTCCGGTGATCTGCCTCACCTTTGAAATGCTTGCCTTTCTTTCTTAAGGCATGCTTGGTCGGAAGAAATCGACGATGTCCCAGGTACACATTCTTCTTGCATTTGTCCAAATATATACTTTCAGTCTCATGTAAACAGTGCGTGCATGCATTGTATCCCTTGTTTGTCTGTCCTGAAAGGTTACTAAGAGCAAGCCAATCATTGATGGTTACAAACAGCAATGCTCGTAGGTCAAATTCCTGCTGTTTGTGCTCATCCCACACACGTACACCTTTTTTATCCCACAGCTGTAAAAGTTCTTCAACTAATGGCCTTAGGTACACATCAGTGTCGTTGCCGGGTTGCTTAGGGCCTTGGATGAGCACTGGCATCATAATGAACTTCCGCTTCATGCACAACCAAGGAGGAAGGTTATAGATACATAGAGTCACGGGCCAGGTGCTATGATTGCTGCTCTGCTCCCCAAAAGGATTAATGCCATCTGCACTTAAACCAAACCATAAGTTCCTTGCGTCACCTGCAAAGTCCGGCCACTTTCTCTCGATTTTTGTCCACTGCGACCCATCAGCGGGTACTCTCAACTTCTCGTCTTTCTTACGGTCTTCTTTGTGCCATCGCAACAACTTGGCATGCTCTTTGTTTCTGAACAGACGTTTCAACCGTGGTATTATAGGAGCATACCACATCACCTTGGCAGGAACCCTCTTCCTGGGGCGCTCACTCTCAACATCACCAGGGTCATCTCGTCTGATCTTATACCGCAATGCACCGCATACCGGGCATGCATTCAAATTCTACTCCTCACCGCGGTAGAGGATGCAGTCATTAGGGCATGCATGTATCTTCTGCACCTCTAATCCTAGAGGGCAGAGAACCTTCTTTGCTTCATACGTACAATCAGGCAATTCGTTATCCTTTGGAAGCTTCTTCTTCATTATTTACAGTAGCTTCCCAAATCCCTTGTCAGATACACCATTCTCTGCCTTCCATTGCAGCAATTCCAGTGCGGTACCAAGCTTTGTGTTGCCATCTTCGCAATTTGGGTACAACCCTTTTTTGTGATCCTCTAACATGCGATCGAACTTCAACTTCTCCCTTTCACTTTCGCATCCTCTCTGTGCATCAACAATGACCCGGCGAAGATCATCATCGGGCACATCTGGTGCCTCTTGATCTTCAGCTTCCCCCGTTGCAGTATCACCGTATTCAGGGAACATAGCAAAGTTGTCATCATCCTCTTCTTCTTCGTTGTGTTCCATCATAACCCCTCTTTCTCCGTGCTTGGTCCAAACATTATAGTGTGGCATGAAACCCTTCTCAAGCAGGTGGAAGTGAAGGGTTTTCGAGTTAGAGTAATCCTTCGTATTCTCACAGACAGTACATGGACAATACATAAAACCATTCTGCTTGTTTGCCTCAGCCACATCGAGAAAATTATGCAGGCCCGTAATGTAGTCGGAGGTGCGTCGGTCACCGTACATCCATTGCCGGTTCATCTGCGTGCATTATATAATTAAGTATATCAAAAACCATTATAGAACATCATGAATAGAGAAATGACCAAATTAATACAAGTTCATCATCATATTAAAACCAAAGTACAGTAGTGATCAAAT
This sequence comes from Elymus sibiricus, assembly GCA_039707655.1. NCBI lineage: Eukaryota > Viridiplantae > Streptophyta > Magnoliopsida > Poales > Poaceae > Elymus > Elymus sibiricus. The sequence continues at coordinate 23,194,011 of CM077664.1, forward strand.
GTTATTACTGAAAAAATAAATACATAAAGTTCATACATAGTTCTCATAGAACAACATACAGCTCTCTAGAGCATCTAATTAAAACATACATTGAAACTAACATACAACTATGTAAAACATTTAAATGCAACAACAAATGTGATCAAAATCGCAACTAAGGTAACAATTGATCCAACAGCATAATGATACCAAGCCTCATTATCAATGGCATATTTTCTAATCTTTCTAATCTTCAAGTGCATTGCATCCATCTGGATCTTGTGTAGATCGACGACATCGGCAACTTGCAACTCCAATTTCATCTTCTCTTCTTCAACTCTTTTCAATTTTTCTTTCAAATAATTGTTTTCTTTTTCAACTAAATTTAACCTCTCGACAAGAGGGTCGGTTGGAATTTCCGGTTCACATACCTCCTAGATAAAGAGATCTATGTCAAGTTGGTCGGCATAATTGTCATAAACACTAAATGAAACAAATAGTTATAAAAGATAATATACCACATCCGAATCATAGACTGGACGACAGCCGACGGGGGCGGATACCAAAACCAAGGCACTATATAATAACAAACAATAATACAAGTAAGAAAATTATACAAGTAGCTATATAAATCATACAAGTAAGAATTTTTTCTTAAAAAAAAGATATGAACAAGAGGCTCACCACAGTGGTGCCGGCGACGAGATCGGCGCGGGCGATCGATGGCGGTGAGGACGGGGACGGGGACGGGATGGCACCCTACACATGTGCAAACTAAGAAGTTAATTTGAGCTCAAATTGTCATCTAAATCAAATAAACTCACACATACACTCCTCCACTAAAACCCACAAACCACACTACTTCTAGAGCATTTGAAATGAGTTAAACTAGTAGTGAGAGATGAAAGGATGAAGTTGCTAACCTTTTTAGAACACTTGGATAGTTGGTGCACCACCAAATCTAGACAAATCTTGGGGAAAATGGAGCTTGGAGGTCGAGCTTGGAGGAGGAACAAAGGAGAAAGCTTAAGTGTGGCTCCGGCATTTCATCGAACACCTCATGTGCATATATAGGCAAAAAATAGAGTAGCCCACACCTCCACCCTTCCACGGCCAAAAAACATAGGCGATGGGGGGGGCGTGGATATATATAGGCAAAACTTTAGTCCCGGTTTGTGTCTAAAACCGGGACTAATGGCCTACCCTTTAGTCCCGGTTCCAGACACCAACTGGGACTAAAGGGCAGCAACCCCTTTAGTCCCAGTTGGTGGATGGAACCGGGACTAAAGGTCCCAGCCGAACCGGGACTGATGCCTGCCGAGGCCCGGCCGGCGTCCTAGCCTCTTGAACCGGGACTGATGCTCCCATTAGTCCCGGTTCGTAACACGACCGGGACTAATGCTCTGATCTGGCCAGGACCAAAGCCCTGTTTTCTACTAGTGTTTGGTCGGCCATGTCTATTTGTTTTTATGAAATTGTCATTTTGGACATTTTATACAATTTTTACAACCAATTAAACAAATTAATGAAACATTGCACATTATTAGACAAGTAAGTCACATAGTTTACAACCAAATAAATAAAAATCACATAGTTTACAACCAAATGAATTTAAAATTATAGCAAATATATTGAAAGAAAAAGAGCAAATACAACTATTGGTTTTCTATGTGAGTCCACATATGCTCAACCAAATCATCTTGAAGTTGAATGTGAGTTGCCCGATCACGCATTTCATGATGAAATTGGACAAACTATGCAAATGTTGTCGCTCCACTCTCAGGCTCAACGTTTTCACCCTGGTAATCCCACCCTTGGTCATAGATGTTGTCATCACGCTCATCCTCTACGATCATGTTGTGCATGATCACACAAGCAGTCATCAACTCCCACATAGTCTCAGTGCTCCATGTTCTAGCAGGATGCCGAACAATAGCCCATCGAGATTGGAGCACACCAAAAGCACGCTCCACATCCTTCCTAGCACTCTCTTGTTCTTTGGCAAACCTAGCCGTCTTCTCTCCTTGGGGCTCAGAGGTTTTCTTCACAAACGTAGACCACTGAGGATAGATACCATCAGCTAGGTAGTATCCCTTGTTGTATTGGTGGCAATTGATCTCATAGTTGATCTCTGGGGAATTGCCTTCCGAAAGCCTCGAGAACACCGGAGAGCGTTGAAGCACGTTGATCTCATTGTGAGAACCTGCCATGCCGAAAAAAGAGTGCCAAATCCAGAGATCTTGTGATGCCACCACTTCAAGTATGACCGTGCAACCATCAACATGTCCCTTATATTGCCCCTGTCAAGCAAATGGACAGTTCTTCCACTCCCAGTGCATACAATCTATGCTTCCAAGCATCCCCGGAAAGCCTCTCGATTCATTGATTGATAACAACCGGGCTGTATCCGCGGCATTTGGTTCTCTCAAGTACTCCGGGCCAAACACTCTAACCACAGCTTTGTACAACCTCTACAATGACTCAAGGCATGTGGACTCACTCATGCATGCATACTCATCAACTAGATCACTGGGAACTCCGTATGCAAGCATCCGAACAGCTGCAATGCATATCTGATAAGAGGTGAAGCCAACCTTTCCAAGGGCATCATACTTGCATTTGAAGTAACCATCAGAACCCATCACTCCTTGCCGGATACGGTTGAACAATGGTCTCGCCATCCGGAAGCGTCGCCGGAAAAGCTTGGCAGGGAATAGTGTTTTTTTGCGATGGAAATAATCATGAAAGATTAGGACATGGCCGTTTTCTCTGTTATGGTTCAACCCAGGTGCATGGCACGGTATCGATCCCCTAAACAATGGTTGCTGCCTCGAAATGTGCTCGTTGACGAGAAGTGTAGCAACCACGACATCACTCTCATCACCGGACGATTCTTCGGACGACGATGAACATATGATGCTATTGTACAAAAACTCATCCGAACTATCCACCATGATCCTTCCAAGTGATGTGAATCCATACCTCACTAGACAACGACGGGCGTGGACGAGTCTCGGCCAGGTAAACGGCCGAACAAATTGTGGGCGGGCATGGATGAGTCTCGGCCGGTGAAGGGCCCCGTCCTTTGCCCGTTCAGGCAGCAGGGCTGGCGAACCCCACGTCCTCCGGCGGAGACCATGGAGGTGGCGGCGGTGTGCTGACGGGCGGCAACGACTCTGGGTAGGGTGCGGGCTGCGATCTGCACCGATGGCGCCAAGAAGCGGAACTAACACCGATGGACGTGGATGCGGCGGCGGCGGATGGATGGGGGCACCGGGGGTGGCAAAGAGGCTGGAAGCTGTGTGGCGGTGGCGAGGGTGACGAGGCCGGGGAGGTGGAACTCGTTTTGGGGCGGCGGGGGGGGGGGGGGGGGAGGGGGGCTGGCCTGTGTGTCCACGCCAGGCGGGCCAGGCGAGGACAAGGGGAGGACACCGCGGGCGTCCGCGGCGTGTCCGGGCGGGCGTAAACCCGGCCCAAATTTGGGCCGGAAATGGGTCGAAGCGGACAAGAAAATGGACATCCATCCGTTTGCGTCCGTGCGCTGGGCCGTGTTTTTTGTCCGCGCGGACCCAAATGGACGCGGGCGGACAAAATCCGTCGGCCCGTTGGAGTTGCCATAAGGTCATCACCAAGTGGCAAGCTGATGTCCTGCAAGTGCACAGGGCTGTTGTAGCACTTTCGTGATAAGTAAAGTGTCGAACCCACAGGTGAAAGTGCAAGTTATCGACCAGAGGGGGGGTGAATGGGAGATTTTAACAAATTCTTCAAAGAAGCGAATTCTTCAAAGAATAACAGTACAAAGAAATACACAGCGGAAGGTAAACTAAGCTAAGTATGCAATTCAGGATGAGGACAAAGTCATCAGAACAGAACTAAGCAGGCATACTAGATAGCAGAATATGTAAAACAGACGCACATACAGACAGACGCACTTAAGAATAGCAAAACAAAAGACACAACAGAGCATGATGAAATATGAAAGTCTTCAGTCAAAGTCTTCAGAGAGAGGGAGACAAATTCTTCAACACAGAATTACTGAAAGTAAGGAGTTGAGGAATTTGAACTAGGGTAGCTCGGTGAAGACAATGAATTTGTTCGACCAGTTCCAGTTGCTGTGACAACTGTACGTCTGGTTGGAGAGGCTTGAGATCGGCGCGGGCGATCGATGGCGGTGAGGACGGGGACGGGGACGGGATGGCACCCTACACATGTGCAAACTAAGAAGTTAATTTGAGCTCAAATTGTCATCTAAATCAAATAAACTCACACATACACTCCTCCACTAAAACCCACAAACCACACTACTTCTAGAGCATTTGAAATGAGTTAAACTAGTAGTGAGAGATGAAAGGATGAAGTTGCTAACCTTTTTAGAACACTTGGATAGTTGGTGCACCACCAAATCTAGACAAATCTTGGGGAAAATGGAGCTTGGAGGTCGAGCTTGGAGGAGGAACAAAGGAGAAAGCTTAAGTGTGGCTCCGGCATTTCATCGAACACCTCATGTGCATATATAGGCAAAAAATAGAGTAGCCCACACCTCCACCCTTCCACGGCCAAAAAACATAGGCGATGGGGGGGGCGTGGATATATATAGGCAAAACTTTAGTCCCGGTTTGTGTCTAAAACCGGGACTAATGGCCTACCCTTTAGTCCCGGTTCCAGACACCAACTGGGACTAAAGGGCAGCAACCCCTTTAGTCCCAGTTGGTGGATGGAACCGGGACTAAAGGTCCCAGCCGAACCGGGACTGATGCCTGCCGAGGCCCGGCCGGCGTCCTAGCCTCTTGAACCGGGACTGATGCTCCCATTAGTCCCGGTTCGTAACACGACCGGGACTAATGCTCTGATCTGGCCAGGACCAAAGCCCTGTTTTCTACTAGTGTTTGGTCGGCCATGTCTATTTGTTTTTATGAAATTGTCATTTTGGACATTTTATACAATTTTTACAACCAATTAAACAAATTAATGAAACATTGCACATTATTAGACAAGTAAGTCACATAGTTTACAACCAAATAAATAAAAATCACATAGTTTACAACCAAATGAATTTAAAATTATAGCAAATATATTGAAAGAAAAAGAGCAAATACAACTATTGGTTTTCTATGTGAGTCCACATATGCTCAACCAAATCATCTTGAAGTTGAATGTGAGTTGCCCGATCACGCATTTCATGATGAAATTGGACAAACTATGCAAATGTTGTCGCTCCACTCTCAGGCTCAACGTTTTCACCCTGGTAATCCCACCCTTGGTCATAGATGTTGTCATCACGCTCATCCTCTACGATCATGTTGTGCATGATCACACAAGCAGTCATCAACTCCCACATAGTCTCAGTGCTCCATGTTCTAGCAGGATGCCGAACAATAGCCCATCGAGATTGGAGCACACCAAAAGCACGCTCCACATCCTTCCTAGCACTCTCTTGTTCTTTGGCAAACCTAGCCGTCTTCTCTCCTTGGGGCTCAGAGGTTTTCTTCACAAACGTAGACCACTGAGGATAGATACCATCAGCTAGGTAGTATCCCTTGTTGTATTGGTGGCAATTGATCTCATAGTTGATCTCTGGGGAATTGCCTTCCGAAAGCCTCGAGAACACCGGAGAGCGTTGAAGCACGTTGATCTCATTGTGAGAACCTGCCATGCCGAAAAAAGAGTGCCAAATCCAGAGATCTTGTGATGCCACCACTTCAAGTATGACCGTGCAACCATCAACATGTCCCTTATATTGCCCCTGTCAAGCAAATGGACAGTTCTTCCACTCCCAGTGCATACAATCTATGCTTCCAAGCATCCCCGGAAAGCCTCTCGATTCATTGATTGATAACAACCGGGCTGTATCCGCGGCATTTGGTTCTCTCAAGTACTCCGGGCCAAACACTCTAACCACAGCTTTGTACAACCTCTACAATGACTCAAGGCATGTGGACTCACTCATGCATGCATACTCATCAACTAGATCACTGGGAACTCCGTATGCAAGCATCCGAACAGCTGCAATGCATATCTGATAAGAGGTGAAGCCAACCTTTCCAAGGGCATCATACTTGCATTTGAAGTAACCATCAGAACCCATCACTCCTTGCCGGATACGGTTGAACAATGGTCTCGCCATCCGGAAGCGTCGCCGGAAAAGCTTGGCAGGGAATAGTGTTTTTTTGCGATGGAAATAATCATGAAAGATTAGGACATGGCCGTTTTCTCTGTTATGGTTCAACCCAGGTGCATGGCACGGTATCGATCCCCTAAACAATGGTTGCTGCCTCGAAATGTGCTCGTTGACGAGAAGTGTAGCAACCACGACATCACTCTCATCACCGGACGATTCTTCGGACGACGATGAACATATGATGCTATTGTACAAAAACTCATCCGAACTATCCACCATGATCCTTCCAAGTGATGTGAATCCATACCTCACTAGACAACGACGGGCGTGGACGAGTCTCGGCCAGGTAAACGGCCGAACAAATTGTGGGCGGGCATGGATGAGTCTCGGCCGGTGAAGGGCCCCGTCCTTTGCCCGTTCAGGCAGCAGGGCTGGCGAACCCCACGTCCTCCGGCGGAGACCATGGAGGTGGCGGCGGTGTGCTGACGGGCGGCAACGACTCTGGGTAGGGTGCGGGCTGCGATCTGCACCGATGGCGCCAAGAAGCGGAACTAACACCGATGGACGTGGATGCGGCGGCGGCGGATGGATGGGGGCACCGGGGGTGGCAAAGAGGCTGGAAGCTGTGTGGCGGTGGCGAGGGTGACGAGGCCGGGGAGGTGGAACTCGTTTTGGGGCGGCGGGGGGGGGGGGGAGGGGGGCTGGCCTGTGTGTCCACGCCAGGCGGGCCAGGCGAGGACAAGGGGAGGACACCGCGGGCGTCCGCGGCGTGTCCGGGCGGGCGTAAACCCGGCCCAAATTTGGGCCGGAAATGGGTCGAAGCGGACAAGAAAATGGACATCCATCCGTTTGCGTCCGTGCGCTGGGCCGTGTTTTTTGTCCGCGCGGACCCAAATGGACGCGGGCGGACAAAATCCGTCGGCCCGTTGGAGTTGCCATAAGGTCATCACCAAGTGGCAAGCTGATGTCCTGCAAGTGCACAGGGCTGTTGTAGCACTTTCGTGATAAGTAAAGTGTCGAACCCACAGGTGAAAGTGCAAGTTATCGACCAGAGGGGGGGTGAATGGGAGATTTTAACAAATTCTTCAAAGAAGCGAATTCTTCAAAGAATAACAGTACAAAGAAATACACAGCGGAAGGTAAACTAAGCTAAGTATGCAATTCAGGATGAGGACAAAGTCATCAGAACAGAACTAAGCAGGCATACTAGATAGCAGAATATGTAAAACAGACGCACATACAGACAGACGCACTTAAGAATAGCAAAACAAAAGACACAACAGAGCATGATGAAATATGAAAGTCTTCAGTCAAAGTCTTCAGAGAGAGGGAGACAAATTCTTCAACACAGAATTACTGAAAGTAAGGAGTTGAGGAATTTGAACTAGGGTAGCTCGGTGAAGACAATGAATTTGTTCGACCAGTTCCAGTTGCTGTGACAACTGTACGTCTGGTTGGAGAGGCTTGAGATTTAACTCAGAAGACACTTAGTCTTCACCTTATTCTCCTTGAGCTGAGGTCACTTAGACCTCGCCCAATCACTCGTGGTAAGTCTTCAAGGTAGACTTCCAAAACCTTCACAGACTCATTCTATGGCACACCATAATTTCTTCTTGGATACTCAGAACATGACGCCTAACCATCTGGAGGATCACAGTCTTCAAAGGTAACAAGCGTTGGATCACACAGGACACACTCTTAAGTGATGCTCAATCACTTTGGTTTTGGGTGTTTGGGTTTTTCCTCACTTAGGATTCTCTCAAGTTCTTCGGAGGGTGGGTTGCTCTAGATGACACTTGTCATACAATCACTAAGAGCAGCCGGCCAACAAATGGTGGAGGGGGCGGCTATTTATAGCCAGGGGCAACCCGACATGATTTGACCATCATGCCCTTCGGACACGATCGTTGTCAGGATAAGGATCCACTCAACAGCTGGCACTCTGCTACTTGTAGCTTGCGTTGGTATTTTCCCCGAAGAGGAAGGGATGATGCAGCATAGTAGAGATAAGTATTTCCCTCGATTATGAAACCAAGGTTATCGAACCAGTAGGAGAATCACACAACACCTCGTTAGCAGCACCTGCACACAAACAACAAATCCTTGCACCCAACGCAAACAAGGGGTTGTCAATCCCTTGGCGGTAAGATTGCAAGATTAAATTGTATTTGATAGATTGAAATAAAAATACAAAATAAAATAAGTAAAAGAAAATTGCAGCAATATTTTTAGGGTTTTAGTAATATGATTTTCGTAGACCCGGGGGCCATAGGTTTCACTAGAGGCTTCTCTTGAGAAAATAGCATACGGTGGGTAGATAAATTACTGTTGGGCAATTGATAGAAAAGCAAATAATCTTGACGATATCCAAGGCATTGATCAGAGAAGAAATACGAGGCTATAATAATCATGCATAAAAGAGATCAGAAAAGACTCAAATAATTTCATGGATAATCTGATCATAAACTCACAATTCATCGGATCCCAACAAACACACCGCAAAAAGAGATTACATCGGATAGATCTCCAAGAACATCAAGGAGAACATTGTATTGAAGATCAAAAAGAGAGAGGAAGCCATCTAGCTATTGCCTATGGACCCGTAGGTCTGTGGTAAACTACTCACGCATCATCGGAAGGGCAGCCAGGTTGATGTAGAGCCCCTCCCTGATCGATTCCCCCTCCGGCAGATTACCGGAGAAGGACCCCAGATGGGATCTCTCTGGAACAGAAACTTGTGGCGGCGGAAAAAGTATTTCGTGGACTCCCCTGAGGGTTTTTGATTTTTCTGGAATTTATAGTGCTGGAATTAGGTCAAACGGAGCTTGGTGGGCCTTACGAGGCACCAGGGCGCGCCTGCCCCCCCAGGCGCGCCCTGGTGGCTCGTGGGCCCCACCAGGGTCTTCTGGCCTCCTCCCGAAGCTTCTAGTGTTCTTCTGGTCCAATAAAAAATCTCCAAAAAGTTTCACTGTATTTGGACTTCGTTTGATATTGATTTTCTATGAAACAAAAACAGGGCAGAAAACAGCAACTGGCATTGGCACTAGGTTAATAGGTTAGTCTCCAAAAATGATATAAAATTGATGTAAATGATTATAAAAACATCCAAGATTGATATTATAACAGCATGGAACAATCAAAAATTATAGATACGTTGGAGACGTATCAGAATCCCCAAGCTTAATTCCTGCTCGTCCTCGAGTAGGTAAATGATAAAAACAGAATTTTTGATGTGGAATGCTGCCTAACATATTCATCACATATTTCTTTTCTTTTGTAGCATGGTTATTGGACTTGTATGATTCAAAGCAATAGTCTATAGTTTGACATGAAAACATAAATACTCAAGCATGCTAACAAGCAACCATGTCTTATAAAATATCAACGCTAAAGAAAGTTATCCCTAGCCCATTATGCTAAATCATTGATCCATTCATGAAACACACTCGAATATTAGCTACATCCAATGCACAAGTATGACAATAGTGCTCTCTAGTTGGTGCTTTTGTAAGAGAAGATGGAGACTCAAATAAAAATAAAAATTGCATAAAAGTAAATAGATAGGCCCTTCGTAGAGGGAAGTAGAGATTTGTCAAATGTGCCACAGCTCAAAGCTAAAATTAAAGAGATAGAAAATATTTTGAGAGGCATGCTTTTCCTGTCAACGAAAACGACCGAGAATTCCCATTATCTTCCATGCTAGACACATCATAGGTGGTTCCCAAATAGAAAGTAAAGTTCATTTCCTTTCCACCAATTCTTTCACAATCCATGGCTAGCCGTATCCACGAGTGCCCTCCATACCATCACATTCCATGGAATTTTGTTGTTATTAATTTGATTCATGTGGGACTGGGCATCCCACTTACCAACCATTCTCTCGTGCAATGACAAGTGAATAAACACTCATCGTGAGAATAACACACCTAGCATGGAAAATAATGGCCACCCCCTGCCGCTTCGTGAGTGGTACGGGCACACAAAACGAGAAAAAATATTTTGAAATTTAGAGTTGGCACACGCAAATTTACTTAGAACGGCATTGAAATACCGCATATAGGTAGATATAGTGGACTCATAAGGCAAAACTGGGTTTAAGGATTTTGGATGCACAAGCAGTATTTCCGCTTAGTACAAATGAAGGCTAGCAAAAGATTGAGAAGCAACCAACCAAAAAAATGCAAACGGTCATAAACATGCATTAAACATAACTGACACTGAATAATGCACCATAAGTAGGATGTAACTTCATTGCATAACTATTAACTTAATGTGCATGCATAGGGAATCACAAACCTTAACACTAATATTCTTACTAAATCACAATTACTCACAAACATGGCATCACATATTATCATTTCCATATCACAAAACTATTGCAAGGAATCACACTCATCATATCCAATGATCTATATGAAAGTTTTTATCTATATCCCTCTTGAATATTCATCACTTTGGGACCAATTGCATAACATGTGCAAATTACCGTTACTATCATCATCTCTCAAAAAGATTTAAGTGAAGCATGAGAGTGCAAATATTTCTTCAAAATTTCAATCTTAACAATTCTCAAAATAATATAAGTGAAGCATGAGAATTCATTTCTTCAAAATTTCAATCAAGTCAATTCTCAAAATGATATGAGTGAAGCATGAGAATTCATTTCTTCAAAATTTTAATCAATTCTCCAAATAATATAAGTGAAGCATGAGAGTTTATTTCTTCAAAATTTTAATCAACTATCAAAATAATATAAGTGAAGCATGAGATTTTATTTCTTCAAAATATAGCCACCACCGTGCTCAAAAAGATTTAAGTGAAGCACTAGAGCAACTGCCTAGCTCAAAAAATTTAAGTGAAGCACATAGAGTATTATACCAAATTATGATAACGTGTGGCTCTCTCAAGATAGGTGTGTCCAGTAGGGATGATTGTGACAAATTACAAAGTAAACAATGCAAAGACTCATATCATACAAGACGTTCCAAGCAAAACACATATCATGTGACGAATAAAAATATAGCTCCAAGTAAAATTACCGATGGTTGTTAGAAGAAAGAGGGGATGCCTTCCGGGGCATCCCCAAGCTTAGATGCTTGAGTCTTCCTAGAATATTACCTTGGGGTGCCTCGGGCATCCCCAAGCTTAGACTTTTGCTACTCCTTATTCCTTCATCCATCGTGATCTCACCCAAAACTTGAAAACTTCAATCACACAAAACTTAACAAAACCTTTGTGAGATCCGTTAGTATAACAAAATAAATCACTACTATAAGTACTGTTGCAAACCCATTCATATTTTATTTTTGCATTATACCTACTGTACTCTAACTTCACATTGGCTTATACCCCCCGATACAATCCATAGATTCATCAAAACAAGCAAGTAGTGCATCAAAAACAGAATCTATCAAAAACAGAGCAGTCTGTAGCAATCTATTTAAAAGTCATACTTCTGTAACTCCAAAAATTCTGAAAAATTAGGAAAACGTGGGCAATTCATATACCAATACTGTGTAAAAATTTCAGATTTTTTCGACACTCCAGTACAGAACCAAAATTTCTGCACTGGATGCAAAACTTTATGTTTTCCAAACAGCATCAATTATACTATCTTCCAAATCATCCCAAAGGTATTACTTGGCACAAACACTAATTAAAAACACAAAAACACCATCATACCAGTATAATGACAGTAAAAACACACCATAACAGAAACTTATAACAAAAAATTATTTTATTCATTGGGTTGCCTCCCAACAAGCGCTATTGTTTTATGCCCCTAGCTAGGCATAATGCATAGTTTCAAGTGTTGTCATCTTTAGTTTTGATGATCTTAGCGGGAGTTTTCTCAACACCGGTAGGTTCTTTACGCTTCCCATTATTCTCAGAAAAGAGGCAATTTTAAGATCCAAAATATCCAATCGCTTATTGCATAAAGAAATCAAAGTATTCGTGCGATTGAGATTCCCACTAATATTTTTAAGAGGCTCATTAGACTTTTGCAACTCAACCAAATTTTTCTGCATATCACCTAATTTGTCTAATATTTGAGCCCCCTCTTGAGTAAAATCAAAACCCCTTTGTGATGGAGGAATACCCAATATGCCTTCTATTATTTCATAGGCGGTATTGGCCTCACTCTCGATAAAATTCCCTTTTGTGGCAAAATCCAAAAGTTGTCTATGATGCAAGGTTAAGCCTATATAGAAATTGTGAAGCAAAATTTTTAAATCCCCTTTTATAGAGCAAACACGGTAGGATTCCATCAACCTATACCAAGCATCTTTAAGATTTTCTCCTTGTCTCTGTTTGAAGTAAAGCACTTCAAAATCCGGGGACAAAGGAGGGATAGTAGCAATAGTCATGATGATAAAACGAGCAAGCAAACAAACAAACGAGAAAATGGCAAAAAGGCAAACGGAAAATATTTTTGTATTTTTGTAAAAACGTTTTAGAAGTGGGGGAGATGAAAATGAGAGGCAAATGGCAAATAAAGTAAATGCAAGAAGATCAGTGTTTGTGCAAAGGTACTTGATAGATGTTGATGATGTCTCCCCGGCAACGGCGCCAGAAATTCTTCCTGCTACTTGTAGCTTGCGTTGGTATTTTCCCCAAAGAGGAAGGGATAATGCAGCACAGTAGAGATAAGTATTTCCCTCGATTATGAAACCAAGGTTATTGCACTAGTAGGAGAATCACACAACACCTCGTTAGCAGCATCTGCACACAAACAACAAATCCTTGGACCCAACGCAAACAAGGGGTTGTCAATCCCTTGGTGGTAAGATTGCAATATTAAATTGTATTTGATAGATTGATAGATTGAAATAAAAATACAAAATAAAATAAGTAAAAGAAAATTGCAGCAAAATTTTAGGGTTTCAGTAATATGCTTTTGATAGACCCGGGGGCCATAGGTTTCACTAGAGGCTTCTCTCGAGAAAATAGCATACAGTGGGTAGACAAATTACTGTTGGGCAATTGATAGAAAAGCAAATAATCATGACGATATCCAAGGCAATGATCATGTATATAGGCATCACGTCCAAGATTAGTAGACCGACTCCTGCCTGCATCTACTACTATTACTCCACACATCGACCGCTATCCAGCATGCATCTAGTGTATTAAGTCCATAAGAACGGAGTAATGCCTTAAGAACGATGACATGATGTAGACAAGACAAACTCACGAATTAATAAACCCAATGAATAGATCCCATCTTGTTACCATTAGTAGCAATGATACATACGTGTCATGTCCCTTTCTGTCACTGGGATTGAGCACCGCAAGATCGAACCCACTACAAAGCACCTCTTCCCATGGCAAGATAAATCAACTTAGTTGGCAAAACCAAATCAATAGTTCGAAGAAGAAATACGAGGCTATAATAATCACGCATAAAAGAGATCAGAAAAGACTCAAATAAATTCATGGATAATCTGATCATAAACTGACAATTCATCGGATCCCAACAAACACACCGCAAAAAGTGATTACATCGGATAGATCTCCAAGAACATCAAGGGGAACATTGTATTGAAGATCAAAAAGAGAGAAGAAGCCATCTAACTACTGCCTATGGACCCGTAGGTCTGTGGTAAACTACTCCCGCATCATCGGAAGGGCAGCAAGGTTGATGTAGAGCCCCTCCGTGATCGATCCCCCCTCCGGCAGATTACCGGAGAAGGACCCCAGATGGGATCTCTCTGGAAAAGAAACTTGCGGCGGCGGAAAAAGTATTTCGTGGACTCCCTTGAGGGTTTCTGATTTTTCTGGAATTTATAGTGCCGGAATTAGGTCAAACGGAGCTTGGTGGGCCCCACAAGGCACCAGGGCGTACCTGTCCCCCCCAGGCGCGCCCTGGTGGCTCGTGGGCCCCACCAGGGTCTTCTGGCCTCCTCATGAAGCTTCTAGTGTTCTTCTGGTCCAATAAAAAATCTCCAAAAAGTTTCACTGTATTTGGACTTCGTTTGATATTGATTTTCTATGAAACAAAAATAGGGCAGAAAACAGCAACTGGCACTGGGCACTAGGTTAATAGGTTAGACTCCAAAAATGATATAAAATTGCCGTAAATGATTATAAAAACATCCAGGATTGGTATTATAACAGCATGGAACAATCAAAAATTATAGATACGTTGGAGACGTATCAGCATCCCCAAGCTTAATTCCTGCTCGTGCTCGAGTAGGTAAATGATAAAAACAGAATTTTTGATGTGGAATGCTGCCTAACATATTCATCACATATTTCTTTTCTTTTGTAGCATGGACATTGGACTTGTATGATTCAAAGCAATAGTCTATAATTTGACATGAAAACATAAATACTCAAGCGTGCTAACAAGCAACCATGTCTTTCAAAATATCAACGCTAAAGAAAGTTATCCCTAGCCCATTATGCTCAATCATTGATCCATTCATGAAACCCACTCAAATATTAGCTACATCCAATGCACAAGTATGACAATAGTGCTCTCTAGTTGGTGCTTTTGTAAGAGAAGATGGAGACTCAAATAAAAATAAAAATTGCATAAATGTAAATAGATAGGCCCTTCGCAGAGGGAAGCAGAGATTTGTCAAATGTGCCAGAGCTCAAAGCTGAAATTAAAGAGATAAAAATATTTTGAGAGGTATGCTTTTCCTGTCAACGAAAACGACCGAGAATTCCCATTATCTTCCATGCTAGACACATCATAGGTGGTTCCCAAACAGAAAGTAAAGTTCATTTCCTTTCCACCAATTCTTTCACAATCCATGGCTAGCCGTATCCATGGGTGCCCTCCATACCATCACATTCCAAGGAATTTTGTTGTTATTAATTTGATTCATGTGGGACCGGGCATCCCAATTACCAACCATTCTCTCGTGCAATGACAAGTGAATAAACACTCATCGTGAGAATAACACACCTAGCATGGAAAATAATGGCCACCCCCTGCCGCTTCATGAGCGGTATGGGCACACAAAATGAGAAAAATTATTTTGAAATTTAGAGTTGGCACATGCAAATTTACTTAGAACGGCATTGAAATACCGCATATAGGTAGATATAGTGGACTCATAAGGCAAAACTGGGTTTAAGGATTTTGGATGCACAAGCAGTATTTCCACTTAGTACAAATGAAGGCTAGCAAAAGATTGAGAAGCAACCAACCAAAAAACGAAAACGGTCATAAACATGCGTTGAACATAACTAACACCGAATAATGCACCATAAGTAGGATATAACTTCACTGCATAACTATTGACTTAACGTGCATGCATAGGGAATCACAAACCTTAACACTAATATTCTTACTAAATCATAATTACTCACTAACATGGCATCACATATTATCATTTCCATATCACAAAACTATTGCAAGGAATCACACTCATCATATCCAATGATCTATATGAAAGTTTTTATCTATATCCCTCTTGAATATTCATCACTTTGGGACCAATTGCATAACATGTGCAAATTATCGTTACTATCATCATCTCTCAAAAAGATTTAAGTGAAGCATGAGAGTGCAAATATTTCTACAAAATTTCAATCTTAACAATTCTCAAAATAATATAAGTGAAGCATGAGAATTCATTTCTTCAAAATTTCAATCTTATCAATTCTCAAAATAATATAAGTGAGCATGAGAATTTATTTCTTCAAAAAAATTAGTCAACTCTCAAAATAATATAAGTGAAGCATGAGAGTTTATTTCTTCAAAATATAGCCACCACCATGCTCAAAAAGATTTAAGTGAAGCACTAGAGCAACTGCCTAGCTCAAAAAATTTAAGTGAAGCACATAGAGTATTCTAACAAATTATGATAACGTGTGGCTCTCTCAAGATAGGTGTGTCCAGTAGGGATGATTGTGACAAACTAAAAAGAAAACAAAGTAAAGACTCATATCATACAAGACGCTCCAAGCAAAACACATATCATGTGACGAATAAAAATATAGCTCCAAGTAAAATTACCGATGGTTGTTAGAAGAAACAGGGGATGCCTTCCGAGGCATCCCCAAGCTTAGACGCTTCAGTCTTCCTAGAATATTACCTTGGGGTGCCTCGGGCATCCCCAAGCTTAGGCTTTTGCTACTCCTTATTCCTTCATCCATCGTGATCTCACCCAAAACTTGAAAACTTCAATCACACAAAACTTAACAAAACCTTCGTGAGATCCGTTAGTATAACAAAATAAATCACTACTATAAGTACTGTTGCAAACCCATTCATATTTTATTTTTGCATTATACCTACTGTACTCTAACTTCACCATGGCTTATACCCCCCGATACAATTCATAGATTCATCAAAACAAGCAAGTAGTGCATCAAAAACAGAATCTGTCAAAACCAGAACAGCCTGTAGTAATCTATTTAAAAGCCATACTTATGCAACTCCAAAAATTCTGAAAAATTAGGACAACGTGGGAAATTCATGTACTAATACTGTGTAAAAATTTCAGATTTTTTTGACGCTCCAGTACTTTACCAAAATTTCTGCACTGGACGCAAAACTTTCTGTTTTCCAAACAGCATCAATTATACTATCTTCCAAATCATCCCAAAGGTATCTTGGCACAAACACTAATTAAAAACATAAAAACACCATCATACCAGTAGCATGACAGTGGAAACACACAATAACAGAAACTTATAACAAAAATTTATTTTATTCATTGGGTTGCCTCCCCACAAGCTCTTTCTTTATAGCCATTAAGATAGGCTTTGAGATTTCAACGATGCTCACATGAAAGATAATAAATGAAACACAAGAGAGCATCATGATACATGTGACAAACACATTTAAGTCTAACATACTTCCTATGCATAGGTATTTTATAAGCAAACAAATTATCAAGGCAAGCAATTTCTAGCATATGCAAAGGAGAAGAGTAAAACATTGATGATTTCAACATAACAAGAGGTAATTTAGTAACATGAAAATTTCCACAACCATATTTTCCTCTCTCATAATAATTACATGTAGGATCATACTCAAATTCAATAATATAGCTATCATATAAAATATTCTCATCATGATCCACATGCATAAAAAATTTATTATCTTCCAAAATAGTGGGATTATCATCAACGAAAGTTATGACCTCTCCAAACCCACTTTTATCAAAAATTTCATAAGATTGATAATTCTCCAAAGTAGTGGGATCATTATTACCTAAAGTTGACGCTCTTCCAAACCCACTTTTAATAATGTTGCAAATTTTATTATCAATAACATATTCATCATGAGGCTTAAATAAATTTTCAAGGTCATAAAAAGCATTATCACCCCAATCATGATCATTGCAATAAGTAGTGGACATGAAAAAATTATCATCCCCAAGCTTGTGGTTTTGCATATCATTAACACAATTGACACTTATAGAATTTATAGTAACATTATTGCAATCATGCTTTTCATTCAAGGGGCTATCAAGTATGGGTGTTACAGCAATAATTTCATTTTTAACATAAGGAACTATAGCAAGTTCATCTCTACAAGCATCTTTAATATTGGCATCATGGCCACAAGAATAACAAGCATCATGTTCATCAAGAGGGGATATTTCAATCGAATCATCAGAATCATGATTATCTATAGATTCATGTGTATCATTATTCTCTTCCAAAGCAGTAGACATTTTCTCAATAAATTCACTAACATAGGCATTAGATGCATAACTTTCATTGCAATACTTAAGTATGGCAAATTTTTCAGATTTTTGGAAAGTAGTATCATACTTTTCAATCAAAGAAGCAACTTCATAAGCACCCTTAAAAGCAAGAAATTCTTCAATTTGTTCGATATCATAGTAACTATAAACACCTTTTTCATAAGAAGATAAGATTTCATTATCATTGAACTCGCATAGGTAGGGAAGGTGTTTTTTAGGGTTCTTAGAGCAACAAGTAAAATCATAAATTTCACATAGATTCCGAGCATAACATAGCACACAATTTATTTGACGCCATAAGAGTCTCCCTTTTTCAGACAAATGGTGACGCACAAAATGAGCATGCTCCTTTAAAGATCTTCCCTCAACCAAACTAGTTGGGGTTTCAGCACGAACAATAATGGATCGAAGACGGCCCACGTAGTAAACTTTAAGTGAATCCATATCAATAGATTTTTAGCAAGCGAAGATGCAAGCAAATAGAAGGCTCATGGCAACACAAGCAAAGATGGCAAACAAGCAAAAAGGCAAACAGACAAACGGAAAATATTTTTATATTTTTCTAAAAATGTTTTAGAAGTGGGGGAGATGAAAATGAGAGGCAAATGGCAAATAAAGTAAATGCAAGGAGATGAGAGTTTGTGCAAAGGTACTTGATAGATGTTGATGATGTCTCCCCGGCAACGGCGCCAGAAATTCTTCCTGCTACTTGTAGCTTGCGTTGGTATTTTCCCCGAAGAAGAAGGGATGATGCAGCACAGTAGAGATAAGTATTTTCCTCGATTATGAAACCAAGGTTATCGAACTAGTAGGAGAATCACACAACTCCTCGTTAGCAGCACCTGCACACAAACAACAAATCCTTGCACCCAACGCAAACAAGGGGTTGTCAATCCCTTGGCGGTAAGATTGCAAGATTAAATTGTATTTGATAGATTGATAGATTGAAATAAAAACACAAAATAAAATAAGTAAAATAAAATTGCAGCAATATTTTGAGGCTTTTAGTAATATGATTTTGATAGACCCGGGGGCCATAGGTTTCACTAGAGGCTTCTCTCGAGAAAATAGCATACGGTGGTTAGACAAATTACTGTTGGGCAATTGATAGAAAAGCAAATAATCATGATGATATCCAAGGCAATGATCATGTATATAGGCATCACGTCCAAGATTACTAGACCGACTCCTGCCTGCATCTACTACTATTACTCCACACATCGACCGCTATCCAGCATGCATCTAGTGTATTAAGTCCATAAGAACGGAGTAATGCCTTAAGAACGATGACATGATGTAGACAAGATAAACTCACGAATTAATAAACCCAATGAATAGATCCCATCTTTTTACCCTTAGTAGCAATGATACATACGTGTCATGTCCCTTTCTGTCACTGGGATTGAGCACCGTAGGATCGAACCCACTACAAAGCACCTCTTCCCATGGCAAGATAAATAAACTTAGTTGGCCAAACGAAATCAATAGATCGGAGAAGAAATACGTGGCTATAATAATCATGCATAAAAGAGATCAGAAAAGACTCAAATAAATTCATGGATAATCTGATCATAAACTCACAATTCATCGGATCCCAACAAACACACCGCAAAAAGAGATTACATCGGATAGATCTCCAAGAACATCAAGGAGAACATTGTATTGAAGATCAAAAAGATAGAAGAAGCCATCTAGCTACTGCCTATGGACCCGTAGGTCTGTGGTAAAGTACTCACGCATCATCGGAAGGGCAACAAGGTTGATGTAGAGCCCCTCCGTGATCGATTCCCCCTCCGGCAGATTACCGGAGAAGGACCCCAGATGTGATCTCTCTGGAACAGAAACTTGCGGCGGCGGAAAAAGCATTTCATGGACTCCCCCAAGGGTTTCTGATTTTTCTGGAATTTATAGTGCTGGAATTAGGTCAAACGGAGCTGGGGTGGGCCCATGAGGTACCCGGGCGCGCCACCCCCCTGGGGCGCGCCCTGGTGCCTCATGGCCCACCTCTTCATCTTCTGGCCCTCTCCCAAAGCTTCTAGCGTTTATCTTCTCCAATAAAAAATCTCCAAAAAGTTTCACTGCATTTGGATTTCGTTTGATATTGATTTTCTGTGAAACAAAAATAGGGCAGAAAACAGCAACTGGCACTGGGCACTAGGTTAATAGGTTAGTCTCCAAAAATGATATAAAATTGCTGTAAATGATTATAAAAACATCCAAGATTGATATTATAACAGCATGGAACAATCAAAAATTATTGATACGTTGGAGACGTATCACACTCGCACAGCAACGGTCGGAAATTTAAACTCTCATTTTCCTCATGGTAGGAGAATCACACTGACGATTTCCTAACTCTTCAGTCAGCCAATTTCATCAACGACCAGAAGAACATCGTCTCTGTCACTGAAGAATTCGACTTCACTGCAAGAGATTTCCAAAGTCTTCACTCGAAGAAATAGGTAGGTTGAGCATCACTCCGGAAATTTGCCTATGTATCACCTAGACACCCTTTAACAGTACGGTGTTCCCTATGACTCAAAATGACCGAAAAGAAACTATGGAAGACAAAGTCTTCACTTCAATTTCTTCAAAGGGCGCACCAATTTCTTCAATGTAAACATACATTTTTAGGGGTCGTCTTTCACGGTTAAACCAAATCTTCAGGGACTTATCTCCTATGTACACTCACAAACACATTAGTCCCTTAACCCATTTGTCTTCAATACTCCAAAACCATAAAGGGGGGACTAGATGCATTTACAACAGGGAGCGAAAAGGAAGGCACTACAAACCTCGCAACTACGCTATCACTTACGCAGTTCCGTACGCACCCAAACCGTAGTTTGGAAATAGTGTACTCTATAAGTTGCTTGGGGAAAAGAGTAAAAAGGGTTTTATCTAAACTACAAACGAAAAGGTTAAAACAGGAATTAAAAGGCACTAAGTTAGTAGAGACGGTGCTTGAGCAGTAAAGCGTTCTCGAGGGTTCCGAAATCATCACTACTAATATGCACTTTATATCTCCAATCCACTCTTCACGTGCATAAGTGGGCGGTTCCTGGTACAGAACATGTTCTACTCTAGGTAGACTTCATGCCACATACGCCATCAACCATAGTTTCCCCATGCCGGTTATCACATACGGTTAATTAAGGGTTTCCCCGTGGACATAGCCCGATGCGGGTTTTCCTGTCACTCCCCTATCAATTGCAAAGACGCGGAATCGAGGATTTTACTGTCACCTCGAATTACCCCGACATCCTCACCTTTACAACGACAGTAATATGCCCCATGGCCAATCACGGCGATAATGCGAGTGAGGCCTCCTCTTAACACTCGTGAAGGTTATTAACTCGAACATGAACAAGAGGATAATTGATCGCATATAGAGTTCATCCATATCCCCGAGAACTAGTACAACTACTCAAACATGTAAGCAAACGACAGAAAAGAGAGGGTCAAGTTACAAGCCGACATCGAGCCGGTGAAGGGAGAAGGCATGGTGGTGATGGAGATGGCGGCACCGGCGGCTATGGTGGTGAGAAGGTTTCAGAGTGTCGAGGAATGAATCTTGCGTCTGATACCGGAATGGATCATCTCAAGGATGGTGGCTCACGGAAACACATGCGAAGCCAAGTGCAAGGGTAAATTCGGATACAAGGATCACATAGTCATTCACATGAAACTTCATAATTAATGAGGGAGTTTCCGTAGGGTATTCAAAGGAATGACAGGCTCAAGACAGAAGGATAATTGTTCACCAGGGTAATTGGAACGTACATTCACAAGTGCTACGGAAAGATAAAGCAGACTGCACCAGTATATGTTTTGAGGACTTGAGCATGTGGATTTAACCATAATGCTAGACATATGGATTTAACCATAATGCAGGCAGGCAAGACCTTCCAGAGCAATAGGCTGTAGAGGATTCTAGGAAGATCGGATAGCATTACGAAGTATTTTGTCAAACACATGAACAACTGGGGATGAATGGATCCCTAGTAAGGGTGAGGAATTATTCATCAGTGTATTCATGCGGCAAGGAACTGCAAGGCAGTAGGCACAAGGATTCTGGAAACATCGGAGAGGGTATTTGGAATCATCTGGTAAATCAAGAGAGTAGCGGGAACAACTGGATCTCCGGAATGAAATCATCGCGAGAACCTAGAGTTAGAGTTAGAAAAATCTATAACCCGAAGAGAAGAGAAGTTTGGAACCCAGAGTAAGGATGCGAAATAAAAGATCCTAATCCCATCCATCTGCAATGTGGGCCCGCAACCCACACAACACATCTAGTAGTTTGCAAATAGTTTTCAAAGACTAGACTCGACATCGGCCAACAAGGTTTCAGGGTTCCTACATGCAGTCGGCTCTGATACCAACTTGTGACGCCCCTGAACCTGACCGTGCACTAATCATACACGCAACATGCATGATCACGAACGGTGACTCACGGTAGTACCACAACACAACTCTACGACTCAAATTTAAACAAAGAATCATTATATTACAAACATGGGTCATAGGACCCGATATTACATCAAGAGTTAGGTCTGACTACACACAATTACAAAGGTGCCTTAAGAAGGCTGAGCATAACAGCGACACTGAATCGAAAAGGCGCATGCCTCCTGCCTGGGACCTCTGAACTACTCGGCGACGTCGAACTCCACGTAGTAATCATCATCGGGGATACCTGCATCCAGGGCACTACTATCTGATAGCAGCAACCGGGTTGGATAAAAGTGTAGCAAAGCGACCGTGAGTACTCATCCAAAGTACTAGCAAGACTTACATCAGATCTAAACTAGATATGCATCGGTATCAAAGATAGGGGGATATATCAGTGGACTATACTGCAGAAATGCCAGAACTATAGGGGGAAAGTTCTATGTAACACAAGTGCCACCATCTTGCAGCAAGAGAAGAGAAGCAGATCATCTTGCAGCAAAGAAGGAGTATGAGCACATACGATACCAACTCGTAATTAACACAACAATACAATACCCTGAGATCCTTCCTCGGCTCCCTGCGAGAAAAGATCTGCGGGCATCCCATATTGATTGAGCTAACATATTTCATCAAGTAACCGGTTCAAGTTGTATAAGATCGGGATACTCTTATATATCCAAGCGTCCTGTTACCGTGGACACGGCTATTCGAATAGTTTTGTCTTCCCTGCAGGGGTGCACCACATATCCCGATACGCTCGATTACCCTAGCCGGAAACACTTTTCCGCGGGTCATGCCCGGCCTCAGGCAATCGACATGCCAAAGTCCTACCTCAGCTCTCTAGAGAGGTCCCCGCTGCTACATCCTAAGCACGAAAGGGCTGTTCGGCCGCTCACCCTAACTGCTCCGGGTCGTTACGTGCAGGGTCGGGACCAAACGGAACTCTTCCAGGATTCGCTTGCCCGCCTGACCGCATCTCTGAACTGGATGTCGGACAGAGCTTTCGGGAGGAACTGACGACGCCGAGGGCCCCATAAACCATTATACCGCGCGGCGGTTAGTGCGTATATGCCAGTGGCAATCTCGGAATGAATACCCAGAGCTCGTTTAGTCATGTTATTTCATTCACTCACGGACCACGACCAGGGCCCAAGTCCACCACTCTCTGGATGGTCTCCGCCTGCCCTGTCGTTCCGACGCAGTGAATGTTTCGTGTCGGCTGACGGGGTAGATCCCGTGCTAGCACCACATCTTGGATGGTACCACTAAACAGCTAGCCGCCACATTCTCGCGGGCGCTCTCCGAGCCGACCCGACTTCAACATATCATCACTCGCGGGTGCGCTCCAAGCCGACCCGACTTCAGTATGAACATGTATAGTGTAATAGTATAAGTATATCCATGATCATTGCCCCGAGGGATCATGGCCCGATATTATAGCATGGCAAATGGACAAGGGTGTAGGGCCATCTGATGGAACTCCAACATAACTAAACTAGGCATGCTAGGATACAGGTAAGCATTCATGGAAGGCGACAAAATCAAGCTATGCATCAGAATAGGATCTATCGAACAACAACGGTACAAATACCTTGTGCAAGAATGTAGGGAGAAAGAATAGGCGATATCGGAATGATCAAGGGGGTTTGCTTGCCTGGTTACTCTACAGAGGAAACCGGATCCTCAATGAAGTAGTCGATCACCGGTTCAACAGCGGTCTCGGGTTCTACCGGAAAGAAGTAAACATGGGAAAAAAATAAACAACAGGCAATCAAATGCATCACACGACGTATGTCATGGCAAAATGTGTTGGTGATATGCTCTAATGCATTACTAAGCATTTTAATTGAAGCAGGAAAATATTAATATTAGGAATATTTTCCCAGCTCCAAGTATTATCTTCTTTATTGATCTGGATGCAAAAGTTCAATGTTCATTATGTTAGAGGTGTTTGTCATAGATGTGGATGACATATTCGGATTCGTTATATTTTTTTGATCATTTTTCATATATAAATTATTTTCATCCGAGTTACGGTTTATTTTATATGATTTTTCAAAGTTTTAATCATTTTCTGGATTTTCTGGAATTATTTTAAATTCGAATTACATCAGAAATACTTTTTATACACAGACAGAGCCAGCCACAGTCAATGACATGTGGGCCAGTCAATGTCCAGTCAGCAGTCAACAGAGTCAATGTTGACAGGGTCAAAGGGACTGTGGGGTCCACCTGTCATTGAGAGGGACTAGTCAAACTTATCTAGAGGAATAGTACTAGGGTCCCACTTGTAAGCGACACAGGGGTCTGTTTAGTCTAACCAAAATGTTTTCTTAATTTAACGGCCTGGGGCCCACCTGTCATAGGGTGATTAGGGGTGTGGGTTAGCGCTAAGCCAGATTAGGCATAATCTAACACGACACGTCAGCAGGGGCCCACGCGGCAGTGAACGCCGGCGAGCACAGTGCGGCGGTGACCACGGTTCTCGCCACTCCGGCGACCAAATGTCGCGCGGAGACCACCTATCGAACGGCCGCAGTGCGCTGCATCATTTGGGGTAAGCGGGCGTGCGGGGGTGGACGGAACCGACGGGTGCGACGACGGCCAGCAGCGGTTACGGGCGAAACCTGACGAATCCGAGGCTAGAGGCTACCAGGGAGAGGGGTGAGATGCGCATCCGGCGCGGCAGCTCACATTGAGGGCGATCGCGTGCTTGGAGAAGCCGGGGGAGGGCGAGGATGCGCAGATCGACGAAGGCAGTGATGGCCGACGTCGACGGAGACGGAGACGAAGGTGAGCGTATACGTCGATCCGGGGCGTCTCCGCAGGTTGGCGAGGTCGAGGACGTAGCGGCGATGCTCCTGGCGTGGAACTGGACATCGGGGAGGTAGTTGGCCGCGGCGGCGACAAAGGGAAGGGTGACCGCGTCAAACAGGAGCTCGGCCTCGTCCGATTCGACCGAAGCGGCGCGAAGGGGATGAACTGGAGGGGGGCTAGGGTTTTGGGGGAGAGTGAGAGGGGGCAGGGGCTGCTCTTATCCCCTCCCACAGCACTTTAGTGCGAGGAACTGGGCGGGGTGGCCATGGCGCGGCCTTTCCAGAGGCGCGGCGGGAGGTAAGGAAGGGCCGAGGGAGACGAGCTGGGCCGCACACTGTACTGCTTAAGCCAAGTAGCAAAGTAGGTCTTCTTTTTTTCCATTTTTCTTTTTCTTATTTTCTATTTCTTTTATTTCTTCTGTTTTATAACTAATTGGGGCACCAAATGAATTTTGTTATGACTCAAATTTTACACATAATTCAATGGCAATATACTGGGACTGTACAAAAAGTTTCAGAGCATTTGAAATGGGTTAAACATTTTTAGAAATTTAAAAGGTCAATTAAATTGTTGCTGGTCCTGTTTATTTACTCCTACGGGCAATTTGGGAACTTTGGTGATGTTGTTTTCCTTAAGACAATTACTTAGGGATTATTTGCAATATTATCAACATTTTTATTTCCGTGTTTGAAGAAATAATATTTTGACTTGCATTTGAAATCTGAATTTGATGTTGGATTATTTCTTAATTGCAATTAGGCTTTATTAATCATGATGACATGGCAAGTTAATTGGTTTAATAAATAATCAGGGTCTGGGGATGTTACAACTCTCCTCTACACAAAGAAAAGGGGTCTGGTTACGGATCTAACGGGTCTTTTTGGTCCTAGTTGGTCCTCTCGAAGAGGTGGATCCATTACGTTGATGTCTTCATTTCTCTGTATCAGGGCATCATGATGAAGTCGTCGTCCTTTCTTCAGAATCTTCATCGTACTTATGAATAGGATAAGTAGCAACTCGGCAACGATGGAATTCTACAAGGGGTAATTATCTGGGGTTATCTCATGAATGAAACAGGTAAGAATCTCTCAAGTTTTGGAACACAGGAATCATAATGAGAGTGATTTACGAAGATATTGTGGCACCCCGTCTCAGAGAACCGGTTTACCAGTGTTTCCAACCCAGAGATCATGTCTTCTGGAAACACACAACAACTTGGAACAGAACTGAACTGATCTTTATTGATATAACTCGGGTACAAGCTCTTAATTTACATTGATAGCAAGGCCAGAAGCACTGTATGTGCTATGACAATATCTACATTATTTATGGAACACAACAAGGCCTCGATACTACTGGGTGACTTTACGGCGTAGCGGAACATAGCCCGTAGAACTCCATCCACAGGGACACTGCTGGGACACGTCCTAGCTAGCGTAGCACGAACCATCGGGACCTCCGTCCTCGGCTTCTCCTGCATCTGGCATGATACGCCAGGTGAGTACTTGGAATGTACTCGCAAGCTCACGGCAACCATAACAATGCAGCAAACAATAGCATGGCAATTAACATGTTAAATGCTTAAGTTGCTTACTTACTGTTACCGATTACCAACTTACTCTCTTCTGGGTCGTCCCACAACCCTGGAAATACTCATGATCCATCGAGTACTTTCGAGCATAAGACAAGTTCTTCCATCATTATTATCATTATTGCGGTTGACCATTCAGTGGCCTAGTACGGACTGTCCAATACTGTGGATGCGGCTATTCGAATAGGTTCATACACTCTGCAGAGGTTGTGCACTTTACCCACACTATGGAGCTCCTGGTCCCGTACCTCGGTACACTTCCCTCTCGGGTGGGCCGGTGCTGCTCCAACGAAACTTGCCTAACCCGTGACTCCTCCATCGTACCACCGACAATCATACCCTCCCAGGGTCATGTCTTGGGTGGCCCCTGTGTCACCCCGTGACACCTGCCACCATCGTGGCCAAACTAAACTAACCCAAACAGGGACGCCGGCAAAATAACTCAACTGGGCTCACAGGATTATCGTCGTCTACCTGATCAGTGCAGCACGCACAGATAATCCTCCTTCTTATGGTGGTACCGATAAAAGAGCACCAAGCCAGACCAAGTCAAGGCCGTCCCATACCGGCAAATGTGGCTGCACAGATAAGTCCGGATAGGTGGCACTTGATCAACCAATTAAGTTTAGTGTTATCAAGTACTTATGAAGCATGGATTTCCATCATGAATAACTTAACAGGGCAGTAGCTAGGCATCAAAGTAATTTACTATGAATTTCACATGATAAAATAATGCATATAATTCAATTAAATAACCAACACTATTGAAATGCTTCATGAAATGGATGACATGGCTTGCCTTGCTCTGTTGGGTAGTCCACAAACTCCTGGGCTTCAAATTCAAAAGGATTTCCCTCTGAAAATATTTTCAAAGTACAAAAGAAATTCTGTGAGCACGAGAAAAATACCAAATTTTACCAGAAAATAGAGGAGCTCAAGACAAACCCAATGCAAAAAGAATCAATTGATTTGGACTTATGGATAAAAAGTTATTGATGGTCAAAGTTACTGGTCAAAACTGGATTAAAAACAGAAATTAGAAAAAACAGCAGAGGGCCACGTCGATGGCGTACTTTGCCAGGGCGCCTCCACTTGCCACTTCGGCGCACGTGGGCGAGTCACTGACATGCGGGCCCCGTGGTCAGGTTTAAAAGGGGGAGGAGAGGGAACAGAAAGCTGCGGCTCTCCGGCGATGGTCGCTGGCGATGCAGTCGACGGCGAGGTCAGGAGAGAGCAGGGATGGGACGAGCTCACGGAGGCGAACACGTTCGTACCAGCAGCATGACGAGAGGTGGCCGGACAACGTCGTCCCCTTCCTCTCCGGCAGCGGCAGCTCTCGGGTGTCGCCGGAGACGGCGTTTCCGGCAGAGGTTCAACTAGGCAAGGGCTCAGGCGTGATCAGTGGAGTGCGTGGAGCTCGCTCGTGGAGCTCGCTCATGGATTAGTGGAGGCTGGGGAGAAGTGGAACGACGAGGTGGCGGAGCTCGGGTGGCGGCGGATCTCCGGTGAGGTGCGAGGCCAGAGGGCCTCTCGGCCTTGGCTCGAAGCTTGGGGGCTCGATTGGATGCGGGTGGAGGTCGATGGAGAGCTGGGAGGGCCGGGCGCTGCTTTATATAGGCGAGGGCGAAGTCTCTGGAGCGGGCGGAGCTCGGGCCACATCGCCGGCGCCAGGACACCGCGCTGGCTGGCTTGACGCGGGCGACGGGATAGGAGAGGGCAGGGGAGTTAAGACGGACGGTGGCGGCTAGCGGAGGAAGAAGACGAGCAGCAGGGCCACTGTGCCCGCACGGGCAGCACAGTGCCCGGATGCGGTGGCGGCCGCCGGGGACGATTCCGACGAAGGGAAGGATCGGGAGTGAGGTACGTGGATGGCAGTGGCGAAGTCGGCACCACCAGACACCGAATGACAGCGCGGGACGGCTGGAATGACCACACCCGACGTGGGCGAGGAGCAGAGCATGCGCACTGGATGCCAGTGCCGTGCTCACCACGGTGTCCAGCACCTGGAGGCCGCGCAAGTCCAGCGCACCATGTCCAGCACCTTCTCCCTTGGTCATTTAGTCCCTCTATACCCTTGGTTTGGCTAGGTTCACTCTGATACGAAGGGTAGCTTCAGCTACAGTTTCTGACAGAAACTTTGAGAGAGATCTGGAGGAGAGGTGAGCTGGAGATGGAGCCAGAATAGATGTCTGGGATGATCTACTTTGGAAGGACTATAGACTGACCAAATTTGAAAGAATTTCATCAAGATTTGAATGCAGTTCATATACAACTGCTGTTTCTGGTCCAGAAGCAAGATGAGCTTATTGCACTCATCTGGTTGATCTTCTGGAGCTGAAACTTGGTGTGGGAGGGTTATTTGGTAGATAGAAGATGTCATAAAAATTTTAGCTCATTTGAATACCTCTAGCTGGTACTTCCTTCACAGAGGGTCCAATTGAGCAGAAACTTGTCAGAATATTGCTGATGAAAATTTGTACTAGACAAGATGATATTTTAGGATATTGTGGCAAGATAGGTTCCCTAATATCTCAGGGAATTATTTGAGAGTTTTCTGAGTTGGGAAAATATGGGTTGCTTCACAAATGGCCAGTACTGTCCAGAAGGTAAATGGTGTTTTCTGGACAAAATTTTATACTGGACCATTAAAGGTTCTTGAAGATTGTGGGAGTAGATGATGACAAGAAGGTGTGGTATTAATTTGGGATTTTTCTGAGCATCAGAACCATAGGTTGCTTTATAACCCATAGTGATGACAGATTTTCCCGAAGGAAAAAAATGAATTAATGGAAAAGATTGAGAATTGGAATTTGAACCAGTAGGTGTGTGACAAGATTTTGGCAAGATGCTGAGGGCTTTGGATCACTGAGAGAGATTCAGAAGTTTCACAAGTCCAAAGTTAATTGAAAAAGATTCAAAAACCATCCAAATTGCAAATAAAGCCAGAAAAGATTTGAAAGAAAAAGTTGCCAAAAACTAGGGTGTCACAAACCTACCCCCCTTAGAATGAATCTCATCCTTGAGATTCGGTTGCTCAGGGAACAAGTGTGGGTATGCTGATCTCAGAAAATCCTCTCTTTCCCATGTAGCTTCTTCCTCGGTATGATGCTCCCACAACACTTTGTAAAATCTGATCACTTTACTTCTGGTAGTTCTTTCCATCTCATCCAATATTCTGACAGGTTTTTCCTCGTAGGTCATGTCTTTGGTCAACTCTAGCTCACTCATATCTGCCTGTTTGATCGGGGGTGCAATGCACTTTCTTAGCTGTGATATGTGAAAGACGTCGTGGACGTCAGACAACTCTCGTGGTAATTCTAGCTGATATGCCACTCTGCCTCTTCTAGCAATTACTGGAAAGGGACCGATATATCTCGGTGCAAGCTTTCCTCGGGTATGAAACCTCTTTACTCCTTTCATGGGGGTAACTCGGAGGTAAGCATATTCTCCAGGCTCAAAATTTACTTCTCGGTGCTTTGGATCATAGTAATTCTTTTGACGGGACTAGGCTGCTCAAAGACGTTCCTGAATATCCTTGACTTGTTTCTCAGCCTCGAGCATCAAATCTATGCCGAAGATACGGCTGTCTCCTGTCTGAGACCAATTTAAAGGAGTGCGACACTTCCGTCCATACAAGGCTTCGAATGGTGACATCTTGAGACTTGACTGATAGCTGTTATTATAAGAGAATTCTGCATAGGGTAGACTATCCTCCCATTTGGGTCCATAGGTGAGAGCACAGGACCGAAGCATATCTTCCAATATCTGGTTCACGCGTTTGGTCTGTCCATCTGTCTGTGGATGATATGCCGTACTATGCTTTAGTACGGTTCCCAGGGCTTGGTGCAATCGTAGCCAGAATGCTGAAGTGAACAAGGAGCCTCTATCTGAGGTGATAGACTTGGGTACTCCGTGAAGGCTGACTATCCGGGAGATGTAGAGCTGTGCCAGCTGAATAGCTTTGAAAGTGGTCTTTACCGGAATAAAGTGAGCCACTTTTGTAAGTATATCCACAATGACCCAGATAGCATCATGGCCTCTTGTTGACTTGGGTAGTCCAACAATGAAGTCCATGCATATGTCATCCCATTTCCACTGGGGAACTGGTAAAGGTTGCAGTAGTCCAGTGGGTTTCTGATGTTCAGCCTTGACTCTGTTGCAGATGTCACAACAGGCGACATAGTATGCAATGTCCCTTCGCATTCCTGGCCACCAAAAGGTTTCTTGCAAGTCCTGGTACATTTTTGTTCCTCTCGGATGGATAGAATATGCAGATTCATGTGCCTCTCTGAGTATTTGCTGTCTTAAGTTTTCTTTGTCAGGCACACATATTCGGTTCTCAAACCACAAGGTGCCTTGGTCATCCACATGAAAGGACTTGGCCTTTCCTAGCGGAATATTTTTCTTAATTTCTTGTATACCTTTATCTGATTTCTAAGCTGCCTTAATCTCTTCCATAAGTGTTGGAGTAATTTCCACTGTATCCGGGCTAATTGGGCCGCATAGCACCATATTTAGCTTGGCAACTCTTCTTGTAGCCTCGGATGGATTCCCTCCATTATCGTATTTATGGTGCCTTGTTTTCTACTGAGAGCATTGGCGACCACATTGGCTTTTCCCGAATGATAATTAATTCCGATGTCATAGTCCTTGACCAGTTCAAGCCATCTTCTCTATCTAAGATTGAGATCAGGTTGGGTGAAAATATACTTGAGACTTTTGTGGTCTGTGTATATTTCACATCGCTGCCCAATGAGATAATGCCTCCAGATCTTTAATGCATGCACCACGGCTGTCAATTCTAAATCATGAGTGGGATAGTTTTCCTCATGAGGTCGTAGCTGTCTGGATGCATATGCTACAACCTTTCCTTCTTGCATTAGAACGCAGCCGATTCCACGTCTGGAAGCATCGCAGTATATATCAAAGCTCTTGTGGATGTCTGGAAGAACTAAGACAGGGGCTGTGGTCAGCCTTGTCTTTAACTCCATGAAACTGCTATCGCATTCTTCCGTCCAGGCAAATTTGTGGTTCTTTTTCAACAGTTCTGTCAATGGCTTGGCTATCTTTGAGAAGCCTTCAATGAAGCAACGGTAGTAGCCGGCCAATCCCAGAAAACTACGGACTTCAGTTACTGTGGCTGGTGTCTTCCAGTTTAACACCGCGGTCACTTTGCTGGGGTCGACGGCCACACCCTGTTTTGACAGAACATGTCCCAGAAATCCCACCTCTTTTAGCCAGAATTCACATTTGCTGAACTTGGCATACAAGCGATGGGTCCGTAGTCTTTCCAGAACAGTTCGAAGGTGTTATGTGTGCTCTTCTTCATCTTTGTAGTAGATGAGAATATCATCGATGAATACTACCACAAACTTGTCCAAGAAGTCCATGAAGACCTTATTCATCATGCTCATAAAGTAAGCTGGAGCATTTGTCAGCCCGAATGACATGACTATAAATTCATACAGACCATATCTAGTAGTGAAGGCGGTCTTGGGAATATCCTCTTTCCTGATTTTTAATTGATGATATCCCGTTCGAAGGTCAATCTTGGAAAATATCCGGGCCCCGTTCAATTGGTCGAACAGATCATCAATGCGAGGGAGCGGATATTTATTTTTAATGGTGACCTCATTCAGTTGGCGGTAGTCCACGCACATTCGTAGGCTGCCATCCTTCTTTTAAACAAACAGCACAGGTGATCCCCATGGCGAAGTACTTGGACGAATGTACCCTTTCTGCAATAATTCATCCAACTGTTTCTTTAATTCCACCAGCTCTAGGGAAGGCATGCGATAGTATTTCTTGTAAATTGGAGCGGTTCCGGGAACAACATCAATAGCGAACTCCAGTTCCCAATCTGGTGGCATTCCTGGTATCTCTTTCGGAAATACGTCCGGAAATTCACTGACTACTGGAATCAGATTTAGGTCTGTAGCCGTGGCTTTGAATGCCATTCCTTTCTTCGACATCATTCTGCTAGCAGTGAATTGCACTGTTTGGCCTGCCGGGTTGACCAGTGTCACCGCCCTGGTGGCACAGTTGATACACACCTGATGTGGTACCAACCAATCCATCCCCAGTATTATATCCAGTCCAGGGGATTCAATGGCCACAAGTGTAGCTGGAAACTTAACGCCATGTATCAAAATTTCCAGATCCTTGTATATCACATTTGTTCTGAGCATGGAGCCAGGGGATTGTACCACCATGATTTTGTCCAAAATAGAAGGAGAAAATTTGTGCAAGGTGGCAAAACTCCGCGAAATAAACGAATGAGAAGCCCCAGAATCAAATAAAATTATTGCAGGTATGTCGTTAATAGAAAACATACCAAGGACTACATCTGGTGCTTCACGGGCTTCCTCAGCGGAGATATGATGGACTTAGCCACGATAGAAGTTCGGATTGGGGCGGCGTCCCACATTGTTGACTTGTGGCTTGAAGTCAGATGGTGGCTTTCCATTTCTTGAAGGGCACTGCCTGGAATAATGTCCGCTCTGGCCACAAGTAAAGCAACTGTTGTTGCGACGGCAGTCCTCCAGCACTGGCTGTTTGCCGAAGGTCTTGTTCTGGCTGATGGGCTTATTGCTGTTGTTGCCATTGTTCTAGGCAGGCTTGTATTCAGATGGACCTGGTTGCCAAATACGTGGCTTTTGCGCAAACTGGTCACGATTGTCCTTCTTGGGTTCAAACTTCCGCTTGCGATCATCATATCCTGACTTAAGCTCACGCTTAGCTATGAAAGCCTTGTTCACCAGAGTCTGGAAGTCAGGAAAGTCAAGCATACAAAGCTGACAGCGGAGGGTATGATTGAGTCCTCCTAGGAATCGGTCAATCTTCCTTTCTTCCGTGGACACGTCCTGAGTAGAGTATCGTGCCAGATTATTAAACTTGTTTAGATATTCACCCACCGACATATTCCCTTGAGTAAGGGCTAGAAATTCCCTCTGCTTCACTTTCATTATGCCGGTAGGAATATGATACTTGCGAAATGCCTCTTTGAACTTTTCCCAAGGAATATCTTCTCAAGAAGGCCACATGATTTTTGTATTGTCCCACCATATAGCTGCTGGTCCCTCCAGGTAGTGAGTAACAAAAGGAACCTTGTCTGACTCATCACGGCGGGCTATGTCCAACTTCTTTTCCATGGTCCTCAGCCAGTCATCAGCTTCCATAGGATCCACAGCTTGACCAAAACTGGGTGGCTTGGTACGCTGAAAATCAGACAATTTAGAGTGTGTCCCATTGTTGTTGTTCTGACCCACCAAAGTCTGCATACTTTTCAGAAATTCCATAAGATCTTGATTTCTTTTCTCTTCAAACATTCTCATAATCTGATCAGTAGTTGGTGACTGTGGTGGCGGAGGTGGTAAATCTTCTGGGGACTGTCCTGCTTGTCTGGCGAATCGACGAACGGGAGTTCCATCGTCGCCTTGAGTACTACACCTCTTCATCCTAAATTTGTTCCCATTGCAAAATACCGAATCAATGAGCAACATCCGTAAGGGAAAGCACAGTAATATGACACCAGAAAAGGAAACCAAATAAAAAGAAAGTAAAGAGAACAACATATTATACAAGACAACCCAACATCATACATGACAAGCTAGTAGGGGATTTATCATGACTGGACTGCTCATACGGCAGTTGACATATGCAGAGATGCTATGATGCATACGCTGATACTCAAGCATCCACTCTAGTGGCGCCGGTGGCACGAACACTGGTAAACTATAGACTCCTCGTCGTCTGATCCTGTCTCGGAATCTGAGCTGATGATGTGAACCTCGGTCTCCGGGTCAAAGGTAACACGGCGATGCTGACGGGAAGGCTCCGCCTCTGAAGGAGAAGAAGCACGACGCCGCAGCATCGGAGCAGCTGGGGTAGCTAGGAGTTAGGCCCACTCTGCTGGGGTCTCACGTCGGCTACCAGACGAAAAGCCTGGCAGTCCGAACGAGCTAGAAGGAGTCTCAGAAGGTGGAACGGGTGGAGTATACACAGGTGAAAACGGAGGTGGAGGAGGAAACTATGCTGCCGCAACAGCTGCAAGTGCCTCTTGGGCATGAGTCAGCTCCTCGGCTAGTGAAGTGATCATACGGTAACTGGCGTTCAGATAACGAGATAAAACACCAGTAGCACGATCACTCGCCGGGTCAACAGGTGCGAAAAGGACTCGCCATGTCGCAGGCGATAGGGTGGGATAGTGAAAGAAACCTGGATGAGTCTGCATCTTGACCTCGTGGAAGCGCAAGTCAGTAAGAGCCTCCATCACAGCAAACTAGATCGCCAGCTCCGGAGTAGAAGCAGTTCCGCCCTTGGAAGAACGGGAGTAACTACCAATATCCGAACTCGCAGTCAGAAAGGCCTCCGCGTGATACTCGTATACTGAACCAGCAAGCTTCTCTCGGAACACCTGGTACACTGGGTCTTCGCCGTTGGGATACAGCCGAAGCCAGACGCTACGAAGCAGTACTAGAAAAGTGAACGGTGCCGGCTCATGATTGTAGTGGTACAGAACTGGTGCCATCTACACTCACAAGGCTAACGGTTAGCACAATAAAAACTATATGCATGCCATGCAACAAACAGATGCAACAAGCATAGCACACACCAAGACTCTAAACTAGTCGCGGTTCTAGCACAGGGTTCACTAGGGTGTCCTACAGTCAGCGCGGCTCTGATACCAAGCGTTGTGGCACCCCAGCTCAGAGAACTGGTTTACCAGTGTTTCCAATCCAGAGATCATGTCTTCTGGAAACACACAACAACTTGGAACATAACTGAACTAATCTTTATTGATATAACTCGGGTACAAGCTCTTAATTTACATTGATAGCGAGGCCAGAAGCACTGCACGTGCTATGACAATATCTACATTATTTATGGAACACAACAGGGCCTCGATACTACTGGGTGACTCTACGGCATAGTGGAACATAGCGCGGAGAACTCCATCCACAGGGACACTGCTGGGACACGGCCTATCTAGCCTAGCACGAACCATCGGGACCTCCGTCCTCGGCTTCTCCTGCATCTGGCATGATACGCCAGGTGAGTACTTGGAATGTACTCGCAAGCTCACGGCAACCATAACAATGCAGCAAACAATAGCATGGCAATTAACATGTTAAATGCTTAAGTTGCTTACTTACTATTACCGATTACCAACTTACTCTCTTCTGGGTTGTCCCACAACCCTGGAAATACTCATGATCCATCGAGTACTTCCGAGCATAAGACAAGTTCTTCCATCATTATTATCATTATTGCGGTTGACCATTCAATGGCCTAGTACGGACTATCCAATACCATGGACGCGGCTATTCAAATAGGTTCATACACTCTGCAGAGGTTGCGCACTTTACCCACACTATGGAGCTCCTGGTCCCGTACCTCGGTACACTTCCCTCTCGGGTGGACCGGTGCTGCTCCAACAAAACTTGCCTAACCCGTGACTCCTCCATCGTACCACCAACAATCATACCCTCCCAGGGTCATGTCTTGGGTGGCCCCTGTGTCACCCCGTGACACCTGCCACCGTCGTGGCGAAACTAAACTGTCCCAAACGGGGACGCCGGCAAAATAACTCAACTGGGCTCACAGAATTATCGTCGTCTACCTGATCAGGACAGCACGTACACATAATCCTCCCTCTTATGGTGGTACCAACAAAAGAGCACCAAGCCAGACCAAGTCAAGGCCGTACCATACCGGCAAATGTGGTTGCACGGATAAGTCCGGATAGGTGGCACGTGATCAACCAATTAAGTTTATTGTTATCAAGTACTTATCAAGCATGGATTTCCATCATGAATAACTAAACATGGCAGTAGCTAGGCATCAAATTAATTTACTATGAATTTCACATGATAAAATAATGCATATAATTCAATTAAATAACCAACACTATTGCAATGCTTCATTAAATGGATGACATGGCTTGCATTGCTCTGTTCGGTTGTCCACAAACTCCTGGGCTTCAAATTCAAAAGGATTTCTCTCTGAAAATATTTTAAAAGTACAAAATAAAATGTCACATAACACTATTCTGTGCACCCAAAATTCTGTGAGCGTGAGAAAAATACCAAATTTTACCAGAAAATAGAGGGGCTCAAGACAAACCCAATGCAAAAAGAATCAATTGATTTGGACTTATGGATAAAAAGTTTTTGATGGTCAAAGTTACTGGTCAAAACTGGATTAAAAACAGAAATTAGAAAAAACAGCAGAGGGCCACGTCGAAGGCGTACTTTGCCAGGGCGCCTCCACTTACCGCTTCGGTGCGCACGAGCGAGTCGCTGACATGCGGGCCCTGCGGTCAGGTTTAAAAGGGGGAGGAGAGGGAACAGAGAGATGCGGCTCTACGCCGATGGTCGCCGGCGATGCAGTCGACGGCGAGGTCGGGAGAGAGCAGTGATGGGACGAGCTCACGTAGGCGAACATGTACGTACCAGCAGCGTGATGAGAGGTGGCCGGACGATGTCGTCCCCTTCCTCTCCGGCGGCGGCAGCTCTCGGGTGTCGTCGGAGACGGCGTTTCCGGCGGAGGTTCAACTAGGCAAGGGCTCAGTCATGATCAGTGGAGTGCGTGGAGCTCGCTCGCGTAGTTAGTGGAGGCTGGGGAGGAGTGGAACGGCGAGGTGGCGGGGCTCGGGTGGCGGCCGATCTCCGGCGAGGTGCGAGGCCAAAGGGCCTCTCGGCCTTGGCTCGAAGCTTGGGGGCTCGATTGGATGTGGGTGGAGGTCGATGGAGAGCTGGGAGGGCCGGGCGCTGCTTTATATAGGCGAGGGGCGAAGTCTCTGGAGTGGGTGGAGCTCGGGCCACGTCGCCGGCGCCAGGACGCCGCGCTGGCTGGCTCGATGCGGGAGACGGGATAGGAGAGGGCAGGGGAGTTAAGACGGACGGTGGCGGCTAGCGGAGGAAGAAGATGAGCAGCAGGGCCACTGTGCCCGCACGGGCGGCACAGTGCCCGGATGCGGTGGCGGCCACCAGGGACGGCAGCGGCGAAGTCGGCACCACCAGACACTGAATGACAGCGCGGGACGGCTGGAATGACCACACCCGACGCGGGCGAGGTGCAGAGCACGCGCACTGGCATGCCAGTGCCGTGCCCACCACGGTGTCCGGCACCTGGAGGCCGTGCAAGTCCAGCGCACCATGTCCAACACCTTCTCCCTTGGTCATTTAGTCCCTCTGTGCCCTTGGTTTGGCTAGGTTCACTCTGATACGAAGGGTAGCTTCAGGTATAGTTTCTGACAGAAACTTTGAGAGAGATCTGGAGGAGAGGTGAGCTAGAGATGGAGCCAGAAGAGATGTCTGGGATGATCTACTTTGGAAGGACTATAGACTGACCAAATTTGAAAGAATTTCATCAAGATTTGAATGCAGTTCATATACAACTGTTGTTTCTGGTCCAGAAGCAAGATGAGCTTATTGCACTCATCTGGTTGATCTTCTGGAGCTGAAACTTAGTGTGGGAGGGTTATTTGGTAGATAGAAGATGTCATAATTTTTTTAGCTCATTTGAATACCTCTAGCTGGTACTTCCTTCACAGAGGGTCCAATTGAGCAGAAACTTGTCAGAATATTGCTGATGAAAATTTGTACTGGACAAGATGATATTTTTGGATATTGTGGCAAGATAGGTTCCCTAATATCTCAGGGAATTATTTGAGAGTTTTCTGAGTTGGGAAAATATGGGTTGCTTCACAAATGGCCAGTACTGTCCAGAAGGTAAATGGAGTTTTCTGGACAAAATTTTATACTGGACCATGAAAGGTTCTTGAAGATTGTGGGAGTAGATGATGACAAGAAGGTGTGGTATTAATTTGGGATTTTTCTGAGCATCAGAACTATAGGTTGCTTTATAACCCATAGTGATGACAGATTTTCCCGAAGGAAGAAAATGAATTAATGGAAAAGATTGAGAATTGGAATTTGAACCAGTAGGTGTGTGACAAGATTTTGGCAAAATGTTGAGGGCTTTGGATCACTGAGAGAGATTCAGAAGTTTCACAAGTCCAAAGTCAATTGAAAAAGATTCAAAAACCATCCAAATTGCAAATAATGCCAGAAAAGATTTGAAAGAAAAAGTCGCCAAAAACCAGGGTGTCACAGATATGAATAGCTTCATTTGGGGAGGCAATCATTTAAGGCCTAAAACAGGATGTGAGAAAGTTTCAGAGTGTCGAGGAATGAATCTTGCGTCTGATACCGGAATGGATCATCTCAAGGAAGGTGGCTCACGAAAACGCATGCGAAGCCAAGTGCAAGGGTAAATTCGGATACAAGAATCACATAGTCATTTACATGAAACTTCATAATTAATGAGGGAGTTTCCATAGGGAATTCAAAGGAATGATAGGCTCAAGACGGAAGGATAATTGTTCACAAGGGTAATTGGAAGGTTCATTCACAAGTGCTACGGAATGATAAAGCACACTGCACCAGTATATGTTTTGAGGACTTGAGCATTTCTGAATCATTAGGATGATCAAAAATCAAAGTGATCAACATTCATACCACCTTGATGAATAAGAAGGGTGGTGGCATCTTGTGCGGTCATGATACAAGGCTTGTCAGAGAACAGTTTGTCAGCTACGTTGGCAACAACGTCGGTTCCAAGGGCGGGGGACAAAGAGAACCATTTTCCTG
This sequence comes from Elymus sibiricus, assembly GCA_039707655.1. NCBI lineage: Eukaryota > Viridiplantae > Streptophyta > Magnoliopsida > Poales > Poaceae > Elymus > Elymus sibiricus. The sequence continues at coordinate 23,233,302 of CM077664.1, forward strand.
CTCGTTAAGACGAGGCGGACAAATAGGTAAGGTTCTCATCCATCGGTGATTACCGGAATGTCATCAACAATAGTAACAGGGTTTTACTGATAGAGTTGTACACCGGGGTGTTTACATAAGCAGAGAATTGTTACTGCTTATATCATATAAATTACAAGAAAGGTTAAACAGACCAATGGAAAGGAAAATGTGATTATCAGATTAAACAGACCAATGGAAAAGAAAATGTGATTTTACACAAGTATTAGGAGTATATCCTTCCCAAGAACAAGCATAGCATGATATACATGACAGGACAGCAAGTACATAACCCTTTAGATAAAAGGGGCAAGGAGAATCATGATGTTTACCCATACAATGGTGTTTGGATAATTGATCAACAAACATTTAGCATTGCACTCCCAATGTTCTTGTTGATATTCGGAGTACCACAGTCGTGCTTGGGTTAGCAATGACATGGTGTTTAAGTAAATGTTGGGTTTGAAGATCACAAGAAATATACAAGGAACAATTTCAAGAATAGCAAGGAACTTAAGGTATAACCAGAACATGACCAAGTCTGTGTTGGAAGGAAAGCAAGGATGTTGTCGATGACAACACAAATTATCAAGGGGCAAGGATGGTATTTCTCATCGTGAATTCAATTCACATCTTGGAAGAAGTCAAGATGTTGACAATGGTCACAACACATTTTGTCGAGAGGTTTCATGAAGATGTAATCGAAGAGCGATGACATCAAGCAAAAGTAATGGTGAGGCAGAAAGTTATTGGAATCACAGATATGATGCAAGCTTAGATTCTGTCATGCTGTTCAAAGCAAAATGATATGATGAAGGAGCTCGATGTAAGCTTAGCTCATCGTCCAACATTGTGCTCCGGGATCATGGACCAGATAGCACAGTTAAAATTAGCACGATACTGGTGTAGCCAATCATGCTAGGAATAATATGATTGAGTTCAAATTTCCCAGCAACAAATTACTAGGGTTATTGAATTGCAGTGCGGATTTAATTCATTTATCGGTCTTCTCGGTCGACAAACAACTCAGAACCTATGGAATGACTAAAACGGTGAGAAGTATTATTCCAGCAGGAATTCATAAGAGGAAGTGCAATGGCACGATACGCTCGAGATAACAGAGGGTAATACTCGAAGGTAGAACATAACAGAAGCTGAACTGGATCGTTGATCTGCGGATAGCAGATGCTTTAACCTAGTCAAAAATAGACGAGGCACTGGAATGGATTCATCTTAGATATATCAAATAAGGACAATATGGTCGGAACCATAACTACAAGGGATCAAATTTAAGGATACCAGAAGAATTATACAAATGGATAAATATTTTGCAAGAAGCTTCCGTGATAAGATTTACATCGTGTCCATGGGCATGAACGCAAAGTTCAAGGTCGACTCCCACTTCTTCAATGCATAACCTTTCATTCACTTCTTGTTTCAAAAAAGGCATTAGTGTTGAAGGTTTTACCTAGAGAAACATCAGAAGAGTATGACCCGCAAGAGTTTCGGGTTCACACATATGGCAAAAGCATAGATACAAACCATCGGAACATTTTAGGAACCAATACAACACACGTATAGAAGCAACGGATACAAGCTCGAAAGTAGAGAGCTGACGACACGGAGTAGATGATACAATTCACCAAAGGCATTTTGTATCAGGGGAAATTCATCAATGATTTAAAACACGAAGGAACTGTCGGGTAGTAATCCACCAAAAGAAGGGGTGGTCCACAAGATTCTGATGTGAGTATCGGTACTCAACCAGAAGAGGAAGGAATGCAAGCGCATCGGTTTACGGAAACATCTGAATAATTCGAAGCTTAATTACAAAGGAATTACGATTTCCAAATCGGGGGATCAGAAGCAGACGCTCTGATCAAAAGAATGAATAAGTTGAATAGACTTAGAGGCACAATCGATCAATGCTTGATTGGCCAAGAACCAGCTCACGCCCGGAATGACGTCTGAGCCGAAAGGACGAATTCTAGGAATTAACTCATGATTGCGAGTATTCGCATACATATTGAATCAATTGGCTCAAAATGACAATGGCAAAGGTTGTTAATAAACATTGCTAGACATATGGATTTAACCATAGTGCAGGCAGGCAAGACCTTCCAGAGCATTAGGTTGCAGAGGATTCTCGGAAGATCGGATAGCATTAGGATGTATTTTGTCAAACACATGAACAACTGAGGATGAATGGATCCCTGGTAAGGGTGATGAATTATTCGTAAGTGTATTCATGTGGCAAGGAACTGCAAGGCAGTAGGCACAAGGATTCTCGAAACATCGGAGAGGGTCTTCGGAATCATCTGGTAAATCAAGAGAGTAGCAGGAACAACTGGATCTCCGGAATGAAATCATCGCGAGAACCTAGAGTTAGAGTTAGAAAAATCTATAACCCGAAGAGAAGAGAAGTTAGGAACCCAGAGTAAGGATGCAAAATAAAAGATCATAATCCCATTCATCTGTGATGTGGGCCCGCAACCAACACAACACACCTAGTAGTTTGCAAATAGTTTTCAAATACTAGACTCGACATCGGCCAAGAAGGTTTGAGGGTTCCTATAGGCAGTCGGCTCTGATACACCCCCGAACCTGACCGTGCACTAATCATACACGCAGCATGCACGATCACGAATGGTGACTCACGGTAGTACCACAACACAACTCTACGACTCAAATTTAAACAAAGAATCAGTATATTACAAACATGGGTCGTAGGACCCGATATTATATCAAGAGTTAGGTCTGACTACAAACAATTACAAAGATGCCTTATGAAGGCTCAGCATAACAGCGACACTGAATCGAAAAGGCGTAGGCCTCCTGCCTGGGAACTCCGACCTACTCGGCAACGTCGAACTCCACGTAGTAATCATCATCGGGGATACCTACATCCCGGGCACTACTATCTGCTAGCAGCAACCTGGTTGGATAAAAGAGTAGCAAAGCGACCATGAGTACTGATCCAAAGTACTCGCAAGACTTACATCAGATATAAACTAGATATGCATCGGTATCAAAGATACGGGGATATATCAGTGGACTATACTGCAGAAATGCCAGAACTATAGGGGGAAAGTTCTATGTAACACAAGTGCCACCATCTTGCACCAAGAGAAGAGAAGCAGATCATCTTGAAGCAAAGAAGGAGTATGAGCGCATACGATACCAACTCGTAATTAACACAACAATACAATACACTGAGATCCTTCCTCGGCTCCCTGCGAGAAAAGATCCGCGGGCATCCCATATTTATTGAGCTGACATAATTCATCAAGTAACCGGTTCAAGTTGTATAAGATCGGGATACTCTTATATATCCAAGCGTCCTGTTACCGTGGACACGGCTATTCGAATAGTTTTGTCATCCCTGCAGGGGTGCACCACGTAGCCCGATACGCTCGATTACCCTAGCCGGACACACTTTTCCGCGGGTCATGCCCGGCCTCAGGCAATCGACACGCCAAAGTCCTACCTCAGCTCTCCAGGTGGTCCTCGCCGGTCTACATCCTAAGCATGAAAGGGTTGTTCGGCCGCTAACCCTAACTGCTCAGGGTCATTACGTGCAGGGTCAGGACCAAATGGAACTCTTCCAGGATCCGCTTGCCCGCCCGGCCACATCTCTGAACTGGATGTCTGACAGAGCTTTCGGGAGGAACTGACGACGCCAAGGGCCCCATAAACCATTATCCCGCACGGCGGTTAGTGCGTATATGCCAGAGGCAATCTCAGAATGAATACCCAGAGCTCATTTAGTCATGTTATTTCATTCACTCACGGACCACGACCAGGGCCCAGGTCCACCACTCTCTGGATGGTCTCTGCCTGCCCTGTCGTTCCGACGCAGTAAATGTTTCATGTCGGCTGATGGGATAGATCCCGTGCTACCACCACATCTTCGATGGTACCGCTAAACAGCCAGCCACCACATTCTCGCGGATGCTCTCCGAGCCGACCCGACTTGAACATATCGTCAGTGCTCTCCGAGCCGACCCGACTTCAGTATGAACATGTATAGTGTAATAGTATAAGTATATCCATGATCAACAGCCTGAGGGATCACGGCCCAATATTATAGCTCGGCAAACGGACTAGGGTGTAGGGCCATCTGATGGAACTCCAGCATAACTAAACTAGGCATGCTAGGATACAGGTAAGCATTTATGGAAAGCGACAGAAGTAAGCTATGCATCAGAATAGGATCTACCAAACAGCAACGGTACAGATACCTAGTGCAAGAATGTAGGGAGAAAGAATAGGTGATATAAGAGTGATCAAGGGGGTTTGGATGCCTAGTTGCTCTACAGAGGAAACCGGATCCTCAGTGAAGTAGTCGATCACCGGATCAACAGCAGTCTCGGGTTCTACCGAAAAGAAGTAAACGTGGGAAAACAATAAACACCATGCAATCAAATGCATCACACGATGTATGTCATGGCAAAATGTGTTGGTGATATGCTCTAACGCATTACTAAGCATTTTAATTAAAGTGGGAAATATTAATATTAGGAATATTTTCCCAGCTCCAGGTATTATCTTCTATATTGATCTGGACCCAAAAGTTCAATGTTCATTATGTTAGAGGTGTTTTTCATAGATGTGGATGACATATTCAGATTCGTTATATTTTTCTGATCATTTTCATATATAAATTATTTTCATCCGAGTTACGGTTTATTTTATATGATTTTTCAAAGTTTTAATCATTTTCTGGATTTTCTGGAATTATTTTAAATTTGAATTAAATCAGAAATACTTTTTTTACACAGACAGAGCCAGCCACAGTCAATGACATGTCGGCCAATCAATGTCCAGTCAGCAGTCAACAGGTCAACAGAGTCAATGTTGACTGGGTCAAAGGTATAGTGGGGTCCACCTGTCATTGAGAGGGACTAGTCAAACTTATCCAGAGGAATAGTACTGGGGTCCCACTTGTAAGTGACACAGGGGTCTGTTTAGTCTAACCAAAACGTTTTCTTAATTTAATGGCCTGGGGCCCACCTGTCATAGGGCGATTAGGGGTGTGGGTTAGGGCTAAGCCGGATTAGGCCTAATCTAACATGACACGTCTGCAGGGGCCCACGCGGCAGTGAACGCCGGCGACCACAGTGCGGCAGCGACCCTGGTTCTCGCCACTCCGGCGACCTAATGTCTCGTGGAGACCACCTATCGAACGGCCGCAGTGCGCTGCATCGTTTGGGGTAAGCGGGGCGTGCGGGGGTGGACGGAATCGACGGGTGCGATGATGCCCGGCGGCGGCTACGGGCGGAGCCTGACAAATCTGAGGCTAGAGGCTACCAGGGAGAGGGGCGAGATGCGCATCCGGCGCGATAGCTCACATTGAGGGCGATGGCGTGCTCGGAGAAGCCGGGGGAGGGCGAGGATGCGCAGATCGACGAAGGCAGTGATGGCCGGCGTCGACGTAGACGGAGACGAAGGTGAGCGTCGGCGTCGATCCGGGGTGTCTCTGCAGGTTGGCGAGGTTGGGGACATAGCGGCGATGCTCCTGGTGTGGTACTGGACGTCGGGGAGGTAGTTGGCCGCGGCGGCAACAAAGGGAAGGGTGACCGTCTCGAACAGGAGCTCGACCTCGTCCGCTTCGACCGAAGTGGAGCGAAGGGTATGAACTGGAGGGGGGCTAGGGTTTCGGGGGAGAGTGAGAGGGGGCAGGGGCTGCTCTTATCCCCTCCCATAGCACTGCAGCGCGAGGAGCCGGGCGGGGTGGCCATGGCGAGGCCTTTCCAGAGGCTCGGCGGGAGGTAAGGGAAGGCCGAGGGAGAAGTGCTGGGCCGCACACTGTACTGCTTAAGCCCAGTGGCCCAGTAGGTCTTCTTTGTTTCCCTTTTTCTTTTTCTTATTTTCTGTTTCTTTTATTTGTTCTGTTTTGTAAATAATTGGGGCACCAAATGAATTTTGTTATGACTCAAATTTTGCACATAATTCAATGGCAATATACTGGGACTATACAAAAAAATTTAGAGCATTTGAAATGGGTTAAACATTTTTAGAAATTGAAAAGGTTAATTAAATTGCTGATGGTCCTGTTTATTTACTGCTAGGTTCAATTTGGGAACCTTGGTGATGTTGTTTTCCTTAAGAAAATTACTTCAGGATTATTTGTAATATTATCAACATTTTTATTTCCGTGTTTGAAGAAATAATATTTTGACTTGCATTTGAAATCTGAATTTGATGTTGGATTGTTTCTTAATTACAATTAGGCTTTATTAATCATGATGACATGGCAAGTTAATTGGTTTAATAAATAATCAGGGTCTGGGGATGTTACAACTCTTCTCTACTCAAAGAAAATCTCGTCCCGAGATTTAAGAGGTAGAGTAAGGGGAAAAGGGGTCTGGTTATGGATCTAACGGGTCTTTTTGGTCCTAGTTGCTCTTCTCGAAGAGGTGGATCCATTTTGTTGATGTCTTCATTTCTCTATATCAGGGCATCATGATGAAGTCGTCGTCCTTCCTTCGGAATCTTCATCGTACTTACGGATAGGATAAGTAGCAACTCGGCAACGATGGAATTCTACAAGGGGTAATTATCTGGGGTTATCTCATGAATGAAACAGATAAGTATCTCTCGGGTTTTGGAACACAGGAATCATAATGAGAGTGAGTAATGACGATATGAATAGCTTCATTTCGGTAGGCAATCATTTATGGCCTAAAACAGGATGTGAGAAGGTTTCAGAGTGTCGAGGAATGAATCTTGCGTCTAATACCGGAATGGATCATCTCAAGGAAGGTGGCTCGCGGAAACGCATGTGAAGCCAAGTGCAAGGGTAAATTCGGATACAAGGATCACATAGTCATTTACATGAAACTTCATAATTAATGAGGGAGTTTTCGTAGGGAATTCAAAGGAATGACAGGCTCAAGACAGAAGGATAATTGTTCACAAGGGTAATTGGAAGGTACATTCACAAGTGCTACGGAATGATAAAGCACACTGCACCAGTATGTGTTTTGAGGACTTGAGCATTTCTGAATCATTAGGATGATCAAAAATCAAAGTGATCAACAGTCATACCACCATGATGAATAAGAAGGGTGGTGGCATCTTGTGCGATCATGATACAAGGCTTGTCAGAGAACAGTTTGTCAGCTACATTGGCAACAACGTCGGTTCCAAGGGCGGGGGACAAAGAGAACCATTTTCCTGCTCGTTAAGACAAGGCGGACAAATAGGTAAGGTTCTCATCCATCGGTGGTTACCGGAATGTCATCAACAATAGTGACAGGGTTTTACTGACAGAGTTGTACACCGGGGTGTTTACATAAGCAGAGAATTGTTACTGCTTAGATCATATAAATTACAAGAATGGATAAACAGACCAATGGAAAGGAAAATGTGATTATTAGATTAAACAAACCAATGGAAAAGAAAATGCGATTTTACACAAGTATTAGGAGTACATCCTTCCCAAGAACAAGCAGAGCATGATATACATGACAGGACAGCAAGTACGTAACCCTTTAGATAAAAAGGGCAAGGAGAATCATGATGTTTACCCATACAACGGTGTTTGGATAATTTATCAAGAAACATTTAGCATTGCGCTCCGAATGTTCTTGTTGATATTCGGAGTACCACAGTCATGCTTGGGTTAGCAATGACATGGTGTTTAAGTAAAGGTTGGGTTTGAAGATCACACGAAATATACAAGGAACAATTTCATGAATAGCAAGGAACTTAAGGTATAACCAGAACATGACCAAGTCTGTGTTGGAAGGAAAGCAAGGATGTTGTCGATGACAACACAAATTATCAAGGGGCAAGGATGGTATTTCTCATCATGAATTCGATTCTCATCTTGGAAGAAGTCAAGATGTTGACGATGATCACAACACATTTTGTTGAGAGGTTTCATGAGGATGTAATCGAACAGCGACGACATCAGGCAAAAGGAATTGTGAGGTGCAAAGTTATTGGAATCACAGATATGATGCAAGCTCAGATTCCGTCATGCTATTCAAAGCAAAACAATATGATGAAGGAGCTCGATGTAAGCTTAGCTCATCATCGAACATTGTGCTCCGGGATGAAGGGCCAGGTAGCACAGTTACAATTAGCACGATACTGATGTAGCCGATCAGGCTAGGAATAACATGATTGAGTTCAAATTTCCCAGCAACAAATTACTAGGGTTATTGAATTGCAGTGCGGATTCGATTCATTTATCGGTGTTCTCGGTTGACAAACAACTCAGAACCTATGGAATGACTAAAATGGTGAGAAGTATTATTCCAGCAAGAATTCATAAGAGGAAGTGCAATGGCACGATACCCTTGAGATACCAGAGGGTAATACTAGAAGGTAGAACATAACAGAAGCTGAACTAGATCGTTGATCTGCAGACAGCAGATGCTTTAACCTAGTCAAAAATAGACGAGGCACTGGAATGGATTCATTTTAGATATATCAAATAAGGACAGCATGGTCGGAACCATAACTACAAGTGATCAAATTTAAGGATACCAGAAGAATTATACAAATGGAGAAATATTTTCCAAGAAGCTTCCGTGATAAGATTTACATCGTGTCCATGGGCATGAACACAAAGTTCAGGGTCGACTCCCACTTCTTCAATGCATAACCATTCATTCACTTCTTGTTTTGAAAAAGGCTTTAGTGTTGAAAGTTTTACCTGGAGAAACACCAGAAGAGTATGACCCGCAAGAGTTTCGGGTTCACACAGATGGCAAAAGCATAGATACAACCCATCAGAACATTTTAGGAACCAATATAACACACGTATAGAAGCAACGGATACAAGCTCGAAAGCAGAGAGCTGACAACACAGAGTAGATGATACAATTCGCCAAAGGCATTTTGTATCGGGGGAAATTCGTCAATGATTTAAAACATGAAGGAACTGTCGGGTAGTAATCCACCAAAAGATGAGGTGGTCCGCAAGATTCTGATGTGAGTATAGGAATTACGATTTCCAAATCGGGGGATCAGAAGCAGATGCTCTGATCAAAAGAATGAATAAGTTGAATAGACTTAGAGGCACAATCGATCAATGCTTGATTGGCCGAGAACCAGCTCACATCCGGAATGACGTCTGAGCCGAAAGGACGAATTCTAGGAATTAACTGACGATTGCGAGTATTCGCATACATATTGAATCAATAGGCTCAAAAGGACAATGGCAAAGGATGTCAATAAATATTGCTAGACATATGAATTTAACCATAGTGCAGGCAGGCAAGACCTTCCAGAGCAATAGGCTGCAGAGGATTCTCGGAAGATCGGATAGCATTACGAAGTATTTTGTCAAGAACATGAACAACTGGGGATGAATGGATCCCTGGTAAGGGTGAGGAATTATTCGTAAGTGTATTCATGCGACAAGGAACTGCAAGGCAGTAGGCACAAGGATTCTCAAAACATCGGAGAGGGTCTTCAGAATCATCTGGTAAATCAAGAGAGTAGCGGGAACAACTGGATCTCCGGAAAGAAATCATCGCAAGAACCTAGAGTTAGAGTTAGAAAAATCTATAACCCGAAGAGAAGAGAAGTTTGGAACCCAGAGTAAGGACGCGAAATAAAAGATCCTAATCCCATCCATCTGCGATGTGGGCCCGCAACCCACACAATGCACCTAGTAGTTTGCAAATAGTTTTCAAAGACTAGACTCGACATCGGCCAAGAAGGTTTGAGGGTTCCTACAGGCAGTTGGCTCTGATACCAACTTGTGACGCCCCTGAACCTGACCATGCACTAATCATACACGCAGCATGCATGATCACGATCGGTGACTCACGGTAGTACCACAACACAACTCTATGACTCAAATTTAAACAAAGAATCATTATATTACAAACATGGGTCATAGGACCCGATATTACATCAAGAGTTTGGTCTGACTATAGACAATTACAAAGCTGCCTTAAGAAGGCCGAGCATAACAGTGACACTGAATCGAAAAGGCGCAGGCTTCCTGCCTAGGACCTCTGAACTACTCGGCGACGTCGAACTCCACGTAGTAATCATCGTCGGGGATACCTGCATCCGGGGCACTACTATCTGATAGCAGCAACTGGGTTGTATAGAAGCGTCGCAAAGTGACCGTGAGTACTCATCCAAACTACTCGCAAGACTTACATTAGATCTAAACTAGATATGCATTGGTATCAAAGATAGGGGGATATATCAGTGGACAATACTGCAGAAATGGCAGAACTATAGGGGGAAAGTTCTATGTAACACAAGTGCCACCATCTTGCAGCAAGAGAAGAGAAGTAGATCATCTTGCAGCAAAGAAGGAGTATAAGCGCATACGATACCAACTCGTAATTAACACAACAATACAATACCCTGAGGTCCTTCCTCGGCTCCCTGCGAGAAAAGATCTGCGGGCATCCCATATTTATTGAGCTGACATATTTCATCAAGTAACCGGTTCAAGTTGTATAGGATCGGGATACTCTTATATATCCAAGCATCCTATTACCGTCGACACGTCTATTCGAATAGTTTTGTCTTCCCTGCAGGGGTGCACCACATAGCCCGATATGCTCGATTACCCTAGCTAGACACACTTTTCCGTGGGTCATGCCCGGCCTCAGGCAATCGACACACTGAAGTCCTACCCCAGCTCTCCAGAGAGGTCCCCGCCGGTCTATATCCTAAGCACGAAAGGGCTGTTCGGCCGCTCACCCAGGATCCGCTTGCCCGCCCGGACGCATCTCTGAACTAGACGTCTGACAGAGCTTTCGGGAGAAACTGACGACGCCGAGGGCCCCGTAAACCATTATCCTGCAAGGCGGTTAGTGCGTATATGCCAGTGGCAATCTTGGAATGAATACCCAGAGCTCGTTTAGTCGTGTTATTTCATTCACTCACGGACCACGACCAGGGCACAGGTCCACCACTTTCTGGATGGTCTCCGCCTGCCCTGTCGTTCCGACGCAGTGAATATTTCGTGTGGGCTGACGGGACAGATCCCATGCTACCACCACATCCTGGATGGTACCGCTAAACAGCCAGCCGCCACATTCTCGCGGGTGCTCTCCGAGCCGACCTGACTTCAACATATCATCACTCGCGGGTGCTCTCCGAAGCCGACCCGACTTCAGTATGAACATGTATAGTGTAATAGTATAAGTATATCCGTGATCATCGCCCAGAGGGATCACGGCCCAATATTATAGCATGGCAAACAGACAAGGGTGTAGGGCCATCTGATGGAACTCCAGCATAACTAAACTAGGCATGCTAGGATACAGTAAGCATTTATGGAAGGCGAGAAAATCAAGCTATGCATCATAATAGGATCTACCAAACAACAACGGTACAAATACCTAGTGCAGGAATGTAGGGAGAAAGAATAGGCGATATAGGAATGATCAAGGGGGTGTGCTTGCCTGGTTGCTCTGCAGAGGAAACCGGATCCTCAGTGAAGTAGTCGATCACCAGTTCAACAGCGGTCTTGGGTTCTACCGGAAAGAAGTAAACGGGGGAAAACAATAAACAACAGGTAATCAAATGCATCACACGATGTATGTCATGGCAAAATGTGTTGGTGATATGCTCTAATGCATTACTAAGCATTTTAATTGAAGCGGGAAAATATTAGGAATGTTTTCCCAGCTCCAGGTATTATGATCTGTATTGATCTAGACACAAAAGTTCAATGTTCATCATGTTAGAGGTTTTTGTCATAGATGTGGATGACATATTCGGATTCGTTATATTTTTCTGATCATTTTTCATATATAAATTATTTTGATCCGAGTTACAGTTTATTTTATATAATTTTTCAAAGTTTTAATCATTTTCTGGATTTTCTGGAATTATTTCAAATTCGAATTAAATCAGAAATGCTTTTTATACACAGACAGAGCTTGCCACAGTTAATGACATGTGGGCCAGTCAATGTCCAATCAGCAGTCAACAGAGTCAATGTTGACTGGGTCAAAGGGAAAGTGGGGTCCACCTGTCATTGAGAGGGACTAGTCAAACTTATCCAGAGGAATAGTACTGGGGGTCCCACTTGTAAGTGACACAGGGGTATGTTTAGTCTAACCAAAACGTTTTCTTAATTTAACGGCCTGGGGCCCACCTGTCATAGGGTGATTAGGGGTGTGGGTTAGCGCTAAGCCGGATTAGGCCTAATCTAACACGACATGTCAGCAGGGGCCCACGCGGCAGTGAACGCCGGTGACCACAGTGTGGCAGCGACCACGGTTCTCGCCACTCCGGCGACCAAATGTCGCGCGGAGACCACCTATCGAACGGCCGCAGTGCACTGCATCATTTGAGGTAAGCGAGGCTTGCGGGGGTGGACGGAACCGACAGGTGCGATGACAGCCGGCAGCGGCTACAGGCGGAGCCTGACGAATCCGAGGCTGGAGGCTACCAGGGAGAGGGGCGAGATGCGCATTTGGCACGGCAGCTCATATTGAGGGTGATGGCGTGCTCGGAGAAGCCGGGGGAGGGCGAGGATGTGCAGATCAACGAAGGCAGTGACGGCCGGCGTCGACGTAGATGAAGACGAAGGCGACCGTCGGCGTCGATCCGGGGTGTCTGCACAGGTTAACGAGGTCGGGGACCTAGCGGTGATGCTCCTGGCATGGTACTGGACAAAGGGAAGGGTGAACGCGTCAAACAGGAGCTCGGCCTCGTCCGATTCGACCGAAGCGGCGCGAAGGGGATGAACTGGAGGGGGGCTACGGTTTCGGGGGAGAGTGAGAGGGGGGCAGGGGCTGCTCTTATCCCCTCCCACCGCACTGCAGCACGAGGAGCCAGGCGGGGTGGCCATGGTGCGCCCTTTCCAGAGGCGCGGAGGGAGGTAAGGGAAGGCTGAGGGAGACGGGCTGGGCCGCACACTGTACTGCTTAAGCCCAGTAGCACAGTAGGTCTTCTTTTTTTCCCTTTTTCTTTTTCTTATTTTCTGTTTCTTTTATTTCTTCTGTTTTGTAAATAATTGGGGCACCAAATGAATTTTGTTGTGACTCAAATTTTGCACATAATTCAATGGCAATATACTGGGACTGTACAAAATTTTCAGAGCATTTGAAATGGGTTAAACATTTTTAGAAATTGAAAAGGTCAATTAAATTGCTGCTGGTCCTGTTTATTTACTTCTAGGGGCAATTTGGGAACTTTGGTGATGTTGTTTTCCATAAGACAATTACTTAGGGATTATTTGTAATTTTATCAACATTTTTATTTTAGTGTTTGAAGAAATAATATTTTGACTTGCATTTGAAATCTCAATTTGATGTTGGATTATTTCTTAATTGCAATTAGGCTTTATTCATCATGTTGACATGGCAAGTTAATTGGTTTAATAAATAATCAGGGTCTGGGGATGTTACAGTGGTGGAGATGGGGGCGGCGCCGAAGGCGCCGACGTGATGGAGATGACACCAACCCGAAGGCCGGTGCGCGCGGTGGCGGAGCCTCCTCTTCTTCGCTTGATCTTGTCCTTTCTTCTATGGCGGTGGAGATGGAGCAGCAATGGAGAATGATCTTGGATGAATGCGTGGTGACGGCGGCGGCTAGGGTTGGAGAGGTATTTATAATGCCTCTTCTCAAGCCTCCTCCGTGGATGATGGTTGCCTCCTTTGATCCAAGTGCTGAAGATGAGCCAAATCCTCTCCCAAACCCTTTTTGGCCAAGGATCACGTAGGAACAAATGGGAACTAAATCAATGAAGAATCCCATCCAGAGAGGCAACTTTCGGAGCTTTCTGGGGGCGGTACGGGAACCAGCACGACCCCGCGCGGTCGTACCAGACGCCGTCTTCGGCTCTGGACTCCTTCGGTTAAACGGGTGCCATTTCTTCATACGAACTCCATTTTTGACGTTCTTAGGCTAGTTGGAATCATGAGAGCGACGCTGATGCACCAGTAGTATTAGATCTTGATTTGGAGCACTCTGGAATAATCACTTTTTTGACATCCCAAATGCCTAAGTCTAGTCTCGGCAGTCCTCCGTATTGAACCCATCTTTGGCCTCTTTCATCGTGCTTGGTCCTAGGTTGCTCCAAAACACCTGTAGACACAACAAAACAAAGAAAACTAATAAAAACCAAATAGAAACACTAATATGCAATCCTCACAATGAAAAGTGTAAAAAGCGGTAATCATGCATAATGGACACATATTTGGTTCAATGGGACATGATATATGCAGAGAACATGCAACAAATGAGGTTTAAAAATGTGTAAAATATAGAGCCATCAACCTCCCCATGCTTAAACCTTGCTCGTTCTCAGGAAAGAAGGTTGACTACCCAAATCTCACTGTTATCAACTCTAAAGCTTACATTGAACCAAACCCCGAAAGTGATATCCATGTTCTTCGTGCAAGCATGCAAAAGTTAACTAGCAAGGGAGTGATACATGCTATACCCTCAGTTCCATTGCCATGGAGGTCAAGAAAAAGGAAAATATTTTTTGTGGAGCCTAAATTCCCATTGCCAAAGGTTTAGAGAGAAGGTCAAAATTATGTTAGGAACAAAGCAATGACTGTTGTAGACAAAAGAAATTATGCATTAGCGATCGCTTAAAAAATACCAACCAGAGGCATACGAGGTACAATAGCAAGATTGTCTGTCTGCGTTTGTCAACCGCTCAACTACCTATACAACACTAAGTGCAAGCCTATGTCTCACACTTAAAGGGAAAATAGAATAATGATTGGGGTTTTGAGAAGTAAAAACATAGAAAGTCTTGCATCAACGCAGCTAACCATTAGGCAATGGACTCCGCCATGGACTGGACTTGCGGCAGCGACTCTCGGCATGACTGAGCCTCCCTGAAATCAGCATCTGTGATATCACGCAGGTCATTGGCCTCCTTTCAGACTAGGCCTAGCCAACGCCGCATCTCATAGTATTGCTTTTCGGCTACTACATCAATGAAAACGCAAGATGTCAACGACGAGCTCATACAAGCAGCAGGATGACAGAAGTACAATACTCACAAATATGATCGGCAACAGATTCCTCCAAAGCAGTGGTCCTGGACTTCTCCTCGTCTAGCAATCGCCACAGCTTCTCAACTTGCCCCTCAAGTCGGCCGTTTCGTTGCCGCAAAATCTGCAACACTTCAAAACGTCAATAGTCCGCACCAAGGGGTTGCAGAAACACATGCAAGACCTCGAGCCCAGTTCCTACCATTACCGCACTCAAGGCCCGGGGGCTACTGGGCATACAAACGCTACTACAAACAAGCATTACCTTCATTCCGGGCTGGACTGCTTGACCAAGTCTCCTCAAGGCACCACCTAAGGCCCGAGCTCGCTTGCTGCTCTCCCGCATCACAGCCTCCATCTCCTTCGGCACAGTAGGGCCATCGACATCTTCTCCAAACGAGGAGGAAGGGTCAGGGGATGTGATACGTCTCAAACATATCTATAATTTTTGAATACTTTTAATAGCAATTTATATTAATTTTTGGACTAACCTATTAATTCAGTGCCCAGAGCTTGTTGTTTTCAGCATGTTTTTGACTTTTTAGAAAATCCATATCTACAGAGGTCAAAAAACCCTGAGGATTTAATACGATTTTTTCCAAGTCCAGAGGATTCCAGAAAGTGCCGGAACCTGCCGGGGGGCCACCCATGGGCCCCACGTGGCCAGGAGGCCACCCGCGTGGCTAGGCCGCGTGGGCTCCTTGGGCCCTGCCTTACGTCGTTTCTTCTGCCTATAAATCCTAAATTTTGAGAAACCCTCGGTACCAATTTTCTTTGATTTTTTCTGCCACCGCAAGTTTCTGTTCCAAGGAGATTCAATCTGGAAGCCTGTTCCGCCACCCTGTCGGAGGGGGAATCAATCATCGGAGGCTTCTTCATCAACCTTGCTACCTCCATGATCATGTGTGAGTAGTTTCCTTAGGACCTTAGGGTCCATATCAGTAGCTAGATGGCATCCTCTCTCCCTTGTGATTCAATTTAAAGTTCTCGTGAGCTGCCCCAAATGATTGGGGTCAATATGATGTAATCGGTGGTGTGTTTGTTGGGATATGATGAATTGTCACTTTACGATCAGATTGTTCATTGAATTATATTGAATATTTTGAAGTTTCTTTGTTGTATAATTAAGTAGCTATGTATGCTCTCTGACCTATTTGTTGTCTCTGGCCAATATTGTTAGGTAGTTCATCAGAGGGAGGGGTGCATAGTGGTGGGTTCAATGTTGCGGTGATCTATCCCTGTGACAGAAAGGGAATGGACACATATTGTATTGTTGCCACTAAGGATAACACGATGGTTTGTTTATCACACTTGGATGATAGTTTTACTGTCTACATTATGCCATCATGCTTATTGCAATGCTCTGTTTGTCATAAACTTAATACTTCGAGATGCATGCTGGATAGCGGTCTTGGGGTGGAGTATTAGTTGTAGTTGCAGTTGGATTAACGGTCTACATATCACTGACGTAATGCCTATATGAGATTATACATGAATGATCATAGTCATAAATATTAATATTGCAATTTAATCGCTGCCCAACTGTAATTTGATCACCACACCACATATATCTGCTTGGAGAGATGCCACTAGTGAACTTATGGCCCCGGGGCTCTATTTTCTGTTACTGAAAACATCACCAAAAATACTTTACTTTGCTGTACCATTTTATTTATTTTACCTATCTATCAATTTGTAACACTCCATGTAATTAAGCCACAGTGATCATCTGTTGAAAGTGCCAAGTTAGCATAATTAACTATTCTTGATCATCATTGCATCATATCTCATTTCAAATTCCAAATTAAATTGAAATTCAAATTTAAAGTGAAAATAAAAGTTGTTCAAATTTGAAAACTAAATTGTTCATAATATTTCAAATATTCCCAAGACAATTATAAAAATATAACCAACATTTATTGAATTAGTTAAATGACTCTAACAACATGAAACAGTACCAAACCAGCACCTTTTAACCCATTTTTATTTAAATAAAATTCAATTCAAATCATATTGTCTCCAAACCAATTTCTGGCAGTAGTAGATAATGCATAGTATTTATTTGGGCAAGCCTCCTATTTTACAAAAGTCCTATGGAGTAAAAAGAAAAGACAAAACAAAAGATAAAAATGGAAACAGAAAGTAAAATGAAAAATAAAAAGAAAACAAAACCCCCCTCCCCTGTGGGGCCTCGGCCCAGCTAGCCAACCGGCCAGCCCAGCCGGCCCATCCGCCCCCTATATGGCCTGCCCCTCCTCACCCGAAACCCTAACCCCCCTGATTCCCCCTCTCCCTCCCTCTCACCCGCGACGCCCGACGGCGCCGCCTCGCCCGAAGCCGGCGCCGCCCGCCTTGCTGTCGCCGCCGCCTCGTCCCCACCGCCGTCGCCTCCTCGACGTCTCCCCCCGAGCCGCTTCCTCGAGCCTCGCCGCCCCGTACCTCGACGCCGCCCGTGAGCCCCGTCCGTCTCCCCCTCCTCCCGTTCGGTCGCCGACGCCGCACCGCGCCCGTCTCGCCTGCCCGCTCACCCTCGCCGCGCCCCGCCCCGCGCCGTCGCGCCTCGCCCGCGCAGCCCCGCCGCTGCCCGCCGCTCGCCGTCGCTGCCCGCGCCACGCCCCGCGCTGCTGC
Source organism: Elymus sibiricus (assembly GCA_039707655.1). Lineage (NCBI taxonomy): Eukaryota > Viridiplantae > Streptophyta > Magnoliopsida > Poales > Poaceae > Elymus > Elymus sibiricus. The sequence goes on from CM077664.1 coordinate 23,250,899, forward strand.
TGCTGCTGCTCGCCCGCGCCCCTCCGCCGGCGGCCGTCGCCCACAGCTGCGGCTGGCCGGCGCCCGGGTCCGGCGCCCGGCTCTCCGGTCGCCCGGACGTGTCCGGCCCCCGAAAGGGGCACGGCCCGGACGTGTCCGCCCTGGGCCTATGACGAGTGGGGCCCAGCCCCTGTTTGAAACGAAACAAAAAAATATATAATAAAATAGATAAATAAATAGTAACTAATTAATTAATTAACTTAATTAATTTTGTTTAATTACACTAAATATTTAGTTAGTCTAATTAATCTGTAATTAGCCTAATTAATCAACTAATTAACCTAATCAGACGCTGACAGGTGGGACCCACTGGTCCTGTTGACTGCTGACGTCACTGTGACATCATGATGACGTCACCCTACACCGTTTCGGATAATTCTAAATTAAATAAATAAAATAATTCCAGAAATTCTTTAAAACTTTGAAAAATCATATAAAATAAACCGTAAGTGAGATGAAAATAATTTATATATGAAAAATGATCAAAAAATATGAAGAATCTGAATATGTCATCTGCACTTATGTCAGAACCCTCTAAGTAGGTGAACATGGAACTTTTTGCCCGTTTCCGGTAGATGAATAGTGCATGACCTTAATAAAATAAATCCAAATAAATTCCTAAATTAACTAAAATAATTAGATAGGCCGTATATCACCTTTGCATATCGTTTAGGCATGTATTGCATAGTGAATGCTTTGGTATGCGTGTATTTATCTGTTTCTTCCCCCTCTTCTTCTTCGGTAGATTTTGAGATCGCTGACGAGCGGGGGATCGACTACACCATTGAAGAATCCTTTTCGCCTGCAGAGCAACCAGGCAAGCAAAACCTCCTTGTTCATCCAGATACCGCCTACTCTCTCTCTCTCTCTCTCTATTGCTTGCATTAGAATTGCCCCTGTTGTTATTCCGATAGCTCCTATTCTGATGCATAGCCTGTTTTTGTAGCCTGATGTTGATACATTACCTGATATCATATGATGCTTAGATAGGTATGACATGTTCATCATCTGGCCCTTCACCCTTGTCCGTCTGCCAGGCTTGTTATCGGGCCGTGATCACTCTGGGGAATGATCACGGAACTGTTTACATTCTGCAATACTTTAAATTGTTAAAGTCGGGCCGGCTCCAAGAGTGCCCGCGAGGTAACGAAACAAGACGGGTTGTACCCAAGGGTACCCGTGAGAGAGTCCTGTGGTGGCTGGCAGTTAGCGGTACCACCCAATGTGGTGGTAGCTCGGGACTTGTCCCGACAGCCGACGCGGAACTTGCACTGTAGACGGAGCGACAGGGCAGGCGGAGACTACCTAGGTGAGAGGTGGGCCTGGTCCCTGGTCGTTGTCCGCGAGATAACTAGTCAGAGCGACAGGAACCCTGATCGTCTCTGCGAGTACTAAATACGCCTAACGGATTTGGGTATTGATCTGAGTGGGTCGTTGGCCCTATACGCACTACCACCACGTGGGATAATGGTTTATGGGACCCTCTATGCCGTATGTTTCAGCCAAAAGCTTTGTCAGACGTCCAGTTCAGCATTGTGGCACGGCAGGATCGGCGCCATCCATGACAGAGGTGGTGCCTGGATCTAACCCTGCACACAACGACCCGGAGTGCAAAGGGCGATGGGCCCAAGACCCCTGAGCACTTAGGATGTAGACCGGCGGGGACCTCTCTGCTGAGCTCTAGGTAGGACTACGTCGTGTCGATTACCCGAGGCCGGGCATTACCCAGCAAGTGTGTCCGGCCAGATGTAATCGAGCGTGCTGGGTAACAGTAGTGCACCCCTGCAGGGAAGTTATCTATTCGAATAGTCGTGTCCACGGCAACAGGACGCTCAGTGTTGTATCCATATCTGCTACAACTGTAAATGGATACTGATGCAATGATAAACTGCTACTACTGCTCTCGGGATCACTTTCTCGCAGGGAGTCGAGAAAGGATCTCAGGGCGTTGCTACTATAAAACCACTATTATACATTACTGCGCTCTACTCTCTTCTGATGCTGCAAGATTGCTTCAAGATGCTATTCTTCGATAGGCTAGGCTTCTCCCCCTCTACTCTGGCATTTTGCAGTTCAGTCCAAAGATAGAGCCCCATTCCTTTGATACCGATACATAATTAGCATAGTTCTGATGTCAGTCTTGCGAGTACTTTGGATGAGTACTCACGGTTGCTTTGCTCCTCTTTTCCCCATACACGATTGCTGTGACCAGACGACGGAGCCCAGGAGCAGGAGATCCCCGGTGGAGCCTGCTACGACGTGGAGATCCCCGACGACCAGGAGTAGTTCGGAGGCCCTAGGCAGGAGGCCTACGCCTTTTCGATCAGTGTCGCTGTTATGCTAGCCTTCTTAAGGCACCTTTGTTTAACTTAGAGTCTGTACTCAGATTCTGTTGTTTCCGCTGATGCTTGTATGTCTCAAGCTTATGTATTCGAGCCCTCGAGGCCCCTGGCTTGTAATATAAAGCTTGTATTATTTTATTTGAGTTTAGAGTTGTGTTATGATATCTTCCCGTGAGTCCTTAGGCTTGATCGTGTGCATTTGTGTGTATGATTAGTGCACGATTAAGTCGAGGACGTCACAAGTTGGTATCAGAGCCGACTGCCTATAGGAACGCCCCCTTCCAACTCCTTGGCCGAAGTTTAGTCTAGACTTTCAAAAACTATTTTACTAACTTGGCTGTGTGGCTTACGGGCCCACGTCGTCAATGGATGGGATTAGGGTCTTTTATTCCTCTTCCATACTCTGGGACTCTGCTCTCTCTTCTATTCGGGTTAACGATTTTACTGACTCTAACATTAGGTTCTCGTGATCACATCCACCCGAAGTTCTGAATTACCCCCCTTTCTTGGAGATGAGGGCCAGGTTCTGCTAGCAGGAACCTCATATCGAGGGCACCCTGTGTTGTCACTTGCAGATTCCTCGCTCTCGCAGTTTTCTCCGACGTTGATGTAGCCTTTGCTATGTCTCGTTGTGTATTCCTCACCGCGTGCCTGCGCGCCGCCTAGTTTGTCCAGCTGCGTGTGTTTCTGAACTCACGTTATCCGCTGGTATCCAACTCCGTGCATGGATCTGTATGTCTTTAATGGCTACTATTATGTATCTAATGCCCTTCTTGTTTGTTACTCATGTTACATCATGAATGACCTCTTACACATGCAGTTGTTCTTGCTAAACTGCCCCTGTTGATTTGGCAGGATGGCTGACGATCCTCCACCTCCGCCCTATATTGCCTCAATGATGCAGTAGTTTGAGCTGAATCGTCAATTTATGGCTGGAGTAATGGCTCAGTTTCCAACTCAGAATACTCAGCAACCGTCTGCCCCAATAACGCTGCAAGAATTCGTGTGCCTCAACCCGTCCATTTTCCGCAACTCCACCGATCCTATGGATGCTGATGATTGGCTCCGTGACATCATGTTTGAAATGGAGTCCGCTAAAGTTGCCCCTGACAGTTACGTCACCTTTGCGACATTTCACCTGAAGGGTCCAGCTGCTCAATGGTGGGAAAGCCACAGGCGTATGCTGCCTGCTGGAACAGTGACCACTTGGTAGGAATTTCAGTCAGCTTTTCGAGCACGGCACATTCCTCAAGGTCTGATGGACCAGAAGAAGAAGGAGTTCCGCAAACACTCACAGGGCAAAATGACTGTGGATGAATATCAGAGGAAATTTCTCGAATTATCCCGATATGCTGAGGATGATGTCGACACTGACACTCGCAAGCAGGAGAAATTCCGTGAAGGGCTGCATCCTGATATAAACCTTGCACTTGCTGCCCACGATTGTACGGACTTTGCAACGCTTGTCAGCCAATCTTTCCGAGTTGAAACAGCTCTGACTAAATACCAGGAGTCGCTCAAGCACACCAGTGACGTTGGCTTGTCTTCGGGTCAGCCTGCTCAAAAACGCCAAGTCTGGATTCCACACAATGTACATCACCGATTTGCTCCAACACCAAGACCGTCTTATGCTGCACCTCGTCTGCCGGCACCACCCAGACAGCTCAGTGCTCAATATGGACAGCCCAATATTATGGCTCCTCCCCATAATGATGGTTTATGCCACAAGTGTGGACAGGCAGGATACCGTGTTCTCAACTGTCGCCAGGGTCAACCGCAGAATGCATCACGACCTCCTGTTGGCCGTAAGAAGGGCCGTCGAAAACATCCTTCTAGTAGCCGTAATGCCAGCCCGCCTGCTATGGCTCGTGGTCAAGTTACCCATATCAAGGTTGAAGAAGCTCGTGAGGCCCCAAAAATTGTGCTGGGTACCCTTCGCGTTAATTCAGTGCCAGCCACTCTTCTTTTTGATTCAGGAGCATCGCATGCCTTTGTGTCCCAACAGTTTGCTCAGTTACATGAGTTAGACATGGAAAAATTACCCACTCCTTTAGCGATTCAATCTCTGGGATCCAAGTGGCAAACTACAATGGTAAGCCCTCGCAACCAAATCGAGATTGGAGGTCTACCCTTCCCGGCTTCTCTCGTTGTGCTCGGACCTTCCAACATAGACATCATTCTTGGCATGGATTGGTTGACAGCCCATAATGCTGTGATCGACTGTGCCGCCAAGACAGTCCAGCTTAGGCACCCTTCTGGCCAGATGATCAACTACTCAGCTCAGATAATTCAGAATGCCGAGAACCAGATATATGCTCTGAATGCATTGAATGCTTCACTTCTTGAGGGAATAGAGAACGTTCCAGTTGTTCGAGACTTTCAAGATGTCTTCCCAGAGGAACTCCCAGGAGTACCACCTGCCAGAGCTGTCGAGTTCGTCATCAACTTGAAACCGGGCACTACTCCTATTGCCAAGCGACCATACAAGATGCCGCCGCATGAACTCCTTGAACTTAAGGAGGAAATAGACAAGTCACTTAAAAAGGGTTTCATCCGCCCCAGTTCATCTGCTTGGGGAGCCCCTTCGGTCTTTGTTATGAAGAAGGATGGAACAAACCGGTTGGTCCATGATTACCGACCTATCAACCAAGCAACAATTCAGAATAAGTATCCGCTTCCCAGGATCAACGATCTATATGATCAACTTGCTGGATCCTCTATGTTCTCAAAACTTGATTTGAGATTGGGATACCACCAGATCAGAGTTCGCAAAGAGGACATTCCGAAGACCACCTTCGTTACTCGGTATGGATCATATGAATACACGGTCATGTCTTTCGGATTAACCAACGCTCCAGCAACCTTCTCTCGCATGATGAACTATATCTTCATGGACTACCTCGACAAATTCGTCGTGGTTTACTTGGATGATATCCTTATATTTTCCAAGAATGAAGAAGAACACGCCGTACATCTTCGGCTTGTATTGGAGAAACTCCGAGAACATCAGCTGTATGCCAAATTCTCCAAGTGTGAATTCTGGTTGTCTGAAGTGACTTATCTTGGTCACGTGATTTCCAAAGATGGCATCGCTGTCAACCCAGAACGAGTTCAGGCCATTCTTGACTGGACTCCCCCGAAGAATGTCAAGCAAGTCAGGAGTTTTCTCGGTCTCGCTAGTTATTGCCGCCGATTCATCGAGAACTTCTCCATGATTGCTAAGCCATTGACTGATCTGCTCCATAAAGGTGTTAAATTTGAGTGGACAGAAAAATGCCAAGAAAGCTTTCAGACGCTCAAAAATAAGTTGACATCTGCCCCAGTGCTAGCACCCCTAGATTCCTGCAAGGACTTTGTGATATATTGCGACGCATCCCGTCAAGGATTAGGCTGTGTCCTAATGCAAGAGCGCAAAGTAATTGCTTATGGCTCTCGTCAATTGCGTCCTCATGAAGAAAATTATCCAGTACATGATCTCGAGCTTGCCGCAGTTATTTATGCTCTGAAACTGTGGCGACATTACCTCCTTGGTAATCGTTGCGAGATTTACACGGACCACCAGAGTTTGAAGTATCTGTATACTCAACCAGACTTGATCCTCCGTCAACAAAGGTGGCTCGAGACAATAGCCGATTATGACATGAATATTTCCTATACCCCTGGCAAGGCTAATGTAATGGCCGATGCTTTGAGTCGCAAGGCCTACTGTAATAACCTCATGGTTCAGGAAGCGCAACCTATGCTTTATGAAGAACTTCGGCAGTTGAATCTTCACATTGTTCCACCGGGTCATCTCAATACCCTGGTTGTTGAATTTATTGTCGATGATGACATTAAGCATATACAGAAATGTGACTCTGAGGTTGAGAAAATTAAGCGAGATATCAAAAGGGGAAAGCCCTCATTCTTCACTATTGCTACTGATGGCGCCTTGTTCTTTAAAAACCGCTTAGTGGTTCCTAGAACGGACAACCAGAATATGACCCCGCGTGTCATGAAAGAGGCTCATGATACCCCTCTTTCAATTCACCCTGGCAGTACCAAGATGTACCAGGACATTCGATAGAGATATTGGTGGCCTGGCATGAAACAAGACATCGCTCGTTATGTTGCTGAGTGTGACGTTTGCCGTCGCATCAAGGCTGAACATCAAAGGCTTGCTGGTACTCTACAACCCCTAGAAATTCCTGAATGGAAATGGTACAAAGTCGAAATGGATTTCATCACTGGTTTTCCCAGATCGCAAAAGGGTCATGATGCTATTTTTGTCGTCATTGACCGATTCTCTAAGGTGGCTCATTTCCTGCCTGTCAAGGAGATGATTACTGCTAGTCAGTTAGCAGACTTGTATGTTTCCAGAATTGTGTCACTCCACGGTGTTCCGTTGGAGATCAGTTCAGATCGTGGCAGCCTCTTTACCTCAAGATTCTGGAAAAGTTTCCAAGAAGCTATGGGAACTCATCTGTCCTTTAGCACCGCTTTTCACCCTCAGTCTCAGGGACAAGTCGAACGAGTCAATCAAGTGCTTGAAGATATGCTTCGAGCTTGTGTCATCTCATTCGGTAAGAAATGGGAGGAATCTCTCCCGTATGCCGAATTCTCTTACAACAATAGCTATCAAGCTAGTCTGAAGATGGCACCATTCGAAGTTCTATATGGACGTAAGTGTTGAACCCCTCTGAATTGGTCAGAAACTGGGGAACGGTCACTCATCGGTCCGGACATTATTCAACAAGCAGAAGATCAAGTCCGTGTTGTCCGAGAACATTTGAAAACTGCCCAGTCTTGTCAGAAGAGCAACTATGACCGAAAACACCAGGTAATGGTCTATCAGCCTGGCGAGCAAGTTTACCTTCGTGTTACTCCGTTGAAGGGCACTCACCGGTTCGGAATCAAGGGCAAGTTAGCTCCCCGCTACATTGGCCCGTTCCGTATTCTCGCCCGTCGAGGAGAAGTGGCATATCAATTGCAATTGCCACCAAACCTTTCACAAGTGCACGATGTCTTTCATGTGTCGCAACTCCGACGCTGCTTCAAGGATCCTATCCGATCTGTGGATCATGAAGTGCTTGAATTGCGAGAAGATCTGTCTTATCCAGAGTATCCGATCCGCATTCTTGATCAAGCTGAACGTCGAACCCGTCAGAAGGCGATCAAGTTCCTCAAAGTTCAGTGGTCGAATCATTCTGAAGATGAAGCCACTTGGGAACGCGAGGATCGTCTTCGTGAAGAATACCCCGCTTTCTTTCAACCTACCTCTTAATTCTCGGGATGAGAATTCTTGTTAGAGGAGGAGAATTGTAACACCCCATGTAATTAAGCCACAGTGATCATCTTTTGAAAGTGCCAAGTCAGCATAATTAACTAGTCTTGATCATCATTGCATCATATCTCATTTCAAATTCCAAATTAAATTGAAATTCAAATTTAAAGTGAAAATTAAAGTTGTTCAAATTTGAAAACTAAATTGTTCATAATATTGCAAATATTCCCAAGACAATTATAAAAATATAACCAACATTTATTGAATTAGTTAAATGACTCTAACAACATGAAACAGTACCAAACCAGCACCTTTTAATCCATTTTTATTTAAATAAAATTCAATTGAAATCATATTGTCTCCAAACCAATTTCTGGCAGTAGTAGATAATGCATAGTATTTATTTGGGCAAGCCTCCTATTTTACAAAAGTCCTATGGAGTAAAAAGAAAAGACAAAACAAAAGATAAAAATGGAAACAGAAAGTAAAACGAAAAATAAAATAGAAAACAAAACCCCCCTCCCCTGCTGGGCCTCGACGCCGCCCGTGAGCCCCGTCCGTCTCCCCCTCCTCCCGTTCGGTCGCCGACGCCGCACCGCGCCCGTCTCGCCTGCCCGCTCGCCCTCGCGCGCCTCGCCGCGTTGCGCCCCGCCCCGCGCGCGCCCGGCCTCCTCCCGCTTCGCCCCGCGCCGTCACGCCTCGCCCGCGCAGCCCCGCCGCTGCCCGCTGCTCCCTGCGCCGCCGCTCGCCGTCGCTGCCCGCGCCGCGCCCCGCGCTGCTGCTGCTGCTGCTCGCCCGCGCCCCTCCGCCCGCCGCCGTCGCCCACAGCCGCAGCTGGCTGGCGCCCGGGTCCGACTCCCGGCTCTCCGGTCGCCCGGACGTGTCCGGCCCCCGAAAGGGGCACGGCCCGGACGTGTCCGCCCTGGACCTATGACGAGTGGGGCCCGGTCCCTGTTTAAAACGAAACAAAAAAATATATAATAAAATAGATAAATAAATAATAACTAATTAATTAATTAATTAACTTAATTAATTTTGTTTAATTACACTAATTATTTAGTTAGTCTAATTAATCTGTAATTAGCCTAATTAATCAACTAATTAACCTAATCACACGCTGACAGGTGGGACCCACTGGTCCTGTTGACTGCTGACATCACTGTGACATCATGATGACATCACCCTACACTGTTTCGGATAATTCTAAATTAAATAAATAAAATAATTCCAGAAATTCTTTAAAATTTGAAAAATCATATAAAATAAACCGTAAGTCAGATGAAAATAATTTATATATGAAAAATGATCAGAAAAATATGAAGAATCTGAATATGTCATCTACACTTATGTCAGAACCCTCTAAGTAGGTGAACATGGAACTTTTTGCCCGTTTCCGGTAGATGAATAGTGCATGACCTTAATAAAATAAATCCAAATAAATTCCTAAATTAACTAAAATAATTAGATGGGCCGTATATCACCTCTGCATATCGTTTAGGCATGTATTGCATAGTGAATGCTTTGGTATGCGTGTATTTATCTGTTTCTTCCCCCTCTTATTCTCCGGTAGATTTCGAGACCGCTGACGAGCGGGGGATCGACTACACCATTGAAGAATCCTTTTCGCCTGCAGAGCAACCAGGCAAGCAAAACCTCCTTGATCATCCAGATACCGCCTACTCTCTCTCTCTCTATTGCTTGCATTAGATTTGCCCCTGTTGTTATTCCGATAGCTCCTATTCTGATGCATAGCCTGTTTTCGTAGCCTGATGTTGACACATTACATGGTATCCTATGATGCTTAGATAGGTATGACATGTTCATCATCTGGCCCTTCACCCTTGTCCATCTGCCAGGCTTGTTATCAGGCCGTGATCACTCTGGGGAATGATCACGGAACTGTTTACATTCTGCAATACTTTAAATTGTTAAAGTCGGGCCGGCTCTAAGAGTGCCCGCGAGGTAACGAAACAAGACGGGTTGAACCCAAGGGTACCCGCGAGAGAGTCCTGTGGCGGCTGGCTGTTAGCGGTACCACCCAATGTGGTCGTAGCTCGGGACTTGTCTCGACAGCCGACGCGGAACTTGCACTGTAGACGGAGCGACAGGTCAGGCGGAGACTACCTAGGTGAGAGGTGGGCCTGGTCCCTGGTCGTGGTCCGCGAGATAACTAGTCGGAGCGACAGGAACCCTAATCCTCTCTGCGAGTACTAAATACACCTAACGGATTTGGGTATTGATCTGAGTGGGTCGTTGGCCCTATACGCACTACCACCATGTGGGATAATGGTTTATGGGACCCTCTACGCCGTATGTTTCAGCCGAAAGCTTTGTCAGACGTCCAGTTCAGCACTGTGGCACGGCAGGATCGGCGCCATCCCTGACAGAGGTGGTGCCTGGATCTAACCCTGCACACAACGACCCGGAGTGCAAAGGGCGATGGGCCCAAGACCCCTGAGCACTTAGGATGTAGACTGGCGGGGACCTCTCTGCTAAGCTCTAGGTAGGACTACGTCGTGTCGATTACCTGTAACACCCCTATGTAATGAGCTACAGTAATCCATCATATTAATGCCAAGTCATCTGAGATTTGCAATGTTAATTATGTTGGAATAATATCTCATTTCAAATTCTGCCCCTGAATTCAAATTCAAATGCAATTGAAATTTGAAGTTGCACAAAAGCTGCTGGAAAAATGTTCATCGTTTAGTAAATATTCCAAAACAATTTGTTGTTCAGGAAAACAACATCACCAATTTGCTAAGATGAGCATTAGCATTTTTAACAGTGCCATACCAGCAATTTAATTTGCAAATTCAATTATGAAAAATGCAATTGAAATCCTCTGGCCTCCAAAATAATTGTGGCAGTGCCTAAAAATGCAAAGTAATTAATGGGCCAAGCCGCACATTTTTCTAAAATGGTTTGGTTCCCCTAATATTCTTTTTCCATCTCTGTTTAATAAATAAAAACAGAAAAGAGAGAAAAGAGCAGGAACTTACCTGGCCTCTGGGCCGCTACTGTAGACCGGCCCAGCCCATCTCCTGTTCTCCTCCACCTGCTCCCGCCTTCGTGGCAGCGCCGCCGCAATCGGCGCGTACGGCGCCGGCCGCAGCCAGCCACCGCGACGGGGTGGTTGGGGCGAGGAGATAAGGCAGCCCCCGTCCCTCTCCCCTGGGCATCGCCTTGCCATTTCTCCCTTCCCCTCGCGCCAGTTCGCCTCCTCTTCCTCTCTGTCCCGCACGCCGCCGCCGCCGCCCGACTCCATTGCGACGGCCACCGGCTCCCTCTCGCCTCTCCGACCGGTTCACCATCGCCGCCATCGTCTTCTTCTTCTTCCCCGACCTCGCATCGGGTAGGAGGACGCCGCATTTACCCGGATCGAGCTCGGCGTCGAGCTTCTGTCGCCGGCGATCCCCGACGACCGCGGCTTCTCCCTGCGCTCCCGAGCACCCGAGGGCCTTCGTGTGCCGCGCTGTAAGCTCCAACTCCCCCTCTGACCTCTTCGCTTGCTCGCGCGCGCGCTAGATCGACGGGCCCGCTCGGACCCGTAGCTCGCCGCCGCCATTGCTCACCGTCGACGCCTCGGCAGGCCACCTCTGCCCGTTCCGATGTGGCAGATCGATGCACGGAGGACTGCCCGTTCGAACGCACCCGAGAACACCCGATTTGGCGTTGTGTAGAGGAAATCCGAGCCTCTCCGGCGGGAACGCCGCTGCGGGAGCTCGCCGGAGCCTTTTCCGGCGACGCGCCGATGTGGCGCCAGGTGGGGCCCAGCCCCAGTGAGACTGCTAGTGGGCCCCCTGGCCGAGTTTGACCGGGTTGACCACGGTCAACGCGGATTACTGTTCACCCACAGCCGCTGACGTGTGGGCCCGCGCGATTAATTAATCTGCTAACCGTTAATTAGGTTAATCTGTTAATTAACTATCTCGCTGACAGGCCGGGCCCACTGGATTAATCCTCTGTTAGATTAAAATTAATCCCTGTTAACACCTCTGAGGCTGACAGGTGGGACCCACCTGTCTGTTTGACCAGTCAACTGGCCAGCCGACTTGCTGACGCAGTGCTGACGTCAGCATGACGTCTTGTTCCATTTCTGTTAATTCTGTTAATTTAAATAAATTCAGAAAATAGTTTAAAACTTTGAAAAATCGTAGAAAATTAACCGTAGCTCGGATCGAAAAACTTTCTACATGAAAGTTGATCAGAAAAATCCCACGAATCCGATAGCGCCATCTGTTTTGTTATCGGGACCCTCTACGTGGGAGAACCCGCAACCTTTTGCCCGTTTCCGGTAGATGAATAGTGCATGCATACCTGCTAATAATTCCAACTTAAATCCTAAAAATAACTAAAACAGTTTATACATGCTTTTAGGCACCCCTGCACTGCATCCTAGCATGTCATGCTCTGTGTTGCACCTGTTGCTTTTATTTATTTGTTTCCTCTCCCTCTTCTTCTCCGATAGCCCCAGAGACCGATGCAGCTCAGGAGACAGACGACCCCACTGACGACCCATCTTTTGCCGCAGAGCTTCCAGGCAAGCAACCCCCCTTGACGCATGCTTATATCGCCTATTCTTTCTCCCCCCTGCTTGCATTAGAAATTGCTGCTACTGTTGTTTTATCCTATTCTGCTGCATAGCCTGCCCTTGTAACTAGTTTTGATACTGTACCTGATATCCAAAATGCTTAGTATAGGTTGGATGGTAAACCATCTGTGGCCCCTCTTCCTTGCTGTAGTTGCCCCGCTGTAGTACCTGTGTCCCGATTGTTGTGATCGTCGGGCTGAGACCAGCATATCACCACACACCCCTAGTTACTCGACGCTGCAGAGCTAACATCGAGTGCCGAGGGTGATACCTCTTATCTCACTCCCGATGATGCCTCTGTAGTACAGCTAGTCGGTTGTGGGTTACCGAGGGTGATTCCTCTTTCCCACCTCCGATAAAGCTTTGTCGGTAACCCCGTAAGTGTGAATACCATCGAGGGTGATTCCTCCGGATTCACTTTGACGGGATCATCGAGTAGGCATCCAACGAGGGTGATTCCTCGGATTCCTGCTAGATGATATGGACACACGGTTACTTGCACTTTATTACTGCCGTTACTTGATAAAGACAGGTCGGCCCCGAGGGGTACCCGCGAGAGATGTGTGTTCGGGTTGACCACGAGGGTACCCGAGAGTTGAATACGAGGCACGGCCGGGCATTCCTAGCCCTTGCCGTAAGTCCTCGAGACGGGGCGACGGGGTCACAGGATCGTGAGTCTCTGCTCGTTACCGCGCGCTCCTAATGCACTAAGGGTTAGGATATGTAATCTGAGTAGGCCTCTGGCCTTTTTCGCGCTAACCAGCACGTGGGAATAATATGGGTACTCGGCGTCGTAGTGTCAGCCGAAGCTCTTCAGACGTCAGCGATTGAGCGGCGCGCGCCGGGTTGGTCTGGTAAAGCCTGCGCTTGTATTAAGGGGGCTAGGACTGCTCGCCGGCCGCGTACGCAACGCGCAGGAGTGCAAAGGGCGATGGGCCCAAGACCCCTGAGTGCTTAGGATGTAGACCGGCGTGCTGGCCTCTCTGTTGAGCCTAGGTAGGGCTACGACGTGTTGATCACCCGAGGCCGGACATCACCAGGAACAAGGGTGTGCGGCCGGAGGGATCGAGCGTGTTGGGTAAGTTGGTGCACCCCTGCAGGGAAGTATATCTATTCGAATAGCCGTGTCCATGGTAACAGGACGCTCGGAAAGTATCCCGATCTACTACAACTAGAAATGGGTTGAATATATTGGCTCCGGGATTGCTTTCTCGCAGGGAGTCCAGGAAGGATCTCTGGGCGAGATTGATACTTGTTGCTACTACTACTTTATGTTGTACTAATCTGTACTCTTCTTATGTTGCAAGACCCTGAAGATGCTAGTCTTCGATAGGACTAGGCTTTTCTCCTCTATACTGGCATTTCTGCAAATCAGTCCACATATACAGCCTTTCCTTGATAATGTTGCATACTGTAGAATAGATCTGATGTCAGTCTTGCTGAGTACTTTGGATGAGTACTCACGGTTGCTTTGCTTTCTTTTCCCCATACCCGATACTTGCGACCAGATGACGGAGTCCCGGAGCCAGCTGCCCCTGCTGCCGGCGACGACTACTACCACTACTACCCCGCCGGATACTACTACTACGAGGAGCCCTCCGACGGCCAGGAGTAGTTTAGGAGGCACCCAGGCAGGAGGCCTGCACCTTTCGATCTAGTGTTTTATTTTTCCCCGCCTTCTAAAGGCCTATTCTGCTTAACTTTGTGTCTGTACTCAGATACTTGATGCTTCCGCTGATGCTTGTATGACATCGAGCTTTTGTATTTGAGCCCTCGAGGCCCCTGGCTTGTAATGTAAAGCTTGTATTTTTTTTATTTGTGTTTAGAGTTGTGTTGTGATATCTTCAAGTGAGTCCTTAGGCTTGATCGTGTACACTTGCGTTTATGAATAGTACACGATTAAGTCGGGGGCGTCACAAGTTGGTATCAGAGCCGACTGCCTGTAGGATCCCCCCTTTCCAACTCCTTGGCCGAAGTTGAGTCTAGAACATTGTAAAACGATTTTACTAACATGGCTGTGTGGCTTACGGGCCCACGTCGCCATTGGGTGGTATTAGGATCTTTTATTCCTCATCTATACTCTGGGACTCTGATCTCTCTTCTTTTCGGTTTAAATGATTTTGCTAACTCTGACATTAGGTTCTCGTAATCACTTCCACCCGGAGAACTGGATTATCTGCAACTAATTCTTTCCTTTGGACTGATTAATCTGATAATCACATTTTCTTTTCCATTGGTTTGTTTAATCTTTCCTTTCCAAGTTATCATATGTTTCTCACACTCTCTTTTGACAATCTTGAAATTCCTCTGTTTCAGATGGATCGTTTGTTCCCACCGCGTCCCGCGAGACAGATTGTTCGTTTGACCGTGGCTCGTGATGCGACTGGGTTTCCGGCCATTTTGGTCGATCTTCTGACTAGGCTGGGATATCGCTGGTATCCCGAGTACACAGTTTACGAGGATTGTCGCGAGTTCAACCAGGAGCGGTACCATGCTGAGGTTCGCATCTACGATCGGCAGGACCTCTCCGTCACCGAGTTGCACACCTTTCACGGTATTGGAGTGACTGTCGAGATGGCAGTCCATGATGCTGCCTACACTGCTATTGCCCGTCTCCGTGGAGAGTACAGCAGTCGCTTGGAGCATACTGCCTTCAGATACATCCCGTACGCTCCTGCTGGGGATGAGACTGGTTACTACACTGCTGTGTGTACGCCTTACGTGATGCGTCGTTACGACCCGCAGGTTTTGGTACAGTACACTCAGGCTCTGGACCGCACTGCTCGAGCTCTTTCTGTCGAGTTGCACGCCACTCGTGCTCGTCTTTACGACGCTCTGACACAATTGTTGCCAGCAGTCAGTGCACGGTTGCACCCAGAGTACATTCTTTACCCGCGCAGGACGGAGATGCCACCAGGTCTTGACTGGCCTGCTGTTGGAGGTTTCACCCCTCCGCGTGGTCCTCTTCTTTCAGTTCGGGACCAGGTTCTGCACCAGAGTGTCCACGGAGCACGGGATCCTCTCTACGAGAGTGCCCGGAGTCGTCACTTGCAGTTACCGAGGTTCAGTGGTTTTCTCCGACGCTGATGTAGCATATCGCTATGTCACGTTGTTGTATCCCTCCACCGCGTGCCTGCGTGCCGCCTAGTGGTCTAGCTTTTCCTTTTGCCGTTGTAACGCTGGTCTGTAACCGAACCTATGTATGGATCTGTATGTCATGATGACTATGTTGATGTACTTATTGCACTTTCTTTTATTGTACATGTTACTTCATGAATGACTCCATACAGTTGCAATGCTCGTTGCTAAACTACCCCCCTATTGAATTTTAGCAGGATGGTTAGACCAACAGGTCGTGGCCGTGGTGCCAATAATCCACCACCGCCCGATTATATGGCAGCCATGATGCAACAGTTTGAAGTGCACCGTCAGTTTATGCAAGGGCTGATGGATCAGTTTCCACGCCCCAATGCCAACCAGCAGCCAGCTTCAATCACTTTGCCAGAATTTGTGCGTATGAATCCAACCATTTACCGCAACTCAGTTCAGCCGCTAGACGCTGATGACTGGCTCCGCGACATCTTCTTCGAGATGGAGTCTGCGGATGTGGCCCCTGCCAACTATGTCACTTTCGCCTCCTACTTTCTGAAGGGTCCCGCAGCACAATGGTGGGACACTCACAGGCAAACTCTACCTGCTGGAACTATTGTCACCTGGATGGAGTTCAAAGCTGCTTTCCGCGCCCGTTACATTCCTCAAGGAGTTATGGACCGGAAGAAGCGTGAGTTCCGCAATCTCACACAGGGCAGTAAGTCTGTGGAAGCCTATCAGCGGGAATTTCTGGAGTTATCTCGATATGCTGAGGAGGACATTGCTACCGATGCACGCAGACAGGAGAAGTTCCGTGACGGACTTCACCCAGATCTCAAGCTTGCTCTTGCTGTTCATAACTTCCCCAATTTCGCCACCTTGGTGAACAGTGCTATCCAGATGGAGACCGCTCAGAAGGAGCACAAGGAATCACAGAAGCGCACCCGTGAAACGGGCTCATCTTCGGGTTCGTCTTCCCAGAAGCGCCGCATTTGGATCCCTCAAAGCATGTACCGTCCAGCTGTACCTGTTCAGAGGCCATCGTATGTTGCACCGCGTATGCCTCCTCCACCGCCAAGACAGTTTAGACCTCAAGCTCCAATGCTGCGAGCTCCTGCTCCACGTCCTGACAATGGACTCTGCTTCAAGTGTGGCCATCCAGGTCACCGAGCCAGAGATTGCTCACAGAGCCAGAATCAGCTCATGCTTCCTCCTGCTGGCCGTGGAAATGGCCGTGGTATTAATCAGCCTCTCAACTATAATGCCAAACCTTCTTATGGTCGTGGGCAGGCTTATCACGTCAACATGGCTGAAGCTCAAGATCAACCAGAGACTGTAATGGGTACTCTCTTTGTTAATTCAGTACCTGCATCTGTTTTATTTGATTCTGGAGCATCGCATTCATTCATGTCAGAACAATTTGCACTCTTGCATGACGTTAAATGTGAAACGCTGCACCATCCGTTAGTGGTAAACACTCCCGCGGGCCAATGTCAAACTGCCTTGTTCAGCCCCGATGTCACCATTGATATTGAAGGGCTGGAGTTCCGTGCATTTCCCATTATTTTGAAGTCTTCCAAGATTGACCTCATTCTGGGAATGGATTGGTTGAAGGCTCACATCGCCTTAATCAATTGTGCCGCTAAGTCTGTTCAACTCCTGCATCCCTCGGATGAGATAGTTACTTATCAGGCTCATGTCATTCATAGTGCCGAGTCTCAGATTTATGCACTAAACGCGTTAAATGCTTCACCTCTTGAGGGGATCGAAAACATTCCAGTCATTCGCGACTTCCAGGATGTCTTCCCGGAAGAACTTCCAGGAGTACCCCCGGTTAGAGCTGTCGAGTTTGTCATCGACCTGAAACCAGGCACAACTCCTATTGCGAAGCGTCCTTATAAGATGCCTCCGCATGAACTTCTCGAGCTTAAGGAGGACCTCGATAAGTCGCTTCAAAAGGGTTTCATTCGTCCAAGTTCCTCTGCCCGGGGAGCACCTTCTCTCTTTGTCAAGAAGAAAGATGGTACAAACCGATTGGTCCAAGATTACCGGCCTATCAACCAAGCCACCATCCAGAACAAGTATCCGCTTCCTCAGATCAATGACCTGTATGATCAACTTGCTGGATCATCAGTGTTCTCTAAACTCGACTTGAGGTTGGGTTATCATCAGATCCGTGTCCGCGAAGAGGATATCCCTAAGAGTGCATTTGTTACTCGTTATGGCTCTTATGAGTATACCGTCATGTCATTCGGCTTGACTAATGCACCAGCAACGTTCTCCCGTCTGATGAATTATATATTCATGGATTACCTCGACAAGTTTGTCGTCGTATATCTGGATGATATTCTGGTTTATTCCAAGAATAAGGAAGAACATGCTGAACATCTTCGATTGGTTCTGGAGAAGCTTCGAGAGCACCAGATATATGCCAAGTACTCCAAGTGTGAATTCTGGTTGTCTGAAGTAACCTACCTTGGGCATGTGATTTCCAAGGATGGAATTGCTGTTAACCCGGAACGAGTTCAGGCTATTCTTGACTGGGCTCCTCCGAAGAATGTTAAGCAAGTCAGAAGTTTTCTTGGCCTCGCAAGTTATTGTCGTCGCTTTGTCGAGAACTTTTCAAAGATTGCCAAGCCTCTGACTAATCTGCTTCACAAAGGCGTTAAGTTTGAGTGGACAGATAAATGTCAGGAAAGTTTCCAGACCCTCAAGGACAATCTCACCTCTGCTCCAGTGCTTGCACCTCCGGATTCTCGCAAGGATTTTGTGATCTATTGCGACGCCTCTCGTCAAGGATTAGGCTGTGTCCTGATGCAAGAACGAAGAGTAATTGCTTATGCCTCGCGACAGTTGCGTCCGCATGAAGAGAATTATCCAGTGCATGATCTGGAACTTGCTACAGTAATTTATGCATTGAAGCTGTGGCGCCATTACCTTCTTGGTAACCGATGTGAGATATATACTGATCATCAAAGTCTGAAGTATTTGTTTACTCAGCCGGATCTCAATCTCCGCCAACAGCGATGGTTGGAAACAATTACGGACTATGACTGTGGTATTTCATATACCCCTGGCAAGGCTAATGTGATGGCCGATGCCTTGAGCCGCAAGTCCTATTGTAACAACCTCATGGTTCAGCGAGCTCAACCCCGTTTGTATGAAGAATTGCGCAAGCTGAACCTTCACATTGTTCCATAGGGTTCTCTGAATACCCTTGTTATACAGCCAGATCTTCTGAAGGCTGTTAAGCATGCGCAAGCTAAAGATGCTGAAGTTGATCTCATGAAAAGGGATCTTCACCTTGAAAAGTACAAGGATTTCTCGCTTGCTGAAGATGGAACCTTGTATTTTAAAGACCGCATTGTGGTACCTCGGTTCGAATTAATGACTGACAAGGTCATGAAGGAGGCACATGATACACCACTGTCTATTCATCCGGGTAGTACCAAGATGTATCGTGATCTCCGACAAAGATACTGGTGGTCTAGAATGAAGCAGGATATTGCCCGATATGTTGCTGAATGTGACGTTTGCCGTCGCTTTAAAGCATAACATCAGAAGCCTGCTGGAATTCTGCAATCGCTTCCTATTCCTTTGTGGAAATGGGATAAAGTGCAAATGGACCTCATTACTGGCCTTCCTAGGTCACAGAAGGGTCATGATGCTATTCTTGTCGTCATCGACCAACTCTCCAAAGTTGCACACTTTCTGCCAGTCAAGGAGACGATCACTTCTAGTCAGTTGGCAGAGTTATATATCTCCAGAATTGTATCACTCCACGGTATTCCGAAGGAGATCAGTTCAGACCATGGCAGCCTCTTCACTTCACACTTCTGGAAAAGTTTCCAAGAAGCTATGGGAACTCATATTACTTGGAGTACAGCTTATCACCCCCAGTCCCAAGGCCAAGTCGAACGAGTGAATCAAGTGTTGAAGATATGCTGCGTGCTTGTGTCATATCGTTTGGCAAGAAGTGGGAAGAATCTCTCCCGTATGCCGAATTCTCTTACAACAACAGCTATCAAGCAAGTTTGAAAATGGCCCCCTTCGAAGTGTTATATGGACGTAAGTGTCGAACCCCTCTGAATTGGTCAGAAACTGTGGAGCGACCGCTCATTGGTCCGGATATTATTCAACATGCCGAAGAACAAGTCCGAATTGTGCGAGAAAATCTCAAAGCTGCTCAGGACCGCCAGAAGAGCAATTATGATCGCAAACGCTGGGGATTGATCTATCAACCTGGTGATCAAGCTTATCTGCGTGTCACTCCGATGAAGGGCACTCACCGCTTTGGAATCAAGGGCAAGTTAGCTCCTCGCTACATCGGCCCCTTCCGCATTCTCGCCAGACGTGGACAGCTGGCATATAAATTGGAGTTGCCGCCGCAATTATCCCACATCCACGATGTCTTCCATGTGTCGCAACTTCGCCGTTGCCTCAAGGAATCTCCCCACCGAGCTGTGGATCATGAGATGCTTGATTTACAAGATGATCTCTCTTATAAGGAGCATCCGATCCGCATTCTCGATCAAGCTGAACGTCGGACCCGTCAGAAGACTACCAAGTTCCTTAAAGTGCAGTGGTCCAATCATACTGAGGATGAAGCCACTTGGGAACGCGAGGATCGTCTTCGAGAGTAATACCCCGAGCTGTTTCCTTCTACCTCCTGAATTCTCGGGACGAGAATTTCTTTTAGAGGAGGAGAATTGTAACACCCCTATGTAATGAGCTACAGTAATCCATCATATTAATGCCAAGTCATCTGAGATTTGCAATGTTAATTATGTTGGAATAATATCTCATTTCAAATTCTGCCCCTGAATTCAAATTCAAATGCAATTGAAATTTGAAGTTGCACAAAAGCTGCTGGAAAAATGTTCATCGTTTAGTAAATATTCCAAAACAATTTTTTGTTCAGGAAAACAACATCACCAAGTTGCTAAGATGAGCATTAGCATTTTTAACAGTGCCATACCAGCAATTTAATTTGCAAATTCAATTATGAAAAATGCAATTGAAATCCTCTGGCCTCCAAAATAATTGTGGCAGTGCCTAAAAATGCAAAGTAATTAATGGGCCAAGCCGCACATTTTTCTAAAATGGTTTGGTTCCCCTAATATTCTTTTTCCATCTCTGTTTAATAAATAAAAACAGAAAAGAGAGAAAAGAGCAGGAACTTACCTGGCCTCTGGGCCGCTACTGTAGACCGGCCCAGCCCATCTCCTGTTCTCCTCCACCTGCTCCCGCCTTCGTGGCAGCGCCGCCGCAATCGGCGCGTACGGCGCCGGCCGCAGCCAGCCACCGCGACGGGGTGGTTGGGGCGAGGAGATAAGGCAGCCCCCGTCCCTCTCCCCTGGGCATCGCCTTGCCATTTCTCCCTTCCCCTCGCGCCAGTTCGCCTCCTCTTCCTCTCTGTCCCGCACGCCGCCGCCGCCGCCCGACTCCATTGCGACGGCCACCGGCTCCCTCTCGCCTCTCCGACCGGTTCACCATCGCCGCCATCGTCTTCTTCTTCTTCCCCGACCTCGCATCGGGTAGGAGGACGCTGCATTTACCCGGATCGAGCTCGGCGTCGAGCTTCTGTCGCCGGCGATCCCCGACGACCGCGGCTTCCCCCTGCGTCCCGAGCACCCGAGGGCCTTCGCGTGCCGCGCTGTAAGCTCCAACTCCCCCTCTGACCTCTTCGCTTGCTCGCGCGCGCGCTAGATCGACGGGCCCGCTCGGACCCGTAGCTCGCCGCCGCCATTGCTCACCGTCGACGCCTCGGCAGGCCACCTCTGCCCGTTCCGATGTGGCAGATCGATGCACGGAGAACTGCCCGTTCGAACGCACCCGAGAACACCCGATTTGGCGCTATGTAGAGGAAATCCGAGCCTCTCCGGCGGGAACGCCGCCGCGGGAGCTCGCCGGAGCCTTTTCCGGCGACGCGCCGATGTGGCGCCAGGTGGGGCCCAGCCCCAGTGAGACTGCCAGTGGGCCCCCTGGCCGAGTTTGACCGCGTTGACCACGGTCAACGCGGATTACTGTTCACCCACAGCCGCTGACGTGTGGGTCCGGCGATTAATTAATCTGCTAACCATTAATTAGGTTAATCTGTTAATTAACTATCTCGCTGATAGGCCGGGCCCACTGGATTAATCCTCTGTTAGATTAAAATTAATCCCTGTTAACACCTCTGAGGCTGACAGGTGGGACCCACCTGTCTGTTTGACCAGTCAACAGGCCAGCCGACTTGCTGACGCAGTGCTGACGTCAGCATGACGTCATATTCCATTTCTGTTAATTCTGTTAATTTAAATAAATTCAGAAAATAGTTGAAAACTTTGAAAAATCGTAGAAAATTAACCGTAGCTCGGATCGAAAAACTTTCTACATGAAAGTTGATCAGAAAAATCCCACGAATCCGATAGCGCCATCTGTTTCCTTATTGGGACCCTCTACGTAGGAGAACCCGCAACCTTTTGCCCGTTTCCGGTAGACGAATAGTGCATGCATACCTACTAATAATTCCAACTTAAATCCTAAAAATAACTAAAACGTTTTGGACATGCTTTTAGGCACCCCTGCACTGCATCCTAGCATGTCATGCTCTGTGTTGCACCTGTTGCTTTTATTTATTTGTTTCCTCTCCCTCTTCTTCTCCGATAGCCCCAGAGACCGACGCAGCTCAGGAGACAGACGACCCCACTGACGACCCCTCTTTTGCCGCAGAGCTTCCAGGCAAGCAACCCCCCTTGACGCATGCTGATATCGCCTATTCTTTCTCCCCCCTGCTTGCATTAGAAATTGCTGCTACTGTTGTTTTATCCTATTCTGCTGCATAGCCTGCCCTTGTAACTACTTTTGATACTGTACCTGATATCCAAAATGCTTAGTATAGGTTGGATGGTAAACCATCTGTGGCCCCTCTTCCTTGCTGTAGTTGCCCCGCTGTAGTACCTGTGTCCCGATTGTTGTGATCGTCGGGCTGAGACCAGCATATCACCACACACCCCTAGTTACTCGACGCTGCAGAGCTAACATCGAGTGCCGAGGGTGATACCTCTTATCTCACTCCCGATGATGCCTCTGTAGTACAGCTAGTCGGTTGTGGGTTACCGAGGGTGATTCCTCTTTCCCACCTCCGATAAAGCTTTGTCGGTAACCCCGTAAGTGTGAATACCATCGAGGGTGATTCCTCCGGATTCACTTTGACGGGATCATCGAGTAGGCATCCAACGAGGGTGATTCCTCGGATTCCTGCTAGATGATATGGACACACGGTTACTTGCACTTTATTACTGCCGTTACTTGATAAAGACGGGTCGGCCCCGAGGGGTACCCGCGAGAGATATGTGTTCGGGTTGACCACGAGGGTACCCGATAGTTGAATACGAGGCACGGCCGGGCATTCCTAGCCCTTGCCGTAAGTCCTCGAGACGGGGCGACGGGGTCACAGGATCGTGAGTCTCTGCTCGTTACCGCGCGCTCCTAATGCACTAAGGGTTAGGATATGTAATCTGAGTAGGCCTCTGGCCTTTTTCGCGCTAACCAGCACGTGGGAATAATATGGGTACTCGGCGTCGTAGTGTCAGCCGAAGCTCTTCAGACGTCAGCGATTGAGCGGCGCGCGCCGGGTTGGTCTGGTAAAGC
Organism: Elymus sibiricus; assembly: GCA_039707655.1. Lineage (NCBI taxonomy): Eukaryota > Viridiplantae > Streptophyta > Magnoliopsida > Poales > Poaceae > Elymus > Elymus sibiricus. The sequence continues at coordinate 23,273,862 of CM077664.1, forward strand.
TTGCGCTTGTATTAATGGGGCTAGGACTGCTCGCCGGCCGCGTACGCAACGCGCAGGAGTGCAAAGGGTGATGGGCCCAAGACCCCTGAGTGCTTAGGATGTAGACCGGCGTGCTGGCCTCTCTATTGAGCCTAGGTAGGGCTACGACTTGTCGATCACCCGAGGCCGGACATCACCAGGAACAAGGGTGTGCGGCCGGAGGGATCGAGCGTGTTGGGTAAGTTGGTGCACCCCTGCAGGGAAGTATATCTATTCGAATAGCCGTGTCCACGGTAACAGGACGCTCGGAAAGTATCCCGATCTACTACAACTAGAAATGGGTTGAATATATTGGCTCCGGGATTGCTTTCTCGCAGGGAGTCGAGGAAGGATCTCTGGGCGAGATTGATACTTGTTGCTACTACTACTTTATGTTGTACTAATCTGTACTCTTCTTATGCTGCAAGACCCTGAAGATGCTAGTCTTCGATAGGACTAGGCTTTTCTCCTCTATTCTGGCATTTCTGCAAATCAGTCCACATATACAGCCTTTCCTTGATAATGTTGCATACTGTAGAATAGATCTGATGTCAGTCTTGCTGAGTACTTTGGATGACTACTCACGGTTGCTCTGCTTTCTTTTTCCTCATACCCGATACTTGCGACCAGATGACGGAGTCCCGGAGCCAGCTGCCCCTGCTGCCGGGGACGACTACTACCACTACTACCCCGCCGGATACTACTACTACGAGGAGCCCTCCGACGACCAGGAGTAGTTTAGGAGGCACCCAGGCAGGAGGCCTGCGCCTTTCGATCTAGTGTTTTATTTTGCCCCGCCTTCTAAAGGCCTATTCTGCTTAACTTTGTGTCTGTACTCAGATACCTGATGCTTCCGCTGATGCTTGTATGACATCGAGCTTTTGTATTCGAGCCCTCGAGGCCCCTGGCTTGTAATGTAAAGCTTGTATTTTTTTTATTTGTGTTTAGAGTTGTGTTGTGATATCTTCAAGTGAGTCCTTAGGCTTGATCGTGTACACTTGCGTGTATGAATAGTACACGATTAAGTCGGGGGCGTCACATTACCCGAGGCCGGGCATTACCCAGCAAGTGTGTCCGGCCAGATGTAATCGAGCGTGCTGGGTAACAGTAGTGCACCCCTGCAGGGAAGTTATCTATTCGAATAGCCATGTCCACGGTAACAGGACGCTCAGTGTTGTATCCATATCTGCTACAACTATAAATGGATACTGATGCAATGATAAAGTGCTACTACTGCTCTCAGGATCACTTTCTCGCAGGGAGTCGAGAAAGGATCTCAGGGCGTTGCTACTATAAAACCACTATTATACATTACTGCGCTCTACTCTCTTCTGATGCTGCAAGATTGCTTCAAGATGCTATTCTTCGATAGGCTAGGCTTCTCCCCCTCTACTCTGGCATTCTACAGTTCAGTCGAAAGATAGAGCCCCATTTCTTTGATACCGATACATACTTAGCATAGTTCTGATGTCAGCCTTGCGAGTACTTTGGATGAGTACTCACGGTTGCTTTGCTCCTCTTTTCCCCATACACGATTGCTGTGACCAGACGACGGAGCCCAGGAGCAGGAGATCCCCGGTGGAGCCTGCTACGACGTGGAGATCCCCGACGACCAGGAGTAGTTCGGAGGCCCTAGGCAGGAGGCCTACGCCTTTTCGATTAGTGTCGCTCTTATGCTAGCCTTCTGAAGGCACCTTTGTTTAACTTAGAGTCTGTACTCAGATTCTGTTGTTTCCGCTGATGCTTGTATGTCTCAAGCTTATGTATTAGAACCCTCGAGGCCCCTGTCTTGTAATATAAAGCTTGTATTATTTTATTTGAGTTTAGAGTTGTGTTGTGATATCTTCCCGTGAGTCCTTAGGCTTGATCGTGTGCATTTGCGTGTATGATTAGTGCACGATTAAGTCGAGGGCGTCACACATTTCCTACCATACCGTGCAATTTACTCTTGTAACTAGCAGGACAAGAAGCTTGACAACCTTCTTGAAGCGTTGGGGGCAAGTTTGTTTTGTGTTTTGTGTGCAGGTACTGAAGACCTTGTTTGCTGGAAGAACTCCTATTGGTTCAATAAAAATTGGTTCTCAAATTGAGGGAAATACTTATTGCTAGGTTACTTCACCCTTACACTTGGGGGTTACACAACCACTCTTACGAGAGAGCAAGCAAGATTTCTGGCGCCGTTGGCGGGGAGTTTTTTCTCAAACAAATAGGTCCTACACACTACCATATTACTTTCTTGTTTACTATCTTGCCTAGTTACTTTTTATTTATTGTTTTCTTGTTTTTTGGTTTCCAAAAATAATAATTCAAAAACAACAAAAAGAATTAAAAAACAGCACCTATGCATTGTTTATTCTAGCTTGTTATCATGTCTACTATTGCTGAAAACACCAAGTTATGTGACTTCACGAGTACTAATAATAATGATTTCATTAGTACTCATATTGCTCCACCCGCCACTAGTGCGGAATCATATGAAATTAAACCTGCTTTATTGAACCTTGTTATGAAAAAAAAATCTGGTTCATACAATGAAGATGCTGCTGCACACTTAAACAACTATGTTGAATTATGTGATAGGAAAAAATATAAAGAAGTGGAAAGTGATATAATAAAATTTAAATTGTTTCCCTTCTCTTCAAGAGGTAGGGCTAAAGAGTGTTATTATCTTTGCCTAGAAATAGTATTGATTCTTGGGATAAATGCAAAGATGCCTTGATTGGAAAATATTATCCTCCTGCAAAAATTATTTATTTGAGAAATCAAATTATGAATTTCAAACAACTTGAACAAGAACATGTTGCTCAAGCTTGGGAAAGGATGAAAACTATGATAAAATATTGTCCTACTCATGGTTTAAGTATCTGGATGGTAGTGAAAACTTCCTATGCAGGACTAAACTTTATGTTTAGGAATTTGCTAGAGTCAGCTGCATGTGGAACCTTCATGGGAATCACCCTTGGGGCAGCAACCAAATTTCTTGACAACATGACTTCATATTACTCTCAATGGCATACCGAAAGAGCTCCACAGGTAAAAAGGTAAACTCTGTTGAGGAAATTTCGTCGTTGAATGAAAAAGTTGATATGATCATGTCTTTGCTTACTTCCAAACAAGCTTCTCTGGATCCTAATGATGTTATTTTAGCCTCTTTAATTGAACAAAGTAAGGATCAAGTTGATGTTAATTTTGTTTCTAGGAATAATTTTAACAACAATGCTTATAGGGCTAACATTGGGAACAATCCTAGACCATATCCTAATAATTCTTCGAACTCATATGGTAATTCTTATGGAAGTTCTTACAACAATAATAATAGAATACCTACTGATCTTGAGGGTGTCATTAAAGATTTCATTGCTAATCAAAAAGCTTTCAATGTTATGATAGGAGAAAATTTTGGGGAACTAGATTCTATTGCTAGAACTATTGATAGTCTTGTGTTTGAGGTTGATTTGCTCAAAATTAAAATTTTGCCACCTAATAAATATGAAATGCCTAAATCTTTGAAAGCTATCCAAGTGTCTATAGATTATAATTCGAAGATGATTGCCATGCTAAAAGCTAGACGCGAAAAAGAAGAGAAAGAAGCTGAAATTTACTCCACTTCTAATGATGAGGATCTTAAAACTCTAGGTTGTACACCTATAGTGTCTTTATTTAGGAATGCACAAATCATAAATATGATGATAATAATGGGATTGGAGAGGTCACAACTTTAGCTCGAAGGCATCCCATAAGTTCGGAGGGTGATAAATCTTGTGCTGAAATTGATAAAAGTGGGCTTGGAGAGGTCAAAACTTTAGGTAGTGTTACTCCCATTATCTTGGATTATAAAGACTTCAATCAGAATAATTGTTCTACTACTGAATGTATTACTCTCTTGTGATCTATGATGAATTCACCCAATGTTTATGATCAAAATAAAGCTTTCACTAAACATATTATAGAAGCTCTCATTAAGGCTAGTGAAGAAAGGTTGGAATTAGAAGTTTCAATTCCTAGGAAATTGGATGATGGTTGGGATCCTACAATAAAAATTAAGATCAACAATTATGAATGCAATGCACTATGTGATTTAGGTGCTAGTGTTTCCACCATGCCAAAAGCCTTATGTGATGTTCTTGGTTTTGATTCCATGACTGAATGCTCTATGAATTTACATCTCGCTGATTCAACTATTAAGACACCTTTGGGAAGAGTTGATAATATTCTTATTGTAGCAAATAGGAATTATGTTCCCATTGATTTTATTGTTATGGATATGTAACACCCCCATGTATTTAGCTACAATGCTTCCCTAATTAAGTTGCCATGTCATCACAATTATCTTGCTAATTGCCATTTTGATTCAAACCCAGCTCAAATTCCAATTCAAAATATAAGTCGGAAATTATTTCAGCAAACAGTGAAACAAAAATGTTGACAATGTTTTAAATAATCCCCAAGTAATTGTCCATGTGGAACCAACTCCATTTGGATTCCAAATTTGACCCCAGCTACTTTTTAAGTGGAACAGTAGCAAATAACTTGATCATTTCAATTTCTAATTTTTTTTTCAACTTTTCCAATTGCCCTGAAACTTTTTGTGCAGCACAACAATATTGCCTTGTAATAGCGTAAAAAAATTGAGCCTTGCCCATGTTCATTTGTTAGAGAAATAAAATGCAAAACAGAAATAACAGAAAGAAACAGAAAAAGAAAAAGAGAAAAGGGCTAAAGAGCACTGTGAACCTATGGGCCATGTCCACAGAGACCGGCCCAGCCCGTTTACTCGGTCGTCCCCTTCCTCGCACCGTGGACGCTGTGCGTCTGTCCAGTGCACGGATGCCACACGCGTCGTTGATCTCGCGGCTCCGAGGAGGGATAAGAGCAAGCCCCGCCCCCCTCTCTCTCCCCCTGGGACCCTAGACATCCCCCTCACTACGGCAAACAGCTAGTTTGCCGTCAGTGGGCATCTTTGCCGTCAGCTTTTCGTCGAGGCAGACGGCAAAGAACACTTTTGCCGTCAGCTGCTGACAGCAAAGAATGACTGACACAGACGGCAAAGTTTGTCTTTACCGTCTGTAATAAAAAAACAGACGGCAAAGACTTACTTTGCTGTCTGTAAAAAAAATGCAGACGGCAAAGAACTTTGCCGGCAAAGTAAGCCCTTTGTTGTCTATAATAAAAACCGTAGACGGCAAAGAAGAAACACACCTCGTGGATCGATCTCCCGGATCGATGAGGTGGCACGATCAGCACCGCACGCTGTCTCTCCCTGATCTCTCTCCCCCGCCCCACCACGTTCTCTCTCCCCCACGTTCTCTCTCTCTCAGCCGACCCCACCTAGTTCTCTCTCTCCCTTATCCCTGCACTCTCTCTCTCTCTCTCTCTCGCCCGTATCTCTCTCTCTCTCTCTCTCGCGTAACTCCCCAGCCTCCCCGCCACGCTCGCCGCCTGCCACCCCACCACGCTCGCCGCCCGCCGGCCCCGTCCTCTCTCCTTCACCCTCGAGCCGGCCCCGTCCCCCATCCCCCGTCGAGCCGGCCCCATCCCCCGTCGCCATGGAAGCCGCCACCGGCCTCCTACCTCGCACCGCCGCTCGCTCCACAGCGCCCCACGCCGGACGCCACCCGAGACGCCGCCGCCTGCCGCCACTCACCGCCGTTGGCCTCGCTCTACCTCATCGCCCAGCTGCGGCTCCCTCGCGCCCCCTTGCGCCTCCGGCCGCCCCTTCTTCTCCTCACGTCGCCCGACGGTAGGCCGCCCGCGCCGCTCTCGTCAACCACCTCTGCTGCCCGACGCCAGGTCGCCCCACCGCCCGACGCCGCACCTCCTCCTCGTTACCTCGCCTGCACACGCCCGTCGCCCCAAGTTACAGCACATCCACGTGTATATTTCGCCGTCGCCATGCTGCAGCTCGCCGCCACGACGCCACGAACTCCGGCCGAGGGAGCCACTCCGGCCACCGAACGAACATGAACTGGGGTCCGAACGAACGAACAGCGCAGCCATTGTTTTTTTAATTAACTAAAAAATCTTTGCCATCTGTTAGACTATGTGGCTGATGGCAAAGCAATGTGGGGGCCCACCTGCTAACAGAAAACCCTAAACCCTTCTTTGTCGTCTGCCGCGGGAGAAAACCTGACGGCAGTCTTTTGCCGTCATCCTGATAAAAAGCTAACGGCAAAGTATCTCTTTGCTGATTTCGGCTTTGCCGACTATCTTTGCCGTCTGTATTACGGTCTTTCCCGTCTGTACATGCCTGGCGGCAAACTAGCTGATTCTCGTAGTGCATTCGTCTCCCTCGCGCCGCTTTCGTCAAATTCGGCGGGTGCGGTGCGCCATTACTAGTTAAAACTAGTAATGGTGCACTTTCCCGTGGTGCGCCACTGCTAAGTCTGGGGAGGGGTGTGGGGCCAGGACAAACTTAGTAGTGGCGTACCGTGGGTGTGGTGCGCCATTACTAGTTAAAACTAGTAATGGCGCACTTTCCCCTGGTGCGCCATTGCTAAGTCTGGGGAGGGGTGTGGGGCCAGGACAAAACTAGTAGTGGCGCACCATATGCAATGTGCGCCATTAGTAATATGGACATTAATGGCGCACCATGTATGTGATGCGCCACTGCTATATAGCAGTGGCGCATCACATACATGGTGCGCCATTAATGTCCATATTAGCTATAGCCGTTTTCTAGTAGTGGCCCGAGCTCCTATCCCCATGGACGACCTTGTCGTCTTGGCCACCCACCTCCCCGAGCAGTGAGACAATACCCAGGAGTTGCACCTTCCTCGCCCTCATCTTCTGGTGCAAGGAGCCGATCCAGGACACCGTCAACGCTCGCAATCGACTCCGTCTTCAACCCTCTGCACCGCCGGACTCCATCGACGGATTCATCGCCTCCAGCCCTTCCTTGAGCCCACTAAGCTGCTCTACGACTTCCATGTGAGCTCACCTTCATTTCCCCTCTGCTTTCGCTTCCTCTGGTGCCCCGTAGGCTTGGTTTCCTCGAGCACCACTGTCGGCCGCCACTAGTCGCCGCCATAGCCGTCATTTTGCGCCGTCCTGGCTCGCGCCGATGCCACCAGTGGACGCAGTGCGATGCCCTCCTTCATATTGATTGAGCCATTGCTCGATCTGGTCACCGTAGCGTCAATCCCCTCGGACCCGTACTCTGGCTGCCGCGGACAGTCGTCGCCGCCGTTGATCTGGGCCACCTCAGCACCTGCCACTTGCTCCGTTGGATGCGCGCAAGCGTCCGCATTAGAACGCACCTAACCACGCGATGAGTCGCCGCCTGTGGTGCAAACCCGATGAGATCCAAGGTCGCCGCCGCGTCTGGTGCTCGCCGGAGGTCCACCGGCGCGCGCCGGAGCTCAAACCTGGCCTGGGTCGCTGACTGTGGGCCCGGGCCAATAGCTAACCGGATTAGCCACTAACCCACATGCTAATCCCTACTACCAGCCGGGCCCCACCGCCTAATTAAACTAAATTAACTAAAATGGATTAGTTATAGTCTATGACATGTGGGGCCCTTAGTTAATTAAAGTGTTTGAATTAACTTTAATAAAAACTGTGTCAATGACAGCTGGGTCCCACCTCTACTGTTCACTGTTGACCAGTCCATGGTCAACTGCTGACTCAGCAGTTGACTGGACCCACATGTCATCCACTGTGGCTAGCCCACAGTGGGTATAAAATGTATTTTACTGTTTATAATTTGAATTAAATATATTCCAGAAAATCCAGAAAATCATATAAACTTTGAAAAATCATATAAAATAATCCGTAACTCGGATGAAAATAATTTATTTATGAAAAATGATAAAAAAAATATAACAAATCTGAATATGTCACTTTCATGCATGACAAACATCGTTATCACAATGAACATTGAACTTTTGCAACCGGATCAAGTAACAAAATAATATTTGGAGCCGAATATTTTCCCTCTTCAATAAAAATACATAGTAATGCATTAGAGCATATCATCAACACATTTTGCCATGACATGCGTTGCATTGTTTGCCCTGTTATTTATTTGTTTTCCCCGCATTTGCTTCTTATCGATAGACCCCGAGACCGCTGTAGACCCTGAGATCGACTACACCACTGAGGATCCGATTTCATCTGCAGAGCAACTAGGCAAGCAAACCCCCTTGATCATTCCGATATCGCCTATTCTTTCTCTTTATTTCATGCATTAGGTAGTGGTTCCGAGATACTGTTTCGGTAGAACCTATTCTGAAGCATAGCTTGTTTTTGTCGCCTCTCGATGAAGCTTTACCTGTTACCCTAGCATGCCTAGTTTAGCAATGCTTATGATCCATCAGTTGGCCCTACACCCTTGTCCATTTTGCCATGCTATTACCGGACCGTGATCCCTCTAGGCGATGATCACGGGTATACCTATACTGTTATACTATATGTTACTATATGGAGGACTCAGACTTCGGTAACCTTCGACATGGAGCGAGGTGGACTACAACTGGATGGCGACGAAGACTAAGACGAAGACAGTTACTACTTTATATTCTGTTCATGTATGGCTTTGTTCCGAGGCGGGGTGGCAGGGCTGGTGGTCCATCCAGGATGGGATGGACCTGGGACTCGACAGTCGCCCCGGGAGGTTCACTGTGGCGGCTGGCTGGTTAGCGGTTCCATCCAGGTTGATGATGGTAGCACAGGGTCTGAGTCCAGACAGCCGACCCGAAACATTCACTGTGTCGGAACGACAGGGCAGGTAGATACCCTTCGGATGAGGTGAGCTTGGGCCTTGGGAATTGTCCGCGAGTGCATGAAATAACACGGCTAACGAGTTCTGGGTATTTGATCCGAGACTTCCACTGGCATATACACACTAACCACCACGTGGGATAATGGTTATGGGGCCCTCAGCATTGTCAGTTCCTCCCGAAAGCTCTGTCAGATGTCACAGTTCAGAGATGCGGCACGGAGACCAGCAGATATCCTCCGGATGAGGTGTGACTGGACCGTCCACGCAACGTGCATGAGTGCTTAGGGTGAGCGGCCGAATAGCCCTTCGCTCTTAGGATGTAGACTGGCATGTTGACCTCTCTGGAGAGCTGAGGTAGGACTTCAATGTGTTGATTGCCTGAGGCCGGGCATGACCCGCGGAAAGGTGTGTCCGGCTAGGGTAATTGAGCGTATCATGCTATGTGGTGCACCCCTGCAGGGAAGACAAAACTATTCGAATAGCCACGTCCATGGTAACGGACGACTTGGAGTTGTATCCCGAGCTTCTACAACTTAAACTGGACACTTAATAAAATACATCAAGATAATATATAGAATGCCCGTGGACTGCTTTCTCGCAGGGACTCGAGGAAGGATCTTAGGGTATTGCATTGCTGTGATGTTTACTTGGTATCATGTATGCTCCCCTCTTCTCTTGCTGCAAGATGCTGATATTATTATACTACTGCCCCTTTCTCTTCCAATGCTGCAAGATGCCGGTAGTCGTTGTTACATTGAGTTCTCCCTCTATTCTGGCATTTCTGCAGTATAGTCCACAGATAGTTCTCCATTCCTTTGATACCGATGTATATGTAGCATAGATCTGATGTAAGTCTTGCGAGTACTTTGGATGAGTACTCACTGTTGCTTTGCTATTCTTTTCCTTCAATCTGGTTGCTGCTATCAGATGGTAGCCCCTCGGATGCAGGTATCCCCGTCGATGGTTAGTACGTGGAGTTCGACGTCGCCGAGTAGTTCAGAGGTCCCAGGCAGGAGGCATGCGCCTTTCGATAGAATCATCATTTTGTTTTGTCCTTCTTAAGGCACCCCTTGTTAATTGTCTATAGTCAGACCTAACTTGTTGTCTGCTCTAATGTAATATTGGGTCTTACGACCCCGGTTTGTAATATATTGGTTTATGCTTATTTTTGAGTCATAGAGTTGTGTTGTGGTACTACCGTGGAGTCACCGTTCGTGATCGTGCATGCTGCATGGATGATTAGTGCACGATTATGAATGGGGGCATCACAGGATATTGAATGCAATCCTGCATGCCCTATTATACTTGGTAGACCCTTTTTGAGAACTGTGGGTGCAGTGATTGATATGAAAGAGGGCAATATAAGATTTCAATTCCCACTGAAGAAAGGTATGGAACACTTCCCTAGGAAGATGATTAAATTTCCATATGAATCCATTATGAGAGGTACTTATGATTTATCTTTGAATGTTGAAAAAATGTGATCATAGTATCATGCCTAGCTAAAAGGCTTTAAAGAAAAGCGCTTGTTGGGAGGCAACCCAATATTTATCCTTTAGTTTTTTGTGTCAATATGGTTATTGCTACTGTAGTGATCATATTTGTATCTTTGCTTTCAATAATGTGCCAAGAGTAGCCTTTAGGATTGTTGCAATTGCAAGTTTGCTATGTTCTGTGCAAAAATAGAAACTTTTGCCTTCGGTATTTGAATTATCTTTTCGTACTAGAGCGTGATAAATTCCTGAAAGTTTTACAAAGTACTGTACTGCAAATTTTATAGCACGCCCTAATGTTTCAGAATTGTTTGAGTTGCAGAAGTATGCATTTTAATTAGATTACTATAGACTGTTCTGGTTTTGATAGATTGTTGTTATAGTTTTGTTATCTGCTTATACTTGAGTATTCATGGCTTATATTGGGGGATATAAATTGTGGAAATGAAAGTATACAGTAGGTAATATTTGAAAATAATTATGCATCTTGTCTTGGCAGTACATGATAGGTGATTTTTTTTATGTGTACTAATCCCTCTAACAAGTTTTGTGAAGTTTTGTGTGGATGAAGTTTGTAAGATCGAGGGGGAACATCGATATGAGAGGAATAAGGAGAGACAAGAGTTAAAGATTGGGGATACCCAAGGCACCCCAAGGAAATATTCAAGGAGACTCAAGCGTCTAAGCTTGGGGATGCCCTGTAGCATCCCCTCTTTCTTCATCAACAACTATCGGTTTGTCTCGATTGGACCTATGTTTTTATTTTTCCACATGATATGTGCTATGCTTGGAGCCTCTTTTCCTTTTTAGTTTGTTTAGTTTGCTGGACATTACAATCATCATGTTCTAGTTATACGCTTTGGGAGAGACACACATGAGTCATAATTTTTTAGAATGCTCTATGCACTTCACTTATATCTTTTGAGTTGAGGTAGTTATATAATTGCTCTTGCACTTTGATACGTCCATTTTGCATCATGTTTTCCTACTATTATTTATAATGTTTTAGATCAATATTTCACTTTATAATGCAATTCTTATGCCTTTTCTCTCTTATTATGCAAGATTTATATGAAGAGAAAAACTGCCGGCAGCTGGAATTCTGGACCTGAAAGGAGCTACAGCAGAGATAGCTATTCTCTGGAGCTCCAAATGACCTGAAAAGTTACAGAGATTTATTTTGGAATTAATAAAAAATATTGGAAGAAGAATCACCAGGAGGGGCCCCACCAGTGAGCCACAAGCTCAGGTGCCCCCCGGGGCGCGCCATGTGAGCTTGTGGGCGCACCAGCAGGCCTCCGTGGCCCTCCTTCTCCTATATGATGCAATTTGCCCTAGAAAAAAATCAAGAGAAGACTTTCGAGATGAAGCACCACCGTCTCGAGGCGGAACCTGGGCAGAAGCACTTTTGCTCTCCGGCGGAGCAATTCCGCCGGGGATACTTCCCTCCGGGAGGGGGAAATCGAAGCCATTGACATCACCAAGGATCCTGTCATCGTGGGAGGACCAATCTTCATCAACATCTTCACCAGCACCATCTCATCTCAAACCCTAGTGCATCTCTTGTATTCAATCTTTGTCTCAAAACCTCAGATTTGTACCTGTGGGTTGCTAGTAGTGTTGATTACATCTTGTAGTTGATGCTAGTTGGTTTATTTGGTGGAAGATTATATGTTCAGAGCCTTGATCATAAATTATACTCCTCTGATCTTGAACATGAATATGATTTGTGAGTAGTTGCGTTTGTTCTTGAGGACATGGGAGAAGTCTTGTTATAAGTAATCATGTGAAGTTGGTATTCGTTCAATATTTTGATGATATGTATGTTATTCTTCCTCTAGTGGTGTCGTGTGAACGTTGACTACATGACACATTACCATGCGTGGGCCTAGGGGAAGTCATTGGGGAGTAATAAGTAGATGATGGGTTGCGAGAGTGACAGAAGCTTAAACCCTAGTTTATGCGTTATTCCGTAAGGGGCTGATTTGGATCCATATGTTTCATGCTATGGTTAGATTTATCTTAATTCTTCTCTCGTAGTTGCAGATGCTTGCGAGAGGGGGTAATCATAAGTGGGATGCTTGTTCAAGTAATAACAGCACCCTAGCACTGGTCCACCCACATATCAAATTATCAAAGTAGTGAACGCGAATCAACTAAACATGATGAACGTGACTAGACGAGAATTCCCGTGTGTCCTCGAGAATGCTTTGCTTAATATAAGAGAACTTTCCGCCTTGTCCTTTGCTATAAAAAGGATTGGGCCATCTTGCTGAACTTTGTTACTATTGTCGCTTGTTACTTGCTACGAATTATCTTGCTATCGAACAACACGTTATTACTACTTTCAGTACTTGCAGAGAATACCTTGCTGAAAACTGCTTATCATTTCCTTCTGCTCCTCGTTGGGTTCGACACTCTTACTTATCTAAAGGACTACGATTGATCCCCTATACTTGTGGGTCATCAAGACTCTTTTCTGGCGCCGTTGCCGGGGAGTGAAGCGCCTTTGGTAAGTGGAATTTGGTAAGGAAACATTTATATTATGTGCTGAAATTTATTGTCACTTGTCACTATGGAAAGTAATCCTTTGAGGGGCTTGTTCAGGGTATCTTCACCTTGAACGGAAGTGGTAAGAGCCGCTCCTCAACCTACTTAACCTACTGAAAATATTTATTATGAGATCCCCTCAGGCATTTTAGAGAAGCTGCTAGCTAATCCCTATGCCGGAGATGGAACAATACATCCTGATATGCACCTAATCTATATAGATGAAGTATGTGGATTGTTTAAGCTTGCAGGTTTGTCCGAGGATGGAGTTAAGAAGAAAGTATTCCCTTTATCTTTGGGGGGGAAGGCATTGGCTTGGTATAGGCTATTGGATGACACCAGAACTTGGGACTGGAACCGATTGAAATTGAAATTCCATCAGAAATTTTATCCTATGCACCTGGTTCATCATGATCGGAATTATATATATAATTTTTGGCCTCATGAAGGAGAAAGTATCACTCAAGCTTGGGGGAGGCTTAAATATATGAGGCACACATGCCCCAATCATGAGCTTTAAAGAGAGATGATTATACAAAACTTTTATGGTCGGCTTTCTCATAATAATCGATCAATGCTTGATACTTCTTCTGCAGGTTCCTTCATGAATAGAACTATTGAATTCAAATGGGATATTCTGGAAAGAATTAAATGTAACTCTGAAGATTGGGAAACCGACAAAGGTAATGAGTCAGGTATAAATCTTGAATTTCATTGTGTTAAGTCCTTTATTGAAACAGATGTTTTTCATAAGCTTAGCGCAAGATATGGACTTGATTCTGATATAGTAGCCACTTTCTGTGAATCATTTGCTGCTCATGTCGATCTTCCTAAGGAGAAATGGTTTAAATTTCATCCACCTATTGAAGAAATTTGTGAAGAACCCGTTATCGCTAAAACTGAAACAATTGTTTATACTGCCAATCCAGTTGTACCTACTTCTTATATTGAGAAACCTCCTTTCCCTGTTAGGATTAAGGAATATGCTAAAGCTACAACTGTGGTTCATAAAAGCAATATTAAAGCACCTAAACCCTCTGAACAAATTAAGGTTGAGCCCAATATTGCAATGGTTAAAGATCTCTTAGTTGATAATATTGATGGGCATGTTATTTATTTCTGTAAGGAAGCTACTAGAATTGCCAAACAAGTTAACAAGGAACAAGATAAAATAGATAAAAGTAAGCCAGTAGTTGGCATGCCTGTTGTTTCTGTTAAGATTGGAGATCATTGCTATCACGGCTTATGTGATATGGTTGGTAGTATAAGTGCTATTCCGTTCTCTTTATACCAAGAAGTCATGAATGATATTGCACCTGTTGAGATAGAAGATATTGATGTCACTATTAAGCTTGCAAATAGAGATACTATTTCACCGCTTGGGATTTGCAGGGATGTTGAAGTCTTGTGTGGTAAGATCAAATACCCTACTGATTTCCTAGTACTTGGATCACCACAAGATGATTTCTGTCCCATTATATTTGGTAGACCTTTCTTGAATACTGTTAATGCTGAAATTGATTGCGCTAAAGAAAAGGTTAAGGTTACATTCGGTGATATATCTCACGAATTCAATTTCTCTAAGTTTAGTAGACAACCTCATGATAAAGAATTACCTAATAAAGACGATATCATTAGTCTTGCTTCTATTGTTGTGCCTCCTGCTGATCCATTAGAACAATATCTGCTAGACCATGAAAATGATATGCATATGAATGAAAGAAATGAAATAGATGAAATATTCTTTAAGCAAGCACCTATCCTTAAGCATAATTTGCCTGTCGAAACATTGGGAGACCCTCTTCCACCTAAGACTGATCCTGTGTTTGAATTAAAGAAATTGCCTAAAACATTGAAATATGCTTATCTTGATGAAAAGAAAATATATCCTGTTATTATCAATGCTAACCTTTCAGTGCACGAAGAAAAGAGGCTATTGAAAACTTTGAGGAATCATCGTGCTGCAATTGGATATACTCTCGATGATCTTAAGGGCATTAGTCCCACTTTATGTCAACACAAGATTAATATGGAGCCTGACGCTAAACCAGTCGTCGATCATCAACGACGGTTGAATCCTAAAATGAAGGATGTGACAAGAACTGAAATATTAAAGCTTCTGGAAGCAGGTATAATTTATCCTATAGCTGATAGCAGATGGGTACGTCATGTTCATTGCGTCCCTAAGAAAGGTGGTATTACTGTAGTCCCTAATGATAAAAATGAACTTATCCCTCAAAGAATTGTAACCGGTTATAGGATGGTAATTGATTTTAGAAAATTAAATAAAGCTACCAGAAAAGATCACTACCCGTTGCCTTTCATCGATCAAATGTTAGAAAGACTGTCTAAGCACACACACTTTTGCTTTCTAGATGGCTATTCTGGTTTTTCTCAAATACCTGTATCACAAGAAGATCAAGAGAAAACTACTTTTACTTGTCCTTTTGGAACGTATGCTTATAGGCGTATGCCCTTTGGTTTATGTAATGCACCCGCTACTTTTCAAAGATGTATGACTGCTATATTCTCTGATTTCTGTGAGAAAATTGTTGAAGTATTCATGGATGATTTTTCCATTTACGGAACCTGTTTTGATGATTGCTTGAGCAACCTTGACCGAGTCTTGCAGAGATGTGAAGAGACCAACCTTGTCTTGAACTGGGAGAAGTGCCATTTTATGGTGAACGAAGGTATAGTCCTTGGTCATAAAATCTCCGAGAGAGGTATCGAACTAGATAAAGCTAAAGTTGATGCAATTGAGAAAATGCCCTATCCTAAAGATATAAAAGGTATAAGAAGTTTCCTAGGTCATGCTGGTTTCTATAGAAGGTTTATTAAGGACTTCTCTAAAATTTCTAGGCCCCTTACTAATCTCTTACAGAAAGATGATCCATTCGTTTTTGATGATGATTGTGTGGAAGCCTTTGAAATACTTAAGAAAGCTTTAATAACTGCACCTGTTGTTCAGCCACCTGATTGGAACCTACCCTTTGAAATTATGTGTGACGCTAGTGATTATGCCATTGGTGCCATTCTAGGTCCAAGAGTTGATAAGAAATTAAATGTTATCCATTATGCTAGTAAGACCTTGGATAGTGCTCAAAGAAATTATGCTACTACTGACAAAGAATTTTTAGCAGTTGTGTTTGCATGTGATAAATTTAGGCCCTATATCGTTGATTCTAAAGTTACCATCCACACTGATCATGCTACTATTAAATATCTTATGGAAAAGAAGGACGCTAAACCTAGGTTGATTAGGTGGGTTCTTTTATTGAAAGAGTTTGATTTGCATATTGTTGATAGAAAAGGAGCTGAAAACCCCGTAACAGATAATTTATCTAGGACGGAAAATGTTCTTGATGACCCACTACCCATTGATTATAGTTTTCCTGATGAACAATTAGCTGTTATAAATGCATCTACTTCTCGCAATAATCCTGGGTACGCAGATTATGCTAATTTCATTGTTGCTAAATATATACTACCTAACTACACATATCAGCAAAAGAAAAAGTTCTTCTTTGATTTGAGACATTACTTTTGGGATGACCCACATCTATATAAAGAAGGAGTAGATGGTGTTATTAGACGTTGTGTACCTGAGCATGAGCAGGAACAAATTCTAAGGAAGTGTCACTCCGAGCCATATGGAGGACACCATGCTGGAGACAGAACTGCACACAAGGTATTACAATCTGGTTTTTATTGGCCTACTCTCTCCAAGGATGCACGTAAGTTTGTCCTTTCTT
The DNA here is from genome assembly GCA_039707655.1 of Elymus sibiricus. Classification (NCBI taxonomy): domain Eukaryota; kingdom Viridiplantae; phylum Streptophyta; class Magnoliopsida; order Poales; family Poaceae; genus Elymus; species Elymus sibiricus. The sequence continues at coordinate 23,290,397 of CM077664.1, forward strand.
GTGATGAATGTCAAAGAATTGGTAATATTTGTAGACGTCAAGAAATGCCTATGAATTACTCACTTGTTATTGAACCGTTTTATGTCTGGGGTTTTGATTATATGGGACCTTTTCCTTCCTCTAATGGATACACTCATATCTTAGTTGTTGTTGATTATGTTACTAAGTGGGTAGAAGCTATCCCAACTAGTAGTTCCGATCATAACACCTCTATTAAAATGCTTAAGGAAGTCATCTTTCCGAGGTTTGGAGTCCCTAGATATTTAATGACTGATGGTGGTTCACACTTCATTAATGGTGCATTCCATAAAATCCTTGCTAAATACGATGTCAACCATAGAATTGCAACACCTTATCATCCTCAGTCTAGTGGTCAAGTTGAATTGAGCAATAGAGAAATAAAGGTAATCTTGCAAAAGACCATTAACCGATCTAGGAAGAATTGGTGTAAGAAACTTGATGATGCACTGTGGGCTTACAGAACTGCTTATAAAAATCCTATGGGTATGTCCCCATATAAAATGGTCTATGGAAAAGCATGTCATTTACCTCTTGAGTTAGAACATAAGGCTTATTGGTCAATTAAAGAACTTAATTATGATTTCAAACTTGCCGGTGAGAAGAGATTATTTGATATTAGCTCTTTGGATGAATGGAGAACACAAGCTTATGAAAATGCTAAGTTATTCAAAGAAAAGGTTAAAAGATGGCATGATAAAAGAATCCAAAAGTGAGAATTTAATGTAGGTGACAAAGTTCTATTGTACAATTCTCGTTTCAGATTTTTTGCAGGCAAACTTCTCTCCAAATGGGAAGGACCTTATGTCATCGAAGAAGTCTACCGTTCCGGAGCTATCAAAATCAACAACGCTGAAGGCACTAGTCTGAAGGTTGTTAATGGACAAAGAATTAAACATTATATTGCAGGTACCCCCATTAACATTGAAACCAATATTATTCAAGTAATTAGTCCAGAGGAATATCTAAGCGAAACCTTCCGAAGCACGCCAGAATCCTGAAAAAGGAATAGGTATGTGATACGGTAAGTAAACCAACTCCAAAAATTCCGTAAAAATACTTTTTATCCGTTTTGGAATATATAAAAAATTAGGAAAATAAGAAATAGCCAGGAAAGTGCACGAGGGGGCCACAAGCTAAGGTGGCGCCCCCCTGGGGCGCGCCACCCAAGCTTGTGGGGCCCTCATGGACCTTCCTGACTCCGTATTCCTCCCAAAGACCTGTCCTGCAAGAGAAAAATTCATTATATATATGTTTCACTGTTTTGACCCCCGTATCGCAAGCTTCTCATCTGTTCTTGTTTCTGGGCTGTTTTTCTGTCAGGTTTTTAAGCGCCGGGAGTCATGTCTTCTTCCTCCTCCAACAATGTGGGAGATGATGCTTGGCTACTTCAGGTGGAACTAGAAAGAGAGCAGACAGAGGAAGTTATCACGGGAGAAGGATCGGGGGACTCAATGGAAGTCCACCCTCTGGCTTCGGAGAGGGGCACCCTGGCAGGCATCTCCACTACTCCGAACCCCCATCAAGCCATGAGGATGTCAGTTAGCCAAGGAAGTCATGAGGTATTGGAGGAATCAATCTCAAGAAGGCTTCCGGGCAGGTTACATGGAAACAATTTTCATAATTTGATTCATAACTACGGTGTCGAAAACACCTCTCGTATGCATATACCTTCCAATTGGGATATTTCCCGTCCAAGTGAAAGTGACGCAGGAAAGAGTTCATGGTGGCCGGAGAATAAACACCTCATGATAGAAGTACAAAAGAATTCCACCATGATTCAACACCTGCTTCGTGAAATCCAGAGTCTGAAGGAAATCCTTATGAGCTTAGCGGAGGACAACTCCACCACTTCATCACCACCATCACCAAAGAAGGAAACTTGAGTACACGGGTATGGGCACCACCCTTGGCTTGCTCCAATCTTGGGGGAGGTGCCCCGGTATCGTATCACCATCACCTTTATCATCATTATCTATCTTAGTTCGATCCTTAGTTATTGCTTGAGTTAGATGAATAAAGAATTAGTATGAAGTAGTTTTTGAGTGCTTGTTTCGTGATCTATCTATGTAATCATGTGTGAGAATTATATAATAAAGAGTAGTTTGAGTTTAGCTTCTTTATTTTCTTGCATCAATCGTAGCATGAAAATAAAAAGAGGATATACTGATCCCATGGGGAGTAATGACTTCACTTATGAAAAGTATAATTGATAAAATTTATTGGAAATTAACAAACATAGCATTGGTCATTGATGCAATTCATGAAAGAATAGTAAAGGAAGAGAAGTTTCACATACAAATATACTATCTTGGACATCTTTTATGATTGTGAGCCCCCACTCATTATTTTCAAGCTTGATCAAATGGTTGATGTCAGACAAGGAAGACAGTGTAATGAGTTATGTTTGCTTGTATTCACATAGAAATTATATTGTCATGGATCCTCCAACATGTGGTGCTTGCTCATAATCTTTTGCTAGCCAAAATTTCGTACTAAGTAGAGATACTACTTGTGCATCCAAAAACCCTTAAACCTAGTTTCTTGTCATGAGAGTCCACCATATCTACCTATGCATTGAATAAGATCCTTCAAGTAATTTGTCATCGGTGCAAAGCAATAAAAATTGCTCTTAAATATGTATGATCTTTTATTGTAAAGGAAAATAAGTTTTGTACGATCTTGTGATGGCAAAGAAATAAAAGCGACGAACTGCATAATAAAGGTTGTTATCACAAGGGGCAATACAAAGTGACGTTCCTTTGCATTAAGAGCTTGCACATCCAAAATGAAAAAGCGCATGACAACCTCTACTTCCCTCTGCGAAGGACCCATCTTTCAACTTTTATTATTAAGCAAGAGTCAAAAGTATTCACCCTCATTCCATTCTTGATTATTCTCCACTTGGCAAGCATCATGTTGTGGGGAAAGATAAATGAGTTATTATTATTGACATTATCCCTGAGATAAATGAGTTGGGAGGTGAAACTATAAACCCCTATCTTCCTACGTGTCTGGCTAAAACGTTTGTTCTAAAAATATGCTTTAAGTGTTAGCAATCATGGAAGACTATATGATAGTTGAGTATGTGGAACTTGCTAAATCAAAAGCTCTTACATAGACTCTTCCTGAAATATGACGAATTGTAATTGTCTTGATGACTGAGAACATAGTTTGTTGGTTTTCAAGAAAGTTTATTGCTTATACTTGGACATTGTGAATGAATCGTTACTTGGTCATGAGAAGTTTTATGTTAAATAATTGTTGATATAATAATGATCATGATGCTGCTATGTCCGTATTTTTGTTTTATCGACACTTCTCTCTATAAACATGGGGTCATGATTATCGAGTTCAGTATTCGCTTGAGGACAAGCGAGGTCTAAGCTTGGGGGAGTTGATATGTCCATTTTGCATCATGTTTTTCCTACTGTTATTTATAATGTTTTAGATCAATATTTCACTTTATGATGCAATTCTTATGCCTTTTCTCTCTTATTATGCAAGATTTATATGAAGAGCAAAACTGCCGACAGCTGGAATTCTAGACCTGAAAGGAGCTACAACAGAAATAACTACTCTCCGGAGCTCCAAATGACCTGAAAAGTTACGGAGATTTATTTTGGAATTAATAAAAAATATTGGAAGAAGAATCACAAGGAGGGGCCCCACCAGTGAGCCACAAGCTCAGGTGGCGCCCCCCTGGGGTGCGCCATGTGAGCTTGTGGGCCCACCAACAGGCCTCCGTGGCCCTCCTTCTCCTATATGATGCCATTTGCCCTAGAAAAAATCAAGGCAAGACTTTCGGAGCGAAGCACCGCCATCTCGAGGTGGAACCTGGGCAGAAGCACTTTTGCTCTCTGGCGGAGCGATTCCACCGGGGATACTTCCCTCCGGGAGGGGGAAATCGAAGCCATCGACATCACCAATGATCCTCTCATCATGGGAGGACCAATCTTCATCAACATCTTCACCAGCACCATCTCATCTCAAACCCTAGTTCATCTCTTGTATTCAATCTTTGTCTCAAAACCTCAGATTTGTACCTGTGGATTGCTAGTAGTGTTGATTACATCTTGTAGTTGATGCTAGTTGGTTTATTTGGTGGAAGATTATATGTTTAGATCCTTGATCATAAATTATACTCCTCTGATCTTGAACATGAATATGATTTGTGAGTAGTTGCATTTGCTCTTGAGGACATGGGAGAAGTCTTGTTATAAGTAATCATGTGAAGTTGGTATTCGTTCAATATTTTGATGATATGTATGTTGTTCTTCCTCTAGTGGTGTCGTGTGAACGTTGAATACATGACACATTACCATGTGTGGGCCTAGGGGAAGCATTGGGGAGTAATAAGTAGATTATGGGTTGCGAGAGTGACATAAGCTTAAACCCTTGTTTATGCGTTATTCCGTAAGGGGCTGATTTGGATCCATATGTTTCATGCTATGGTTAGATTTATCTTAATTCATCTGTCATAGTTGCGGATGCTTGCGAGAGGGGGTAATCATAAGTGGGATGCTTGTTCAAGTAAGAACAGCACCCTAGCACTGGTCCACCCACATATCAAATTATCAAAGTAGTGAACGTGAATCAACTAAACATGATGAACGTGACTAGACGAGAATTCCCGTGTGTCCTCGAGAACGCTTTGCTTAATATAAGAGAACTTTCTGGCTTGTCCTTTGCTATAAAAAGGATTGGGCCATCTTGCTGCACTTTGTTACTATTGTCGCTTGTTACTTGCTACGAATTATCTTGCTATCGAACTACACGTTACTACTATTTTCAGTACTTGCAGAGAATACCTTGCTGAAAACTGCTTATCATTTCCTTCTGCTCCTCGTTGGGTTCGACACTCTTACTTATCGAAAGGACTACGATTGATCCCCTATACTTGTGGGTCATCAAGACTCTTTTCTGGCGCCATTGCCGGGGAGTGAAGCGCCTTTGGTAAGTGGAATTTTGTAAGGAAACATTTATATTACGTACTGAAATTTAATGTCACTTGTCACTATGGAAAGTTATTCTTTGAGGGGCTTGTTCGGGGTATCTTCACCTCGACCGGAAGTGGTAAGAGCCGCTCCTCAACCTACTCAACCTACTGAAAATATTTATTATGAGATCCCCTCAGGTATTTTAGAGAAGCTGCTAGCTAATCCCTATGCAGGAGATGGAACAATACATCCTGATATGCACCTAATCTATATAGATGAAGTTTGTGGATTGTTTAAGCTTGCAGGTTTGTCCGACAATGGAGTTAAGAAGAAAGTATTTCCTTTATATTTGGGGGGAAAGGCATTGACTTGGTATAGGCTATTGGATGACACCGGAACTTGGGACCAGAACCGATTGAAATTGGAATTCCATCAGAAATTTAGTAGTTGGTTCGATGTGAGCGTAGCTCTCATGCGCCTGGGTCAGCTCATGATTCGACTGTTTTTATATAAGGAAGACTTAGCGTGCTATGCTGTCCATGATACACCTATTTGTTTATTTTTCTTTCAGTACGGAATCACGTCCTTTAGCATCTTTATTCTTGAAAGGCAATGACTGTTTATTTATGTGCTCATCTATTGTTTGTTCAATGTCAAATTGATGGACTATTGCCTTGAGTCACTTTTATCCTGAGTTCACATACACCTTACATCATTTGATCAAGATTATTCTAGGTAGCATTCGACATTATCTTTGTTTTATCATCTACCTACTCGAGGACGAGCCGGGATTAAGCTTGGGGATGTTGATACGTCTCAAACGTATCTATAATTTTTGATTGTTTCATGCTATTATAATAGGGATAATTGGTTTTATGCCCCTAGTTGGGTCACACTCGGCAGGTTTACCCCTAGTTTTCGAAAACACGCGTTCCCGCCCAAACCACTTTGCTCGTCTTATGCTTTTGCCCATTGATAGTTTGACCATCATTTTGAAAACTGCATAACAAATTCATACTAACTTAGAAAAATGCAAATAAGATATCAAGATGTTCAAAAAATATCACCTATATGTGCATGTCATTTACATTCATGACAAAAGTGTTGGAAACTCCCCATCTCAGTTTCAACTCATATGATCTCAGCATGAACATTATAATCTGAAAAAATTGAATTTTTTTTTGGAAAATTCTAATTTTTTTGGTGGTAAACATTGACCAATGTATTGAGGGCTTGCCAAGTTTCACAAGGGAATGACATTCATGGAAGTCATGGCAAAAAAAAAACAAAATCGATGCTCCAAAACAAAAGCATTTTGGAGTGCTAATTTTGTTTTTTTGCCATGACTTCCACGAATGTCATTCCCTGATGAAACTTTGCAAGCTCTCAAAAAATTTGGCATTGTTTGCCACAAAAAAAATTAGAATTTTTTGAATTTTTTCAGATTATACTGTTCATGTTGAGATCATATGAGCTCAAACTGAGATAGGAAGTTTCCAACACTTTTGTTATGAATGCAAATGACATGCACATATAGGTGATGTTTTTCTAAACATTTTGATATCTTATTTGCATTTTTCTGAGTTAGTATGAATTTGTTATGAAGTTTTCAAAGTGACGGTCAAACGGTCAAAGGGCAAAAGCATAAGCCGAGCAAAGTGGTTTGGGCGGGAACGCGTGTTTTCGGAAACTAGGGGTAAACCTGCCGAGTGTGACCCAACTAGGGGCATAAAACCAATTATCCCATTATAATATCACTTTTGAGTACCTTTTATAGCAATTTATATTATTTTTCTGGACTAACCTATTAATTCAATGCCCAGAGCCAGCTGCTGCTTTCTCCATGTTTTTGACTTTTCAGAAAATCCATATCTACAGAGGTCAAAAAACCCTGAGGATTTAATACAATTTTTTCCAAGTCCAGAGGATTCCAACAAGTGTCGAGACCTGCCGGGGGTCCACCCAAGGGCCCCATGTGGCCAGGTGGCGTGGCCAGGGGCCACCCGCGTGGCTAGGTTGCGTGGGTGATACGTCCCAAACGTATCTACTTTTCCAAATACTTTTGCTATTGTTTTGGCCTCTAATTTGCATGATTTGAATGAAACTAACCCGGACTGATGCTGTTTTTAGCAGAATTGCCATGGTGTTATTTTTGTGCAGAAATAAAAGTGCTCCAAATTGAACGGCGATATTTGAGGAATTATTTTAGAAAATAAGAAGACCAATGGTGCGAAGACGGACCAGAGTGGGACCACCAGGCCTCCACATGGCCTAGTTGCGTGGCCACCCCCTGGCCATGCCACATGGTCGTGTGGGCCCCTCGTCCATCACCTTACATTGATTCCTTCGCCCATAAATCCCATATATCCCAAAAAAATCACAGAAAATCCCCGACGCATTTTACGATAAGGAGCCGCCACCACTTCCTGTTCTTCATCTGGACATCCGATCTGGAATCTGATTTGGGCTCCAGAGAGGGGGATTCGTCATCGTCGTCATCACCAACTCTTCTCCAACAATAATCTCATGATGCTCTCATCCATATGTGAGTAATTCCTCTATAGGCACATGGAGGAAGATGGGAATTGGATGAGATTTCTTATGTAATAGATGTCAGATTTGTTAGGGCTTGATGCCTAGTATCCACTATGTTCTGAGATTGATGTTGCTATGACTTTGCTATGCTTAATGCTTGGCACTAGGGCCCGAGTGCCATGATGTAAGATCTGAACCCTCTATGTTTTCATGAATATATTTGCGTTCTTGATCTTATCTGCAAGTTATATGCACCTGTTATTGTTCTGAACCCGAGACCCCAAGGTGACCATAATTGGGATATCAACAGGGATGACTTTACCTTGAGGATTACATGTATTCATTGATTGTTAATGCTTTGATCCGGTTCTCTATGAAAAGGAGCGCCTTAATTACCCTTATTTTCCATTAGGATCCCGCTGAAACGGGAGGGTAGGACAAAAGATGTTGTGCAAGTTCTTATCGCAAGCACGTACAACTACATATGGAATACATGCCTACGTATGATTGATGAATTGGAGCTAGTTTGCTATCGCTCTAGGTTATGAATATTGCATAATGAATCTTGTCTGAACAAAACCCACTATCTACTTCCATGCCTACGCTTTCCATTACTGTTGCTATCTATAAAATTAATACTGCTACAATCTGTTACTTCTCTACAATACTGTTTCTGTTACTATTTCATTGCTACTGCTATCATATTACTGTGCTACTAAAAAATTGTGCCAAGCAAGTTATCTATCAAGGTGTGGTAGAATTGACAACTCAACTGCTAAGGCTTATAAATATTCTTTGGCTCCCCTTGTAGACTGTTGCGATCCCCTACACTTGTGGGTCATCAAGACTATTTTCTGGCGCCGTTGCTGGGGAGCATAGCTCTATTTATTAAGTTCACTTGGTTGTTATTTGTCTGCTACAATTTATCTATCACTATGGAAAAATTCAATGATACTAAGACCAAGATTATGCCTTCCAAGACAAGGCAAGGTACGGACTTACCTACTAGCTCTACTCTTGATTCACCTACTGTTTTGAGTCAACTTGTGACACCACCACCACCATCACATGCTCCACACACTGCTATGTCACATACAGTAGGCACTGCTTCTGTTTTTGATGATATTTTTGATGATGCTTCTACTGTGCTTAATGAATCTATTCCACTTGGAGAATTATTAGATGCTCATATTGCTAAAGCTAAAGAAATTGAAACTACTGAAAATCCTGATGAATCACCTGTTACACCTAGTTCACCTATTAAAAGAATACCTCTTAATCTACCAAGTACACCTGTGTTTGATGAAGAGTTTACTAGAGAGTTTATGGCTTATGATGATAGGGGTGGTATTGAAGGTTTAATTGAAATACTTAAGAAATAGGCTATGAATAAACTAATTAAACCTGATCCTAAATTTGGCACCTCTTCTATTTATGTTGATGATAAAGATTATGAATTCTCTGTTGATCCTTCACTTATTACTATGGTAGAATCAGATCCTTTCCATGGCTATGAAACTAAGAAGGTTATCGATCATTTATATAAGTTACATTCTATAGCCTCTTTATTTGCTTAGGAAGAAAATATGCAATACTACTTTATGCTCAAACTATTTCCTTTCTCACTAAAGGGTGATGCTAAATCTTTGTTTAATAATCTTACACCTGGTAGCATAAATAGCCCTCAAGACATGGTTAGAGTTTTTAATGAGAAATATTTTCCTGCACATATGAAACAAGCTGCGTTGCAGGACATTTGTAACTTCACCCAATTTGAGGAAGAGCATCTCCCTCAAGCTTGGCGGAGGTTTTGTGCATTACTCGAGGCTTGCCCGAATCATCCTATTAAAAAGAATGAATTACTTAATATTTTCTATAATGGACAAACCACTGAATCTAGGACATACCTAGATAGTTGTGCTAGTTGTGTTTTCAGGGAAAGAACAGTTGAACAGGCTAAAGAATTATTGACTAATATACTAAAAAATCAGAATGACTGGACTACTCCTGAACCTCCACCTAAACCAACTCCGAAGAAAAAGAGGTATTCCATTCCTCAGTCCAGAAGATATGCAAGAAGCTAAGAAATCTATGAAAGAGAAAGGTATTAAAGCAGAAGACGTGAAGAATTTACCTCCTATTGAAGAATTATGTGAACCAACCACTACAAATCAGGTAGTTGAGGTACATTCTCTCCATAAATTTGATGAAGATGATATTCCTTATAATAAGTTCCCAAGTTTATGCTTAGAAGAATTTGATAATTTTGTTGTTAAGCAACATCATTTTGATATACAATTACATGATCACATACAACAAAATGCTAGTATCATTAAATGTTTGAATGATGTGTTAGAAAGAATTTCTAATGATGTTAAAGGTTTATGTAAGCATTTATCTATGGTTCAAACTCAACTTGAACAAGTTTCTAGATCTCAACAAGACTTGCTTAGAGATATGACTAAACATCAAAATAAACATGCTTATGGAGTAGGAACTAGAGGTGGAAAATTTACTCAGGATCCTTTGTATCCAGAAGGCCATCCTAAAAGAATTGAACATGATTCCCATATGGTTAATGATAGTGCTCCTAGTTCACCTAAAAAGATGAAGAAAAAGAGTAAAACTAAAACTTTGCATGTTGCTAGTGAACCTGTTATTGATAAGGAACCTGTTGAGAACCCTAATAATGTTTCTATCTCTGATGCTGAAACTTAGGATGGTGAAGAGCATGAACCTAGCCAGGATAATGAGAATACTAATGATGATAATAATGATGCTCCATCTAATGATAATGAGCCTGAAAAAGAGGTAGAGGTAGAACTTGAAGTGGAACTTGATGACCCACCTCCTAGAACTAAAAGATATGATAAAAGAGATTATGTTGCTAGGAAACATGGTAGAGAAAGAGAGCCTTGGGTGCAAAAGTATATGCCTTTTCCTAGTAGGACACAAAGATCTAAGGAAGAAGAGCAATTTAATCAATTTGTTGAGTATCTCATGCCTCTTTTTCTGCGTATTCCATTGACTAATATATTTAAGACCCCTCCTTATTCCAAGTATATGAAAGATATTGTCACTAATAAAAAGAAAATACCTGAAGAAGAAATATCTACTATGCTTGCTAATTATTCTTTTAAGGAAAAATACCTGAAAAGCTAGGAGATCCAGGGTACCTACTATACCTTTCTCTATTAAAAACAATTATGTTAGAACTGCCTTATGTGATTTAGGTGCAGGGGTTAGTGTTATGCCCTTCTCTCTTTATAAAAGACTTGACTTGAATAAGATGACACCTACTAAAATATCTTTGCAAATGGCTAATATAACTACTGCAGTACCTATTGGCATATGTGAGGATGTTCCCGTTGTGGTTACTAATGTTATGATCTTAACTGACTTTGTTATACTTGAGATGTCTGAGGATGATAACATGTCTATTATTCTCAGTAGACCTTTTCTTAACACTGCAGAGGCTGTTATTAATTGTAATAAAAGCAAAGTTACTTTTCATGTTAATGGCAATGAGCATATGATTTATTTCCCAAGATAGACAAACAAAGGATATGGCCTCAATTCTATTGAAACAATTATGACTATCACTATTGGAGACTTTGAATTCCCTATTCCGGTTCCTGAAAAGAAATATCAAACTATTATGATTGGAACCATGCCGATCCAAGTTGAGGTAACATGAGTGTTTTATGAAGTTCTTCGGTTTTATGTTGATCAAAAATAATTCGTTAATAAGACCTGATCAACCTTGTTAATGAGTTCTTTTTGAAGGACATATGGCAGGTGAATTCCATGAGCACAACTTTCTGTCTCCAAATTTTATTTTCTGTTTAAATAAGTTTTATTAGTGTTTAAATGTTTTAGAATAGTTAGTTTCACCCAGAATCTAGGTTCTACACACAATAAAAAGTGCAAAAATAAAAGTTCCGAAAAGTCCTGAAATTTTTACATGAATTTTTCTGCAAAATAGAAGAATTTTTAGCACCTGAGTCAACTCAGGGGGGGCCCACAGGGCACCCACACGGGCAGGTGGCATGTCCACTCCCTTGCCCACGCCATGGGACCGTGTGGGGCCCACAGGACCCCCCTCAAGTAGTGCCCGTGCCCCTTGCCTTCTTCCACCTCCAGAAAAATTTCACAAAAAGTTCTAGCTCGTGTTCTTGCTGTTTTGCGAATAATTTTCAATCTCCTTGCTCGGAGCTCCGTTTCTGAATTTTTTTGAAGGGATTGCTCCATGGTATGTGACTCCTCCAATGGTCCAATTAGTTTTTCATTTAGTGCACTATATTTTGCTCAGTTTGCTGTTGTTGGTGACCTTGAATATGAGCTTGCATGTCAAATATATGATGTTCTAGGTAGTTTTGATGCATGGTATAGTCACTAGAAGCTTGTATGAGTAGTTGCTACCAATTATTTTGAGTTTTGTTCACTTTTCATGAGGTGTTGAAAAATTTCAGAAAATGAGGAGAATAAGGAACTATTTTGCGCCATCAAGGGATACTAGGAGTTCTTCAAGCCGGAGTGTTGGGAGAACCGCCTACCAGGAACCGACCTACGTTCTCCCTCGTCCGGCCGAGGTAAAAGCTTGCCAATGTCCTTGTGAGGATTTCATGGAGGGAGCAGGTATAAAATGTGAGTTTGATCAGTTTGTAGAAAGGGCAGGTTTGACCGCCTTCCTCGCTGACAAGTGCCCTCAGTATGAACTTCTCACTAATACTTTCGTGCAAAACTTTACTTACATGCCTAGTTGCTTTGAGCCTTGAGTTTCATTTCATTTGTATGATCAGGCTCATAGTATGACTTTGGCAGAATTCTGTGATGTTGTTAAAATTCCTTATCATGGTAGCATTGATGTTCCTCGACGGGGAGATTTTGAGGAATTTCTGGGAAGTTTGTGTGTGGGTGAAACTAGGGGAGTTTCACAAGCAAGAATAACTAGTCTGCATTTTCCTTCCGTTCATTACTTTCCTATCTTTATAGGAAGATGTTTGACTGCCAAACATGAATGTAGCACCACTTGTGCTCCTGATCTGAGTATCTTGCGTGCTGCTCTTTCTGGTGATAGAACTTATCATATGGGAGCTATTATTGCACATCTCTTGAGTAAGAATAGAGCCAATGGTGTTATTTATGGTGGTATTTATGCTACTCGTCTTGCTTCACACTTTCATATACCTATTAGACATACTGAAGAGCGTTAGCTTCCTACTAACTTCTTTGCTGCTATGAAACGCCATGAATTTATTACGCACGAAGCTGCTCCTAATGACTATAAATATAATCTTGTGTTCAGCATCAATACTCATGATATTATTACCCTGCCTACTGCTTGCTCTCTCTTAAGAGTGGTTGGGTAACCCCCAAGTGTAAGGGTGAAGTAACCTAGCAATAAGTATTTCCCTCAATTAGAGAACCAAGGTTTATCGAACCAGAAGGACTTCTCCCAGCAAATAAAGTCACTGGTACCTGCACACACAACACAAAACAAACTTGTCCCCAACACGTCAAGAAGGTTGTCAAGCTTCTTGTCCTGCTAGTTACAAGATTAAATTGCACGGGATAATGATAGTTGATAGAAAGGTAAAACGGTACAGCAAAGAATAGTAATTGTAATGAAGATTTCAGTAATGGAGAATAGACCCAGGGGGCCATAGGTTCACTAGTGGCATCTCTCATAAGCATAGCAAAGTAGTGTGGTAAACAAATTACAGTTGGGCAACGATTAAATTGCAACCTTTATATTTATAATTATGATCATTCATGGTATAATCTCATATAGGCATTACATCCGTGATAAGTAGACCGTTATCCAACTGCATCTACTACTAATACTCCACTCTAAGACCGCTATCTAGCATGCATCTCAAAGTATTAAGTTTACAAGAAACAGAGCATTGCAATAAGCATGATGACATAATGTAGACAGTAAAACATCAATCAATATGACAAGAAACCATTGTTTTATCATTAGTGGTAACAATACAATACGTGTCATGTCCCTTTCTGTCACTGGATTATAGCTCACCGCAAGATTAGATCCCACTACAATGCACCACTCCCTCTGAAGAAATACCCATCAAACTTGGCCAAAGAAGATAGATAGATCAGAGAGCATACAAAGTTATTCAATTATACAGCAAATAAACCTCAAAAGATTCAATTGAATTTAATGAACAATCTGATCATAAAGTGACAATTCATCATATCCCAACAAACACACCACCGATTACATTGTATTGATCCCGATCATGTGAGGCAGCTCACGGGAACTTGGAATTCAAGATCAAAGAGAGAGAGAGAGAGAGAGAGAGAGAGAGAGAGCCATCTAGCTAGTGCTATCCTAAAGGAACTACTCACACATGGTCATGGAGGCAGCAAGGTTGATTAAGAAGCCTCCAGCAATGGATTCCCCCTCCGACAGAGTGCCGGAACATGCCTCGAGATTGGATCTCCATGAAACAGAAACTTGCGGCTACGAAAAAAATCAGAGAAAAATCTTGCGAAGGGTTTCGCGAAATATGGAATTTATAGGCAGAAGAATGGATGTAAGGTGGTGCTTGTGGGGCCCACACAGCCATGGGGCGCGGCCTAGGCCCTGGCCGTGCCACAAGGCCATGTGGAGGCCCTGTTGCTCCTCTCGTTTCCCTCCGGTACTTTCTGGAACCTTCGTGCCCCAAAAAATCGTATTAAATCCTCAGGGTTTTTTGACCTCCGTAGATATTGATTTTCTATAAAGTCAAAAACATGCAAAAATCAGCAACTGGCACTGGGCACTAAATTAATAGGTTAGTCCAGAAAAATAATATAAAATGCTATAAAAAGTATAAAAAAGTGATATTATAATAGCATGAAATAATCAAAAATTATAGATACGCTTGAGACGTATCAGCATCCCCAAGCTTAATCCCTGCTCGTTCTTGAGTAGGTAGATGATAAAACAAAAATTATTTTTGATGTGCAATGCTACCTAGCATAATCTTGATCAAATGATGTAATGTGTTTGTGAACTCAAGATAAAAGTGATTCAAGGCAATAATCTATAATTGATAACAAGCAAGTAACATCAGAATGTGCAAACAAAATTACTCTTGCTTTTCATGGTTCAATATTTTCATGTAATACCAATCAATACTCGTATGTATCATATTCATCGTTCCAATCACTTAAGGCTTTATCATATTCAAACATCTTATCATAATACAACCCAGAGCGTCAGTCAAATAACCGAATCCATGACTCTCCCTTTCCAACTACTCAGCACTTTGCTTAATGCCCGGGCCACAAGCCTTGGTCTTCGCACTTAGATGGCAAATAGAATGATGATGGAGGTTTTATAAGAAGACAAAAACTAAGAAAGTCTCACACCAATGCAGCTGACCATTAGGCAATGGAGAGGCCTTACAATCGATATTAGTGCGAGGAGTAGGGATTGCCATGCAACGGATGCACTAGAGCTATAAGTGTATGAAAGCTCTCCATATGAACTAAGTGGGTGCGTATCCAACTTGCTTGCTCAAAACCTCGAGCATTTGAGGAAGCTCATCATCGGAATATGCAAGTCAAGTTCTATAATGTAAAAGATCCCACTAGTATGAAAATGAAATATATGAAAACTCTCTATATGAAGTACAGGGTCCTACACTGAAGCACAAGTGTGGATAAAGGATAGTACTGTGCCCCCTCTCTCTTTTTCTCTCATTTTTTTGGTAGGCTCTTTTTGGCCTTTTTTTCTTGGGATCTTTTTGGCCTCTTTTTGTTTTTATTCCTCACAGGTAGAGGCACACTCTAAATTACATCACACTTTTATTTACTCATAACTCAGAAAATGATGACTACAAATGAATGCCTCTGGCAGTGTACCAGGATGTGCAATGATCTAGCGTAACATGTAAATAATGATAAACGGTGGACTTGCCACAAATGTCATGTCAGCTCTATATAATCATGCAAAGCAAAAATAATAGTGAACTCAAGTCATGTAATGTAACAATGGAAGTTGCATGGCAATATATCTCGAAATGGCTATGGAAATGCCATGATAGGTAGGTATGTTAGCTGTTTTGAGGAGATAGGTGTTTTATGTGTAGGAGAACAAGAGGAAGTTCTCCCATGGGATTTGGATGTATCGGTGAAGGATGCACCTAGTCTCGATGTGAGAGTGGGCAATGCACGGTACCGAAGAGGCTAGCAAAATATGGATAGGTGGAAGTGCATTAGAAGACCGCAACTCATAACCCGAAATACCTTGCTAATACTTTATAATCTACACCGGGCTTACCATGAAAATGATTACTCCAAGGGGTGAGTTTGACGAACCAAAGCTCGCTAGGCTTCCCGGCCCATTCTACGTGAGTGGTTACTTACAATGTCCTTCAACTTAGACCCCTCATAACCAGTTCCACTTCAACGAGGACAAGTATTGACATGTATGACCTTATGATACCTCTCCACTACTCTACTCAAGTCCTTTTATCGACACATCCATTAATTACTCACACCTTATCTCAAAATTATTGCAAGGAATCCAGTTATCAAGTTCATTGATCTACAAGTTCATGCAAGTTTTTATCTATACCACTAATGAATACCTATCATTTTTAGGACCAACATATAATTCATGCAAACTACCAATTGTTGTTCAACTCTCTAAAAAGATATAAGTGAAGTAAGAGAGTCCTAATCTTTTCTATAAAAGCATGTTATTCCGCCGTGCTCTAACATATATAAGTGTAGTGCAAGAGCAATTCTATAATTACCTCAACTCAAAAGATATAAATGAAGTGCAAAGAGCATTCTAAAAATTAACAACACATGTGTATCTCTCTCAAGGTGTGTGACCAGAACATAATGATTGCAAATACCAGAAAGCAAAACAACAAATAAAAGCAAACGACGCTCCAAGCATAGCACATATCATGTGAACAAATAAAAACATAGGTCCAACCGAGACAAACCGATAGTTGTTGATGAAGAAAGAGGGGATGCCTTCCGGGGCATCCCCAAGCTTAGACGCTTGAGTCTCCTTGGATATTACCTTGGGGTGCCTTGGGCATCCCCAAGCTTCGACTTTTGCCTCTCCTTGTTCCTCTCATATCAATTTCTCCCCTCTATCTTAAAAACTTCATTCACACAAAACTCAACGGAACTCATGAGATAGGGTAGTACACATAAAAATAAATCACCCCTCATGTACTGTCAAGACAAGTTGCATAATTATTTTCAACCATTAGATACTGTATACTTTTATTTCCATCATTTATATCCCCCAATATAAGCCATGAACACTCAAGTATAAGCAAATAAAAAAACATAACAGCAATCTATCAAAACCAGAACAGTCTGTAGTAATCTAATTAATTGGCGTACTTCTGTAACTCTAAAAATTCTGACAAATTAGGATATAACAGAAAATTTGTAATGAAGTACTGTGTAAACATTTCAAGATTTTACCATGTTCAAGTGCAGATAATAAATTCAAGGGATAATTGATATTATGCCCTTAGTTGGGTCCCACTCAGCAGGTTTACCCCTAGTTTCCAAAAGCCATCGGTTCTGCCCAAGCCACTTCGCTCCTCTTATGCTTTTGCCCTTTGACCGTTTGACCGTCACTTTCAAAACTTCATAACAAATTCATACTAACTCAAAAAAATTCAAATAATATATCAAAATGTTCAGAAAAACATCACCTATATGTGCATGTCATTTCCATTCATCAAAAAAGTGTTGGCCAGTCCCCATCTCAGTTTGAGCTCATATGATCTCAGCATGAACAGTAAAATCTGAAAAAATTGACAAATTCAAAAAATTCTAATTTTTTTGTGGCAAACATTGGCAAATGTTTTGAGTTCTTGCAAAGTTTCATCGGGAAATGATATTCGTGGAATTCGTGGCAAAAAAACAAAATCAGCACTCCAAAATGCTTTTGTTTTGGAGCATCGATTTTGTTTTTTTTTCCACGACTTCCATGAATGTCATTCCCTGATGAAACTTTGCAAGCACTCAAAACATTTGTCAATGTTTGCCACAAAAAAATTGAATTTTTTGAATTTTTTTGAATTTTTTCAGATTTTGCCTGTTCATGCTGAGATCATATGAGCTCAAACTGAGATGGGGACTGGCCAACACTTTTTTCATGAATGCAAATGACATGCACATATAGGTGATGTTTTTCTGAACATTTTGATATCTTATTTGAATTTTTCTAAGTTAGTATGAATTTGCTATGAAATTTTCAAAGTGACGGTCAAACGGTCAAAGGGCAAAAGCATAAGAGGAGCGAAGTGGCTTGGGCAGAACCAATGGCTTTTGGAAACTAGGGGTAAACCTGCCGAGTGGGACCCAACTAAGGGCATAATATCAATTATCCCTAAATTCAAATACTGGAGACAAAAGTTTCTGTTTCTGCACAGAACCTAACAAATAAGCAATTGCAACATCCCAAAGGCTAAACTTGGCACATTATTGAAAGCAAAGATACAAACATGATCAATAGAGTAGCAATAACCGCATTGACTCAAAACATAATAAATAAAATGATAACTATTGGGTTGCCTCCCAACAAGCTCTTTCTTTATAGCCATTAAGATAGGCTTGAGAATTTAATGATGCTCACATGAAAACAAGAATTGGAGCACAAAGAGAGCATCATATAGCATGTAACAAGCACATTTAAGTCTAACCCACTTCCTATGCATAGGCACCTTATAAGTAAACAAATTATTATAGCAAACAGTACCTAGCATAAGAAGGCAAGGAGAATGAAACATTAATAATTTTATCATAAAGAGAGGTAATTTAGTAACATAAAGATTTCTATAACCATACTTGCCTCTCTCATAATAGTTACATGTAGGATCATAATCAAACTTAATAATATAACTATCACCTATGACTTTGTCTCCTTGATCCACACGCATACATATTTTATCATCTTCCAATATAGTGGGATTAACATCAACTAAAGGCATGACCTCTCCAAACCCACTTTCAATAGTATTACAAACATTATTATCCATAATAGATTCATCACAAGTCTCAAATAAATTTTCAAGATCACAAGAAGTATCATAATTATCTCGCCAATCATGATCATCATAATAAGTAGTAGGCATAACAAAATCATCCTCAATAGTGCCTACAGACATAGTGTCACAATAAAAAGAAATACTTTCATCAAGTGTGTCATCTTCATGACTTGAATCATAAAGATTATCATGTTTATTCCAATTATACTTTTCTTTTAATTAGCATATCCCAATAGACTTTTCTTTGAAAATCTCTTCATTGTTAGCTATTGGTTCAGAGCATGTAGCAAGTTTAAAAAGTTTAACAAATGATGCATCAATTCCATAACCAATCTTTTTATTTTCTGTTTGTTGAGTCTATGATAAAGATAGCATACTGAAATTTCGATGTTTTTGGTATTTTTGAAATTTTTAGCTAGCAAACAAAAGGTAATAGGTAACTAGGCAAGATAAATAATAAGAAAGTAATGTGGTAGTGTGCAGGACCTCTTTCGTTTGAGAAAAAACTCCCCAGCAACGGTGCTAGAAATCTTGCTTGCTCTCTCGTAAGAGTGGTTGGGTAACCCCCAAGTGTAAGGGTGAAGTAACCTAGCAATAAGTATTTCCCTCGATTAGAGAACCAAGGTTTATTGAACTAGAAGGAGTTCTCCCAGCAAACAAAGTCACTGGTACCTGCACACACAACCCAAAACAAACATGTCCCCAACACGTCAAGAAGGTTGTCAAGCTTCTTGTCCTCCTAGTTACAAGATTAAATTGCACGGGATAATTATAGTTGATAGAAAGGTAAAATGGTACAACAAAGAATAGTAGTTGTAATGAAGATTTCAGTAATGGAGAATAGACCCAGGGGGGCATAGGTTCACTAGTGGCATCTCTCGTAAGCATAGCAAAAGTAGTGTGGTAAACAAATTACAGTTGGGCAGTGATTAAATTGCAATCTTTATATTTATGACTATGATCATTCATGGTATAATCTCATATAGGCATTACGTCTGGGATAAGTAGACCGTTATCCAACCGCATCTACTACTAATACTCCACTCTAAGACCGCTATCCAGCATGCATCTCAAAGTATTAAGTTTACAAGAAACAGAGCATTGCAATAAGCATGATGACATAATGTAGATAGTAAAACATCAATCAATATGACAAGACACCATCATTTTATGCTTAGTGGGAACAATACAATATGTGTCTTGTCCCTTTCTGTCACTAGGATACAGCTCACCGCAAGATTAGAACCCACTACAGTGCACCACCCCCTCTGAAGAAATACCCATCAAACTTAGGCAAAAATATAGATAGATCGGAGAGCATACAAAGCTATTCAATTATACAGCAAATAAACCTCAGAAGATTCAATTGAATTTAATGAACAATCTGATCATAAAGTGACAATTCATCATATCCTAACAAATACACCACCGATTACATCGAATTGATCCCGATCATGTGAGGCAGCTCACGGGAACTTGGTATTGAAGATCAATGAGAGAGAGAGAGAGAGAGAGAGCCATCTAGCTACTGCTATGGGCCCTAAGGTCCTAAGGGAACTACTCACACATGGTCATGGAGGTAGCAAGGTTGATGAAGAAGCCTCCAGCAATGGATTCCACGTCCGGCAGAGTGCCGAAATAGGCCTCCAGATTGGATCCCCTCAGAACAGAAACTTGCGGCGGCGGAAAAAATCAGAGAAAAATCTTATGAAGGGTTTCAAGAAATATGGAATTTATAGGAGGAAGAATGGACGTAAGGCGGTGCTTGTGGGGCCCACACGGCCATGGGGCGAGGCCTAGGCCCTGGTCACGCCACCAGGCCAAGTGGAGGCCCTGTGGCTCCTCTCGTTTCCCTCCGGTGCTTTCTGGAACCTTCGTGCCCTGAAAAAAATCGTGTTAAATCCTCAGGGTTTTTTGACCTCCGTAGATATTGATTTTCTGTAATGTCAAAAACATGCAGAAAACAGCAACTGGCACTGGGCACTAAATTAATAGGTTAGTCCAGAAAAATAATATAAAATGCTATAAAAAGTATACAAAAGTGATATTATAATAGCATGAAACAATCAAAAATTATAGATACGTTTGAGACTTATCAGCTGCCGCTACTTTGTTTGATCGACAGGGAAAGGGGAGATACTTCATCACGCCCAGTGACATCATTGCCTATCGGGCAGAGTTGGAAGAGGCAAACCGCGAGGACGTCATCCCGTGGGAAGTTCAAGTGGCCAGGCAAACCTTCCACCACTCCCAGATTGAGGGATACACATACCAGCCTGGTCCGTCCAACTATGAGTTTCCCCCTGGACCTGAAGACTTTCAGCCATGGGATTGAGCCAAGCTAGGCCAAAAGCCTAAGCTTGGGGGAGTATGTATTCTCACCGATATTTCATTCATGTTATCATACACATTCATTACACTTGTCGATGCACTTCGCGACCTTTGCACATCCATGTTTTATTTTCGTTGTTTCTTTTGCATGTTTGGTAAAAATCAAAAACCCAAAAATATTACTCGTTTCTCTCTTGTTGTTTATTTTTGGTTTTTATTTGCTTTCTTTTGCGCTTCTTTTCGGCTTTTCTTTTTCTTTTGGTTTGTTTGCTGGTTTGTTTTTGTTCTTATAAAAGAAAACGCAAAAAGATTTCACCTTTCTTCTTTTGTCGTTTATTTGAGCTCTTTGATGTAAATATTTTTCTCCCTTTACGCCTTTTCTTTGAACTTCTATATATTGGCCTGCTTCAAGAAAAACCAAAAACTACAAAAATACTGCCTTGTGTTTCTCTGAACTCTTTTTTCATTTTCGAAAAATATTTTGAAAAGACCAAAAAGACTTCTTCCGCTTTTAATTTGCTTCTTTGTTTGTTTCTTTTTGATCTTTTTTTATTCTTCTTTGGTGCTTCTTTTAATTTTTCTTTGTGTCTTATCGAGTCTTGTTTTAAAAAGAGAAAACAACAAAAAGAATTTCATTTGGCTCTTATGTGCGTTATCCTTGAACTAATAAAAAGACCCAAAATTATTTCCATGTCTTCTCTTTTTATGTACAGTTGTTTGCAGATTTTAGCTTAGTCCACGGCGACACTTGCACTATATTATCTATTATCTACATCATCTGGTCGTGCAAGTGAAAGGCAATAATGACGATTATTTGATGAAGTGGCCATGGCAAAGAAAGCTGGTATGAACTCCACTTGTTTTTATTTTTTTACAGATGTTTACCTCAATGATTTTGTTATAGCATATTATGGATAAACATGTGTATGATGATAATTAGGAGTTGTGTTTTCCTATGCCAGTCTTAACTAGCTACGAGTGTATAATATGTTATCTTGAGTGTCAACATGCGTTAAATTGTTCATAATGTAGTATGTTAGGATGGTATCCTCCTCTGAAGAATTCAAGTGGCTTGACTTGGTACATGCTTACACATGTAATTGATTCAAATCCAATCTTGCCTCGATGATATTTAAGTTCAGCGTATTTTATATCCTACTCATGCTACCGCTTAATGTTGATTATTCAAAATGGATGATTATGACCGTTGTCGCTCTCTAGTTGGTCACTTCCCCGTCTATTGCTAGCCTTCGCCTGTACTAAGCAGAAATGCTGCTTGTGCATCCAACTCCTTTAAACCAAGTTTTGCCATAAAGAGTCCAATATATCTACCTATAAATGGTACTTCACTGCCATTCTAAGTAAATTTGCATGTGCTATCTCTAAACCTTCAAAAAGACATCTGTTTTGTGTGCCCATAAAGCTCATGGAGCGGTAGGGGTGAGCGTTATCTTCTATGCTAAATGTGTGACCCCCTCAACGAGCATGAAGTTTGCTTGTTTAAATTTGCAAGAGAGCTGGTAAAGGGATGCCCAGTCCCAATTAATTAAACAAATAAAAGGCACTCCTCCAGGTGGTATGTTGGCAGGCACCCGTGAATTCGGCTAGCCATGGCTGTGGTAGAAAGGTGGACGAGGAGTGTTAAGCATGGGAACCGCTCTCACATATGTTTAGCATGGAAGATAACGAAATTCTCTGTCATTAAACCGTTGACTGAAAAGTACACCCCTCAAAATAAATTTACCTCTATTTTAACCATTGAGCTCTGGCACGTGTTAATCTCTACTTCCCTCAGCGAAGGGTCTTTCTTTTTATTTCTTTGTTATTTTCATTTTACTTTGAGTCATCACCTTCTTCTTCAAGCACCAACATAGAGAGCGTTATTGTCATTCTTAGTGTAACATGCATTGGGTCTAATTAATGTTAAGTGGAGCAAGACTGGATGTTCTCTACGCTGAATTACAATGTTTAGTCGCTGCTTGAACTTCAGAGGTGCTCTGCATTTATGTTTTGCGGTCTTAGAAAGGGCTAGCGAGATACCATTCTATCATATTGCATTTTGTTCATTTTGATAATTGTTGATGTTTGAGATATAGTATTATGTTCTTTTAGTTGGTTATGCTCTGGTCATGAGTGAACATGATGGTTAAGTGTTATCATGCATATGGTTACTCTATAATCTTTGTTATAACTAGATGACCCGTTGCGCCAATTGGGGCAGAGACCAACTGCAACCCAGAACTTAAGCGAACTATTTGAAATTGAAGCCAGGAAGTTAAGCAACACCATGCGCAGCACGTCTAACAAATGTTTGTTCTATAAACCATCCCCAAAGGCCATTAGCATGAATAAGAATGCACAGGGGAACGATATAAATAGATGACCCGTTGGGCCAATTGGCGCAAGACCAACTGGTGCCTGCAAGTTAAGTGAATTATATGAAACATAAAATGGAAGTCAAGTGAACTATTTGAAGAGACCAACTAACCAACCACAACTCAGAAGTTAAATGAAGCGCAGAGACCAACTGCAGAGCGAAAGTTAATCAAACTATTTGAAGGATTTTTGTCCTCAACTGTTTGCAAATTATTAAGCTCATACTGCATTTCTATTTGCCTTGATAACGATCATTGCCCATAGCTTTCTTTGGAAATTTGTTTTTAATAGATGACCCATTGCGCCAATTGGCACAGAGACCAACTCCAGCCCGTAAGTTAAGCAAACTATTTAAAGGATTTTTTTCTCAACTCTCTGCAAATGATTATGTTCGTACTGTGTTGGTATTTTCCCTGACGACGATAACTCCCATAGCTTTCTTTCGTGACACATAACTAATTTGCTTGAGCAGGTGAATGACCCTGAGATTATTTTTTCATGCTCAAGCCTTTGCTCATCTCATACTTGCAACAAAAAAAACTGAGAAATCAGATAAACCATTTGAAGGCCCGGGCAGAAGCCAGGCCGTTCCGTAGGGTTGCCCCTTGGTCTATCATTTGCGTGTGGCTAGCTCTCTTTTCCGATGCATTAGCATGTCATAAGAGAATAAAATGTTTCAAGAAGTCTCAAGCGTTGCCTAGCCTGGACGTGTTATAAGGAGCCACGAATCAGTGCCATCCGTCCAGGGGTTGCAACGCCAAAAAGCTGGGTCGGCAAAGGTAGACTCCGGGCAGGCCACCCCTCAAGGTCCGGCCAGGCCAAGCCCCTACGTGTCCAGGCAGACGAAACCCTGCCACCTACTGGCTGTCTAGCCACACGCACAAACCGGCTAAGAAGGGACCCGCGCGCGAGCCGCCGATATTTGCCAAATTTAGGAGTTGATGTTTAAAAACAAAAAGTTGGGAATTAATATTGGTGTGATGGTGGGATGAGGAGGTCGGTAATGACATTACTTATCTCCCTACCTTTCAAGATCATTGCAATAGGGAGTAACGGAGAACCCGAAAGCTTTATGCCATGTTCACGGGGAAACTCTTAATCATCGTTGTGGTAACCGGAGCGGGGATGCGTACTTTAGCATGAATAAGAATACATACGGGAACGACAACGGGTTTTGTCCGACACAGGGACTTTAGGGAAATGGCTTGAACACTATGAAGAATGGTCAGCGCTGCTTGTAGTTTCAAGAAGAGGTTTATTATGGTGTGGGCTGATGGATCTGCCTTAATAGTGTGGGTTGCCCGGACCTTCGCCCCTTATACACCATCGAATTTTCCCGGACGACTGGTCGGCTCCGCGGCCCAGTCGTTCAGCACTAGGGTCTGCCCGGACGTCGTCTTCTAGGATGTCTGCCCATGTGCTTCTTTAGCCAGCCAGGGTAACCCAACGACCGGATCAACAGAAAGACCAGAACCGTGCACCCCCACCCGAGACCACACGGACAGAAGGAAGCCAAGCGAACCGAACAAATGATTCACAGGCTGACTGGCCAGGGGAGAGCGCATTGAGCGTCCAGGCTATAGCGACCGAACAAATGATTCACAGGCTGACAGGCCAGGAGAGAGCGCAATGGGTGTCCCGGCTATAGTGACCCGACGAATCCGGCATCTGACAAGGTCGCAGTGTCCAAAGGCCGAGCAGAGATTCCAAAACACGCCAACTAAACCGGAAAGCCAAGCAATCTATGTGCGTCACGTGTAGCAAACGTTCCTTTTATGAAAGACCGGTCACAGCCAAGGAACGAAACTGTTAGTAGTAATCTTGATTAAACTAGTCTGGCATGCATGAGTTAGTTGCTCGGCAGCGTGGTGGATAGGCCATGCATGTGTGCGTGTGCATGGGCTAGCCAGTTCGTTTGGCACGTCCGTGCGGCGCGGATCGTGGCCGCCGAGTCGTGGCCTGCATGTGCGGGAGAAGGTGGTCGAGTGGAGCGGCCGTAACTGAGTCGTGTGTGCGTGCGCCTGTGTGAGCCAGCGGGTATAAAGACCCTCCCCATGTACTGATCGAAGGGCGTCGGAATGAGCCGAGCCTAGGAGAACCAGAGATGAGCGTGGTCTCCGCCGGGACCGTGGTGTGCGCCCGGTCGGCAGGAGAGAGAGCTTCTCTGGGTAGGCTGCGGTTTGTTGCCGAGCCCGGGTATGTGCCCAGTAAAGAGAGGCCGTTCGTGCGGCCGAGGCGCCGTTCGTGCGGCGGAGGCGTTTGTGCGCCGGGAAAATCGTGTGCTCCATCTTCCACCTTCGTTTGTGCGAGTGAGAGAGAGAGCTGGTTCGAGGTTTGTCCCAACAGAAACAACCTAAATCATCCCCTGACTTCTCGGATGTTTGTTACTTAAATTTGATCTTTTCTTGAGCCAGCAGAACATGGTTTTTGTAGCGTGTGAATGACAAAGGATCCAACATATGCAGGCCGAGCTCATAAACAAGTAACATCATAAAGTTGTTTCTGTCTATCTCGGGTCATCGTGTTGTTGGATCCCTTACTTATTGTCCTGTATTGGTCGATTTAAGTAATAGGGGAAATATTCAATAATGGAGACGACAACCAGCGTGTTGAGCATCATGATAAGCCTGAATTGTAGGTTCAAGTAGTGTAGGCAGTTGGGACTGACCGGACCGGAGGGGCCTGAGGGCTATGGTTTCAAGTACAAGTACTTGCCTGGTTTGAGAGGAAATAGAACGATTATTTAAGGACGGCATGAAACACGAAAAGAGTCTGGAATGTCTTCGCTCTGAACACAAATGAAGGAGAGGGCGAAGAAGCCAAGGACAAGTGGTTCCCGATACGCAGAACGCCCAATAACACGTTCTCTTTTATACGTCGGCTTCTTCGCACGCCGAGGAAAGTAATGGAAGAAGTGGCAAGACGCCGGGCAGAACGCACCGACTAGCTGATCCTACAGTGATATGGCTAGCGCACATGAAAGCGGACCGCACCCTGCACTCTCATATAAGGCATCCCTCCACTACAATCCATCTACATAACCGTACGCACCTACGCACCTAGACCGAGGATAAAGGTCCTCCCTCCAATACCAAAATCAAGAGACCAGGACCAAGACCAAGACCCATGGAAGCGATGCTCGAGAGCAGCAGGCATCTGCGGCAGATGGTCCACGACACTGGTCTGCGGCCCGGCACCGAGGAACGCCTCCATATGGTCCTGGAGGCTGCCAGGATAAAAGGCATCTTGGACGCCAGCTTCGTCTCGTGGTTCGACTAGGCCGTCGTTAGCTTCATCGAGAGGTTCAGCATCCTCATGAAGCTGGCGGACGGCATCGCCATACAGCTCAAACCCACGCGTCCAGGCTCTGCGCTGCCCGCCGACCTCGCCGGCCTCCATGGCAATAACCTCCTCCACACACTGGTGACCTTGCGACTGCTCACCGTCACGCCAGAGAATGTCCACCTCGAGGTCGCGCTCGCCGCGCAGTGCCTCGCCCAGCAAGACACCATCGACCTAATCACCCACGTCTACGAGAAAGTCATCCACGAGGACTACTATGTACCAGAGGATGATGCTAGGACGTTGGCCTTCTTCGATCGCAGGGAAACCTTGGACGTCATCATTGAGAAGCACATTGACCTCGCCGCCGATGCCGCTACCCCTCAGCCGCCGATCGATGAGCCAGCGCACTGAGTACGAGAAATAGGTCGTTGATGGATGCATATGCATCTTTAGTCTTACACCCTGTAACCACGGTTGAATCAGGCCGTCTTGGCCTGAGGTTGAGCTCAGTGGGGGGTGGTTGTGTATGTTTATGTGGGCTCCCGTTCGTTCGGGCCTCGCTTCTGAACGAATTGTGCTTGGTTGCATATCGTGTGTCTTTTTAGGTTTTCTGCGTGCTCATTCTTTGGATGTTGCCTCTGCTCATCGCAAGGCTTTGCGGGTGAAAAAGCAAAGCTAATTATGAAGGTTCGTGTGCTCCAGGTTCTCCTCCACGAGGAGCGTGAAAAGAATGCCATCCTCCAGAAGACAGTCAATGATTTATGCGGTCGAAATCTCTAATTCTTACTGCGGCTCGGATCCATCTCCATCGGGGGCTGGCAGTCCGGCTCCTATCCTCGTAGAGGATCTGCTTGTAGGAGTGGGTGACTTGGTCAAGTTCTTTGACAATATTTCTGTGAGGTTCAATCCCGCAATGTTCTACCTTAACTTGCAGACAGTTGAGGAAAAAATTCTTCAAATAGTTAGCATGACTTTTTCGGTGCAGCCGGCGTTGGGCTTACCGGTGCAAATAAAGAAGGCATTGAAAGATCTGCTACATGTAGAAGGCGTTTGCCGGGTACGCAACAATAGGGGCGACGAGATATGATCCCAATGACTATGTTCATGTTGTGTTGTTTTACATCCATCCTCCACCGGCGTAGTCAATTAAGCAACATCACACGACCGTACATCGACAAGGGCAACACCAAACCGGACGAACCTGCCTGGACCTTGTGCTCACGACGCAGAGGAGCAGAAATGCGGACTCGGCCGAGCGAGCCGGCTGCATTGAATTGATCAGCGTTGTTTTCGTCGCTGTATCCTTTAGGGTTGTTGCGCTTCTATTGCCTTTGGAAAAGACGGCTCACTGCAAGTTGAAGATACCTACAGAACTCACCAAAAAGGAGTACCCGTCGGCCAGGGTTCATACTCCATTTTCCTAACTTGAACTATTTGCCGCGCGTGCGCCGGCTACGCCCATGCAGCCGGCCACCCCAAACGTGGCAAGATTAACTCCGGGGCACATGACCGGGCGTTGCGTAGCGCTTTTACCCGTGGTCCGAGTGCGCCGATCATTGCCAACGCGAACCTCGGTCCGCTGCGCCCGTGCGACACGGTTGGTAAACAGTCACCAACCCACTTCACACGCTGGCACGGCCAGAGCAGTAAGAGAGCACAAAGGACAAATGCTCTCACACGATCCCATGGTCCCACTGGCTGGCCTCGTTCACATTCGAAGGTGCCTTGCCTGCCTCGCGCTCTAATCGTGCGGGCGTTGCGCCAGTTGGCGCAAAGACCAACTACAACCCAGAAGTTAAGTGAACTATTTGAAACATAAAATGGAAGTTAAGTGTACTAATTGAAGAAACGAACAGCAGCCATTGGCACGAAGACGTTTCTCGTAAATGGTATGTAAGTGATTATGTTTGTATTGCGTTTGTATCTGCCCTGTATATTTACCAACGATAGAAGCCCATCTCCTTTCGCCGTCCAGAGCAACCCAACACCTGGGTCCATAGAAGGGCCGAGCACACCCCCCACGACACATGACCCTGGCCGGATGGCGTGTGTTGGGATATTTGCCCGGATTCTCCATGCCATGTTCAGCAGGATCGCTTGTGTTAGCATGTTTTAAGAGACCAACTGCAGGCACTGGCGCAAGGACCAATTACAGCCAAGAAGAGAAGCAACTAATACAACCGAAAATTTAGGTGAACTATTTGATGGATGTCTCTCGTGAATAACTTGCAAGTAATTATGTTCGTAATGCATTTGTATAACTATTTGAATATTTAGGTTGCGTTCGTTCAATGGCGCGTGATGTAATTGCTTGAACAAATGCTCTGTTTTGATATTGTCTTCTTTGAAGGGTTCTCTGACATGAATTTGCAAAGCTGGGCAGGCAGCCCATAACACGTGAGAAATCGTTCCCGTCCCATCCCGCGCCATAACACGTGATCTGCCCGGATGGCTTCGAGTCGTCTTTTCTGTTCCAAGTAGGAGGTTTCGACGGTTCAAGTCATGTGCCGTAGGGGGGTGTGGTCAGCCTTTCCATTGACCTGGTTGTTAGGTTGCCCTTGCGGGCCACAGGCGGACATGGCAGGGCAGATGCAAGCGCAGTATGAACATAGAGCATCCAAAAAAAAATTGGAGTCCATTCATCTTCTCAACCAATTGGCCTATGTGGGGTCAAAGAAAGCTATGGGCAATGATCATTGTCAAGGCAAATAGAAACACAGTAAGAACATAATCATTTGAAAACAGTTGGGGGAAAAAATCCTTCAAATAGTTAGCTTAACTTCGGTCGGGCGCTGGCCCGACGTCGCTATGTTTGGTTCACTTGTTAATACACCGTGATGCGCATTACTTTTCCTTTTGTATTTTCCCCATCTTGTTCTTCGGCAGCCGCACTTCTGCCTTTTCCCCATTATCCGCTTTCAGGACAGCCGAGTCCGGCCGCCTTCGATGCCGCGTGTAGGTAATGAGTAAGCTCAAAGAAACCCCTGCAAAACGAAGCGAGAGAAACGCCCGGCCTCTTACCATCACTACTCCTGGCTGGGTAGCTTTATTCAGATACCTGCACGGCTCCTGCACGCTGCTAGTTGTAGTCGTCCTCGGTGCCTTTTTTGTGCCGCCATTCCGGGTAAGAGCTGTGCCACGCACGACGATGCAAATAGGCAAACCGTGCGCACGTTCCTAGTGCAAAACAATGGCCATTTATTGCTTCGCCTGCCACTGGCATGGCCGGTTCAAGCGCGCCGAGTACGTCCATGTGGCCGAGCATGTAATTCTCGAATATCGAGTCCTTACGCGATCGTCGAGACCATGCGTCTGTGACTGGAATGCCAGCGGCATGATACCGGACGTTTGGCACCGGGACGTCCGGCTCCAGAGCGCCGGGTCCATGCGGCCGGGCTCATGATTCTCATGTCCTTACACATGGTTCTGGGAGTCGGTGGACTCGGAACGGAGTAATCGGAGCCGGCCATATGAAAGTCGGACAGGTATGCAACTCGGTCATTCCGTCCTAGTCTAGCCGGCCAGTAAAAGGATGGCATATGCTTTGTAAGTCCCGTCAGCGGTTGCTCTCGGAGTCGCCCGGCTACTTCCCCAGGTCATGACTAACGCACAGAAGAAGCTGCCTTCACTAGTGGAGAAACGGCCTTTAATCCCGGTTGGGAAGGGCCTTTAGTCCCGGTTCATCAACCGGGACTAATAAATCGGGACTAAAGGTCCACACCCTTTAGTCCCGATTGGCCATGACTCGGGACTAAATCCTTGCCACGTGGCCGGCAGCGCGCGCCGGGGGCTGGGGACCTTTAGTCCCCAGTTGGTGACACCAACCGGGACTAAATCCCTGTCACGTGGCCGCGGGGGCTGAGGACCTTTAGTCCCGAATGGAAAACACAAAATGAAAAGGAAAAATAAATAATAAACCCTAAACCCCTAAACCCCTAAACCTTTAGTCCCGGTTGGTATCGTTGGTGACATCAACCGGAACTAAAGGTTTAGGGGTTTTGGGGTTTAGGGTTTATTGTTTATTTTTCCTTTTCATTTTGTGTTTTTCATTTAATTCTTTTTTATTTCAAACATATTTTACGTTACTACATACTGTACACGTTATGCATATATAATAGAATTTCTCGTAGAACCAATCATATATCATAGAATTTCTCGTACGACCATGCATACACACACACACACACACACACACACACACACACACATATATATATATATATATATATATATATATATACAATTTGGTATATACAATTTATCCTACAATTTGCAGATCATTACATGCAGGCATTAGGTGAAATGGTATTCTCCGTCGGGAGATATGACCTGCTGAAGCAAAAATCCCGTCATTTCCTCTTGAAGTGCTCGTATGCGGTCCTTTGGTAGGAGCCTATCCCGCATCTCCACCATCTTTAAAGGAGATCAATATGAATATATTAGTTATGTGTATGTATATTAGATCATGATTAAAAAAAAATTGTGAATAGTGTTTACGTACCCAAAGATGTCTTGCATTTCTGCTCCTTTCGGTCATAAAGCGAATGTTCTCGCAAATGATGTATGCACATATATTAGTTCCCTTTTCCTACCTCATACACTTTACGAGAATAGAATTCAATCAGATAATAATCAAGCATGATAATGGTATTGAAACTAGAATTAAAGAGATGCGCGGACGTAGCTAGTACTACTTAATTACCTTGGACCGTCGCCATTTCAGCTATGGTTTCCATTGACCGACAACCTCTTTGATGAACTTTTTCCAAACCCTGTCCGGCAAAGAAAATAAATAAAGGAGTTATTAATTACTTGATATCAGGAAATGAACTAAAGAGGCCGACATAGTGCGATAATGATTGAAATTACCTGTCGAGCATCCAAAACAGGCTTCTGTATTCTTCAGGGTCTTTACCTAGTGAGTCCAGTACTTCAACAGTTCCCTCGTCAACTCTAATTATTAGCAGGATCTAGTGGAATCTGCGCACACGTTTGTATAAGCGGGCATGCATAACTGATCAACTACACTTAACATCGAGTAAGCAAAAATAGAATTTGTAGTACAGGACAGTAACACTCACCTGAAGTTGTAAGGAAAAAGTATTTCTGTTCTGGTATTTAGTTCCTTAAAAAACATTAGCAAGCTATTTTCTGTGTCTTTGGGGTAGTCTTGCATCATATTTTCATTAACGGTATTTGGGTCAATGAACCCAATGCCATAGACTCCATCTCTGTTCATTTCAAAAATCTTCATTCTGCATAATACCACAGAAAAGAATATAGTGAGGATAATTTCAGGCAATGAACGAGCTGAGCTAGAGACTTAAATTACAGAAAGAAATCACTTACAGACAATAGCAACTGACGAGAGATTTGTCGAGTGCGTCTTGATTGAATAACTGAAAAATTTCTGGAAATTCAATCCACACATCTTTTCCATGGAAGTAATGCTCTGGCTTGACTTTCACCATGAGGCTCCCTCGCCCGGCCTTAATTTCTCTCAGGTACCAGTCATGCAATCTGCGCATTTGCGTTGATAGAAGTTTCTCCTCGTCAGGCCTGACCAGAGGGTTCCCAGGGACATATTTCCATGCTAGTTCCTTCGGATCCATCGTGGGGAATTCCTCGATGCCTAAGAGTTGTTCAACAGTGACACCCATCTCTCTAGTCATCTCTCTATCAGCGTCGGTTACCGCCTTATCGGTACTCACCTTGAGCGGGGGGATCGATTGCACTTCCTGTTCTCCGAGCCGAGGAACAGTTTTCCCGCTTTTATTACTACCTGTAAGGCTCGACTGCTGATTTTTTTGTTGATAATATGACTGGCTAATAGAGCGTTCATAGTCTGATCGCCTTTTCTCCACAGCCGGTTTAGCAAGATCCACAAAGTGTTGTACGACTTTCTCAGGTATTTTCTCCTTTGGCGGCGGGGGCGGTTTCGGTGCAAAATGGGCCTGCACTTCGGAAGCCACTTGGGCTTTGGTTTTGTCCTCAGTCATCTCGTAAGCCAACTTCTTTTTGGCAGGAGGCTCGGGTTTCTTCTTTGGTGCTCCCTTCCGCTTTGTAGTCGGCTGACGCGGCGGAGATCGATATCGCGTACTCGCGCTGGGCTCCGTCTCGAGGTGGGGTGGATTCGGCTGACGCGGCGGAGATCGATATGGTGGCGGACTCGCGCTGCGCTCCGTCTCGAGGTGGGTTGGAGTCGACTGACGCGGCGGACTTGGAGGAGGAGTCGGTGCCCTTTTCGTCGAGTTTGGAAAGACGATGCAATCCTTTCTCCATACAATGATACCACGTATGGCTTCTCCCAGTGTCTGCTCCCCTTGACCTCCAGGAAAGTCAAGCTGTAGTGAGTCATATGCCGACATAACTTCATCCACCCCGACACGAGCATAGCCAGGTGGAATTGGATTGCCGTGGAAGGTTGCTTCAGGGGGATTTGGTAAAGAATAGCCGTCCGCCACCTTCATGGATATGTTCTTCACTTTCATGTGTAGCTCACAACTTGTCGTCTCTTCGATATCATCCACGGGGTAGCGAGCCAGAAGTGCATCATCGGCTGGGACCCCCATGGAACCCACGCTGCTTTTCGGCATAGATGGGACGGTGCTATCCAATGCTGGATCTGCTTGCTGCTGCCGCTGAGACGCCCTTTCCAGGCTAAGTGTGTCGATCTGCTCCTGCTGCCGCATGAAAGCGCGGTCCAACTCCGCGTGCTTTGATTCTACCTGTTGAAGCCGGTCTGCATCCTGCTTCTTCTTGTCTTCCTCCTGCTTCTTCTTTCTCGCACGGCTTCTGTAACTGACGTTCCAGTCCGCAAACCCCTCAACCCACGGAACAACGCCTTTGCCTCGTGTTCGTCCCGGGTCTTCAGGATTCCCGAGGGCGCGTGTAAGCTCGTCGTTCTCTCTCTCGGGCTGGAACTCCCCCGTTCGAGCTGCTTCTATTGCAACAAGTAAAGCGTATGAGGCTTCTTTAAGACTTGCCTGCACCATAATCTCCCCTGTCTTTGGGTCCAACTTTCCCCCATGCGCATAAAACCAAGTCCTGCACCTGTCGGGCCAACCCAATGTTATTGGAGTGACCCCTGCAGCAATCATCTTTTCCTCAGATTCATCCCACTTAGGCCGACCAGTCTTGTAGCCACCTGGCCCCAGAACATGGTGAAACTGTTTCTTCTCAGCATTGATCTTGTTTTTCCTCGACCGTTCTTTAGCTGCTTCCGATTCCTTGAACTCCACAAATAAGTCCCAGTGATCTTTTGCCTTCTCCAGTGCTCCAGTGAATTCTGGAGTCTGCTTTCCTGCTTCGACGTAGCAGGCCCATAATCTTTTCTTGTGGTTGCAGAATTGTGTGGCCATCTTCTGAAGAGCACTCTTCTTGACTTTCTCCCGTTCTGCATCTGTTAAATGCTCTGGTAGGGTGAAATGTGACATGAGCGTTTCCCAAAGCAGATCTTTTGCTCTTTCGTCGACAAAACTAACTCCTCGATCTCCCTTTGGCTTATTCCATTCTTGAACGGAGATCAGGATTTGGTCCCGGACAATAACTCCGCACTGACGAGTAAATTTGTCCGCATTCTTTTTAGGAGCAAGCGGTTCGCCATTTGGTTTGATCTCATCGATGTTGTACTTTATGCCAGCCTGCAACTTTTGGGCCGGGCCTCGTACTGCCCTGCTTGTAGAAGATTTACTCGATCCGGAGGGCTAAAAGAAGAAAGATTTGTTAATATATATATACAAATCAATTAATACATGTAATGATTACCAGAGGCCTTATATATACCTCGCCGATCTTTGTTAATTGAAGATCATTTCCTTCGCCATCATTTTTTGTGTGGCCTTCGTCTGTTGGTTCTTCCTCAAATATTCCCTCAAAGGAATTGTTCAGATATTGTGAGCCGTCATCTTCAGGTTCACCCTCTGGGTTTCGGATCATGTCGAACATGATATGCTCTTGATCATGGTCGTCTCTGCCGCTAGCGTCCATAGCTTAACTAATCCAGAAGAAAGATAAAACAATTTAGTATTCAAATTAGAATGCATCTCGAATAATATCACTAATACATCTCGAATAATCCAGTTAATGCATCATTGAATATTATCGAATATAATCTCGAATACATCTCGAATATTATCACTAATACATCTCGAATAATCCAGTTAATGCATCATCAAATATTATCGAATATAATCTCGGATACATCTCGAGTATTATCACTAATACATCTCGAATATTATCATATAACATCACTAGCTAATACAGATTGAATACTATCGAATAATCTAGTTGACTCGCGGTGCCTGAGGCGCGGGCGGTGGACACCCAAAGAGAAGGAACCATCACAGGATCATAGCTCGGGTGAGATCACTGAAGAACCTGCCAGGTATTGGAGAACCTGACGTCCAACGCAACCATGTAGCGACGGACGTGCTCGTCCTCCTCCCTGACACGGCGACTATGGCGCCCCGCCTGAATACCACTGTAGTCAGACGGTCACCGCACATACCAGCCCAGGAAATCACTCTGGCATGCGCTTTTACAACAAGTATCATGAACACAGGCATTTCTATTAATGGATATATAAGTCTTACATGATATATTACAAGGGGAATGGCAGCGGAAAAGCTCTATCTAAGGCAGCATGGTCCTGGTGCGGCTCCAATCCACAGGGATCTGACTGGGTTACTCTTCTAGCCCGCGAACACTCCGGCTCCTCGCTAGCGAACGTCGGATCCTTAGGTGAACCTGGCCACATTGAAGGCCGCTGAGTACTTTTGAATGTACTCACAAGCAAACCAAACCAACATATACATCAAGCAAAGCAATCCATGGCATTCAAGCATGCATTTGTTATTAGAGCAACATTAATTATCATGGCATAGCATACCTATCTAGCAATATTAATTACCATGTTATAACAGGATTATCCAGTATGATAACTACTAAAGTAAAACATATCAAGGAAATAATCCATACTCCGAATATGTCATGATCCAAAGCAAATCCGATCCAACTCCAATCCAAGTCTCGTGGTCATCCGACCCTTTAGCTCATAGCCATCGCATGGCTATCATTCATACCCCTGACATCATCTGATGTCCATGCATCCATAATGCAAGTATGATAAACCTTACCATTCTCTGGTTCAGTCTTAGCAATAACATTATATAGTTTGTTCCTCCGGACTCGACACAGACCAACTAGTGTGTGACCTAGTACGAACTGTGTCCCATGACCGAGGACGCGGCTATTCGAATAGATTTACACTCTGCAGAGGTTGCGCACTTTCCCACACTATGGAGCTCCTGGCCTCGCGCTCCCATTCGGGTGGACCAGTGCTGCTCCAACAAAACTTGTCTATTGCCTGGCACTCTTACGGTCCCACCGACAATCATACCCTCCCAGGGTCATGTCCTGGGTGGCCCCTGTGTCACCCCGTGACACCTGCCACCGTCGTGGCCAAACAAAACTGTTCCAAACTGGGACCTGAGCTCAATAACCAAACTGGGTTCACAGGATTATCGCCGCCTACCAGGCCAGGGTAGCACGCACGCATAATCCCCCCTCTTTGGTGGTACCCATAAGAGGCAGGACAACAGACCAAGTCAGGGCCGTCCCATACCGGCAGGTGTGGCTGCACTGATGAGCTCGGTTCGGTGGCACTATGACTCAATCCAGTCGACGGAGGAGGTTGTTGTCATAATATCATATTCTTAATCATTACCATAACAGTAATAATGCATACTGTAACAACTACGAAAACATAACAACCTATCTCCATACAATATCACAACGAGTCATTGGTGAAATAATATTTAAATGGCAAGTTTATTACTTTACAAGTTCTAGCTGTAAGTTACGACCATCTGAACCCTTGCATGAAGCCGGCAAATAAACCAGTAGCTACCAGAACGGTCTTAACAACTCAGATCTGGGACGTTACCGGAATAACTCAACCCCGGCTCAAGACGGCTGAAAAGCAGCTCAGAGCATGAGACGGTGTTGATAAAAAGACTATAGCGGTTCCCTAAGACGGCCAAAGAACAGCTCAGAGCATAGGGTCACCGCTACAGAAAGAAATTCAACAGCTGCCCGAGACGGCTGAAAAGCAGCTCAGAACACGGGACGGTTGTTGAAAAGAGAAACATAAAGTCGGCATCCACCCCGGACGGCCGGAAGCAGCTCAGAACACAGGCGTGGTGCCGTCACCAAAGAAAGGCAGGCAAGGGTTCATTAGCGTCACATACAGCTCACCACTATGCATACGAGCATAAGCATATTAATTTAAACATGCAAGAATAACACGGAGCAATGCTTTAACGCATATATCAGATGGTCGGCTTGCCTAGGGGTCGATGAATTCACCGGAGATAAGTGCGATCACCTCGCGGAAAATTTGCCAGAAAAGGTTCCCTCCCGGAGGGGCTGATTGAAGAGCAAGGGCAAAATGGTCATTTTCACCATGTGGAAACATTATGAAAATGGTGCCATCAGAACTGGCTCGACGAACTGAAGACGTGGGCGTTGGATTCACCTGAATCGGAGTTGTGGTTGAAAAGTTGTGGCCGTTCGTTGTTTAGGCAGAAAAACAAATAGAAAATGTGCTTTTCTGCTGTTAACAGACGAACGTTCACTATTTAACGGTTTCGGCCGGCAGCTGAATAAGGAAAACGTACTTCTGGAAATACGCTTTCCTGCACAGAAAACGCATTTTAGCTTTAAGCCGCAGAAGAATACGCTTTCAACTGCGGAAAGCGTAAACCAGGAAGTGCGCTTTCCTTTTTCCACGTCACAACGGGTGAGGCCGACAGGCGGGACCCACTGGCGGGATGGGGGGGTCGTCGTCTTCCTCCTTGCCCGCACGCGTATGGCCGGGGTAGGGGCGGGCTCCGGCGAGGTTTGCCGGCCGCTCCGGCCGTCTCCCGCAGCGCCCAGCCTACCGGCGAGCTCGGGAGGCCAAGCCACATCCATCCCAGGGGTGCACAGACCTCGAGGGGAACCAGGGTGACAGTGGCTTGGGCGACTGCGGCGGAGGCTGTCGGCCGTTGCTGGCTTCGAGCGCACGGGCTCTCCGCCGGTGAACGGAGAAGACGGGGAGGTTAGCCGTGGTGGATGGGAACCTCTAGTGGAGAGATGAGCAGGGAAGGGAGCCAGGCTTGCTCGAATTTGAGCAGAGGCCGTCGGCGGCAATGGCGGCCGGGTAGGAGGATTTTTCCGCCGGAGCTTGCTCCTTCGAGCAGGGAGGGGTCTAGGAGGGGGGGGCTGATGGGGTGCGGTGGATGCTCGGGGAGGGCGCGGAGATGGGCTATTTATAGCCGGGCGGCGGGGATGGATAGGCACGGCCGCCGCGGCGTCCTCATCGGCGTACTGGTGCTCGAGGACACGCGGAGGGAGGGGGAGATGTCGGCAAGGTCTCCGGGAGAGTGGAGAAGACAGAGGCAGCTTCGGGAGAGCTCGAGCTCGTCCGTATATGGCGGCGACCGCGTACGCACAGTAGCGGTACGGCGACGTTTGTCCCAACGCGGCGAGGAAGAGAACGGAGGGGGAAGTGACCGGTGAGGGGTGCGTGCACAACGGGGAGTCAGGTCGGCATGCTAGGACACGCCAGGGCAGCTTGAGCTGGCCTGCCAGACGCGATGGATGCGCAGAGTGCTGTTCCTGCGTGCAGCTCACGCGGTCACCACGCGCACCGGCTGTTCTAGCGCGTGTCTGCTTGCCACACCTTGTCCAACACGTCCCTCGTTGCTCAAATAGATAAGATATGGCACTGGATAGACCAGGAAGGGTCTAGGTTGATCGAGGGGATCCAAAACAGTTTCTGGACAGAAACTTGGACAGGAAGTTGTGGTCATAAAAATGTACCCATGAGCTGGGAAAGTTGTCACAGGGAGATGCGGTAGGAAGGAGTAGAGGCTGGAAAAATTTGAGGTCATTTGGACCAGTTTTGCATGCACTTCCTTTCAAATGCCAAATCTGGTCCAGAAACTGAATCTTGATGTTGTGCTCAGATGGCTGAATGGATTGGGCTGAAATTTGGTGTAGAGAGGTTATTTGGGTGCAAGGATACACAGGTAAAATTTCATACCATTTGGACATACCAAAGTGGTACTTCCTTCACAGTGCTCCCTGCTAGACAGAAACTTGAGAAAATTGCTGTGGAGAAATGGATGGATGGATTGAGCTGGTTTTTGGTTTCCATGAGTTATTTATCAATGTGAATCATCATGAAAAATTTCAGCTCAAATAGATCAAGCTTTCAAGCACTTCCTTTGCAAACTGGAAATCTGGACAGAATTTGCAAATGGATGTTGTGCTCAAAATTTGATCTATGGAACTTGGGTTCTTGATGGAAATGGTGAATATATGGGTAGGAGAAGCTCCACAAATTATTTCGGATTTTTCCTGGCTACCAAAATGGTAGTTCCTTTGGAAAGTGCCCAAAGTGCAATATTGGCTTTAAATAGGAAAAGGCAATTTCCCTTATTTAATTATGGCCAATATTTTTATTGGAGCTCAATATGATCACAAAGAATATCTCCACAAGTTTTCATGAACTTTGGAGATGGATAGATATTTTCCTGGATTTAATTCCTTTAACTGGCAGAAAAAGGAATTAATTTTAAATGAAAAATATTGCAAATGACTTGGCAATATTTTTACATATCCAGGGTTTATAGGTATAGGAGAGTCTCTGGGAAAATTTTGGGAGGCAACAGATCAAAGGAAATTGGGGTTCCTTTGTAACGGAAGGAATTAGGGTTTCCCTTCCGGTAGATCGGAGAGTAGGGTTTCGGTGGCAAAATCCTGAGAATAAATTTTGGCTAACAGGGTTGGACTGGAGAGAATCTCTGGCTGGATAGGAAAGGCAAGGCTAAATGACCATCTTCATATACCCAAGAGCGAGAGAAAATCCAATAACACCGAAAAAAAAGACGGGAGTCAAATCCCGCGAAGGAAAAATCGAGGAGCGAAAACCAGGGTGTCACAGCGACGTACCACCTCCTCGGGGGCCGGCTGCCTCCGCATCGATAGTGGCCCACACGACCGGCACCAAAGAAGCTCCGGGTCGACGATGGGAGCCCGGTTCCACACCAAGCTGCGCGCCCCGGAAGGTAGCACCTCCCAGTGCCAGCCCGGCGGAGCCCAGTCCCGGACATGGCGCCTCTCAAGCAGGTTGTCACCACCGAGTCGACGACGAGGATGCGGGCCGGGCATCGTCGATGGCAAAAATGTTTCTATGCAAATTTAACATTTTTTAAATGCTTGATTATGATTTTTGTAATTCTTGTTCACTTGATTTTGCAAATACATGACAAACATTTGCAAATACAACATTAAGATATTAACATTTTCCAAATAAGATATTAACATGTATTTGATCAATATTTTTAAAATACAACATTAAAATATTTTTAATACATGGTCAACTTTTTTCTATGCAACTTTTTTCTATGCAAATTTTTTCTATACTATACATGATACAACATTAAAAGTCTCAAAAACTAAAAAATAGAAGAAAAAAACTAGCTAGTGAAAAAAAACAATCTATGCAAATTCCACCGTTCATCTACATACATACATACATTGTATACATACATACATATACTAAGCATCTACAACATCTAGTGAAAAAAAAACAATCTATGAAAAAAAATATGAACAAAATTAAGGAGGGAGGCTCACCGGCCGGGATCGTCGGGGCGGAGGGAGGCGGGGAGTACGCCGGAGACGGAGGAGCGGCGCCGGAGACGGAGGAGGACGCCGGAGGCGGGGAGGAGCGGCGCCGGCGCGGGCTCGGGCCGCGGCGGCTTGTGGAGGAGCGGTCGTCGATCGCGAGGCGGGCGCACACGGAGGAGCGGCGGCGGCGGGCAGCGTGGCGGCGCCGGCGCGGGCTCGGGCGGCGCTTGGGAGAAGAGCGGCCGGACGGCGACGTCGAGGTCCGGCAGCCTGGCGGCGTCGTGGTCTTCGGTGCCGTCGGGGGAAACTAGATGAGTTTGGAAATTTTGCTAAGTGCTGCTTATA
Organism: Elymus sibiricus; assembly: GCA_039707655.1. Taxonomy (NCBI): domain Eukaryota; kingdom Viridiplantae; phylum Streptophyta; class Magnoliopsida; order Poales; family Poaceae; genus Elymus; species Elymus sibiricus. The sequence continues at coordinate 23,330,946 of CM077664.1, forward strand.
TACAGAGACCTTTAGTCCCGGTTGGTGGCTCCAACCGGGACTAAAGGCCCCCCTTTAGTCCCGGTGCGAGCCACCAACTGGGCCTAAAGGTGAATTTCACCAGGCCGAGTGGCGGGAAGCCCAGGCCTTTAGTCCCGGTTGGTGGCTCGCACCGTGACTAAAGGTGGGCCTTTAGTCCCGGTTGGTGGCTCCAACCGGGACTAAAGGGTTGGTCCTGGCGTGGTGGAAGTTTAGTCCCACCTCGCCAAGCAAGAGGCACTCGCACCTGTTTATAAGCCCCGCTGCGATATCCGTCCCGAGCTCCTCTCTAAAGCAGGCAGTACATGCCTAACGTTCCTCTCTGCCCTCTGGGGCCTACTTGCCCTGCGGGCCTGCATCCTGGCCCATATATAGTTGGGTTTCTAGTCGTATGCAGGCCGTGGTGGCTTAGTGGGCGGGCATTTTTTTATTTTTTGCATATGTTATGTCAATTTTTTTAGTCCCGGTTGGTGGCTCCAACCAGGACTAAAGGTCTTTTCCAGTTTTTTTTGTTTTTTGCTTTATTTTATTTCTTTTGTTTCTACTTACAGCCAAATATTTAGAGTTTTTGAGTGAATCTTTTTGGTTTAGGTCACAAAAATTATAAACTTTCTGTTAGTGCCCGTAGTTTTCAAATTTGAATAGTTTAAATTTGAATTCATCGAAATTTGTGTGAATCACTAGTTTGTGAATAACTTTACTTTAAAAATAGATTTTTGAGTGATTCTTTTTCCTGCTGTTTAATATTAGTGTGTTTTATCAGTATGTTCAATTTGGTAATTTTTAGGTTATTTTAAATAGGTGTTTTAATCAAAAACAGATTCTGTTTAGCTCTTTTAGTTTTATAGCTCAAAAAAATCATTAAATGCATGAAAAATAGCGAATGAAGTCAGAAAGGATTGAAAATTGATGATGTGGCTTTGAATGGTGCATGTTGAATGCACAAAAAGTCTGGAGTTAAAATAAGTTTAAAAAAATGAAATGCCTTTGTAACAGATGAGTTTTCGTCCGAAACCCTGATACTTCGAAAGAGATTGTCCAGTTTGTACACGAAGTGCATCCAGTTTTTGCCGTAACCCTCTCAACTTTTTAGCACATGCTATGTGGGTGAAATGATGATACCATGCCAAGTTTCAACCTTTTCAGAGTTCATTTGTAGTGCTTTTCAATTTTAGGATCATTTAGCTCAAAAAAATCAATAAATGCATGAAAAATAGCAAATGAAGTCAGAAAGGGTTGAAAATTGATGACGTGGCTTTGAATGGTGCATATTGAACACACAAAAAGTCTGGAGTTAAAATAAGTTTATAAAAATAAAATGCCTTTGTAACAGATGAGTTTTCGTCCAAAACCCTGATACTTCGAAAGAGATTGTCCAGTTTGTACACGAAGTGCATCCAGTTTTTGCCGTAACCCTCTCAACTTTTTAGCACATGCTATGTGGGTGAAATTATGATACCATGCCAAGTTTCAACCTTTTCAGAGTTCATTTGTAGTGCTTTTCAATTTCAGGGTCATTTAGCACAAAAAAAAATCAATAAATGCATGAAAAATAGCGTTCCTTCGCGTTTCAAATGCCAAAACACATATATACCCTAACTATTACAAAGATTCCCTCCGGTTTGTCTGAAGTGGGACTTTCCAGATAAGTCCGAAAACTCACTAGAGAAGAAAGTGATGACGGTGAAGCCGGTCACATCCCAGAGTGGGATCTTGGGGTATAAAACTTTTTCTTCGCGTGTGTCCCTTTGCGCCGTAACCATGGACAATCTTCATCATTTAACAGAATGCTTGGGTCAGTCTTCACTGTGAAGGGAGCAATTTCATGGAACTTTTCATAATCTTCTGACATGTCTGTCTTGTCCTCCACTCCCACGATGTTTCTTTTCCTGAAAGAACTATGTGGCGCTTTGGCTCATCGTATGATGTATTCGCTTTCTTATCTTTTCTTTTTCTCGGCTTGGTAGACATGTCCTTCACATAGAAAACCTGTGCCACATCATTGGCTAGGACGAATGGTTCGTCTGTGTACCCAAGATTGTTGAGATCCACTGTTGTCATTCCGTACTGCGGGTCTTCCTTTACCTCGCCTCCAGTCAGATTGACCCATTTGCACCGAAACAAAGGGACCTTCAAATCACGTCCATAGTTAAGTTCCCATATCTCCTCTATGTAACCATAATATGTGTCCTTTGGCCTATTGGTGTTTGCTGCATCAAAGTGGACACCACTGTTTTGGTTGGTGCTCTTTTTATCTTGGGCGATCGTGTAAAATGTATTCCCATTTATCTCGTACCCTTTGAAAGTCGATATAGTCGAAGATGGTGACTTGGCCAGCAAGTACAGCTCATCTCCAACAGTGTCGTCATGCATGAGACGTGTTTGCAACCAACCGCCGAATGACGCCATGTGTGTACGTTTGATCCAGGGCTCAGACTGCTCCGGGTTCTTGGAGCGTACACTATCCAAGTGTTCCTCGATATACGGAGCCACCAAGCTGGAATTTTGTAGAACTATGTAGTGTGCTTGCGCCCAAGAATGCCCGTCCATACATATTACTGAATCCTTTCCTAGCGTGCCTTTTCCACCCAGTCTGCCCTCATGCCGCGATTCGGGAATACCAATCGGCTTAAGGTCAGGAATAAAGTCAACACAAAACTCAATGACCTCCTCTGTTTCATGGCCCTTGGAGATGCTTCCTTCTGGCCTAGCATGGTTATGAACATATTTCTTTAAGACTCCCATGAACCTCTCAAAGGGGAACATATTGTGTAGAAATACAGGACCCAGAATGGCAATCTCGTCGACTAGGTGAACTAGGACGTGCGTCATGATATTGAAGAAGGACGGTGGGAACACCAACTCAAAACTGACAAGACATTGCACCAAATCATTATGTAACCTTGGTAGGATTTCTGGATCGATTACCTTCTGAGAGATTGCATTGAGGAATGCACATAGCTTCACAATGGCTAATCGAACGTTGTCCGGTAGAAGCCCCCTCAATGCAACCGGAAGCAATTGCGTCATAATCACGTGGCAGTCATGAGACTTTAGGTTCTGGAACTTTTTCTCTGCCATATTTATTTTTCCCTTTATATTCGACGAGAAGCCAGACGGGACGTTCATACTGAGCAGGCATTCAAAGAAGATTTCCTTCTCTTCTTTGGTAAGAGCGTAGCTGGCAGGACCTTGATACTGCCTTGGATGCATGCCGTCTTTTCCGTGCATACGTTGCTGGTCCTCCCGTGCCTCCGGTGTATCTTTTGTCTTCCCATACACGCCCAAGAAGCCTAACAGGTTCACGCAAAGATTCTTCGTCACGTGCATCACGTCGATTGCAGAGCGGACCTCTAGGTCTTTCCAATAGGGTAGGTCCCAAAATATAGATTTCTTCTTCCACATGGGTGCGTGTCCGTCAGCGTCATTCGGAACCGATTGTCCGCCAGGACCCTTTCCAAAGATTACTTTTAAATTCTTGACCATATCAAGTATATCATCACTAGTACGGTGGTGAGGCTTCTTTCGGTGATCTGCCTCACCTTTGAAATGCTTGGCTTTCTTTCTTAAGAGACGCTTGATCGGAAGAAATCGACGATGTCCCAGGTACGCATTCTTCTTACATTTTATCCAAATATATACTTTGGGTATCATCTAAACAGTGCGTGCATGCGTGGTATCCCTTGTTTGTCTGTCCTGAAAGGTTACTAAGAGCAGGCCAATCATTGATGGTTACAAACAGCAACGCTCGTAGGTCAAATTCCTGCTGTTTGTGCTCATCCCACACACGTACACCTTTTATGTCCCACAGCTGTAAAAGTTCTTCAACTAATGGCCTTAGGTACACATCAATGTCGTTGCCGGGTTGCTTGGGGCCTTGGATGACCACTGACATCATAATGAACTTTCGCTTCATGCACAACCAAGGAGGAAGGTTATAGATACATAGAGTCACAGGCCAGGTGCTATGATTGCTGCTCTGCTCCCCAAAAGGATTAATGCCATCTGCACTTATACCAAACCATAAGTTCCTTGCGTCACCTGCAAACTCCGGCCACTTTCTCTCAATTTTTCTCCACTGCGACCCGTCAGCGGGTACTCTCAACTTCCCGTCTTTCTTACGGTCTTCTTTGTGCCATCGCAACAACTTGGCATGCTCTTTGTTTTGGAACAAACGTTTCAACCGTGGTATTATAGGAGCATACCACATCACCTTGGCAGGAATCCTCTTCCTGGGGCGCTCCCCCTCAACATCATCACCAGGGTCATCGCGGCTGATCTTATAGCGCAATGCACCGCATACCGGGCATGCATTCAAATTCTCATACTCCTCACCGCGGTAGAGGATGCTGTCATTAGGCCATGCATTTATCTTCTGCACCTTTAATCCTAGAGGGCAGACATCCTTCTTTGCTTCGTACGTACTGTCGGGCAATTCGTTGTCCTTTGGAAGCATCTTCTTTAACATTTTCAGCACCTTTTCAAATCCCTTGTCAGATACACCATTCTCTGCCTTGCATTGCAGCAATTCCAGTGTGGTACCCAGCTTTTTCTTGTCATCTTCACAATTTGGGTAGAACATTTTTTTGTGATCCTCTAACATGCGCTGCAACTTCAACTTCTCCTTTTCACTTTCGCAGTTTCTCTTTGCATCAGCAATGGCCCGACCAAGATCATCAGCGGGCTCATCTGATGCCTCTTCTTCAGCTTCTTCTTCTTCATTCTCTTCCCCCATTGTAGTACCATCGTATTCAGGGAACTTAGGATAGTTGTCATCAACCTCTTCCATTAGAACCCCTCTTTCTCCGTGCTTGGTCCAACAGTTATAGCCGGACATGAAACCAGACGTAAACAGGTGGACGTGAATGACTTTTGAACTGGAGTAATTCCTATCATTCTTACAGACATCACATGGACAACACATAAAACTATTCCGCTTGTTTGCCTCAGCCGCACGCAGAAAACTATGCACGCCATTAATGAACTGGGGAGAGCGTCGGTCATCGTACATCCATTGCCGACTCATCTTCATTACACAATACCGAAAAGACCAAATTAATACAAGTTCATACACACTTATTCTCATAAAACAACATAAAACTATCTAGCTAAAGCATTTAAATGCAACAACAAATGCGATCAAAATCGCAACTAAGGTAATAATTGATCCAACAACATAATGATACCAAGCCTCTTTATTAACGGCATATTTTCTAATCTTTCTAATCTTCAAGCGCATTGCATCCATCTGTTGGAAATATGCCCTAGAGGCAATAATTAATTGGTTATTATTATATTTCCTTGTTAATGATAATCGTTTATTATCCATGCTATAATTGTATTGATTGGAAACTCAAATACATGTGTGGGTACATAGACAACACTGTGTCCCTAGTAAGCCTCTAGTTGACTAGCTCGTTGATCAAAGATGGTTAAGGTTTCCTAGCCATTGACATGAGATGTCATTTGATAACGGGATCACATCATTAGGAGAATGATGTGATGGACAAGACCCAAACTGTAAACGTGGCATTTGATCGTGTCAGTTTATTGCTATTGTTTTCTGCATGTCAAGTATCTGTTCCTTTGACCATGAGATCATGCAACTCACTGACACCGGAGGAATACCTTGTGTGTATCAAACGTCGCAACGTAACTGGGTGACTATAAAGGTGCTCTACAGGTATCTCCGAGGGTGTCTGTTGGGTTGGCATGGATCAAGACTGGGATTTGTTACTCCGTGTGACGGAGAGGTATCTCAGGGCCCACTCGGTAATACAACATCACAATGAGCCTTGCAAGCAAAGTGACTAAAGAGTTAGCCACAGGATCTTGTATTACGGAACGAGTAAAGAGACTTGCCGGTAACGAGATTGAACTAGGTATAGTGATACCGACGATCGAATCTCGGGCAAGTAACATACCGAAGAACAAAGGGAACAGCATACGGGATTAACTGAATCCTTGACATAGAGGTTCGACCGATAAAGATCTTCGTAGAATATGTAGGAGCCAATATGGGCATCCAGGTCCCGCTATTGGTTATTGATCGTAGAGGTGTCTCGGTCATGTCTACATAGTTCTCGAACCCGCAGGGTCTACACACTTAACGTTTGGTGACGATTAGTATAATTGAGTTATTATGTTGGTGACCGAAAGTTGTTCGGAGTCTCGGATAGGATCCCGGACATGACGAGGATCTCCGGAAGAGTCCGGAGGTAAAGATTGATATATGTGATAATAGTGTTTTGATCTCCGGAAGAGTTCCGGAGTTCACCGGAAGGGGTTCCGGATGTTTACCGAAGTGTTCGGGTGCAGCAACACTTTATGTGGGCCAAGGGATAAAAGCCCACAAGGTATTGGAAAGTGCAAAAAGTAGTTTTGCTGCCGCGTAAGCGGTACTACCGCTTGTGTGAAGCGGTACTACCGCCCGAGCGGTACTACCGCTTGTGTGAAGCGGTACTACCGCCCAAGCGGTACTACCGCTTGTGAGCGGTACTACCGCTTGTGCGCGGCTGTGCACGGTTCGGCAGGGATCCGAGTTGGACTCTTTTCCTGCGGGCCAAACCGACCTTGTGCGGGCAAAACCGACCTGGAGGAGGCTTTTACTCCAAGTTTAGACCCCAAGGCTCAACATATAAATACAGGGGCAGGGCTAGCACACGGGATACATCAAGATTTCCCCAAGCCGTGTGCGGCAACCCTAACCCTCTAGTTCCTCCGTCATAATCTCCGTAGCGCTTGGCGAAGCCCTGCAGAGATTGTTCCTCACCACCATCACCATGCCGTCGTGCTGCTGGAACTCAACCACTACTTCACCGTCGCTCGCTGGATCGAGGAGATGAAGGCGTCATCAAGCCGTACGTGTGTTGAACGCGGAGGTGCCGTCCGTTCGGCGCTAGTTCGTGATCGGTTCGAGGGACGACTTGCGATTTGGATCGCGGAGACGTTCGACTACATCAACCGCGTTTATTAAACACTTCCGCTTAGCGATCTACAAGGGTATGTAGATTCACTCTCCCTCTCGTAGATGCTCATCACCATGGATAGATCTTGTGTGTGCGTAGGAAAATTTTTGTTTCCCATGCAACGTTCCCCAACAGTGGCATCATGAGCTAGGTCTATGCGTAGATGAGATCTCGAGTAGAACACAAACGAGTTGTGGGCGTGGGTGTATACATATTGCTTGCCGTTACTAGTTGATATTTGATTCGGCGGTACTGTGAGATGAAGCGGCCCGGACCGACATTACGCGTACACTTACGCGAGACAGGTTCCTTCAACTAACATGTAACTTCGTTGCATAAAGATGGCTAGCGGGTGTCTGTCTCTCTCACTTTAGTTGAATCGATTTCAATGAAGAGGGTTCTTTTAGAAGATCAAAAAGCAATCACTACACCACGTTGTGGTTTTGCGTAGGTAAGAACGGTTCTTGCAAACCCATAGCAGCCACGTAAAATTTGCAACAACAATTAGAGGACGTCTAACTTGTTTTTGCAGGGTATGTTGTGATGTGATATGGCCAATTACATGATGGGATATATGTGATGTATGAGATGATCATGTTTTGTATAGAATATCACGACTTGCATGTCGATGAGTACGGCAACTGGCAGGAGCCATAGAGTTGTCTTTAATTATTGTATGACCTGCGTGTCAATCATTAAGCGCTATGTAATGCTTTACTTTATCGCTAAACGTTAGCAATAGTCGTGGAAGCAACAGTCGGCGCGACAACCTTATGGCGACACGTTGATGGAGATCAAGATGATGGAGATCATGGTGTCATGCCGGTGACGATGGAGATCATGCCGGTGCTTTGGAGATGGAGATCAAAAGCACAAGTTCATGGCCATATCATGTCACTTATGATTTGCATGTGATGTTAATCCTTTTATGCATCTTATTTTGCTTAGGACGACGGTAGCATTATAAGGTGATCCCTCACTTAAATTTCAAGATAAAATTGTGTTCTCCCGAAGTGTGCACCGTTGCGAAAGTTCGTCGTTTCGAGACACGCCGTGATGATCGGGTGTGATAGACTCTACGTTCACATACAACGGGTGTAAGCCATGTTACACGTGCGGAACACTCGGGTTAAACTTGACGAGCCTAGCATGTACAGACATGGCCTCGGAACACAAGAGACCGAAAGGTCGAACATGAGTCATATAGTAGATATGATCAACATGAAGATGTTCACCATTGAAACCACCTCAACTCACGTGATGATCGGACTTGAGTTGGTGGATTTGGATCATGTTACACTCGAATGACCGGAGGGATGTCAATTTGAGTGGGAGTTTTTTAAGTAATATGATTAACTAAACTCATTATCTAGAACAATAGTCTAAGTTGTCTTTGCTATATTTATGTTGTAGATCATGGCTCGCGCAGTAGCACCCCTGAATTTTAATGCGTTCCTAGAGAAAGCTAAGTTGAAAGATGATGGAAGTAACTTTGTGGACTGGGCCCGTAATCTAAGGATTATCCTTACGGCTTCCCAGAAGGCTTATGTCCTTGATGCACCGCTTGGTGATCCACCCGCTCCAGTTGAGTCTCTAGACGTTGTGAACGCCTGGCAGGCTCGTTCTGATGATTACTCAATAGTTCAATGTGCAATGTTGTATGGCTTAGAACCGGGACTTCAAAGACGTTTTGAACGTCATGGAGCATATGAGATGTTCCAGGAGTTGAAGTTTATCTTTCAGAAGAATGCCCGGATCGAGAGATATGAGATCTCCGACAAATTCTATGATTTCAAGATGGAGGAGAACGGGTCTATCAGTGATCACGTGCTCAGAATGTCTGGGTACTCCACCCGTCTGGCTGAGTTAGGGATGCCCCTTCCGCCAGAGGCTATCACTGACAGAGTTCTTCAATCATTGCCACCTAGCTACAAGAGCTTCGTGTTGAACTATAACATGCACGGGATGAACAAGTCAGTCGCCGAGCTGTTTGCGATGCTGAAAGCCGCTGAGTCTGAAATTCAGAAGGAGCATCAAGTGTTGATGGTCAATAAAACCACTAGTTTCAAGAAAAATGGCAAGGGTAAGAAGGGTAACTCCAAGAAGAGTGGCAAAGCAGTTGCTCCTCTCGTGAAGAAACCCAAGGCTGGACCCAAACCAGAAACTGTGTGTTTTCATTGCAAGGGAACTGGACACTGGAAGCGGAATTGCCCCAAGTATTTGGCTGACAAGAAGGCGGCCAACAACAAACAAGGTATATATGATATACTTGTTATTGATGTGTACCTTACCAACTCTCGTTGTAGTGCCTGGGTATTTGATACCGGTGCGGTTGCTCATATTTGCAACTCAAAACAGGAACTGCGGAATAAACGGAGGCTGGCAAAGGACGAAGTGACGATGCGCGTGGGAAATGGTTCCAAGGTTGATGTGATCGCCGTCGGCACGCTCGCTCTTCGATTACCGTCGGGATTAGTGATGAACCTAAATAAGTGTTATTTGGTGCCTGCGTTAAGCATGAACATTATATCTGGATCTTGTTTATTGCGAGACGGTTACTCATTTAAATCAGAGAATAATGGTTGTTCTATTTATATGAGTAATATCTTTTATGGTCATGCACCCAACGTGAGGGGTTTATTCTTATTGAATCTCGATAGTAATGATACACATGTTCATAACATTGATGCCAAAAGATGTAGAATTGATAATGATAATACCACTTTCTTGTGGCACTGCCGTTTAGGTCATATTGGCGTAAAACGCATGAAGAAGCTCCATGCTGATGGACTTTTGGAGTCACTTGATTTTGAATCACTTGACACATGTGAGCCATGCCTCATGGGCAAGATGACTAAAACGCCGTTCTCTGGAACAATGGAACGGGCAAGTGACTTATTGGAAATCATACATACTGATGTGTGTGGTCCGATGAGTATTGAGGCGCGCGGTGGTTATCGTTATTTTCTCACCTTCACTGATGACTTAAGTAGATATGGGTATATTTACTTAATGAAACACAAGTCTGAAACATTTGAAAAGTTCAAACAATTTCAGAGTGAAGTTGAGAATCATCGTAACAAGAAGATTAAATTCCTACGATCTGATCGAGGAGGAGAATATCTGAGTTATGAGTTTGGCAGTCACTTAAGACAGTGTGGAATTGTTTCACAATTGACACCGCCTGGAACACCACAGCGTAATGGTGTGTCCGAACGTCGTAATCGAACCTTATTGGATATGGTGCGATCTATGATGTCTCTTGCTGATTTGCCACTATCGTTTTGGGGTTATGCATTAGAGACAGCTGCATTCACTTTAAATAGGGCACCATCGAAATCCGTTGAGACGACGCCATATGAACTTTGGTTTGGCAAGAAGCCAAAACTGTCGTTTCTTAAAGTTTGGGGATGTGATGCTTATGTCAAAAAGCTTCAGCCTGAAAAGATGGAACCCAAAGCGGAGAAATGCGTCTTCATAGGATACCCAAAAGAGACAGTTGGGTATACCTTCTACCTCAGATCCGAAGGCAAAGTGTTTGTCGCTAAAAACGGAACATTTCTTGAGAAAGAGTTTCTCTCGAAAGAATTGAGTGGGAGGAAGATAGAACTTGATGAGGTTGTTGAACCTTTACTTCAACCTAAGAATAGCGCAGCGCAGAAAGTTGTTTCTGTGGAGCCTACATTAGCTGAAGAGGAAGTTAATGATGATGATCATGAAGCTTTGGATCAAGTTGCTATCGAACCTCGTAGGTCGACAAGGACGCGTACTGCTCCTGAGTGGTACGGCAACCCTGTCTTAGAGGTCATGTTGCTAGACAACGATGAACCTACGAGCTATGGAGAAGCGATGATGGGCCCGGATTCCGAGAAGTGGTTAGAGGCCATGAAATCCGAGATGGGATCCATGTATGAAAACAAAGTATGGACTTTGGAAGTATTACCTGAAGGGCGTAAGGCCATTCAGAACAAATGGATCTTTAAGAGGAAGACGGACGCGGACGGTAATGTCACCGTCTATAAAGCTCGACTTGTGGCAAAGGGTTTTTCACAAGTTCAAGGAGTTGACTACGATGAGACCTTCTCACCCGTAGCGATGCTTAAGTCCGTCAGAATCATGTTAGCAATAGCTGCCTTTTTCGATTATGAAATTTGGCAGATGGATGTCAAAACAACATTCCTTAACGGTTTCCTTAAGGAAGAGTTGTATATGATGCAACCAGAAGGTTTTGTCGATCCAGAGAATGCTGACAAAGTTTGCAAACTCCAGCGATCCATTTATGGACTGGTGCAAGCATCTCGGAGTTGGAATCTTCGTTTTGATGAGGTGATCAAAGCGTTCGAGTTTATACAAGTTTACGGAGAAGCTTGTATTTACAAGAAAGTGAGTGGGAGCTCTATAGCGTTTCTAATATTATATGTGGATGACATATTACTGATTGGAAACAATATAGAAATGCTGGAAAGCGTAAAGGAATATTTGAACAAGAGTTTTTCAATGAAGGACCTAGGAGAAGCTGCTTTCATATTAGGCATCAAGATCTATAGAGATAGATCAAGACGCTTAATAGGACTTTCACAAAGCACATACCTTGATAAGATTTTGAAGAAGTTCAAAATGGATCAGTCCAAGAAGGGGTTCTTGCCTGTTTTGCAAGGTGTGAAGTTGAGTAAGACTCAATGCCCAGTGACTGCAGAAGATAGAGAAAAGATGAGTGTCATCCCCTATGCTTCAGCCATAGGCTCTATTATGTATGCAATGCTGTGCACAAGACCCGATGTCAGCCTTGCCATAAGTATGGTCGGAAGGTTTCAAGGTGATCCAGGAATGGAACACTGGACGGCGGTCAAGAATATCCTGAAGTACCTGAAAAGGACTAAGGACATGTTTCTCGTTTATGGAGGTGATCAAGAGCTCGTCGTAAAGGGTTACGTCGATGCAAGCTTTGACACTGATCCGGATGACTCTAAGTCGCAAACCGGATACGTATTTATTCTTAATGGGGGTGCGGTTAGCAGGTGCAGTTCCAAGCAAAGCGTGGTAGCTGATTCTACATGCGAAGCGGAGTACATCGCTGCCTCGGAGGCGGCGAAGGAAGGTGTCTGGATGAAGGAGTTCATGACAGATCTTGGAGTAGTGCCTAGTGCACTTAACCCAATGACTCTGTTTTGTGATAATACTGGTGCCATTGCTCTAGCCAAGGAACCAAGATTTCACAAGAGGACCAGACACATAAAGCGACGTTTCAATTCCATCCGCGATTACATCAAGGAGGACGACATAAATATTTGCAAAGTACACACGGATCTGAATGTTGCAGATCCGATGACTAAACCTCTTCCAAGGGCTAAACATGAACAACACCAGAACTGCATGGGTGTTCGATTCATTACAATGTAAATCACATAGTGATGTGAACTAGATTATTGACTCTAGTGCAAGTGGGAGACTGTTGGAAATATGCCCTAGAGGCAATAATAAATTGGTTATTATTATATTTCCTTGTTAATGATAATCGTTTATTATCCATGCTATAATTGTATTGATTGGAAACTCAAATACATGTGTGGGTACATAGACAACACTGTGTCCCTAGTAAGCCTCTAGTTGACTAGCTCGTTAATCAAAGATGGTTAAGGTTTCCTAGCCATTGACATGAGATGTCATTTGATAACGGGATCACATCATTAGGAGAATGATGTGATGGACAAGACCCAAACTGTAAACGTAGCATTTGATCGTGTCAGTTTATTGCTATTGTTTTCTGCATGTCAAGTATCTGTTCCTTTGACCATGAGATCATGCAACTCACTGACACCGGAGGAATACCTTGTGTGTATCAAACGTCGCAACGTAACTGGGTGACTATAAAGGTGCTCTACAGGTATCTCCGAGGGTGTCTGTTGGGTTGGCATGGATCAAGACTGGGATTTGTTACTCCGTGTGACGGAGAGGTATCTCAGGGCCCACTCGGTAATACAACATCACAATGAGCCTTGCAAGCAAAGTGACTAAAGAGTTAGCCACAGGATCTTGTATTACGGAACGAGTAAAGAGACTTGCCGGTAACGAGATTGAACTAGGTATAGTGATACCGACGATCGAATCTCGGGCAAGTAACATACCGAAGAACAAAGGGAACAGCATACGGGATTAACTGAATCCTTGACATAGAGGTTCGACCGATAAAGATCTTCGTAGAATATGTAGGAGCCAATATGGGCATCCAGGTCCCGCTATTGGTTATTGATCGTAGAGGTGTCTCGGTCATGTCTACATAGTTCTCGAACCCGCAGTGTCTACACACTTAACGTTTGGTGACGATTAGTATAATTGAGTTATTATGTTGGTGACCGAAAGTTGTTCGGAGTCTCGGATAGGATCCCGGACATGACGAGGATCTCCGGAAGAGTCCGGAGGTAAAGATTGATATATGTGATAATAGTGTTTTGATCTCCGGAAGAGTTCCGGAGTTCACCGGAAGGGGTTCCGGATGTTTACCGAAGTGTTCGGGTGCAGCAACACTTTATGTGGGCCAAGGGATAAAAGCCCACAAGGTATTGGAAAGTGCAAAAAGTAGTTTTGCTGCCGCGTAAGCGGTACTACCGCTTGTGTGAAGCGGTACTACCGCCCGAGCGGTACTACCGCTTGTGTGAAGCGGTACTACCGCCAAAGCGGTACTACCGCTTGTGAGCGGTACTACCGCTTGTGCGCGGCTGTGCACGGTTCGGCAGGGATCCGAGTTGGACTCTTTTCCTGCGGGCCAAACGACCTTGTGCGGGCAAAACCGACCTGGAGGAGGCTTTTACTCCAAGTTTAGACCCCAAGGCTCAACATATAAATACAGGGGCAGGGCTAGCACACGGGATACATCAAGATTTCCCCAAGCCGTGTGCGGCAACCCTAACCCTCTAGTTCCTCCGTCATAATCTCCGTAGCGCTTGGCGAAGCCCTGCAGAGATTGTTCCTCACTACCATCACCACGCCGTCGTGCTGCTGGAACTCAACCACTACTTCACCGTCGCTCGCTGGATCGAGGAGGTGAAGGCGTCATCAAGCCGTACGTGTGTTGAACGCGGAGGTGCCGTCCGTTCGGCGCTAGTTCGTGATCGGTTCGAGGGACGACTTGCGATTTGGATCGCGGAGACGTTCGACTACATCAACCGCGTTTATTAAACGCTTCCGCTTAGCGATCTACAAGGGTATGTAGATTCACTCTCCCTCTCGTAGATGCTCATCACCATGGATAGATCTTGTGTGTGCGTAGGAAAATTTTTGTTTCCCATGCAACGTTCCCCAACACCATCTTGATCTTTTGATCATCGACGACATCGGCAACATACAACTTCAATTTCATCTTCTCTTCTTCAATTCTTTTCAATTTTTCTTTCAAATACTCGTTTTCTTTTTCAACTAAATTTAACTTCTCGACAAGAGGGTCGGTTGCAATTTCCGGTTCACATACCTCCTAGATAAAAATATCTATGTCAACTTGATGGGCATAATTGTCATAAACACGAAATGCAACAAATAGTTATAAAAGAGAATATACCACATCCGAATCATAAACCGGACGAGGGCCGACGGGGACGGATATCAATGTCATGGCACTATGTATAACAAACAATCATACAAGTAACTATCTAAATCATACAAATAAGATTTTTTTTTTATAAAAAAGATAAGAACAAGAGGCTCACCAAGGTGGTGCCGGCGACGGGACGGTGCAGGCGATCGACGGTGGTTAGGACGGGGACGGGAAGGCATTAAGTAAACCACACCTACACATATGCAAACTAAGAAGTTAATTTGAGCTCAAATTGCATATAAATCAAATAAACTCCCACATACTTACTCCCAAACTAAAACCCACAAATCACTATACTTATAGAGCATTGCACGAGCTAATCTAGCAATGAGAGATGAAAGGACAAAGTTGCTAACCTTTGTGAACACTTGGATAGATGGGGTGCCTTCAAATCTTGATAAATTTTTGGTAAAAATGGAGGATGAGCTCGAGCAAGGGAAAGAACAGAGAAGAGAAATGGGAAAACAGAGAGAATGGGCTCGGGCTAGACGAAGGGTTTATATAGGTACGTCTTTAGTCCCGGTTGGTTATACAAACCGGGACTAAAGGTCCACCTCTAGTCCCGGTTTGTCATACAAACCGGGACTGAAGGGGCTCGTGGGGGCCCCAGCCTGACACCAGCCTACCACCACCCCTTTAGTCCCGGTTTGTATCACAAACCGGGACTATAGGTAGAAAATGAACCGGAACTAATGATGCCCGTGCCCCCGACCGCTCCTAGCCGTTGGAACCAGGACTAATGGTCACATTAGTCCCGGGCCGTAATCAAACCGAGACTAAAGGGGCGGACGAAAGGTCTGTTTTCTACTAGTGCTTCTACACGTGAGCCAAACAACTCATGAACAATATGTTCTATAAATGATCCACAAAAGGTTTATGGTTTTCAACGCAGCCACGAACAAGCACAAATACAACCACAACAAGCAGAATAGGTGTGATCACGTTAAAAATACACTAACAAACATATAAACACGCAAAGGATTTTACACGGCAGGTTCGCTGGGCACATGGCGGCAGGGACGGCCAGTCGGTGTGCGATGGCCTTGCCCGGCTCTTTTGAGTCGATTTGCTTTCCTCGCCAGTCATCCCTTTCTATGACGCGCTGCAACCCCCGCATCGTGTGACGCACGTCACGAGCGCTTTGTGCCACCTCAACAACGAGAGAAACCCTTTGGCACTCGAGCGCTCACGGACACAGAAGACCTCTGTGCTCTTCTTCTTGAAAACGTCCTGCAAAGAATCAAAACGCCATCGTACAATTAGACAAAAAAACACAAATAGAAAAAAAAACAGCGAAGACGGAAAGAACAACACGCGAGCATCACAGCCAAGAAATAACCTACCTCGACAAGCACCGACGCCAGCGAGCAGCTAATGGACCTCCGGACGTCGAGGATGGCAAACAAAGCACCAACGCCGAGAAAGCCCCCGTGTAGCTGAACGACAAAAATGGGGACACCCGACGCTCCTCGACCGCTAGCGGCGCTTGCTCCGCCACATCCGCTCGTCCCTTTCAATATCTTTACTCCGCTCGTCTTTCCCCGTCACCTACTTCGAGCGCTCCAGAAAACTGAGTAGCTGGCACGCAGCGACGTGGTGATCGCGCACCTCCCAGCAGCCGGCGGGGCGAGGGGGAAGCACGCCCAAAGTGACGGCAAACAAAACACGAAGACACCTGAGCTAGCACAAAAAGATAACGCGCCGGCGGCAGCGGCCAAAAAACCAGCAGTGTCGAGCAAGCCCCAACAGGCCATAACAACAACGAAAAGACGACGACGAGTGAGGCAAGTCCCAAAAGGCCACCCCATTATATACTCCCTCCGGTCCTCTTTACTTTGCGTCTAAGGTTTTTCCGTTTTTCTCGTATTGCTCTGCGCCGCAGCATATTTTGATCATTCTTTCCTATTTTGCCCCTAATTATTTGCTTTGCATGCAACTGTTCGCATGCGTTTGGAATAGAGAGGCGTACCATACGGCCAATCAGTTTGCATGTGGGATTGTGCACAGGAGGTTATGGCTGCAGGCAGCCTGGTTTGCATGCTGGGGCCATGCGTGGGAGTAAAATACGGCTGCATGCAGCCAGTCAGTTTGCAGCAGTAAATAGAGCGCTGCAGCTTTCTCAATGCAAACAGAGGGGCATACTAGTCCAAAATCATCTATAAAAATCTCACTTTGGTATGCGGGTCAAGAGTTATACGCAGACTAAAAAGGACCGGAGGGAGTACCAAAATGAACCGACATACAACACCCCAAGGGCCCACCCGCAGCAGCACTAGCCGGGATAAACTTTGACCAACCCGGACAAGGACACCCAGCCAGACTGGGCGGAACCGACCCTCACCCTACGCCTGGCCGGCTGGCCGGCTCTCCACAGCCGGCTGTCCGTAATGTGTATGTATTTGCCCTGTATATTTACCAACGACAAACAATCAGCTGGCTGGGCGGACCTCTTCGCATAGACGGCCGAACAGCCCTCAGCCGGCTGGGCGGGCCGGACAGCCAGGTGGACCCGCTCACACGGCTGAACGGCCTTTGCACAGTCGGGCGCCCAGCCGGCTTTGCGGGGAGGAGCCCAGCCGGTTGGGCAGACCTCTTCGCACAGCCGGCTGAACGGCCCTCCTCCCAGCCGGCAGAACAGCCCTCAGTCGGCTGGGCGGGCCGGACAGCCGGGTGGACGTGCGTGCCCGCCTGGGGCCAATGAAGCCCAGACAGCTCTCGCGTGATGGGGCAATGCGCGAGAGCGCATGACGGTGGCCCCGGCCAAGCCCGTGGTCCACCCATCATCGACCCCGCACGCGATAGCCTGCCGGTCCCGCGTGTCGGTGTCTGCTGGTGAGGTCGCTACAGCTGGCGCGTGCGGGTGGGTGCGCGACGGACGCCGCCCAATGACAGTGGCCCAGGGGGCACTGGGCGGTCCACCCGTCATGGACCTCCTAGCCGGGTCGCCCGGGTCCAAACCGTCCGGGCAGATCGGACGGTCCGGAGCAGCCCCGAGAGGCTCCCGCCGCAAGCCACCCGGCAACGGACTGCCAGGAGCCTCTCTTCACCCTTGGAGCGCCCAGGGAGGTGGGTACTCCACCATCCTTTATAGGAGTAATTAGATCTTTGACTAAATTTCTGTACATCTACAAAAGCAAACGAGTTTGTAAAAGTTTTCTTTGTCGCGTTCACTTTGTCAACTGAATTGCTTGAGGACAAGCAATGAGCTAAGCTTGGGGGAGCTGATACGTTCCAAACGTATCTACTTTTCCAAACACTTTTGCTATTGTTTTAGCCTCTAATTTGCATGATTTGAATGAAACTAACTCGGACTGACGATATTTTCAGCAGAATTGACATGGTGTTATTTTTGTGCAGAAATAAAAGTGCTCCAAATTGAACGGGGATTTTTGAGGAATTATTTCAGAAAATGAGAAGACCAACGGTGCGAAGACGGACCAGAGTGGGACTACCAGGCCTCCACACGGCCTGGTGGCGCGACCACCCCCTGACCGCACCCCATGGCCATGTGGGCCCCTCATCCACCGCCTTACGTCGATTCCTTCGCCCATAAATCCCATATATCCCAGAAAAAATCACAAAAATCTCTGACGTGTTTTACGATACAGAGCCGCCACCACCACCTCCTGTTCTTCATCTGGAGATCCGATCTGGAGTCTGATTTGGGCTCCGGAGAGGGGGATTTGTCGCCGTCATCATCACCAACGCTTCTCCAACAACAATTTCACGATGCTCTCATCTATGTGTGAGTAATTCCTCTGTAAGTACATGGAGGTAGATGGGAATTGGATGAGATTTCTTATGTAATAGATGTCAGATTTGTTAGGGATTGATGCCAAGTATCCACTATATTCTGAGATTGATATTGCTATATGACTTTGCTATGCTTAAAGCTTGACACTAGGGCCTGAGTGCCATGTTTTCAGATCTGAACCCTCTATGTTTTCATGAATATATTTGCATTCTTGATCTTATCTGCAAGTTGTATGCACCTATTATTGTTCTGAACCCGAGACCCCAAGGTGACAATAATTGGGATATCAAAGGGGATGACTTTACCATGAGGATTACATGTATTCATTGATTGTTAATGCTTTGATCCGGTTCTCTATTAAAATGAGCGCCTTAATTACCCTTAATTTTCATTAGGATCCCACTGAAACGGGAGGTTAGGATAAAAGATGTTGTGCAAGTTCTTATCGCAAGCACGTACAACTACATATGGAATACATGCCTACATATGATTGATGAATTGGAGCTAGTTTGCTATCGCTCTAGGTTATGACTATTGCATAATGAATCTCGTCTGAACAAAACCCACTATCTACTTCCATGCCAACGCTTTCCATTACTATTGCTATCTCTAAAATTACTACTGCTGCAATCCATTACTTCTCTGCAATACTGTTTATGTTACAGTTTCATTGCCACTGCTATCATATTACTATGCTACTAATAAATTGTGCCAAGCAAGTTATCTATCCAGGTGTGGTTGAATTGACAATTCAACTGCTAAGGCTTATAAATATTCTTTGGCTCCCTGTCGGGGTTACAAATACGGGGTAGGCCCAAGTATACGGATGGCCCACCAGAAGCCCATGGCCCATCCAAGATACGGCCCAGATGACTATGGGCCATGGTACATCATCATCACCCCAACAAGGAAAGAGAGGGTGGCTCAGGACTAGGTTAAGACCCTACAGTCGGATCCTAAGCCGCCCGACGGTTGATCCAGCAGTCGGCCTGGGAGACGACGGAAGCAGTCGGCTACGCTAGCAGTCGGCGGCTACTTAGGATACCTCTCGCCCACGATGTCTTAAAGGCAGTAGTTACCTAACGGTGGTATAATCTAGTTAAATACGGCAATTACCAGTAGTAAATGCCAGGAAGTAGTTGGCCACACCTGAGGCCATAAACATCATTTATACCAGCCCATTACATACCCCCTCCTAGTGCACTCTATATAAGCCGGGAGGGGACCATCGGGCTGAGGGTGGAACATTCACATCTTGTACCTTACGCCAAGAGCTAAGAGCACCACAGGAGTAGGGTATTACCTCCACCGAAGAGGGCTCGAACCTGTATAATTCCTTGCGCGTACTCCCACCTGCACTGTTTGGTAGATATGATTGCCTCTACATTCCTACCCCGTAGTATTGTCAAGATTATATCCACAACAGTTGGCGCCCACCGTGGGGCAAGCGTCTATCGATGATATGGTGCAGTTGGCTTCATCTTTGGTCCCGGCTGGCAGCATTCGCTTCGGGGAGCTCGAGTTTCCCATTGACGGATCAGCGTGGCATCCTGATGCCCCGTTGAACAGTGCTGACCTGCCGGCGCGTGGGAGTATCCACTACCGAGCTAATGGCTCAGGAGTTCTGAGTCTACATCTCCCATCATCGCACCAGTCAGCGCAACAAGCACCGCGTCGTTGTCGAAAGCGTTCTGGCAGGCCTCGTCCTCAGTTCCATCGCTCTACGAGTCAGCTCGTGGGAATGATAGACTCCGAGTTCATTTTCCCTCTCTTGGAGTTCGCCTCTGAGGGAGAAGAGAGATGTGGATCGCAATCGTCCATGGAGGAAGTCTTGATGGCTGGCACACCGCCTCCTGAGTCGAGTCACAGGCGGGCGGCAGCAGTCGATCCATCCGCGGTAGTCGGCGACGCTGCAGTAGGTGATGAACAGCTCACTCGGGAGCACCATGAGGCGGCTAAGCGGCTCCTCAACACTCCGATCCCTGGTGATTCTCAGGCTGACAAGGCCCTCGAGGCAGCGCGTCAGATGACTCTGGCTGAGCAGGCCCGACTGGCTGAAGTCGAGCATAATTTGATCATCCGCGAGCAGGCGCTGGCTGACAGCAGTCGGCCACGTCGCCCAGACCCTTCAGTCGTCAGGCATGGACGAGACCTGAACAGCAACTTTGCAGTCGGAGGCTCAGACAATCTCCGAATCCTTCGCACCCCGATTGACAATGTCCGGGAGACGACCAGGCTGGCGGATGCAATCCAACAGCCTGGAGAGAGAGTCATGGCAGACGGTATCCGACAGCTATCAACCTTCCTGAAGGCTGCAGTCGTGCAAAATGAGCTCATCTCCTAGTCTCAAGATCGACTGGCGTCTCGCAGTCGGATCCCTAGGGGAACTGAAAGCCGAGTGCAGACTGTAGCATCATCGCACCCTCGACAGTCGGCTGGCCGAAGGGACGCTGGCTGAGTGGAGGGCCGACGGGAACATTCTCCGCGTCGCTGAGAGGAGTCACCCCGGTGGCGTGATGATACCTCTCCACGACACAGAGATGACTCTCCTTTGCCGCGTGATGATGACGCCTCTCCGCGTAGGCACAGAAATGAGCCGTGTGGACGAGATGACTACTCACCATGACGATGAGGCACCCCGCCTCACCTGACGAGGGAATGTACTAGGGATAGGGTAATAGGCCTGACCTACAGACCCTACCCTAGGACGCCACACGCTTTATACTGGGCCCCAGGGCCAGATCAACAGTCTGGAATTCTTCACACTGACGACCACTCGGAGTTCAACAAACCACTCGGAAGGCAAGAGTTCACTCGACCAACTCGTTTCACTCGGAGCACCCGAAAGCCACTCGACCAGAGAAGACCAGGGGACTCCAGGAGCGCAACGGTCGGGACGCACGTTCGCCTGTATTAATTGTAATCAATACACCCGTTACCTGGCGCCCTTAAACCCCCTCTTAACCCCTGGTAATGGAGGCGTTCATGGGAGAGCTAGCAGACGCTATATAAGCCACCCCCCAGCTCCATTCCAATGGTTCGCAAACATTTGTAATCATACACTCAAGCAATACAGCTCCAGAGCACCGAGACGTAGGGCTATTACCTCCACCGCAGAGGGGCCTGAACTCGTAAATCCGAGTGTAACACCTGCGCCGTAGCTAGGCTCTGCCCTCGCATCCGTACCCCTACAAACTACTGTCAGGCTTGCACCCATACCAGTTGGTGCCCACCTTGGGGCAGTGCGTCTAGCGACTTCCGGCGTAGTTGCATTTTTTCCGATCATCACCATGGTTTCCGGCGGCGGACTGACCCTGGGCGGCGAGATCCGTTTCGGCGTCCTTAGCTTCATCGCCGACGATTCAGCGTGGCTCCAGGAAGCCCCGCTAGATGTCGAGGCGTTGCCCGTCCGCGGCGCGGCGCACTTCCACGCGAGCGCCTTCGGCGTACTTCTTCGTCAGCCGTCGACTCCGTATCAGTCGACGTCTTCACTCTCCACCAGCCGTCGTCGCAAGCGCTCCGGGCGCTCACGGCTTCAGCGGTGGATCAAGCACGCGGTGGCCCAGCAGGCTGCAGCCCCGCAGATCGCGGCAATCGAGCCCGATGAACCTGTTTTCGATCTGTTCGCCTCCGCAGATGAGCACTCGGAAAGCATTTCCGAGTGCGAGAGCAGCGATCCCGCTGCAGAGGTGCTGATGGCCGATTCCCCGCTCAGTCCGCCTGGGTACGGCCGCGGCAACGCGGAGAACGGTGACCCGTCGCACACTGATCTTGGCGGTGGCAGGGACCGACACAACGACGAGTACATCCCCCAACCTCTCACTCAGCAGCAGAGGGAGGAACAGCAGTGCAGGACCGAGCAGGCCCTCCAGACGCCCATCATTGGGATGACCCCCGAGGCTCGGGCTTTGGAGGCCGTGCACCAGGCCAACTTGGCTGAGCGCAATCGTCTGGAAGCACTCTAGAAGTCACTCGACGATTGCGCCCGTAGGCAGCATCAGCCCAGTTCCAGTCGGCGACAGCGGCAATTGTTCTCGAATAACCAGCGGCAAAGTTTCCAGGTATTCCGCACTCCTGTCCAGAATCTGGCGGCGGCCACTCGGATAGCGGATTCCATTGATCCGTCCTGATCCGAGGCGGGAGAGGGTCATTGGTAGATCCGGGCCCTGCTCAAGGCGGCAGAGGAACAAAATTCGGCAGTATCCCAGTCGCCCAACCGGATTCACAGCAGATCCGTTAGGGCTGACACCGTTCAGTCTGCCCACAGCCCAGTGTCTCCAAGGAGAAACAGGCACTCGCCTCCGCGGCGAAACGACCAAGACCGCCACCGAGACCAGTACTCGGGGTAGGGTCGCAGTCAGAATACGCCCCCGCGGCATCAGGATGATCATCACCGCATGCAGTCGCCCTCTCCGCGGGATGGCTCGTAAGCGCCCCGGCCGTACGACGCCAGGCGTCCTTACGGCAACGACCGGAGGGCCAGCCGTCCCCTTCATGGTGACGGTTATCGCCAGAGAGAGCCAGTCGACCACCGTGACCCGCAGTTCAATGCGAGATCTGTTCTCGCTCAGAACCTGGTCAACAGAAGCAGAGCTCTGAGAGAGAACTTGGACAGAGATCGTCCGAGTGGAAGTGGAGCATTCATCTCCGGGCCCGAGTGTTTCAGCAGAGCCATCAGGGCTGCCGAGATTCCGCCAAACTTCAGATTGGCAGCTGGAGTAAGCAAGTTCACCGGTGAGTCCAAGCCAGAAACTTGGTTAGAGGATTACCGAGTGGCTATGCAGATTGGAGGAGGAAATGACTATGTGGCTATGAAGCATTTGCCATTGATGCTTGAAGGGTCCGCCCGCGCCTGGCTCAATCAGCTCGCTCCGGCCAGCATATACTGCTGGGAAGATTTGACCCGAGTGTTCATCAAAACATTCGAGGGCAGCTGCAAACGCCCGGCTGGTTTGACTGAGCTGCAGCATTGTGTGCAGAAACCGAATGAAACTTTGAGGGAGTACATCCAGTGGTGGACGACTCTGCATCATGTGGTTGAGAATGTCACCGAGCATCAAGCCGTCTATGCCTTCAAGGTAGGAGTTAGATACCGGGAGCTTATCCTGAAATTTGGCCGGTCGGGATCTCTGACCATGAGCCCAATGATGGAGATAGCCACTCGGTACGCGAACGGAGAAGAGGAAGACCGTCTCCGCAACGGCAAAGGGAAAACCAGCGAGCCCAACCCCGGAAACAGTAATCTCAATCGGAAGCCGAAGCGCAAGGCTGGTGGTTCGACTCAGGCCGAGGCTGCCGCTCTGGCCGGTCAAGCCAAGAACAAGGGGAAGGCTAAGGAAAAATGGATCCCGAAGAAGAAGAGAGATCAGTCGGGCCAAGATGTCCTCGATTTGCCGTGGCATATCCACACCAGAAAGGATGAAGAGGGCAATCTGATATTGCCCAAGCATAGCACTCGACAATGCAAACTATTGATTCAGCAGTTCCGAGAGGGCCCGTCGAGTGAAAAGAGTCCAGAAGACGCTGACCATGGAGACAAAGATGAACCTTTTCCCAGTGTCAACGCAACCCTGATGATCTTTGCAGATGTAGAGAGCAGGAGCCGATTGAAAGTTATCAACCGAGAAGTGAACATGGCGATGCCAGCGACGACAAAGTTTCTGAACTGGTCGAAGACTCCGATCACCTTTGATCAGTCGGACCACCCAGCCTACATTGCCACCCCTGGGCGGCAGGCACTGGTGGTCGATCCGGTCGTGGGAGGCGTCTGATTGCGCAAGGTCCTCATGGATGGTGGAAGCGGACTGAACATATTGTACGCTGATACTCTGCAAGCGATGGGCATTCCGATGTCCCGACTCAGCGAGAGCAGCATGCAGTTCCACGAAGTGATCCCCGGTAAGAAGGCAAAGTCACTCAGGCAGATCGCCCTGGATGTGGTCTTTGGAGACAACAAGAACTTCCGAAAGGAAAGGCTGACCTTCGAAGTGGTCGACTTCCGCAGCGCCTACCATGCCATCCTTGGTCGGCCGGCTTACGCATGTTTCATGGCCCGTCCATGTTATGTGTATCTCAAGCTGAAGATGCCCGGCCCCAAAGGTGTGATCACAGTGACTGGCAGTCGACAGCGCGCGGAAGAGTGTTTGCAGCAGGGGTCAAAGATTGCTGATGAGCAGATGGCTATGGTGGAGCTGGAGGAGTACAAGAAAAATGCCGATCCGAGTGATCTGCTACGCTCCAAGAAGCCAGCCGCAGAATCTGCATTCCAGTCAGCCGGTGATACGAAGCCAGTGCATATCCATCGGAAGATCCCAATGCTACTCCCACCAACATATCAACGACACTCGACAGCAAATAGGAAGAAGTGCTCATCCAGTTCCTCCGTGAGAACTGGGACATCTTCGCATGGAAACCATCCGACATGTCGGGTGTACCCAGGGAGCTGGCTGAGCACCGTTTGCGAGTCGACCCAAAAGCGAAACCTGTGAAGGAGCATCTCCGTCGCTCTGCTACATAGAAGAGGAAGGCCATTGGCGAAGAAGTTTATCGGCTCCTGGCGGCCGAGTTCATCCGTGAGGTGTACCACTCTGAGTGGCTCGCCAACATCGTCATGGTCCCTAAGAAGGACAAGTCTCTCCGAATGTGCATTGATTTCAAGCACATCAATCGGGTCTGCCCCAAGGATCATTTCCCGCTCCCACGCATAGATCAAATCGTAGATTCCACTGCGGGTTGTGAGCGACTGTCTTTTCTGGATGCGTACTCCGGGTACCACCAGATCCGACTGTATGGGCCAGACGAAATAAAAACTGCTTTCATCACCCCATTCGGGTGTTTCTGCTATATCACCATGCCATTCGGTCTGAAAAATGCCGGTGCCACTTTCATGCGTATGGTACAAAAGTGTCTGCATAAACAGATCAGTCGGAACATGGAAGCATACATGGATGACATAGTGGTCAAGTCCAGAAAAGGTTCCGACCTGCTGGCTGACCTAGCTGAAACTTTCGCAAATCTGCGGAAGTACGATATCAAACTGAATCCAGCGAAGTGCACTTTCGGAGTTCCTGGGGGCAAGTTACTCGGTTTCCTCGTTTCCGAACGAGGGATAGATGCCAATCCCGAGAAGATCGGGGCGATTTTACGAATGAAACGTCCAGAACGTCTTCATGATATACAGAAGCTCACGGGTTGCCTCACAGACCTGAGCCGATTCATCTCCCGTCTCGGTGAGAAGGCACTGCCCCTGTACCGATTGATGAAGAAATCTGATTCATTCGAGTGGACTGCTGAGGCACAAGCAGAGTTTGTTGAGCTCAAAGCCCTGCTTTCCACCCAGCCAGTGCTTGCTGCTCCGAGCAGCAACGCGCCGTTGCTCTTGTACATTGCGGCCACTGGTCATGTTGTCAGCACTGTCCTCACAGTCGAGCGAGAAGAACTGGGCAAGGCTTACAAAGTTCAGCACCCAGTCTATTATATTTCTGAAGTTCTCACTCCATCCAAGCAGAGGTATCCCCATTACAAGAAGCTCATTTACGGCATTTACCTGACAGCAAAGAAGGTAGCTCACTACTTTCAAGAACACACCGTATCAATCGTCAGCGACGCCCCACTGTCTGAAATCATGAACAACCGAGATGCGACTGGTCGAGTGGCGAAGTGGGCTATCGAGCTCCTACCCTTGGACATCAAGTTCAAGGCGAAGAAGGCGATCAAGTCTCAAGCATTAGCCAATTTCCTAGCCGAGTGGACTGAACAACAGCAACCGACTCAGAGTCACCCGGAACACTGGACCATGTTCTTTGACGGTTCCAAGATGCTGAATAGTTCAGGAGCTGGAGTTGTGTTAGTATCTCTGAAGGGCGATCGTCTCAGATATGTTCTACAGATTCACTTCGATTCCTCCAACAATGAAGCCGAGTACGAGGTGCTCCTTTACGGTCTACGTATGGCCATCTCACTCGGCGTCCGGCGCCTGATGGTCTACGGAGACTCGGATTTAGTTGTGAATCAAGTGATGAAGGAGTGGGATATCAGAAGCCCCGTATGACAGGATACTACAACGCAGTGAGAAAGTTGGAGAAGAAATTTGAGGGTCTGGAGCTACATCATGTTCCCCGAGCCAAGAATCAGGAGGCAGATGATCTGGCAAAGATCGGGTCCACTCGGAAATCCATACCCAGCAATGTGTGCCTCGAGCATTTGCATTCCCCGACTGTTAAAGAAGATCCCTTCACAGAAGAGTCCCCGCAAGCGGTCGGTCCGGCCGATCCGACTGAAGTCGAGGTCCCGGCAGTTATTGATCTGGTGATGGAGGTCCTAGCAATCACGCCCGAGTGGACAGTACCTTACATCGCATACCTGCTCAGGCAGGAACTTCCAGAAGACGAAGCCGAGGCTCGCCAGATTGTTCGTAGGTCCAAAGCCTTTACAGCGATGGGCGATCAATTATACAGAAAGAGCGTCACCGGTGTGACTCAGCGCTGCATCTCTCCGGAGGAAGGACAACTGATCTTGGAAGAAATCCACTTGGGTACTTGTGGACACCACGCGTCCTCTCGGACCATAGTGGCTAAAGCTTACCGCACCGGCTTCTTCTGGCCACGTGCCAATGAGGCTGCGCAGGAGATAGTCCAACATTGCGCTGGGTGCCAGTTCTATGCAAACTTATCCCACAAGCCTGCGTCTGCTCTGAAGACAATTCCACTCGTCTGGCCGTTTGCGGTACGGGGACTCGACATGGTAGGGCCCCTCCGGACATGGGCGAGTGGATTCACCCACTTGCTGGTCGCAGTCGACAAGTTCACTAAGTGGATCGAAGCCAAACCCATCAAGAAGCTAGACTCTCGTACAGCGATCAAGTTTATGAAGGAGATAGTCTTCAGATACGGCGTACCCCACAGCATCATCACTGACAACGGTTCAAACTTCGACTCAGAAGATTTCAGGGCGTTCTGTGCCGCCCAAGGCACCCGAGTCGACTATGCATCTGTGGCGCACCCGCAGTTGAATGGGCAAGCTGAGAGAGCAAATGAACTGATTCTGCAGGGGTTAAAGCCATGTCTCATGCACGATTTGGAGCACGCAGCTGGAGCTTGGGTCACCGAGTTGCCGTCAGTTCTTTGGGGCTTAAGGACAACCCCCAATCGGTATACCAATCGCACTCCCTTCTTCATGGTGTACGGAGCTGAAGCTGTCCTGCCGAGTGACTTGCTCCATAATTCACCCCGAGTGGAACTGTACTCTGAAGCTGAAGCAGAGCAAGCACGGCAAGACGCTGTTGATCTCTTGGAGGAGGAAAGGGAGATGGCTCTGATCCGTTCGACCATTTATCAGCAAGATCTACGACGTTTTCACAGCAGGCACGTCAGAAATCGGACTTTTCAGGAAGGAGATCTTGTGCTCCGAGTGGATCAGCAGTGACCTCACAAGCTCGCTTCTGCATGGGAAGGTCCTTTCGTGATTTCAAAGGTTCTGCACAACGGAGCGTACCACCTGTACAACCTTCAGAAGCACGCAGACGAGCCCCGTGCTTGGAATGCGGATTTGCTGGACGATTTTATACTTGATGATGAGATGTAATACAAATACTCGAGTGATATTCGATGAATAAAAGCATGACTTTTTCAGTTCCACATTGAAGCTCACTCGTACACATTCTCCGGTTTACAACCCCCAGTGGGTGTACGCCGTTCAGCTTAGCTGCAAACCAGTTTTTGCCTAAGTCAAAAACCTACTCCGAGTGAAGAGCGATCCTCTCACTCGGGGGCTTAGCTGCGAACCAGCTTTCGCCCAAGTTAAAATCCTACTCCGAGTGAAGAGCGATCCTCTCACTCGGGGGCTTGGCTGCGAACTAGCTTTCGCCCAAGTTAAAATCCTACTCCGAGTGAAGAGCGATCCTCTCACTCGGGGGCTTGGCTGCGAACCAGCTTTCGCCCAAGTTAAAGTCCTACTCCGAGTGAAGAGCGATCCTCTCACTCGGGGGCTTGGCTGCGAACCAGCTTTCGCCCAAGTTAAAACGCTACTCTGAGTGAAGAGCATCCCTCTCACTTGGGGGCTTGGTTACGAACCAGCTTTCGCCCAAGTTAAAATCCTACTCCGAGTGAAGAGCGATCCTCTCACTCGGGGGCTTGGCTGCGAACCAGCTTTCGCCCAAGTTAAAGTCCTACTCCGAGTGAAGAGCAATCCTCTCACTCGGGGGCTTGGCTGCGAACCAGCTTTCTCCCAAGTTAAAATCTTACTCTGAGTGAAGAGCGTCCCTCTCACTCGGGGGCTTGGCTGCGAACCAGCTTTCGCCCAAGTCAAAAATGCTACTCCGAGTGAAGAGCATCCCTCTCACTCGGGGGCTTGGCTACGAGCCAGCTTTCGCCCAAGTTAAAAATCTATCCCGAGTGAAGAGCATCCCTCTCACTCGGGGGCTTAGCTGCGAACCAGCTTTCGCCTAAGTTAAAAACTTACTCCGAGTGAAGAGCATCCCTCTCACTCGGGGGCTTGGCTGCGAACTAGCTTTCGCCCAAGTTAAAAAATGCTGCTCCGAGCGAAGAGCATCCCTCTCACTCGGGGCCTTGGCTACGAACCAGCTTTCACCCAAGTTAAAAATCTATCCCGAGTGAAGAGCATCCCTCTCACTCGGGGGCTTAGCTGCGAACCAGTTTTCGCCTAAGTTAAAAACTTACTCCGAGTGAAGAGTATCCCTCTCACTCGGGGGCTTGGCTGCGAACCAGATTTCGCCCAAGTTAAAAACGATACTTCGAGTGGAGAGCCTCCCTCTCACTCGGGGGCTTGGCTGCGAACCAGATTTTGCCGAAGTTAAAAATCTACTCCGAGTGAAGAGTGTCCCTCTCACTCGGGAGCTTGGCTGCGAACCAGCTTTTGCCCAAGTTAAAACGCATTTCCAAGACTCGAGAGACTCGAAGGAAAGCATTCGATTAACTCCATAAGTTCAAAAGCGAATACGAGTATGCGGGCCCAAAGCCCGAAGGAGTTTAACGATTACAATTCCACTCGGCATACCGAGGTTAATGGGTAAGACTTAAAGTTTTTTCACTCTGCTGTGGGGCTGGCTGGCTCAACGAAGGAATCCAGGTCGATGCCGTCCGCGATCCTGGTGGCCGCCTCGATGAATGTCTCCATGAAGTCCTCGAACTGGAGCTTCTTTGTGTTGGCAACTTGGAGAGCCTTCAGCTTCTCCTCCTTGACGTCCTTGCAATGCACTCGGACCAGAGAGAGGGCCACGTCGGCTCCGCAGCGAGCAACTGACTTCTTCCACGCTTGCACTCGACTGGGGATATCGTTGAGACGAGTCATCATGGCCTCCAGGTCGGTGTCGAATGCGTCTTCGGGCCATAGCTCCTTGTCGATTCTCCCGAGTGCACCCCGCAGACGGATGATGTACCCTTGGACGTCTTCAATGCGGGATTCGACCCGCAGGACACCCAGAGCAGCCTTGTCACCGACGAGTGACCTGGAAGGATTCAGATACCTCTCAATTCTGTCAGTTTCTAGCTCGAAGTCTCGGCAGTACTCTGCGGACAAGAAAAGAAGAGAGTTGAAGGTCAACACGCATGAAGTTCACTCGAATGAAAGTTCACTCGGATGGCATAAGTTACCTGCAAGCTTGGTGTACATCTCCTCAGTGAACTCTTCAATGTACCTCTCCAAAGCGTTCTTCTTCTCAATCAGCTGGGTGATCTTCTCGTTCAGAGTCTTCTTCTCTTGCTCGTAGACCCCCGCCTGGGCCTTGAGCTTGTTCTCCCACTCAGTCTGCTGCTTCTTGAGCTCGAGCACCTCCTTCTTCAGCAATGTGTTCTCTGCTTCATGCTTCCCGAATGAGGCCAGCTTCTCTTCGGCGGCCTTGGTCTTCTCCTTCGCCACCTGCTGAGCCCCCGCCAGTTCCTGGTCCTTATTCTCGAGTGCCTGCTTCATAGTTTCTAAAGAGACAGAGGTTCTGAGCCGCACTTGGAGTCGGTGGTTTTCACCACGCACATCTATTCGAGTGGAGTCACTCGGTTCAAAGAATGAAAAAAGTTGAAGCTAGAATGCTCAGTAATTGAAGCTTACCTCCCATGGTCTTGAGCTCCGCCTGAGCGCGCGCCATGTTCCTTCTCTCCACCTCCAAATCCACTCGAAGCTGGGCCATTTCCTTCTCCAGTGCCACATATTGAGTCCCAAGCTCGCAAGTTTTCTGAAACACAAGTGAGAACAGATCAGTTGATGTTAAGGAATATTTCGAGTGCTCGAAGATCAGCACTCCTGGAAGGAACGAGCTTGACCAGTATCAGATCCTGAAGTACCCTCTAAAGCAAGTTCTAAGACTCCCGCCGACTGCCCGCAGTCGACGGCAGTCTCGGGGACTACACCCAGTGGGTGCACTCAGCGTGCCCCCACTGGAAGCATCCACTCGGAACGGTCCGCCTGGTCCGAGTGATGGCCAAAAAAAAAACAACAACAACAGCACAGGGCCTAAACTCTAAGACTTCCGCCGACTGCCCGCAGTCGACGGGAGTCTCGGGGACTACACCCAGTGGGTGCACTCAGCGTGGCCCGACCGGAAAGGTATCCACTCGGAGCGGTCCGCCCGGTCCGAGTGATGGCCGAATACAAAAAAAAAGAGCAAGCGAAAACTTAAAGACTTCCGCCGACTGCCCGCAGTCGACGGCAGTCTCGGGGACTACACCCAGTGGGTGCACTCAGCGTGCCCCCACTGGAGCGGTATCCACTCGGAGCGGTCCGGCCGATCCGAGTGACGGCCGAACACACAACACCCAGTGGGTGTACCGGATACCTTCCGACTGAAATTCCTACTGAAGAAAAAATGACTTGGAGGTCAACTTACAAGGGTACTTACTCGAACGTTCTCCTGGAGAGCAGCGCTGGCATCGTATGCCAGCTTGCTGGCTGCGCTCATCTCCTTGAGTCGTTGGGTCATCAGCTCCGCCTGGATCATCGCCTCCTTGCTGGCCCCAGTCTGATCCTCCGGCACCTTGTACAGACTGAAGATGTTGACAGGAGGAGTCGGAACCGGAGCCAGAGCAGTTGACGGAGTCGCAACAGAACCAGCTCCAGCCTGAGAACCCTGCCCCAGAGGCACGGTCACGGCAGGTGCGGGAGGAACTTGAGGCGCTTTGCTCGGTGGCGTCTTCCGCGTGGTAGGCTGAGGGGCAGTCGGAGCTGCGGTCCTCTTCTCGGTGTCCTTCCGCGGCAGCTCTTCTTCGTCATCCCCGACGTGGATGACCTCTGCAAGCACTATGTTTACTAAGCTCAATCAGTCACAGTACATATTTCAGTCGTGGTTGAAGTAAAGATGAAGTCATTGTTACCTCTTTGAGAAGTGGCCGCGTCCGCTGACTCGGCTTCTGCGCGGTCCCCATCAACTTGCATGGGTGACGTCGTCGAGGTCGCAGCACTGGTCCATAATATTCACTCGGTCAGAAGAATCACGAAAGTTGACAGAGACGGAAGAGAAAAGCTGGCAAAGACACTTACATTGAGGCCACAGGCACAGTGACCTTGATCCTGGGCAGAGCCTTCCGAGGCTTGGGGGAAGCGACCTTGGGCTGCTTGGCGGTCTTCTCAGTCGGTTCGGCCGACGGCGGCCGAGTGCGCTTCGGGGCTTTACCACTCGGAACCACTTCCTTCGCCGGGTCGGCACTCGGATCATTAGAGAGCTTGGAGCGGGATTCGGAGCGCAACTCCGGAGACTGGGAGGACTCGATCTCGCCGCTCCCTTCTGAGTCATTGCTTTCCTCTTCGCTGTCCTCCACGTAATCCGCGCTACCATGTTCGCTCTCCACGCCCCCAGCGGGTTGTCCTCCATTCGGCACAGACGAGACCATCTTCTGGAACTCCTGCAAGGCATGAAGGGCAAAGACAGACAGTTCAGTCAGTTCACTCGGATCATTAATTTCACTCAGTTAATTTACGCATCGGGAATTCACTCAGAAATTACCTCCAATTGTTGGTTGTTGGCGTCGTAGGGCGGGACCCGTCTCGACCCTCGCGGATTGTTGCATGCGCCAGTGATGCACTTGATCCACTGTTCCACGGATTTCTCCTCAACGTCTTCCGGATGCACTCGGGTTGGATCAACGGCTCCAGTGTAGAGCCACATGGGGTGAGCCCGCTCCTGCAGCG
The DNA here is from genome assembly GCA_039707655.1 of Elymus sibiricus. NCBI lineage: Eukaryota > Viridiplantae > Streptophyta > Magnoliopsida > Poales > Poaceae > Elymus > Elymus sibiricus. Next base: position 23,363,407 of record CM077664.1, read on the forward strand.
GCTGGATCCTCCGACTGAGGAAGACCTCCAGCAGGTCCAGGCCAGTCACTCCATTCTGAATCAGGCTAACCATGGCGGTCACCAAGATCCCTACATCCGTCTTCTCCCCTTTATCAACCGTCAGCGAGGGAGGAGTTGGAACCCTCTCGGTCATGTAAGGAGGAAGACCAGTCGACGAGCCAGAACACGGCAGGTCGTTGCAGTATAACCAGGTAGTCTGCCAACCCCTCACCGAATCAGGAAAAGACATGGATGGGAATGCACTCTTACCCCTCATCTGGATACCTAACCCACAGCACATCTGTGTCACGTGCGTCCTCTCTCCATTGGGGTCAACCTTCTTAACCGATTGAGATCGACACGTGAAGATGTGTTTGAACAAACCCCAGTGCGGCGGACAACCCAGAAAATTCTCGCACAAAGAGACGAATGCAGCAAGATACATTATGGCGTTTGGAGGCAGGTGGTGGAGCTGAGCACCGAAGAAGTTCAAAAATCCACGAAGAAAAGGGTGGGGTGGCATGGAGAAACCTCGCTTGACGTGTGTAGTGAGGAGCACTCGCTCCACGGCGCGCGGCGCGGGCTCGGTCTCCCCTTCTTCCGGCAACCTCCACGTCCCGTCGCGGATCAGCCCGTCCACGACGAGCCCGTTGATATCGTCGATCGTGGTGGTCGGCGGAAGCCAGTCGCCCTGGATCCACCCGGGCGGAAGCACGGCTCGAGAGCTCGATGCCTTCCTCCCCTTCGCCGCCTTCTTCGCCTTCTTGAGCTTCGCCGTCTTGTCCGTCGCCATCGCCGCCGAGCTCTCCGACGACCAAAGGGGATTCAAGCGGAGTGGATTGTTGGAGGGTGGATCGAGCGGGCTGAGAGAGTAAGGGAAAAGGGGATCTGTCCTCTCTCCCTCTCCGCGCCGCGGCCTCTTATGGCATCGCCCGTTCCGCTCCCCAATCCTCTTCCGCGTGTCCCGGGCCCGCAAATCTCCTCGAATCTCACTGGCGGAACTGCAGCTGTACGTGGCGAGAAGTGGGGCGAAAATTGAGGCGTCACGCCCCACTTTACCCACTCACCATGCCGCAACTGTTCGCGCGCGCTCGTCGCCGATTTCAAATCCCGCAAGATCCGGATTCTAACGATCTGATGGCGCGCCTTTAAAGACATTCCATAAACACGCGAATCCGTTCCGCTACTCGGAAGAAGGCTACTCATTTCACTCGGTTGAAGACAACTCGCTTCACTCGGTTGTCAGCCACCGCCCCATTCGGATGGAGACTTCCATTCGGGCGTCATATGGTCCAGAATCCGCCAAGGTGCTGCACGAAGACAAGGCCGTCTAGTGACCAGCGGGAGTCCTTGAGCGCCCCTGTAGCACTCGACTCGCCTGGGAATTCGCCTTGACTCGACCTGCTCAATCTCGACCGATCCGGGAGCTAATGATGAGGGCATGTACTAGGGATAGGGTAATAGGCCTGACCTACAGACCCTACCCTAGGACGCCACACGCTTTATACTGGGCCCCAGGGCCAGATCAACAGTCAGGAATTCTTCACACTGACGACCACTCGGAGTTCAACAAACCTCTCGAAAGGCAAGAGTTCACTCGACCAACTCGTTTCACTCGGAGCACCCGAAAGCCACTCGACCAGAGAAGACCAGGGGACTCCAGGAGTGCAACGGTCGGGACGCACGTTCGCCTGTATTAATTGTAATCAATACGCCCATTACCTGGCGCCCTTAAACCCCCTCTTAACCCCTGGTAATGGAGGCGTTCATGGGAGAGCTGGCAGACGCTATATAAGCCACCCCCAGCTCCATTCCAAGGGTTCGCAAACATTTGTAATCATACACTCAAGCAATACAGCTCCAGAGCACCGAGACGTAGGGCTATTACCTCCACCGCTGAGGGGCCTGAACTCGTAAATCCGAGTGTAACACCTGCGCCGTAGCTAGGCTCTGCCCTCTCATCCGTACCCCTACACACTACTGTCAGGCTTGCACCCACGACATCACCTCTGTGATGATTCTCCATGCAGTTGGGACAATTATCCCCGGCGGCGTGATGACTCTCCTCGTAGTCGGGACGGTACTCCCCGACCACGAGATGACCCGCCGCGTGGGCGGGGCAATCGGCTCCGCAGACACGATGACTCGCCTCGACACCGTGTGGATTCCCCCCGGAGATGGGCCGAGTCCCCACGACATCGGGATGACCGACACCGTGACTGAAAGAGCATGGTGCCCCCATGTTTGGTTTTGGTAATTGATGACAATCCCTATGGACTAATGGTTGCCTTGAGTTATATTTGAAGGGTTTGTCCATTAGCTTTGCTTGAAGACCATTTGTTGGTTTCAAGGTTATAAGAAGGAGATTATGTGTTAACCAAGGTGCTATACAAGGAGTTATCCAAAGATTGGTCATGTGAGAGTTGAGCCTATTGCAAGCATGTCTTGAAGAAGAAGATTGTGTGAACATTCATGTTTACCTTCCAGACATCATCTTTATGAAGAGAGAAGATAAGATTCAAGGTTGATCAAGACTAAGTACAAAGAGTGGATTTAAGTTGATCAACACACAAAGCATAGAAGATGTACCGAGTGGGATCAAGAGATCCCATGGTATGGTAAGCATTGTCCATTATGCTTTGTGTAGTAACCCATGTTCTATGTGAGGTCTCTTTGTGGGGTTAGGTATTTTACCGGTCTCATAGTGTTAGTTGGGAGACCGGGTTATAGGATTGTTTGCCGTACTATCAAGGGGGGCTCTCGAGTGAGTAGCTTGATCATATCATTCGTAGAGAGCTCAAACCATTGCATCCTTGGCATCATCTTTATTGGTTCTTATTTGGTTTTTTCTCTATGTGAGGTTTTAGAGTTTGTGTTCGTCTTCTTGTCAAACTCAAGTTCATCGAAAACGGAGTTCGTATGCTTCATCCTTGCGTTTTCAGTGTTGGAGTTTTTGCCGGTTCATATTTGAGGAAGGTTCTCTTCTTTATCTTATTGGTATTTCTTATATCTAACAAGCTTGAGTTTGCTTTTTTCGGAGTTCGTTTGCAGTAGTTATGGCAGTTTTGGTCTTTCTTGATTCCTTTGTTCTGTGCTGGCTCTGCGGCTATCTACCAAGCGGTAGTACCTCTGGTACCTCCGGTAGTACCGCTGGTACCTACGGTAGTACCGCTTGTGCGGTACTTCTGTAGTTGTATCGCGTCTGCTACCGTGAGGGTCTCTACTGCCCTCTGGTATTTAGACGTAGTACTGCTGGCTCCCACGGTAGTACCGCTTGTGCGGTACTTCCGCTGGTGTGCCATGCGTACTATCGTAAGGGTTTCTGTTACCCACCTGTAATTCGTGGTAGTACCACTTATTTGAGCCGGTAGTACTGCTCAGGTAGGACTACCGCGCCAGTTCCGTGCTGGATCTCGATGGGTCTCTGTAACTCCCCTATATTTAGTGGTAGTACCGCTCCCTTGAGGGGTAGTACCGCTTGAGCATTTCTAGAAGATAACGGTTGGATTCTCCTTCCGACTATATAAGGGGGTCTTCTTTCCCATTGCCCCCAACGACTTTGAGCAAGTTTTCCCCCACCATTGTTGACCTCGTGAAGCTTGCTTTCTCTCTATTCCTCCCATGATTCTTGCATCTTTTTGAGGGAAAAGAGAGAGGAGATCTAGATCTACATTTCCACCAATCTATCTCTCCTCTAAGTTAGGGGAACCCATTGGATCGAGATCTTGGAGTTCTTTGTGTTCTCTTATTTGTTCTTCCTCTCATATTCCTCCATAGCAATAGTTGTTGTGGTGGGATTTGCGAGAGAAGGACTTGAGCACTCCGTGTGCTCCTGCCATTGCATTTGGTGCATCGGTTTGAGTTCTCCACGGTGATACATGGAAGTGAAAAGTTGAGTAGCTTATTACTCTTGGGTGTTTGGGCACCCTAGAGCTTATGCCTCTTGGGTGCTTGGGCACCCTAGACGGTTGGTGGTGTTGCGGAGCTCAATCATTGTGGTGTAAAGCTCTGGGCAAGCTTCGGGGTCTCCAATTAAGTTGTGGAGATTGCCCAGAGCAATTTGTACGAGTTCGCTGACCGCCCCCAAGGGTCGCCAATTGTATGGGTTCGGTGACCGCCCTCAAGGGTCGCTTAGTGGAGTCACGGCACCTTGCATTATGCGAGGGTGTGAGGAGAATACGGTGGCCCTAGTGGCATTTTGGGGAGCATTGTGCCTCCACACCGCTCCAACGGAGATTAGCATCAGCAAGGGTGTCAACTTCGGGATACATTGTCGTCTCGGCGTGCCTTGGTTATCTCTTACCCGAGCCCTTTACTTATGCACTTACTTTGTGATTGCCTTCGAGTTTGAAGTTATATATCTTGCTATCACTTAGTTGCTTATCTTGTTTAGCATAAGTTGTTGGTGCACATAGTTGAGCCTAGTGTATTTAGGTTTTGTGCTTGGTAAATTAAATGTTAGTTTTATTCCGCATTTATTCAAGCCTAAACCATAATTGTTTTAAAAAGCCTATTCACTGTCCCCTCTAGGGGACATCCACGTCCTTTCAGTGACACACGCGATATCTTGGCCCAAGGCCGAGTGGACCACGCGCGGGCGGCTCACCACGAGCAGGACCGCGATAGGCCGAGTGGATCAGGATCCTCGGGCCCGTTGTGCTTCAGTCGGCGTATCCGTACAACCCCTTTTCCTGAGCCATTCCGAATGGCCTCAGGGGTTGGGAAGTATGATGGAAACACTAAACCAGAGACATGGCTGGCCGACTACCTCGTTGCCGTCCAGATCGGAGGTGGCAACGAGAATGTGGCCATGTGCAACATTTCCCTCTACCTAGAGGTTCGGCCCGAGCCTGGCTGAATAATCTGCCAGAAGACAGCATTCATAGTTGGAGAGAGCTTGAGGAAGTCTTCTTCAAGAACTTCGAGGGCATGTACAAACGCCCAAGAGGATACCAGGAGTTGATGCTTCGTGTCCAGCAGCCCAAGGAGTCCACTCGAGAGTACATTCAGAGATGGGCCCAGCTCCGCAATTCCATGGAAGGGGTAACTAAGGACTGAGTGTTCCTTGCTTTCCAGTAGGGTGTGCAGTACGAGCATCTCCAACTGAAGCTGGGCCGAACAGAGATTACCTCCATGTGCCAGTTGATGGACATAGCTAACCGGTATGCCAATGGAGAAGAGGATGATAAAATCCGACGAGGAGAACATCATGGACAACCGACTGCCCAGAAGGGGCATGGTAACCAGAACAGGCGGAACAGTAGGAACAAATGCCGACAGTCAGAAACTAGTGTGGTGTCAGTGGAGCAGACCTGGTCGCAGCAGTGGGCCAAGGCAAAAAGGGCGTTGGGCAGAAGAAGGAATGGGTTCCGCGGAAGAAAGCTTTCAGCGATGACATTCTGGACAAACCCTGCTGCCTACACAGCAACGGTGAGTATGGACCAGCCAAGCACACACTCAGGCAGTGCAGAGCCCTCAAGAGGATATAGTCATAGAAGGACAAGGACGCACCTGATGATGATGGCAGCAAAGAAGGAGACGACCCTGCACACGGGAATCCAAGAGAAAAGGCTGTCCTCCTGATCTTTGCTGGTCTAGAAGTGAACCGAGTGTGCAAGTGTGCAGTCAAGAGGTCAACATGGCAGCACCGGCTGTCCCAAATTATCTAAAATGGTTAGAGGTGCCTATTACCTTTGACCGGTCAGATCACTCAGTGCACGTGCCTTTTCCCGGATGCCAAGCTCTTGTGGTCAACCCGCTCGTCAATGGGTTCCGACTGCGGAATGTGCTAATGGATGGAGGAGCCGGGCTAAATATCATGTACGCGAGTACATTGGAGAAAATGGGAATTCCCCAGTCGAGGCTTAATCCGACTGGGATGACCTTCCATGGGGTGGTCCCTGGCATGCGTGCCAAACCACTCGGACATATCACCTTGTCAGTCATATCCGGCGATGAGAAGAACTTCCGCAAGGAGTCCCTGTCCTTTGTGGTAGTCGACTTCAAGAGTGAGTATGACGCTATCTTCGGGCAGCCGGCGTACGTGAAGTTCATAGCCCGTCCATGCTACATGTACCTAAAGCTCAAAATGCTGGGTCCCAAGGGTGTGATAACGATCTCAGCAGACCCGAAGCGCATAGAAGAAATTGCGTACCAGAATGCCAGCATGGCAGATGCAAGCGCTACGAAAGTGGAGTTCGCCGCATACAAACTTGCCGTTGATCTGACTGAGATGCCTATGGCAAAGAAACCGACTCCGAGTCATCATTCTTGTCGGCAACAGGCACGAAGAAGATTCAAGTGCATCCCAGTGATCCCTCCAAGATGGCTGAGATTGCTGATGACTTGGACCCTAAATAGAAAAGCGAGCTCGTCAGCTTCCTCCGTGAGAATTGGGATATTTTTGCGTGGCAGCCGTCTGACATGCCTGGAATCCCAAGGGAGCTGGTTGAGCACCAACTGAACATGTATCAAGGAGCAAGAACCCGTCAAGCAGACTCTTCATCAGTTTGCTGATCCCAAGTGCGAGGCACTAGGATAGGAAATTGTGAAGCTTTTGGTGGCAGGATTCATCAGAGAGGTAGAGCACTTAGAATGGCTGGTGAATCCAGTTGTCGTCCCCAAAAAGGATGGAACTTGGCGTACCTGTGTAGACTACAAGGATGTCAACAGAGTGTACCCCAAGGACCATTTTCCTTTGCCTCGTATTAACCAGATTGTGGACTCCACAGCTAGCTGCGAGAGGTTATGCTTTTTGGACTCTTACTCCGGCTATCATCAGATTAAGTTGAAGAAGTTGGATCAGCTGAAGACTGCATTCATCACTCTGTTTGGAGTATTCTGCTATGTTACAATGCCTTTTGGTCTGAAGAATGCTGGAGCCACTTACCAGCGTACCATCCAGACTTGCCTTCACAAGCAGATTCCCTGCAATGTTCAGGCTTATGTCGATGACATCGTTGTGAAATCAGCTAAGGGATTCGATCTCTTGACCAACCTTGCTGAGACGTTTGCTAACCTCAGAAGGTACAACATCCGACTGAACCCAAACAAGTGCGTCTTCGGAGTTCCTGCGGGAATGCTTCTCAGATTCCTTGTGCCCACACGAGGGATCGAGGCAAACCCAAAGAAGATTGACATGATTCTCAGCATGAACAAACCAAAGGAACTGAAGGATGTCCAAAGACTGACCGGGTGATTGGCAGCACTCAGCCGGTTCATTTCCAAACTCGGGGAGAAAGCTCTTCCTCTCTATCGACTGATGAAAAAATCAAATTCGTTCGATTGGACACCAGAAGCTCAGTTGGCCTTTGATGATTTGAAGTAGTTGCTCTCAACATCACCAGTACTTGCATCTCCAAGGGAGTCAGAGGCCATGCTCCTCTATCTCGCGGCCACCAACCGAGTGGTCAGCGTGGTCCTCACAGTAGAAAGGGAAGAAGAAGGCGAGATGCAAAAGGTTCAGTGGCCTGTATACTATCTCAGCGAGGTACTCACTGACTCAAAATAGCGATACCCGCACTACCAGAAGCTTGTCTATGGCATATTCCTGGCAGCACGGAAGCTGGCTCACTACTTTCAGGAGCATCAAATCACCGTGGTTAGCTCAGCCCCACTCACGGATATCATTAACAATAGGAATGCCACTGGCCGAATGGCCAAATGGGCAATTGAGCTACTCCCACATGACCTGAAGTATGAACCAAGGATGGCGATCAAATTGCTGGCACTCGCTGATTTCGTTGCGGAATGGACAGAATCCCAATAATTGGACCATGTATTTTGATGGATCAAAGATGCTGTCTGGTGCAGGAGCCGGAGTAGTACTCATTTTGCCTAAGGGTGACAAACTAAGTTATGTCCTGCAGATCCACTTCACGGCGTCAAACAATGCAGTAGAATATGAAGCCTTACTATATGGAATCTGAATGGCAATCTCACTCAGCATTACCCGCCTGTTGGTCCGTGGCGACTCGGATCTCGTCGTCCAGCAAGTGATGAAAGAGTGGGATGTCAGGAGCAAATCAATGACTGCTTATTGTGCAGCCATCCACAAACTGGAAGGAAAATTCGAAGGACTGGAGTTGGTTCACATTCCGAGAGCAGAGAATGTAACAGCCAACACATTGGCTAAGACTGGTTCCACTCGGAGACGAGTCCCACCCGGCATTTTTCTGGAACACCTGCATGAGCCGACTATGGTGGAAATCCTTTCGTAAACCCAGACCTGCTGGAGCAGTCGGCACGAGCAGAGAATGATGTGGCAGTATAGATTCCAGAAGTCATTGACCTGATTTAGGAAGTCCTAGTGATCAATCCCGATTGGACTTTTCCATTCATTGCATACCTTCTCTGGAAGGAACTCCCTAAAGATGAGGTCAAAGCGAAGCAAATTGTGCGTAGATCCAAAGCATACACAGTCATAAAAGAAGAGTTGTACAAAGTCAGTCCGACTGGCGTGAAACAATGATGCATTTCTCTAGAAGAAGGTCGGCAAATCCTGGCAGACATTCACTCGGGAACTTGTGGACACCATGCCTCGTCAAAGGCCCTGGTAGCTAAAGCATTTCGAGCCGGCTTCTTCTGGCTGACTGCTCATGCTGACGCAACTGAGCTTGTTCGCAAGTGCCTGGGTTGCCAGATGTATGCCCGACAGCCACACATGCCAGCTTTCGAGCTGAAGACAATCCCACTCACACGGCCATTCGTGACATGGGGTTTAGATATGCTTGGTCCTTTTCAAATGGCTCCTGGAAGCTTCACTCACCTACTGGTAGCAGTCGACAAATTCACCAACTAGATTGAGGCAAAGCCAGTCACCAAGCTTGATTCATCTACAACCATAAGCTTCATGAGAGGAATCATCTTCCGTTTCAGCATTCCCCATGACATCATCACTGATAATGGGATGAACTTTGCCGCGGAGGAGTTCAAAGAATTCTGCTGGTTCCAAGGCATCCGACTGCATTTTGCTTCCTTAGCACATCCTCAGTCGAATGGACAAGTTGAGCGCTCCAATGGCCTAATCCTTCAAGGGCTACGGCCATGCTTACTTACTCCATTAGAGCGAGCAGCCGGTGCATGGGTTGAAGAACTACCATCAGTCTTACGGAGCTTACGGATGACCCCAAACAGATCCACTTAGTTCATGCCATACTTTATGGTGTATGGAGCGGAAGCAATCATGCCGGCTGACGTGCTCCATGACTCGCCCTGAGTGCTGGCATACACAGAAGCCGAAGCAGAAGAGGCATGCCAAGATGGGCTTGATCTCCTGGAGGAAGCCCGAGAGCTCACCCTTGCTCGCTCCACTGTTTATCAACAGACGCTGCGAGGGTATCACAGTCGGCAAGTGCGTGGACGTACCTTCGCAGTCGGCGACCTGGTTCTCTGACAGAAATCCCACAAACTCGGTCCGCCTTGGGAAGGACAATTCATAATCTCCCAAGTGCTGAGTGACAGCACCTTCCGACTGTACGACATTGAAAAGAATGAAGAGACAAAGGCTACATGGAACGCATCACTCCTACACCAATTCTACATATGAGTTTCCCTTACTCTTGTTTTTAAGTCTTTTCACTTTGTAGCACAATATAGTTCCGAGTACTACTCAATGAAATAAAATTTGCAATTTCAATAATATTGACTTCATATTCACTGACTGTTCTAACTTGGCAAAATTGCAGTAAACTTAGAGGTCTCGCCACACTCGGGGGCTTGACCACTAAGAAACTCAACTTAGACAACACAGTATTTTAGGATCACTTCTACACCCACCAGGTGCACCGCCAATTGGCGTGTTCCCCGACTGGTTTCCCTTTCTATCCTAGCAAAAAGTCCAATAGGTTAAACTTAGAACACTGTGGCCGATCCTTTTCCCCAACCAGCTCGTAGTCCGTCTGCCTGGTTGGCAAGTGAAAAGCCAAAGAAAATCAAGTGACCAAAAGGCTGATTGCGAAAGATTCAAAGGGGGGAGAGTCAGAAAAAACCATAGCAAGTGCGGCAAAAGTACTTAAGATTAAACTTAAAATTGCATCACCACCACCACCGGTCAAACTTAAGTTTTAAACACCTCCACTCGGCATACCGAGGAAAATTTAATTGTTTTTTGAGCTCACGGCTCGTCGGACTCATTGACATCCTCCTCATCAGCTTCAGGGTCAACATCAGTCAGCTCCACAAAGTCGTCCAGATCAATGAAGGACGCCACTCGGCTGGCAGCATAATGGAACCTCGGGAAGATCTTATCGAGGTCCACTTGTTCTCCTTGGTCGTCGATCGGGATGCCCTTCTTGACGGTGGATAGGCCATCAGCAGTCGGAAAGTGCCCTTGCACAAGTGTCAAACCCATTAAGGCTCCGGTCCTGGCAGACGACTCCTTCCATTGAGGAATGCGCACTGGGGCCTGAAGCCGCCGAGTGGCCAGACTGGGGACATCGACTGGAGCGAGTTCGTCTAGCCACAGGGATGTACAAACCCTCTGTGTAGCCGACTTCAGTCACTCCAGCAAACTGATGGTCTGCCCCAGTCGGTCCTCGGGAACCGCCAGGTTCCTGTCCAACTGCCCTGGGTTAGCTATAGTGGACAAGGCCTCTGTGACCCAGGCACCCTCGGCCTCCATATCTGGGCAGTACTATACAAAGAAAAATACTAACAATCAGCGACTAAGTCAATTCAGTCGAATACAAGTTCTTCTCTTTCGAGAGAAAAGACTCACCAAACAGCTGCTGACTGGAGAAGCACAGACGCTCGGCGATGACCAACTTGTAGGCAGCATGGGCCTCCCCCAGTCGGGATATATCCGCCTGATGCTTGACACTCAAGTTGGAGCGCTCTCGGACCAAGTCATCGAAGTTATCTTGGGCCTTGTCATTGATTTGTTGGAAGAGCTTCTTCTCCTTCATCAGGTCCTCGATGAGGTTCTCCTGGGTCTTGAACTGCGCCACCGACTACCGGGCCTCCTTCAGGGTCTCATCATAGTCCTTGCGGTAATTCTCTAGTGTTGCAGCTACGGAGGTGGCAGACACAGTTCCGGTCAGTTGGGTCCTCAACCGCTGGTTTTCCTCAGCCAAGGCAGCTGCAGAAGTGACCAGTCGATATAAGGCCATGAAGGGGAAGGAAAAACACAACCAAGTGTATTACCTCATTCGCGACGGGCCTCCTCCACTCGGTGCTCGCCCAACTGCTTGGCCTCATCAGCCAACTTCAAGCACAAGTCCCTCTCATGCTCGAGGGCCGCGTACTTGCCACTGAACTTGTCGAGTTCCTGCAGGAAAACAATCAAAAATTAGACTACTACAGAGAGCCAAGTCAATGAAGTTCAAGAATGACTACATGATCTCATCTGGTCAGCCAGTCAATGAGTACATCAACATAATAATCTCTAAGACTCGACCCGACTGCTAGCAGTTGGCTCGAGCCTTGGGGGCTATGGCCACCGGTCGCACTGGCTGTGTGTCCGGTGATGAAAGCTTGCACAAATCAAATAGGCGACTCTAAGACTCGACCCGACTGCCAGCAATCGGCTCGAGCTTTTGGGGCTACGGCCACCAGTCGCACTGATCGTGCACCCGGTGATGAAAAAACATTAAAATGACTCTAAAGACTCAGACCAACCGCCAGCACTCGGCCTGAGCCTTGGGGGCTACACCCATCGGGTGCACTGAGCATGCCCCTGGTGATGAACAAACTACTACGGGTTCCGACCCAGAGAGCCAAGTCCATAAAGTTCAAGGATGGCTATATCTACATCTATGGAGAAAGTACTTCCAAAGACCCTAACCGACTGCCAGCAGTCGGCTAGGAACTTGGGGGATACACCCACCGGGTGCACTGACCGTGCCCCCGAAACAACTGAAAATTTTACAGAAGAAAAAAGGAAGACTGCACTTACTTCGGCGTTCTTGCGAACGGGCGCGCCCAAGTTCTCCATGGCCAACACGTCTGAGAGGTTCTTGTGCATGAGCTCCTCCAGCTTGCCCGCCCCCGACACCGCCAGTCGGACCTTGGCAATCACCCTGTCCTCGTGACTCATGTCGACGAGGGGCAACTGGGCAGCGCCAGAGCTAGGTCCTGCATCTCCCCGGGAGGAACTCGGCATGAGCATCGCCGAGGCAAGAGCCAGCATGGTTGGCTCGGCCGTCCCCTTGGAGATGGCGAGGCCAGCTGCAGTAGCAGGAGGGGTAGTCGGAGTTGAGGCTGGAGGAGCAGCAGCCGGCTGAGCAGCGGCCGATGGAGCAGTAGTCGGTGGAATGGCAACAGTCGGAAGGGCTTCACTTGGGGTTACAAACAAATCTTCTAAGGGGGTAGCCAGAGCTACCCCAAGGTTCTCTCTCTCCATGGATGGGACATGATCCATGTCCATGGGCTGGGTTGGGACTTCTTCAGAAACTTGACTTCTCTGGTCGCCGACTCCCCCAGGCACGACAATGTCAGCAGCCTGGGGGACTAGGGGAGCAACCCACATAGTCGGCTCAGCCATTAGGGCCGGCTGGGCGGAAGGCGAGGTCTTGCTGACAGACTTTTGGGGCTTGGTGAAACTGGATTTCTGCTTGCTGCATCCAAGGAAAAGCCGATTGTCAGGACTTCAGCAAAACACAACATATCAAGCAACAACATCAACTACTTACTAGTCGGACTTGGGGATCCCCTTCAGTCGGGGCCACTACGACAGGCAGTCGGGCTCATCGGGGTCTCGGGGTCTTCTTCGACGGGGTCTGGCAGGGGCACTTGGAAGAGTGCTCCACCCCAATACGGGTGGCATCCTCCTCTCGCTGGTGCCGACTCCGGGAGCGAGCCGGAGAAGGGAAGGCAGCAATCTCCCGGACTTTCGACTCCTCCATCTCCTCCTCCTCAGACTCGACGACGACACGAGCCCGCTGGCGCCAGGCAGGATGCTTCCCCCTCTCGCTCTCAGAGGACTCCCCCTAAGAAGAAAAGCCAGCATCTTCCTCATCTTCCAACTGAAGCACAACAAGAGCAATATCGCACTCGGAATGAACAAGATGACCGAATGAAGGACCAAGTGCAGAGACTTACCGTTGGGAGGAGCTTCCAGACTCCGAGGGGCTTGACATGGCCCTCCCGGCATAGGGAACCATGAACCAGGGTGATCCGCCCCATCCGGACCTCGAAGGCTTCGTCAACCAGTCGGAGCAGCGACGTCCTCTGGGGGTCCCACCCCCTCCCAGAGTACTGCCACATCCCCTAACTGCGCGCCTGGAGGGGCTGGATCTGGCAACTGACCCATGCGGCCACAAAGTCCTGGCCCGTGAGCCCGTCCGCCAACAGCGCCGCTACTCGCTTCTCCAACATCGCCGCATGCGCCGCTTCCGCCCGAGTGTGTGATGACCCACAAGTATAGGGGATCAATCATAGTCCTTCCGATAAGTAAGAGTGTCGAACCCAACGAGGAGCAGAAGGAAATGACAAGCGGTTTTCAGCAAGGTGTTTTCTACAAGCACTGAAATTATCGGTAATAGGTAGTTTGATAGCAAGATAATTTGTAACAAGTGACAAGTAACAATAGTAACAAAGAGTGCAGCAATATAGCCCAATCCTTTTTGTAGCAAAGGACAGGCCGGAACGATCTCTTATAATAAGTAATGCGTTCTCGAGGATACATGGGAATTTCATCTAGTCACTTTCATCATGTTTGTTTGATTCGCGTTCGCTACTTTGATAATTTGATATGTGGGTGGACCGGTGCTTGGGTGCTGCCCTTACTTGGACAAACCTCCCACTTATGATTACCCCCTCTCGCAAGCATCTGCAACTACGAAAGAAGAATTAAGATTACTCTAACCATAGCATTAAACATGTGGATCCAAATCAGCCCCTTACGGAATAGCGCATAAACTAGGGTTTAAGCTTCTGTCACTCTAGCAACCCATCATCTAATTACTACTCCACAATGCATTCCCTTAGACCCAAAGATGGTGAAGTGTCATGTAGTCGACGTTCACATGACACCACTAAGAGAATCACAACATACACATCATCAAAATATCGAACGAATACCAAATTCACATGATTACTTATGACAAGACTTCTACCATGTCCTCAAGAACAAAAGTAACTACTCAAACATCATCCACATGCTCATGACTAGTAGGGTATTGAATTGCATAATATATCTGAACATATAATCTTCCACCAAGTAAACCAACAAGCATCAACTACAAGATGTAATTAACACTACTAGCAACCCACAGGTACCAATCTGAGGTTTTGGGACAAAGATTGAATACAAGAGATGAACTAGGGTTTGAGATGAGATGGTGCTGGTGAAGATGTTGATGAAGATTGGCCCTCCCACGATGAGAGGGTCGCTGGTGGTGTCGATGGCGACGATTTCCCCCTCCCGGAGGGAAGTATCCCCGGCAGAATCTCTCCGCCGGAGAGCAAAAGTGCTCCTGCCCAAGTTCCGCCTTGAGACGACGGCGCACCATCCCGAAAGTCTTCTCTGTATTTTTTTTAGGTCAAATGCACTTCTATACCAGAAAATGGGGGCCAGAAGTGGGCCAGGGGCCCCACGAGGTACTAGGGCGTGCCTGGGGGGGTGGCGCGCCCTGGTGCCTCGTGGGCACCTGGGTGCCCCCCTCTGGTACTTTTTGCTTCCAATATTTTTTATATATTCCAAAATAATTCTCCAGAAAATTTCAGCTCATTTGGAGTTGTGCAGAATAGGTATCTTGACAGAGCTTTTTCAGGTCCAGAATTCCAGCTGCCGGCATTCTCCCCCTTCGTATGAATCTTGCATATTTAGAGAGAAAAGGCATTAGAATAGCTCCACAAAGTATTATATTGATTAAAAACACTATAAATAATAGTAGTAAAACATGATGCAAAATGGACGTATCAGTGTGCTTCAGGGCCCATGCTTGGTTCCACGAGGCAGGGGCAGGCGGGTATGGCTATAGGGCGGCAGTGCTAGCTGGAGTCGGCGGCTCCATGCAGTAGAACCACATGGAGGTCCACCCCTTCAGTGAGTCAGGCCACTTCATCTCGAAGTAGCTCGACGTGCGCTTGACCTGGATGCCGAGCGCGCCGCATGTCTGGTAGACGTACTTCATCACCATCTGGGGCCTGGCGTAGAAGTAATGCTTGAAGAGGGCCCAGTCCGGTGGGATGCCGAGGAACGCCTTGCACAACGTCACATAGCCCGAGAGATGGGTGATCGTGTTGGGAGGAAGATGGTAGAGCTGCACTCGGAAGTGCTTAACTATGCGCTGGAGGAATGGGTGGATTGGGAGGCCCAATCCCCGGTCCAGGAAAAATGAGAGGATGACCCGCTCTTCCCCCCGTGGCACTGGCTCCTGCTCGCTAGGGTCTGGCACCCGCCAGCCGGTCTCCGGGAGACGGTGGTCCTTGACATATGCACGGAGGACGCCCTCCGTCACGATCAACGGGAGCCTGTCTCCCCACTCCCAATCTTCTGTGGCGGCAGCGGCGATGGCGGTGGCGGCCACCATGGAAATCTCCCCGACCACGGAGGAGGAAGAGCTCGCCGCCTTGGCCCTCTCAAGCTTGCGGGTCGACGTCAACATTGGCTCCGCGAGCTCGGGAGGAGGAAGAGGAAAGAACTGCGCCAGCGGCTGCAAAGGAAGTGGGCGACGTGCAAAAACCCTCCCACGTACGACCGGCAATTTATAGCGGAGGAGGCGGCGAACCGCCACGGGAAGCCCGTGAGACACGCGTCAAAAAAGGAGTTAAAACATCAATCAAGCACGCAGGAATCCAGACGGTCAGCATTTAAAACCCACTACACCGCGAACGTCACTCGGATTTTCCGTCAGTCGGCTCGCGGAATTTGAGGAGTCTTCTCTCACAGATGGGCCTGATATAAGTCTGACGAACACGCAAAAGATTTTGACATGATGGCTCAGAAAGATTCGCAATGATGACTATGGACAAATCACCTTCCAGGCGGCTAAAGTCTTCAGTCGGCTGAGAACCCCAACTCGCACCGACTGACAGGGTCCATCCTGAGTCGCAGAATCTGTGCACACAACACGATGACAATCCGAGTGCATGACACTCGATGAAAACCGAGTGAAGTGACACTTGTCACAGATCCGTTCTATGTAAGGGCAAGGAGCGCCCGTGATATCCCCTGAGGCAGACTTGGTTCCACAAAAAGGAGACTGATTGGCATTCCTCATAATGGATACTGACTGGAGACACTTGGTTCAATCAAGCCCAGGCACCACGGATCACCACTTGGAATTTGATGATACGCCCACAGTCAGGCCACAAGCCATCCTCTCCAGAAAAGATTGAAAAATGGTTATCACCGAGTCTTCTTACAAATTGCTCGCCTCTTCGCCCTCCGAAGGCAAGAACAAATTGAGTCCGCCAAGGTCTCTCAGTCGAACCTCAAGCTCGTCAAACAGTCGGAAGTCTCCCCAATGGGAGGCAGTCAGTTATCCTCTCCTATGAGACCTCGACTAACTCGGGGGCTACTATCGGGGTTACAAATACGGGGTAGGCCCAAGTATGCGGATGGCCCACTAGAAGCCCATGGCCCATCCAAGATACGGCCCAGAAGACCATGGGCCATGGTACATCATCATCAGCCCAACAAGGAATGGGAGGGTGGCTCAGGACTAGGCTAAGACCCTACAGTCGGATCCTGGGCCACCCGACGGTCGACCCAACAGTCGGCCTGGGAGACGACGGAAGCAGTCGGCTACGCTAGCAGTCGGCGGCTACCTAGGATACCTCTCACCCATGATGTCTTAACGGCAGCAGTTACCCAACGGGTAAGTATAATCTAGTTAAATACGGCAGTTACCAGTAGTAAATGCCAGGAAGCAGTTGGCAACACCTGAGGCTATAAACAGCATTAATACCAGCCCATTACATACCCCCTCCTAGCGCACTCTATATAAGCCGGGAGGGGAGCATTGGGCTGAGGGTGGAACATTCACGTCTTGTACCTTATGCCAAGAGCTAAGAGCACCACAGGAGTAGGGTATTACCTCCACCGAAGAGGGCCCGAACCTGTATAATTCCTTGCGCATACTCCCACCTGCACCGTTCGGTAGATACGATTGCCTCTACATTCCTACCCCGTAGTATTGTCAGGATTATATCCACGACACTCCCCTTGTGTCGAATCAATAAATTTGGGTTGAAATACTTCCCTCGAAGACAGTTGTGATCCCCTACACTTGTGGGTCATTAGTGGGCCCCCTAGGCACAGCCTTACGTCATTTCTTCCACCTATAAATAATATATTTTGAGAAACCCTCGGTACCAATTTTCTCCAATATTTTTCGCCACCGTAAGTTCCTGTTCCGAGGAGATCCAATCTGGATGCCTGTTCCGGCACCCTATCGGAGGGGGGAATCAATCATCGGAGGCTTCTTCATCAACCTTGCTGCCTCCATGATCATGTGTCAGTAGTTTCCTTAGGACCTTAGGGTCCATAGCAGTAGCTAGATGGCATCCTCTCTCACTTGTGATTCAATACAAAGTTCCCGTAAGCTGCCTGACATGATCGGGGTCAATATGATGTAATCGGTGGTGTGTTTGTTGGGATATGATGAATTGTCATTTTATGATCAGGTTGTTCATTGAATTATATTGAATTTTTTGAAGTTTCTTTGCTGTATAATTAAGTAACTATGTATGCTCTCCGACTTATTTGTTGTCTCTGGCCAAGATTGATAGGTAGTTCATCAGAGGGAGTGGTGCATAGTGCTGGGTTCAATCTTGCGGTGATCTATCCCAGTGACAGAAAGGGAACGGGCACGTATTGTATTGTTGCCACTAGGGATAAAACAATGGTTTCTTTATCACACTTGGATGATAGTTTTACTGTCTACATTATATCATCATGCTTATTGCAATACTCTGTTTGTCATAAACTTAATACTTTGAGATGCATACTGGATAGCGGTCTTGGGGAGGAGTATTAGTTGTAGAGTGTAATGCCCCAACATGCGGTCCTAGCCCGACCGAAAACTTTGCAAGCCTCGCTAAGGATAGAAGCGCATATTGGTAACGCCCCAACATGTGACTAATATCATAAACGCAAGTGTCACATGTTGGTAACAAGGTGGACATCACAACAAATACAACATCAACTGAAGAGATGAGAAATACAAGAGTAATATTATGACATACAAATGTCATACATAGCTAAATCACCAATCAGAGGTCACATGACCCAACATTACATTACAAGCATCAATCAGAAGACACAATCCGAGTAGTGGATAAGAAGCAAATTGGCCTAAAGAGGCCCCAAATAAATAAACCAATGCCCACCCTGCTAATCCCAGGTTCCCGACCGGGAACCCATCCTATGATCGTCGTCAAAGAAGAAGTACTCCAAATAGAACATACATCCCTCTCACGTTAGAGCATCGCTTTACCTGTACCTGCACCTGTTGTTGTTGTGGTATCCGTGAGTCATTGAGACTCAACATTAACATTACCAAAGATATCAAGACTAACAATACTTAATGGGTTGGATATGGTTAAGTGGTGAGATTGCAGCAAGCACTAAGCATTTGTAACCCAACTATTCCTACGAGTACTAGAACAAGAAGAGTAAGTCCTACGCAAAAGGGGGTGCAACTAGTATGATCAAGAAGTGATCCTGAACACCTACTTACGAGTCATTCATAACCCCACCGTGTTCTCTTCTTGATCCCAATCTCACAAGAAGAGACGATCACAGTTACAGAGCCGCGCGCACTCTTCCCCGAACGCCACTAGATGAGCACTATGTACGGATGCTGAAGTCCCGAGTTGCCCCAGGTAGCACCGCAAGTGGCTCTGTTTCAGACCAACACCCTCGGCGCTGGCCCACCTGCTTATGTTGAATTAAGAATCCATGAGGGGACCAACCTCTATGCGTTAATTATTATCAATGTTATTATGTGGGCAAATTTTAAAACCAATATTGAGGTCTCTCTGGAAAAGTTCAACGCTAGACCAAGTGATCAAGGGGGCCCCATAAACCACGCACATGTTAGGAGCACTCATCAAGGAACATAACACCGGTATAACGAAAACTAGGGTGGCAAGAGTGGAACAAAACACCAAGAAAAAGGACAAGCCTTCCACCCTTTACCAAGTGTATAGATGAATTAATTAAGTAAGCATGATATAATGATATCCCATGATGTCCATGTCCCAACATGGAACAACCTGCACCTGCAACTAGCAAAGCTATAAGAGGGGCTAAGCAAGCGGTAAACAACATCATCATAATTTTCATACTTCAAACAAAGATTCAATTTCATAAGCACCCTTAAAAGCAACAAATTCTTCTATTTGTTCCACATCATAATAATCATATATACCATTAGCATAAGAAGCCAAGGTTTCATTATCATTAAATTCACATGAAAAGGGAAGGTGTGGAGCCTTCATCCTAGAGCAGCAAGTATAATCATATCTTAAGCATAAATTCCGAGCATACCAATGCAAATAATGAATTTGATCCCATAAGAACTTTCCTTTTTGAGATAAGCGATAATCCCTAAAGTATTCCTGTTGATCCAAAGTAACTCCCATTATCAAGTTGAATGGAGTTTTATCAGGATTATCAAAGTAGTATTTAATGTTTTCCACATAACGAGCATCGAGGGTTTTAGGAGGTTTCCCATCTCCATGAGTAGCAAGTACAACTAATTTTTTTGGTGTTTCGTGTTCCATATCCATAACTAAAGATATAAAACAACTTAGAATAGAAAATAAAATCTACTTAGTGATAAAGCAAACCAGCACACACGAGAATATCAACCCCACGCTATTGCTCCCCGGCAACGGCGCCAGAAAAAGGTCTTGATAAACCACAAGTATAGGGGATCAATTGTAGCTTTTTCGATAAATAAGAGTGTCGAACCCAACGGGGAGCTAAAGGTAGAATCAATATTCCCTTCAAGTTCTATCGACCACTGATACAACTCTACGCGCACTTAACGTTTGCTTTATCTAGAAGTACTTTGTAGGTGTAGTAGGATAGGTTTGCAATAATAAAACTAGAAGTACTTTGCAAGAATAAAACTATGAGTAATTTGCAAGATAATAAAAGTTAGTTGTTTAGTAGAAAGTTTTTTGTAACACAAGAAAGTTATTTGTCCCTAGGCAATCGATAACTAGACCGTTAATCATTGTTGCAATTTTATATGAGGGAGAGGCATGAGCTAACATACTTTTCGTACTTGGATCATATGCACTTATGATTGGAACTCTAGCAAGCATCCGCAACTACCAAAGATCATTAAGGTAAAACCCAACCATAGCATTAAGTATCAAGTCCTCTTTACTCCCATACGCAACAACCCCCTTACTCGGGTGTAAGCTTCTGTCACTCTAGCCGCCCACCATAAGAGAATCATGAACGTATTGCAACACCCTACAGCGGGAATCCCTCACGCTTGCGCGACACGGAGGGCACCATAGGACAGCACCAAAATAAAACATACAACTCAAACCAATCACGATCATCAATCAACCCATAGGACAAAACGAATCTACTCAAACATCATAGGATGGCCACAAATCATTGGATAATAATATGTAGCATTAAGCACCATGTTTAAGTATAGATTACAGTGGGGAGAAGAGGTGTTACACTGCTGCATAGAGGGGGAGAGAGTTGGTGTTGACGGTAGCGAGATTGTTGATGTAGATCGCCGTCACGATCCTTGCCCCGGCGGCACTCCGGCGCCCCCGGGAGAGAGGGGGAGAGAGCCCCCCTCCTTCTTCTTCTTCCTTGGCCTCCCCCCTAGATGGGAGGAGAGTTCCCCCTCTGGTCCATGGCTGCCATGGCGGCGGAGGGGCGGGAGCCCCTCCAAGATTGGATCTCTCTCTCTGTTCTCTTCTGTTTCGCGTTCCTGTTTTCTAGCCCTTCACCGTTTCTTAAATTCCCGGAGATCCGAAACTCCGATTAGGCTGAAATTTTAATACGATTTTCTTCCGGATATTATATTTCTTGTGGCGAAAGACGGGGGTCAACCGACCTACAAGGTGCTCACGAGCCACCAAGGCGCATTTGCCCCCACCCCCCAGGCGTGCCCTGGTGCCTCGTGGCCACCTCAGACACCGTCTTGCATTGATTCCACCTCCCAAAAATCACATATATTCCAAAATAATTCTCCGTAAAGTTTATTGCATCTGGACTTCGTTTGATATGGATTTTTTGTGAAACAAAAAACAAGCAGAAAACAGGAACTGGCACTGGGCACTGGATCAATAGGTTAGTCCCAAAAAAAATATAAAATGTTGCCAAAAATATGTGAAAGTTGTAGAATATGTTGGGGAACGTTGCATGGAAAAACAAAAAATTTCTACGCACATGCAAGATCTATCCATGGAGATGCATAGCTACGAGAGGGCGAGTGTGTCTACGTACCCTCGTAGACCGTAAGCGGAAGCGTTAGAACAATGCGGTTGATGTTGTCGAACAACTTCACGATCCAACCAAACCGAGCACCGAACGTATGGCACCTCCGCGTTCAGCACACGTTCAGTTCGGTGACGTCCTCGACTTCTTGATCCAGCAAGACGGCGAGTTAGTGGATGAGTTCCGGCAGCACGACGAAGTGGTGACAGTGATGGTGATGCTATCTCCGCAGGGCTTCGCCCAAGCACTACGAAAATATGACCGAGGGATGGAACTATGGAGGGGGGCGCCGCACACAGCTAAGACAATGTTGTGTTCTCTTTTGGGGCAGCCCCTCTCCTCTATTTATATATGTGTAGGGGCTTGGAGTAGAAGGAATAGTGCCATGTGAACAGTAACCATGAATAGTACACACGTGAACTTGGACTCCAAAGTCAATCCTATTCCTACTAGGACTCTCCCTTTTTTCCTTCCCTAGCTGCGTGGGCTTTTGAGGACTTGGTGCGCCTGGCCAAATAAAGCCAGGGTGCCTCCCCTTAGCCCATGCCAGCCCTTGGGACGTGGTGGACCCACTTGTGGACTTTCGGACCCCTCCGGAATCCTTCGGAACCTTCTGGAAGCTTCCCGGTACAATACCGAAAAAACTGCACCTTTTTCCGGAACCCAAAATATGACTTCCCATATATAAATCTTTACCTCTCAATCATTCCGAAACTCCTCGTGACATCCGGGATCTCATCCGGGACTTCGAACAACATTCGGTTACCAATTCACATAACTCATATAACACTATATCGTCAACGAACGTTAAGCGTGCGGACCCTACGGGTTCGGGAATGATGTAGACATGACCGAGACGCCTCTCCGGTCAATAACCAATAGCGGAACCTGGATGACCATATTGGTTCCTACATATTCCACGAAGATCTTATCGGTCGAACCACAATGACAACATATGTAATTCCCTTTGTCCGTCGGTATGTTACTTGCCCGAGATTCGATCGTCGGTATCTCCATACCTAGTTCAATCTCGTTACCGGCAAATCTCTTTACTCGTTTCGTAATACATCATCCCATAACTAACTCCTTAGTCACTTTGCTTGCAAGCTTCTTATGATGTGCATTACCGAGAGGGCCCAGAGATACCTCTCTGAAACACGGAGTGACAAATCCCAGTCTCGATCCATGCCAACTCAACGGACACCTTCGGAGATACCTGTAGAGCATCTTTATGATCACCCAGTTACGTTGTGACGTTTGATAGCACACAAGGTATTACTCCGGTATCCGGGAGTTGCATGATCTCATGGTCTGAGGAACATGTATTTGACATTCAAGAAAGCAGTAGCAATAAACAGAACGATTATATTCTAAGCTAACGGATGGGTCTTGTCCATCACATCATTCTCCTAATGATGTGATCCCGTTATCAAATGACAACTCATGTCTATGGTTAGGAAACCTTAACCATCTTTGATCAACGAGCTAGTCTAGTAGAGGCTCACTAGGGACACGGTATTTGTTTATGTATTCACACATGTATTTAAGTTTCCGGTCAATACAATTCTAGCATGAATAATAAACCTTTATCATGAACAAGGAAATATAAAAGAATAACAACTTTATTATTGCCTCTAGGGCATATTTCCATCAGTCTCCCACTTGCACTAGAGTCAATAATCTAGATTACATAGTAATGAATCTAACACCCATGGAGTCTTGGTGCTGATCATGTTTTGCTCGTGGAAGAGGCTTAGTCAATGGGTCTGCCACATTCAGATCCGTGTGTACTTTGCAAATTTCTATGTCTCCATCCTTGACATATTCACGAATGGAGTTGAAGCGTCTCTTGATGTGTTTGGTCTTCTTGTGAAACCTGGGCTCCTTGGCTATGGCAATTGCTCCAGTGTTGTCACAAAAGATTGTCATTGGACCCGATGCACTAGGTATTACACCTAGATCGGATATGAACTCCTTCATCCCGACTCCTTCATGTGCTGCTTCCAAAGCAGCTATGTATTCCGCTTCACACGTAGATCCCGCCACGACGCTCTGCTTGGAACTGCACCAACTGACAGCTCCACCATTTAATATAAATATGTATCCGGTTTGTGACTTAGAGTCATCCGGATCAGTGTCGAAGCTTGCATCGACGTAACCCTTTACGACGAGCTCTTCGTCACCTCCATAAACGAGAAACATGTCCTTGGTCCTTTTCAGGTACTTCAGGATATTCTTGACCACTGTCCAGTGATCCACTCCTGGATTACTCTGGTACCTCCCTGCCAAACTTATGGCAAGGCACACATCAGGTCTGGTACACAACATGGCATACATAATAGAACCTATGGCTGAGGCATAGGGAATGACTTTCATTTTCTCTATATCTTCTGCCGTGGTCGGGCATTGAGTCTGACTCAACTTCACACCTTGCAAGACAGGCAAGAACCCTTTCTTTGACTAATCCATTTTGAACTTCTTCAAAACTTTGTCAAGGTATGTGCTTTGTGAAAGTCCTATCAAGCGTCTTTATCTATCCCTATAGATCTTGATGCCCAATATATAAGCAGCTTCACCGAGGCCTTTCATTGAAAAATTCTTATTCAAGTATCCCTTTATGCCATCCAGAAATTCTATATCATTTCCAATCAACAATATGTCATCCACATATAATATTAGAAATGCTATAGAGCTCCCACTCACTTTCTTGTAAATACAGGCTTCACCGTAAGTCTGTACAAAACCATATGCTTTGATCACCTCATCAAAGCGTATATTCCAACTCCGAGATGCTTGCACCAGTCCATAGATGGATCACTGGAGCTTGCACACTTTGTTAGCACCCTTAGGATCGACAAAACCTTCTGGTTGCATCATATCCAACTCTTCTTTGAGAAATCCATTAAGGAATGCAGTTTTGACATCCATTTGCCAGATTTCATAATCATAAAATGCGGCAATTGCTAACATGATTCGGACAGACTTAAGCATCGCTACGGGTGAGAAAGTCTCATCGTAGTCAACCCCTTGAACTTGTCGAAAACCTTTCGCGACAAGTCGAGCTTTGTAGACAGTGATATTACCATCAGCATCTGTCTTCCTCTTAAAAATCCATTTATTCTCAATGGCTTGCCGATCATCGGGCAAGTCCACCAAAGTCCACACTTTGTTCTCATACATGGATCCTATCTCAAATTTCATGGCCTCAAGCCATTTGTCGAAATCCGGGCTCATCATAGCTTCTTCATAGTTCGTAGGTTCGCCGTTGTCTAACAACATAACTTCCAGAACAGGATTACCGTACCACTCTGGTGCGGAACGTACTCTGGTCGACCTACGAAGTTCAGTAGTAACTTGATCTGAAGTTTCATGATCTTTATCATTATCTTCCTCTCTTATTGGTGTAGGCATCACGGGAACGGTTTTCTCTGATGAGCTACTTTCCAATTCGAGAGAAGGTACAATTACCTCATCAAGTTCTACTTTCCTCCCACTCACTTCTTTCGAGAGAAACTCCTTCTCTAGAAAGGACTCATTCTTGGCAACAAAGATCTTTCCTTCAGATCTGTGGTAGAAGGTGTACCCAATTGTTTCCTTAGGGTATCCTATGAAGACGCACTTCTCCGCTTTGGGTTCGAGCTTATCAGGTTGAAGCTTTTTCACATAAGCATCGCATCCCCAAACTTTAAGAAACGACAGCTTAGGTTTCTTGCCAAACCATAGTTCATACGGTGTCGTCTCAACGGATTCAGACGGTGCCCTATTTAACGTGAATGCAGCTGTCTCTAATGCATAACCCCAAAACGATAGTGGCAAATCAGTAAGAGACATCATAGAACGCACCATATCCAATAAAGTACGGTTACGACGTTCGGACACACCATTACGCTGTGGTGTTCCAGGTGGTGTGAGTTGTGAAACAATTCCACATTTTCTTAAGTGAAGGCCAAACTCGTAACTCAAATATTCGCCTCCGCGATCAGATCATAGAAACTTTATTTTCTTGTTACGATGATTCTCTACTTCACTCTGAAATTCTTTGAACTTTTCAAATGTTTCAGACTTGTGTTTCATTAAGTAGATATACCCATATCTACTCAAATCATCTGTGAAGGTTAGAAAATAACGATACCCGCCGCGTGCTTCAACATTCATCGGACCGCATACATCGGTATGTATTATTTCCAACAAATTAGTAGCTCGCTCCATTGTTCTGGAGAACGGAGTTTTAGTCATCTTGCCCATGAGGCATGGTTCGCAAGTATCAAATGATTCATAATCAAGAGATTCCAAAAGTCCATCCGCATGGAGTTTCTTCATGCGCTTTACACCAATATGACCTAAATGGCAGTGCCACAAGTATGTTGCACTATCATTATCAACTTTGCATCTTTTGGCATCAATATTATGAATATGTGTATTACTACGATCGAGATTCAACAAGAACAGACCATTCACAAAAGGTGCGTGACCATAAAAGATGTTACTCATATAAATAGAACAACCATTATTCTCTGACTTAAATGAATAACCGTCTCGCAATAAACAAGATCCAGATATAATGTTCATGCTCAATGCTGGCACCAAATAAAAATTATTGAGGTCTAAAACTAATCCCGAAGGTATATGTAGAGGTAGCGTGCCGACGGCGATCACATCAACCTTGGAACCATTCCCGACGCGCATCGTCACCTCGTCCTTAGCCAATCTTCGCTTATTCCGTAGCTCCTGTTTCGAGTTACAAATATGAGCAACCGAACCAGTATCAAATACCCAGGCGCTACTGCGAGCATTAGTAAGGAACACATCATTAACATGTATATCAAATATACCTTTGCTCACTTTGCCATCCTTCTTATCTGCCAAATACTTGGGGCAGTTCCGCTTCCAGTGACCAGTCCCTTTGCAGTAGAAGCACTCAGTTTCAGGCTTGGGTCCAGCTTTGGGTTTCTTCGTGGGAGCGGCAACTTGCTTGCCGTTCTTCTTGAAGTTCCCCTTCTTTCCCTTGCCCTTTTTCTTGAAACTTGTGGTCTTGTTAACCATCAACACTTGATGCTCCTTCTTGATTTCTACCTCCGCCGATTTCAGCATCGCGAAGAGCTCGGGAATTGTCTTCTCCATCCCTTGCATATTATAATTCATCACGAAGCCTTTATAGCTTGGTGGCAGTGACTGAAGAACTCTGTCAATAACACTCTCAACCGAAAGATCAATTCCCAGCTGAGTCAAGTGGTTGTGGTACCCAGACATTCTGAGTATGTGTTCACTGACAGAACTGTTCTCCTCCATCTTACAGCTGAAGAATTTGTTGGAGACTTCATATCTCTCAACCCGGGCATTAGCTTGAAATATCAATTTCTGCTCTTGGAACATCTCATATGCTCCGTGGCGTTCAAAACGCTTTTGTAGTCCCGGTTCTAAGCCGTAGAGCATGGCACACTGAACTATCGAGTAGTCATCAGATCGAGCCTGCCAGGCGTTCACAACGTCTTCAACAGCTCCTGCAGCAGGTCCATCACCTAGCAGTGCATCAAGGACATAATTCTTCTGTGCAACAATGAGGATAATCCTCAAGTTATGGACCCAGTCCGTGTAGTTGCTACCATCATCTTTCAACTTAGCTTTCTCTAGGAACGCATTAAAATTCAACGGAACAGTAGCACGGGCCATTTATCTACAACATAGATATGCAAAGAAACTATCAAGACTAAGTTCATGATAAATTAAGTTCAATTAATCAAATTACTAATGAACTCCCACTTAAATTAACATCCCTCAAGTTAACTAAGTGATACATGATCCAAATCAACTAGCCCATGTCCGATCATCACGTGAGATGGGATAGTCATCAATGGTGAACATCTCCATGTTGATCATATCTACTATATGAATCATGTTAGACCTTTCGGTCTCCAGTGTTCCGAGACCATGTCTGTACATGCTAGGCTCGTCAAGTTTAACCCAAGTATTCTGCTTGTGTAAAACTGGCTTACACCCGTTGTATGTGAACGTAGAATCTATCACACCCGACATCACGAGGTGCTTCGAAACGACGAACTTTTATCTTGAAATTTAGTGAAGGGATCATCTTATAATGCTACCATCGTTCTAAGCAAAATAAGTTGCATAAAGGATAAACATCACATGCAATCAAAATATGTGACATGATATGGCCATCATCATCTTGTGCTTTTGATCTCCATCTCCAAAGCACCGTCATGATCTCCATCGTCACCGGCTTGACACCTTGATCTCCATCGTTGCGTCGTGGTCCTCTCGCCAACTATTGCTTCTACAACTATTGCTAACGCATAGCGATAAAGTAAAGCAATTACATGGCGCTTGCATTTCATACAATAAAGAGACAACCATAAGGCTCCTGCCGGTTGCCGATAAATTACAAAACATGATCATCTCATACAATAACGTATATCACATCATGTCTTGACCATATCACATCACAGCATACCCTGCAAAAACAAGTTAGACGTCCTCTACTTTGTTGTTGCAAGTTTTACGTGGCTGCTACGGGTTTCTAGCAAGAACCGTTCTTACCTACGGAAAAACAACCACAACGGTGAATTATCAAGTTTGCTGTTTTAACCTTCTTCAAGGACCGGCCGTAGTCAAATTCGATTCAACTAAAGTAGGAGAAACAGACACCCGCCAGCCACCTTTATGCAAAACAAGTTGCATGTCTGTCGGTGGAACCGGTCTCATGTACGTGGACATGTAAGGTTGGTCCGGGCCGCTTCATCTTACAATACCGCCGAATCAAAATAAGACATTGGTGGTAAGCAGTATGACGATCACCGCCCACAACTCTTTGTGTTCTACTCGTGCATATCATCTACGCATAGACCTGGCTCATGATGCCACTGTTGGGGAACGTTGCATGGAAAAACAAAAAAATTCTACGCACATGCAAGATCTATCCATGGAGATGCATAGCTATGAGAGGGGGAGTGTGTCTACGTACCCTCGTAGACCGTAAGCGGAAGCGTTAGAACAACGCGGTTGATGTTGTCGAACAACTTCACGATCCAACCGACCAAGCACCGAACGTACGGCACCTCCGCGTTCAGCACACGTTCAGTTCGGTGACGTCCTCGACTTCTTGATCCAGCAAGACGGCGAGGTAGTGGATGAGTTCCGGCAGCACGACGGCGTGGTGACGGTGATGGTGATGCTATCTCCGCAGGGCTTCGCCCAAGCACTACGAAAATATGACCGAGGGACGGAACTGTGGAGGGGGGCGCCGCACACGGCTAAGACAATGTTGTGTTCTCTTTTGGGGCGCCCCCTCTCCTCTATTTATATATGTGTAGGGGCTTGGAGTAGAAGGAATAGTGCCACGTGAACAGTAACCATGAATAGTACACACGTGGACTTGGACTCCAAAGTCCAATCCTATTCCTACTAGGACTCTCCCTTTTTCCTTCCCTAGCTGCGTGGGCTTTCGAGGACTTGGTGCGCCTGGCCCAATAAGGCCAGGGTGCCTCCCCTTAGCCCATGCCAGCCCTTGGGACGTGGTGGACCCACTTGTGGACTTCCGGACCCCTCCAGAATCCTCCGGAACCTTCTGGAAGCTTCCCGGTACAATACCGAAAAAAGTGCACCTTTTTTCGGAACCCAAAATATGACTTCCCATATATAAATCTTTACCTCTCGACCATTCCGAAACTCCTCGTGACGTCCGGGATCTCATCCGGGACTACGAACAACATTCGGTTACCAATTCACATAAATCATATAACACTATATCGTCAACGAACGTTAAGCGTGCGGACCCTACGGGTTCGGGAATGATGTAGACATGACCAAGACACCTCTCCGGTCAATAACCAATAGCGGAACCTAGATGCCCATATTGGTTCCTACATATTCCACGAAGATCTTATCGGTCGAACCGCAATGACAACATATGTAATTCCCTTTGTCCGTCGGTATGTTACTTGCCCGAGATTCGATCGTCGGTATCTCCATACCTAGTTCAATCTCGTTACCGGCAAGTCTCTTTACTCGTTCCGTAATACATCATCCCGTAATTAACTCCTTAGTCACTTTGCTTTCAAGCTTCTTATGATGTGCATTACCGAGAGGGCCCAGAGATACCTCTCCGAAACACGGAGTGACAAATCCCAGTCTCGATCCATGCCAACTTAACGGACACCTTCGGAGATACCTGTAGAGCATCTTTATGATCACCCAGTTACGTTGTGACGTTTGATAGCACACAAGGTATTCCTCCGGTATCCGGGAGTTGCATGATCTCATGGTCTGAGGAACATGTATTTGACATTCAAGAAAGCAGTAGCAATAAACAGAACGATCATATGCTAAGCTAACGGATGGGTCTTGTCCATCACATCATTCTCCTAATGATGTGATCCCGTTATCAAATGACAACTCATGTCTATGGTTAGGAAACCTTAACCATCTTTGATCAACGAGCTAGTCTAGTAGAGGCTCACTAGGGACACGGTATTTGTTTATGTATTCACACGTGTATTTAAGTTTCCGGTCAATACAATTCTAGCATGAATAATAAACCTTTATCATGAACAAGGAAATATAAAATAATAACAACTTTATTATTGCCTCTAGGGCATATTTCCATCAGAATATTGGCATGAAACAATCAAAAAATATAGATACGATGGAGACGTATCAATATCCAAGGTAATGATCATCTTGCCTGGAATCCCGCTTTGAAGAAGAACGTTCATCCAACTCGAGAAGTGTAGTCGAACGAATCCACGCACTCTGTATCGTTACCGAAAGCTATCGAGAAGAAGCAAAACTGGAAAGAAGCAAACGACACGGTAAACAAACATAAAATGTTCATGGCATTATGCACAATCAAGTATGATGCATGTCAAGTTTAAAGATGCATGGCATGGCAAGGTGCAACAACAAATACTACACATTAAGTGAAGCTCAATATGCAACGAGTTGCATATTGACGAAACTCCATATTCAATTATTAAGTTCAATCTCGTTTATGTACTCAACAAGTTTAAATGGTGTTAAACATGGCAAGAGGTGAAGCAGAAGTAAACTACATATCTAGACTTTTTAAATGAGACCGCGACCAACATATAGAATTTCCGAAAAGGCCACATATGCAAATTTCGAATTTACTACTGTTCTGCCCTAAACACAATTTTATAGTTGTTAAACAGGAAAAGTAAGTGCACCATGTTATTCTACATATTTTTCTAGTCCAATTACATATATAGTTTATTTAATTCGGAGCTACGGTTAAATAGTTATGAATTAAACCATTTTAGCAAGTTATTAGTGCAAACTATATGCAAACAGCAATTTAAACATTTTTAACATGTGTGAGAGTTGCATATTATGAATCTACATGAAATTCTAAGCAAGTTTCATATATAATTTGTTTTAATCCGATGCACGGGTGAGAAGTTATTATATGCATGAAGTATGAGGGCTTTTCCATAAAACTACAGTCCCTGGATTAAAGATAAATTCGCCCAGAGGGAACAAACATATCACGGGCCGAATCTGAGTCTAAGCAGGCCAGGGAGCAGTGAGCGTGAGTTACAAAATGGCGCACAGGGCGTCAAATTGTGAAGAGCGCTCACATTGGGTGGGTTCGGTGTTGGGTCGGCAGTGGGTGAGTTGGGCCTTGGTGGTTGCAGCCTGCAGCAGGAGCTGCTGGGCCTGGCGTGGCTGCGGTCATGGGTCGGGGACGAGGTGGAGGCGATGGGCCTTGGGGCGGCGGAGCTGGGCCTTGGCATGGCAAGCGTGGCTGCCCGAGCGAGTGGGAACGTAGGTGGCGGGCGCGCTGGTTCGGGTGGTCGCTGGAGGAGCTCGTCGGGTGGATCGGGAGCTCCTCTCCCAATCAGGCGTGGAGGAGGGAGCATGAGCGTGCTTGGGCTGGGAGCAGAGGAGGAGCTCGGGGTCGAGGGCGTTGCACGGGGGCGCGTAGAGGAAGGAGGAGGCGCTCGGGCAAGCGTCTCCTTGCGGCTACGGGAGCGAGGAGGTGGGGGGCTGTGGATGGATTGGATCAGGGGATCTCGAGGAAGGCGGCTACGTGGTTGGTCCGGTGGAGAAAACGAAGAGCGGCGGCGCACAGAAATATTTGGGGATGTTGGTCAAGGGTTCTACCCCAAATAGGGATGATAGACTACTCATATAAATAAGGAATTCCTTCTTTTCCGGGAGCCCATTCGGAAAAACTCCAAAGTTAAGTGTGCTCAGCTTGGAGCAATTTCAGGATGGGTGACCGACTGGGAAGTTATTCCTAGGTGCGCATGAGTGAGGACAAAGTGTGCAGGAAAGACTAGTGTTGATCTGTGGGGCCAGTATAGATTCCGCCAGGCGTAACGGCCAGTAACCGGCGGGTGTGTCCGGGGCGTTACAAGTTGGTATCAGAGCTGACCCTCGTGGTTACACGGATGTTTGCGGGTCAGGTGCGCAGTCATGTTGTGCATGACGTTTGTGGCCCGTCGTGGCACACGGCATGGCACATGTGCCGGACTGGACGCACAAACATGTGCCAAGAGGGAACGTTCCTATGGCCCGACGAGGACGTCGGTTCCTTTGAGTGGGGGTGTATGTGATAGCTTGGCTTAATAGGGATGATAGACTACTCATATAAATAAGGAATTCTTTCTTTTTCGGGAGCCCATTCAAAAAGAACTACAAAGTTAAGCACGCTCGGCTTGGAGCAATTTCAGGATGGATGACCGACTGGGAAGTTGTTCTCAGGTGCGCATGAGTGAGGACAAAGTGTGGAGGAAAGACTAGTGTTGATCTGTGGGGCCAGTCTAGATCCCGCCAGGCATAACGGCCAGTAACCGGTGGGTGTGTCCGGGGCGTTACATAGATGCAGTTGGATTAACAGTCTACATATCATGGACGTAATGCCTATGTGAGATTATACCATGAATGATCATAGTCATAAATATAAATATTGCAATTTAATCGCTGCCCAGCTGTAATTTGTTCACCACGCCATATTTATCTGCTTGGAGAGATGGCAATAGTGAACCTATGGCCCCGGGGGTCTATTTTCCTTTACTGAAAACATCACCAAAAAATACTTTACTTTGCTGTACCATTTTATTTATTTTACCTATCTATCAATTCCTACCATACCGTGCAATTTACTCTTGTAACTAGCAGAACAAGAAGCTGGACAACCTTCTTGAAGCGTTGGGGGCAAGTTTGTTTTGTGTTTTGTGTGCAGGTACCGAAGACCTTGTTTGCTGGAAAAACTCCTATTAGTTCGATAAACCTTGGTTCTCAAACTGAGGGCAATACTTATTGCTAGGTTACTTCACCCTTACACTTCGGGGTTACCCAACCACTCTTACGAGAGAGCAAGCAGGATGGCGCAGCCTCACCAATGGCTCTGGATGCAGAAGAAGAAGCCTCATTCGTCAAACCTATGTTCGTGGGTCCACCACCAACCGTGCTACTGGAGCCCGCAGACGCTAGCGTGAACGAGCTCTCCTCGCAACCTTTATTTAGCGGGAACATCGCCGGTCCCACCGAGCTCACTAGTCCTGATGAAGGTCCTCCCGCGGCCTCCGCGGGATTCAACTCAAACACAGGTGATTCCCAGTATGGAAGAAGGATCACAGAGGAGGAAGAGCCTGTGGCGGACGGCGGTTTGCCAGTTTCTTCGTCGACCGTGGC
The DNA here is from genome assembly GCA_039707655.1 of Elymus sibiricus. Lineage (NCBI taxonomy): Eukaryota > Viridiplantae > Streptophyta > Magnoliopsida > Poales > Poaceae > Elymus > Elymus sibiricus. The sequence continues at coordinate 23,396,447 of CM077664.1, forward strand.
GATCTGCGTTCAAAATGACGCAGCAGCATCATAGCCCACGAAGAAAGGACAAATAAGTAAGACAGCGAGAAGGGGCATACCTGGACATTGGCTTTCGAGCCCCAACCTTGTGCCATTGCCACGGGATCACGGGATGGATAGCAATAAGGCCCTGCGACTTCACCACCTCGGCGGGTGGCACCGGTGGGTCCACTTCAGCATCCTTTTGGGCCTCCGTCGCATCCTCCCAGGACTCCGGCGTGCCAAGGCATTGCGTCGACAGACCCACCATGGGCTTCTGTCGGGCCTCTGGTGTTCCCACAAATCGCACCGGCGGGCCTCCCGCAATCCCCTTTCGGGGTCCCACCTTACCTGCAGACCGAGTGGCTGGGCCCGCCGACGATGCCCTTCGGAGCCTCACGTCCCTCGCCGACGACGAGGCAGCGGCTTTCTCCACCGACCTCTCTCAAGGCCTATTCGAAGCCGGCGTGGCTTGGGCCTGAACTTGGCTCACAGACGCGACCCGAACAGGTGGTTGCGGCTGCGGCAAGCCCGCTAGCGCCGCCGAGGCTGCACGACAAGGCTGAGGGGGCTCTGAGATAAAGGCCTTGAAGGTCTGCGCGAAGCAAAAAAGGCATGTCAGCTAATACCACCGATGGAAGGGTTCAGGTGCAAAAGCGCGAATGTTGCACTGGCCTCCTTTGGACGCTTTCCCCAGTGATACGGCTCTATCGTGACCTCCAGAAAAATCTCGTCCATGGGGACTCCGGTCACAAAATGCATATGTGACTTCAGCTCGGATTTTGAGATCTCCCGGCGGTGGAGACGGCGGGGGTCATTCTGGCCTCTGTAGTCATACATTGGATGCTCCCGCCACGCCAGCGGCTGGGTGTTTCTCTCTCTATCCGCGTCTTCAAGATCTGCATGCCCGAGAGCCCATCGTCCTGGAGCTGAAGGACCACCTCCACCAACTTGGTAGTGTCCATAGAAAGCTCGGTCACCGAGCCCCATGAAGACAGCTCCTGTGGAGGCTCGTTGGAGAAAATAGGCAAGCCTGCCTCCGTGTGAGTCTTCGGAAGGTCGGGGCCGTAAAACCAATCTTGCTGCCACGGTTCTTTCATCTACGGAGTTGGGAGTTCAAAGTACCCAGAGCCCGGACGAGGCTGGATGATCGCCCCGCCGTAGGCTGGAATCTTCCCGTTCTCTTTGTGTGGCCTCATCTCGAAGAAGTAACGCCAGAGGCCCAAGTGTGGAGCCATCCCAAGGAAGCACTCACACAGCGTGATGAAGCAGTCAAGATGCAGGATGCCGTTCGGAGTAAGATGATGGAGTTGGCATCCATAAAAAGTCAAGATCCCTCAAACAAAGATGTTCAATGGAAGCGACAGGCCACGACAAATAAAAAGGTGTGCACGACCAGGTTCCAAGGAAGAGGATATGGCGCCCTGTCCGTTAGCTACGCAACAAGCCATGACAAGGTGTTCCCCTTGGGCAGGAACCCCTAGGCAACAAAGCCCTCCAGATGCTTGAAACTGGCCGTGGAAGGCCTCCAGCTTCCCGGTCCCTCGGGTGGAGCAGGCGCCCTGGCCGATGGAGGCGGCGGCGAAACCGAAGATTCCTTCGCCACGGCGCCCTGCGACCGGGTACGTCATCTCTCTCGTCCTACATCGACTTCCTGGACCAATGTTCTTCCGTCGCAATATCTAGCAGATTTCAGAGGAATCAGGGAAGAGAGGGTGCGCGCTTTGTGTTTACCCCCCACCCCCTCCCCCGATTTATAAAGACTCGGGCGGAAGCAGAACGGCGGCACGGCTCTCGGAGATTATGTCGAAGTCGGCGGTGAAGCGTGGAACGTTAGTGTGAGAAGCGGGTGCAAAACCGCCGCTACGGCTCGGTTTGGGCCTTGGCCTGCTACCAAGGGCCCCTCTCCTTTGGCCCAACCAAGGACGACACCCCGGTCTACTCCGGGTGCAAACATGGCTCTGGAGGCCGTCGGAGCAGAGGAGGCCGCGCCGGCACGTAGGCCCGAAGACTTTCCTGAGGCCCGCCGAGGCGAAAGACCGTGAACCCAGGGCTGCAAAGCCCCGAATGACCCTGGAGCCCCCATTGTCCGTCCTCCATCAGCAAAGACGGCGTCCCCGAGACCTCACGATGGGTAGGCCCGAAGGATCCTTCAAGGCCGAGCTCCCGAAGGACAAGCCTGGTGACCAACAAGAAGACAAGGAGCCCGCCTGGGTTCTCAACCAACTCCAACTCCAGACACGCTCGGGGGCTACTGACGGTGTAATACGCCGGGGTGGCTTCTCGAAGGGGAGCCCGACAGCAGGCCTACCACGGGGCCTAGAAGGCCCACCAAGGATCTGGCGACAGGAAGGAGCCCGGAGAATCGGATAAGCATCCAGAGACCATCTTGGCCCCCAAGTCTATACGGCGGCGGCCAAGATCATATCTACGTCATGTAAAATCCTAGCCCCATCGTCTATATAAGGTGGGGCTAAGGGGGCTCTCATCCCCATCTACATCCGTAGAACTAGACTCTCGGTAGCAAACACATCTCCCCATTATACTCCTGCGCCCGAGATATCCCACCATGAATACAAACACAAAGTAGGACGTAGGGTATTACACCTTCTCGGAGGCCCGAACCTGGGTAAAGTCTTCCCGCGGCTTCCGGTCTGGTACTTCCGGCCACGTTCGCTACCCTACCGAGGGTACTGACGAGTTTATGCACCGTTAGGCGTCAATAAGGTTCAGGTCCTAGCCCAACACTTCGTGCATCTGAGGAGCCCACTTCAACACAAGGGGTAGGGGGGTGGAGCCCCCCCTATTATGACTAAAAGTATTGCATTTATCAAACCAATTGAAAATGGAATGATGTGTTCCCCTGGTACTTCCGTATTGCAAAACATATACTCCCTCCGTTCCTAAATATATGTCTTTTTAGAGATTCCAATGCGGACTACATACGGAGCAAAATGAGTGAATCTACATTTTAAAATATATCTATATACATCCGTATGTAGTTCATATTGGAATCTCTAAAAAGACTTATATTTAGGAACGGATGGAGTACAACTATAATAATTCAATATTAGCGCTACACTTAGGACTAATAAACATTATAGTGTTATATCACCTCAACGTAAGGGGTAGGGGGCGGATGCCCTCTCCCATGTTAATACTAAAAATATTGTATTTATCGAACGAGTCCCCTGTTCTTGAAGGCGGACATGTGCATGTTCTCACATCTGAGGGCGAGCATGGACATGACCCGTCCCGTCGGGTCTGTGAGATCGACTTTTTATTCTTCCATTCCACCAATGAATCTAGGTCATGAGGAATAGGGGAAAAAGAAAGAACAACATAACAAAGAGAGTGGTATTTATTTTATTCATTCATCCACCAATCAACGCAGCGGGTGGGTGGGGGGAGAGAGTGGCTGGCGTGGTGTAGCGCGGCGCAGCGGCGGTCAGGCGTGTGGCGACCATGAGCAGCCCGTGCCCTGCAGAATCAGGACGACGAAGGATAGGACCTCCTCCGCCATTTCGACGGGCTTCAGTCCGGCGGGCGTGCGGACGCGCAGCGGTCCGGCCAGGAGCTGCTTGGCCTCGTCGTTGTTCACCCAGCTTTCGCGGGTCCGTCCGTGCTAGACCCAGGACAGCATGGCATAGCTTATTCGCGGCCAATTCACGGTGAGCACCGGGAGGTTCCCCGGGATCCGCTGCAGGTAGCCGGCGCCGTCCATCCGATCGGCGACGGCCTCGCGTATCTCAGGGAAATTCTCCGACTCTCGCGCTTAATTTCCTCCATCACCTTCTCTTTGTTGGTCTGGCCTCGTTTTGGGATGACTAGCTTGCGAGAGAGAAGGAGACGGTTGCACCACCCCCACAAACACAAATGAGTGAGGGAGGCGTCAATAAGGTTCACGTCCTAGCTTAACATTTCGTGCATCCTAGGAGCCCACTTCAACACAAGGGGTAGGGGGCGGAGCCCCCCCCCCCCCCCCCCCCCCCCCCTCTTCCGACTAAAAGTATTGCATTTATCAAACCAATTAAAAATGGAATGATGTGTTCCGCTGGTACTTCCGTATTGCGAAACATATACAACTATAATAATTCAATATTGACGCTACACTTAGGACTAATAAACATTATTGTGTTAAACATTATTGTGTTATATCACCTCAATGTAAGGGGTAGGGGGGCGGATGCCCTCTCCCATGTTAATACTAAAAATATTGTATTGATCGAACCAATCCCCTGTTCTTGAAGGCTGACATGTACATGTTCTCGCATCTGAGGGCGAGCATGGCCAAGACCTACCCGTCGGGTCCGTGAGATCAACTTTTTATACCTCCATTCCACCAATCAATCTAGGTCACGAGGAACAGGGAAAAAGGAAAGAACAACATAACAAAGAGAGTGATATTTATTTTATTCATTCATCCGCAAATCAACGCAGCGCGTGGGTGGGAGGAGAGAGTGGCTGGAGAGATTGGCGGCGTGGCGCGGCGCAGAGGTCAGGCGCGCGGCATCCATGTGCAGTGCGTGCGTGTAGGATGGGCCCGACAAGGGAGAGGGCCTTCTCCGCCGTGTCGATGGGCGGGCATGTTGACGGTCACCGGACCGCCCCGTATCTCCTTGGCCTCTTCGTTGCGCCGCCGGCTTTTGTCGGTCCGTTCGTGGTGGAGGGAGAGGGCCTTCTCCGCTGTGTAGCAATTACTGTACAAGCCTGCTACAGTATGTGAATACGGCCCGAGGAGGCCTGCTGGGCTGGCTCCGCCCCTGGTCAGTGACGCCAATCCCATCGGCGACGGCCTCACGTATCTTGGGGAACCTCTCCAACTCCCGTGCTTAATTTGATCCATCACCTTCTTTTGGTTGGTCGGGTGTGGTTCAGGGATAACTTGCTTGTGAGAGAGAAGGAGACGGTTGCACCACCCCCACAAACACAAATGAGCGAGGGAGGCTTCAAGTTCAATTTGGATTTGATTCTAGCGCTTAATTTGTACCATGCATGCATCGTGTACTAGCACTTTGTTAGTAACAACAACTCCAACAGGTCCGCCATCCGTAAAAAAACTGCTGTTTACGGGAAGTTGGGGCAAAAAACCCACTCCAACAGTTCTGTAAACCATCCATAACTTTAGGGGATCCTGTAAACTAGGCCCTTTCTTCCTGCAGGTTTATGGGAAGATGATCTCCCCGTATAATTTTGGCGGGCTAGAAACCGTCTGAAACTTTACCGCGCGCCCCGTCGGAACGCCGCCTCCCCACCGGAACCTCGCCAGAACGCTGCCACCTCCGCCGTCGAAACGCCGCCGTTGTGCCGCCATGCCAAAACGACGCCGCGCCGCCACCCTTCGCCGCCCGGCGCCACGCCCGCCCCGCCGACATGCCGCTGCCCGGCGCCACACCGCGCTGCCGCCCACACCGCCCCTCGCCGGCGGCCGTCCTGCGCCCACGCCGCCGCCCGCCGCCATGCAGCCTCGCGCCACCCTCGCCGGCGGCCGTCATGCGTATCACTGACTGGCAGATCCTATGCCATTATCTATTTTTGTTTAATTAAAAGTATAAAATAAAAAAGTATTTAGAGGAAGAAGTTTACGGAACCGGCAAAAATAGCTCTCGGACAACTTCCTCTAAATTTTATGGTAATCCCGTAGAACCGGTTTTACAAAGAAGTTTTTTAAAAATCAATTGGAGTTGCTCTAAGTAGTACCCCACTCAATGGCGTGATAGACGGCCTTTGCTGCCCTCTTTCTAATCCGATCGATCCGGTCTAGCTTAGCTTCCTCGCAGCATACATGCATGGATCAATCACGAGTGCAGCTCCTCCTGATCTTGACCCTGGCCGTGCCAACTCCAACGAGCCAACCGGCCACAGGAACAGGGCTCCAGGTTTCTAGAACCGCACAACACGTGTTTTTTGAGATTCCTCTTGATCTGAGTACAGCCGTAGTATATGAACTTACACACCAAACTCACACCACACTCACACACGCATATCCCTAGTGTGCAAGCTAAGACAGCACAACTATACTAACTCACGCAGCCTAGAGAACTCCAGAGCCTAGGACTCTGTGGCAGTGTCCCACTGCACTACCTCTTACAGAGCGCGTGGGGAAGCACCAACTTTATTGGTACTGTTCATAGCGACCAGTACCGCACGTACTGTTCCTAATGAACAGTGCCGCGAGGTGAGACCGAACCGAAATTCGTCCCTTAGGGATCGATCCCGGGCGGATGGGGTGCTCCACGGCAGCCCTCACCACTGCGCTAGTGCGCAGGCCTCCACAACACGTGTTAATCTCTACAATCCCTAGTGACTGACTTGGACCCTTGGTGGAAAGCATCATTGAAAGTCCTCCTTGGTGTACTGGAGAGCTTGTAATCCCTGCCGACTAGCACATAGTTTTCATGAAAATAGTGCCAGCCTTGTATTAGGCTGCCCGTAGTGGGAGTATCATGCATGTCAACTAGTCAATTTTGATGAGGTGACATAAAATTAAATGAAGAAAGAGAGGGTTGAGTATCATATCATGATACCGTATCATAATAAATGATATGTTACTATATGTCATGCATGACAATAAATAACGTCATATAAAATACTAATATATGATACTATGCATTACAGAGGTAGTATTATACACTAGTATCATATGCATGATACTAACTTATGATACTACCCACTACGAGCTGAGATAGTGGTATTGGGCCACTGCTGTCCTAATCTGGATTTGATTGGTCCCAAATGGATCGTAGTGACAGGTCAGCTCAACAACCTGTTCCAATCTATATATGCATCCTCTTCTTCCTATTTCGAATAGCAGAGCAGAGCACATCCACACTCTTCTCCATGCATCCCCTCTGCATATTATTACTTGTGCTTCGCCTCTTGCCCACATCTTGCTGCTCCTTGTCTGCACCCGCAGATGATACTCTCATGGCGGGCCGAGTGCTCACCGTCAGCGATAAGCTCGTCTCAAGAAAAGGCAATTTTGCGCTCGGCTTCTTCTAGCCAGCAGTAAGCACCATCAGTAAGTCGTCCCATAACAGTTGGTACCTAGGTATATGGTTCAATAAGATTCCGGTTTTCACTACTGTGTGGGTTGCTAATAGGGAGGAGCCCATCACGCACCCCAACATTAACTCAACACAGCTCAGGACCTCAAGTGACGGCAATCTTGTCATTGTCATAAAACGTGTTGATGCTGGCACTGAGGCCCTGTTTGTTTCGGATTCTGGGACCAGATTCAGCTTTGCCAGTGAAGCCGAATCTGGAATCTGAAACAAACAGCTATTTGGAATCAGCTTTGCCAGTGAAGCTGAATCTGGATTTGGGCCATTTTTAGTGCAATTTCGTGAAGCACCTCAAAGTGTACTTCGGTGGCGAAGCTGATTCCCAGAATCAGCTTCGGCACTGAAGCGAATCCACAGGTGATTAAAATCCAAGCGAAGCTGAAACAAACAGGGCCTGAATCCCTTGTTTGGTCCACTCGCATGGTCAATAAGACATAAACTAGCAGCATAAACACCACCACCACTAGTGCTGCCGTTCTCTTGAACACTGGAAACCTTGCCGTCAAAGTCACAGATAGCCCATCATCTGACCTACTGTTGTGGCAGAGCTTTGATTACCCAGCTGATGTTGTGCTTCCTGGATCCAAGCTTGGCTGGAACAAGATTATCGGGTTTTTTTTTAACACCAGAAGGGCCTCGAAGGGCCCAGCATTATATTATTATAGCAAAGAGCCAGTACAAATTACAAGAAGAACCAGCTAAAACATAAGAAGTACAACCACGCCCCTGGCTTTTTGCAAGAAGGACCTCGCTCTGGATGTAAGAAACGCGATCGAGTCCAAGACTACTTCTGCTTGAATTGAACCTTTCCGCCGCCGGGGACGAACCACTTGGCATGGTAAAGTCCCCATGGCTGAAGATGCAGGCCAAGGCCCTCGAGCAGATGCAGCAACTGCCTCCCCTATGGCACACAAGCCGGGAGGAAAGAGGTGGTCGCCTTTCGACCAGAAAAGTCACCGATGGGAACGGCGAGGCAGGCCATCGACCGCCATCCTCACACCCAGAAGACATGGGAATAAGCAGGCGCCATCGCCCGTCGTCCAGCATCGATGAGAGTTTGCTCAACTCCAATCGCCCCACAGCAGAGCTGCATCTTCTCTCCTTTCTTTGTCCATCACCTTGATGGTTGCCGAAACAGAGAGGAAGATGAGATCGAACATGCAGCACAGAGACCAGGTATACCTCAGGATCCTCCAGATCAGGGCGGCGATCTGGCTTGTCCGCGAGCTTATTGGTGGAGCTCCGGCTAGATCCGCCACCAGCCACTAATTTCCACCATGGAAACCTGTAGGAAGGAGGGGTAGCCGGGCACCAGACGCCGCCCGCAGGCACCGGCGAGAAACTCCAAAACGGCATATAGCCGAAGACCCTAAAAACTACAGCTATATAAGCGGACACACCCTCCTTCCTTTCCCGCTCTGGCCGGCATCGCCGACGGAGGAGAGAGGAAGGAGGGGGCCGAATCACGGCACCGGGCCGAACCTCCGAGACGATGCTACAGTCGAGAAAAAGGGCCTCATTGATCTGGGTCTTGGCTCATACAGCCTTGGACAAGACACAACCGACCTCGCCATCCTCGAGCATCTCAAAAATCCTGCTGTAGTGTATTGGTATTGGGCATCCTCCAAAACATTGTCAATGAGTATTATACCAATGCTCAAGATGATTCTAGATATGGATCCACGGACCAGAGGCTTGATTAACCCAACATATGTTGAAATTGACCAAGAGGACTACTACATGTACACTTCGCCGGATGAATCACCATCTTCCACATTTGTCTCACTAGATATCTCTGGTCTGATAAAGGTGAATGTGTGGTCACAATCCAACCAGTCTTGGCAAACCATATATACTGAGCCTACTCATCCCTGCCTTCCTGCTGCTACTTGCGGACCTTTCATAGTCTGCAGTGGCAATCCACATCCATCCTGTGAATGCATGCAGAACTTCTCTCAGAAGTCACCGCGGGATTGGGAGTTTGAGGATCGAACAGGAGGATGCATCAGAAATACACCGTTACATTGTACTAGTGACAAAAACATCACAAGTTCAACGGACATGTTCCAGCCCATTTCTCAAGTTACATTGCCCTACAACCCACAAAGCATAGTTGTTGCTCCCACTCAGAGCCAATGCGAAGAAGCTTGTCTCAGAACCTGCTCCTGCACTGCTTATTCCTATAACACTAGCAGATGCTCTGTATGGAATGGGGAATTGCTCAGTGTGAGTCTGGATGATGGCGTTGTTTACACTTCTAAAGATTTTCTTTATCTCTGTCTTGCTACCAAAGATTTTTTGCCAAGTTTGAGAAAAACCAAAAGAAAACCAAATGTTGGATTTGTTACTGCCGCAAGCATTACTGGTTTTGGGTTACTCATGTTCATGTTGTTGTTACTGATTTGGAGGATCAAATTCAAGTGGTGTGGTTTCCTGCCGATATACTACGGCAATCAAGGTAGTGCTGGTGGAATTATAGCCTTTAGATACACTGATTCAGTTCGTGCTACTAAAAACTTCTCGGAAAAGCTGGGAGGAGGGGTTTTTGGTTCAGTATACAAGGGAGTGTTAAGTGACTCAAAGACTACCATAGCAGTCAAAAGGCTTGATGGTGCCCATCAAGGAGAGAAGCAGTTCAGGGCCGAGGTGAGCTCAATTCGACTGATCCAACATATCAACCTACTCAAATTGATTGGTTTCTGTTGCGAAGGTGGTCACAGGTTACTTGTGTATCGCCTCCGGAGCTCCTCGTGTCTTCGGTATCGCCTCTGGTCTGCGCATGAACATTGCCAAATGCACCGCTACCCCAATTCGCTGCGAGGAGGAGCACGTCGACATCATCCGCAGCGAGCTCGTGTGCCCCGTCTCGGCATTTCCGGTGCAATATCTTGGCCTCCCCCCTCGATCCGCAAGCTAAACTCTTCATCGTTGACCCACTCGTGGACAAGCTTGCCAAGAAGCTCTCGACTTGGCATGCCTCCATGCTCTCCCTTGGCGATCGTCTCTCCCTGGTTCGCCACGTGTTATGCAACATCCCCAGATCACCATCGCCCTCAACAAATCGACTTTGGCTCGAGTCAACCAAGTGATCAGAGGCTTCCTTTGGGCTAGTCTTAAGGACGCGTGCGGCGGGCAATGCAAGGTCAACTGGTCGTGTGTCTGCCGCCCTGTCCAGCTTGGAGGTCTTGGCGTCCGCGAACTCCACCGTGCGGGCATCTCACTCCGCGCCAGATGGATTTGGCTTCAGCGCACGGACGGTGAGCGCCCCTGGACTCACCTTCCTCTGCCGCACGACCCGGACGCGTTGGCGATCGTGCGCGCCTCCGCACGATTGGACGCGTTGGCGGACGGCTCGTCTTGCCATTTCTGGATGGACCACTGGCTAGATGGTTAATGCATCGCCGACATCGCGCCCCTGATCTTCAGCATGATCCCCCGCAGGTGCTGCAAGTATCGTATGGTTCAAGAGGGGTTGTGCCAGCACGCTTGGGTTCGCGACATCTCGGGCTCGCTGGGGCCTATGGCCATGGTTCAGTACATTAACCTCTGGCGGCATCTTCGTCACACAACTCTCTCCCCGACACCTGATCGCCTAACCTGGCGATGGACAGAGTCTGGAGTCTACACCGCTGCTTCCTGCTGTACCGCCACGTTCCATGGTTCGTTGGAGGACCCCAACTGGCGCCTTACCTGGAGAACTAGGGCCCCGCTACGCATCAAGATCTTCATGTGGCTTGCCCTGCTTGACCGATGCTGGACCGCCTCGCGCCTCGCCAGGCATGGCCTCCCACACGCGCCCCATTGTCTATTCTATGACCAGGAGCCCAAGAGCATGCGCCACTTGCTGGTTGGCTGCTCCTTCTCTTGGCAGTTGTGCCATGAGCTCCTCTCGTGGTGCCGATCCACCACGCCCGCACCGACACTAGATGACCAGTTCCTAGATTGGTGGCGCCGCTCTTGCGCCTCCGCGCCTGCACCTGCCCGCAAGGGGCTCTCCTCACTGCTGCTCCTTGGCGCGTGGCTGCTCTGGAAGCACCGGAACGGCATCATCTTTGATGGTGAGGTACCCTCCCTGCGTCGTCTGCTTGACCTTGTCACCAGCGAAGCCCGACTTTGGGCTGCTGCTGGCAACCGTGGCTTGGCCAACTTGTTGCCTGAGTAATCCCCATGAGGCATCTTCTCTCCCCTACCCTCTTGGTGTAACCCCCCCTGTACTCTCTCTCCCATCGGCCTTTTCCTTTTGGGCTAGCGATGGGCAACTTGTATTCATGTCTTCTATCAATGAAAGATACGCAAGCTCTTGCGTATTCGCGAAGGTTACTTGTGTATGAACACATGTTAAATAGGTCTCTCGATGGTCATCTATTTAAGAAGATAAATGATGCTGCTGCTGTCCTAAATTGGAATACTAGATATCAAATAGCCCTAGGAGTTGCCAAAGGATTGTCCTACTTGCATCAGAGTTGTCACAAATGCATCATACATTGTGACATTAAGCCAGGAAACATACTATTGGATGCATCTTTTGCTCCCAAAGTTGAGGACTTTGGGTTGGCGGCATTTGTGGGAAGGGATTTTAGCCGAGCTTTGACTACGATCAGGGGAACTACAGGTTATCTTGCCCCAGAGTGGCTTAGAGGAGTTGCAATCACACCGAAGATCGACGTTTACAGCTTCGGCATGGTACTGCTGGAAATCGTATCAGGAAGGAGGAATTCCTCACTTGAAACATCATACAACACTAGCAGCAGCAGCACTAGTTACCAGAATGTTGAATATTTCCCTGTGCAAGCCATCAGCAAGCTTCATGGCGGAGATGTGAAGAGTTCGGTGGATCCACAGTTGCATGGCGACTTCAATTTGGAAGAGGCTGAAAGAGTTTGCAAAGTTGCGTGCCGGTGCATCCAAGATAATGAGTTTGATCGGTCGACTATGGGTGAAGTGGTCCGAGTTCTCGAGGGTCTACAGAAGATTGATATTCCCTCCATGCTAAGACTACTTGCAGCTCTAACAGAACAATCTGATGATGTTGCAACTTCAGTGTAATAATAATAATAGTTTATATAGAGTATTCCGCTTTGTTTCAGAAATCTTTTTAAGTTGTAATGTGAAGCAGAAGGAATAAAGGGAGGCAAGCTTGCGGTCTCCAAATCGTCTGAGAATTTACATTTATTTATGGTAAGCAAGAAAAGTTGTGTTGATGGGATAGTTGATACATATATGTGCGTGTGTGCCCAATACTTATAGCATTCTTAGATATGTGTCACTTGTATGCTGTTTATTCACAACCGCCGAGACGCCAATATTTGACGGTGTATGTATTACAAAATAACTCTCTATGATGGAATAAACACAAACATCCAGAATTCGGGCAAGGTCATCAAATAGACACCAGGAACAAAAGATGCATCTTCTCAGACAACTTGGCTAACGTTCTCCAGAACCAATATTACATCAGGAAAACTCAATTTCCTTTTTATACCAACAAGGCAGACAAAAGGTAGAAAGTTGCTATTACATTTCTTCAGGTCTTACTTTACTTGATGATGACTCGATTAGCCCTAGTTACTGCTTCCATGCATCTCAGCATTGCCTCCAGTGAACTGAGTTATGCAGTCTGAAATCCTGGCCCATTTACTGCTGCTTACAGTCCAGTGGATGTAAGGATGGCTGATTTGCCAGTCAGTTTCGCCAGCATGACAGTCAGCAACATCCCAGCCACAACTCCAGTGACTCTTCGTTGCAGGGAGAGAAAGATAAAGAGAGCATGTCTGCGAAATTCCGAAATGCCTGAGTCATTGAAGCTGTGCAAAAGTATGTCCGCCTAGTTGCAGCTATAACGTTTTCTGTGATAGCATGGACTATGGGCGAAGTGGAAAACAGTGAGCTCAGTCGACCGGCGATGACTAAAGTGGGATGAGTTCTCGAGGGTCTACAAGAGATTGATATGCTCCGATGACAAGACTAGTCGCAGCTCTAAGAGAATAATCCGATGTTGCAACTTCAATGTAATAACAACTCGTAGTCCGTCGATGTTACCAATTCTTGTTGGGTAGAACTGCATATATACATCAAGCAAGAAAACTTTGTGATCATCTTACATATGAAACGCACAACTAGAGTTTGGGTTGCTCCAACTGGAAGTGTTGGAGTAGCCGGGAAAGAGATCAAAATACTCCGCTTCACGGAAAAAAGGAGATCAATGCTCCATTGCTTCCAAACAAGCTACCTCATTCAACATTCCAGCTTGATACATAATACATGCACTGTACAACAATGGTTGAACGAAATTTGTTTCGTTCCAGACCATGTCAATCAGAAGTGCTCGATCCTTTTGGAGACTAAAAGTGGGTTCCAGCGTGTTGTATTCTGGGCTGCCTTGTCCATCTCCAAGGTTTTGCATACCCGTATTTCAAACGAAGCTGCCCATCATACCTGCGGTTCTGACTGTAAGAACAGCCACAGGGTCAGTCCGACACCGACCACTCTGACCGCGAAAGAAGAGAATATAGAATGTGTAGATGCCACGTCGGAAACTTTGCTGGCTCATGCAAACCACTGGACCCTTTGGTTCCTGAAAGAAGAACATGAGTTCTAATATAGTTAGTTGGCACAGGACAGATCCCTGTGCAATGTGTAGATATTTTGCAGTAGGGATGCATGTTACAGATGATAGCACAAAATGCGCTATGCCAGAAATCAAAAGGAATCATGATACATGTCCATCTTGAAGAGAGAGAATATGATGAATGGAGTTGGGTACAGGGAAACTACTTCAGACACCAACTTACTACAAAAGCTGAGCTCGAGTCTCAGATACACGGTTTAGAACAAACAAAATAGTACTCCCTCCGATCCATAATAAGTCTCGTGGTTTTAGTTCAAATTTGAACTAAAACCACGACACTTATTATGGATCGGAGGGAGTAGTTCTTTATAACATCTTATCAATGGAGAATTTTTTTTTTAGAACTGACATTATTGAAGTTGAATCTATTGATGGACGTCAATATAACCACCGTGTCTCATCAATTTGGTTGAACACAATAACTTCAAATGCCACAGAAGAGGTCCTTAGTAAACCAGCATGCTTTCAGTTTCAAATAAATGTGGGTAAAAAGAATCATATCCACACCTGACATTGTAGTCTCAATCTTCAACGAAGTAAACAAGTGCAGCATAGAAACTGTCATGGAAGTAAACCGAGTAGCTTCTTTGTCACACTTTTGAGTGGAAGAATCAGCACCGTAGTGAATTGATATTGATCTCTCCTGTTAGTTATCGGGAAAAAATAAGAACGAGAAATTGAGGGTGACAAATAAATAATAAGAGAAGAAAGAACATTTGATAATGATCATTGGAAATTATTAAGCACATATTCAAGAAAGTTGAAGATAATTTTTGTTTTCCCCTGAATAAGAATCCAACTCCAACCTTCTTACATTGTTGTGTTTGCGTCCGGAGCAGCTTCCCTAAAACACATCCAAATTGGAGACCATCAGAAAAGCTTTTAAACTTCCAACTCAGTTACATATATATTTGTGACATCCTTTTGATGTTCCTAATCTTTTTGCATTGCTCCTTGAACTCCTCACTGCAATCCCAGACCCACAATTCTCCCAGGGCAGATGGCAGGCCACTCTTCGGCAGCGACTTAATGCCTGGACATGACTTGACCTCTAACTTGCAAAGAGAGCTTATTTGATGCAGGTCACCCGGGAGAGATTGGAGATTTTCACAGGAATCGATAATCATTTCTTCCAGGGAAGGTGGCAGACGCTGCTCTTGCAGGGAAAGGATTCCTGGACAACATAAGATCTCCAACTTCTTGAACGAGTGGAGGCAATTCAGCCTTGCAGGTAGAGACCGCAGACTCTCACAATCACTGATGTGCAACTCTTCCAGGGAAGCTGGTAGGAGGACTAGTTCTTCCAGCGACTCGATGCTTTCACACGATTTAATTGCTAGCTTCTTGAGGGATGGAAGGAGATGTAGCGTCGTTGGTAATGAGTGGAGTCCGCTGCAGGAGTTGAACTCCAGCTCCACGAGGGAGGTAAGGAGTTGGAAAACTTCATTTGGATCCTCCATTGTGGAGTTGACGTCTCCATCATCTTCGTAAAACAGAAAGCCTAGCCTCTCAAGGGACATGAGGAATTTACAACTGCTACTAGTCAGCAGGGAGAGATCATCTGTCCAGATCCTTTCCAGTTGTGGGCAGAAAAAGTCATGATCTACCCTCTCCAGCTCGTGCATTGAATGACTCCAAGCATTCCAAAAGCCAGGACTGCCGTAAACTTGAAGAGACCTCAAGTGGATGCATGTTTGCAAGCCTTGTATAGAAGACAGCGTACCACAGGAATTGATTCTTATCTCTTCCAGTGCCGTGCATGAGTGCAGATCAAGAGATTCTAGATGTGAGCTCTCAGTTACGCCCAGCTCCTTCAAAGAGGTGAGGCCTGAGAGAGACAGCAATTTGTGATTAACACCATCAAGCACCAGTTCTTGCAATGATGATGGAACGAGGATACTCCTGCTCAAGCTTCCACCCTCTTCATCCATCTCTTCAGGCATCAAAGACAACAGGAGCTTGGGGCACTCTCCAATCCTTAACTTCTCAAGGGAGGTGAGCCCTCTAAGTCCTTCATTGCTTCCACAAGAGAGTTCTATGCAATTTGCGACACATAACTCTTTTAAAGATGTTAATGAACCAGGTGAAATCAGCAGCACGCACTCATCATCTGCTTCCCCTAGACAGTCAGTCAACTCCAGGTAGGACAGAGATGGTAAAAGTGACAACACATGACCAAACCGATTCCATTTGATGCAGCATGACTCGATTGTAAGATTCTCAAGAGCTGGCAATGGATGATCTTTCATGTAGTCTTCCTCTTCTTGTGTCGCAGGCATTGAGAGGAGGTTGGGGCATTCCATGAAGTTTAATTTCTTCAAAGACTTAAGTTGCCAGAATGCCTCTGCCCATGAAAACCAAGTGAGGTCCGAGCAGCTTATGAAAGAGAGTTCTGACAAGGCTCCTAAATTATGCAAGGCTAAGACTCCATTTCGAGTTCTCAGTTCCTTACCACCGTCCAGGATCAGTGTTTGATAATATGGCAAGGTCTTAAACTGATAATATGACAAACTCTTGTATAATGTTGACCCGACATTTGCGGTTGTCATTTTCAATACCTTGGGTCCAAGAGGCAGGGGAGGTAACGGCATTAGCAAGGGACAATCATGTATGATCAAACGGTGGAGCAGATAAAACACAGGAATAGCCACAGTTTGGGCGGCAGAGTAACACGAAATTGGAAGCTCTGTTAGCTTTGGGCAACCTTTAATTTCAAGAACCTGTAGCTCAGAAGCTAGTAATGGGAGTTCATCTCTAATGATCCATCTTTCTAGTTCTTCCACTTCCTCAATAACCAATTCCTCTAAAGAATGAGTTGACAAATCTGGTGTACCACAAATTCTGGACAGATGTAGCTTCTTCAGACAGTTCAAGTGCACAAAAGGTGGTAGAGTCCGTAAAAGTGTGCAATCTTCTAAATAGATCGATTGCAAATGGATAAGTGGTGAAGTCTCTCCTAACCATGTTGGAGGTGAAGCACTCCTGTACCCATTGATCTGGAGATGGTTCAGCTCTGGATGTGGTTGCAGTCCCTCAAGTACCTCCTTTACGACATTAGGACTATCAGACACCTTACTAGCGTCCCAACCCAACCGCAAGCTTCTTAAGTGTTCTCTGTCCAGAAGCCTAGCACTGTTTGCCTCTTCCTTGGTTTCTAGGTTCTCGAGGCCAAAAATACATAGTGAACCAAGATCCAACAGATTCCCCAGCTGCGCTATCCGAAAACCAGCATTGTTTCTGACCGTGAAATGGAGTAGCTCTTGAAGACAGGCTAATTTGCTAACATTTGATATCTCGGAATGGCTTTCCTCATGACAAATGAAATGGCGCAGGTTGACAAGATTAGAGAAGCTTTTTGTCAAGTTACAAAGGTGGCAGTCTGCTCCTACGTTCAGAAATTGCAAGCGGTAAAGTCCGGATAGCTCTTTAGGAAAATGCCGATTAGATCTTTCAAACCAAGGATTGGGTTTGTCATTCTCTTGTTTGGTTGCTCGCAGATAGCGAAGATGAATGCAGTGCCCAAAGCCTGAGAGAATGTCCCCGTCGTCTTCAATTCCTGATAGGCGCAACGTACGCAAATTGCGTATCACATCAGTCATAAAGTGAAAGCTTGTAACAAACGTTGAACCAAAACTGCCAAATAGCATTAAGGACGTGAGCTTCTTGGACTGCAGTGAACTCAGTTGAGCTATATCTTTTTCAAAGTCTGAATATTGAGATGTAGCAATTATAGACAAATGACGAACTGCTGGTGGCATTGGTTGGCACTGAGAATCATCCATAGTAAAGCATTCTTTTGATGAAACGCTCTGAGCTAGGTCATGCATCAAGTCATGCATCAGGTAGTGGAGGATATCAGTTCTGTCTTCATCTACTTGCTCAAAGAAACCCAGATTCACTAAATCATCAAGATATTCAGACCCAATTTCTTCAAGCCTTCTATTATCACCCGCAGGATATACAAACCCTTGAGAAATCCAAAGATGGACCAAGTCCTGTGCATAAATCTGATAGCCTTTGGGAAACAATGAACAATACGAGAAACATCGCCGCAGATGGAAGGGCAGATAGTCATAACTGAATTTGAGAATTGCTATTATACCTTCAGTATCTTGATGTGATATCCATTCTTTACTCTCCAAAATTCTTGTCCATCGCTCTTCACTGATATTTTTCCGCAGTAAGCCGCCTACACTTTTAGCTGCCAGCGGATAACCTTTTAGCCTATCAGCAATTTGCCTGCCAATACGGCGCAACTTCTTTTGCCCTATTTCTTTACCAAATGCATATGCTCTGAAGCAGTCCCAGAAAGCTTCCCTTTCGAGACCATCCAATGCAATTGAGTCCAATGCACCAACAGCCTTCACGACAGATTGGTTTCGAGTAGTCACTAAGATCACATTACCTTCCCCCCGGCGATCAGATCCCAATGGAGCCACAAGCCGGCTCCACTCACTGTTGTCCTTGATATCCCATATGTCATCCAAAACTAGCAAGACTCTGCTGCCCTTCAGTGCATTTTTAAGTGTCTCCTGAAGAATATTCAAATTTGCACTGCCCTCTTGGTATGTTCCAGTGATGCACTCTAACATCTGTCTTGTAAGTCTTGCAACATCAAAATTCAGGGACACACATATCCAAATCTTCATATCGAAATAGGTGTCTACTGTGGGATCACTGAGCACGTATTGTGCCAATGCAGTCTTGCCAATGCCGCCATGACCAACAACAGGGAGAACCGTGAGGGTTCGGTTGCGATAGGCATCACAGGTCAGCAACTTTATTATTCGGTCCCTCTCATCGTCCCGCCCAAATATCTTAGTTACAGTGAGATACGGGGTCGTCAAGCGCCTTGTGTTTTCATAGCCATGCTTTGCCAATGCAATGCCATCCAACTCCTCCAGCTTGAGTGCGTCACGTATGGCGCTAGTAAAATCCCCCAGCAACCTACTGATATCACAGATCTGAGGCAACATCTCATCAGTGTCGAGCTCAGCTGTCAGCGCAGTCCGCGCGATGGCATGTTCATATGCAGGGACCAACGCATTGCTACTGCCTTGCTCGTCCACATCAGCATGAGAAGCAGGACTAGAAGCATCCCTAGTACCACTGCTACCTCCGTTGATCTCATCATTAGGGTCGTCAATATCATCAAGCATCTCGTCGGCGTTGAATTCCGCTTGCACACGGAAGTAGTCGATCTCATCAAGAACCTCCTCCGCGTCATACATCAGACGCTGCAGCTGTGGCAAGGACTGCACCAGGGCCTCGTTCTGGATTTCAATCTCCCGGGCAGCACCCAGCACCACACCGGCGTTTCTCAGCTTCTCCTCAAGGGCAACAACACCATCGCCGAGGCCGATACCAGATGCAAACACCTGCAGCACATCATGGCCGGCTGCAACTGAGGGTACCAGGGCCATGTATGTAGAGAAGATTGCAAGGACCAGAGAGAAGGAGAGATGTGAGAATAACACCGTTTGAGCTTTGGACTGAGTCCCGCTCCCCAAGCGGCACCGCCAAAAGACTCCTTCTCACCGGCTGCCCCCTCGCCGCCGGCTGCTCCGCCTGCCGAAGGTCGCGCGGGGGAGGCTCCGTTTCTGCTAGTGGCGCTGGGGGTGGCTTCGCTCGGCTGGGGCGACGCCGGGCTGCTTGCCAGCGCACGGATGCCGGGGCGCCGTGGCAGCTGTGGGCTCCTTCCTCGTCGCGCGTTTGTCGCGCGGGCGCTGCTGCGACGTGGTGGCCGCGGATCTGGCTTCTTCTCGCCCAGATCCGGCCGTGGCAGGCCAGCGCGGGTCGGCGCTGGCTGCTCGAGGCGTCTCCGGTGATCCCCCTTCTCGCGGATCCGTGGTGGTGGCGAGGTGCTGCGTGCCGGGACGGCGGCGCCGGCGTTGACTCTTGAGGTTTGGGCGTCCGTCTTCTTCTCACGGTGGAGGTGCGGCAGTGTGCTGGGTGTCAGGAGAGGAACAGATACTGAACCCATTATGCTACACTTCTTCAGTTATCCAACGTACCAGCAAGGCCATGGTGAGAAGCAATGGACGGGTCAGATCATGCCACGTAAGACTGAAGGCATGCGATTAATTACAGTTGTGAGCCTAAAAAAAAGATTAATTACAGTTGTAATTTCTCCTATAAAAGGAGCTACTCGCTACCCTACCCGCTATTCTGGAGCCTCTGCGATGGCTAAGCTAGCCAAGCCATTTGTAATTAACTTGTTCAAAAAAAAAAAAAAAAAAAAAAAGCCAAGCCATTTGATGCGGTAACTTCCGTACGCTTTTTACTGCTGGCGTTGCCTCAGCCGTCAATTTGTTTTGCCCATTCGTAGCTCCATCAATGGTCAATGGCATGTGTGTCTCGTTAAATGTGGGGCCAGCTAATCAGGCGATATTTCTACTCCCTCCATCTCAGTTTACAAGTCTTGCACGTGTACCTAGGTCGTCAATTTGACCAACTTAATATGAGGTATATATTTCAAAAAATATATCATTAGAAACTTTAGATGTTCTATTTTCTAATGATATAATTTTTATGTTAAATAATTTATTTTATATAAGTCAAATTGACGACCTAGATACACATGCAAGACTTATAAACTGAGATGGAGGGAGTACGTTTCTGCGTGGAGGAGAACATGCGGGTGGGGCGGGTGAAAACCCAACGCATCGAGCAGCCAATCCTCTCCCGTCTTCGAGCCCCGCGCACCTCTTCTTCATCGAGAACGTATCTGGTGAAACGACCAAACTGGTGCCCCAGATGCACCAGCTATATGTGGGCCGTTGGATTCAAAAGAGAGGGACAAGATTTGGTGGGATGATGGGCCTGCTGGTCCATTTGCAAAACAGTCCTTGCAGTACAGCTAAATCCAACAAATTTACCTCCCCGTATCCCCTAAAAAAAAACCTCCTCGTACCCAGATCATCTTCCTTCCCTTGACATATTCGAATTTTTGGCATAAAGGACCACCTGCCGAGTGCAATTGACAGAAAGGACCACCTGCGAGTGCAAATGACAAATCTACCGTGGCGGCAGGTCTGGCAGCTGACACGTGTCACCTGCCGCCACGGAGCCAAGCGGCAGCCCTTGTGTAACAGAATTTTCGGCCCCGCGGCGACTCGCAACGGAACGGTGGGCTTCTGGGCCCCAGCTATCAGGCCACGTGTAGCCTGCCGCCACTCCCCCCGGCGGCAGCCCAAGCAGATGATGCGCGCGACACGACAGCGGGCTGCACGCCTGTCGGTTGGTGCGGGCACACTGATTCTCCTGTGTTGTTGTTTTCCCGCCTAAGTTTTCGTTCGCGCCTTATTTTCCCGCCATCGCATTCACGATCTGAGCCTATAAAACGAGGCATTGAACCTCTCTTCATCCTTCGTCAAGCAACCTCGAAATCGCCACTGCGCTAAGTGTGCCTCACTTTTTTTAGTCGCTATGAGTTTGCCTTGCTCGGATCAAAGCATTAGGCCGAGGAAAATGAAGAATGCGAGTTTGCCTCCGGGGGTGGGAGTCCTGCGGTGTTGGTGTGGCGATCCTTGCAAGGTGAAGGAGGTGACGGATTTTTCTGATTGGTTGGGCATGAAGTTTTTCATGTGCGCCAATTATGAGGAAGATCCACCCGTAGCTATTTCACCGGACGACAAGCCTCCGGTATGTTTTAACCATCATGAATAGACATATTGTTGGTGTTCTTGTTGATTTTTTTTATTAACGTTCTTATTTTTGTTGTAGTCTCCTCTGGCTCTCTGCATGTACTATCGTTGGATTGACACGGAGATGCCGGCTTGGGCAGTGACTGAGATTCGTGAAAGAGGTCGTCGTGCATGGGAAAGTGTGTACGCGGAAGAGCGACGCGAAAAGGCGGCAGTAGAGGAGAAAGCAGAGCAAGAGCGAGAGTTAAAAGAATACTATGCTGAGGAAAAGCGTTTCTTTCAGGATTTACTGAAGAAAAATCGGAAAGAGGGACGTCGCATGGAGGAGCAGGAACGGCAGTGAAAGGAGGCTCGTGAGGCGGAGAGGCAGAGAAAGAAAGAAAGGGCTCGTGAGGCCACGGCAGCAGAAGAAGCTGGTGAAGGGAAAGGAAAATATCCACGCTGGACTCAGTAGATTTCTGTGGTAGTATCTTAAATTTCGCAACCGGTTGTATCTTAATTTCAGTAGTTCAATGTATCTTTATTTCAGTAGTTCAATGTATCTTAATTTCAGTTGTACCGTGTTGTAATGGAAAAAATGTAGCTTTGTAATAAAATGTGAGATCACACAGAACTCATGTCCCACCTTTTTCTTTCTGCCAATCTATTTCCCGCCCTTTTCTCCCGTCAAATTTCTTCCCGCCAAATTTCTTCCCGCCTGTTTTCTCCCGCCAATTTTATTCCCGCCAACCCCTTTCCCGCCATTATCCTTCCGGCCAACCCTGTCCTGCCATTATCCTTCCCGCCCTTTTTTCCCGCCCTTTTTTCCAGCCTTTTTTCCCGCCCTTTTTCCAGTCTTTTTTCCCGCCCATTTTTCCCGCCTTTTCTCTTGCCTTGCCAACTCTATAAAACCACTCCCTCCTCGCATGTTGTGTTCTGCATCTTTCCTTAGCCATGTCCAGTGCCAACTCTATAAGACCTACCCAGTGTGCTGCATCAGCTAGGGGTGGCACAACCTCAAAGAAAGTGAGCATAGACGATGATGACTTTATGCGAAGCAAACAAGCTCAGAACAGATCCAAGGGCCGAGTTGCATCAGGGAAGGGTAGCACTAGCTCTAAGCACATGAAGAGCGATGACGACGACTTTATGCCGAGCAAAAGAGCTCAGAATAGATCTAAGGGTTGTGCAAGCTCGAAGAGCAGTAGGTCAGGTAAGAGTGTTGCAGCATCAAAGGGCGCCGATGCTAATTACAATTCCGCTGATGAGTTTATGCCAGGGAAATGTAGGGTAATGCAGCAGAAAACAAAAATATTCCGACCTACGCACCAGCCCAGGACCACTATGAAGATGCATACAAGGTTTTTGATCATTTCGTTACCGACTCGTAGCGCAGCGGAAGTAGAGTCGTTGACGATCGGCGGTACAGATCCCCGTAGCTAGGATTTTACAACCTCCCAACCGCGAGGATGTTCTCCCTCATCTGCTCCTCAGACAGCCCTCCGGGAGGCAGTCGGACAGTCCCTCGGACGGTGTCGCGGACAGCCCTTCGGGAGGACCCTCGAAACTCGGACGGTCACTTGGACAGCCCTTCGGGAGGACACTCGAACAGCCCCTCGGGCAAAAAGGATCGAACCTATGACCTCTCTACGGGGTTGCACACATACGGTGTCATCTATCCGGCAGGACTTCGCCGTCCAGAACTAGTTCCCATCGGAACCCAGACAGCCTTTCGGCACTACGAAACTATTTCGTTGGGAGGGGGAGAGAAGGCCAGATCATGCATGGCTTGTGTGAGAGAGTTGGAGTGGAGTTTGGAGAGCACTCTCCTCCTCCTTTTATAGTGTGAGGGAGGGATGGAGGGGCTGAAAATTTCAGCCATCCAAAGGGTGTGCCCACCCCCCCAAAAAAAACCAAGCTCCCACCAAAGGTGGGGAGTTGCCTCATGGGGGCCTCCCTTTCCACCATGGCGCCCCCATATGGGGCTGCCACCTCCTCCCAACACATCCCACAAAATGTGGGGGCTGCCCCCCACCATGGGGGGCCCCCAACACCTTGTCCACCAACAAGGGGGCTGCCCCCTAAAGGGGACGCCCCCAAAAACAGCCCAAAAATAGCCCCCACGAAACGTGGGATCTTGTCCCCTCTCGCTGGGACAAGATGTTTTCCCGCGTGTAATTTCCGGAAAAATTCCCGAAGGTCCCAGAACATTTCTGGCACCCTCTAAAATATTCTGGACGCGCTCCGGAACATTTCCGGTATGATAGTTTTATTCCGAAACATTTTCGTTAACTCCGAAACACTTCCGGTTTTCTCTCCGGAACTTTTTCGTCGTCTCCGAAACTTTTCCGGTGACTTTCTTTCGGACTCCTTGTCTAGTATTCAGCAGATAGATGACCCTTAAGCGTGTGACCCTATAGGTTCGGTGAAGTATAGACATGACCGGAACACTTTCCGATCAATGATCAACATCGGAGCCGTGGACACCCATATTGACCCCTATACCCACACGAATAAATATTCGAGTGAACCTCCAGTTGCCGTGTGCTATTCATGTTGCTTCGCGATATGTTACAAATACCCGAGGTGAGATTTATCGGCATCCCCGTGGATCAACACTTGTCCACAATGCCAGTTACCTCGTTACCGGTTTTGTTCTCTTTTCTCGTTCCCGTGTTCCGGCATCCCCGTGATCAAATCACGCTGTGTCTGGCCAGACGATGATGGATACCGTGACACCGAGAGGGCCCAAAGAATATCTCTTCATCGTAGGAGGAGCAAATCCCAATCTTGAGGTATCAAGTCCCTTGTCATACTTTCCCATGAGCCCGTAAGCCGCCGTAATAGCCACCCAGTTACGGATGACGTTTAACAAACCCCAAAGTTCATGAATCAAGCATGAAGGAACTCGATACTCTCATGGTCTTAGGAATTATGCAAACTTTAATTTTCTCTGTGTTATAAACCATTAACTTATGACGAGTGTATCTCATAGCATAACATCAATCGGGTCGATTCAACACAAGTGTTCTACTAACATTTTGCCCTCAAAGTTGCCGGCATAGTCATGCCCATGATCAGGAAAACAGAACCATCATGCAACACTTGAGCTAGTCTTAGAGGCCAGACTAGGAATATATTTTACCGTTTATTATTCCACACGTGCATATGAGTTTCCCTCCGTGCCTCGTGGTTATTGTAGACTCGATAACCATAGCAGTTATAGCATGGAACATAAACATAATTATGAACATGGAGATAAACAATAACATTTATTATTGCCTCTAGGGCATATCTCCTACAGACTCTCACTTGCACTAGAGTCAATAATCTAGTCAATGCTAATGCACTTTACACCTATGGCATACTGGTGTAAAATATGCTTCGCATGTGGTATAGCCTGATGTCCAACGGATCTGACAACTTCAGCTCCATGTGTATCTTTGCATATCCTCGCGTTTTCACGCTTTCACAAAATTCATATTTTGTGTGGACTTGGCTTTGTATATATGTGAATCACTGGTCGAACCTTGATTCCTCAGACTGAGCTATGGAGCAACTATCTGCAATAGTGTCCCATTGACCAAAGTCATTTTGGAACCATACTAAGTTCATGAACAAACTGTACGATTCAACATTTTCTTTGTCGCTTCGAAAGCGGCAACATACTTAGCCTCTGTTATAGAATTTGCCACAGTATCCTGTTTAGAACAACTCTAACTTACTGGGCCACCATATTGTGTATTACACAAAACCCTTAACTTAAATCAAAAATCGCATGGAGCATTGATGAAGATTGTATCGATGTAATTAATTACAACGAGCACTTCATAATCTCTGCTTGCGAGAAAACATGCCATCAGTGCTACTTTAGTACTCAATGACATTTTTCACTGTTGTCCCATGATCAGTATATTGATCACTTTGGTATCTGTACTCGCACCTGCTTGGGCGTACTGGACATATCTGGTTGTTTTACATGCCATGAAATACATGATTAATCCAAACACAAAAGTGTGTGGAATTTCCATCATGTATTTTGCTCATCAGTGTTCTAGGACACCGAGTCTTGCAAAAACTCTTTCCATGTGACTTCGGCAAGAATCACTCCTTGGCGTTCTAATGCTAAATGGTTTTAGCATCTTGTCAATATGTAATTTGGCTTAGCCCTATTAGGCAATTCTATCTCCGCGGATAAATATGCCAAATAACAAGGCTATCTAGCCCAGGCTCTTCATTGAAAAAACTATTTTTCAATGAAGTGCTAGTTCGTGTCAAAAAAATTATATTATTTTCAATCAACAATGTGTCAAGCACACAAGGTTTTAGAAATATTATTATGCTCCCACTTACTTTCTTGTAACCACAAGCATCTTCGTTATCCATTGATGAAATCAAAACTCTTTTGACTATTTCATCAAAAACGAAGATTCCAACTTCATTTTGCTCTCTTCTGTCCATCGCTGGAACTCTGAAGTTTGCATACTCACTAGCATCCTCTGGATCGACAAAATACTTTGGACTGTATCACATACAAGTCCTAGTTTGTATTCCCATTTCATGGAAATTCTTTCGTCATCCATGTTTCATATCTCATGATTGAAATATGTATTAATTGCTAGTTTAACCCGAACCGACTTTAAGCATCGCTACGGTGAGACAACCTCATCGTAGTCAACTCCTTGAACTTGTTATTGCAATAAGTCGAGCTTTATGGAAAACATTTTATCCACATCAGTTTATAGTTCCATTAATGTTCGTTAGACTCTAAGTCTTCCGAAGGGTTTATCAAGATATAATCTTGAATCATTTATATGAAAACTATCTCGGATTATATTGGCTTTTAGCAAATTCCGGAGTCAGGGGCCATCAACGCTTCCTTATGTATCGTAGGTATACTGTTGTCTAACAACAACATCTCGTTTGCGCACCTGAGAGGTTTGCACGAGTTTTGCCTACGTGGTTCAGCTGCAAGTTCGACCTAAGTCCATACATCTCATGTAGAGGCTTCCGTATCAGTCGCAGGAGGAAACGTTTGGAATTACTTCCAAGATTTCTTTCACTTGAGCTGACGACGAAGATACTGTTATCTCGTCGAGTTGCGCTGTCCTCCCACTCACCTTTTTGAAAGAACCATTTTTTTCAAAATCATACCGTTCTTTGTGGCAAACTTTTGCCTCGGTATAGTGAGGGAGGAATACCCAATAATTTGGGATAACCTACAAAGTAGCACTTGTCTGATTTGGAATAGGTTTGTAAATATTTTACACAAGCCCCTTATTCCAAATGTTAAAAAAGATATAACATGGTTGGGCGTACCATACCATGGCGTCATTTCAACAGATCTGATGGCACTCTTTTCAGTGTAAAAGCCGCAGTCTCTAAAGCATTACTTTAAAAGGGATAATGGCAAATTGATTTATGTCATCTTTGATCTTACCATGTCATAAATGGTTTGATTACATCTTCACAGACATATCACTCACAGTGGTGTTCCGGGAGGTGTAAGTTATGAAACTCCTTTCACAACTCATCAGACATTCGCTAAACTTGTAACTCAAATATTCCTTTCCGCAATCCAATTGCAGAAACATAATTTTCTTGTTACAATAATTTCTACTTCATTGTGAAGACCTTTTGAATGATTTCAAAAGATCCAGACTTATGTCTCATAAAGTAAATATCCATATATTTACCTTAGTCATTTCTGAAGATAGACAAATCCACTGCTAGCAACAACTTTTATCGGACTACACACATCAAAATGTATGATCAACAATAAGTTCGTTGCTCATTCCTTATGGCCTGTGAACGGTATTTCAGTCACTTCACTTTTCGAACAAATGTTGCAAGTGTCAGATGATTCATAATCAAACGACTTCAAAAAATCCATCATTATGGAATTTCTGCATGCGGGTTTCTCCAATGTGACCACATGCAGTGCCACACATATGTGGTATTCTTTTAGTCTTGCGACATTTAGCGTCAGTGTTATGGATGTATCATATTACCATCAATATTCATAACATACATCCCATCCATGATGGAAGCATGGCCCTTATGTTATTCATAATACTGAACAACAATTGTTCTTTTATGAACAACCCTCTTGCAACAAACATTATGCAATGGGTTAGAGTGTATAAAACTCTAAAATGAATTACGAAAGTAAATATAGAGGTAATATATTATTATCAATATTCATCACATACATCTCATTCATAATGAAAGTATGGCCCTTATGTTATTCATAACACCGAACATCAAAAGTTCTCTTATGAACAACCTTCTTGCAAGATACTTTATGCAATGGGCTAGAGTGTATGAAACTCCAAAATGAATTATGAAAAATAAATACATAGGTAATACACCGATGGAAGGTATAGTAACATTTACTATGTTCCCAGCGCGTATCTAAACCTCATTCCGGCAAGTCTTTTAGGCCGTAGTAGTTCTTGCATCGACTTGCAAGG
Source organism: Elymus sibiricus (assembly GCA_039707655.1). NCBI lineage: Eukaryota > Viridiplantae > Streptophyta > Magnoliopsida > Poales > Poaceae > Elymus > Elymus sibiricus. Next base: position 23,424,237 of record CM077664.1, read on the forward strand.
GAAAGCAATCGAGCGGGTATCTCTGTGATCAACTCATAATACCCAAGAATCAGTGATTAACATGTTTAATCATAATTCCCAAGAACTATTTCTTTGACCAGCCTTCTATACATCAATAGCTTGTATGATTTTCATACATGAGCTGAATATTCCAGTCTTCTCTCTTTTTGCCTTTATACTTCTAACAGTTTTACTTCCAATAATTCTCCTACTCTCAGAAGAAGCACCAACTTGAAGAGTGGCGTCAGCCCCGGACTTCCTAGGTGTGTAAGTCATACTAACACCCTTCGGACATTTCCTTTCAATTAAGTTGTTGTTTTATTCACCATCATCATATGACAGGCGTTCTTCTGGATCCCTCTGTTATTAGTCTAATGCATAGTAAACACTTTTACTAATAGTTTGCAAACAAACATTGCTTTGGATATCTCATATCTTTTAGCCTTTGTTTGCGTCTGAAAATTATTTTCAGCTCCATGAATATCACATAACTATCCCAAACTTATGAAGTTCGGGTCTCATGGAAGCAAACATATTGCACTTGACCGTAACGAAATTATAGCCTTTGGATCGAAGGACGAGAGTCACATCATCCATAGCATTAGCGGGAGAATACCAAAAACATGCGATAGGACAAAATCCTTCTCGGCACTCTTGAGGACAATCCTCACATTACGTTACCAACCGTAAAGTTTTAACCAGATATTTAACAGCTATTCAATTTTAATAGGGAAGGTGGAAACGCGAGCCATTATTCTACAACTATTATGCAAAAAACACTTAGACAATGTCCATAATTAATTTGCACTAAGAATTAAAAGAATTAATTCTAAAGTGTGCTTCCACACAAATCAATATCTCTCATAATTGACTGTGAGTGATTCAAGACCCGCATTTCCATTCAACGCCACGGTTCGAGATGAACTCAAATGGCGCGAACTTCAATCGGTAGGCAAACTTGCCGATCACATCTCTATGTGATTCTTGTTCATCTTTCGATGCGTGTGTTCCGAGCTCAGGACTGTCCTGCCTGAACGTCAAGACAACCAAGTGATCTCGCTGCGAGGTCTCAACTCACCCGCCTCACACTTCTCTAATCGTTCGCACCCATGGAGATCATGTGATGCCCCGAAGAGATAGGTGCCATGACGGTGCTACACTTGGGAGAACACTAACTACTTGATATTTTAAGTGAGAGATCACCCTAATAAAAAGCGACTACCGCGCAATCAAAAGGGTGCATCATAAGGGATAAACATCTCAAGCAATTCATAATAGCATGATATGGTATAGCCCTTTCTGACGGAGAAGTCTTTAATTTCTTCGTCTTCGGCATTTGCGTCGGTGTTCACCTTCGCGAAGATTGCCACCACCTTGTTGATGCACCAGATAATATTGCTATCTCTATAACTAATAAAATAAGTGCATTACATAAGGTTGACACGCAGGTCATTAAAGTGACAATCATATGGCTCCAGCCATCATGCCGAATCATGACACATAGGTCATGTTAATTTACATTATATAGTCATCTCATACAAAATCAAATTAATATGAGAACTGCTATACCACATCACATGCACATCCTGCAAAACCAAGTTAGATGCCTCTAATCGGTTTATACAAAAATTTATTTTACGTGGCTTCTAAGGTTTCGAAACAAACCGAAGCTACCAACGTCCATCATCAAGTGTGATTATTCAAGTCGCTAGATTAACTTTGCGGGGTGTATGAAACACGAGATAATAAAATCTCGAGCCCCATACTGAACTTCATCAAACGCATGACCCCCGTGCAGATCATATCTGCATTGCCCTTTTGTCTGCGAAATTTCATCTTTCTCTCTAACTATGGTGAAATTCAACGAACTGTTAGCACTTCGTTGATCAATCAGGATCGCGGATTGCCAGAACTTTGAAAGTCCACCATGCTGTTATCAAGATCAGAAATATGGAAATTCCAGGGAAGCAACAAGAACATCAGGTAACAGATTTCATCTACTACCCGCACAAATAATTTTCAATAATAGAACTCATCTACTACAAATTATATTGTGCAACACCCATACATCTCATGTATTCTAGATCGCAACCTGCATCTACGCATAGCACGGCTCATGATGCCACTATAGGGTAATGCAGCAGAAAACAAAAAAATTCCGACCTACGCACCAGCCCAGGACCACTATGAAGATGCATACAAGGTTTTTGATCATTTCGTTACCGACTCGTAGCGCAGCGGAAGTAGAGTCGATGACGATCGCGGTGCAGATCCCCGCAGCTAGGATTTTACAACCTCCCAACCGCGAGGATGTTCTCCCTCATCTGCTCCTCAGACAGCCCTCCGGGAGGCGGTCGGACAGCCCCTCGGACGGTGTCGCGGACAGCCCTTCGGGAGGACCCTCGAAACTCAGACGGTCACTCGGACAGCCCTTCGGGAGGACACTCGAACAGCCCCTCGGGCAAAAAGGATCGAACCTACAACCTCTCTATGGGGTTGCACACATACGGTGTCGTCTATCCGGCAGGGCTTCGCCGTCCAGAACTAGTTCCCACCGGAACCCAGACAGCCTTTCGGCACTACGAAGCTATTTCGTTGGGAGGGGGAGAGAAGGCCAGATCATGCATGGCTTGTGTGAGAGAGTTGGAGTGGAGTTTGGAGAGCACTCTCCTCCTCCTTTTATAGTGTGAGGGAGGGGTGGAGGGGCTGAAAATTTCAGCCATCCAAAGGGTGTGCCCCCCCCCCCAAAACATGCTCCCACCAAAGGTGGGGAGTTGCCTCATGGGGGCCCCCCTTTCCACCATGGCGCCCCCATATGGGGCTGCCACCTCCTCCCAACACATCCCACAAAATGTGGGGGACTGCCCCCCACCATGGGGCCCCCCCAACACCTTGTCCACCAACAAGGGGGCTGCCCCCTAAAGGGGGCGCCCCCAAAAACAGCCCCCACGAAACGTGGGATCTTGTCCCCTCTCGCTGGGACAAGATGTTTTCCCGCGTGTAATTTCCGGAAAAATTCCCGAAGGTCCCAGAACATTTCCGGCACCCTCTAAAATATTATGGACGTGCTCCGGAACATTTCTGGTATGATGGTTTTATTCCGAAACATTTTTGTTAACTCCGAAACACTTCCGATTTTCTCTCCGAAACTTTTCCGTCGTCTCCAAAACTTTTCCGGTGACTTTCTCTCAGACTCCTTCTCTAGTATTCAGCTGATAGATGACCCTTAAGCGTGTGACCCTATAGGTTCGGTGAAGTATAGACATGACCGGAACACTTTCCGATCAATGATCAACATCGGAGCCGTGGACACCCATATTGACCCCTATACCCACACGAATAAATATTCGAGTGAACCTCCAGTTGCGGTGTGCTATTCCTGTTGCTTCGCGATATGTTACAAATACCTGAGGTGAGATTTATCGGCATCCCCGTGGATCAACACACTTGTCCACAATGCCAGTTACCTCGTTACCGGTTTTGTTCTCTTTTCTCGTTGCCGTGTTCCGGCATCCCCGTGATCAAATCACGCTGTGTCTGGCCAGACGATGATGGATACCGTGATACCGAGAGGGCCCAAAGAATATCTCTCCATCGTCGGAGGAGCAAATCCCAATCTTGAGCTATCAAGTCCCTTGTCATACTTTCCCATGAACCCGTAAGCCGCCGTAATAGCCACCCAGTTATGGATGACGTTTAACAAACCCCAAAGTTCATGAATCAAGCATGAAGGAACTCGATACTCTCATGGTCTAAGGAATTATGCAAATGTTAACTTTCTTTGTGTTATAAACCATTAACTTATGACGAGTGTATCTCATAGCATAACATCAATCGGGTTGATTCAACACAAGTGTTCTACTAACATTGTGCCCTCAAAGTTGCCGGCATAGTCATGCCCATGATCAGGAAAACAGAACCATCATGCAACACTTGAGCTAGTCTTAGAGGCCAGACTAGGAATACATTTTACCGTTTATTATTCCACACATGCATATGAGTTTCCCTCCGATCCTCGTGGTTATTGTAGACTCGAGAACCATAGCAGTTATAGCATGGAACATAAACATAATTATGAACATGGAGATAAACAATAACATTTGTTATTGCCTCTAGGGCATATCTCCTACAGGAAACTAGTTCAGGTAACATTTGGACGCAATCGTGAAGACCTCTAGAAGCCCCATGTTAGCGAGAATAGTGATGATGACTTCATGTAGTGCCTGTACGATGATGCAGAAGCATTGTGTTGTATCTTTATTTGAGATGTAGTACTTTAATTTCATAATTAGGATGCATGTTTATTTCCTCATACATAGATGTCTCGTACGTACATAATGGTTCACGCATGGAGAAAAGTCTGAATGTAACATCGAAAAGTTTGAAACTGACATAGATAGAATAGGTCGCATACATAGATACACATATCACCCCTCTCGACGAGGACAGACAGCTGGCCTTTGCCGAGGACCGGAAGGCGACCAGCGACGAGGTGGCTGGTGTTGACGAAGACCACGGTCGTACTGCCCCTCGTCTTCCTGTGTCTGTGTCTCGTGCATATGTGGTGGAGTCTAGAATCCATGTTGAGATCCTGATACGTAAGTGTAGGTGTTTGGTTCTGACCCCGAAGGGATCACAGATGGGCCAATAACGTTCCCGCCAAAGAAGTCTGTAATTACTCCTGTAACCGTGTTGCCACGTTCATGGGATGTTATGAGGATGCCCGTGTTGAGGCCTACTTGATTGTCCATGTCGTGCCATGTAGGATCAGTACTTTCCTGCACACAAAAACCATATGTAAATAATAGGCATGAAAGTGTTGTATGCGAGTAATTACTTATTATATATGAAAATAAACCGTTCAAGGATAATATATGACATCATTGTAAATGCACCAAAAATGTAGATAGGGGTGAGATAGTACCTGCGTGGAGGGGAATGGCTGAGATCCCTCACCTCCAGTGTATGAACATTGTTCGCCGTATTGGTTGATCTCTGGTAAACGAGTCTCCTTGGGCATCGAGATCCCTCACGTGGAGAGATATGGCTGAGATCCCTCGCCTTGAGTGTATGCGCAATGTCCTGTGTACGTGATTGGGTCCGGTAAATGAGTCTCCTCGGCAGTGGCGGATCCAGGACCCAAGCCGGGGGGGCTGGGCCCGGGGTGTGAGGAGCAATTCCTTCATTGACTGTAGCATCGTGGGGTACTGTTTAGCATTGTGCTGACACTGTAGCAAGCATGGGGCCCGGGGCTTGGCCCAATCCTAGATTCGCCACTGCCCCTTGGGCATCGAATCCAAGTCAAAGGCCGTGAAATGTTCCGGAGATGTCTGCCCTTGACCGAGCGCCACCGAAGGAGAGCGACGCGGTAGCAGAGATGAGTCATGCCGTGGCAATGGCGTTGTCATACTCGGACCCTCCCCGCACCGTCCCGTATGGCTCATACGTGCCTCGCTCGGTCTGGACGACCGCGCCGCACTCGGTCTGGCTAACCGCGCTTTCGGCATGTTGTCTGCTCCTGTGAAAATGTCGTCGCCTCTACCGCAGCTCAACTTTTTGGTGCCACTCTTGAGCATGTCTTGAATACGCTGGAAGGTTGACTTTCTGTGAGCTGGCATGCCTCGTAGCCGTATGGCTTCCTCAGCCACTGCCCCTATTTGGTTGAACTGATCAACCTGAATTAAATTAGGTTGTTATGACACTGATTTTGAACTGATGAACCTGAATAATTGAGTTGTGATTACCGCATAGTCACGAAGGTAAGCTGATGACCGGTTAATCCGTCCCTGCAACTGCTCCTCGCGGGTGAGATGTGTCAGCCTCGGAGCTGGAGGACCGGTTAGGTGAGTACGCGTGCTGTTGCGGTACCACTGCTTGTACGCATCAGTTCTAGTTTCATCGTACGTTCTGCATAATGAAATAATTTCATCAACATGTGTATGTACATAAAACAGCTTAAATAAAAAAATTTACCTAGGTTGATGTACTATATTTATTAGCGCTTCATTGTTCCACTGGTCTATCCATTGAATGTTGTGTGCACTCCAGTCGTAACCACCCCTGCCACTATTGCTCTGCCTGAAATGTATGTAACAAAGTGTGAGTTTTTAAAATTAAAATGACATTAAAGATTACAAAGAAGTTAATTATTTAGGGTGTTCGCAGCTTACTTATGAGTTTCATCACCGACACATCTCGGTAAAGGCGGTGGGATATCCTGATAGAGATCGAACTGTCTCATGACACGCTCTGGGGTGTAGGGCTCAACAAAGCACATGTACAGTAAGTTGCAGCGAGTCAGCCACAAGCCACTATCTCCCACGCACTCGGTTGGGATGCGTTGTGCACCGAAGACCATCTGAACGTCATGCTGAGTCCACGGGCTCCATGTGATTAGTAACTCATCCAAAAGCTCAAACTGCTGGTGGTATTCGGGGTAACAACCTTTCACCACATTTGTAGACCATTGTTTTTGTGCATGTGTCTGATACGTCTCCAACGTATCTATCATTTATGAAGTATTCATGTCATGTTTATTATAGTTTTGTATGATTTTGGTGCACTTTTATATGGCTTTTATATGATTTTCATGGACTAACATATTGACCTAGTGCCCAGTGCCAGTTGCTGTTTTCTGCCCTGTTTTTGTTTTACAGAAAATCAATACCAAACGAAGTCCAAATGCCACGAAACTTTTTGGAGATTTTTTATTGGCCAAGATAAACACTAGAAGCTTTGTGTTAGGGCATTTCCCGCCTTAGGGTTTTGGTGATGATGACAATGCACTTCTGGACTAATCGTGCGCCCTAGCTTATTCAGGTACATCTTAATTGGCACAAGACGGTTAGGCATTCCCTCTGGACGGAAAAGATCGAAGACGAAGTTTCCGACGCTTTTATTTCTTTGGTCGTAGGAAATCCATACTATTAAGAGGGAATCCACATCGGAAGGTACTGGGTGAATCATTGCACGTACACATTCTGTTTGCACCCACGATATATCCTTCCGTTTGAGAAGAGAGGCCCTCAAATACTAACTGTGGTAGTGTGTTTTGTGCCAAGCGGTTGTACCGCTGGGAACAGCGGTTGTACCGCTGGGAACAACGGTTGTACCGCCCGACCGGTTGTTCCGGCCCTGCACCGCTCCACTACCGGATTGCCTTCTGTAGTGGGGCTGTTGTTGGGCGGTGGTGGCCCAGTAGTGCCCGGACGGCTTCGGCGAACCGGTACTACCGGTGCCTGGAGCGGTTGTACCGCTCCAGACTTAGCCACCACATGGACATTAGTCTGGTGGTTGTACCGGCTCAACCACCGCCCCAACTACCGCTATGGGGTGATTCCCTTTCTGTAGAGGGGCTGTTGTTGGGCGGTGGTGGCCCGGTAGTTCCCGGACGGCTACGGCGAACCGGTACTACCGGTGTCCGGAGCGGTTGTACCGCTCGGGACTTAGCCACCACCTGAGCACTGGTCTGGCGGTTGTACCGGCACTACCACCGCCCCAACCACCGCTATGGGGTGACTCCCTTTCTGTATTGAGGCGGTTGTTGGGCGGTGGTGGAGCGGTAGTTCCTGGCTGGCTCCGGCCGACCGGTACTACCGGTTGCTCCACTGGTTGTACCGCTAGGGCATTTCTGCAGTGGGAACCCGTGTTTACCGGTTGTACCGGTCCTCCAAGCGGTTGTACCGCTGCAGTGTAAAAACTGCTGTAACGGTTGGAATTTGGGGGCACTATATAAGTAGGTGGTTCCCCCACCTACCTTTTACCTCTTGCCTCTCTCTCTCCTCCATTGTTGCCCTTCAAGCTTTCTTGCCCGATCTCTCTCTCTAGCCACTCAAAGTTGTTGATTTGCTAGGGATTGAAGGAGGAGACCTAGATCTACACTTCCACCAAAGGAAATTTGATTCCCCCATACTTTCTTGTGTGGATTTTGTTACTCTGGGGTGTTTGGGCACCCTAGACGGAAGAGGTCACCTCGGAGCCACATTCCATTGTGGTGAAGCTCCGTGGTGGTGTTGGGAGACTCCAATTCAGTTGTGGAGAGAGCCTCAACCTTGTTTGTAAAGGTTCGGTTGCCGCCTTCAAGGGCACCATTAGTGGAATCACGGCACCTTGCATTGTGCGAGGGTGTGAGGAGAATACGGTGGCCTTAGTGGCTTCTTGGGGAGCATTGTGCCTCCACACCGCTCCAACGGAGACGTACTCCCCCCTAAAGGGAAGGAACTTCGGTAACACATCCTCGTCTTCACCGGCTCCACTTGTGGTTATTTCTTACCTTTACTTTGAGCAAGCTATTGTTGTGTTGTATCCCTTGCTTGCTTGTGTTGTCATTGTTATTAGCATCATATAGGTTGCTCACCTAGTCGCACATCAAGACAACCTATTTTGTTGCTAACCCTAATTTGTTAAGAAAAGCTAAAAATTGGTAGTTGCCTATTCACCCCCCCTCTAGTCAACCATATCGATCCTTTCAATTGGTATCAGAGCCTCGTCTCTTTATTAAGGGTTTCACCACCCGAAGAGTATGGTTGACGACGGGGATCGGGTTGAGGAAGTGCCCGAGGCCGTGGAGTTGAACACGGTCACCCGAGACGTCTTAAATGAAGCTATGGCTTCACTTAAGACGTCTATGACGGCCGAGGTCATGTCCATGCTTAAAGAACTCCTTGAGGGGTTGAAGTCCACTCCCGATCCGTTGCTTGTGGTTAATCCCACCGCATCGGCGTCGGAGGCCAATTCCGGCAAGGAAGCGGCTAAAGACACTCAAACATCTTCCCCTCATGGTAAGAATGGGACGAGAACCTATGCCTCGGTCCCCCCTCCCCCGGTCTATGGAGGACCGGTCCCTACACCGCATATTAACCACCTTGGTCCTCCTCCTAAACTTGTGAAGGGTGATTTTGCTAATTGGGTTTTTCATATCAAGTCTCATTTGAATCACAGCTCAACAAATCTTTGGAGAATCATTGAGCAAGGCTTCTATCCACATGACCCAAGCAACCTCACTCCAAGAGAAGAGGCGGACAATCAATACAATCACTCCGCATTGTTCATCCTCCAATCCGCGGTGCCTCCCGAAGATCTAGCTCACTTGCGCCCCTTCTCCCGTGCAAAGGATTGTTGGGAACACATTATATCTTTGTACAAGGGGAGCTCAAGCATTCAACGGTCCAACTTTGAAGTGGTGCTTGATGAGGCCGATGAGTTTGTGATGAATGAAGATGAGGATCCTCGGGATCTCTACCAGAGATTGACAACTCTTGCGGTCGCTCTTCAAGATCATGGGAGCAAGGATACGGATGATAATTGGATCAAGCGCAAGTTTCTCAAGGCCATCATGCCATTCAACAAGGCAATGTCCTCCGTGATCCGTCAAAGACCGGACTTCCACACATTGTCTTCAAGCGAAGTGTTGGATGAATTTATTGCCATGAACATCATGAACAAGACCGCCGACAATGCTCTAGCTCGTGTCCGGTCAAAGAAAGGCTCACCCAACCTTGCTTTGAAGGCCAAGGGTATTCCGGAAGAAGAAGAAGAGGAAGAAGAAGAGAGCTGCCCCGAAGACACCAAATATGCTTACCACGAGCACATGGCTCTTGCGTCAAGGCAATTTTGGGGCAACAAGAGAAACACAAGGCCCAACTCCTCCAAGAACAACTCAAAGGGCAAGCAACGTGTAAGGACTTGCTACAATTGTGGCAATATGAGTCACTTTGTGGTGGATTGTCCATATGAGAAGAGAGAGGACAATGGTGGCAAGCTCATCCGCAAAGACAAGGCCAAGTCCTTCCCCAACAAGAACAATTTCAACAAGAAGGTGCCTCCAAAGGGCTTGGTGGTGCAAGAAGAGTACAACTCCGATGATGATGATGATACAAGTGGTGAAGTGTTAGCAACGGCCACCGTGGCCATTGCAACCTCTTCTCCAACCTCGGTGTCCCTCTTTGATGCCCCCAATGAGAACTTCATCGCCAAGTGCCTCATGGCCAAAGGTATCAACAAGGTAACCTCCAACATCAAAACCACTACCACTACTACTCCTTCATTGTTGGATTGTGTGGTTGATAGTGAGATAGTAAATGTTGATGAGAACGAGTTTGATAAGTTCTTAAGTAAGCTCAAAGGTGAGACCAAGAAGCACTTTGTTGCTCTCTTGGAACAATTGGGTGAAGCCAATGATATCATTGAGTCTCATGAAGAAACTATCACTAACCTGCAAGGCCATAGTCGTGATTATGCCGATGAGATTGCGGATCTTTCCATTGCTCTTGAGGAAGAGCGAGGTCTTCGTTTGGCTCTTGAGGAGTCACACAACGTTGACCTTGCTCAACTAAAGAAAGATCTTGAACATGCTCAAGTGCTTACTCGTGTGCTCAAATCCGACAAGGTTGACCTTGGAGTTGGCCATGCTAGACTCAAGGAGGAGTTTGAGCTACTTGACAAAGCCCACAAGGTTTTGAAAAGTGCTCATGGCTCTCTCAAAGAGTCTCATGATCAACTCCAAGTGAAGCTAACAACGGAAATAGCCACTTGTCCTCCGTTCGTTTTAATTGATAATGCCATTGCTACTAACCCTTGTTGTGAGCATGAGCATCTTGTGGAGGAGAATGCCAAGTTGAAAGAGCAAATCGAGAAAGGCCTTGTGACTTGCATACAAGGCGAGAAGAACCTCAACGAACTTTTGAGCAATCAAAAGGAAGTTGTGGCAAAGGAGGGACTTGGGTTTGTGCCCAAGTCAAAGAAGAAGAAGAACAACAAGACCAAGAAACCTCTCCTTCTCAAAGAGGTATTCATCAAGGAGGGAGAGGGTGCTCATAAGGAGAAGATGAACAAGGTGGTGGGTGGAAATGTCAAGAAGGACAAACACACTCCATCGAACAAAGCCGGCGACTTTAATCCTTCTTATGTTTTATGCCGTGCTAATGATGCGCATGTTTATGCCAAATTTGTTTGTCCTTATTATGAGTACATTGAATGGTCTATTTGGGTTCCTAAGACCCTTGTTACTAACATCAAAGGACCCATTCAAACATGGGTACCTAAAACCAAGCATTGATCTCTTGTAGGAGTTTGCTTCCGGTGGAGGATCATGGTTGCTTGATAGTGGAGCAACAAATCATATGACCAGGAGCAAGCATTTGGTGGTGGACGTGCAACCAAGCTCATCTATGCCCACCCATGTTCAATTCGGTGATGCCTCAACATCTAAGGTATTGGGTCTTGGCAAGGTGGTGATTTCTCATGATTTATCAATTGAGAAAGTCATGCTTGTTGAGACCCTTGCATACAATTTACTTTCCGTTCGTCAACTTGCACTTATGGGCTTTGCCACATTCTTTGACCTTGATACCGTGGCCCTTTTGTGGAGCAAGACTCTTAAAGTAGCTTTTGTTGGGCATGTCGAGAACAGTCTCTATGTGGTTAACTTCTCGGAGCGACCCACTAAGACCGCGACTTGCCTAATGGCTAAAGTTGATGTGGGGTGGCTTTGGCATCGCCGACTAGCCCATGTCAATATGAGATCTTTGCAAAGTCTCCTAAAAGGGGACCACGTTCGTGGACTAACAAATGTGAGTTTTGCCAAAGATCGTGCTTGCAGTGCTTGTATCGAAGGAAAGCTACATGAGACGACTCACCGACCCACGACTATCATCTACACGAAGAGGCCCTTGGAGCTCCTTCACATGGATCTCTTTGGACCTCCATCCTTTGATAGTCTTGGGGGAAGAAAGTATTGCTTGGTGATTGTGGATGACTATTCAAGATACACTTGGGTATATTTCTTCAAGAGGAAGAGCGAGACCCAACAAACCGTCATCGACTTTGCCAATGAAGCTCAACGTCAACATGAGGCAAAGATATTGATGATTAGAAGTGACAACGGTACATAGTTCAAGAACTACACCTTGGATGAGTTTCTTAGTGATGAGGGGATCAAGCATCAATATGCCGCACCATATACCCCTCAACAAAATGGTGTAGCAGAGAGGAAGAACCGGACGTTGGTGGACGCGGCAAGGACCATGATGGCGGAATTCAAGTCTCCGTACAACTTTTGGGCCGAAGCCATCAACACCGCATGTCATGCATCCAATCGGCTCTACCTCCGCAAAGGCTTGAACAAGACTCCATATGAGATACTTACCGGTAACAAGCCCAACCTCAAGTACTTCCGGGTGTTCGGGTGTAAGTGTTTCATTCTCAAGAAAGGTACTCGTTTGTCTAAATTCGAATCTAGAGCTCAAGAGGGCATATTTGTTGGTTATGCTACAAACTCAAATGCTTACCGTGTCCTCAATAAGTCCAACGGACTTATTGAGGAGACGTGTAACGTAGAGTTTGATGAGAATAATGGCTCCCAAGTGGAGCAAAGTGGTCTTTGTGATGTAGGTGATGAAATTCCTCCCCAAGCCATAAGAAGAATGGGGATTGGTCAAATACTCCCCATTGAGGAACCCCTTGTGGCCGAAGGAGAAGGACAATGCTCTACGCAAGTGGAGCCATCACCAACCATCGACCCACACGCTTTCGAAGAACAAACCGAAGGCCCTCAACCAAGTGATCAAGGTCAAGGGCAAGATCAATCTCAAGATGATGGTGATGCACCAAATGATGCCCAAGATGAAGATCACGACACCGAGCAAGCTCAAGATCAAGGGCAAGCTCATGATCAAGAGCAAGCTCAATATGACGCTCAAGATGTTCAAGATGATCCTCCTCAAGTGACTTCGGAGGAGCTATTGGAGCGTCGTGCCGCCAAGATTGCTTCCAAACTCAAGCATCAACAACATGTCTTGGAGAATGTCTATGGAAGCTTAAAGAAGGGGGTAACCACTCGTAGTCAATTAACAAACTTTTGTGAGCATCACGCGTTTGTTTCTTGTGTTGAACCCCAAAAGGTACATGAAGCGCTCGAGGACACGGATTGGCTTGAAGCCATGCATGATGAACTCAACAACTTCGAGCGCAACAAAGTGTGGACATTGGTGCCAAGGCCAACGGAGAATCATAATGTCATTGGAACCAAGTGGATCTTCAAGAACAAGCAAGATACGAACGGTGTTGTCACTCGAAACAAGGCAAGATTGGTGGCACAAGGCTACTCCCAAGTCAAGGGTATCGACTACGGTGAAACCTTTGCCCCCGTTGCTCGTCTTGAATCTATTCGTATGTTGCTTGCATATGCATCTCATCATGATTTTAAGTTGCAACAAATGGATGTGAAGAGTGCATTTCTTAATGGTCCTCTTAATGAGTTGGTATATGTCAAACAACCCCCGGGGTTCGAGGATCCCAAGTTCCCCAATCATGTATACAAGCTCGATAAGGCACTCTATGGCCTTAAACAAGCCCCACGTGCGTGGTATGAGCACCTTACCGAGTTGTTGCAAGATCGTGGGTTTGAAATTGGGATAATTGATCCCACTCTTTTTACTAAGAGGGTTAAAGGGGATTTGTTCATATGCCAACTATATGTTGATGATATTATTTTTGGTTCTCCTAACAAAGCTTTCAATGATGAGTTCGCCGCACTCATGACCGAGAAGTTTGAGATGTCTATGATGGGAGAGCTGAAGTTCTTTCTTGGGTTCGAAGTCAAACAAAGAAGAGAAGGAACCTTCATCAACCAAGCCAAATATACCCAAGACATGCTCAAGAGATTCAAGTTAGAAGATGTCAAACCGGCCAAGACTCCAATGCCTACCAAGTGCCAACTCGACATTGATCCCAATGGTAAAGTGGTGGATCAAAAGGTATATCGTTCTATGATTGGATCCTTGCTTTACCTTTGTGCATCTAGGCCGGATATCATGTTGAGTGTGGGAATGTGTGCACGGTTTCAAGCCGCACCTAAGGAAAGTCACCTTGTGGCGGTCAAGCGAATCTTTCGATATTTGGCTCATACCCCAAACTTTGGCTTATGGTACCCCAAAGGAGCAAGCTTTGATCTCATGGGTTATTCAGACTCAGATTGGGCAGGAGACCGTGTGGATAGGAAGTCAACTTCCGGAGGGTGCCAATTCCTTGGTCGCTCTTTGGTGAGTTGGTCTTCGAAGAAGCAAAATTGTGTCTCTCTCTCCACCACCGAGGCCGAGTATGTAGCCGCTGCAAGTTGTTGTGCACAATTACCTTGGATGAGGCAAACTTTAAAGGATTACGGTGTCACTTGTGACAAAGTGCCTCTTTTCTGTGACAATGAAAGTGCAATCAAGATCTCCTACAATTCGGTGCAACATAGCAAGACGAAGCACATTGAGATTCGTCATCATTTCATCCGGGATCACATCAAGCGTGGAGAGATTGATATTATTCATGTTGGAACTCAAGAGCAACTAGCGGATATTTTCACGAAGCCATTAGATGAAGCAAGATTTCGCGAGTTAAGGCATGAGCTAAATATCATTGATTCGAGCAACGTGTCTTGAAACCCGTCACACCCCACCGCATTCATCATGATTATCTTGTTCTAGATGTAGGCATGGATTTAGGGGGAGTGTTGTTCTCTCAATGAACTCTCCCTCCCCCTATTATGCCAAAATTAACCCAATCTTTCACATTAGCCATTTTTGATGGTACTAGTGCTTCAAAGATGAGTGTTGGTCATGGGCCCAAGGTTAAAATCTTCGCGGTGCCATACCAATTGACTCAAACATAGGTGGCTTTGGCCACCGCCCCTCCTCTCTTTGTGGAGGTTTGGTTCTCTTTTGGATCTTATTTGCCTTGCTAGTTTTCTTGTTAGGTCCTAGGTGTTTGTACTCTCCAAGTGTTGGCCTTTATTGTTTGCTTCTTGCACTCTTGGAGCTTACATCACCATATTTCAGTGCCTAGTCTCCATCCCAAGCCTCCCCTACCATAAAAACATTCTGTTCCAAATGTACACAAGTTGATATCTTGGCATGGGTGGCAGTAACCGGGCGGCACAACCGGTGGTCAGGGCGGTTCTACCGCTCTGCCATTTGGCTGTAGCGTCCCGGCGGTTCTACCGGTCAAACTTTAGCGGTTCTACCGTTTTTGTCTGGCCTGTGCTTCCGGCCGGTACTACCGGTTGGTTATGGGCGGTACTACCGCTGCCTGTCAGGCGACGGAAGTACTGCCCCTAACCACTGGGTAGTATCAGGGCGCGGTACAACCGCTCGTTAGAGCGGTACAACCGCTCCGCGGTCTGGGCAGGGTATTTAAGGGCGCGGGCCGAAGGGGTTTCTCTTTTTCCCCTTCGTACCCGTCCTCTTCCCCTACTCCTGCCGCCGGTTGCTGTCCCCATTGCCCCGGAGTGCCCTCCAGTGCTCCGGATTCGTCGGTTCTTCATCGGATCCGCTCCGTGGAGGCCTTCTCCTCCCCGATCTCTTCCCATGGATACCGGTAATGCCCCCTTTTTCTTCTTGTCTTTGGTTTCAATCTTTGAATCCATCTATCTAGGGCATTACGTGTACTCCCGGGTTTTTGGCTAAACTATTGGGTGGAAGAGATCCTATTGTATGCCTCTATTGCTTGTAGATAGTTAGAAGTAGAAATATTGCATCTAGATTCAGTGTAGATTTGTGCCTGTTCTCTGGGGTGTGTGGAATCGCTCTTGGCGGTACAACCGCTCGAATGGGCGGTACAACTGCCTGAGCGGTACTACCGCTCGGATGACCGGTACAACCGGCTTTACTGAACCTCTGTGTACTGTTTCGTCTTCTCTCTACTTACATGTAATATATTCCTCTGATCTTGTGTACATTCCTCTCACCTTTGCTGGGTATCTTGTGTGCTTCCCGTGTGTGTGTGCAGGTGGCTCTGGTTCTCGCTCTGCTCCTCGCCAGAAGACCCGTAAGCGAGTCCATAGATTCAAGCGTCCTGCTGACTCTAAGGAAGAGCAAGAGGTGGTAATTCCCACCAAGCCCACTCGCCGTGAGAAGTCTGCCGCTTCCAAGCAACGTGTGGCCATTCCAATGCACAGGTGGAAGCAACAGGACTGGGAGAAGTTCCGTTTGCAGAATCCGTATGAGGTTCCAGTTCATCCTCGTTGGAGCACACCTCAGTTCAGGAACGAGATGCAAGTGAGGATTGTGCATGAGCTATTCGAGCATAACAAGAACAGGTACACCAAACAGTGGACAGTTGACCTTGATCACTGGAGGAACAACATGGACTACTTTGGAGAGGCTCTTGCTCTGTGTGAGGAGTTTGACTTGGTCAAGCTCATGTCTATCAACTGTGACTTTGATGTGCAGCTTATCCATTAGTTCTATGCCACTGTCCATTTCGGCACCGATGATGCTCGTACTCTATCCTTCATGTGCCGTGATGAGTTATTCCAGGTGCCTTGGAGAGCCTTTTGCAATGCTCTGGGCTATGATGATACCGGTCTGGAAGGGAATGGTGGCATCCGTCCTCACGACCGTGCCACTCCCATGGCCAAGGAGAAGCTTGCCCCCTTGTACATCCGAGGACGTGGAGTCATTGGTGAGTCCAAGGATCTTGAGAAGGTTTATGACATCATGCATCGTGTGTTCCGCAATGTGCTGCTGCCCAAGGTGGGGAATCAGGATGAGATCTATGGCTATCTTGTGGATCTGTTGGTTGCTATGAAGACCAAGGCGGCGTCTGGTACCACTTTTGATGTTTCCAAGTGGTTGTGGGACACTAGTAGAAAACAGGGCTTTGGTTCAGGCCGGGCAAGCCCATTAATCCCGGTTCACTCACGAACCGGGACCAAAGGGGGCATCGGTCCCGGTTCGTGAGGCCAGGGGGCCGGCCGGGCCTCGTGGGCCATTGGTCCCGGTTCGTCGGGACCCTTTGGTCCCGGTTCCACACACGAACCGGGACCAATGGGCCTCGCTCCTGGCCCACAACCATTGGTCCCGGTTCGTGGCTGGAACCGGGACCAAAGGGTGTCCTTTAGTCCCGGTTCCAGCCACGAACCGGGACCAATGAGAAGCCTATATATACCCCTCCCCTTGCCCGCGAGCAGAGCAGTGGAGTGCTCTGTTTTTTTGGCCGGCCGTGGGACAGCTTTGTGGTGCTCTAGCTCACCTCCTATGCACATGAGGTGTTCGATGAAATGCCCGAGCCACACTTAAGCTTTCTCCTCTCGAAGCTCCTTGCCCAAACTCCATTTTCCTCAAGATTTGTCTAGGTTTGGCAGTCCGTACGTCCTATCCCGTCCCCGTCCTCACCGCCGTCGATCGCCCACGCCGATCTCATCGCCGGCACCACCGTGGTGAGCCTCTTGATCTTATCTTCTTTCTAAAAGAAAATATACTTACTCGTATGATTTAGATAGCTACTTGTATAATTTTCTTACTTTTATTATTGTTTGTTATTATATAGTGCCATGGTTATGGTATCCGCCCACGTCGGCCCTCGTCCAGTCTATGATTCAGATGTGGTATATTATCTTTTATAACTATTTCTAACATTTAATGTCTATGACAATTATGCCACCAACTTGACGTAGATGTTTTTATCTAGGAGGTAGTTGAACCAGAAATGGATACCGACTATGCAATTCTGCTCGACAAGTTAACTAAAGCTGAAAAAGAAATCGATACTTTGAAAGAAAAATTAAAAAGAACTGAAGATGAGAAGATGGGATTGGAGTTGCATGTTGCCGATATCGTCGATGATCACAAGAACAAGATGGCTACAATGCGCTTGAAGTTTAGAAAGATTAGAAAATATTCCATTGATAAAGAGGCTTGGTATCATTATGCCGTTGGATCAATTGTTACCTTAGTTGCGATTATGATCGCATTTGTTGTTGCATTGAAATGTTTTAGATAGTTTCAATGTATGGTTTAATTAGATGCTCTGGAGAGCTATATGTTGTTCAATGAGAACTATGTATGTACTTTGGTTTTAATGTGATGATGAACTTGTATTAATTTGGTCACTTCTCTATTCATGATGTTCTGTTATGGTTTTTGACACACTTAATTATATGTAATGCACGCAGATGAACCGGCAATGGATGTACGGTAACAGACGCACCTCCGAGTACATTAAGGGCGTGCATAATTTTCTCGAAGTGGCTGAGGCAAACAAGCAGAATGGTTTTATGTGTTGTCCATGCCCTATCTGTGGGAATACGAAGTCTTACTCTTCGTCGAAAACCCTTCACGTCCACCTGCTTGAGAAGGGTTTCATGCCACACTATAATGTTTGGACCAAGCACGGAGAAAGAGGGGTTATGATGGAAGACAACGAAGAAGAAGAGGATGATGACAACTATGTGCC
The DNA here is from genome assembly GCA_039707655.1 of Elymus sibiricus. Taxonomy (NCBI): domain Eukaryota; kingdom Viridiplantae; phylum Streptophyta; class Magnoliopsida; order Poales; family Poaceae; genus Elymus; species Elymus sibiricus. Next base: position 23,442,456 of record CM077664.1, read on the forward strand.
CCCTGAATACGGTGATGCTGCAACGGGGGAAGCTAAAGATCAAGAGGAACCAGACGATGTGCCCGATGATGATCTTCGCCAGGTCATTGTTGATGCAAAGAGACAATGCGAAAGTGAAAAGGAGAAGTTGAAGTTCGATCGCATGTTAGAGGATCACAAAAAAGGGTTGTACCCCAATTGCGAAGATGGCAACACAAAGCTCGGTACCACACTGGAATTGCTGCAATGGAAGGCAGACAATGGTGTATCTGACAACGAATTTGAGAAGCTACTGAAAATATTGAAGAAGAAGCTTCCAAAGGATAACGAATTGCCCGACAGTACGTACGGAGCGAAGAAGGTTCTATGCCCTCTAGGATTGGAGGTGCAGAAGATACATGCATGCCCTAATGACTGCATCCTCTACCGCGGTGCGTACGAGGATTTGAACGCATGCCCGGTATGCGGTGCATTGCGGTATAAGATCAGACGAGATGACCCTGGTGATGTTGACGGCGAGCGCCCCAGGAAGAGGGTTCCTGCCAAGGTGATGTGGTATGCTCCTATAATACCACGGTTGAAACGTCTGTTCAGAAACAAAGAGCATGCCAAGTTGATGCGATGGCACAAAGAGGACCGTAAGAAAGACGGGAAGTTGAGAGCACCCGCTGACGGGTCGCAGTGGAGAAAAATCGAGAGAAAGTGGGGGGACTTTGCAGGTGACGCAAGGAACGTATGGTTTGGTTTAAGCGCGGATGGCATTAATCCTTTTGGGGAGCAGAGCAGCAATCATAGCACCTGGCCCGTGACTCTATGTATATATAACCTTCCTCCTTGGTTGTGCATGAAGCGGAAGTTCATTATGATGCCAGTGCTCATCCAAGGCCCTAAGCAACCCGGCAACGACATTGATGTGTACCTAAGGCCATTAGTTGAAGAACTTTTACAGCTGTGGAATGGAAAAGGTGTACGTGTGTGGGATGAGCACGACGAGCAGGAATTTGACCTACATGCGTTGCTGTTTGTAACCATCAATGATTGGCCTGCTCTCAGTAACCTTTCAGGACAGACAAACAAGGGGTACCACGCATGCACGCACTGTTTAGATGACACCGAAAGTATATATTTGGACAAATGCAGGAAGAATGTGTACCTGGGGCATCGTCGATTTCTTCCGACCAACCATCAATGTCGAAAGAAAGGCAAGCATTTCAAAGGCGAGGCAGATCACCGGAAGAAGCCCGCCGTCCGTACTGGTGATCACATACTTGCTATGGTCAATGATTTACAAGTAATCTTTGGAAAGGGTCCCGGCGGACTATCTGTTCCGAATGACGCTGAGGGACGCGCACCCATGTGGAAGAAGAAATCTATATTTTGGGACCTACCCTACTGGAAAGACCTAGAGGTCCGCTCTGCAATCGACGTGATGCACATGACGAAGAATCTTTGCGTGAACCTGCTAGGCTTCTTAGGCGTGTATGGGAAGACAAAAGATACACCGGAGGCACGGGAGGACCAGCAACGTGTGCACGAAAAAGACGGCATGCCTCCAAAGCAGTATGAAGGTCCTGCCAGCTACGCTCTTACGAAAGAAGAGAAGGAAATCTTCTTTGAATGCCTGCTCAGTATGAAGGTTCCGTCTGGCTTCTCGTCTAATATAAAGGGAATAATAAATATGGCAGAGAAAAAGTTTCAGAACCTAAAGTCTCATGACTGCCACGTGATTATGACGCAACTGCTTCCGGTTGCATTGAGGGGGCTTCTACCGGAAAACGTTCGATTAGCCATTGTGAAGCTATGTGCATTCCTCAATGCAATCTCTCAGAAGGTGATCGATCCAGAAATCCTACCAAGGTTAAGGAGTGATCTGGCACAATGTCTTGTCAGTTTCGAGCTGGTGTTCCCACCATCCTTCTTCAATATCATGACGCATGTCCTAGTTCATCTAGTCGACGAGATTGCCATTCTCGGCCCTGTATTTCTACACAATATGTTCCCCTTTGAGAGGTTCATGGGAGTCTTAAAGAAATATGTTCGTAACCGTGCTAGGCCAGAAGGAAGCATCTCCACGGGCCATCAAACAGAGGAGGTCATTGGGTTTTGTGTTGACTTCATTCCTGACCTTAAGAAGATTGGTCTCCCTCAATCGCGGTATGAGGGGAGACTGACTGGAAAAGGCACGCTAGGAGCAGACTCAATAATATGTACGGACGGGCATTCTTGGTCTCAAGCACACTACACAGTTCTACAGAATTCTACCTTGGTGACCCCGTATGTCAATGAACACAAGAATATTCTACGCTCCAAACACCCGGAGCAGTGTGACGACTGGATTACATGTGAACACATCAGGACTTTCGGCAGTTGGTTGCAAACACGTCTCATGGGTGACAACACTGTTTCTGATGAGCTGTACTCGTTGGCCAGGGGACCATCTTCGACTGTATTGACTTACAAAGGGTACGAGATAAATGGGAATACATTTTACACGATCGCCCAAGATCAAAAGAGCACCAACCAAAACAGCGGTGTCCGCTTTGATGCAGCAACCAAGAGGGGAAAGGACACATATTATGGTTACATAGTGGACATATGGGAACTTGACTATGGACATGATTTGAAGGTCCCTTTGTTTCAGTGCAAATGGGTCAATCTGTCAGGAGGCGGGGTACAGGAAGACCCGCAGTACGGAATGACAACAGTGGATCTGAACAATCTTGGGTACACAGACGAACCATTCGTCCTAGCCAATGATGTGGCGCAGGTTTTCTATGTGAAGGACATGTCTACCAAACCGAGAAAAAGAAAAGATAAGGAAGCGAATACATCATACGATGAGCCAAAGCGCCACATAGTTCTTTCAGGAAAAAGAGACATCGTGGGATTGGGGGGCAAGACAGACATGTCTGAAGATTATGAAAAGTTTCATGAAATTCCTCCCTTCAAAGTCAAGGCTGACCCAAGCACCCTGTTAAACGATGAAGATTATCCATGGTTACGGCGCAATAAGCAAAGGACACAAGTGAAGAAAAAGTGAAGACTTTCTCTCCACAACTAGTATGATGATACCTTTGATCTAGAATATCACTGCCGTTACATGTGAAGAAATGAATTTCCTTTTGTAACAGATGAGTTTTCGTATGAAACCCTAATACTTCGAAAGAGATTGTCCGTTTTGTACACGAAGTGCATCCAGTTTTTGCCGTAACCCTCTCAACTTTTTATGACATGCTATGTGGGTGAAATGATGATACCATGCCAACTTTCAACCTTTTCAAAGTTCATTTGTAGTGCTTTTCAATTTCAGGGTCATTTAGCTTAAAAAAATCAGTAAATGCATGAAAAATACCAGATGAAGTCAGAAAGGGTTGAAAATTTATGATGTGGCTTTGAATGGTTCATTTTGAACACACAAAAAGTCTGGAGTTCAAATAAGTTCAAAAAAATGAAATACCTTTGTAACAGATGAGTTTTCGTCCGAAACCCTGATACTTCGAAAGAGATTGTCCGTTTTGTACACGAAGTGCATCCAATTTTTGCCGTAACCCTCTCAACTTTTTATGACATGCTATGTGGGTGAAATGATGATACCATGCCAACTTTCAACCTTTTCAAAGTTCATTTGTAGTGCTTTTCAATTTCAGGGTCATTTAGCTTAAAAAAATCAGTAAATGCATGAAAAATACCAGATGAAGTCAGAAAGGGTTGAAAATTGATGATGTGGCTTTGAATGGTTCATTTTGAGCACACAAAAATTCTGGAGTTCAAATAAGTTCAAAAAAATGAAATACCTTTGTAACAGATGAGTTTTCGTCCGAAACCCTGATACTTCGAAAGAGATTGTCTGTTTTGTACACGAAGTGCATCCAGTTTTTGTCGTAACCCTCTCAACTTTTTAGCACATGCTATGTGGGTGAAATGATGATACCATGCCAACTTTCAACCATGCAAAAAGAATGAATTAAAAAGTTTTTATAAAACTCTAATAGCAAAAAGAATGAACTAAAAAGGTTTTATAAAACTCTAATAGCAAAAAGAATGAACTAACAAGAATCAATTAAATATAATATTTTTCAATAGAAAAAAGAAATAACTAAAAAGAATCAAAATAATATTAACTAAAATTATCAAAGTATTTATTTGTTAAAAACTTTAATAGTAAAAAGAATGAACTAAAAAGAATCAATTAAATATAATTTTTTTCAATAGCAAAAAGAATCAACTAAAAAGAATCAAAATAATATTAACTAAAGTTATCAAAGTATTTATTTGTTACAAATTTAATAGTAAAAAGAATGAACTAAAAAGAATCAATTAAATATAATATTTTTCAATAGCAAAAAGAATCAACTAAAAAGAATCAAAATAATATTAACTAAAATTATCAAAGTATTTATTTGTTAAAAACTTTAATAGTAAAAAGAATGAACTAAAAAGAATCAATTAAATATAATATTTTTCAATAGCAAAAAGAATCAACTAAAAAGAATCAAAATAATATTAACTAAAATTATCAAAGTATTTATTTGTTAAAAACTTTAATAGTAAAAAGAATGAACTAAATAAATAAATAAAGCAAAAAACAAAACAAAAAACTGGATTTTTTTAAAAAAAAATGCCACCTACTGGGCCACCACGGCCTGAATACGACTAGAAACCCAACCAGCTTGTTGGGCTAGGATTCAGGCCCGCAGAAGGGCCAATAGGCCCACAGGCAGTGACAGATTAGGCCCGGAGGCCTGCAGTTGAGAGGAGCTCGAGAGGGTGTGCGCAACAGCGCTTATAAACCACTCTCGAGCTCTCTCGGCTAGCGAGGTGAGACTAAAATTTTGGCCCCGGGCAGCACCACCCTTTGGTCCCGGTTGGTGCCACCAACCGGGACCAATGCACCCCTTTAGTCCCGGTTGGTGGCACCAACCGGGACCAAAGGTCCCTGTTTCCCGCCCTTTGGGCTGCTGAAAACTGACCTTTGGTCCCGGCTGGTGGCACCAACTGGGACCAATGCACCCCTTTAGTCCCGGTTGCTGCCACCAACCGGGACCAATGCTCTCCATATATAAGCCAACACTTAGGAATTTTCAGCATTCTCATCTCGCCCCCGACGACGCCGACGAAATCGACGCCGCCAGGCTGCCCGCCTGCCGCCCGCCGTCGCCGTCGCCCCAGCCGTCGCCGCCGCCCGCCGCCCCCATCGTCGCCGCCGCCCGCCGCCCCCGTCGTCGCCGCCGCCCGCCGCCCCCGTCGTCGCTCGCCGTCGTCGCCCTCGCCCACCGCCCCCATCATGCTCGTCGTCGCCTCGCCCTCGCCGTCGCCGTCGCCATCGCCCTCGCCGTCGGCGTCGCCTCTTCGCCCTCGCCCGCCGCTCCCGACGCCGCTAGCTGCTCCGCCGCTCCCTGCCCCGATGCACCGACCCCCAGTGAGCTCTCCTTCCCCTGCGCTGCCGCCGCCGCCGCTCCTGCGCTGCCACCGCGCTGCCGCCGCCGCCGCCCCTGTGCTGCCGCCGCGCTGCCGCCGCCGCCGCCGCCGCTGCCATTTTTTTTGTTCATAGAATTTTTTTTTGTTCATAGCATTTTTTGTATATATGTATGCATTTACTATTAATATACTCCGATGGATGTATATATGTATGTGTGTATGGATGGATGCATTTACTGTTAATATGATTTTTTTTGTTCATAGCATTTTTTGTTTCATATATTCAAAATGAGTTAATTAAAAGACTCACTAAGTTAAAATTTACCCCCTTCCCGATAACTTCGACGTGAGGGGGGGACGTCGGACATGCATGAGAGAGAGGCGGTACGCTCGCCCGACCAACTATCGAGGCCACCCAAACCATAGAAGAAAGAGCGTCGTTGTCGATCTACCCCGGCCCTCCCCGATAACTTCGACATGAGGGGGGGGGGGGACGTCGGACATGCATGAGAGAGAGGCGGTACGCTCGCCCGACCAACTATCGAGGCCACCCAAACCCTAGAAGAAAGAGCGTCGTTGTCGATCTACCCCGACCCTCCCCGATAATTTCGACATGAGGGGGGACGTCGGACATGCATGAGTGAGAGAGGCGGTCCGCTCGCCCGACCAACTATCGAGGCCACCCAAACCCTAGAAGAAAGAGCGTCGTTGTCGATCTACCCCCTCCCCGATAACTTCGACATGAGGGGGGGACGTCGGACATGCATGAGTGAGAGAGGCGGTACGCTCGCCCGACCAACTATTGAGGCCACCCAAACCATAGAAGAAAGAGCGTCGTTGTCGATCTACCCCCTCCCCGATAACTTCGACATGAGGGGGGACGTTGGACATGCATGAGAGAGAGGCGGTACGCTCGCCCGACCAACTATCGAGGCCACCCAAACCCTAGAAGAAAGAGCGTCGTTGTCGATCTACCCCGGCCCTCCCTGATAACTTCGACATGAGGGGGGGACGTCGGACATGCATGAGAGAGAGGCGGTACGCTCGCCCGACCAACTATCGAGGCCACCCAAACCCTAGAAGAAAGAGCGTCGTTGTCGATCTACCCCGGCCCTCCCCGATAATTTCGACATGAGGGGGGACGTCGGACATGCATGAGTGAGAGAGGCGGTCCGCTCGCCCGACCAACTATCGAGGCCACCCAAACCCTAGAAGAAAGAGCGTCATTGTCGATCTACCCCCTCCCAATAACTTCGACATGAGGGGGGACGTCGGACATGCATGAGTGAGAGAGGCGGTCCGCTAGCACGACCAACTATCGAGGCCACCCAAACCCTAGAAGAAAGAGCGTCGTTGTCGATCTACCCCCTCCCCGATAACTTCGACATGAGGGGGGACGTCGGACATGTCATGTGGAATTTTTTTTTGTTCATATAGAAAACTCCGGTAACATAGATTTATCAAGAATGCCCCCATTATGGATGTGCACAAGTTGATCCAATTTTTTTCTGATCTCATCTATATATATATTCTTCTATATGTCACATTGTCTGTCAAAGTATTGAAGAAATCCATGGCTTCATCATTAGCCGGAAGTAACATGCGTATGATGCTACGAAGCTCTTCAAAGTTGTTTTGGAACGGAGTTCCGGATAGGATAATTAATTAGCTTTTTGGTACGAAGTTCAGCAGAAACTATGTTGCCATCTCTCATGTTTGTATATTGCCATGTTGTAATATTTGCAGAAACTATGGAAAGAGACTTGGTAAAAGAACAGTTGTTGGGGGATATAATCCTTGGCGGAGGAGGTGATCCCTTGTCGTTTCTCAACGACACCGATGGTCAGGAAGGAGAGGATCACGGCTCCGGTGATTAAACAATGGAGGAGGAAGGAGATGATGACGGCTCCGGTGACCGAATGGCGGAGGAAGAAGGAGATCATGATGACGGCTCCGGTGACCGAACGGAGGAGGCAACTGTTGCAAAGTCCGGCGAGGTATATATATTAATTAAGCCTGTGCTGACTAATTGATGCATTAATTGTTTTGGTATGTACATATATTAATGCATCTTTCTTCTTTTATAGCCCTCCGGATCGAGCCAAACTTCCGTAAGGAGACGAGGCCCGAAGAAAAGGTTGCGCCAGGATGAAAGGTTCACGATCACAGCAATCAATGACGATGGCCAACCGATTGAACCCAAGCGGACGAAGGACACATTTGTTAGTCAGTGCGGAGCTATTGTTAGGGACAGCGTCCCGATCAGCGTCGAGCAATGGAATAAGAGTAAGGACCACCCTGAAGTTTCTTATGTCCAGGATAGACAGAAAGCTGATCTTTGGACCCAGCTGAAGGCAAATTTCACCCTACCGCCAGAGGAGGATCCGAATAAGCCAGTTATAGAGCCAAAGGTCAAGGCGTTTGCTCTTAAGAAGATGGCAGATCTATTCAGGAACTGGAAGAAAGAGTTGAACACAAAGTTTGTCGAAAAAGGGAAGACTCCAGAATTCACTGGCCGATATGAGAAGATAAGACATCACTGGCCCGCATTTGTGGCCTACAAGACTTCGGAGAAGGGTAAGAAAAGGTCGGAGACAAACAAGATAAATGCTGCAAAGAAGCTGTATCACCATCACACGGGGTCAGGTGGCTACTACAAAGCTCGGCCATTGTGGGACAAAGCTGAGCAAGACCTGCTTGCTAAAGGGATCCAACCAGCGACATTGCACTGGCCAGACCGTGCAAGGACTTGGTTCTTCGGGGTTGGGGGAACTTTGGACCCAGAAACAGGGGAGTGTCGTTGGACGGATGAGCAACTTGCAATACCCATGAAGAAGCTTCAGCATTATATCAGTGCAGCGCAGGAAGGGACGTTCATTCCCGACAGAGAGAATGACGAGCTGACACATGCCCTTGGGAATCCTGAGCACCCTGGACGAACACGAGGCACATCAGGCTCCCTTTCGTGGAAGTATGCGTTTGCCGACAGCGGTGGTTTCAGAAGCCGAGATAGAAAGAGGAAAGCGGAAGCAAGCGAAATGCAAAAGCTCAATGCAAGAATAGCAAAGCTAGAGGAAATTCAGAGCCAGCGAGCTATCGGCCAACCATCTCAGCGGCACGAAGCTACCCCAGAAGCTACCCCACCATCTCAGCGGAGAAGCAGCGTGGCTTCCACGGAGCCCGTTCAGCCTGATTTCACGGCTCCTCGCTACCCCGTGGATACTATCACGGAGGCTCAACATTGCGAGCTAATGACGAAATGGCAGAACCTGACTTTGAAGGTGGCTGTCGGCTCTGTTGCACCTCCTCAAGCTGACGGAACTTTTCACTGCCGTCCGATTCCACAAGGCTATACTGCTGTGATGGTGGATCAAATAATGGAGGGATTTGAGGAGCTGGAGCTTGACAACCCTACAGGTGAAGGGGAGAATCATCTGGTTTATGCTTTGAGGAGTACCTGTCTGTGGAGGAAGGAGTACATCAAGCTTCCAAACTGGACGCCTCCGGCGAGTGATCAGGGCACTCCGCCTTCTCCTCCGCCTCCTCCGGCGCGTGACGGCACTCCGGCTCCTCCTCCGCCTCCTCCGACGAGCACTCCGCCTCCTCCGGCGCGTGAGGGCACTCCGGCTCCTCCTCCGCCTCCTCCGGTGCGTCAGGGCACTTCGCCTCCTCCTCCGGCGTGTCAGCAACGGCAGAAGAGAGCCACCGCAGTTCCGGCGGCTAGCAGTACAAGAGGTGGTGGGAAGAAATTTAAATTGGGTCCAAGCCTCAAGGCTCCTCCAAAGTTACCATATGATATGAATGACGAGGAGTTCAAGGAGATCCGTGCTGCCGAAGTGCGGGCCCATTTTCAACGGAAACATCCAGAAAAGAAGGAAAAAGTAGATCCGGTGAAAGCGAAGCGCACTCTGGATGCCCTTCAGAAACCACCACCGTCTCCGCCGCAATCCCACTATAACCGCTGTATTGGAAAGACATATGCTGAAGCGCAGCGGTCGGGAAGTACTACCAGTGATACAAGACGACGAAGTAGGAAAACAATTCCCCAGCTCGGCGAACAGGAGAAGCAATCGTGCCCCCCGCTCAAGGTGTCTAGCGATATCGCTAATCATCCGGGACTACTGCCCGGCACCACTCTTGCTGATTACGTGGGCGATGATGTACAGTATGAAATTGCTGAGGTAGTACCTCCCTTTAGGTACGAGCACGGGAAGGATCTCGTCAAAAGTGATGATGAGCTAAAGAAACTACCAACAATGATGCGAAGATTGCATGACTGGTACTTGGAAACCTGCAGCAAGTCTGGGGCCGACAGTATATTGCTGGCAATTAAAGATGAGCACGACTTCATTGGAGTTGACGTGCTGCCTGTTGAATTTGTGGAATTATTTCAGTTATTCAATCAAGACGCCCTGGACAAACAACTCATCAGTTGCTACTGTCTGTAAGTATTATTTCTGTAATTAAGTCTCTAGCTCAGCTCGTTCATTGCATGTATATATAATTATCCTCGCTATATTATGCAGATTGAAGATCGTCGAATGGAAGGATGCACGGATCTATGACATTGTGTTCATTAGCCCAAATACCGTAAATGAATGGACGGTAAAAAACAAAGTTGAAGATACCGAGGATAACTTGCTAAAATGGCTCATTCGACATCAAAACAAAAGGGAAATACTCTTTCCTTACAACTTCAAGTGAGTGTTACTGTCTTGTGCATATTCGGTTTCGCTTACTCGAGGTTAAGTACAGTAATTGATGAGTTATGCGTGCGCAGGTTCCACTATATTCTGCTATCCATTAAGCTTGACGAGGGAGTAGTAACCGTCTTAGACTCGAGACGTAAAGATCCCAAGGATTATGCGGACATGACTGCAATGCTCCAGAAGTAAGTTCAATCAATACCGGGACCATATCGGCAACTTTCGTTCATTTCCTGATATCAAGTAATCATTTTCTTTGCCTGGCAGGGTTTGGAAACAGTTCACCGGAAAGGTTCCGGGTCTGAAGAACGAGCTGCAATTTACACACCCCAAAGTAAGTAGTACTAGCTAGTTCCGCGCATCTCTCATTGATTCTAGTTTCATCAATACCATTATCATGCTTGATTATCAGTTTGATTGAACTCTATTCTTGTAAAGTGGTTGTGGCAGGAAGGCGGGAATAATTTATGTGGATACTACGTTTGCGAGTACATGCGCCAATATACCTCTGAGCGGGGCAACTCTGACAAACAATTTCAAGTACGTAAAAAATATTCACAATTTTATTTTATTACCATCAATTTTGTTGAGTTTCATTCATATATATGTATTGACCCCCTTCTTTAAATTAGATGCATGTGATGCGGGATGAACTCCTACCACATGATCGCATACGAGCAATTCAAGAGGAATTGGCGGGATTCTTTCTTGAACACGTCATACATGAAAAGGGAGAATACCATATGGAAATTCAAGCTGATTATCGGTAGATGATATATGTCAGGGATCGTAAGAGATGTTATATTGTATATATATATGTAGTAGCTTCGGATAGATATACGAAAACTTGTTGTTCGAACAAGCACGGAGAAAGAGAGGTCACTTCTCTCTATATATGTTCATGACGATCAGGATGTTGTGTAATTAATTAATGGTTCCTTCATTTGCTTACTAGCTAGCGTCGAGTTCTCTCTGTATGTAGTAGGTACCGTCGACCAAGCACGGAGAAAGAGAGGTCTGTCCTCCTGGACTAGTCGGTGCGGCGAACGGTGGCCGGTGGCCACGCCGTCGTCGAGGCAGCGGCGACAAGCCCGCTCGGATGCAAGGCAGGGAGAGAGAGAGCAAGAGGAAAGGGGAGAGTGCGGGGGGGGGGGGGGTAGGGTTCGAGAGGATGGCGGGGTGGGCTTATCCACTGGGGGGAGTCGCGGGATGGCCGACACGCAAACCCCTAAACCCCCCCTTTCAAAAAAAAAAAAACCCCAGTGCCTGCGAGATACTGACGCGTGGCAGCCTTTTGGTCCCGGTTGGTGTTACCAACCGGGACTAAAGGTCCTCCTGCCTGAGTGCTGCGAAGCGGCCACGTGGAGCTCCTTTAGTCCCGGTTGGTGTTACCAACCGGGACTAAAGGTCCTCCTGCCTGGGCTCCCCACAGCGGCCACGTGGAGCACCTTTGGTCCCGGTTCATAGGCCAACCGGGACTAAAGGTATTAGGCATTAGTCCCGATCGTTTTGTCCCGGTTCCAGAACCGGGACTAAAGGCCCTCTGGAACCGCGACAAAAGCCCTGTTTTGTACTAGTGGGAGGAGATGTACAGCATGGTCATGCACCGCAAGGTACCCATTTATGCTCCGTTTGTCATGTGCTTCTTGAACTCAGTATGGGAGGTCCGCAGGCCAGGAGAGCCTCTTTCTTCTCCAGACAACCTCACACTGCATGAGGTGAAGCAGTTGAGGATGAAGAAACATGCTGAGCCTCGCTATCCTGCTGATGATCCCGAGGATGTGTATGCCACCTCTAGTGATGAGGACTTTGAGCTGGAGGCTGGGGCCAAGCCCTCCTGGGTTGCTAAGCTCACAGCCAAGATGAAGAAGACCTTTTGCTTGCAGACTCATATCCAGAAGAAGCTCTATGAGGCTCATGTCAATGAGAAGAAGGCCAGACACAGACAGATCGAGATGATGAGGCACCTCAACATGCAGGTGGACAGTGGATCTGAGAAGAGCATCACTCCTGAGGACAGGTGGGTCTTCGAGAACAGCACATGGACTGACGATGAGGCCCCTGACCGTCCCGCTACCAGAGGCCATCCCGCTACCTCTACCTCCGCTACCGCAGCCGAGGATGATATCATGGATGAAGACCCAGAGGCATCTGATGGTGACGACGATCCAGAGGCGTCTGATGGTGATGATCCAGAGGAGACCGAGGAGTCAGAGGAGGACTACTGAGCTCTGGGGCGTTAGCATCGCTCTTTTCCTTTTTGGTGTCTTGATGCCAAAGGGGGAGAGAGTTCTATTAGGTCTCGGGATTTGCATGGGTTTATTTGCATTTGCCTTGGGTCAGTTGAACTTATTTGCTTTGAGTTGGTTTGGTTTGTGAACTTGTCGTGCGTGGAGACTATGTGCATGGTGTGAGACATGCGATCCCGATCTCTATCTATTTTATGCACTTATCTCGTGTCTCGTATGTTTGAAGAGCGTGCTTATTATCGTTGCCCTTATATATTGCTCTACTTCATGTTCCTGCAAATGCATACTTGTTGTCAATTCAATTCTTTTGCAGTCATTGGTTGGTCTATAAAATCTAGGGGGAGCGTTGATCCTAATGTGAGCATTTTGCATTCTAAAAGCAAAATCAAAATAGTGCTCACATGTAGGGGGAGCCCCGTCTACATTTTCTAGATCTCCGATGCAAATCGTGTGGTTGTCATCATCCACCAAAAAGGGGAAGATTGTTAGGGCATTTCCCGCCTTAGGGTTTTGGTGATGATGACAATGCACTTGTGGACTAATCGTGCGCCCTAGCTTATTCAGGTACATCTTAATTGGCGCAAGACGGTTAGGCATTCCCTCTAGACGGAAAAGATTGAAGACGGAGTTTCCGACGCTTTTATTTCTTTGGTCGTAGGAAATCCGTACTATTAAGAGGGAATCCACATCGGAAGGTACTGGGTGAATCAATGCACGTACACATTCTGTTTGCACCCACGATATATCCTTCCGTTCGAGGAGAGAGGCCCTCAAATACTAACTATGGCAGTGTGTTTTGTGCCAAGCGGTTGTACCGCTGGTAACAGTGGTTGTACCGCCCGACCGGTTGTTCCGGCCCTGCACCGCTCCACTACCGGAATGCCTTCTGTAGTGGGGCTGTTGTTCGGCGGTGGTGGCCCGGTAGTGCCCGGACGGATTCGGCGAACCGGTACTACCGGTGCCTGGAGCGGTTGTACCGCTCTAGACTTAGCGACCACATGGACATTGGTCTGGCGGTTGTACCGGCTCAACCACCGCCCCAACTACCGCTATGGGGTGACTCCCTTTCTGTAGAGGGGCTGTTGTTGGGTGGTGGTGGCCCGGTAGTTCCCGGACGGCTACGGCGAACCGGTACTACCGGTGTCCGGAGCGGTTGTACCGCTCGGGACTTAGCCACCACCTGAGCACTGGTCTGGCGGTTGTACCGGCACTACCACCACCCCAACCACCGCTATGGGGTGACTCCCTTTCTGTATTGAGGCGGTTGTTGGGCGGTGGTGGAGCGGTAGTTCCTGGTTGGCCCCGGCCGACCGGTACTACCGGTTGCTCCACCGGTTGTACCGCTAGGGCATATCTACAGTGGGAAGCCATGTTTACCGGTTGTACCGGTCCTCCAAGCGGTTGTACCGCTGCAGTGTAAAAACTGCTGTAACGGTTGGAATTTGGGGGCACTATATAAGTAGGTGGTTCCCCCACCTACCTTTTACCTCTTGCCTCTCTCTCTCTCCTCCATTGTTGCCCTTCAAGCTTTCTTGCCCGATCTCTCTCTCTAGCCACTCAAACTTGTTGATTTGCTAGGGATTGAAGGAGGAGACCTAGATCTACACTTCCACCAAAGGAAATTTGATTCCCCCATACTTTCTTGTGTGGATTTTGTTACTCTTGGGTGTTAGGGCACCCTAGACGGAAGAGGTCACCTCGGAGCCACATTCCATTGTGGTGAAGCTCCGTGGTGGTGTTGGGAGCCTCCAATTCAGTTGTGGAGAGAGCCTCAACCTTGTTTGTAAAGGTTCGGTTGCCGCCTTCAAGGGCACCATTAGTGGAATCACGGCACCTTGCATTGTGCGAGGGTGTGAGGAGAATACGGTGGCCTTAGTGGCTTCTTGGGGAGCATTGTGCCTCCGCACCGCTCCAACGGAGACGTACTTCCCCCTAAAGGGAAGGAACTTCGGTAACACATCCTCGTCTTCACTGGCTCCACTTGTGGTTATTTCTTACCTTTACTTTGAGCAAGCTATTGTTGTGTTGTATCCCTTGCTTGCTTGTGTTGTCATTGTTATTAGCACCATATAGGTTGCTCACCTAGTCGCACATCTAGACAACCTATTTTGTTGCTAACCCTAATTTGTTAAGAAAAGCTAAAAATTGGTAGTTGCCTATTCACCCCCCCTCTAGTCAACCATATCGATCCTTTCACTTTGGGAGGAGGCCAGAAGACCCACAGGGGCTCCACGAGCCACCAGGGCGCGCCACCCCCCCAGGCGCGCCCTGCTGCCTCGTGGCCCCCCTGTGGCCCTTCTTCGCGTGATTCCAACGCCAAAAAATCATATATATTCAAAAACCCCCGAAAGTTAACCTAGATGAGTTTTTACGCCGCCGCAAGCCTCTGTACTAGAGAGATCCCATCTACAGCCCTTTTCCAGCACCCTGCCGGAGGGGGGAATCATCACCGGAGGCCATCTTCATCATCCCGGCGGTCTCCATGACGAGGTGGGAGTAGTTCACCCTCGGGGCTGAGGGTTTGTACCAGTAGCTATGTGTTTGATCTCTCTCTCTCTCTCTCTCTCGTGTTCTTGAGACGGCACGATCTTGATGTATCGCGAGCTTTGTTGATATAGATGAATCATATGGAGTTTTCCCCTCTCTATCTTCTTGTGATGAATTGAGTTTTCCCTTTGAAGTTTTCTTATCGGATTGAGTCTTTAAGGATTTCAGAACACTTGATGTATGTCCTGCATATGGATATGTGGCACCCCGGCTTAGAGAGACCGGAACACCCCGTATTCCAGCCCAGAGATCAAGTCTTCTGGAATACGGCACTGCTTGGCATAGAACAAATCAGCTCTTTATTACAAATATAATGGGTACAAAGGTTCTGAAGGCACGAAGGTTACAGGGGCACGGCGATACTTCGCCTGCTCAGATAGCTCTATGCTAGCAGCGACACATCTCAAAGCGGAATAAATCCTAACAGCGGAACAACGACGACGGTGATGAACTCCACTCCGCAGGGACTCTGGCTGGGACGTATCCTAGAGCGCAACCTCGGGGTCCTCGACAAACAAGCAATCACGGCATCACCTACAATCTGGCATGACACGCCAGGTGAGTACTTTGAATGTACTCGCAAGCTCACAGCAACCAAAGCAATCAAGACATACAACATCATGGCATTTACAGGTTAATCATCAAAGATGAACACGATACTACTAGAACAACATGAGCATGGCAACAACATGAGCATGGCATGTACATATAATTCATGATATGAACAGGATGATGCTAGCATTAGCATGCAAGGTCTCATGGACCAACTTACTCTGCTCGGAGGTTATCTCGTAACCACCATGAATATCAATCTTACTTACCACCATGATCATCACACGATCACCTCAGGATCAACCAAGCTCGGTATCAACTATACCATCATGATCATCACATGACCACACGGAGCTTGATCTCTACCTGTGATCATCGCATGACCACATAAAGATCAACCAACTTCTTTTCTCACCGAACCGGGGTTGTTATTAATCAGATTATTATTACTGTTGACCCATAGTGTGACCTACTACGAACTGTGTCCATGACCGAGGACGCGGCTATCGATAGATTATACACTCTGCAGAGGTTAGTACACTGTACGCACACCACGGAACTCATGGCCTCGTGCTCCCATTCGGGTGGACCAACGACGTTCCGACAAAACCAATCTATTGCATGACACTCTCCCGGCCACTCCGACAAACTCCCCTTTGGGCTATGTCCTGGGTGACCCCGATGTCAACATGTGACATCCGCCAACTCTGTGGCTGCCACCGTCGTGGCCAAACAAAACTGTCCCAAACGGGGACCTGTGCACAATAACCAAACGGGTACACAAGGCTTATGCCGCCTACCGGGCCGGGGTAGCGCAGCCGCATAACCTTCCCTAGTTAGAGGCACCAGCGAGAGGCATGACAATAGACTGCATTAGGGCCTCCCATAAGGCAAGTGTGGCTGCACTGGTTAGCTCGATTCGGTGGCACCATGACTCAGCCAACAGATTTGTTCAAGTTCGATTAATGTCAGATTCAACTTGAATGGTGATGAGCTGAGTCACAGTAATATAGCATGATGAAATAACAATGCAGATGAGCATGATATCAGTGCAACCATGGATGGGCAACATAACCATTTAACAACATAGTATCAACAATGATAAATCATGAAGTCTACGGAATACAAATGAGCATGGCATAATGACGATCACGAATATAACAAGTATTTTCATAACAACCCTAACTATTGAAATGAGCATAGCATTATCACTAGCATCGGAAAATAAATCTGAGAACTAACATGATAATAATAATACTAGATGCAAATGAACAAGGCATAAGAACGAGCATGGATTCACCATCATTTCTCATTCACAAAATAATTAAATGAGCAAACAAATATTTAAATATTCAAGTGGAAAACCATGGCTACTGCAATGCCATCATGCAAGTGGCTGTTGTGGCTTGCCTGGTGATGAAGGAACCATCGGGAAGAAGTGCGGAGACACTCGCGGAAAAATCGCCGGGAAAGATTCCCTCTCGGAGGGGGCTGAATAAGGGCAGGGGCAAAATGGTCATTTTTAGAGTGTGAAAATATGGTGAAAATGATACCATCGGAACGGGCTCGACGAACTGAGATCGTGGGCTTTGGAATCACCTGATTCGGAGTTACGGTTGAAGAATTACGGCCGTTCGTTCGTTAGGCAGAAATTTAAATAAAAGTATTCATTTTCTGCGCTTAACGGACGGACGCTCGCAATTTAATAGTTTCGGCGGCTGGGCTAAAAAAAGAGAAAGCGCATTCGGGAGAGTACGCCTTCCAGTGGAGGAAACGTATTCTTCCCAATACGTCTCCACTTAAGTGGCGGGCCCGGCTGACTGAGTCACTTACGGGTGGGGCCCGCGTTGACTTCTCTCTCTCCTCTTGTGCCTGTCTTCTTCCTCCCGACGACGAACAGAGGAGGCGAGGCTGGGCACGGCCGGCGATGGCCCCGGTAGCTCCGGCCACCTCCGGCCAAGGGGAATGCACCGGCGAGCTCGGGGGAGTGGGCCGCATCCGTCCCGGTGGCGCACGAACGCCGAGGAGGGCCGAGGCGACAGTGACTTGGAGGACCGCGGACGAGGCTCTCGGCCGAGCTTGGTTTCGTCCGTGCGGTTGACCCGAGGAAGAAATGAGGAGATGGGGAGGCTAGCCGGGCTCTGGGTAGTGCTCTGGTGGGGAGAGGAGAGGGAGTGAGGCACGGTATAGCTCGAATTTAAGCTAGGTAGGGCGGCGGCCATGGCGGGAATGGCGGGCAACGAGAGCTCTTCGAGCTCGGTTGACTGGTCGGGGAGGGCTAGAGGAGAGTGGGGAGGAGGATGGAGTGCTCGGACGGGCTCGGGGTGGCTTAAATAGCCGCGGCGGAGGTGGTGCCGTCCCCGGATGTTGCACGGCCGGGCGGAGCGTGCTCAGGCGTACCGCGTACGCGTGCGCTCGCAGCAGAGAGGTTGAGGGCAACGGGAGAGAGCTAGTGGAGTGGCAGAACAGAGCAGACGCGGGCGGCCCGGTGTTTGGTCGGCCACCGAGACACTGTGCTCACGCGGGCACGGTCGCCGTGGCACGAGGAGGGCGAAGGAGGAGGGGGCCAGGGCTCCGAGGAGGGCAAGTGGCTGCTGCGGAGAGGCTAGACATGCTTGGACGCACGGGAGCGACGAGCAGAGGAGTGCCCAAAGCAAAACGACGCAGAGCGCGCGGCCAAGGCATGCCAGGCACGCGGTCACCATGTGGCATGGCACTCTGAGGGCACGCGGGGCTGGAAAAAGGTGTCAAATGTGTAGTCCCTTTACCCTGGAGCACCACTGAATCATTGGCTCGTTTAAAGTGACTTTGGTATGAAGTGCACTGTTCAAGAATTCACCCGATTAATCAGTTAATGGGCCAGTTAATCGCTACTCATAGCGTGGCCGAATCGAATAGCACCTATTCACCGCGTTAACTTGTCAGGCCGATTAATTGGCCTGTTAGACCAATTAATCAATTGTTAGGCCGATTAATCCCTGCTGGCCTATTAACGGGTGGGCAAACAAAGCCCAAATTTTTGGCCCGTAAATCCTTCCATCCCCATCGCGCTCCTTAATAGCTAGAATTAATAATTTTTACCTCCTCTCTATGCTTTTTATATGTGTATAGAAGCATGTTTTGGTATATTACATAGATGAGAGTATGAGAGTATGGTATAATACATGAAAAACTAGATATATGTTTGTAGGTTCCTATTCAATCTACCGATTAATGGTCGACCTACTAATCCAGTTAATAGGCCGATTCACCGATTAATCGCTACTCCTAAGCCGACCGAGCAGCTACCAGTTAACGATTTCTTGAACATTGATGAAGTGTAACATCAACTGAACATTGTTGCAGCAAGGTTAGACTGGATGTTGTGGTCAAATGGAATGAGATAAGAGATGACCAGGATGTCTCAGGGGCTTAGGGTAAGAAGGACTATGAGACTGTGAATTTTGAAGGGATTTGGACCAATATTTGTCATAGTTGCTTTGCAACTGCAAAATCTGGTCCAGAAACAAGATCAGGAAGTAGCACTCACATGGATGCTTGGATAGAGCTTAAAATTTGTGGAGTCTGGTCATTTGGGCATATGAAGGTACCATAAAAATTTCATCCCATTTGGATTAATAAAAATGGTACTTCATTCACAATGATCCACACTGTACAGAATGTTGAGGCAATTTTGTGGAGCAAATGGCTTAGAAAAATAGTGTGAATTTTGGCATGCTCACATTATTTAGGGATATTTAGGTCCTGGATTAATTTCAGAATTTTTGAAGCAATATAAAGTATAGTTGCTTCACAAACTGAAATTGTGACCAGAAACCTAGATTTGAAGGTGTGCTCACATAGTTGGTTGGATGGCGATGACATTTGGTGGAGAGTCATGATTTGATCATATAAATGATCTCCCAAAATTTCAACTCATTTGGATAAGCCTAGATAGTACTTCCTTCACAAAGCTTCTCTCTGGCCAGAAACTTTGGGAATTTGCTAAGGAAGATTTACTAGGCAAATGAAGCTGAATTTTGGCATGTGGCAATTATTTGGATATGAGAGAGTGCCCAAAAATTTGGAGGGCAATCAAGAAAAGATAAATAGCACTTCCTTCACAAAGTGCCCTGCTGGACAGAATAGGAAATGAATATTCCTTAATTATTTTTGATCTAGGAAAGGATGGATTTTGGCATATTTGTGGAGAATATGATCCAAAGAATTTATGAGAATTTTGTGGGAATTTTGTGGAAGGCAGAAATATAGGTTGCTTCACAACCTAGGGCAAACATGGTTATTCCTTTAACAGAAAAAGGAATATTCCCAAGAAATAAATATTGGGGTTGGGCTAAGATGGAAATGACATGGCCTTGGGATAGATTTGAGAATGACAAGCCACTAGGAAGTGGCAGGAGAGAAGATCTTCCCAAGTTTCAAGACCACATAGCCACGGAAAAAGAAATCCAAATGAAAATTCGAAGAAATCCAAAAGAAAAAGAAAGGGCCAAAAATCGGGGTGTTACAATGGATATCTGTGGTGACAATGAGATATTCACTTGAGTCACTTGATGTATGTTTCGGTGATCAACTTGCGGGTTCCGTGACCTTGGGGATTTATGCATAAGGGTTGGCACACGTTTTCGTCTTGACTTTCCGGTAGAAACTTTGGGGCACTCTTTGAAGTTCTTTGTGTTGGTTTGAATAGATGAATCTGAGATTGTGTGATGCATATCGTATAATCAAACCCGTGGGTACTCGTGGTGACATTGGAGTGCCTAGGTAACATTAGGGTTTTGGTTGATGTGTATCTTAAGGTGTTATTCTAGTACGAACTCTAGGGCTGTTCGTGACAATTAATGGGGATGGCTCATAAGATTGATCGGGAAGGATAACTTTGAGGTGGTTTCGTACCCTACAACAATTTCTTCGTTTGTTCTTCGCTATTTGTGACTTTGGAGTGAACTCTTTGTCGCACATGAGGGATTTACATATGATTCAACTATGTGAACATTGTTGGGAGATCGCACTAGTGAAAGTATGATCCCTAGGCCTTGTTTCTAAGCATTGCAATACCGTTTTTATGCCCGTTTACCTTTTGCTACCTTGCTGTTTTTATATTTTCAGATTACAAAAACCTATATCTACTATCCATACTACACTTTTATCACCATCTCTTCGCCGAACTAGTGCACCTATACAATTTACCATTGTACTGGGTGTGTTGGGGACACAAGAGATTTCTTGTATTTGGTTGTAGGGTTGCTTGAGAGATACCATCTTCAACCTACGCCTCCCACGGATTGATAAACCTTAGGTCATCCACTTGAGGGAAAATTGCTATTGTCCTACAAACCTCTGCGCTTGGAGGCCCAACACGAGTCTACAAGAACAAGTTGTGTAGTAGACATCAGTGTCCACCGGCTTGCCATAGTTAAAGGGATGTGATCCCTCTCACCAAAGCTGTACAGGTGTATGGGGTTTATTATCAGGGGTCATCCAACAGGAAGGTATTCCCAAGACCACAGCTGGAGAAACTCGTAGGAAATACAAAGTAACGGAGCTTTCTTAGCAAACGAAGATTTTTGTGTCGCATCGCACAACCCCCTATAGGTATGAGATAGCATAGTAGAACCGAAGCTGTATTTGGGATTCTGAGGTAAAGGTTCGTCTACTATCTCCTCAACAAACTTAATGAGACCAGGGAGAACTACATCATCGTGTGATGAAGGAAACATCATACCGAAGAACCACAACAAATATGCAAACAGATGCCTCTTCATCGTCTCATGATCTGCGTTTACTGGTATAGTTTGAAATGTGTCACGAAGCCAATTTGATTGGGACACCCCCTGCCCCTCTAGAACGACTTGATTCAGGCATTGTCGCCCCAAGACGGTCTGAGACATGTAATGGCCAAGATGCTGAGTATCCTGGAGGGACCAACGGCTCACCATTAATTGGCAGACCAGTGATCATCGACACATCTTTCAGGGTTGGTGCAAGCTCCCCCCAACGAAAGTGAAAGGTGTGGGTTTCAGGTCTCCACCGGTCAACAAGGGCTGTCAAAAGAGACGGGTCTAAATTGAACAGGTGGTCACAAGATGTGAGCCTAGCGAAAGCAAGTAATCCATAAGCCTCAAGGTGTGCAATGAAACCACCGTCGATTTTCCATTTGTTCTTTATGGTTCGAAGCCTGAAGGTCTGTGGAGGATTTTCTGGATTTGGGGTTAACCAAAGGTGGCAACGGTGGCCGACATCGTGGTGCCCCTGCAAAAGGTCTGGCACTTCGGTCATAACCTGTACACACATAGTCATTAGTACAAATAAAACTTAACATCACAAATACAAATAAAAATTAACATCCCCAGTTAAAATAAAACTTAACATCATGAGGTACAAATAAAATTAACAGCGTGAGTTCAAATAAAACTTAACATCATGAGGTACAAATAAAATTAACAGCGCGAGTTCAAATAGAACTTAACATCACAAATACAAATAAAAATTAACATCCCGAGTTCAAATAAAATTAAACATCACAAATACAAATAAAAATTAATATCCCGAGTTCAAATAAAATTAAACATCACAAATATAACTAAAAATTAACAGCCCGAGTTCAAATAAAACTTAACATCACAAGTACAAATAAAATTACATCATGAGGTGTTGTTGCCTCAGTATGGGCATTCCCTACGCGAGTGCCCAGGGCACCTGCAAATGTGACACCGCCTTGGTTCTCCCAACTGGCTATGGTCCATGTCGTTGCGATGACGCCGAGACGGACGTTGTCCCTTGGATGTTCTCATCAACGTGGGATCCGGAACCCATTTGGTCCCACCTGGCCACACCTCTTTGTAGTGCTCATAAATGCCCCAGGCCCAGAACTCACCGCTCCAGGTGTTGTACAGATTGTAAGTGTTAAAGTAAGATGATATGTATGGTTCGACACTAATTTTATGATCTGCAGCCGCCCAGAAGCTTGGGCTTGTTGCAACTGCACTCACTTGACGTTTGGCCGAGGGTGACAGCTTGCTTCTTTGATCGTCTGTGGTGGCCTTTCACAAACTTGGCTCGCACGTTGACTTCCCACTTATTCCTAAGTGCGTCCACTTGCCTGCAACCATGGCTTTGAGACTTCTTTGCTTTCTCGTCCAGATGTCTTCGCATCTTTTCAGATCATGGCTTGTTCAATTCAACTTGTGCCCTGGCGGCCTTGACTCTGTCTGCAAAGTATGTCAGAGTCCGGTTCCATGTTTCATTGATTAGGGTTGTGATAGGGAGGGCTCGCACACCTTTAAGAATGCCATTGTACACCTCTGACATGTTGCTGGTCATTATGCCGTAGCGAGGCCCAGTGTCGTGAGCATGCGCCTACTTATAGAAATGAGGGCAATTCTCGCTGATCCACGTGCTCAGATTAATAGCCGTCCTACGACCCCTCCGGTCTTCTCTCTCCGGCAAGGCTATGCGCTCGATCTAACCATTGATTCCTGACCAGATCGCATTCATTTTGGCTTCAGTTTTCTGCATGCACATCCTCTTGAATAGCTAGAACCAATCCTTGTTTTTGAACTTTGAGTAAAAATTTGCTGCCAAATGCCTCATGCACCACCTCCCCTCCAAATCAGGCCACCCCCAGTCAGGGTGTGATGACTGCTTAATTATGTCGAGCGCGCTTAATAGGCCTGTGTTGTGATCAGTGATGATGCAAACGCCTTGGCGATTTTTCACGACTGCCATCTTCACGCAGCACAGGAACCACAGCCAGCTATCTTTGTTCTTGCTCTCGACCAGTGCATATGCAATAGGAAGAAGCTGATTATTTGCGTCAGCTGCGATCGCCACCAAGAGTGTGCCCTTGTACTTTCCAGTGAGAAATGTACCATCAACTGATAATACCGGACGACAGTGTTTGAAGGCCTGTATAGTCTGGGCGAATGCCCAGAATAAACGGCCAAGGATTCGTTCGCCGTCATTCATTGGGTTTGGACGATCTTTCCTGAAAACTTGAGTCCCCCCTGTTAGCATCTGCTATCTGATGAAGCATTCTGGGGGCATGGTCATAGGCCTCCTCATAGGTTCCATACAACCTCTGGAAAATCTTTTCCTTGGCACGCCTAGCCTTGCTGTAGTTGACAGGGAAGCCAATATGATCGTCGGCGGTTTTCTGCAGACCCCTAATACTAATGTTGAGACTTTGTTCCACCGTCGTTTGCATCTCCTGTGACACATATTCTGCGGTCACATTGCAGTGAGTTGAAAGTGTCCCAGTTTGCTCACAGCTACGGGGCACTATTTTTGTGATATGCGAGGACTGACATACCCCAGGGCTCTGGCGAGCGACAACTCTTCCAATGCAACTATTAGCGAAATTTTTGCAGATGACCTTCAACATTGTTTTATCAGACTGCTTCACTCTATGCTGGCGTTGTATGGTGATTGCATACCTCTTCATTGCCTGGTCAGCGGATTTCTTGTCTGGGAAACTCTGCCCGACCTGCAGACTTCCCGCTTCTAGGCCAAAAACAGAGTGAAATTCATTGGTGATGCTCATAATCCGTAAAAAGGCAGGGTCCATTGGTGCTGCGACCGCCAGCTGAGGAGGAACAACTTCTTCGTCTGAGGATGCAGAGGCTGAAGATCGACCGTCATCGTCATCATCTAGCGCCTCCGGCAATCCCTCCACGTGTTTGCTGAGGTCAATGATCGCAGACCAATATCCTGTGTCATACACATGGTGGCCGCCTGTCGGTTCCGATGGGCCGGCGCTGGGGGTTGCAGTGATGGCCAACTCGACCTCAGCAGCGCCGCTACTGCATCCGGCATCATCAGTGGCAGAAATGAACTCCACATACACCATCGGCTGTCCAAACATAGAGCTACGAGGGTTGCTTGCAAACCTCATGTACGACCCCCATGAGTTGACCGGCCACAGACCCCAACGGGTAACTGTCCCATCATTACCTCCTACAACGACGAAGGCCTCCATGGTCATCTTCTTTCCACGCATCTCAGGGCCAAACACTGCTCGGATGCATCTTCTGACTTCCGCATAACCTACATTGACCATGTCTCTCACTACAACTGTCGTCGACCCGCACATGGACACATCGACCCTGGAAGGACCGTCGCGTACGACGTCCCCATAGAACACTAACAAATTTTCCATCGTACCTACCGAACAGCCATATTTACAAATAATTAGTAACCGAATATTTTAATATCAGTCGATTAAAACTTTAAATATTATAATACGAACAAAAACATTTTAATAACCATATTTACGTTTGAAATAATTAGTGATTTTTTAATATCATTCGGTTAAACTTTAAAAATAATAATACGATAATAACATTTTAATATCATACGATTAAAACTTTTAATATCTTTCAATTTTAATAATATTTTCATATCATCCGATAAAAACCGTTTATTTACAAATAATAATACGACAAATATTCACAACAACAGTAACATCATTCACAACAGTACATCAATATAACAAATATTCACAAAATTTACACAGCGTCATCTATACATCAGCTTGAATATGGATGTCATTCCGAATAAAATTATGCGTCACAATAGTTCGAAATAATATCCGTCAGCATGAACATATCACGAGTAATATGTCAACAGAGTCCACCTATTATCACATGAACATAAATATTAGCCACAAAAATTGTTTCTGCTAACAAAAGCATCAAAATAGCACTTGCATGTATGTGGTCATCACCTCAAAAGGGACATCGAAGATTGAAACACAATTTCTTCAACTACGTCATCTCCTCCTTGTTTGGTACTCAGATGATAAAAAAATACCTAATTACATACATCATTAAGGACATTAGAAGCTAATCTTAATATACAAAACTTAGATTATTGCGAGATAACAAATTAGACCTATGGTTTCCTAAATATACAACTTATTAATAAACATAGCATATGAAATAACAGGGCTTTTAATCATGCAATGACCAATTACAGTACAAACTTTTTCTTAATTAGCATATTAAGCACTTTTTGCATGTCAAACTAAATTGATGCATTTGAAAGGCCTAACGCTGATCTACAATACCGTCAAATATTTGTTGTCCAAATTCCGGCTCTAACCCAACCTAAACGTTCAACGGAAGTACTAATTATGACTTAATGACAACACTAACAACATCATGCATGTCAAAAAAAATACTACTAATGGACAGAGCTAACACTGATATACAACATCTTGAACATACTCTTCTGAAAAAAAGTACTATAAGTGCAACATATCTCGTCTGAAAACTTTTCTAACTTCTAAGCAGTAGAACATCGCATAGCTAATTACGAGATAAAAAACTAACTAATTCCCACCCGCACAAGAAAATCCATGTATTGCAAAGCTCGTACCTTGATCTTCAACTTCTTAGTTCGCTTCTCCCAACAAATCCTAGTCGAAATGCTTCAAATGACTCCACAAAGTCCTCAACTAAAGCAAATAACAGCAAAGCATATGTATTTAGGGACTAATCAGATAGAACAAATATAGCATGCATGTGAACGAAACCAACAAAAATGGATAGATCTTACCTTGATCTATCTTTTCTTCAACTTCATCATCTTCTAAATCGGCGTTCAAATAGATAAAAAAATGCAGTCAAAGTAGCTATTTGAGCTGTTTTTCTCAGTGTGCTAGGTGACTTAGAGAGCAGAGAGGAGAGGAGTGAGCTTGCAACGAAGCAAAATGAGGCACGGGCTGCCTCATATAAAGCAACCAACGCAGATTCCAGAGCTATCACCGGAATTGTCGGCAGAACGCGTCAAAACTCACCAACCAATAGCCCGCGGTGCTGTCGCGCCGCGCGCCGCACGAACAGTACCTGCCGCCACGGGTTGTGGTGGCAGGGCCCACCAAACCGTCGCCGTTCCGTTACAAGGGCTGGCCTCGCCCAGATTTCGGTTATTCATGGGCTGCCGCCTTGTCTCGTGGCGGCAGGTGCTGCCGCCTCAGCCCGTGGTGGCAGGTGCCACTTGTCGGTTGCCGGGCCTGCCGCCACGGTAGATCTGTCATTTGCACTTAGGGGTGGTCCTTTCTGTCAAAAGCGTTCGGCAGGTGGTCTTTTATGCCAAAAATTCGCCATATTCTGTACCAGGCCGTCCAACTGCGCACTAGGGTTCGAGAAGTCTGCTCCGTCGCCTCTCTCCACCCCTCTCCTGGACCTTCTCCCCCTTCTACCTTGTACCTAGTTATGGCGTCGTTGAAGCATGAGCGCCCCTCCTCTCCTCTGAGTTGCGCCCAACGAAGACGCGTTGCCGCCGGCGAGCGCGTAAATGTAGCGGCGCTATGCTGTAGCTCTGGGGGACGACGACGGAACTACCCAAAGGAGCTGGCTATCTTCCGCTCCTCGAGGATCTTAGGGTATGTTCTCTTAGCCCATTATCCATTTATCATGGTCATATTGGGTTCTTCCCATTTACAAGTTTTCCCCAATTCATTGCAAACTTGAATAAGTAGTATGAGCACCAGATTTATGTATGAGATACACGGCTGAAGATATTGTAGTGCAAAATAGCCTATGCAAACTTGAATAAGTAGTGCGAACTTGAATAAGTAGTGTTCTGAACCTTAATATGTATTTCGTAAAACCATATTTATGCAAACTCTAAAGTAAGATTTGTGCAACCGTGTGGTTGAATAGGAGCTGGCCATCGTCCTTTACTGCTCAGGATCTGAGGTATAAGCAACAAATTTGGTTGTTCTGTTATCCATGTATAGTCATATTTGGTTCTTCCAGGTCATCAGTTTCCCATGTGTTTGAAGTTAGTGGCATTTGGGAATATGAATAGTATGGGCACGAAATTGATGTGTCGGGTGTAGATAGCAAAATGTTGACATGGTAAAAATAAATAAACATGTAGCAGAAGCTAAATTCACATCACATGTTCAATTAACACATCAATTCTACCTTAATTATCTATTAGGACAATCCGGTCTTGTACTGCTTAACATTTCAGGTCCATCATCTCTGCCACCAGTTGCCCAGTCTACAAGCAAAAGAAGTCAAATAGATATATCAGCTACCTATGAAATATTCTACACAAAAACAGAGGGTGAAGCTGCAGTAGTTAGGACTTGCTTAAATCTACCCTACATATATGTAACCTGAGCAGATTACTAGCTTCAGACTCGAGGTTCAGAATAGGTAAATAAAGCTATATACAGTACCTATGATAGCATGTTTACTCTAAACAAAAGTAATCACTCAAAGCTGTAACATTGCTCTACCTACTAGTGAAAGCATTTTCAAAATATTGAGCCCATCAGAGGAGTTGAGTTGTATAGAATGAACATGTGCCATGTTAAGCCAAATGCATAATGGTGAAATTGTAGTAGTAATCACAACAATTAGTGCAAATAGTTGAGGGGATGTGCTCCGTGTGTTCTGTTCGTTTGTATACAATTTTCATATACCTGTACATGAACGACTCGACATGTATGTGAAAAAAATGATTTCCTAGGAGCCTACTACATGGCAAGAGTGGGGGTTAGTTACTGGTTGTTCCTGCGGGGTTCTTGTATATGAACTAGTAATGTACTGTATGAACTTCTTCCACACTGCTGATAAATGGAAAGGGCATTTACAATGTTCAATTGACGTTTCTATGGCAATGCTAGTTGTTCATGTTCCTCATTTTGTCTTGCTGCAATCCACATTGTAGCTATGCTCTTAAGTAAAAAGTCTTGAAGTGTTTTGCTTGGTAGTAGGTTAGTTATCCACTTTTTAACCTGTGTGTGATGTTTTGTGTTATATTTGCATGAAAAATAGCCAGCCATGGAGTCCATGACAAGTGCTGCTCTAAGCGTTGGGTCAACTACGGCAATGGGAGATGACGATGATGCCAACAGCTTCGCCGTGGTAATTTATTTGTTGTATTGGTCACATACGTACATCACACTGTTAATGTGACCTGATGGATTTTTTATCAATTTCTAGGGCACGATCCGGCTAGTCAAAAATGATGGAAATAGCTACCACACGCCAAAACGTACTCCCAGTCTTCCGTTTTGTGTAAGTAGTTTTTCTTTTCATGTCTAATGCTTGAGCTTTAGTTTATGAACTGAACATCTTTCTATTGTGCATATCCAGGGGTCAACATATGAACCCGAGTGTGATGATAACTTAGAACCCGTAATTGGCATGCAATTTGACACCTGGGAGGATGTATGACATTCTACAAAATGTATGCTCATGATGTCGGGTTCTCGGTTCGCACATGGGCAACACACAAAGATGAACATGGCGTACCATTGTGGAAGAGGTTTGTTTGTGCTAGGGAGGGTTGGGGGAAGGTGGCTCGGGAAGAGGAAAGGATAAAGCCTAAACGAAACTTTAAGTTAACCATGTGTGGTTGTGAGTTTATGATTGGATTGAAGAGGCAGGATGACGGCAAATATCTGGTAGCCCGGTTTGTTCAATCACACACTCACCAACTTATGTCGCCAAGTAAGAGACATCAAGTCAAGTCAAATAGAGAAGTAAGTAGTGAGTTGAGAAGCAAACTACTTACATGTCATAAGGCAATGGTTGGAAGATCTGCAGCATATCGCTTGCTTAGTGTAGAGAAGGGGGTCAGGAAAATGTAGGTTGCACAAAGCGTGACTTCCAAAACTGTCACCGTGAATTTAAAAGAGCAATTAAGGGAGCAGATGGGCAAATCATAGTGGATATAATGAAAAGTAAGCAGGCTGCCAATCCAGCTTTCTACTTTGATTACCAACTAGATGAGAATGATAAACTTATAAATATTTTCTGGGCGGATAGTATCTGCAGAAAGAACTACTCATTGTTTGGGGAAGTTGTGTCTTTTGACTCAACATATCGCTTTAATAGGTACAACTTGGTATTTGCCCCTTTCACTGGAGTTAACAACCACATGTCTTGCATTACCTTTGGTGCTGCTTTTTTATGGAATGAGAAGAAAGAATCTTATGTATGGTTGTTCAAGACTTTCTTGAAAGCAATGTGTGGGGTTGCACCGAAGCTAATCATGACTGATGAAGACCAAATCATGAGAATAGGGATAGAACAAGTTTTTCCAAACACTATACATAGACTTTGTATGTGGCACATCCTCAAGAAGCTTACTGAAAAAGTTGGTGCCACCATGAAAAATAATCAAGATTTCCACGAACGGTTTATGTCATGTGTTTGGGGATCAGAGACACCAAGTGAGTTTGAGTCACGATGGTGTTCAATAATCTCTGACTTCGAGCTATTGGATAATACATGGTTGCAGGAGAAGTACGAGTTGCGCCGGTCATGGATTCCGGCATATTTTATGGAGACCCCACTTGGCAGAATCTTGCGTACTACATCAAGATCCAAGAGTGAGAATGCATTCTTCAGACACTTTGCGAACCGAAACCTTGCCTTGATTGAGTTTTGGGTCAGATTTGAGACAGCTTTAGAGGAACAAAGGCAGAAAGAATTGCAAGAGGACAATGCCAGCCTTCATACATTGACTATACTCAAGACTTGTTGGAGTATTGAGAGTCATGGTAGAGATGTGTATACTCATGATGTTTTTGCTGAATTTCAACGTCAGGTGATAGCTGCTAGGGATTATTGTCATGTCAAATCAATCATGCAGATTGGTGAGGTCCGAACCATTGGTATTAGCAGCAAGAATGGCAAGGTTAGAGTAGTTAGTTTCAACACTAGTACTAAGGCAGCACACTGTTCTTGTAGGATGTTCGAATCACTCAGTATCATTTGCCGTCACATCATTGTTGTCCTAAAGAATGAGGGGTGTAACGAAATTCCTAGTCAATATGTGTTGCATAGGTGGACTAAAATGGCTGCACGACAGCTTGCCTATGATGCCAACAGACATGAGCTAGAAGGGCCATCTACATGTCTTTCACCTACCATAAAAAATTGTACTCGAAAACATGTTCAAAATTCAGCTTGGCACGTGATGCAGCGAAACATTGTGAGGACAAAATGAGATATTTTCACAAGGTTATTGCTGTTGCCTTCACGCAATTGGGACAGCAATAACCTTGTGAAAATATCGTGAATCATTTGTGAGCAAAGTTCAAGAATTTGAATCATTTGTCGGAACGTCATTCCCAAGTGTGATCAATATCCGTCCACCAGATGTAGCGAACACAAAAGGGAGTGGTAAGAGATTGAAAAGGGGTTCAGAGCAGACCGTGAACCAAAAGAAAAAGAGGTAAAATAAACAACCTTGAAAAAATGACGATGTCCCATCTATAGTTCTGCTAATGTGGTTTTCCTATTCTTTACAGGGCAAATAGCATCCAAAAGGTACCAGATGAGTAGGGGCGGTGGTTTCACTAATTTTATGTTTGAATAATTATTCGAAGTCATTCAGTTGGCTATGTTCTTGCTGGAAATGGCGGTGATATTCGTGGGAGATGAGGTTTTCGACTTGTGGTCTTTCTAGGAGCTCACATTTGCAAGTGTGTCACTGAAGCATGCATATGTTCTATGTCTGTAACTCTGGATGCGCTTACTGTTAGGTTCAGGAAGTTGCTAGCACTAAACCATGTTGTCTCAATAGGTGTGTTTAACCAGGAAGAACAGATTGTATGACCTGACAAGGAATTGCTAAGCCTAGCTTAATGTAGATTTCAAGATTTGGTTTGTCTTTCTGTGTTACTGTCATTTGTAGCCAGCCTGCTATATGTCATGCTCACGTGACTACTTGCCGAATTAGTGCAACCTTATTACTATGTGTATTGAGCACCATTCATTTATTTTCCTCTGTTTTTGTTGCTCTATACTTTAGCATCACCATCTGAAAATTTTCAAGATAAGTGAGAACATGTTCATCTGTAATAGATATTTTTAGCGTCATCATCACAAATTCTTGCTCTGTACTTTAGCAAGTTCATCTCAAATTCTTGCACTGTAGTTTAGCAAACGACCAAGCATGTTACCGAGGATTTACTTTGTTGAATATCTCCGTTGTTAAACCTGCGAGACTGTTGAATGAGGTTAGTTCTGGTGAAGTTGCACAAATTTATGTACAAGTCAGGAGCCGGTTAAGTCTGAATTATTTCTCTCCGTAATGCTTTATTTATATGTGTTTTGATGTAAGTTCATGCCCCCTCTGTTGTTGTGCAGCGGGAGGTCAATTGAATTTGTATCTATGTACATGGTGATGCAGATTAACAGTTGTTTGATGGTCTCAGGCTGGGGATTGATCGACTCATTTTTTAGGTGAATAGAAAGAGTAGCCAGGAGTTATGTAAATCTGTAGTTGCTTCTTTTTTTCTTTCTTTTTGCAAGGGATGCTTTAGCTTGTTGTTAACCAACAAATCTCCGATCTGGCTATTCTGTGGAAAAGAATGATAATTCCCAAATCTGCTTATTTATATGATAGAATTAAGAGGTGCTTTTGTATGACACTGTTAATAAATACATATCAAGTGTTGCACTAAGGCTTCAAGATGAACTGAAGTAGTTTCCCAAATCACTGAAGTTGCACTAAGGCTTCATGATGCACTAAGGCTTCAAGATGCACTAAAGTAGTTTCATCCAGAAGATTAATCAAATCAGGACCCACACTGTAGAAAATCCTGAAAATTTGACAGTATCATATTTAAATTTCTGTACACCACTGTCGTATACAAAGTCGGATTCAAACATTGTGTACATATATATGATGTAATATATTACCTCCGTCCCAAATTACCCGTATCTGGACAAACCTAAGACAAGTAATTTGGGACGGAGGGAGTATTTCACAAGGATAGCTTTGTTGTACACAACTCTTGAACAGAAGGCCCAGTGTACTTTATTATCAATCACTTTACTATAAGAGATACATTACGTTTCAGATGCCAATATATCCTGACTTAAGCAATAGCTTGAGCATCATGCAGTTCCCATAGTCATCTGACAGAGATATCTTGGCTGGCTGAAAGAGACAAAGTGGATGCAACTACAACACTAGCCTGCACAACAAACTTTTTGTTTTCTCTAGAGATGAGCTTGCAGCTGAACATGCAGACAATACCTGAAAAAATAGGAACATCACGTATTTTTAGAAGCATATCCAAGATGAAAGGTCAACAAAATTATCTGGTTGGATAAGAATAAACTTTATGGTAAAGACCATTTCAATGATACTGCTTAAGATTTGTGTACCAGATCACTGCTCTTACTCCTAAAATCATAGGCGAATGTTGATTACAAAAAAATGCTCTTATTTGCTGCCATTACAAAAAAGAGGCCCACCCCTTGCTTTCATTTTATTAGAATGAAACCTGAAAGTGTGATTTCTCGGATGCAAGCACAGGAGCAAGCATCGGACTTAGTTCAGAAACAGTTGAACGAAAATAGCGATAGCCACAGGTCGGCCGGAGTACAAGCTGAATCAACAGCCAAATAAATGTCACCAAGCAGGAGCGCTTGAAGATCGAACATGAGCAAAGATGGGAAATCACAGCATGGTTCCTTCTAGATGTGTTCTAGGACACAGCGCCGGCCCTGAGCATGTGCAACCGGTGCACAGGCACAGGGCCCCCGATTGTCAAGGGCCCCACCCCAAGTATGTTTAGGTCGGAGAGCAATGCACACCTCCACTAATCGTTCGGTTTTTTCAAGGCCGTTCGCTGTTCATTTAAGTGTGTCGTTACAAATTACCACATGAATACTCCCTCCCGATTGGGCCATGGGCCATGCATGCGGGGTGTGAGCTGGGACTCCATGCATGCGCGCGAGCGGATAGACCGGACAGTTTCGGCAACTAATCTATGCTAATTAATGCTATCAAATCCTAGCTCGTTTATCGGGTAGATTTAAAACAGAAAAACTGCTCACAATTTGCGAAATCCTAGCTCTTTTTTTAGGGAAAGTACAAGTCCTCTTTAAATCACTCATGTTCGATTATTTATTTTTCTTCATTCGATTTGATAAATTAAGTTGCTTTATGTGTCCAATGCAATTTCAGTTGAAGAAACAAGATGGTTTTGAGTTGGAAAATGACAAGCGCGATCTTCGCTTAAAATGTTTATCCTTAGAACATATCTTAGCTTTCATGAACTGACATGAGTAGTTTGTATTTTGTAATGTATCTGTGAAAAAAAATGTGAGAATATATTTCTTTGACTCTCACAATAACTTTTCCTGGAAAATTAAATCAAACAGAAAACTAAGTGATTTTACAATTGTATGTGCATCAAGGCCCCGCTCTATTATCTCGCACCAAGGCCCCTCGAATATCAGGGCCGGCCCTGCTAGGACATCATTAACACTGACACAGGGGCCTCTAACTAGCTTGCACAGCCTATTCAGAATTATCCAATGAAAGCAAGTGTATACTTACAATTAAAATTCACACGTACTACAATTACATGTATCAAGAATTGGTGAGATGACTCCAGGCATGTACGCTAGATCAGTATTGTTGATTTTAAAGCATTGTTAGAATGTGGATTGCAACAAGTAAAAAATCATGAATAAGAAGAACTAGTAATGATTTCAGAAAGATCAACTGGACATCAAAGTGCAGTTTCGATTTAAGGTCAACAAAGTGAATCAAAAGAACACACAGCAAAATATAATCTACTCCAGGCATGTACGTTAACTCGCTCGTAACCATTTTTCACATACAAGTCATAACATTCATGCACAAATCTTACTCCGTACTTTATAGCCTGCAGGAGATATGGATACTGTTGAACAACGAGCACACCTCTTTGCCTGATTTCTAGTCCACTGCTGCAATTGTGGGAAACTGACAGATGGGAAGAAACATAATACTTTGGATAATCGAATACGAGATCATACCCTGGATACTTTGAGCTGCAGAAGATGGCCGGCTTCTTTGCGATGGCTGGGTCGACGTTGCCCGGACATACATCACGGCTTCGCTACATGTACGCGCTCGCCGGCGGCGCGGCCGTTTCAGGGGAGAGGAGGGGCGCTGGCACTTGTACGGCGCTGGAACTAGGTACAGGACACAGGGGGGAGGAGGTCGAGTGGTTCGGCAGAGGAGGGGAGGGAGGGGAGAGAGGCGACGGAGCAAATTGCTAACCCTAGCTTGCAAATCGCCGGTGTACAGGTACAGAATGGAGCAGAGCAAAAGGAAGAAGACGATGGGATCTTGGAAGGACTACTTGCGCAGTGGAATGACTTTACAAGGTCCATTGTGTGAAATGTACCGGCTGCCACCTTAGACTAACATCCAGCCCGTCTGTTGCACCAATTCAGCCGGTGCACAGGATAAGTTGCCACCTTCTTCGTCTCCGCGTACCGCATCCCCTGCACCTCAATCCTCCGCCTCCCGCTGCTCCCACACATCCGCCGTCTCTCCGCCTGCCGTCCTGCCTCGTCACCACCCGCCCAACCGCCCCCCGCCTCCTTTTGCCGGATATCTTTCCCTGCACCGGCAAACCCATCGCGCAGCAGCAGCGCCACCACTCCTCTTCACGGGCACGGCCGCGTCCGCCTCGACGCCTCCTCTGCGCACACCCCCCGCTGCCACCTGCTTGGCCTCCGGGTGCCGCCGCAGGCAGCGTGGTCTTGCTGAGAGCGTTGAATAGGTGAGCCCCCCTTCTCTTTTTTCCCTCTTTCCTCGGTCCTCTTCTCTTCCTCATGGCTGCTCCTCCTCCAACCATGTTGACTATTATCCATGGCCGTTGTCCGTTAGGCTCCGCGTGCACCCGTCATGTCTTCCGCTTACTGGGCGACGGAGCATAATATGTGCATATGGATGTATCGTCGTGAAGACGTGTGGTGATGTCATTGCATGTAATGTCGTGATATCGTGCGCTCGGCTTGCAGATGTTTATGTTTCTCTTGTATTCCACATGCTTCGGAACTTCCGTGCTTATTACCTGAACGATGGAGCTATATAGGGATGAGTGTCCGTGTGGTTCTACTCTTGTATATACGTGGTGTTGCCCAAATCAATAAACCGCATGGACCGTGTCCGTGTCCTTCTCTGCTTCCGGATTTTTTTTTTTAAATCAATCAATTGCCCTTTTTTACATGGTAATACGTGTCGCATTTATATCATAATGATCATAGTACCAGCCACATAAATACCGACCTGACAAAACTGAAAAGACAGCAAAACACTAGCCTTTGTACAAAGAAAAACCAGCCAAGAAGAAAAATTACAATCAAGACCAAAGAATCCTCTGAGCTTGACAACAACGCCCGTTACTTGCCTCCGGCACCACCACTGCAGCCACCAAAGGAAAAAATGACGGATCACCTCCTCACCCGAGCTCGACGCGGCTCTATCGCAGATATGCAGCTTTGCGGACCTCCAAGGTGGCTCACCAAGGGCGAAACCATTACCGTTCAACGAATCAGACTGGGGCAACACCCCCAGACACGCCATCGAACTCCAGATCTGGCACCCCCGCACGACCAAGACGTTGGAGGAGGAAACCACACCTGCCATCCACGAACCACAGAACCCAGCACATGATCCACCATCTTTCAGATGCCGTCGA
Source organism: Elymus sibiricus (assembly GCA_039707655.1). Classification (NCBI taxonomy): domain Eukaryota; kingdom Viridiplantae; phylum Streptophyta; class Magnoliopsida; order Poales; family Poaceae; genus Elymus; species Elymus sibiricus. The sequence goes on from CM077664.1 coordinate 23,478,374, forward strand.
TGCAGACCACAATCTGCATCTGCTCCTGGACTACCTTCCAAGCTCCGCGCTGGCGCTGGAGCAAACGCCGTCGCAACGGCGGAGCCCGAGGATACAAGTCCACCACGAGGATACCGCCGCCGCTATGCCATCCTTGCTTGAACAGACTAGTTTCCAAATCCATCCCCAACCATAGGGCCGATCGCCTTGTTGATGGAGTTGAATCCAGCAGATCTCTGGTAGGGAGTCCCGAGCTGGTAGCCTTGGCACGATGGTAATAGGGACACATGATTTTACCCATGTTCGGGCTCTCTCGAAGAGACAATACCCTACGTCCTGCTTTGATTGTATTGATTTCGAGCGAGTACAAGTTACAGATTGATCTACCGAGAGATCTATGTGTGTATAAGATGATCGTCTACGGGCCTCACCCCTCGGTTTATATAGATACCGGGGATGTACATAGGTCGGTTACATCTAGAGTAATCATGGTGTAAACGATCTCTAAGTCTTGGAGTAGGCGCCAAGTCTTTGGAAGTTTCCATCTTGGCGCTCCTGGGCCCGACAACCGTGGCCCACTGGTAGACTATCTTGGGGGTCCTTGGCCGGCCCACCAGGCCGGGAGACGACGTGGTGTATAACCCCTAGTCCAGGACACCATCAGTAGCCCCTGAACCGGTATTTCAAGTCGAGGACATTCCTTGGTTCTTCCGAGCTACTACTTCGTCTTTGGTCGTCGGTCTTGGAAACTGGTTCATCAAGTCCTTCCCCTACTCTTCGGGAGTCGGCGCAGTCGGGCCGGAGGGTTTATACCTCGGGCATCTGAGGAATATCTCGGATTGGAGTGTAGCTGTCTTAGCAATGAAGTATCCACGAGCTCGGGCCTGACCAGTGGTCCAGCCCTGTTCTGACAATTTTGTCTATGTGTCGTCACGTCAAATGTCATCATAGCATGCAGGCATGGCTCAAGGCCCCACCATTGGCACGTCTACCCAATAAAGCGACAGTGCCCCAAGACACGTGTAGCAGTGCAATTAGCCGCCCCCTCAATTCCTGTGCGTGCTTAACGCACGATGCCGGGGGAATCCGCGGTTTTACTGCCGCTGAACTCGAGCCTCCCGTCGCTGCCTCACGAGGAAATCCCGTATCAAAAGGCCGCGACTACGGGGTGAAAAGATTTCACATCCCCCACCGCCTGCCTTTATCCAAACTCTTGCGCCCTCTTCCACCTCTGCTTTCCTTCGAACAAGACGTCTATCCATCGCCGTACGAAGGAATCTGCTGCCATGGTCACCTCATCTTCGCGTTCCACCGGTCAACTCGTGGCAAAGCTGCTCTATGACTCAGGGTCAACTAGATCGACTCTCTGCGCTTGGATATCTACCTCCGCCGCAAGTGGCTTTAGCCAGCGCCAGACTAGTTACCCTTGATGGCTATTTCGCCCAAGACTGCCGCCCTCAACCTATGGAGAACGAGCGGGTATACTTTGTTCCTTTCCTCCTTAGGGGCCTCAGCATCCAATCCACCCCTTCTTGAGGGGCTTGCTACATTTTTACGGCCTTCGGCTACACCACCTGTCTCCCAACTCGATCCTTCACATAGCGGGCTATGTCACTTTATGTGAGGCCTTCCTAGGATGCCAGCCACACTTCGAATTGTGGTGCAAATATTTTTGCGTAGTACCGCGCACCCGAGGAGGCACGCTATTGGAGTGTGGTGGGGCCGAGATCTGTAGGGTAGCCTGCTACTTGTGAGCTGCATTGGGATTTTCCCTGAAGAGGAAGGGAGATGCAATATAGCAGCGGATAGTATTTCCCTCAGTAGAGAACCAAGGTTATCGAACCAGTAGGAGATTCACGCAAACAACCGTCAACATCACCTACACACACAAGAGCAAATACTTGCACCCAACGAGGGCAAGAGGGTTGTCAATCCCCTTATACTCGTTAATTGCAAGGATCAAATCTGATAGTTGTAGATAGATAAATTGCAAAGTAAAATAAAAGTAAATAAATTGCAGCAAGGTATTTAGGGTTTTAGTAATATGATTAAAGTAGACCCGGGGGCCATAGTTTTCACTACAGGCATCTCTCTCATAAGCATGGCATACGGTGGGTAGACAAATTACTGTTGGGCAATTGATAGAAAAGTGCATAGTTATAATGTTATTCATGGCATGATCATGTATATAGGCATTACGTCCGTGACAAGTAGACCGAAACGATTCTGCATCTACTACTATTACTCCACCAATCGACCGCTATCCAGCATGCATCTATGGTATTAAGTTCATGACAAATAGAGTAACGCTTTAAGCAAGATGACATAATGTAGACAGAATAAACCAATCAATATGATTAAACCCCGTCGTTTTACCCTTAGTAGCAACAATACAAATACGTGCCTCGCTACTCCTCCTATCACAGAGTGAGGACACCGCAAGATTGAACCTACTACTATGCACCACTTTCACTGAAGATCTAATCATCAACTTGGCCAAAGAAAACTCATAGATCGGAAAGCATTACATAGCTATAACAATCATACATAATAAAGTTCAGAATATAACTCAATTACTTTCAATGAATAATCTGATCATAAACCCATAATTCATCGGATCCCAACAAATGCACCGCACAAAAGTATTACATCATATCGTTCTCCGAAGAGAACATTGTATTGAAGATCAAAGAGAGAGAGAGAGAGAGAGAGAGAGAGCCATCTAGCTAATCACTATGGACCCATAGGTCCTGTAGGAACTACTCACACATCATCGGAAGGGCAGCAAGGTTGATGAAGAACCCCTCTGTGATCGATTCCCCCTTCGGCAGAGTACCGAAAAAGGCCTCCAGATAGGATCACGGAAGAACAAAGGCTTGCGGCGGTGGAAGAATTGTTTCGGGTCTCGCTCTGGGAGTTTTGGAATATTTGTGAATTTATAGCGTTGAAATTAGGTCAAGCGAAGCCACAGGGGGCCCACAAGACATCTGGGCGCGCCCTACCTCCCTGGACGCGCACAGTTACCTTGCCGCTTCCTTGTCTGGCTTCTGGTCCTCTACCGAAGCTTCTAGGGTCCCTTCTGGTCCAAAAAAAAATTGTCAAAAAGTTTCGTAGCATTTGGACTCCGTTTGGTAGGGATTTTCTGTAAAACCAAAAACAAGCAGAAAACAGCAACTGGCACTTGGCACTGAGTTAATAGGTTATTTCCCAAAAGTGATATAAAATGATGTATAAAGCATATAAGATTGGTAATATAATAGCATGAAACAATCAAAAATTATAGATACGTCGGAGACGTATCATAGCCGGGTCCAGATATCTCGTTGGCATCCCTGAGGAGTCAAATGAAAATTGGCAAGAAGAGTGGTTCTATCTACCCAACTTGCCTCTCGAGGATCCTCCCCAGGCAGGTCTTGTCAGCTCGTTCTCGTCTGCTCCACCTCGAAAAAGATACAACTGGCACCCGAGGACCCGGGCTCAGGAGGGAACCTCGGCCATGATCAAATTGGCCGAGCAGGTAGCCTATCTACGTCATCATGGTCTAACCCTAATCAGTGTTATGGCGGTGGCGCTCATCTGAGGAATCCAGCCCTTATAGCAACACGTCCACCCCATGTGGGAATTTAATGGTGTCCACGACTCGACTCGTGCTCTCTGAGGCGAATTTCACGAGCGCCGTACACTCGCAAAGATGCTCGCATCGATGTTCAAGGGTGAGGAGTCAGACTTCCTCAAGGAGCCCCGACGGCTTTTCCTTCAACAAGCCAGTTCGAGCGGTAAGTTTTACAACCAGTCCCTTTTTCCTCCGAACAGGGTATATAACTGCCTGATTAGCTTTTTACTTCGTCCAACCAGGACTGGAAGCAGTGGTCCACCAAGCTGGACTCCCCGGCTCCCCAACCCGAAGTCAGGGATCCTAATAATGAACTCGGTCTTTCCGAGGATCCTCAAGCCGATGTCATCTATCGTGATGGCATTTTTTTATCAAGAGGGCATTGATGGCGAGGAAGTCGCCATTATCCTCGACCACCCGGGCTCCGCTCTACTTCAAGGTAGCGTGGCGGGTTCCAGGCGTTCAGCGCCGAGGAAACAAACCAACAACATGAGTGTTGCTCGGTCCAGGGCTGGCCCCGCGCCATCCTCCGAGGATGACCGTCGACCCAAGCGTCCGAGGCAGACCTCTAGGGCGGCCTCGGCTCAGGATGGAGCCCATAGAGGAAGGGCTCCCGGACTGACAGTCGGGGGGCGGGCAAACACCGAGGAGCAGGCGCCTCGACGGCCTCCCGATTCCACTCGGTAAGCATGGTCTCCTCGCTTATCAGGTCAATGACTTATCCGAAGAATCCACTGTGACGCTAACCATATCCAATTTGCAGATCCAATCACGCTGCTCAGGGTAACGTGCCTGCGCCTCCAGCGGCGGGTTGAGTGGCAGAACCAGCCGTTCCTCCTCGACCGGCGGCTCCTGAGGGCGCTCGAAGTGCTGCCCAGGAGGAGTCCTCGACGATGTCCGCGACTCCTTCCGAGTGCGAAAGCATGCTGCACCATCGGGAAAAGAAGATTTCCCTGAACAACCATGCTTTTACAGCTCAGCAACAAGATGCTCTTCGGTCAGTGGACGAGTGCATTGGCGCCGCCCGATTGGGGCTTAAGCATGCCACCGCAGTTTTTGCCAAGGACCTGGAGGTAAGAAAATTCTTTTGGTTGAATTATGAGTTCTCGAGCACCTAGTAGCCCTCAAGGTGTGCGCCGGCTTCATGTCGGGGCAAACCTAGCTGGATTTTAACGTTCTACCAAAGGCTCTAGATTGTTTGCCGGGGTGTCATTTTGACGGGAAAAACGTCAAAGTGATCCTCGGATCCGTGGTGTGAAAAAATCACAAAGTGCAGTAGCCCCCGAGACTCGGGTTAAGTGCTTGCAATTGACCCAAGGATAGATATTCAATCCCTCTTAGGAGTTAGGACGCACATTTTTTATAAACGCGGATCCCAGTAGCCCTCGAGCCTTAGCTTGGACGCTTGCGGCCGAACTGAGGATCGAAATCCTTGGCGTTGTAAGCTGAAAACCCCCTTTACAGGCTGCACATACAAAGGAGCAACAATTATCCGAGGAGTTGGCGCGGGTCATGGCCCAGCTCGAGGAGTCCGAGAAGGAGGTCGAGCGTATGAAGAAAGCTGCCAGCAAGCCCACGGATAAAATGATTCTAAAGATCATTTTGTTTTTTATGGTTGCCTTTAGCTTTTGGTGATTTATTCCCATGTCTGCTCTATGCAGCGGAGCGTGTTGCTATTCTGGAAAAGGATCTGCAGCATGCTCGGGAAGATGCGAACTACTGCCAATCGCAGGAATCTGCTGGACACGTTGTCCTTACCAGGCGCATTCAAGAATGCAATAAGTTCAAGGAGGAGAACACATCTTTGTCCGAGGAGAAGAAACAGTGAGGGCTGGAACTAGAACGAGTCAAATCCCAGTTGGCTACTGCCGAGCAGGAGATAAAGCAAGCCTGTGAGTTTCTATCCGGTAAGTGACTTTACGTCTGACCTTTGAACCTCGGCCTTGTGAATGTGTGCTCTAACTCCCACATATCCACTGTTCCTGCTGTACAGCGACTCTTCCAGGTCTTCTGGCTAGAGCTGAAGGGGGTTCCTTAAAGGATGCCCTGAAGTGGTTGGGCGAGCTACACCAGCTCACTAGATCAGCCATGGAGGGTGTTTTCCGAGCTCTATGGCCTAAGGAAAAGCTACCCGCAGTTTGCCCTTGCCCAACGTCTCCGAGGAGCTCGTGAGTGGATCAAATTGTGGAAGATCTCGGTTTGCCGAGAAGGTGCTCGGCAAGCATGGGCCATGCTCTAAACGCATTTCCCAACGTTGAAGATTCAAGAGATTGCTGAAGTTGGTCCCAAAGGACCTGATGGGGAGGAAATACTACCGGACATCAATTTCGAGAAAGTCATGTCTTTTGCTAGGATAACCAAAAAGGATTGTCGTTTAGATAAACTTATTGACAGCTTGTAACAACTCCCTTTGTAATCCAGCCTTTCTCGTAGCAATGTTTTTGTATACCGACCATGCGTTCGGTGTTGCTCGGACCTGTTAGGGTAACACGTGTTAACCAGTCATCGGCTTCCACCTCCTCAGCCAAGGGCAAATGTGGAGTGCTCCTGGCATCACCCCACTTCACAATTTTGTTAAATTTTTATTTCAGGGGGATTTTCGTAGGTCCAAGGCAATCCGGCCTATTGGTTGAAACACAAGCCGAACAAGGAACATGTTCTTGGGTGCTTAATGCGTCCGAGGTTTGGTGCCCGGGAAATCCTCCAACGGTCCCCTTGCCCGAGGTGTTGTCTTTATGACGTAGTTGTGCCGTCAACTCATTTTTTTTTATGTGAGGAGGGTAGGCAAGCCACTTGTGGCTGGTGAAGTGGGATCGAGTCCAATGTTTCCCATGCGAGGGGGCTTTTATTTTCACTTCCATTGTGCCGACCGATTTCATGTTTTGTGATTGCTAGCTTTCAGCTTCTCCCACCTGAGGTACTTAACTTGGGTGACCCCAGAAGTAACAATCACAGAGGTGCTCCCGTTAATGGGTATACATTGGAGCCAGGCAATCCAGCTTGGCAAAAATCACAAGTTGAAATCGATGCATATTATGGCTAAGACGTATTTGGAAGGGCCAGCGCCAGCAAAACATGTGACGCTGGACTAGCGGCTCCGGGTGCCTTGATAGACCGGGAAGTTGTAGCCGAGGTGCTATAACAGCCCCCAGTTAGATTGTGATGGCATGTGATGTGTGGCCATGAGAAACATCGTTTATGCCAGATACGATCGGAGAGCTAGGAGCAAACAAAAGTTAATAAAGGACACAATATTGAGTCCATCTTTGCTTATGAAAATCCTAACTAGTTCTAATGAATGATCAAAAATAAAAGAGAAGATGTAGATTGGCTAGCCGTAAAAGCATCGCAGTAGGGCAGCGTTCTAGGGGTTTGGCTCCAGGTGATTGTCCTTAGCATCTCGAATCCGATATGCTCCTCCAGTGAGCACTTTGTCGATGATGAACAGCCCGTCCCAAGGTGCGGACAGTTTATGCTGACCAGGTTTATCGGGGTGGTGCCGTAAGATTAGGTCCCCGACGTTGAAGGCCTTCGCTCGGACCTCGCACTGCTGGTATCGCCGTACCTGCTGTTGATAGAAAGAGGAACACGCTTTTGCCACGTCTCGTTCCTCGTCCAGGGTGTCTAGGTCATCCTGTCGACTTTGCTCGGCTTCCTGTTTCTCGTACAAGTGTATTCGAGGTGAGTTGTGTATGAGGTCACTGGGGAGAATGGCTTCAGCGCCGTATACCATAAAAATGGTGTGTAGCCGGTGGATCTATTCGGAGTTGTGCGCAAACTCCACAACACGGAGTCAAGCTCCTCGACCCATTTGTTATCGGCCGCCTCTAGAGATCGAATCAACCAAGGTTTTATGCCGCTTAGGATCAAGCCATTGGCTTGTTCGACCTGCCCGTTCGTTTGTGGGTGGTAGACGGAGGCATAGTCAAGCTTAAAGTTATGCTTGGCGCACCACGCTTTTACCTCATCGGCTGTAAAGTATCAATTGTCTGTGATGATGCTGTGAGGCATCCCATAACGGTGTACTACACCTAAAATAAGGTTAATTACAGGTTTAGCCTTTGCTGTAGCCACAGGTTTTGCCACAATCCACCTGGTGAACTTGTCGACCATGACCAGCAGATATTTTTTACCGGATTTTCCTTTATGGAGTGGTCCGACCATGTCCAGCCCCAGACCTCAAATGGGCATGTTATTGGGATTGTTTTTAAGGCTGTAGCCGGTAGGTGGCTCCTTTTGGCAAAAAGCTGACATCCGACGCACCTATCGACCAGATCCCTTACATCGGCTTGTGCTGTGGGCCAGTAGAACCCAGCTCGGAATGCCTTGCTTACCAAGGTCCAAGGAGTTGCATGATGCCCACAGGTGCCGGAGTGAATCTCTGATAGGAGCTGTTGCCATTCCTCTTGGGAAATGCAACGCTGGAGTACACCGGTAACTCTACGTTTGTAGAGTTCTCCTTCATGGATGGTGTAGGCGACCGATCGTCGAACTATCCGGCATGCCTCCGTCTGGTCCTCGGGCAACTCCTTGCGTATCAAGTACGCCAGGAGCGGCTTAGTCCATAGCGCAATGACTGCCATAATTTCATGGGCCGAGGAGGTTTTTTCAAGCTCCGAGCCCCCAATGATTTCCTCGTCCAGCTCTATGGTGGGCGGGGTGATTAAATCGGGTGTGGCTTCCTCAGTTTGCTGGCTTGGTTCGGTGTCACCTTGCCATTTGACAGACAGTTTGAACAATTGTTCGAGGAAGGTGTTTTGGGGCACTGGCTCACGCCGTGCACCCATCCTAGCAAGTATATCCGCAGCCTTTGGTGTCACGCTGGATGTGGTGGAACTCTAGGCCCTCGAATCAAGCCGGCATGGTTATCACCGCATTGCAATAAGCTTCCATTTTTGGGTCTTTGGTGTCAAAGTCGCTGTTAATCTGAGAGATTGCGAGGTTCGAGTCACCTCAGACCTCTAGACGCTGAATACCCATGGAGACGGCCATCGGTAGTCCATGGAGTAGTGCCTCATATTCCGCCGCATTATTGGAGTAGGTATACATAACCTGAAGCACGTACTTCATGTTGTCGCCGGTGGGCGAGATGAGGACCACCCCTGCCCCTAATCCGGCAAGCATTTTGGAGCCATTGAAGTACATCACCCAACTGGAGTAAACCCTATGCTCTTTAGGGAGCTCGGCTTCCATCCACTCGGTGACAAAATCGGCCAGCACCTAAGATTTAATAGCCTGACGTGGCCAATACAGGATCTCAAAAGGGAGGAGCTCGATGGCCCACTTGGCGATCTGACCAGTGGCGTCCCGGTTGTTGATGATGTCGTTTAGCGGTACTTCTGAGGCTACGGTTATTGAGCACTCCTGAAAGTAGTGTCAGAGTTTCCGAGAAGACATAAAAACTGCGTAAGCTATCTTCTGGTAATGTGGGTACCTCGTTTTACACGGGTTAGTACCTCGGAGACGTAGTAAACCGGCCTTTGCACTTTTAGCTTATGGTCTTCCATGTCGCGCTTGATGACCAGAACGTCACTTATCACCTGGTTGGTTGCAGAGATATACATCAACATTGCTTCACCGGGGTAAGGAGTGGCTAGGACAAGATTAGTGACCTACAGCGTTTTGATTTCTTCTGGAGCCGGGCTGGCCTCGGTCATCCACTTAAAGCCCCTGGCCTATTTAAGCAGCCGATAAAGGGGGAGCGCCTTTTCACCGAGACGAAAGATGAACCGGCTCAGGGAGGCGGCGCATCCTGCCAATCGCTAGATATCCCTAAGCTCGGTAGGTACTTGGAGCCGTGCCAGTGCCCTGATTTTATTAGGGTTTGCCTTGATGCCTCTGTGTGAGACGATAAAACCGAGGAGTTTGCCGGATGGGACACCGAAGATGCATTTTTACGGATTTAGCTTGATGTTGTATGCGCAGAGATTTTTAAATGTCTCGCATAGATCATCAATTAGGGTGCTGGCGTGCTTGGTTTTAACAACCACGTCGTCTACATAAGCCTCGGCGGTTTTGCCGATTTGTGGGTGTAGACATGTTTGTATTATCCATTGATAAGTGGCGCCAGCGTTTTTGAGCCTGAAGGGCATGGTATTGAAGCAGAACAGACCATAGGGAGTGATGAATGTGGTTGCTTCTTGGTTGGATTCCTTCATCCTTATCTGATGATAGCCTGAGTATGCATCCAGGAAGCACAGGAGGTCGTGTCCCGCCGTGGCATCGACTATATGGTCGATTCATGGCAGTGGGAAGGGGTCCTTAGGGCAAGCTTTGTTGACGTCTTTAAAATTGGCACATAAGCGCCAGGATTTGTCCTTCTTGGGCACCATGACCATGTTTGCTAACCAGTCTGGATGTTTGACTTCTCGGATGAATCCGGCCTCCAGTAGTTTGGCCAGTTCCTCTTCCATTGCTTGTCTTTTTGGTTCAGAGAACCTGCACAGCGCCTGTTTGACAGGTTTGAATCCAGCGATTATGTTCAGGCTATGCTCTGCAAGGTCCCGCGGGATGCCTGGCATGTCGGAAGGGTGCCAGGTGAATATATCCCAATTTTTGCGAATAAAGTCACGGAGTGCCACGTCCAGCGTGGCGTCCAGACGAGTTCCCATGGATGCCGTTTTAGACGGATCATCAGGATGGACTTGGAACTTGATGATCTCATCGGCTAGTTTGAAGGATGTTAACTTTGAGTGCTTGGCAAGGACAACATCATCACTATTGACTATTGCCCGCAGCTCGGATAACTCATCGGTCGCTAAGGCCTCGGATTCGGCCTCGATAGCCAAAGCTGTAGTCCTGTCCTCGGCTTTAAATGACCGATCGGGATCGCCATCTATTGTAATCATGCCGTTCGCCCCTGGTATTTTTAATTTCATATATGCGTAGTGGGGTACGGCATGGAACTTGGCAAACGCTGATCTCCCGAGCAATGCATGGTAGCCACTCTGGAAGGGGACTATATCGAAGCTTAATGCCTCAACCCGATAATTATCGGAGGTTCCGAATACCATGTCTAGTGTGACCCTTCCAGTGCAGCGCGCCTCCTTTCCAGGGATAATCCCCTTGAAGGTGGTCTTGCTCGGCTGGATGTGGGACTTGTCGAACTGCATCTTGTGTAAAGTTACCCCATAGATGAGGTTAAGGCCGCTGCCACCGTCCATCAGAACTTTAGATAGGCGATAACCATCAATTATCACTAGTGCAGAATTGGCCTATAGTGCCGGTTCGTAAGGGCCTTTAGTCCCGGTTCAGGAACCGACACTAAAGGGTGGGGACTAAAGGCCCCCCCCCCTTTAGTCCCGATTCAACACGGCCCGGGACTAAAGGCCCACCACGTGGCACGAGCCGGCGCCGGGGGCTGGGGGACCTTTAGTCCCGGTTGGTGTTACCAACCGGGACTAAAAGGTGGGGCTTACCAACCGGGACTAAAAGGTGTAGGGGTTTGGGGGGGTTTATGAATTATGGTTTATTTTTCCTTTTAATTTTGTGTTTTCCATTTAATTCTTTTTCATTTCAAACATATTTTACGCTACTACATACTGTACACGTTATGCATATATATATAAATAGAATTTCTCGTAGAACCGATCATATATATATCATCGAATTTCTCGTACGACCATTCACATACACATATATATATAACAATTTGGTATATACAATTTCTCCTACAATTTGCGGATCATTACATGCAGGCATTACAGCTTGTAATGGTATTCTCCTTCGGGATCTATGACCTGGTCGAGCAAAAATCCCGCTATTTCCTCTTGAATTGCTCGTACGCGATCCGTTGGTAGGAGCTTGCCCCGCATCTCCTTCAGCTTTAAAGAAGGAGATCAAGATGAATATATTAGTTGTGTGTATATATATTAGATCATGATAAAAAAATTGGGGATAGTGTTCTCGCAAACGTACCCAAAGTTGTCTTTCAGATTTGCTCCTTTCGGACGTCATCATGCGAATGGTCTCGCAAACGTAGTATGCGCATAAATTAGTCCCCGGCGCCTGGCTCAGGATCTTTACGAGAATAGAATTCAATCAGATAATAATTAATCAAGCATGATAATGGTATTGAAACTAGAATTAAAGAGATGCGCGGATGTAGCTAGCTAGTACTCCCTCCGTCCGAAAAAGCTTGTCCCAAGCTTGTCCCTCAAATGGATGTATCTAGCACTAACTTGGTGCTAGATACATCCATTTGAGAGACAAGCTTTTTTGGACGGAGGGAGTACTACTTAATTACCTTGGGTCGCACCCATTTCAGCTGTTGTTTCCATTCACCGGGGACCTCTTTGATGAACTTTTGCCAAGCCCTGACCGCCGGCAAAGAAAATGAATAAAGGAGTTATTAATTAGTTGATATCAGGAAATGAACTAAAGAGGCCGACATAGTGCGATAATGATTGAATTACCTGTCGACCATCCCCCTCACGTTTGCGTATTCGGATGGTTCTTTATATAGTGAGTCCAGTACTTGAACTTTTCCCTCGTCAACTTCAATGATTAACAAGATCCAGTGGAAACTGCATGCGCGCACGTTTGTATAATTAAGCGGGCATGTGCATAACTCATCAACTACACTTATTAACATCTAGTAAGCAAAAATAGAATTTGTAGTACAAGATATAGTAACACTCACCCGAAGTTGTAAGGAAGTAGTATTTCTGGTTCGGTGTTTAGTCGCTGCAAAAACTCTAGCAAGCTGATCTCTGTGTCTTTTCTCGACCATTCAATTGACCATGTCTTTTGATTAATCGTATTTGGGTCAATGAACCCAATGCCATAGCGTCTAGCTTTTTTCATTTCATACATCTTCATTCTGCATAATACCACAGAAAAGAATATAGTGAGGATAATTACAGGTATTGAACGAGCACAGCTAGCTAGAGACTTAAATTACAGAAAGAAATCACTTACAGACAATAGCAACTGACGATAGATTTGTCGAGTGCATCTTGATTGAATAACTGAAATAATTCTTGAAACTCAACCCACAAATCTTTTGCATGGAAGTAATGCTCTTCCTTGACTTTCACCATGAGGGACTCTCGATCGGTCTTTGCTGCTTCTATCATGTACCACTTATGCAAATTGTACATTCTCGTTGGTAGAAGCGGGACCTGCTCAGGCTTGACCAGAGGTTGGCCGCGGACATATTTCCATCTTAGTTCCTCCTCTTTAAACACGGGGAGTTCCTCGGTGCCTAGGAGTTGTTCAACAGTGAGACCGGCCTCTTTAGCCTGCCTTCTATGATCGTCGGTTATTACCAGCGGATGGGCGGTACTCACATGTGTTTGTACAATGAGCGGGGGGATCGATTGCACTGCCTGTTCTCCCAGCTGGGGAACAGTTTTCCCGCTTTTTTTGCCAACTGCTTGGCTCGAGCTCGAGCTCGACTCCTTCTTTTGTTGTGCATGATATAACTTCTTGATACAGCGATCATAGTCTGAGTCCGTATGCTTGACAGCCGGTTGAGCATTATCAATAAAGTGTTGTATGACATCCTCAGGTACTTTCTCCTTTGGCGGCGGGGGCGGTTTCGGTCCAAAATGGGCCTTCAATTGGGCAGCCACTTCGGCTTTGGTTTCCTCCTCAGTCAGGTGGTAAGGCAATTTCGGAAGAGGCTTGAGGCTTGGACCATATTTGTATTTCTTGCCTGTTGTACCGCTAGCCGCCGTAGCTGCGGCGCCTCTCTTCCGCTGTTGCCTAGGCGGCGAAACCCGCTGAGGTGGCGGAGATGGCTGACGCGGTGCCGGACTTGGAGGGGGAGGAGTCGGCTGACGCGGTGCCGGACTTGGAGGAGGAGGAGTCGGCTGACGCGGTGCCGGACTTGGAGGAGGAGGAGTCGGCTGACGCGGTGCCGGACTTGGAGGAGGAGGAGTCGACTGACGCGGCGGCGGAGTTGGAGGAGCAGGAGTCGGCTGACGCGGTGGCAGACTTGTTGCAGCAGGAGTCGGTGGCCTTGGAAAGACGATGCAATCCTTTTTCCATAGAATGATACGATGTATGGCCTCGCCCAGTGTGCTCTCCTCGTCACCTGCAGGAATGTCAAGCTGTAGCTCGTAATATCCTGACATCACTTCATCAACCCCGACACGAGCATAGCCACCTGGAATCGGATTGCAATGGAAGGTTGCTTCAGGGGGATTTGTTAAAGCATAGCCGTCCGCCACCTTCATGGATAGGTTCTTCACTTTCATGTGTAGCTCACAAGTAGTCCTATTTTTTATATCATCCATAGGGTGTCTAGCCAGCAGTGCATCATCGGCCGGGGTGGAACCCACGCTGCTTTTCGGCATAGATGGGACGGTGCTATCCAATGCTGGATCGATCTGCTCCTGCTGCCGCTGAGACGCCCTTTCCTGGCTAAGTGAGTCGATCTGCTCCTGCTGCCGCCTAAAAGCGCATTCCAACTCCAAGTGCTTTGATTCTAGGCCTTCAAGGCGGAGTGCTTCCTTCTTCCTGTGCTCCTCCTCCAGCTTCCTCTTCTGCTCCTCCTGCTGCTTCTTTCTCGCACGGCTTCTGTAATCGGCGTTCCAATCCGCAAACCCCTCAAACCACGGAACAATGCCTTTGCCTCGTGTTCTTCCCGGGTGTTCAGGATTCTTCAGGGCGCGCGTAAGCTCGTCGTTCTCTCTGTTGGGCGTGAACACCCCCGTTCGAGCTTCTTCTATTGCAACAAGTAAATCGTCCTGAGCTTTTTTAAGACTTGCCCGCTCCGTAATCAGCCCTGTCTCTGGGTCCAACTTCCCCCCATGCGCATAAAACCAAGTCCTGCACCTGGGGGGCCAGTCCAATGTAACTGGAGTGACCCCTGCATCCATCATCTTTTGCTCAGCGAGATCCCACTTAGGCAGGGCCACCTGGTAGCCACCTGGCCCCAGAGTATGGTGCCACTTCTTTTTCGCAGCATTACTCTTGTTTTATCTCGACCGTTCCTGAGCTAGTTCCGATTCCTTGAACTTCACGAAATCGTCCCAGTGATCTCTTGCCTTCTCCAGTGTTCCATTGAATTCTGGAGTCTGCTTTCCTGCTCTGACGTACGCGGCCCATATATTTTTCTTGTGGTTGTTGACTGCTATCGCCATCTTCTTAAGAGCACTCTTCCTGACTTTCGCCAGATATGCATCTGTCAAATAATCTGGTAGGGTGAAATGTGACATGAGCGATTCCCAAAGCAGATCTTTTGCTCTTTCATCGACAAAAGTAACTCCTGGATCTCCCTTTGCTGGCTTTTTCCATTCTTGAACGGAGATCGGGATTTGGTCCCTGACAATAACTCCGCATTGACGAGTGAACTTGGTCGCATTCTTCTTAGGTTCAAGCGGTTCGCCATTTGATTTGATGGCATCGATGTTGTACTTTACGCCAGCCTGCAACCTTTTGGCCGGGCCTCGAACTGCCCTGCCGCTTGTAGAAGATTTGCTCGATCCGGAGGTCTAAAAGAAGAAAGATCGATTCGTTAATATATACAAATCAATTAATACATATAATGATCACCGGATGGCTTATATAATAAATATACCTCGCCGGTCTTTGTTATTTGAAGAACATTTCCTTCGTCATCATTGTTGTCGCCTTCATCTATTCGTTCGTCTTCATCAAACATCATACCCTCACCCGTAGTGTTCAGATATTGCGAGCCGTCATCATGATCATCTGGGCTCGGGGAGCGTATGATGTCGAACAGAGCCTCTTCTCCTTCTCTGCCGGTATTGTCCATAGCTTTTATTTAACTAATCCAGAAGAAAAATAAAACAATTTAGTATTCAAATTAGAATGCATGCAATCAATAAGGAAAAACTGAATCATAGTAGATAATATGCATCTCGAATAATCCAGATAATATGCATCATCGAATATAATCTCGAATACATCGTCTCGAATATTATCGAATAATATAATCTCGAATACATCGTCTCGAATATAATCTCGAATACATCTCGAGTATTATCACTAATACATCTCGAATATTATCATATATATATAACTTCACTAGCTAATACAGATCGAATATTATGGAAGAATCTAGTTCACTCGCGGTTCCTGAGGCGCGGGCGGTGGACACCCAAAGAGAAGGAACCATCACAGGATCATAGCTCGGGTGAGATCCCTGAAGAACCTGCCAGGTATTGGAGAACCTGACGTCCAACGCATCCATGTAGCGACGGACGTGCTCGTCCTCCTCCTTGACACGACGACGTACCACCTCCGGCGGGGCCGGCTGCCTCCGCACCGAAAGTGGCCCACGCGAACGCCACCAAAGAAGCTCCGGGTTGACGACGGGACCCGGGGCCGGGTTCCTCACCAAGCTGCGCGCCCCTGAAGGTAGCACCTCCCAGTGCCAGCCCGGCGGAGCCCAGTCCCGAACGTGGCGCCTCTGAAGCAGGACGTCGTCGCGAACGAGTCGACGACGAGGATGCGGGCCGGGCATCGTTGACGTTGAGAACAAATTCTATGCAAATTTAACATTGTTTAAATGCTTGATTGTGATTTTTGTAATTCTTTTTCACTTGATTTTGCAAATACATAACAAACTTTTGCAAATACAACATTAAAATATGCAACTTTTTTCTATGCAAGTTTTTTCTATGCTTGGTCAAAATTCCTCAAATGTTTTCTATACATTGTATACATAGATATACTAATTGCTATACATTGGATCAAATGTCAAAATTCCTCAACTTTTTTCTATACATTGTATACATACATATATATATACTAATTTCTATACATTGGATCAAAATATGAAAATTCCTCAAATGTCAAAATTCGTCAAAATTTCTGTACATACATTATACTAATTAATTACTCAAATGTCAAAATTCCTCAACTTTTTTCTATACATCTAATCATCTAGTGAAAAAAAAAAATGTCAAAATTCTTCTGAAAAATGTCAAAATTGCTATACATATATACTAAAACATACAAAAATACATATAAATCATCTAACTTAAGAAATGTGTGTGTGTGTGTGTGTGTGTGTTCATGCATGTGTGTGTGTGTGTGGGCTCTCGGGGAGGGGCGGCCATGGCGGCAGGGGGCGAGGGAGAGGGGGGAGAGGGAGGAAAGGAGCTCACAGCGGGGCGACGGCGAGGCGAGGCGAGTCAGGGGCGGCGACAGTGTCGGGGCAGGCGGCGCGGCGAGGAGCTCGGGGAGGAGGCGCGGGCGGCGACGAGCTCCGGCGTCGGGGGAGGCGAGACGGCGTCGGGGCAGGCGCGTACGGCGGCAGCCTGGCGGCGCGGCGATCTCCTCTGTAGTGTGGTCGAAGAAGCAGAGAACTGCACAAAAATTTTAAGTGTTGTATATATATGCGGAGACCTTTAGTCCCGGTTGGAGCCACCAACCGGGACTAAAGGGGTGGTTTTAGCCAGGCAGAGCGGCGGGAAGCCAGACCTTTAGTCGCGGTTGGTGGCTCCAACCGCGACTAAAGACCCCACTTTAGTCGCGGTTGGAGCCACCAACCGCGACTAAAGGCTTGTGCTCGCGCAGGCGCGGTGCAGGGCAAAGTTTAGTCCCACCTCGCTTGGCGAGAAGCGCCAGCACTAGTTTATAAGCCCCGCCGTAGCCACTCCATCGAGCTCCTCTCTAAGCAGGCCTTTGTGGGCCTATTGAACCTGTTCTGCCCTGTTGGGCTTACTGGGCCTTGCGGGCCTGCATCCTGGCCCAACTAGAGGTTGGGTTTCTAGTCGTATGCAGGCCGTGGGGCCTAGTAGGCGTGCTTTTTTTAATTTTTTTTGTTTTCTGCTTTATTTATTTTCTTTTGTTTCTGAGTTGTTTTTTGCTTTATTTAGAGTTTCTTTGTGAATCTTTTTGCTTTAGGTCACAAAAAATTATAAACTTTCTGTTAGTGCCAGTAGTTTTCAAATTTGAATAGTTTAAATTTGAATATTTGAAATTTGAATAGATTTTTCAGTGATTCTTTTTTCTGCTGTTTAATATTAGTCTGTTTTATCATTATATTCAATTTGGTAATTCTTAGGTTATTTAAAAAAATGAAATGCCTTTGTAACAGATGGGTTTTCGTCCGAAACCCTGATACTTCGAAAGAGATTGTCCATTTTGTACACGAAGTGCATCCAGTTTTTGCCGTAACCCTCTCAACTTTTTAGCACATGCTATGTGGGTGAAATGATGATACCATGCCAACTTTCAACCTTTTCAAAATTCATTTGTAGTGCTTTTCAATTTCAGGGTCATTTAGCTAAAAAAAAAATCAGTAAATGCATGAAAAATAGCAAATGAAGTTAGAAAGGGTTGAAAATTGATGACGTGGCTTTGAATGGTGCATACTGAATGCACAAAAAGTCTGGAGTTGAAATAAGTTTAAAAAAAATGAAATGCCTTTGTAACAGATGATTTTTCGTCCGAAAGCCGGATACTTCGAATGAGATTGTCCATTTTGTACATGAAGTGCATCCAGTTTTTTCCGTAACCCTCTCAACTTTTTAGCACAAGCTATGTGGGTGAAATGATGATACCATGCCAACTTTCAACCTTTTCAGAGTTCATTTGTAGTGCTTTTCAATTTCAGGGTCATTTAGCTAAAAAAAATCAGTAAATGCATGAAAAATAGCAAATGAAGTCAGAAAGGGTTGAAAATTGATGACGTGGCTTTGAATGGTGCATACTAAACGCACAAAAAGTCTGGAGTTGAAATAAGTTTAAAAAAATGAAATGCCTTTGTAACAGATGAGTTTTCGTCCGAAAGCCTGATACTTCGAATGAGATTGTCCATTTTGTACATGAAGTGCATCCAGTTTTTGCCGTAACCCTCTTAACTTTTTAGCACATGCTATGTGGGTGAAATGATGATACCATGCCAACTTTCAACCTTTCAGAGTTCATTTGTAGTGCTTTTCAATTTCAGGGTCATTTAGCTAAAAAAATCAGTAAATGCATGAAAAATAGCAAATGAAGTCAGAAAGGGTTGAAAATTGATGACGTGGCTTTGAATGGTGCATACTGAATGCACAAAAAGTCTGGAGTTGAAATAAGTTTAAAAAAATGAAATGCCTTTGTAACAGATGAGTTTTCGTCCGAAAGCCTGATACTTCGAAAGAGATTGTCCATTTTGTACACGAAGTGCATCCAGTTCTTCGCGTTTGTCCGAAGTGGGACTTTCCAGATATATAAGTCCCTAACTATTACAAAGATTCCCTCCGGTTTGTCCGAAGTGGGACTTTCCAGATATATAAGTCCGAAAACTCACTAGAGAAGAAAGTGATGACAGTGAAGCCGATCACATCCCAGAGTGGGATCTTTGGGTATAAAACTTTTTCTTCGCGTGTGTCCCTTTGCGCCGTAACCATGGACAATCTTCATCGTTTAACTGGATGCTCGGGGTCAATATTCACTGTGAAGGGAGCAATTTCATGAAACTTTTCATAATCTTCTGACATGTCTGTCTTGTCCTCCACTCCCACGATGTTTCTTTTCCCTGAAAGAACTATGTGGCGCTTTGGCTCATCGTATGATGTATTCACTTCCTTATCTTATCTTTTTCTCGGCTTGGTAGACATGTCCTTCACATAGAAAACCTGCGCCACATCATTGGCTAGGACGAATGGTTCGTCTGCGTACCCAAGATTGTTGAGATCCACTGTTGTCATTCCGTACTGCGGGTCTTCCTTTACCCCGCCTCCTGTCAGATTGACCCATTTGCACCGAAACAAAGGGACCTTCAAACCACGTCCATAGTCAAGTTCCCATATCTCCTCTATGTAACCATAATATGTGTCCTTTGGCCTATTGGTGTTTGCTGCATCAAAGCGGACACCACTGTTTTGGTTGGTGCTCTTTTTATCTTGGGCGATCGTGTAAAATGTATTCCCATTTATCTCGTACCCTTTGAAAGTCAATATAGTCGAAGATGGTAACTTGGACAGCAAGTACAGCTCATCCGCAACAGTGTCGTCATGCATGAGACGTGTCTGCAACCAACCGGCGAAAGTCCCCGTTTGTTCATGTGTAATCCAGTCGTCAGACTGCTCCGGGTGTTTGGAGCGTAGAATATTCTTGTGTTCCTCGATATACGGAGCCACCAAGGCGGAACTTTGTAGAACTGTGTAGTGTGCTTGCGCCCAAGAATGCCCGTCATGGCATATTACTGAATTCTTTCCTAGCGTACCTTTTCCACCCAGTCTGCCCTCATGCCGCGATTCAGGAACACCAATCGGCTTAAGGTCAGGAATAAAGTCAACACAAAACTCAATGACCTCCTCTGTTTCATGGCCCTTGGAAATGCTTCCTTCTGGCCTAGCACGGTTATGAACATATTTCTTTAAGACTCCCATGAACCACTCAAAGGGGAACATATTGTGTAGAAATACAGGACCCAGAATGGCAATCTCTTCGACTAGGTGAACTAGGACGTGCGTCATGATATTGAAGAAGGATGGTGGGAACACCAACTCGAAACTGACAAGACATTGCACCAAATCATTCTCTAACCTTGGTATGATTTCTGGATCGATTACCTTCTGAGAGATTGCATTGAGGAATGCACATAGCTTCACAATGGCTAATCGAACGTTTTCCCGTAGAAGCCCCCTCAATGCAACCGGAAGCAGTTGCGTCATAATCACGTGGCAGTCATGAGACTTTAGGTTCTGGAACTTTTTCTCTGCCATATTTATTATTCCCTTTATATTCGACAAGAAGCCAAACGGGACCTTCATACTGAGCAGGCATTCGAAGAAGATTTCCTTCTCTTCTTTGGTAAGAGCGTAGCTGCCATGACCCTGATACTGCCTTGGATCCATGCCGTCTTTTCCGTGCATACGTTGCTGGTCCTCCCGTGCCTCCGGTGTATCTTTTGTCTTCCCATACACGCCTAAGAAGCCTAGCAGGTTCACGCAAAGATTCTTCGTCACGTGCATCACGTCGATTGCAGAGCGGACCTCTAGGTCTTTCCAATAGGGTAGGTCCCAAAATATAGATTTCTTCTTCCACATGGGTGCGCGTCCGTCAGTGTCATTCGGAACAGATTGTCCGCCAGGACCCTTTCCAAAGATTACTTTTAAATCCTTGACCATATCAAGTATATCATCACCAGTACGGTGGCAAGGCTTCTTCCGGTGATTTGCCTCAGCTTTGAAATGCTTGCCTTTCTTTCTTACGGGATGCCTGCTCGGAAGAAATCGACGATGTCCCAGGTACACATTCTTCTTACATTTATCCAAATATATACTGTCGGTATCATCTAAACAGTGCGTGCATACGTGGTATCCCTTGTTTGTCTGTCCTGAAAGGTTACTGAGAGCAGGCCAATTATTGATGGTTACAAACAGCAACGCTCGCAGGTCAAATTCCTGTTGTTTGTGCTCATCCCACGCACGTACACCTTCTATACTCCACAACTGTAAAAGTTCTTCAACCAATGGCCTTAGGTACACATCATTGTCGTTGCCGGGTTGCTTGGGGCCTTGGATGAGCACTGGCATAATAATGAACTTCCGCTTCATGCACAACCAAGGAGGAAGGTTATAGATACATAGAGTCACAGGCCAGGTGCTATGATTGCTGCTCTGCTCCCCAAAAGGATTAATGCCATCTGCACTTAAACCAAACCATACGTTCCTTACGTCATCTGCAAAGTCCTTCCACTTTCTCTCGATTTTTCTCCACTGCGATCCGTCAGCGGGTACTCTCAACTTCCCGTCTTTCTTACGGTCTTCTTTGTGCCATCGCATCAACTTGGCATGCTCTTTGTTTTGGAACAAACGTTTCAACCGTGGTATTATAGGAGCATACCACATCACCTTGGCAGGAATCTTCTTCCTGGGGCGCTCGCCCTCAACATCACCAGGGTCATCGCGGCTGATCTTATAGCGCAATGCACCACTTACCGGGCATGCATTCAAATCCTCGTACTCACCGCGGTAGAGGATGCAGTCATTAGGGCATGCATGTATCTTCTGCACCTCTAATCCTAGAGGGCTGACAGCCTTCTTTGCTTCGTACGTACTGTCGGGCAATTCGTTGTCCTTTGGAAGCATATTCTTTAACATTATCAGCAACTTTTCAAATCCCTTGTCAGATACACCATTCTCTGCCTTCCATTGCAGCAATTCCAGTGTGGTACCCAGCTTTTTCTTGTCATCTTCACAATTTGGGTACAACAATTTCTTGTGATCCTCTAACATGCGCTGCAACTTCAGCTTCTCCTTTTCACTTGCGCAGTTTCTCTTTGCATCGGCAATGGCCCGACCAAGATCATCAGCGGGCTCATCTGATGCCTCTTCTTCAGCTTCTTCCCGCATTGCCGGCTCAGCTTCTTCCCCCATTGTTGTACCATCATATTCAGGGAACCCATGGTAAGGATAGCTGTCGTCATCCTCTTCTTCTTCATTCTCTTCCATTAGGACCCCTCTTTCTCCGTGCTTGGTCCAACAGTTATAGCCGGACATGAAATCGGACTCAAACAGGTGGACGTGAATGGTTCTTGAGTTAGAGTAATTTCGATCATTCTTACAGCCAGCACATGGACAATACATAAAACCATCCGCCCGCTTGTTTGCCTCAGCCGCAACCAGAAAAGTACGCACGTCATTAATGAACTGGGGAGAGCATCGGTCATCGTACATCCATTGTCGGCTCATCTTCATTACACAACACCGAAAAGACCAAATTAATACAAGTTCATACATATAGTTCATACACACTTGTTCTCATAAAACAACATACAAACTCTCTAGCTAAAGCATTTAAATGCAACAACAAATCCGATCAAGATCGCAGCTAAGGTAACAATTGATCCAACAGCATAGTGATACCAAGCCTCTTGATTAACGGCATATTTTTTAAATTTTCTAATCTTCAAGCGCATTGCATCCATCTTGATCTTGTGATCATCGACGACATCGGCAACATACAACTCCAGTTTCATCTTCTCTTCTTCAATTCTTTTCAATTTTTCTTTCAAATACTCGTTTTCTTTTTCAACTAAATTTAACTTCTCGACAAGAGGGTCGGTTGCAATTTCCGGTTCACATACCTCCTAGATAAAAATATCTATGTCAACTTGATGGGCATAATTGTCATAAAGACGAAATGCAACAAATAGTTATAAAAGAGAATATATATACCACATCCAAATCATAAACCGGACGAGGGCCGACGGGGACGGATATCAAAGTCATGGCACTATGTATAACAAACAATCATACATGTAAGAAAATTATACAATTAACTATCTAAATCATACAAACATGATTTTTTTTATAAAAAGGATAAGAACAAGAGGCTCACCAAGGTGGTGCCGGCGACGGGACGGTGCGGGCGATCGACGGTGCTTAGGACGGGGACGGGAAGGCACTAAGTAAACCACACCTACACATCCAAACTAAGAAGTTAATTTGAGCTCAAATTGCATATAAATCAAATAAACTACCACATATAAATACTCCCAAACTAAAACCCACAAATCACTATACTTATAGAGCATTGCAAGAGCTAATCTAGCAATGAGAGATGAAAGGACAAAGTTGCTAACCTTTGTGAACACTTGGATGGATGGGGTGCCTCCAAATCTTGACAAATTTTGGCAAAAATGGAGGATGAGCTCGAGGAAGAGGGGAAGAACAGAGAGGAGAGGAAAGGGGAAGAACAGAGAGCTAGGGCTGGACGAAGGGTTTATATAGGAGCATCTTTAGTCCCGGTTCGTTACACAAACCGGGACTAAAGGTGAGCCTCTAGTACCGGTTCGTGACACGAACCGGGACTAAAGGTGATCGTGGGGCCCCAGCCTGACACCAGCCTGCCACCACCCCTTTAGTCCCGGTTCGTGTCACGAACCGGTACTAGAGGTTCAACACGAACCGGGACTAATGATGCCCGCCCCCCTAGCCGTTGGAACCGGGACTAATGGTCACATTAGTACCGGTCCGATTCCAAACCGGGACTAATGGGGCTCACGTAAAGTCCTTTTTCTACTAGTGTATGGGATCGAGGACGAGAGCTGCAACTCCTCGGCTGTGGACTCCCACCGGCTGATCTTGATGATCAAAAGTGATCGGAACGTCCGTCCAGTTAGCGTCCGGTGTCGTCGTGTTTTCGATGGCAAAGATCTCTTGAAGAGCTCTCTTTCGTTGATTCCACGAGAAGTGTGTCTCGTAAATCATATACACGTCCTTGAGCTCGGATGGATATTGTCCTTGGTCGTGGCCGATCTTTGTACCTTGGATCCGTCTATTATCGGGGTTGTCGAGGCATGCAAGGCCTCCTTTTGCCACTTGCCTTAGTATCCAACAGTGCATGTTTCTGTGGGTAGCCGGTTTATCCAACGAGGCGGAGTGGATTGCGCATGGCTGGTCGAGTATTATATCTAGTTGTGACTTGCCTTCGCTGCTTCCTGCCCTTCTCTTCTTGCGTGGGAGCTGTTCACCGAGTTCATCAAGGCTGTTGTGTTTGTGTCCACGGTTGTGACGACTGTGCCTGCCTTCTTTTGCCACTCCAGACGATCTTGAGCTGGGGCCTTGATGCCCTTGCTTGGCCAAGCAAGAGTCTTCCATGGCGCAGCAGTTTGTCATTACGTCGGAAAGTGTGGCGAATGTCCTCGGGTGATGGCGAGCGATCTCCCTGGTTATCCACTCATCACGAATATTGAGGCAGAACACCATTAGGGCTTCAGCGTCCTTGCAGTCCGGGATCTCGTTCTTCTTTGACAGAAAACGGGTCCAAAATTGTCGGACGGTTTCTCTCTTCTTTTGGATGATGAGCGACAGATCCCAGATATTAGTTGGTCCAGTGTTCCCTGGGCAATACTCGACATGGGTGGTGGGTGGGATCGACATTTTGGCTCCGATCCAATCTGACATCGGTTCCGAGGATAATTCTTCCTGGGATCGATCTAACATCGATTCGAGGTTATCTCGCGGGGCCAGATACGCCTAGCTCCTGAATTGAGTCGTCGAATCCGAGATCCAAGCTTGGTCCGGCGAGGGGTAGATTTCGTTGCAAGCTTGACTTGGCGTCGGTGCTTGGACGAATGGGGCTCGCTGCTCCTCGGTCCGATCTAACATCACGAGCGAGGAAAGAGCGACGGGTTCTGATTCGTCGAATTTGACATCTCGACGGGGAGTTGGGGCTTCGACCCAGCCTAGCTGGCTGGTCGAACTGTCGTGAGGGCGTTCCTGTGCGAAGATCGCGCTGGTGCTGCCCTGATCATTGGTTACAAGCGTCATCGGACCGTTGCGACTACTCAGAGGGACCTGTATGGGCCACCAATGTTGGAGTTGAATCCAACAGATCTCGGGTAGGGGGTCCCGAGCTGGTAGCCTTGGCACGATGGTAACAGGGACACAAGATTTTACCCAGGTTCGGGCTCTCTCGAAGAGATAAAACCCTACGTCCTACTTTGACTGTATTGATTTCGAGCGAGTATAAGTTACAGGTTGATCTACCGCGAGATCTATGTGTGTATGAGATGATCGTCTACGGGCCTCACCCCTCGGTTTATGTAGATACCGGGGGTGTACATAGGTCGATTACATCTAGGGTAATCGTGGTGTAAACGATCTCTAAATCTTCGAGTAGGCGCCAATTGTTCGGAAGTTTCCATCTTGGCGCTCCTGGGCCCGATAATCGTGGCCCATTGGTAGACTATCTTGGGAGTCCTCGGCCCGACCCACCAGGCCGGAAGACGACGTGGTGCATGCCCCGTAGTCCAGGACACCATCACTCGTCGGGGAAGGATCTGAAGAATCTTTATTCAGCGCCGCCATCGCCGCCGTCGAAGCCAAGACGATGAATAGCCTAAAAAACTAAGCTACTAGGGCCTAAAACTATCCACACGCGTGTATCCGGCGACCCCCCTCTCCACCGACGACCGAGGTCGTCGGCGGAGGGGAGCCGCCGGAGGATGGCGGCGGAGGAACTCTTCTGGCGACTAGCGCTGGTGAGATCGCCTTTTTTTCCTTTGAGAGGAAGAAAGAAAACTATACACGCGTGATTTTCGTACAATCAATCAATTGCCCTGTCTTGCCGGAAATCCATATTGCCTTGTACACGTACGTATATGTGATTTATTCTTATACGTGTAGCTTCTGGATGGAAATAAATCAAGGGCGATACTCTGCGCCGGTCGGCCGGCTAGAACTCGCGCCGGTCACCTCCAAACCGTCTGATCTACCTTTCTGCAGCCGTTGGACGTCCTCTTTTTTCAATCGCCTTCTTCCTCCTGTAGGTCAACACATGGAGAAACAAATCTCCATTGCTTGTGCCCCTTGCGACGCGAGCGCCCGTGCCCCCAGACAGGGTGTTCTCCGGTGAGGGCGAGCGTCCGTGCCCCCTGCCACCGCGCCCTCCGGCGAGGTAGCAGCACCTGCTTCCCTCACGTCGCCGCTCGTCGCAGCTCCCCGCATCACAGCGCCCCGGTTGCAGCAGCACGCAGTCTAGCCCTGTCTCCTCCTTCCCAGTGCGCCGTCGTAGTATCAAACGACAGCGGGCGCAGCGGCCTCCCGACGCCGGTTCCAGCACGTGGAGGCCATGGCCGCAGCTTCCCTCAGCCACCGGTAGCAGCTTTTTTCCAATTTCCGCGAACGACGGCCACCGGTTCATCGCCATGAATGATTGTAGCATTTAAAATCGCCGGTCGTAGCAATAGCCAATGGCGGTTGCAGCAAAAGTCGCCGCCGCCGCCGTCATGAGTTGCAGCAACACCATGAATGGTTGTGACAATTGTCATCGCTGGTCATAGCAATTGCCGTCACCGGTTGTAGCAAAAGCTGACGTGGGTTGCAGCAAAATCGTCGGCACCGCCGTCGTGGGTCACATCAACACCATGAATGGTTGTAGCAATTGTCCTCGCCGATAGTAGCAATTGCCGTCGCCTGTCGTAGCAAAAGATGATGTCGATTGCAGCAAAATCGTCGCCACTGCCGTCGTGGGTTACATCAACACCATGAATGTGTCGCAATTGTCGTCGTAGGTAGTAGCAAAACCTGACGACGGTTGAAGCAAATCATGGTAGCTGTTGTCTCGCGTCGTCTCGCCATAACTGGTTGTAGCAAATGCCATCGCCGGTCGTAGCAAAAACCGACACGGGTTGCAGCACCGGGGTTCATCGGTTGTAGCTTTCGAGCTTCGACCATGGCTGGTGAAGGGTGAGGATGGGTGAGCATGACCATGGCGACTGGGCTGCGACGACCTGTGCGCTCGCATGGCTGTTTCCAGCATTACCACTGGCCGGTCCCAGCGTCTCACGCTGCCGGTTGTAGCACTAGTGGGCTCGAAGCGCCTCACTGTCGCCGCTCAAAGCCTCCGGTCGCAGGGTCGGCGAACGGCTCTGGCAGCAGCACGGTGCCCCCGAGGCTCGCTGTCTTAGCAGCTGTGGCCGTCGGGCGCTGCTTGCAGCAGATGCCGACAAAGCCGAAGCGGTGCGCGCGCGAGCAGGTTCCGCCGCTGGAGCGCCGCCGCCGCGAGGATCCGGCGTGGGCAAGCACAACGGCAGCGTGCGTGCTTTCTCTCCCATGGAACAAAAGTGGATGAGCACCATGGGTGGCCACGACGTGTTCAGGAGACAGCGCCTCTGAAGAGATAAGGCTGTGCGGTGAAAAATGTGGGTGCGTGGGCCAAGGACACGTGCACGTGCGGGTCCACTATGCGCAAGTCATGCGCGAGAGAGCGAGACGCGACCGGCGCAGCGTTGGGCCGGCCGGCCGATGTTTAAACGTTTACCATAAATCAATTGGTGGAAATCAATCAATTGCTCTGGCTTGCCAGAAATCCATGTTGCCTTGTACACGTAAGTGATTTATTCTTGCACGTGGATTCTGACATGCTGAACGTACATAAATGTGATTTTTTTAACACATATGTGATTTATTCCTACACGTGTAGCTTCTGGATGAAAATAAATCAATTGCTCTGTCTTGCCGGAAATCCATGTTTCCTTGTATGTACACGTACCTAGTTATTTACTAGGAAATGTGCACGTGCGTTGCAACGGGAGAAAAAAAAATCCTTGCACATCCCTAGCGGCGACCCATCCATGTTACCATCTCTCCTCTTCGCCACCGTCGCCGACAATAGACACATTGTCCACTTATTCACGATGAACATGGTCAATCCTAAGGCAATGAGTTTGGTCATCATACTCTAGAACGCTGCTTTCATGAGCCCCTCCCTGCACCGAATTGTAATTGTACGGATTTTTAATGATGGTGGGCGCCATCTTTATCTCATCTTCACTTGATGCGCCATCCCTGCATTGTATACAATTGCTCTTTTCTCATGGTGCGCAATATATGATACAGAAAATTACTGTTGGATAAATTCGAATCAAATAACGAAGGTCCTACGCGATGAAGCTCAATGGCAACGGCTGGGAAGTTATTATATTTTTCACGGATCATTAATTTCCTATGCCTTCTCCGTCCTATCTAAGTCATAAGATATCTCAATCCATCTACCCGTGCGTTGCAACAGGTATAAAATAAATTTGATAGTTTGTGTCGTATTCGAGAATTTACCTAGTGCACTACTGTGTTGTAACTCCCAATCCGCAGCTTCTGCCTCGCATTATCTTCCCTTTGATTAAAAAAATTATTATTGGACCCGGATTAAAATAATGACATATATTAGCTCCAAGTAATACGGTGATACACTAAAAACAAAAGTAATGCGGTGATAGATATATTTACTCCTGACAGGCCTCATGTTTTACGGACATGATTACTGGTGTGAGTAATTATTCTGTGGATATATTCAAAAGAAAATGATCATGCACATAATTAGATGTGGTACTACCGAGAAACACAAAGCAGCTCAAATTAGTTACTGTCAAAACTGCATACATTTTGTGCACATGATGATCAAGGTGCAATGCATGCATCCAGCCTATTGCCCTCGGTAAGAATGCATCCAGCCGGAATCTAGCGCCTTGATCGCTCAGATATTCTGGACGGCACTCGTCGTACAACTTCGTCATCCTTGTTTGCGAGGAAAATCATCTGACATGGAGAGCAGCAAGGCGCAGGGTGTGCGATCGGCAGTCTTGCTGTCGGGCGTCGCTGCTAGCAGCCGGCTTGAACCTGCGCGTTCCGGTTTTCCGGATCGGATTCACGGGCGTGTTGGACTTCTCTTCCTTCCTTCCTCTGAGTAAGGTCCTTTGAAATCATGTGCTTATTTATTCCCCACGCAAGCAAGCCCACAAATCCCTCTTTCAAAGAAGCCACCATGCACAACGCACAATCCCATCAATTGCCTCCCCCGTAATCTCATTTAATTAACGCCCACAAGATAAATGCATATTAGAGCCAATCATCAGCCTGCATACTTGCATGTCCTCTCGTTGTCCTCCCTGTTCCCCTCTGTTTCTTATCTGAGGTGGCTTGCTTATATTTGAGGCAACTTGCAAACCTATATAAATTGGTGTAATGTGATGTAAAGAATCGAGGTGGGACTATTTTGTAAAGAACCCTGTTTTGTAGCACAGGCGCACGTTAGCTTGGTTGGCTAGAGCCTTCTGTGCAACAGGGGAGGTTATGAGTTCGAACTCTACACTGCGCACCTATTTTTTCTTTACTCCCCGGGGCAGAAAAATAAAAGGGAGTGACGGACGGACGAAAACTTACGAATTTTTTGGGAGGAAGAAATGTTCGTCCCTTTATTAGTAGGTATAGATTCTTGCACCTGGATTCTATATACATGCGAACCAACCTATAGTTGGATGGTTAGGAGGACAGTGGTATCCCCAGCCCACCAGAGTTCAAGTTCTAGACTTGACACCGGTGCTCGCATTTTCCTGAATTTATTTCAGGCCTTCCGGCGATGTGCACTCAGTGGGAGGAGACGTTCCCGTCAACTACAAAGGCGTCTGTGGCGACTTCGTCAATCTCAAGATGATGTGCCGGCTCAGCCTCTCGGAAGTGCTCATAGGGGTAGGGTGTGCGTGCGTGCGTTCATAGGGGTGGGTGTATGTGCGTATGTATGAGCGTCTACGTTTGTACTGTGTTCAAATAAAAAAAGGATTCTATATACATGCTGATAAACCTTCATCGTCGATACACCTTAACTTTATATGGATCAATCTCTACCGTTCGTTTTCTATCGTCTTAATAATATAATAGATAGATAGATAGATGTTGAGCGAAACATTTTTTTTTCATCATAATGGCAATGGTGGGTAATTTTTGCACTTAAAATTTTATCTAATGGCTATTGATTTTTAATCTATTAAATAAACGGTTGGATGTTTCTGATTTTTGTGGAATTTTCTAGTCTATTTCTCTTTTTTCTGGTGAGCCGTCAAGTACTTTTAATATATAAAATAGGCCAGAGTTAACTCCTAAATCTGCTGATTCACCATGTCTCAGTTTCCTTACCTACTGTAAAGGTAATTGTAGTGATAATACCTTCATATTTCTGGTCCTCCGGTACATACACTAGTGCAGAAAAGCCTACCAGCGGCGTTCGAAAAACGCCATTAGTGATGCGCACCCAGCACGCCACTAGTATCGCGCCAGTCACTAGTAACAACTTACTAGTGGCGTGCCCTAAGCCCCAAACGCCACTAGTAGATGCATTTTTAGTGGCATGCCACTATCCCCACACGCCACTAGTACATGACTTGTCAATGGCGTGCTTGTAGTTCCACACGCCACTACTAGTTGTTCCAGGATGTAAAAAAAGAGACAACACATACGTCATCAATTACATCAGCAGCCAATGTTCGGCAATTTGAGGGTAAGGAAAAAGACTAATGTGGCGCCATTTATATACATACTTAGCTCATCCAACATCACACAACATATACACACTTTTATCAAACATATAGTAGGCTATGAGTAGAGAGTAAGAACTAAGACTGAAGTGACACATTAATTTACCCCTGAATCTCAGTTCCTATGTCAATGGCCATGCCTTACAACTCGGTCAGTCTGTCGCTAAGATTAGATAGGCCATCATCCTGATTTGCCTTCTCCATCTGAAGGAACAACCAGATGATCAGAAACTACACAATATCGAAACAAAATCTTCTATTTTCCATACATGATCCTCGGAAGAAATTTTGAGGTAAATTCACAGCGATCCTGAGAACAAGCAGCACTTGTCACAAACTTGTCTATCTAAGCAAGGAGTAATTCATGACGGTAAATTTGACTTAATAATGTCGGAATCTAGATTTTCCTCAGCATGTAGTTCCAACCAACGAAGTAGGTGCTGGAATGAAATGCATATTCTGTTTAATAGTACGGTGTAATAGATTAAGAGTCATAGAACAATTCGATACTAAAGTGGTTTGTTACATTGGATTAAGCATTCAGTACATGTATTTGCTTTCAGTGCAAAATTTAGTAATGACCAGCTTCAAATACTTGGTTTTAAGAAACACAACCATGAGTGTGTTCAGGTGTTGTTCATTTTCAGGATCTCATAAGACGCGCTAGACTTTGCCTAGAGTTTCTGAACAAATTAGTGGTGGTAGTAGTATTTATCATGTGAACATACAGGACAACTATAATAAGAAAGCAAGTCAACCTAGGAAGATGGCAGTAACTTACAGTTTAGCACAAGGACTATGTTCTTCTTAAGCTATAAATTAAAAGTTGCAGACTGGAAAGACAAAAAACTTTTGTGAAACCTTGGGTTTACAAATCTAGAAGCTCTATTTTTATTATCAAAGATGCGCTAGTCAAACAACGTAAGCGAGAAAACTTTTATTATCATAAAAGAGATGTGGCATTAAGAGCATGATCTTTATATACTACGAATCCACATCATTTAAATGGATGGTGTGACATTTTGAAAGAGACCATATTGCTTATCACAGCTTCTAATTGTTGTTCTCTTTAAAGTTTTAAAAATTGAGTTTCATTTGTTAGACAATCTGCACTACATAAAGAAGACTATTGAGACATACAATTTTCAATCCAGTATGGTATAGAGACATAATATTTCAAAGTGCAAGCAGCATGAATTTGACAAGGATTCAAACTAGAAAAATTAATTGTTTTATAGTGCCTAATGAAAAAATCAGAAGCTATTTACTCAATGGCATGATTAAGTCAGCTATCAAAGTAATCTCAGAGATTTTTAACTGAACCTGAACATATGATGTTGTTGTACGTAGATTCTCTCGAAATAAGAGTCAAGTCTAATCAGATTTGTGCTGCTAAAATGCAGATGTCCGTTTTCTGAAATTAATAATCGATTGTAACCTACTTAGGTTCTTAAAGTGCAGTCATATTTGACAAAAGGTCAAACAGCAGCACACAAGTTCTATAATTCAGGATAGCTACACTTTTTTTCAGAAATGGGTAAGCATGTGAACTTCTCAAATCAGTATACAAGCATATATGCAAGTAGGTTGCATTCATGACTGAAAAATCTCTTACATGACTTGCTTCTGTAGCAATCACACACTTGCAGAAACTTGTAGTTGACACAACTGAATTAAACCAACAAGTTAGCATGTCAATTATTCACAAAGCGACCTCACAGTAGCCTAATCTGTCAAGAGAAAAAGCCTAATATATTTTTTCAGAGATGCATAGTTCAGATTGTGCAGTCAGCAACCAAAAATAGTTTTGCCTACAACTATGTGGTATTTGCTAACCAATCATTTCTCCTCTTTCTCAATCTTTAGTTTAGAACATGGCACAATGATTAATCCCCTGTTTCAGTTTACAAAGAAATCTGAAACCAGTGTGTGTGCATGTATGTTTATACATCTAGTCAAAATTAGAGAGGGGCAAAATAAGGATCCATGACTACCTAGTGACGATTCTGAATTTGTTATAAAAGTTATTTTCCCCCAATCTAATTATGTTCACCCTCACCCATACATCAGACCAACACACATGCAAGAAGGGATTAACTTTTCACAAGCGCATACTGTGGAGGGAACCGCACCGGCAGAGCACGTGGGGCATGGGAGCCACAACTGGGAGGCCGAGCAATGTGAGGGAGCGCATGGAAGGCGTCGGTGAAGATCAGGCGGAGGAGTCGGTACGGTGCCGATGTCCGAGGCGACGACCACCCAAAAAGCTAGCCACTGCTGGGGTCGCACAGGAGCGCTAGAGGCGTTGACGACCAAATCCAGACCTTGAGGCAGTGGAGCATGGAGAGAGGAGCTCGGGGCTGTGTTGCGTCGAGGAGAGGGTGGGCATTGGGAAGAGGGAGGGGACTGCGGCGGAGCTTGGGATGGATATGAATCGGGGAGACGGAGGGTGGAGGGCGTTGGGGAGAGGAAGGAATGTGAGAGAAGGAGTTAACTAGGGACTGGATAAGGGTGCGGGTTTGGGCTCAAAATAATCGACTCCCCGCCGAAATTTCCGTTCTGCGTGTGTTTTTCTCCTTGCTTATTAGTGGCGTATGCGATGTTGCATATTCAAAATCAGTGGCGTGTCTTAGAACCAGCACGCCACTGGTATGTTGTTGATTATTAGTGGCATGTTCATGTTAGCGCGCACGCCACTAGTAATTCGTCCATTTTTTTATTATTATTCTTGAACAGATAGCCCGCACGTCACTAATAAGAGGTTATTAGTGGTGTCTGATTTTTTGCACACCACTAGTAACTTAATCCTATAAGGATTTCTGTACTAGTGATAGATTGGCCCTTTTCCCGGTGGCTGTTCTGCTCCCGAGCTCATGTGAGCTTGGGTGAACAGTAAAATAAATAAAAAATGAATTTTTTTAAAAAAATTTGAATTTTTTTGTGCAAAACATTAACAAATGTTTTGATTGTTTGCAAAGTTTCATCACCGTATGACATTCGTGGAAAACGTGGCAAAAAAACAAAATCGATGCTCCAAAATGTTATTTTCAAAAGCATCTTGGAGCATCGATTTTGTTTTTTTTTTGCCACGTTTTCCACTAATGTTATCCGGTGATGAAACTTTGCAACCAATCAAAACATTTGTCAATGTTTGGCACAAAAAAAATTCAGTTTTTTTTGAATTTTTTCGATTTTACTGTTCACCGAGCTCACATGGGCTCGGGATTAGAACAGCACTTTCGCCTTTTCCCCTGAATTATATGCATGCATATTTTGCTTGCCACTATTATTGCTTGGTGATGTTACGAGGTGTGTGCCAAAATTGGAAACTTTGAAATGGATTTGTACCCTGTACCTTAATGGTAGCTATTGCAACATGTTAGTACTAACTATGTGTTGTTATTGAATTTTGGCAATAATTCAGATTTGCTCACCTCCAGAGAGTTTATTCAGTATGGTAAGCAATTATTAAATCATTAAGTCAAAGGATCTCTTGCTTATTTTTTTCTAAGAAGAAGTTGAGGGAGCAGTAACTTGGTGTGCATAATCCATTTTTTTTCTCCGCAAAATGCATGAACTTAGTTTCTTTCCAATAAAATGATTCTATTAGAACTAAGAACGAGGAACAGTTACAGTAGTATGATGTTTTTTTTCTATTTGCGTATGCATGTGGAGTCGCGTCGTAAGACCATCAATGTGAATTTCCAAGGAAACAATGCTTCAATTTGATTTCTAACTGATTGATCTTTGTGTTTGCTGGTAGCTCTAGTGCCTCTCCTTACCGTGATTGTGTGTTCATGGGTGATGCTTCCATATCCGCTCAAATAAGAAAAGACAAGTGTTGCTCTTGTGCAGCAAAATTTCTAGTCTTTGTCACCAATCCATCTGTCTATGCACTACTGGTCTGGCCAGGCGCCGTAGGTGGTGCGCGAGGAGGTGGTGGTCCAGTCCCTGACTGGGCCGAGGTACCTAGCCTTCATGGCCGACCTGGACCATGTTGTGGGCCAGACCGCCGACGGAGCAATAAGCGGCTACTTGATTCTTCCGTCGTAGCAGCTCAGCCTGCCGCCAGCAAACTAGATCCTAGTCGAGCTCACAGAGCACACGAGTCGGGTGCTCGCCACTCTCGCCCTTCGTAATGATAATCTGTACCTCTCCACCTTCAAGAATAGGCGCAACAACTGGTTTCCAGGGCCAACAATCCAAGCTGGCCGACTCCAGGGGCATGTCCTTCACCGGCGACTACGGAGATATTTTCAGACCAAGGGGCCACCTAGGTCTGGACCACGTCGACGTCAATAAGGTTCAGGTCCTAGCCCTACATTTCGTGCATCCGAGGAGCCCACTTCAATACAAGGGGTAGGGGGGCCGGCGCCCCCTCACCTATTATGACTAAAAAGTATTGCATTTATCAAACCAATTAAAAATGGAATGATGTATTCCGCTCATACTTCCATATTGCGAAACATATACAACTATATTAATTCAATATTAGAGCTACACTTAGGACTAATAAACATTATTGTCTTATATCACCTCTACGTAAGGGGTAGGGGGCGGATGCCCTCTCACTTGGTTTCTTGGTGGTGGTGGTGCCGATTAGCGTAGCAGCTCCTTGTGCTGAAAAAAATCGTTTTGAGCCATGTGGCAAGAAAGAAGATGTAGGTCACGAAATCCATTGAGGCAACAGTGAGAATTACAAGGAGAGGAACGACAATCAAATCGAAGATTTACTTTTTATTCTTCCATTCCACCAATCAATCTAGGTCACGAGGAACAGGGGAAAAAGAAAGAACATCATAACAAAGAGAGTAATATTTATTTTATTCATTCATCCACCAATCAACGCAGCGCATGGGTGGGGGAGAGAGTGACCAGAGAGATTAGCGGCGTGGTGCGGCGCGGCGGTCAGGCGCACGGCATCCATGTGCAACGTGTGCCTTGCAGGATTGGCATGACGAGGGAGAGGGCCTTCTCCGCCGTGTCGACGGTCATCGGACCACCCCGGAGCTCCGTGGCCTCCTCGTTGCGCCGCTAGCTGTCGTCGGTTCGTCCGTGCTGGACCCAGGACATCGCCGCACAGCATATGCGCGACCAGTTGACAGCGAGCTCCGGGAGCTTATACCCAGGATCCGCTGCGGGTAGCCGGCGGTGCCGATCCGATCAGCGACAGCCTCGCGTATCTTGGGGAACCTCTCCGACTCTCGGGCTTTATTTGCTCCATCTCCTTCTCTTGGTTGGTCTGGCCTTGTCCTGGGATGACTTGCTTGCAAAAGAGAAGGAGACTGTTGCACCACCCCCACAAACAGAAATGAGCAAGGGAGGCTTCAAGTTCAACCTGGATCTGATTCTCCCGCTTAATTTGTACCATGCATGCACCGTGTACTGCCGGGCTCCAGGGGCCTGTTCTTCACTGACGACTACAGAGAGATTTTTAAACCGAGGGGGCACCAAGGTCTGGACCACGTCGGCGTCAACAAGATTCAAGCCCTAGCGCAACACTTTGTGCATCCGAGGAGCCCACTTTAACACAAGGGGTAGGGGGCCAACGCCCCCCTCCCCTATTATGACTAAAAGTATTTGCATTTATCAAACCAATTTAAAATGGAATGATGTATTCCGCTGGTACTTCAGTACTGTGAAACATATACAATTATATTAATCCAATACTAGCGCTACACTTATAGGACTAATAAACACTATTGTGTTAAATCACGTCAACATAAGGGGTAACTCTCCCATGTTAAATATAAAAATGTTGTATTTATCGAACCAATTAACAAGATAATGGTGTATTGCGCACGTACTTTCACATTGTGAAACATATACTACTACAATAATCTAATATTGCAGCTTCATTTAGGATGAATAAATATTATTATGTTATATTTCCTTTGCAGGCATCATTGTTCTCTTGGCTTCTCTCGTATATAAATCGGGGTTCCGACCCTTGGCTAAATGTCAGGAGTTGGTAAGATGTGTATGTTCACAAACAAATGTAGTTGAGTTCTCAAAGATAAAATCTTAGAAATTGATCATACCATGGTTTTTGATATTAAGGGGAGCTACTTAACTTTTTTTAATTTACTAGATAATTGCCCGTGATTTACATGCTCGTATTAATTTGATTTTGTAAAACAGATTATATTTGGTAAACACTTGTTTGGTAGGAACTTATATCTACTATCTCTACTCCTAAAGGGGGAGTCCGTACGTCGTTTCGTTTGTTCGCACCCCTCCCATCGATAGAAGGCATCCCACCTCGCACGTACGCCTTCCCATCACCTTTTTTTTCATCTCCACGTGCAGAACCGGTGGACAAATAAGCAGGAAAAAACCATCATCAATTCACATCGCCACGCTCATGCGTTCTATTTTCCCATCGTCAGCCTACTTCCCCTCACGTACCGCAATCGATTCCTATCCACTCTTTCCTTCCACATCACCACTTTCCTAATATATCTAATCATATCGTGGCCACAATCAATCTATTCAATTAAAAATAATTAATGCCTTATATGAATCATCCAATCATTCCAAATACAACACCAATCATCGTCAAGGTTCCTAGGCGACGGCGAGTATTCCAGATTCAAATTAGGACTCCTCGGTGGGGCGGCGAACCCTGCTTCAGCGTGGTTCCAATGCTCGGCGAGTATCCCTGAAGACGCACACCTGAAACTGCGAAGTGAGAGGGAGGCACTGATGTCCTTCCTGCAACTGCCACAGCACAGGTCAGCACACGCAAGTTCTCACCTTGGGCGACAGGTTTTGTGCACTTTCGTTCGTCTCCGATGGAAAATGGTTAGCTGCCATAGCACAGGTCGGCAAACACGGTCCTCGAGCAGCAAACGCACAGCCCTAACACCCACTATTATCAGTCTCGGATGTATGGTCGTTTTTCCATTGAGTTGATCATCTGTATAAGACCTAGGTAACTGCTAAAGGTAAAAACAATATTCTGCATGGTGCAATTCCAGGTCAACATCAAACGTACCACAGTTTTGGTATTTCTTTGAGAAGTTATAGAAGGCTTCATAATGGTGCCGTATTTCATTGATTTCAGATGTCCCATATGCCTGGAAAGGAAATAGCAGAGTTTTCAATGGTGGAAATAGATAGTGGTATTAATTTATTCGCTCACACTCCAGTTGGAATGATCGTATTACATGACTGAAGCATGGTTTTCTCTTCTCTACTTGTAACATTCAAAATCTAAAATAATAGCACCTAAACACACGGTGAGTATGTGTAGAGCAAAGCGAGGAGAGAAATACAAACCAAAAGGACTCTAGGTGTTGCAATGCTATGCTATGCTATGCAAACTGAAATGAAGTCTGAACCATGTAATTATGCAAGCAAGAGAAAACAGATACCTTGTAGATTTCATGCTCATGCTAGCCAGAATAGCCTCATATATGTCAGCCTTCTTCCAGGCTAACATTGTTTTATGGTTTCTTTCATATATTAACTTCGAATACTCGCTCTTTTGGATTCACAGCATTACTGGATATACATCAGTTTCTTCTGCGCTTTTAAAAATGTAGTTTTGGAAAATCACACACAAACTATTAAGTTTCTTACTCCTCATCAACCGAAGGCAGTTCTGTAAGCTAACCGGAAGAGCTAATGTTTTCTTTAATTTCATTTCTGAGCGCCGACAGACCATGACGCTTGAAGATATGTGCTACTTGTAGCTTGCGTTGGTATTTTCCCCGAAGAGGAAGGGATGATGCAGCACAGTAGAGATAAGTATTTCCCTCGATTATGAAACCAAGGTTATCGAACCAGTAGGAGAATCACACAACACCTCGTTAGCAGCACCTGCACACAAACAACAAATCCTTGCACCCAACGCAAACAAGGGGTTGTCAATCCCTTGGCGGTAAGATTGCAAGATTAAATTGTATTTGATAGATTGATAGATTGAAATAAAAATACAAAATAAAATAAGTAAAAGAAAATTGCAGCAATATTTTTAGGGTTTTAGTAATATGAGATAGATAGACCCGGGGGCCATAGGTTTCACTAGAGGCTTCTCTCGAGAAAATAGCATACGGTGGGTAGACAAATTACTGTTGGGCAATTGATATAAAAGCAAATAATCATGACGATATCCAAGACAATGATAATGTATACAGGCATCACGTCCAAGATTAGTGGACCGACTCCTGCCTGCATCTACTACTATTACTCCACACATCGACCGCTATCCAACATGCATCTAGTGTATTAAGTCCAATAAAGAACGGAGTAATGCCTTAAGAATGATGACATGATGTAGACAAGATAAACTCATGAATTAATAAACCCAATGAATAGATCCCATCTTGTTATCCTTAGTAGCAACGATACATACGTGTCATGTCCCTTTTTGTCACTGGGATTGAGCACCGCAAGATCGAACCCACTACAAAGCACCTCTTCCCATGGCAAGATAAATCAACTCAGTTGGCCAAACCAAATCAATAGATCGGAGAAGAAATACGAGGCTATAATAATCATGCATAAAAGAGTGCAGCAAAGACTCAAATAATTTCATGGATAATCTGATCATAAACTCACAATTCATCAGATCCCAACAAACACACCGCAAAAAGTGATTACATCGGATAGAACTCCAAGAACATCGAGGAGAACATTGTATTGAAGATCAAAAAGAGAGAAGAAGCCATCTAGCTACTGCCTATGGACCCGTAGGTCTGTGGTAAACTACTCACGCATCATCGGAAGGGCAGCAAGGTTGATGTAGAGCCCCTCCGTGATCGATTCCCCCTCCGGCAGATTACCGGAGAAGGACCCCAGATGGGATCTCTCTGGAACAGAAACTTGCGGCAGCGGAAAAAGTATTTCGTGGACTCCCCTGAGGGTTTCTAATTTTTTCTGAATTTATAGGGCTGGAATTAGGTCAAACGGAGCTTGGTGGGCCCACGAGGCACCAGGGCGCGCCTGCCCCCCCCCCCCCCCCCACCGGCGCGCCCTGGTGGCTCGTGGGCCTCACCAGGGTCTTCTGGCTTCCTCCTGAAGCTTCTAGTATCCTTCTTGCCCAATAAAAAATCTCTAAAAAGTTTCGTGGCATTTGGACTTCGTTTAATATTGATTTTCTGTAAAACAAAAACAGGACAGAAAACAGCAACTGGCACTGGGCACTAGGTTAATAGGTTAGTCTCCAAAAATGATAGATAATTGCTGTAAATGATTGTAAAAACATTCAAGATTGATAATATAACAGCATGGAACAATCAAAAATTATAGATACGTTGGAGACGTATCAATATGGAGGCGCCAAATCCGTGCCGACCCCCTCTTGGGGATACCTCTAACCGAGCCCCTCTTGGTGACATCTCTAATGTTGATCATCATTCCTGAATGACTCCAGTGCCAATGCCAGGTAATTGCGAGCATAATTTCTTATTATTTATCACATTGGGGCATACATAAAGTTGATGAGGTTTTTCTACTGTTATTAAATGGCTGTAACATTGGTAGCCTCACACGACCTTACACCGTATGGATCTCGCGGGGAAAGGGTAAATCTTGCTAGCAACACCGCCATAATAAGGAAAATGAAACGATCGATGCGAAAAATGCCAGTCGACGCCCTCTTAGCAGCATCTCCATTATTGATCAACTCCCCAAATGGAGTCCAGGTATAATCGCACGGCACAACCGAAAGGGCAATTCTTAATGTTTAGTGTCTGGAGGTACTCTTCACTGGTTTTAATTGCCTTTCTACTCATTTTAGTAAAGATTGTTCCACAAGAACTATCGCAGGCCACGATATCTGACCGTAACATGCCATGTATGGTTCAAGGCACTACTGATACGGTTCATGATGATGGAGAACATAATAGGACCTCATCAACAGAAAAAAGGGACATTCTAAATGCGCGGAAAAGAGCACCTTATAAGGAGTAAAAAGAAAAGGAAAGATGCTCTGGTTATGTACCATCACAAGAACAAAGGGATAAGATAAACGCTAAACGACGTGCAGCGTACCAGAAGAAAAAAGAAGGTCAAATAAGCCCTGGTCATACATATTCTTTACTCCACTTATTATGTCCTTTATCATTGAGTCAATATTTACTAGCTCCGCATAGCTACAGCCACCTACCGTTGCAGTGTCATGGACGATAATGCCATCCTCATGGATTCAGGGGATCGAACCAATGATCAACAAATACATGGCTCTCCTATGGCTGTGTCCGCATGCACAGACACAAGCACTTTCGAAACGGATGGTAAATCTTTGATCCTCACTCCACCTCCTTTCTTTAGGCAAAGAACATTTATTTGTTAAGCAGCCCCATGGGTGATAATGATGGGTGCAGGTGCCTACCTAAGCAGGACCATGGGTGATAATGCCGTACTGGGTGACCTCATTGAAAGCAATGATCACCTAATAAATGCCACCCAGCAAAGCAATGATCCGCTAACAAATGCACAGAATGTAGCTGACGAGCAGAGGCATGAGTCCAGAGCTCAACATAGGAGTTGAGAATGAGCTTGCAAGGGAAGTATGGTGGCGAAGATGCATCAAGATAAAACTGGCAAGCGAAAGGCAGGTACGCAAAGCATACCCCATGGTGAGAGGAAGGCTCTGCTAGATCGTCGTAATGCAAGCTTTGCAACTAGGGTGAATACCCCAGCCGTGGGGTCCATCGCCATGAAGGGAACGAGGTCAATAGGACCACCTACCGGAATTGATGCACCCGGTGCCTCAACTTCATCTAGCACGCCGGAGTACACAATCAGAACTGACGGTAACACTCCCATCTTTACTCTCCTTCTTGTGTCCATGGAGACTGAACCCTCTTCTATTGGTATAGCACCGGCGTAGCCGACATGGAGGCGTACCTTAGCGGTCTCATGGATGATAATGCCAGCCGTGACAACATCTTTGACGATGAGTATTATCTGTTTGCTGGTGAAGGTATGTCCAACTGCTTGCGCAAGATCCACACTCTTACCATTTAAGATGCACATCCCGGGTATCACACTATTTTGATACATTGCCTACAGACTCGGACGCTGATGACACAGGGCACGACGATCCAACAGACTCAAGTGACAATACCTCTGTCGGCCTAGATCCTTTCGACTATGTCTACTCAAACGTCCCAGACAACACACATATCCTGAAGCACGCCGCGAACTGTGACCACTGCAAGGCCAAGAAGTTTCAGTACGAGACCGACGGCTTTTGCTGTCGCAACGGGCAGATCGAGCTGAAGGAACCGGAGCCCATCCCAGAGCTAATGAGGCTTTGATCCAGCACGGATGCGAACTCTAGACATTTTCAGTAGAGCATACAGTTACAGAGGTACATGATGGTCTTGCTTTAGTTTCTGCATGCATGTGGTTTTGGTCAACACCTAAACTTGATTGCCTATAACCCAATAGAAAGTTCTGATTTATTGTCTTCTACTACCTCTATTCAAATTGAACTGCAAAAACGTCTTATATTTAGTTACAGAGGTAGTATTACTTGAGTTAAAATTTAGGTGAACTCGGATTGGGTTAGCCTTCTATTATGGGTGCATTCTGTTTTGCTGGAGAATAATGCCCATAAACTCGAATGTCATTCCAGCTTTCACTCGAAAAATGATAGTACTGTACCGGATAGAGGTTTACTTGCATGTTTTTCCTTTGTGTATAAATTGTTGTTTTGGCTACTTCTTGAACTAGAGTTTAGGAAAAACATTGTAGGGTCAAGGCCTGACGACAAACGTGTTTATGAACATGATGCATTGATGGGACGGTAAAAAATCGCAAAAGGTAAATGTGTCCCAGTTTTGTCTGATTACATACTTGATAAATTGCTTCTCCTTGAAGTTGTTACTGCTGCTGCTGATGGAATCCATTTAATGAATTAAACTAACCATTTGTTTTCGATTGTACATGAGCTATCATTGTGGTACATCTACTAATATTTTTTTTGGTAGCTTTGTTTGCATGTGAACATTCTATACATGCCATATACTATGAAAGAACAGTATGTACATGCCGTATATTTTTGTTTGTGTCACAGACTTTCATGTCTTGGTCTGATCCTATCATTCTCCCTATATGTCGTTCAAAGACATCCATATGAACCTATATGTCGTGTAAGTGCATATGTACTTCTCAGTTCTTGTAGAGAACGAAAACTGGGTGGCATGTGTTATCAGAAGTTGTGTATAATCATTTAGGGAAATGTCAAAAAATAAAAATCCCATGAATTGGGAATAGGGAAATTCAAGTAGGTAGGAAGTAATGACATACCAAGTGATAAAGAATAGCACCACTGCAGCTACAAAATCACAATCCTTTGCTCAAAGATCTGAACTCAATTCACCCTGAAAAACAATTAGTCGTCTTAAATCAGACTGCATGATAGTCGAATGGGACGAAAGCAATTGACTGTCAAGGAACGTGCCCGTCTGCACCTGCCTGCACCTGGCACTACCATCGCCTTCACCGCTGCTGCATCGCCTACGAACTCCTTGGTGAAGATACTGAAGCAAATAGTAGAACTAATGAGTAAGCAAATTGCAAAATCAAAGAGAGATTATCTCTACAAAGCAGATGATATGGGAAAACAGGAACAACTGCAAGGAGAAGAAAAATCACAAGTAACAGTTAAAAGCGTCTACAAATTAATAGCTAAGTAGTATAGTGCTGCTAATTAACTAATAATAGGAAGATGTATAAGTAAGTATTGATCATTCATTCGTTCCCAATCAAAATAATCTGTGTGAAAGTTTTTGAGCTATGACTTAAATTTGTTGCGAGTGATTGGAAAACCTTAACTGTCCTTTTAATAGTAGAGATTCATGCAGTTTCAAAGGACATGATAAACATAACATGGAGAGAGGACACGCAAATTATTATCCTATACCTAAATCAGAGGCCCGTAGTTCTGAAGAAATTCTCCTACACATAAATCAGAGGCCCATAGTCCTGAACTAATTATCCGACACCTTAGGTCCCGCTTGGAATCAATGTAACTTTTTACACCTGTATTTATTCTACACGTGTATATTACCTGCCATTCGTGATTTCCACCTGAAAAAATAAACGACCGATGAAGGAGTGTATATTTTACAGACGTGTATACGAGAATCCAATCAGGGCGTTAGTCTTTCACTACAGTTGCAAAGGCAAAACTATGCTATGGCCCGCCCAACACAAAGGAAAAACAGTGAAACCTGAGGGAAAATTAGGCCATTGAGGGCAATTTGTATGTGTTCTTCTCTGTCCTAGCGCGCACAGGCCCGCCCAGCTTTTCCTAGCTAGCTCCGCCTCTGCTATGGGTGTAAGTAAAACCAAGAACAACCGTGGATCACTTAATTC
This sequence comes from Elymus sibiricus, assembly GCA_039707655.1. Taxonomy (NCBI): domain Eukaryota; kingdom Viridiplantae; phylum Streptophyta; class Magnoliopsida; order Poales; family Poaceae; genus Elymus; species Elymus sibiricus. Next base: position 23,522,029 of record CM077664.1, read on the forward strand.
ACTCCTTGCGGCCGTACCTACCGGCGTCGTGACGCAGACCTCCGGTCCTCCTGCCTCCCTGTCCATCTCACCGCATCAGAATTGATTGGCGCACTTGCTCCGGTCCAAATTACACCAGTCGCTGCCCCAACCCACATGCGCACGGAGATGAGAATTGAAACGAAGCAAACAAGCAGAGTGGGAGGAGGGCGGGGCGTACACAGAGGCGGGGCTATTCCGCCGTTGTGGCGGTCCAGGAGCCCGACGGGGGCGCAGGCGACCTGTGTTCCGTGGGCAGCCGTCGGGAACGTCGAGCCGCGACGCGACCTGTTGGCGCCGGACCCCCAGCAGCGTCCCCATCGCCGGCACATCCATCCCTGCCGCCGCATGCCGTCCTCCACCTCCTGCCCCGTCGATCCATCAATTTGATCTCCTCAACATAGCCGCGGAGCGAGTGCTGAAGTGTCCACTCCGGCACAGCCGAGAACGCGCGCGGTGAGATCCACCAGCACCGGTGAAGATGAGCAGTGAGGAGGGAAGGAAGGAAGGGCATGTGGAGGGAGGCGTCACGAGAGATTGAAGCAGCCTCCGTGGGGATTCCCTGTTGCTGCTGCGAGAAGCAGGAGGAGGTGGCTGGGCGGGAGAGGCCGTGGGAGCGGATGATGGCTGCTGTGTTGTGCGGCGAGAATGGGGCGAGCGGAGTGAGGGGAATGGAGTGACGGAATAGCTTGGTCGGTGAGAGATTTTGTTTTTTATTAGGGGAGGTAGGTGAGAAAATGGGCTACTGCCCAGTACAAATGGGCTATTCCAATCACCATTCACTTAAGGAAAAAGAATGCCTCAACATTTAAAAGACTATCCCAGTCAACATTTGTAAATCTTCTGGGGGAAGAAACCATAGCGAGTAAAAAGGAAGAATATATGCCGGACATCTCAACAATTCAGATTGACATAAGTTGATTAATTTACCAGAAAAATACTGAATACAACTAAACTTGGGAGTATTCAACAGTAAATTAAAGGCGTACCTACTGGAGACTTAACCTGCAACCCTGTAGATGTTCTGCAAACTCAAACTAGAACATCCAGTGAGATCGATGTCCAATGATGTGATCAAACCCTGCATAAAAAAATATACGCAAAAAAAATGCTTTAAAGTTTGGTATATGTAACCATAGTTTTATTAGTAAAAATTTCATAACTACGAGGACCTGGAGTGAAAATATTACGATCTCAAGTAACCTCAAAGAAAAAAGGAGCAGGTCTTTCTTTTTTCTTTTGCGGGGAAACAAAACAAGCAGTTCAACTCACTAGCCACATACTCCGACGAATACAAATTATATGCTGTATTTTGTTTCATGCGGATATGCCGTTGACCAACAATTGGTCTTTTAGTATATATTTTATGTGATAAAATTGATGTTGTTATATTTGTATTCAAAAGTAATTGCTCATGGTTATAATTTTGTATCATATAAATATAAAGTAATTTTGGGTTAAAGGCTTGCCCCAACAAAAGAAAAACACCCTATACTTTTAGAAAAGAGGACATGTATGAGTGTGACTGTTTTTTGCCAAGGTCATACACAATCGTATTTTTTATACCACTTCGTTGGAACATCTTATAGTATGTCATGTTGTTCTAATAACCTTTTTGTGAATTTTGAGAACTTTTGGACCGTCAAAACCTTTAACTAATGCCATAGTTTAATTAGATACTTCCACTATCTTAGAAACTATTATATAAACATACTCAGAATGATAAATAATATATATACTGCCCCATATAATAATTTGAAGGATAAATGATATATTACGATAATCTTTTGCGTTGTGTGAATTGTGCATCTTTCTGACCACTAGTGGAGAAACAGCCTTTAGTCCCGGTTGGGAAGGGCCTTTAGTCCCGGTTCACCAACCGGGACTAATAAATCGGCAGCTCGCGCCGGAAGCTGGGGACCTTTAGTCCCGGTTGGTGACACCAACCGGGACTAAATCCCTGCCACGTGGCCACGGGGGCTGGGGACCTTTAGTCCCGGTTGGTGACACCAACACTAGTGGAGAAACGGCCTTTAGTCCCGGTTGGGAAGGGCCTTTAGTCCCGGTTCACCAACCGGGACTAATAAATCGGGACTAAAGGCCCCCACCCTTTAGTCCCGGTTGGCCACGACCTGGGACTAAATCCCTGCCACGTGGCCGGCAGCGCGCGCCGGGGGCTGGGAACCTTTAGTCCCGGTTGGTGACACCAACCGAGACTAAATCCCTGCCACGTGGTCGCGGGGGTTGGGGACCTTTAGTCCCGGTTGGTGACACCAACCGGGACTAAAGGTTTAGGGGTTTAGGGGTTTAGGGTTTATTGTTTATTTTTCCTTTTCATTTTGTGTTTTCCATTTAATTCTTTTTCATTTCAAACATATTTTACGCTACTACATACTGTACACGTTATGCATATATAATAGAATTTCTCGTAGAATCAATCATATATCATAGAATTTCTCGTACGACCATGCATACACATATATATATATACAATTTGGTATATACAATTTCTCTTACAATTTGCAGATCATTACATGCCGGCATTAGGTGAAATGGTATACTCCGTCGGGAGATATGACCTGCTCAAGCAAAAATCCCGCCATTTCCTCTTGAAGTGCTAGTATGCGGTCCTTTCGTAGGATCCTACCCCGCATCTCCACCATCTTTAGAGAAGGAGATCAATATGAATATATTAGTTGTGTGTATATATATTAGATCATGATTAAAAAAATTTGTGAATAGTGTTTACGTACCCAAAGATGTCTTGCGTCTCTGCTCCTTTCGGTCATAAAGCGAATGTTCTCGCAAACGATGTATGCACATATATTAGTCCCCTTTTCCTGCCTCATACACTTTACGAGAATATAATTCAATCAGATAATAATCAAGCATGATAATGGTATTGAAATTAGAATTAAAGAGATGCGCGGACGTAGCTAGTACTACTTAATTACCTTGGACCGTCGCCATTTCAGCTGTGGTTTCCATTGACCGACAACCTCTTTGATGAACTTTTTCCAAACCCTGCCCGGCAAAGAAAATGAATAAATGAGTTATTAATTACTTGATATCAGGAAATGAACTAAAGAGGTCGACATAGTGCGATAATGATTGAAATTACCTGTCGAGCATCAACTTCAGGCTTCTGTATTCTTCAGGGTCTTTACCTAGTGAGTCCAGTACTTCAACAGTTCCCTCGCCAACTCTAATGATTAGCAGGATCCAGTGGAATCTGCGCACATGTTTGTATAAGCGGGCATGCATAACTCATCAACTACACTTAACATCGAGCAAGCAAAAATAGAATTTACAGTACAAGACAGTAACACTCACCTGAAGTTGTAAGGAAAAAGTATTTCTGGTCTGGTATTTAGTTCCTTAAAAAACATTAGCAAGCTATTCTCTATGTCTTTGGGGTAGTCTTGTATCATATTTTCATACACGGTATTTGGGTCAATGAACCCAATGCCATAGACTCCATCTCTGTTCATTTCAAAAATCTTCATTCTGCATAATACCACAGAAAATAATATAGTGAGGATAATTACAGGCAATGAACGAGCTGAGCTAGAGACTTAAATTACAGAAAGAAATCACTTACAGACAATAGCTACTGACGAGAGATTTGTCGAGTGCGTCTTGATTGAATAACTGAAAAAATTCTGGAAGTTCAATCCACAGATCTTTTCCATGGAAGTAATGCTCTGGCTTGACTTTCACCATGAGGCTCTCTCGCCCGGTCTTTATTTCTCTCAGGTACCAGTCATGCAATCTGCGCATTTGTGTTGATAGAAGCTCCTCCTCGCCAGGCCTGACCAGAGGGTTCCCGGGGACATATTTCCATGCTAGTTCCTTCGGATCCATCGTGGGGAATTCCTCGATGCCTAGTAGTTGTTCAACAGTGACACCCATCTCTCTAGCCTTCTCTCTATCAGCGTCGGTTACCGCCTTATCGGTACTCACCTTGAGCGGGGGGATCGATTGCACTTCCTGTTCTCCGAGCTGAGGAACAGTTTTCCCGCTTTTATTACTACCTGTAAGGCTCGACTGCTGATTTAATTGCTGATGATATGACTTGCTAATAGAGCGTTCATAGTCTGATCGCCTTTTCTCCACAGCCGGTTTAGCAAGATCCACAAAGTGTTGTACGACTTTCTCAGGTATTTTCTCCTTTGGCGGCGGGGGCGGTTTCGGTGCAAAATGGGCCTGCACTTCAGAAGCCACTTGGGCTTTGGTTTCGTCCTCAGTCATCTCGTAAGCCAACTTCTTTTTGGCAGGAGGCTCGGGTTTCTTCTTTGGTGCTCCCTTCCGCTTTGTAGTCGGCTGACGCGGCGGAGATCGATATCGCGTACTCGCGCTGGGCTCCGTCTCGAGGTGGGGTGGATTCGGCTGACGCGGCGGAGATCGATATGGTGGCGGACTCGCGCTGCGCTCCGTCTCGAGGTGGGTTGGAGTCGGCTGACGCGGCGGACTTGGAGGAGGAGTCGGTGCCCTTGGCATCGAGTTTGGAAAGACGATGCAATCCTTTCTCCATACAATGATACCACGTATGGCTTCTCCCAGTGTCTTCTCCCCTTGACCTCCAGGAAAGTCAAGCTGTAGTGAGTCATATGCTGACAGAACTTCATCCACCCCGACACGAGCATAGCCAGGTGGAATCGGATTGCCGTGGAAGGTTGCTTCAGGGGGATTTGGTAAAGCATAGCCATCCGCCACCTTCATGGATATGTTCTTCACTTTCATGTGTAGCTCACAACTTGTCGTCTCTTCGATATCATCCACGGGGTAGCGAGCCAGCAGTGCATCATCGGCCGGGACCCCCGTGGAACCCACGCTGCTTTTCGGCATAGATGGGACGGTGCTATCCAATGCTGGATCTGCTTGCTGCTGCCGCTGAGACGCCCTTTCCAGGCTAAGTGTGTCGATCTGCTCCTGTTGCCGCATGAAAGCGCGTTCCAACTCCGCGTGCTTTGATTCTACCTGTTGAAGCCGGTCTGCATCCTGCTTCTTCTTGTCTTCCTCCTGCTTCTTCTTTCTCGCACGGCTTCTGTAACTGACGTTCCAGTCCGCAAACCCCTCAACCCACGGAACAACGCCTTTGCCTCGTGTTCGACCCGGGTGTTCAGGATTCCCGAGGGCGCGTGTAAGCTCGTCGTTCTCTCTCTCTCTCGGGCTGGAACGCCCCCGTTCGAGCCGCTTCTATTGCAACAAGTAAAGCGTCCGAGGCTTCTTTAAGACTTGCCTGCACCATAATCTCCCCTGTCTTTGGGTCCAACTTTCCCCCATGCGCATAAAACCAAGTCCTGCACCTGTCGGGCCAACCCAATGTTTTTGGAGTGACCCCTGCAGCAATCATCTTTTCCTCAGATTCATCCCACTTAGGTCGACCAGTCTTGTAGCCACCTGGCCCCAGAACATGGTGAAACTGTTTCTTCTCAGCATTGATCTTGTTTTTCCTCAACCGTTTCTTAGCTGCTTCCGATTCCTTGAACTCCACAAATAAGTCCCAGTGATCTTTTGCATTCTCCAGTGCTCCAGTGAATTCTGGAGTCTGCTTTCCTGCTTCGACGTAGCAGGCCCATAATCTTTTCTTGTGGTTGTAGAATTGTGTGGCCATCTTCTGAAGAGCACTCTTCTTGACTTTCTCCCGTTCTGCATCTGTTAAATGCTCTGGTAGGGTGAAATGTGACATGAGCGTTTCCCAAAGCATATCTTTTGCTTTTTCGTCGACAAAACTAACTCCTCGATCTCCCTTTGGCTTATTCCATTCTTGAACGGAGATCGGGATTTGGTCCCTGACAATAACTCCGCACTGACGAGTAAATTTGTCCGCATTCTTTTTAGGAGCAAGCGGTTCGCCATTTGGTTTGATCTCATCGATGTTGTACTTTATGCCGGCCTGCAACTTTTTGGCCGGGCCTCATACTGCCCTGCTTGTAGAAGATTTACTTGATCCGGAGGGCTAAAAGAAGAAAGATTCGTTAATATATATATATATACAAATCAATTAATACATGTAATGAGCACCAGAGGCCTTATATATACCTCGCCGGTCTTTGTTAATTGAAGATCATTTCCTTCGCCATCATTGTTTGTGTGGCCTTCGTCTGTTGGTTCTTCCTCAAATATTCCCTCAAAGGAATTATTCAGATATTGTGAGCCGTCATCTTCAGGTTCACCCTCTGGGTTTCGGATCATGTCGAACATGATATGCTCTTGATCATGGTCGTCTCTGCCTCTAGCGTCCATAGCTTAACTAATCCAGAAGAAATATAAAACAATTTAGTATTCAAATTAGAATGCATCTCGAATAATATCACTAATACATCTCGAATAATCCAGTTAATGCATCATCGAATATTATCTCGAATACATCTCGAATATTATCACCAATACATCTCGAATAATCCAGTTAATGCATCATCGAATATTATCGAATATAATCTCGAATACATCTCGAGTATTATCACTAATACATCTCGAATATTATCATATAACATCACTAGCTAATACAGATCGAATACTATCGAATAATCAAGTTGACTCGCGGTTCCTGAGGCGCGGGCGGTGGACACCCAAAGAGAAGGAACCATCACAGGATCATAGCTCGGGTGAGATCCCTGAAGAACCTGCCAGGTATTGGAGAACCTGACGTCCAACGCAACCATGTAGCGACGGACGTGCTCGTCCTCCTCCCTGACACGGCGACATACCACCTCCTCGGGGCCCAGCTGCCTCCGCACCGATAGTGGCCCACGCGACCGCCACCAAAGAAGCTCCGGGTCAACAATGGGAGCCCGGTTCCTCACCAAGCTGCGCGCCCTGGAAGGTAGCACCTCCCAGTGCCAGCCCGGCGAAGCCCAGTCCCGGACATAGCGCCTCTCAAGCAGGTTGTCGCCACCGAGTCGACGACGAGGATGCGGGCCGGGCATCGTCGACGCCAAAAATGTTTCTATGCAAATTTAACATTTTTTAAATGCTTGATTATGATTTTTGTAATTCTTGTTCACTTGATTTTGCAAATACATGACAAACTTTTGCAAATACAACATTAAGATATTAACATTTTCCAAATAAGATATTAACATGTTTTTGATCAATATTTTTAAGATACAACATTAAAATATTTTTAATACATGGTCAACTTTTTTCTATGCAACTTTTTCTATGCAAATCTTTTCTATACTATACATGATACAACATTAAAAGTATAAAAAACTAAAAAACAGAAAAAAAAACTAGCTAGTGAAAAAAAACAATCTATGCAAATTCCACCGTTCATCTACATACATACATACATTGTATACATACATACATATACTAAGCATCTACAACATCTAGTAAAAAAAATCTATGAAAAAAAAAGATGAACAAAATTAAGGAGGGAGGCTCACCGGCCGGGATCGTCGGGGCGGAGGGAGGCGGGGAGGACGCCGGAGACGGAGGAGGACGCCGGAGGCGGGGAGGAGCGGCGCCGGCGCGGGCTCGGGTGTAGGAGATATGCCCTAGAGGCAATAATAAATGTTATTATTTATCTCCATGTTCATAATTATGTTTATGTTCCATGCTATAACTGCTATGGTTCTCGAGTCTGCAATAACCACGAGGCTCGAAGGAAGACTCATATGCACGTGTGGAATAATAAACGGTAAAATGTATTCCTAGTCTGGCCTCTAAGACTACCTCAAGTGTTGCAAGATGGTTCTGTTTTCCTGATCATGGGCATGACTATGCCGGCAATTTTGAGGGCACAATGTTAGGAGAACACTTGTGTTGAATCGACCCGAATTGATGTTATGCTATGAGATACATTCGTCACAAATTAATGGTTAATAACACAGAGAAGTTAACGTTTGCATAATTCCTTAGACCATGAGAGTATCGAGTTTATTCATGCTTGATTCATGAATTTTGGGGTTTGTTAAACGTCATCCGTAACTGGGTGGCTATTACGGCGGCTTACGGGTTCATGGGAAAGTATGTCAAGTAACTTGATAGCTCGAGATTGGGATTTGCTCCTCCGACGATGGAGAGATATTCTCGGGCCCTCTTGGTGTTACGGTATCCATCATTGTCTGGCCAGACATATTGTGATTTGATCATTGGGATGCCGGAACGCGGAAACGAGAAAAGAGAACAAAACCGGTAACGAGGTAACTGGCATAGTGGACAAGTTGTTGATCCACGTGGATGCCAATAAATCTCACCTCGGGTGTTCGTAACATATCGCGAAGCAACAGGAATAGCACACGGCAACTGGATGTTCACTCGAATATTCACTCGTGTGGGTATAGGGGTCAATATGGGTGTCCACGGCTCCGAAGTTGATCATTGATCGGAAAGAGTTCCGGTCATGTCTATGCTTCACCGAACCTATAGGGTCACACACTTAAGGGTCATCTATCTGCTGAATACTAGACAGGGAGTCTGAGAGAAAATCACCGGAAAAGTTTCGGATGCAACGGAAACGTTCCGGAGAGGACACCGGAATAGTTCCAGTAAAACTGAAAAGTTGTTTCGGGGTATACCATTAAGTCAAATTGGTTTCGGCACATGCCTGGAAATTCTTGGAGGGTGCCAGAATTGTTCTGGTAACTTCTGAGATTTTTCCGGGACAAAAACTGGAAATGTTCCGGAGCTGTCGGAACCGGTTTGGTTGCTTTTCGCAGATGAAAATCACTAATCCGGAATTGTTTCGGAACGCGTCCAAAGTCATTTTAGTGGGTACTGGAATTATTCTAAGACCCACAGAAATATTTTCAGATTTAACGGTCGCGGGAAATTGTATCCGTGAATAGTGAAACACTATTAGGAGAAAATATCTCATGAATAGTGGAAACACTATTATGAATAGTGGAAACACTATTGGGAGAAAATATCTCACGAAAAGTGGAAACACTATTATGAATAGTGGAAACACTATTGGGAGAAAATATCTCACGAATAGTGGAAACACTATTATGAATAGTGGACACACTATTGGGAGAAAATATCTCATGAATAGTGGAAACACTATTATGAATAGTGTGAAAATATCTGAGGGCATTTTGGTATTTTACCATCTCTTCTCACCCTATAAAAAGAGGTGGAGGGTTGCTCTCCACACTCATCCCTTGCTCTCATACACATGCCATAGACTTGTCTGGCTTCTCTCTCCCTCCCAGCGAAATAGTTTCGTAGAGCCGAAAGGCTGTCTGGGTTCCAGTGGGAACTAGTTCTGGACGGCGAAGCCCTGCCGGATAGATGACACCGTATGTGTGCAACTCTGTAGAGAGATCGTAGTTTCGGTCTTAGTTCGAGAGTGCCTCCCGAATGGCTGTCCGAGTGACTGTCCGAGTTTCGAGGGTCCTCCCGAAGGGCTTTCCGAGTGACCGTCCGAGTTTCGAAGGTCCTCCCGATGGGCTGTCCGCGACACCGTCCGAGGGACTGTGTGACTGCCTCCCGGAGGGCTGTCTGAGGGGCAGTTGAGGGAGTACATCCTCGCGGTTGGGAGGCTGTAAATCCTAGCTGCGGGGATCTGCACCGCCGATCGTCATCGACTCTACTTCCGCTGCGCTATGCGTCGGTAATGAAAAAGATCAAACCTTGTATGCAGTCTCCATAGTGGTCCTGGGCTGGTGCGTAGGTCGAAAATTTTTGTTTTCTGCTGCGTTCCCCTACAGTGGCATCATGAGCCGTGCTATGCGTAGATGCAGGTTATGATCTAGAATACATAGAGATGTATGGGTGTTGCACAGTATAATTTGTAGTAGATGAGTTCTACTGCTAATAATTATTTGTGCGAGTAGCAGATGAAATCTGTTACCCGATGTTCTTGTTGCTTCCCTGGAATTTGCATATTTCTGATCTTGATAATAGCATGGTGGAGTTTCAAAGTTCTGGCAATTCGCGATCCTGATTGATCAACGAAGTGCTAACAGTTCATTGAATTCCACCTTAGTTAGAGAGAAAGATGAAATTTTGCAGACGAAAGGGCAATGCAGATATGATCTGCACGGGGGTCATGTGTATGACAAAGTTCAGTATGGGGCTCGAGATTTTATTATCTCGTGTTTCATACACCCCGTAAAGTTAATCTAGCGACTTGAATAATCATACTTGATGATGGACGTTGGTAGCTTCGGTTTGTTTCGAAACCTTAGAAGCCACGTAAAATGAAATTTTGTATGAACCGATTAGAGGCATCTAACTTGGTTTTGCAGGATGTGCATGTGATGTGGTATAGCAGTTCTCATATTAATTCGATTATGTATGAGATGACTATACAATGTAAATTAACATGACCTGCGTGTCATGATTCGGCATGATGGCTGGAGCTATATGATTGTCACTTTAATGACCTGCGTGTCAACCTTAAGTAATGCACTTATTTTATTAGCTATAGAGATAGCAATATTATCTGGTGCATCGACAAGGTGGTGGCAAACTTTGCGAAGGTGAACACCGACACGAATGCCGAAGACGAAGAAATACAAGAGTTCTCCGTTAGAAAGGGCTATACCATATCATGCTATTATGAATTGCCTGAGATGTTTATCCCTTATGATGCACCCTTCTTGATTGCGCGGTAGTCGCTTTTTATTAGGGTGATCTCTCACTTAAAATATCAAGTAGTTAGTGTTCTCCCAAGTGTAGCACCGTCACGGCACCTATCTTTTCGGGGTGCGCCATGGATGCATGGGTACGAACGATTAGAGAAGTGTGAGGCGGGTGAGGTCAGACCTCGCAGCAAGATCACTTGGTTGTCTTGACGTTCATGGCAGGATCGTCCTGAGCTCGGAACACACGCATCGAAAGATGAACAAGAGTCACATAGAGATGTGATCGGCAAGTTGGCCTACCGATTAAAATTCCCGTCATGAGATGATGATTCTATGGCGATGAATTGAAGTCTGGATCTTGAATCACTCAAAATCAATTATGAGAGATATTGATTTGAGTGGGAGCGCACTTTAGAATTAATTCTTTTAATTCTCAGTGCAATTAATTATGGACACTGTCTAAGTGTTATTTGCATAATAGTTATAGAATAATGGCTCGCGTTTCCACCTTCCCTATTAAAATTGAATAGCTGTTAAATATCTGGTTAAAAGTTTACGGTTGGTAATGTAATGTGAGGATTGTCCTCAAAAGTGCCGAGAAGGACTTTGTCCTATCGCATGCTTTTGGTATTCTCCCGCTAATGCTATGGATAATGTGACTCTCGTCCTTCGATCCAAAAGCTAGAATTCTGTTACGGTCAAGTGCAATATGTTTGCTTCCATGAGACCCGAACTTCAGAAGTTTGGGATAGTTATGTGATATTCATGGAACTGAAAATCATTTTCAGACACAAACAAAGGCTAAAAGATATGGGATATCCAAAGCAATGTTTGTTTTGCAAATTATTAGTAAAATGTTTACTATGCATTTGACTGATACGAGAGGGATCCAGAAAAACGCCTATCATATGATGAAGGTGAATAAAACAACAACTTAAAGAGAAAGGAAATGTCCAAAGGGTGTTAGTGTGACTTACACACCTAGGAAGTCCGGGGCTAACGCCACTCTTAAATTGGGTGCTTCTTCTGAGAGTAGGAGAAATACTAAAAGTTAAACTGTTAGAAGTATAATGGCAAAAAGAGAGAAGATTGGAATGTCCAGCTCATGTATGAAAGTCATACAAGTTATTGATGTATAGAAGGTTGGTCAAAGAAATAGTTCTTGGGAATTATGATTAAACATGTTAATCATTGATTCTTGGGTATTGTGAGTTGATCACAAAGATACCCGCTCGATTGCATTCTGCTGCGACTCGATGCAAGAACTACTACGGCCTAAAAGACTTGCCGAAGTGAGGTTTAGATATGCGCTGGGAACATAGTAAAAGTTGCTATACTTGGTGCATTACCTATGTATTTATTTTCATAATTCATTTAGAGTTTTACACACTATCCCATTGCATAAGGTATCTTGCAAGAAGGTTGTTCATAAGAGAACTTTTGATGTTCGATGTTATGAATAACTTAAGGGCCATACTTTCATTATGAATGAGATGTATGTCATGAATATTGATAATAATACATTACCTCTGTATTTACTTTCATAATTCATTTTAGAGTTTTTATACACTCTAACCCATTGCATAAAGTATCTTGCAAGAAGGTTGTTCATAAGAGAACTTTTGATGTTCGGTGTTATGAATAACATAAGGGCCATGCTTCCATCATGGATGGGATGTATGTTATGAATATTGATGGTAATATAATACATCCATAACACTGACGCTAAATGTCGCAAGACTAAGAGAATACCACACATGTGTGGCACTGCATTTGGTCACATTGGAGAAACCCGCATGGAAAAATTCCATAATGATGGATTTTGAAGTCGTTTGATTATGAATCATCTGACACTTGCAACTTTCCTCCGAAAAGTGAAGTGACTGAAATACCATTCACAGGCCATAAGGAACGAGCAACAAACTTATTGGTGATCATACATTTTGATGTATGTAGTCCGATAAATGTTGTTGCTAGCAGTGGATTTATCTATCTTCAGAAATGCCTCAAGTAGATATAATGGATATTTACTTGATGAGACGTAAGTCTGGATCTTTTGAAATCATTCATTAGGTTTTCAATATGAAGTAGAAATTATTGTAACCAGAAAATTATGTTTCTGCAATTTGATTGTGGAAAGGAATATTTGAGTTACAAGTTTAGCGAATGTCTGATGAGTTGTGAAAAGAGTTTCATAACTTACACCTCACGGAGCACCACTGTGAGTGGAATATCCGTGAAGATGTAATCAAACCATTTATGACATGGTAATATCAAAGATGACATAAATCAATTTGCCATTATCCCTTTTAAAAGTAATGATTTAGAGACTGCGGCTTTTACACTGAAAAGAGCACCATCGGATCTGTTGAAATGACTCCATGGTATGGTACACCCAACCATGTTATGTCTTTTCTTAACATTTGGAATATGGGGCTTGTGTAAAATATTTACAAACCTATTCCAAATCAGACAAGTACTACTTTGTAGGTTATCCCAAGTAATTGGGAATTCCTCCACCACTATACCGAGGCAAAAAGTTTTGCCACAAAAACGGTATGCTTTTGAAGAAAATGGTTATTGCCAAAAGGTGAGTGGGAGGACAGTGCAACTCGGCGAGATAACAGTATCTTCGTCATCAGGTCAAAGGAAAGAAACTGTGGAAGTAATTCCAGAGTTTCCTACTGCGACTGATACGGGAGCCTCTACATGAGATGTATGGACTTCGGTCGAACTTGCAACTGAACCACGTAGGCAAAACTCGTGCAAACCTCTCAGGTGCTTAAGCGAGATATTGTTGTTAGACAACAGTATACCTACGATACACAAGGAAGCGTTGATGGGCCCTGACTCCGGAATTGGCTAAATGCCAATATAATCCGAAATAGTTTCCATATAAATGATTCAAGATTGTATCTTGATAAACCCTGTGGAATACTTAGAGTCTAACAAACATTAATGAAACTATAAACTGATGTGGATAAAAAATTTTATCCATACAGCTCGACTTGTTGCAATAACAAGTTCAAGGAGTTGACTACGATGAGGTTGTCTCACCGTAGCGATGCTTAAAGTCAGATCGGGTTAAACTAGCAATTAATACATATTTCAATCTTGAGATATGATACATGGATTCCAAAAGGATTTCCATGTGATGGAAATACAACCTAGGACTCGCATATGGTACAGTCCAAGGTATTTTGTCAATCCAGAGGATGCTAGTAAGTATGCAAACTTCAGAGTTCCAGCAATGGACAGAAGAGAGCAAAATGGAGTTGGAATCTTTGTTTTTGATGAAATAATCAAAAGAGTTTGTTTTCATCAATGGATAACGAAGATGCTTGTGGTTTCAAGAAAGTAAGTGGGAGCATAATAATATTTCTAAAAACTTTGTGTGCTTGACACATTGTTGATTGGAAATAATATAAAATTCTTGACACGAATTAGGACTTCATTAAAAATAGTTTTTTGATAAAGTGCTCGGGCTAAATAGCCTTGATATTAGGCATATTTATCTACGAGATAGAATTGCCTAATAGGCTAAGCCAAAAATACATATTGACAAGATGCTAAAACAGTTTAGCATAAGAACGCCAAGGAGTGATTCTTGCCGAAGTCACGTGGAAAGAGTTTTGCAAGACTCGGTGTCCCAAAACACTGATGAGCAAAATACATGATGGAGATTCCACACACTTTCGTGTTTGGATTAATCATATATTCCATGGTATGTAAAACAACCAGATATGTCCAGTACTCCCAAGGAGTTGCGAGTATAGATACCAAAGTGATCAAAGTACTGATCATGGGACAACAGTGAAAAATGTCATTAAGTACTAAAGTAGCACTGATGACATGTTTTCTCGCAAGCAGAGATTATGAAGTGCTCATTGTAAGTAATTACATCGATACAGTCTTCATCAATACTCCATGCGATTTTCGATTTAAGTTAAGGCTTTTGAGTAATACACAATATGGTGGCACGGTGTTTGGAAATCGTTCCAAACAGGTTACTGTGGCGAATTCTATAACAAAGGCTAAGTATGTTGCCGCTTTCAACGTGACATAGAAGATGTTGAATCATATAGTTCATTCATGAACTTAGTATGTTTCCAAGATGGCTTTGGTCAATGGGACACTATTGCAGATAGTTGCTCCATAGCTCAGTCTGAGGAATCAAGGTTTGACCTGTGATTCACATATATACAAAGCCAAGTCCACACAAAATATGAATTTTGTGAAAGCGTGAAAATGCGAGGATATGCAAAGATACACACGGAGCTGAAGTTGTCAGATCCGTTGGACATCAGGCTATACCACACGCGAAGCATTTTTATGCAGGTATGCCATAGGTGTAATGTGCATTAGCATTGACTAGATTATTGACTCTAGTGCAAGTGGGAGTCTATAGGAGATATGCCCTAGAGGCAATAATAAATGTTATTATTTATCTCCATGTTCATAATTATGTTTATGTTCCATGCTATAACTGCTATGGTTCTCGAGTCTGCAATAACCACGAGCCTCGAAGGAAGACTCATATGCACGTGTGGAATAATAAACGATAAAATGTATTCGTAGTCTGGCCTCTAAGACTAGCTCAAGTGTTTCATGATGGTTCTGTTTTCTTGATCATGGGCATGACTATGCCGGCAATTTTGAGGGCACAATGTTAGGAGAACACTTGTGTTGAATCGACCCGAATTGATGTTATGCTATGAGATACATTCATCACAAGCTAATGGTTAATAACACAGAGAAGTTAATGTTTGCATAATTCCTTAGACCATGAGAGTATCGAGTTTCTTCATGCTTGATTCATGAACTTTGGGGTTTGTTAAACGTCATCCGTAATTGGGTGGCTATTACGGCGGCTTACGGGTTCATGGGAAAGTATGTCAAGTAATTGGGTAGCTCGAGATTGGGATTTGCTCCTCCGATGATGGATAGATATTCTCGCCCTCTCGGTGTTATGGTATCCATCATCGTCTGGCCAGACACATTGTGATTTGACCACTGGGATGCCGGAACGCGGAAACGAGAAAAGAGAACAAAACCGGGAATGAGGTAACTGGCATAGTGGACAAGTTGTTAATCCGCGGGGTTGCCAATAAATCT
Organism: Elymus sibiricus; assembly: GCA_039707655.1. Taxonomy (NCBI): domain Eukaryota; kingdom Viridiplantae; phylum Streptophyta; class Magnoliopsida; order Poales; family Poaceae; genus Elymus; species Elymus sibiricus. The sequence continues at coordinate 23,537,703 of CM077664.1, forward strand.
CACCTCGGGTGTTTGTAACATATCGCGAAGCAACAGGAATAGCACACGGTAACTGGAGGTTCACTCGAATATTCATTCGTGTGGGTATAGGGGTCAATATGGGTGTCCACGGCTCCGATGTTGATCATTGATCGGAAAGAGTTTCGGTCATGTCTATGCTTCACCGAACCTATAGGGTCACACACTTAAGGGTCATCTATCTGCTGAATACTAGACAAGGAGTCTGAGAGAAAATCACCGGAAAAGTTTCGAACGCAACAGAAACGTTCCGGAGAGGACACCGGAATGGTTCCGGTAAAACTGAAAAGTTGTTTCGGGGTATACCATTAAGTCAAATTGGTTTCAGCACACGCCTGGAAATTCTTGGAGGGTGCTGATGTCTACTACACAACTTATTCTTGTAGACTCGTGTTGGGCCTCCAAGCGCAGAGTTTTGTAGGACAGTAGCAATTTTCCCTCAAGTGGATGACCTAAGGTTTATCAATCCGTGGGAGGCGTAGGTTGAAGATGGTATCTCTCAAACAACCCTGCAACCAAATACAAGAAATCTCTTGTGTCCCCAACACACCCAATACAATGGTAAATTGTATAGGTGCACTAGTTCGGTGAAGAGATGGTGATAAAAGTGTAGTATGGATAGTAGATATAGGTTTTTGTAATCTGAAAATATAAAAACAGCAAGGTAGCAAATAGTAAATGGGCATAAAAATGGTACTGCAATGCTTAGAAACAAGGCCTAGGGTTCATACTTTCATTAGTGCGATCTCCCAACATTGTTGACATAGCTGAATCATATGTAAATCCCTCACGTGCGACAAAGAGTTCACTCCAAAGTCACAAATAGTGGAGAACAAACGAAGAAATTGTTGTAGGGTACGAAACCTCCTCAAAGTTATCCTTCCCGATCAATCTTATGAGCCATCCCCATTAATTGTCACGAACAACCCTAGAGTTCGTACTAGAATAACACCTTAAGATACACATCAACCAAAACCCTAATGTCACCTAGGCACTCCAATGTCACCACGAGTACCCACGGGTTTGATTATACGATATGCATCACACAATCTCAGATTCATCTATTCAAACCAACACAAAGAACCTCAAAGAGTGCCCCAAAGTTTCTACCGGAAAGTCAAGACGAAAACGTGTGCCAACCCTTATGCATAGATCCCCAAGGTCACGGAACCCGCAAGTTGATCACCCAAAACATACATCAAGTGACTCAAGTGAATATCCCATTGTCACCACAGATATCCATATGCAAGACATACATCAAGTGTTCTCAAATCCTTAAAGACTCAATCCGATAAGAAAACTTCAAAGGGAAAACTCAATTCATCACAAGAAGATAGAGAGGGGAAAACTCCATATGATTCATCTATATCAACAAAGCTCACGATACATCAAGATCGTGCCATCTCAAGAACACGAGAGAGAGAGAGATCAAACACATAGCTACTGGTACAAACCCTCAGCACCGAGGGTGAACAACTCCCTCCTCATCATGGAGATCGCTGGGATGATGAAGATGGCCTCCGGTCATGCCTTCCCCCCTCCGGCAGGGTGCCGGAAAAGGGCTGTAGATGGGATCTCTCTGGTACAGAGGCTTGCGGCGGCGTAAAAACTCATCTAGGTTAACTTTCTGGGGTTTCTGAATATATATTATTTTTTGGCGTTGGAATCACGCGAAGAAGGGCCACAGGGGGCCCACGAGGTACCAGGGCGCGCCTGGGGGGGTGGCGCGCCCTGGTGCCTCGTGGGGCCCCTGTGGGTCTTCTGGCCCTCTCCCGAAGCTTCTAGTGTTCTTCTGGTCCAATAAAAATCTCCAAAAAGTTTCGTTGCATTTGGACTTTGTTTGATATTGATTTTCTGTAAAGCAAAAAACAGGGCAGAAAACAGCAACTGGCACTGGGCACTAGGTTAATAGGTTAGTCTCCAAAAATGATATATAATTGCTGTAAATGTATATAAAAACATCCAAGATTGATAATATAACAGCAAGAATACTTCATAAATTATATATACGTTGGAGACGTATCAGCATCCCCAAGCTTAATTCCTACTTGTCCTCGAGTAGGTAAATGATAAAAGAAATAATTTATGAAGTGTGAATGCTAGCATAGTGCATAAATTTGATCAATGATAGTTTCAATTACTTTTCCTAGCATCATAACAGCAACTTTTTCTCATAAAAGTCATCATGATAAAGTAGCAATTAAAAACAGAAATTTTGATGTGGAATGCTACCTTTCATAATCATCATATAATCTTTTCTTTTGTTGCATGGACATTGGACTTGAATGATTCAAAGCAAGATCATTATTATAACAACAATATTTATTATCATAAAACCTCTCCTGAGCAAGTAAGAATTCATCACAACAATGAAGTATAAGGCATAAACTTTCTTGGAAACTAACAAACTATTCTAGTCAACAATGCAATTGCAATTCATCATATTTTCAGGAAGGGTCTCATGTAGGAGCTTTTTAGCAAGTCCACATACTCAACCATCATTTAGTCTTCTATGATTGCTAACACTCACGTCATATATATGGAGCAAAAGTTTCAGCCAGACACATAGAAAGATAGGGGCTTGTGATTTCGCCTCCCAACTTATTCACCTCAAGGGTGATGTCAACAATAATAACTCATGATCACTCATATCCAACTGGATATATGTGCCTAGATCTTTCCCCACCACATGATGCTTGCAAAAGAGAAATATAAAAAGGAAGTAGAGGAGAACACTATTGACTCTTGCATAAAAAGTAAATACATAAAAGTAAAGGATAGGCCCTTCGCAGAGGGAAGCAGGGGTTGTCATGCGCTTTTTGTTGTTGGATGCACAAGCCCTTAATGCAAAGGAACGTCACGTTATATTGCCCCTTGTGATAGCAACCTTTATTATGCAGTCCGTCGCTTTTATTTCTTTACCATCACAAGTTCGTACAATGCTTATTTCCCTTACAATAAAAGATCATACATATTTAGATGCAATTTTTATTGCTTTTTGCACCGATGACAACTTACTTGAAGGATCTTATTCAATCCATAGGTAGATATGTGGACACTCATGGGAAGAAACTTGGTTTAAGGGTTTTTGGATGCACAAGTAGTATCTCTACTTGGTGCGGATTTTTGGCTAGCAAAGATATTGGGCAAGCACCACATGTTGGAGGATCTATAACAATATAACTTCTATGTGAATATGAACAAACATAATTCATTACGTTGTCTTCCTTGTCCAACGTCAACATTTTGACATAAAATACTTAATGGGGGCTCACAATCATAAAAGATGTCCAAGATAGTATATTTGCATGCGAATCTTCTCTTCCCTTATTAACTTTTTCTTGAATTGCATCATTGACTAATGCTATGCTTGTTAACCTCCAATAAATTTTACCACTTATACTTTTCTTTATGTAATGTCATTACTTTCCATAAGATTAGCATATGATCTCTTTCATTATTTTCATTGCAAGGAATCACACTTATCATGTCCAATGATCTATATGAAAGTTTTTATTATATCCCTCTCGAATATTCATCTTGGGACCAAATTCATATCTTGTGCAAATTACCATTACAATTATTAACTCTCAAAAAGATATAAGTGAAGCATGAGAATTAATAACAAACTACTCCGAAATATATAAGTGAAGATCAATGAGTAGCGAAACAATTAAGTAGCTATGTGAAGACTCTCTCCAAATAAAGATTTGAGATCTCAAGTATTTTATTCAAATAGCAAAGAAAACAAAATAAAATGTCATTCCAAGAATAGCACATATCATGTGAAGAAGCAAAAACTTAGGCTCAAGCAAAACTGACCGATAGTTGTTGAAGAAGAAAGGTGGGATGCCTACCGGGGCATCCCCAAGCCTAGTTGCTTGAGACTTCTTAGAATAAATACTTGGGATTCCTTGGGCATCCCCAAGCTTGAGCTTTTGTGTCTCCTTAATTCCTCTCATATCACATTTTCTATAAATCTTAAAAACTTCATCCACACAAAACTCAACAAGAACTCGTGAGGTAAGTTAGTATAAATCAACTCAAAACCTTAACATTCTCTACTGTAGCAGATCACAAAAATTATAATTAAACATTGCATACTAAATGCCTCTGCATATTTAATACTCCTATCCTCAAATAGAAACATTAAACACGCAAACATATGCAAACATTGCAACTATAACAGCAATCTGCCAAAACAGAACAGTCTGTAAAAGGTGAATAAGAATCCATACTTCCCTAACTCCAAAAATTCTGAAAAATTACCACGTGACAGAGAACTCACTCATGCTTACTGTGTGAAAATTTCAGATTTTTATCATGTTCTGACTATTCAGGAATATTCTGGACATAACAGAAAACTTTCTGTTTTCAAACAGCAACACATGAACTTGCAAACTGAGCATAGTAAAGGCTATAAATGGCATTTTATTGAACTAAAAGATGCAAAATATGATTATTGATAGCAGCAAACAAATATCAACAGAAGAAAATGACGCTCCAAGCAAAACTCATATTATGTGACGAATAAAAATATAGCTCCAAGTGAGGTTACCGATAATGTTGAAGACGAAAGAGGGGATGCCTTCCGGGGCATCCCCAAGCTTAGTTGCTTGGGTCTTCCTTGAATATTACCTTGGGGTGCCTTGGGCATCCCCAAGCTTAGGGTCTTGCCACTCCTTATTCTCCTCATATCGATATCTCACCCAAAACTTGAAAACTTCAATCACACAAAACTTAACGGAACTTCGTGAGAACGGTTAGTATGATAAAGAATAAACCATCACTTAGGTACTGTCCAAGACAAGATTCACAATTGTTCCCACATAATTCCTACTGTATTCTATCATTTCCACAATTTATATCTCATAATATAAGCTACGGAAACATTAAAACAAGCAAACTATGCATTGAAAACAGAATCTGTCAAAAACAGAACAGTCTGTAATGATCTGAGCAACTACCAAACTTCTGAACTCTAAAAGTTCTGAAAAATTAGGAAAACGTAAAAAATTTGCATATCAATACTGTGTAAAAATTTCAGAATTTTTTGTCGAGCCAGTAAAATCTGGGAAATTAAACATTGGAGGCAAAAGTTTCTGTTTTTGCACAGAATTGAATCAACAAGTATCCACACTATCCCAAAGGCTTTACTTGGCACTTTATTGAAAGAAAACTTGTAAAACATGATTACTACAGTAGCTTAATCATGTGAACACACTAAAACAGAAAGGATAAATATTGGGTTGCCTCCCAACAAGCGCTTTTCTTTAATGCCTTTTAGCTAGGCATGATGATTTCAATGATGCTCACATAGAAGTAAAGAATTGAAACACAATGGGAGCATCATGAAACATATGACTAGCACATTTAAGCCTAACCCACTTCCTATGCATAGGGATTTTGCAAGAAAATAATTTATGTGAGCAAGAATCAACTAGCATAGGAAGGCAAAACAGGCAAGACTTCAAAACTTTCAACATAAAGAGAGGAAACTTGATATTATAGAGATATGTAGAACCATATGATCCTCTCTCATAATAATTTTCAGTAGCATCATGAAGAAATTCAACAATATAGCTATCACATAAAGCATTCTTTTCATGATCCACAAGCATAGAAATTTTACTACTCTCCACATAAGCAATTTTCTTTTCATTCATAATAGTGGGAGCAAACTCAACAAAATAACTATCATGAGATACTTGATTGGCTTAATCAATTTGAGCATTAAAATCATGATGACAAGTTTCATGGTTATTATTATTCCTTATAGCATACATGTCATCACAATAATATCATAGATAGCAACTTTGTTATCATAATCAATTGAAACCTCTTCCAAAGTAGTGGAATCATCATTACATAAAGTTGTGACCTCTCTGAATCCATTTTTATCAATATAATCATCATAAATAGGAGGCATGTTATGATGATACTAAATTTTCTCATCAAAACTTGGGGGACTAAAAATATCATCTTCATCACACATAGCATCCCCAAGCTTGTAGCTTTGCATATCATTAGCATCATGGGTATTCAAAGAATTCATATTAACAACATTGCAATCATGCTCATAATTTAAGGATTTTATGCCAAACATTTCATTGAATTCTTCTTCTATCAATTGAGCACAATTATCGGAATCCATATTTTCAAGAAAGACATGATAAAGACGAATAATATGAGGCAACCTCAATTCCATTTTTTGTAGTTTTCTTTAATAAACCAAACTAGTGATAAAACAAGAAACTAAAAGATTTGATTGCAAGATCTAAAGATATACCTTCAAGCACTCACCTCCCCAGCAACGGCGCCAGAAAAGAGCTTGATGTCTACTACACAACTTATTCTTGTAGACTCGTGTTGGGCCTCCAAGCGCAGAGTTTTGTAGGACAGTAGCAATTTTCCCTCAAGTGGATGACCTAAGGTTTATCAATCCGTGGGAGGCATAGGTTGAAAATGGTATCTCTCAAACAACCCTGCAACCAAATAAAAGAAATCTCTTGTGTCCCCAACACACCCAATACAATGGTAAATTGTATAGGTGCACTAGTTCGGCGAAGAGATGGTGATAAAAGTGTAGTATGGATAGTAGATATAGGTTTTTGTAATCTGAAAAATATAAAAACAGCAAGGTAGCAAATAGTAAACGGGCATAAAAACGGTATTGCAATGCTTAGAAACAAGGCCTAGGGTTCATACTTTCACTAGTGCGATCTCCCAACATTGTTGACATAGTTGAATCATATGTAAATCCCTCACGTGCGACAAAGAGTTCACTCCAAAGTCACAAATAGCGGAGAACAAACGAAGAAATTGTTGTAGGGTACGAAACCACCTCAAAGTTATCCTTCCCGATCAATCTTATGAGCCATCCCCATTAATTGTCACGAACAGCCCTAGAGTTCGTACTAGAATAACACCTTAAGATACACATCAACCAAAACCCTAATGTCACCTAGGCACTCCAATGTCACCACGAGTACCCACGGGTTTGATTATACGATATGCATCACATAATCTCAGATTCATCAATTCAAACCAACACAAAGAACCTCAAAGAGTGCCCCAAAGTTTCTACCGAAAAGTCAAGACAAAAACGTGTGCCAACCCTTATGCATAGATCCCCAAGGTCACGGAACCCGCAAGTTGATCACCCAAAACATACATCAAGTGACTCAAGTGAATATCCCATTGTCACCACAGATATCCATATGCAAGACATACATCAAGTGTTCTCAAATCCATAAAGACTCAATCCGATAAGAAAACTTCAAAGGGAAAACTCAATTCATCACAAGAAGATAGAGAGGGGAAAACTCCATATGATTCATCTATATCAACAAAGCTCGCGATACATCAAGATCGTGCCATCTCAAGAACACGAGAGAGAGAGAGATCAAACACATAGCTACTGGTACAAACCCTCAGCCCCGAGGGTGAACTACTCCCTCCTCATCATGGAGACTGCCGGGATGATGAAGATGGCCTTCGGTGATGCCTTCCCCCCTCCGGCAGGGTGCCGGAAAAGGGCTGTAGATGGGATCTCTCTGGTACAGAGGATTGCGGTGGCGTAAAAACTCATCTAGGTTAACTTTCTGGGGTTTCTGAATATATATGATTTTTTGGCGTTGGAATCACGCGAAGAAGGGCCACAGGGGGGCCACGAGGTACCAGGGCGCGCCTAGGGGGGGTGGCGCGCCCTGGTGCCTCGTGGGGCCCCTGTGGGTCTTCTGGCCCTCTCCCGAAGCTTCTAGTGTTCTTCTGGTCCAATAAAAATCTCCAAAAAGTTTCGTTGCATTTGGACTTTGTTTGATATTGATTTTCTGTAAAGCAAAAAACAGGGCAGAAAACAGCAACTGGCACTGGGCACTAGGTTAATAGGTTAGTCTCCAAAAATGATATATAATTGCTGTAAATGTATATAAAAACATCCAAGATTAATAATATAACAGCATGAATACTTCATAAATTATAGATACGTTGGAGACGTATCAGGTGCCAGAATTGTTCTGGTAACTTTTGAGATTTTTCTGGGACAAAAACCGGAAATGTTCCGGAGCTGCCGGAACCGGTTTGGTTGCTTTTCGCAGATGAAAATCACTAATCCGGAATTGTTTCGGAATGCGTCCAAAATCATTTTAGTGGGTACTGGAATTATTCTAAGACCCACAGAAATATTTTCGGATTTAACGGTCATGCAAAATTGTCTCCGTGAATAGTGAAACACTATTAGGAGAAAATATCTCACGAATAGTGGAAACACTATTATGAATACTGGAAACACTATTGGGGGAAAATATCTCACGAATAGTGGAAACACTATTATGAATAGTGGAAACACTATTATGAATAGTGTGAAAATATCTGAGGGCATTTTGGTATTTTACCATCTCTTCTCACCCTATAAATAGAGGTGGAGGGGTGCTCTCCACACTCATCCCTTGCTCTCATACACATGCCATAGACTTGTCTGGCTTCTCTCTCCCTCCCAGTGAAATAGTTTCGTAGAGCCGAAAGGCTGTCTGGGTTCCGGTGGGAACTAGTTCTGGACGGCGAAGCCCTGCCGGATAGATGACACCGTATGTGTGCAACTCTGTAGAGAGATCGTAGTTTCGGTCATAGTTCGAGAGTGCCTCCTGAAGGGCTGTCCGAGTGACTGTCCGAGTTTCGAGGGTCCTCCCGAAGGGCTGTCCGAATGACCATCCGAGTTTCGAAGGTCCTCCCGAAGGGCTGTCCGCGACACCATCCGAGGGACTGTCTGACTGCCTCCCGGAGGGCTGTCAGAGGGGCAGTTGAGGGAGTACATCCTCGTGGTTGGGAGGATGTAAATCCTAGCTGCGGGGATCTGCACCGCCGATCGTCATCGACTCTACTTCCGCTGCACTACGAGTCGGTAACGAAAAAGATCAAACCTTGTATGTAGTCTCCATAGTGGTCCTGGGCTGGTGTATAGGTCGAAATTTTTTGTTTTCTGCTGCGTTCCCCTACATCGGGCCACGGCGGCTTGTGGAGGAGCGGTCGTCGATCGCGAGGCGGGCGCGCGCGGAGGAGCGGCGGCGGCGGGCAGCGTGGCGCTTGGGAGCAGAGCGGCGCTTGGGAGCAGAGCTGTCGGACGGCAACGTCGAGGTCCGGCAGCCTGGCGGCATCGTGGTCTTCGGCGCCGTCGGGGGAAACTAGATGAGTTTGGAAATTTTGCTAAGTGCTGCTTATATACAGAGACCTTTAGTCCCAGTTGGTGGCTCCAACTGGGACTAAAGGCCCCCTTTAGTCCCAGTGCGAGCCACCAACCGGGACTAAAGGTGAATTTCACCAGGCCGAGCGGCGGGAAGCCCAGGCCTTTAGTCCCGGTTGGTGGCTCGCACCGGGACTAAAGGGGGGCCTTTAGTCCCAGTTGGTGGCTCCAACCGGGACTAAAGGGTTGGTCCTGGCGTGGTGGAAGTTTAGTCCCACCTCGCCAAGCGAGAGGCACTCGCACCTGTTTATAAGCCCCGCTCCGATATCCGTCCCGAGCTCCTCTCTAAAGCAGGCAGTACATGCCTAACGTTCCTCTCTGCCCTCTTGGGCCTACTTGCCCTGCGGGCCTGCATCCTGGCCCATATATAGTTAGGTTTCTAGTCGTATGCAGGCCGTGGTGGCCTAGTAGGCAGGCATTTTTTTATTTTTTGCATATGTTATGTCAATTTTTTAGTCCCGGTTGGTGGCTCCAACCGGGACTAAAGGTCTTTTCCAGTTTTTTTTGTTTTTTGCTTTATTTTTTTTCTTTTGTTTCTACTTACAGCCAAATATTTAGAGTTTTTGAGTGAATCTTTTTGGTTTAGGTCACAAAAATTATAAACTTTCTGTAAGTGCCAGTAGTTTTCAAATTTGAATAGTTTAAATTTGAATTCTTTGAAATTTGTGTGAATCTCTAGTTTGTGAATAACTTTACTTAAAAAATTGATTTTTGAGTGATTCTTTTTCCTGCTGTTTAATATTAGTGTGTTTTATCAGTATGTTCAATTTGGTAATTTTTAGGTTATTTTAAATAGGTGTTTTAATCAAAAACAGATTCTGTTTAGCTCTTTTAGTTTTATAGCTCAAAAAAATCATTAAATGCATGAAAAATAGCGAATGAAGTCAGAAAGGGTTGAAAATTGATGATGTGGCTTTGAATGGTGCATGTTGAATGCACAAAAAGTCTGGAGTTGAAATAAGTTTAAAAAATGAAATGCCTTTGTAACAGATGTGTTTTCGTCCGAAACCCTGATACTTCGAAAGAGATTGTCCAGTTTGTACACGAAGTGCATCCAGTTTTTGCTGTAACCCTCTCAACTTTTTAGCACATGCTATGTGGGTGAAATGATGATACCATGCCAAGTTTCAACCTTTTCAGAGTTCATTTGTAGTGCTTTTCAATTTCAGGGTCATTTAGCTCAAAAAAAATCAATAAATGCATGAAAAATAGCAAATGAAGTCAGAAAGGGTTGAAAATTGATGACGTGGCTTTGAATGGTGCATATTGAACGCACAAAAAGTCTGGAGTGAAAATAAGTTTATAAAAATAAAATGCCTTTGTAACAGATGAGTTTTCGTCCGAAACCCTGATACTTCGAAAGAGATTGTCCAGTTTGTACATGAAGTGCATCCAGTTTTTGCCGTAACCCTCTCAACTTTTTAGAACATGCTATGTGGGTGAAATGATGATACCATGCCAAGTTTCAACCTTTTCAGAGTTCATTTGTAGTGCTTTTCAATTTGCCATGTGTGTACGTTTGATCCAGGGCTCAGACTACTCCGGGTTCTTGGAGAGTACACTATCCAGGTGTTCCTCGATATACGGAGCCACCAAGCTGGAATTTTGTAGAACTGTGTAGTGTGCTTGCGCCCAAGAATGCCCGTCCATACATATTCCTGAATCCTTTGCTAGCGTGCCTTTTCCACACAGTGTGCCCTCATGCCGCGATTCGGGAACACCAATCAACTTAAGGTCAGGAATAAAGTCAAAACAAAACTCAATGACCTCCTCTGTTTCATGGCCCTTGGAGATGCTTCCTTCTGGCCTAGCACGGTTATGAACATATTTCTTTAAGACTCCCATGAACCTCTCAAAGGGGAACATATTGTGTAGAAATACAGGACCCAGAATGGCAATCTCGTCGACTAGGTGAACTAGGACGTGCGTCATGATATTGAAGAAGGATGGTGGGAACACCAACTCAAAACTGACAAGACATTGCACCAAATCATTCTGTAACCTTGGTAGGATTTCTGGATCGATTACCTTCTGAGAGATTGCATTGAGGAATGCACATAACTTCACAATGGCTAATCGAACGTTGTCCGGTAGAAGCCCCCTCAATGCAACCGGAAGCAATTGTGTCATAATCACGTGGCAGTCATGAGACTTTAGGTTCTGGAACTTTTTCTCTGCCATATTTATTATTCCCTTTATATTCGACGAGAAGCCAGACGGGACCTTCATACTGAGCAGGCATTCAAAGAAGATTTCCTTCTCTTCTTTGGTAAGAGCGTAGCTGGCAGGACCTTGGTACTGCTTTGGATGCATGCCGTCTTTTCCGTGCATACGTTGCTGGTCCTCCCGTGCCTCCGGTGTATCTTTTGTCTTCCCATACACACCCAAGAAGCCTAGCAGGTTCACGCAAAGATTCTTCGTCACGTGCATCACGTCGATTGCAGAGCGGACCTCTAGGTCTATCCAATAGGGTAGGTCCCAAAATATAGATTTCTTCTTCCACATGGGTGCGTGTCCGTCAATGTCATTCGGAACAGATTGTCCGCCAGGATCCTTTCCAAAGATTACTTTTAAATCCTTGACCATATCAAGTATATCATCACCAGTACGGTGGCGAGGCTTCTTCCGGTGATCTGCCTCACCTTTGAAATGCTTGCCTTTCTTTCTTAAGAGATGCTTGATCGGAAGAAACCAATGATGTCCCAGGTACACATTCTTCTTACATTTATCCAAATATATACTTTGGGTACCATCTAAACAGTGCGTGCATGCGTGGTATCCCTTGTTTGTCTGTCCTGAAAGGTTACTAAGAGCAGGCCAATCATTGATGGTTACAAACAGCAACGCTCGTAGGTCAAATTCCTGCTGTTTGTGCTCATCCCACACACGTACACCTTTTATGTCCCACAGCTATAAAAGTTCTTCAACTAATGGCCTTAGGTACACATCAATGTCGTTGCCGGGTTGCTTGGGGCCTTGGATGAGCACTGGCATCATAATGAACTTTCGCTTCATGCACAAACAAGGAGGAAGGTTATAGATACATAGAGTCACATGCTAGGTGCTATGATTGCTGCTCTGCTCCCCAAAAGGATTAATGCCATCTACACTTATACCAAACCATAAGTTCCTTGCGTCACCTGCAAACTCCGGCCACTTTCTCTCGATTTTTCTCCACTGCGACCCGTCAGCGGGTACTCTCAACTTCACGTCTTTCTTACGGTCTTCTTTGTGCCATCGCAACAACTTGGCATGCTCTTTGTTTTGGAACAAACGTTTCAACCGTGGTATTATAGGAGCATACCACATCACCTTGGCAGGAATCCTCTTCCTGGGGCGCCCGCCCTCAACATCATCACCAGGGTCATCGCGGCTGATATTATAGCACAATGCACCGCATACCGGGCATGCATTCAAATTCTCGTACTCCTCACCGCGGTAGAGGATGCAGTCATTAGGGCATGCATGTATTTTCTGCACCTCTAATCCTAGAGGGCAGACAGCCTTCTTTGCTTCGTACGTACTGTCGGGCAATTCGTTGTCCTTTGGAAGCATCTTCTTTAACATTTTCAGCAACTTTTCAAATCCCTTGTCAGATACACCATTCTCTGCCTTCCATTGCAGCAATTCCAGTGTGGTACCCATATTTTTCTTGTCATCTTCGCAATTTGGGTACAACAATTTTTTGTGATCCTCTAACATGCGCTGCAACTTCAACTTCTCCTTTTCACTTTCGCAGTTTCTCTTTGCATCAGCAATGGCCCGACCAAGATCATCAGCGGGCTCATCTGATGCCTCTTCTTCAGCTTCTTCTTCTTCATTCTCTTCCCCCATTGTAGTACCATCGTATTCAGGGAACTCAGGATAGTTGTCATCATCCTCTACTTCTTCATTCTCTTCCATTAGAACCCCTCTTTCTCCGTGCTTGGGCCAACAGTTATAGCCGGACATGAAACCAGAAGTAAACAGGTGGACGTGAATGACTTTTGAGTTAGAGTAATTCCTATCATTCTTACAGACACCACATGGACAACACATAAAACCATTCTGCTTGTTTGCCTCAGCCGCACGCAGAAAACTATGCACGCCATTAATGAACTGGGGAGAGCGTCGGTCATCGTACATCCATTGCCGACTCATCTTCATTACACAACACCGAAAAGACCAAATTAATACAAGTTCATACATAAAGTTCATACACACTTATTCTCATAAAACAACATAAAACTATCTAGCTAAAGCATTTAAATGCAACAACAAATACGATCAAAATCGCAACTAAGGTAATTATTGATCCAACAGCATAATGATACCAAGCCTCTTTATTAACGGCATATTTTCTAATCTTTCTAATCTTCAAGCGCATTGCATCCATCTTGAACTTGTGATCATCAACGACATCGGCAACATACAACTCCAATTTCATCTTCTCTTTTTCAATTCTTTTCAATTTTTCTTTCAAATACTCGTTTTCTTTTTCAACTAAATTTAACTTCTCGACAAGAGAGTCGGTTGCAATTTCCGGTTCACATACCTCCTAGATAAAAATATCTATGTCAACTTGATGGGCATAATTGTCATAAACACGAAATGCAACAAATAGTTATAAAAGAGAATATACCACATCCGAATCATAAACCGGACGAGGGCCGACGGGGACGGATATCAAAGTCATGGCACTATGTATAACAAACAATCATACAAGTAAGAAAATTATACGAGTAACTATCTAAATCATACAAATAAGATTTATTTTTTTTATAAAAAGGATAAGAACAAGAGGCTCACCAAGGTGGTGCCGGCGACGGGACGGTGCGGGCGATCGACGGTGGTTAGGACGGGGACGGGAAGGCACTAAGTAAACCACACCTACACATATGCAAACTAAGAAGTTAATTTGAGCTCAAATTGCATATAAATCAAATAAACTCCCACATAATTACTCTCAAACTAAAACCCACAAATCACTATACTTATAGAGCATTGCACGAGCTAATCTAGCAATGAGAGGTGAAAGGACAAAGTTGCTAACCTTTGTGAACACTTGGATAGATGGGGTGCCTTCAAATCTTGACAAATCTTTGGCAAAAATGGAGGATGAGCTCGAGCAAGGGGAAGAACAGAGGAGAGAAAGGGGAAAACAGAGAGAATGGGCTCGGGCTGGACGAAGGGTTTATATAGGGACGCCTTTAGTCCCGGTTGGTTATACAAACCGGGACTAAAGGTCCACCTCTAGTCCCGGTTTGTAATACAAACCGGGACTAAAGGGGCTCGTGGGGGCCCCAGCCTGACATCAGCCTGCCACCACCCCTTTAGTCCTGGTTTGTATCACAAACCGGGACTATAGGTAGAAAATGAACTGGGACAAATGATGCACGTGCCCCCGACCGCTCCTAGCCATTGAAACCGGGACTAATGGTCACATTAGTCCCGGGCCGTAATCAAACCGGGACTAAAGGGGCGGACGAAAGGTCTGTTTTCTACTAGTGGACGCAGAACCCGGATGAGAAACTTTTCCTTAAGTGGCCATGTGTATGTGTAAAAGAAGTAAACATACAAAGAATATAGCTGGATAAACTGCGTCGTGCAGAGTTGAGAAAAGTTGGGACCGGAAGCAACAGTGAAATAAAAGTACAAATTTGCAAGAAAATCTAGCTACATCGATCAACTATCCACATATGTTCAGAAGGGGTAAACAGAGATTTAGGAACAATATGGGGAGGAGCACCAAGAAGAAACGCTAACCTGTAAGAAATGGAGTGCAAGTGCTTGTGAGGGAGGACAGTTGGCCGATGTGGGAGTTGATCCATGCATATGTATATGTGCGCAGTAGTGAACCAATTCTTTCCTGTCGAGGTTACCTTCTTTATTTCAGCTTTATAGTACCTGTTGGCCCAGTCCCGACGACACCGAGTACTCTCCGACAACGACGAGATGCGACAATGGCACCATGTCGTGCTTAATTCTAACAGTACCATCTCACACGTGTGAACTGGTAGATTGACGCTCACGGTGCACCTATTGGGTCTTGTCTCTTGTGAAATGATTGATGCACACTTGGGTCTTCTATTTCATTCTTTAGGACTTCGCATTTGATGACTAAAACAGCTAGAAATTAATTTACTGGAGTGCTAGTTGCACATTACTTATGACCGCTTTTGCGTCTTTAGCTGTGCCTCGAATTATCCTACGTGTGAACTGATTGGTGTGCATTTGTGTCTTCGATTTTAATCTCTACTTTACTTTCGGCTAACGACTACTTGTATAACTTAATTAATTATGAGTGTGGGCCTTCGATTATAATCTATACTTCACTTTCGACTAGCAACTACTTGTAGTAATTAATTACAAGTGCTAATTGCACATTAATTTTGATCATTTCCGCATCTTTTCAGCGCGCCACTTATTATCCTGTGTGTGAACTGATTGACGTGCATTGTGTCTTCGATTCTAATCTGTACTTCACTTTCGACTAGCAACTAGTAAAAAATAGTTAATTATAAGTCAGTGGCGGAGCTAGCAGCAGATTACGCTCGGGGCTGAGCTAGCTTGAGCAATGAACTTTCGTGTTTTTTTGTACTTTGTAAGAAGGAATTACAAGGGGTGTTGTTACTAGGTCTAGGGCTATAGCCATAGCTGCCCTAGGCCTGGCTCCACCACTGATTGAATATAAGTGTTGCTTAAACATTAATTTTGATAGCTTCCGCGTCTTTAGGTGTGCCTCTAATTATCCTATGTGTGAATTGATTGACGTACATTGGGTCTTCGATTATAATCTATACTTCACTTTTGACTTAAACTACTTGTAGAAATTAGTTAATTATAAGTGCTAGTTGCACATTAAGTTTGATAGCTTCTGCGTGTTTAGGTGTGCCTCTAATTATCCTATGTGTGAACTGATTGACGTGCATTGGGTCTTCAATTATAATCTATACTTCACTTTCGACTAACAACTAATTGTAGAAATTACTTAATTATGAGTTCTAGTTGCACATTAATTTTGTTAGCTTCACGTCTTTAGGGGTGCCTCTATTTACCCTGTGTGTGAACTGATTGACGCGCATTGGTTCTTCAATTATAATCTATACTTCACTGTTGACTGACAACTACTTGTACTAAACTTTATTGTGTCATCTAAATACTTAGGTTGTGGTATTTTATATAGTTATATATAGTCCTTCTTTTCTTTCTGTTCCATCTTCTTTTCTCTATATATTTTTTGTTTAAAAGAAATATAATCATTTATTAACAAATACATGAACCTTTTTGTAAATACATGAACATGTTTTGAAACTACATGAACATTTTTTTATGACATGAACACTTCTTAAAATTACAAGAACATCT
Source organism: Elymus sibiricus (assembly GCA_039707655.1). Classification (NCBI taxonomy): domain Eukaryota; kingdom Viridiplantae; phylum Streptophyta; class Magnoliopsida; order Poales; family Poaceae; genus Elymus; species Elymus sibiricus. The sequence goes on from CM077664.1 coordinate 23,554,309, forward strand.
TTCATAAATAAGTCAACTTTTTTTATTTACACAGACATTTTTTAATGTGTGACCACTTTTTATAAAGTAGATGATTTTTTTAAAAGATGTGAACGCTTTTTAAAATTATACTAACTTTTTAATATACATGAACATTGTTTTAATTGCATTATTTAAAGTAAATATTTTTTTCATATGTGTAAATATTTTTTATAACACATGAATATTTTACTTATTTTTATTGTAGATTTCATTATAATTTATATATTTTTAACAAATTTCCAAAAAAGGAAAAAAAAGACATACCTATGTGAATAGGCGGTGGTGTACCGGCGGAGGCGACAACAGGGGGAGGGCGGGGCGCCGAGGACAGAGTGTAGGCATGCTGGTTGCAGGTGCTCGAGCACAACCAAGAGTGCAAACATGCATATAAAAAAATCAGCTGGTGTCTTCAAAAGTTTTGTTGAGTGTTGTATAGCAAAATCTAGAAAATATAATAACTAAAGAGTATCAAATTTTATAAGGCCAGTAGTGTCTAATAGATGAACAAAGCATATATTTTTTTCGGCTTGATTGTTTCTCAGTTTATTCTAGGATGCTTCAATGTGATATTTTTTAAAGAAAAGTAGTTGACAGTAAGTCTCATGGAGATTCAAAAATATGTGCACTGTGAAGTAATTTTTTAGTAGATTTTGCAACTTTATCACAGAATAAAACAGGATGATACTATATATGGTTCTGGACCGTTAGGACTGATCATGCCGTGAGGGTCACGCATGCAGAATTCTGTATCCCTTTTTTTTTGAAACAAGGTCCCTGAGGGCCCGATTCATTAAAAAAAGGTCGAAGAGAGTTGTCCAGTTGATTAACGGGAAACCGGGCGAAAACCGTCACAACACGCCCGCAAAAACAAGGCACACAGGGCGACCTGGCAACCCACACAAGAACGCACACACGCCGCCGAGGAGAAGAGCGCCGTCGAGGTTGCAATCCGGTGTCATCCTCATCACACCTCCGCGAGGGCGACTCCGACTCCACCATCGACGACCACCGATGCAGCCCCCACCGCAGACAAGCGCAGAGGCTTGCGCCGGCCAATGCCAAACAGTCCACCGCACGCGCCGGCGACCAGGCAGCTCTGACTCTGTCGACGAGCATTGCAGGAGAAAAAGCGCTGGGCCTGTGCCGAGCCAGCGCCAGAACCGACCACCCGTCTCGCGTCATCGTCACCGCAAGGCTCCTCGTCAGCAGCTCCGACTTCAGAAGACAAGCGAGGCACGACGACCCCTCGAACACGCCGGATGAAACCGACTACCAGAACATAACTGCAAACCCGACTCCGCTCGAAGCCGCCATCGTAGCCACACAAGAAGCCGCGCAAAGCATCCACATCGCCGGACGGGCACCTGCCGACCGCAATGTCTCGAGCGTCCAGCCCATGGAGCGCGCAAACGGGATCCAAAGCTCTTCAAGACGACGCCCCAAAGAGGAAAGCGATGATGCCGACGCCGTCGCCCGACCCAACCGGGTCTTAGGCTTTCACCCAAAGAACTGGATCCGAGGGTGTGCAGGGAGAGAACTCCTCGGCGGCGCCTCCAAGGAGGTGAGACGACGTCCACGGACGCCGACGCCGTTGGCCGGCAAGAGCCCGGCAAGCTTTCGTCCGGAGCACCACCCAACACCACAACCCCATGCACCGCACCTCCGCTAGCCCGCACACCTCCCACGAAGCCATCGCGCCATGACCAAGTAGAAGCTACCACAAACCTCGCTGCCGGCCAGAAGAACCAGCGAGCCGAAACCGCCCGAGCCCGGCCGGATCCGGCAGCCTCCCGAGTCAAGCCACCGAAGAAGAGCCGCAGCCGGCGTGACGCACACCACCAGACCAGAACCACCAGGCGAGGAGCACGGGTTGCCACCCCGAAGCTCCGGATCCAGCCGCACGAGCTGCCACCACGAGCTGCCACCACCAGATCCACCCGAAGCTGCCACACGAGCTCCAGCTTCAGATCCGCCCGACGCAGCCACCACCAGGACCAGACGGAGCGGCCCGCCAAACAGCCGCCGTCCCGCTGGAGAAGGTCGCCGGCGAGGTTGTCGGGGTGCTCCAGCCGCCGGCCTGCCGGAGTCGCGCTGCAAGACCGCAGGGGGCCGAACCTCCCCCACCACCTCCACGCGCCGAGGCGTGCGCAGAGCACCGACCGCCGAGTCGCTAGGCGGCCACCGCAGCCGCCACCACCGCAGAGAGAACCCGGGGCCCCCGCCCGGCGCCCAGCCTGGCCGAGCGCGCCGCGCTGTCCAGGGCCGGTCCCGAAACGCATCCGCGCGAGAGAGGCCCGCGGAATGCGCAGCGTCGCCCACTGAGTTCACATTGTGTGCAAACGTTATCACAGGGACGGAGTTGGCATGATAGGATTGGTGTCAACTGACACTGGTGAAATTAAGTAATCCCTCCTACCATTACTGTTCATCAATAAAAAATTATGGTTGAACCCATAATTTGTGTTAAAATTATGTGCCGAATATTACGTGTACGAGTTATGCTACAGTTTGACTTGTAATTAGTAAAGGGTTTAGGTGTTTGAGTCGGACACGTGTAACCCAAGGCTATTATATAAGGGCACCATAGGGTAGCGAAATACACTAGACATAAGTTGTAGCCTAAAATAGAGATCATGAGAGGGACGGTCGGACGTCCGTGGCAGAGGTGGCCGGACCAGCCGTGGGGAGGGTGCTCGGAGCGCTGTCTGATGGCCTCGAGGGCTTATCGTGGATCTATATCATGTGACTGTACATGGGAGGAGCGCTAATCATGCCATGGGGGAGGAGCGCCCGTGATTGGTCCATGGGGAGGCGCGCCGTCGAGCTCCCATGGATCCCGCGCACGGACGACGGAGCTCGCCTCCCATGGTGGAGCAGCATCCCTGTGTTCCCGCCGTTGCGGCCCATCTGGTCGCTGAGCAGCGCGGCTCCTGTGCTCCCACCGCCGCCGGCACATACGCTGCGCCGTCAGAGGAGGCCGCCGCCGCCCCCAGATCCTGTCGAGGACGCGGCGCCGTCACTGGAGGTCCAGGTCCTCGTGCGCGTCGATGAAGATGAAGATGGTGGGGCCGGCCACGCGCAGGTGGTGGGTGGCCCATCGCCGCTGCTACCATTGGCCGCTGTGGCAAATCATCCGTTCATGTTTCCTCCCGTCGCGAATCCAAGTCGCGCAAGAAACTAGGGGAGTAACACATGGATTTGTTCAGCGGTGGGCGATGGGCGTCGTTCATATCTTCTCAGGCCGGCGGCGGCGACTGGGCACTGATGGAGTGTGTCGTTACCGTGGCTTTCTCTGATGAACATGAGATGTTTGATGTAATGCCACAGAGAGAGATAGGGGAGGAAGGAGACCGAGTCAACATCCGCGTGGCATTTTTTTTTGCCAACTCAGCCCGACGGGAGGGCCCGACCAATTAGAAAAGTCATCACAGAAATTAGCTTCGCCCGTTAGTGTTTTTTGCCACTGTCAAATGTTGCGTGCGGTGCATTTTGTCACGACACTATTGTGGTGGTTTTATGCATTTCACTCCAAGAATTGGCATGGTTGCAGAGCCTCTCGTACACTGCCTGACATGTACGCGAACACATAGTTCTTTTTCTTCTTTGCAGCTAAGAAATCGTCGCGGTCATGGAACTACATAATTGCCTTCAATAACCAGAACCAGGGCTGATGATCTTCTTACATGTCCCCTTCGATCGTAGGCAGGAAAGAAAATTTCAACTCTGATTTGATGAAAACCCCTACCGTGTTCCAGTGGTTACTTGCTGCAACCCGGTCCCGTCGAATGCCGTTTGTGCGTGCGACAAGGGGCACCGCATGGAAATTCCAGTAACACTGACATTGGCATGTCTGAAGAATGTGTGGACACTGTCAGTTACCCAGTAGATGGGGGCAGAAGACTCCTCTGTTCCAACACCAGCAATGCTGATATAGTCCCGTCAGACTGAAGCCGCTAGGTGTTGTCCTGAAGCTGAGACTGAAGCTGCTATTGTTGTCCACTGCTCCGTATTGGCAAGTAGCAGCCCCTGTCACAAACTGCCTTCCTGGCATTAGAGAAACAAATAGAGTAATTTCAGTTATTAAGTTTGAAATATACAATTATTTATTTATTACTCTTAGATGCAAATTCCAGTCGAAATAAATGTTTGAGCCAGTCCTTGGAAGGATTGTCTTTTTTCTGTGATGGGAAGAGGCGAGACAAAAAAAAAACAATTATTTCTTTTTGTAGAAGCAAATATTTTGCAGAAAAAAAAAAGAACTTTGCATTATTGGATGAACATTCAATCAACATCACTGAGAAGCTAACATACATACAATCGTGACAAATAAGATGAAAAAAGAAATCAATAACAGGAGGGCAGCACAGCTCCCCAGTTTCATCGTGAATTCATTGAATACAATTTTAAATTTACAGCAACATGATTCCAGATTGAGTTTCCAGCAGCATATGGCTCTCATGAACAATGTTTACCATGCCTGCTGAACAATGAGGAACAAATACTTGTATATTACAGCTTATATAGATTACAGGTGCCAACGGCAGTACACAAACTGAAAAGCTCGAAAGATGGATCAGCAAAGAAGCGCTGCCTACTCCTGAAGAATCGCATCAGGTACAGACGTGCGTACATGCAGACATGCTGAATAAAGTAGCTAGGCAACAGAAACTACCGCTAACTGATGAGCAGGATACTCATTATACACAGCCTAATGTGGAAGAAGACCACATTGCACTGGCATTGTTGCACAGCCCCTCATGTTCTCCCCTTCAGGATCATGTGCCAACAAGTACGCCGACTCAATAGTTCTTTTCTTCTTCTTTGCAGATAGGAAATCGCCAGGTCATGGAAATGTATCTCTACATTTGCCTTTAAGAACCCAAACCCAGAGCTGATCTTATATGTCTTCGATCCAAAGCAGGACAAAGCTCATATATAACACGGAGGACTAGCCCAGTTTCATTGAGAAACTGATGTAACAGGTGCAAAACATCAACGTCCTTGTCTTCTCCCTAGTGGGCAGAATCTGTCTGATAATAATCACAAAAGTGTCAGTCAGGGGAGTGAATGAAGCTCTGTGTCTTTGCAAATGCTACTTAATAGCACAGTCGATTCGGCCTCTTAATTTAGGATAAGTATGAAAGGCACACATCAGTTTTCTTACAAAGACTTCAAAGGAACTATAAATTATTAACAGAGAACAAATAGGACTCAGATTCTGAGTCCATGAGGTGGAAGGCACACATATCCGATATACAACATAACATAATTACCACGAGGAAAACAGAAACTGCATGATCAGATATGTGTTTGTATGACAGATCCTACCAGTTACAGGATATGTAGTTGCATATTTCTAGTATAGGTGAAGAAGACATACATGAACATTGAGAAAGGGATCGTGTTAGCTTTAGTTGAAGAACCCATAACAAAATCGTGTCAGCAGTTGGTAGCTACCAATTGCTAATTAATTCTACCAATATATAATATATGCACGAAAGATGAAACAGCGGACCCTGACCTGGGAGTAGCGACGTTATATCACCTAATCCTTTCCCAAAGTCCTTTGTGCGTCAGTCGAACTGTAACATTCCTTATGTAGCTAATCTTCATTAGATCTTCGCTGCATTCATCTGAATCTCTCTTCCGCCGAAGTTTCTCTATCAGCTCTTCTGAAGTGTCATACAGACCTAATTTCACAAGGTTCGATGCCATCTGGAAGAAACTTTAGCTCAGGACAGTCTCTGAACGATAGCTTGACGAGATTTTGCATCGCACCCTCCTCTATTCTCACTTGGTTGAGCTGTGGTGCGCCCCCGATGAATAGATGTCTAAGTTTTGGAAATGACCGAGCGTAAAACTCCAAACTCTTCCCTTCAAACGCCTTCCCTAGCGCAAAAAAGAGTAGACCACGTAACACTTGCAGACATGAAAAGGTTTGCTCATCAATATTGGAGAATGACATGTCCAACCGACTGAGGCTATTAAGGTGTGACCAAGAAGAGAAAAGCTGAGGCATCGATGTTCTCTCTAGCTGCCCTCCTAAACCAAGCCCAGAAAGGGTTGGTGGTAAATGTAGCCCTTCAAGCCGCAGCACCTCATCCTCGGCTGCTGCACAAATTTCGAGATGAACAAGATGGGTCATTCTGGTGATAGCATTGCTCAAGTTAGCAGAGTGTTCACTTCTCACGTTGCAGACACCGAATGTTCTTAGCTCTGTCAGAGCTCCAACTTCACGCAGAAACTCTGGAGTGGCTTTGACGGACTGAAGAGCCCAAAGTCCTGCCAACTGCTGCATGCCACTACGCACCTTGACCCCAGCTGTACTTCCTAATGTGCCGGATGTACCGAAATTACACGCATACATGTATCTCAACTTCTGAAGCTTTACAACACTGTTTGGCAAGTACGTCAGTTTAGAACCATAAGCATCCAAGACTTCTAAGTTTTGTAACCTCCCCACTGCTTCAGGTAGGATTTCGATCTCGGTATATCTAAGGCCCAAATAACGCAGATTAAACAAGTCAAATACTTCATTGGGCAGCATTTTGATATTAGTACCTTGCAGATCCAACGTCGACAGCAGACTTGAAGATGTTAGGATAGGCTTCAGTAAATCAACATCGATATACCTCTCAAATACATGGAGCGCACGAAGATGTGTTGCACCAGATCGGCTCAGTTGTTCAAGAGTTTCCCCCTGGACCGATATGCGGCGTGCACCCTCTACAGAGAATGCCCCAGTAGCAGAGCCATTATAAACTTTACCAAAGCATTCCTCCTTTGCTTTGTTGAGGGCAAGAAGGCATATGACATCATGCATCTGGTAGTGTTTCAGTTCGTCCGGCATGATTCCTCTTCACTACCTGCAGTAGGCTTCGGTTCACAAGCTCAGCCAAGTATCCCTCTGCCACTTCCTCCAATGTTTTGCTCTCATCTTTTTTCCTGATAAACCCCGCCGCGATCCACTGCCTCATTGTCTTCCTTCTCTTTAATACATAATCTTCTGGGGACAATGCACAATGTAGGAAACAATTCTTCAAATCATATGGAAGGTCCTCCAAGCTGACCTTTAGGATCATATGAGCATCAGGGATCACATCTTTCGCCAACTGTGAATCCAAACCCCTGTACACATTCTCCCATTCAGCGAAAGTTGGGGGTTTGCAGGAGAGTAGGCGGCCAATGCATGCAATAGCGATAGGCAAGCCTTGACACTTTGCTATGAACTTCTGAGCCAATTTCTGCAATTCCAACGGACACCTTTTGTCATCATTATTCCAAAAGGCCCCTTTGCAGAACAACACCCACGAGTGATGTGCTTGTAGCGGTCCCAAGTGAATTGCACAGTCCCTAGTTGCCAACAGTGACACTTCATGCTTTCTTGATGTGATAACAAATCGGCCGGTACAATCAGAAGTTGGGAAGACATTCCTTATCTCCGACCACACAAGTGGAGTCCAAACATCATCCAGGACCAAGATGTACTTTTTTACCTTGAAGGTAGTCATGGATGGACTCTGCTAGGCCTCTCATCTCAATGTTTGCGACGTCAACCGCCATGCCGAACTTGGCGGCAATCTTCTTCAGGAGGTCTTCAAGACGGTAACTCTCCGACACGCTTACCCACGCTGCCGCGTCGAAATCCAATTTCACCGTGTTGTACACATGAGCAACTAGAGTGCTTTTACCAACACCAGCCATCCCCCACACCGTGGTGACTTTGCTGCTGCTCTGTTCCAGACCATCACCACCACCGGTTAGCCACCGTATCAACCTCTGCTTGTTCTCTTTGATCCCCACAAGGTCCTCATCCCTGGTGAAGTGCAGAGCTTGATTGGTCAGTTTAGAGGCAGATCTGCCGATGACTGCATAATCTTTCTTCCTCCGCTTGGCATCTTGCAAGTTTGCTTCGATTTCTTGGAGCTTGACCGCAAGGCGGCGCCAGGTTTTGATATGCTTTAGCCGCTTCTTCATCTTGCTGGCGAACCCTCTACCGTGCTTGCAATCCTCCAGCTTGTAGGTGAACTCGTCGACGACGTCCTCGATCTGGAAGGCGAAGCCCCTGACCTCGCTGACAAAGATGGCGGTGGTCCTGTCGGTGTCCTTGAACCGCTCTGCCTCCTGCAGGTAGGTCTGCATGCTCTCCAGCTCCACCTTGGACTGGCGGATCTTGCCGAAGAGGCCCCTGAGGGCAGCGGCCTCCTAGCACAGCAGCGTCCCGCCGAACGTGGCTGCCTCCTTCGCCAGCGCCAGGCCGAGCGTGGCCACCAGCTGGCCGACAACAGCCTCCGCCATGGCTGCTGATGGTTTGGGCTCACAAGCGGTGAGACTGCCTGGGGGCGGAGGGGTGAGGGGAGGTGATTTCCGGCGGCACGGCTCTCGCGGCTGCGCTGGGGAGAAGGCTGGCTACGAAAAGAGGAGGAGGAGAAGGGGGAGATGGAGCGGCAGGGGGTGGAGGAGAGCGAGGGGAATCGGCCCGCCATGGCCTGGCGGAGATGTCGCTCCCCCTCAAGCAAAGCCAAGAACCTGCTCCGTTTCTCGGCAAAGAATCCGCATCGTCTCCGACATCAAGCAAAGCAAAAGCAAAATTAGGATCAATTCCAAGAAGTGAATTTGGTGTTGGGCTATAGTATGCTTGACGCAGCAGGAAAGAACATGTGTACCTATCGTGTTTCCTCAGTTTCGTCAGTTGGCCGAAGGTGAGGTCGTCGTCGTCCCCCTACATCGGATCCCTCGCGGACGAAACCGACGAGGAGCACCAGATCCGGGCGCCGACGGAGGGGTCCGCCCACCAAGCTCACGCCGACGCCCATGGGGAGGAAGCCCTCACCGCCGGGACTCCCGCGGACATCCACATTTTTTTTTAGATCCCCTTGGCTCAGTACACACATTTTTTTTAGATCCCCTTGGCTCAGTACACATGTAGTATCTGAACCCACGCCCTACGCACACCACACGCACTCACGCCACACACACACGCCACCAGGGCGCAAGCTAAACCTAACAGACTATATCTAAGCACCTGAGCCCGCGAGCCTAGTGCATACGCCAGGGACAGCCCCTGTGGTGGTAGGCACACCGCACTACCTCTAACAGAACCGCACGGGGAAATGGCTCTATTATTAGCAGGGAAAGGCTGGCTACTGGGCCGAGCCAACTATCTATAGGATAGTCCCTTGAAAGCCCTCCACAAATTTGCTACAGTGCGGTACCGGTGAGCCGACCGAAAATCGCTCCCGCTGGGAGTCGATCTCGGGCGGGCAGGGTAGCCACCGCTGCACCTTGCCACTGAGCTATCGCTCAGTTCTCCCGCGGACATCCACTTAACTGAGGATTCCATAGCACTCCTGCTGGGATGTCCATTGACTATGAATATCTGCACCTCGTTTTTTTTAGGGAAATATCTCCAACTCGTTAAAAACATTACAAAGAAAAACCCAGTGAGAAAAAAGCCATGATTATTCAAAACAGTATGATACATATTCACTCTCCCCAATGACGATATCACATATTCCATCGTCCCAAATTACTTGTCGTAGAAATGGATAAAAGTTTGGATTAAGGTCAATTGGTACTAAACTTTGTAATTAAGGTACATCACGGACCACCGCGCCATCGGCAGCTTTGTCTAGAATAGAGGGTGCAAACATAGTTATTCACTGATAGAAAACAGAAAAAAGCTATAACTGGCGACCGTTCGATGGGAGAGGATGGCAGTTCGAACGATTTTGCTGGCAGTTTTCCGGGGGTGACATTTTCTTCAGAGCAATATGACAATTTCTAGGAGAATGACAGTTTTGAGCTTTCATCTCAGAAAATGTCATACTATTCTAAAGAAACCGTCACCCCACACACAACTAAAACTGTCATCAAAACATTCGCAAATGCCACCCCCTCCCAACGGTCGCCAGATAAGAGGGTCCATTGAATTCTAAATTATTTGAATTTTCTAGGCGGTAAAAGACCTAGATTCCTAGAATGGATTTCTAGAAACCGGTTCTTCCTGCCCTTCCAGGGAGAAAGAAAAAGAATCCTTGGTTGTATGTCGTTCTTTGCTTTACCATGACATTTTGGTGGCATGCCTTTTTTCTTTCCTTTTCAGTAACTAGTAAGCGTGCACGTGCAACGCACGTCTCAAACATTTATCAAGTGAATTCACATGGTATACTACTAAAATAATTATTGAAAAAAAATTCAAATGGGTACAAAATGTTGTCATGCCACTCAAATTGTATTTTTAAAAGTGTAATGATACACAGCGAAAAATACCTGTGTAGGAGAGTCAGACAAAATATCTCCTGTGAAGTACTCCATAAAATTTAACATCCATAGACCACAAGATGAGCTACATGATTACAAAATTAAAATAAAAATAACTATCAATTTTTACAAATAATTATATATATTCTTTTAAATAATCAAATGGTCATGACTAAAAAAAATCTTTGTGAATCATTGTGATGTAATAATTCCTCGTGAAAACAATAATCAGACCCGGACACGCCCATTTATTAAAAAAAGTTCATAACGCTGCCCACTGGCTCCACCGCCCCCGCTAGGCATATCTGCCTGCCGTTCCCCATTCTCAATGTGCACACTCACCCCACCGCCCCCCCTACCCCTATCCACCTCGTCAGGCCGGCCCTTACTAAGCTTAGCTGCGCCCGCATCGCGCCCTGTATCTGCCGCCCGTGCCGTGCCCAGCTGAGTCTGCTGCCGGCGGCGCACCCAGCTGCAGCTGCAGCCGCAGCCAAATCTCTGCGAGCGGAAGCGAAAGGATAGGAAGGAGAGAAGTCGCATGCACTGACCTTCTTCCCCATCGCCGGCGCTAGGTTTATATAGCCCCTTCTCGTCGAATCCGGTCGCCGTAGTCCCCGAGGAGGCGCTCGAGCTCTATCGGGCGACCCAGCGCAAGGCGCCGTCTGAGGCGGATGCGGAGGTGTGGGATTCGTCTCCACCGAATCGGCGGCTGTGGCACCAGATGCAGCGGATTGGGCGCTTCTCTTTCACCGGCGAGCTGCCCGTGTCTGCCCCAGATGCGCGTCGGCCCGCGTAGGGGGAGGAGTAGATGGAGCGGGTGTCGCGCTCATCCTCACCTTCACCCGATGCGAGAACTCCCGCTCCGCGCGCCGCCGACAGCTGGTAAGCCCACACGTTCCCCTCCACAGCGCTGGGCACTGACTCAGTTAGTGTTTTGAGCTGATTGTTGTGTAAGCTATGATTTAGATAGTGTAGGTATATAAAATCGAAAATATCCATGCTGAGGTTGGTATTCTAGTTCCCTGATGCTGTAATTTCCGCCTTTGCCTTTGTGAGTTCAGTAATTCAGTTGGTCCTGCCATCTTATATCTATGCAGGCTGCTAATTTGTGATGGTTTGCTCCTGTAGGTTAACATGATGGATGAGTAGTCTGCTCGTGACGAAGACCCTTAGCTATGATGTCATCTAGTCTCATTTGGTACGTGCATATGCATACTTTATTCTTAATTGCGGAGACATTTCTATTCTAATGCGATTAATGGGGACATACAATAAACACATAAGCGTTGAGTTCGGAGGTATACCCATCTGTCTGCAGTGTGCTCTTAATACACTCTTGCCTTGGCCATGTTGAAATGTCTAGGTCATTCCACTTATCTGATTTTAGTTTGATGTGAACCGATGCAAATTTGAATACACTTTCAAGTCCTTCCAGCTGCATGAATAAATGACAAAGTATTAGCATCACAAGTGAAGAATAATAGAAATTGTTTCATCAAAAGATGGTGCAGTGGGACTAATAACTAACCATATCAGTGGTACTAAACTTTGTAATTAAGGTACATCACGGACCACCGCGCCATCGGCAGCTTTGTCTAGAATAGAGGGTGCAAACATAGTTATTCACTGATAGAAAACAGAAAAAAGCTATAACTGGCGACCGTTCGATGGGAGAGGATGGCAGTTCGAACGATTTTGCTGGCAGTTTTCCGGGGGTGACATTTTCTTCAGAGCAATATGACAATTTCTGGGAGAATGACAGTTTTGAGCTTTCATCTCAGAAAATGTCATACTATTCTAAAGAAACCGTCACCCCACACACAACTAAAACTGTCATCAAAACGTTCGCAAATGCCACCCCCTCCCAACGGTCGCCAGATAAGAGGGTCCATTGAATTCTAAATTATTTGAATTTTCTAGGCGGTAAAAGACCTAGATTCCTAGAATGGATTTCTAGAAACCGGTTCTTCCTGCCCTTCCAGGGAGAAAGAAAAAGAATCCTTGGTTGTATGTCGTTCTTTGCTTTACCATGACATTTTGGTGGCATGCCTTTTTTCTTTCCTTTTCAGTAATTGGAATGCATTCTTCCTTAATGTCTCTATCAATTCTTGACATTGTGGTGCTGCAAATACCAAGAGACTTGGTATCATAACTACAGAACCAGCTTAGCTTTTCTGTTACATTCTTCTTCAGTGTACGTTGCCATAGAAATAGGGACAAAATAAAGAGTTTGCCACTATTGAATCAACCTGATCCATGCAAGTCAAAGCAGAATTCTTCTTCTGAATAAATGACCTTTTTTAGGCTTAGATTCGTCTCTGAGAGACCAACTAGTAGCTTTTTTTTTCTTGAGTACATAGAGCCCAACTAGCAAGATTCCTCGAGAGCAAGTAAGTAAAGGATACCCCTTTGCGGGAGCCCTCCCGCAAGGGTCACTCTGAAAGCGCGCCAGCTGGTGCGTCCAGCCGTCACAACGTGTTGGGAGCGCAGCTCGGTGCCCCTCTGGATTTTGTTTTCTTATTTTTCTGTATGTGTTTTCGGGTTTTAGATGGGTAATTTTTTGGGTTTTTGGCCTTTCGGCTTACACCTGATTTACCCTAGGTTTTAGACCAAAAAAATCAGGAGTTTTCTTTCCGCGAAAAAAATTGGGCTTCCCAAATTTCTTTCGTGGAGGAATAGATTTGCTTCTCGTAGAGACATAGATTTACTTCCGCGAGAGGCATATTCTCGGAAATGGAAAAAAAATCATGAATTTTTTTTGCGCGGTTTTTTTCTTCCACGAAAAGCACATATTTGCTTCTCATGGAGGCACAAATTTGTTTCCGCGAGTTGTGCTTCTCGGTAAAGGGGGAAAATCATAAAAATTTTGCATGATTTTTTTTTCCTTCCATAAGAATCAAATATTTGCTTTTCGTGGAGGAACAGATTTGTTTCCGCGAGAAACACAACTATGTTTCTCGGGAAAGGAAAAAAAAATCGTGAACTTTTTTGCATGTTTTTTGTGCTTCCGCGAGAACCACATATTTGCTTCTCGTAGAGGCACAGATTTGCTTTCGCGAAAAGCATAGTTGTGCTTCTCGGAAAAGGGAAAAATCGCAAATTTTTTTTGTGTTTCCGTGAGAAGCACAGATTTGCATCTCATGGAGGCACACATGTGTGTTTCTCGAAAAGGAAAAAAAAACAATGCTTCCGGCTCTTCTTCGAGTGTTTTCTGGTTATTTTTGTGAAAAAAATATCGTTGAAACCTATTAACATGGGATCTAGTTATGAAGATCTCGCGCGAAAAATCCAACGGTGAAAACGGTTCGGATTTTGGACGCACCGTTTAAGAGATAAAACATTTTGAATAAACAAATCTATGAAAAAAAAAATCCCTAGGTTGCGACCAGTGACGCACATGCAGTGCGCCACTAGTCAGCCCCTGAAAAGGAGAGAGTGATCTTTGCAAGGGGTACTCCATAACTAGTGATTTTGAGATTCTTCCCACATTCTACTTCCTTCTGCAGGCTCAAAATTCAAGACGGGCCATAGCCCTGCTCGTTGTAGTATGTCATCCTCGAAAAAAAATATTTCTCATGCCTAGCTTGAATATTACAAAATATTTTTTTTATTGCACAATAAGATAAAGCAAAAAAAAAAGGACTAACTCACAATGGGAACAAGCTAAACGGTCCGATTATAAAAATATCTTCAGATCAAAATATAAGGATATGGTTTATGAAAATCATAAAAATATCCAAGAAACTTTTTGAAATCCGTGAATATCTTTTGATATCGTGAACTATTTTTCAAATACGTGAATTTCTTTCTGGATTCAAAACATTTACCGAAATCGTGAATATTTTTTGAAATACAAGAACATTTTTTAAATTCATATACATTTTTTAAAATTCATAAACATTTTTTGAAATCCAGGAACTTTTTTTAAAATCATGGATTTTTCTAATCGGAACATCTATTCAAATTCATAACCATTTATAAAATTCAAAATTTTTAAATCCCGAAATAATATTAGAATTTCGGATTCATGAACATTTTTAAAGTAAAAAAAGCAAAAAAAAAAAAAACTTGGGAGCACGGTAATTGTGTGCGCTGCGTTCGTTCGCTCACCCGCTCGTCCCTGTGGATTGGTTTTTTCTTCTTCTTTGCTGTACACTGGCTGGGCGAGTCCGGTTTTATTGTTTTTGTTCTTTCGTTCTTTTTTGTGTATTTCTACAGTTTTCATTGGTTTTCATTGCTTTTTTGCTTTCCTTTTATTTTCTACGTGTTTTTTAACGTTTCTCATCAGCTTTATTTTCTCTTTAGTTTTTTTTGCCTTTTTGCCTTTTTGTTTTTTTCCTTCAGTTTTCTTTGGTTTTTTCAAATATATTTTTTGTTGTCTACTTTTTCTATACATATTGTTCATTTTAAATATACACAAGAAACAATTTTTCTTATGCATGTTTAATATTTTTCAAATACATGATTAACATTATTTTCAAATATATGTTTTAATGTTTGTATTTTTATACATATTGTCCGTTTTTTGTATACGCATGAACATTTTTAATATATCTTATACATTTTTTCAAATATATGTTTTGGGGTCTACTTTATTCATAAACATTGGACATTTTCCGCATAAACCTGAAACATTTTATTATGCAAGTAAACCATTTTTCAAATACATGATTAATATTTTTTCAGACACATGTTTTTGAACATTATTTTTGAACACTGTTAATAGTTTTTCATATAAAAGTTGAAAACTTTCATAAAAATGGTATCCACATTTTTTATAACTATGTTGACAATTTTTTTACACCTCGTTGATTTTATATTTGTGATGTCTATTTTTTTCATACACGTTGTACATTTTTCGTATACATTAGCAATTTCTAACTATATGTTGATCATGAATTAAAAAATGTTAATCAGGCATTTGGAAAAAGTTAAACAAGTATTTGAATTTTTTAATCAAGCATTTAAAAACCTGAAATGTATATATAAAAAATATTAAAATATATATACAAAAAAGTTAACAATGTATTAAAAAATGTGAAAATTTTATTTGAAATAAAAAGTTAAACAACATTAAAATGTGGACTGAAAAAATGTTGACCATTTGTTAAAAAAAATGTTAATCTTGTATTTCGGAAATATTAATAAAGCATTTGAAAAATGTTAGCAGTGTGTATAGAAAAAATATTGAGCATGTATTTAAAAAATGATGAATGTGTATAAAAAAATGTTTCTCATATATACAAATAATATACAAACGAGTGTAAAAAGTTGATCATGCACTTACAAAATGTTAATCAAGCATTTAAAAAAAAATGACAAACAAGCATTTATAAAATATTAATCAAGCATTTGAAAAATGTTAAATGTATCTATAGAAAAAATGTTGACAATGTATTAAAAAATGTCAAACTTGTATTTTTTAAAAATGTTAATAAAAATTTGAAAATGTTAAAATGTGTATAGAAAAAAATGACCTTGTATTAGAAAAATGTTAATCTTGTATTTGGAAAATATTAATTAAAAATTTGAATTTTTTTAAAAATGTGTACATAAGAAATGTTGATCACGTATTAAAAAATGTTAAATATGTAAAAAAGATATTTCTCATATATAAAAAAAGTGTACAAAAAATATACAAATGTGCGTGAAAAAGTTGATTATGTATTTAGAAAATGTTAATCAATCATGTGGAAAAATGTTTACAAATTATTCAAAAAATATTAATCAAGCATTTGAAAAATGTTAAATGTGTATAATTTTTTTTGACCATGCATTGAGAAAATTGTTAATTTTATATTCAAAAAATGTTAATCAAGCATTAGAAAATGTGAAAATGTGTATAGAAAAAATAATGACCATGTATGAATTTTTTTAAAACATATATTAGATAAATGTTCTGGACGTATGCGAAAAATATAGAATGAAAGACCAAAAAAAAAGAAAAAAAAAACTATTGAAAACCCAAAATGAAACAAAAGAAACCAAAGAGAAAATAAAACCAAAAAGAAAACCAAAGAAACAAGTGCAAAAAGAATGAAAAACAGTGAAAACCAATAAAGAAACAAAGGAAAAAACGTTGAAACCCAAGAAAGAAACAAAAGGCTGAAGGAAAAAAGAAGGGAAATGAGAAATGAAATGAGTAACATGCTATTGGGCCAGCCCATACGCGCGCGTTGTGCAGGAAAGCTTTAGCGAGACGGATGCTAGTCTCGTTATAAGCGAGACATAGCATTCGTGAGACGTCTGGTGCGCTCACATCAGGCGCCTCCCTAAATAGGCCAGCACAGCGGAAGGCCACATGCAACTGCCTAGTTTTTTTTTACCTTTTTAGTTTACCTTTTTTTACTTTTTACTTTTTATTTATACTTCCAAATATTATATATATATATATATATATATATATATATATATATATATTACAAACAACACTTTACATAAAACATTTCCAAAAATGTCAACCAAGTATATTTCAAATGTTAAATGTGTACAAACAAAATGTTAACCAAGCATTTAAAAAATGTTAAACATGCATATAAAAATGTTCCTGACGTAAACGGAAAATGTACATTGTGTGTGATAGAAAAAACTTTATTGCCATTAAAAAGGTTCACTGTGTATTGAAAAAGTTAATCTTGTATTTAAAAAAAATTGAGTGTGTATTAAAAAATGTATTAGATATATACCAAAAATGTACAATATGTATGGAAAAAAGTAGACATAAAAAATATAGGTTTTCAAAAAATGTTAATCACGTATTTCAAAATGTTAAACATGTATAAAAAATATGTTTCCGATGTATCAGAAAAATTTACACCGTTTTAGTAATAGTATCTGTTTTTAAATGCGTGAACACTTTTCTAATAGTATATGCTTTTTAAAAATTGTGACCACTTTGTAAAAGTATAATAACTATTTTCAATATACATGAACATTGTTTTAGTGTCATTTAAAAAAATAGTTTTGAACTTTTATAAAAAAAAATCAACTTTATATTTGTAAATATTTTTTTATAACAGGCAAATATTTTAAATTCTTTATGTAGCTTTGATTATTTTTTAACAAATATCGAAAACATTAAAAAATGTACCTATGTGAATGTGTCGCACCTACCCTAACTTATTTAAGTCATGTGTGGTCGATTGTTTGCTTCCAATCTGTATAAGCAAGATAAACCCTTTTCGGCGCTCACTGATCTTGAATATTGATCGAACACATGCTGGCACGCTGTCCTGAGCCCGACAAAAGAAGCTCGAGCGACGACAACGAGGTGGAGGTTGAGTGTTCCATGGCAGCTAATCGGAGGCGGGGTAGTGGTGAATGGATGACTGAGGCAAAGAGGACGCAACAAACAGATTAAGCTTGAGCTCGCGGCAGTGCAGGTATAGGCGAGGATGAAACTTAGGGTGGTGATTGCAGTTTTTTTTAGGCGGGCGGCAATGTTGACTGCAGGTGGTGGGAGACAACGGGTTCGACTATGGGGTCGTCGATTTGGACGACGGTATCGAAAATGGTAGAAGGCGATGATGGGGAGGGCGAAGGTGTGTGTTTCCTCAATAACTTGACACGGGGACGTAAAATAAACTTTTTTAAAGAGAAGTGAGTTTTTTTGAGACAATTAAAGAGAAGTGACTTTTTTTAGAGCAAAGAGAAGCACTAAAGTTGGAGTTCGGACAGGGGAAAGCTTTGGTCATGGGCCGGGAAACGTGATGGGCTCTGGCTAGCAGGCCTAGTTTTATTTTTATTTTTGAGTGAGCTAGCAGGCCTTGTTACAAGTAGGTTTCACACACGACAAAAGTAGACACCCTGGGCCTCGCACCCTCTCATCCGTCCCAGCCGCCTCCACGGCGGGCTGCTCGCCGGCTCTCCGCCCACCGCCGACGACGATGACGCCAATCGCCGCCCCGTCCACTCCCAACAGCAGCAAGCATGTGCCAGTTCACCTCAACCGGCCGATAGCTGACCCCCGGCCGTCGCCCCACATTGGTGACTGAATCGGCGTCAGGCCGGCAGTCTGCTGCCCCGTCCACCTCAACGGCAGCAACCAGCAGCGGTTCATCTCACAATCCAAGATCAGGAGGTACTACTTACTACTTACTGCACTTCACCACTGCTTAGATTTTCGGATCCGCTCAAGTTGATATGTCTGCTTCATTTTTTTGTCTATATGTCAGTAAAGAGGTTGATTTTAAGCTATAAGAAAAGTTTTAAGCATAAGTGTGGGGTTATCTTTGGCTGTGTGCATTCTAGTTGTGCAGAGGCAGGGTGTATACTCTTTGTGTTTTGTTTCCCCTTGATGCTTCATGATGAGTTAATGAAAACACCCTTTATCAAAAAAAAAAAAAAATGTTGTGTTGTCTTGATCCATGCCCTACCGGTCTGTGCCTAGGAGACGAGGCCCATTTGCCAACGACTTCTTTTTGTTTTGCCACTCCTTGTTTCGTGAGAAACAGCAATAGATTCCTGATTTCGCTATTTAACAAAAGCTTGAACACTGGATTGGTCGACGATCTTCTGATACCACATAAGGACAACTAGTTCATTTCACCAACTTAACACGCTGCATACGACACCAACATTTAAAGTAGCAGATACATCTATATATGGTGGCTAGCATCTCATAAAGTTGCTACCTGTCTTTCGACTCCGATTTTTAAAATCGCAAATCTGCTAGGGTTTTCCACACATCACATAATTGAAGGATCTCCATATACGAGACACCACAGCTTGATCCATAATTGATGGGTGGCTTCTGAAGCTGGCTATGTCTTTATCAGTACCACTAACAAAAACTGGTAACCATGTACAGGGAAGATGCTTTAACACTGTCACAGGACGAAGAATTTACAATGGAACGTTTTTACATTGACAGGGCACATAGTCATGATGGTCAAGAACGCCGAGCTCTGAATTTCTCAGAGTGAACTTCAAACACTGCAGTGAGATTCAGACTCTACCAGGTACACCAACTTGTAGGAATTATTACAGCAGAAATGTTTTGAAAAAATTGCTGTTGCGACTAGTATAGACTGTTGCTTGACTATCCAACATTCATTTTCTTCCCCTTTATCAACACTCAACACCGAGAAAGGATATTCACAAGCTAACATATGCAGAGAAATATCACCACTGGAAAGAGCAGTGTCGACAGTAGCACCTTCTCCCCAGTAACCCTAACAGTGAGCCTTTGCCTTTTCACGCTTCATTCCTTCCTTTGACACTTCTCGTCTCCGCATTCGCCATACACTGATGCACGAGGACAAACCAGCAACACAAAGTTTCATGGGACTTCACATAATGAAAATGGCACACAAAGCCAATAACAGCAAAGCATCATGGGACTTCACATAATGAAAATGGCACACAAAGCCCATAGCATACTGTACCAAAAAAGTATCGCCCTGGTGGTGGAAACATAGAGAGGAAGCATAGATGACATGGGATTGGAAGTTTACCTGATGCTGAAGAGAAGTGAGGCCATCCAGTCCATCACGCAGTGCTTTCAGGTCACTGAAATAAGGATATGCACCCTTAGCTTTGAACAGATTGCCAAGTTTTTAAAAGCAGTCCCACCAAACTTATGCAACATCAAGGGATGTACACAGGGAACTTTGCAATGTCCAGTGAACCGGCACAGTTGTAAATACTTGACATCTCCATCTGGGGCATCCACTAACAATCAATAATAAGTGATAAGAGCCCCACAAATTGCATTCGCACAGATTAGTAGATAACAATTAAACACATGCACAGTTGCAGTAAGTATGTGTAATATAGTTTAGATTTGATTGATTGGTGAAGATGAGAGTGATGTGTAATATAGTTTCGATTTGATTGATTGGCGAAGAGGAGAGTCAATGTTGGTCATTACCCAAAATGATCCTGGTAGGAGAGACTGGCTCGTAGGTGTTGATGGCGAGGAAGGAGAAGACATTGGAGACTGATGAGTCATGAGCGGAGGCCAAGGTGGTGTCAGTTGCTGCCTGCTGACTGACGATGACTGGCGGAGGGATCGGACGGACCAAGAGGAGGTCTTGAGTGGTAGGTTCTTGCGGAGAAGCTGGGGCGGAAGGGGTGGCTGCAGTTAGTTCTTCCATCTCGGATCCTAACAAACAAACAAAAAAGTGGGGGGAGATAAGAAATAATAGTCATATATACACAAAACAAGCGCCCCTCTTGTATGTAAAGTGATTGAAAGATTGTAAAAACTACGGCGCATTAGAAAAGGTAATGGAAGAGGAGGAGAGGGGCACGGGACTACACACCTCAATCAGAGTTAAAGAGTCGGCACAGGAGGGCAGGAGCCTGCTTACCAGTTTCATCATGCCAGATTCTGTTCTTATTTCTATTTTTGTTTCTGTAACTGTAAAGATATCAACGTTTATTTTTGGGACAGAGGAGAGCAAGTGGAAATACTCCCCACCTTCTCTGCAACGCTTTTCCAAGTCAGGGCAGCCAACTACGTTTAGGGATTTGAGGAATGGAAGCCGCTCGAGGAGGCCCTGCGGGAATTCCTCTATTACTGGACAAAACTCAACCATCAATCGCCCAAGGGAAGTGAGGCCATCCATCCCATCAGCCAGCGCTTTCAGGCCTTCGCAGTCTTTAATTTGAAGAAGCCTCGGCTTGGCCAGATCTCCAAGGTTACAAGGCAGTGCCTCCAATTTTTTGCATTTAGAAATCTCCAGGTGCTCGAGGGATGCAGGCAGCTTCGGAATCTCTGTTAAGCCGTCACAATCACTAATGAGTAGCATCTCCAGATGGGGCAGCGGAAGGGTCTCCTCCTCAGACGACGAGGAACCCTTCCCCTCCAGGTTCTCACAAAACACAATCCACAGAGAGCAGAGGTAAGCCAAGCTCCGGAGCTCCTCCACTGGCCAACAAACAAGTCCGTTGCATCTGTTAATAATCAATTCTTGCACAAAGGAAAAGCTTTCCCAAGAACCCAAAGGCATGTTGGCTGGCACAAAACATGTTCCATCGTATTCAAATTCAGACAGCTTCATTAGGTGTGCTAGTGAACTGATTGGAAGACTCTGGCATTCCATTATTTCTAACTTTTCGAGCACCGGGAACATCACCAAGCTATTAGGCTCTCCTGCACTGCTCTCGGTCCATCTCTCCAACATTGGTAACTTACGTAAGATCATCTTCTTCAACTTTGGAAAAGTTTGCAAGCGGGTATTATATCCTTCTGCTTCCACATCAGTGCTGCTTTTACATAATGTGCTTAGACTACCCATATTTTCTATGCACAAATACTTCAGAGAATCTGATAACCATACCACAGGTAGATCCTTACACTGTGGGCAATTTGAAATTGTGAATTCCCTTAAGTTCCAAAACATGTTGGGGTCCTTCATCCATTGTGGTATTTCTAGGCCACCATATCCATGTACCCCCAAAATCTTCAGTTCACTATGAGGTGCAAGAGACTCCAACACTTGTTCCGCTTTACATGACTCATCTTCAGGCATCTCATCCATTCGATGGCCCCAACGCATTAATAGTTCGTCTACATTTTGCTTCTGGTGGAGATTGGCTTCTTTTGCATTTCATGCACTCTTTATTCTTCTCCGATTGTACAGCTCTAACCTGTTGCTAAGGTGCTGCAGGTCTTTGAGCTCCTCGATTCCATGACCAGCTTCCGTGTCCACAATAAATGTTGTTAGTGTGCGTAGGTTGTTTAGTAGACTAATGTTTGGGGGCATCCGTTTCAATCTAATACATCCAAGAAGATAGAGATGGATGAGCTTCCTCATTGCACTCATACCTTCAGGTAACCACATCAGATTCTGGCAACTATTGAGCCTCAGTGTTTGCAAGTTATATAGCATAGATACTGAATCTGGCAATCTAACCATGTAAGAATGAGAAAGGTCAAGATACCGTAAATGTTTTGCACTTATGATCTGGCTATTGGTAATAAAATAACCGTCACAGCACAATGCTCTTAATGACATCATATTTAATTCCTTAAGATCCTTGTATCCTGCTAATGCCGTTAACAAAGTGCGGAGAGATGTTGTGCTTCTGAATAATCCACTCATTTGTTCCAATTCTCGCTTTGACATGTCCAGTTCATGCTTTGCAATCTGTATATGACGGATATCTTCTAATGATACTTTCTGTTGAACCAACTCTTGTATAGTTGCACATTCATCTGCAACATGTTTCGCTAGGTCATGCATTAAATCATGCATTTTACAAACAGTTGGGCCATACTCATATTGAGTGGCATCTTGGAGGAAAGATCTCCAAACCAAATATTTGAAAACAAATTCTCCTTTCTGTGGCAAATCCATTGTAACCTCTTCTTGAAGAAAACCATTTGCCATCCATAGTTGGATCAGTATGTCCTTTTCCATCTCATAGTCCTTGGGAAAGACCGCACAGAAGGCAAAGCATTGCTTCATTTCACATGTAAAAAGCCTGTAGCTCAACTTCAGTATGCTTAGGACCTCATCTTTGCCTCTGTCATTATCCCCAATGTTGCTATTTTCAATGTCCTGCCATTCCTGCACATGTTGTTTAGAGCTCATCAAGCCACCCATCGTCTTGACAGCAAGAGCCTATGGTGACCAACTCTGCTTGCTCCTCTACACCATTACCAAATGCTTTCTTTGAGAAAAGCTGCCACGAATCATCTTCACTCAGACATGCTAGCTTATGGGGTCCTAGCGTGCCCATTAAGGAGGCCACCTTCTTGCTTCGACACGTGACAAGTATAGCACTTCCCGGTCCACCAACTAAACACAAGAGTGGCTACGACTTACTACAACAACCTACTCTACTTTTGATCTATCAGACGATAGCTCCGCCCCTCCCTCGCGCCGTCGGCCACCCCGGCCACGGCGGCCACCCTCCCCGGCGCTGACCGCCCGGTCAGCGACGCCACCCCACCCGCGCCCTATGGGGCGGGCGCGCTCGACGTGCTCCCGCGGATCTGTGCGCTCCAGCTCGCGAGACAGCGAGGGATGGGGACGGCCGGAGCCCATCCTAGATCCGCTTCGCCCCAGCGGTCCGAAGGGGGGGCTGGACTCTTCGTCGCCCCCCAGCCCTGCAACGGCTCTCCCCGGCCCCTCGCCGCGAATCCTTCTCCGGGGGGAGTGCTCCAAGTCTACTGCTGCTGCCTTCTCCCCGCCGGATCTTGATGGGATTAGCCCTGCTGCTGCTGCCTTCTCCACGCCGGATCTTGATAGGATTCGCCCAGCTGAGCGTCAACGCCTCAAGTCCATTGTGGTTAGGCCGTCGACTTGCGCTAGCCCTTCCCCTTCGGGACATGGTGATGGATGGACCGAGGTCCAGTCCCGCAAATAGCGCCGTGATAGCAAGCGTGCCCATGCCTCCAATGAGCGCGGCCAGCGGCGGCACCGAGGCCAACGACCTGCCTTCAATGCGGACGCCGGACGTGAGGCCTTCTTAAGAAGATTCAAAGGGCTCTGCTTTCGTTGCCTGAGCTCAAAGCATCGCCGTGTAGATTGTAGGGATCCTGTTCACTGCATCGAGTGCAAGCTGCCTGGCCACGTCGCTAGAGAGTGCCCCCAAAATCCACGCATCAAGCGCGGCGGAGGCTCGGCCAAAGAGCGGCTGGGACTGGTGGCTGGCCGCGGCCCGGTCTGTGATCGCCTCCGCTTCCCCACGCAGCCTGCACCTGCAGCACTCATGGAGCGCTGCCGCCACACCGACCCGTCACGGCGCCCAAGGACCAGCCACAAGGTGGTGATCGAGACGCCGGAGATGGAGCACCAGATCTTCCTCCTCCGCCGCCATGCCGTCCTGCTGACCTCCACGGTGGAGCGGCACGCGGCGAGCCCCATGTCGGTGGGCCGCGCCATCGACGCCGTGCTGCAGACGCCGGCCCACCTGCTGCGGGTCACGAGCCACGACCCGGAAGACTTCCTTGTCCACTTCGAGCTGCCGGGACAACGCCGTCAACCTGGGCTCCATCAACGTGGTCGGCGTCGTCTTCAACATCAAGCCATGGCATGAGGATGAGCACGCCGTGCACCAGGACTTCCTCCTCCATGTGCGCGTCGTCATCGAGAAAATGTCGATGCAGCTTTGGTCCGTCGCGGGGGCGGCAAAGGTGCTCGGCGACAAGTGCATCATCGACCGCCTCGACACCCGTACGCACGAGCGCGGGCACACGCGGACCTTCGCGTGCTGGGTGTGGGTGTGGGACGTGGCCTTCATCCCCACCAAGCACACCATCTGGAGGGCGGCGCGCGGTGCTAGTCGCGTCGAGGCCATGCTCGGCTTCTCGTCGCCGAGCCGGCAGGTCCCCCCCCCCTCGCGTCAAGCGCCACGACATGCTGATCTACGTCGACCGCGTGGAGGATTGGTCGCCCCTGTCGCCGCGCTCTTCGCACTCCCCTTAGAGCGGCATCCCCTCCTCGGGGTTTGAAGATGATCGCCCATTCCCGTCGGTATGGCCGGGGATGTGGACGATGCATGTGGAGGACGGCCAGGGGCATGGTAGGCGCCAACCTGCCCTGGTCTCACCCTCTGGCTGCGGCGGCCTGCAGCTAGGCACGCGCCGTGACCATGACGACCACGACGACAACCATGGCGGGCGACGCTCCTGGAAGGATGCCCTCCTTGGCCGGGGCCATGGTGGGAGGGCACAGCCGCCACAGAAGGACGCCCGGACCTCTTCACGGCAGCGGAGCAGGATGCCCGTCAGCCGGCGACACGACCGCAGGAGCCGCTCCGGGCTGCGCGGCAACGGCACCACCCTCATGGCCACACCGCCCCTGCCGCTCCTACCACGCCAAGGGGGGGAGGCGGTGCCCGCGCCGCCGGCTGTACTGGCTGAGGTCGAGGACCCTGTCACCGCCTTCTTCGTCTCGGCGGACCGAGTGCCCCCCCGCCTTCGCATGTCGACAGCATCCAGCAGGAGCTGGACCAGACCATCGCCAACGCGCTCGTCGCCCTCCTGGAGTTCACTAGCGGATCGACTGTTGCTGCATGCCGCGTCCCTCCTACCGCCACGTCCACTACCCTTCAGGTGGGGGCGATGACGTAGCAGGTGCTGCAGCTCCAACTCGACAGCAACGGCAGCGGCCACGCCACGCCCACCAGCCTCTTCACCGACGCCCCGACGCCGATCATCTCTGCTCCGCCGGCTCGCCGCACCTCCGCACCTCCCAAGACACGTGCCAGCCCTGTTTCGGTCAGGCAGAGCGCACGGCAGGCTAGCAACCACTCCAAGGTGCCAGTAGCGCAGCGGGCTTCTCTGCTGCTCGTCAAGAAGCTCGGCATGCTCGGGCCCAAAGAAGCCATGACAGCAAAGGCGGCGAAGGCCCTCATCAAGCGCTTCGATGAGCCCCTGACAGACGAAGACATCTCCATCATCGCCAAGCTTACCCGCCTTGACCCGGAGGCGCTGCGCATCGCGGGTGGCCTGGCCTGCCCGGATGCTGAAGCTGACGCCACAGTTTAGTCATGTTAGGATCATTATGTACTAGTATTAGTCTCCGGCAGTGATTGGCCTTAAGCCAATTTGAGTTAGGATCAATGTTAGTCTTCAGCCGTGCTAGTGTTAGGTTAGCTTGGATCGATTCACGCCTGAGAATCTTGGGGACTATTGGTGGCCTCTGGCGTGCCCCTGTTAGGATGGATGTGTACCTGTATTTGCTTTGCATCAATAGATCAATGTTGCTGTTGGAGAAATCAAGTGTGCCCAATGAGTAACACATCATTTGCTGTTATGAGCTGGAATGTTAGAGGACTGAACTCGCCGGCACGAAGATTTGCTGTCCAAGAACTAGCTGAATCACACAAAGTCTCCATCCTCTGCTTGCAAGAAACAAAGTTGGAGAGCTGGACGCCTAGCATCGTGCGCGAACTGGGGGGCAGCAGGCTGGATGGATGCGCGGTGCAGCCGGTAACAGGCACCAGGGGAGGGGCGGCAATACTATGGGATAAAAGTGCAGTTCACATAGCCACTCATGCGATCAGCGGCTTCTCGATCACGGCCAAAGTTTCAGACCTACAGAGCAGTACATCTTTCTGGTTGACGATGGTGTACGGGCCTGCGGATGACGCGCGCAAAGAGGCATTCCTGGCAGAGCTGGCGCATGCGGCACCCCCTCCGGGCAAGCCTTGGCTGATCACGGGAGATTTCAACATCATATATGAAGCCAGAGATAAGAACAATCTAAACCTTAATAGGAGAATTATGGGCAGGTTCAGAAAGGCTATCGATACCGCGGGCTTGAAGGAGATCAAGTGTAAGAACAGGCGGTTCACGTGGACTAACGAGAGGGAAGACCCGATGATGGTAAGCATCGACAAGGTCTTCTGCAACATGGAATGGGACAACCTGTTCCCATCTTTCATGTTGATGGTTGCTTCTTCTGCTTGCTCAGACCACTGCCCCCTCCCCCTTGCCAACTCGGCTGCACCTCGACGGAAGGCTGCCTTTCGTTTTGAATCCTTCTGGCCGCGCTTCCCGCGCTTCCTGACTACTGTCGAGCGCGCTTGGCATCGGCCGGTCGAGCTTAGATGCCCTTTTGCCAGGATCAATGTCAAAATGAAGCGGGCCGCGGCTGACCTGAAAATCTGGGCCAGAACCCTGTTCAGTGATGCAAAAATCCAATTCCACCTGGCCTGTGTGGTGGTGCTCCGGCTAGACATAGCCCAAGAGAAACGAAGATTGACGGCAGCGGAATTTCACCTCCGGAAGCAACTTAAGCAGTGATTGTGGGCTTAGCGGCGCTCGAGCGCGCACGCAAGAGACAAGCATCCAGAGTCACCTGGCTGAAGGCAGGGGATGCAAAGACCGCGTTTTTTCAGGCAAAAATCAACTCTAGAAGAAGGAAGAACTTCATCCACTCCTTGCAAGCAGACAGGGTGACGGCCACATTGCACGAGGACAAAGCTGAAGTGATTCACACTCATTTTGTGGGGCTGCTGGGCACAAAGCTTGCTCGTGGATGCACCATCAACTGGGATGCGATCGACCTGTCGAGGATTCAGAACAAGGGCCTTGATAACCCGTTTACTGAAGCAGAAGTGTGGGCTGCGATCTCAGCGTCACCCACTGACAAAGCACTGGGGCCGGATGGTTTCTCTGGTGTCTTCTTCAGGACTTGCTGGAGCACGATTAAAGGTGATGTCATGGCTGTCTTCGATAATTTCTATAGGCTGGCTGGGGGCAGTTTCTCTGACCTGAACTCGGCGATGATCGTCCTAATCTCGAAGAAAGATGGGGCCACTTGCATGGGTGATTTCAGTCCTATAAGCCTCGTGCATTCCATTGCCAAGCTGATCACGAAAGTTCTATCGATGAGGCTCGTAGCGATCATTGGCACGATCATCTCTCCCGCGCAGACTGCGTTCCAAAGGACTAAATGCATTCACGATAGTTTCCTCTACGTTCAGAACACCGTCCGAGCACTTCAGCGATGCAAGACACCGGCGCTACTTCTGAAACTCGACATTGCCAAGGCCTTTGACAGCATATCTTGGGAGTACATGATAGAGCTACTTCAAAAGCTGGGGTTCTCGGCGCGCTGGAGGGACTGGGTGGCACTGCTTCTCTCGACCTCCTCTTCGTCATGCCTGCTTAACGGCATACCGGGCAACAGCTTCGAGCACCGGCGTGGCCTGCGACAGGGAGACCCCCTCTCCCCGCTGCTGTTCATCCTATGCATCGACCCGCTCCATCGCCTGCTGGAGGCAGCGACGCGGATGGGACGCCTGACCCCAATCCCAGGGTCGGCGGCGCGCATGCGTACAAGCTTATATGCCGACGATGCAGTCATCTTCATCAACCCAGTGCGGCAGGAGATCGACGAGCTTTTAGAAACTCTACGGCAATTTGGCGAGGCCTCTGGCTTGCGGGTGAACCTGACCAAGTCCTCCGCCGTCCCGATCTGCTGCAACGACATAGACCTTCCCACAGTTCTGCACAATTTTGGCGGCGCAACGGCGGCTCTACCAATTAGATATTTAGGCCTCCCAATCACGATCAGCAAGAACGGCCATAGTACACGGCCGAGGCCTCCCTAGTTCAGGTCGTCTTGGGCGAACATCTCCTTTTGCCAGTTCGCTAACCAAGCCTTTCGCTCCGGGGACATGTTGGTCTTGTCGACGCTCATGATTGCTAGCGCCACCTCTTTCGCTTTGGTATCGGCATTTGTGGCCTCGATCGCGAGCTTCTTCAATTGGGCGGCCTCCTCAATGTCGAGCTTCCTCCTCTTGGCGGCCTCCTCCATGTCAAGCTTCTTTGTTTGGAGATCCAAGTATATCTTCATTTGGTCCTCATTCCCTTTGCTCCTCCTCTCTTCCCTCACTTCCTTTTGAGTCATCATGCCTTGCAAAGTTGCTTGAAAGGCCATGGATGAGGCATCACGCTTCTCGTCGGCCTTGGAGTTGGGTCTTGCCCCTCGGCCTCTTGATCAAATCTCCATTCGCAGCCACGGCCTTTACTTCTCCTTTCTTCTTTAGAGCGGCATATTGATCTTTGAACTTGGGGCAATCTTTGATGAGCGTCCAACAATGTGTGAGAGTGAATGGCTTGTTCTTATGCCGGGCCTTGAAGGCTTCTAAAGATTAGAATGCCTACACAATCAAAGAGAAGGCCACAAATGTAATAGCGAAGGACACGAAGATGCAACAAATATGAACACGGCATAGCAATGAGATATGAGAGGTCATACCAAGTCACCCACGCCAAGGCCACTGACGGGACGGGCTTCGACGCTCACAAGCGCGGCACAATACTTGTTGCATTCTTGTTGAATGAACCCCCATCTCTTTTGGATTGATTTGATGCCTCGGGTGCTCGCAAACTTGTAGGGCGCAAACTTCCTCCGCTCATGAAAGGTTTTATGAACTCTCGTCCAAAAGACGGATCATTTTTGCTCGGCACCAGTCTTGGGATCTTGGCCTATCTCCATCCAACTCTCACAAATCAAAGTGTCCTCTTCTTTGGTGTATGATCCCGTGCGAATGCTTTGCTTCCTCCTTTGTGCCTCGGCTCTTTGGGTGAGCTCATCGATAAACACCAACGACTCCTCCGCAATGTCGACCTCTTCTTCCTCATCTTCACAATACATGTCATCATCTTCATGCCATGAGTTGCCATGGTCGTGCCTCTTCATCTTCATGGGCACCGAAGTGGTCGTCACCATATTGGCCGCGGCCGTCTTGGCTTTGGGTCTCATCGGGATCAAAAGCTTGGGTTTGGCCGTCGACATGGAAGGCCTAGCCACGGCCCTCGTAGATGACGTTCTCCATGAACTGGGTGTAGTCTGGGTCGTCGTCGGTCGTCGGCATTTTGGAAAACTAAACATCTAGCCACTCTTCTGAGAACGGCATTTTGGAGCTCGGCCTCCATGGAGGCCGATTTTTTGAAAAATTCAAAATTCATACTTTTTGGTATAAAAAAAATTGACAACAATTGTACAAGTACACAAGGATGTGATGTGTATGTGTGTAAAATTTCAAAATGAAATACCTTGAGATGTGATCTGTGCAAAAGAACAAATTCATGGACTTTTGGGATGAATAGTATCATGTGTTGAAAAGCCACAAGTTTGTCTTTTTTGCACAGCCCTCATTTCAACGTATTTCGTCCTGAAAATTTACACACATGTGTGTTATGCCTTCATGTATGTTTGTATTTTTTTTTTTAGAATTTTTTGAAATGTAAAAAGTATGAATTTTATTGAATTTTGAATTTTTCAAAAACCGGCCTCCATGGAGGCTGAGCTCCAAAAGCAATTTTCGCCACTCTTCCCTTGTACGTACAAATATAGGATGCCGATATCTCCATGATCGATCATACGGGATGATCGATCCAAACGAACGAAAATGTTCGATGTGGGAGGGAGCCCAGAACGAACGATCTCTCCTGGCCCAACCAGGCAGCCCAAAACCATAAAAAGGCAGACACAATCCAGTTTGCCTACTGTGGCACCAAAAAAAAAACACAAACCAATAAAGACAAGGATGAAGAAAAACATAATATGTATTGTGTTAGTCAGGCACAGCAAAAATTATAGGAAATTATGAGTGAAAAATTGCCAAGATATTATAAAAAAACAAATAATAATTGGACATATATGAGAGAACAAAGAGATTTCTACAAAATTTGCCATTGGGCATGTATAAAACAATTATGAGCAATGCCATATCAATAGATCAAAATTTCTAAACTTTGCCACCTTTCAATACACAAAATTACCTGCATTTTTCTTACACGCAGCCTACAAAAACTAAAAAACATGAACAAAATTGCCATGAGACAATATTTTTTTTGCCATACTCAATGAATTTGCCATGGTAAAAAACAGAAAAACAACACACAAAGGATTTTTTTTGCCATGGTATTAAATGAGAAAATATGCAGGTTTAAAAGTTATTGCCATGGACCATGGCAATCTTTGATGAAAAAAAGGTCTATATATGATGGAAAAATTAACTTAAAAGGGTTTACACTTGTAATTAAGGATTTTGTTTTAGAAAAAGCTTTTGTGTTTTGTCGGTTTTATGTACATGGCAAAAATGACGAGGTGTTGACAACATGATATATGGTGATATGGCAAAAATTTGTAAAGATTTTTGCAATGGCAAAAAATTGTGTTAGTGACACAACAAAAGTTATAGGATTTTTGCCATGGCAAAAATTGTGTTGGTGAAATGGCAAAAATTGTAAGCATAACATCACGGATCTTCCTGTGGCCCTATCTATTTTGACTCACAACTCTTTGGATCGTTCTGCTTATGGTCATTTGGCTCTGTAGATTAAAGCATTATTGGTAGAGCGGGGGTTTATTCCACATAAGCTTCATAGAGATCAAAATAATGTTGCAATTGTTTGGCAACGTATAGCCGCATTGAATGTACCACAGCTGTAACGCTATCTACAGAATAAAACTCCTATTTACCGGGGAAAAAAAAGATAGCTAACCTCCGCCCATTCCTTTTGACAGGACGGAAATTCCCTACTGGCGATACAGTACCTTGTTTTTGGCAAACCCATAGAACATTTGATATTAGTGAAGTAGACGGATTCAGAGACCTAATCACATAGATACTTAAAAAGTTATTGAAACTATATTATGTACAAAGTCAAACGCATATTTAGCTCCATCAATTGATGATGAGTCGGTTAGCCCAAAAATGGATAGTCGGTGTAGCCAACGACAGGGTCGGAGGTGTAAAAGGTGGCCCTGTTGTACCCGTTGAGCTCTGCGTCGAGCTCAAACCTCTTCGGAAGGTCCGGGTTCGCTAGGAAAAGCCGCCCGAATGCCACTAGGTCTGCATACCCCTCTTCGACCACCTTATTCCCCTCCTCCCTGTCGTACCCACCGGCGGCGATGAATGTTCCCCCAAACGCCTCCCGGTAAGGCCGCAACCGCTTTGGCACCACCCGCCGGCCATCTGCACGTGCCATCCTTGGCTCCACCATGTGGAGGTAGAGGATGCCGTCCGGGATGCCTTTGAGCTTGGTGGTCATGTGGAGCGCGAGGGCGTGCGGGTCGGAGTCGTGGCAGTCCATGTAGTCGGCGAAGGGTGAGAGGCGAACGCCCACGCGGTGGCCGCCGATCTCGCCGGCCACGGCAGTGACCACCTCAAGCGCGAAGCGGCACCGGTTCTCGAGGCTGCCGCCGTACTCGTCGTCGCGGTCGTTGGCGCTGTCCTTGAGAAACTGCTCCACGAGGTACCCGTGTGCGCCATGGATCTCCACGCCGTCAAACCCTGCATTCCAATTGCCATGGACATGAACAGAGCAGATCAGCTAAAGCAGAGCACGACCAACAGAGCACGAAACACGAAACAGAGCAGAGTCTTTGAAGTGTTAATGGCGAGCAGTGGCCGGAGCTCGTCCGTGCGTACCTGCGTCGACGGCGTTCCTGGCAGCTCTCCTGAAATCGTCGACGACGCCGGCGATCTCCTCGACAGCCAGCCGCCTAGGCGTCGCGAACTCCTCCTCCACGCCGTCGTTCATCCGCGGGGTGGCGATCGGCCTGCCGGTGCTGGACACCGGCTGCGGCGTCCCTGCGGGCGTCCCGTCCGGCCGGAGCGCGCCCACGACGCGCCCGACGTGCCAGAGCTGGCAGAAGATGACCGCGCCCTTGGCGTGCACGGCGTCGACGACGGGCCGCCACGCCTCCACCTGCTCCGCCGTCCAGACGCCCGGGGTGGGCCGGTGGCCCTGCGCCGCGGCGGACACGCCCGTGGCCTCCGTGATCAGCATCCCGCCGGCGGTGGCGCGCTGCGCGTAGTAGACGGCGGCGTGCGGCTGCGGGAGGTTCCCAGGGGACCGCTGCCTCGTCAGCGGCGCCAGCACCACCCTGTGCGCCAGCTCCAGCTCGCCGCCGCCCGTCCTGTACGGCGTGAGCAGAGGGATCGCCGCCGCCGCCACCCTCCCACGTTCTTCTCGAGCCATGACCAGTGAGTGTGAGCTACTGAGCTAGTGACAACGTATGCAGCTGAGATCAAAGATGATTCCGTAGCTGATCAATGGGAAGGCAGTGTATATATAGATCAGAATCAGGTTCTTATCCATGTTCGTCGTGCTATGATGCATGCACTGATGATTGCATCCATGAGCAAATGCCTTTTCTCCTTTGGAGAATCGAACGGTGCCCTGCTTAGCTTGGCCAGTCGAATCGACAGGCATAACGACGACTGAGTGAGTAACTGACGCAAGCCGTGATGTATTGCCCCCGCCAAAGCAGCAGGCCTTCACAAAGGTACAAACTTTTTTAGTGTTTTCAAAGAGAAAATAAACAAATGGAACCAAGATGACTTTTGAGGACTGCATTCAATTGTGTTGAGTACAGTAGGGCCCAAGTGGACTTTGGTGCAAAATGGAATGCATCAAAGGAAGCTGCTCAATCTTTTTTTTCCCTCATGGGAGACACTGCTCACTTTTGTCCGAAGCATAAGCCTCGCACCCTCGTGCAAGGAGAGCCTTGCTCGGTGGTTAGTCATGTGGTTGTGCGGCCCTAGTTCAACTCTCCAACTCAAAATTTTGGCTTATATATGACTCTAGTTTTGAAAGAAAGCCTTGTTGGATAGGACGCGGTGCTTCTGCGCTGGAGCACACATGCACCTGTTGCTACAGTAAAATCAAATAAAATAGTAAAAAAATTCAAAAAATTCTGAAATTTTTTCGTGACAAACATTGATGTTTTTTCTACATGCGTGCAAAATTTCGCTACGAAATCACATTCGTGTAGGTGTGGGCAAAAAAAAACAAAATCGATGCTCCAAAAAGGCTGTTTTTGGAAGCATTTTGGAGTGCTGATTTTGTTTTTTTTGCCACGACTCACATGGATGTCATTCCGCGATGAAACTTTGCAAGCACTAAGAACATTTGTCAATGTTTGCCACAAAAAAAATTCAGATTTTTTTGAAACATTTTTGAAGTTTTTTCGATTTTACTGTAGCAACGGGTGCATGTGTCCTCCAGCACAGAATAGCACTTTCGTTGTTGGATATTCATTTCATGGTCTAATACATGATTTCGATTTACAATTTTTCAGGTGGCTTATTGCATGCCACCTGCCAATCAAGGCTCCAAAAGCCGAACAAGTGACACCTCGATCAACATGTCACCAAAGAATGAATGTTGAGCAGCCCATGCTCGGGTATGACCGACGAAAGCTTCATCGACCATGGATATAGGCTTCGTTCTTCTCTCGTCGCTGTTTTCACCGCCAACCCCTAAATGAAGGACTTTCAATACAATGGTGAGCACCATTGACAGGGACTAGGAGGGACTTATTCCTTTGACATGCCATCTACAATGCAAAAAGGAAATTTAAAACCCAGCAAAAAAACCCAGGAGGTGCGGCCCACCGCACCGTCTGACCGACGCAGGGAAAGTAGGTAGTGAGGAGGGCGAGAGGGGCGAGGATATAGTCTTGTGGACGGTTCCTTTCATTTCCCTTTCTCGGCTATGCGAAAATGGGTCGGGGATTTTCCTTATTAGGAATATAATGATCATAAAAGGTTAAGCTTGATTTTAATTGTAACAATGGTCATCATCGTCCCAAAAGATGGGGAGTGATGAAGGCGATGGAGGAGTACATATAATTGGTCGCTGTCTCTGGCGGAGTCAAAAGACACAGAACTTGATGCGTGCTTGCGATCTGTGACAGCACGACTAAAACAATAATAAGATGCCTTTTTGTTCCATGCTTATCTCACCCATGATGTATGTGCTAGTTAGCAGCCGGGGGCACATTAGTTTAACATAACCATATCATATGATAATATATGATTTGCACACCAATGATCTATAAATGGATGTCCCGTCAACTCCACTACTCACCAGTCACTACCCCACACCACTCATCAGTCTTCTTCTTCCTCCTCCGCCATTAATTGATCAAGAAAAGCTTCAGCTATCAGCAATGGAGCCCATCCCTCTCCTCACGCCATACAAGATGGGCCAGTTCGACCTCGCCCACAGGTACGTACCATCAATGAAAATATGAAATCACCATCCACCTGTGCTCTGTTAGACAATCTCATGGATGAATCATGGCTGACATGACGGCCTGTGACCATATTGATGTTGCAGGGTGGTGCTGGCGCCGATGACGAGGCAGCGCTCATACGGCAATGTGCCGCAGCCACACGCCGCCATGTACTATTCCCAGCGCGCCACCGTCGGCGGCCTGCTCATCGCCGAGGCCACGGGGATCTCCGACACGGCACAGGGCTACACCGACACCCCGGGGATCTGGACGGCTGAGCACGTCGAGGCGTGGAAGCCCATTGTCGCCGCCGTGCACGCCAAGGGCGCGCTCTTCTTCTGCCAGATCTGGCACGTCGGACGTGTGTCCACGTTCGAGCTGCAGCCAGGCGGCGCGGCGCCTCTGTCGAGCACGGAGAAAGGGGTGGGCCCGCAGATGAGCTTCGACGGCCATCGTGAGGAGTTCTCGCCGCCGAGGAGGCTGACAGTGGAGGAGATACCTGGGATCGTCGATGACTTCAGGAAGGCCGCCAGGAACGCCATCGACGCCGGTACGTACCACCGATATATGCTGTTGATAGTATATCCTAATACGGGATTGCTAAATCTTAGTCGGCTGAGACTTAACCAAGTCTCAGTCGATGCTATATTCGTGGGATCTTGTGTGGAGATCCATGCAAAATTTTCATTTTCATTTTTCCTTTCTTCTTTCTATATGTTCTATCACTTGACCAAGATTTGGTTAAATCTCAGTCGACTAAGATCTAACCACACCCATCCTAATCATGACGTTGTTCCAACAACTTTTTGCCAAAACAATAAACATGCTTTCCCTAAAAAAGAGTTTAGTTAAAATTTTGCTTTCTTGGGCAACGAATTAATAAAATATTATTTTAGTTTTGTTAATTAGAAATTGTACCAGATAGTTTTCATGTTTTTTTGAAACTCCAAATGTTGTACAATTATTAGTTTTGTTATGTACAAATTACACATTTAGATATTTTTTGAACAAATAGTTCCAAAATATAACTTCCATAGACTTATTTGCCAACATGTATATATAAAGCACCAGAGTGAATGCTGCGTGCTGAAGACATCTAAAATGCCATGTACTGTAGAATTGATAAAGCAATTCACTTGTTCGTTGTGGTAGGTTTTGATGGCGTGGAGATCCACGGTGCAAACGGGTACATCATCGAGCAGTTCCTCAAGGATAGCGTCAATGACCGCACAGACGAGTATGGTGGTAGCCTTGAAAACCGGTGTCGCTTCGCTCTTGAGGTGGTTGATGTTGTCGTCAAGGAGGTCGGCAGCCACCGCGTGGGCATCCGCCTCTCCCCATTCACGGACTACATGGACTCTCACGACTCGGACCCCCACTCCCTTGCACTTTACATGTCCACCAAACTCAACGACCACGGCATCCTCTATATCCACATGTTCGAGCCGAGGATGGCCATTGTGGACGGACGAAGAGTGGTGCCGAAGCGGCTGCTGCCGTACAGAGAGGCGTTCAAAGGGACCTTCATCGCCAATGGTGGATATGACCGTGAGGAAGGGAGCAAGGTCGTCACCGATGATTACACTGACCTAGTGGCCTTCGGCCGGCTATTCCTGGCGAACCCGGACCTTCCCAAGCGGTTCGAGATTGGTGCAGAGCTTAACAAGTATGACAGGATGACCTTCTACACCTCCGACCCCGTCGTTGGCTACACCGACTACCCATTCCTCGAATAATCATCGATGGAGCTTCTTTCTTGGACGATGCAATTAATTGTACCACGGGGTCTACAATTAAATGTATGTGTGAATGATGTGCTACATCGAGCAATAAACTTTGTATGATGATTGCTGAAGCTGCTGAAGTTTTCAAAGAAACATTACTCTCTCTATCCCAAAATAAAAAACACATTCGGTTTTATAGTCTCCCATACACTATTTCAACTATGATTTCTATTTAAAAAACAGGAAAAGGGCATATGACATAAAGGTCTTATGGAAGAGAATCATTTCTCAAAAGTCAGAGGGAGATCCTAAGTTCTACGAGCTCATATCAAACACGACACTGAACTGTATTGAGCTCGCTTACCAGAATACTAATTTTATCGTACGGATATCTTATGCTCCTTTCATTTTGAAATAGACAACTTTTAGTCTCTTCATTTCTTTTATAAAAAGTGTCATTGTATTTTCAATGTAATTTTTAGTCACATGTGTTTCTATTTAAATAACCCAAGGGAAATAGTAGAGACTACATTTTTCATCGCAAAAGGACGTGGCAAGAAAATGGTAAGCATTGGTGATACGTCTCCAACGTATCTATAATTTTTTATTGTTTCATACTATTATAGTATGAATCTTGAATATTTTATATGCAATTATATATCATTTTTTGGGACTAACCTATTAACCTAGTGCCCAGTGCCAGTTACTGTTTTTTTGCTTATTTTTGGCTTTTCAGAAAATCAATATCAAATGGAGTCCAAACGGAGAAAAAACTTTGGATTAATTTTTTCTGGACCAGAAGAGACCCTAGAAGATTCGAGAGAAGACCGGACTAGCCACGAGGGAGCGACAAGCTCGGGAGGCGCACCCAGGGGGGTGGGCGCGCCCCCAGGCTTGTGGGCCCCTCGTAGCACATCTTGACCTAATTCCGCCGCTATAAATTCTCAAATATTCCCCGTATACCAGAGAGCAACCTCAAATAACTTTTCCACCGCCGCAAGCCTCTGTTCTTCCGCAATCCCATCTGGAGGCCTTTTCTGGTACTCTGTCGGACGGGGAATCGATCACGGAGAGCTTCTACATCAACCTTGCTGCCCTTCCGATGATGTGTGAGTAGTTTAACACAGACCTACGGGTCCATAGCTAGTAGCTAGATGGCTTCTTCTCTCTCTTTGATCTTCAATACAATGTTCTCCTCGACCTCCTTGGAGTTCTATTCGATGTAATCTTCTTTTGCGGTGTGTTTGTTGGGATCCGATGAATTGTGAGTTTATGATCAGATTATTCATGAGAAATATTTGAGTCTTTTCTGAACTTATTTATGCATGATTGTTATATCTTTGTATTTCTCTCCGATCTATCCGCTTGGTTTGGCCAACTAGATTGATTTATCTTGCAATGAGAGAGGTGCTTTGTGATGTGTTCAATCTTGCGGTGCTGCA
Organism: Elymus sibiricus; assembly: GCA_039707655.1. NCBI lineage: Eukaryota > Viridiplantae > Streptophyta > Magnoliopsida > Poales > Poaceae > Elymus > Elymus sibiricus. The sequence goes on from CM077664.1 coordinate 23,592,205, forward strand.
TCCCAGTGACAAATTAGGGGACATGACACGTATTTGTATTGTTGCCATTAAGGATAAAACGATGGGGTTTATTCATATTGCTTGAGTTTACTTTGTCTACATCATGTCATCTTGCTTAATGCGTTACTCTGTTTTCATTAACTTAATATCCTAGATGCATGCTGGATAGCGGTCGATGGGTGGAGTAATAGTAGTAGATGCAGGCAGGACTCGGTCTACTTGTCTCGGACGTGATGCCTATATACATGGTCATTGCCATGAATCCGTCATAACTATGCGCTTTTTTATCAATTGCACAACAGTAATTTGTTTACCCATCGTATGCTATGCGTTCGACAGAGAAGCCTCTAGTGAAAACTATGGCCCCCGTGTCATTTATCTATCATATATAAAATCAAAAAAATACCTTGCTGCAATTTTATTTCCTTTATTTTATTTTGCAATTTACTTATCTATCTATCAATATCAGAATTAATCCATGCAAGTAACCGTCAAGGGGATTGACAACCCTCTTGTTCGCGTTGGGTGCAAGTATTTGCTTTTGTGTGTGTAGGTGCTGCTAACGAGATTCTGTGTGGTTCTCCTACTGGATTGATAATCTTGGTTTTTTACTGAGGGGAATACTTATCTCTACTGTACTGCATCATCCTCTCCTCTTCGAGGAAATTCCACCGCAGTTCACAAGTAGCAATTGGTGAAGTTAGAGCAAGGTTAATAATATAGCCAACAACAAGCTATATAAGATTGCCATGTCATCAAGAGGTAGCAGTATCATTCACTTATACAATAGGGTTGGCTATAAGGTTGGCTATTACATTAGTACATTTTTGTACCTTCTCTCTTTCTCTTTCATTACTTTATTGTTTTTGCATAGAAATACGTATATCACTAGGCTCTTGCATGAGAGCCTACTCCTCTTACTTTTTCATATCTCTCTCTTCCACATAGGTAAAAGTGCCATATAAGCGTGCTTATAGCCTGCTATTGTACTTGCTCTTAGAGCAAGTATAATAGGTCATAATCAACATGCCATAAGCGGTACCATGTCAGCAAATTCCTAGCTGGAGGAGAGAGAATGAAGGAAAAAGAAGGGAGCGGGCGCTCCAGCAATCGCCCGGCTATAGCAGTCCACACGAAAGAAAATTGATGCATGCATCCCTTGTAAAGTGATAAAGGCTGGCGCTGCTCTCTCCTTCCAATCCAATTTGTTTGCCTCCTTCCCCATGCATGCAAACATTAAGTACTACAGTTAGCTTACAGCCAGCCTTATTATATGAGACTTTTTTTATGCAGGCTATAGATGACATGGCATGAGTATATAGCCGATAGCCGGTCTTCTATTAACCATGCTCTTATAGCCGACAGCCGATAGCATCGGTAGGTGGTGGGAGTAAACCCACGTCCAAGTCGGTAACAACCCCACGATCCAAAAGAATCGGAAACGGCTAAGTAATTAACGCGTTCGTTAATTATTAATTAATGACTCATTAATTTTTCGCGAGAAGCAAAAATATAGACAACATGCATAGCTTTGTCCTCGGCTCGGCTCATTCCCGAAACCCGACGCAGCGAGGCGTGGCATGGCGAGGCGAGCGAGGAGGAGGAGCATGCGTATAGGTCTCCTCTTCTCATGCTCATACAAGTGCTAGAAGAGCTCATCTTATAAGGTGGTCCAACTCCCACTCAACTAGCAATGTGCGACTAAGCATTAGTCCCACTCACACCACACACAACCATGCATGAATGGGCCATAAGAATTTCAGATTTTAATTGGGCTTTGGGCCAAAAGCCTACCAGCAAATTCCAACAATCCCCCACAAAGTCTCATTGGCACATCTCATCATTTAGTTCCAAAACATTGTTTATATACCGGTGCTTAGTGGAGACTGTTAAGTTAAACTTCTACTTAGAACTTTATGCTACACTAGATCAAAACTTGAATAGTGGACTATGCCTTGAACTACAAGTTTTCTGCGGGACTAGTTTCACACAAATCCTTGACCGATACTGGGCTGCTGCATGGCTTCCCCACGGGTGGAGCATATACGCCATACTCCAGGGCCTTTCATGAATTTATTACAAAACACCCAATTCTCACAGACCGCGACGTTTAACAGTCAAATTCATAAATGTGCTCTCCTCAGGAGATGTTCTGCAGGACAACATCTCTGCTTACACAAATAAGTCACTTGGAACACATTAAGATAAATATCAACCTGCCATGCAGACCAGTAGAGTATTGCATCTTCACGGAGTGAGATAATTAATATAGGGATACTCTCCTCCCAGCTGACCAACAGCTTGTCTCCCACTTCTACTTCACGGGATTTTCGATCACATAGTGTGGGTTACCACTGTGGACAACTCATACGGTGGGTCTCAAACCCATCTCCATCGATGCATTATCTATCACATTACGTGATAAACCCTTTGTGAAGGGATCTGCCAAGTTTTTAGAAGTTTGGATATAATCCAATGCAATATCTCCGAAGTTCTTCAATTTTCTGACAGATTTCTATCTCCTCTTCACATGCCTTGAGGACTTCATATTATCCTTGGAACTGTTTATCTTGATTATCACAATTCATCAGGATAGCGGGTATTGGTTTTTAAACCACAGGTAAATCCATCAAGAGCTGACGAAGCCAATCTGCTTCAACAGTGGCGGTGTCTAATGCTGTGAGTTATGCTTCCATAGTTGACCTTTTTAAGATGGTCGGCTTGCAAGACTTCCAGGAAACAGCGCCACCATCAAGTGTAAAAACATAACCACTCGTGGCCTTAATCTCGTCATCATCAGATATCCAGTTTGAGTCACTATAATCCTCCAGTACCCTCGGGTGCCCGGTGTATTGAATCCCATAGCTCGCAGTGTGTAACACCCCCAGCGTCATGCTACAGTGAACTCACACAAATGATGCCAAGTCGTCATCATTATATCCTAAGAAATGCAATTAAGAACACCCCCAGTGTCATGCTACAGTGAACTCACACAAATGATTCTAAGTCATCATCATTATATCTTAAGAAATGCAATTAAGAAATAATTCAACTTCAATTCAAAATTCAAAGTGCAAGTCAAATAATTAATTCTTCAAATAGAAAAATAAAAATGTTCATAATATTACAAAAATTCCCAAAGCAATTATAAAAATAAAATCAACATTTAATGAATTCCAAATTTGACCCTATCAGCCAAAACAGTACCCAAAACAGCCTTATTAAATCCATTTTCATTCTGAAAAATACAAGTGAATTCAAATCACTCCCAAACTTTTTGTGACAGTGCCAGACATTACCCAGTATTTTTTTTGGCAAGTTTCACATTTTTCTAAGCTCATTTGCTGTCGAAAGAAAATGCAAAACAGAAAAGAAATAAACAGACAGAAAAGATGAAAAGAAAAAGGCCTAAAGACTACTGTGCAAATGGGCCTAAGTCAAACAGTGCCCACGGCCCAGCCCATCCTTCTCTTTCTTCCTCCTCCCGCTCTCTCTCCCCTGCGTGCACGCGCCCGCGGCTGCCGATTCTCACGCGTCGGTCATCCCCGTCGCCGTCGCCACCGCGGAGTGGATAAGAGCGACGCCTGCAGCTCTCTGGCGAACCCTAGCCACTTCCCCCCTCCTCTCTCTCGCTCTCCCGCCCGCGCGCAAGCTTGCCCGAGCGCTGCCGTCGCCGCGCAACATCACCACCGTGGCCACCGGCCTCCCCGCACGGCCTGCTGGTGTCCGGGAGGTTTGCCGTGGACTGCTGCTTCTTCCTCGGCATCGCAGAACCTCGCCACCGTCGATCTCCTCCCCTTCTGCTACTAAGCCGACACCGGACCACCGTGCGTCCACCCGGTGAGCATCCGCTCCTCCTCCCTCTCTTTCTGCCACACGTACACGCCGTAGCTAGCCGCAGCGCCGCTTTCGCCATTGCCGGAGCTCGTCTCCGCTAGCGAGCTCGCAACCGTCGTTGTCGCTGCTGCCATGCCCCGCTGAGCCCACGGGCGTGCTCAGGGGACCTCACTGGTGCCGCGCGCGCCGCTAGATAGCTCTCCCGAGCCCCATAGCCGAGCGCCCGCTCGAGCCCGTACTCCGGCCGCAGCGTTCGTGCTCGCCGCCGTTGATTTAGACCTCCCCTGGACCAACCACCGCCACCAGATGATGCGGGCCACTTCCAGCTTTCGAACGCGTCGTTCCGCGCTTCGATCCGTGGCCGGACGCGCGTTTCCGAGCTCGCTGGAGTTCGCCGCCGCGCGATTTGGTCGCCTGAGCAACTCCGGCGCCAGCGTCCAACGTGGCGCCTACGTGGCACGTCTTGAGCCACTGACTGCTGGGTCCCACGGGCCCCGTCAACGCGCTGACGTGGCAGCTACTGTCACTGACATGCGGGTCCCACCCGCCTAATTACCGTATTAGATTAATCTAATTAATCGGTTAACTAATCTGACACTGACAGAAGGCCCCACTAGCTAATTAATCTAATTAGTTAAAATTAATCTCTGTTTAATTAGCTAAGTCACTGACATGCGGGACCCACTGGTTAGGTTTGACCTGGACCAGCTGGGTTTGACCGCTGATGTAATGCTGACGTCATGCTGACGTCACATGTCACTGTTTTGGATAATTCGGAATTTATTAAGTAAAACAATTCCAGAAATTCAATAAAACTTTGAAAAATCATATAAAATAAACCGTAACTCGGATGAAAATAATTTATATATGAAAAATGATCAGAAGAATCCAACGAATCCGAATATGTCATCTGAATGCATGTTAGAACCCTCTAAGTAGATGAACATGGAACTTTTTGCCCGTTTCCATTAGATGAATAGTGCTTGACCTCAGATAAATAATTCCAAATAAATTCCTAAAACGTCTAAAATATTCAGAGATGCAGTATATCACCCCTGCATATCATTTAGGCATGTCGTGCATAGTGATTGCATTTGTATGCTTGTATTTATCTGTTTCTTCCCTCCTCTTCTTCTCCGATAGACTCCGAGACCGCTGACGAACCGGGAGTCGACTACACCGTCGAAGATTCCTTTTCGCCTACAGAGCAACCAGGGAAGCAACCCCCCTTGACGCATGCCTATATCACCTATTCTTTCTTCCTCCTGCTTGCATTAGAATTTGCTACTGCTTGTGATTGATCCTATTCTGATGCATAGCCTGTTTTTGTAAGCTGCCTGATATCCTAAATGCTTAGTATAGGTTGATTGGAAAAGCATCTGTGGCCCCTCTTCCTTGTCCTAGTTGCCCCGCTCATTTACCAGTGCCCCAATCGAGGTGATCGACGGGCTGAGACCAGCACATCACCACACACCCCCCTAAGTGTAGGGTAACGCAGCAGAAAACAAAAATTTTCCGACCTACGTACCAGCCCAGGATCACTATGGAGACTGCATACAAGGTTTGATCTTTTTCGTTACCGACTCGTAGCGCAGCGGAAGTAGAGTCGATGACGATCGGCGGTGCAGATCCCCGCAGCTAGGATTTACAACCTCCCAACCGCGAGGATGTACTCCCTCATCTGCCCCTCGGACAGCCCTCCGGGAGGCCGTCGGATAGTCCCTCGGACGGTGTCGCGGACAGCCCTTCGGGAGGACCCTTGAAACCAGGACGGTCACTCGGACAGCCCTTCGGGAGGACCCTCGAAACTCGGACGGTCACTCGGACAGCCCTTCAGGAGGCACTCTCAAACTAAGACCAAAACTATGATCTCTCTACAGAGTTGCACACATATGGTGTCATCTATCCGGCAGGGCTTCGCCGTCCAGAACTAGTTCCCACCGGAACCCAGACAGCCTTTCGACTCTACGAAACTATTTCGCTGGGAGGGAGAGAGAAGCCAGACAAGTCAAATGGCATGTGTATGAGAGCAAGGATGAGGTTTGGAGAGCACCCCTCCACTTCTATTTATAGGAAAGCCAAGGGGTAAAGTTGCCATTCCAAAAACCCAAAAATGCCCATGAAGGAACACTTCCACAAGGGCATATTAGGGAAGTAATGGAGCAAGTGGGGCTCCATGGAGAAGCCCACATGTGGCCAGCCAACCTCTCATGGGGGGGGGCCCCAATGGGGGTTTCTTAGCCCCCAAGTCCTTCTAGAAACCTTTTGGGAAATATCCCAAAATGTGACTTTCCAAAAAAATATCCAAAAAGCACTTTCACTATTCACGAAAGACATTTTTCTGCGTCCGTTAAAACCCAAATTATTTTTGTGTGCCAAGAACAATTCCAGTACCCACTAAAACAATTATGAACGCATTCCGAAACAATTCCGGAACAATGTTTTTCTTCAGCGAAAAGCTACCATTGCGGTTCCGGCTGCTCCGGAACATTTCCGGTTTTCTCTTCGGAAAAATTCCAGAAGTTACCAGAACAATTCTGGCACCCTCCAAGAATTTCCAGGCATGTGCCGGAACCAATATGACTTAATGGAATACCCTGAAACAACTTTTTAGTTTCATCGAAACTATTCCGGTGTTCTCTCCGGAACGTTTCCGTTTCGTCCGAAACTTTTTCGTTGATTTTCTCTCAGACTCCCCGTCTAGTATTCAGCAGATAGATGACCCTTAAGCGTGTGACCCTATAGGTTCGGTGAAGTATAGACATGACCGGAACTCTTTCCGATCAATGATCAACATCGGAGCCGTGGACACCCATATTGACCCCTATACCCACACGAATGAATATTCGAGTGAACCTCCAGTTGCCGTGTGCTATTCCTGTTGCTTCGCGATATGTTACAAATACCCGAGGTGAGAAACATCGGCATCCCCGTGGATCAACACTTGTCCACAATGCCAGTTACCTCGTTACCGGTTTTGTTCTCTTTTCTCGTTTCCGTTTTCCGGCATCCTAGTGATCAAATCACAATGTGTCTGGCCAGACGATGGTGGATACCGTAACACCGAGAGGGCCCAGAGATATCTCTCCATCGTCAGAGGAGAAAATCCCAATCTTGAGCTATCAAGTTACTTAACATACCTTTCCATGAACCCGTAAGCCGCCGTAATAGCCACCCATTTACGGATGACGTTTAACAAACCCCAAAGTTCATGAAGCAAGCATGAAGAAACTCGACACTCTCATGGTCTAAGGAATTATGCAAACATTAACTTCTCTGTGTTATTAACCATTAACTTGTGACGAATGAATCTCATAGCATAACATCAATCGGGTCGATTCAACACAAGTGTTCTACTAACATTGTGCCCTCAAAATTGCCAGCATAGACATGCCCATGATCAGGAAAACAGGATCATCATGCAATACTTGAGCTAGTCTTAGAGGCCAGACTAGGAATACATTTTACCGTTTATTATTCCACACGTACATATGAGTCTTCCTCCGAGCCTCGTGGTTATTGTAGACTCGAGAACCATAGCAGTTATAGCATGGAACATAAACATAATTATAAACATGGAGATAAATAATAATATTTATTATTGCCTCTAGGGCATATCTCCTACAGACTCCCACTTGCACTAGAGTCAATAATCTAGTCAATGCTGATGCACTTTACTCCTGTGGCATACCGGTGTAAAAATGCTTCGTTTGTGGTATAGCCTGATGTCCAACGGATCTGACAACTTCAGCTCCGTGTATATCTTTGCATATCCTCGCATTTTCACGCTTTCACAAAATTCATATTTTGTGTGGACTTGGCTTCATATATATGTGAATCACTGGTCAAACCTTGATTCCTCAGACTGAGCTATGGAGCAACTATCTTTAATAGTGTTCCATTGACCGAAACCATCTTGGAATCAAACTAAGTTCATGAACGAACTGTACGATTCAACATCTTCTATGTCACTTCGAAAGCGGCAACATACTTAGCCTTTGTTATAGAATTGGCTATAGTAACCTGTTTGGAAACGATTTCCAAACACGGTGCCACCATATTGTGTAATACACAAAACCCTTAACTTAAATCGAAAATCGCATGGAGCATTGATGAAGACTGTATCGATGTAATTACTTACAATGAGCACTTCATAATCTCTGTCTGCGAGAAAACATGTCATCAGTGCTACTATAGTACTCAATGACATTTTTCACTGTTGTCCCATGATCAGTACTTTGATCACTTTGGTATCTATACTCGCAACTCCTTGGGAGTACTGGACATATCTGGTTTGTTTTACATACCATGGAATACATGATTAATCCAAACACGAGAGTGTGTGGAATCTCCATCATGTATTTTGCTCATCAGTGTTTTGGGACACCGAGTCTTGCAAAAACCCTTTCCATGTGACTTCGGCAAGAATCACTCCTTGGCGTTTTAATGCTAAAATGTTTTAGCATGTTGTCAATATGTATTTTTGGCTTTAGCCTATTAGGCAATCCTATCTCGTAGATAAATATGCCTAAAGTCAAGGCTATTTAGCCCAAGCACTTCATTGAAAACTATTTTCAAGGAAGTCCTAATTCATGTCAAGAAATTTATTTCCAATCAACAATGTGTCAAGCACACAAGGTTTTAAAGAAATATTATTATGCTCCCACTTACTTTCTTGTCACTACAAGCATCTTCGTTATCCATTGATGAAAACAAACTCTTTTGACTTATTTCATCAAAAACGAAGATTCCAACTCCATTTTGCTCTCTTCTGTCCATTGCTGGAACTCTGAAGTTTGCATACTTACTAGCATCCTCTGGGCTGACAAAATACCTTGGACTGTATCACATGTAAGTCCTAGGTTGTATTTCCATTGCATGGAAATCTTTTTGGCATCCATGTATCATATCTCAAGATTGAAATATGTATTAATTGCTAGTTTAACCCGATCTGACTTTAAGCATCGCTACGGTGAGACAATCTCATCTTAGTCAACTCCTTGAACTTGTTATTGCAACAAGTCGATCTTTATGGATAAAACATTTTATCCACATCAGTTTATAGCTCCATTAATGTTCGTTAGACTCTAAGTCTTCCGAAGGGTTTTATCAAGATATAATCTTGAATCATTTATGGAAACTATCTCAGATTATATTGGCATTTAGCCAATTCCGGAGTCAGGGCCCATCAACGCTTCCTTGTGTATCGTAGGTATACTGTTGTCTAACAACAATATCTCGCTTGCGCACCTGAGAGGTTTGCATGAGTTTTGCCTACGTGGTTCAGTTGCAAGTTCGACCGAAGTCCATACATCTCATGTAGAGGCTTCCGTATCAGTCGCAGTAGGAAACTTTGGAATTACTTCCAAGGTTTCTTTCCTTTGATCTGATGACGAAGATACTGTTATCTTGTCGAGTTGAACTATTCTCCCACTCACCTTTTCCAAGAACTATTCTCTTTAAAAGCATACCGTTCTTGGTGGCAAACTTTTTGCCTCGGTATAGTGGTGGAGGAATTCCCAATTACTTGGGATAACCTACAAAATAGTATTTTTCTGATTTGGAATAGGTTTGTAAATATTTTACACAAGCCCCATATTCCAAATGTTAAGAAAATACCAAGCATGGTTGGGTGTACCATACCATGGCGTCATTTCAACAGACCTGATGGTGCTCTTTTCAGTGTAAGAGCCACAGTCTCTAAAGCATTACTTTTAAAAGGGATAATGGCAATTGATTTATGTCATCTTTGATCTTACCATGTCACAAATGGTTTGAATACATCTTCACGGACGTACCACTCACAGTGGAATTCCGGGAGGTGTAAGTTATGAAACTCTTTTCACAACTCATCAGACATTCGCTAAACTTGTAACTCAAATATTCCTTTCGGCAATCTAGTTTGCAGAAACATATTTTTCTTGTTACAATAATTTCTACTTCATTTTTGAAAACCTTTCGAATGATTTCAAAAGATCCAGACTTACGTCTCATCAAGTAAATATCCATATATCAACTTGAGTCATTTCTGAAGATAGACAAATCCACTGCTGGCAACAACATTTATCGGACTACATACATCAAAATGTATGATTACCAATAAGTTCGTTGCTCGTTCCTTATGGCCTGTGAACGGTATTTCAGTCACTTCATTTTTCGGAGGAAAGTTGCAAGTGTCAGATGATTCACAATCAAACGACTTCAAAATCCATCATTATAGAATTTCTCCATGCGGGTTTCTCCAATGTGACCAAATGCAGTGCCACACATGTGTGGTATTCTCTTAGTCTTGCGACATTTAGCATCAGTGTTATGGATGTATCATATTACCATCAATATTCATAACATACATCCCATCCACGATGGAAGCATGGCCCTTATGTTATACATAATGCTGAACAACAATTGTTCTTTCATGAACAACACTCTTGCAACAAATATTATGCAAAATGGGCTAGAGTGTATAAAACTCTAAAATGATTTATGAAAGTAAATACAGAGGTAATGTATTATTATCAATATTCATAACATACATCTCATTCATAATGAAAGTATGGCCCTTAAGTTATTCATAACACCGAACATCAAAAGTTCTCTTATGAACAACCTCCTTGCAAGATACCTTATGCAATGGGCTAGAGTGTGTAAAACTCTAAATGAATTATGAAAATAAATACATGGGTAATACACCGATGGAATGTATAGTAACTTTTACTATGTTCCCAACATGTATTTTAAACCTCATTACCGGCTAGTCTTTTAGGCCGTAGTAGTTCTTGCATCGAATTGCAACGGAAAGCAATCGAGCGGGTATCTCTGTGATTAACTCACAATACCCAAGAATCAGTGATTAACATGTTTAATCATAATTCCCAAGAACTATTTCCTTGACCAGCCTTCTATACATCAATAGCTTGTATGACTTTCATACATGAGCTGGATATTCCAGTCTTCTCTCTTTTTGCCTTTATACTTCTAACAGTTTAACTTTCAGTATTTCTTCCACTCTCAGAAGAAGCATCCAACTTAAGAGTGGCGTTAGCCCCGGACTTCCTAGGCGTGTAAGTCACACTAACACCCTTTGGACATTTCCTATAAGTTGTTGTTTTATTCACCTTCATCATATGACAGGCGTTCTACTGGATCCCTCTGTTATTAGTCAAATGCATAGTAAACACTTTTACTAATAGTTCGCAAAACAAACATTGCTTTGGATATCACATATCTTTTAGCCTTTGTTTGTGTCTGAAAAAGATTTTCAGTTCCATGAATATCACATAGCTATCCCAAACTTTTGAAGTTCGGGTCTCATGGAAGCAAACATATTGCACTTGACCGCAACGGAATTCTAGCTTTTGGATCGAAGGACGAGAGTCACATTTATCCATAACATTAGCGGGAGAATACCAAAAGCATGCGATAGGACAAAGTCCTTCTCGGCACTTTTGAGGACAATCCTCACATTACGTTACCAACCGTAAAGTTTTAACCAGATATTTAACAGCTATTCAATTTTAATAGGGAAGGTGGAAACGCGAGCCATTATTCTACAACTATTATGCAAATTTCACTTAGACAAAGTTCATAATTAATTGCACAGAGAATTAAACAAGTTAATTCTACAGTGCGCTCCCACTCAAATCAATATCTCTCATAATTGATTGTGAGTGATACAAGACCCGCATTTCAATTCAACGCCATTGCTGTGGACATCACTGATGACGAGAATTTTAATCGGTAGGCCAACTTGCCAATCACATCTCTATGTGATTCTTGTTCATCTTTCGATGGGCGTGTTCCGAGCTCAGGACGATCAAGCCAGAACGTCAAGACAACCAAGTGATCTCGCTGCGAGGTCTGACCTCACCCGCCTCACACTTCCCTAATCGTTTGTACTCATGTGGACATGACGCACTCCGAGAAGTTTGGTGCCGTGACGGTGCTACACTTGGGAGAACACTAACTACTTGATATTTTTGTGAGATATCACCCTAATAAAAGAGACTACCACGCAATCAAGAAGGGTGCATCATAAGGGATAAACATCTCAAGCAATTCATAATAGCATGATATGGTATAGCCCTTTCTGACGGAGAAGTCTTGTATTTGTTCGTCTTCGGCATTCGCGTCGGTGTTCACCTTGGCGAAGATTGCCACCACCTTGTCGATGCACCAGATAATATTGCTATCTCTATAGCTAATAAAATAAGTGCATTACAAAAGGTTGACACGCAGGTCATTAAAGTGACAATCATATGGCTCCAGCCATCATGCCGAATCATGACACGCAGGTCATGTTAATTTACATCATATAGACATCTCATACATAATCAAATTAATATGAGCACTGCTATACCACATCATATGCACATGCAAACCATCCTGCAAAACCAAGTTAGATGCCTCTAATCGGTTTATGCATAATTCCATTTTACGTGGCTTCTAAGGTTTTGACTTAAACCACAGCTACCAACGTTTTATCATCAAGTCTGATTATTCAAGTCGCTAGATTAACTTTACGGGGTGTATGAAACATGAGATAATAAACATGAGATAATAAAATCTCGAGCCCCATACTGAATTTCGTCATACGCATGACCCCCGTGCAGATCATATCTGCATTGCCCTTTCGTCTGCGAAATTTCATCTTTCTTTTTAACTATGGTGGAATTCAAAGAACTGTTAGCACTTCGTTGATCAATCAGGATCGCGGATTGCCAGAACTTTGAAACTCCACCATGCTGTTATCAAGATCAGAAATATGCAAATTCCAGGGAAGCAACAAGAACATCGGGTAACAGATTTCATCTGCTACCCACACAAATAATTATCAGCAGTAGAACTCATCTACTACAAATTATATTGTGCAATACCCATACATCTCTATGTATTCTAGATCGTAACCTGCATCTACGCATAGCACGGCTCATGATGCCACTGTAGGGTAACGCAGCAAAAAACAAATTTTTTTTGACCTACGTACCAGCCCAGGATCACTATGGAGACTGCATACAAGGTTTGATCTTTTTCGTTACCGACTCGTAGCGCAGCGGAAGTAGAGTCGATGACGATCGGCGGTGCAGATCCCCGCAGCTAGGAGTTACAGCCTCCCAACCGCGAGGATGTACTCCCTCATCTGCCCCTCGGACAGCCCTCCGGGAGGCGGTCGGATAGTCCCTCGGACGGTGTCGCGGACATCCCTTCGGGAGGACCCTCGACACCCGGACGGTCACTCGGACAGCCCTTCGGGAGGACCCTCGAAACTCGGACGGTCACTCGGACAGCCCTTCAGGAGGCACTCTCAAACTAAGACCAAAACTATGATCTCTCTACAGAGTTGCACACATACGGTGTCATCTATCCGGCAGGGCTTCGCCGTCCAGAACTAGTTCCCACCGGAACCCAGACAGCCTTTCGGCTCTACGAAACTATTTCGCTGGGAGGGAGAGAGAAGCCAGACAAGTCAAATGGCATGTGTATGAGAGCAAGGATGAGGTTTGGAGAGCACCCCTCCACCTCTATTTATAGGAAAGCCAAGGGGTAAAGTTGCCATTCCAAAAACCCAAAAATGCCCATGAAGGAACACTTCCACAAGGGCATATTAGGGAAGTAATGGAGCAAGTGGGGCTCCATGGAGGAGCCCACATGTGGCCGGCCAACCTCTCATGGGGGGGCCCCCAAGGGGGGTTTCTTAGCCCCCAAGTCCTTCTAGAAGCCTTTTGGAAAATATCCCAAAAGGTGACTTTCCAAAAAAATATCCAAAAAGCACTTTCACTATTCACGAAGACATTTTTCTGCGTCCGTTAAAACCCAAATTATTTCTGTGTGCCAAGAACAATTCCAGTACCCACTAAAAGAATTATGAACACATTCCGAAACAATTCCGGAACAATGTTTTTCTTCAGCGAAAAGCTACCATTGCGGTTCCGGCTGCTCCGGAACATTTCCGGTTTTCCAGAAGTTACCAGAACAATTCTGGCACCCTCCAAGAATTTCCAGGCATGTGCCGGAACCAATATGACTTAATGGAATACCCTGAAACAACTTTTCAGTTTCACCGAAACTATTCCGGTGTTCTCTCCGGAACGTTTCCGTTTCGTCCGAAACTTTTCCGGTGATTTTCTCTCAGACTCCCCGTCTAGTATTCAGCAGATAGATGACCCTTAAGCATGTGACCCTATAGGTTCGGTGAAGTATAGACATGACCGGAACTCTTTCCGATCAATGAATAACATCGGAGCTGTGGACACCCATATTGACCCCTATACCCACACGAATGAATATTCGAGTGAACCTCCAGTTGTCGTGTGCTCTTCCTGTTGCTTCGCGATATGTTACAAATACCCGAGGTGAGAAACAACGGCATCCCCGTGGATCAACACTTGTCCACAATGCCAGTTACCTCGTTACCGGTTTTGTTCTCTTTTCTCGTTTCCGTGTTCCGGCATCCCAGTGATCAAATCACAATGTGTCTGGCCAGACGATGGTGGATACCGTAACACCGAGAGGGCCCAGAGATATCTCTCCATCGTCAGAGGAGCAAATCCCAATCTTGAGCTATCAAGTTACTTAACATACATTTCCATGAACCCGTAAGCCGCCGTAATAGCCACCCATTTACGGATGACGTTTAACAAACCCCAAAGTTCATGAAGCAAGCATGAAGAAACTCGACACTCTCATGGTCTAAGGAATTATGCAAACATTAACTTCTCTGTGTTATTAACCATTAACTTGTGATGAATGAATCTCATAGCATAACATCAATCGGGTCGATTCAACACAAGTGTTCTACTAACATTGTGCCCTCAAAATTGCCAGCATAGACATGCCCATGATCAGGAAAACAGGATCATCATGCAATACTTGAGCTAGTCTTAGAGGCCGGACTAGGAATACATTTTACCGTTTATTATTCCACACGTACATATGAGTCTTCCTCCGAGCCTCGTGGTTATTGTAGACTCGAGAACCACAGCAGTTATAGCATGGAACATAAACATAATTATAAACATGGAGATAAATAATAAAATTTATGATTGCCTCTAGGGCATATCTCCTACACTAAGTTGCTCGACTCTGCAGAGCTAATATCGAGTGCCGAGGGTGATACCTCTTATATCACTCCTGATGCTGCCTCTGTGGTATAGCTAGTTGGTTGTGGGCTACGAGGGTGATTCCTCTTCCACCATCTCCGACGAAGCTTCTGTCGAGCAACCCCGCAAGTGTGAATACCATCGAGGGTGATTCCTCCGGGTTCACCTTGACGGATACGTCGAGAGGGAAATCCAAAGAGGGTGATTCCTCGGATTCCATCTTGATGTTATGGACACACGGTTACCTTGGCCTTATTACAGATACTTGATAAAGACGGGTCGACCCTGAGGGGTACCCGCGAGAGGTGTGAAGTCGGGTTGACTATGAGGGTACACGCGAGATAATTACGTGGCACGGCCGGGAATTCTAAGCCCTTGCCGTAAGTCCACGAGACGGGGCGACGGGGCCACATGTTCGTGGATCTCTGCTCGTTTCCGCGAGCTCCCAATACACTTAACGGATTTGGGTATTTGACTGAGTTGGCCACTGGCCTATACGCACTACCACCATGCGGGATAATGGTTTAATGGGGCCCTCTGTGCCGTATGTATCAGCCGAAAGCTCTGCCAGACGTCCAGTTCAGCATTGTGGCACGGTCGGATCGTGCCATGTAGTACAGGGGTGGCGCTGGTAGTATCCACCCTGCTCACAACGACCCGGAGTGCAAAGGGCGATGGGCCCAAGAACCCTGAGCACTTAGGATGTAGACCGGCGGGGACCTCTCTGCTGAGCTCTAGGTAGGGTTGCGGTGTGTCGATCAGCCGAGGCCGGGCATGACCCAGGAAAGTGTGTCTGGCCAGAGTTAATCGAGCGTGTTGGGTAACATTAATGCACCCCTGCAAGGAAGATATATCTATTCGAATAGCCGTGTCCACGGTGACAGGACGCTCAGTAAAGTATCCCGATCTACTACTTGAACTGGTTACATGTTAATTAATTGTAAGCTCCGGGACCGCTTTCTCGCAGGGAGTCGAGGAAGGATCTCTAGGCTTTGTCACAACATGCTTGTTACTTTAATTATGTGCTAATCTACACTCTTCTAATCATTGTTCAGGAAATCGGTAACTGGTAGCTGCTCGGTCGGCTTGGGAGTAGTGATTAATCGGTGAATCGGCCTATTAACTGGATTAATCGGTAGATTAAATAGGAATTGCTAACATATATCTAGTTTTTTTTATGTATTATACCATACTCTCAAGCTCTCAGCTATGTAATATACAAAAAATATGCTATTGTTTGGTCAAACTCTAGCTATTGAGGAGCGAGATGGGGATGGGAGGGGTTACGGGGCAAAATTTTGGGCTTTGTTTGCCCAAAAGTTAATGGGTCATCAGCGATTAATCGGCCTAACAACTGATTAATGGGTCTAATAGGCCAATTAATCGGTCTAACAAGTCAATTAATCGGCCTGACAAGTTAATACGATGAATAGGTGCTATTCAATTCGGTCACCCTATGAGTAGCGATTAACTGGCCCGTAAACTGATTAATCGGACAAATTCTTGAACAGTGATTCTAATGCTGCAAGACGCTGAAGATGCTAGTCTTCGATAGGCTAGGCCTTCCCCTCTATTCTGGCATTTCTGCAGTTTAGTCCACAGATACAGCCTTTCTTCAATACCAATGCATAAGTAGAATAGCTCTGATGTAAGTCTTGCGAGTACTTTGGATGAGTACTCACGGTTGCTTTGCTTCCCTTTTTCCCCCATACCCGATTGCTGCGACCAGATGACGGAGCCTCGGAGCCAGCTGCTACCACCGACGACTACTACTACCCCTCTGGAGGAGCTTACTACTATGTGGAGACCGTCGACGACCAGGAGTAGATAGGAGGCTCCCAGGCAGGAGGCCTGCGCCTTTTCGATCTGTATCGTTGTTTTGCCCCGCCTTCTTAAGGCTTATTCTGTTTATCTTTTATATCTGTACTCAGATATCTGATGCTTTCGCTGATGCTTGTATGCGCAAGCTTATGTATTCGAGCCCTCGAGGCCCCTGGCTTGTAATATTAAGCTTGTATTATTTTATTTTGTGTAGAGTTGTGTTATGATATCTTCAAGTGAGTCCCTAGGCTTGATCGTGTGCATTTGCGTGTATGATTAGCGCACGATTAAGTCGGGGGGCGTCACAAGTTGGTATCAGAGCCGACTGCCTGTAGGAAGCCCCTTTCCAACTCCTTGGCCGAAGTTGAGTCTAGTCCTTGAAAAATGATTTTACTAACGTGGCTGTGTGGGTTACGGGCCCACGTTGCCAATGGGTGGTATTAGGATCTTTTATTCCTCTTCTTTACTCTGGGACTCTGAATCCTCTTCTTTTCGTGTTAAAGATTTTACTAACTCTGACATTAGGTTCTCGTGATCACATTCACCCGGAGAGCTGGATTGACTACAATTATTCCTTTTCCTTGGTCTATTTAATCTGATCATCACATTTTCCTTTCCATTGGTCCGTTTAACTTTTCTTGTAATCTAAATTTTATCTGAGCAGTGATAATTTCCTGCTTAAGTCAATACCCCAAAGAAAACCTCGTCACTATTGTTGATGACATTCCGGTAGCCACCGGTGGACGAGAACCTTGCCCATTGGTCCGCCTCGTTTTAACGAGCAGGAAAATGGTTTTCTTCGTTCCCCGCCCTTGGTACCGACGTTGTTGCCGACTTAGCTGACAGACTTTCCTCTGACACATCTTGTTGTCGTGACCGCGCAAGATGTCACCGCCCTCCCTACTCTTAATCCACACTCACTGCAAATCCACAGGATCGAAACCTGACTCTCCTGTACATCCTTGATCCCGAAGATTCCCCTTGCTCCACCTCTTAAATCTCGGCACGAGATTTCTTGTAGTGGGGGAGATTTGTAACACCCCCAGTGTCATGCTATAGTGAACTCACACAAATGATGCCAAGCCATCATCATTATATCCGAAGAAATGCAATTAAGAACACTCCCAGTGTCATGCTACAGTAAACTCACACAAATGATGCCAAGTCATCATCATTATATCCTAAGAAATGCAATTAAGAAATAATTCAACTTCAATTCAAAATTCAAAGTGCAAGTCAAATAATTAATTCTTCAAATAGCAAAAAAAAAATGTTCATAATATTACAAAAATTCCCAAAGCAATTATAAAAATAAAATAAACATTTAATGAATTCTAAATTTGACCCTAGCAGCCAAAACAGTACCCAAAACAGCCTTATTAAATCCATTTTCATTTTGAAAAATACAAGTGAATTCAAATCACTCCCAAACTTATGTTGCGCTCGCATTGTAACACTCCTAGACAGCCCACGCGTTTTCTGACCATTTACAACACAACCTATGTTGCGCTCATGTTGCAAAAACTCCATGGCTGTCCAAGTGTTTTCTTAGGGTTGCAACATGACCCACGTTGCGCCACGCTGCGCTCGCGTTGCAAATACTCCACGGTTGTCCAAACATTTTTTGACCGTTTGCAACATAACCCATGTTGCGCTCGCATTGCGACACTCCTAGACAGCCCACGCGTTTTTTGACCATTTACAACACGACCTGTGTTGCGCTCATGTTGCAAAAACTCCATGGTTGTCCAAGTGTTTTCTTAGGGTTGCATCATGACCCACGTTGCGCCACGTTGCGCTCGTGTTGCAAATACTCCACGGTTTTCCAAACATTTTTTTGACCGTTTGCAACATGACCCATGTTGCGGTCGGGGGTTTGTAACATGACCCTTGTTGCGCTCGCGTTTCAAACACTCTCGACCTGGTTGGTCCGCAACATAGCACGTGTTGCGCTCGTCTGTCTTGCACACAACCCACATTGCAAAGAGTGTGTGTGCATGTTGGGGGATTGTTGCTCGCCGCACAGTCAAAGGCTGACCAGGGGGTCGCAAAGGTGGTCAACGTGCGCTCGGTTATTAGCTAGTTGAGCACGAGAGTTTCCTAAAATTAAAAATAATCGCTGAGAACAACACGGTCTGTCGCAGCATGTCGCCAAGTATGTTAGCAGAAAAATGCACACAAGTTTGCAGTTTTTTTGTTTTGAAAGAAACATGCTTTGACAGCTAGTAATACTACCAATCTTGTCATTTTTTGCCTTTCCTTGCCTTGTTGATAGGGCTAGATTAACGAGCTGCTCAGCTCGTTCGGCTCGTTATCATTAAGCTCGTTATCGTTAAGCTCGATATCAATAAGCTCGTTAATATTAACGAACTAAAACCTCTGTTCAGCTCGGTTCGTTATGAGCTCGTTATGCTCGCGAGCGTTCACGAGTGCTCGTTAAGGTAATAAACAACATAGAAAAATCCCATGATCCCATTAAAAAATCACAATGGGATATATTACACAAAAGAATCCCCTGATCGCATCAAAAATTCACAATGGCATAAATTAAACAAGGAGCGTTAAGGTAATAAACAACACAGTACACATAAGAATCCCATGATCCCATCAAAAATTCACAATGGCATAAATTAAACAATTACATTCAAATAGTAACAAATAACAACACTAGTACGCAGCAGCAACAACACACAAGTCTGGTGCACAGTCTGGTGGCTGGTGCACCCTTGCATCATTTGAATTTTAAAAATAATAGCAACACGCTACAGCCAAAGTGCCAAACCCCAAACACAGAAGGTTTCCAATTTCCATCACAAATTCACAATAGCATAAATTAAGAAAAGGACGTTGAAGTCAAATGGTAGTAGGACTAGTACGCAGCAGCAACACAACTCGAGTCTGGTCCATCACAAATTTACAATAGCATAAAGTAGCAACACTAGTACGCAGCAGCAAGCACCAACAAGTCTGGTGCACCTTTCACCTTGCATAATTTAAACTTTTAAGATAGTAGCAACATGGTACAGCTAGAAGTAAAAGAACAGTCTTGGAGTAGCAACACGCTAAATCCAGTAGTAAAAGAACATTCCAGGAGCCCTTCCACCTTGCTGCCTATGCCTTCATGAACTTGCAGAGTTTTCCAACATGCAAATTTTGAAACAAAGAAAGTAAACTTTCAGGTTTCACTTACAGTAGTGTAGTAGACCTTAAATAGGAGAAGGTTTAATAGACAAAATGGGCATTGCACTATAAATAGTACAAGAGAAAGAAAAATAGAGTTGCAAAATAAAATCACAAGTCTCAACCAGTAGCCAAGCACCAACCTGCTAGTTGCTTTCCACCATAGATTCAGGAAATGGAATGAACTCAACATCATCATCAATGTCATCTTCCTACAAAGAGAAATGCAATTTCAGTTAGACAGTCCATTTAGAAATAGTATTTCAAAGCTTATAAGTAATGGACAACAAAGAGCAACTAATATTACCACTATGATTGTAGGCCTAATGTGGTTTTCTTTTGAGCCTTTGATGAAGCTAGAAGCACAAACAAGTGCCTCAACCGTGCTTGGGCGTAGAGAACTACGGTAGTCATCGAGAACTCTACCTCCTGTAGAGAATGTCGACTCTGATGACACACTAGTAGCTGGTATAGTCAAGAACCTCTTTGCCATTTTTGCCACAATAGGATATCTATGAGCATTCAACCTCCACCAGTCAAGTAATGTGAAATTTGGATCACTAATGGGATGAGTCTTGTCTTCAAGATAACTAGTCAATTCAGATTTGCATGGCTCCGAATTTGTCTCCTCGAGAAAGGATTGAAACCCACTCGACAATGTGGACATAGATGTAGATGCTTGCCTACTTGAAATTGAACTCTGCTCATTGGTGTTAGAAGACTCATTCTGACGATTTTCCATCTCATATGTGGCATACAGATCAAAGAACTCTGTTTTGATATCTTCCACCTCAATACTGCCCTTCTCTTTACCATACATTTTCTTAAAACAATAGTCCACAAGTTTCATCTTAAATCTAGGATCAAGAATGGTGGCAATCACCATAGCACTGTTCTTTACCTTTTTTTTATCTTTTCGATTTTTTTTTTCTGGCACAACAGTGCTATCCCAATATTTATCAAACTTATCAAGCATTGCTTCCCCCATCATTTTCAAATTGTCATCTCCGGACAAAGCATGCTCTACTATAGCAATCTTAACATTCATGATGTATGGATAAAAAATGTTGGTAGTGGGGTAAGTAGATCCTGATAGTACAGTAGTTACCTCAGCAAATGATTTCAAGATGGGTTGAATTTTTCCATATAATACCCAATCTTCATCGTCAGGCTGCCATTCATAATTAGGATCTGATTGTGCATACTCATTGAAAGCTTCCTTATACAAAGTGCAAGTGTCTACCATTCTGTATGTCAAACTCCATCTAGTCGCTACATCTAGGCATAATCCCTTTCCAACTTTAATATTAAGAGACTTGCAATCTGACAAGAAGTTCGACATGCGTGATGGAGATTTTTTCAAGTACTTGACAGTTTCTCTAAGCTTGCATATCAAAGGTTGCAATGGTTCCATGCCATCATTGACTATCAAATTCACTATGTGTGCACAACAGCGAACATGGAAGTACTTAGATATAAATTTTGCTGATTTCCTAGCAGTGAACTTGTCCATCAATTTCTTAGCAGCAGAATCATTCAGGGCAGCATTATCCATGGTCATTGTCATGATCTTATCTTCTATTTTCCATTCTTGGCAGCATTCAAAAACGGCTTGAGCTATGACATAGCCTGAGTGAGGTGGGTCTAACTCTATCAAGTTTAAAACACGACATTGCATAACCCAATCATCATCTATGTAGTGAGCAACAACAGCTAGGTAGGAAAGAGTCTGGTTGGAAGTCCATATATCACTTGTCAAACTAATGCTCTCAACAAACCTTAGTTGCTTCTTAAGGATTTCTTTCTCAGAAAGATACACCTTCATGCAGTCGGCTCTAATTTTCTTCCTACCAATGAACTTGTATGATGCATTCATATATCTCATGAGGATATTAAACCAAGCATGCTCTACCATCCTAAAAGGATACTCATGCACAATTATCATCTTTGCTATGATTTTAATAACTTCTGCATGATCATATTCATGATTCACTACAAGAGATGCACCTGACTTTTCAGGATCCAAATTGATTGTACCTTGTCATTGTTGTCTTCCCTTCTTGTTCAGATAGTCTGCACAAACATCTGTATGACGATTCAGACTAGTAGTTGGTCCCCCTAGAGTACAAGCAAACAAGTTACAACAATGCACGCATTTTGCCTTCGTGACGACCGCCCCTGGTTTCTTCTTGCATACAGCTTTGACCTCCTTGAAATGCTGCCAACATGGTGCACGCTTAACTCTAGTTTTCCTCACCTTAACCTTATTACCAACATCAACTGTTGCCTTTTTCCTTTTCCCTCTCTTTGTTTTCTCAGTGTCATTGACCTCAGCTTCTACATCATTTTCCTTGTCACCCAATCCTAGAGAAGGGTCTGACATATCATCATCCATGTCATACGCATCTGCCTCATCAACCTCTTCATATCCTTCGTTAACCTCGACCCATTCCTCTATATCACCATCCTATGCAGGAAGAAATAGCATGATTTAGATAATCAAATTTAACAAGTCATCATTGCATGATTGATTAGGAATATGAATAATGAAGTTCTATTAATCTATACTATAACTAGAGTTCTATACAAATATAGCAAAAATTGCAATGTACTGAACTGAAACTAGAGTTCTATACCAAAATTGCAATCAGCAAAATAGTTGCATCGCTCCTGATCTGGCATCATCAACATCAGACATCAATAAACAAAATTGCAACCAACAAAATTGCAATTGGAACACGGAAGTAAAATTTAGTAGTTTATACTGCATTTAAATAGTAACAAGACTAATGGAGTACACATCCATATGAACTGAATTGTTGAGATTTAACCATCTAAACACATGAGCACAAAAGGAAATTACCGCTCCTGATCTGGCATCATCAACATCAGACATTGTTGCATCCACCCTTGCCCTTTTCTGTGCTTGTGATCGAAGACGAGGAGCAGGTTGTGCTGCAGTGGAGGGAGAGTCCCGTGACGCACAATCAGAGGCAGCCGGTTTCTTCCGCGACTCCATGCTTGCAGCTGTAGCAGAAGGTGATGGCCGCCGGCGTTCATCCATTCTTGCACTGGGCTCGCAGATGGGGATTGGGAGAGTTAGAGACGGTGGATGCAAGAGGTCGGGACTGGGGGAATGGAGATGTCGGAGGTGAGAAGTGAATGGGGGCGGGGATACCAGGGATCCGGACGCCGGAAGGTCGACAGCCGCCGGCCGCCGCTGTGCTAGAGCAGAGGGCCGCCGCCGTACTGCCCTCGTGGCCTCGTCGCTTCGTTTGGTTCCTGGCGCTGGCGGCTGGCTCGTGGAGACGAGTCGTGGTTGATTCTAGGTCTCCTGGCGGCTCCTAGGTCTAGGAGAGGTGCGGGCCGAAGTGGGCTGGGGCGCTGGGCGCCTGGGCCCCTAGGCTGTCCTAACTATTGGTGGGCTGAACTAGGTTAGGCTAAGTCAAAGTGTCAAACTACTAGAAATTATCGAGCTAAACGAGTTAGCTCGCGAAACTCGTTTGCTCGATCATTAAGCTCGTTAATCTTAACGAGCAAAAAATACTGTTCAGCTTGGTTCATTAACTAACGAGCACGAGCCGAAACGAGCCGAACAATCGAGCGCTCATTATGCTCACGAGCTTCGAGCTTTTCGTCCAGCCCTACTTGTTGAATTAGTGGCTGATGTCAATAAGTGGTCTGTAGCTAGTAGTAGCGCTAGCATGTGGAGCAGTGTAAGAGAAACTAAAGCGCACGCATGCAAAGCGAAATTAACTATAGACCACTGGGACCACACGCTGAAAAGGCAGACACCCTGTAAAAGGATGTTGTACACTGCACGCCTAGCTAATTCCGATCAGGTGATCAGACGGCTCTCCGCGCGGCTTACGCGCGCTGGGAAATCATCCGCCTGATTTAAAGGTGATACTAGCAAACATGCCCGTGCGTTGCAACGGGAGAAAACATTCCTCACACGTTCTTGCCCACCGAGCATGGCAAAAGACCTCATCCGCATGCCCCTAACATAATAACATGACAAGTACCTCATCTTCAGGTCCACATCCACCATTTTAATATAACACCAGACCCATGTTTTCGCTGGCCCTCTTTGTCGTCCTCGTCGCCGGTGGTCGCAGTTCCAGTTATCACTAACTAAGGTTGGCCATGTCTAATAGCTGAATCGTTGAGCCTCCTTCATGTCCGGCGAGATCAAGAGCATTGAACAAAGATTTTTCTATCATTCGGCTAATATAATAAGGGAAACCAGTGCACATAATACACGTTTGTATTGTCATGTAAATTGAGTAATTTTGTGTCAGATAGACCATGAAATCTTAGTTGGACTCCTTATGCATTTTGATGGGTGTCGGTCGAGTGAGGCTAGTTGTATGTGAAGACACGATGGAGAAAAATATTCCTTCCGTATTCATAGTTTAATAAATCGAACTAAAATAATGCATCTGTGAGCATATTTTAAAATTCACCTAGTTTTATTAATATGCATAGATTAAAAAAATGTTAACTATAGTACCTCTTGGTTTTTAAATTTTGTTCATGTTTTGAAAAAAAGTTTGCATTTTAAAATTCAAAGTTCAAACTATATTTGTGTTTTTTTGAATGTTCGCAAAAAAAATCACGACAGTATGTCCTAGTATTAAAAAAATGTCCATGTTTAAAAAATTACTCAGATTAAAAAAAAAGGAAATACTGTTCTTTAAAAAAGTGGCCGAGTTTAAATATGTTATTCACAACTTTCTAAATTTTCGTGTTCGAAAATATATTAAATTTTTCCAAAAAAAAACAATTTTTCTTTTGCCTCGGTATCTAGCGCGAACTTTAACATAATTTAATGTCTCGCGCTGTCATTTAAACACCAGGTGTTGTTTAGTCTAGTGGTTAGCACTCTGACGCGAGCTATTAGTACGTTAATGGACCGGGATTTTATTGACGCGAGCTGTTTGTACGTTAATGGACCGGCCCATCGCGGCTTTGTGCGTCTTACGTTCTTTGGCATATAGGATATTTTCCTCTTATTTTTCAAACAACACATTAGATAGGCGGACTGGTTAGTGCGAGTGGATTCCTAGTCCGTGAGCTGGGTTCGAGTCCCATCTGATGCAATTTAATTTTTTGACGTACGAAAAAAGGAGGGGACGACGTACGAAACCATTGATTGGACCAAAAAAGTGAAGAAACGATCCTTCCTTTAATATTAGGTATAGACTTGCGAAATTTAAGCCGCTTGGGGAGCCGTACGATCAGGCCAGAGCTAACCGTCGGATTTCGCATGGCTCGGTACAACTCGGTACATCACGTGGGATCGCTTGCCTTTTGACTTCCCGAGCCGCCGCTGCAAAGTACTACTTGTGCCAGAGATGTGCGTTATCTAGGGTAGGTCCATTTCACAGTTGATGGAGCCCACCAATACTGATGCAAATCATCTCCTTTTCTCATCTTTTTCCAGCAACAAAAACGTCTAAGCTGTGACTGTTACACTAATGTGCAAAATTACTAGGGTCGCCGCGATATAAAAAGGTTGAACATCTTTTTTTGTGTGTGTACAACATGGCCGCATAAAAATATATTTAATATTTCTAGCGTATATGTGCACCAAATCCTAATTTATTGCAACAAAAATCATCAGAAAAAATGGCCACACATGACAACTTGTCTCATGTGTCGCCTAACAAAAATACACAACAATCAATTCACTTTGGAACTCTAACCTAGAAAAATATATAGAACGTTGCATGTTATTTGGGAAACGATTCTTTGTGGCCGTAACATGCTTTGGAACATCACTTGCCTCCTTGCATTGTTGCGTCAGCCGTTCGATATCATCCACCTGATTTAAAGGCTTTTCCTTTATCAAACCAATTAAAAATAAAATGATGTGTTCCGCTGGTACCTCCGTATTGCGACACTTATCTCTACCTAATAATAAAGCACGCATTGCTTCTGCCTGCACACCCGTCGCGGTTGTTTTGCAAAAAGGTCCTCCTGTTTTTCGGAAATTGTACCCGCAGTCCAAGTTAGAAAACATCTGGGCCCAAGCCAGCCGAGCGCCGCCCATACGCCGCACCCGCAGCCAAGCGCCCGAGGCCGAGCTCCCGAGCGCGCCGCCGGCTCGACCTCGCGACCCGCCGGTGACCGGATCCTCGCCGGAGATGAGTGCCGCCGTGCCCTGCTCCCTCCTCTCTTCCTCTGTCTCCTCTCACCTCGCTCAATCCCCGATCTCTCTGTCCCCAGGACGAACAGGAGCATGCCATGGCCTCGGATCCGTGCCGCCGTCGCCGGAGAACATCGTCCGCCACCGGTTCTTCGACCACAACTACCGGATCAAGTTGCCCCGCCTCCAATCTACCTGTTCCCGGCCACCCCGACCTCGCCTCGTCGTCGGGCCGCCATACTGACGATCCGACCGTCGTCGTCCCACTACCGCTGAATCATCCGCCGTCAGCTGCGCCCGGTATCATCCACATCGATTGCCCCACGCTGGTCTCATGCAACCGTGATTACTCCTCTCATTCATCTACGTAGTAGTCTGATGGTGTTATGTGACTTTTGTCCCAAAATTTTGCTGCATTTGAAGGGATTCATGGTGACGACCAGCTTGGGGGACCGGGGCGCGTGGGAGGGGCAGTTTAACTTTCAGTATTTCTTCCACTCTCAGAAGAAGCATCCAACTTAAGAGTGGCGTTAGCCCCGGACTTCCTAGGCGTGTAAGTCACACTAACACCCTTTGGACATTTCCTATAAGTTGTTGTTTTATTCACCTTCATCATATGACAGGCGTTCTACTGGATCCCTCTGTTATTAGTCAAATGCATAGTAAACACTTTTACTAATAGTTCGCAAAACAAACATTGCTTTGGATATCACATATCTTTTAGCCTTTGTTTGTGTCTGAAAAAGATTTTCAGTTCCATGAATATCACATAGCTATCCCAAACTTTTGAAGTTCGGGTCTCATGGAAGCAAACATATTGCACTTGACCGCAACGGAATTCTAGCTTTTGGATCGAAGGACGAGAGTCACATTTATCCATAACATTAGCGGGAGAATACCAAAAGCATGCGATAGGACAAAGTCCTTCTCGGCACTTTTGAGGACAATCCTCACATTACGTTACCAACCGTAAAGTTTTAACCAGATATTTAACAGCTATTCAATTTTAATAGGGAAGGTGGAAACGCGAGCCATTATTCTACAACTATTATGCAAATTTCACTTAGACAAAGTTCATAATTAATTGCACAGAGAATTAAACAAGTTAATTCTACAGTGCGCTCCCACTCAAATCAATATCTCTCATAATTGATTGTGAGTGATACAAGACCCGCATTTCAATTCAACGCCATTGCTGTGGACATCACTGATGACGAGAATTTTAATCGGTAGGCCAACTTGCCAATCACATCTCTATGTGATTCTTGTTCATCTTTCGATGGGCGTGTTCCGAGCTCAGGACGATCAAGCCAGAACGTCAAGACAACCAAGTGATCTCGCTGCGAGGTCTGACCTCACCCGCCTCACACTTCCCTAATCGTTTGTACTCATGTGGACATGACGCACTCCGAGAAGTTTGGTGCCGTGACGGTGCTACACTTGGGAGAACACTAACTACTTGATATTTTTGTGAGATATCACCCTAATAAAAGAGACTACCACGCAATCAAGAAGGGTGCATCATAAGGGATAAACATCTCAAGCAATTCATAATAGCATGATATGGTATAGCCCTTTCTGACGGAGAAGTCTTGTATTTGTTCGTCTTCGGCATTCGCGTCGGTGTTCACCTTGGCGAAGATTGCCACCACCTTGTCGATGCACCAGATAATATTGCTATCTCTATAGCTAATAAAATAAGTGCATTACAAAAGGTTGACACGCAGGTCATTAAAGTGACAATCATATGGCTCCAGCCATCATGCCGAATCATGACACGCAGGTCATGTTAATTTACATCATATAGACATCTCATACATAATCAAATTAATATGAGCACTGCTATACCACATCATATGCACATGCAAACCATCCTGCAAAACCAAGTTAGATGCCTCTAATCGGTTTATGCATAATTCCATTTTACGTGGCTTCTAAGGTTTTGACTTAAACCACAGCTACCAACGTTTTATCATCAAGTCTGATTATTCAAGTCGCTAGATTAACTTTACGGGGTGTATGAAACATGAGATAATAAACATGAGATAATAAAATCTCGAGCCCCATACTGAATTTCGTCATACGCATGACCCCCGTGCAGATCATATCTGCATTGCCCTTTCGTCTGCGAAATTTCATCTTTCTTTTTAACTATGGTGGAATTCAAAGAACTGTTAGCACTTCGTTGATCAATCAGGATCGCGGATTGCCAGAACTTTGAAACTCCACCATGCTGTTATCAAGATCAGAAATATGCAAATTCCAGGGAAGCAACAAGAACATCGGGTAACAGATTTCATCTGCTACCCACACAAATAATTATCAGCAGTAGAACTCATCTACTACAAATTATATTGTGCAATACCCATACATCTCTATGTATTCTAGATCGTAACCTGCATCTACGCATAGCACGGCTCATGATGCCACTGTAGGGTAACGCAGCAAAAAACAAATTTTTTTTGACCTACGTACCAGCCCAGGATCACTATGGAGACTGCATACAAGGTTTGATCTTTTTCGTTACCGACTCGTAGCGCAACGGAAGTAGAGTCGATGACGATCGGCGGTGCAGATCCCCGCAGCTAGGAGTTACAGCCTCCCAACCGCGAGGATGTACTCCCTCATCTGCCCCTCGGACAGCCCTCCGGGAGGCGGTCGGATAGTCCCTCGGACGGTGTCGCGGACATCCCTTCGGGAGGACCCTCGACACCCGGACGGTCACTCGGACAGCCCTTCGGGAGGACCCTCGAAACTCGGACGGTCACTCGGACAGCCCTTCAGGAGGCACTCTCAAACTAAGACCAAAACTATGATCTCTCTACAGAGTTGCACACATACGGTGTCATCTATCCGGCAGGGCTTCGCCGTCCAGAACTAGTTCCCACCGGAACCCAGACAGCCTTTCGGCTCTACGAAACTATTTCGCTGGGAGGGAGAGAGAAGCCAGACAAGTCAAATGGCATGTGTATGAGAGCAAGGATGAGGTTTGGAGAGCACCCCTCCACCTCTATTTATAGGAAAGCCAAGGGGTAAAGTTGCCATTCCAAAAACCCAAAAATGCCCATGAAGGAACACTTCCACAAGGGCATATTAGGGAAGTAATGGAGCAAGTGGGGCTCCATGGAGGAGCCCACATGTGGCCGGCCAACCTCTCATGGGGGGGCCCCCAAGGGGGGTTTCTTAGCCCCCAAGTCCTTCTAGAAGCCTTTTGGAAAATATCCCAAAAGGTGACTTTCCAAAAAAATATCCAAAAAGCACTTTCACTATTCACGAAGACATTTTTCTGCGTCCGTTAAAACCCAAATTATTTCTGTGTGCCAAGAACAATTCCAGTACCCACTAAAAGAATTATGAACACATTCCGAAACAATTCCGGAACAATGTTTTTCTTCAGCGAAAAGCTACCATTGCGGTTCCGGCTGCTCCGGAACATTTCCGGTTTTCCAGAAGTTACCAGAACAATTCTGGCACCCTCCAAGAATTTCCAGGCATGTGCCGGAACCAATATGACTTAATGGAATACCCTGAAACAACTTTTCAGTTTCACCGAAACTATTCCGGTGTTCTCTCCGGAACGTTTCCGTTTCGTCCGAAACTTTTCCGGTGATTTTCTCTCAGACTCCCCGTCTAGTATTCAGCAGATAGATGACCCTTAAGCATGTGACCCTATAGGTTCGGTGAAGTATAGACATGACCGGAACTCTTTCCGATCAATGAATAACATCGGAGCTGTGGACACCCATATTGACCCCTATACCCACACGAATGAATATTCGAGTGAACCTCCAGTTGTCGTGTGCTCTTCCTGTTGCTTCGCGATATGTTACAAATACCCGAGGTGAGAAACAACGGCATCCCCGTGGATCAACACTTGTCCACAATGCCAGTTACCTCGTTACCGGTTTTGTTCTCTTTTCTCGTTTCCGTGTTCCGGCATCCCAGTGATCAAATCACAATGTGTCTGGCCAGACGATGGTGGATACCGTAACACCGAGAGGGCCCAGAGATATCTCTCCATCGTCAGAGGAGCAAATCCCAATCTTGAGCTATCAAGTTACTTAACATACATTTCCATGAACCCGTAAGCCGCCGTAATAGCCACCCATTTACGGATGACGTTTAACAAACCCCAAAGTTCATGAAGCAAGCATGAAGAAACTCGACACTCTCATGGTCTAAGGAATTATGCAAACATTAACTTCTCTGTGTTATTAACCATTAACTTGTGATGAATGAATCTCATAGCATAACATCAATCGGGTCGATTCAACACAAGTGTTCTACTAACATTGTGCCCTCAAAATTGCCAGCATAGACATGCCCATGATCAGGAAAACAGGATCATCATGCAATACTTGAGCTAGTCTTAGAGGCCGGACTAGGAATACATTTTACCGTTTATTATTCCACACGTACATATGAGTCTTCCTCCGAGCCTCGTGGTTATTGTAGACTCGAGAACCACAGCAGTTATAGCATGGAACATAAACATAATTATAAACATGGAGATAAATAATAAAATTTATGATTGCCTCTAGGGCATATCTCCTACACTAAGTTGCTCGACTCTGCAGAGCTAATATCGAGTGCCGAGGGTGATACCTCTTATATCACTCCTGATGCTGCCTCTGTGGTATAGCTAGTTGGTTGTGGGCTACGAGGGTGATTCCTCTTCCACCATCTCCGACGAAGCTTCTGTCGAGCAACCCCGCAAGTGTGAATACCATCGAGGGTGATTCCTCCGGGTTCACCTTGACGGATACGTCGAGAGGGAAATCCAAAGAGGGTGATTCCTCGGATTCCATCTTGATGTTATGGACACACGGTTACCTTGGCCTTATTACAGATACTTGATAAAGACGGGTCGACCCTGAGGGGTACCCGCGAGAGGTGTGAAGTCGGGTTGACTATGAGGGTACACGCGAGATAATTACGTGGCACGGCCGGGAATTCTAAGCCCTTGCCGTAAGTCCACGAGACGGGGCGACGGGGCCACATGTTCGTGGATCTCTGCTCGTTTCCGCGAGCTCCCAATACACTTAACGGATTTGGGTATTTGACTGAGTTGGCCACTGGCCTATACGCACTACCACCATGCGGGATAATGGTTTAATGGGGCCCTCTGTGCCGTATGTATCAGCCGAAAGCTCTGCCAGACGTCCAGTTCAGCATTGTGGCACGGTCGGATCGTGCCATGTAGTACAGGGGTGGCGCTGGTAGTATCCACCCTGCTCACAACGACCCGGAGTGCAAAGGGCGATGGGCCCAAGAACCCTGAGCACTTAGGATGTAGACCGGCGGGGACCTCTCTGCTGAGCTCTAGGTAGGGTTGCGGTGTGTCGATCAGCCGAGGCCGGGCATGACCCAGGAAAGTGTGTCCGGCCAGAGTTAATCGAGCGTGTTGGGTAACATTAATGCACCCCTGCAAGGAAGATATATCTATTCGAATAGCCGTGTCCACGGTGACAGGACGCTCAGTAAAGTATCCCGATCTACTACTTGAACTGGTTACATGTTAATTAATTGTAAGCTCCGGGACCGCTTTCTCGCAGGGAGTCGAGGAAGGATCTCTAGGCTTTGTCACAACATGCTTGTTACTTTAATTATGTGCTAATCTACACTCTTCTAATCATTGTTCAGGAAATCGGTAACTGGTAGCTGCTCGGTCGGCTTGGGAGTAGTGATTAATCGGTGAATCGGCCTATTAACTGGATTAATCGGTAGATTAAATAGGAATTGCTAACATATATCTAGTTTTTTTTATGTATTATACCATACTCTCAAGCTCTCAGCTATGTAATATACAAAAAATATGCTATTGTTTGGTCAAACTCTAGCTATTGAGGAGCGAGATGGGGATGGGAGGGGTTACGGGGCAAAATTTTGGGCTTTGTTTGCCCAAAAGTTAATGGGTCATCAGCGATTAATCGGCCTAACAACTGATTAATGGGTCTAATAGGCCAATTAATCGGTCTAACAAGTCAATTAATCGGCCTGACAAGTTAATACGATGAATAGGTGCTATTCAATTCGGTCACCCTATGAGTAGCGATTAACTGGCCCGTAAACTGATTAATCGGACAAATTCTTGAACAGTGCTTCTAATGCTGCAAGACGCTGAAGATGCTAGTCTTCGATAGGCTAGGCCTTCCCCTCTATTCTGGCATTTCTGCAGTTTAGTCCACAGATACAGCCTTTCTTCAATACCAATGCATAAGTAGAATAGCTCTGATGTAAGTCTTGCGAGTACTTTGGATGAGTACTCACGGTTGCTTTGCTTCCCTTTTTCCCCCATACCCGATTGCTGCGACCAGATGACGGAGCCTCGGAGCCAGCTGCTACCACCGACGACTACTACTACCCCTCTGGAGGAGCTTACTACTATGTGGAGACCGTCGACGACCAGGAGTAGATAGGAGGCTCCCAGGCAGGAGGCCTGCGCCTTTTCGATCTGTAACGTTGTTTTGCCCCGCCTTCTTAAGGCTTATTCTGTTTATCTTTTATATCTGTACTCAGATATCTGATGCTTTCGCTGATGCTTGTATGCGCAAGCTTATGTATTCGAGCCCTCGAGGCCCCTGGCTTGTAATATTAAGCTTGTATTATTTTATTTTGTGTAGAGTTGTGTTATGATATCTTCAAGTGAGTCCCTAGGCTTGATCGTGTGCATTTGCGTGTATGATTAGCGCACGATTAAGTCGGGGGGCGTCACAAGTTGGTATCAGAGCCGACTGCCTGTAGGAAGCCCCTTTCCAACTCCTTGGCCGAAGTTGAGTCTAGTCCTTGAAAAATGATTTTACTAACGTGGCTGTGTGGGTTACGGGCCCACGTTGCCAATGGGTGGTATTAGGATCTTTTATTCCTCTTCTTTACTCTGGGACTCTGAATCCTCTTCTTTTCGTGTTAAAGATTTTACTAACTCTGACATTAGGTTCTCGTGATCACATTCACCCGGAGAGCTGGATTGACTACAATTATTCCTTTTCCTTGGTCTATTTAATCTGATCATCACATTTTCCTTTCCATTGGTCCGTTTAACTTTTCTTGTAATCTAAATTTTATCTGAGCAGTGATAATTTCCTGCTTAAGTCAATACCCCAAAGAAAACCTCGTCACTATTGTTGATGACATTCCGGTAGCCACCGGTGGACGAGAACCTTGCCCATTGGTCCGCCTCGTTTTAACGAGCAGGAAAATGGTTTTCTTCGTTCCCCGCCCTTGGTACCGACGTTGTTGCCGACTTAGCTGACAGACTTTCCTCTGACACATCTTGTTGTCGTGACCGCGCAAGATGTCACCGCCCTCCCTACTCTTAATCCACACTCACTGCAAATCCACAGGATCGAAACCTGACTCTCCTGTACATCCTTGATCCCGAAGATTCCCCTTGCTCCACCTCTTAAATCTCGGCACGAGATTTCTTGTAGTGGGGGAGATTTGTAACACCCCCAGTGTCATGCTATAGTGAACTCACACAAATGATGCCAAGCCATCATCATTATATCCGAAGAAATGCAATTAAGAACACTCCCAGTGTCATGCTACAGTAAACTCACACAAATGATGCCAAGTCATCATCATTATATCCTAAGAAATGCAATTAAGAAATAATTCAACTTCAATTCAAAATTCAAAGTGCAAGTCAAATAATTAATTCTTCAAATAGCAAAAAAAAAATGTTCATAATATTACAAAAATTCCCAAAGCAATTATAAAAATAAAATAAACATTTAATGAATTCTAAATTTGACCCTAGCAGCCAAAACAGTACCCAAAACAGCCTTATTAAATCCATTTTCATTTTGAAAAATACAAGTGAATTCAAATCACTCCCAAACTTATGTTGCGCTCGCATTGTAACACTCCTAGACAGCCCACGCGTTTTCTGACCATTTACAACACAACCTATGTTGCGCTCATGTTGCAAAAACTCCATGGCTGTCCAAGTGTTTTCTTAGGGTTGCAACATGACCCACGTTGCGCCACGCTGCGCTCGCGTTGCAAATACTCCACGGTTGTCCAAACATTTTTTGACCGTTTGCAACATAACCCATGTTGCGCTCGCATTGCGACACTCCTAGACAGCCCACGCGTTTTTTGACCATTTACAACACGACCTGTGTTGCGCTCATGTTGCAAAAACTCCATGGTTGTCCAAGTGTTTTCTTAGGGTTGCATCATGACCCACGTTGCGCCACGTTGCGCTCGTGTTGCAAATACTCCACGGTTTTCCAAACATTTTTTTGACCGTTTGCAACATGACCCATGTTGCGGTCGGGGGTTTGTAACATGACCCTTGTTGCGCTCGCGTTTCAAACACTCTCGACCTGGTTGGTCCGCAACATAGCACGTGTTGCGCTCGTCTGTCTTGCACACAACCCACATTGCAAAGAGTGTGTGTGCATGTTGGGGGATTGTTGCTCGCCGCACAGTCAAAGGCTGACCAGGGGGTCGCAAAGGTGGTCAACGTGCGCTCGGTTATTAGCTAGTTGAGCACGAGAGTTTCCTAAAATTAAAAATAATCGCTGAGAACAACACGGTCTGTCGCAGCATGTCGCCAAGTATGTTAGCAGAAAAATGCACACAAGTTTGCAGTTTTTTTGTTTTGAAAGAAACATGCTTTGACAGCTAGTAATACTACCAATCTTGTCATTTTTTGCCTTTCCTTGCCTTGTTGATAGGGCTAGATTAACGAGCTGCTCAGCTCGTTCGGCTCGTTATCATTAAGCTCGTTATCGTTAAGCTCGATATCAATAAGCTCGTTAATATTAACGAACTAAAACCTCTGTTCAGCTCGGTTCGTTATGAGCTCGTTATGCTCGCGAGCGTTCACGAGTGCTCGTTAAGGTAATAAACAACATAGAAAAATCCCATGATCCCATTAAAAAATCACAATGGGATATATTACACAAAAGAATCCCCTGATCGCATCAAAAATTCACAATGGCATAAATTAAACAAGGAGCGTTAAGGTAATAAACAACACAGTACACATAAGAATCCCATGATCCCATCAAAAATTCACAATGGCATAAATTAAACAATTACATTCAAATAGTAACAAATAACAACACTAGTACGCAGCAGCAACAACACACAAGTCTGGTGCACAGTCTGGTGGCTGGTGCACCCTTGCATCATTTGAATTTTAAAAATAATAGCAACACGCTACAGCCAAAGTGCCAAACCCCAAACACAGAAGGTTTCCAATTTCCATCACAAATTCACAATAGCATAAATTAAGAAAAGGACGTTGAAGTCAAATGGTAGTAGGACTAGTACGCAGCAGCAACACAACTCGAGTCTGGTCCATCACAAATTTACAATAGCATAAAGTAGCAACACTAGTACGCAGCAGCAAGCACCAACAAGTCTGGTGCACCTTTCACCTTGCATAATTTAAACTTTTAAGATAGTAGCAACATGGTACAGCTAGAAGTAAAAGAACAGTCTTGGAGTAGCAACACGCTAAATCCAGTAGTAAAAGAACATTCCAGGAGCCCTTCCACCTTGCTGCCTATGCCTTCATGAACTTGCAGAGTTTTCCAACATGCAAATTTTGAAACAAAGAAAGTAAACTTTCAGGTTTCACTTACAGTAGTGTAGTAGACCTTAAATAGGAGAAGGTTTAATAGACAAAATGGGCATTGCACTATAAATAGTACAAGAGAAAGAAAAATAGAGTTGCAAAATAAAATTACAAGTCTCAACCAGTAGCCAAGCACCAACCTGCTAGTTACTTTCCACCATAGATTCAGGAAATGGAATGAACTCAACATCATCATCAATGTCATCTTCCTACAAAGAGAAATGCAATTTCAGTTAGACAGTCCATTTAGAAATAGTATTTCAAAGCTTATAAGTAATGGACAACAAAGAGCAACTAATATTACCACTATGATTGTAGGCCTAATGTGGTTTTCTTTTGAGCCTTTGATGAAGCTAGAAGCACAAACAAGTGCCTCAACCGTGCTTGGGCGTAGAGAACTACGGTAGTCATCGAGAACTCTACCTCCTGTAGAGAATGTCGACTCTGATGACACACTAGTAGCTGGTATAGTCAAGAACCTCTTTGCCATTTTTGCCACAATAGGATATCTATGAGCATTCAACCTCCACCAGTCAAGTAATGTGAAATTTGGATCACTAATGGGATGAGTCTTGTCTTCAAGATAACTAGTCAATTCAGATTTGCATGGCTCCGAATTTGTCTCCTCGAGAAAGGATTGAAACCCACTCGACAATGTGGACATAGATGTAGATGCTTGCCTACTTGAAATTGAACTCTGCTCATTGGTGTTAGAAGACTCATTCTGACGATTTTCCATCTCATATGTGGCATACAGATCAAAGAACTCTGTTTTGATATCTTCCACCTCAATACTGCCCTTCTCTTTACCATACATTTTCTTAAAACAATAGTCCACAAGTTTCATCTTAAATCTAGGATCAAGAATGGTGGCAATCACCATAGCACTGTTCTTTACCTTTTTTTTATCTTTTCGATTTTTGTTTTCTGGCACAACAGTGCTATCCCAATATTTATCAAACTTATCAAGCATTGCTTCCCCCATCATTTTCAAATTGTCATCTCCGGACAAAGCATGCTCTACTATAGCAATCTTAACATTCATGATGTATGGATAAAAAATGTTGGTAGTGGGGTAAGTAGATCCTGATAGTACAGTAGTTACCTCAGCAAATGATTTCAAGATGGGTTGAATTTTTCCATATAATACCCAATCTTCATCGTCAGGCTGCCATTCATAATTAGGATCCGATTGTGCATACTCATTGAAAGCTTCCTTATACAAAGTGCAAGTGTCTACCATTCTGTATGTCAAACTCCATCTAGTCGCTACATCTAGGCATAATCCCTTTCCAACTTTAATATTAAGAGACTTGCAATCTGACAAGAAGTTCGACATGCGTGATGGAGATTTTTTCAAGTACTTGACAGTTTCTCTAAGCTTGCATATCAAAGGTTGCAATGGTTCCATGCCATCATTGACTATCAAATTCACTATGTGTGCACAACAGCGAACATGGAAGTACTTAGATATAAATTTTGCTGATTTCCTAGCAGTGAACTTGTCCATCAATTTCTTAGCAGCAGAATCATTCAGGGCAGCATTATCCATGGTCATTGTCATGATCTTATCTTCTATTTTCCATTCTTGGCAGCATTCAAAAACGGCTTGAGCTATGACATAGCCTGAGTGAGGTGGGTCTAACTCTATCAAGTTTAAAACACGACATTGCATAACCCAATCATCATCTATGTAGTGAGCAACAACAGCTAGGTAGGAAAGAGTCTGGTTGGAAGTCCATATATCACTTGTCAAACTAATGCTCTCAACAAACCTTAGTTGCTTCTTAAGGATTTCTTTCTCAGAAAGATACACCTTCATTCATTCGGCTCTAATTTTCTTCCTACCAATGAACTTGTATGATGCATTCATATATCTCATGAGGATATTAAACCAAGCATGCTCTACCATCCTAAAAGGATACTCATGCACAATTATCATCTTTGCTATGATTTTAATAACTTCTGCATGATCATATTCATGATTCACTACAAGAGATGCACCTGACTTTTCAGGATCCAAATTGATTGTACCTTGTCATTGTTGTCTTCCCTTCTTGTTCAGATAGTCTGCACAAACATCTGTATGACGATTCAGACTAGTAGTTGGTCCCCCTAGAGTACAAGCAAACAAGTTACAACAATGCACGCATTTTGCCTTCGTGACGACCGCCCCTGGTTTCTTCTTGCATACAGCTTTGACCTCCTTGAAATGCTGCCAACATGGTGCACGCTTAACTCTAGTTTTCCTCACCTTAACCTTATTACCAACATCAACTGTTGCCTTTTTCCTTTTCCCTCTCTTTGTTTTCTCAGTGTCATTGACCTCAGCTTCTACATCATTTTCCTTGTCACCCAATCCTAGAGAAGGGTCTGACATATCATCATCCATGTCATACGCATCTGCCTCATCAACCTCTTCATATCCTTCGTTAACCTCGACCCATTCCTCTATATCACCATCCTATGCAGGAAGAAATAGCATGATTTAGATAATCAAATTTAACAAGTCATCATTGCATGATTGATTAGGAATATGAATAATGAAGTTCTATTAATCTATACTATAACTAGAGTTCTATACAAATATAGCAAAAATTGCAATGTACTGAACTGAAACTAGAGTTCTATACCAAAATTGCAATCAGCAAAATAGTTGCATCGCTCCTGATCTGGCATCATCAACATCAGACATCAATAAACAAAATTGCAACCAACAAAATTGCAATTGGAACACGGAAGTAAAATTTAGTAGTTTATACTGCATTTAAATAGTAACAAGACTAATGGAGTACACATCCATATGAACTGAATTGTTGAGATTTAACCATCTAAACACATGAGCACAAAAGGAAATTACCGCTCCTGATCTGGCATCATCAACATCAGACATTGTTGCATCCACCCTTGCCCTTTTCTGTGCTTGTGATCGAAGACGAGGAGCAGGTTGTGCTGCAGTGGAGGGAGAGTCCCGTGACGCACAATCAGAGGCAGCCGGTTTCTTCCGCGACTCCATGCTTGCAGCTGTAGCAGAAGGTGATGGCCGCCGGCGTTCATCCATTCTTGCACTGGGCTCGCAGATGGGGATTGGGAGAGTTAGAGACGGTGGATGCAAGAGGTCGGGACTGGGGGAATGGAGATGTCGGAGGTGAGAAGTGAACGGGGGCGGGGATACCAGGGATCCGGACGCCGGAAGGTCGACAGCCGCCGGCCGCCGCTGTGCTAGAGCAGAGGGCCGCCGCCGTACTGCCCTCGTGGCCTCGTCGCTTCGTTTGGTTCCTGGCGCTGGCGGCTGGCTCGTGGAGACGAGTCGTGGTTGATTCTAGGTCTCCTGGCGGCTCCTAGGTCTAGGAGAGGTGCGGGCCGAAGTGGGCTGGGGCGCTGGGCGCCTGGGCCCCTAGGCTGTCCTAACTATTGGTGGGCTGAACTAGGTTAGGCTAAGTCAAAGTGTCAAACTACTAGAAATTATCGAGCTAAACGAGTTAGCTCGCGAAACTCGTTTGCTCGATCATTAAGCTCGTTAATCTTAACGAGCAAAAAATACTGTTCAGCTTGGTTCATTAACTAACGAGCACGAGCCGAAACGAGCCGAACAATCGAGCGCTCATTATGCTCACGAGCTTCGAGCTTTTCGTCCAGCCCTACTTGTTGAATTAGTGGCTGATGTCAATAAGTGGTCTGTAGCTAGTAGTAGCGCTAGCATGTGGAGCAGTGTAAGAGAAACTAAAGCGCACGCATGCAAAGCGAAATTAACTATAGACCACTGGGACCACACGCTGAAAAGGCAGACACCCTGTAAAAGGATGTTGTACACTGCACGCCTAGCTAATTCCGATCAGGTGATCAGACGGCTCTCCGCGCGGCTTACGCGCGCTGGGAAATCATCCGCCTGATTTAAAGGTGATACTAGCAAACATGCCCGTGCGTTGCAACGGGAGAAAACATTCCTCACACGTTCTTGCCCACCGAGCATGGCAAAAGACCTCATCCGCATGCCCCTAACATAATAACATGACAAGTACCTCATCTTCAGGTCCACATCCACCATTTTAATATAACACCAGACCCATGTTTTCGCTGGCCCTCTTTGTCGTCCTCGTCGCCGGTGGTCGCAGTTCCAGTTATCACTAACTAAGGTTGGCCATGTCTAATAGCTGAATCGTTGAGCCTCCTTCATGTCCGGCGAGATCAAGAGCATTGAACAAAGATTTTTCTATCATTCGGCTAATATAATAAGGGAAACCAGTGCACATAATACACGTTTGTATTGTCATGTAAATTGAGTAATTTTGTGTCAGATAGACCATGAAATCTTAGTTGGACTCCTTATGCATTTTGATGGGTGTCGGTCGAGTGAGGCTAGTTGTATGTGAAGACACGATGGAGAAAAATATTCCTTCCGTATTCATAGTTTAATAAATCGAACTAAAATAATGCATCTGTGAGCATATTTTAAAATTCACCTAGTTTTATTAATATGCATAGATTAAAAAAATGTTAACTATAGTACCTCTTGGTTTTTAAATTTTGTTCATGTTTTGAAAAAAAGTTTGCCTTTTAAAATTCAAAGTTCAAACTATATTTGTGTTTTTTTGAATGTTCGCAAAAAAAATCACGACAGTATGTCCTAGTATTAAAAAAATGTCCATGTTTAAAAAATTACTCAGATTAAAAAAAAAGGAAATACTGTTCTTTAAAAAAGTGGCCGAGTTTAAATATGTTATTCACAACTTTCTAAATTTTCGTGTTCGAAAATATATTAAATTTTTCCAAAAAAAAACAATTTTTCTTTTGCCTCGGTATCTAGCGCGAACTTTAACATAATTTAATGTCTCGCGCTGTCATTTAAACACCAGGTGTTGTTTAGTCTAGTGGTTAGCACTCTGACGCGAGCTATTAGTACGTTAATGGACCGGGATTTTATTGACGCGAGCTGTTTGTACGTTAATGGACCGGCCCATCGCGGCTTTGTGCGTCTTACGTTCTTTGGCATATAGGATATTTTCCTCTTATTTTTCAAACAACACATTAGATAGGCGGACTGGTTAGTGCGAGTGGATTCCTAGTCCGTGAGCTGGGTTCGAGTCCCATCTGATGCAATTTAATTTTTTGACGTACGAAAAAAGGAGGGGACGACGTACGAAACCATTGATTGGACCAAAAAAGTGAAGAAACGATCCTTCCTTTAATATTAGGTATAGACTTGCGAAATTTAAGCCGCTTGGGGAGCCGTACGATCAGGCCAGAGCTAACCGTCGGATTTCGCATGGCTCGGTACAACTCGGTACATCACGTGGGATCGCTTGCCTTTTGACTTCCCGAGCCGCCGCTGCAAAGTACTACTTGTGCCAGAGATGTGCGTTATCTAGGGTAGGTCCATTTCACAGTTGATGGAGCCCACCAATACTGATGCAAATCATCTCCTTTTCTCATCTTTTTCCAGCAACAAAAACGTCTAAGCTGTGACTGTTACACTAATGTGCAAAATTACTAGGGTCGCCGCGATATAAAAAGGTTGAACATCTTTTTTTGTGTGTGTACAACATGGCCGCATAAAAATATATTTAAT
The DNA here is from genome assembly GCA_039707655.1 of Elymus sibiricus. Classification (NCBI taxonomy): domain Eukaryota; kingdom Viridiplantae; phylum Streptophyta; class Magnoliopsida; order Poales; family Poaceae; genus Elymus; species Elymus sibiricus. The sequence continues at coordinate 23,633,451 of CM077664.1, forward strand.
ATTTCTAGCGTATATGTGCACCAAATCCTAATTTATTGCAACAAAAATCATCAGAAAAAATGGCCACACATGACAACTTGTCTCATGTGTCGCCTAACAAAAATACACAACAATCAATTCACTTTGGAACTCTAACCTAGAAAAATATATAGAACGTTGCATGTTATTTGGGAAACGATTCTTTGTGGCCGTAACATGCTTTGGAACATCACTTGCCTCCTTGCATTGTTGCGTCAGCCGTTCGATATCATCCACCTGATTTAAAGGCTTTTCCTTTATCAAACCAATTAAAAATAAAATGATGTGTTCCGCTGGTACCTCCGTATTGCGACACTTATCTCTACCTAATAATAAAGCACGCATTGCTTCTGCCTGCACACCCGTCGCGGTTGTTTTGCAAAAAGGTCCTCCTGTTTTTCGGAAATTGTACCCGCAGTCCAAGTTAGAAAACATCTGGGCCCAAGCCAGCCGAGCGCCGCCCATACGCCGCACCCGCAGCCAAGCGCCCGAGGCCGAGCTCCCGAGCGCGCCGCCGGCTCGACCTCGCGACCCGCCGGTGACCGGATCCTCGCCGGAGATGAGTGCCGCCGTGCCCTGCTCCCTCCTCTCTTCCTCTGTCTCCTCTCACCTCGCTCAATCCCCGATCTCTCTGTCCCCAGGACGAACAGGAGCATGCCATGGCCTCGGATCCGTGCCGCCGTCGCCGGAGAACATCGTCCGCCACCGGTTCTTCGACCACAACTACCGGATCAAGTTGCCCCGCCTCCAATCTACCTGTTCCCGGCCACCCCGACCTCGCCTCGTCGTCGGGCCGCCATACTGACGATCCGACCGTCGTCGTCCCACTACCGCTGAATCATCCGCCGTCAGCTGCGCCCGGTATCATCCACATCGATTGCCCCACGCTGGTCTCATGCAACCGTGATTACTCCTCTCATTCATCTACGTAGTAGTCTGATGGTGTTATGTGACTTTTGTCCCAAAATTTTGCTGCATTTGAAGGGATTCATGGTGACGACCAGCTTGGGGGACCGGGGCGCGTGGGAGGGGCAGCGTCCCGACATGGTGTTCATCCCGACCCGGGTGTTTAGGAATCCTGGCGTGACCAGGGACGACCTCTTTGTTTTATCTTTTTTCCCTCCTATTGCCGATTCTCTTTTCCATCGATTGATCATGGTGTTCATCCCGACCTGGGTGTTTAGTAATCCTAGCATGACCAGGGACGACCTCTTTGTTTTATCATTTTCCCTCTTATCTTCGATTCTCTTTTCCATCGATTGATTATTGTTACTGTCCACATGTTAGATGACAATTATTGGTATTTCCTCCTTCTAACCATACTCCATGTCGCTTAATTTCTCAAGCGGGTATTTAGGTTTGTCAGGCACAACGAAATGAGTTCCACAGATTGTTCTCTTATATATGGATGGGTGAGATCTTTTTTCCCTTTCTATTATTACATGTTTGCTTCTTCAGGTAGCTTGGACTTTTCAGTTTTCATAGATAGTACAAACTGAATGAGATGTGCTCCATGTTGATCTGCATCTCTTATATGTAAATGTATCTTGCAAATCAGAGCTAGCCTGCAGTTTGATTCCTTTTATTAGATTGCTGGGTATGGTAAATCTTTTAAACCACAGTAATTAACGTGGGGCTGTTGAAATAAGGCTGAATTTAAGGAATGCTTACACCTGACTTGGAGCCAGTATTTTAAATTCTCTGACTTATTTTCCTTGCTCCTACGGGCTGCCTTCTTCTGTATTAAGGTATGAAGTACACTATCATGTCACACAGTCACAGGAAAGAAGCAAGTACAGGCACACATGTGTGCGATATCATGGGTTTTGATTGAGGTTGTTCAACCTGGTATGTTATTGTCTTTTGGAATAAAGTGCCAAGGGCGTTTTAGCTTAAAAAAAATCTGGTTTAAAATGTTACAGTGCGACAAAGATGTTTCTCAAAGTATGCTCTGGTATGCAGAGTCCCTCTCAATACTCAATACTTGATGGCTTAGTTACCTTACTTGTCAGACTACTGGTTTCTTTTCCTTTGAAGAATAAACCCTTGATCCAGTTCATAAGGGAATCGAGCTGCAGCAGCCGTTAATATGCTTGTTAGTCTATCATTGCATATATGTATCTAACTGGAGCCATATTGACAGGGCAGTAGCTTCTAGATAGATTACTGGAACTTGGATAGTCTGATGGAAAATTGTAGTTGTCCTGATGTATCTCTGAAGAAAACTTATTGAGGTTTCTGCTCTATTTTCAGGAAATAGAAGATGATTATAACTTCTATGGATGCTTTTGCTGATGTATACATCTAGCTTCACAATGATAGCACATGCTTCTGGTCTGTACTAATAACATTAAATCTCAATTATAGAGGCGCATGATGCTTTCAGGACAATTTTTTTTACTGGTCTATTTTAATTCAGATTAAATCAGCAAACTAAGACTTGCACCTGCAGTTGTTTCTTGCCGAAGAAAGTCGACGCTTAGTTTCGGATGAGAGTTCAATGTTGTGATGCTTGTTTTGCAGGAAGTGGCACAAAGGATTGGTGAAGTGATTGCCAACTCTTGCTTGGTGAAAGGAATCACCAAAGTCGTCTGACCGAGTGGGTTTCCTCTACCATGGCTGTATCAAACCTCTAGCTGATGCTGCTAGAGAGAATGGGAGTTATGAATTTTTCTATCGATATTGCTAGGATCACATGTAATATCTTTCGTTTTCTGTTTGGTTTCATCACTTTGGTTATCTGTTTGTATATATTAGTAAATGATTTGTATACTTGCATTATTCTTTAAATGTTTTGTACTACCTCCATCCGGAAATACTTGTCGGAGAAATGGATGTATAATACTTATCGGAGAAATGGATGTATCTATACGTATTTTAGTTCTAGATATATCCATTTTTATCCATTTCTACGACAAGTATTTCCGGACGGAGGGGGTATATTGTAAATCATGCGAAATCTTTTGATTTTTTCATGCATGCGTCCTAAGGAATTAAGAGGCTCAGATGTGAGATGCCACATCAACACCACAACCACGAGGACATGGAAATTTAAATCAAGATGCTTATGTGTTGTTTTTATTCTAAGGCCCAATTATCTTCCTTGCCTGTGGTATCTGCTCATAAGAAAATTGCCTGTGGTGGCTGCTCATAAGAAAATTGCTTAAAACTGGCATAAATGTATTACATGATTAATGTTTAACTACTAAAATATTTATTCGCTCGTTGCAACGCACGAGCATTGTAACTATGCAAGCATGCATGACTAGATTTTTTTTTTTTTGAAATTTCCAAAAAAATTGTCAACACTGGACATTTTTTTCTCGGATGTGATATATTGATATGTTTGGAGATACTTACAGATATATTCCTACGTTTCATATATTTCTAATTCCTGAAAACACTAAACAATTCCTAAAAGAAAACTTATTTTTTTGTATTTAAAATTACTACCATTGACCTCTCTTTTATATTATTAAAGCATTGACTATGAGTGAGTTTGTCACAACAAAAGGAGAACTCAATTTCATGAATGACACTTATTCTTCCGTTGCAACGCACGGGTCCTTTTGCTAGTTATGACTAAAAGTAGCTAGCTTCCTGGGATGCTAGGGTTCCCCTTATCCCCTGGCGACTCGACGCTAGGGTTCCCAATCTACCACTGTTCCACCACCAAATCTCACATCCGATCGTTGTCTCGGCGACATGCACGTGATTCCCAGGTTTTCGCCGTCTCGTATGTGGTCCTACATGGCAGCGAGGAGCGCAGCAGCGGCGGCCGGCGCGGAGGGAGGCGGCGGCGGCGGCGACACCGATCCAGCAGGGAGTCAATCGAATCTGGCAGATAGGTTCGCAGGACTGAATTTTCATGGCGAGGAAGAGGAGGAGCTGGATCTATCGGGTGAGATTGATGATCTGATAAAGGAGACGCGATGGATTGCTATCTTTAGGGTTGACACCTCGAAACCCTTCAGCCATGTATCGTTGTTCAAGACGATGAGGAACGCCTGGGTTCCAGCCCAGGGTGTTACCTTCAAAACTATCAACCCTAACTTGTTCCTTGCGCAATTCTGTTGCCTGGGAGATTGGAATCGGGTGATGAGGGGAGGGCCGTGGCTGTTCAGGAACGCGGCAGTTGTACTGGAGGAATATGATGGAATCACTAATGCCGAAGAGTATAAACTGGATCGTATCCCGGTGTGGGTGAGAATTGTGAGAATACCGGATGGATTGATGAAGAAGAAGGAGATTGCAGAAAAGATTGCAAAGAAGGTTGGTGGCCCTTCGATCACAGTGATAGTCAATGAGGGGCGTCTGAACCTAACTAAATACCCGAGGGCTCGTGTGTTCCTGATGCTTGATACACCCTTGGTTAGATTTGTGCCATTGACGCTGAGAGAAAGCAAGAAATATCCAGTTGAATATGAGAAGCTCCCTGATCTTTGTGATTTCTGTGGTTTGATAGGGCATGTTGTAACTGAATGTGGTGACGGGATACATAGCCCGGATGTTTGTGAATGGGGAGAGTGGCTCCTCGTCGATTTTGATGCTCCAGCAGGAAGAGGGGGCAATGGAGCTGGTCGTGGGGGTTCAGCTGGCAGAGGAGGTGGTTTTGGGAGAGGCAGAGGAAGAGCGGGAGACCCGAATCCAGAGGAAAAGCACGACATGGATCTTGATGGTGCAGGAAATACTAGTGCAAGTGCGATGGTGCCTTTGGCACGTAAATGTCTGATAGGCCAGGATGGTAATATCAATGCCCCGGCCGCGCATTTCACAGGAGGTCCGGTAGGTTCTGGTGGTTCTATACCACCTGGCTATGTCTCAGAACAGGTTCATCTACTCGAGAACACTAGCAGCACTGAGCCTGTGGATAAAAGTAAGCTTAGCACCCTGCAGAAAGTCCCTGACCCGAAGAGGTTGAGAGCAACGATCTCTCAGAGCAGCACATCTAATGATACATCGGCGACTCCCCTAGTGGGTGATCGCCGGGAGCAATGAAAATCATATGCTGGAACTGCCTTGGCATGGCCAGTGCCACGGCAGAAAGAGCGCTTCTGGACATCCAGAAGCAATGGGGGCCGGATGTCGTCTTTCTGTCTGAGACGCATCTGAACAAAGCTAAGGCAGAAAAACTCCGGAAAAAGTTAAAGATGGACAGTATGGAGGTGAAGGAAAGTAACGGGGCGAGTGGTGGTCTGCTTTTGTTTTGGCGGAGACCATTGGCAATTCAGCTGAGAGATAAGGATAAGAACTTCATAGATGTTACCGTGGGGGACGGCACGGACGAGGTTTGTAGGTTTACAGGGTTTTATGGGGAGCCGAAGTGGGAAGATAAGCATTTGTCATGGTCATGTTTGCGTGATCTACATCAGCGAATAAACCTCCCATGGATGATAGCAGGGGATTTTAATGAGATCTTATACTCCCACGAGAAGCAGGGTGGTGCACCGAGACCGATGCACATGATGCAAAAATTCCAAGATGCTCTTGTTGATTGTGAGTTGGAGGATATGGAATGTAGTGGTGATCTATATACTTGGAGAAGGAGGAGGCTCAGAGAACGCCTGGATAGATCGGTATGTAATGGTCAGTTCCATGGGCTCTTTCCTGATGCAAAGGTCACTAATGCTGCACATACAAAGTCTGATCACAGACCGATATTCATTGATACGGAGGGAGATGTGCAGGGGGATCATCAGCGAACCCATCAGAGGTGTTTTGAATCTAGGTGGCTACAAGAGGAGAATGTAATCTCTACTCCTAATGGAGCAAGTGGTAGCCTTGTACTCCGGTTTTATTTTGGTACTCCGGTTTTATTTTCGTCCGGTTTTTTTTCGTCCCACCTCCCACCACTCGCTACCGCCGGTTTATTTTTCTCTGCACTCTTTCCTTGTAAGTCAACATTTTCCTAACGTGAAAAAGATCACATATCTAACTTTCCTAACTCCCATCAATGCAAATTCGATTTTAAGGAAACAAGTAATGGATTTTAAGAAAAAAATCTGATTTACTATCGATAAATATGTATCTAAACCTTCCTTCTCCAAATAAAAATCAATCGATAGTTATGAACAGAATTATAACTTTTCTTTTATTCTCCAATCCCATCCGGTCCCCTCTCCTAATTGACCAGGAGTGCCAGGTCAAATTCACTTTTAAAAAGGGACAATTACATTTGAGCCCCTAGATGTGTCACACCCATGTGTTTTGCCCCTAAATTCAAAAAACCCTCGTTTCTGTCCAAGCTCGTTTGCTCCTCTTATGCTTTTGCCTTTGACCGTTTGACCGCAACTTTGAAAACCTCATAATGAATTCATACTAACTCAAAAAAATGCAAATAAGATATCAAAATGTTCGGAAAAACATCACCTATATGTGCATGTCATTTGCATTAATGACAAAAGTGCTGAAAAGTCCCTATCTCAGTTTGAGCTCATATGATGTCAGCATGAATAGTAAATGATGAAAAAAATGAAAACAAATTCAAAAAATTCTGAATTTTTTCTGTGGCAAACATTGACAAATGTTTTGAGAGATTGCAAAGTTTCATGAGGAAATGACATTCATGGAAGTCGTGGAAAAAAAGAAAATTGATGCTCCAAAACAAAAGAATTTTGGAGTGCTGATTTTTTTTTTTTGCCACGACTTCCACGAATGTCATTCCCTGGTGAAACTTTATAAGTGCTCAAAACATTAGTCAATGTTTGCCACAAAAATAATTCAGATTTTTTTTGAATTTTTTTGGATTTTACTATTCATGCTGGCATTATATGAGCTCAAACTGAGATGAGGACTTTTCAGCACTTTTGTCATGAATGCAAATGACATGCACATATAGGTGATGTCTCTCCGAACATTTTGATATCATATATGCATTTTTCTGAGTTAGTATGAATTCGTTATGAAGTTTTCAAAGTACCGGTCAAACGGTCAAAGGGCAAAAGCATAAGAGGAGCAAACGAGCTTGGGCAAAAACGAGGGTTTTTTGAATTTAGGGGCAAAACACACGGGTGTGACACAACTAGGGGCTCAAATGTAATTGTCCCTTTAAAAAAAGATTCCTGCTCACACGCCGCCACCGCCACCCTCACCTCCGAGCCATACTCCCACACTCCCGCTCGCATGGTGCCACCGCCCATCCCTGCTATCATCCCGCTCGCACGCTGCCGCCACCCTTCCTCCTCCCCAGCCCCTCCTCCTCCAAACCCCCACCCACATCACATCCCGAAGCTCAGCCCCACCACGCCAATGCGGCGACGGCAGCAGCCCAACAACATCGCGTGCTGGACCTAACCATGGAGCTGGAGGAGTGGCGTCTGCACCGCCTAGCACAGATTCCCTGGTGGGCTTGGAGACCCATCTCGACTGCCTTGCTTCGCACAGATCGATGCGGCCCCACAGCTCCGTGGTCGTGAACGAGGTCGAGCCGATATGTTGATGTGCCATCTCGTCCCCCGTCCTTGAGATCCGGCCGTGGCAGAGGGCGGGGAGGCTGTCTGAGGCAGTGAGGCGGAGGACGGGGAGGCCAGCCCTGGCGGACGATGGTGAAGCTGGTTGTGGCGGAGGCTAGGGGGAAGGCGGAGAGGTAGGAGGGGGCCGCGGCCGCGGCAGCCGCCGTCCCATAGACCGCCCGGGTCACCGGTGTTGCCTGCGGCGACTTATTCTACTGCGTCTACCTCCTCCTCGAACCCGTGGTCAGCCCCTAGCTTTAATCCCTCCTCCCCAAGTGCGAATAGAGAGGTCAATCCGTTCTGAGAGGGGTTTGGTTTGCTCAACGACTGGATTATTTGCTCTGCACTTCTGCATATGCCAAGTTATCTGAATGTCGCGGGTGATCTAGACTATCGACCACTTCTGCGTCCACTTTGGGTTTCAGAGATCAACCCGTGAGTGTAGTACCTGACTACTACATGTATTTTGATTCCAAAACATTGAAAAATTGACGAAAATCGGTTCATGGTTTTTTCACACCATTGCAGCATATGTGCCACATGTCAGCCTCCTGTATGGGGATCTAATTAATAGACGGGGAGAAGGAAGCAACAAGGAAGAAGGTAGAGCAGATGGACACCTGATCTGCAAGTTCCTGAATTTCAATGTTTATTGCATCTTGCTGTGTTAATATTGGGTGCAGCAATTCGCAACTCCGGGAAGAGCTTCTGTGGGAGGGCGTCGGCTGCGGCATCACTTGCATTGACCTCTCGGCGATCGCCGTCCCGAGGATGCGTGACCGATTGGCGGAGCAGGGCACCAGTGATAAGTTCACCGATTTGGTCGACTCACCATTCCCTTGCTCTGTCCACGCGATGTTGCCCATTGTTGCTAGGTTGTTAATTCATCAGGCCCCTTATTGCGGCTACATAGTGTGTTCATCGAGAAACCATGTACTGAAGGTAAGCTATTCTTTATTTACATTTTATTTGTTTCTTCCTGCTACTTGTACAATTTGCTTCGGAAATATTCTGACTACTTGCATGATTTTTAGATCCTACTTGCACAGCTGCCTGCATTTAGTGTTGAGAAATATCTGCTAATTAAGTGTACATTAATACTTGCAAGTTCTGTTTGTTGACTGTGCCATGATAGATTTAGGCCTTTAGTTGTACAAAACTGCCAAAGTAGGTGACAACCACCTTCAGCTCAATCCTCTTTTTACTCGACATTGACAGGCTAATGTAAATGCGGAGCCAAGATCAATTGTTGTAAGCCTTTTACTGACTAGGAGCGAGGGGTTGTAGAAAGGAACACTGCACTATGAGTATGCCCTTTGTTAGCACTGATTTACCCTTTTCTGTAACACTAGCTTATAGAAGGATAAATGATGGCAAGTAGTATTATCTCAGTAGTCAGCAGTCAGCACCACTATCCGAGATTGCACATTTAGGACCATGGTCGCACACAAAAAAGGAAGCTTGGTCTGAATCAAATTGCCAAATGCTAGGATCAACATTTCTTTTCTAGAGCATCTCCTTCTTGGGAAAGTTGTTGTCGAGAACTCAATTGATGTTTTCCTTTTTTCCAAGAAACTCGATATAGACCTTGATAGCTGGAATATAATTTTTTAGTATGGTGTATTTGTAAGGTACAATCCATTCATAATTATTGGTAGTAACATGTGTGTATGTGTATTTTTAAACTTACCGTTGCTAGATCTAAATTTGGACATACATAGATAGCTCCAGATGTAGCCTAAATGTTTTTTTACTCCCCATATAATCACTGTTGTGAATCCTTGTGCGGTTGTGCCTAGATACCTGTAATTGCATCTGCTGCTATATCTCTTAATACTCAACTAGCAGGGTGACCCGCGCATTCGCGCGGCTAGATTATTAAGTATCTCATATTTCTGGTTTTAGATTTAGACACGGTCTCTAGCGCATAGCTTTGGTAACTATTATTCTATAAATATGCCATTGTGTAGATTACCAAATCATTGTATTACTAAGAAGTTCGTGATGGACATAATTATATTTATTATTTCTATAGAGATATAAATCTTTGCACTTTGGTTACATGTATTATTGGACAAATTCATCTGGCTATGGATAGAAATAATTCTCGACTTCTTTTATTCTTTTAGTGACATGCATGTTTCCTCGGCTTACATACTATTATGTACATCGCCTTAGAATTTCAGCATATCTGGTACATAACTCTGATCATTACTTTTTAAGTATGAATATTTGTTCAAAATTAAAAATTATGATAAGACTACAGAAATCATCCATTGCAAATAGAATTATATTAATTTTAGTTGAGTAATCTATTTTTTATACACTAATTGCCAACATTAGTAATGTTTGAGTGCACACATTATTCTCAATATATGCTTCTATGATTCAATGTTGATGTCTAATTGGACAGCAAAGATAAATTATTAAAATACTTCCTAAATATCTTCTGGGAAATTTAGAACAATATTCGCAAAAAAAAAGGAAATTTAGAACAAAGAACAGAATCTAAACATATATTTTCTTCCTGTCCAGCCTCATCACCAGTGCAATATTACATTTACATATTCGTTCAGTACAATGTCATACATATGAAATATGTATTATCGCCCGCACATCTAACATCGAATTTTTATCAGGGCACACTCATCAAAAAAATTCCAAATCATTACAGCTCGATAAGTGTGCACACAAATTGAATATTTTATGATGGTGTCCATGCATGGTATTGGCATAAAGTTGTATTCTTTTGCACACTAAGGATATTACCACATACTTGACTTGATTTGTGCTTCCAACTCTTACATTGCTGACATGAGACTATGTTACATCATATTCATGATTCTCTAGCTCATAGGCATGGCACAATAGCAATGGTCTTCTACTCCTCTTCATTATAGCTATTTTTTATTCATCTCCAAAATGTTGTTTAAGATAGCTCAAATGTGCATCATGAGGAACATGATCAAACTGCGGTGGAATTTTTTATGATAAATTTATTATTGTTGTTAAAAACACAGGGGAGGAATAACGTGTGATTAATAGCACTGAGGATCTTGGAGCGTACTTCCATGCGAAGCCAGACCATTTTAGTCTCCGAGTTTTCCTCCATTACTCCTCTTGTCCATTGTTGAGAATATTTCAACATATTGCTTACTGATTCCAATGTGACGACTCTAGGGTTACGTCGTCGTCGTTGACGCCTTTGCCGCCGCCGCTTCTTTTTCGCCTGCATCCATGTCTGCCACGGGCAGGCTGCTTCGGGGCTCTTTGCCATACTCGTACACGTGATGCTGGTTCGGGGCTCTGTCATACTCGTACATGTGATGATGCATGGCATTCCTTGTCCCGCGGCAAGGCAATTGTTTCTTTGCTCTGGCTGGTTACCGGTGGCGAGGCTTCGTCCCTGGTCAGGTCATTCATAATCATCGAAGAGGCAGGTCTGTATCCTAATCGGGAGATGACTGGTTCCTGTGGTAGCAGCCAATAGTTCTTTTTTTTAACTAATAGTAGTACTTGTTTGTGCGGTGCGTTCGAGTCCTTGAGAACGTGTAGTTGACACTTACGTGTAATCTCACCAAAGAGATTATTAGAGGTTAAAGAAGTGTTTCCTTATATGACGTGCCCTGTTTCTGCACGTGTGCCTTGTTTTAATCTGTACGTGCCTCTTTCTTTTTTAATCTGTATATACATGCATCTTTTCCTAACATGTACGTGTGCCTTTTTTAGGAACGTGCCTCTTTCTTTTCTTTTTTTTCTTTCTTTTTTAATCTGTATACATGCATCTTTTCCTAACCTGTACGTGTGCCTTTTTCAGGAAGGTTTTGTACGTGCCCATGATATGTTCTTTTGTACGTGTCTATGGATATGCACCATGCAGCCAGCCTGTCCGGTCAGGAAAAGATGAATCCCAAAATTACTTAAGAGTTGTAAACTAATACGTTACCTTTGACTACTACGTGTAGTGCATTGTAGAATTCTTTGGCCGAGTCCTGCAAACGTACGATGCCTCTTGAAAATGAATCCATTGTGTTTTGCTTATGCGACGGATTCCAATAGTGTGAGCCTATAGATTGCTTTTTTTTACATACTTCTTTTTTGCAAATCCCAGCCGTTCTTTACAACTCTTTATCTTTTATTACATCTGAGCCGTTCGTTTTCTATCGTTTTAATAATATAATAGATACCACGGTTCATGGCGAATCAGTGCCACTGTTATGTGGGTTGATATTTGAACCGAACCAGCGATTTGTTAGAACTTATATTGTTTCTTTTTATAGGATTGTTTGATTAGAATTATTATGAGGTCTTAACTTCTTTTACCGTCCTGCCTCCAGTACTGTATCGACTTCCCGGGTCCACTGAAACTCATCCGGGGGAGCACCGGCTGGCGACGACAGTGGCAGCGAGGACAAGGTCAACACCTCCCAATAAGCGTCGGATCATTGTCATGAAACATGCCGACTGATTAGGTTTCCACCTCATCTTGACTTCACCATGTAGTTGGGTGTAACGTGAGTTCTACTCTTCTTCTAGGTTGTTGGGAGGATTGACGCTGCCAGCGCGTGGCGAAAGTGCAGCTCCTGGTGCACGACAAGGTGCCTGAGTAGGGCATCAGAGGAGGTGGCACAACCCTCAACCTGCTTTCCCAAATTTGGTCCGTGAGCAGTGCTATCGTATTCTCTTGCTATTACTATCATGGGTAGGTTTGGAATTTGGACCTTTTTAATTCTCGCTTTCGGACCAAAATGACTGGGGAGTGGGGATTAGCATGAATAATTGCAATTTAACACAAGCTTACAATGAAGGATTTATTGTCGATATATCAGAAGTTTCCATGGGCATGTATGTGATGACCTAGGAGTACTATAAAAGAAACCTAGAATCCAATCTTATCTTTCACTGTTGTGAATCCTTGTGCGGTTGTGCCTAGATATCTCTAATCTCTACTCCTAATGGAGCAGTTGGTAGCCTGGTACTCCGGTTTTATTTTCATCCGGTTTTTTTTCGTCCCACCTCCCACCACACGCTACCGCCGGTTTATTTTTCTCTGCACTCTTTCCTTGTAAGTCAACATTTTCCTAACGTGAAAAAGATCACATATCTAACTTTCCTAACTCCCATCAATGCAAATTCGATTTTAAGGAAACAAGTAATGGATTTTAAGAAAAAAATCCGATTAACTATCGATAAATATGTATCTGAACCTTCCTTCTCCAAATAAAAATCAATCGATAGTTATGAACAGAATTATAACTTTCCTTTTATTCTCCAATCCCATCCGGTCCCCTCTCCTAATTGACCAGCGAGTGCCAGGTCAAATTCAGTTTAAAAAAAGATTCCTGCTCGCACGCCGCCACCGCCACCCTCACCTCCGAGCCATACTCCCACACTCCCGCTCGCATGGTGCCACCGCCCATCTCTGCTATCATCCCGCTCGCACGCTACCGCCACCCTCCCTCCTCCCTAGCCCCTCCTCCTCCAAACCCCCACCCACATCACATCCCGAAGCCTAGCCCCACCACGCCGATGCGGCGACGGTAGCCGCCCAACAACATCGCGTGCTGGACCTAACCATGGAGCTGGAGGAGTGGCGTCTTCACCGCCTAGCACAGATTCCCTGGTGGGCTTGGAGACCCATCTCGACCGCCTTGCTTCACGCAGATCGATGCGGCCCCGCAGCTCCGTGGTCGTGAACGAGGTCGAGCCGATATGTTGATGTCCCATCTCGTCCCCCGTCCTTGAGATCCGGCCATGGCAGAGGGCGGGGAGGCTGTCTGAGGCAGTTAGGCGGAGGACGGGGAGGCCAGCCCTGGCGGACGATGGTGAAGCCGGTTGTGGCGGCGGCTAGGGGGAAGGCGGAGAGGTAGGAGGGGGCCGCGGCCGCGGCAGCCGCCGTCCCCTAGACCGCCCACGTCACCGGTGTTGCCTGCGGCGACTTATTCTACTGCGTCTACCTCCTCCTCGAACCCGAGGTCAGCCCCTAGCTTTAATCCCTCCTCCCCAAGTGCGAATAGAGAGGTCAATCCGTTCTGAGAGGGGTTTGGTTTGCTCAACGATTGGATTATTTGCTCTGCACTTCTGCATATGCCAAGTTATCTGAATGTCGCGGGTGATCTAGACGATCGACCACTTCTGCGTCCACTTTGGGTTTCAGAGATCAACCCGTGAGTGTAGTACCTGACTACTACATGTATTTTGATTCCAAAACATTGAAAAATTGATGAAAATCGGTTCATGGTTTTTTCACACCATTGCAGCATATGTGCCACATGTCAGCCTCCTGTATGGGGATCTAATTAATAGACGGGGAGAAGGAAGCAACAAGGAAGAAGGTAGAGCAGATGGAGACCTGATCTGCAAGTTCCTGAATTTCAATGTTTATTGCATCTTGCTGTGTTAATATTGGGTGCAGCAATTCGCAACTCCAGGAAGAGCTTCTGTGGGAGAGCGTCAGCTGCGGCATCACTTGCATTGACCTCTCGGCGATCGCCGTCCCGAGGATGCGTGACCGATTGGCGGAGCAGGGCACCAGTGATAAGTTCACCGATTTGGTCGACTCACCATTCCCTTCCTCTGTCCACGCGACGTTGCCCATTGTTGCTAGGTTGTTAATTCATCAGGCCCCTTATTGCGGCTACATAGTGTGTTCATCGAGAAACCATGTACTGAAGGTAAGCTATTCTTTATTTACATTTTATTTGTTTCTTCCTGCTACTTGTACAATTTGCTTCGGAAATATTCTGACTACTTGCATGATTTTTAGATCCTACTTGCACAGCTGCCTGCATTTAGTGTTGAGAAACATCTGCTAATTAAGTGTACATTAATACTTGCAAGTTCTGTTTGTTGACTGTGCCATGATAGCTTTAGGCCTTTAGTTGTACAAAACTGCCAAAGTAGGTGACAACCACCTTCAGCTCAATCCTCTTTTTACTCGACATTGACAGGCTAATGTAAATGCGGAGCCAAGATCAATTGTTGTAAGCCTTTTACTGACTAGGAGCGAGGGGTTGTAGAAAGGAACACTGCACTATGAGTATGCCCTTTGTTAGCACTGATTTACCCTTTTCTGTAACACTAGCTTATAGAAGGATGAATGATGGCAAGTAGTATTATCTCAGTAGTCAGCAGTCAGCACCACTATCCGAGATTGCACATTTAGGACCATGGTGGCACACAAAAAAGGAAGCTTGGTCTGAAACAAATTGCCAAATGCTAGGATCAACATTTCTTTTCTAGAGCATCTCCTTCTTGGGAAAGTTGTTGTCGAGAACTCAATTGATGTTTTCCTTTTTTTCAAGAAACTCGATATAGACCTTGATAGGTGGAATATAATTTTTTAGTATGGTGTACTTGTAAGGTACAATCCATTCATAATTATTGCTAGTAACATGTGTGTATGTGTAGTTTTAAACTTACCGTTGCTAGATCTAAATTTGGACATACATAGATAGCTCCAGATGTAGCCTAAATGTTTTTTTACTCCCCATATAATCACTGTTGTGAATCCTTGTGCGGTTGTGGCTAGATATCTCTAAATGCATCTGCTGCTATATCTCTTAATACTCAATACCACGGTTCATGGCGAATCAGTGCCACTGTTACGTGTGTTGATATTTGAACCGAACCAGCGATTTGTTAGAACTTATATTGTTTCTTTTTATAGGATTGTTTGATTAGAATTATTATGAGGTCTTAACTTCTTTTACCGCCCAGCCTCCAGTACTGTATCGACTTCCCGGGTCCACTGAAACTCATCCGGGGGAGCACCGGCTGGCGACGACAGTGGCAGCGAGGACAAGGTCAACACCTCCCAATAAGCGTCGGATCATTGTCATGAAACATGCCGACTGATTAGGTTTCCACCTCATCTTGACTTCACCATGTAGTTGGGTGTAACGTGAGTTCTGCTCTTCTTCTAGGTTGTTGGGAGGATTGACGCTGCCAGCGCGTGGCGAAAGTGCAGCTCCTGGTGCACGACAAGGTGCCTGAGTAGGGCATCAGAGGAGGTGGCACAATCCTCAACCTGCTTTCCCAAATTTGGTCCGTGAGCAGTGCTATCGTATTCTCTTTGCTATTACTATCATGGGCAGGTTTGGAATTTGGGCCTTTTTAATTCTCGCTTTCGGATCAAAATGACTGGGGAGTGGGGATTAGCATGAATAATTGCAATTTAACACAAGCTTACAATGAAGGATTTATTGTCGATATATCAGAAGTTTCCATGGGCATGTATGTGATGACCTAGGAGTACTATAAAAGAAACCTAGAATCCAATCTTATCTTTCACTGTTGTGAATCCTTGTGCGGTTGTGCTTAGATATGTCTAAATGCATCTAGTGCCATATCTCTCAATACTGAATACACGATTCATGGCGAATCTGTGCCAAAGTTATGTGTGATGATGTTTGAACCGAACCAGCGATTTGTTAGAACTTATATTGTTTCTTTTATAGGATTGTTCTTGTTCACTCTTTCACTGAAGTTTTCTACTAGCCAATCAAGAGCCGACCGGCCAATAGTCCAACATGTCTTTGTTCCAGATTTATTATGGGGATGGATTGAGTGGGAGTTGAGAATTTTAGAATTCCCAGATTTGAGTACGAGTGTAAATTGGGCAAAACTGTGTTGTCTCCTGCAAATTTTAGTCGTGCTAGATATGCTGAGGCCAGTATTTTTTTTACCTATAATTGCACTGATTACGGAGCACATGTTCTCATTTCTATGTACTCATCAGTGTCTTGCATGTTCAACATGTCCTACTTTTACCGTCCTCATCTAAGCCAATTCCTAACAGATGGGAAGAGGAGGCTACAAATCCTACTGAATGTAGTTGTCACAAAAGACTGAATAGAAAACAGTGAGACCAGATAATTGCTGCTAAATAAGTGATACAAACATAGTTTGGTAGTTATGTGACAACTCTTACAAATATATTCCAGCAAAATGGAAAGAAAAGTACTAAAAAGTAAGCCATGACCCTACAGTTTCTCATGATGTGTGTCAGTTTGGCGACACGACTGATAAATGTGTCCTTTCTTATTTTCTTTGAAGTGAAACATTATGCTTTTCCATATGAAACTCTAAATATGTATATACATTTGATATGCAGATCAGATTTATGGTCAAGACAAGCCCAATTGAAATGAAGGTGAGTAGCAATCTGGGCTTAAAATCTCACACTTTGTTAGCTAGCTACTGTTGAATCTTGAATGTCAGAAATCTTTTCCACTGCAGCTTAAGTGATGGGAATGGAATAAGAGTAAAATTAAGCGTCTTCCTATGCTGCACAAGATGCATATATGCAGTGAAGTCATCACAGGCTGTGAGAAAGGTAAAGCTTGGGAAGTCGTGTGGCTTTACAAACACAACACGAGCAAATTAGGAAGGACCTGAACTTGAAGTTGAAGCACAAGAACTGCGGAGAGGATGAACCCGGTGAAATCGTCATGGTTTGTAGTATTTTTTACCAAACTTCGCTCCATTCCTCTTGTCTTGCATGCTAACACATATACCTGACATTCTCGTAGATTCAGTGGCACACTTTTTTTTGGGCATGCAACAAAGGGTGATCGCCCACCTGAAATTGTATTAACATTTTATTTTTGACATGGTTACAGGTTGGTTTACAAGGGATTGCAGCCGGGAATCACACATCAGGTTCAAGCAAAAGAATAACACCAGAGGTTTGGGGGGAGAGATCAACACGATGGGGGGCTCTAACCACTGAAAGATGTAGGTGGTCAACTACCATCCGATGCAGCTCAACGTCGGTGGAACGCATAGTGTCAAAGACCATGCTGTTCCGAGACTTCCAAATGCACCACAAGATCGCGCCGACCACTGAGCGATGAAGCGCCACATCCCACGAACGGTGGCACGAGGAGAAGGCACTCCAGGCATCTTTGAGGTGTTCTAAGTGTGGGAAGCGACTGCGGCCATACATCCGGGAGGCGTGGGCATCCGAAGAAGAGGTCTTCCATATGAGACTTGGAATTTATTTTTGTCAGATCGAAGGCCCCATTCATAGCTTGAACATGATGCTCTATTCAAAGGAAAAGAATCTGACAAGCAGAGTTGGGCACAAACTCTTCGAGTACTATATAGCATCCATGAGAATGCAATTACCCCTTATTAGAATAATTTTGTCAGATCGATGATATATAGTATTGCTCGAGCATTGCAGTACACAGCACTCAGATCATTTTGTTGACAGAAAATTTGAAGCTCCCTGATTTGGCAATAGGATTTGTGCAAAAAATTATGTACGTCTTAAAGTTTTACATCTCAATTTTAGTACTTGTGTTGAACATGAGGAAGCTTGAAATTCGCTCCAGAGGCAGAACTTGTCAATATAGGAAAGTAGCACATACAGAGAATCGGGTGCTTGCATTAGTGGTTGAACATTCCGTGCAATATGCTTGTTCATGGGAGAAAAATGAGCATTGGTTACAATTTTATTTGTTGGCCCGTGGCAACGCACGGGCAGTCTACTAGTGCAAATTGTGTCCGATGCTTGGGAGCGAACCAACCCGATGGCGCCCATTACAGAGCGCACAGCAAGTGTCCACGCCACCATGCATGAATGGGATCATTCGATCCTGAAGGCGCCCCATCGGCGCTTGAAGGAGCTGAAGGCGGAGTTGGAAGCGTTGCGGTCAGGCCCTCTCACTGACGAGGCGGGAGATAGGCAGTGAATTTTGCTAATGGAGATAGAAGAAAACTTGGAGAAGGAAGAGATCTATTGGGTACAACGTAACCGTGCTATTTGGCTCAAATTCGGTGATCGCAACACTAGTTTCTTTCATAATTTTGCATCGGCTAGGAAGAAAAGAAATTAAATTAAACATTTGCTTGATAACTCAGGTGTTTGGATAGAGAACAATGAAGCTATGAGTAGTTTGATTAGTGAGTACTTCCAGCATCTCTTTACCGCTGAAGTTAATGTACCCGCGATGAATGTTATAAATAAAGTTAAAAGGCGTGTTACAGATTATATGAACGACTCACTCATGGCATCTTACACAGAGGAGGTTAGGAAAGCTTTATTCAGTATTGGTGATTTGAAAGCACCGGGACCGAACGGATGACATGCTATCTTTTATAAAAAGTTTTGGCATCTGCTCGGAGGAGATCTAACAAAGGAGGTTCTTGCGGCTATTAATACAGGTATGATCCCGGAAGGTTGGAACTCTACCACTATTGTCTTGATACCCAAAGTGGACAACCCAGAGAAAATCACCCAATTTAGGCCTATAAGTTTATGCAATGTGGTTTATAAGGTGATCTCAAAAATGCTCGCGGCACACCTGAAGGTTTTTCTTCCAGATATAATCAGTGAGACCCAAAGTGCGTTTGTGCCAGGGCGCATCATAAATGATAATGTCATAGTGGCGTATGAGTGCTTACATACGATGAAGAAGAGAAAGAAGGGTAAGTTTGGAACATGTGCAATCAAATTAGATATGCACAAGGCATACGACAGAGTTGAGTGGGTGTTTCTGGAGGCCATGCTCACCAAATTGGGATTTCATGCTCAATGGATTCAAATGGTGATGTCTTGCGTGCGATCGGTTGAGTATAAGGTTCGTTTCAACTCAAATGAAACTCTGCCTTTTTTTACCAACGAGAGGTTTGAGACAGGGGGACCCTCTCTCCCCATATCTGTTTCTTTTGTGTGCTGAAGGACTGTCAGCCCTTATTGCTCATGAGGAGGAGGCTGGTAACTTGAATGGTGTGCAGGTGTGTAGAGATTCACCAACGATCTCCCATTTACTTTTTGCTGACGATTCTCTTATTCTCATGAGAGCAGATGCTCATAATGCAAACACCCTGCGTGGGATTTTAGATGAGTACTGTGCAGCCTCAGGTCAATTGGTGAGTGAATCAAAATGCTCTATATTTTTCAGTCCTAACACAAATGTGGAGGTGAAGGCAGAAGTATGTCAAATTCTGAATATTATGATTGAATCTATTTCAGAAAAATACTTGGGTCTACCATCCATGATAGGGGTGGACCGTGTTGATTGCTTTAAACACATTATAGAAATAATTCAAGCAATGGTGAATGGTTGGAAGGAGAGAACTCTCTCATTTGGAGGTAAAGAGGCTTTGCTGAAAGCGGTGGCCCAGGCCATCCCAACTTATGCGATGAGTGTATTTAAATTCCCAAAGAAAATTTGTAAGGGAATCACTGATGCAATGTCGCAATTTTGGTGGGGTGATGAGGAGAACCAACGAAGGATGCATTGGTTTGCATGGTGGAAAATATGTATTCCGAAGGAGAGAGGAGGTATGGGATTCCGGGACATTCATAGCTTTAACCTGGCAATGTTGGCAAAGCAATGTTGGAGACTAACTGAAAATTTTGGTTCCTTATGTGCTCGAGTCCTACGAGCCAAGTACTACCCTACAGGAGATATTCTAAACTGTCAACTGAAGAAGGGGTTGTCCTATGTGTGGCAAAGCATTTGGTCTGGAATTCAAACTTTTAAAAAGGGCTATATTTGGAGAGTAGGCAATGGAGAAAAGATTAATATATGAGATGATTGCTGGATCCCGAACAGTGTCCCCAAGAAAGTCCTAACAGTAAGAGGGAACCAAGTACTTACTAAAGTGAATGAGTTAATTGACCCAATCACGGGAGAATGGGATGAGATATTAATCTGGGAGAATTTCCGGCCCATTGATGCTGAACGCATACTAAAATCCCGTTATTTCAGGTGGAGACAGAGGACTATGTTGCATGGCACCTCACGAAGAGCGGCGTCTTTTCAGTGCGCTCTGCCTATTACAAGCAATGGGAAGCGAATTATGATACCGAGGACAGCGGTCTGGCTCGTTTCTCCACGGCGCCCCATCCAGTTTGGAAGAAGCTATGGAGTTTGAAAGTACCAGCGAAAGTTAAAATTTATATCTGGAGATGCTTGCACAATGCCGTCCCATGCCGGAGTACTTTAATGAACCGCCATGTGGGAAACTTGTCCCAATGCCCATACTGTACAAATGGAGCGGAGGACTTAGCCCATATGTTGTTTAAGTGTGCAAGATCACAAGCAGTGTGGGAAGCTCTGGGAATTGCAGCTGATATCAATTTTGCTTCATTGACTGATCGAGCAGGTTCAACAGTCCTAGAGTTCACTCTATGTGATGAGTCTTATCGGAGACAATACTCTAGAGTGGTCGAGCTACCGGAGCTCATATCCACAGTTTGCTGGTTTTTATGGTGGCAACGAAGATAGTTTGTGCGAGGGGAAGAGATACTATCTCCAGAACGAACAGCGCCGGCGGTGGTTGCTCTAGCGCTCAACTATGTGCGCGGAGCACAAGCAAAAACTACACCCAAGATAAACAGGTGGCCAGGGTTCCTAGCAGGTCAGCAAGTCCTAAACGTTGATGCTTCATTCACAGAAGGTGATTATGCAGGGTCCTGTGGTGCTGTCATCCGTGATCACTGGGGATCTTTCATGTCGGCGTCCACGGCGAGATTTGAACATGTAGCTGATGTTTTCACGGCAGAAGCGGCAACTTTGCTTGAAGGACTGAAGCTAGCAAGAGATACGGGATGCCATAATTTGGTGGTGAGATCGGATAATATCACGGTGGTGGATGCACTTAGGTTCAATGGAGGTTATTCTATGGTGGCAGCGCCGGTCTTTGATGAATGTCGTAGTTATCTAGAAGATTTCGGGAGGTTTACTATTGAGCATTGTATTAGAGAGTCAAATTCTGTCGCTCATGAGCTGGCTAGATGGGGACGTGTTAATAATCCATCTCGTTGGGTTGACGCCCCGCCTGCTTTCATTGTAAATCTGCTGGCAGAGGATGTTTCTATCTTTTGATTAATAAAGTAAGCTTTCTCGTCAAAAAAAAGGTAGCTAGCTTCCTCGCGGCATGCATGCATGGATCAATCACGAGTGCAACTCCTCCTGGTCTTGACGGTGCCAACTCCAACGAGCCAACCGGCCACATGAACAGGGCTCCAGGTTTCTAGAACCGCACAACACGTATCTATCTACTCCCTCCATCCCATAATATAAGACGTTTTTTGGCACTAATGTACACTATGCTCCCTAAGTTTAGAGGCCTTGTAATCAATCGAGGTCTTCAATTTAAAATTGGGTCACTCGATTTTGACCTGGTCAACAATTTTGTAATGAGTTCTCTCATTCTATTTTTTTTAATTCGCTACACTCCCTAATTTTGAAGCTCTCCCATTTGATTGAGGTATTCAATTTTGAATTTAGTCCACATTTTGACCTGGTCAATGGTTTTTTCAAATCAATCGACAACAACCGGCATATAAAAGCATATCAACCCCACGCATCCTCTCGCCACCTAGAAAAAAAAGCGCAAACATGTGATGTTGTAACACAAATATAGTACATGCAATCATCGACGTATAAAATTTTCTCACATAAGTATGGGTTGATTAGCAGATAACCTAGAATTACACTGCAAAAGGCCCACCGAAAACACCACATTATAAATAAAAATAAAATACACTCCATCATTTCTCCAACTCGCTAAACGAAATACTACATCGGTTCTAAAATATAAGGTGTATTAGTTTTTTTTTTAAAGACAAATTTCTTTAACAGTGACAAAGTTCAGAGCCAAACATACCGACATCCACAATATTAAATAAATAAAATACTCCCTCTGTAAAGAAATATAAGAGCGTTTAGATCACAACTTCAGTGATCTGAACGCTCTTATATTTATTTACGGAGGGAGTACTAAAATTCATTTCATTGAATCGAATGACACCGATTTGATATTATCGATATTGATATATTTCTCTACAAATTTAATCAAACTTAAAGAGGTTTGGCTTTTCAGAAACTAATGCATCTAATATTTTGAAATAAAAGAAGTAAAGAAATTATGAAAACCCAATAATACCAACGGCGCAGCAAAGCGTGCCCAACTCTTCTAGTTAATCTCTACAATCCCTAAAAATACTTCAAAAATTTCTGTTTTTTGTGTTAATGTTCACAACACGTGTGTCTATAATCCTTAAAAATTACAAATCCAAACTCAAAATACACAAGGAGATTTGGGATTATAGTTACATGCTTGTTAGCATTTAAAAGAATCAAATATTTTTAAAACATTTAGGGCTCCTTTGATTCAAAGGAATTTCATAGGATTTTTGAAGGGTTATAATCCTTAGGAATTTTTACTACAGTGGTCGTTTGATTCATAGGATTGAATCCCATAGGAATTTTTTCTATGCAATCATGTGTACTACATTTCATTGGAAATCTAGCATTCACTCCAACCTCTTTTTTCACATCCTTTGTTTTTTCTTGTGGCATCAAACACTCTGTGCTAATCATATGGGATTTAAGTGGGCATGTCACTTCAATCCTTTATTTTTCCTATTCCCGCGTTTTGAGAATCCTACGAATCAAAGAGGGCCTTAAATTTGTGTTTTGAAAGATGAGAGCATGTTTTTTAGAGAAAAAAATGGTAGCATAGCAGCATAGCCTGAGGTGGGCCCACAGAATGCCCAACACAGTTGACGGCCCGTTCGTGTCTCTGTTCTCCCACTCTTCTCCTCTCCAAAATTAAACTGCTGAGACTTTAGTTCAGGCTTGTATTTGCAGGTCGAATTTCGTCTCCAGTCACACTTGGACTACATAACTATACTTTGCCCTGTTCTACATCAGACTGTTGATTTTTCTTCTCTGTGTTTCTTACTTGCTTGTTTATGTGCTGCCATTTTCCCCATTCAGCCAATATATTGAAGAGGAGGCAGCCTATTATTTTAGATATGATATTGATGCATGATTTGTTTCATTAGTCCTCAACTTGTAAATGCTACAGATGAAAAGCTTCCTAGCTGAACTTTGAGTTGCTTGCTTTCTGATCTTCAGCAGGTTAACTTGAGCCCAAATACATGCATGCGTGCGTGCTTGCCGGCTCAAACAATGATCCTAGCTAATTTTCTAGAAAAATAGAAAGCTTTACATGTACACATGGGTGTAGATTGTACTAGTATTATTCAAGCATGAGGAAGAAGTGGCTAATAATAGTTTCGCATGAATAGTATTTTCTTGACATAGGTAACACACGTTTACAAAATTTCGTCAAACAGTATTCCTGTCTGTCTGCGGTCACACTTCCGTAGGCAGCTTTTCTTGGTCTTTTGTGTTGCTATCAGTTGAATTTTCACTTGTGTTATTCAATGAACCAAATATTTTTGCGCGTTGGATTTTTAAAAATTGTATGGTATCACAAATGCCAGATGTCACTAGTGGAAGCCTCGTGGTTCACTTGACCATAGTCGCAGATGGGTGGTTACATCCAGCCACTTGATGGAAGCTTCATTGAAGGTTCTCCTTGTAGACAAGCTAACCCAGCACATACTCCCTCCATAAAAAAATATAAGAGCGTTTAGATCATTAAAGTAGTGATCTAAATGATCTTATATTTCTTTACCTCTAGCACCTGCACCCTCGTCATGTCGAGTGGCAGGACCACCCCGTGCATCATTCTAGTACCATCGGTAAACGGTGTGACTTGCCCCTTGGCAATCCTTGTCATGACGCCGTCCACGAGGGCATCAGCCCGCATGCATGAAGTAAATTGTGATGACCGTGGCTGCTGGCTGCTACTAGACATATGTTGCTCGGGAGGACTCGGTGTGACGTGCGAAAACAGTTTTATGTTTGGGTCCTTGGTACCTATGAAACAAATCGCAATATTTTTGACCTAAACTGAGCAGTATTTCTAGAATGTGTTGCTAATTTTCACTGTTTTGGCTGCTAGCTGCAGGAACTGAGAAGATGGACCCTGGAAAGAAAAATGATGGAAAAAAGGTGGCCGCTTTTGCTCGTATGTGCCCTGCCTTTGCCAAGAGGAAAAAAGAGAGAGTAGATGCGGGAGAGACGTCGAAGCAGGACCAGGGCAACCCGTACGTAGACGCGTACGCGAGCACGTGGGAATCAATCAGGGCTTGGCCAATTGCATAGCCCTAGGTGATGCCCCACAGGCCATGTTAGTCAGCAGACTCGCTCCGCATGTCTTCACCCACGATCGACGCACGATCTGCTCCACGTCCTAGCGATGGTTGCACTAGCCAGCCTATATGTATCCCCTGATGTACTCTGTATTGTTTAAGCAAAGCATTCCAAAAATTTACATGGTATCAGACACCGGTTCCGAACCCCTCCCTCCGCGATCGCCATGACGAATACTGGAGGACAACCCACACTTCCCATCACCGGCGGCCAGCCAACTGCTCCTCTTCCCGGCGGCCAGCCAACTGCTCCAAACTCCGGCGGCCAGCCAACTCCTCCTCCTCTCTCCGGCGGCCAGCCCACTCTCCCCATCACCAACCCCCAGCCGCCTCCACCCCTCACCGCTGCCATGCCCGCCGCTACCCTCTCGTTCAGCGACACCATTACAGACATCACCCCGTTCATTCCCATTGTCCTGGACCTCCACAGCCACAACTACTACCATTGGCGTACCTCTTCGAGATTCATCTCGGATGCTGCTTCCTCCTTCACCACATCTCCGGCGACGCACCCCCGGCTCCGCACGATCCACGGTGGCTCAAAGACGACCTCGCCATCATCCAGTGGCTGTACACTCGTATCTCCACCGAGCTCTTCAACCTCGTCGTCACTGATGGCGCTTCAGCTCGCGATATTTGGCTCGAGCTTCGTCGTCTGTTCCAGGACAACCGCGACACCCGTGTTTCCGCTCTTAACACGGAGCTTCGCACCATCACGCAGGGCGATCGCCCGGTTGGCGTCTTCTGCCAGCGCATCAAGGCCATCGGCGATGAGTTGCGTGAGCTCGGCGAGGTGGTCGCCGATTGATCCCTTCTTCACGCTCTCATGGGCAGGCTTTATGATCGCTTTGCCTAGCAGGCGACGCTGATCCCGCTTCTCCGTCCTCTGCCCACCCTCGTCGAAGCCCGCTCCATGCTGCAAATGGAGGAGCAGAACCAGCAGCGCAAGGCCAACACCCCGCGTCTCTTCCATACGACGGGTCGCCCCGCCGCTGCTCCAGCGGCTGCTCCGGCGGCTCCTCCACCGGCGACGTCTGCGCCTCAACCGCCACCCGGCTGGCGTCCAAGTCCCAACTACAAGGGAAAAAACCCCATCTACCGCCCGCCGAAGCAAGGATCCGCGGCATCCTAGTCAAGTCCCTCGCCGGTCTCTGCATCATCGGCTCCCCCGCCGCCTACAGCGCCGTCCGCGTCGGATCCTTCTACCTGGCGCCCCTCGCACGATCCATGGACCGGGCTTGTTCAGGCCTGGCCCATGCTTTGGTCTGCGCCATCACCCTACGGCGCTCCCCCGGCGTACAGCGGCAGTTGGGCGCCCGGCCTTCGCCCACCCGTCGGCGCTCCTGGCCTCCTCGGCGCGTGCCCGCCTGCACATGCATACACCGCATATGCGCCACTGTACCAGGCCGCCGCCGCGCCTACGGCATACTCCATGTACCCCTACGGCGCGCCTCCGCCATCAAGTTGGGACCAGGCAGCACCGTCGGCTCTATCTGCTGCTCCGCCTAGCCAGTCTACTGCCTCTCCTTCGACTACGGCTACATCGGCTTGGGATCAGGCCGCCTTCATCGTCGCCATGAACTCACTCACCACCCAGGACGTAGGTAACGAATGGATCTTCGATTCCGGAGCATCCTCGCACATGTCTGCTTCTGATAGTACGCTCTCCTCCCTCCACCCCTCTATCTTGTTTCCATCAATCACTATTGGCGATGGTTCTTCTGTTCCTGTCACCTGTGTCGGCTCAGCCACTCTTTCTTCCTCTCGCTCGCCTCTTCTTCTTCGCGAAATCCTTGTAGCACCTGCTCTCATTAAAAATCTTATTTCCATTCGCCGATTTATTATTGATAACCAAGTCTCTGTTGAGTTTGATCCCTTTGGATTGTCTGTGAAGGATCTTCGCACCAAGGTGGAGATAGCTCGGTTCAATAGCTCCGGCGACCTGTACACGGTTCACGACGCCGGCACCTCTTCTCCACATGCCATGATCGCCTCCGTCGCTTTGTGGCACCGCCGGCTTGGTCATCCACACACCGCCACGACGACTACACTTCTTCAGGAATTTCAGCTCCCCTACGATCGTGCGACCCATGATTCGTCCTTGTATCATGCGTGCCAAATGGGCAAGCATGTTCGGCTGCCCTTTAGTGTATCTACTACCTGTAGTTCTTTCCCTTTCGAGTTATTGCACTGTGATTTGTGGACATCACCCATCCCGAGTGTTTCTGGTTTCAAGTATTATCTTGTAATATTAGATGATTACTCTCACTTTGTATGGACCTTTCCCATTCGTTCTAAATCAGATGTTCACGGTTTGTTTGTCAATTTTTAGCGTTATGTCTCCACCCACTTCTCTCTCCCCATTCGGTTTCTTCAATGTGATAATGGACGTGAGTTTAACAACACTCGCAATCGTGATTTCTTTCTACACCATGGCATTCTTCTTTGGTTTTCCTGCCCCTATACATCACCACAAAACGGCAAAGCTTAGCGCTCTCTCCGGACCATCAACGATATTATCAGAACCCTCTTAATTCAAGCCTCCATGCCATCTTCCTATTGGGTTGAAGCCCTACTCCACGCCACTTTCCTTCTCAACATTCGTCCAACAAAAATATGCCCTCGTTTTCCCCCCTACGAGTCCCTCTTCCTCGCCCCCCTACCTATTCTGATCTTCGTATATTTGGTTGTCTCTGCTTTCCAAATTTGTCGGCCACTTTCGAAAATGAACTAGCCCCACGGTCGCTGCCCTGTGTTTTTCTTGGATATTCCGACTCGCACAAGGGTTATCACTGCCTCCATCTTCCCACGGGCCGCGTTCTCCTTTCTCGCCATGTTACCTTCGATGAAAACATCTTCCCGTTCGCATCTCACCAGTCACCAGATTTTTCTGCGCCAATTTCAGCCGCCAGCTCTGCTCATCCGCGGCCGCACGCGATCGACGTGCATGGGCTGCATGGTCCTGTTCATCTGGACCCCGCCTCTCCACTGCATGGTGCTGAATCCAACCCCACCGATCTCTCTGCCCCAGCCGACCGCCCGCATGTAGATTCCTCGGATCTGTCGCCGCCCTCCCCCCGGCCGCTCGCACGCGCACTCGCCTGGTCCAATCACCCCGTCCACCACCACTTTTTGTCCCGGTTCACCCGGGCCCTCTGCCCCACCAATCC
Organism: Elymus sibiricus; assembly: GCA_039707655.1. Taxonomy (NCBI): domain Eukaryota; kingdom Viridiplantae; phylum Streptophyta; class Magnoliopsida; order Poales; family Poaceae; genus Elymus; species Elymus sibiricus. The sequence continues at coordinate 23,661,119 of CM077664.1, forward strand.
CATCTCCTACTCCTGATTCGCCCGCCTCTTCATCAGCGCCTGATTCTTTTCCGTCTCCACTACGTTCTTCCCCTCTTCTTTCTTCTTCCTCTCACTCACCAGCTGCTCCCTTGCGCAAACTTCCACGCACCACCGTGCATGTTCCTAGTCCATGCAATGATCACCAGATGCGCACTCGAAGTAAGTCAAGGTTTGGTATCCCAATGGATCGCCTAAACATCTCCGCTACATCCACACCCATATCTCCCATTCCCAAGTCCTACAAGGCTGCTCTTCTCGATCCCAACTGGTACAACGCCATGAAAGAAGAGTACGATGCGCTCCTTCTCAACAACACCTGGTCCCTCATCCCTCGTCCATCCGGTGCTAATGTTGTTTCCGGAAAATGGGTGTTCCGCCATAAGTTTCATTCTGACGGCACTCTCTGAAAGAACATGCGCTGCCCCCATCTTTGGTTTTGGTAATTGATGACAATCCCTATGGACTAATGGTTGCCTTGAGTTATCTTTGAAGGGTTTGTCCATAGGCTTTTCTTGAAGTACATTTGTTGGTTTCAAGGAGAGTTTGAGATGACCAAGGTGGTTATTCATGGAGTTATCCAAAGATTGGTCATGTAAGAGATGAGCCTATTGCAAGCATGTCTTGTGGACATTCATGTTTACCTTCAAGACATCATCTTAATGAAGAGAATTGGAAAGATTCAAGGTTGATCAAGACTAAATATGAAGAGTGATTCAAGTTGATCAACACACACAAAGCGTAAAAGATGTACCAAGCGAGATCAAGTGATCTCATGGTATGGTAAGCATTGTCCATTATGCTTTGTGTACTAACCCATGGTCTACGTGAGAGTTCTATGTGGGATTAGGTATGTGTCCATGGGCTTGCGTCAAGAGGAAGATCTCATTCAACCCATGGAGGATGACATCAAGTGGTGATCGTCATCAAGATTGCGGTGTGCAAGTTCAAGTGGGGCACCACGAAGAGATCACATGCTTGAAGCTTGCCGTCCATTGTGGTGACAATGGACTTGTGAAGATGTGCCGAAGAGTGGCTCACCCATAGTGGAGTATGGGGGAGCAATCAACTAGTCTTCATCGAGCCGGCACAATCAAGAAAGGTGGTCCAACTTGAGGAGGTCAAGATCGTCATCATCTAGCTCAAGTGGACTATGCGCAAGGCAAAGGTTTGCCCTTGATAGGTTTTCTATTTTACCGGTCTCATGGTGGTAGTTGGGAGACCGGGTTATAGGATCGATAGCCGTACTATCAAGGGGGGTTCTCAAGTGAGTAGCTTGATCGTATCATTCGTAGAGAGCTCAAACCATTACATCCTTGCATCATCTTTCTTGGTTCTTGTTTGGTGTTTCTCTTTATGAGTTTTTGAGCTTATGGTCATCTTCATGACAAGCTCGAGTTCATCGAAAACGGAGTTCATATATGCATCTTCTATGATGTTTTCGATGTTGGAGTTTATGCCGGTTCTTCATTCATAGAGGTTTCTCATCTCTATATCTTAGGCATATCTCCCCTGTTGGATAGTATTTGTCGTCATCTATCCAACAAGCTTGAGTTTGCTCAATTCGGAGCACATTTGCAGAAGTTATGGTAGTTCTGGCTTTATTGTTTTCTCTGTTTTCTGTGGATTTTCAGTGGCATGCAAGCGGTAGTACCGCTGGTGCCCACGGTAGTACCGCTGGGTACTTCCGTGGCACTGCCGCTTGGGGTTTCCCCGAGCGAGCAACTCTCTGTTGCCGATCTGCAATTCACGGTAGTAGCGCGGTAGTAGCACGGTAGTACCGCTCTGGCGGTACTACCGCCCGTACTACCGCCGCCACTACCGCTTGCGGGGTTTCCTCCATGCGCGCTTCTGTTTCCTTTTTTCCCTTTGCGGTAGTAGTGCGGCACTAGGACGGTAGTACCGCTTCGCACGGTACTGCCGCCCTAGCTGCCTCTACTACTGCTGCCTCTCCTGGTCTAAACCCCCCTAAGCGGTAGTACCGCCAGGGGCAGCGGTAGTGCCGCTTTGGCGGCACTACCGTTGTACACTCAGTGTATTTAAGGCTTGTGCGAGGTAGTACCGCCTAAGCGGTAGTACCGCTTGGCTGCGGGCACAGGGCAGATAACGGTTGGATTCGAGGGCTCCTATAAAAGGGGGTCTTCTTCCCCAATGGTTATCTATCTCTCTAGCTCGTGTTCTTCCTCCATTGTTGACCTTCTTCGAGCTTGCTAACTCTCAATCCCTCCAATGATTCTTGCTAGTTCTTGAGGGAAAAGAGAGAGGAGATCTAGACCTACGTTTCCACCAATCACTTTCTCCTCTATGTGAGGGGAACCCCTTGGATCTAGATCTTGGAGTTCTTGGTGTTCTCCTTCTTGTTCTTCCTCTCATATTCCTCCATAGCTTTCGTTGCTTTGGTGGGATTTGAGAGTGAGGGACTTGGGCACTCCGTGTGCCCTTGCCATTGCATTTGGTGCATCGGTTTGAGTTCTCCACGGTGATACGTGGAAGTGAAGTTTGAGAAGCTTTTTACTCTTGGGTGCTTGGTACCCTAGAGCTTGTTCCTCTTGGGTGCTTGGGCGCCCTAGACGGTTGGTGGTGCCTCGGAGCTCAATCATTGTGGTGTAAAGCTCCGGGCAAGCGTCGGTGTCTCCAATTAGGTTGTGGAGATCGCCCCGAGCAATTTGACGGGTACCGGTGACCGCCCCCAAGGGTTGCCAAAGTGTACGGGTTCGGTGACCGCCCCCAAGGGTTGCCATTTGTACGGGTTCGGTGACCGCCCTCAAGGGTTCCTTAGTGGAATCACGACATCTTGCATTGTGCGAGGGCGTGAGGAGATTACGGTGGCCCTAGTGGCTTCTTGGGGAGCATTGTCGTCTTCGCTCCAAACGGAGATTAGCATCCGCAAGGGTGTGAACTTCGGGATACATCGTCGTCTCCGCGTGCCTCGGTTATCTCTAACCCGAGCCCTTTACTTATGCACTTTACTTTGTGATAGCTATAGTGTTTCATGTTATATATCTTGCTATCACTTAGTTGTTTATCTTGCTTAGCATAAGTTGTTGGCGCACTTAGTTGAGCCTAGTTGTTGTAGGTTTTGTGCTTGACAAATTAACCGCTAGGTTTATTCCGCATTTGTTCAAGCCTAAACCGTAATTATTTTAAAGCGCCTATTCACCCCCCCCCTCTAGGCGACATCCACGATCTTTCACTCTCTCTCTCTCTCGCTACAAAGCTCGCTGGGTTTGTCGTGGCGACTCTCAGCAGCCCGGTATCGACTTCGACAAAACCTTCTCTCCCATCGTCAAACCAAGCACCATTCGTGTTGTTCTTAGCTTAGTCGTCTCCTCTTCCTGGCCTATTCATCAACTAGATGTTAAAAACGCTTTCCTCCACGGCTCTCTCACTGAAACCGTATATTGCAGATAGCCACTTGGGTTCTCTATCCCTACCTTTCCCGATCACGTATGTCATCTTACGAAGTCTCTGAACGGTCTCAAGCAAGCACCTCGTGCGTGGTTTCAAAGGTTTGCTTCCTTCCTTCAGCGCATTGGGTTCTTTCCTTCTCGCTCTGATTCTTCCCTCTTTATCTTCCACTCCAACAATCACATTGCCTACCTTCTGCTTTATGTTGACGATATAGTGCTTACCGCTTCATCCGACTCTTTTCTTTCTCACATCATCTCATCCCTTCGTTCGGAGTTTTGCATGACAGACCTTGGTCCGCTCCACCACTTCCTCGGCATCGCCGTCTCCAGGTCATCTACGGGTCTCTTTCTTTCGCAGCGTCAATACGCCCTTGATCTTCTCTCCAAAGCCGGCATGATCGATTGTCATCCATCTCGCACGCCTGCTGAAACCGGCTCTAAGTTGTCTTCCGATGGAGACCCATTACTGTTCCCACTCTCTACCGCAGCCTCACTGGAGCCCTGCAATACATCACTCTCACACGACCTGATATCACATATGCCGTCCAGCAAGCCTGCTTATACATGCATGATCCACGTCTTCCGCATATGAACCATGTCAAACGTATTCTGCGTTATCTCAAAGGCACCCTCGATCATGGTCTATCTATCACACCTTCCTCTCCAACTACTCTCACCGCGTACTCTGATGCAGACTGGGCACGGTGTCCGGATACTCATCGTTCCACTTTGGGATACTGTGTGTACTTGGGTGACAACCTGATTTCATGGTCTTCGAAACGTCAGCTTACTGTCTCCAGGTCGTCTGCGGAGGCTGAATATCGCGCCGTCGCTCATGCTGTCACAGAAACAGTGTGGCTTCGGCAGCTGCTCGGTGAGCTTCATCGTCCTCTACATCAAGCCACTGTTGTCTATTGTGACAACATTTCTGCCGTCTACATGTCATGCAACCCCGTTTAGCATAGGCGGACCAAGCACATCGAGATTGACATACATTTTGTTCGGGAGAAGGTGGCCTTAGGCGACGTCCGTATTCTGCACGTCCCTACAAGTGCCCAATTTGCTGACATCTTCACCAAAGGCCTGCCGCCGGCACCCTTCCTCGACATTCGTGCCAGTCTCAACGTCGTCGAGCCCGCCGCTGACACTGCGGGGGGGTGTTAGTGAGCAGACTCGCTCTGCGTGTCTTCGCCCACGATCGACGCACGATCTGCTCCACGTCCTAGCGATGGTTGTACTAGCCAGCCTATATGTATCCCCTGATGTACTCTGTATTGTTTAAGCAAAGCATTCCAAAAATTTATAGGCCATGTAGCATCGGATGTCAGAAAAAGTAGGTTCGGATGGTGTAGCGGGATTCTCGGCAGGAGGCAGGTGTTTGGGGAGAAAAAGTGTGGTCCGGTGTATAAAGCTGAAAAAGTTGAAATGAAGAGTAGGGATGCATGTACAGTGGGAGTCTACTTTCTATTATTTGATGAGGCCTACTAGTAGTAGTTTGCGTTGGGGAGAAAAAAATTAGATGCCTCAAGCTATTTTTTTCATGAGTCATCTGTATTCATATGCCACCATCGTACATGTCCTCAATAAGATGCCTATTTCTTCCATGCTTAGCTCACCCATGATGTATGTGGACGATCGGGACGGCTCAATTAGCAGCCGGGAGCATCTTGCTTTAATTCTATGTGATTGCACATCAATCATCTATAAATGGATGTCCCGTCAACTCCACTACTCACCAGTCACTACCCCACACCACTCATCAGTCTTGTTCTTCCTCCTCCGCCATTAATTGATCAAGAAAAGCTTCAGCCATCAGCATTCTTTTTTTTTTGCGGGGGTAAAAGGGATTTGTATTACTCAAGAGCCAGCAAGGTCCTCCTTACACAAACTAGGGATATTGTCCGGGCCAGAGCGGAGCCAGACCACAGTACGGTCTTCCGTTCTCCCAAAGTTCGCCAACATATGGCTTACATTATTCTGCTCTCGAGAAATATGAACAACACGACACTCCCTTTCACTCATAAGACGCTTCACCTCCGAAACCACCATGGCGTACTGCGAGCGGTCTTGGCCTGAGGCATTGATCAACTGCACCACCTGCAGGCTATCGCTCTCGACGATGAACGGCAGCTCCGTCCATTGGAGGGCCAGTGCTATGCCCTCCATGCACCCAGCCAGCTCGGCATGCAAAGGATCCGGGCATGACCATAGCGAGCGACACGCAGAGAAGATGATGGCCCCTTCCTGGTCGCGGAGCACCATTCCGGCCCCGGCCCTCCCGTCATCATGGGAAAAGGAACCGTCGACATTCAGCTTCGTCCACTTGGCGGGCGGGGGACTCCATTTGCGGGCTGTTCGTGGCACACCTCTCGCATGCGATATAGGCTGTTCTGCACCTTCTTGCTGGATGGTCATCTTCCCTTTGTCCCAATCTCCCTGCGGGTACTGCTGGATCCCGAGCAGCGAGGTCACGTAGCTCTGCAAAAAGTGACGAGATACCTCCACGGGCGGCGCCGGCTTGTCATGAGTGATCTCATTACGCACATGCCAACATCTCCATAATAGCATAATCAGGCGAAGCCGGTCCCCTTCATTGCATTCTGCAATAAGGTTCAGGGGCCACTCCAGACCGGTGTTGCGGACTGACTCGATGTCCGGTATACACCACACCTCCGCCATAGTCCACCATAAATGCACAGCCCGTGGGCACCTACAAAACACATGAAAAGTGTCCTCGCGCTCGAGACCACATAAAGGGCATATATCAGTAACCTCCATGTGTCGAGTGAATTTATTAGACCATGTGGCAAGGGAGTTGGTAGCCAAACGCCATGCAAACACACGCACCTTAGGAGGAGCAGGGCACCTCCATAATAATGCCCAGACGGCACGTCGCCCGTCCGGTGCCCTGCTCGCTGCGACTGAAGAGGGACGAAGCTTGTCCTCAAGCGCCAGCCGCTACGCGCTACGTACGGTGAAGATACCAGTACGTTCTGCACCCCATGCAAGGAAATCCGCCCCCAACTGAGGGGACGCTTTAATCTTCAATATCTCCTGAACATCAACGGGCATAAAATACTGTTGAAGTAGGGTTCCGCGCCATGCACCATGCTCGTCCAGAAGCTCTGAAACTCGGCGGAGACGGCATCTCCCCTGTGGCGTGATTGGTGGCCTGCCAATAGGGTGTGGTATCCATGAGTCCCGCCAAATTCTGACCGACTGCCCGTTACCGATGCGCCAGATTAAGCCTTTCTTTAGCAGTTCCAACCCATGCACAATGGACTGCCAAGTTTGCGACGCGTTGCTGGTGAAAACAGTATCTTCTAGTCGTCCATTAGGGAAATACCTTGCCTTCAAAACGCGCGCACAAAGACATTCCGGGTTGACCAAAATATGCCAAGCTTGCCGAGCCAACATTGCCTGATTGAATAGTCTGAAGTCCTTGAATCCCATACCACCTGCCGACTTGGGCCTCAACAGCGAGTCCCAAGATTTCCAGTGCGTTTTCCTCTTGCCTCTGTATGCGCCCCACAAATAGCTGCGAATCATCCGCCCAAGATCATCACAGGTGCTTCTAGGAAATTTAAACAGGCTCATGAGGAAGGTAGGTAGGGCCCGCGCAACCGCCTTAATAAGCACCTCACGCCCTGCTTGGGACATCAATTCCCCCCACTGAATAATTCTCTTTGTCATTTGCTGCTGAAGATTGTGTAGTTTCCCTTTTGAAAAGCGACCACTAGGTGTTGGGAAGCCAAGGTATTTTTCCTCAAAGCTCATATTCACCACGTCCAGGTTGTGCATGACCTCCTGTTTGTTAGCTTGTGAACACTTGGGGCTGAACATTATAGAACACTTGGCTGGATTTATGAGCTGACCAGTAGCTCTAGCATATGTACCGAGTGCTTCTTTGACTTGAGCAGCCTCCTCTCCGTTAGCACGAAAAAACAACAAGGTGTCGTCTGCGAACAGCAGGTGTGAGATACCCGGAGCTTGGGCGCACACCCGGAGTGGAGTGAGGCGGTTAGCTGCAATCTCCTGTTTTAGAATAGCATCAAGACCGTCAGCGACAAAAAGGAATAAGAAAGGTGAGAGAGGGTCTCCCTGCCGTAGTCCACGAGACGGTGCGAATGAATCTGAGAGGGCTCCATTGACTTTCACACTATACCTCACCGAGGTGACACACCTCATTATCCAATCCACCCATCGGTGAGAGAAACCCATCTGTTGCATCACTCGCTCCAAGAAAACCCAATCTACCCGGTCATAAGCCTTGGACAGGTCCAGTTTATAGGCACAAAAGCTCTGCTCCAGGTCCTTCTCCTGTTTGATCACATGAAAACACTCAAAAGCGATTAAAGCATTATCTGTAATTAATCTGCCCGGGACAAAGGCGCTCTGCTCCGGGGACACCAGCTCATCCAAAATAGGCCTCAGTCTATTGACTAGGCATTTGGCTATCACCTTATATATGACATTACAGAGACTGATAGGCCGAAAATCAGTGAGGCAAGACGGCGATTCAGTCTTGGGGATCAAAACAATGACCGTACTGTTAACCCCTTCCGGCATGACTCCAGAGGCAAAAAACAATTTAACCGCATTAGAAATCTCCTCATCAGAAAATTCCCTGCATAAGTTATTGTTCATCTCCACGGACACCTTGGGCTGTATGAGCTGTAACACATCATGTGGATCCAACAATGGGTCAGCTGTAAATAAGTTATGAAAATAACTATTTACCATCTGTAACATAGTAGCCTGATCAGTGTGTATAACATCCGCCTCATCTGACAGCCCTCGGATTTTATTCTTTCTCGCTCGCCAAACTGCCTTCCTATGAAACATCTTGGTGTTACGGTCCCCTTCCTTTAACCAATCTATCCACGATCTCTGAAGCCATAACATTTCTTCCCTGTATAACAGCTCATTCATCTTGTCCATCTCCTGTCTTATTTTTGCTCGGTCTGCATTCATATTGGTTAGTTCCTCTAACCTTGTGCGTGACTTCTCTAGCTCCCGTGTTTCATTGCCAAAAGTTTTATTACTCCAAGTGTGTAGATCAGCCATAACAGTAGCAAGGGCCTCCCTTACATCTCCCAGATTCCTCTTCGTACCTTTGCTTGACCAAGAGTTAGCGATAATGGCCTCGAGCGCCGGCGATCTCTCCCACATCAACTCGTACCGTCGACTGCTGCGAGGCCGCATATCCTGTTCCAGCGAGAACTTGAGGAGCAGCGGGCTGTGATCCGACGCCGGCGACACAAGGTGTGCCACCGAAGCTTGCATAAACATGTCTCTCCAGTCGTTGGACGCCACCGCTCTATCCAGCCGAACTTGGACGTTCGCCTGGCCGCTCCGCCTATTATCATATGTGAAGGGGTGACCTGAAAAACCAAGATCAGTTAGACCACAAGCTTCAAGTGCATCCCGAAAATTAATCATTTGGCCAGGAGGTCTCGGAGTTTCCGATTGATGCTCAAAATCCCACATAGCCTCATTGAAGTCACCGATAATCACCCATGGCAGTGTGCTCTGAGCATGCAATCCTTTGAGCTTATCCCACATCATGTGCCTATTCTCTACTCTCGGTTCACCGTAAACAAAAGTAGCTCTCCATAGTGGCTTGTCCGGGGACACACGTAGGTACACATCAATCAATCTTTCATTTGCTTCTTGCACATCGACATACATAGACTCATGCCAAAACAGTGCTAGGCCACCACTACGACCACTACTACTGACTCCTTCAAAACCAGAAAGCCCTAACCTATTACGCAAACGATACATCTTATCTTTTTCTTGCCGAGTCTCACACAAGAAAACAAGACTTGGGGAATGCGTCCTAACAAGAGACGCGAGATCACGAACTGTCGAGGAGTTCCCCGCCCCACGACAGTTCCAACTTAGCCAATTCATTGCTCCTGACGGGGAGGCGCACCCGACCCCGTCAGTTTACCGGCGGCCCCAAGGCCGGTCGCCTCCACTCCATCCATGCTGTCCGAGTCCATCATCTCCTCCTCCTGGCTCTTGCCCTTGCCACTCAGCTGAGTTTTCCCTCGTTTCTGCTTGTTGCCAATGCCCCTCTTTGCATGCACCACCATAGCTCCCTGTGTAGGATTAAGCTCGTCGGATGCTTGTCCGCGGGATAGTCTCTTCCCAAGGACAGAGTCAGCCTCCTGCATGTGTTGATCAGCCATCAGCATTCAGCGGCAAAAACGACAAATTTGACCTGTGGACAGAATGAATTCACAAAATAAACCGTCGGGGAAATTTTTTCACCCAGCTGACCCTTTCGTGTAGCACCCGACAGTTAGGCGCCACACTACACTGTGCAGCGCCTGACTGACAGGCGCTACACGCCTGACCAGCGTCGCACCCCGGGCTGCCTGAAAATTGCTAAGTCGCTACACTGTACAGTGTAGCGCCTAGCGTCTAGGCGTTGCACTAGTGGCTACAGTAATTCCAGTACATAATGAGTGGCACAGTACTAGGGAGCTACCCGTAGTACTCCTAGACTGGTACCGTGCTGGCTGTACCGGGTGGGCGAGGCCATTTATCGCTCTCGTCTCCCGACGGGGCTTACGTGGCGCGGCACCACCGGACGAGACGGGATGGGACGAGCCGCGCAGGTAAAAGCTGCTGCCTCCCCAAGTCACGTCCGCCCCTGCTCCTATCCCTCCCTTCTCCCTCCAATAATTTCTCTTCCCTTCACTTCTCCCGTCCTCCCGCAAAGCCCACCCCGCAGCAGAATTAGTGTAGCCACTAGTGCAACGCCTACAATGTAGCGTCTAGCTTTCAGGCGTTACACAATGACTTAGTAATTTTCAGGCAGCCCGGGGTGCGACGCTGGCCAGACGTGTAGCGTCTGTCAGTCAGACGCTGCACAGTGTAGTGTGGCGTCTAACTGTTGGGCGCTACACAAAAGGGTCAGCTGGATGAATTTTTTTTCCCCCACGGTTCATTTTGTGAAATACTTTTGTCTCGAGGTTAAATGTGTGCATTTTGCCGCATTCAGCAATGGAGCCCATCCCTCTCCTGACGTCGTACAAGATGGGCCAGTTCGACCTCGCCCACAGGTACGTACCAACCATCACCCACGTGTTGTACATGTTCGATCATGGTCATGGATCATGCATGGCTACGACGGCCGGCCGGCACAATACTGATGCAACGATGCTGCAGGGTGGTTCTGGCGCTGCTGACGAGGCGGCGCTCCTACGGCAACATGCCGCAGCCTCACGCCGCCGTGTACTACTCCCAGCGCGCCACCGCCGGCGGGCTGCTCATCGCCGAGGCCACGGTGGTCTCCGACACAGCGCGGGGCTACACAGACACCCCGGGGATCTGGACGGCCGAGCATGTCGAGGCGTGGAAGCCCATCGTCGCCGCCGTGCACGCCAAGGGCGCGCTGTTCTTCTGCCAGATCTGGCACGTCGGACGTGTGTCCACGTTCGAGCTGCAGCCCGGCGGCGCCGCGCCGCTGTCAAGCACGGAGAAGGGAGTGGGCCCGCAGATGAGCTTCGACGGCCGGCTAGAGGAGTTCTCGCCGCCGAGGAGGCTCACAGTGGAGGAGATACCTGCCATCGTGGACGACTTCAGGAAGGCCGCCAGGAACGCCATCGACGCCGGTACGTACCACAGTAGGACGTTGACACGCCAGCTTTCCGTTCAGAAATGCTGGGTCAAACATTGCATCTCTGAACAGCCAACAATCATTTTTGTAATCGTTAGTTCATCCAACGAAGATAGTTTCAGAACATATAATCCTTTTACAAATCACCCCGTAGCATGTAAACATAAAAAGTAGAGTGAATTCCGGTTTTTACCCTGTAGTTTGACATTTTTTACACTAATTATCTCATTTAGCAAGATTTCATCTGCTTTACCCTATTTAGCAAAAGTTTTGCCACGATTTACTCTGTTTAATATTTTTTTTTGTGTTCTGACCGGCATGTCCCAATTGTCAGGTCCAACTGGCATGCCACATCGACAGATTTTTCCCTGCCTATTTGTCTCCTTGCTGAACTAGTCCACACAGCTTCTCTCGACCGGCCAGGGTTAATGGAGGTCGCTCCCGTCACGTCACAACGCCCGAGTCAGTCGTGTGTCGCGCTCGCCTCGAGTCGCTTGACTCGCTTCTAGCTTGCGTTGCTCACTCCTAATCGATTGCATCGCCCGTCCAAATATTCAAATGTGTAGGTGCATCAGAGTTAGTAAAATAGTACATTTACACCACTTTTAATCTGATCAATGGAATCATTCATACTTAAGGTCGTATACGATAATACTGAAGAAAAACATACATGAATTCAGATTATATCAGTAACAATTTCTCCTATAGTTTTTTCAATGGTAACATGCCATGCTGTTAAGCACAGTCATCTCATCAGAATACTTCAAACCGGCTGCCGCCCGCTCCGATGATCGCCAGCGGCCATGCCAGGGGTGAGAAACAGAGAATGTGGCCGTGTATGGGAGGGAAGAAGATTGTCGTACCGTCTGCCGCCCGCTCCGACGATCGCCAGCGGCCACGCCTCTTGCATGCCGCTCTTCGCCTACGTCGTCCTACCCCCTCCTAACGAAGGAGGCAGTGGTTTGGGGCAGGATCATGCATGCGATTGGAAGGAACACGAGCGATGCATCCGACTCGGGCATTGTGCGTTGAATGCGAGCGACCTGCTCTGGTGCGATCATATCGGCCCGAGCTGGTCAAGAGAAACTGCGAGGATTGGTTCCACAGGGAGAAAAGTAGGCAGGGAAAAACCCGTCGATGTGGCATGCCAGCTGAACCTGACAATTGGGACCCGCCGGTCAGAACACACACAAAATTTTAAACAGGGTAAATTATGGCAACACTTTTGCTAAATGGGGTAAAACGGATAAAATCCTGCTAAATGGGGTAATTAGTGTCAAAATAGGGGGTAAAAACCGGAATTCACTATAATGTCCAAAGTCTGTGTCTTGGATACCGCGGCCATATCTAAAATGGTCGTGTATCATGGAATGGTGCTCTGATCTCCCCTACATGAATGGTGTGGCATGACAGGTTTCGACGGCATGGAGATCCATGGTGCAAACGGGTACATCATCGAGCAGTTCCTCAAGGATAGCGCTAACGATCGCACAGACGAGTATGGTGGTAGCCTCGAAAATCGGTGTCGTTTCGCTCTCGAGGTGGTCGATGCTGTCGTCAAGGAGGTCGGCGGTCACCGTGTGGGCATCCGCCTCTCCCCATTCACCGACTACATGGACTGCCATGACTCTGACCCCCACTCCCTTGCACTTTACATGTCCACCAAACTCAACGACCATGGCATCCTCTACATCCACATGATCGAGCCGAGGATGGCCATTCTGGACGGACGAAGAGTGGTGCCGAAGCGGCTGCTGCCGTACAGAGAGGCGTTCAAAGGGACCTTCATCGCCAATGGTGGATACGACCGTCAGGAAGGGGGCAAGGTGGTCACCGAGGGGTACACTGACCTGGTGGCCTTCGGGCGGCTATTCTTGGCGAATCCAGACCTGCCAAAGCGGTTCGAGGTCGGCGCGGAGCTGAACAAGTATGACAGGATGACCTTCTACACCTCCGACCCCGTCGTCGGCTACACCGACTACCCATTCCTCGAGTAATCATCGATGGAGCTTCTTCCTTGGATGATGCAATTAATTGTACCGCAGGGTCTATAATTAAATGTATGCGTGAATGGTGTGCTTCATCCAGCAATAAACTTTTTATGATGATTGCTGAAGCTGCTCAAGTTTTTATAGAAACATTGCTCTCTCTATCCCAAAATATAAAACACTTTAGTTTTATGGGACCGGCTACCTGTCAGTTGACTGAAAACAGATTTTGGGTCAGTCGACTGACCCAAAATTTGTTTCAGTCGAGTCCAGTTCAGGCAAGAGCTATCGCAATGCATATATCCAGTTGGTCCATAGTTAATTAGTTTATCCACCTGCAATTGGTGTGAGCTGGCATGCATTTCGAATGGCCATGCACGTACACATTTCAGCACATCATTAACGCTGCTTTTTTAGGGGTAGCAATAACGCTGCTGCAATTGAATCACCACCATCAGCGTGATGGATGCATGCAACACGGGTCCCCAGATATCGGATGCACATATCCATGTTTGGTTCATAGTTAGTATTTTCCCCGATAAATCACGAGTGGACATGCAGCCACGCGAGGTTGGTATCACGTCCGCCCATTCCCACGTGATTCGTGCAGGATTTATACACGGAGGATGTATATTGATATCTCAGGGCTGTATCAACGCAGTATAGAGTCGTATTCGCTCTGAAGTTCCAACCACATGCTCCACAAGTCAGTCGCATTCAAGGTAGTAATGATACACATTGAATCGGTTGTCAGTCAGAATGGCTACCCTCTGTCTCTTTAAACCAGCTGGCCTTCTTGTTTTGGCAGTTCAACTATTCTTTGCCGCTCTCCATCTCACTCTCGTTTGACACCATCGACTCGCCGCAGCTGAGAAACATGTTCGGCAGCACTCCACCACCTCCATCGCATGTCCTTTCAAACCAGGTCGCCCCGCTGCCTCTCGTCCATTGCCCCGAGTGCAACACAGGGTACATGATCTGGTTCAGTTCAGCAGGCACAGTTCTGAACCTGGCCGGGGAGGCATTTCTACTAGAGCCATGGTGTAAGTTGATCGTCCATCGTTTTCATCCCTCTCTTGCACTCCACCTGACTAACCCAACTTTTTGCAAACAGGAGGATGCAGGTTTGAAGTGGAAGACCAAGTACATTCAATACTTCAGCGCGAGGTGGGGTCACCTGCTATCACGCTCCTCCATCCATGGACATGTATCTTTGCTGGAAGAGAATGAAGCATGGCTGAAGAACATCTTCATCATGTGCCTTGCAAATCTGGTGGCTATAGCCGTGCTCTTTGTCCACAACAACTGAAACTCACCTCGTCGCTACTCGCCAGCAGTGCAATCGACCAGATCGTCGGCGAGCATCTACGTACATACATAGTATTTATGTATTGTCATCAAGTGATGCTTTTTCGGGTCGTCTACAAATAATTGAGCTTTGCAACGTTGCACTTAAGGTCCACCATTAGCACTTGCTTGCCTTGGTCAATATATTACTCCTATGATAAATCTCCATCTTCCCATACAATCAGTAAAAAGGACATGACATAATTAACCGTCCCCAGCAAAACAGCCGTAAACGGTCACATGGAGTCAACAGACGTTTAATTCGCGCAAAGTTATTGTTTAATGGCTTGCAGTTGCAAGCTAGTACTTACTATGAATTCACCCAGCATGAAGTAATTGTGACATTTATCACGTGCAGCTGATCACCAGGTAGGCTGCCAGTCCCAGGTGTCTTTAGAAATTAATAAGCTACCGCTTCTCTCTTCGTCCAACCGAGCATGCTGTACTCAACCGAATCCAATACATGTAAAGATCTGTTACTTGTCTAATCTCAACCGAATCCAATACATGTAAAGATCTGCCAGACGGGTCATCCTGGAACAGTCCAAGGCATTTTGTCTTTCCCGTGATAGGCTGATAGCAGCATAGGGTGTTCAGCCCCCCGTGTCGTCCCCGCTAGGGCGGCTCGGGCGGCGCCCAAACCCTAGCCGCCGGAGGCGCGATCTCCCTCTTTCCTTCCCTCCGCCGCCGCCGGAGGACGCCGCCTGGCTAGGTCCAGAGGCCGACGGCGGTGGCGGGGGACTCCCTCTCTCCCGCGCCTTAGGGGTGGTGCGGGGCCCCTAAACATGTGGTGGTGCGGCCGATCCAATCTATGCGGCGCGACGGCGATGGCTGCGGCGGCGTGGTGGCCGGCCCTGCCTCAGGCGGCGGCAACTGCAGGCGCGGCGCGGCCCTATACCGGGAAGGGCGGTGGCTGCGGTCGGCGCACCATCGGACGTCGGATCGACGGTGACGGCGTGGAGGCCATGGTGGACTGGTCGGCGGCGCGTCCGGTCAGATCTGATCTGGCCGGTGCAGCCGGCGGTGGTGGCCATCTCCTCCGTCGGAGGTGGTCGGCCTGAGGCTGGATGGTCAGATCTCGAGATCCGCCATCTAGTTCCGGCTGCGAGTCGGGAAGACATAGTTGCCGATGAAAACCGAGTTGATGACAGGCGATGGCGGCGTTCTGCGTCGTTACCTTGATGAAGGCATCGTCGTGTAACTACTGTCGACCCACTCGTGCTGCTCCGGGGGAAACCCTTGGATCTGGTCTTCCAGATCGGACGATGGCGGTACTGCGGTGTCGTTTTCTCTCTTGGGAGCATCGTTTGTGGAGCAACGCTGGAAGACAGAGGCAGGAGGTGGAGCGGCTTCGTCATGCACGGAGCTGTCGGTGGAGATGTCAAGTCATGCCGGGCCGACAGGTGCTACGCTGTGTCATGCCTGGTCGGCAGGTGCTACGCACGACAGATCTTCAAGAATCTTCGCGTCTGGATGGACGAGCGCGGGGCGGTGGCACCGTTGGGCGCCGTGGTGGCGTCGACGGATGGACGGACTGGCAAGGATGATGCGGATCTCTATCCTGAAGATGGGTCAGCGGTCCAATGATGATGGCGGCATCTAAAACGTGTGCATGTGGTGTACGCTTTAGGTCTGCTGCACCGGCTGTTGGTTCCGATACGTTATGTGGATGGATCGGCGACGACACCGGTTTTAGATATGGGGAGTAAGAGCACTCACTAGTAGAAAACAGGGCTTTGGTTCTGGCCAGATCAGAGCAATAGTCCCGGTCATGTTACGAACCGGGACTAATGTGAGCATCAGTCCCGGTTCGAGCGGCTAGGACGCCGGCCAGGCCTCGGCAGGCATCAGTCCCGGTTCCAGACACCAACCGGGACTAAAGGTTAGTCTTTAGTCCCGGTTCTAGACACCAACCGGGGCTAAAAAGATGCCTATATATATCCTCGCCCCTGCCCGCCCTCTCCTCTGTTTTTTGGCCGTAGAAGGTGGGAGGTGTGTGTGCTACTCTGTTATCACTTCTTATGTACATGAGGTGTTCGATGAAATGCCCGAGCCACACTTAAGCTGTCTCCTCTGTTCTTCCTCCAAGCTCGACCTCCATGCTCCATTTTCCCCAAGATTTGTCTAGATTTGGCGGTGCACCAACTATCCAAGTGTTCTAAAAGGTTAGCAACTTCATCCTTTCATCTCTCACTGCTAGTTTAGCTCATTTCATATGCTCTAGAAGTAGAGTGGTTTGTGGGTTTTAGTGGAGGAGTGTATGTGGGAGTTTATTTGATTTAGATGCACAATTTGAGCTCAAATTAACTTCTTAGTTTGCACATGTGTAGGGTGTCGTCCCGTCCCCGTCCCCGTCCTCACCGCCGTCGATCGCCCGCGCCGATCTCGTCGCCGGCACCACCGTGGTGAGCCTCTTGTTCTTATCTTTTTTTAAAAAGAACAAATTCTTACTTGTATGATTTAGATAGCTACTTGTATAATTTTCTTGTATTATTGTTTGTTATTATATAGTGCCATGGTTTTGGTATCCGCCCTCGTCGGCTCTCGTCTGGTCTATGATTCGGATGTGGTATATTATCTTTTATAACTATTTGTTTCATTTAGTGTTTATGACAATTATGCCGACCAACTTGACATAGATGTTTTTATCTAGGAGGTATGTGAACCGGAAATTCCAACCGACCCTCTTGTCGAGAGGTTAAATTTAGTTGAAAAAGAAAACAATTATTTGAAAGAAAAATTGAAAAGAATTGAAGAAGAGAAGATGAAATTGGAGTTGCATGTTGCCGATGTCGTCGATCTACACAAGATCCAGATGGATGCAATGCGCTTGAAGATTAGAAAGATTAGAAAATATGCCATTGATAAAGAGGCTTGGTATCATTATGCTGTTGGATCAATTGTTACCTTAGTTGCGATTTTGATTGCATTTGTTGTTGCATTTAAATGTTTTACATAGTTGTATGTTGTTTTATGAGAACTATGTATGAACTTTATGTATTTATTTTTGCAGTAATAACATTTGATCACTACTGTACTTTGGTTTTAATGTGATGATGAACTTGTATTAATTTGGTCATTTCTCTATTCATGATGTTCTGTAATGGTTTTTGATATACTTAATTACATAATGCAGATGAACCGGCAATGGATGTACGTGACCGACACACTTCCGAGTACATTACGGGCGTGCATAATTTTATCGATGTGGCTGAGGCAAACAAGTAGAATGGTTTTATGTACTGTCCATGTGTTGTCTGTGAGAATACGAAGGATTACTCTTCCTCGAAAACCCTTCACTTCCACCTGCTTGAGAAGGGTTTCATGCCCCACTATAATTGTTGGACCAAGCACGGAGAAAGAGGTGTTATGATGGAAGACAATGAAGAAGAAGAGGATGATGACAACTATCCTATGTTCCCTTAATACGGTGATACTGCAACGGGGAAAGCTGAAGATCAAGAGGCACCAGATGTGCCCACTGATGATCTTCGCCGGGTCATTGTTGATGCACAGAGAGAATGCGAAAGTGAAAGGGAGAAGTTGAAGTTCGATCGCATGTTAGAGGATCACAAAAAACGGTTGTACCCAAATTGCGAAGATGGCAACACAAAGCTCGGTACCACACTGGAATTGCTGCAATGGAAGGCAGAGAATGGTTTATCCGACAAGGGATTTGGGAAGCTACTGAAAATAATGAAGAAGAAGCTTTCAAAGGATAACGAATTGCCTGACAGTATGTACGAAGCAAAGAAGGTTCTCTGCCCTCTAGGATTAGAGGTGCAGAAGATACATGCATGCCCTAATGACTGCATCCTCAACCGCGGTGAGGAGTACGAGAATTTGAATGCATGCCCGGTATGCGGTGCATTGCGGTATAAGATCAGACGATATGACCCTGGTGATGTTGAGGGTGTGCGCCCCAGGAAGAGGGTTCCTGCCAAGGAGATGTGGTATGCTCCTATAATACCACGGTTGAAACGTCTGTTTAGAAACAAAGAGCATGCCAAATTGTTGCGATGGCACAAAGAAGACCGTAAGAAAGACGGGATATTGAGAGTACCCGCTGATGGGTCGCAGTGGAGAAAAATCGAGAGAAAGTGGCCGGAGTTTGCAGGTGACGTAAGGAAATTATGGTTTGGTATAAGTGCAGATGGCATTAATCCTTTTGGGGAGCAGAGCAGCAATCATAGCACCTGGCCTGTGACTCTATGTATCTATAACCTTCCTCCTTGGTTTTGCATGAAGCGGAAGTTCATTATGATGCCAGTGCTCATCCAAGGCCCTAAGCAACCCGGCAACGACATTGATGTGTACCTAAGGCCATTAGTTCAAGAACTTTTACAGCTGTGGAATATAAAAGGTGGACGTGTGTGGGATGAGCACAAACAGGAGGAATTTGACCTACGAGCGTTGCTGTTTGTAACCATCAATGATTGGCCTGCTCTTAGTAACCTTTCAGGACAGTCAAACAAGGGATACAATGCATGCACGCACTGTTTAGATGAGACTGAAAGTATATATTTGGACAAATGTAAGAAGAATGTGTACCTGGGACATCGTCGATTTCTTCCGACCAAGCATGCCTTAAGAAAGAAAGGCAAGCATTTCAAAGGTGAGGCAGATCACCGGAAGAAGCCTATCCCCCGTACTGGTGATGATATATTTGATATGGTCAAGGATTTAAAAGCAATCTTTGGAAAGGGTCCTGGCGGACAATCTGTTCCGAATGACGCTAACGGACACGCACCCATGTGGAAGAAGAAATCTATATTTTGGGATCTACCCTATTGGAAAGTCCTAGAGGTCCGCTCTGCAATCGACGTGATGCACGTGACGAAGAATCTTTGCGTGAACCTGCTAGGCTTCTTGGGCGTGTATGGGAAGACAAAAGATACACCGGAGGCACGGGAGGACCAGCAACGTATGAACGAAAAAGACGGCATGCATCCAAAGCAGTATCAAGGTCCTGCCAGCTACGCTCGTACCAAAGCAGAGAAGGAAATCTTTTTTGAATGCCTGCTCAGTATCAAGGTCCCGTCTGGCTTCTCGTCGAATATAAAGGGAATAATAAATATGGCAGAGAAAAAATTTCAGAACCTAAAGTCTCATGACTGCCACGTGATTATGACGCAATTGCTTCCGGTTGCATTGAGGGGGCTTCTACCAGAAAATGTTCGATTAGCCATTGTGAAGCTATGTGCATTCCTCAATGCAATTTATCAGAAGGTAATCGATCCAGAAATCCTACCAAGGTTACAGAATGATTTGGTCCAATGTCTTGTCAGTTTCGAGTTGGTGTTCCCACCATCCTTCTTCAATATTATGACGCACGTCCTAGTTCACCTAGTCGACGAGATTGCAATTCTGGGTCCTGTATTTCTACACAATATGTTCCCATTTGAGAGGTTCATGGGAGTCTTAAAGAAATATGTTCATAACCGTGCTAGGCCAGAAGGAAGCATCTCCAAGGGCCACGAAACAGAGGAGGTCATTGAGTTTTGTGTTGACTTTATTCCTGACCTTAAGCCGATTGGTGTTCCTGAATCACGGCATGAGGGGAGACTGGGTGGAAAAGGCACGCTAGGATCGAAAGCAATAATATGTAGGGACTGACATTCTTGGGCGCAAGCACACTACACAGTTCTACAAAATTCTACCTTGGTGGCCCCGTATATCAATGAACACAAGAATATTTTACGTTCCAAACACCTGGAGCAGTCTGACGACTGGATTACACGTGAACACATGGGGACTTTCGGCGGTTGGTTGCAAACACATCTCATGGGTAACACCACTGTTGGAGATGAGCTGTACTTGTTGGCCAGGACACCATCTTCGACTGTATTGACTTTCCAAGGGTACGAGATAAATGGGAATACATTTATACGATCGTCCAAGATAAAAAGAGCACCAACCAAAACAGTGGTGTCCGCTTTGATGCAGCAAACACTAATAGGGCAAAAGGACACATATTATGGTTACATAGAGGAGATGTGGGAACTTAAACTATGGACGTGATTTTAAGGTCCCTTTGTTTCGGTGCAAATGGGTCAATCTGACAGGATGCGGGGTATAGGTAGACCCGCAGTACGGAATGACAACAGTGGATCTCAACAATCTTGGGTACACAGACGAACCATTCGTCCTAGCCAATGATGTGGCGCAGGTTTTCTATGTGAAGGACATGTCTACCAAACCGAGAAAAAGAAAAGATAAGGAAGCGAATACATCATACGATGAGCCAAAGCACCACATAGTTCTTTCAGGGAAAAGAAACATTGTGGGAGTGGAGGACAAGACAGACATGTCAGAAGATTATGAAAAGTTTCATGAAATTGCTCCCTTCACAGTGAAGACTGACCCAAGCATCCTGTTAAATGATGAACATTATCCATGGTTACGACGCAATAAGCAAGGGACACACGCGAAGAAATAGTTTTATACCCCAAAAGATCCCACTCTGGGATGTGACCGGCTTCACCGCCATCACTTTCTCTCTACAGTGAGTTTCCGGACTTATAGCTGGAAAGTGCCACTTCGGACAAATCGGAGGGAATCTTTGTAAGAGCTAGCTAGGGCATTTTGGCATTTGAAACATGATTTTATAATAATTATTTATTAAGTGATGAAATTTCAATTATTCATATCATTTTAGTATTTTAATTATACAGAGGAGTTAATCAATGCAAATATTTAGACCATTTTAGCAGGTGTACCAAGTTTGAGCTTATTTGGACATGTTTAGCAATGTTAAGTTGCTCAAATTAGAAAATGGACAGAGATGGTTTCAAGGGAATTTGATGATGTTATCTTGTTCTCCAAGCCATGAGACTTGGCAAGATCATCAAATATGGCATTTGTGACATGCTAGAATTTTAGTTATGATCAACTAAAAGAAAACTATAATATTCTTCAATAGCAAAAAGAATCAACTAAAACTTTTATAAAACTCTAGTTATGATCAAAATAATATTAACTTAAAACTATATAAAATTTATACAACTAAAATTTTCATAAAGTATTTTTTGTTAAAAACTTTAATAGCAAAAAGAATTAAATGAAAACTAGGCATGTATGCTACTGTTTTTGAATCTGTTTAAAAGAAAACTAAAACTAAAATATCCTAAAAAGGTCTAAAACCAAAAACAGATTTAGTCCCGGTTGGTGCCACCAACCGGGACTAAAGGCCTCCCTTTAGTCCCGGTCCGTGCCACCAACCGGGACTAAAGGCCTGGGTTTCGCGCCCTTTGGGCTGCTGAAATTTAGCTTTAGTCCCGGTTGGTGCCTCCAACCGGGACTAAAGGTAGGCCTTTAGTCCCGGTTGGAGCCACCAACCGGGACTAAAGCTCGGGCTATATAAACTAGCGAAATTTTTCCTCCCCCAAACTTCTCCATCGCCTCTCCTCGCCTCGACGCCGTCGCCGACGCCCTGCCCCGACGCCGTCGCCGATCCCCTCCTCCTCCTCCTATCCCCCCCCCTAATGGGCGCTGACGCCGACGCCGCCGAACACGGCGGCCGCCATTGTTGTCGCCGTGCACATCTCCGGTCGCCCCGACACAAACCGCTGGCGCCCGTCGCCTTGCCTCGTCGCGCTGAACCTCCTGGTGCAAACCGCGCGTCCGGAGGAGGCCGGAGGAGCCCGGACGACGAGCTTCACCGCCGCTGGCCGTGCTCTGTTGCCGCTGCACTGCTGCTGCTACAGTACTGCTGATCGTACTGTAGCAGTAGCTAGCTTTGTACTGCTGCTGCTTACTGACTAGCCCTTTTTGCATCAACAAAACAGACAGCAAATCACTTCGAAAATGAATAAAAATGATGTGAATGGATTGTACACTTGACCAACTCCATTTCATCTCACTGGAACAAGTCCATTAGATGCATGGATTAATTGCTACAAAAATGACAAAAGTGCATCTTCTGTTAACAGAGAAAACTGAAGAAACAGATTACTGACTAAGCTAGTTTGGGGCTGTATTTGAACTAGCTACGTGCACTGTTCATGACATCAGATGGCATGGATTGGTAGTACTCTTGGAGTAGAGTAAATCATCTATAGGAATCATCCCCATTAGAGCTATGAATAACCCATTATAACCCTCACAAATTGGCTAGTCAATAAACAGATTCTAAGACTTAGTACAACTTCAGAAATTCCAGAAATTGAATTAAACTTTGAAAATTAATATAAAATAAACCGTAAGTCAGATGAAAATAATTTATATATGAAAGATGATCAGAAAAATGATACGAATCAGACTATGCCATCTGTTTTCATGTTGGATCACTCTAAGTGGATGGACATGGAACTTTTGACCTGTTTTCGGCTGATGAATAGTGCACCACTTCGGAGAAATAATTCCAGAAAAATTCCTAAAATACCCAAAATAATTAGTGATGCATTAGAACACATCTGCATATCGTTTAGGCATGCCATGCATTGTGATTGCATTTGTGTGCATTATTTTTACTGTTTCTTTCCCCCTCTTCTCTTCCGATAGACCCCGGTACCGCCGACGACGCAGCTGAGGACTACTATGCTACCGACGTCCCTTCTTGCACTGCAGAGCTTCCAGGCAAGCAAAACCCCCTTGAGCATGCCTATCTCACCTATTCTTTCCATCTCATGCTTGCATTAGTAATGCTCCTGCTGTTATTCCGGTACTCCTATTCTGATGCATAGCCTAATTTTGTAAACTACTGTTGATACCTTTCCTGTTATCCTAAATGCTTAGTATAGGCTGGTCAGAGTCCATCAGTGTTCCCGACGATCGCCGGAGGAGGCCCCGACGATCGCCGGAGGAGTCGTCCCCGACGATCGACATGAATAAACTTTGTACATGTGTTTGGTGCATTTTAATGTCTATTTGCTGCTGGTATTTAATGAATAAACTTTGTTTTACACTTGCTGAAAAACTGCTAAGTCGGAAACTGACAGTTATAAAACTTGTCAACTTTGCATGATGTTTGCCACTAATCCATTGCTCATATGCATATGATTCCTTCTTGTGATTTGGTCTATGTAATGTGTACTTTGATGCCATGCCCTTGGTTGCCATGTAAAGTTGCTGTAGCATGACTCAATCTTGCTCTCAAGTTGTCATCATAATGTTACTGTTTTGCTTTCCCAGATTTCATTAAGTCTGAAAAACAGCTTATCTCTCATGGGTGTATATTGCCATGTTGTAATATTTGCAGAAACTATGGAACACGACAGAGACTTAGAACAAGAAGGGGTGTTGGGGGATATAATCCGCGACGGAGGTGATGATATCACCTCACAGTTTCTCAACGACTCCGATGGTGAGGGAAGAGAGGATGACGGCTCCGGTGATCGAATGGAGGGAGAAGATGACGGCTCCGGCGGTGTTGGAGCCTTAACTGTTGCAAAGTCCGGCGAGGTATATTAATTAAGCCTGCTGACTAGATGCATTAATTGATTTGTATGTACATATATTAACGCTTCTTTCTTCTTTTAGCCCTCCGGATCGAGCCAACCTTCTGTAAAGAGACGAGGCCCGAAGAAAAGGTTGGGCGAGAATGAAAGGTTCACGATCGAAGAAATCGCTGCAGATGGCAAACCGACTGCTCCTAAGCGGACCGCAGACCGATTTATAAGTCAGTGCGGAGTTGTTGTTAGGGACAGCATCCCGATTAGCATTCAAGAATGGAATAAGCCAAAGGCGGACGATGGAGTTTCTTATGTCGACGATAGTATTCCAAAGATGAGCTTTGGAATACGCTCATGACAAATTTCAGCCTACTGCCAGAGGTGGATCCAAATAGCAATGTTGTAGAGCGAAAAGTCAAGGCGTGGGCTCTTAAGAAGATGGACAAACAATTCAAGAACTGGAAGAAAAGATTGCACGAAAAGTTTGTCCTGAAAGAGAAGACTCCAACATTCACCGGTCAATATGAGAAGATGAAAGATCACTGGCCCGCATTTGTGGCGTACAAGACATCGGAGAAAGGTAAGAGCAGGTCACTGATAAATAAGCAAAATGTTGCAAAGAAGGAATATCACCATGTTACGGGGTCAGGTGGCTACAAGGTTGCCCGGCCTACGTGGGACAAAGCTGAGAACGACCTGCTTGATAAAGGGATCCATCTAGAGACATTGAACTGGCCCGAATGGGCAAGGACTTGGTTCTTCGGGCATGGGGGAACTTTGCACCCAGAAACAGGGAAGTGTGTTTATATGAAAGCTCAACTTGCAACACCCGTCAAAAACATTCATGTTGCAATCCAGGCCGTGCAGGAAGGGAAGTTCCATCCCGACAGAGAGAAGGACGAGCTGTCACGCGCCCTCGGGAATCCTGAACACCCTAGACGAACACGAGGCACATCGGGCTCCATTCCGTGGAAGGTTGGGTTTCCCAACAGCAGAGACACTTATAGAAGCCGAGGGAGAAAGAAGAAAGAGGATGCAGACCGGCTGCATAAGGTAGAAGAAAGATTAGCGTTGCAGGAGAAGCAAATAGAGGCACTTAACAGCCAGCGAGCTACCGGCCCATCATCTCAGCGGCACGAAGATCCTTCATTCGATACTTCCCACGGAGCTACCCCACCATCTCAGCGGAAAAGCAGCGTGGCTTCCACGGAGCTCGTTCGGCCGCCCATATATGATATCACGGCTCCTGATCGCTACCCCGTGGATGATATCACGGAGAGGGAACATTGTGATCTACATGCGAAATGCATGAACATAACCTTGAAGGTGGCGGTCGGCTATGCCTTACCTCATGTACCTGATGGAACTTACCATTGCTCTCCGATTCCAGATGGCTATGCTGTTGTCGGGGTGGATGAAGTTACCAACGGATTTGAGCAGCTGGAGCTTGAGTACCCTACAGGTGAAGGGGAGACTCATCTGGGAGATGCCATAAGGACTACCATTCTATGGAGAAAGGAACACATCGTGCTTCCATACTGGACGCCGCGTCAGCAGACTCAGCCGGAGGAGGCCCCTCAGTAGACTCCTCACAGTCCAGCTCTATCTCCGCTGCCTCAGCCGTCTCCGCTGCCTCAGCCGTCTCGGCCGCGTGAGCACACTCCGTCGCCTCAGCTGTCTCCGCCGCGTCAGCGGACTCTGCCAGAGGAGGCCCCTCAGTAGAATCCGCCGCGTCAGCTGACTCCGCCTCCTCCGCCGCCTCAGCACCGGCCGAAGAGATCCGCCGCCGCTCCGGCGGCTAGTAGTACAACAACGAAGAAATCCAGAGCAGGTAGCGTCAAGAAGGCTCCTGCCAAGTTACCATACGACATGACTGAGGAGGAAACCAAGGAGTTCGTGGCTGCCGACGTGAAACGCCAGCTTGCACCGACCCGTCCAGATCCAACGGAGAAAATAGATCCGGTAAAAGCGACGCGCTTGCTGGAAAACCTTACAAAACCAGCGCCGCCTCCGCTGCTATCAAACTATGACCGCTCTATTGTAAAGTCATATAGAGATCCATAGCAGCGGTCGGGAAGTAGCAGTAGTGCAAGGGGGAAAACAATTCCCCAGCTCGGCGAACAGAAAAACCAATCGTGCCCCCCGCTCAAGGTGTTTACCGATATCGCTAATGATCCGGGGGTAGCGGCCGCTGATCCTGGTTTCACTCTTGGTGATTACTTAGGCGATGAGGTACAGTTCGAAATGGCTGAGTTAGCCTTTAAATTCGAGCACGGGAAGCCTCTCGTCAGACCTGAGGAGCTCCCGCATCTACCAACGATGATGCGAAGATTGCATGACTGGTACTTGGAAGCCTCAAAGCAAGGGAGCAAATATATCATTGCGGGAATTAAAGATGAGCATTACTTCAATGGAGACGAGGAGATTTTCATTGAATTTGAAGAATTATTTCAGTTATACAATCAAGACGCCATCGACAAATCTATCATCAGTTGCTATTGTTTGTAAGTATCATTTCTGTAATTAACTCTCTAGCTTAGCTCGTTCATTGCATGTATAATTATCCTCACTATATATATTATGCAGAAAGAAGATCCTCGAATGCTGAAGAGGACAAATCTATGACATTGGTTTCATTAACCCAAATACTATTCATGAAGCTACGGTAAAATGGAACGCCAAGGATACAGAGAAGATCTTGCTAAGGGCGTTAATTAAACAACAAACCAAAAGGGAAATACTATTTCCTTACAACTTACAGTGAGTGTTATACTGTCTTGAACACATCATTCTGTTTCGCTTACTCGATGTTAAGTGTAATTGATGAGCTATGCGTGCGCAGGTTCCACTTTATTCTGCTAGTCATTCAGTTTGACGCAGGAAAAGTACTTGTCATGGACTCGTTACGTAAAGACCCTGAGATGTGGGCGGACCTGCGTGATATGCTCCAGAGGTAATTTCAATCATTATCGCACTATATCGGCAACTATCGTTCATTTCCTGATATCAAGTAATTAATAACTCCTTTACTCATTTTCTTTGCCGGGCCGGATTTGGAAAGAGTTCACCAAGCAGGTTAGGGGTGAATGGAGAGAGGAGCTGCGATTTGAACAACACAGTGTAAGTAGTACTAGCTAGGTCCGCGCATCTCTTTTATTCTAGTTTCAATAGCACTATCATGCTTGATTATTATTTTGATTGAACTCTATTCTCGTAAAGTGCTCGAGGCAGGGATCTGGGAATAACTTATGTGGATACCACTTTTGCGAGTTCATTCGCCAGACGACCTCTGAGACGGGCAGATTTTTGGAAAAACTTGAAGTACGTAAACAATATTCACAAATTTATTTTATTACCATCAATTGTGTTGAGTTTCATTCATATATATATATATATATATATATATATATATATATATATATATATATATATATATATATATATATATATATTGACCCCTTTCTTTAAATTAGATCGAACGGTAGCGGGACAAACTCCTACCAAAGGCTCGTATACGAGCAATTCAAGAGGAATTGGCAGGATTCTTCCTTCAAGAGATCATAGCTAAAACCGGAGAATACCATCGAGAATTGGTAGTGAATGTTGGTAATTAGATATTAGGGATCGTAAGAGATGTTACATTGTATATATGCATGAACGTGTACTATACGTAGTAGCGTCGAATAGATATACGAAAACTTGTTGTTCGACCAAGCACGGAGAAAGAGAGATCAGTTCTCTCTATATTCATGACGATTTGTGTAATGGTTCCTTCATTGCTATATGTAGTAGCTAGCGTCGAGTTGAATGGAAAACGTAAAATAAAAACGAAAACCCTAAATGTAAAAGAATTGAATGGTAAACACAAAAAGAAAAGGGGGAAACACAATATGAAACCCTTAAACCCTCCAAAACCCTAAACCCCTCATTTCAAAAAAAAAACCCAGCGCTTGGTAGGTGCTGACGCGTGGCTGCCTTTTAGTCCCGGTCGGTGTTACCAACCGGGACTAAAGGTCCTCCTGCCTGGGCGCCCCACAGCGGCCATGTGGAGCTCCTTTAGTCCCGGTTCGTAACACAACCGGGACTAAAAGTGGGGGCCTTTAGTCCCGATTGCTTAGTCCCGGTTGCAGAACCGGGACTAAAGGCCCTTAGGAACCGGGACTAATGCCCTGTTTTCTACTAGTGACTCCACATTATCGAGTTGTGTAGGTGTGAGTGGTGGCTTCGGGTGGCTTGATGTATGTTCTTGTTAGACCTTTGTTGAATAATAAATAAAGATGGCCGTATGCATCGATTGATGCAGAGGCCGGAGTCTTAACCTCCTTTTCCAAAACAAAAACAAAAAACCTCATGCAACCAAACACAACTGAATCTTGGTAAACCGTCAAGTCCCACGATGCCAATGAACATCTGAATGCAGAACTCTCCACCACCCCCCGGGACATGCTAATGTCACACAGAAGAAAACGGAAGTCAGCACGTATGTGCCCGACATGGAATCAAATTCAAAGGATCGAATCGAGGGTGAAACGCTAACTTGCAGTTACTGACGACGTACGTGTACGAAATAAATGACACTGTCCCCACACCCTGCCCAGTATACCTCTGCGTATTCATATGCATTACTTGATATAAATCATCGTATAGCATAAATGCTTATATTAAGTAGTAATCTTGATGCGCATGTGGACATCCCAGATTTCAGCATCGCGTGGCACCATGTCCCAAAAATTCGCGTCCGTATTTTCCCACACTTTTTTACTCAGTAAGATTCTTGTTGAGGAAAATAAGGCCCACATGTCATACACAAAAAATATATGGCAAATTTCCCATAAGCACCTAACCCAAGGCAAGTTTGGCTAAAATAGTGTGGCAAACTATGAGACCGGCTACCAGTTTTAACTAGCATGATTTAAATTACTATGAAATGTAAACCCGATAACCAAAAGTAGAAAAAGGGGCGGTCACCTCAAACTGTAATAGTTGTGCTGTTGTCACCTTATAAAATATATGAATAAAAATAGTGGCATTGGTCTTACCTAAAATCAAATAATGACAAAATTTACATACAATTTATACAGAAATTGCGTTTTTTATAATATACAAGAATAAGTATATAATGGTGAAAGTTTCACAAAAAAGAAGTTTCCTAAGAAGGAATAATTTAGTGGAATCGGTATTATCATTAAAAAGAAAGAAAATATAAAAAATAAATCAAATATTGACAAAACTTACACACAATTTACACATAAGGGTTTCGCAAAAAAATTGCACACATTTTACACAGAAATTGCGGTTTTTATAATACGAAAGAATAATCATATAATAGTGGAACGATATTGGTATTACCATTAAACAAAGAAAATGAAATAAAATTAAAATTAAAATAAAAAATAATGAATTTTTCTAGGGAAGAATAAAACCCTTTAAGAAGAAAGAAAATAAAAATCAAAAACAAAATAATGATTTTTTTTAGGGAAGACTGAAACCCTTTAAGAACAAAGAAAATAAAAAAAACAAAACTCAACTGAAAAATTAAAAAAAAATGAAGTTTTCTAGGGAAGAATGAAATCCTTTAAGAAGAAAGAAAATAAAAAACTAAAACAGAAACAAAATAATGAAGTTTTCTATGAAATAATGAAACCCTTTAAGAAAAAAAATACAAAAACTAAAATTAAAACAAAATAATGAAGTTTTCTATGTAAGAATGAAACCCTTTAAGAAGAAAGAAAATATAAAACTAAAACAAAAACAAAATAATGAATTTTTCTAGGGGAAAATGAAACCCTTTAAGAAGAAAGAAAATTAAAAAATAACTTGCACACAAGTATGCCCTGAAATTGCACTTTTGTAATATGCAAAAAAAAAGAGCATATACAATGCAATTTCTGCTCTCTACTATAATTTACACACATGGTGTATCATACTTGCGTGTATACTTACTTACAAACACAAAAATTAAAATAATTTTTTCTAAGAATAAATAAAGTATAGTGGCATTGGTACCACCCGTTAAGAAGAAAGAAAGTAAAAAAATGGTACAATTTGCACACAATTTACACATAAATTGCACCCTTTTTTAGTTATGTAAGAATAAACATATAATAGTGAATTTTACATAAAAACAAAGTTTTTAAACAAGAAACGAATTAGTGGCATTGGTATCGTCCTTAAAAACAGGAAATGAATTAAAAACAAAACATAATAAAACAAATAAAGTCTTCTAAGAGAGAATAAATTAGTGACATTGGTATTACTCTTAAGAATAAAGAAAATAAAAAAAATTGCACACAACTTTGCAGTGAAATTGCACTTTTTATAATATGCAGTGAATACACATATAATAATGCAACTTTAGCAGTCTAGTATAATTTACACACATATTGTATAGTACTTTCGTGCATACATACACATAATAATATAAAAATGTTTTTAATTAGCACAAAAAAATTAGCATTGGTATTACCCTTAAAGAATAAAGAAAATGAAAAAAAAAACAAAATTTTCCACACAATTAGCACAAAACGTGCACTTTTTATAATATGTAGAATAAATATATAAGAGTGAAGTTTCCGTACTCTAATGTAATTTGTACATGTATTACTTGCGTGTATACATTTACACACACTCAACATCTGAAAATACACGTAAAGAAAAAAAACAAAACTCAACTGAAAAATTAAAAAAATGAAAGCATACACGTGCAGAAAAAAAAGCAAACACATGGAAAAAAGCATGCACACACCAAAATCCAGCCCAAGAAGGAAATCAACTGACCCAAAATAGGGGTCAGTCGAATCCAAACAGCCCACTACACCAGCAAAACGTGACTGAAGAAAGAAAAACTACACAAATCTTAAAGCGCAATCCGAGGGCCAGAAAATCGACTGACCACAAAACTAAAAGAGTTAATTACACAAAACCACAACTTCAGGGTAACTTATAACACTTTACCACAACTTTTGAGTTTTTTAACACAAAACCACAACTTCAGGGCCACTTATAACACTTTACCACAACTTTTGAGTTTTTAAACACAAAACCACAACTTCTGGACTAATTCTCAACATTGAGCCCACTGCCAGTCCGCCTCTTCTAATAGCCAATCTGATTGATTGGGCCCACATGTCAGGCTCTAGGTGGCAAGTTCCCTCCTATGTGGCGCTGACTGAATATGTGTAACGTAGCAGCGTGCATACGATGTCGTCATCTCCTCGATGACGCGTTCCCTTGCAACTTCCCATGCTCCCGCCTCGTGCTCCACGGCCGCAGAGACACGCTCGTCCTCCCCATGACCTTCTCTGTCTAGTTCGCGCGCCCCGCCAGACCATGCCATGGTCTGGAGGGCCGCTGCCAGCACATCCGTGCCGCCACGTTGTGCACAATCAGGGCTGCCACCTCGTGCTCCATGACCGCTGCAGCGTGCTCGTCCTCACTAACTATGACATCGAGATCATTTGGAACTCCACCGCCAACGATAGTGACACGCGGGCGCAGCTTTGCGACACCGGGAACCTCGCCATCGAGGACGCTCGGAGTGATTGTCCTGTGGCAGAATTTCGACCACCCCACCAACACCCAGCACCCTGCTCAATGCGTCGGTGGAGTTCATGGCATCGGTAGGGGATGGCAAGAGGAGGAAATGGTAGGCCACATAGAAGATGCACACGTGCCACCTTTTTCCCAGTTAGGTCCTAACATGTGGGCCCAGTCGGTCAAATTGGCTATTAAAAGAAGTTGACTGATAGATTTGGGCTCAGGGTTGAAAATTAGTCCAGAAGTTGTGGTTCCGTGTTGAAAAACCCAAAATTTGTGGTAAATTGTTATAAGTTGCCCTGAAGTTGTGGTTTTGTGTTAAAAAACTCAAAAGTTGTGGTAAAGTGTTATAAGTTGCCCTGAAGTTGTGGTTTTGTGTAATTAACTCAAACTAAAATTCAGCTGACTGAAATCTAGCTAAAGTGTAGTTTTATAGTCTCCCATACACTATTTAAACTATTATTTCCATTTTAAAAAACAGTAAAAGGACATATGACATAAGGGTCTTTTGCAAGGCAATCATTTCTCAGAAGTCAGAGGGAGATCCTAAGTTCTACGAGCTCATATCAAACCTGACACGGAACTGTATCGTGGTCACTTAGCAGAATATTAGCTTTATCATTGGGATATCTTATGCTCCTTTGATTTTGAAATAGGTGACTTTTAGTCTCTTCATTTCTTTTATGAAAAAATGTCATTGTAGTTTCAATGCAATTTTTAGTCACATGTGTTTCTATTTAAATAGTCCAAGAAAAACAGTAGAGTCCTCACCCTCCTCACTGCAGAGACTACATTGTCCATCGCAAAAGGACGTGGTAAGAAAATGGTAAGCATTACTGAAGTTATGCAAGTCCTTCACTTTTGCATGGAGGAGCTCACCGTAATCGCTTCTAAAGAATAATGGCTGCCACGGCCACACCTGCATCAGAACCAATTTGGTGCTGATTTACTCTTAATTTTACTGTTCCTCCCAATTTGGTGCTGATTTGGCGGTAGACAGTTTTTTTGTTTTCTCCTTTGGTTTTTCTGGGTTAGTATTTTAGTCCCTGTGAGATTTACAGAAGAACCCTTCTCTCACATGTGAGAAAGCAATCGGGTTCTTCCTTAGTTCCATAGACAACTAGCAAGTGCCGTTCGTGTGGCAGAGCCGCCTCGAGGGCTCCATCTCGGCCACGTTCACGTCGACGGCGAGCCTCCAGGACAGTCGATGACCGCAACATGTATTCGATTCGGCGAAGTCGTTCTTCATCTGGCTCTGGCTTGAAGTGGAACTTCCTGTCCTCATTTACAACTTCTCTGTTGATGATTTTGGCCAACACCTTTTGGAAGCGCTCATGCTCTCTTAATAATTCCCTTATGTCCATGTCCCTCTCCTTCTCCTCAGACAACTTGATGATCTAGCTATGATTTCGCAAATATTGGCTTTTCTTCAAAAAGTCATCCATGATGGCCATGGCACAATAGCCAGACCTGTGGGAGGTTTTGACATTTGGTTCTTGGTAGCAACAAGCGCTAGTGATGAACTTGAATTCTGAATGTTGAATTCTGAACGCCTCGCATACACGCACGTACGAGAGAAACGCAGAAACCACACTGCATCGCTCGGGCCCGACTACCCACCGATTGCTGATACGTCTCCAACGTATCTATAATTTATGAAGTATTCATGCCATGTTTATAACAATTCTATATGGTTTTGGTATGATTTGATTAGAACTAACCCGGACTGACGCTGTTTTCAGCAGAATTGCCACGGTGTTGTTTTTTGTGCAGAAATAAAAGTTCTTGGAATTGGATGAAACTTTTTGGAGATTTTTTATGGAATAAATAAAAAATACTGGAACCAAGACCCACTGGAGGGGGGCCACCCAGTGCCCACGAGGCACCAGGGCGCGCCACCCCCCCAGGCGCGCCCTGGTACCTCGTGGGGCCCACGTGGCTCCGTCTGACCTGATTCCAACGCTGAAAAATCCTATAAATAAAGAAACCCCAGAAAGTTAACCTAGATGAGTTTTTACGCCGCCGCAAGCCTCTGTACCTCCACGATCTAATCTACAACCCTTTTTCGGCACCCTACCGGAGGGGGGAATCATCACCGGAGGCTATCTTCATCGTCCCGGTGGTCTCCATTATGAAGAGGGAGTAGTTCACCCTCGGGGCTGAGGGTTTGTACCAGTAGCTATGTGTTTTATCTCTCTCTCGTGTTCTTGATTTGGCACGATCTTGATGTATCGCGAGCTTTGTTAATATAGTTGGATCATATGGTGTTTCTTCCCTCTCTATCTTTGTTGTGATGAATCGAATCTTTTCCCTTTGAGATTTCGTTATTGTCGGAATTAATATTCAGATTTGA
The DNA here is from genome assembly GCA_039707655.1 of Elymus sibiricus. Classification (NCBI taxonomy): domain Eukaryota; kingdom Viridiplantae; phylum Streptophyta; class Magnoliopsida; order Poales; family Poaceae; genus Elymus; species Elymus sibiricus. Next base: position 23,694,796 of record CM077664.1, read on the forward strand.
GAACACTTGATGTATGTCTTGCATATGAATACCCGTGGTGACAATGGGGTATTATATTGATTCACCTGATATATGTTTTGGCACTCAACTCGCGGATTCCCGAGGTGACATTGGGATAATCTATGCATAGGGGTTGATGCACGTTTTCATTATCTTTTCTCCGATAGAAACTTTGGGGTGCTCCTTGGAGTTCTTTGTGTGGATTGAATATTATGATTATGAAGTTGTTTGTGTTGGGTAACGCAGCAGAAAACAAAAAATTTCCGACCTACGTACCAGCCCAGGATCACTATGGAGACTGCATACAAGGTTTGATCTGTTTCGTTACCGACTCGTAGCGCAGCGGAAGTAGAGTCGATGACAATCGGCGGTGCAGATCCCCGCAGCTAGCATTTACAACCTCCCAACCGCGAGGATGTACTCCCACGTCAGCTCACCGGACGGATCTCCGGGCAGCCCTTCGGGAGGCATCGGGACAGTCCCTCGGATAGTCCCACCGGACGGATCCTCGGACAGCCCTTCGGGAGGCCCCTGGACAGTCCCTCGGATAGTCCCACCGGACGGATCCTCGGACAGCCCTCCGGGAGGCCTCTGGACAGTCCCTCGGATAGTCCCACCGGACGGATCCTCGGACAGCCCTTCGGGCGGGTCACTCGGACAGTCCTTCGGGAGGACACCCGAAACACAAACTGTAACTCGGACAGCCCTTCGGGAGGCACTCTCGAACTAAGACCGAAACTACGATCTCTCTACAGAGTTGCACACATACGGTGTCATCTATCCGGCAGGGCTTCGCCGTCCAAAACTAGTTCCCACCGGAACCCAGACAGCCTTTCGGCTCTACGAAACTATTTCGCTGGGAGGGAGAGAGAAGCCAGAAATGTCATGGCATGTGTATGTGAGAGCAAGGATTGGAAATATGGCAGCCCTCACCCCCTCTATTTATAGGAAAAACAAGGGGTAGGATGGGCATATCCAAAATGCCATGTCATCCCAAAATATCTTGGGAAGATATTTGTGGAAAGCCAACTTCCAACCATATCCATAAATCTGATTTCACTATTCACGACGACATTTTTCAGCGTCCGGTCGAACTGAAAATATTTATGTGGGCTTAGAACAATTCCAGTACCCACTAAAATAAGTTTCAATGCGATCCGGAACAATTCCGGTTTAGTGATTTTCATCTGCGAAAAGCATCTGAAGCGGTTCCGGCAGCTCCGGAACATTTCCGGTTTTCATCCCGGAAAATTCCAGAAAGTTTCCAGAACGATTCTGGCACCCTCCAAGAATTATCAGGCATGTGCCGAAACCAATCTGACTTTATGGTATCCTCTGAAACAACTTTTCAGTTTTACCGGAACTATTCCGATATCCTCTCCGGAACGTTTCCGTTTTGTCCGAAACTTTTTCGGTGAATTTCTCTCAGACTCCCCGTCTAGTATTCAGCAGATAGATGACCCTTAAGCGTGTGACCCTATAGGTTCGGTGAAGTATAGACATGACCCGGAACACTTTCCGATCAATGATCAACATCGGAGCCGTGGACACCCATATTGACCCCTATACCCACACGAATGAATATTCGAGTGAACCTCCAGTTGCCGTGTGCTATTCCTGTTGCTTCGCGATATGTTACAATTACCCGAGGTGAGAAACATCGGCATCCTCGTGGATCAACACTTGTCCACAATGCCAGTTACCTCGTTGCCGGTATTGTTCTCTTTTCTCGTTCCCGTGTTCCGGCATCCCTGTGATCAAATCACCCTGTGTCTGGCCAGACGATGATGGATACCGTAACACCGAGAGGGCCCAGAGATATCTCTCCATCGTCGGAGGAGCAAATCCCAATCTTGAGCTATCAAGTCCCTTGACATACTTTTCCATGAACCCGTAAGCCGCCGTAATAGCCACCCATTTACGGATGACGTTTAACAAACCCCAAAGTTCATGAAGCAAGCATGAAGAAACTCGACACTCTCATGGTCTAAGGAATTATGCAAACATTAACTTCTCTGTGTTATTAACCATAAACTTATGACGAATGTATCTCATAGCATAACATCAATCGGGTCGATTCAACACAAGTGTTCTACCAACAATTGTGCCCTCAAAATTGCCGGCATAGCCATGCCCATGATCAGGAAAACAGGATCATCATGCAATACTTGAGCCAGTCATAGAGGCTTGACTAGGAATACATTTTACCGTTTATTATCCCACACGTGCATATGAGTCTTCCTCCGAGCCTCGTGGTTATTGCAGACTCGAGAACCATAGCAGTTATAGCATGGAACATAAACCTAATTATGAACAGGGAGATAATCAATAACATTTATTATTGCCTCTAGGGCATATCTCCTACAGACTCCCACTTGCACTAGAGTCAATAATCTAGTCAATGCTAATGCACTTTACACCTATGGCATACTGGTGTAAAATATGCTTCGCATGTGGTATAGCCTGATATCCAACGGATCTGACGACTTCATCTCCGTGTGTTACTTTGCATATCCTTGCGTTTTCATGCTTTCACAAAATTCATATTTTGTCTGGACTTGGCCTTGCATATGTGTTAATCATTGGTCGAAACCTGATTCCTCAGACTGAGCTATGGAGCAACTATCTGCAATAGTGTCCCATAGACCAAAGCCATCTTGGAACCATACTAAGTTCATGAATGAACTATATGATTCAACAACTTCTTTGTCGCTTCTTAAGCATCAACATACTTAGCCTTTGTTATAGAATTCGCCACAGTATCTTGTTTGGAACAATTTCCAACTACCGTGCCACCATATTGTGTATCACACAAAACCCTCAATTTAAATCGAAAATCGCATGGAGCATTGATGAAGACTGTATCGATGTAATCACTTACAACGAGCACTTCATAATCTCTACTTGCGAGAAAACATGTCATCAGCACTACTCTTAGCACTTAATGACATCTTTCACTGTTGTCCCATGATCAGTACTTTGATCACTATGGTATCTATACTCGCAACAACTTTGGAGTATTGGACATATCTGTTTGTTTTTACATACCATGGAATACATGGTTAATCCAAACACAAGTGTGTGGAATCTCCATCATGTATTTTACTCATCAGTGTTTTGGGACACCGAGTCTTGCAAAAACTCTTTCCATGTGACTTCGGCAAGAATCACTCCTTGGCGTTTTAAATGCTAAAAGGTTTTAGCATCTTGTCAATATGTATTCATTGCTTAGCCCCATTAGGTAAATCTATCTCCATAGATCATCATGCCTAATATTGAGGCTATTTAGCCTAAGCACTTCATTGAAAAACTATTTTCAAATGAAGTCCTAATTCGTGTCAAGAAATTTATTTCCAATTAACAATGTGTTAAGTACACAAGGTTTTTAGAAATATTATTATGCTCCCACTTACTTTCTTGAATCACAAGCATCTTCGATACCCATTTGATGAAGTCAAACCCCCTTGACCATTTCATCAAAAACGAAGATTCCAACTCCACTTTGCTCTCTTCTGTCCATCGCTGGAACTCTGAAGTTTGCATACTTACTAGCATCCTCTGGATCGACAAATTACTTTGGACTGTATCACATACAAGTCCTAGGTTTCATTTCCATCAGATGGAAATCTTTTTGTCATCCATGTTTCATATCTCATGATTGAAATATGTATTAATTGCTAGTTCAACCCGAACCGACTTCAAGCATCGCTACGGTGAGACAATCTCATCGTAGTCAACTCCTTGAACTTGTTATGGCAACAAGTCGAGCTTTATGGATAAAACATTTTATCCGTATCAGTTTTTAGTTCCATAAATATTCGTTAGACTCTAAGTCTTCCGAAAGGTGTATTAAGATTTTAATCTCGAATCACTTATATGGAAACTATCTCGGATTGTATTGGCATTTAGCCAATTCCGGAGTCAGGGCCCATCAACGCTTCCTTGTGTATTGTAGGTATACTGTTGTCTAACAACAATATCTCGTTTGCGCACCTGATAGGTTTGCATGAGCTTTGCCTACGTGGTTCAGCTGCAAGTTCGACCGAAGTCCATACATCTCATGTAGAGGCTTCCGTATCAGTCGCAGTAGGAAACTCCGGAATCACTTCCAAGGTTCCTTTCCTTTGACCTGATGACGAAGATACTGGTTATCTCGTCGAGTTGCACTGTCCTCCCACTCACCTTTTGTAAGAACTATTCTCTTTAAAAGCATACCGTTTTGCGGCAAAAATCCTTTGCCTCGGTATAGTGGTGGGGAAATACCCAATGACTTGGGATAACCTTACAAAGTAGCACTTGTCTGATTTGGAATAGGTTTGTAACCTTTTACACAAGCCCCATATTCCAAATGTTAAGAAAAGTTTTAACATGGTTGGGCGTACCATACCATGACGTCATTTCAACTGACCTGATGGATCTCTTTTCAGTGTAAAAACCGCAGTCTCTAAAGCATTACTTTAAAAGGGATAATGGCAATTTTATTTATGTCATCTTTGATCTTACCATGTCATAAATGGTTCGATTACATCTTCACGGACTTTCCACTTGCAGTGGTGTTCTGGGAGGTGTAAGTTATGAAACTCTTTTCACAACTCATCAGACATTCGCTAAACTTGTAACTCAAATATTCCTTTCTGCAATCGAATTGTAGAAACATAATTTTCTTGTTACAATATTTTCTTCTTCATTTTGAAAACCTTTCGAATGATTTCAAAAGATCCAGACTCATGTCTCATCAAGTAAATATCCATATATCTACTTGAGTCATTTCTGAAGATAGATAAATCCACTACTTGCAACAACATTTATTGGACTACACATCATAATGTATGATCACCAATATGTTCTATGCTCGTTCCTTATGGCCTGGGAACGGTATTTCAGTCACTTCACTTTTCAGAGGAAATTTGCAAGTGTCAGATGATTCAAAATCAAACGACTTCAAAATCCATCATAATGGAATTTCCATGCGGGTTTCTCCAATGTGACCAAATGCAGTGCCACACTTGTGTGGTATTCTTTTAGTCTTGCGACATTTAGCGTCAGTGTTTATGGATGTATCATATTACCATCAATATTCATAGCATACATCCCATCCTGTATGGAAGCATGGCCCTTCATGTTATTCATAACACCGAACATCATAAGTTCTCTTATGAACAACCTTCTTGCAAGATACCTTATGCAAAGGGCTAGAGTGTGAAACTCTAAAATGAATTATGAAAGTAAACCCAGAGGTAATGTATTAATATCAATATTCATAACATACATCTCATTCATAATGAAAATATGGCCCTTATGTTATTCATAACATCGAACATCAAAAGTTCTCTTATGAATAACCTTCTTGCAAGATACTTTATGCAATGGGCTAGAGTGTAAAACTCTAAAATGAATTATGAAAGTAAATACATAGGGAATACACCGTTGGAAGGTATAGTAACATTTACTATGTTCCCTGCGTGTATCTAAACCTCATTCCTGGCTAGTCTTTCAGGCCATAGTAGTTCTTCAATCGAGCTGCAACAGAATGCAATCGAGCGGGTATCTTTGTGATTTACTCACAATACCCAAGAATTAGTGATTAACATGTTTAACCATAATTCCTAAGAACTATATCTTTGACCAGCCTTCTTTACATCAAAAACTTGTATGACATTCATACATGAGCTGGATATTCCAGTCTTCTTTCCTTTTGCCATTATACTTCTAACAGTTTAACTTTCAGTATTTCTCCTACTCTCAGAAGAAGCACCCAACTTAAGAGTGGCGATAGCCCCGGACTTCCTAGGCGTGAAAGTTTCACTAACACCCTTCGGAAACTTCCTTTCTCTTTAAGTTGTTGTTTTATTCACCATCATCATATGGCTGGCGTTCTTCTGGATCCCTCTCTTATCAGTCTAATGCATAGTAAACTCCTTTACTAACAGTTTGCAAACAAATATTGCTTTGGATATCTCATATCTTTTAGCTTTTGTCTGTCTCTGAAAATGATTTTCAGATTCCATGAATATCACATAACTATCCAAACTTTTGAAGTTCGGGTCTCATGGAAGCAAACGCATTGCACTTGACTAAAACAGAATTCTAGCTTTTGGATCGAAGGACGAGAGTCACATGATCCATAGCATTAGCGGGAGAATACCGAAAGTATGCGATAGGACAAAGTCCTTCTCGGCACTCTAGAGGACAATCCTCACATTACGTTACCAGCCGTAAAGTTTTAACCAGATATTTAACAGCTATTCAATTTTAATAGGGAAGGTGGAAACGCGAGCCATTATTCTACAACTATTATGCAAACCACACTTAGATAGTGTTCAAAATTAATTGCACTGAGAATTAAACAAGTTAATTCTATAATGCGCTCCCACTCAAATCAATATCTCTCATAATTGATTGTGAGCGATTCAAGATCCAAATTACAATTCAACGCCAAGGATGTATCCATCTCAAGTGACGAGAATTGCAATTGGTAGGCCAACTTGCCAATCACATCTCTATGTGACTCTTGTTCATCTTTCGATGCGTGTGTTCCGAGCTCATGACTTTCATGCCTGAACGTCAAGACAACCAAGTGATCTCGCTGCGAGGTCTCAACTCACCCGCCTCACACATCCCTAATCGTTCGTACCCATGTATCCATGTGATACCCCGAAAAGTTAGGTGCCGTGACGGTGCTACACTTGGGAGAACACTAACTACTTGATATTTTTGTGAGAGATCACCCTAATAAAAGCGACTACCGCGCAATCAAAAGGGTGCATCATAAGGGATAAACATCTCAGGCAATTCATAATAGCAAGATATGGTATAGCCCTTTCTGACGGAGAACTCTTGTATTTCTTCGTCTCCGGCATTCGCGTCGGTGTTCACCTTCGCGAAGATTGCCACCACCTTGTCGATGCACCAGATAATATTGCTATCTCTATAGCTAATAAAATAAGTGCATTACTTAAGGTTGACACGCAGGTCATTAAAGTGACAATCATATGGCTCCAGCCATCATGCCGAATCATGACACGCAGGTCATGTTAATTTACATCATATAGTCATCTCATACATAATCGAATTAATATGAGCACTGCTATACCACATCATATGCACATGCAAACCATCCTGCAAAACCAAGTTAGACGCCTCTAGTTGGTTTATGCAAATTTCATTTTACGTGGCTTCTAAGGTTTCGAACAAACCGAAGCTACCTACGTATTATCATCAAGTATGATAATTCAAGTCGCTAGATTAACATCGCGGGGTGTATGAAACACGAGATAATTAAATCTCGAGCCCCATACTAAACTTCGTCATACGCATGACCCCCGTGCAGATCATATCTGCAATGCCCTTTCATCTGCGAATTTCATCTTTCTTTTGACTATGGCGGAACCCAAAGAACTGAAGCACTTCGTTGATCAATCAGGATCGCGGATTGCCAGAACTTTGTGAAATTCCACCATACTGTCTCGAGATTGAGCAAACGCAAATTCTAGGGAAGCAACAAGAACATCGGGTAACAGACTTCATCTGTCACCCGCACGAATAATTTTCAGCAATAGAACTCATCTACTACCTAATTATATTGTGCAACACCCATACATCTCATGTATTCTAGATCGTAACCTGCATCCTCGCATAGCACGGCTCTTGATGCCACTGTTGGGTAATGCAGCAGAAAACAAAAAATTTCCGACCTACGTACCAGCCCAGGATCACTATGGAGACTGCATACAAGGTTTGATCTGTTTCGTTACCGACTCGTAGCGCAGCGGAAGTAGAGTCGATGACAATCGGCGGTGCAGATCCCCGCAGCTAGGATTTACAACCTCCCAACCGCGAGGATGTACTCCCACATCAGCTCACCGGATGGATCTCTGGGCAGCCCTTCGGGAGGCATCGGGACAGTCCCTCGGATAGTCCCACCGGACGGATCCTCGGACAGCCCTTCGGGAGGCCCCTGGACAGTCCCTCGGATAGTCCCACCGGACGGATCCTCGGACAGCCCTCCGGGAGGCCTCTGGACAGTCCCTCGGATAGTCCCACCGGACGGATCCTCGGACAGCCCTCCGGGAGGCCTCACGGACAGCCCTTCGGGCGGGTCACTCGGACAGCCCTTCGGGAGGACACCCGAAACACAAACTGTAACTCGGACAGCCCTTCGGGAGGCACTCTCGAACTAAGACCGAAACTACGATCTCTCTACAGAGTTGCACACATACGGTGTCATCTATCCGGCAGGGCTTCGCCGTCCAGAACTAGTTCCCACCGGAACCCAGACAGCCTTTCGGCTCTACGAAACTATTTCGCTGGGAGGGAGAGAGAAGCCAGAAATGTCATGGCATGTGTATGTGAGAGCAAGGATTGGAAATATGGCAGCCCTCACCCCCTCTATTTATAGGAAAAACAAGGGGTAGGATGGGCATATCCAAAATGCCATGTCATCCCAAAATATCTTGGGAAGATATTTGTGGAAAGCCAACTTCCAACCATATCCATAAATCTGATTTCACTATTCACGACGACATTTTTCAGCGTCCGGTCGAACTGAAAATATTTATGTGGGCTTAGAACAATTCCAGTACCCACTAAAATAAGTTTCAATGCGATCCGGAACAATTCCGGTTTAGTGATTTTCATCTGCGAAAAGCATCTGAAGCGGTTCCGGCAGCTCCGGAACATTTCCGGTTTTCATCCCGGAAAATTCCAGAAAGTTTCCAGAACGATTCTGGCACCCTCCAAGAATTATCAGGCATGTGCCGAAACCTATCTGACTTTATGGTATCCTCTGAAACAACTTTTCAGTTTTACCGGAACTATTCCGATATCCTCTCCGGAACGTTTCCGTTTTGTCCGAAACTTTTTCGGTGAATTTCTCTCAGACTCCCCGTCTAGTATTCAGCAGATAGATGACCCTTAAGCGTGTGACCCTATAGGTTCGGTGAAGTATAGACATGACCCGGAACACTTTCCGATCAATGATCAACATCGGAGCCGTGGACACCCATATTGACCCCTATACCCACACGAATGAATATTCGAGTGAACCTCCAGTTGCCGTGTGCTATTCCTGTTGCTTCGCGATATGTTACAATTACCTGAGGTGAGAAACATCGGCATCCTCTTGGATCAACACTTGTCCACAATGCCAGTTACCTCGTTGCCGGTATTGTTCTCTTTTCTCGTTCCCGTGTTCCGGCATCCCTGTGATCAAATCACCCTGTGTCTGGCCAGACGATGATGGATACCGTAACACCGAGAGGGCCCAGAGATATCTCTCCATCGTCGGAGGAGCAAATCCCAATCTTGAGCTATCAAGTCCCTTGACATACTTTTCCATGAACCCGTAAGCCGCCGTAATAGCCACCCATTTACGGATGACGTTTAACAAACCCCAAAGTTCATGAAGCAAGCATGAAGAAACTCGACACTCTCATGGTCTAAGGAATTATGCAAACATTAACTTCTCTGTGTTATTAACCATAAACTTATGACGAATGTATCTCATAGCATAACATCAATCGGGTCGATTCAACACAAGTGTTCTACCAACAATTGTGCCCTCAAAATTGCCGGCATAGCCATGCCCATGATCAGGAAAACAGGATCATCATGCAATACTTGAGCCAGTCATAGAGGCATGACTAGGAATACATTTTACCGTTTATTATCCCACACGTGCATATGAGTCTTCCTCCGAGCCTCGTGGTTATTGCAGACTCGAGAACCATAGCAGTTATAGCATGGAACATAAACCTAATTATGAATAGGGAGATAATCAATAACATTTATTATTGCCTCTAGGGCATATCTCCTACAGTTTGATGCATATCGTATAATCAAGTCACAGATACTTGTGGTGACATTGGAGTATCTAGGTGACATTAGAGTTGGTTGATGTGTATCATATGATGTTATTTTAGTACGAACTCTAGGGTTGTTTGTGACACTTATAGGAATAGCTCAATAGATCGATCGGAAAGGAGAACTTTGAGGTGGTTTCGTACCCTACAAACAATTTCTATCTTATGTTCTCCGCTAATAGGAACTTGGGAGTGATTCTTTGTCGCACGTTGAGGGATGATTATATGATCCAATTATGTTAGCATTGTTGAGAGATTGCACTAGTGAAAGTATGAACTCTAGGCCTTATTTTCAAGCAATGCAATACCGTTTGTGCTCACTTTTGTTACTAGTTACCTTGCTGTTTTTATTATTTCAGATTATAAAAACCTATATCTACTATCCATACTACACTTTTATCACCATCTCTTCGCCGAACTAGTGCACCTATACAATTTACCATTGTATTGGGTGTGTTGGGGACACATGAGATTTCTTGTATTTGGTTGCAGGGTTGTGTGAGAGATACCATCTTCAACCTATGCCTCCCACGGATTGATAAACCTTAGGTCATCCACTTGAGGGAAAATTGCTACTGTCCTACAAAACTCTGCGCTTGGAGGCCCAACACGAGTCTACAAGAATAAGTTGTGTAGTAGACATCAAACTCTTTTCTGGCGCCATTGCCGGGGAGGTGAGTGCTTAAAGGTATATCTTTAGATCTTGCAATCGAATCTTTTAGTTTCTTGTTTATCACTAGTTTGGTTCATCTAAGAAAACTACAAAAAAATGGAATTGAGGTTGCCTCATATTATTCGTCTTTATCATGTCTTTCTTGAAAATGATGGATCGGAAAATTGTGCTCAATTGATATAAGAAGAATTCAATAAAATGTTTGGCATAAAATCTTTGAATGATGAGCATGATTGCAATGTTGCTAGTATGAATTCTATGAATATCCATGATGCTAGTGATATGCAAAGCCATAGGCTTGGGGATGCTATGTTTGATGAAGATGATATTTTTAGCACCCCAAGTTTTAATGAGCAAATTTATTATGATAATTGCATGCCTCCTATTTATGATGATTACAATGATGAAAGTGGATTTGGGGAGGTCATGACTTTATTTAATGATGATTCCACTATTTTGGAAGAGGTTTCAATTGATTATGACAACAAAGTTGCTATCTATGATGATTATTGTGATGACATGTATGCTATAGAGAATAATGATAACCATGAAACTTGCCATCATGATTTTAATTTTCAATTGGATTATGCCAATCAAGTATCTCATGGTACTTATTTTGTTGAGTTTGCTCCCACTATTATGAATGAGAATAAATTTGCTTATGTGGAGAGTAATAAAATTTCTATGCTCGTGGATCATGAAAAGAATGCTTTGTGTGATGGATATATTTTTGAATTCATTCATGATGCTACTGAAAATTATTATGAGAGAGGATCATATGCTTGTAGGTGTTGCAATAATATCAAGTTTCCTCTCTATGTGTTGAAAGTTTTGAAGTTATGCTTGTTTTGCCTTCCTATGCTAGTTGATTCTTGCTCCCATAAATTGTTTGCTCACAAAATCCCTATGCATAGGAAGTGGGTTAGGCTTAAATGTGCTTGTCATATGCTTCATGATTCTCCCATTATGTTTCAATTCTTCACGTTTATGTGAGCATCATTAAAATCATCATGCCTAGCTAAAAGGGCATTAAAGAAAAGCGCTTGTTGGGATACAACCCAATACTTATACCTACCGTTTTTGTGTGTCCACATGATTAATCTACTGTAGTAATCATGTTTTATATGTTTTCTTTCAATAATGTGCCAAGTAAAGCCTTTGGGATAGTGTGGATGCTTGTTGATTTGATTCTGTGCAAAAACAGAAACTTTTGCGTTCAGTGCTGGAATTTCTATTATGTACTGGAGCGTGAAAAAATTCTGAAATTTTTAAACAGTATTGGGTTACAAATATTTTACGTTGTCCTAATTTTTCAGAATTTTTGAAGGTACAGAAGTATGGTTTTTAAATCGCTTACTACACGCTGTTCTGTTTTTGACAGATTCTGTTTTCGATTCATAGTCTACTTGTTTTAGTGTTTCCATAGCTTATATTGGGAAATATAAATTGTGGAAATGATAGACTACAGTAGGCATTATTTGAGAACAATTATGAATGTTGTCTTGACAGTACCTAAGTGGATGATTTATTTTTATCATACTAACCTATCTAACAAGTTCCGTTAAGTTTTATGTGATTGAAGTTTTCAAGTTTTGGGTGAGATATCGATATGAGGAGAATAAGGAGTGGCAAGACCCTAAGCTTGGCGATGCCCAAGGCACTCCAAGGTAATATTCAAGGAAGACCCAAGCGTCCAAGCTTGGGGATGCCCCGGAAGGCATCCCCTCTTTCGTCTTCAACATTATCGGTAACCTGACTCGGAGCTATATTTTTATTCATCACATAATATGAGTTTTGCTTGGAGCGTCATTTTATTTTGTTGATATTTGCTTGATGTTATAAAAATCATGTTTTGTATCTTTTAGTTCAATAAAATGCCAATTATAGCCTTTACCATGCTCAGTTTGCAAGTTCATGTGTTGCTGTTTGAAAACAGAAAGTTTTCTGTTATGCCCAGAATATTCCTGAATAGTAAGAACATGATAAAAATCTGAAATGTTTACACAGTAAGCATGCATGAGTTCTCTGTCATGTGGTAATTTTTCAGAATTTTTGGAGTTAGGGAAGTATGGATTCTTATTCCCCCTTTACAGACTGTTCTGTTTTGGCAGATTTCGGTTATAGTTGCATTGTTTGCATATGTTGCATGCTTAATGTTTCTATTTGTGAATAGGAGTATTAAATATGAAGAGGCATTTAGTATGCAATGTTTAATTATAATTTTTGTGATTTGCTACAGTAGAGAATGTTAGGTTTTGAGTTGATTTATACTAACTTATCTCATGAGTTCTTGTTGAGTTTTGTGTGGATGAAGTTTTAAGATTTAGGGAAACCGTGATATGAGAGGAATTAAGGAGACACAAGAGCTCAAGCTTGGGGATGCCCAAGGCTCCCCAAGATAACATTCCAAGAAGTCTCAAGCAACTAAGCTTGGGAATGCCCCGGTAGGCATCCCACCTTTCTTCATCAACAATTATTGGTTAGTCTTGGTTGAGCCTAAATTTTTGCTCCTTCACATGATGTGTGCAATTCTTGGAATGTCATTTTATTTTGTTTTCCTTGCTGTTTGAATAAAATACTTAAGATCTAATTTTTTTAAATGAGAGAGAGTCCCCACATAGCTACCTATTTACTTAACTACCCATTTGGTCTTCACTTATATCTTTTTGGAATAGTTTGTCATTTACTCTTGTTCTTCACTTATATCCTATGAGTAAATTGTTGAAATGAATTGAATATCATAAAGTTGAAATTTATATGCTTCATATGCTTGTCCCATGGGGAGTAGTGACTTCACATACAAGAAGTATAAGTGGTAAAATTTATTGAAAGTTAACAAACATAGCATTGATCACTTGAACAATTCATGAAAGAATTTTGAAGGAAGATAAAATTTCACATATAAATATACTATCTTGGACATCTTCTATGATTGTGAGCCCCCATTAATTATTTTCAAGCTTGATCAAGTAGTTGACGTTGGACAAGGACGACAACGTAATGAATTATGTTTGTTTATATTCACATAGAAGTTATATTGTCATGGATCCTCTAACATGTGGTGCTTGCTTAGGATCTTTTGCTAGCCAAAAATTCGCACTAAGACCACCTTTGTTTGGGCTGCAGCTACAGATTCTCAGATTCTAGACATCAGAAAATCAGAATCCAAAACAAACATTCAGATTTTGTACTTAGCTTCCTCGAATCGCTTCAGGAAAATCACCTAGCATACACGTCGAGCCGGAAGCTGCGAAATCGGTGATTCCCGCAGATTTCCGAGCTGCCACTTACCCCAATAGTAGTATACCCAGACTCCCTCCCCGTTATTACAAGAAAACTGCCATTCCACCCCACGGAAGCGAACCGGCCTCTTTCTCCACGTTTCTTTCCTCCCCGTTCCCTGTTTCTTTTCGAGCGCACGCATGAGAGAGACAACCCTGCTCATGGCGAACTAGGGTTTCGGCCCCTCCTCCTGCGCCGCCCCCGTCGCCACCGTTGGGGACGGATCCGGCTGCTCCACCCCGCCCTGATCTCCGGCCACCGTCGTCCGCCTTCGGCTCCTCTCCGTCTATCGAGCCGCCACCCCGGAGCTCTGCGTGCGCCGCCTCCAAGATCCGTCTCCCTGGTGAACGGCGACGAACCCAAGCAGGTGCACCCCTCCCCTACCTCCGCCCCTGTCCTCCCGAGTGGCGGCCTCCTTCCCCAAGCTCCAGAACCGGCGCTCCAGGGCTGCAGCTGTGTCACGCGCCGCCCCCAACCACGGCCACGTTCTTCCCGAAGCTCCAGAGGTGCCGCTCCCAGGCTGCAGCTCGTCATCCGACGCCCCCAACAACTCCATCTCCAATGATGGTTCACCGGGCCAAAGCATGTGTTCTTGGCGTCCCAAGCTCCACTTGCTTTTCCATGATCTGCCCTGCTCTTGGCGTTGGGTTGCTGCCATATTATTTGGATTTTTTTGTCTTTTCTAGTGAATATTTGCTTAGATCATGTGTGTGTGCTCCCAGCTGAATGTGTATGTATGTATGAATTAGAATATTTGTGAATTGTTCTATGAATGTCATCAGTTCTGCAAGTTTTGTGATTGACCATTGGTGCATTCGGGGTGTTGCAGACATTTCACAACACATCCGGTTTTTCTAAAGCAAGGTAAACAAACAGTCCGCTTCTGATTCTCAGAATATGCAGCTGTAGCTGATTTTAGGAATCCAAGCCACAACTGATTCTCAGGAATCCGTAGCCCAAACAAAGGGGGCGTAAGTAGAGATACTACTTGTGCGTCCAAAAACCATTAAACTCAGTTTCTTGCCATGAGTGTCCACCATATCTACCTATGGATTGAATAAGATCCTTCAAGTAAGTTGTCATCGGTGCAAAAAGCAATAAAAATTGCTCCTAAAATATGTATGATCTTTTATTGCAAGGGAAAATAAGCGTTGTACGAACTTGTGATGGTAAAGAAATAAAAGCGACGGACTGCATAATAAAGGTGGTTACTATCACAAGGGGCAATATAACGTGACGTTCCTTTGCATTAAGGGCTTGTGCATCCAACAACAAAAAACGCATGACAACCTCTGCTTCCCTCTGCGAACGGCCTATCTTTTACTTTTATGCATTTACTTTTATGCAAGAGTCATTAATATTCATCCCTATTCCGCTCTATTTATTCTTTAGTTGGCAAACATTATGTGGTAGGGAAAGATCCAGGCACATATATCCAGTTGAATATAGGTGATCATGAGTTATTATTGTTGACATTATCCCTGAGATAAATAAGTTGGGAGGCGAAACATTAAGCCCCTATCTTCCTATGTGTTTGACTGAAACGGTTTGTTCTAAAAATATGCTTTAGGCCCGGGCGCAACCCTAGCCTCCCGCCGCCGCCGCCCCCCACCTCGCCTCTCCCCTCCCTCGCCGCCGCCAGGGGACGCCGCCGGGCAAAGCCCGTGCGTGCGTCGGCAGCGGCGGGACTCTTCCCTTCCCACGAGGCATCCGGGCGGCGCGGGACGGCCGGCCTTTGTGGTGGCGCGCGGCTCGGCGGGGCCCGTCGGGTCGACGGCTTAGGGTGGCTCCGAGGGGCGGCTCCGGTGCTCTCCTGCACTGGGCGGCGCGAGGCGGCCGTGGCGCGCGGCGCGGCCATGGGCGGGGCGGCGCGCGGATCTGGCGCGGCTGCGGGCTGGCACGGGATGGGCCGGTGCGCCGGCGTGGTCGCGCGTGGGCTTCGTCGAGCTAGCGGTAGCGAGGGCTGGCACGGGAGCGTGGCATGGGGCGGCGCGGAAGCACGGCTATGGCGGGAGGGAGCGGCGCCGGTGCTTTCTTGCACCGGGTGGCGTGGATCTGGCTGGGCGAGCTCGCGGCGGCCCTGCGAGCTGCGCGTGCTCGAGGCGGGCCATGGGGTGCGGCTCTGGTGAGGGGCTTCCTCCAGGGTGTGGCGGGGTGCTAGTTCGGGCTCTGCCGGTGCTGCTTCCGTGCTTGGCCTGTGGCAGTTGCGGGAGTTCACGGTGGTGGTGGTACTGCGGGCTGCGGAAGCCGGGGCGGCGGCCCCGGGCTTGTTCTGGTGGTGGCACTACTCTTCAGCGCGACGAGGAATGCCAGGGTGCGGAGGGCCATGAGGAGGTCCGATGCGGTGGGGATCTGGGTCCTAGCGCCCAGATCCGGCGGCTGCGGTGGCGGACGTCGCGTGCTCGGTGCCGGCGGACGACATGCGTGCTTGTGTGGGCGGCCGCTGGGCTATGTCCGGACGTGTTGCCCGAGAGCTGGGGCGGCGGCCCTAGGTTGGCGGCTTTGGTGTTGCGGCAGGCCATGAGGCGGCCCGACGTGCAGTTGTGGCGGAGTGGCAACCGGTGGACTCTGCGGTGGTGGTTGTTGGTGGGCTTGTCGGCGCCGGGGTGATGTGCGGCTGAGGTGGTGTTGGGAGCTTGGGTGAAGACCCTGTCTCGGTTGTGGCCGTGACCAGCGATGGCGGCGGCTGTGGCCGTCGTTGACCTTCCTGGAGGCATTGTTGCATTGCTGCCGCACCCCTCCCATGTGGACCGGCGGTTGCTGCGGCTCCGGGGGAAACCCTTGATCTGGTGTGATCGGACGATGGCGGTACTTTGGTGTCATTTTCCCTCTTGGGGGCTTCGTCTTTGGAGCTGGGCACCGGCAAGCGGGACCTGTGGATGGTGTTGGTGTTGGCGTGGAGGCTTCGGTGGCAACGGTGTCGCTGGGAGCGATGTAGGTGACGCGGCATTGGTTGAGGTAGTCGGCTCTTCTCCGGCGTGTTCGTGGGATGGCCTCGGCTGGTTGGTTGCTTTGAAGTCGAAGCTGCGGTGGCGGGGCCCTGTGGCGTACGATGACGGGTAGCAGGCGGTCCGTTCGGTGATCTTCCACGGCGCCAGCCTTGCCTGGTTCTCTTTCGTAGCTCTCCGTCGATGTCGGAGTTGCGCTGTCTCGTCGCGGTGGCTGAGGTCTGGCGCGGATCTTCATGTGACTCCACACGGCCTTTTCAGTGTGGGTTGGTTCGATGATCGTCTTTGGCGAAGTCGGAGTCGTTTCTCAGAGTTTGGGATGGCGATGACGCCTCTAGGGGAGAAGTGATGACGATGACGTCGTTGTGTTGTCTCGACGAGGCCCTCTTTGGAGTGGCATGTGTGGGTATCTTGGGTGTGCCGCTCAGCGGATTGTGATGGTTTTTGCCCGGTTTTCCATTAATTAACTGGGCAACTCTCTTCTGCTTAATTAATGGATGAGGCAAATCTTTTGCCTCCGTTTCAAAAAAAAAATGCTTTGAGTGTCAGCAATCATGGAAGACTAAAAGATGGTTGAATATGTGGAATTTACTAGATCAAAGCTCTTACATAGACCCTTCCTGAAAATAAAATAAATTGCAATTGTTTGATGACTGAGAACATAGTTTGTTAGTTTTCAAGAAAGTTTATGGCCTATATACTTTAAACATGTGAATAGCTTGCTACTTGATCATGAGAAGTTTTATGAGATGAGCTACTGATTATGATGTATATTGACGCTAGAAAAAGTGATTGAAATTATTATTGATCAAACTTATGCATTATGCTAGCATTCACACTTCATAAATTATTTCTTTTATCATTTACCTACTCGAGAACGAGCAGGAATTAAGCTTGGGGATGCTGATACGTCTCCAACGTATCTATAATTTATGAAGTATTCATGCCATGTTTATAACAATTCTATATGGTTTTGGTATGATTTGATTAGAACTAACCTGGACTGACGCTGTTTTCAGCAGAATTGCCATGGTGTTGTTTTTTGTGCAGAAATAAAAGTTCTTGGAATTGGATGAAACTTTTTGGAGATTTTTTATGGAATAAATAAAAAATACTGGAACCAAAGACCCACTGGAGGGGGGCCACCCAGTGCCCACGAGGCACCAGAGCGCCACCCCTCCAGGCGCGCCCTGGTACCTCGTGGGGCCCACGTGGCTTCGTCTGACCTGATTCCAACGCTGAAAAATCCTATAAATAGAGAACCCCCAGAAAGTTAACCTAGATGAGTTTTTACGCCGCTGCAAGCCTTTGTACCTCCACGATCTAATCTACAGCCCTTTTCCGGCACCTTGCCGGAGGGGGGAATCATCACCGGAGGCCATCTTCATCATCCCGACGGTCTCCATGACGAGGAGGGAGTAGTTCACCCTCGGGGCTGAGGGTTTGTACTAGTAGCTATGTGTTTTATCTCTCTCTCTCGTGTTTTTGATTTGGCACGATCTTGATGTATCGTGAGCTTTGTTAATATAGTTGGATCATATGGTGTTTCTTCCCTCTCTATCTTTGTTGTGATGAATTGAATCTTTTTCCTTTGAGATTTCGTTATTGTCGGATTGAATATTCAGATTTGAGAACACTTGATGTATGTCTTGCATATGAATACCTGTGGTGACAATGGGGTATTATATTGATTCACTTGATATATGTTTTGGCACTCAACTCGCGGATTCCCGAGGTGACATTGGGGTAATCTATGCATATGGGTTGATGCACATTTTCATTATTTTTTCTCCGATAGGAACTTTGGGGTGCTCCTTGGTGTTCTTTGTGTGGATTGAATATTATGATTATGAAGTTGTTTGATGCATATCGTATAATCAACTCACAGATACTTGTGGTGACATTGGAGTATCTATGTGACATTAGAGTTGGTTGATGTGTATCATATGATGTTATTTTAGTATGAACTCTAGGACTGTTTGTGACACTTATAGGAATATCTCAATAGATCGATCGGAAAGGATAACTTTGAGGTGCTTTCGTACCCTACAAATAATTTCTATCTTATGTTCTCCGCTAATAGGAACTTGTGAGTGATTCTTTGTCGCACGTTGAGGGATAATTATATGATCCAATTATGTTAGCATTGTTGAGAGATTGCACTAGTGAAAGTATGAACCCTAGGCCTTATTTTCAAGCATTGCAATACCGTTTGTGCTCACTTTTGTTACTAGTTACCTTGCTGTTTTTATTATTTCAGATTATAAGAACATATATCTACTATCCATACTACACTTTTATCACCATCTCTTCGCCGAAATAGTGCACCTATACAATTTACCATTGTATTGGGTGTGTTGGGGATACAAGAGATTTCTTGTATTTGGTTGCAGGGTTCTTTGAGAGATACCATCTTCAACCTACGCCTTCCACGGATTGATAAACCTTAGGTCATCCACTTGAGGGAAAATTGCTACTGTCCTACAAAACTCTGCGCTTGGAGGCCAACACGAGTCTACAAGAATAAGTTGTGTAGTAGACATCAATTGCCCACCGTAACTGGGAAACCCCCAAAATTTTCTCGCCCCCACTTCTACCATGATTTTTTACGTTATATATGGACGACCCAAAGAATGTCATGCAGGTCCGCCTCCGGCCCGCCCAGGACGAAAATCCCATTTTCTGTCATAATTTTTGGTCATAGAAGTAGGAGCCCACCACATCTATGATGATACGTATTTTTATCACAGTTACCGTCATGGAAGTGTCACATCCATGACAAAAAAAGTTTTCGTTCGGGCCATAATGTCACGGAAGTGTCTTTTTTTAGTGATTGATAAACCCAAACATGTTTCATCAGAAAGTTTTTTATGAACTCTAATGTCTATGAAAGAAACATGGTCAAAAGCTCAAAATTAGCAAATGTATACATTGTAAATAACAAAGACAGATTGCATACTTGAAGAAGTACTACTTCATACTTTCTAATTAAAGAAGACTATTTTTAATTGAGTGTCTTTATTAACATGTTTCATATGAGGGATATGCTAATGAGGCATAGAACAAATAAGATCTGAATGTCTTAACTTTTATTTTCAAAAACCAGAAATGAAGCAAATGGGAGGGGCCGCTGGATGTGAGAATTTCTTACTTTTTACTCCTTTCCTACTTTTCTTTGGTAGGGACTTCTTTGCTTCATAGGATAGGAATACCATATGAATAGGAAAGTTGTAGTAAATAAGATGACATGTATCTTAATTCCTATAGGAAACGGAAATCTTATCTGGTTGACGTTCCCCAGGGAGCAATTCCCGGTGAACGCCCCCAGAGCCCTATGATCTGAATCTAATGGTGGCAGTTTTCTACAAAAAATACACTAAAAAGAACTAAAAAAAAAGGAACTGCCACCCCGATACACATAAAATGCCACCCTAGCTGGCGACCGTTCGCTAGCTAGCGGGGTCCATAGGAAAAGAGATAACATTTGGTTCATAGGATAGAACCATAGATCCGAGGTAAAAAAAATTCCTTTGAGATGTGAAGGATATGAATCAAACCTATATAGAAATATGAATCCATTCCTACAAATCAAAGGGCTCAGAAGAAAATTGTCTTATAGGAATCTTATCCTACATAATTCCTACAAAATTCTGGTAAACCAACGGAGGCTTAGTTATTTATAAGGAATTAATTTACACTAAAATCTAATGTTTTGAAAATTGTTTTTTGAAAGGTTTTTTTCAGGGGGACTTTTTTTTGAAAGGTGGGAGCACAGGACTGTGGTCATGAGCGGTGGGCCGGTGTCCACATGCAGTCGCTGAGGTGGGCCCACGGCAGGCCCAGCCCAGCAGGCGACGCCCCGTTCCCCTCTCTCTTGTCTTCTCCCACCCCTCCGCCGTCGGTCGCTCGCCTCCCAGCCTCGCCGCGGCGGCCGGAGGGAGCATACCAGCGAGCGATGTTGAATCTGCAGGCGGGCGTCGTGCAGGTGGGGCGGATGGGGAGAGACGCGCACCTCACCTCACCTCTACGACGACCCCGACCGGCCGCCTCCGCCCGACCCTCCTCGACCCCCACTTCGACGCCGGTAAGCTCGAGCGCCTCGTCGACCACTTTCTCCCCCGCAGGTTCGCCGACAGAGTTCCGACTCATCTGTGTGCGTGAGGTGCAGGTAGGCAGCGGCGCAGTCGCCGGAGATGAAGAAGCTCGTGCACCTCTAGCTCCTCCACTACGCCGACAAGTGAGCCGCCCAATCTGCTGCTTCAGGCTCGATTCATACGGTCATGCTACTGCACAACCCTGAATCTTGGTCAACTACAGTAGTTTTCTTTCTCTAGTTGACATGTGCTACAAGGATGCAATTTCTGTAAGTAACAGTAATTAGTTGGTCATGCTGTTGGAAGTTACAGTAGAAATTTCCTCGCTATTGCAGCGGTCACCGAAACGAAGCTCTCTTTTCCTTTAATAACATCAGACTAGTTACGTATGGTCATGCTGCTGCATAATTCCGAGTCTTGGTCAACTCGTTGAATTTGGAAGAGTGCAATTTCTTTCTGCAGTTGACATGTAGAAATTTGGTCGCTATTGCCGCTGGCGACGAAATGACCCCCTTAACATCTTAGTTGCGTTCGTAGACCATTGAAGCAAACTTTGTGGGTTGGTTAGTAAAAGGATTTTTAAAGATTGTATCTGAAGATAACCCTTGAATATGTGAGGTACCTTTTCTGGTTTAGGTCAATACCATGATCATTCAGGCTATTGCCTTGTTGGCTGACCCTTTTTACAGTTAGCATATGTCTGTCTGAACACTGTTTCTTCCTATCAATGAAAGATAAGCAAAGCTTTTTCGTATTCGCGCAAAATAAACAAAACAAAAACGAGCTCACTATCATAGTGAAAGATACCTAAAATGTCATTTTCCTGCTAAGCTTGGTGGAAGACTCATGATTGACTTGACCATGGCCCACGGCAGCTTTTGTGGAAGCCTCATGGTTGACCTGACCAAATTCCATGGCCACGTAGTGGAAGCCTGATGACTGACTTGGACACTTGGTGGAAAGGATCACTCAAAGTCCTTGGTGTGCCCTGCCGACTAGCACATAGTTTTCATGGTCATAGTGCCTGCCTTGTATTATGCAGAGAGATAGTGGTCCCGATCTGAATTTGGTTGGTCCCAAATGGATCGTTAGTGATACTACGCGTGAGACAGTCAGCTCAACATATTATTGCTTCTTGTTCCAGTCTATATATACATCCTCTTCTTCCTTCGCCGAATAGCAGAGCAGAGCAGAGCACATTCACACTCTTCCCCATGCCTCCCCTCTACATATTAGTTCTTGGGCTTCTCCTCTTACACACTCCTCACTACTCCTCTTCTACACCTGCAAGCGATACCCTCGCTGAGGGCCAAGTGCTTGCCGTCGGCGACAAGCTTGTCTCGAGGAATGGCAAGTTTGCGCTCGGCTTCTTCCAGCCAGCAGCGAGCACCGTCAGTAAGTCCCAGAACTCCACCAGCTCCAGCTGGTACCTTGGCATATGGTTCAATAAGATCCCGGTTTTTACCGTCGTGTGGGTTGCTAATAGGGAGGAGCCCATCGCCCATCCCAACATCAACTCAACAAAGCTCAAGTTCTCAAGTGATGGCAATCTTGTCATTGTCACAAACCGTGCTGATGCCGTCACTGAATCCCTTGTTTGGTCCACCCATATTGTGAATAGGACACAAGCCAGTAGCATAAACACCGCCACCTCTAGTGCCGTTGTTCTCTTGAACAGTGGAAACCTTGCCCTGCTTACAAATAGCAAAGTGATGTTGTGGCAGAGCTTCGACTACCCAACAGATATCGCGCTTTCTGGTGCCAAGCTTGGCTGGAACAAGGTCACCGGTTTCAGTCGCAAGTTCATATCAAAGAAGAGCCTCATTGATATGGGTCTTGGCTCATACAGCCTAGAACTAGACACCAGCGGCGTCGCCGTCCTCAAGCGCCGCAACAATCCCTCTGTAGTCTATTGGCATTGGGCATCCTCCAAAACATCATCACTGAGTGTTATACCAACACTCAAGACAATTATAGATTTGGATCCACGCACCAAAGGCTTGATGAACCCGATATATGTTGACAATGACCAAGAGGAGTACTACATGTACACTTCGCCGGATGAATCATCGTCTTCCCTGTTTGTCTCACTAGACATCTCTGGTCAGGTCAAGCTGAATGTTTGGTCGGAAGCCAACCTGTCTTGGCAAACCATATGTGCTGAGCCTGCCGATGCCTGCACTCCAGCTGCTACCTGCGGACCTTTCACAGTCTGCAATGGCAATGCACAGCCATCCTGTGACTGTATGGAGAGCTTCTCTCAGAAGTCACCGCAGGATTGGGAGTTTGATGATCGAACAGGAGGGTGCATCAGAAACACACCTTTGCATTGCAGCGCTAATGGTAACAACAAAAACATGACAAGTTCAACAGACATATTTCACCCCATTTCTCAAGTTGCATTACCTTACAACCCACAAAGCATAGATGTTGCTACCACTCAGAGCAAGTGCGAAGAAGCTTGTCTCAGTTCCTGCTCCTGCACTGCTTATTCCTATAACAATAGCAGATGCTCTGTCTGGCATGGTGAATTGCTTAGTGTAAATCTGAATGATGGCATTGATAATAATTCTAAAGATGCTCTTTATCTTCGCCTTGCTGTGGCTGCCAAGTTTGAAAAAAGGAAGAAAAGAGCAACAAACATAAGAGTTGTAACTGCTGCAAGCATTACTGGTTTTGGGTTATTGCTAATGCTCGTGCTGCTGTTACTGATTTGGAAGAACAAATTCAAGCCATTATACAACAATCAAGGTAGTGGTGGTGGGATAATAGCCTTTAGATACACTGATTTAGTGCGTGCTACTAAAAACTTCTCAGAAAAGCTGGGAGGAGGTGGTTTTGGTTCTGTATACAAAGGAGTCTTAAAGGACTCAACTAGTATAGCAGTGAAAAGACTTGATGGTGCCCGTCAAGGAGAGAAGCAATTCAGGGCTGAGGTGAGCTCAGTTGGACTGATCCAACATATCAACATTGTAAAATTGATCGGTTTCTGCTGTGAAGGTGATCACAGGTTACTTGTTTATGAACACATGTTAAATGGGTCTCTTGATGGTCATCTATTTGAGAAGAGCAATGTTGCTGCTGCTGTCCTAGATTGGAACACCAGATATCAAATAGCCCTAGGAGTTGCCAAAGGATTGTCCTACTTGCATGAGAGTTGTCACAAATGCATCATACATTGTGACATTAAGCCAGGAAACATACTCGTGGATGCATCATTTGTTCCTAAAATTGCAGACTTTGGGTTGGCTGCGTTTGTGGGAAGGGACTTTAGCCGAGTTATGACTACATTCAGAGGAACTGCTGGTTATCTTGCCCCAGAGTGGCTTAGCGGAGTTGCAATCACACCGAAAATTGATGTTTACGGCTTTGGCATGGTACTTCTGGAAATCATATCAGGAAGGAGGAATTCCTCACTAGAAACACCATACAACACTAGAAGCAGCAGCACCAGGTATCAGAATGTTGATTATTTCCCTGTGCAAGCCATCAGCAAGCTTCATGGTGGAGATGTCAAGAGTTTGGTGGATCCACAGTTGCATGGTGACTTCAATTTGGAAGAGGCTGAAAGGGTTTGCAAAGTTGCATGCTGGTGCATCCAAGATAATGAGTTTGATCGGCCGACTATGTGTGAAGTGGTTCGGGTTCTCGAGGGTCTACAGGAGATTAATATGCCCCCGATGCTGAGACTACTTGCAGCTCTAACAGAACAATTTGGTGTTGTAACTTCAGTGTAATATTAATAGTTCATAGAGAGTGCTTCACATACGATCGATGTTATTAATCTTTGTTCTTTAAAATTGTAATCTGGAGTGGAAGGAATGAAGGAAGAAGGCAAGCTTTCAGTTGCTAAATCCTCTGTTATTTATGTTTTTGTATGGTAAGCAAACATTGTAGAAAAATATTGCAGAACTTGAAATATGTGTGTTTTGTTGATGGACTAATTTGATGTTTACCCTTGAATCCTTAAATCGAAGGAAGATGTTGGTATATATATGCCACTACCCATTTTTCATCAAGAGCAAGCATAGCCTGGTCGTGCCTCCTGGCTCCCTCGATGGTATGGCCTTTTCGCATGGACTCTGGACCCACAGATAAGGGCCTGAGGGCCGCGACAACAAGGAATGGTGGCTTGGCTGCAAGATCACGAACAGGCAGTCTGCTCGGATTGAACTGTGAGACATGCTCATACGAATGATAAAATGAATCCAGGTCTGGAGATGGGACATGATGGTATGCAATATGTTGACTATTGCTACATATAAATGCACTCGATGTGTGTTCATTTTTCTGCTATCACCATCTTTTCTTGAGGAATTTATTGCCTTTCGATTTTCTTGGAGATTATAGTGATTATAGAATTCTTATTTCCTAATATTCGCCATATTATATAGTAA
Source organism: Elymus sibiricus (assembly GCA_039707655.1). Taxonomy (NCBI): domain Eukaryota; kingdom Viridiplantae; phylum Streptophyta; class Magnoliopsida; order Poales; family Poaceae; genus Elymus; species Elymus sibiricus. Next base: position 23,720,050 of record CM077664.1, read on the forward strand.
TGCAATGACATTCTTTCTTTCTTTCTGTAGAATGATTTTGCTCGAAAGTAACCAGTGGACGATATTCGTCACGTAAAGTGCTCTGGCTCTTCGAGTCCATGCTGACAAAGCATCCTCCCACTGTAATAACTACATCTGGGCTTTTAAGCATCCTAAATTTTACAAATTTGGTAAAGGATCCCACCAGTAGCAAAGAACTGTTTCTCTTTCCATTACTGCATTTTTATTCCTTTCTACTGTTTGCAAATGTCCTGATGTGTCTATGTGCTGTGTTTAGGTGTTTAACTTAGGAAGCATAGGCATCTGGAACGAAGCATGAAGCACAAGCTTCTCAAGGTACTGCATTGCACTGTGCTACACCCTCATAGGAAATTGCTTAGAGAAAAAGCTGCAGCAATTCATCCTCCATCAAAACATCTAGTTGATAATTCAGGTGTTCCTAAGAGACCTGGGATTGGAAGTTTGAAACTTCTAATTACAGTGCGGGAGTAGGTTACAATCAGCATGCTTAGGCAAGATTCCAAGTATAGGTTAAGCAATTCTTTTCAGACTGTACCTAATCAGGAGACTACATAAGCTGCATACTCACTTAGTATTTTTAAATTTTTGTCTGTTTTCTAGATAGTCTTGGATAAGCCAAATCATACTGTAAAGACAGTCGAATCTCGGGCCTTTCGTCTAGAGAGTCGCTTCTGGCGGTGATTTGCAACATGGCAAATCTCAGGCCCTCCATTTGATCTCTTTCTCTGTTCATGATCTTTCTGCCTCTCGTTCTGCATGCTTATAAATGGCTGGCTGATGGTGGTGAGCTCTCTCCTCTCTTGTCTTCCTCCACACTGTCCAAAAAAAAAAAACTCGTGTTGACTTGTTATGAACACTAGAGCTTAAAATAAAAGCTTCCACAAGGCTCGCGGGTCAGAATTAATTTCTTCTTCACTCACACTTGGGGACATTACATTGCATTTTGCCTCGTTCCGCATACATACTTCCAGTAGTAACAATGGATAGTAGCTCCTTCGCCGTCGCTTATTTAGGTTGACTGAACTTGCCAAATTACGTCACTGAGTGTTGTGTTGAACATTGCATTAGGATGTTGATTTTCTTTCTTCTCTCGGAAAAAGATTGTTTATTCCTTGCTGTTCTATTTGTTGCCATATTTCCTGTTCTGACCATAGAAGATAGTGATGCTCTGTTCTATGGGTGCTCTGCTTTTAGATAATTGATGTATGTGGTATTTCCTTTATCCTGAACTTGGTAATGCTATAGAAGAAAAGCTTGCCTGTGAGTTGCTTTCTTTCTGATCTTCTGCAGATTAACCGTTCACACTTACAAGTTCACTGAGAGGGAGAATCAACTGCCTTCACAATAGGCATGGGATCGACCTAATGAGAGGGATTGATGAATCTTATGTCTGGGTTGGACCATGGTCCAATGAGCCTAGGATGGTGCCATAGCTTATCTAGGTATAAGTTAAATAACAGTCCTGAAGAGGTGACCCTGGCACTCTGATATTGCCACTACTTCCACCGTTCCTTTTGTTTTTGGACTGAAATACCACAGGGGAAGCCCCTGCAGTGTGATTTTCTATAGATAAAAAAAGGTGCCCTGCAATGGACTGGAGGAGATATAGAAGGAGCTCCCTCACTGTTACTTATTTAGGATTTGCCGACATTGCCAAATTACGTCTAGCATGTATTAATGCTTTTTCTCCCTCAAAAACAGAGTGCTATTACTTTGCTGTTCTGTGTGTTGCCATTTCCCCTATTCTGCCAGCCTGCCATGCTCACTGAAGCCATTGCCATGAGGGTTGGTGAATTGTAAGCTTAGGTTAATACCATGATCGAAGTATGTCTATGCTTCGTTCTTGTCAGACCTGCGATGGGAAGTTGAGAATTTCTAGTTAAATAATTGTTTTAAAATTGTGCATAATCAAACTGCAACTGTTGCTGCAGTTGGGCAAGGAGGAAGATGTCAGGTCTGAAATTTGTCGGTGGATATGATCAAGAGACAACATAGCCTGTATAATCGTCAGGTATTTTCAAATTTCCGTGTGATCTGTAATATCCTGGATAAGCCAATCATGGCATCTTGGATTCTAATGTTGTGCTCAAATGACACCAGTAGAATATGTAGGTTTTAGTCCGAAGTGCATTCTAGGCTTCAATAAGGTGAATACGAACTGTTTCTCTTTTCCACAGTGTGCATGTAAATATTTTCTCATAAGGTAAATGTGGAACTGATGACGTGGAATTATTTAGGAAACATGGAACTATCAGTAAATCTCCTCTACTTTGTGAAGTTGGAAGGTTATTTGTTTTTTTATTATGGTAGAAATGTCTTGTGCAGATCATCTTTTTCGCTATAATTACAGGCTTGCATACATTTTTTGTATCCATATCATTTTTAGTTTATTCCAGGCACATATGGCGCATTCTGGGCATGATGCCAAAGTTTTTTGCTTTTAATAAGCAGTTTTTTTAGATACTTATGATTTTCTGTTTGGTTGTTATCTCTTCAGTTTCATTTTTCTGCGATTCTCAAGGTACATTTATTATCTATTCAGTTGAATGACGAAGCTGCTTCCTTGGACTGGACCAAGTCAAGAGGTCATGTGCTGAGGGGCTGAAGATTCTTTTTTCCGGGAGCTAGATGAGCGCTGATGTTGTCGGTCACCTGCAATTTGGCTAGCAATTGTCCTTGTGTTGTTAGCGGCTGCTCTTGAATGCGTCGATAGAGAGAAATTCAAAGAGTTCCCATAATAGACTTGTGTTACATCTACGAAGTGAGATGTAATGTATAAGGCGCACAAGTTGAACCTGATCCAGACCATGATGATGTGGACAGGATTTTGTTCAAGGAAATGCCAAGGTGAAGCCACACCAGAATGCCATGCCTGTGGATGCATCACAAAGAGTCTGGTCCTTGGTGATTTAGTCCTGAATTCTGGAAACAAGATGGGACTGAAGGCAGATCTGTGGCACTGAAGACAGAGTTGTGGCCATGTGCTTTTGTATGACTTCTCTGTTTTCTGATCACTTATTTTGATTGTAATGATTGTTCTCGGTTTTAATGCACATTGCATTTTTTTTTGCAAGACTACATAATGCAATAAGAAGGAAAAATATTTGCAGTCACGGGCCAGAACTGAACAGGAGATGGCAGTTTATACCACCGTAGAATGATCGTGGTGTGCCGCCGCGTGAGGCCTTCTAGCAAAGAAAATACTACAGCTCACAAACCTCATTATACGGTTAGAGGGAGGATCCCAAAACTCAACGTTTTGGATCCTGGAGCGATTTCCATGTTCAAGAAACCTTGAACCAGGAATAGAGGGAGGTCGCCAAAACTCGCCATTTTGCTGATTTGGACCTGTTGTGTGGCTTATAGCTCACTGTTTTGGGGTCCCAGGGTGATTTTCGTGTTTGACCAAAGTCGATATATGGGTGGAGGGAAGATGCCAAAATTTGTCGTTTCTGCCGACCAGTTTGGTGGCCAGCTCACTGCATACAAATATGGTCTCGTGTTTACAGGCTGCATGCACGTGGGAGACTGCCACTTCTTTGTTAGGGAGCTAGCTAGACATCATACTTCTTATATGGTCTCGTGGCATTGGCATCCAATCGTACTTCCTTGTTAGGTAGCTTGCTAGACATCAGATGCACCAGATGGAATGGCGCGCTTCGCTGCGCCCAGTAAATTCTGAGATACTCATTTAAACTTTCCTCTGTTTACATGCTGCGTAGAATTAAGAACTACTGCAAATGTATGTTGCATACAATTTGAACATCAAATCACAGTAAGCAGCAAGGTAAATAGGTCTCATACACAACTCAATGAAACTAACATCAAGCTAATAAGTAGCATAATTACATTATCGAATCAAGCTTTGGAATTTTTTTTTATTTTTTTTAGAAAAGGAGGATATACCCCCGGCCACTGCATCTGGGCGATGCATGCAGCCATTTTATTAATTATTCATAAAGACCTTACAAAGTAATACATCAGTAAGCCTGGAGCCACCATCTAAGCAACACCTGTCGCTACTCCTATCCACTTGATGAAGGGGTGCCGATAGTCCGAGCTGAATACCAAACAGACATCGCACCAAAGCCAAACATCTAAAGCCGGATGCCCCAGCCCAGCCACATACCGGGACTAGGTCACACACCGGTCCGGCGCACTCACAGAGGCCGCCACCGCCGTCTTCCACCGATCCATCTCCAGAGCAGGCACTGACGCATCGACTTTACCAGGCCTGCCGTCGACGCCACCACGGCGCCAGACAACACCACCATCCTGCATGTATCCATCCACACGCGGCCGTCGCCGAAACTCCGCAGCGCCATGCCACCAAGATCCGCCGTCGGCCTTGCGGTAGATGTAACACCGCTCCTCCTGTAGTCCCCTCCAACCAGCACTTGCTCCAAAACGATGCCCCCAGGAGGGAGAACGACACCAAGAGGCGTCGTCATCGTCCGATCCGGGAGACCCAGATCTAGGGTTTCCCCCGAAGCATCCCGAGCATGATGACGCAAACTGCAACGACGATGCCTCAACAAGGAAACGACATTGGAGACACCGCCATCGTCTGCCATGACTGAAGTCGGCTGCCACCAGGCCGTGCGCCGTCGGCGTCACTGGTCCCTTGAATCTGAGCAAACTCCAGAAACGATGCCCTCAAGAGGGACTACGACGCAAAAGCGCCGCCATCGCTCGATCCCAATGAGATCTAGGGTTTCCCCCGGAGTTGCCCGCGGTGTCAAGGACCCAGACAAGGGTTGACCATCAAGATCCGCCCAGTTGCCGACGTGCCGCACCCGCCACCACGCCGTCCGCAACCCGGTGACTGCGGCTGGTAGCCAGCCACCGGAAATCACGGACACGTCCATCCACCGACGGAGCCGCGCCACCGCACCCTGTTCCGCCGCCGCACGCGCGTACCAGGAGCACCGAGACGACGGCACCCGTCCGCAACCACCGCCGCCCACCTCCACCTCAGAGCCCGGCGACGCGCGCCGGGGGAACGCCGCGCCGTCGGCCACCACCCGATCCCCCTGCTCGAGGGGTGGCTTCGCACTGAGAGTCACGGCCCGCCGCCGCCAGATCCGAGCGGGCTTTGCCCGGGGGATGCGTTTGGCGGCGGCGGGTGGATGAGATGCCGGGGGAGGACCGGGCGCTGGGAGGAGTTGCGCAGCCCGAGTCGCCCTGGGGGAGGACGACGCGGGGGCCCTGGGGGTGAGTTACTTTCGTGTATCAAGCTTTGGAAATACCTGTGCTAAACTCAAAGGCCAGCATTGAATATAAAAATATGTACATTTAGGAAATACATTCTTGCCATCCTTGAAAAATAGCTTTTAAACACTACCACATTGGAACAACAGTACAAACACAAAATTCGTAACAGCCATCAATTAGCAAAAAATGAAGTGAAGCTACGAAGCCTGGCTATATATTTCTGCTAGACACTATTCTCCTCTGCTCCTCACTGACATCCCCGTTGACGCTAATTACAATGTACTAGGCACTATGCATGCTGGAATCTTCTTCCGTGAGGAATCCACAAAATGAGGAAAATTGCAAAAGGTATACTCCCCAAAGTAAATGAGGAAAAGGAAGAACACCAGCACAAGAAAGGGACATCTAGAACCCAGGATGGGGCACGTTGTGGGTACAATGGACTTACAGCAGCAGCATTGTTCCCCCGCAAAAAACAACAGCAACATTGTTCAAGGCGAGCTGGGTTTCATATCTGACCAATGAGAATACATTAACATGTTATAATCAGCATGGTTCAAGGCGAGCTGGGTTTCATAAAGAAAGAGCACTTCGCCACACATTCATGTTTATTAAATGTGTAGCCTATAATCAGAGCAACCACAAACTACTACGTTTGCACTTAGTTTCACAAACCACTTCGCCACACAATTCAGCAATGCGGAATATCATTTTTTTAAAAGAAAGAGAGCTTAATATGTCTTTCATATGAGATATGCATTGTGAAGCCATGCAGGTTGTAAATGTTTGCAATGCAGAATGTCTGTTAGAACAGAGTTGTTGCCAAAAGGAACTAAATCACATGCCACCTTTTTTAAAGTAGGTGGACCAAGTTTTTACAAATGAGAAGAATAGTGAGCCATCAAATCTCATAATTTTGCAAAAAGGCACATGAGGATAACAAACAGCCATATCCTCAAATCCAAATACCAAAGACATTAAATTGTAAGCCTACAAATTATTATCATTCACTCATAGGCGCAGACTTGCTAGTTGGACGCGAAAAAACTAACATCATCAGTTCATATTGTATCATATACTGATCCAACTAAAATATACTAAAATGAGTATATAGTCTAAATCAACACTGAATGCTGACAAAATAAAAGGTTATCACCAATCAGAACTAACTGAAGATCACGGTGCAATAAAATAGGTTGAGAGAAGAGAAATTCAGACCTTGTCGCCGTAACACGTGGTATCTCATTTGGAGCTGGACAGCACCTGACACAAGCTATCACAACGGGAAAAAGGAACAGAAAGATAATTGTCTGCAATTAAATAGAAGCCATGGTGAAGCACTAGTTAAGTGAACAAAAAAAATGTCATTTTCCAATATGGCTGCAAGAGAAGACTTGATAGAATGTTGTCAAGGATACTCTCGAAGGATCTAATCTTGCAGTAGGTTTGGGGCAGATGTCCAATCTCTGGAGCTTATGTCCATTTGTAAACCTTGCTTTGAGCCGATGATCTACAATTGAAGACAGATATATTCCAGCGTAATTTCTAGCAATTCTAGGTAATACACACGCATCGCTCGACAACCATGCCTCTAGAACTCTCCAACATGCTTTTGATATGCAACACAACAACACCCTAAACTAAACACATCAATTGGAGACATAAAGAGAGGTGCCGTCACCCTAAAGTAAATATGGAAGCAATCCAGACAACCAGCCCTCATGCGGGTATCACGGCATGAATTTATCTTGAAATGAGTGGAACACTCAAAATCCAAAACTTTAGGAAAAAAGCCAACCAGTCCTGTTGAGCTATGAGCAAGACCTGCTCCAGCACATACACGACCCACCTTTCTTTGGAAACCAAAGAGAAATTTGGTGAAACTAAAAAGAAAATAAATCCAACAATACATCATAGTTTTCTAATATCATGGCTATCATCAACCATACTGCCAACCATGACTTTAACATATGCCATAACATCGATTACATTGGACACCAAACATGCAACAATTATCATTTCCTAATTAATCAACGTGCCACTATATTGCGGCTACCAAGCCTCCAAAGAAACAATGGGGTGTAGTGTAGTGGGTGGGAGAGACGCGGATTTATGGAGCATATGCGTAGGGACCCCGTTATCCTTGTCGTTGGTGCACGACCATGGGTCTCGAGATAAGCGACGACCCGGCATATTAAGCTTCATCATAAGCAGACATCAGCAACAGAGACTTATTAATGATCTAGACTTAAAGGCTGAGTCCAGTTTGCTAGACGCGACTGATCGTATTGTTAAGAGAGAAGCCGAGGAGAAGGTACGTAAACTTCTCAGAGAAGAAGAGATGAAATGGGCTCTCAGAGCAAAGGTTCGACAAGTGGTTCTGGGGGATAATAATACACAGTTTTTCCATATGATTGCTAATGGAAAACACAGGAGGAAGAAAATTATCCAACTGGAACATGATGAGGTTACAATTGTAGGACACGAGAACCTAAAATTGTATATCTCAAACTTCTAGAAAAAGCTCTTTGGGGCACCGGAGGAGAATTCTATTTCACTTCACGAACATATGGTTGAGGATTTGCCTCAGCTGGGGACCGATGAGAATGAGATTCTGTCGGCACCCTTCTCAGAGAAGGTGTTCGATGCGATATCACAAATGAAGAATAATAAGGCATTAGGACCCGATGGTTTTCCAACTGAGTTTTACAAGCGGTGTTGGGGTATCATTAAAGGTGACCTTATGCCCATGTTCCATGATTTGTTTAATGGCCAACTACAATTATTCCACCTCAACTTTGAAACGATTACTCTATTGCCTAAGAAGGAGGAGGCAGTTTGTAATGAGAAATTTAGACCGATATGTCTGCTTAATGTGAGCTTCAAGATCTTTACAAAAGTTGGCACGAATCGCCTCACACGTATTGCGCATAGGGTGGTGCAGCCGACTCAGACGGCTTTCATGCCGGGCTGACACATCCTAGAGGGTGTGGTCGTTCTACATGAAACCTTACATGAAATTCACTCGAAGAAACTAGATGGAGTTGTTTTCAGAGTGGACTTCGAGAAGGCATGCGATAAAGTTAAATGGCCATTCCTGCAACAGGCTCTACGTATGAAGGGTTTTGATGAGACATGAAGGAAGTAGATCGAATCCTTTATACAAAAAGGCAGCGTAGGGATCAAGGTAAATGATGACATAGGTCATTATTTCCAGACGCAAAAGGGAATAAGACAGGGGATCCAATGTCTCCTATCATGTTCAATATAGTTGCAGATATGTTGGCAGTTCTCATTGGACGACCCAAGGAGGACGGTCAGGTAATTCCTCATCTAATTGATGGTGGAGTATCCATACTACAATACGCAGAAGATACCATTATTTAGATGGAACATGATTTGGCAAAGGCTAGAAATATGAAACTTGTTTTATGTCTCTTTGAGCAACTGTCGGGCTTGAAAATCAATTTTAACAAGAGTGAACTGTTCTGTTTTGGGCCAGCCAAGGAAGAACAGGAAAACTATAGATAGTTGTTTGGATTTGATCTGGGATCTCTACCGTTTAGTTATCTAGGTATTCCAATTCATCATCGAAAACTAACCAACAAGGAATGGAAATGCATAGAGGATCGTTCTGAGAAGAAGCTAAGTTGCTGGAAGGGCAAGCTTATGTCCTATGGGGGTTGGCTGATTTTGATAAACTTAGTACTTACTAGTATGCCGACGTTCCTACTGTCTTTCTTTGAAGTACCGGTGAGGGTACGAAAAAAGTTAGATTTTTATCGATCATGTTTTTTCTGGCAAAGCGATGAGAATAAAGCCAAGTACATATTGACCAAGTGGGATATAATGTATAGACCGAAAAAACATGATCGATAAAAATCTAACTTTTTCCGTACCGCCACCAGTACTTCAAAGAAAGAGAACAAGGGGTTTAGGGATTGAGAACCTGGAGGTAAAGAACAGGTGCCTGCTTAGTAAATGATTATACAGGTTATCTGTTGAGGAGGAGGGTATGTGGATACAATTCTTGCGTAACAAGTACTTGCAATCGAAGACCCTAGCACAGATTTCGGCGCAGCCGAATGATTCACCTTTCTGGAAGGGCTGATGCACACGAATGTAGGCTTTTTCAATAGGACTAAATTCATTGTTGGGAACGGTAATAATACTAGATTTTGGGAAGATACATGGCTAGGGGAGGAGCCGCTAACCATTCAGTATCCAACCCTTTACAACATTGTACAATGTAAAGATGCTTTCGTAAGTACAATACTAGGATTGATTCCCTTAAACATTCAATTCCGGAGGTCCCTGGTGGGGGACAGATGGGATAGCTGGTTATATCTTGTGCGCAGATTGATGGAGGCTAACCTTTCTGATGAGCCAGATAAACTGCACTGAAAACTCTCCGTGTCGGGGTTTTCTCAGTGAAATCTATGTTTAGATTTGATAAACTCCGGTCCAATCCCAAATTTGCTGCATATCTGGAAAGTAAAGGTGCCTTTAAAGATAAATGTATTTATGCGGTTTGTTCACAAGGAAGTGATTTTGACTAAGGACAACTTGGCGAAACGTAATTGAGAGGGTAGCAAATGATCTTGTTTTTGCGATCAAGATGAGACTATCGAACATCTATTTCTCAAATGCCCACTATCCAAGCTACTATGGTGTACATTACATGTGGCCTTTAATGTCAGTCCTCCTAATAGCATTGCTACGTTATTTGGGACATGGCTAAATGGGGTAGAGCCTAAAATAGCGGCGCGTATTCAGGTCGGTGTGTGTGCATTGATTTGGGCTATATGGAACTGTCGAAATGATGTGATCTTTAACAACCAAACCATTACAAAAAATTTGCAGGTCATATACAGGGCGACTGGCTGGATCTGCATGTGGTCATCACTCAGCCATGCGGAAGCCAAGGAGCATATGGCTTATGGGTGCAACCAGTGGGAGACGGTAGCACGGGTTAATTACAATCGGTTTGGATGACGGTCCAATAATAGGATAGGTGTCTAGACATCTTGTCCTATTTGTGCCGGTTGTGGCAATTTTTATTTTGCTTCCGGTTCATCTCATTTTGTGAGCTTGTACCGAACTATGTACTTGTCGACTGCTTGGTATAATAATATGGCTGCATGCATCATTTGATGCAGAGGCCGGGGATAATCATCCTTCTCCAAAAAAAAAAAGCAACACCACATACACAAGCGGCTTTCGTAGGCTGTTTGCTCCAGTTGTTTCGGTCCTAGGTCCCCGATATATACCCACGAAAGCAAATGACAAACGAACTTGAAACTGGTCATGTTTTCTTGTTTGCACACATGGTTCTTCATGAATCGTGTATGCCCAATCTATGCATGGTGATGGTTGAATAATTTGTGATGGAAAATGAGTGAATCACTGTGAATAAAAGGAGAAAGGAAGATCAGAAAATGCGCATCTTGTTCGCAGCACAAAACAACCGCCACCATTATCGCATGCTCGCTTTCTTCCCTCTCGACCCACACCATACTCATCCCACTTGGCCACGCGTACACGAAATTCGCTGGTATGCTACCACAGGAGACAACCATTGCCCGCAGGGGGATGAGATGAATGTGTGTGCGGTACAGTGTCCCTATCTGAGTTTGCATGGATTTTGTTCTTGTCTCATGTGTCTGTGTGTTTGGGCGACAACTCACGAGAGAAACAGTGCCCGAGCTCCCAAATAGCCCCTGGTGTTAAACAGGTTAGGATGGGCATCTGTCCATGGAGACCACGCCACGACACTGACGATCCTCATGAGTATGGACGGTCAAGATAGCAGGGCTCCTACGCATATGCTGTCTCAAATATTACCACTGATGAAATAAATCGCTGTGAAGTTAATACGTAAAAACCAATGAAATAAAGAAAACAAAATTTGTTGCACGAACCTCAAAGTAACAATGGCCGGTGGATACATGCATGGGATATCCCGAGCATGGTAGAACATCATTTCTCATATATATCTAACTAATTCAGTAGAAAGGCTTAGGCATCCAATGCTACAACACAAACGAAAGGACAGGAAATTGGCACCAGAATTACGAAGAATCAAGTATGCACATGCCTTGGCATCGGCATAGAATGAGCAAACACAAGCAACGATGCTACTATTTGATTTACAATCTCTAGAAATTTGTCTCCGTAAAAACTCACGAAAAAAACTCATCAAGCACTGACCTTAAATAAGAAACAATTAGCATACAGAGCATTCATGGAAAAACTCCCACATGGACTTAACATTGGCTCTCCACCCATAAAAAGCATAGTTACGAATTACGACAGAATTCACGTCAAAGCTATCCAGTTACAACATAAGCAGCTGCTTCTTGAATGGCCAGCCCGATACTAATAATCCAATTACAACAAAATTCATGTTCAATAGAAATAGAATATAGAAAAACATACAAGGTACATAATGCTAGAAAATATTCAGTACAAATGGCAGGTGAAGAACGGCATATCATGATCATCATCAATCAATTTCTTCATCGGCAATCACACTAATTTGCCTTTGCCTTTCTCCACTGTTTCACATCTGTTGTAGTGGAAATGGTGAACCCTACCATTAAGTTTTCACGTTGTTGTCTACCTCAAGAGCTTCGAATGTTATTTATATGTTTTTCACCAACTGATTTTTATATTACACGGTGAACACTTTAAATAAAATGAAGAACATTTTTTATATACACAATGAACATTTTTTAATACAATATGACCACTTTTAGAAGTGTAACAAAAACTATTTAGAATTTTTACTAAAATGTAACAAAAAAAATTAGCATTACTATACATTTGTTCATGCAGTTTAAATCAGTCTTTCCACAACCAACGAAAATGTTCATGATATATTACAGAATGTGAATTCATTTAGAAAAAAACAGTCATGGCATTTTAAAAAAATGTTCTTACCATTCAACAATAAATGGTCACAATTTTAGAAAGTGTTCCTTACATTTTTTAAAAAAAATTCATCAAATGTTCATAACATATAAAAAATGCTCATAGATTTAGAAAAGCTTCACGAAATTTTTAAAGCGTTCTTACCATTTAAAAACAATTTTGCACAATTTAAAAATTACTCATGTCAATTTTAATAAGTATTCATGAAATGTAAAAAACATTTCACACAGTTCGAAAAAAAAATGTGCATGAAGAATTGGATAGCACGATGCGCGCGGGGGGGGGGGGGGGGGGGGGGGGGGGGACTGAAGGAGAGCGTTCCAGCAAGCGAGGTTCCTTCTGATAGATATATATCCGATGGATCGGCTTGATTAGTCGGCCGTTACTAATGGTTGCTGACCCATGTCAGCACATGTTCCTTCCTCGCGTCTTTCTTAAACCATATAGAACTCAATTGTAAAACCCAAATTCATTGCTCGACCTTGAGCTATTGATAAAGCTTATTATAAGTTTAAACGGAGACATGGACATGCATTTATTAATAAACACATAATACTGATGCATACCATATTTGTCACCATTTGAAGCCTAAAATTGATTATTTTGAAAAGATTTCTTGAAATGATTCTTATAAAATCATTAAATGAAGGATCAATAACAATATAACTTTATGGGTGCTCCTCTTCATTTTGAAATCTTTGTTACTACCAGAGCCATTCACTTCATGAACGTTCTTTACTTCGACTGTTTTACTTCTTATCTTCTTCAGCTTCTCAGTCAAACCGCTCTTTGTCTTTTCAATCAAGTTTTTCAGCATTTGAGCCTTAGGAATGGTCTTAGTTAGGCTGATGCACGTAGAAGGTTACACCGTAGATGTTGCTGATTAGAAATTTTGCTTATTTTTCCTTGCCCTGCTGGAAGCAGCAGGTTTGGCACCAAGAGTTGCCCTTGCCTTGCTTGATCCAGATGTCATCTCCTTCTTTATAACTAATTTCCTCATCTGGTCATACAACACCGTATTAATTTTATCCTACAAGACTGTCCATGCTTTTTCGACCATCTAGAAATCACTCGGAGCACCAACTGATTATTATATTACACTATGAACACTTTTAGAAAACATGATGAACATTTTTTATATACACAATGAACATTTTTAAATATCACTTTTAGAAAACATGATGACATTTTTTATATACACAGTGAACATTTTTACATATTGTAACACCCCCAGTGTCATGCCACAGTGACCTCACACTAATGATGCCAAGTCATCATCATTAAATCCTAAGAAATGCAATTAAGAAATAATTCAACTCAAACTCAAATTCAAATAACAAGTGAAATTAGAAAAACTTCAAACTTGTAAAAAAATAGTTCATAATATTGCAAATAATCCCAAAGCAATTATAAAAATAAAATCAACATTATTTGAATTCCCAAATTGATCCTAACATCCAAAAACAGTACCCAAAACAGCATTATTAAATTCATTTTCATTTTGACCAATCAAAGCCCACTGCCACTAATTAGGATTAGTTTAAAATAATTAACTCTGTTAACTAAATGTTTCACTGACATGTGGGTCCCGCTAGCTAATTAAGTTAGTTAGTTAAAATAAACCCCTGTTAAATAACTCTGTCCATGACAGGTGGGACCCATTGGTCAGTTTGGTCAGTTTGACTGCTGACTGGGCAGTCAACTGGGGCCCACTGTCAGCCTCTGTTGCACATTTCTGGGTACACTTCTGTGTACCCATAGCAATTAATATTTAAATGATTTTCAAATTAAATTAATTCCAGAAATTCCTGAAAATGTTTAAAACTTTGAAAATTCGTAGAAAATAAACCGTAACTCGGATGAAAATAATTTATATATGAAAAATGATCAGAAAAATAAGACGAATCCGAATATGTGATCAAAATGCTTGACCATCACTCCTAACTAGATGAACATGGAACCTTCCCCTCCGGATCCATATACCGATCATCACCTAAAGCCAGGAAAATACTCTGGGAATATTTTCCCGCTCCGTCTGTCTGCGATAGTTCACCCCAGCACAGCTTATTGCCTTGGCATGCATCTGTGTGCATTTGTTTGCTTTATATTTATTGTTTCTTCCCCCTCTTCTCTCCGGTAGACCCGAGACCGACGCTGCTGATCCTGAGTACGACTACGTCGTCGACGACCCTTCTTCCCTTTCAGCAAAGCTTCCAGGCAAGCAAACCCCCCCTTGATCATTCCTATATCGCCCATTCCTTCTCCCCCATGCTTGCATTAGATTTTGCTACTGTAATTGGTTGCTCCTATTCTGATGCATAGCCTAATTTTTGTAGCCTGTTGTTGATACTTTACCTGCTATCCTAAATGCTTAGTATAGGTTGGTTAGTGATCCATCAGTGACCCCACCCCCTTGTCCTTGTTGCCATGCTTTACCACCGGTGACTCGATCAATGTGATCGATGTACAGAGACCGAACACAGCACCGCACACCCCCTTAGCTGTACGACTTTGCAGAGCTACTATCGAGTGCCGAGGGTGATACCTCCTACCTCACTCCTGATGATATCTCTATAGCGTAGCTAGTCGGTTGTGGGTTACCGAGGGTGATTCCTCTTTCAGCACCTCCAATGAGGCCTCTGTGGTGCAACCCCTCAAGTGTGAACCCATCGAGGGTGATTCCTCCAAGTTCACCTTGACGGATACGTCGAGTGGGAATCCAACGAGGGTGATTCCTCGGATTCCCCCTTGATGTTACGGACACACGGGTACCTTGACATTCACCTCAGACCCTTTGTTGAAGTCGGGTTGACCCAAGGGCACCCGCGAGAGATTATTGTGGCGGAACGACAGGGCAGGTGGAGACCACCTAGGAGAGAGGTGGGCCTGGTCCCTGGTCGTTGGACCACGGGTTACCAAGTCGGTACGACAGGGTGTCGGAGGTGAGCCTTGAGCCCTGTTCGTGTCCGCGAGATGCTAATAACACGCTTAACGGATTTGGGTATTTGATCTGAGTTGGCCACTGGCCTATACGCACTACCACCACGCGGGATAATGGTTTAATGGGGCCCTCGGCGCCGTATGTATCAGCCGAAAGCTCTGTCAGACCTCCAGTTCAGCATTGTGGCACGGTCGGATCGTGCCATCCAGGAAAGGGGTGGCGCTGGTATCCACCCTACGCACAACGACCCGGAGTGCAAAGGGCGATGTGCCCAAGACCCCTGAGCACTTAGGATGTAGACCGACGGGGACCTCTCTGCGGAGCCTAGGTAGGACTACGTCGTGTCGATCAGCCGAGGCCGGGCATGACCGAGAAAAGTGTGTCCGGCCAGAGTTAATCGAGCGTGTTGGGTAACAGTAGTGCACCCCTGCAGGGAATATTATCTATTCGAATAGCCATGTCCACGGTAACAGGACTCTCAGTGTTGTATCCCGATCTACTACAACTTGAACTGGATACATGCTACTCTAAACTAATATGATGGCTCCGGGATCGCTTCCTCGCAAGGAGTCGAGGAAGGATCTCTGGGCGTTGCTAATATATACTTGTTAATATAATATATGTTACTCTACTCTCTTCTGTTGCTGCAAGACGCTGGAAGATGCTAGTCTTCGATATGCTAGGCCTTCCCCTCTGTTCTGGCAATTCTGCAGTTTAGTCCACAGATACAGCCCCTTCATTTGATACCGATGCATACTTAGCATAGATCTGATGTAAGTCTTGCGAGTACTTTGGATGAGTACTCACGGTTGTTTTGCTACCTCCTTTTCCCTATACCAGTATGCTGCGATCAGATGACGGAGCCCTGGAGCCAGCTGATTCCGTCGACGACCACTACTACCCCGACGGAGCCTACTACTACGTGGAGACCGACGACCAGGAGTAGATAGGAGGCTCCCAGGCAGGAGGCCTGCACCTTTTCGATCTAGATGTCGTTGTTTTGCTCAGCCTTCTTAAGGCAACCTTGTCTAATTATGTCTGTACTCAGATACTAATGCTTTCGTTGATTCTTGTGTAACTCGAGCTTATGTATTCGAGCCCTCGAGACCCCTGATTTGTAATATAAAGCTTTTATTATTTTATTTTGTGTCTAGATTTATGTTGTGATATTTTCCTGTGAGTCCCTGGGCTTGATCGTGTGCATTTGCGTGTATGATTAGTGCACGGTCGGGCCGGGGACGTCACACATATAATATGATCACCTTTAGAAATTTAACAAAAACTATTTATAATTTCTTACTAAAGATGTCCAATGTATATCTACACATTTTTTCACGCAGCTTAAACAAGTTTTTCCACAGCTAATGAAAATGTTCATGATATATTAAAGAATGTGAATTCATTTTTTAAAAAAATTCACGCCTTCTTAAAAAAATGTTCTTACCATTCAACAATAAATGTTGACAATTTGAAAAAGTGTTTCTTACATTTTCGAAAAAATATTCACCAAGTGTTCATAACATATAAAAAAATGTTCATAGATTTATAAAAGCTTCAAGACATTTGAAAATACATTCTTACCATTTAATAATATATTTCTCACAATTTAAAAATTAATCATGAAAATTTAAGAAGTGTAATGAAATGTAAAAAACATTTCGCACAGTTTTGAAAAAAAATGTTCATGAAGGATTGGATAGCATGATATTCTTTAGGGCATGAACTAGCAAAACTTGCAATTAGTGTAGGGAATGAACTAGTGATTTTCCTCATGTGTTATCTGAGCAATCACCGGCGGTCCTAATATTTTTCTCCAAGAATTATCCACAAACTAATCACTTCTCCAAGAATTTCACATAAATAAGCAAGCAGATACTATTGAACAAAATAAGCAAGCACATACTATTGAATAAAATAGAAGCAGTCTGGGGGTTCTTACCAACATAAGGTATCAAAAGAGATGTATCTTTACTGGAGAAAAAAGGATAAGACAGAGAGATGAGTTCCTCCACTTTGATGTTGTAGGATAGATCGATGGAAGACGCTGCAACCGAGAGTTTGGAGGGTCAGATTGGATGAGGAAATAAGATGTTAACTAAAATCATCAACCAGTTGGAGATATAGAAACTTTTTTTACAAACAAAATTCTGCCAACATAGTTAAATAATAACTGCACATAGTTCAAACACTCCCCTAGCACACAATGCACATGGCGCCAAATCGCAATTACATGAGCTTATTATAAATAACCATGCCCAGCTAGCAAGACCAGAATTATATTATAACCATGCGAAACTAAAAATATTGCCTTACCATCATGATATTAAGAAATATAAACACAATGAAGATTGGAGGTAGCTAGCTACATCTTATGGTATTGCTTCTGCGATTTTTGATGATTGATTGATGGCGCATATGTCTTGTGATTTTCCTCATGTGTTATCAGAGCACCACACCTCGTGATCATACAAATAGTGTAGGGCATGAACTAGCAAAACTTGCTAGTCCTAGTACTAGCTAGTACCCCTAGCTAGTTCGGTTTGGATGGATGAGGCACCTATTGCTTTGATCCCTACGCTTGTAAAGGATTTAATTAACCCTTATCACTGATCAATAAAGAGGGGTTTGAAGTGCCCAAAAAAAGAAGTCACAGGAATGCTCTATGCTCCTCCCCAGATCTGCTGCAAGCACGATGTCTTCCTTACCGGTCGAGCGCGGCTTCGAGAGAGGGGGCAGAAAGGGTCAGGGAGGTAGCGCTGCAAGCGGGGGAAGGAGGGGTAGGGTCGGCGGCGCTGGCTCGCTGCAAGCACACGGATCAATGGAGGATTACGAGATCTGATCCAGAGAGTATTGGGTAGCAGCATGGGGTGGGTGGGGGGGTGGGGGACTGAAGGCGGGGAAGAGAGCGAGCGTTCCAGCAGTAGCGATTCCATGGGCAGGTTTCCTTGTGATCTCGGATGGATCCATCGGCTTAGAGTAGCCGACTGTTACCATTTCCGTCAGCAAGGTGTCGCACGTGTTCATCTATCGGCCGCATGCAGGTTTGACCTCCCTCCTCCGCGACCTGCGGGCAGGCAGGTCCACTGCTGGTCCTCTCCTGCCAGGTACTACGTGATGTTGTCCGCCTGTCCGTCTGTCCGTCCGTCCGCGTAGCCGTCCTCCAACTGGAAATGCTAGCTTCACTGCAGAAGCATCCTAGCTTGTGAAATTTATCGACGACAATGGCATGTGCAGTGGCCGTGGTGTCCCCAAGAGCGACTCCTGCAGCCAATCCGGCGTGCCGATATCGATCATTGCCACGGTGAGAACCTTTACCACGACGATCGGGACAACGTGTCTGCTGCGCATTGGTGATCGCCCCTTTTTTTTAGACTATAAGGAATGGTCTTGGTTAGGCTGATGCACGTAGGAGGTTACACCGCAGATGTTGCTGATTAGACATTTTGCTTATTTTTCCTTGCCCTGGAAGCAGCAGGTTTGGCACCAAGAGTTGCACTTGCCTTGCTTGATCCAGATGTCATCTCCTTCTTTATAACTAATTTCCACATCTGGTCATACAACACCCTATTGATTATAGCCTACAAGACGGTCCATGCTTTTTCGACCATCTAGAAATCACTCGGAGCAACTGATTATTATATTATACGATGAACACTTTTAGAAAACATGATGAACATTTTTGAAATACACAATGAACATTTTTAAATATAATATGATCACCTTTAGAAATTTAACAAAAACTATTTAGATTTTCTTACTAAAAATGTCCAATGTATATCTACACATTTTTTCACGCAGCTTAAACAAGTTTTTCCACAGCTAATGAAAATGTTCATGATATATTAAAGAATGTGAATTCATTTTTTAAAAAAGTACACGCCATCTTAAAAAAAATATTCTTACCATTCAACAATAAATGGTGACAATTTGAAAAAGTGTTCCTTACATTTTTGAAAAAATATTCGCCAAATGTTCATTTGAAAATAAATTCTTACTATTTAATAATATTTTTTCACAATTTAAATATTAATCTTGAAAAATTTAAAAAGTGTTTATGAAATGTAAAAAACATTTCGCACAGTTTTGAAAAATATGTTCATGAAGGATTGGATAGCATGATATTCTGTAGGGCATGAACTAGCAAAACTTGCAATTAGTGCAGGGCATGAACTAGTGATTTTCCTCATGTGTTATTTGAGCTCACACCTCGTGGTCAAATAGTGTAGGGCATGAACTAGCAAAACTTGCTACTCCTAGTACTAGTACCCCTAGCTAGTTCGGTTTGGATGGACTAGGCACCTATTTCTTTGATCCCTATGCTTGTAAAGAATTTAACCCTTATCACTGATCAACAAAGAGGGGTTTGAAGTGTAAAAAAAAGTCACAGGAATGCTCTACGCTCTTCTTTTCTCAAAAGAAGAAAAAAAACAGTAACTTAGCATACAACCATATTTCCCCAGATCTGGTGCAAGCACGGGATCTTCCTTACGAGTCGAGCACGGCTTCGGAGGAGGGAGGGGCCGGGGCAGGAGGATCAGAGAGGTGGCGCTGCAAGCGGGAGAAGGAGGGGGAGGGCGCGCTGCAAACACGGGAATTAATGGAGGATTACGAGATCTGATCCAAATAGCATGGGGCAGTGGAGGAACTGAAGGGGGGAAGAAAGCGTGCGTTCCAGCAGCAGCAGTAGCAGCAGCAGGGTATTTCCTTGTGATCTCCGATGGATCGATTGGCTTATAGTAGCCGGCCGTTACAATTTCCGTCAGCAGGTCAGGTGTCGCACGTGTTCCTTCCTTCCTCGGCATGGCATGAAGTATAACTACAAAGAGTACTACCCTAGCCTGAAGTGTATGAATTCACTCATAAACCAGGGTAGCTAACCTAATTATTTCATAAGTGAGGGATGAAAAGTTAGACATAATAGAAGTATAGTACAAACGCACAACTGATGTGGCGTTTGATATCCATGCTAAGGATACAATAAATAGATAAACCAGGGAAAATAGTGAATGTGGAAATTAATCCTCATGTGTGTTGTACGTGGAAAAAAGGGGACATGGAATTGGTTTCCCGTTAGAATTCTAACATGAGAGAAGACAAACCGCAAAACCTAGATACCCTACACAGGCCAACCCACCACTCAGCAGGACCTATCGGTCCATAGTTCACTCCAACAACCAAAGCATTGGAGAAGCAAACAGGTTCAGTATTAAAAATATATGTGAGTATGGCTTGGGTGTCCTGAATCAGTGCGATGGTGTCATCAATAACATAAATAAACGGCAAGTTAAACTTCATATTTCCTCTATGTGTTCTCCATCAAAACTGAAATAAAGCAGAACAGACATCTTCATTTTATTTATCACAGAATCTTTCCTATTGTAATTTAATTCATAATTTCATAAAAAGTGTACTCGTCTAAAATAATGGTCAGCACTGTGTAGTCAAGATCAACACTGTGCACTTGAGATCATGTTAATAATTAATCAACAATGCGGCAAAAAGAAATTAATCAACGACATCAAAGCTAGATAAGCGTGTTGATTCTGGAGTGTGTCATCAACAAAACAGGGGGAGAGCAAAACTCCGTAGTGTATGAAATTGAAAAGTTTATTTGATGTTTAGTTTCAGATGCAAAATGGAATGGGCAGGTCCCAGAGCATGTTCTAAAGTTTGCACTTTAGGCTGTAAAAAAACTGATTTTTGATAAAGCTCTCCTTAACAAAAAATTATAACATGTACATATGCAATATTCTGATAAAGAGCACACTCAAATATGCAGGTCACCTACAAATAGAACCGGATTGGAAATTAAATAAAATTGCATACATATTCATTTTTTTAATGAAAACCTTATAGAGTTCATTGATAACAAAACTTTCGAATGATTTTTATATGGGAAATAGTGGTTTGATTTATAGAATACAACTCTATTTTACAAATAAAATCAAAATAATAAGTATACAATGTTAGCAATTTGTTTTTTAAATTCGATACAAAACCTTAAATCACTATTCAAAATAAACTTATAAACATCTAATTAATTAGGTGAATAAATAATTCTACTCTCTTTAAAAACATCACAAATCAAAACAAAATGGAAGCTAGCAAATTATTTTTAATACAAACTCCGAATAGAGTCCATAAAGAGATAAATGTTAAAATATATTTATAGGCCAATTAGCAATCCGATTGAATCCCATACTAAAATTCCAAACTGGCGCGAAAAAGATAAAACATAATTTCACATAAATAAGCAAGCAGATACTATTGAATAAAATACAAGAAGTATTGGGGGTCCTTACCAGCATAAGGAATCAAAAGAGATGGGTCTTTACTATAGGAAGAAGGATAAGTCAGAGAGCTGAATCCCTCCACTGCATTGTTGTAGGATATATGTAGAAGGAATATTGGTGGAATCGATGTTTTATTGCTTGAACCTCGTGGGCATATATATATAGAAGTACATGATCAATTTGGAGTATAAGACAAGGTAGAAATAAATCCTACTCTATCCTATGTTTCCTAACTAATCACGATACTCAATATCCCCTCGCAGTCACAACGGTAATGACGCAGACAGTGAGACTGGAGAAGAATCCGAAGGTAAGCTGCTACTTGTGAGCTGCGTTGGGATTTCCCCGAAGAGGAGGGGATGATGCAGTACAGTAGAGATAAGTATTTCCCTCAGTTATGAAACCAAGATTATCAATCCAGTAGGAGAATCACGCAACAACTCGTTAGCAGTACCTGCACACAAAACAACAAATCCTCGCACCCAACGCGAACAAGGGGTTATCAATCCCTTGGCGGTTAATTGCAAGATTAAATTATATGGTGATAGATAGATAGATCGAACAAAAATACAAAATAAAATAAGTAAAGTAAAATTGCAGCAAGGTATTTTTAGGATTTTCAATATATGATTAAGGTAGACCCGGGGGCCATAGTTTTCACTAGAGCCTTCTCTCTTGAAAATAGCATACGATGGGTGAACAAATTACTGTTGGACAATTGATAGAAAAACAAATAATCATGACAATATCCAAGGCAATGATCATGTATATAGGCATCACGTCCGAGACAAGTAGACCGAAACGATTCTGCATCTACTACTATTACTCCACACATCGACCGCTATCCAGCATGCATCTAGAGTATTAAGTTCATAAAGAATGGAGTAACGCCTTAAGCAAGATGACATGATGTAGACAAAGTAAACTCACGCATGAATAAACCCCATCTTTTTACCCTTAATAGCAACGATACATACGTGTCATGTCCCTTTCTGTCACTGGGATTGAGCACCGCAAGATCGAACCCATTACAAAGCACCTCTCTCATTGCAAGATAAATCAATCTAGTTGGCCAAACTAAATCAATAGATCGGAGAGAAATACGAAGCTATAACAATCATGCATAAAAGAGTTCAGAGAAGACTCAAATAATATTCATGGATAGTCTGATCATAAACTCACAATTCATCGGATCCCAACAAAGACACCGCAAAAAGTGATTACATCGGATAGAACTCTAAGAACATCGAGGATAACATTGTATTGAAGACCAAAAAGAGAGAAGAAGCCATCTAGCTACTAACTATGGACCCGAAGGTCTGTGGTAAACTACTCACGCATCATCGGAAGGGCAGCAAGATTGATGTAGAGCCCCTCCGTGATCGAATCCCCCTCCGGCAAAGTGCCGGAAAAGGCCTCTAGATGGGATCTCTCGAGAACAGGAACTTGCGGCAGCGGAAAAAGTATTTCGTGGACTCCTCTGTTGGTTTCCCGATTTTAGAGAATTTATAGAGGTGGAATTAGGTCAAACGGAGCAGAGGTGGGCCCACGAGGCACCAGGGCGCACCACCCCCCCTGGGGCGCGCCTTGGTGGCTCGTGGCCACCTCCTCTATCTTCTGGCCCGCTCCCGAAGCTTCTAGTGTCTCTTATGTCCAGAAAAAAATCTCCAAAAAGTTTCGTGGCATTTGGACTTCGTTTGGTACTGATATTCTGAAAAACCAAAAACAGGCAAAAAACAGCAACTCGCACTGGGCACTAAGTTAATAGGTTAGTCCCAAAAAATGATATATAATTGCTTGTAAATGTATATAAAACATCCAAGATTGATATTATAATAGCATGGAACAATAAAAAATTATAGATACGTTGGAGACGTATCAAGCATCCCCAAGCCTAATTACTGCTCGTCCTCGAGTAGGTAAATGATAAAAACATAATTTTTGATGTGGAATGCTACCTATCATATTCATCATATACTCTTTTCTTTTGTAGCATGGACATTTGGACTTGAATGATTCAAAGCAATAGTCTATAGTTTAACATGAAGACATAAATACTCAAGCATACTAACAAGCAACCATGTCTTTCAAAATATCAATGCTAAAGAAAGTTATCCCTAGCCCATTATTCTCAATCATTGATCCATTCATGAAACACACTCAATATTAGCTACACCCAATGCACAAGTATGACAATAGTGCTCTCTAGTTGGTGCTTTGTAAGAGAAGATGGAGACTCAAAATAAAAATAAAAATTGCATAAAAGTAAATAGATAGGCCCTTCGCAGAGGGAAGCAGAGATTTGCAGATGTGCCTGAGCTCAAGGCTAAAATTAGAGAGATAAAATTATTTTGAGAGGCATGCTTTTCCTGTCAACGAAAACGACCGAGAATTCCCAATATCTTCCATGCTAGACACATTATAGGCGGTTCCCAAACAGAAAATAAAGTTTATTTCCTTTCCACCATTCTTTCATAATCGATGGCTAGCCGTATCCACGGGTGACTTCCATACCAACACTTTCCAAGGAATTTATTATTATCATCATATTAAAAAAATTCATTTCATTTCGGGACTGGGCATCCCTATTACCTGCCACTCTCTCGTCCAATGACAACTGAATAAACACTCATCGTGAGAATAACACACCTAGCATGGAAAATATTGGCCACCCCCTGCCGCTTCATGAGCGGTACGGGTACACAAGACGGAAAATTATTTTGTAAATTTAGAGTTGGCACATGCAAATTTACTTGGAACGGCATGGAAATACCGCATATAGGTAGGTATGGTGGACTCATTTGCCACAACTTGGGTTTAAGGAGTTGGATGCACAAGCAGTATTCCCGCTTAGTACAAATGAAGGCTGGCAAATAAATTGAGAAGCGACCAACCAAAAAGCGAAAACGGTCATAAACATGCATTGAACATAAATAACACCGAATAATGCACCATAAGTAGGATATAATTTCGTTGCATAACTATTGACTTTATGTGCATGCATAGGGAATCACAAACCTTAACACCAATATTCTTACTAAATCACAATTACTCACTAACATGACTCACATATTATCATCTTCATATCGCAAAACTATTGCAAGGAATCAAACTTATCATATTCAATGATCTTTCATGAAAGTTTTTATTATATCCCTCTTGAATATTCATCACTTTGGGACCAAATTCATATCTTGTGCAAATTACCATTACTATTATCAATTCTCAAAAAGATATAAGTGAAGCATGAGAGTGCAAATATTTCTTTAAAATTTAATCTTATCAACTCTCAAAATAATATAAGTGAAGTATGAGAGTGCAAATATTTCTTCAAAATATAGCCACCGCTGTGCTCAAAAAGATTTAAGTGAAGCACTAGAGCAACTGACTAGCTCAAAAGATTTAAGTGAAGCACATAGAGTATTCTAACAAATCATGGTAAACATGTGGCTCTCTCAAATAGGTGTGTCCAGCAAAGATGATTGTGACAAACTAAAAAGCAAACAAAGCAAAGACTCATATAATACACGACGCTCCAAGTAAAACACATATCATGTGATGAATAAAAATATAGCTCCAAATAAAATTACCGATAGTTGGTAGAAGAAAGAGGGGATGACTTCCGGGGCATCCCCAAGCTTAGACGCTTGAGTCTTCCTTGAATATTTCCTTGGGGTGCCTTGGGCATCCCCAAGCTTAGGCTCTTGCCACTCCTTATTCCTTCATCTATCATGATCTCACTCAAAACTTAAAAACTTCAATCACACAAAACTCAATAAAACCTTCATGAGATCCGTTAGTATAACAAATAAATCTTTAACTTTAAGTACTGTAGTAAGTTGATTCATATTTAATATTGGCATAATGCTACTGTAATCCAACTTCTCCATGACTCATACCCCCCGATACGATCCATATATTCGTCAAAATAAGCAAACTATGCAACAAAAACAGAATCTGTCTAAAACAGAACAGTCTATAAAGATCTATTTAAAAGCTATACTTCTGTAACTCTAAAAATTCTGAAAAATTAGGACAACGTGGGAAATTCATATACCAATATTGTGTAAACATTTCAGATTTTTCTGACGCCCCAGTACAGAATTAAAATTCCAGCACTGAACGCAAAACTTTCTGTTTTCCAAACAGCATCAATTATACTATCTTCCAAATCATGCCAAAGGCTTTACTTGACACAAACACTAATTAAAACATAAAAACACAATCATAACAGTAGCATAATTGTGTAAACACACAAGAACAGAAATAAAAAGCAAAAATTTATTTTATTCATTGGGTTTCCTCCCAACAAGCTCTTTCTTTATATCCATTAAGATAGCCTTGGGATATTAATGATGCTCACATAAAAGACAAGAATTAAAAGCACAAAGAGAGCATCATGAAACATGCGACAAAGACATTTAAGTCTAACTCTCTTTCTATGCATAGGCATTTTATAAGCAAACAAATTATCAAGACACGAAATATATCTAGCATATGCAAGAAAGAAGAAAGAAACAATAACAATCTCAACATGAAGAGAGGTAATTTAGTAACATGAAGATTTCTACAACCATATTTTCCTCTCTCATAATAATTACATGTAGGATTATAATCAAATTCAACAATATAGCTATCATATAAAATTTTCACTCCATGATCCACATGCATAAAAGTTTTACAATCTTCCAAGGTAGTGGGATTAAAATCAACTGAAGTCATGACCTCTCCAAACCCACTTTATAAAAAAATTCATAAGATTGAACACTCTCCAAATGTGTGGGATTATTTTTACTTAAAGTTAACGCTCTTCCAAACCCACTTTCAATATTATTGCAAACATTTTTATCAATATCATATTCATCATGAGACTTAAATAAATTTTCAAGATCATAAGAAATATTATCACCCCAATCATGATCATTGCAATAAGTAGTAGACATAACAAAATTATCGTCCCCAAGCTTGTAGTTTTGCATATTATTAGCACAATTGACATTAATAGAATTTATAATAACATTATTGCAATCATGCTTTTCATTGAAGGAGCTATCATGAATCACTTTATAAATTTCTTCTTTCAACACTTCATCATAATTTTCCGGTTCATAATTTTCAAGCAAAACTTCATAGAGATAATCAAGTGCACTCAACTCACTAGCAATTGGTTCATCATAATTGGATCTTTTAAAAAGATTAGCAAGTGGATGAGTATCCATATCAATAGATTTCTAGCAAGCGAAGATGCAAGCAAATAGAAGGCACATGGCACACAAGCAAAGATAGCAAACGAGCAAAAACGGAAAATATTTTTGTATTTTTGTAAAAACTTTTTAGAAGTGGGGGAGATGAAAACGAGAGGCAAAGGCAAATAAAATAAATGCAAGGGGATGAAAGTTTATGCGTAGGTACTTGATAGATGTTGATGATGTCTCCCCGGCAACGGCGCCAGAAATTCTTCCTGCTACTTGTGAGCTGCGTTGGGATTTCCCCGAAGAGGAGGGGATGATGCAGTACAGTAGAGATAAGTATTTCCCTCAATTATAAAACCAAGGTTATCAATCCAGTAGGAGAATCACGCAACAACTCGTTAGCAATACCTGCACACAAAACAACAAATCCTCGCACCCAACGCTTACAAGGGGTTGTCAATCCCTTGGCGATTAATTGCAAAGATTAAATTGTATGGTAATAGATAGATAGATCGAACAAAAATACAAAACAAAATAAGTAAAGTAAAATTGCAGCAAGGTATTTTTAGGATTTTCAATATATGATTAAGGTAGACCCGGGGGCCATAGTTTTCACTAGAGTCTTCTCTCTTGAAAATAGCATACGGTGGGTGAACAAATTACTGTTGGGCAATTGATAGAAAAAGCAAATAATCATGATGATATCCAATGCAATGATCATGTATATAGGCATCACGTCCGAGACAAGTAGACCGAAACGATTCTGCATCTACTACTATTACTCCACACATCGACCGCTATGCAGCATGCATCTAGAGTATTAAGTTCATAAAGAACGGAGTGACACCTTAAGCAAGATGACATGATGTAGACAAAGTAAACTCACGCATGAATAAACCCCATCTTCTTAACCTTAATAGCAACGATACATACGTGTCATGTCCCTTTCTGTCATTGGGATTGAGCACCGCAAGATCGTACCCATTACAAAACACCTCTCCCATTACAAGATAAATCAATCTAGTTGGCCAAACCAAATCAATAGATCGGAGAGAAATACGAAGCTATAACAATCATGCATAAAAGAGTTCAGAGAAGACTCAAATAATATTCATGGATAATCTGATCATAAACTCACAATTCATCGAATCCCAACAAACACACCGCAAAAAGTGATTACATCGGATAGAACTCCAAGAACATCGAGGAGAACATTGTATTGAAGATCAAAAAGAGAGAAGAAGCAATCTAGCTACTAACTATGGACCCGAAGATCTGTGTTAAACTACTCACGCATCATCGGAAGGGCAGCAAGATTGATGTAGAGCCCCTCCGTGATCGAATCCCCCTCCGGCAGAGTGCCGGAAAAGGCCTCCAGATGAGATCTCTCGAGAACAGGAAGTTGCGGCGGCGGAAAAATTATTTCGTGGACTCCTCTGTTGGTTTCCCGATTTTAGAGAATTTATAGAGGTGGAATTAGGTCAAACGGAGCAGAGGTGGGCCCACGAGGCACCAGGGCGCGCCACCCCCCTGGGGCGCGCCCTGGTGGCTCGTGGCCACCTCCTCTGTCTTCTGTCCCTCTCCCGAAGCTTCTAGTGTCTCTTATGTCCAGAAAAAAATCTCCAAAAAGTTTCGTGGCATTTGGACTTCGTTTGGTACTGATATTTTGGAAAACAAAAAACAGGCAAAAAACAGCAACTAGCAGTGGGCACTAAGTTAATAGGTTAGTCCCAAAAAATTATATATAATTGCTTGTAAATGTTTATAAAATATCCAAGATTGATATTATAATAGCATGGAACAATCAAAAATTATATATACGTTGGAGACGTATCATAAGCCGACGGACATCCCCCCACAGTCGTAACGGTCGATGCATCGCGGAAGTCGTGGCTGAAGTGAAAACCAACGAGAGTGCTCAAGTAAGGCAGTAGACCTTTGTGCCGATGTCGATGTAGCCGAGAGCGTAGGGTGGTGTAGCCGTGGTCGAGGTAGCCATTGTCTAGGGACGCCGTGGTCGATGTCGAGTCGGGGTGGCCGATGCCGAGGTAGTCGCCGTGGAGCCGCGGGTGCAAGGAGGCGCCGAGTTAGTCATGGGCACTCGAAGTGGTGCGCCGAGAAGAAGCTGTTGACGAGGCATCGCGCTGGGTTTGCCAAGTTTGGGGACACGTTGTGGGCAAAGGCATGCGTCGGTGTTGCCAGCACCGGGCATGGGTAGATGGACGAAGTCGATGTTGACGAGGTGCCGCACTAGGCTTGGCAGGCCCGGAGATATGTCGTGGACGAAGGCACACATCAGTGTTGCCAGCACCGGGCATGCGTAGACAGGGACCAACATGAGCTGTACGCCATGTCGAGGGGGCTAGCGGAGAAGGACTCGACGACGGTTGCGGCGCCAATCGGCGTGGGGCTGATGTCGCCTGCGGTGGTCGGAGTAGATAAAGTGGCCGGGGAAGATGACGGCGACGCTGGCAATGAACTGGTGTTGGACGAAGATGAAGAGGTGGAAGGCGACAGCAGCGATGGCGGCTACAGGGGTAGTGGCCGCAGCGTCGGTGGAAGAGCAGTGGCGACGGCGGCCTGAGGAGAAGACGGCGGCGGCTAGATTAGGAGCGCGGCAGCGGTGCTCGAAGTAGGCGAGGAGAACTCGACAGCGTGACAAATACCGGCGCGAACAGTGACGTTCCCGCACCTAGGGAGGCGGCGCGGCGCATACCACGTAGAAGTCGACGCGCAGGAACGGCGGAGTGGACCGCGTGCCGCGCGCGCTACGGCCCCAAGGGGCGACGCAGCGGCATCACGAGGGTCGATGCAGTCGCGGGATGGCCTCGGGGCGACGGCGTCGACCGCGTGCCGCGACTCTACGACCCGAAGGGCGACGCAACGGCAACACGCGGGTCGGTGCAGCCGCGGAGGCGGCCTTGGGGTGACGGCGTGGACCACGTGCCGCGGCGCTACGGCCTGAAGGGCAACGCAACTGCAGCGCGCGGGTCGGGGCAACCGCGGGGTCGGCCTCGGGGTGGCGGTGCTGCGGCCCGATGGACGACGCAGCGACAACTCGTTGCTCGATCGCGTGCTCTTGGCTGATGAAACCGATTGCTCGCGAGTCGGACTAGCTGCTTGGTCGGCGACGCATGGGACAATACCGCAGCTAGCTTGGCTACATCCCGCTGCGCGGAAAGGCTGAGACACGTACAGACGTGAGTAGCCAAACTACACGCAAACAGCCAAGACTTGTGCTGGCCGTACCACGCCTGCGTGGACGAGGCCGGCGCAGGACCGCGCCAGCGGCCGCTGTACCAGCGCACCTGACGCGCACCAGTGAAGCCCGGTGGCAGCCGATCCAGTCGGAGGCGACCAAGAAGTTGATGATGCAGACGCGTGTTGATGACGAACGGCAGCAAGCGACTCAAACCGATAGTAGATCGGAAAACAAAAAAAAAAAAGACACCGATCAAAACGACTAGCGAGAGAGAAAAATCCGGATCAACCGATCGGGAAAAAGACTCTCTAGAGCAGCCGATCAACACAATCGGCGGACAAACGCTAGGTACAGGCTGCGCGGCCCCCGGTGGCGATCATGGAGATCGACCGCCCCGGGGGCGGCGTGGTGCGGAAGCGGCGGCGGCTAGGGTTGTGGATCGGGGTTAGACTGATACCATATAGAAGGAATATTGGTGTAATCGATGTTTTATCGCTTGAGCCTCGTAGGCGTATATATAACAGTACATGATCAATTTGGAGTACAAAACAACGTTGAAATAAATCCTACTCTATCCTATATTTCCTAACTAATCACTATACTCAACAATATAGATCGATGGAAGGCGCTGCAATCGAGCCAATGGAGGGTCAGACTGGATGAGGAAATAAATTGTTACCTAAAATCATCAATCAGTTGCAGACGTAGAAACTTTTCATTTACAAACTGGATTCTGCAAACTTAGTTCACTAATAGCTGCACAGAGTTCAAACACTGCCCTAGCATGCGATGCACACGGAGCCAAATCGCAGTTACAAGAGCTTATTATAAATTTTACCGGAACCTAACATAAATAGATACTACAACCGTAGAGTCACTGGATCTATATCTACAGAGGACACTATCCTAACATCATATGCTCTCATATTGTCGATATAAACCATCAATATTCAGATTCAATTCTGTACTAAATCTACAACAATTTAAAGAAAGCATCATATGAAGGTGTTCTTTCTTTGGTGTTTAATATCTATATGTTGACAATGCAACATAAAAGCAGAGATTAAGAAGGATGCTTGCAATAATACTATACAACTTTGGCTATTAATACATAGAGAAATATAAATTATTCAGGTAAAAATGTATCATTTTATACATTCAGGGTATTTTCAATAATATTATTTGGTATGGACAAATATGTGTACTTCAAAAATCTAAAACGAAAATTACATATATAGGGACACTAGGCGCACAATTGCGCAGGTCCTCCCGCTGGTTATCTCTTAATCAAGGGAAGAAAAATCAGGTTCAACTATATATACTTGAAATCACCGGCGGTCCTAATATTTTTCTCCAAGAATTATCCACAAACTAATCATTTCTCCAAGAATTTCACATAAATAAGCAAGCAGATACTATTGAACAAAATACAAGCAGTCTGGGGTCCTTGCCAACATAAGGTATCAAAAGAGATGTGTCTTTACTGGAGGAAGAAGGATAAGAGACAGAGAGCTGAGTTCCTCCGCTTCGATATTGTAGGATATAGATCGATGGAAGACGCTGCAACCGAGCCTTTGGAGGATCAGATTGGATGAAGAAATAAGATGTTACCTAAAATCATCAACCAGTTGGAGATATAGAAACTTTTTTTTACAAACAGAATTCTGCCAACATAGTTAAATAATAACTGCACAGAGTTCTAACACTGCCATAGCACACAATGCGCATGGCGCCAGATCGCAGTTACATGAGCTTATTACAAATAGCCATGCCCAGCTAGCAAGACCGAAATTATATTATAACCACGCGAAACTAAAAATATCGATCTAGACGTACTGTACGACACAGAACGCGCCAAGACATGAGGGGCACATAGAAGGCCAATTTAAATATCGGAACCTAACATAAATACGTACAAAACCGTAGAATCACTGGATCTATATCTAGACAGGACACTACCTTAATATCATATGTTCTAATATTCGCGATATAAACCATCAATAGTTAGATTTATTTCTGTACTGAATCTACAACAATTCAAAGAAAGAATGTGAATTCATTTTTAAAAAAAGTTCACGCCTTCTTAAAAAAATGTTGTTACCATTCAACAATAAATGGTGACAATTTGAAAAAGTGTTCCTTACATTTTCGAAAAAATATTCACCAAATGTTCATAACATATAAAAAATGTTCATAGATTTGCAAAAGCTTCATGACATTTGGAAATACATTCTTACCATTTAATAATAAACTTTCACAATTTAAAAATTATTCATGAAAATTTTAAATAGTGTATATGAAATGTAAAAAGCATTTCACACAGTTTTGAAAAAAAAGTTCATGAAGGATTGGATAGCATGATATTATGTAGCGCATGAACTAGCAAAACTTGCAATTAGTGTAGTGCATGAACTAGTGATTTTCCTCATGTGTTATTTGAGCACACACCTCGTGATACAAATAGTGTAGGGCATGAACTAGCAAAACTTGCTACTCCTAGTACTAGTACCCCTAGCTAGTTCGGTTTGGATGGACGAGGCACCTATTTCTTTGATTCCTATGCTTGTAAAGGATTTAACCCTTATCACTGATCAACAAAGAGGTGCTTGAAGTGTAAAAAAAAAGGCATAGGAATGCTCTACGCTCTTCCTTTCTCAAAAAAAGAAAAAAAACAGAAAGTTAGCATACAACCATATTTACCCAGATCTGGTGCAAGCACGGGATCTTCCTTACCAGTCGAGCATGGCCTCGAGGGAGGGATGGGCCGGGGCAGGAGGATCGGAGAGGTGGCTCTGCAAGCGGGAGAAGGAGGGGGAGGGCGCGCTGCAAGCACGCGAATTAATGGAGGATTATGAATCTGATCCAGAGATCATGCCGGGGGGGGGGGGGGGGGGGGGGACTGAAGGGGGGAAGAGAGCGTGTGTTCCAGCAGCAGGGTATTTCCTTGTGATCTCCGATGGATCAGTCGGCTTAGAGTAGCCGGCCGTTACCATTTCCGTCAGCAGGTCAGGTGTCGCGCATGTTCCTTCCTTCCTCGGCTGCATGCAGGTTTGACCTCCCTCCTCCGCGATCTGCAGGTGATCCTCTCCTGCCAGGTACTACATGATGTTGTCCGTCCGTCCTCCAACAGGAAATGCTAGCTTCACTGCAGAAGCATCCCAGCTTGTGAAATTTATCGATGACGATGGCATGTGCCGTGGCCGTGGTGTCCCCAGGCGTGACTCCTGCAGCCACACCTGCATGCCGATATCGATCACTTCCACAGCGAGAACCTTTACCACGACGATTGCGACAATGTGTCTGCTGCCTGATTGGAGCTCCCCTTCCTCATCACCAGCGCGATAACTGATACTTGAAAGTTTTTCAGATCATGTAGTGTCAAATATTGATCTAAAAGGATCGTACCCATTGAAAATTTGTTTGTGTCATTTACTTACTAGTATTTGAGAGTTGCACCAAGGGGAGGCCGACTACCTCTGGCACATGAGCGATCCACGACCATCAGTAAATCACGGATCTCGGATACAAGTGGAACAACGACTGTAGAAGAAATTCTATATCATGTAAAATCTCGGCTAAAGCCTGCAACTACTTTTTAATTTGAGAGTTTCTAATCTCGGGTGTACTACAGCCGAGTTGTTCAAAAATAAAAAAATAAACATTATCAAACAACATCCAGAAACAGTGCCCCTATGAGCTCCCATAGCCCCTCGTGTCTCCGGTAGGCACGTCAACAGGTTAGGATGGGCATCTGTCCATGGAGACCACATCACGACGTTGAGGATCCTGATGAGTATGGACGGTCAAGATAGCAGGGCTCCTACGCATATGCTGTCTCAAATATTACCACTGACAAAATAAATCGCTGTGAAATTAATGCGAAAAAAACCAATGAAATATGTAACACTAAAGAAAACAAAATTTGTTGCACGAATCAATTTCTTCATCGACATTCAGACTAATTTGCCTTTGCCTTTGTCCACAGTTTCACTTCTGTTGTAGTGGAAATGGTGAACCCTACCATCAAGTTTTCACGTTGTTGTCTACCTCAAGAGCTTCGAATGTTATTTATATTTTTTCACCAACTGATTTTTATATTACACGATGAACACTTCTAAAAAAATGAAGAACATTTTTTATATACACAATGAACATTTTTTAGTATAATATGACCACTTTTAGAAGTGTAACAAAAACTATTTAGAATTTTTTTACTAAAATCAACAAAAACAATTAACATTACTATACATTTGTTCATGCAGTTTAAATCAGTCTTTCCACAACCAACGAAAATGTTCATGATATATTACAGAATGTGAATTCATTTAGAAAAAAACATTCATAACATTTAAAAAAATGTTCTTGCCATTCAACAATAAATGGTCACAATTTTAGAAAGTGATCCTTACATTTTTAGAAAAATGTTCATCAAAGGTTCATAACATATAAAAATGCTCATAGATTTAGAAAAGCTTCACGAAATTTTAAAAGACGTTCTTACCACTTAAAAACAATTTTGTACAATTTAAAAATTACTCATGTCAATTTTAAAAAGTATTCAGGAAATGTAAAAAATATTTCACATAGTTTGAAAAAAAATGTTCATGAAGAATTCGATAGCACGATGTGGGGGGAGGAACTGAAGGAGAGCGTTCCAGCAAGCGAGGTTCCATCTGATAGATATCCGATGGATCGGCTTGATTAGCCGGCCATTTCCAATGGTTGCTGACCCATGTCAGCACATGTTCCTTCCTCACGTCTTTTTTAAACCATATGGAACTCAATTGTAAAACCGAAATTCATTGCTCGACCTTGAGCTATTGATAAAGCTTATTATAAGTTTAAACGGAGACATGGACATACATTTATTAATAAACACATAATAATGATGCATACCGTATTTGTCACCACTTGAAGCCTAAACTTGATTATTCTAAAAAGATTTCTTGAAATGATTCTTATAAAAATCATTAAATGAAGGATCAACAACAGTATAACTTTATGGGTGGTCCTCTTCATTTTGAAATCTTTGTTACTACCAGAGCCATTCGCTTCATGAACGCTCTTTACTTCGACTGTTTTACTTCTTATCTTCTTCAGCTTATCAGTCAAACTGCTCTTCGCCTGTTCAATCAAGTTTTTCAGCATTTGAGCCTTAGGAATGGTCTTAGTTAGGCTGATGATCGTAGGAGGTTACACCGTAGATTTTGCTGATTAGAAATTTTGCTTATTTTTCCTTGCCCTGGAAGCAGCAGGTTTGGCACCAAGAGTTGCACTTGCCTTGCTTGATCCAGATGTCATCTCCTTCTTTATAACTAATTTCCTCATTTGGTCATACAACACCCTATTAATTTTATCCTACAAGATGGTCCATGCTTTTTCGACCATCTAGAAATCACTCGGAGCACCAACTGATATTATTATATTACACGATGAACACTTTTAGAAAACATGATGACCATTTTTTATATACACAATGAACATTTTTAAATATCACTTTTAGAAAACATGATGACATTTTTTATATACACAGTGAACATTTTCACATATAATATGATCACCTTTAGAAATATAACAAAAACTATTTAGAATTTCTTAATAAAAATGTCCAATTTATATCTACACATTTTTTTACGCAGCTTAAACAAGTTTTTCCGCAGCTAATGAAAATGTTCATGATATATTAAAGAATGTGAATTCATTTTAAAAAAAAGTTCACGCCTTCTTAAAAAAAATGTTCTTACCATTCAACAATAAATGGTGACAATTTGAAAAAGTGGTCCTTACATTTTCAAAAAAAAATCACCAAATGTTCATAACATATAAAAAAATGTTCATAGATTTATAAAAGTTTCATGACATTTGAAAATACATTCTTACCATTTAATAATATTTTTTCACAATTTAAAAATTAATCATAATTTTTTTTAAAAGTGTTTATGAGATGTAAGAAACATTTCGCACAGTTTTGAAAAAAAATGTTCATGAAGGATTGGATAGCATGATATTCTTTATGGCATGAACTAGCAAAACTTGCAATTATTGTAGGGCATGAACTAGTGATTTTCCTCATGTGTTATCTGAGCAGTCACCGGCGGTCCTAATATTTTTTGTCCAAGAATTATCCACAAACTAATCATTTCTTCAAGAATTTCACATAAATAAGTAAGCAGATACTATTGACAGAGAGATGAGTTCCTCCGCTTTGATTTTGTAGGATAGATCAATGGAAGACACTGCAACCGAGCGTTTGGAGGGTCAGATTGGATGAGGAAATAAGATGTTAACTAAAATCATCAACCAGTTGGAGATATAGAAACTTTTTTTTACAAACAAAATTCTGCCAACATAGTTAAATAATAACTGCACATTGTTCAAACACTGCTCCGCACACAATGCACATGGCGCCAAATCGCAATTACATGAGCTTATTATCAATAACCATGCCCAGCTAGCAAGACCAGAATTATATTATAACCATGTGAAACTTAAAATATTGCCCTACCATCCTGAGATTAAGAAATATGAACACAATGAAGACTGGAGGTAGCTAGCTAGATCTTATGGTATTGCTTTTGCGATTTTTGATGATTGATTGATGGCGCATATGGCTTGTGATTTTCCTCAGGTGTTATCTGAGCACCACACCTCGTGATCATACAAATAGTGTAGGGCATGAACTAGCAAAACTTGCTAGTCCTAGTACTAGCTAGTACCCCTAGCTAGTTCGGTTTGGATGGATGAGGCACCTATTGCTTTGATCCATATGCTTGTAAAGGATTTAATTAACCCTTATCACTGATAAAAAAAGAGGGGTTTGAAGTGCCCATAAAAAGAAGTCACAGGAATGCTCTACGCTCTTCCCCAGATCGGCCGCAAGCACGGTGTCTTCCTTACCAGTCGAGCGCGGCTTCGAGGGAGGGGGCAGAAAGGGTCAGGGAGGTAGCGCTTCAAGCGGGGGAAGGAGGGGGAGGGTCAGCGGCGCTGGCTCGCTGCAAGCACACGGATCAATGGAGGATTACGAGATCTGATCCAGAGAATATTGGGTAGCAGCACGGGGTGGGGGAGGAACTGAAGGCCGGGAAGAGAGCGAGCGTTATAGTAGCAGCGATTCCATGGGCAGGTTTCCTTGTGATCAAGGATGGATCCATCGGCTTAGAGTAGCAGGCCGTTACCATTTCCGTCAGCAAGGTGTCGCACGTGTTCGTCGATCGGCCGCATGCAGGTTTAACCTCCCTCCTCCGCGATCTGCAGGCAGGCAGGCCCACTGCTGGTCCTCTCCTGCCAGGTACTACGTGATGTTGTCCGTCCGTCCATCCACGTAGCCGTCCTCCAACTGGAAATGCTAGCTTCATTGCAGAAGCATCCTAGCTTGTGAAATTTATCGACTACAATGGCATGTGCTGTGGCCGTGGTGTCCCCAAGTGCGACTCTTGCAGCCACTCCGGCGTGCTGATATCGATCATTGCCATGGCGAGAACCTTTACCACGACGATCGCGACAACGTGTCTGCTGCGCATTGGTGATCGCCCCTTTTTTTAGACTTTCAGGAATGGTCTTGGTTAGGCTGATGCACGTAGGAGGTTACACCGCAGATGTTGCTGATTAGACATTTGCTTATTTTTCCTTGCCCTGGACGCAGCAGGTTTGGTACCAAGAGTTGCACTTGCCTTGCTTGATCCAGATGTCATCTCCTTCTTTATAA
Organism: Elymus sibiricus; assembly: GCA_039707655.1. Classification (NCBI taxonomy): domain Eukaryota; kingdom Viridiplantae; phylum Streptophyta; class Magnoliopsida; order Poales; family Poaceae; genus Elymus; species Elymus sibiricus. Next base: position 23,757,551 of record CM077664.1, read on the forward strand.
CTAATTTCCTCATCTGGTCATACAACACCCTATTGATTATATCCTACAAGACGGACCATGCTTTTTTGACCATCTAGAAATCACACGGAGCAACTGATTTTTATATTATACGATGAACACTTTTAGAAAACATGATGAACATTTTTATATACACAATGAACATTTTTAAATATAATATGATCACCTTTAGAAATTTAACAAAAAATATTTAGATTTTCTTACTAAAAATGTCCAATGTATATCTACACATTTTTTCACGCAGCTTAAACAAGTTTTTCCACAGCTAATGAAAATGTTCATGATATATTAAAGAATGTGAATTCATTTTTAAAAAAAGTTCACACCTTCTTAAAAAAATGTTCTTACCATTCAACAATAAATGGTGACAATTTGAAAAAGTGTTCCTTACGTTTTCGAAAAAAAAATTCACCAAATGTTCATAACATATTAAAAAATGTTCATAGATGTATAAAAGCTTCATGACATTTGAAAATATATTCTTACCATTTAATAATATTTTTTTCACAATTCAAAAATTAATCATGAAAATTTTAAAAAGTGTTTATGAAATGTAATACATTTAGCACAGTTTTGAAAAAAAATGTTCATGAAGGATTGGATAGCATGATATTCTTTAGGGCATGAACTAGCAAAACATGCAATTAGTGTAGGGCATGAACTAGTGATTTTCCTCATGTGTTATTTGAGCACACACCTCGTGATACAATAGTGTAGGGCATGAACTAGCAAAACTTGGTACTCCTAGTACTAGTACCCCTAGCTAGTTCGGTTTGGATGGAAGAGGCACCTATTTCTTTGATCCCTATGCTCGTAAAGGATTTAATCCTTCTCACTGATCAACAAAGAGGGGCTTGAAGTGTAAAAAAAAGTCACAGGAATGCTCTAGGCTCTTCTTTTCTCAAAAAAATAAAAATAGAAACTTAGCATAGAACCATATTTCCCCAGATCTGGTGCAAGCACGAGATCTTTTTTACCAGTCGAGCACGGCTTCGAGGGAGGGAGGGGCCAGGGCAGAAGGCTCAGAGAGGTGGCACTGTGATACGTCTCCAACCTATCTATAATTTATGAAGTATTCATGCCATGTTTATTATAGTTTTGTATGATTTTGGTGCACTTTTATATGACTTTTATATGATTTTTATGGACTAACATATTGACCTAGTGCCCAGTGCCAGTTGCTGTTTTCTGCTTGTTTTTGGTTTTCCAGAAAATCCATATCAAATGAAGTCCAAATGCAACGAAACTTTTTGGCGATTTTTTCTGGAACATAAGAGACACTAGAAGCTTCGGGAGGTGGCCAGAAGACCCACAGGGGCCCCACGAGCCACCAGGGCGCGCCACCCCCCCAGGCGCGCCCTGGTGCCTCGTGGGCCCCCTGTGGCCCTTCTTCGCGTGTTTCCAACGCCATAAAATCATATATATTCAGAAACCCCCGAAAGTTAACCTAGATGAGTTTTTACGCCGCCGCAAACCTCTGTACCTCCACGATCTCATCTACAGCCCTTTTCCGGCACCCTGCCGAAGGGGGGGGGGATCATCACCGGAGGCCATCTTCATCATCCCGGCGGTCTCCATGACGAGGAGGGAGTAGTTCACCCTCGGGGCTGAGGGTTTGTACCAGTAGCTATGTGTTTTATCTCTCTCTCTCGTGTTCTTGATTTGGCACGATCTTGATGTATCGCGAGCTTTGTTAATATAGTTGGATCATATGGTGTTTCTTCCCTCTCTACCTTCTTGTGATGAATTGAATCTTTCCCTTTGAGGTTTCGTTATTGTCGGATTGAATATTTCAGATTTGAGAACACTTGATGTATGTCTTGCATGTGGATACCCGTGGTGACAATGGGGTATTCTATTGGTTTACTTGATGTATGTTTTGGTGATCAACTCGCGGATTCCCGTGACCTTGGGGTGATCTAGGCATAGGGGTTGGTTGCACGTTTTCAATATCTTTTCTCCGATAAGAAACTTTGGGGTACTCTTTGAAGTTCTTTGTGTGGATTGAATATTATGATTATGAAGTTGTTTGATGCATATCGAATAATCAACTCATGGATACTTGTGGTGACATTGGTGTATCTAGGTGACATTAGAGTTGGTTGATGCGTATCATATGGTGTTATTTTTGTACGAACTCTAGAGCTATTTGTCACACTTATAGGAATGGCTCAATAGATCGATCGGAAAGGATAACTTTGAGGTGGTTTCGTACCCTCCAACAATTTCTATCTTATGTTCTCCGCTAATAGGAACTTTGGAGTGATTCTTTATCGCACGTTGAAGGATTGTTATATGATCCAATTATATTAGCATTGTTGAGAGATTGCACTAGTGAAAGTATGAACCCTAGGCCTTGTTTTCAAGCATTGCAATACCGTTTATGCTCACTTTTGTTACTTGCTACCTTGCTGTTTTTTATTGTTCGCACTATAAAAACCTATATCTACTATCCATACTACAATTGTATCACCATCTCTTCGCCAAACTAGTGCACCTATACAATTTAGCATTGTATTGGGTGTGTTGGGGACACAAGAGACTCTTTGTTATTTGGTTGCAGGGTTGTTTGAGAGAGACCATCTTCAACCTACGCCTCCCGTGGATTGATAAACCTTAGGTCATCCACTTGAGGGAAAATTGCTACTATCCTACAAAACTCTGCGCTTGGAGGCCCAACACGAGTCTACAAGAATAAGTTGTGTACTAGACATCAAGCTCTTGTTTGGTGCCGTTGCCGGGGAGGTGAGTGCTTGAAGGTATATCTTTAGATCTTGCAATCGAATCTTTTAGTTTCTTGTTTTATCACTAGTTTGATTTATAAAAGAAAAATACAAAAAAAATAGAATTGAGGTTGCCTCATATTATTTGTCTTTATAATGTTTTTCTTGAAAATGATGGAGCGGAAAATTGTGCTCAATTGATAGAAGAAGAATTCAATAAAATGTTTGGCATAAAATCTTTGAATGATGAGCATGATTGCAATGTTGTTAGTATGCTTTCTATGAATATCCATGAAGCTAATGATATGCAAAGCCATAAGCTTAGGGATGCTATGTTTGATGAAGATGATGTTTTTAGTCCCCCAAGTTTTGATGAGAAAATTTATTATGATGAAAGTATGCCTCCTATTTATGATGATTATATTGATGAAAGTGGATTTGGAGAGGTCACAACTTTATTTAATGATGATTCCACTATTTTGAAAGAGGTTTTAATTGATTATGAAAACAAAGTTGCTATCTATGATGATTATTATGATGACATGTATGCTATAAAGAATAATGATAACCATGAAACTTGTCATCATGATTTTAATTTTCAATTGGATTATGCCAATCAAGTATCTCATGATAGTTATTTTGTTGAATTTGCTCCCACTACTATTGTTGAGAATAAAATTGCTTATGTGGAGAGTAATAAAAATTCTATGCTTGTGGATCATGAAAAAAATGCTTTATGTGATAGCTATATTTTTGAATTCATTCATGATGCTACTGAAAATTCTTATGAGAGAGTATCAAATGCTTGTAGGTGTTGCAATAATATCAAGATTCCTCTCTATGGGTTGAGAGTTTTGAAGTTATGCTTGTTTTGCCTTCCTATGCTAGTTGATTCTTGCTCCCATAAATTGTTTGCTCACAAAATTCCTATGCATAGGAAGTGGGTTAGGCTTAAATGTGCTTGTCATATGCTTGATGATACTCTCTTTGTGTTTCAATTCTTTACTTTTATGTGAGCATCATTGAAATCACCATGCCTAGCTAAAAAGGCATTAAAGAAAAGCGCTTGTTGGGAGACAACCCATTATTTATACCTACTATTTTTGTGTGTCCATGTGATTAAGCTACTGTATTAATCATCTTTTATATGTTTTCTTTCAATAATGTGCCAAGTAAAGCCTTTGGGATAGTGTGGATGCTTGTTGATTTGATTCTGTGCAAAAACAAAAAGAATTGCGTCCAGTGCTGGAATTTCTATTCTGTACTGGAGCGTGAAAAAATTCTGAAATTTTTACAAAGTATTGGGTTATAAATTTGTTACGTTGTCCTAATTGTTTAGAATTTTTGAAGGTACAGAAGTACGGTTTTTAAATCGCTTACTACATGCTGTTCTGTTTTTGACAGATTCTGTTTTCGGTGCATAATTTGCTTGTTTTAGTGTTTCCATAGCTTATATTATGAGATTTAAATTGTGGAAATGATATACTACAGTAATCATTATGTGATAAAAATTATGAATCTTGTCTTGACAGTACCTAAGTGGATGATTTATTTTTATCATACTAACCTATCTCACGAAGTTCCGTTAAGTTTTGTGTGATTGAAGTTTTCAAGTTTTGGGTGAGATATCGATATGAGGAGAATAAGGAGTGGCAATACCCTAAGCTTGGGGATTACCAAGGCACCCCAAGATAATATTCAAGGAAGACCAAAGCAACTAAGCTTGGGGATGCCCCGGAAGGCATCCCCTCTTTCGTCTTCAACACTATCGGTAACCTCACTCGGAGCTATATTTTTATTCGTCACGTAATATGAGTTTTGCTTGGAGTGTCATTTTATTTTATTGAGATTTTCTTGCTGTTATAAATAATCATGTTTTGCATCTTTTAGTTCAATAAAATGCCAATTATAGCCTTTACCATGCATAGATTGCAAGTTCATATGTTGCTGTTTGAAAACAGAAAGTTTTCTGTTATGTCCAGAATATTCCTGAATAGTCAGAACAAGATAAAAATCTGAAATTTTTACACAGTAAGAATGCATGAGTTCTCTGTCACGTGGTAAGTTTTCAGAATTTTTGGAGTTAGGTAAGTATGGATTCTTATTCACCCTTTACAGAATGTTCTGTCTTGGCAGATTGCTGTTATAGTTGCATTGTTTGCATATGTTTGCGTGTTTAATGTTTCTATTTGAGGATAGGAGTATTAAATATGAAGAGGCATTTAGTATGCAATGTTTAATTATAATTTTAGTGATTTTCTACAGTATAAATTTTAAGGTTTTGAGTTGATTTATACTAACTTATCTCACGAGTTCTTGTTGAGTTTTGTGTGGATGAAGTTTTTAAGATTTAGGGAAACCGTGATATGAGAGGAATTAAGGAGACACAAAGGCTCAAGCTTGGGGATGCCCAAGGCATCCCAAATTAATATTTCAAGAAGTCTCAAGCATCTAAGCTTGGGGATGCCCCGGTAGGCATCCCACCTTTCTTCTTCAACAACTATCGGTCAGTTTTGGTTGAGCCTAAGTTTTTGCTTCTTCACATTGTATGTGCTATTATTGGAATGTCATTTTATTTTGTTTTCTTTGCTGTTTGAATAAAATTATCAAGATCTGAAATTTTAAATGAGAGAGAGAGTCCTCACATAGCTACTTAATTACTTAACTACTAATTTGGTCTTCACTTATATCTTTTTGGAGTAGTTTGTCATTTACTCTTGTTCTTCACTTATATCCTATGAGTAAATTGTTGAAATAAATTGAATATCATAAAGTTGAAATTTATATGCTTCATATGCTTGTCCCATGGGGAGTAGTGACTTCACATACAAGAGGTATAAGTGGTAAAATTTATTGAAAGTTAACAAACATAGCATTGGTCACTTGAACAATTCATGAAAGAATTTTGAAGGAAGAGAAATTTCACATATAAATATACTATCTTGGAAATCTTCTATGATTGTGAGTCCCCATTAATTATTTTCAAGCTTGATCAAGTAGTTGACGTTGGACAAGGAAGACAACGTAATGAGTTATGTTTGTTTATATTCACATAGAAGTTATATTGTCATGGATCCTCTAACATGTGGTGCTTGCTTAGGATCTTTTGCTAGCCAAAAATTCGTACTAAGTAGAGATACTACTTGTGCATCCAAAACCCTTAAACCCAGTTTCTTGCCATGAGTGTCCACCATACCTACCTATGGATTGAATAAGATCCTTCAAGTAAGTTGTCATCAGTGCAAAAAGCAATAAAAATTGCTCCTAAAATATGTATGATCTTTTATTATAAGGGAAAATAAGCGTTGTACGAACTTGTGATGGTAAAGAAATAAAAGCGACGGACTGCATAATAAAGGTTGCTATCACAAGGGGCATTATAACGTGATGTTCCTTTGCATTAAGAGCTTGTGCATCCAACAACAAAAAGCGCATGACAACCTCTGCTTCCCTCTGCGAAGGGCTTATCTTTTACTTTTCTGTATTTACTTTTCTGTATTTACTTTTATGCAAGAGTCATTAATGTTCATCCCTATTCCGCTCTACTTATTCTTTAGTTGGCAAGCATTATGTGGTAGGGAAAGATCCAGGCACATATATCCAGTTGAATATAGGTGATCATGAGTTATTATTGTTGACATTATCCATGAGATAAATAAGCTGGGAGGCAAAACATTAAGCCCCTATCTTCCTATGTGTTTGACTGAAATGGTTTGTTCTAAAAATATGCTTTGAGTGTCAGCAATCATGGAAGAATAAATGATGGTTGAGTATGTGGAATTTGCTATATCAAAGCTCATACATAGACCATTCCTAAAAATAAGATGAATTGCAATTGTTTGATGACTGAGAACATAGTTTGTTAGTTTTCAAGAAAGTTTAGGGCCTTTACTTTAAACATGTGAATAGCTTGCTACTTGATCATGAGAAGTTTTATGAGATGAGCTACTGATTATGATATATATATTGATGCTAGGAAAAGTGATTGAAATTATCTTTGATCAAACTTATGCACTATGCTAGCATTTCACACTTCATAAATTATTTCTTTTATCATTTACTTACTCGAGGACGAGCAGGAATTAAGCTTGGGGATGCTGATACATCTCCAACGTATCTATAATTTATGAAGTATTCATGCCATGTTTATTATAGTTTTGAATGATTTTGGTGCACTTTTATATGACTTTTATATGATTTTTATGGACTAACTTATTGACCTAGTACCCAGTGCCAGTTGCTGTTTTCTGTTGTTTTTGGTTTTCAAGAAAATCCATATCAAATGAAGTCCAAATGCAACGAAACTTTTTGACGATTTTTTCTGGAACATAAGAGACACTAGAAGCTTTGGGAGGTGGCCAGAAGACCCACAGGGGCCCCATGAGCCACCAGGGCCCGCCACCCCCCAGGCGCACCCTGGTGCCTCGTGGGCCCCCTGCCGAAAAATCATATATATTCAGAAACCCCTAAAAGTTAACCTAGATGAGTTTTTACGCCGCCGCAAGCCTCTGTACCTCCACAATCTCATCTACAGCCCTTTTCCGACACCCTGCCGAAGGGGGGGGTATCATCACCGGAGGCCATCTTCATCATCCCGGCGGTCTCCATGACGAGGAGGGAGTAGTTCACCCTCGGGGCTGAGGGTTTGTACCAGTAGCTATGTGTTTTATCTCTCTCTCTCTCGTGTTCTTGATTTGGCACGATCTTGATGTATCGCGAGCTTTGTTAATATAGTTGGATCATATGGTGTTTCTTCCCTCTCTACCTTCTTGTGATGAATTGAATCTTTCCCTTTGAGGTTTCGTTATTGTCGGATTGAATATTTCAGATTTGAGAACACTTGATGTATGTCTTGCATGTGGATACCCATGGTGACAATGGGGTATTCTATTGGTTTACTTGATGTATGTTTTGGTGATCAACTCGCGGATTCCCGTGACCTTGGGGTGATCTAGGCATAGGGGTTGGTTGCACGTTTTCAATATCTTTTCTCCGATAAGAAACTTTGGGGTACTCTTTGAAGTTCTTTGTGTGGATTGAATATTATGATTATGAAGTTGTTTGATGCATATCGAATAATCAACTCACGGATACTTGTGGTGACATTGGAGTATCTAGGTGACATTAGAGTTGGTTGATGCGTATCATATGGTGTTATTTTAGTATGAACTCTAGAGCTATTTGTGACACTTATAGAAATGGCTCAATAGATCGATCGGAAAGGATAACTTTGAGGTGGTTTCGTACCCTACAATAATTTCTATCTTATGTTCTCCGCTAATAGGAACTTTGGAGTGATTCTTTATCACACGTTGAGGGATTGTTATATGATCCAATTATATTAGCATTGTTGAGAGATTGCACTAGTGAAAGTATGAACCCTAGGCCTTGTTTTCAAGCATTGCAATACCGTTTATGCTCACTTTTGTTACTTGCTACCTTGCTGTTTTTTATTGTTCGCACTACAAAAACCTATATCTTTTATCCATACTACACTTGTATCACCATCTCTTCGCCGAACTAGTGCACCTATACAATTTACCATTGTATTGGGTGTGTTGGGGACACAAGAGACTCTTTGTTATTTGGTTGCAGGGTTGTTTGAGAGAGACCATCTTCAACCTACGCCTCCCGTGGATTGATAAACCTTAGGTTTTCACTTGAGGGAAAATTGCTACTGTCCTACAAAACTCTGCGCTTGGAGGCCCAACACGAGTCTACAAGAATAAGTTGTATAGTAGACATCACGCTGCAAGCGGGAGAAGGAGGGGGAGGGTGCGCTGCAAGCACGGGAATTAATGGAGGATTACGAGATCTGATCCAAAGAGCACGGGGCAGGGGAGGAACTGAAGGGGGGAAGAAAGCATGCGTTCCAGCAGCAGTAGCAGCAGCAGCATCAGGGTATTTCCTTGTGATCTCTGATGGATCGATTGGCTTATATTAGCCGGCCGTTACAATTTCCGTCAGCAGGTCAGGTGTCGCACCTGTTCCTTCCTTCCTCGCCATGGCATGAAGTATAACTACAAAGAGTACTACCCTAGCCTGAAGTGTATGAATTCACTCATAAACCAGGGTAGCTAACCTAATTATTTCATAAGTGAGGGATGAGAAGTTAGGCATAATAGAAGTATAGCACAAATGCACAACCGATGTGGCGTTTGATATCCATGCTAAGGATACTATAAATAGATAAACCAGGGGAAATAGTGAACGTGGAAATTAATCCTTATGTGTGTTGTACGTGGAAAAAAGGGAACATGGAATTGGTTTCCCATTAGAATTCTAACATGAGAGAAGACAAAACGCAAAACCTAGATACCCTACACAGGCCAACCCACCACTCAGCAGGACCTATCGGTCCACAGTCCAGTCTAACAACCAAAACATTGGAGCCTTTGCCTTTCTCCACTGTTTCACTTCTATTGTAGTGGAAATGGTGAACCCTACCATCAAGTTTTCGCGTAGTTGTATGTTTTTCATCAACTAATTTTTATATTACATGATGTAAACTTTTAAAAACATGAAGAACATTTTTATATACACAATGAACATTTTTGAATATAATATGACCACTTTTAGAAATGTAACAAAAACTATTTAGAGTTTCTTTACTAAAAATGTCCAATTTGTATCTATACATTTTTCATGCAGTTTAAACCAGTCTTTCCATAGCTAATGGAAATGTTCATGATATATTAAAGAATGTGAATTCATTTAAAAAAATAATGAATTTTTTAAAAATGTACTTACCATTCAATAATAAATGGTCACAATGTTAAAAAGTGTTCCTTACATTTTTGAAAAAAAATGTTCATCGAGTGTTCATAACATATAAAAAACGCTCATAGATTTATTAAAGCTTCATGACATTTTAAAGTCGTTCTTACCATTTAAAAATAATTTTTCACTATTTAAAAATTATTCATGTCAATTTTAAAAAGTGTTCATGAAATGTAACAAACATTTCACACAGTTTTGAAAAAATTTGTTCATGAACGATTGGATAGCACGGTGCGGGGGGGGGGGGGGGGGGGGGGAGGACTGAAGGGGAGCGTTCCAACAAACGAGGTTCCTTCTAATAGATATCCGATGGATCGGCTTGAGTAGCCAGCCATTACCAATGGTTGCTGACCCATGTCAGCACATGTTCGTTCCTCAAGACTTTCTTAAACCAGATGAAACCCAATTGTAAAACCCAAATTCATTGCTCGACCTTGAGCCATTGATAAAATTCTTGGAGAAAAGGATGGAACACTTAAAGTGGTTAATAAGTTGACCCGTCGATGAAGCATAAGTGCTCAACAAACCTTCAATAATCTTAGCTTGTTTTCTAGAAGCACCAAAAAATAGCAAGGAATCATCCACAAACAATAAATGTGATATCACATGAGTTCTTCAGCAAATATTAAGATCAACCAATCCTTCTGTAACAATAGATTTATGCAACAAGGCAGACAAAGTATCAACGACGAAAAGAAATAAAAAGGGGGACAATGGGTCACCTAGGCGAAGACCCCTCGTAGGGGTAAAAGAATCCAAGGATTTCCCATTGAACTTGACTGAATATTTCACCGATGTAATACACTCAATAATCTGAGAAATCCATATAGGGGAGAAACCCCACTTCAGTAATGCCCTCTTCAGGAACACCGAATTCACACGATCATACGCCTTCGAGGCATCCATTTTATAAGCATAGTAAGGAGCCGAATCTCCTTTATGGACAGGATATGACGAATGAACTCGTAGGCTCTAATGTAATTATCTAAAATTAAATGCCCGGGAATGAAAACACTTTGGTTCTTGAAGATTAGATCAGTGAGAAACGGTCGAAGACGGTTAAGCAGGCACTTAGAAACAATATTATACACCACGTTGCACAAACTCATCGGTCTAAAATCCCTTAGTTCCTTTGGATTCTTAACTTTAGGGATCAAGACAATTGCATGGACCAATTTTATTTCACCCTTTGTAATGCACGGGCCCATTTGCTAGTTGGGACGTACTTTGGAAAACCTAACATAGGGCGCACGCATGGAGGGACACCATCACCTAGTAACTGGCAGAAGAGGAGAGAACCAGTGGGCCTGCCAGCCTGCAGATCATGGCGGAGGTCAAACCTGCATGCAACAGAGGAAGGAAGCAACACGTGCGACACCCTGCTGACGGAAATGGTAATGGTCGATCGATCTATCCATCGAGATCACAAGGAAACCATGTTGTTGCTATTGCTGCTAGACCGCACGCTCTTCCCCCCCCCCTTTAGTTCCTTCCCCTGTGCTACCCATCCGATACTCTCCGGATCTGATCATAATCCTCCACTCGCGTGCTTGCAGCGCTGCCGGCCCTCTCCCCCTCCTTCTCACGCTTGCCACCTCTCAGATCCTCCTGCCCCAACCCCTCCCTCGAATCCGTGCTCGACCGGTAAGGAAGATCCCACGTGTGCATGCATCAAATCTGGGGATATATGCATGGTTGTATGCTAGGTTTCTTCATCTTTGTTTTTTTAGAAAGGAAGAAGGTAAAGTATTCCTGTGGGATTTTCTTTGCTGGAACTTGAGTTTTATTTTTGTTTTGCAATGGGATGCTCTTTTATGCTTTCTGTTCCGTTATCTCATGATAGTGGAACCCGGTCCATTCAAAAAGGTAGAGCATTATCTACCTTATGCATTTCAAAAAAGGCCCAAGCCTGGGTCAGTGTCAAGTACATGAGTCACCTATATGAGAGCAATGCACAAACAGTCCAGTAGTAGGCCATTAAGGTGCAGACAAAGGCACAGGACAAAAGGCGAGAAATTTTTTGTGCACACAACAACATAAGAACATAGATATCTTGGGCCTGATACGTCTCCAACGTATCTATAATTTTTGATTGTTCCATGCTGTTATATTATCAATCTTGGATGTTTTTATAATCATTTACAGCAATTATATATCATTTTTGGAGAGTAACCAATTAACTTAGTGCCCAGTGCCAGTTGCTGTTTTCTGCCCTGTTTTTGTTTTATAGAAAATCAATACCAAACGAAGTCCAAATGCCACGAAACTTTTTGGAGATTTTTTATTGGCCAAGATAAACACTAGAAGCTTCGGGAGAGGGCCAGAAGACCCAGGAGGTTGCCACGGGCCACCAGGGCGCGCCTGGGGGGGAGGCGTGCCCTGGTGCCTCGTGGGCCCCCCTTTGCTCCGTTTGACCTTATTCCAGCACTATAAATTCAGAAAAAATCATAAACCCTCAGGAGAGTCCACGAAATACTTTTTTTGCTGCCGCAAGTTTCTGTTCCAGAGAGATCCCATCTGGGGTCATTCTCCGGTAATCTGTCGGAGGGGGAATCGATCACGGAGGGGTTCTACATCAACCTTGCTGCCCTTTCGATGATGCGTGAGTAGTTTACCATAGACCTTCGGGTCCATAGGCAGTAGCTAGATGGCTTCTTCTCTCTTTTTGATCTTCAATACAATGTTCTCCTCGATGTTCTTGGAGTTCTATCTGATGTAATCACTTTTTGCGGTGTGTTTGTTGGGATCCGATGAATTGTGAGTTTATGATCAGATTATCCACGAAAATATTTGAGTCTTCTCTGATCTCTTTTATGCATGATTATTATAGCCTTGTATTTCTTCTCCGATCTATTGATTTGGTTTCGCCAACTGAGTTGATTTATCATGGGAAGAGGTGCATTGTAATGGGTTCGATCTTGCGTTGCTCAATCCCAGTGACAGAAAGGGACATGACGCGTATGTATCATTGCTATTAAGGGTAAAAAGATGGGGTTTATTCATACTTGAGTTTATCTTGTCTACATCATGTCATCATTCTTAAGGCGTTACTCCGTTCTTTATGGACTTAATACACTAGATGCATGCTGGATAGCAGTCGATGTGTGGAGTAATAGTAGTAGATGCAGGCAGGAGTCGGTCTACTTGTATTGGACGTGATGCCTATATACATGATCATTGCCTTGGATATCGTCATGATTATTTGCTTTTCTATCAATTGCCCAACAGTAATTTGTCTACCCACCGTATGCTATTTTCTTGAGAGAAGCCTCTAGTGAAACCTATGGCCCCCGGGTCTATCTAAATCATATTACTAAAACCCTAAAAATATTGCTTCCATTTTCTTTATTCATTTTATTTTTTATTTTTGTTTCAATCTATCTATCTATCATATACAATTAAATCTTGCAATTGACCGTCGAGGGATTGACAACCCCTCGTTTGCGTTGGGTGCAAGGATTTGTTCTTTGTGTGCAGGTACTGCTAACGAGGTGTTGCGTGATTCTCCTACTGGTTCGATAACCTTGGTTTCATAACTGAGAGAAATACTTATCTCTACTGTGCTGCATCATCCCTTCCTCTTTGGGGAAATACCAACGCAAGCTACAAGTAGCAGGAAGAATTTCTGGCGCCGTTGCCGGGGAGACATCATCAACATCTATCAAGTACCTTTGCATAAACTCTCATCTCCTTGCATTTACTTTATTTGCCATTTGCCTCTCGTTTTCATCTCCCCCACTTCTAAAATGTTTTTACAAAAATACAAAAATATTTTTCGTTTGCCTTTTTCTCGTTTGCTTGCTTGTTATCTTGTTTGCGTAGTCACGATGTCTCAAGAAAATACAAAATTGTGTGATTTCTCTAATACTAATAATAATGATTTTATTAGTACTCCGATTGCTCCACCCGCCGCTAGTGCGGAGACTTGCAATATTAATGCCGCTTTGCTAAATCTTGTCGTGAAAGATCAATTTTCCGGTAGCCCTAATGAAGATGTTGCATCCCATCTTAACACTTTCGTAGAATTGTGTGACATGCAAAAGAAAAAAGATGTGGGTAATGATATTGTGAAATTAAAATTATTCCCGTTCTCATTGCGGGATCATGCAAAAATTTGGTTTCCATCTTTACCACGAAATAGTTTCGATTCTTGGGATAGGTGTAAAGATGCTTTTATTACCAAGTATTTTCCTCCCGCGAAAATTATTTCTCTTAGAAATAAAATTATGAATTTTTAGCAACTTGATCATGAACATGTTGCCCAATCTTGGGAGAGGATGAAATTAATGATAAGAAATTACCCTACTCATGGTTTAAATTAATGGATGATCATACAAAAAATTTATGCGGGGTTGAATTTTGTTTCTAGAACTCTTTTAGATTCCTCCGCGGGTGGTACTTTTATGGAAATTACTTTGGGGGAAGCTACTAAATTGCTTGATAATATTATGGCAAATTATTCACAATGGCATACTGAAAGAACTCCTACTAGTAAAAAGGTGAATTCTATTGAAGAAATTAATACTTTGAGTGATAAAGTTGATGCGCTTATGAAATTGGTTGCTAGCAAAAATGCTCCTATTTATCCTAATGATGTGCCATTGTCCACTTTGATTGAGCAAAATAATGATCCCGTAGATGTGAATTTTGTCTCGCGAAACAATTTCAATAATAATGTTTATAGAGGTAATTTCAACGCTAGATCGTTTCCTGGAAATTCCTCTAATAATTATGGCTATCCTTATGGCAATTCCTACAATAATAATAATAGGATGCCCTCTGATCTTGAAAGTAATATTAAATAATTTATTAATGCTCAAAAAGTTTTCAACACTACGATAGAAGAAAAATTGAGTAAAATTGATGATATGTCTAGGAGCATTGATAGAATTATTCATGATGTGGAAAATCTTAAGACTAAAATTTTGCCACCCAAAAGTGATATTAGTGAATCAATTAAAGCTTTATATGTCTCCATGGATGAGAGTAAGAAAAGAACCGCCATGCTAAAAGCTAAACGAGAATTTTTAGAAAAAAGCGATTCCTCCCGGTTTTTATCGTAGTTATGATGAGGATATTAAAATGATTGGTGTTTCATCTATTGATTCTTTGTTTAGCAATATTAAACTTGATGAAAAGGGGACTGAAGAAGAGTCAACTTTAGCTAAAGAGCGTCCCCATAATTCGGAGGGTGAAAATCTTAATGAAAAAAATTACTAAAAGTGGGTTTGGAGAGGTAAAAACTTTAAATAGCGATGTGCCCACTCTCTTGGATTACAAAGATTTTAATTATGATAATTGTTCTTTGATTGAGTGCATTTCTTTGTTACAATCCATGTTAAATTCACCCAACGCTTATGAGCAAAACACGACTTTCACTAAACACATCGGAGAAGCGATGATAAAAGCGTTAGAAGAAAAGTTAGAACTAGAGATTTCAATTCCTAGAAAATTATATGATGAATGGGAACCCACCATTAAAGTTAAAATTAAAAATTATGAGTGCAATGCTTTATGTGATTTGCGTGCTAGCATTTCCACAATTCCAAAATCTCTATGTGATGTGCTAGGTTTTACCAATATAGATGAATGTTCTCTTAATTTGCATCTTGCGGATTCTACTATTAAAAAACCTTTGGGTAGAATTAATGATGTTCTTATTTTTGCAAATAGAAATTATGTGCCCGTTGATTTTATTGTTCTTGATATTGAATGCAATCCTTCTTGCCCCATAATACTTGGTAGACCGTTCTTACGAACTATAGGTGCCGTTATTGATATGAAAGAAGGGAATATAAAATTTCAGTTTCCACTAAAAAAGGGTATGGAACATATCCTTAGGAAGAAAATTAAAGCACCATATGCATCAATTACGAGGGCCACTTATGGAATCAACTTGAAAGATGGCAATACTTGAAACTATGCATTATGCCTAGCTAGGGGCATAAAACAATAGCGCTTGTTGGGAGGCAACCCAATGAATAAAATAAATTTTTTCTGTTATTGTGTGTTTTCACTGTCATGTTACTGGTATGATTGTGTTTTTGTGTTTTTAATTAGTGTTTGTGCCAAGTAAAACCTTTAGGATGATTTGGAAGATAATATAATTGATGTTGTTTGGGAAACAGAAAGTTTGGCGTCCAGTGCCCGAATTTTGTTTCTGTACTGGAGCGTCAGAAAAATCTGAAATTTTTACACAATATTGGTATATGAATTTCCCACGTTGTCCTAATTTTTCAGAATGTTTGGAGTTACATAAGTCTGGCTTTTAAATAGATTGCTACAGACTGTTCTGTTTTTGACAGATTCTGTTTTTCATGCACTACTTGCTTGTTTTGATGAATCTAACGAGGTGTTGCGTGATTCTCCTACTGGTTCGATAACCTTGGTTTCATAACTGAGAGAAATACTTATCTCTACTGTGCTGCATCATCCCTTCCTCTTTGGGGAAATACCAACGCAAGCTACAAGTAGCAGGGCCCTAGCCAAATCGGTGCGACCACTAGAGCAACGAAAGCTTACCAGACCGACATCGAGTATGTGACAATGTGTTCATAATTCCGGTAATATTTTTCACGTTCTGCAATCGCGCGCTTTGAGTCCAATGTATTTGTCGTTTTAGATTTTGAAGTACACGCATGTGTCTATCAAATAATAGTATTAATTAGAAAACACCCTGAATGTATAAAATGATACTTTTTACATGAGTAATATTATAGTTTTCTATGTATCAATATACAAACTTATATGGTATGGTTGCAAGCATCCTTCTTAATCCTTTTATATTGCATTGTCAATATATATATATTAAACACCTAAGAAAGAATGCCTCCATATGATGCATTCTTTTAATTGTTGTAGATTGAGTAAAGTATTCAATCTGAATATTCATGGTTCATATCGAGAACATATTATCCTCTTAATCCACACGTCTCATTTAACATTTAGGCAGTTATGTTATTCAAGTCATGCAATGTCATTCAGTTACATGCCTTGTCACACTGCCCATGTTATGCATTATTGTGGTCGCCTAGTTAGTGTGCACTCATAAATTTCCTAAAACAATCATTTTTGACCAATCTTGTCTTGCGTGTCTTTTTTTTTATCCAGCAACACGGTCCATGCTTATTCGACCATCTGGAAAGCACCCGGATCACCAACTGATTTTTTTTATTATACGATAAACACTTTAAAAATATATAATGAACATTTTTGTATACACAATGAAATTTTGTATATATAATATGACCCCTTTTAGAAATGTGACAAAAACTATTTAGAATTTTACATGAATTGTAAATTGCAACATTTACTATTGCTACCATGACATTGTGTTGATTTATGCATAGGATGTTCTTACACACACACACATAGTACAATAACCTCAATTTGTTGATTCTTCTTTCCTGATGTCATGCATGGCCTGTTGACCATCTTACTATTCAACAATAAATAGTCACAATTTTAAAAAGTGTTCCTCACATTTTTCAATTTTTTTATCAAATGTTGAGAACATATAAAAAATATTCACAGATTTATAAAAGCATCATGATATTTTAAAATACGTTATTTCTTTGAACAATAAGTTTTCACAATTTAAAAATTATTCATGACAATTTTAAAAAGTGTTCATGAAATGTAAAAATCAATTCACAAAGTTTTGAAAAAAATAAGTTTCTGAAATCTGATGAAACCCAATCGGAAAACCCAAATTCATTGCTCGCCTTGTCCCATTCAGAAAGCTTATTTTGAGCTTAAATGGAGACATGGAAATACAATTCTTAATAAACACATCACCGTGATGCATACCGTGTTTGTCACCATTTGAAGCCCAAACTTGATCATTCTGAAGAGATTTCTTGACATGATCCTTATCAAAATCATTACATTAAGGATCCATAACAATATAATTTGATGGGTGATCATCTTCATTTTCAACATCTTTGTTACTACCAGAACCATTCGCTTCATGACCACTCTTTACTTCGACTCTTTTTCTTCTCATCTTCTTCAGCTTCTCACTTAAACTACCCTTCTCCTTTTTAATCGAAATTTTCAGCAATTGAGTCATATGAATAGTCTTGGTTAGCCTGACCGAATAGGAGGTTGGACCGCAGATTTTGCTGGTCAGATATTTTGCTTGTTTTTCCTTGCCCTGGAAGCAGCAGGTTTGGCACATATCAAGAAAATTATGAATCTTACACTCTTAAGAAGTTAATCCCCACTACTAACCATTCTCTTAACATGCACACTGTCCACATCATCAATGGTATACGTCAGTAGTTCCTCATCCATGCACCCACTCATGAGACATGCATGCTTCTAGCCTAGCCCGCGTGCAACAAATAATTAGCAAGAAATCGCTAGACTTCGATCCAGTTTGGGCTATCGCCAGTAATAAATCTAGCTTTGATTGGAGCCAGCAGAAATAAAAACGCATGTGCTTTGATTGGGCTATTCATGTGCATGCGGATCATGCTAGGGAGAGGAACCGAGAGAAAGGGGGCACATGCAATAACTGCCCCCATTTTAAGGAATTATGGCTCTGCGTGCACTAATTTTTTCCATAATTGAAGGACTCAGATTGGCCATCTTCTGAACTTTCGTCTTACCTATTAATGATCTGATCAACGAACTCTTCAATTCGTAGCTCCACCTCATCCAGATTCGCCTCCCCCTCCACGCACATCATTACGTTGGCATCGATGCCACAGAGCCGGCAACGTGGACTATGTGGAATGCATCCACTGCGGCCCCTCGAACTACGACCACAGTCCCGTGATGTCTACTACACAACTTATTCTTGTAGACTCGTGTTGGGCCTCCAAGCGCAGAGTTTTGTAGGACAGTAGCAATTTTCCCTCAAGTGGATGACCTAAGGTTTATCAATCCGTGGGAGGCGTAGGTTGAAGATGGTATCTCTCAAACAACCCTACAACCAAATACAAGAAATCTCTTGTGTCCCCAACACACCCAATACAATGGTAAATTGTATAGGTGCACTAGTTCGGCGAAGAGCTGGTGATAAAAGTGTAGTATGGATAGTAGATATAGGTTTTTGTAATCTGAAAATATAAAAACATCAAGGTAGCAAGTAACAAAAGTGAGCACAAACGGTATTGCAATGCTTAGAAACAAGGCCTAGGGTTCATACTTTCGCTAGTGCAATCTCTTAACAATGCTAACATAATTGGATCATATAACCATCCCTCAACGTGCGATAAAGAATCACTCCCAAGTTCCTATTAGCGGAGAACATAAGATAGAAATTGTTTGTAGGGTATGAAACCACCTCAAAGTTATCCTTTCCGATCGATCTATTGAGCTATTCCTATAAGTGTCACAAACAGCCCTAGAGTTCGTACTAAAATAACACCATATGATACACATCAACCAACTCTAATGTCACCTAGATACTGCAATGTCACCACAAGTATCCGTGAGTTGATTATACGATATGCATCAAACAACTTCATAATCATAATATTCAATCCACACAAAGAACTCCAAGGAGCACCCCAAAGTTTCTATCGGAGAAAAGATAATGAAAACATGCATCAACCCCTATGCATAGATTACCCCAATGTCACCTCGGGAATCCGCGAGTTGAGTGCCAAAACATACATCAAGTGAATCAATATGATACCCCATTGTCACCACGGGTATTCATATGCAAGACATACATCAAGTGTTCTCAAATCTGAAATATTCAATCCGACAATAACGAAACCTCAAAGGGAAAAGATTCGATTCATCACAACAAGGATAGAGAGGGAAGAAACACCATATGATCCAACTATATTAACAAAGCTTGCGGTACATCAAGATCGTGCCAAATCAAGAACGCGAGAGAGAGAGAGATAAAACACATAGCTACTGGTACAAACCCTCAGCCCCGAGGGTGAACTACTCCCTCCTCGTCATGGAGACCGTCGGGATGATGAAGATGGCCTCCGGTGATGATTCCCCCCTCCGGCAAGGTGCCGGAAAAGGGCTGTAGATGAGAACATGGAGGTACAGAGGCTTGCGGCAGCGTAAAAACTCATCTAGGTTAACTTTTGGGGGTTTCTGAATATATATGATTTTTCAGCGTTGGAATCACGTGAAGAGGGGCCACAGGGGGCCCACATGGCACCAGGGCACGCCTGGGGGGTGGCGCGCCCTGGTGGCTCGTGGGGCCCCTGTGGGTCTTCTGGCCACCTCCCGAAGCTTCTAGTGTCTCTTATGTTCCAGAAAAAATCGTCAAAAAGTTTCGCTGCATTTGGACTTCATTTGATATAGATTTTCTCGAAAACCAAAAACAAGCAGAAAAGAGCAACTGGCACTGGGCACTAGGTCAATATGTTAGTCCATGAAAATCATATAAAAACCATATAAAAGTGCACCAAAATCATACAAAACTATAATAAACATGGCATGAATACTTCATAAATTATAGATACGTTGGAGACGTATCAGCATCCCCAAGCTTAATTCATGCTCGTCCTCGAGTAGGTAAATGATAAAATAAATAATTTATGAAGTGTGAATGCTAGCCTAGTGCATAAGTTTGATCAATGATAATTTTAATCACTTTTTCTAGCATCAATATATATCATAATCAGTAGCTCATCTCATAAAACTTCTCATGATCAAGTAGCAAGCTATTCACATGTTTAAAGTACAGGCCATAAAATTTCTTGAAAACTAACAAACTATGTTCTCAGTCATCAAACAATTGCAATTCATCTTATTTTCAGGAAGGGTCTATATAAGAGCTTTGATCTAGCAAATTCCACATACTCAACCATCATTTAGTCTTCCATGATTGCTAACACTCAAAACATATTTTTAGAACAAACCGTTTCAGTCAAACACATAGGAAGATAGGGGCTTAATGTTTTGCCTCCCAACTTATTTATCTCATGGATAATGTCAACAATAATAACTCATGATCACCTATATTCAACTGGATATATGTGCCTAGATCTTTCCCTACCACATAATGCTTGCCAACTAAAGAATAAATAGAGCGGAATAGGGATGAACATTAATGACTCTTGCATAAAAGTAAATACAGAAAAGTAAATACAGAAAAGTAAAAGATAGGCCCTTCGCAGATGGAAGCAGAGGTTGTCATGTGCTTTTTGTTGTTGGATGCACAAGCCCTTAATGCAAAGGAATGTCACGTTATATTGCCCCTTGTGATAGCAACCTTTATTATGCAGTCTGTCGCTTTTATTTCTTTACCATCACAAGTTCGTACAACGCTTATTTTCCCTTACAATAAAAGATCATACATATTTTAGGAGCAATTTTTATTGCTTTTTGCACCGATGACAACTTACTTGAAGGATCTTATTCAATCCATAGGTAGATATGGTGGACACTCATGGCAAGAAACTGGGTTTAAGGGTTTTTGGATGCACAAGTAGTATCTCTACTTAGTACAAATTTTTGGCTAGCAAAAGATCCTAAGCAAGCACCACATGTTAGAGGATCCATGACAATATAACTTCTATGTGAATATAAACAAACATAACTCATTACGTTGTCTTCCTTGTCCAACATCAACTACTTGATCAAGCTTGAAAATAATTAATGGGGGCTCACAATCATAGAAGATGTCCAAGATAGTATATTTATATGTGAAATTTCTCTTCCTTCAAAATTCTTTCATGAATTGTTCAAGTGACCAATGCTATGTTTGTTAACTTTCAATAAATTTTACCACTTATACTTCTTGTATGTGAAGTCACTACTCCCCATGGGACAAGCATATGAAGCATATAAATTTCAACTTTATGATATTCAATTCATTTCAACAATTTACTCATAGGATATAAGTGAAGCTCAAGAGTAAATGCCAAACTACTACGAAAAGATATAAGTGAAGATCAAATGAGAAGTTAAGTAATTAAGTTGCTATGTAATAACTCTCTCTCATTTAAAAATTTCAGATCTTAAGTATTTTATTCAAACAACAAGAAAAACAAAATGAAATGACATTCCAAGAATAGCACATATCAAGTGAAGAAGCAAAAACTTAGGCTCAACCAAAACTGACCGATAATTGTTGATGAAGAAAGGTGGGATGCCTACCGGGGCATCCCCAAGCTTAGATGCTTGAGACTTCTTGAAATATTATCTTGGGGTGCCTTGGGCATCCCCAAGCTTGATCTCTTGTGTCTCCTTAATTCCTCTCATATCACGGTTTCTCAAAATCTTAAAAACTTCATCCACATAAAACTCAACAAGAACTCGTGAGATAAGTTAGTATAAATCAACTCAAAACCTTAACATTCTCTACTGTAGAAAATCAAAAAAATTATAATTAAAAATTTCATACTAAATGCCTCTTCATATTTAATAATCCTATCCAGAAATAGAAGCATTAAACACGCAAACATATGCAAACAATGCAACTATATCAGCAATCTGCCAAAACAGAATAGTCTGTAAAAGGGGAATAAGAATCCATACTTCCCTAACTCCAAAAATTCTGAAAAATTACCACGTGACAGAAAACTCATGCATGCTCACCGTGTAAAAATTTCAGAATTTTATCATGTTCTGACTATTCAGGAATATTCTGGACATAACAGAAAACTTTCTGTTTTCAAACAGCAACACATGGACTTGCAAACTGAGCATGGTAAAGGCTATAATTGGCATTTTATTGAACTAAAAGATACAAAACATGATTATTGATAACAGCAAGCAAATCTCAACGAAATATAATGACGCTCCAAGCAAAACTCATATTATGTGACGAATACAAATATAGCTCCGAGTGAGGTTACCGATAGTGTTGAAGACGAAAGAGGGGATGCCTTCCGAGGCATCCCCAAGCTTAGTTGCTTGGGTGTTCCTTGAATATTATCTTGGGGTGCCTTGGGCATCCCCAAGCTTAGGGTCTTTCTGTATGGGAACGCAGCAGAAGACAAAAAATTTCCGACCTACGCACCAGCCCGGGAACACTATGGAGACTGCATACAAGGTTTGATCTTTTCGTTACCGACTCGTAGCGCAGCAGAAGTAGAGTCGATGACGATCGGCGGTGCAGATCCCCGCAGCTAGGATTTTACAACCTCCCAACCGCGAGGATGTACTCCCTTGTCAGCTCACCGGACGGATCTCCGGGCAGCCCTTCGGGAGGCCTCGGGACAGTCCCTCAGATAGTCCCACCGGACGGATCCTCGGACAGCCCTTCGAGAGGCCTCTGGACAGTCCCTCGGATAGTCCCACCGGACAGATCCTCGGACAGCCCTCCGGGAGGCCTCTTGACAGTCCTTCAGATAGTCCCACCGGACGGATCCTCGGACAGTCCTCCGGGAGGCCTCACGGACAGCCCTTCGAGCAGGTCACTCGGACAGCCCTTCGGGAGGACCCCCGAAACTCGGACAGTAACTCGGACAGCCCTTCGGGAGGACCCCCGAAACTCGGACAGTAACTCGGACAGCCCTTCGGGAGGACCCTCGAACAGCCCCTCGGGCAAAAAGATCGAACCTACGACCTCTCTATGGGGTTGCACACATACGGTGTCATCTATCTGGCAAGGCTTCGCCGTCCAGAACTAGTTCCCACCGGAACCTAGACAACCTTTCGGCTCTACGAAACTATTTCGCGGGGAGGGAGAGAAGAATGCCAGATCATGCATGGCTTGTGTATGTTGAGAAAGAGTGTGTCTTTAGGCAGCCCCCTCCACCCCTATTTATAGGCCAAGCCCAAGGGTAGCTTCTCCAAGAAGCTAAGGGGAAAAATACCAAAAGGCCCTCAAGGTAGCTTCTCCAAGAAGACACCCAAAAAGCACTTTCACTATTCACAGAAACATTTTTCCACGACCGTTAAAACCGAAAATATTTCTGTGGGTCTTAGAATAATTCCAGTACCCACACAAATGATTTTGGACGCATTCCAAAACAATTCCGGATTAGTGATTTTCATCTGCGAAAAGCAAACAAAGCGGTTCTGGCAGCTCCGGAACATTTCCGGGTTTTTTCTCCGAAAAATCCCAGAAGTTTCCAGACCAATTCTGGCACCCTCCAAGAATTTCCAGGCGTGTGCCGAAACCAATTTGACTTAATGGTATACCCTGAAACAACTTTTCAGTTTTACCGAAACTATTCCGGTGCTCTCTCTCCGGAACTTTTCCGTTGTCTCCGAAACTTTTCCGGTGACTTTCTCTCAGACTCCCTGTCTAGTATTCAGTAGATAGATGACCCTTAAGCGTGTGACCCTATAGGTTCGGTGAAGTATAGACATGACCGGAACTCTTTCCGATCAATGACCAACATCGGAGCCGTGGACACCCATATTGACCCCTATACCCACACGAATGAATATTCGAGTGAACCTCCAGTTGCCGTGTGCTATTCCTGTTGCTTCGCGATATGTTACAAAACCCGAGGTGAGATTTATCGGCATCCCCGTGGATCAACACTTGTCCACAAGGCCAGTTACCTCGTTACCGGTTTTGTTCTCTTTTCTCGTTCCCGTATTCCGGCATCCCTGTGATCAAATCACAATGTGTCTGGCCAGACGATGGTGGATACCGTAACACCAAGAGGGCCCAGAGATATCTCTCTAGCGTCGGAGGAGCAAATCCCAATCTTGAGCTATCAAGTCCCTTGACATACTTTCCCATGAACCCGTAAGCTGCCATAATAGCCACCCAGTTACGGATGACGTTTAACAAACCCCAAAGTTCATGAAGCAAGCATGAAGAAACTCGACACTCTCATGGTCAAAGGAATTATGCAAACATTAACTTTCTCTGTGTTATTAACCATTAACTTGTGACGAATGTATCTCATTGCATAACATCAATTCGGGTCGATTCAACACAAGTGTTCTCCTAACATTGTGCCCTCAAAGTTGCCGGCATAGTCATGCCCATGATCAGGAAAACAGAACCATCATGCAACACTTGAGCTAGTCTTAGAGGCCAGACTAGGAATACTTTTTACCGTTTATTATTCCACACGTGCATATGAGTCTTCCTCCGAGCCTCGTGGTTATTGCAGACTCGAGAACCATAGAAGTTATAGCATGAAATATAAACTTAATCAGGAACATGAAGATAAATAATAACATTTATTATTGCCTCTAGGGCATATCTCCTACATACTCCCACTTGCACTAGAGTCAATAATCTAGTCAACGCTAATGCACTTTACACCTATGGCATACCGGTGTAAAAATGCTTCGCTTGTGGTATAGCCTGATGTCCAACGGATCTGACAACTTCAGTTCCGTGTGTATCTTTGCATCTCCTCGCGTTTTCACACTTTCACCAAATTCTTATTTTGTGTGGACTTGGCTTTGTATATATGTGAATCACAAGTCAAACCTTGATTCCTCAGACTGAGCTATGGAGCAACTATCTTCAATAGTGTTCCATTGACCAAAGCCATCTTGGAATCATACTAAGTTCATGAACGAATTGTACGATTCAACATCTTCTATCTCGCTTTGAAAGTGGCAACATACTTAGCCTTTGTTATAGAAATCACCACAGTAATTTGTTTGGAACAATTTCCAACTACCGTGCCACCATATTGTGTATTACACAAAACCCTTAATTTAAATCGAAAATCGCATGGAGCATTGATGAAGACTGTATCGATGTAATTACTTACAACGAGCACTTCATAATCTCTGCTTGCGAGAAAACATGTCATCAGTGCTACTTTAGTACTCAATGACATTTTTCACTATTGTCCCATGATCAGTACTTTGATCACTTTGGTATCTATACTCGCAACAGCTTGGGAGTATCGGACGTATCTGGTTGTTTTACATACCATGGAATACATGATTAATCCAAACACAAGAGTGTGTGGAATCTCCATAATGTATTTTGCTCATCAGTGTTTTGGGACACCGAGTCTTGTAAAAACCCTTTCCATGTGACTTCGGCAAGAATCACTCCTTTGCATTTTAATGCTAAACTATTTTAGCATCTTGTCAATATGTATTTTTGGCTTTAGCCTATTAGGCAATTCTATCTCGTAGATAAATATGCCTAATATCAAGACTATTCAGCCCAAGAACTTCATTGAAAACTATTTTCAATGAAGTCCTAATTCATGTCAAGAAATTTATATTATTTCCAATCAACAATGTGTCAAGCACACAAGGTTTTTAGAAATATTATTATGCTCCCACTTACTTTCTTGAAACCACAAGAATCTTTGTTATCCATTGATGAAATCAAACTCTTTTGACTATTTCATCAAAATGAAGATTCCAACTCCATTTTGCTCTCTTCTGTCCATTGCTGGAACTCTGAAGTTTGCATACTTACTAGCATCCTCTGGATTGACAAAATACTTCGGACTGTATCACATGCAAGTCCTAGGTTGCATTTCCATCACATGGAAATCCTTTTGGTATCCATGTATCATATCTCAAGATTGAAATATGTATTAATTGCTAGTTTAACCCGATCTGACTTTAAGCATCGCTATGGTGAGACAACCTCATCGTAGTCAACTCCTTGAACTTGTTATTGCAACAAGTCGAGCTTTATGGATAAAACATTTTATCCACATCAGTTTATAGTTCCATTAATGTTCGTTAGACTCTAAGTCTTTCGAAGGGTTTATCAAGATATAATCTTGAATCATTTATGGAAACTATCTCAGATTATATTGGCATTTAGCCAATTCCGGAGTCAGAGCCCATCAACGCTTCCTTGTGTATCGTAGGTATACTGTTGTCTAACAACAATATCTCGCTTGCGCACCTGAGAGGTTTGCACGAGTTTTGCCTACATGGTTAAGTTGCAAGTTCGACCGAAGTCCATACATCTCATGTAGAGGCTTCCATATCAGTCGCAGTAGGAAACTCTGGAATCACTTCCAAGGTTCCTTTCCTTTGATCTGATGACGAATATACTGTTATCTCGTCGAGTTGCACTGTTCTCCCACTCACCTTTTTGCAAGAACCATTCTCTTTAAAAGCATACCGTTCTCGGTGGCAAACCTTTTGCCTCGGTATAGTGGTGGAGGAATTCCCAATTACTTGGGATAACCTACAAAGTAGTACTTGTCTGATTTGGAATAGGATTGTAAATATTTTACACAAGCCCCATATTCCAAATGTTAAGAAAAGACAAAGCATGGTTGGGTGTACCATACCATGGCGTCATTTCAACAGACCTGATGGTGCTCTTTTCAGTGTAAAAGCCGTAGTCTCTAAAGCATTACTTTAAAAGGGATAATGGCAAATTGATTTATGTCATCTTTGATCTTACCATGTCATAAATGGTTTGAATACATCTTCACAGACATTCCACTCACAGTGGTGTTCCGGGAGGTGTAAGTTATGAAACTCCTTTCACAACTCATCAGACATTCGCTAAACTTGTAACTCAAAAATTACTTTCGGCAATCTAGTTTGCAGAAACATATTTTTCTTGTTACAATAATTTCTACTTCATATTGAAAACCTCATGAATGATTTCAAAAGATCCAGACTTACGTCTCATCAAGTAAATATCCATATATCTGCTTGAGTCATTTCTGAAGATAGATAAATCCACTGCTAGCAACAACATTTATCGGACTACATACATCAAAATGTACGATCACCAATAAGTTCGTTGCTTGTTCCTTATGGCCTGTGAACGGTATTTCAGTCACTTCACTTTTCGGAGGAAAGTTGCAAGTGTCAGATGATTTTTAATCAAACGACTTCAAAATCCATCATTTTGGAATTTCTCCATGCGGGTTTCTCCAATGTGACCAAATGCAGTGCCACACATGTGTGGTATTCTCTTAGTCTTGCGACATTTAGCGTCAGTGTTATGGATGTATCATATTACCATCAATATTCATAACATACATCCCATCCACGATGGAAGCATGGCCCTTATGTTATTCATGACACTGAACAACAATTGTTCTTTTATGAACAACCCTTTTGCAACAAACATTATGCAATGGGCTAGAGTGTGTAAAACTCTAAAATGAATTATGAAAGTAAATACAGAGGTATTGTATTATTATCAATATTCATAACATACATCTCATTCATAATGAAAGTATGGCCCTTAAGTTATTCATAACATCGAACATCAAAAGTTCTCTTATGAACAACCTTCTTGCAAGATACCTTATGCAATGGGCTAGAGTGTCTAAAACTCTAAAATGAATTATGAAAATAAATACATAGGTAATACACCGATGGAATGTATAGTAACATTTACTATGTTCCCAGCGCGTATCTGAACCTCACTCTGGCCAGTCTTTTAGGCCGTAGTAGTTCTTGCATCGAATTGCAACAGAATGCAATCGAGCGGGTATCTCTGTGATCAACTCACAATACCCAAGAATCAATGATTAACATGTTTAGTCATAATTCCCAAGAACTATTTCTTTTGACCAGCCTTCCATACATCAATAACTTGTATGACATTCATACATGAGCTGGATATTCCAGTCTTCTCTCTTTTTGCCTTTATACTTCTAACAGTTTGACTTTCAGTATTTTTCCTACTCTCAGAAGAAGCACCCAACTTAAGAGTGGAGTTAGCCCCGGACTTCCTAGGTGTGTAAGTCATACTAACACCCTTCGGACATTTCCTTTCTCTAAAGTTGTTGTTTTATTCACCATCATCATATGACAGGCGTTCTACTGGATCCCTCTGTTATTAGTCACACTACAGGAATCAGGCACTTTGCCGTCTGCCATGGCAGACGGCAAAGGAATGTCTGGCGGACGGCAAAGCCCTTTGCCGTCAGCCAGCAGACGGCCCCACGTCCGGCTGAATGAACTACGGCAGAGGGCTGCTTTGCCGTCTGCTTAAATAAAGCGGACGGCAAAGAAGTTTGCCGTCAGCCATACTAAGCAAGCAGACGGCAAATCCCTTGGACGGCAGAGGGATAGGGTTAGGCCCGTTAGGTGGCTAACGGCGTACTTTGCCGTCTACCAGCAGACGGCAAAGGCGCAAAGTTCTTTGCCGTCTGCCAGCTGACGTCAGCTGACGTCAGGCGTCAGCTGGGGCCAATGCATGCCCTTTGTCGTCTGCCAGCAGACTGCAAAGCACACCAGCCTTTGCCGTCTGCTGGCAGACGGCAA
Organism: Elymus sibiricus; assembly: GCA_039707655.1. Taxonomy (NCBI): domain Eukaryota; kingdom Viridiplantae; phylum Streptophyta; class Magnoliopsida; order Poales; family Poaceae; genus Elymus; species Elymus sibiricus. Next base: position 23,786,137 of record CM077664.1, read on the forward strand.
AGTGCCCAAATAGGCCACCCTAGGTGCCCCCCAGGTTGCACAGGTAGCTGCCACGTGGCAGCTTTGCCGTCCGCTGACAGACAGCAAAGCTCTTTGCCCTCTGCTGGCAGATGGCAAAGTGCCTGTATTGCCCCTGTTAATTCTGTTTTTTCTTAAATTCAATCAATTTCACAGATATATATATATATTCATTTGAAAATACTTTCAACAAGCATACATATCCCTGCCATATGGATATGATCATCCAACACATATATATACCAAATCAAAAGTCCATATCCAACATATATATAGCCAACATATCCAACAATTGAGCAAAAAGTCCATATACAATGGTTTCATCCATACATACATATATAGGTAGCAAGTTTCACATTGTTCATCCTACAAAATCAAAACAGAAAGGAAGGACAAGGAGAAGAGTAGACTCCATCAACGCAAGCTTCCGTGATCTGAAGCAAATCTGCAAAATGGGAAAGAAGAAAGTTAGAAGAAGAAGACTAGAAGAAGAAGAAGAAGAAGAAGAAGAAGAAGACTAGAAGAAGAAGAATTTTTCTTCTCTTTCTTTTTCTCCTCTTCTTTTTCTTCTTCTTATTGCTTAGTTGTGTCATTTTAGAGCTAACCTAGGTAAATAGGTCATTTTGGAGCTAAGTAAGGTTATTATGTCATTTTCGAGGAAAATAAGCTAAGTATATGACATTTTGGAGGTAACCAAGGTTATTATGCCATTTTTGACCTAAGTATGCTAAGTATGTCATAAATGAACTAAATAAGCTAAGTATAGGTCATTATTGAGCTAACCTTGGTAATTATGCCATTTTTGAGCTAACTAAGCATATTAAGTCATTTTGGAGGAAAAAAAAGCTAAGTGTAGGTCATTTTAGAGCTAACCTAGGTAAATAGGTCATTTTGGAGCTAAACCAAGGTTATTATGCCATTTTTTACCTAAGTAGCTAATTATGTCATAAATGAACTAGCTAAGCTAAGTATAGGTCATTATTGAGCTATCTTAGGTAGTTATGCCATTTTTTAGCTAACTAAGCATATTAAGTCATTTTGGAGGAAAAAATGCTAAGTATAGGTCATTTTGGAGCTAAGTAAGGTTATTATGTCATTTTCGAGGAAAATAAGCTAAGTATATGACATTTTGGAGCTAAACCAAGGTTATTATGCCATTTTTTACCTAAGTAAGCTAATTATGTCATAAATGAACTAGCTAAGCTAAGTATAGGTCATTTGAGAGCTAACCTAGGTAAAATAGGTCATTTTGGAGCTAAGTAAGGTTATTATGTCATTTTTGAGAAAAATAAGCTAAGTATATGACATTTTGGAGCTAAACCAAGGTTATTATGCCATTTTTGACCTAAGTAAGCTAATTATGTCATAAATGAACTAGCTAAGCTAAGTATAGGTCATTTTTGAGCTAGCCTAGGTAGTTATGCCATTTTTGAGCTAACTAAGCATATTAAGTCATTTTGGAGGAAAAAATGCTAAGTGTAGGTCATTTTAGAGCTATCCTAGGTAAAATAGGTCATTTTGGAGCTAAGTAAGGTTATTATGTCATTTTCGAGGAAAATAAGCTAAGTATATGACATTTTGGAGCTAAACCAAGGTTATTATGCCATTTTTGACCTAAGTAAGCTAATTATGTCATAAATGAACTAATTAAGCTAAGTATAGGTCATTATTGAGCTAGCGTAGGTAAAATAGGTCATTTTGGAGCTAAGTAAGGCTATTATGTCATTTTCGAGGAAAATAAGCTAACTATATGACATTTTGGAGCTAAATAGGTCATTTCTTAAGCTAAGTATGCATTTGTTAAGCAAAACACTAGGGAAAACGTACCGTCATCAAGGAGGTGAAGGACCGGTCGCGCCAGCAGCAGACGCAGAAGGATCGGTCGATGCTTGTCGGGAGTTACGCTGCACCAAAGATCATTTGCAATGTCTCGCTAGCATGATGCAACTCAAATGTGAAGACTAGTAACTAATGACCATTCAAATGAAACTCACCGTGCCCGCCGGAGCAATGACTGGCATCGGCGGAGGGGTCTGACTGTTGCTCTGGCACATGGTCTGCACATTTGGTTTTCACGAGTCAGTCATATTAGTTAGTAATGAAACGAACATTACATGCATGATTTGGCTAATATGCAGAAGAAACTTACCACGAAGAGCTCGTATAAGGCCCGGTGAGACGCGTCGTTCCAGTTCCTCTCCTCCTCCAACAGCGTAGCAGTCCTCTCCTCCAACTCCCTCTCCCTCTCCGCCGCCTGCCTCTTTGCCTCCGCCAGAAGCTCCTGGGTCTTCGCTCTCTCTTTCTCAAGAGCAGCCTGCAACACCACTCCTCGTTAGCATTGTAATCATCGACGGCCGCACACACAATGTAATGGAGGAAAGGTATCTGAGTCCGTATAACTAACCTCGATTTGGAGCTCCATTGGCCGTGGACGAGGCCTTATCTCAGGATCGGAGCTCGTCTGGCGCTTCTTGATCTCCGGGAGAGTGCTAGGACAACGTATCAGTCCATCCCCAATGGCTATCGAGCCATGGGGCCTCCCGCCACCAGATATCATCACCAGCTCTGGATCAAGAGGTTGCCGGCTCGGGTTAAAGTCCTCCCCTTTCCTTGCCTTCCCCTCGTCTCTGTATCTCATGAGCTTGTTGTGGGAGGAGATGTTGGTGAAGCTCTCTGGATGATCAAGGTCAGACTCAGAGAATGGCTTGGCCTTCTTGTACTTTGTAGTATGGGCCATGGCATAGAGGTCGAACACCTCTGGCACCTCTGTCTTGTTGTGTCGCGCCTAAAAGAGAGGAACAAAGTATTAGTTAAGGGCTCAAGCTAGCATGAAGAATGGAATTGCATGAATCACGAAGCAAACCACATACCCAGTTATTCCCGTACTCATATAGGTTGGCGCTCCCTTGATGGTGTGGCACACCAACCATTTTGGCACGCCGCTCCTTGGCATTGTTGTGGACGGCTAGCCATTGGGGAGAGCACCACTCATCCACCAACGCCTCCCAACAGTCCATCCTATCCGCACACCATCTCGGGGGCACCTAAGTTAGTCAAGAGAAATTTCAGCGCTACGCCTACGAATCAAATCAAGGAAACTAAGTACAAGGCCTTAAGAATAGGTATTTACCTTCATGTACTTCTCCTTACTCAGAAACTTGCCGCGGCACTTCGTCTTGGACCTCTTAATACCAGTCGAGGCGTAGTAGTCTCGAACAGCATGCACCCGAGCCTCGTGCCGTAAGTTCTGAAGTAGGCGCTTGCACTCGGCTTCGATAACCATAGCCGCGGCCTTCTCCTCTCCCTCAAGACACCTGTAGAAGGTCTGCAATCAAACAAGACAACACTGATTAGTACAATAACTCGGTACTATTGATTTTTAATTTTGTAAAGGAGAAATTACCCAAAACGTCTGGATCACCATCTCGGCCCTCGTGCGGCACAAGACACCGTCGATCCTCTCCTGTGGCGGGGCCGGGGCAGCCAAGTACAGCTCTCAGCTCAGTCCGAGCTGTCGAACCTGACCCTCACCGGGCAACGTGACCCACCCCGGGAAGTTCTGCCGGCAAAGCACACCAAGGACGAAGTTGGGCTTGCGGATACCAGGGCCGTCTCTTCGACCATGAAAAGACGTTGAAGTCTTGGTATGATTGGCATATACCGAAGAACATTAACTGGGATTTTTGTCTGACTCTTCTCACCCATACCGTTGTCTACCACAACATACCTGGAAGACTTGCGAATGGGACAATAGTTCAAGTCCGCATACTCAAGCCTAAATAAGGCACATCCATTCTCACAGGCATATATCTTCTCATAGGGCATCTTAAGTACACGGAGGATTTTGTCCGACTGGTACAGGTTTGCAGGCATTACATGGCCTTTGGGTAGAAAGCGTCCAAATAGTGTCATCATCGCGTCGTAGCATTCTCTGCCCAAGTTGAATTGAGCCTTCAGAGCCATTACTTGTGCGATGGCATCCAGCTGACAAAGCTCAGTGTGCTCGTGGAGAGGACGTTTTGAAGACTCCAACATATCATTGAAAGCCTTTGCAGATTCCTCCATCTCATCGTCCGAATCCCAAGCATCATCAAAGTCTTCCACCATGTCTTCGATCCCGGTACCATGCTCGTCGGTGCGACGACGGCCCACCTCAGCTCTGGCATGTTGGGCAGACTCACCATGAAATGTCCAGACCGTATAAGCAGGTGTAAAACCCCACTTCTGCAGGTGTTTACTCATTTCAAGCTCTGTCCTCTTATGATAGTTGTCGCACCGGACACAGGGGCACCAGGTTTTTCTCTGGCCATTTGCAAATGCGGCTCTCACAAACCCTTTGGTTTTTGTTAACCATTCATTGGTCATGTCTTTCTGACTAGTGTGACCGGTGTACATCCACGCATGATCACTCATCTAGCCTAGCTACTGGACACACAAGAAATATATACATAATTCAGCAAACCATATTCATCAGTTAATGGAGTTTGTCAGTTTTATTACGTCCATGCAACCTAGACGCTAATAGGTAAAGATAGGTCCTAATCCCACCCGAGTATGTGTAGATTGGGTTCGTTTTCCCATGCTCTGCTCCGGATCCGACGCAAAATTTCGGCAGCACCTCCCCGCTGTTCTCCTGATACACGCCTCGGCAATAAGCAGAGAGGATGTGTACCTGGAGAACAACAGGGAGGCACTGACGAAATTCTGCATCGGATCCGGAGCAGAGCATATGGGAAAACGAACCCAATCTACACATACTCGGGCTGTCCATGGATAACGTTGGACAATTCGAAAGAATCACGGTTATAAATATGCAAATGCATGCATATTTATAGATGTAACCCTTTCAAACGGGAGATGCATAGTGGTCACGCATACTGATGATTGAAGATACCTATAGCTAGCAAGTTTCATCGGCACGAAGACCGGAACAGAGCAAATGAAGGGGGGAGGAGGAGATGTCATTTGTGCTCACCCACGAACGCAGGGGCGGAGCTCGTCGAACGCACGGGGAGGTCATCGAACACCAAACCCTCGCAGCGACGAAACAACTGCACATTTAAATCCACCCGATCAACACAAATATATATGATGTTTTTCATAAAAAAATCAGAAAATATATGACCTAACTCATAATTCACAAATATATGACGGGGTGTCGGTTCGGGGTGTCGGGTCGGGGTATCGGGGTGTCGTGGTGTCGGAGTGTCGGGTCGGGGTGTCGGGGTGTCGGGGTGTCGTGTCTTGGTGTCGGGGTGTCGGGGTGTCAGGGTGTCGTGTCGGGGTGTCGAGCTGTCGTGTCGGGCTGTCGGAGTGTCGGGGTGTCGGGGTGTCGGGGTGTCGTGTCGGGGTGTCGTGCTGTCGGGTCGGGGTGTCGGGGTGTCGTGGTGTCGGGGTCTTTTTTTTGTCTTTTTCCTTTTCTTCTTCTTCCTCTTCTTCCTTTTCTTCCTTTTCTTCTTCTTCTTCTTCTTCTTCTTCTTCTTCTTCTTCTTCTTCTTCCTTTCCTTTTTCCTCTTCTTCTTCTCCTCCTCTCCTCTTTTCTTCTTCTTCTTCTTCTTCTTCTTCTTCTTCTTCTTCTTCTTCTTCTTCTTCTTCTTCTTCTTCTTCTTCTTCTTCTTCTTCTTCTTCTTCTTCTTCTTTTTTCTTCTCCTCCTCCTCTTCTTCTTCTTCTTCCTTTCCTTTTTCCTCTTCTTCTTCTCCTCCTCTCCTCTGTTTTTCTTCTTCTTCTTCTTCTTGTTTCTTCTCCTCCTCCTCCTCCTCTTCTTCTTCTTCTTCTTCTTCTTCTTCTTCTTCTTCTTCTTCTTCTTCTTCTTCTTATTTTTCTTCTTTTCCTTTTTTTCTATTTACCTAAACATCTAAACATCTATTTACCTAAACATCTAATTTTCTTACTGCAAAAACAGAAAAAAAAACTAAAAAAACAAAACAAAATAGAGGGGCAGGAGGGGGGAGCTCACCAGAGGGGGGGCAGGGGGTCTGGGCCGCCGGGGCGGCCGGGCAGCGGGGGCGGCCGGGCCGGGCTTCGGGGGCAGCGGGGCGGCAACGGGGCGGCAGGGAGGGGCGGCGACGGGGCGGGGTGGCAGGGAGGGGCGGCGACGGGGCGGGGTGGCAGGGAGGGGCGGCGACGGGGCGGGGTGGCAGGGAGGGGCGGCGACGGGGCGGGGTGGTAGGGAGGGGCGGCGACAGGGCGGGGTGGCAGGGAGGGGGCGACGACGGGGCGGCGGCAGCAGATGAGAGAGAGAGAGAGGCGCGCGGGAGTGGGGGTTTCGGGCGGGGTGCATAGCCGTTAAGGTAACCCCCCCTCTTTGCCGTTAGCTAGCCAGCGCCGTGACCCTGTGGGCCCCACCCTCACCTCTTTGCCGTCTGCCTAGCCCTTCTTTGCCGTCTTCTAGCAGACGGCAAAGAGGTGGCAGACAGCAAAGAAGGTGCCCTAGCCAACGCCGTGCCTTGGGGGGGGGCACCAGGCTCTTTGCCGTCTGCCATTGGCCTCTTTGCCGTCTGATGGCAGACGGCAAAGAGACAGCCGACGGCAAAGACCCTCTTTGCCATCTGCTGGTTCTTTGCCGTCTACTTTGCCAAAGCAGACGGCAAAGAGCCTCTTTGCCATCAGTTGGCAGACGGCAAAGAGGCGACAGATGGCAAAATGCCAGATTCCAGTAGTGTCAAATGCATAGTAAACACTTTTACTAATAGTTTGCAAACAATCATTGCTTTGGATATTTCATATCTTTTAGCCTTTGTTTGTATCTGAAACTAATTTTCAGTTCCATGAATATCACATAGCTATCCCAAACTTTTGAAGTTCGGGTCTCATGGAAGCAAACATATTGCACTTGACCGTAACGGAATTCTAGCTTTTGGATCGAAGGACGAGAGTCACATCTTCCATAGCATCAGCGGGAGAATACCGAAAAGCATGCGATAGGACAAAGTCCTTCTCGGCACTCTTGAGGACAATCCTCACATTACGTTACCAACCGTAAAGTTTTAACCAGATATTTAACAGCTTATTCAATTTTAATAGGGAAGGTGGAAACGCAAGCCATTATTCTACAACTATTATGCAAATATTCACTTGGACAAAGTTCATAATTAATTGCATAGAGAATTAAAAGAATTAATTCTAAAGTGCGCTCCCACTCAAATCAATATCTCTCATAATTGATTGTGAGTGATACAAGACCCGCATTTCAATTGTTTGCCATTGGTGTAACACCACTGATGACGAAAATTTCAACCGGTAGGCCAACTTGCCAATCACATCTCTATGTGATTCTTGTTCATCTTTCGATGGGCGTGTTCCGAGCTCATGACGGTCATGCCTGAACGTCAAGACAACCAAGTGATCTCGCTGGGAGGTCTCAACTCACCCGCCTCACACTTCTCTAATCGTTTGTACCCGTGTGACACGGCGCACACCGAAAAGATAGGTGCGTGACGGTGCTACACTTGGGTGAACACTAACTACTTGATATTTTGTGAGAGATCACCCTAATAGAAGCGACTACCGCGCAATCAAGAAGGGTGCATCATAAGGGATAAACATCTCAGGCAATTCATAATAGCATTATATGGTATAGCCCTTTCTGACGAAGAAGTCTTGTATTTCTTCGTCTTCGGCATTCACGTCGGTGTTCACCTTCGCGAAGATTGCCACCACCTTGTCGATGCACCAGATAATATTGCTATTTCTATAGCTAATAAAATAAGTGCATTACTTAAGGTTGACACGCAGGTCATTAAAGTGACAATCATATGGCTCCAGCCATCATGCCGAATCATGACACGCAGGTCATGTTAATTTTACATCATATAGTCATCTCATACATAATCAAATTAATATGAGAACCGCTATACCACATCACATGCACATCTTATGTCATCCTGCAAAAACCAAGTTAGACGCCTCTAATCGGTTTATGCAAAATTTGTTTTTACGTGGTTTCTAAGGTTTCGAAGCAAACCGAAGCTACCAACGTCCATCATCAAGTATGATTATTCAAGTCGCTAGATTAACTTTACAGGGTGTATGAAACACGAGATAATAAAATCTCGAGCCCCATACTGAACTTCGTCATACACATGACCCCCGTGCAGATCATATCTGCATTGCCCTTTCGTCTACGAAATTTCATCTTTCTTTTTAACTATGGTGGAATTCAAAGAACTGTTAGCACTTCGTTGATCAATCAGGATCGCGGATTGCCAGAACTTTGAAACTCCACCATGATGTTATCAAGATCAGAAATATGCAAATTCCAGGGAAGCAACAAGAACATCGGGTAACAGATTTCATCTGCTACCCGCACAAATAATTATCAGCAGTAGAACTCATCTACTACAAATTATATTGTGCAACACCCATACATCTCTATGTATTCTAGATCGTAACCTGCATCCACGCATAGCACGGCTCATGATGCCACTGTAGGGGAACGCAGCAGAAAACAAAAAATTTCTGACCTACGCACCAGCCCAGGACCACAATGGAGACTGCATACAAGGTTTGATCGTTTCGTTACCGACTCGTAGCGCAGCGGAAGTAGAGTCGATGACGATCGGCGGTGCAGATTACCGCAGCTAGGATTTTACAACCTCCTGATGTCTACTACACAACTTATTCTTGTAGACTCGTGTTGGGCCTCCAAGCGCAGAGTTTTGTAGGACAGTAGCAATTTTCCCTCAAGTGGATGACCTAAGGTTTATCAATCCGTGGGAGGCGTAGGTTGAAGATGGTATCTCTCAAACAACCCTGCAACCAAATACAAGAAATCTCTTGTGTCCCCAACACACCCAATACAATGGTAAATTGCATAGGTGCACTAGTTCGGCAAAGAGATGGTGATAAAAGTGTAATATGGATAGTAGATATAGGTTTTTGTAATCTGAAAATATAAAAACAGCAAGGTAGCAAATAGTAAACGGGCATAAAAACGGTACTGCAATGCTTAGAAACAAGGCCTAGGGTTCATACTTTCACTAGTGTGATCTCCCAACATTGTTGACATAGTTGAATCATATGTAAATCCCTCACGTGCGACAAAGAGTTCACTCCAAAGTCACTAATAGCGGAGAACGAACGAAGAAATTGTTGTAGGGTACGAAACCACCTCAAAGTTATCCTTCTTGATCAATCTTATGAGCCATCCCCATTAATTTTCACGAACAGCCCTAGAGTTCATACTAGAATAACACCTTAAGATACACATCAACCAAAACCCTAATGTCACCTAGGCACTCCAATGTCACCACGAGTACCCACGGGTTTGATTATACGATATGCATCACACAATCTCAGATTCATCTATTCAAACCAACACAAAGAACTTCAAAGAGTGCCCCAAAGTTTCTACCGGAAAGTCAGGACGAAAACGTGTGCCAACCCTTATGCATAAATCCCCAAGGTCACGGAACCCGCAAGTTGATCACCAAAACATACATCAAGTGACTCAAGTGAATATCCCATTGTCACCACAGATATCCATATGCAAGACATACATCAAGTGTTCTCAAATCCTTAAAGACTCAATCCGATAAGAAAACTTCAAAGGGAAAACTCAATTCATCACAAGAAGATAGAGAGGGGAAAACTCCATATGATTCATCTATATCAACAAAGCTTGTGATACATCAAGATCGTGCCATCTCAAGAACACGAGAGAGAGAGAGATCAAACACATAGCTACTGGTACAAACCCTCGGCCCCGAGGGTGAACTACTCCCTCCTCATCATGGAGACCGCCGGGATGATGAAGATGGCCTCCGGTGATGCCTTCCCCCCTCCGGCAGGGTGCCGGAAAAGGGCTGTAGATGGGATCTGTCTGGTACAGAGGCTTGCGGCGGCGTAAAAACTCATCTAGGTTAACTTTCGGGGGGTTATGAATATATATGATTTTTCAGCGTTGGAATCACGCGAAACAGAGCCACGTGGGCCCCACGAGGTACCAGGGCGCGCCTGGGGGGTAGCGCGCCCTGGTGCCTCGTGGGCACTGGGTGGCCCCCCTCCAGTGGGTATTGGTGCCAATATTTTTTATTTGTCCAATAAAAAATCTCCAAAAAGTTTCAGCTCATTTCGAAAACTTTCATTTCTGCACAAAAAACAACACCACAGTAGTTCTGCTGAAAACAGCGTCAGTCCGGGTTAGTTCTAATCAAATCATACCAAAACCATATAGAATTGTTATAAATATGGCATGAATACTTCATAAATTATAGATACGTTGGAGACGTATCAGCATCCCCAAACTTAATTCCTGCTCGTCCTCGAGTAGGTAAATGATAAAAGAAATAATTTATTAAGTGTGAATGCTAGCATAGTGCAAAAGTTTGATCAATGATAATTCCAATCACTTTTCCTAGCATCATAACAGCAACTTTTTCTCGTAAAACTCAACATGATAAAGTAGCAATTAAAAACAAAAATTTTGATGTGGAATGCTACCTATCATAATCATCATATATTCTTTTCTTTTGTTGCATGGACATTGGACTTGAATGATTCAAAGCAAGATCATTATTATAACAGCAATATTTATTATCATAAAACTTCTCATGAGCAAGAAATAATTCATCACAACAATGAAGTATAATGCATAAACTTTCTTGGAAACTAACAAACTATTCTAGTCAACAATGCAATTGCAATTCATCATATTTTCAGGAAGGGTCTCATGTAGGAGCTTTTTAGCAAGTCCACATACTCAACCATCATTTAGTCTTCTATGATTGCTAACACTCACGACATATATATGGAGCAAAAGTTTCAGCCAGACACATAGAAAGATAGGGGCTTGTGATTTCGCCTCCCAACTTATTCACCTCAAGGGTGATGTCAACAATAATAACTCATGATCACTCATATCCAACTGGATATATGTGCCTAGATCTTTCCCCACCACATGACTCTTGCATAAAAATAAATTCATAAAAGTAAATGCATAAAAGTAAAAGATAGGCCCTTCGTAGAGGGAAGCAGAGGTTGTCATGCGCTTTTTGTTGTTGGATGCACAAGCCCTTAATGCAAAGGAACGTCACGTTATATTGCCCCTTGAGATAGCAACCTTTATTATGCAGTCCGTCGCTTTTATTTCTTTAGCATCACAAGTTCGTACAACGCTTATTTCCCTTACAATAAAAGATCATACATATTTAGAGGAAATTTTTATTGCTTTTTGCACCGATGACAACTTACTTGAAGGATCTTATTCAATCCATAGGTAGATATGGTGGACAGTCATGGGAAGAAACTGGGTTTAAGGGTTTTTGATGCACAAGTAGTATCTCTACTTGGTGCGTATTTTTGGCTAGCAAAGATATTGGGCAAGCACCACATTTTGGAGGATCTATAACAATATAACTTCTATGTGAATATGAACAAACATAATTCATTACGTTGTCTTCCTTGTCCAACGTCAACACTTTGACATAAAATACTTAATGGGGGCTCACAATCATAAAAGATGTCCAAGATAGTATATTTGCATGTGAATCTTCTCTTCCCTTATTAACTTTTTCATGAATTGCATCATTGACTAATGCTATGCTTGTTAACCTCCAATAAATTTTACCACTTATACTTTTCTTTATGTGATGTCATTACTTTCCATAAGATTAGCATATGATCTCTTTCATTATTTTCATTGCAAGGAATCACACTTATCATATCCAATGATCTATATGAAAGTTTTTATTATATCCCTCTCAAATATTCATCATCTTGGGACCAAATTCATATCTTGTGCAAATTACCATTACTATTATTAACTCTCAAAAATATATAAGTGAAGCATGAGAATTAATGACAAACTACTCCAAAATATATAAGCGAAGATCAATGAGTCGTGAAACAATTAAGTAGCTATGTGAGGACTCTCTCTCAATTAAAAAGTTTCAGATCTTGATATTTTATTCAAACAGAAAATAAAACAAAATAAAATGACATTCCAAGAATAGCACATATCATGTGAAGAAGCAAAAAACTTAGGCTCAAGCAAAACTGACCGATAGTTGTTGAAGAAGAAAGGTGGGATGCCTACCGGGGCATCCCCAAGCTTAGTTGCTTGAGACTTCTTAGAATAAATACTTGGGATGCCTTGGGCATCCCAAAGCTTGAGCTTTTGTGTCTCCTTAATTCCTCTCATATCACGGTTTCTCTAAATCTTAAAAACTTCATCCACACAAAACTCAACAAGAACTCGTGAGATAAGTTAGTATAAATCAACTCAAAACTTTAACATTCTATACTGTAGCAAATCACTAAAATTATAATTAAACATTGAATACTAAATGCCTCTGAATATTTAATACTCCTATCCTCAAATAGAATCATTAAACAAGCCAACATATGCAAACAATGCAAACATAACAGCAATCTGCCTAAACAGGACAGTCTATAAAGGATAATTAAGAATCCATACTTAGATAGCTCAAACAAATCTGAAAATTTACCACACTGGAAATAATTTATCAAAGTTGACTGTATCAAAATTTCAATATTTTATTACATTCTGAAATTTCTGGGCAATTTAATCAATAGCAGCAAACTTTCTGTTTTGAAACAGCAACTCATGAACTTGCAAAATGAGCATGGTAAAGGCTATAATTGGGATTTTATTGAACTAAAAGACACAAAACATGATTATTGATATCAGCAAACAAATATAAACAGAATAAAATGATGCTCCAAGCAAAACTCATATTATGTGACGAATAAAAATATAGCTCCAAGTGAGGTTACCGATAATGTTGAAGATGAAAGAGGGGATGCCTTCCGGGGCATCCCCAAGCTTAGTTGCTTGGGTCTTCCTTGAATATTACCTTGGGGTGCCTTGGGCATCCCCAAGATTAGGGTCTTGCCGCTCCTTATTCTCCTCATATTGATATCTCACCCAAAACTTGAAAACTTCAATCACACAAAACTTAACGGAACTTCGTGAGAACGGTTAGTATGATAAAGAATAAACCATCACTTAGGTACTGTACAATACAAGATTCACAATTATTCACATATAATGCCTACTGTATTATATCATTTCCACAATTTATATCTCATAATATAAGCTATGGAAACATTAAAACAAGCAAACTATGCATTGAAAACAGAATCTGTCAAAAACAGAACAGTCTGTAATGATCTGAACAACTACCATACTTCTGGAACTCTAAAAATTCTGAAAAATTAGGAAAACGTCAACAATTTGCATATCAATACTTTATATAAATTTCAGAATTTTTTGACACTCCAGTAAAATCTGGGAAATTAAACACTGGAGGCAAAAGTTTCTGTTTTTGCACAGAATTGAATCAACAAGTATCCACACTATCCTAAAGGTTTTACTTGGCACTTTATTGAAAGAAAACACATAAAACATGATTACTACAGTAGATTAATCATGTGAACACACTAAAACAGAAATGATACATATTGGGTTGCCTCGAAAGCGCTTTTCGTTAAAGCCTTTTAGCTAGGCATGATGATTTCAATGATGCTCGCATAAAAGTAAAGAATTGAAACACGAAGAGAGCATCATGAAGCATATGACTAGCACATTTAAGCCTAAACCACTTCCTATGCATAGGGATTTTGTGAGCAAATATTTTATGGGAGCAAGAATCAACTAGCATAGGAAGGCAAAACAAGCATGACTTCAAAACTTTCAACGCATAGAGAGGAAACTTGATATTATTAAAATATGTAGATGCATATATTCCTCTCTCAAAATAATTTTCAGTAGCATCATGAAGAAATTCAACAATATATCCATCACACAAAGCATTCTTGTAATGATACATAAGCATAGAAATCTTACTACTCTCCACATAAGCAATTTTCTTCTCATTCATAATAGTGGGAGTAAACTCAACAAAATAACTATCATGAGATACTTGATTGGCATAATCCAATTGAAAATTTAAATCATGATGACAAGTTTCATATTTATCATTATTGTTTATAGCATACATGTCATCACCATAATCATCATAGATAGCAACTTTTTTGTCATAATCAATTGGGACCTCTTCCAAAATAGTGAATTCATCACTAAACAAGGTCATGACCTCATCAAATCCACTTTTATCATTATAATCATCATAAATAGGAGGCATGCCATCATCATAATAAATATTCTCATCAAAACTTGGGGGACTAAAAATATCATCTTCATCAAACATAGCATCCCCAAGCTTGTAGTTTTGCATATCATTAGCATCATGGATATTCAAAGAATTCATACTAGCAACATTACAATCATGCTCATCATTCAAATATTTTATGCCAAACATTTTATTGAATTCTTCTTCTATCAATTGAGCACAAATTTCCTTTCCAACATTTTCACGAAAGACATTATAAAGATGAATAATATGTGGCAACCTCAATTCCATTTTTTTTAGTTTTCTTTTATAAACCAAACTAGTGATAAAACAAGAAACTAAAAGATTCGACTGCAAGATCTAAAGATATACCTCCAAGCACTCACCTCCCCGGCAACGGCGCCAGAAAAGAGCTTGATGTCTACTACACAACTTATTCTTGTAGACTCATGTTGGGCCTCCAAGCGCAGAGTTTTGTAGGACAGTAGCAATTTTCCCTCAAGTGGGTGACCTAAGGTTTATCAATCCGTGGGAGGCGTAGGTTGAAGATGGTATCTCTCAAACAACCCTGCAACCAAATACAAGAAATCTCTTGTGTCCCCAACACACCCAATACAATGGTAAATTGTATAGGTGCACTAGTTCGGCGAAGAGATGGTGATAAAAGTGTAGTATGGATAGTAGATATAGGTTTTTGTAATCTGAAAATATAAAAACAGCAAGGTAGCAAATAGTAAACGGGCATAAAAACGGTATTGCAATGCTTAGAAACAAGGCCTAGGGTTCATACTTTCACTAGTGCGATCTCCCAACATTGTTGACATAGTTGAATCATATGTAAATCCCTCACGTGCGACAAAGAGTTCACTCCAAAGTCACAAATAGCGGAGAACGAACGAAGA
Organism: Elymus sibiricus; assembly: GCA_039707655.1. Lineage (NCBI taxonomy): Eukaryota > Viridiplantae > Streptophyta > Magnoliopsida > Poales > Poaceae > Elymus > Elymus sibiricus. The sequence continues at coordinate 23,801,151 of CM077664.1, forward strand.
AATTGTTGTAGGGTACGAAACCACCTCAAAGTTATCCTTCCCGATCAATCTTATGAGCCATCCCCATTAATTGTCACGAACAGCCCTAGAGTTCGTACTAGAATAACACCTTAAGATACACATCAACCAAAACCATAATGTCACCTAGGCACTCCAATGTCACCACGAGTACCCATGGGTTTGATTATACGATATGCATCACACAATCTCAGATTCATCTATTCAAACCAACACAAAGAACTTCAAAGAGTGCCCCAAAGTTTCTACCGGAAAGTCAGGACGAAAACGTGTGCCAACCCTTATGCATAAATCCCCAAGGTCACGGAACCCGCAAGTTGATCACCAAAACATACATCAAGTGACTCAAGTGAATATCCCATTGTCACCACAGATATCCATATGCAAGACATACATCAAGTGTTCTCAAATCCTTAAAGACTCAATCCGATAAGAAAACTTCAAAGGGAAAACTCAATTCATCACAAGAAGATAGAGAGGGGAAAACTCCATATGATTCATCTATATCAACAAAGCTCGCGATACATCAAGATCGTGCCATCTCAAGAACACGAGAGAGAGAGATCAAACACATAGCTACTGGTACAAACCCTCGGCCCCGAGGGTGAACTACTCCCTCCTCATCATGGAGACCGCCGGGATGATGAAGATGGCCTCCGGTGATGCCTTCCCCCCTCCGGCAGGGTGCCGGAAAAAGGGCTGTAGATGGGATCTCTCTGGTATAGAGGCTTGTGGCGGTGTAAAAACTCATCTAGGTTAACTTTCGGGGGTTTCTGAATATATATGATTTTTCAGCGTTGGAATCACGCGAAACAGAGCCACGTGGGCCCCACGAGGTACCAGGGCGCGCCTGGGGGGTGGCGCGCCCTGGTGCCTCGTGGGCACTGGGTGGCCCCCTCCAGTGGGTCTTTGTTCCAATATTTTTTATTAGTGCAATAAAAAATCTCCAAAAAGTTTCAGGTCATTTGGAAAACTTTCATTTCTGCACAAAAAACAACACCACGGTAGTTCTGCTGAAAACAGTGTCAGTCCGGGTTAGTTCTAATCAAATCATACCAAAACCATATAGAATTGTTATAAATATGGCATGAATACTTCAAAATTATAGATACGTTGGAGACGTATCACCTCCCTACCGCGAGGATGTACTCCCTCGTCAGCGCACCGGACGGATCTCCGGGCAGCCCTTCGGGAGGCCTCAGGATAGTCCTTCGGATAGTCCCACCGGACGGATCCTCGGACAGCCCTCCGGGAGGCCTCACGGACAGCCCTTCGGGAGGACCCTCGAACAGCCCCTCGGGCAAAAAGATCGAACCTACGACCTCTCTACGGGGTTGCACACATACGTTGTCATCTATCCGGCAGGGCTTCGCCGTCCAGAACTAGTTCCCACCGGAACCCAGACAGCCTTTTGGCTCTACGAAACTATTTCGCGGGGAGGGAGAGAAGAAGGCCAGATCATGCAAGGCTTGTGTATGTTGAGAAAGAGTGTGTCTTTAGGCAGCCCCCTCCACCCCTATTTATAGGCCAAGCCCAAGGGTAGCTTCTCCAAGAAGCTAAGGGGAAAAATACCAAAAGGCCCTCAAGGTAGCTTCTCCAAGAAGACACCCAAAAAGCACTTTCACTATTCACAGAAACATTTTTCCGCGACCGTTAAATCCGAAAATATTTCTGTGGGTCTTAGAATAATTTCAGTACCCACACAAATGATTTTGGACGCATTCCGAAACAATTCCGGATTAGTGATTTTCATCTGCGAAAAGCAAACAAAGCGGTTCCGACAGCACCGGAACATTTCCCGTTTTTTTCTCCGAAAAATCACAGAAGTTCCCAGACCAATTCTGGCACCCTCCAAGAATTTCCAGGCGTGTGCCGAAACCAATTTGACTTAATGGTATACCCTGAAACAACTTTTCAGTTTTACCGAAACTATTCCGGTGCTCTCTCTCCGGAACTTTTTCGTTGTCTCCGAAACTTTTCCGGTGACTTTCTCTCAGACTCCCTGTCTAGTATTCAGTAGATAGATGACCCTTAAGCGTGTGACCCTATAGGTTCGGTGAAGTATAGACATGACCGGAACTCTTTCCGATCAATGACCAACATCGGAGCCGTGGACACCCATATTGACCCCTATACCCACACGAATGAATATTCGAGTGAACCTCCAGTTGCCGTGTGCTATTCCTGTTGCTTCGCGATATGTTACAAAACCCGAGGTGAGATTTATCAGCATCCCCGTGGATCAACACTTGTCCACATGCCAGTTACCTCGTTACCGGTTTTGTTCTCTTTTCTCGTTCCCGTGTTCCGGCATCCCTGTGATCAAATCACAATGTGTCTGGCCAGACGATGGTGGATACCGTAACACCGAGAGGGCCCAGAGATATCTCTCCATCGTCGGAGGAGCAAATCCCAATCTTGAGCTATCAAGTCCCTTGACATACTTTCCCATGAACCCGTAAGCCGCCGTAATAGCCACCCAGTTACGGATGACGTTTAACAAACCCCAAAGTTCATGAAGCAAGCATGAAGAAACTCGACACTCTCATGGTCTAAGGAATTATGCAAACATTAACTTTCTCTGTGTTATTAACCATTAACTTGTGACGAATGTATCTCATAGCATAACATCAATTCGGGTTGATTCAACACAAGTGTTCTCCTAACATTGTGCCCTCAAAGTTGCCGGCATAGTCATGCCCATGATCAGGAAAACAGAACCATCATGCAACACTTGAGCTAGTCTTAGAGGCCATACTAGGAATACTTTTTACCGTTTATTATTCCACACGTGCATATGAGTCTTCCTCCGAGCCTCGTGGTTATTGCAGACTCGAGAACCATAGCAGTTATAGCATGAAACATAAACTTAATCAGGAACATGAAGATAAATAATAACATTTATTATTGCCTCTAGGGCATATCTCCTACACTTGCCACTCCTTATTCTCCTCATATCGATATCTCACCCAAAATTTGAAAACTTCAATCACACAAAACTTAACGGAACTTGTGAAATAGGTTAGTATGATAAAAATAAATCATCCACTTAGGTACTGTCAAGACAAGATTCATAATTGTTCTCACATAATTCCTACTGTATTCTATCATTTCCACAATTTATATTACTCAATATAAGCTGTGGAAACACTAAAACAAGCAAACTATGCACCGAAAACAGAATCTGTGAAAAACAGAACAGCGTGTAGTAAGCGATTTTAAAAACATACTTATGTACCTGAAAAAATTCTGAAAAATTAGGAAAACGTAAAAAAATTGTAACCCAATACTGTGTAAAAATTTCAGAATTTTTTCACGCTCCAGTACAGAATAGAAATTCCAGCACTAGACGCAAAAGTTTCTGTTTTTGCACAGAATCAAATCAACAAGCATGCACACTATCCCAAAGGCTTTACTTGGCATATTATTGAAAGAAAACATATAAAACATGATTAACACAGTATCTTAATCATGTGAACACAAAAAAAACAGTAGGGGTAAATGTTGGGTTGTCTCCCAACAAGCGCTTTTCCTTAATGCCTTTTTAGCTAGGCATGATGATTTCAATGATGCTCACATAAAGGTAAAGAATTGAAACACAAAGAGAGCATCATGAAGCATATGAATAGCACATTTAAGACTAACCCACTTCCTATGCATAGGGATTTTGTGAGCAAATAGTTTCTGGGAGCAAGAATCAACTAGCATAGGAAGGCAAAACAAGCATGACTTCAAAACTTTCAACACATAGAGAGGAAACTTGATATTATTGAGATATGTAGAAGCATATGTTCCTCTCTCATAATAATTTTCAGTATCATCATGAATGAATTCAACAATATAACTATCACATAAAGCATTCTTTTCATGATCCACAAGCATAGAAATTTTATTACTCTCCACATAAGCAATTTTATTCTCATCAATAGTAGTGGGAGCAAACTCAACAAAATAACTATCATGAGATACTTGGTTGGCATAATCCAATTGAAAATTAAAATTATGATGACAAGTATCATGGTTATCATTATTCTTTATAGCATACACGTCATCACAATAATCATCATAGATAGCAACTTTGTTGTCATAATCAATTGAAACCTCTTCCAAAATAGTGGAATCATCATTAAATAAAGTCATGACCTCTCTAAATACACTTTTATCAATATAATCATCATAAATAAGAGGCATACTTTCATCATAATAAATTTTCGCATCAAAACTTGGGGGACTAAAAATATCATCATCAAACAGAGCATCCCCAAGCTTGTGATTTTGCATATCATTAGCATCATGGATACTCATAGAATTCATACTAATAACATTGCAATCATGCTCATCATTCAAAGATTTTATGCTAAACATTTTATTGAATTCTTCTTCTATCAATTGAGCACAATTTTCTGATCCATCATTTTCAAGAAAGACATGATAAAGATGAATAATATGAGGCAACCTCAATTCCATTTTTTTGTAGTTTTCTTTTATAAACCAGACTAGTGATAAAACAAGAAACTAAAAGATTCAATTACAAGATCTAAAGATATACCTTCAAGCACTCACCTCCCCGGCAACGGCGCCAGAAAAGAGCTTGATGTCTACTACACAACTTATTCTTGTAGACTCGTGTTGGGCCTCCAAGCGCAGAGTTTTGTAGGACAGTAGCAAGTTTCCCTCAAGTGGATGACCTAAGGTTTATCAATCCGTGGGAGGCGTAGGTTGAAGATGGTATCTCTCAAACAACCCTGCAACCAAATACAAGAAATCTTTTGTGTCCCCAACACACCCAATACAATGGTAAATTGTATAGGTGCACTAGTTCGGCGAAGAGATGGTGATAAAAGTGTAGTATGGATAGTAGATATAGGTTTTTGTAATATGAAAATATAAAAACAGCAAGGTAGCAAGTAACAAAAGTGAGCACAAACGGTATTGCAATGCTTAGAAACAAGGCCTAGGGTTCATACTTTCGCTAGTGCAATCTCTCAACAATGCTAACATAATTGGATCATATAACCATCCCTCAACGTGCGATAAAGAATCACTCCCAAGTTCCTATTAGCGGAGAACATAAGATAGAAATTGTTTGTAGGGTACGAAACCACCTCAAAGCTATCCTTTCCGATCGATCTATTGAGCTATTCCTATAAGTGTCACAAACAGCCCTAGAGTTCGTACTAAAATAACACCATATGATACACATCAACCAACTCTAATGTCACCTAGATACTCCAATGTCACCACAAGTATCCGTGAGTTGATTATATGATATGCATCAAACAACTTCATAATCATAATATTCAATCCACACAAAGAACTCCAAGGAGCACCCCAAAGTTTCTATCGGAGAAAAGATAATGAAAACATGCATCAACCCCTATGCATAGATTACCCTAATGTCACCTCGGGAATCCGCGAGTTGAGTGCCAAAACATACATCAAGTGAATCAATATGATACCCCATTGCCACCACGGGTATTCATATGCAAGACATACATCAAGTGTTCTCAAATCTGAAATATTCAATCTGACAATAACGAAACCTCAAAGGGAAAAGATTCGATTCATCACAACAAGGATAGAGAGGGAAGAAACACCATATGATCCAACTATATTAACAAAGCTCGCGGTACATCAAGATCGTGCCAAATCAAGAACGCGAGAGAGAGAGATAAAACACATAGCTACTGGTACAAACCCTCAGCCCCGAGGGTGAACTACTCCCTCCTCGTCATGGAGACCGCCGGGATGATGAAGATGGCCTCCGGTGATGATTCCCCCCTCCGGTAGGGTGCCGGAAAAGGGCTGTAGATGAGATCATGGAGGTACAGAGGCTTGCGGCGGCGTAAAAACTCATCTAGGTTAACTTTTGGGGGTTTCTGAATATATATGATTTTTCAGCGTTGGAATCACGCGAAGAGGGGCCACAGGGGGCCCACGAGGCACCAGGGCACGCCTGGGGGGTGGCGCGCCCTGGTGGCTCGTGGGGCCCCTGTGGGTCTTCTGGCCACCTCCCGAAGCTTCTAGTGTCTCTTATGTTCTAGAAAAAATCGTCAAAAAGTTTCGCTGCATTTGGACTTCATTTGATATAGAATTTCTGGAAAACCAAAAACAAGCAGAAAACAGCAACTGGCACTGGGCACTAGGTCAATATGTTAGTCCATGAAAATCATATAAAAACCATATAAAAGTGCACCAAAATCATACAAAACTATAATAAACATGGCATGAATACTTCATAAATTATAGATACGTTGGAGACGTATCATCCCGCCATCGCCACATGCTTAGGCTGGTTGTAGTGGGGAGTATCATAAACTATGCAGATTCACCATTACAGGCTCAAAGCTCAACAACGAGATTGGTGGCTTCGGTTGGCCCTACAATGGGAGTTCACGAACCAAACTTCTTCTGTGACTATCAAACATTGGTGCAAGCTATGGACAGTCGAGATCCTTACACTGCTACTTGGCTTCCCTTTTTATTTCCTTGGGGCCTGTGCAATTGCTCTATTCTCTCTGTTGCACTGGTGAGTGAGCAGGTCGCCGCCCCTTACACAACATTTAGTTCTCATATGCGTCGTAGGTAGGCGTCCGTCACACACCAAAATTGTCTCCGGATTGGATATATATTTGGTTGAATGGTTCGTGCGGCTGAGTTCATGTCGATTTATTTTGGGCATTGATTATTATTTTACCTTTCTTATTATTATTTGTTTTCATTTAGGAAGCAATGCCAAATCTGGGGCATACATTTAGTCTGCTAAAATTAAGTCGCTCCCTCTCATGTTGTTTCTACAGATCATTGTTTTGTCATGTCAATAAGGTATATGTGATGAAAAATCCAAACAAGCTGCAAATGAGGTGAACCAATGTAAACTATGATATAGTCAAGGCTAATCTCATTTCCATGATGTTGTTCCTACATATGGTGTTTTTCAGCCATTACTTTTGGATCTCTAATTTAAAGACTATTGTTGATCATGGACGAAAGCTACAATTTATTTTGATAGCAGATTTCTATAACCATACATGTTACTATTCATAAAATGTTAGAGATGTCCCTCTTTCTCATTGGGACGCTGTTTTATACATAGGAAGTTAGTAGAATATGAAGCCTTCAAAGCAGTGCTTTATGAAATTTATGCCAAGTGGGCCTCTTTCAGTATTCATGCTTGAGTTCTAAGATCATTTTGTTTTCTAGCCTTTGAACATAAGTATGCACAAAACAATATGATAATAATTTTTCTAAGCCAAGTGGTACTTGCAAACATCACTATTTCAACCATATTATGTTTTGTCATTGGATTATAGTTGCATTCTACACCACCTTTGTCACCAATGCCAGATTACTTATTTCCTGCGGTATCATCTTTTGTGAATGCCATGTTCAATCCATAACTAATTATCATAGCCATTTCTAGAAAAATCATGTTGTTGATTAGTCTTCCAACATTGAGGGGTAAGCTAAACGAGAAGATACACATGTATCTATGCCATGGCAAGAACTGCGGAATGTTAGTCAAAATTGTGCGGAATTAGAAAAACAGATAACAACGTAGGGACCAAACTAACACACATTCAAGTAATCACTTGCCGACATGCCTTATGTAGGTGTGTGTGTATCCCACTTAACAAGCTATCATAATCTATCTTATAAATCTGTATTCCTTTCCTTCTAATTCTCTTGGTTTGAGTTCCCACCGCAACACGCGGGGTGTCATCTAGTTACAACAGAATTCATGTCAAAACTATCCAGTTACGACATAAGCAGCCGCCTCTTGAATGATCATCCCAATACTATTAATCCAATGACAACAAAATTCATGTTCAATAGAAATAGAAGATAGGAAAACATAGAAGGTACAAAATGCTAGAAAATATTCAGTACAAATGGCAGGTCAAGAGCGGCATATAATGATCATCATCAATCAATGTCTTCATCGGCATTCAGACTAATTTACATTTGACTTTCTCCACTGTTTCACTTATGTTGTAGTGGAAATGGTGAACCCTACCATCAAGTTTCACGTTGTTGTATGTTTTTCACCTACTGATTTTTATATTACACGGTGAACACTTTTAAAAAAACATGAAGAATTTTTTTATATACACAATGAACATTTTTGATATAATATGACCACTTTTAGAAATGTAACAAAAACTATTTAGAGTTTTTTACTAAAAAATGTCGAATGTGTATCTATACATTTGTTCACGCAATTTAAACCAGTCTTTCCACAGCTAACAAAAATGTTCATGATATATTAAAGAATGTGAATTCATTTAGAAAAAAACATGAAATTTTTAAAAAATGTTCTTACCATTCAACAATACATGGTCACAATTTGAAAAAGTGTTCCTTACATTTTTGAAAAAATGTTCATCAAATGTTCATAACATATAAAAAATGCTCATAGATTTATAAAAGCATCATGACATTTTAAAAGACATTATTACCATTTTAATATAGATTTTCACAATTTAAAAATTATTCATGTCAATTTTATAAAGTGTTCATGAAATGTAAAAAAAGATTTGACACAGTTTTGAAAAAAATGTTCATGACGAATTGAATAGCACGATGCGGGGGGAGGAACTGAAGAGGAGCGTTCCAGCAATCGAGGTTCCTTCTGATAGATATCCGATGGATCGGCTTGAGTAGCCGACCGTTACCAATGGTTGCTGACCCATGTCAGCACATGTTTGTTCCTCACGTCTTTCTTAAACCAGATGAAACCCAATTGTAAAAACCCAAATTCATTGCTCGACCTTGAGCCACTGATAAAATTCTCAGAGAAAAGGATGGAACACTTAGAGTGCTTAATAACTTGACCCATCGATGAAGCATAAGTGCTCAACAAACCTTCAAAAATCTCAGCTTGTTGTCCAGAAGCACGGAAAAATAGCAAGGAATCATCCACAAACAATAAATTTGATACACATGAGTTCTTTAACAAATCTTAACACCCGCAAATCCTTCTGTAACTATAAATTTATGCAACAAGGCAGACAAAGCATCAGCAATGAAAAGAAATAAAAAAGGGGACAATGGGTCACCTTGGCGAAGACCCCTTGTAGGGGTAACAGAATCCAACGGTTTCCCAATGAACTTGACTGAATATTTCACCGATGTAACACACGCAATAATCTGAGAAATCCATATAGGGGAGAAACCCCACTTCAGTAATGCCCTCTTCAAGAACACACGATCATACGCCTTCGAGACATCCAGCTTATAGGAAAATTAAGGAGCCGAATCTCCTTTATGGACAGGATATGACGAATGCACTCATAGGCTACAATGGAATTATCTAAAATTAAACATCCGGGAATAAAAACACTTTCGTTCTCCGAGATTAGATCAGTGAGAAACGATCGAAGACGCTTAAGCAAGCACTTAGAAACAATCTTGTACACCACATTGCACAAACTGCTCGGTCTAAAATCCTTTAGTTCCTTTGGATTCTTAACTTTAGGGATCAACACAATTGGATGGATCAATTTTATTTCACTCTTTGCAACGCACGGGCCCATTTTCTAGATGAGACGTACTTTGGAATACCAAACACAGGGCGCACGCACGGAGAGACACCATCACCTAGTACCTGGCAGAAGAGGAGAGGACCAGTGGGCCAGCCAACCTGCAGATCACGGAGGAGGTCAAACATGCATGCAATAGAGGAAGGAAGCAACACGTGCGACACCCTGCTTACCGAAATGGAAATGGTCGATCAATCGATCCATCAAGATCACAAGGAAACCCTGCTGCTGCTATTTCTACTGGAACGCTCGCTCTCTCCCCCCCCCCTTTAGTTCCTTCCCCTGTGCTACCCATCCAATACTCTCCGGATCTGATCGTATTCTCCACTCGTGTGCATGCAGCACCGCCGGCCCTCTCCCCCTCCTTCTCCCGCTTGTTGATACGTCCATTTTGCATCATGATTTCCTATTGATATTTATAATGTTTTAGATCTATATTTCACTTTATGATGCAATTCTAGTGTCTTTTCTTTCTTATATGCAAGATACACTTGAAGAGGGAGATTGCCGACAGCTGGAATTTTGAGCCTGAAAAAGCAACAGTAGAGATAGATATTCTCTGGAGCTCCAAATAACCTGAAAGTTTACGGAGAATTATTTTGGAACATATAAAAAAATACTTGAAGAAAAAAGTACCAGAGGGGAGCCTTAGTGGGCCCACAAGGTAGGGGGCGCGCCCAGGTGCCTTGTGGGGCCCACAGAGGTCCATCGATGCCCATCTTCTGCTATATGAAGCCATTTTCCCTAGAAAAAAATAAGAGAAGTCTTTCGAGATGAAGCGCCCCCGTCTCGAGGCGGAACTTAGGCAGGAGCACTTTTGCTCTCCGGCGGAGCAATTCTGCCGGGGATACTACCCTCCGGGAGGAAGAAATCGAAGCCATCGTCATCACCAACACTCCTCTCATCGTGGGAGGACCCATCTCCATCAATAGCTTCACCAGCACCATCTCATCTCCAAACCCTAGTTCATCTATGGTATTTAATCTTTGTCTCAAAACCTCAGATTGGTACCTGTGGGTTGCTAGTAGTGTTGATTACATCTTGTAGTTGATGCTAGTTGGTTTACTAGGTGGAAGATTATATGTTCAGATTGTTAATCATATATTATTCTCTTCTGATCATGAATATGAATATGATTTGTGAGTAGTTCCGTTTGTTCTTGAGAACATGGGAGAAGTCTTGTTATAAGTAATCATGTGAAGTTGGTTTTCGTTCAATGTTTTGATGATGTGTTATGTTGTTCTTTCTCTAGTGGTGTCGTGTGAACGTCGACTACGCAGCACATTACCATGCTTGGGCCTAGGGGAAGGCATTGTGAGATTACTAAGTAGATGATGAGTTGCGAGAATGACAGAAGCTTAAACCCTAGTTTATGCGTTATTTTGTAAGGGGCTGAGGGGCTGAGTTGGATCCATATGTTTCATGCTATGGTTAGATTTATCTTAATTCTCCTTTCGTAGTTGCAGATGCTTGCGCTGGGGGGGGGGGAGGGGGGGTAATCATAAGTGGGTTGTTTGTTCAAGTAAGAACAGAACCCTAGCACCGGTCCACCCACATAACAACTTATCAAAGCAGTGAACGTGAGTGAATGAATCATGATGAAGTTAACTAGACGAAATTCCCATGTGTACTTACGAATTATGATGAACGTTTTGCTCACTATAAGAAGTACTTTTGGCTTGTCCTTTGCAATAAAAGGATTGGGCCACCTTGCTGCACCTTGCTAATTTTGTTACTTGTCACTTCTTACGAATTATCTTGCTATCAAACTATCTGTCACAACTACTTTACAACACTTGCAGAGAATACCTTGCTGAAAACCGCTTATTGATTCCTTGTGCTCCTTATTTGTGTTGACACTCTTACTTATCGAAAGGACTACGATTGATCCCCTATACTTGTGGGTCATCACTTGCCACCTCTCAGATCCTCCTGCCCCGGCCCCTCCCTTGAAGCCATGCTCGACGGTAAGGAAGATCCCATGCGTGCACGCATCAAATCTGGGGATACATGCATGGTTGTATGCTAGGTTTCTTCATCTTTGTTTTTTTAGAAAGGAAGAAGGTAGAACATTCCTGCGAGACCTTGTTCGCTGGAACTTGAGTTTTCTTTTTTGTGTTTGCACTAGGATGCTCTTTTCTATTTTCTGTTCCGTTATCTCGTGATATCTAGGGCCCTAGCCAAATTGGCGTGACTACTAGAGCAACGAAAGCTTATCAGACCGTCATGTGTGTCCAGTTTCTGCACCTTCAATGTTTGAGTATGTGACTATGTGTTCATAATTCCGGTAATATTTTTCACGTTCTGCTCGCGCGTTTAGAGTCCAATTTATTTGTCGTTTTAGATTTTGCAGTACATGCATGTGTCCATATCAAAAAATAGTATTAGTTAGAAAACACCCTGAATGTATAAAGTGATACTTTTTACATGAATAATATTATAGTTTTCTATGTATCAATATACAAACTTATATTTTATGGTTGCAGGCATCCTTCTTAATCTTTTTTTATTTCATTGTCAATATATAGATATTAAACACCTAAGAAAGAACGCCTCCATATGATGTGTTCTTTGAATTGTTGTAGATTGAGTAAAGTATTCAATCTGAATATTGATGGTTTATATCGAGAACATATTATCCTCTTAGTCCACGCGTCTCATTTAACATTTTGGCGGTTATTGTTATTCTAGTCATGCAATGTCATTCACTTAGATGCTTTGTCACACTTATGCATTGTTGTGGTCACCTGGTAGGTGTGTACTCATAAATTTCCTAAAACAATCATTATTGAACAATCTTGTCTAGCGTGTCTTTTTTTAACCAGCAGCACGGTCCATGTTTATTCGACCATCTGGAAAGCACCCGGATCAAAATCATTACATTAAGGATCCATAACAATATGGGTGGTCATCTTCATTTTCAACATGTTTGTTAGTACCAGAACTATTCGCTTCATGAACCCAGAACTATTCGCTTCATGAACGCTCTTTACTTCGACTGTTTTTCTTCTCATCTTTTTAAGCTTCTCACTCAAACCGCCCTTCGCCTTTTCAATTAAAATTTTCAGCATTTGAGACATAGGTATGGTCTTGGTTAGCCTGATGCGGGTAGGAGGTTGCACCACAGATTTTGCTGATGAGACATTTTGCTTGTTTTTCCTTGCCATGGAAGCAGCAGGTTTAGCACCAGGAGCAGCACTTGCTTTACTTGATCCAGATGTCATCTCCTTCTTTATAACTAATTTGCCCATCTGGTCATACAACTCCCTATTGGTTTTATCCAGCAACACGGTCCATGCTTATTCGACCATCTGGAAAGCACCCGGATCACCAATTGATTTCTATATTATACGATAACCACTTTAAAAAAATATGATGAACATTTTTTATGTACACAATGAATTTTTTAAATATAATATGACCACTTTTAGAAATGTGACAAAAACTATTTAGAATTTTACATGAATTGTAAATTGCAACATTTACTAGTACTACCATGACATTGTGTTGATTCATGCATAGGATGTGCTTACTCAAACACACATAGCACAATAGCCTCAATTTGTCGATTCTTCTTACCTGATGTCATGCATGGCCTGTAGACCATCTTTATATATGTGTAGTCTCTTTGGTCCTCCTCAATCTAGCACTTGTCCTTAGATTTTCGTCACCATGAATGACAACCAATACATGAATACTTATGTCCTGATACATTCTAGATTCTACTACCTTTTATCTTTTCTAATTCTTCCAAACACCGTTCATATTGATACTTCTAATATATAATTTAGACAAAGACTTTTTGTCAAAATAGCTCATACGTGCAGCAGATCTGTGGATATATGCATCGTTGTATGCCAAGTTTCGCCATCTTTATTTTTTTGAGAAAGTAAGAAGGCAGAGCATTCCTGCGAGACTTTGTTCGCTGGAGTTTAAGTTTTCTTTTCATGTTGCACCGGGATGCTCTTTTTTCTGCTTTCTGTTCCGTTATCTCACGATAGGGAACCCGGTCAAAACATGCCCAAGGCCTGGGTGACATTGTCAGGTACATGAGTCGTCCTTCTATGAGAGCATTGCAAAGACAGTGCAGCAGCAGGCCATAGACGAGAAGGCCAAAGAACAGCAGAAGAAAAGGCATGAAGAAAGCCGTGCGTAGAGCAAGCAGATAGATATCTTGGGCCCTAACCAAATCGGTGAGACCACCACTGGAGATACGAAAGCTTATCAGATTAATTGGCATGTGTCCAGTTTCTGCATCTTCAGTGTTTGAGTATGTGACCAAGTGTTCACAATACCGGTGATATTTGTCATGTTTTGCAGTAGCGCGCCATGCTAATTCGACCATCTGGAAAGCACTTGGAGCACCAACTGATTTTTATATGTGAACACTTTTAAAAAGCATGATGGAAGTTTTTTATATACACAATGAACTTTTAAAAAATATGACCACTTTTAGAAATGAACGAAAACTATTTAGGATTTTTTACTAGAATCGCCAATGTGTATCTTCACATTTGTTCACGCAGATTAGTCAACTCTTTCCACAACAAATGAAATGTTCATGATATATTAAAAAATGTGAATTAATTTAGACAAAAAACATGACATTTAAAAAAATTTCTTACAGTTAAACAATAAATGGTCACAATTTTAAAAAGTGTTTATTACATTTTTGAAAAAATGTTCCTCAAATGTTGAGAACATATAAAAAAAATTCACAGATTGTGAAAGCATCATGATATTTTAAAATACGTTATTCCATTTAACAATAAGTATTCACAATTTAAAACTTATTCACGACAATTTAAAAAGTGTTCATGAAATGTAAAAAACATTTCGCACAGTTTTAAAAAATGTTCAGGAAGGATTAAACAACAGGATGCGGGCGGAGGAACTGAAGGGGGGTGTTCTAGCAAGCCTGGTTCCTTCTGATAGGTCTCCAATGGATCGGGTTGAGTGGCCGGCTGTTACCAATGGCTGCTAACCCATGTCAGCATGGGTTCCTTCCTCAAGTCTTTCTGAAACCTGAGGAAACCCAATCAGAAAACCCAAATTCGTTGCTCGACCATGAGCCATTCTGAAAGATTATTCTGAGCTTAAATGTAGACATGCAAATACATTTCTTAATAAACACATCACAGTGATGCATATGGTGTTTGTCACCATTTGAAGCCCTGTAACATCCCAAAATTCTAAATTTTGGAATGTTATATTAACTAAATAAATATGATTGATTGTTTTATTTTTTTGTTTGATTGATTGATTGAAAGTGAGTGAAATTTGAAACTTTTTTGAAAGTTTAATGAGAGGGAATGAGATGACATTCCCAAAACTTTCACTTTGCATTTTGAACTCAGTGAATTCAAATTCATTTCAATACAAAACCCTGGAGTGAATATGACATGACTTCTTCCATTTAAATGAAAAGGGTTTTGAAAGAATTTGAATTCCATTTGAAAATATTTCAAATTCAGAAAACTTTATGCAACTCAATGATTTTCATGAGACAAGATAAAATGGCTTCTTCAAATTATATAAAATAGGAGTTGGAAGTTTAAAAGAATCAAATTGAAAGCCCCTTTGAAGGTATTTTGGAACCCACTTTCAATTTGGAGTTATTTGAATTTTCAAATTTCAAAACCTCTGGAAAGATTCAAAAAAAGAGAAGTGATATGACACTTCAAATATCCAGGGGCATTTGAAATATATATGGCCATTTAAAAACAGGAAAGAATTCCAAATGGTTTGAAATTTAAATTCAAATTCATTTGAGGATTTTATTCAAAATTATTTTTCTCCAAAAATAAATTATATGGAAAATAGGGTAACATGATTCCCTTCAACAGAAAAATGGAGAAAAATAAATTGGAAATAATTTTGATATTTTAAAATAATTTTTATTGCATTTTAAATGCAACAGTAGCACTGGTTGCATTATTTAAAATTTTATATTTTTTATTTGAGCGTTAAAAACAGTTCATGTTTTAGGATTTATTTTTCTGAAACTTTTGATATATCATATGCCTATATAGTATTTTTATTTTTATTTTGTTCTTTTCTTTTTCTTTCTGCCTGTAAAAAACAAATCTAGCCGGCCAGGCCAGCGCTAACCGCTCGGCCCAGCCAGCCTTTAGGCCCACGGCCGGCCCCGCCCGAAAACTGTTCGAGCCGGTCGCCCGCTCCCTCTTCCTCCTCCTCTGTGCCACTGACCATGGGGCCCGTCTTGTCATCCCCGCCCTCTGTCTCCTTCGTGTTCATCACGGAAACAGTGCCCCTGATCCAAATCCCCTCGATTCGATCAGATTCTTGCCCCTCGCGCACGCCCTCCTCCCTATAAATAATTCCCTCCCTCCCCTCTGCCGATTTTGGCAAAAACCGCCAGCTCCCGTGCCCTAGAGCGCCCGATCGGATTTCGCCGGAGTTGCGTCCTGCCCGAGCTCCTCTGCCGTCAAGTACGTCGCCACCGATGGTTTCCCGAGCCCTCCTCTTCCATGTTCGCTCCGCCTCAATGCTCTGCATCTCCCTGACCTTTTTCTCTCGCAGACTCGCACGGGAACGAGTTCCCCTAACTCTCCCGAATCTCGCCGGCGCTGCCCGAGCTCCAGCCGCCCTCTGCCGTCACCCCGCTCGCCACCGACGCCGATGAGGTCGTCCTAGAGACCGCAGAAGATCTCCGCGTCTCGTACGCTACTCTCCGGAGTCCGGCGACCACTGGGACGAGTGCCACGACCACCACCCAAAGCCGCGCTGCCGTCTTCTTCATGTCCGGCTACCGTTGCCTTTCTCTGGTGAGCACGCCCGCCTCCGTCCGATCTACTTTCTATGGCCCAGATTAGTTCCGTCGTTTTTTTTATTTACCGAAACGTTTTTCATTACGCGTCGGCCATCCTCTAGTTAAGCTATGCAGCGAACATATCTACAGCCGTCCGACGTCTATCCAGTGGACTAGATTAGATCAAGGTTTTTTTTATTTTGTTCAAATCGTTTCCCTTAAGTACCGGGTGTCTGTTCGTTTAGATCTGACACGCACGCCGCAAGCCAGTAAGAATCCGCCACGTTTCAGCTAGCCGATCTGTAGGCTTTTTGTTTTTTTTTTAAATCTGTTTTATTTTCAGAATTAGTTCTGAACTTAGATCTTTAATATCTTTTAGGATTTTTAATGTTTTTGAGTGATTCCAATTGACCTGTGTCACAAATTTTATGTAGTTTCTGTTTGTGCCATTAGTTTTCATAGTTGAACTTTTTGAATTTGAATTTGCATGAAATTTGTTCAAATCACTATTTTGGCCATATCTGGAGTTTTAAAATATATTTTTGATTGATTATTTTTTCCAGTGTTTTATTATTGATTTATTTATCCATTAGCATTTAGTGATTCATTTTTTAGATTATTTTAAATTAGGTTTTTAGCTAAAACAGTACTGGTTTGCTTTTATAGTTGTTTTAGTCATCAAATTAATGTTTTTAATTATTCTTAGTTAGTTCTTTTTGTAGATTGTTACATGTTATTATATGCTTCTTTTAGACTACAGTATATGAATTTTATAATTTATTATTATTATTTAGCTACTGTTTTGTATTTAGTTTGCTTAGATCATAATTATAGTTCATAGAAAATAGTTTTATTAGTTTCAAAAGTAATTCTTTTTGCCCCTTTATTATAATAGGTTATTGTTTCTGTTAAGTAGCACTAAATTAGTTTTTGTAATTATTTAGTATTGTTTTAGTGTTTTCTTGGTTGTTATAATTGTTTTAGTGTTAACTAGATAGTTATAATAGCTTTTAAATTAGTTCTTTTTTTTACTAGTTAATAATTTAGTAAAATACTTTCTGTTGTTTTATTAAAGTTGCATTTTCTTTACTGTAGAAAAGTTATTTAGTGTAATTTAGTGCTGTTATGAGAGTTATTAGTTGATATTGTGTGAGTTGGTTTCTCCCTTGTTTTCCTTGAAGTTCCTTTGGATTTTATTTGGGTTTTATTATTTGATTTCTCTGTTGTTTTAATTGTTTATTGATAATTATGATTGCTAGAAATTGCTTGCTAGAATGATTGTTTATGTGAATGCAATGTTTGACTATATAGATTTTCTTCGGAGAGTGACGAATAGTACTATCAGGATTTCTCTGAGAGCGATATAATCTTCATCAACTATACCAGGCAAGTTCACTTTGACCATTTTATTCATACCTATGCTTTTATTGCATTTAGTGTCACCATTCAACAATCCTTCCAGTAGTGTTATTGACTTCTTGTAGTTGAGTAGAATGCATGAGGTAGGAACCCATATCCCTGTTGTCAAGCCTCGGGATGTTATATAGTTTTAATGCTCCGCTATAGTAGACGGGGTTTGGTACGAGTGCCCGGGAGTGGTGTGAGAAGGAGGACTCTACGTCAATGACGACAACTTCATGATGGCATCTTCACGG
Source organism: Elymus sibiricus (assembly GCA_039707655.1). NCBI lineage: Eukaryota > Viridiplantae > Streptophyta > Magnoliopsida > Poales > Poaceae > Elymus > Elymus sibiricus. The sequence continues at coordinate 23,819,138 of CM077664.1, forward strand.
CCTGCATCTTCAAGACGTCAAGCCTTCAAGATTTCAAGACTCGAGACAAGACTTCAATACACACTACTGGGTGGACTGGTTGTGAGGCACCCTGGAGTACCCAGTGGATGCCTAGTGAGCTGGAGTAGGCCAGTACTCATGAGGAAAGTTCCACCCAGACTCAAAGAGACGGAAGAATACTTCATGCCCGGAAGCTTACCTGTGCAACCGCAAGTCATTATGGGCTCTGGCTTGGTTGACCTTAGTTGTGACTCTGGCTGGGACGGTGCTAGCAGATGTAGAACTACGGTAGGATTGGATGAGCACCGGATAGTGGTCAGAGGAACTCTTCGAAAGACCATGTTTCGGTCGTCTTGTTCTCAAACACCTTGAAGTGCGAAAACGTAAAGAGAGGGATCGAATCTTGTGGGTAAAGTGCACAACACTCTGCAGAGTTAAAACCTAATCGATTAGCCGTGTCCCCGGTTATGGACAATTTGAGCCTCTAGACTTGGATCTATCTCGGAACTCTCAACATTGGATTGATAACTAATTGTGGGCCACTTATTATGATTTGGGCTATGAGACATCGGTTGGCGGAACCATGTCGTAGTAGATAACTCTATAGTGAAGACTCCTGATATTCCGTTGATGTAGGGAAAATAAAACCAGCTTTTACGCAAAAACTCAGACACAGAGCCACAATGCCATATTTGCATATAAAATAGTTTTATCATCTGCTTTTCTTATGGTGATCTTGCGGTACATTCAATGTACTGACCTACACGGCTGCAACGTATCATGTTGCAGGATTTCTACGACTAGTAAGAGTTACGATATAGGGTTACGGTCTACACTCAACTTGCCGATGGCATTGATGGGACTCCACACTCGTTTGACTGTTTCCGCTGTGACTTATGAGGTATATATCAGTTTTACGTTATTTATACATGTGATTGCACTTTGATATATACATTGATGTACTGTGTGTGCCAGCATACTGATCCAGGGATGGCACAGATACACAGAGGCTTGACCGTCTGAGGTCGGGTCGCTACAAGCCCAAACTTGATTATTCTGAAAAGATTTCTCGACATGATCCTTATCAAAATCATTAAATAAGGGTCAATAACAATATAAGTTGATGGGTGGCCATCTTCATTTTCAACATCTTTGTTACTAAGAACCATTCGATTCGCTCTTACTTCTATTATTTTACTTCTCATCTTTTTCAGCTTCTCAGTCAAACCGCTCTTCGCCTTTCAATCAAAATTTTCAGCATTTGGGCCTCTGGAATGGTCTTTGTTAGGCTGATGCGGGTAGGAGGTTGCACCGTAGATGTTGCTGATCAGACATTTTGCTTGTTTTCTCATGCCCTGGATGCAACAGGTTTGGCACTAGGAGTTGCACTTGACTTACTTGATCCAGATGTCATCTCCTGCTTTATAACTAATTTCCATATCTGGTAATACAACACCCTATTGGTTTTATCCAGCAACATGGTCCATGCTTATTCGACCATCTGGAAAGCACCCGGATCACCAACTGATTTTTACATTATACGATAAACACTTTTTAAAAATATGAAGAATATTTTTATATACACACTGAATTTTTTTAAATATAATATGACAACATTTATAAATGTGACAAAAACTATTTAGATTTTTTACTAAAAATGTCCAATGTGTATCTGCACATTTGTTCACGCAGTTTAAATAAATGTTTCCACAGCTAATGAAAATGTTCATGATATATTAAAAATGTGAATTCAATTAGGAAAAGAACTCTTGAGATTAAAAAATTTCTTACCATTCAATAGTAAATGCTCACAATTTTATAAAGTGTTCCTTACATGTTTTTAAAAAAGGTTCATCAAATGTCGAAAACGTACAAAAAATGTTCATCAATTTATAAAAGCTTCACGACATTTTCAAAGACATTCTTACCATTTAAAAATAATGTTTTTCACAATTTCAAAATTATTCTTGACAATTTTAGAAAGTGTTCATGAAATTTAAAAAACATTTCACAATGTTTTGATAAAAATTATTCATGAAGGATTGGATAGCACAATGCGGGAGGGGGGGGGGGTGAAGGGGAGCATTCTAGCAAGTGTTGAATTGTCGGCCGTTACCGATGGTTGCTGACCCATGTCAGCACGTGTTTCTTCCTCACGTCTTTCTTAAACCAGATGAAACCCAATCAGAAAACCCAAATACATTGCTCGACCTTGAGCCATTCAGAAAGCTAATTCTGAGTTTAAATGGAGACATGGAAATACATTTCTTTATAAACACATAACAGTGATGCATACCGTGTTTGTCACCATTTGAAGCCCAAACATAGTTATTCTGGAAAGATTTTCGGACATGATCCTTATCAAATCATTAAATTAAGGATCAATAACAATACAAGTTGATGGGTGATCATCTTCATTTTCAACATCTTTCTTACTACCAAAATCATTCATTTCATGAATGCTCTTTACTTCGACTGTTTTACTTCTCATCTTCTTCAGCTTCTCAGCAAACCGATCTTCGCCTTTTCAATCAAAGTTTTCAGCATTTGTGCCTTAGGAATGGTCTTGGTTAGACTGATGCGAGTAGGAGGTTACACCGCAAATGTTGCTGATCGGACATTTTGCTTGTTTTTCCTTGCCCTGGAAGTAGCAAGTTTGGCACCAAAAGTTGCACTTGGCTTACTTGATCTAGATGTCATCTCCTGCTTTATAACTAATTTCATCATCTCGTCATACAACACCCTATTGGCTTCATCCAACAACACGGTTCATCCTTATTCAACCATCTAGAGAGCAGCCGAAGCACCAATTGATTTTATATAACATGATGGACACTTTTAAAAAACATGATGAACATTTTTATATGCACAATTAACATTTTTAAAATAATATGTCCACTTTTAGAAATGTAACAAAAACTAGTTAGAACTGTTTACTAAAAATGTCCAATATGTACACATTTGTTCACACAGTTTAAATAAGTGTTTCCACAGCTAATGAAAACATTCATGATATATTAAAAACTGTGAATTCAATTAGAAAAAAAACTGTTGAGATTAAAAAAATGTTCTTACCTTTCAATAATAACTGGTAACAATTTTAAAAAGTGTTCCTTACATTTTTTTAAAAAGTCAAATGTTGAAAACATATAAAAAATGTTCATAGATTTATAAAAGCATCATGACATTTTTAAAGACGTTCTTAACATTTACGAATACTTTTTTCACAATTTAAAAATTATCATGAAAATTTTAAAAAGTGTTCATGAAATGTAAAAAACATTTCACACTGTTTTCAAAAAAATTGTTCATGTAGGATTGGATAGCACGATGCGGTGGGGGGGGGGGGGGGGCTGAAAGGGAGCGGTACAACAAGATAGGTTCCTTCTGATAGATCTCCGATCGATGGATTGTGTTGAGTAGCCAGCCGTTACCAATGGTTGTTGACCCATGTCAGCACGTGTTTCTTTCTCACATCTTTCTTAAACCAGATGAAACCCAATCGAAAAACTCAAATTACATAGATGGGGATCTAGATGCTCGATAGTGGGGATGAACTATTTAGGTATTGTAAATTAGCTAGCTACTGCATTATATATTTACATTGTTATGATAGTGATAATTATTTGACTAGAGCTGCAATCCATGCTCGCAGAGGAAACTATTTCACTGTTGGTGATCGGCTCAACATGAAAATGGACATCAAGGAAGCATTTTGACAATCTCTGCTGACAATGACAGATTGGGTGTAACATCCCCAGATTCTAACCTTGCCATTAAGCTAATTAAATAGCATTTAGAAATTATCAAAAACAAATTCTAATTCAAATTCAAAATTCAAAATTAAAGTCAAAAATAATAATAAAAGTTTGTCAAATAATGAAATAAAAATGTTTGACTTATTCTAAATATTTCTCTGAGAAAATGTCATGTTGAAAGCAACATCTGAAAATTGCCAAATTGCCCTGGAGAATTAAAACAGAGCCAGCAGCAAACTTTTATGCCATTTGGAATTAAAACAAAAACTAAGATTATTCAGATGGCCGCCAAACTTTTTGTGCATCATAGGCATATTGCATACTATTTATCTACTAAGTTTGAAAATTAACTAAATTCATATAGTGCATTAATTAAGTACAAAACAGAGTTAGAAGAAATAGCAGAAATTAAAAACAAAAAGAAATGAAAGGACCTACTGTGCACTTACCTGGCCCGAAGCTACAGTGGCCCAGCCCACCAGCAGTGCCTCCTACCTGCTCCCTCTCTGCTGTCGAGCGCGCCATGGCCGAGCCCCCTTCGCCTGCCGCTGCCTCGACGCGTGCCTCCCCAGCGTCGACGATGGGGATAAGGAAGCCCCAACTGCTCCCCTGGAACCCCTGGCCACTCCTCTCCCTCTCTCGAGCTCTCTCCCTCTCGGTTCTATCACCATCGAACGGAGCCGTCGCCTTCCGCTCGTCGTCCGCGTGATCTCCGGCGACCCCGCGCCCGAAGACGGTGTCTGGAAGCCGCGCAGGCCACCGCTTCGTCACCTACGCGGAGCACCAGGAGCCGGGGAGATCTCCTGCGTCGCCGTCGCCTCGTTCCCCTCTCCGGCCGCCGCATCGACCTCGCCGTCGATTTGCTCGGCTGCGACCTCCTCCGGCCTCCCCGAGCCTCCCTCGAGAACCCCTGTGAGCTCCCGATCCCCCTCGACTCCCCCTCGCCCTCTCTCGTACGCCGTAACGCAGTTGCCCGCACACACCCGAGCTCGCCGCCGCCGTGCTTGGGACCGCCGTCGTTGCAGAGGTCCGACGCCGCGCCTGGGCATGCCATCGCGCTCACGGAGCTCGTAGGAAGTAGCTGCGCTGCCTGCTGTGCTTCCCCACGCACTCTAGCCACCTCGCCGACCAAGCCCGTGGCTGCGCCGCCGCCCCACTCGCTGCTGTCGCCGCCTCCGGCCGCCCCGACACCACCCACTCCCACCATCCGGTTCGCCTCTTCGCGCTGAACCCGTAGACCCCACCCGCGCATCCAACGGATGCCGGAAACGGCCGGCCGGAGCGCCTCTGCCGCGCTCGTCGCCCGCTGTACTGCCGCTGCTCTGCTAGTTACTGTAGCGCTGGCTAGCTTTAGCTAAACCACTCTGACCACCTCCCTAGACAGCAGCAAAACAGCAGCCAAACCAAGTCTAAAATTAGTGAAGATGATATGTGTGGAAAGTATGCTTTACCAGCTTCATTTTACCCCATTGGACCAAATTCAAATAAGGCATGGATTAAATCCTATGAAAATGACAAAAGGCTATGTTCTGTTAACTGAAAAAACAGAAAAACAGAAATACTGCAGTAGCACTTTTCAAACAAAGATTTGAACAAGCAAATGGATGCTAACATAGATGCACTTGATACTGTCATGTAGATCACAGAAAATCGATCAAGAATGATATAAGGCACAAAGCCATAGGATGACTAGAACACTAGTTATAGCCTTTGGAAAACAGCTAAGCGATGAATAAAACTGAGGACTTAGCCAAATTTCAGTAAATTCCAGAAATTGTTTAAAACTTTAAGAAAAATCCATAGAAAAATAACCGTAGCTCGGATGAAAAAACTTTCTACATGAAAGTTGCTCAAAAAAATCCCACGAATCTAATCGTGCTATCTGTTTTCATGACGGGACCCTCTACGTAGGAGAACCCGTAACTTTTTGCCTGTTTCCGGTAGATGAATAGTGCATGCATACCTGCTAATAATTCCAACTTAAATCCTAAAATAACTAAAATGGTTTAGAGATACATTTAGACAATCCTGCACTGCATTTTAGCATGTCATGCTCTGTGTTGCATTTGTCTGCCTTTATTTATTGTTTCTTCCCCCCTCTTCTTCTCCGATAGCCCCCGAGACCGACGCAGCTCAGGAGCCAGACGACACCATTGACGATCCCTCCTTTGCCGTAGAGCTTCCAGGCAAGCAATCCCCCCCCCCCCTTGAGCATGCCTATATCACCTATTCTTTCTCCCCCCTGCTTGCATTAGAATTGCTACAGTTATTGTTCCGAATACCTATTCTGATGCATAGCCTGTTTATTGTAACTACTGTTGATACCATACCTGCTACCCTAAAATGCTTAGTGTAGCTTGGTTAATAATCCATCTGTGGCCCCTCTTCCTTGCTATAGTTGCCCCGCTTTAGCGACAGTGCCCCGTTCGATGTGATCGACGGGCTGTGACCAGCACTACACCTCACACCCCCTAAGTTGCTCGACTCTGCAGAGCTACCATCGAGTGCCGAGGGTGATACCTCTTATCTCACTCCTGATGTTGCCTCTGTAGTACAACTAGTCGGTTGTTGGTTACCGAGGGTGATTCCTCTTCCCCACCTCCGATGAAGCTTTGTCGGTAACCCCACAAGTGTGAATACCGTCGAGGGTGATTCCTCCGGGTTCACCTTGTCGGTTACATCTAGTGGGAATCCAACGAGGGTGATTCCTCGGATTCCTTCTTGATGTTTTGGACACACGGTTACTATGACTTTACTACTATTACTTGATAAGTCGGGTCGGCCCCGAGGGGTACCCGCGAGAGATGTGGATTCGGGTTGACCATGAGGGTACCCGAGAGGTGAATACGTGGCACGGCCGGGCATTCTTAGCCCTTGCCGTAAGTCCACGAGACGGGGCGACAGGGTCACAGGATCGTGAGTCTCTGCTCGTTTCCGCGTGCTCCTAATGCACTAAGGGTTAGGATATGTAATCTGAGTAGGCCTCTGACCTTTTCGCGCTAACGAGCACGTGGGAATAATATGGGTACTCGGCGTCGTGGTATCAGTCGAAGTTCTTCAGATGTCAGCGATTGAGCGGCGCGCGCCGGGTTGGACTGGTAACGCCCGCGCTTGTATTAAGGGGGCTAGGTCTGCTCCCGGCCGCCCACGCAACGCGCAGGAGTGCAAAGGGCGACGGGCCCAGGACCCCTTCGCACTTAGGATGTAGACCGGCGTGCTGACCTCTCTGTTGAGCCTAGGTAGGGCTACGACGTGTCCATAGTCCGAGGCCGGGCATCGACTGAGCAAGTGTGTCCGGCCAGAGTCATCGAGCGTGTTGGGTAAGTTGGTGCACCCCTGCAGGGAAGTATATCTATTCGAATAGCCGTGTCCACGGTAACAGGACGCTCGGAGAATATCCCGATCTTCTACAACTAGAAATGGGTTGAATATATTGGCTCCGGGATCGCTTTCTCGCAGGGAGTCGAGGAAGGATCTCTGGGCGATGCTGATACTTGTTGCTACTACTATACTTATGAACTAATCTGCACTCTTCTAATGCTGCAAGACCGCTGAAGATGCTAGTCTTCGATAGGCTAGGCGTTTCTCTCTATTCTGGCATTTCTGCAGCCAAGTCCACATATACAACCTTCCTTTGATAATGTTGCATATTTTAGAATAGATCTGATGTCAGTCTTGCTGAGTACTTTGGATGAGTACTCACGGTTGCTTTGCTTCCTTTTTCCCCATACCCGATTGATGCGACCAGACGATGGAGCCCAGGAGCCAGCTGCCCCAGCAGTCGACGACGACTACTACCACTACTACCCCTCCGGATACTACTACTACGAGGAGCCCTCTGACGACCAGGAGTAGTTAGGAGGCACCCAGGCAGGAGGCCTGCGCCTTTCGATCTGTGTTTTATTTTGCCCCGCCTTCTTAAAGGCCTATCTGTTTAACTTTGTGTCTGTACTCAGATACCTGATGCTTCCGCTGATGCTTGTATGACATCGACCTTATGTATTCGAGCCCTCGAGGCCCCTAGCTTGTAATATAAAGCTTGTATGACTTTTATTTGTGTTTAGAGTTGTGTTGTGATATCTTCTAGTGAGTCCTTAGGCTTGATCATGTACACTTGCGTGTATGATTAGTACACAATTAAGTCGGGGGCGTCACATTGGGCACTAACCAATCCACGACACTCCAAGAGCAGCTACCTCTTCTTTAGGAGCTATATCCATCGCACGACGACAACATGACATGGGACACAGGTGGCTCCTGCACGGACCAATGAAATCCACTAATGATGATCACTAGTGAGAGCAACCAGGAGGAACACTTGTGGATCAACGCAATGATCTGGAGTACGGCGCGGAGCATGAGGAGGCGATTTTTTTGATCAACACAATGTTTTTGGTCCATGCAAAGGGCATGCGTTTTGGGTATGGGTCGAGTCCATGTAAGCTCTCCCCTATCAATTCTGCACCTTGGCACACTTAGGCCATGTTTTGTTAGTCTCCTCTCCATGGGGATTAGGGGATGGGAGAGGTTTTTTTTTCGAAAAGAAGGTTAAACCCCCGGCCTCTGCATCATCGTGATGCACACAACCATTCTTATTAAATATTAAGCGGATTACAGAGTAAGGGCAACCACGGTTGAACCATTACAAGATATGAAATAAACACCTACGACCAAGTTGACTTTTTTTCCGCAGCAATACCTTCAAGGAGGAATAAGCGCCCTTGCGCCGCCGTCGTCACGTCCGTCCGAAAGTGGACAAAACAAGAATTTTTCATCTTAATTGGCGAAACCGGCCACCGAAGGCTAGTACGTTAGCAAAGAGACAATGCCTTCAACAAGGTAATGGTGCAAGTTGCTCGCTGCTGAACACAACCAATCAAGGCCAGAACTGAAGTTTTCAACCGGAGCATAGACGACCATAGACGACCATAGACATAAGATGCGGTGTTCCAATCATCATGTTCCCACCATAGACGACCATCCCGGCAATGAGGGGCTCGTCCATGACGTGGCGCAGAGCTGACCGCAGCCACTCCATACTTGTGCAAACCATCCGCCATTACCCTGGGTTCGCTGCCCCGGCATCCTCCGCGTGAGATGCCGCCAGGGCATCGCGTGCCACCCAACCTACCACTCGCCGCCGTCCAAGGTTGGCACCCTGCCGTCCACCACATGCTGCTCGCTCACATAGTTGCGGTGGCGAAGGACGTCGATCCCGCCCTCCAGAGCATCCCCGGTGGTGACTAGTTGGAGTGCGGGCTGGTCATGAAAGTGCTTGATCCCTGCATCTTATGCCATGATTCTTGACCTTGTCCTGAGTGATGCCTCTCCTATGGACCTTGTTTCCCATGGGAGTCGAGTAGCCCACCATCAACCCCATCGTCAAGACTTCTCCTTTCTCGACTCTTGTTGCCATGGACGCGAGACTGCTCACTAGTTAATTAGCACCGGTGCCATGGCTGGTTGGGTGGGATCGACATCCGCATGTGGCCGATGAGAAGTGGCAAAAACCGCTCTGAGCAGACGCACCTACTCCTGCCTACTCAGCTTGAGAGGCACCTTCATGGCGTCCGCGAAGAACTCCAGCCCCTCATAGCAGTTCGGGGAGAGATCCGCGGGATTCTCCTGTATACCAGCACTGTCTGATATCTCCTGCCGATTTGTCGAGGTAAAGGAAGGGCAGGCTCTCCGGCCACTGGCGCCACCACCATGGAGGTCACGGGGCTGGCAGAGTGTGACGACTCGCCCATCCATGAAAAGTGGATTGTGAGGGGGTAAGGAGGATTTTGACTTACATGAGATTTAATCCCCTCAATCCCTCTTAATCCAAACCAAACCGGACAAGCTCAAAATGTGTAGCAAACTATCATCCTAGCACAAAGTTCACCATGGAATAGATATAAAATCATGCATATTATATAATAACACAACAAAGATCACCTGTCAAGTAGTGAGGCAAAATCTAGAGCTACAACAAAAAAGAGGTGGGATTTCACAAACAAAGGTCCAACCAAGATGTGTCATCCGATGTTAATCAAGCACTGGATATAGTCCTCCGTACATAAACATACCCAAGGCACCTCGCTCGTCAGCAACGTGCCTACGGATCCTCCCAAATCCCCCCTCGCCCCAGTCCTTTCCCCACGAGTTCTTGAAGCACCAATACTTAACGCCATCAGGATCCGTAACATAACCGACAATCAGGACAGCATGCCATGTAGTTGCACTACCATCAGGTAGAGCATCGCACTCCATGATGCCTCCTTTCACTAGTAGAAAACAGGGCATAGGTTTTTGCCAGATCAGAGCAACAGTCCCGGTCGACTTACGGACCGGGACTAATGCGTGCATCAGTCCCGGTTCGAGCGGCCAGGACGCCGGCCGGGCCTCGGCAGGCACCAGTCCCGGTTCGGCTGGGACCTTTAGTCCCGGTTCCAGCCACCAACCGGGACTAAAGGGCCTCGCTCCTGGCGCAACCCCTTTAGTCCCGGTTGGTGTCTGGAACCGGGACTAAAGGGTAGGCCATTAGTCCCGGTTTTAGACACAAACCGGGACTAAAGTTTTGCCTATATATATCGACGCCTCCCCCCCATCTCCTCTGTTTTTTGGCCGTGGAAGGGTGGAGGTGTGGGCTACTCTGTTTTTTGCCTATATATGCACATGAGGTGTTCGATGAAATGCCGGAGCCACACTTAAGCTTTCTCCTCTGTTCTTCCTCCAAGCTCGACCTCCAAGCTCCATTTTCCCCAAGATTTGTCTAGGTTTGGCGGTGCACCAACTATCCAAGTGTTCTAAAAAGGTTAGCAACTTCATCCTTTCATCTCTCACTGCTAGTTTAGCTCATTTCAAATGCTCTAGAAGTAGTGTGGTTTGTGGGTTTTAGTGGAGGAGTGTATGTGTGAGTTTATTTGATTTAGATGCACAATTTGAGCTCAAATTAACTTCTTAGTTTGCACATGTGTAGGGTGCCGTTCCGTCCCCGTCCCCGTCCTCACCGCCGTCGATCGCCCGCGCCGATCTTGTCGTCGGCACTACCGTGGTGAGCTCAAATTAACTTCTTAGTTTGCACATGTGTAGAGAGCTGTATGTTGTTCTATAAGAACTATGTATGAACTTTATGTATTTATTTTTTCAGTAATAACATTTGATCACTACTATACTTTGGTTTTAATGTGATGATGAACTTATATTAATTTGTTCATTTCTCTATTCATGATGTTCTGTAATGGTTTTTGATATACTTAATTATATAATGCACGCAGATGAACCGGCAATGGATGTACGGTGACCGACGCACCTCCGAATACATTACGGGCCTGCATAATTTTCTCGATGTGGCTGAGGCAAACAAGCAGAATGGTTTTATGTATTGTCCATGTACTGTCTGTGAGAATACGAAGGATTACTCTGACTCGAAAACCCTTCACTTCCACCTGCTTAAGAACGGTTTCATGCCACACTATAATGTTTGGACCAAGCACGGAGAAAGAGGGGTTATGATGGAAGACAACGAAGAAGAAGAGGATGATGACAACTATCCTATGTTCCCTGAATACGGTGATACTGCAACGGGGGAAGCTGAAGATCAAGAGGCACCAGATGTGCCCGATGATGATCTTCGCCGGGTCATTGTTGATGCACAGAGAGGATGCGAAAGTGAAAGGGAGAAGTTGAAGTTCGATCGCATGTTAGAGGATCACAAAAAAGGGTTGTACCCAAATTGCGAAGATGGCAACACAAAGCTCGGTACCACACTGGAATTGCTGCAATGGAAGGCAGAGAATGGTGTATCTAACAAGGGATTTGGGAAGCTACTGAAAATAATGAAGAAGAAGCTTCCAAAGGATAACGAATTGCCTAACAGTACGTACGAAGCAAAGAAGGTTCTCTGCCCTCTAGGATTAGAGGTGCAGAAGATACATGCATGCCCTAATGACTGCATCCTCTACCGCGGTGAGGAGTACGAGAATTTGAATGCATGCCCGGTATGCGGTGCATTGCGGTATAAGATCAGACGAGATGACCCTAGTGATGTTGAGGGCGAGCGCCCCAGGAAGAGGGTTCCTGCCAAGGTGATGTGGTATGCTCCTATAATACCACGGTTGAAACGTCTGTTCAAAAACAAAGAGCATGCCAAGTTGTTGCGATGGCACAAAGAAGACCGTAAGAAAGACGGGAAGTTGAGAGTACCCGTTGATGGGTCGCAGTGGAGAAAAATCAAGAGAAAGTGGCCAGACTTTGCAGGTGACGCAAGGAACTTATGGTTTGGTTTAAGTGCAGATGGCATTAATCCTTTTGGGGAGCAGAGCAGCAATCATAACACCTGGCCTGTGACTCTATGTATCTATAACCTTCCTCCTTGGTTGTGCATGAAGTGGAAGTTCATTATGATGCCAGTGCTCATTCAAGGCCCTAAGCAACCCGGCAATGACATTGATGTGTACCTGAGGCCATTAGTTGAAGAACTTTTACAGCTGTGGGACATAAAAGGTGTACGTGTGTGGGATGAGCACAAACAGCAGGAATTTGACCTACGAGCGTTGCTGTTTGTAACCATCAATGATTGGCCTGCTCTTAGTAACCTTTCAGGACAGACAAACAAGGGATACCACGGATGCACGCACTGTTTAGATGAGACCGAAAGTATATATTTGGATAAATGTAAGAAGAATGTGTACCTGGGACATCGTCAATTTCTTCCGACCAAGCATGCCTTAAGAAAGAAATGCAAGCATTTCAAAGGTGAGGCAGATCACCGGAAGAAGCATGTCCTCCGTACTGGTGATGATATACTTGATATGGTCAAGGATTTACAAGTAATCTTTGGAAAGGGTCCTGGCGGACAAGTTTTGTGTTGACTTTATTCCTGACCTTAAGCCGATTGGTGTTCCTGAATCGCGGCATGAGGGGAGACTGGATGGAAAAGGCACGCTAGGACCGAACTCAATAATATGTAGGGACGGGCATTCTTGGGCGCAAGCACACTACACAGTTCTACAGAATTCTACCTTGGTGGCCCCGTATATCAATGAACACAAGAATATTCTACGCTCCAAACACCCGGAGCAGTCTGACGACTGGATTACACGTGAACACATGGGGACTTTCGGCGGTTGGTTGCAAACACATCTCATGGGTAACACCACTGTTGGAGATGAGCTATACTTGTTGGCCAGGACACCATCTTTGACTGTATTGACTTTCCAAGGGTACGAGATAAATGGGAATACATTTTACACGATCGCCCAAGATAAAAAGAGCACCAACCAAAACAGTGGTGTCCGCTTTGATGCAGCAAACACCAATAGGGCAAAGGACACATATTATGTTTACATACAGGACATATGGGAACTTGACTATGGACGTGATTTTAAGGTCCCTTTGTTTCGGTGCAAATGGGTCAATCTGTCAGGAGGCGAGGTACAGGTAGACCCGCAGTATGGAATGACAACAGTGGATCTCAACAATCTTGGGTACACAGACGAACCATTCGTCCTAGCCAATGATGTGGCGCAGGTTTTCTATGTGAAGGACATGTCTACCAAACCGAGAAAAAGAAAAGATAAGGAAGCGAATACATCATACGATGAGCCAAAGCGCCACATAGTTCTTTCAGGGAAACGAAACATCGTGGGAGTGGAGGACAAGACAGACATGTCAGAAGATTATGAAAAGTTTCATGAAATTTCTCCCTTCAGAGTGAAGACTGACCCAAGCATCCTGTTAAATGATGAAGATTATCCATGGTTACGGCGCAATAAGCAAGGGACACACGCGAAGAAATAGTTTTATACCCCAAGATCCCACTCTGGGATGTGACCGGCTTCACCGCCATCACTTTCTCTCTAGTGTGAGTTTCCGGACTTATAGCTGGAAAGTGCCACTTCGGAAAAACCGGAGGGAATCTTTGTAAGAGCTAGCTAGGGCATTTTGGCATTTGAAACATGATTTTATAATAATTATTTATTAATTTATGAAATTTCAATTATTCCTATCCTTTCAGTCACATGTTTTGTAAGGTTGATCATACGCGGTTAGTCCCGGTTGGTGGCTCCATATATAATAACAAGGTTAATATAGACATGGCTTAAACGTCTTGACATAGATGAATACAGCAGAAGCATCGGAGATGATAAGAGAGAAACGTTGTATGACATAAAGTTGGAGGTACTATGTGGTTTCTCTGATCGGAGATGATAAGAGAGAAACGTTGTATGACATAAAGAAAATATAACATTATTAGGTTAACAGAAAATACTATGAATCTTCTAGAAGATTCATAGTAAGGGTCTATCTCCTTCACATAGGGAATAGTGGTGTCGGCTTTTTTTGAATCACTATGTGTCTATGCATCAAAATAAATTAGGTTAACAAAAAGTATCGGAATTTATGGTGAATATGTTGCGGCAATGGTACATATGAAAATAACTTGATAGAACTAGCTATTTTGTCACTATCTGATGAAAATCTATATCATGAAATAAAGTTATATAAAATTCTAGTTATGATCAACTAAAACAAAACTATAATATTCTTCAATAGCAAAAAGAATCAACTAAAAAGATTTTATAAAACTCTAGTTATGATCAAAATAATATTAACTTAAAATTATATAAAATTTATGCAACTAAAATTTTCATAAAGTATTTTTTGTTAAAAACTTTAATAGGAAAAATAATTAAATCAAAACATTAAAATAATTTTAAAACACCTATTTAAAATATCCTTTGATTTAGATGTGTATTACATGTAAGTGACCATGTACAAAATTTTAGAGGTGATTTGGAGAAGGTCCAAAAATTTACATGTAACATATGCAAAAAAAAATTAAAAGAAAAAAAGCCCGCCTACTAACAGGAGAAATTACACTCCACGGCCTGCATACGACTAGAAGCCCAACCATATGGGCTAGGATGCAGGCCCGTGGGACATGTATTTCTTCTGCCAGTAGGCCCCACAGGGCAGAGAGGCACCAGGTTAGACGATGAGCTGTCTGCATTGATAGGATCTTGCCAACTCACCCACAACCGGGTTTATAAACCGCTGCGAGCGCCTCTCGCTTGGCGAGGTGGGACTAAACTCCCACCGTGCCAGGAACAACCCTTTAGTCCCGGTTGGTGGCTCCAACCGGGACTAAAGGCCCCCCTTTAGTCCCGGTCCGAGCCACCAACCGGGACTAAAGGTGAATTTCACTTCGCGCCCTTTGGACTGGTGAAATTCACCTTTAATCCCGGTTGGTGGCTCGGACCGGGACTAAAGGGGGGCCTTTAGTCCCGGTTGGAGCCACCAACCGGGACTAAAGGATTGGGTATATAATCAGCACTTAAGAAATTTTCTCCCATTCTCTCCCCCGACGCCGAACCACAGCACGACGCCGCCAGGCTGCTGCGCCGGAGATCGCCGTCGCCTCCAAGCCGCCCCCCCCCCTCGCCGACGCCCTCGCCGCGCCCTGCCCTGACGTCGCCGTCGCCGATCCCTGCCCCGACGCCGCCGTCGCCGAGACGTGCCCCGACGCCGCCGTCGCCGAGCCCTGCCCCGACGCCGTCCCCCGCTCCCCTGCAACACACTGTGAGCCGCTGCGCCGTTCCCCTCCTCCTCCTTCCCCCCCTCGCCCCGACGCCGCCGCCCGCCCCGACGCCGACGCCGCCCGCGCTCTCTGAATCTTCTGCATTTCTGAAATTTTCGACAGGGTGAACAGTGTGCACACCACATGTATGATGAAATGCCAGAGGGTCCTAGGGATTTTAGGAATTCTTGGGATTTTTTGTGGTGAGGTGTTGAAGCATATAAGAGGGTCTGGCAAAGTTTCAGAATTTTTGGAGCAATTAAAAATAGGTTTTGGTGATGGAGTTTGAATCTGGACCAAATTTGAACTGGATGGAATTTGAAAATTTTGAACTGTGGAACTCAAAGTTTTTGGTGAAATGGGTTGTGGGTACTGCCTAGTTGCTAGGATAATTTTTGTGGGTGCAGTAGAATTATAGAAAATATGGTTCCTTTGTAAATCAAAGAAACTAGGATAAATATATGATGAAATGCCAGAGGGCTCTAGGAATTTTAGGAATTTTTGAGAATTTTTGTGGTGAGGTGTTGATGCACAAAAGAGAGTCTGGCAAAGTTTCAGATTTTTTGGAGCAATTTAAATTGGGCTTTGACCATGGAGTTTGAATCTGGTCCAAATTTGAACTGAATGAAATTTGAAAAATTTGAACTATGGAACCAAATGTTTTTGGTGGAATGGGTTGTGGGTACTGTCAAATAGATGGAGTAATTTTTGTGGGTGCAAAAGAATTGGGGAGAATATAGCTCCTTTGCAAATCAAAGAACAAATTTTTTGCATTAGAGTTCATTTTGTCTTTTTTGTATGTTTTAATGCAAGCATCTTTTGGGCAATCTTTGAACATGAAGTAGGAGCATTTTGATGTCATCTTGCTGGTAGATTTTATTTCATGCCATGTTAGGACCTGTAGTGAGTGCTACAAGCTTGTAAACTTGCTATCTATTCATTTCTGCCATGTCATGCTATTTTTCTCTAAGTCTGAAACTGGCAGTATTAATACTTTGCATTTTGCCTTGAGGTTTGCAACAAATCTGTGCATCTTTTGATCATGATCAGTAAGGGTGTTTTGTTGAGGGTAATTAGTACATGCTTGCCATGCTCTTTGTTGCCATGAAAAACTGTTGTAGCATATATTTTACTTGCCTAAAAGGTTGCATCATGAATCTGTTTTCTGCCACTCATTTGAATTAGTTCAGTAATTAAGCATGTTTTGCCATGTGTCATGCCATTTGTTGCCATGTAGAAATTCTGTAGCATGTTCAAATCTTGCTTTCAAATTGGTATCTAGCTATAATGGACAGATTTGCATTGCATATTGCTTTGATCACCATTTGAGTTCCGTGCATTCGTTTGCCATGATCTTTATAAGTGCATTTCAACTAAAATCTTCCATTCTATCCAGTGGCATACTTGGGTTTGCCTAATTTTTTTTCACTCGGTGGAATTACAGGTTGTGGTGTTGCATTTCCGTAGAGTTGGTCCCTGATCGCCCCTCCGCTGTTCGACAAAAGGTGTCCATTTGTCGTATGTTGAGTTCTGTTCATAGGATGATGGTTGGTTCATTTGTTGAGTTGTGTATTCATCTTGTGTATAAATCTTGTATTCATCGTGTATTCATTTTGTATTCATCTTATGTATAAATCTTGTATTCATCTTGTACAAATATCGTCGTAACTTCGACATGAGAGGGGGGGGGTCGTTAAAACATAACCCCGATAACTTTGATTTTGAGGCATATGAAAACCTGATTTGCACGTCGGACAGGCATGAGAGAGGCGGTCCACAAAGTATCCTCTCCCGAAAGATAGGACGACTCACCAGATATGATTCTAGATAATGTCCAATGCCTCATATCGCGAACATAGTTATATTGGATAATTGATCTTCATATAAATGAAGCATAAAAGTTTAGCAATCACTTACAAATTTTCATGTTGTTCATTGACTTCGACATGAGGGGGGGGGGGTCGTGTTAAAACATAACCCCAATAATTTCGGTACAACTTCGACATGAGGGGGGAGGGGGTCGCTAAAACATAACCCCGATAATCCACTAATCCATTGCTCATATGCATATGATTTCTTGTTGTGATTAGGTCTATGTTTGCCACTAATCCACCTCTCATGGTTGTATATTGCCATGTTGTAATATTTGCAGAAATTATGGAACACGACAGAGACTTAGAACAAGAAAAGGCGTTGGAGGAAATAATCCGCGAGGGAGATGATGATATCATGACCTCACAGTTTCTCAACGACTCCGGTGGTGAGGGAAGAGAAGATGATGGCTCCGCCAGTGTTGGAGCCTTAACTGTTGCAAAGTCCGGCGAGGTATATATATTAATTAAGCCTCTGCTAACTAGATGCATTAATTGTTTTGTATGTACATATATTAACACTTCTTTCTTATTTTAGCCCTCCGGATCAAGCCAAACTTCTATAAGGAGATGAGGCCCGAAGAAAAGGTTGGGCGAGAATGAAAGGTTCACGATCGAACAAGTCGATTCAGATGGCAAACCGACTGTTCCCAAGCGGACCCAAGACCGATTTATACATCAGTGCGGAGTTGTTGTTAGGGACAGTGTCCCGATCAGCATCCAAGAATGGAATAAGAAGAAGGACGATGGAGTTTCTTATGTCGACAATAGATGCAAAGATCAGCTTTGGAACTCGCTCATGATAAATTTCAGCCTACCGCCAGAGGAGGATCCAAATAACTCAGTTATACAGCGAAAAGTCAAAAAATGGGCTCTTAAGAAGATGGCAGAACAATTCAAGAACTGGAAGAAAAGATTGAACGAACAGTTTGTCGAGAAAGACGAGACTCCAGAATTCACCGGTCAATATGCAAAGATAAAAGATCACTGGCCCGCATTTGTGGCATACAAGAAATCGGAGAAAGCTAAGAACAGGTCACAGACAAATAAGCTAAATGCTTCAAAGAAGCAGTATCACCATGTTACGGGGTCAGGTGGCTACAAGGTTGCCCGGCCTACGTGGGACAAAGCTGAGAACGACTTGCTTGCTAAAGGGATCGAACCAGCGACATTGAACTGGCCCGAACGGGCAAGGACTTGGTTCTTCGGGCATGGGGGAACTTTGGACCATGAAACAGGGAAGTGTGTTTACACGAAAGAACAACTTGAAACACCCGTCACAAAGATTCAGGAAGCAATCAAGGACGTGCAGGAAGGGAGGTTCCATCCCGATAGAGAGAAGGACGTGCTGTCACGCGCCCTCGGGAATCCTGAACACCCTGGACGAACACGAGGCACAGCAGGCTCCGTTCCGTGGGTGCATGGGTTCCCCGACAGCGCTGGTTATAGAAGCCGAGGGAGAAAGAAGAAAGAGGAAGCAGACCGGATGCAGAAGGTAGAAGAAAGATTAGCGTTGCAGGAGAAGAAACTAGAGGCACTTACCAGTCAGCGAGCTACCGGCTCACCATCTCAGCAGCACGAAGATCCTTCATTTGATACTGCCCACGAAGCTACCCCACCATCTCAGCGGAAAAGCAGCGTGGCTTCCACGGAGCTCGTTCGGCCTGATATCACGGCTCCTCGCTACCCCGTGGATTATATCACGGAGAGGGAACATTGTGAGCTAATGCCGAAATGCATCAACCTACCCTTGAAGGTGGCGGTCGGCTATGTCTTACCTCCTAGACCTGATGGAACTTTCCATTGCAATCCGATTCCATATGGCTTTGCTATTGTCGGGGTGGATGAAGTTACCAATGGATTCGAGGGGCTGGAGCTTGAGTACCCTACAAGTGAAGGGGAGACTCATCTGGTAGATGCCGTAAGGACTACCATTCTATGGAGAAAGGAATACATCGTGCTTCCACATTGGACGCCGTGTCAGCAGACTCGGCCAGAGGAGGCCCCTCAACAGACTCCTCACTGTCCAGCTCTATCTCCGCCGCCTCAGTCGTCTCCGCCACGTCAGCACACTCCGCAGCCTCAGCTGTCTCCGCTGCGTCAGCAGACTCCGCCGGAGGAGGCCCCACAGCAGAATCCTCCGCCGCCTCAGTTGTCTCCGCCGCGTCAGCGGACTCCGCCGGAGGAGGCCCCTCAGCAGAATCCTCCGCCGCCTCAGCTGTCTCCGCCGCGTCAGCGGACTTCGGCGGAGGAGGCCCCTCAGCAGAATCTTCCGCCGCCTCAGCTGTCTCCGCCGCGTCAGCGGATTCCGCCTCCTCCGCCGCGTCAGCAGCGGCGGAAGAGACCCGCCGCCGCTCCGGCGGCTAGCAGTACAACAACGAAGAAATCCAGAGCAGGTCCAAGCGTCAAGAAGGCTCCTCCCAAGTTACCATACGACATGACTGAGGAGGAAACCGACGAGTTCGTGGCTGCCGATGTGAAACGCCAGCTTGCACCGAAACGTCCAGATCCAAAGGGGAAAATAGATCCGGTAAAAGCGAAGCACTGTCTGGATGCCCTTCAGCGCCCACCATCTCCTCCGCCGCTCTCACACTATGACCGCTGTATTGTAAAGACATTTCATGAAGCGAAAAGGTCGGGAAGTACTAACAGTGCTGCAAGAAGTGGGAAAACAATTCCCCAGCTCGGCGAACAGGAAAAACAATCGTGCCCCCCGCTCAAGGTGTTTCCCGATATCGCTAATGATCCGGGGGTAGCGGCTGCTCATCCTGGTTACACTCTTGCTGATTACTTAGGCGATGAAGTACAGTTCGAAATGGCTGAGGTAGCCTTTAGATACGAGCACGGGAAGCCTCTCGTCAGACCTGAGCAGCTCCCGCGTCTATCAACGATGATGCGAATATTGCATAACTGGTACTTGAAAGCCTGCAAGGAAGGGACCAACAGTATCTTAGTGGGAATTAAAGATGAGCACTACTTCAATGGAGTCGAGGTGTTGTACATTGAATTTGAAGAATTATTTCAGTTATACAATCAAGCCGCCCTCGACAAAGCAATCGTCAGTTGCTATTGTCTGTAAGTATTTTTTCTGTAATTAAGTCTCTAGCTCAGCTCGTTCATTGCATGTATAATTATCCTCACACTATATTATGCAGATTGAAGATCCGCGAATGCAGAGGAAAAATCTATGACATTGGGTTCATTAACCCAAATACCGTAAATGAATATACGGTACAAAAAAGCCCCGATGATACAGAGAATTACTTGCTAAAGGCGTTACTTGGACAACAAAACAAAAGGGAAATACTATTTCATTACAACTTCAAGTGAGTGTTATTGTCTTGTGCACATTTTGTTTTGCTTACTCGAGGTTAAGTGTAATTGATGAGTTATGCGTGCGCAGGTTCCACTTTATTCTGCTAGCCATTCAGCTTGACGCGGGACTAGTACTTGTCTTGGACTCGAGACGTAAAGAGGCTAAGGAGTGGGCGGACATGAGTCAAATGCTCCAGAAGTAAGTTCAATCATTATCGCACCATATCGGCAACTTTCGTTCATTTCCTGATATCAAGTAATCATTTTCTTTGCTGGGCAGGGTTTGGAAAAAGTTTACCAACCAGGTTAGGGGTGAATGGAAAAAGGAGCTGCGATTTTCACACCCCAAAGTAAGTACTACTAGCTAGTTCCGCGCATCTCTCATTGATTCTAGTTTCAATACCATTATCATGCTTGATTATCATTTTGATTGAACTCTAATCTCGTAAAGTTCTTGTGGCAGGAACCAGCAATAATTTATGTGGATACTACGTTTGCGAGTACATTCGCCACGAGACCTCTGAGCGGGGCAGATCTGAAGAACAATTTGAAGTATGTAAACAATATTCACATTTTTATTTTATTACCATCAATTGTGTTGAGTTTCATTCATATATATATATATATATATATATATATATATATATATATATATATATATATATATATATATATATATATATATATATTAACCCCCTTCTTCAAATTAGATCAAGCGGAAGCGGGACGAACTCCTAACAACTGATCGCATACGAGCAATTCAAGAGGAATTGGCGGGATTCTTTGTTGACCATGTCATACCTACAGACGCAGAATTCCATCGAGAGTGGCAATGCGATTTTGGTAATTAGATATTAGGGATCGTAAGAGATGTTACATTGTATATATGCATGAACGTGTACTATACGTAGTAGCGTCGAATAGATATACGAAAACGTGTTGTTCGACCAAGCACGGAGAAAGAGAGATCACTTCTCTCTATATTCATGACGATTCGTGTAATGGTTCCTTCATTGCTATATGTAGTAGCTAGCGTCGAGTTGAATGGAAAACGTAAAATAAAAACGAAAACCCTAAATGTAAAAGAATTGAATGATAAACACAAAAAGAAAAGGGGGGAACACAATATGAAACCCCTAAACCCTAAACCCCTCCTGTCAAAAAAAACAGCGCTTGGCAGCGGTTGACGCGTGGCGGCCTTTTAGTCCCTAAAGGTCCTCCTGCCTGAGTGCTGCGCAGCGGCCACGTGGAGACCATTTAGTCCCGGTTGGTGTTACCAACCGGGACTAAAGTTCCTCCTGCCTGGGCGCCCCACAGCGGCCACGTGGAGCTCCTTTAGTCCCGGTTCGTAACCCAACCGGGACTAAAAGTGGGGGCCTTTAGTCCCGATTGTTCAGTCCCGGTTGCAGAACCGGGACTAAAGGCCCTCTGGAACCGGGACTGATGCCCTGTTTTCTATTAGTGTTTGTAGTTAAATAGATCAGGCGTACCCTGTAGACGGACAACCACGGGCCGCTTCGCTACTGCTTCCTCGAGAGCATCCTCGGTTGAGTCGACGCACCAAAAGCCTAATATACGTGTTGCTGCTGCTACTGTGTTGTCCCTCTTGCAACCCGAAGCACTTCTCTTGGCCATGTATGGGTAGGATGATTCGCTCGAGAGTCCATTATCCCGTATGTACTTGAAGGCATGTTGATAGAAGCCACCGTTGCAACCGTTGTTCTCTGTGTTGCAGTCAATAAGCTCTTGAACCGATAGGGAGATCGATTGCAAGGTCTGCAGATAGTGTGCTGCTTCGACCGATGCTGTGGCAGCCATGGCCCAACAACAGCCTGCGACAAATGTGCAAGTTAAGGTTGTGGTGTATGCTAGCTATGTCAACAATTGACCGGAGCTGGAAATAAATTAAGATCTACTAATGGAACGAATTCGAACACATGCATGCCAATAGCGGAGAAGGGAGAAGACGCTTACCACAACCGTCTTGTTTCCTCACAACCGGAGAGACGACGCCAGCTTCGACCCAGTCGATCTCTGATGGGTGGGTAGACTTCTCAACATGCTCTCCAATCTTCTTCATATGCCAAAGTCCAAGACCAAGAGCAATGTGTACCGTGCACCATGCAAGGATCACTATGACATGCATCTTGTGGTCCCTGGAAAAACGATGCAACAACACACTAGCTAGGTCAATACTTACAATCCCGCCAAGCAGGCCAGGCCCTTAATTAAGAGAAACCTCATGAGCAATCTGAATATAACCCCATCATGTACATGATTTGGTTAAAAGAGGGACATGATGCACGTTTACATCGTGGCAACCATGCATATATTCTAGGGTTTGCTCGCTGAGGAAACATAATGCGCATGTCTACGATGATGAAACTACAAGTCAGCCGCCGCAGGTTTAACAGATTTACTACTACGTACCTTACAAAGAGCCCAAAGCGGCGGACACTCCGAGACTGCAATTTGGTCACCAATGGTTGAAAGACCGAACTATGCAAGGGGCGTAGGTGTGGCAGCCTAGCTCCAGATGGCCTCAACAGCGACCCGGCCGCCGCCACGGTCTGGCAGCGGTGGCGCAACAGGATCCTGCCCACGGCGCCGAATGCCGGACGGAACATGCCAGCCTGCACCTGCTTGCTATCTCCATCGCCGGCTCGACATCGGATCCGATGAATATAGCGCATGAGGAGGAGAACAGAGTGTTTGGCAAGAAAACGAGATTTATGAGCTGCCGCTCGGAGACGAGAAAGATCAGCGAAATCGCCTCAAGAGCTCATGTATGGACCGGCCGATTGGCACGGCCCATTAGCCCTTTTTTCTTTTTAAATTTTTTTGGTGGGTATTTAGTAGAGAAAAAAAGTAACATAATTTTTTATACAACGTGAAAAGTAAAAAAATGTTAACATACCTCAATATAAATGTTCAATTATATGGAATAAAGGTTAATATCATATTTGAAAAAGGTTCCTGCATACATAAGAAAACATTCATGTATTGGAAAATATTCGTATATTGCAAAAACAAAATCGTAGGCTTAAACAAGGTTCTTTCGCGCACGTTTGGATATATGTTCATATAGTTTCAGAGACATGTTCACATTTTCCCAAAAAAGGAAAGGGGAAATGGGAAAGGAAGGTAAAAAAATATACCAGATAAAACAACAAAAAAAGAAAATAATAGACAAGGAGAAAAATGTGAAAGAAACAACTAGGGAAAAAGAAAAGGATGATGAAAAAAGAAAATGAAAGGGAGAGAAAAAGTAGCCAAAGAAGGGAAGGTGCTTCAACGTTTTAGCCGCGACCTATGGGCTGAATGCATAGCTGTTTGGTTCTACGCTAGGGTGCATCGGCTGCAAATTAAATTTTTGAACATGCTAAGGGAGGTGGATCCCAGATTATTACCACTAGACGCGCAGTACAGTGCAGCGGAAGTAGATTTTGGGCAGCGCGTCCTCAGATCGTCTCCTCCCCGTCGATCTCCCATGATCAGCTCGGTCCTCAGATCCCACGAACAGGTTCGCCGGAGCAGCCCAAGTGTGCTGCCTCTAATGGTATCCGCGCGTGCAGGAGGAACGCCGTGCGATTGAATGCTAGATCCGATCACACAGCCGAGGGCGAGTGGAGGTGGCTAGTTGCAACGCATGCAAAGCCCTAACGACACTTGAAGTGATCAACTGAAACCGTATGCCGTACCTCCACTATATATAGGCATCCATCGCAAACCCCACGCCAAATGAGGAAACCGAGAACTTGAACAGGTTATACTGAATCTTTGTGGCCTTGAATAGAGAGGTTGTGCTGCCGAAACAGGACAGGAGAATCGTGCCTACCGAATCATCCGTAAACTGGATCCTTGATCTGGCGAA
Source organism: Elymus sibiricus (assembly GCA_039707655.1). Classification (NCBI taxonomy): domain Eukaryota; kingdom Viridiplantae; phylum Streptophyta; class Magnoliopsida; order Poales; family Poaceae; genus Elymus; species Elymus sibiricus. The sequence continues at coordinate 23,843,522 of CM077664.1, forward strand.
CTCAGCCACCAAGATGAATTCCCAAAGACCTTGATTGGGCGAGAAGTTAACCGGGAGGTGAAGCCGATTCCAGATGCGATTTTCAAACTCATGGCCCTTTTTGAAATCCAAATCAGCCAAAGACATCGTGCAGAACTGCAAGAGGAAGGAGAGGGTGCTCTGGCCGCCGGGATTGGAGTGATCACCGACAAGGAGTGGTGGCCGCCAAGGCCGGAGTGGCCTGTGGCACGACGGGGGAGGCTAGGGGACTAGGAGGCTGTCTATGGCTCGCTTAACCAGTGATGTGATGAGATAGCCTACCTACATTGCCCATGCGCTCTATTTGGTTGAGATTCAGCTGTGATGGTCCTAAAAAAGAGATTCAGCTGTGAAGTAGCGAAACATGTGAAATTTGGACAACAAGGAATGTTGCAATTTTCAATGGTACAAGAGCAGGAGGAAATTCAGAGGAGTTGGCGCTTCTGACCCACAGAGCTTCAAGAAAGCATTATGCTGGTCTTCAAAATGGGTGATCTTCTTTCACTTTTTACTTCTACATTTCCTCTCTTTGTACATACTGTGGCACTTAATAGAAAATCAAGAGAGATACGACTGTTGGTCTTTTCCTCCCTTTGTATCAAGAGAAAGAGATGCAATTGGGGGGCTGCTCCATGATTTTTTGAAAAAAATAAAATTTTATGAAAAATGAAGATTTCATATGAACATGCTAAAGCTAAATGATACAGTAAAGTCAATAAAACATAGAAAAATAATCAGAGGTAGAAAAGCTAGTACATAATTAACAAATAATGGCTTCATCTGAGCGTATTGTGCGACTAGCAGCGACCCTCCCATCATTTAAAAGGAATCGTAGAAACATTTCCCTCAAAATATATACAATTCTTAGGTGAGAGATGGAAGGTTTGAACTATATTCTAGTCTTCTTGCCGATCCAATAGTTTTTTATACGGTGACTACGGCGGGCTTGCGCCGGCCTGAAACCTATATTAAAGATCAGAGGAGAACCTCTAGGATAGTGATACAATATATCCACTAATTAAAAGGGTGTTGAACGCACCTCAACATAAGAAGAAAGGCTAAATTCTCTCAGACGAATGAAACAACATTGACCCCCAATCTCGGAGAAGAGTAGCTCTGTCGCCATTGGGGCATCGATTAGACCAAAGAATTAAGACATCAGCGCACCGATTCAAAGATGCATGCAGCCCCTCGCATTGGTTACAGAAGAAGACCATTGCATTCCTTCGCTTCCAAATGTTCCATAAGATCGCAATGAGCACCGGATCCAACAGTTAAGAACTACATACAAAAATCTATTATTTTCTCCATGAATTTCACATTACATCTATAAGAAACGTAAGCAACAAACTACCAATAGAATAATTGGGTATACCAGTGCTTGAGATGATGTCAAGTGATCAACAATAGTTGTGGTCGACCAAGTTTTCAATCAGGCAGAGAAGCGGTTTAGACAATATGAACAAAATTTGAAGAAATATAAGGCTTGCTTACAAGGAAAATAAGTGCAAGGATGAATCGGCACTCCATGACGCTTGTCAAACACGGCTGCATGGTGAACGCATCAGTAGGAGGAAGCCTACGATATAATTCTAGCAACATGGCAAAAACTCAATTCTAGCAATAGCTAATGGGCAAATACACAGTTTTCCTAAATGGCAGATGCATTTCCTAAAATTTAAGCCCATTTCTTAAGTGAGGGATGCTATCATCATCATATTATTATTATTATTATTATTTAAACTATATGTACAGATACACTTGCCTTCTCCCAACTCTTATAGGTAAGAATTATCCACAAATTATTCTTTTGTCTAAGAATTTCACATAAATATATTGGAAAAGTAAGCAAGCAAATACTAATTGAACATAATTCAGTAGCCAAGCATGGGACTGGAGGAGGGAGAGTAAGTGAGAAATGAGTCCCCATGTAGTGCCACAAGCGAGGCAATGGAGGGCCGGATTGGGCTATGTAGGCAAAACATCAAAGCTTTAAATAGAAAGCTGTAGCGGCGCTACAGCGGTTTTAGCAAGGTTTAGCTAAATGACATCTATGTACAGTACAATTTAGAGGTTTTAGGGGCACGTAGTTCCGAGTACCTCCCGAGTTTGTGAGCTCGGTCGTTGCCTTGGAGTGCACCGCTACTTAATTTTATAGAGCAACAGGTTTTTCATTAAAAGAATCAGGGGTTATGGGAACGGAAAAAATGTTGAGGGGTTAGGGCATCTTCAACGCTGACCCACAAATTTGCATCGGCATCCATCCGTGGACAGGGGGGACCAGTCCACGGAAACGGATGCGGGAGGCGGCCGTCCAACGCTACCCGCATATCAACCACTGTTTGAACTGACCTGGGCATGGGCCGCCCGGCCCGGCAGGCCCGGCCCGAAGCCCGGCGTCCGGGCCGGGCTCGGGCCTTGCTTTTCCAGCCCGAGCCCGGACCGAAGCCCGGGAAAAGCCCGGCAAAACCTATTTTTTATGTATTTTACAAAAAATAGGTATCATATAGTATTATATAGCCCCGAAATTAGGTATTTTATTAGTTTTAATAGCTAAAATAGCTGTTTTGCCGGGCTGCGGGCCGGGCCGGGCCCGGGCCTGGGATTTTGTAGCTGGGCTTTTTGAAACCCGGCCCGACCCGGAGAATGCCCAGGTCTAGTTTGAACTAACCGGACGAAGTTCATGCAAACACGGCGGATTTCGTCAAAGTTCGGATAAAAAATAGCACAAATCATCCATACATCGCATGCAAATAAGTCTAGTACAACAATAGTTTAAATTCAATGAGAATATTAACCGGATATTCAACTAGTTTTTCATGAACGGATCATGTCGTCCCACACATACTGCCCCTTCAGCTTCATCCAACAGTGTATGTACCTAAATGGCCGTCCCTCTATCCTATGGTACATCACGGCAGCGCGTACAGACTACACAATGTGTAGAGCAACATTGACTGAATGAATGATTCAATCAACAAGTTCAGCAAGAATAAGCAAAACTTACGATCTCTTCGGCTGTCGCGTGCAATGGCCACCTTGCCCTCATCATATCAACCGCGTCACAAAACTTGGTGACGTTTGTCTGGATGGCGTACCATCGATACGATAACGACCTCACATTGCGATCATGGATGATGTGCATGTCGTAGGGCGCAATGTGCTTTCGGGCGTGAAACGAATCATGCACGCGCTGCCAGAAACGGCCCCCCTCTGCTCCTGCCTACGAAATCCGCGGATACGGCCAACCACGCATTGCACAACAACTCATCCTCCATGGTCGAGTACCCCGCAATCCTTCTTAATCTAAAAAACGACATGTCGTTCGAAAATAAGATCAATGGCATTTGACCAAACACCTACCGGGCGTGATGACCGCCATGGACAAATTCAACAGGGGGACGGAGTGTACCTGCCTACGGACGGGTCCTGGGTGGACGACGCCGTCGTAAAAGGCGAGCAGGCACGTTAGTGTTGGTTGCGGAGATCCGGCAATGCCTGTGTGGCGGCCGGAGAGGTACAGCGCCAGCGGCAGAGGAGGAGGGTGTGGATGCAAAGCAAGGGGGTGTGAAGGGGCGGATTGGAAGAAAGTGAGACCGGAGGGGGGATTTAGTCCTACATGGCTGTTGTCCGGACTCCGGCAAAGCCCCCCAACTTTGTCTCCATTTTGCGAGAAAAAGTGTGTTCGGGCCGCTCGATGGATCGATACATGCCCTTGTTGGATGGCACAACACGTCCGGACCACGCGGTCCAGACATATGCGGGCGGTTCGAGGGTCCGCGTTGGAGATGTACTTAGAGCATCTACAACCGGACTTGGCAAATCCGGCCCCTCAAACGCCCGTGGATGCTCCTGGTCACGCCTCAAATTTCCCTCTCCACATCCGCGTACCTCATATCCGGCATTCTATATCCATACTACGCATGCAACGTGATGAGCTACTCTATGTGATCAAACAACGGACAACGAAACCGGCATCAAACGGACAACCAAATGCACATAAACGAACTGTACATCATCCAAAAGATCATCGGAGTTCATCGCCAGACAAGTTCTTAACTTCAACAACTAAAAAACGATAATAAACATAGGAGCCGGTCGCCGGCGTAGTTGTAGGCGTCCGCGGCTGGTGGAGGATCTTGGTCGTCGAAGGAGGAGGTGGAGCTGTGGTCGTCGCCGTCGTCGGACAAGGAGTCGGAGAGGACGATCAACCCCTTCATCTGGCGGACAGCCCTGTCCTGCTGCGGCTTCAACTTGGCCACCCGAGCCGCCTCCGCCGCTGCCTCGCGCTCCAACTACTCTATGGCAAGTCGGAGCACCTTCGCGTTCTTCCGCCGTAGGCGGTGACCATCCGTCTCCGCCGTCGTCAGTGACCGGCGGTAGACCCAAGCGAGGAGCCGCTCGTCCTCGTCGGGCTCCACCGGCATCCCGCGGCGGCGGCGCACGAACTGCTCCGCCGTGTCCCTCTCCCTTGCCCGTTGCCTCTCGCGGCGGGCGGCGCAGGCACTAGCACCCACCGTTGCCCGCGCGGAGTAGCGGCCGGCGGGGGAAGGGGACGGCGCGGGGGCGGAGCGGACTACGCTGCCCTGGCGGAGCGGCGCGCGGGCCGGGGGGGCTAGCTCCGGCGTCCGCGTTGCGCCGGCACGGGAGCGGCGACGGTGCAGATTCGGAGCTGCCCCCGGTGTCCACCTTGGATCGCTCCAAGGCAATGCGATGGCCAGCTCCTCCTCGACGTCAAGGTTGGAGCCGGAGTGGCTGCCGGAGCTCGACATTGCGCCGGATTGGATCGGAATCGAGAGGGTGAGGAGAGGACGGAGCGAGAGAAGAGTGAGTGAGCTACGGTATGGAGCGAGGAGCCGGGTTGGAGTTTTTCGTGCGACAACCATGGTCTCAGTGGTGGGCCAGGCCTGTCGGGTCTGACGTGATGGGCGCGCCGGGCATGCCCGGGCCGTCCCATATCTGCCTTATATTTGGTCTGGATATGAGGGGCGCCGAACAGCCCAGGCGCGTTTGAGGCCGGTTTCAGGCGCCCGGGTAGGCTGGTTTTTTGTGACCGGTCCACCCGCCTGGGTGTTTGAGACGTGTGCCCGGCTGTAGATGCTCTTATGTGAACATTTTATTAAGGGGTAAAATGGACTTTTTTTTCTTAAAGAAAAAAGCGGGAAGAGGCCGCACCCACTCCCTCCCATTTCCCGCCCTTTGTATTCCCCCACCCACTCCAGAACCTTCCGTCCGTCCGTCCTTGCCTGGCTCCGTCACCGCCGGCGAAGAGAGAGAGAGACAGAGAGAGAGGAGGAGGACGACGATGGGGACCCGGGAATGGCCGCTGCCTCGCCTGTACGAGCTCCTCCTCGGCAAAGGTGACTTGGCACTCGAACCCTAACCCACCGTCTCCCTCCGCCGGCCGTCTCATCGTTCGATTCCCTTACCTTGCAGAGCGGGACCGTTGGCCGCCGGAGGCCAGGCTCATCGAAGCCGCCCACAACGGCGACGTCCTCGAGATCAAGAGTAAGGGCCCCACTGGACCGAATCCCCCCTCCCCCTTTCTCTCTCCGGCGTCCCGTGTCGATTTGTTCGCCAGATCTTGCGGCTTAGGGTTTGGTTGGCGTGTGCGCTTCGCCTCCACTCGCGAGATGCGGCTCTGGGATGTCAATTTTGCCTGCGATTTGGGTTGGAATGCTGTAGCTTGAGCGGCTTTCATGTTTCCAGTCGGGGGTTTCAGACCAAATTCTTGATCCCCTTCCTGGGAATCAGTGCCGATTTCTCCCTGATTCTGACTGCAGTACATATATATGATATACATACTACGTTCTTGTCATGATTTCTAACTAAAAGTGCCCCCTTTTATGTGTGAATTAAAGAGATTGCAAAGGAGCTGGACGTCCAGGGGCATGGGATTCCGGCGACAGTGGCCAACACCACCTACATGGGCATGAACGCGCTCCACGCCGCCGGCGGCCTTGGCAAGCTGCCGGTCTACCAGTATCTCGTGGAGGAGGTCAAGATGGACGTCGACGTCCCAGACACAGCTCAGGGTAATCCGTTCACGCCTTTCAGATCCTAAAGCATGCATAGTTTTATGACTTGATCACCAACTTCAGCTGGGTACTGTGTCTCCTAATGCCAGAGTTTACACCCGTGGTGCATGCCGTCACCAATGGCCACCTCCCCGCTGTCAGGTACCTTGTGGATCATGGCGCTGACGTGCATCAGCAGCGTGAAAACATCACTCTTCTTCATGCAGCTGCAGTTCATGGTATGGAAAGGGACTTCACTTGATTGTTACTTTCCCCTGCCGTAAGAATTTGTCTTGGTTTCATGCTCAGTCCAAGCGTTTTGTTTTGTGCTGGATCTGTTTTATTTTCAAATTTGTTTTCTGCTGGACCTACCATGCATGTAGCATCAGATGTTTCTTTGGACAGTGTAGGTCGGAAGGCCAATTGTTGAATCTGGAGAGAAATGGGTGATGAAAGTGGATTTACATACCAAGAGCTACGCTAGCCTAATAAACGATTTTTCTGTTGCCATAAATTAAAAGTAGCCTGATCTTATTTGCTTCTCATGTTTATCGGCGTATAAACAGCGACCAATCGATTGAGTTAGCCGTCTCATAGGAGTGATAGCTGGCTTTTCATGATGTTTTTTATGTATTGGAAAAAGAATCCCTAGGTTGGAGAGAACAAGAAGTAGATTGTGCAGCTTCTAGGCACTCTAAAGTGATTCCATGAGAGACAGATGGACTTTTAATTATTGGCGGCGAAGAATCTTTAGTGGACAAGGAGTGATTTCTTAAAATCCGGCTCTGTTATTACGTAAAAGATCTATGTGTGTATTGCTATCAATCATTTTAGCCCAGCCATTGGAACTAGTTCTGCGTGAATTGTTTGTCTACTTAGTATGATATGCATTCTTGGGGGTATCTACTTCATACATTGTTTTGTTCTAGCTATTGCCCCACATCCTCCCGCATCCAAATGAATGTTTATTTACATTACCGCCTTCTTATAGTAACTGATTATGGTAATTCTTTCTCTATGCCTATTTAGAGAAATGTGAACCGACAAAAATCCTTCGCCCACTAGTTATTAAAACGCTGTTGCACAAAAAACGTTTCGTTCATGTACTGGCAATAATATTATTACCTTTTTTTCTTCTTCTTTTCTTCAGGGTACTCTGAAATAGTAAAGTTTCTGCTTTCTAGAGGAGCTGATGTCGATGCAATATCAGATCTTGGGACACCACTCTCGATTGCTACTCTTAGAGGGTTTGCTAGTATTGTCAAGATCCTTCTGGAGCACAATGCAGATGTACTATTCAAATTCTTTCTTTATATGTTATCTTTTGACTCTAATTCTCCCTTTTGCTCGGTTTTTGCTACTTTCTCCAATTGTTCCCACCTGCATTTGAGGATTTTTTAGTTGGCGACTAATCCCAAAGTTCTCCAATTGCTCCGTTTTTATGTCGAAACCGTCATATTTTGTCACGAAAATGAAGTCCTTTATTTATTTTTCCAGCCCAACAACAACAAGGCTATTTGTAAATTTGTCCCTTTAAGCATGGCATTACAAGAATCTTCTGTATCCTGTGTGAAGCTATTGATTCAGGTATAGTATCCTCTGCTTATGTTGCAGTAGAAATGCAGGATTCTTTAGACTGATGTTTGATTTAGACATTTAGTTATCTTTGTATTATCTACTGGAAAACCATATGATTGGCTATACATTTGCATCTGATAGGGTGGAGCTAATGTCAGTGGTGATAGTACTCTTGATTATCTATTGGTAAAGGCTGCAGAGAAGGGCTTAACTGAAGCTATCAAGTGCTTATTGGAAGCTGATGCAAACCCAAATGTTTCTGACACGGTGAGAATGCTCTTCTTGTCACATTCTTGTGTCTTGCTTGGCTTTATAGTTTCAGTAGACTTGTCTTATACAGATATGCAACAATTGTATGAGTTATGATGTAAGTACACCTACATGAGGCTGTCTGTAAAACAAATATAAAAGGCTTAGTTACCTTTATTTTTTGCATATGCTTGTTAGTGTTTTGACTTGTCCACTTTGGGCCATGTCTTTCGGTCAGGTATATATACATGTGGCACACTAACACTATGTTGACTTATTATGATGGTAGTGAATCAATATGGTTTGCATTTATCATGTCTAGAATATTGCTTATTTCTTAATGTTGAGTATTGCCTTTTTAAAGCTTTCATCGTTCCTCAACAGTTTGATAGATTGCCAATAGAGTGGGCTGCTGAGTATGGTACACGGGAGGATGTTGAGATTCTCTTTCCGTTCACCTCACCCATTTCAACTGTGGCAAATTGGAGTGTTGATGGAATCATTAGTCATGTGAAGATGGAAACCAAGCAACTTGAGGTATGTCACTGCAAATTTTCTTGCACACCCTTTGGCAATTTCGGTGGACTTTAAGTCTCCGAGTGTGTTGGCGTTAAGTCGATGTTTAACTAACACTTGTAGATCAAGAACTGCCAAAGTTTAGTCTCCTGTTCTTCACTCATGATGTGTGCATGTGTTTTCTTTCATCGCCATCGCTGTCTGATCTCTGTTCCTGAAAACTCTTTTTTTGAGAAATGAAAGCTCTTTTTTGTTATATAATGTTTTATTGGATAACTTAATCAGCTCTATTGGTAATTCATTAAATCTGATTTTGTTAAAAAAATAGGTACCTAGTTCACTTTTTTAAGAAGCTCTCTTTATTTCCTATCTGCGTAGCAAGTGAGAGCTGAGATTTTCAAATATTGCATTTATTAAAACCGTTTCTTGTATTCACTCATTTCACCTTACCATCGAGCTTCAGCATCAGCAGTTCAGCACTGTTTCTCCCAAACATGCATCAGAGCTCTTAATATATATACATACCTGACTCATGTTACTTTGAGTTGCCTAGGATGGTAATTTTGTGAAAAAGAGGATGTCTGACCTGAAACGACAAGCGGATGAAGCATTCAAAAAGCAGGATTATCTTAATGCATCAGTGCTCTACACACAGGTACATCGCTGGACTATTTCTTCTTTGTAGACTGGTGTGCAGCCGTGAAACATGTTCCTCCATTACAATTAGTTGATTTGTCACTGACATTAATTGATTTTGGCGATGCGTAAATGTGACCCATTACTTGTAAAGTTGTAATGCTATCACATATTCACATGATTCTGTTGAAAGATCAGTCACTAGTGTGCATGCGCATCTTGCCGCATATATGGAGTATTAGCCAAACAGTATAGACTAGAGAAAAGTGTCATTCCTATGGCTACTGGTAACAGAAAATGGCGACAATTGTGTTCAAAAGTAAAATAAGAATTGAAACACATTAATCTCCGTCTTCCATTTCATTGGGAGGAATTTCAGGTGGTTAGTTGGTCTTCTCTCACAGTTTTGTGTTTCGGCCTATGGAACAAATGACAAATTTTTGGCCTAAACTGAGCAGTGTTTCTAGAATGTGTCAATAACACTGCTAATTTTCACTGTTTTGTCTGTTGCAGGCACTGAAGATGGATAACTTTGACGCTAAGTTGTTGTCAAACAGGAGCCTTTGCTGGCTTCGCATGGGTGATGGACAAAGGGCTTACGATGATGCGGCTAAATGCAAGAGGCTGCGTCCAAAGTGGGCAAAGGCGCACTATCGCCAAGGAGCAGCTCTAATATTCATGAAGGTGCAATAGGAGATCGAATCCAAACTGACAATTCCATTTCTTCTTTCATACCTGTTATTTGTTTCTGATGTGCGCTTGCCTTCCTTAGGACTATGACAGAGCTCACCACTCACTCTCGCGCGCTTTAGAGTTGGACCCTGATAGTGAAGAGACTGAGAAATTGTTCTGGTACGAGATTCACCTTTCATCTTGTTTTTTCTTGAGTGATATCTCTAGATCTGCACTGTCGGCGCAGCTGCAGATTCTAGGTGTTGTGATCAACTCATTAGTTAGCAGAATTTGTGTAGAATTCAATCCTTCTTTAAAATGATGTGATCAACTCATTAATTAGCAGAATTCGATCCTGCTTTTAACAATGTGTGATCGATCAACTGATTCATGCAGGGAGGCGATGGAACTGAGGTGATCAAACCCTGCACGCCGATCATGCAGAATTTGAGAATCTCTTTTTGCGTTCTCGGACAAAAACGCTGAACTCTGAATTATGATGCTTTCTCTTTCAATCTAATTCATTCTTGGACTGTAGCAGCAGCAGCAGCTTAGAGCAAAACATGCATGTTACTCGCTACTTATTTATGAGTTCTGTGGAAGTGTGGCGACAGTGGTTGGTGACTGAACTGGATATGCCAGACTGAAGTGTTTGGGAGGATATTGTGATATTTTTGCACTGCCAATTCCCATACTTATTTATATTTTTTTGCGAAAGAATGGTTTTTTGCGCGGGTAAATGGGGTGGCTGCGACCATGTATTTGCAAATCATTGTCCAGATTGCTACTTTACTGTGCAAAACATTGGCACTGTTCATGTCCTTGTTGCTGTTAGTTCTACATATACTTTCTTAACTGGTCATCACGTGCAATATGCTCACTATAGTTGGTCTAATGTGATATGTGGTCGTTTTTGGTCACTACCATGAAAATTATGTTGTTTTGCTTCATTGTTGTTAACGTCAATCTGCCCATAGATGACTCTTAGGCTGAATCGCTTCATTTTTAATTCATTTTCAGTAACATTATTTCTCTCTTGAGGTCTTTTAGGGGTTTATTTGTTTTTGTACAATTTTGATGTTCCTTGCTAATGTTTGTGAAAATCATGCTTTTTTGTTCCAAGGTACATCGAAGATGAGGAGAAAGTTAAATTTAAAATATATAATTATCTATTGCTCTTAGATGCAAATTTCAATCGGAATAAATGTTTGATCCAGTCCTTGGAAGGATAGTTTATTTCCGTGATGAGAGAGGTGAGGGAAAAAAACACATTTATTTCTGTTTGTATGTAATAGCAAAAAAGAATTCAGCCAAAAATGAAACTTTGCATTATTAGATGAACATTCAATCAAGGTCACTGAGAAGATAACTTGCATACATCTGATTCTGATGTGACGAAATAGACAAAGAAAAATAACAAGAGGAACACAGCTCATCTCGCCATTTTGTCACGAATTCATCAAATGCAGTATTTAATTTACCGCAACATAATTCCAGATTGAGTTCCCAGCAGCATAATGAGCAAAGCTGTAGCATATGCCTGCTGAATAATGAGGAACAGATACTTGTATATTGCTCAGCAATGGTTGCAGCTTACATAGATTACAAATGCCACAACGGCAGACGGCAGTACACAAACTGAAAGGCCAGAAAGATCGATCAGATTAACGAAGACCGAAGAAGTGCTCCTCCTCCTGAAGAATTGGTCGCATTAGGCGTGTAGACTTGCTGAAGAAAGTAGCAACAGAAACCACCATTAACTGACGAGCAGAGTACTTATTTCACACAATATATATAATGTGGAATAAATTCACGTAACAAATAGTTTCAAGGTACATACATAAACCAAACTCTGCTCGTTCTAATAAATATCTATAATAGTATCAGTCAGTTTGCAGGGAGAGATGAATAGCTCATTATTCTATTTGGTGTTGATGTGCTCTCTTGTTTGACTCTGTATGGCTCAGATTATGTGGCCAAGAAGCTCGGTGTCGACAAGTGTGGAGCTCTGCATCCTCCTCCTCTTCAAGCAGTACAGAACCACCATGGCCGGGCTGCCGAGCAGGAAAATCACATTAGTAGTAGGATCACTAGGTCTAATACCTTAAAAAAGATTTATTTTATTTTTTACACCACGTCCAGAGAAGGTAAATAGGTTGTGCAAAGTAGAATATGGTACTGTGAAATAACTCAGTACAGTATGACCGTGCAGCTGGATTGTTGCTGTTAAAAATTCTCAGCACGCAGACACCTGCACCTGCATAATGACAACCCCCACCCAAATCAAGAGGGAAGTATACGTTCCACCGGCATCCATAGGAACCGCAACCATCTATGGGCGCCAAATGGCAACTCGTTCATTAAATTACTGTCAATTGGAAGTCATTGACATGGTAAGCATTAGTATCTTCAATTTGTACCAATAAACAATGTCAAGTTATTTCACAACACCATATTCTACTTTTAACAAACTATGTGCTTTTGCATTGCAACAATGTGATCCATGAATACCATGCTGAATTCACCACGAAAAAAGAGTTAATTTGCATATCTAACATAAAAAAGAGTTAATTCATATCAATAAACAATGACAAGTTATTTCAGAACACCATATTCTACTTTTCACAAAATATTGACTTCTGCATTGGAACCATATGATCCATGAATACCACACTGAATTCATCATTCATCACGAAAACAAAAAAGAATAGTTAACATCAAACTAGGGTTTTCCTAACTATCTGGTTCCACCTCAGTCTAGATAATTGGAGTAATTAAGCCAGTGGATGAAAATTGAACTTACTCCCTCCGTCCCAAAATAAGTGTCTTAACTTTGTACTAACTTTAGTACAAAGTAGTACTAAAGTTGAGACACTTATTTTGGGACGGAGGGAGTATAATTTGCATCTTACAGAAAAAGAAACTGGCTTCTCTTTCTGTTCACACACCTACCTCAACAAGTAAAAGATCCATGCAGAAATTGACCTTTCTGACCCCCGAATTCTCAGAAGATTTACATCTGAACACAGTGGAATGTGAACTTACATCCTAGGTGCCTGCTATCTGATGCGCCTGCATTGCAGCTCCGAGGCGAGTCTTTGAAAAGTGCAGAAAAAATGGCACTTCCAGCAGCACCATTTACCATATCAAATATTGGGCGGCAACTGGCGAGGCGGCCAACAATATCAGCAGCAGGCCCTAGGCCCAAATGGCAGCTCCTTCATCAAGTCAGTTGTATGTACGTAACCGGAAGCTGTCATTGTTCTTTGTGCCAACAGCAAATATTATTATATGAAAAGAAAATGCTGGATGAAAATCATATATGACTTGATCTAAAGAATGTCGTACTTGCCCTTTTTTTAGTGCAAATCAGGGACCTCTTAATTGCGCGGCATCTTCCTTGGTACTATATATCAAGCTTCTTATGAAAATATTTATGTTAACATCCACACTTAGTTTTGTTTGAATAAGGAAGAGTAGTGCGCAGTAGGCGAGCAACTACCACGAAAATGACTTGTGCCAGCAGAGCTAGATAGTGACCTTTTGGAACTAGTGACTAGTGAGACCTGGGATGATATCATGATACTGTCTACTGTATGGTGCTGATTATTAGATACTGTGAGAGGGAGACAATCATTGATCGGTTGACCACTCAGGAGTCCAGGCACCACCTCGCCGCCGAGATCATCTTTCCAGCAACCAAGCTCCATCGACTCGGTATCATGCCTTGTTCTTTCCCCTCTGCAAGTTCATCCCCGCATCTCTTCAGTTGCTTACTGGCTTTCCATGTATGCAGTCTCCGTCACCGTTCAACTTCAAGCACCATGGGTCCTGTAAGCCTCTTCTTCCTCGTACTTGCAACTGCAGCACCGTTGCTCTCCGCGGCACAAGGCTTTGGCTATTCGACAGCCAACCTCTCGACGCTGTGGATCAACAACAACGCCTCCCTCCCGCACATCCACTACAAAGGAGGTTTAGCTGTGCGCCCCATCCTCCTCCGTTCACAAAGTACCTACTATAGCCAGTCCTTTGCCACAGGATTCTTCTGTGCCCCACCTTGCGACATGTTCTACTTTGGCGTGTTCATTGTCCAAACCGACCCTGACACCCGTATCGTTGATGGGAATCCACCGGTGATCTGGTCGGCCAACCGGGCTCGTCCTGTTAGGGAGAATGCCACCGTTGAGCTGACTTCAGATGGAGAATTGGTCCTTCGTGATGCTGATGGTAGCCTGGTCGGTCGGCCGGTAGCTCGGGCCGGTCGGTAGCTGGCATGGTGATCACCAACATCGGCAATCTGGTGCTGTTTGATTTGATGAATGCAACTGTATGGCAGTCATTTGATCATCCTACCGACGCGTTGGTCCCTGGACAGTCACTTCTGGAGGGCATGAGGCTCACGGCAAGTACATCTGCAACAAATTGGACTGAGAATCAGTTGTATGTCACTGTATGCCCAGATGGATTGTATGCTTACATTGCGTCCGCACCACCACAGATCTACTATATGGCGACATCAAACGACGACAAGAAAGGAAATGATAGAACAAAGGTTACATTCATGAACGGCAGCCTCAGCATCTTTGTCCACCCAAAACATCCAGATATGTATAGCATCTCATTGCCAACAGCTAGGTCCACCCAGTTCATGAGACTAGAGTCTGATGGCCACCTTTGGATGTATGAATGGGATACCGAGGAAGAAACGTGGCCTGCTGTGTATGATGTAATGAAGCCAGACAATGGTGATTGTGGTTTCCCAACTGTGTGCGGGGAGTATGGAATATGCACAGGCAGGAAGTGCACCTGTCCCCTTCAGGATAACAATAGTTCAGGCTACTTCAAGCCGATTGGTGACCCCGAAGAAAGTCTCGGTTGCACACCCCTGACCCCAATCTCTTGTCAAGAAATGCAACGCCATCGGCTCTTAACCCTTAATGAAGTTTCTTACTTCGATTTGAGCGACCCCGTTGTGAATGTAACCAACCAAGATGACTGTAAACAAGCCTGCTTGAAAAACTGCTCCTGCACGGCCGTCAGCTTCAGCCATTACTTTGACCAGAATGGAACCGAAGGTTATTGCAGGTGGGTGACCAAGGTCTTCTCCTTGCAATCAATAAAACTTCAACCTGTTGATTACAACAACTCTGTTTTCATCAAGGTGCAGCTTAGCCCTTCGAACTTAGCAGATGCTTCTGCTCCTTCCACAAACAACAAGAAGCTCATTTTAGGCACTACAATCCCAGCTATTGTTACTTTTGTATTACTTGCTATTGCTGTCACCCTTTATCTACAGAGGAGGAGAGCATATGACAAGAACGATGAAGACTTTAATTTTGATCAATTTGCTAGAATGCCGGCCAGGTTTTCTTTTCAGAAGCTGAGAGAATGCACTCAGGGGTTCAATAAAAAACTTGGAGAAGGTGGATTTGGATCTGTTTATGAAGGGAAATTAGGTGAAGAGAGAGTCGCAGTGAAACGTTTGGAAAGTGCTAGACAAGGAAAGAAAGAATTCTTGGCAGAGGTAGAGACAATTGGAAGCATCGAACACATCAATCTTGTCAGGCTGATTGGCTTTTGTGCAGAGAAATCTCAGAGGCTTCTAGTATATGAATATATGCCGAGAGGGTCACTTGATAGGTGGATCCATTACCGCCACAACAATGCCCCACTCGATTGGCGCACGCGGTGTAGAATCATTCTGGATATTGCCAAAGGCCTGTGCTATCTTCACGAGGAGTGCAGGCGAAAGATAGCTCATTTAGATATCAAACCGCAAAATATTCTATTAGATGAGAACTTCAATGCCAAAGTGGCTGATTTCGGACTATCTAAGCTAATAGATAGGGATCAAAGCAAGGTAATGACGGTGATGAGAGGCACACCTGGGTATCAGGCACCTGAATGGTTAACCTCACAAATCACTGAAAAAGTTGACGTCTACAGCTTTGGAGTTGTTGTCATGGAGCTAATAAGTGGGAGAAAAAATATTGATAATTCTCTGCCTGAGGCGAGTTCCAACCTCATCAATTTGTTACGAGGAAAGGCTCGAGATAATCAATTGAGTGATCTGATTGACAAGCATAGTGAAGACATGCTCTCACACCAGGAGCAAGTGATTCAAATGATGAAGCTTGCAATGTGGTGCTTGCTAAATGATGGCTGTCAAAGGCCTTCCATGTCAACGGTGATCAAGGTATTGGAGGGTGTGACGAGCATAGAAACTGCAATTCTTCACAGATTTATCAATGCAAATTCAGTCATGCCTGTTCAAGATAATATATCCGCATATTCAGTTCAACCTTATCGGGACCAAGGTGAAATGGGCGCCTAATGAGAAGAAGACATCCAACTACATTATTCACTTGGTTTGTAATTGTTTTTAAATCTTATCCATTTTGTAGTTTGGAAGTGTGTTTTAAATAGCGTGGAGAGAATAATTCCCAGCAAATATATATGTTTGATTGTTTGGTGAAGTTGTACCGCATAAATTTTCATCTGCGGAGTACCAGTCACCTCATCTGGTAGCCAAAAGTATATTTGTCAACTATGTGGTAAACAAGGAAATTACCTGTGATGTAACTAACACTATATCAATATATGGAACATTGAATTCCAGAATTTTGCAAATAACTTTATGAACCTGATGGGGATGAGCACCATAGGGATCTAAGGAGAAAGATGGGACTATAGACCAGGATGACAAACTTTAGACGAAAGAAGAATTATGTGATTTTTCTAAAGTTTTCCATAGTCAATACTAAAGGATTAATGATGCTAATAGAGCTGGTACATTAAATTGTAAATTTCTAGGTCAGGCCAGTAAAATGAACATGTCACTATGTCAGTCTCATATGTCAAAATAATAATACCAATCTTTTTCAAAAATTCAGCAGCAACACTACATATATTCTTGCAAACAAAAGTTGACTATCCTCTTTCATATGTGGGCGTGGGGCCATCACTATATGGGACGCCACAGGGTGAGGGGAGGGGGCGCTGGCCAGGCTTTGGGATAAGTCCACTGGTTTGTTGCGCCCATGTCAATGAGATTAAAAGATAAAAGACGAATCCATTAGAGTCGAATAAAAACTGACGGCCGCAATTCATCCGACACTTCACTACACTGTGATCCTTCTGACATTAATATGTAGGAGTTCAGCAGTGAAGTAACTAAACTTCAGTCAGAGAGAGAAGAAAGTAACTAAACTAATTTCTTTTCTAATAAAACTGGTTAGTAGGTAATGGTGCTGACTACAGAGTTGGTACTTAGATGAAAATTTCTTTTCTAATCAAACTGAAACAATGTCAAGATGTGCACCTTTGGTTCAAGCGCAATGTTGGTTGACTGGAACTGAACCTTTTTCTCCACAAATGTATTTGAGAAACCAGGTGGGAGATGGTAGAGTTGAAGATGTTTAAGTGGTGTCTTGTTGATAAATCGATGTCACTGCATATCAAGGCCAAGGCTTCAATGACACTGTCTTTTGCTTCAGGATGACACTGCACTCATGTCAATAAGAGATTAAGAAAATGAATTCATTAGAGACGAGTAAAAACTGTCAACAACAATTCATTCCATATTCCATTACACTGAAATTAGAAAACCAGAATTCTACTTATCAAACTAAAGTTTGAACAAATAAAAAGGTTAATAGGTTAGTCATGTCAAGCAACTAACCACCTACAGACCAAAAACCTTTATATATATATATAATATCATAATATGAGATGATAATCTTAAAACATAGCCATAACTTGGTCAGTGATACACTGTTACGATGAACAGAGATTGTGACAAACAGCTTCATCTATAAAAAAAAAACTGTATATAAAAACTGTTTCAATCAATACATATTCAAATACGATACTCTAAATAAAAAACTGTTTCAATCAATGGCAGGGGGTTCAACTATGATACTGTATAAGAAAACTGTTTCATATTCAATTATGATACTGTATATAAAAAACTGTTTCAATCAATGTCCAACTCATGCTATCAACAAACACTTAAAAGGCAATTAATTCTGCCTCCGACAAAAAAAAATCGATAACAGGAGTATAGCTTGGCACCCCAATTTCATCATGAAACTGAATAGTCTTTGTAATTTACAGCAACATCGTTTCCAGATTGAGTTTCCAACAGCACATGGCCATGCTCTCAAGAACAAAGTTGACCATGCTAAAGCTAGTATGCAGGCAACAGGAACTACCACTAACTGATGAGCAGAATACTCATCTCACACAGCCGAATGTGGAAGAGAGGCGCTGTGTTGCAAGTGGAATAATATGGTATTGAGCAACTGGAATGTTGTGGTCAGAAATCGTCATCACGGAGACACCTGCATACTCCAATGGTAACAGAACCGTCTATGGTCGCCAAATGGCAGCTCGTTCATTTATTTAAATAACTGCTGACTGGAAGTCCTTGCCAGTTTGTGTTGATAAGGATAAAAAATACTAATGCTTACCATCTGCAGTTGATTACAGGATGAGAAGAATGGCCTTTTCCCCGTAAAAGGCGTTTTATTAACTCAAATTGTCACGTCGCGAAAATGGCTAGAATGACCATTTCAAGACCTTGCCATCTGGAGCAAATTTGAATCCAAATAAGATGTACAGTACAACCTTAATTAGCGATCCCTGATGCTATTCGAAGTAGTACTTGCAGGCCTTGACAACAAAATAAGGGAGATCTAAGGTACAGTAGTTCTTTCTCCCTTGAGTCAGACGTCTGCTATACTACTAGATTCTATATACTTCGGCCGGCCGCTAACCGCCATAATGACTGACTTGGGCCGGCAGAGCCGAACAGTGGACCTTTCTCCTCTGTAAGGGGACGACATCGTCTTTCAGGTTCAACCTCAGTCATATACCAAGAACTGGTCCTTCTTCCAGAATCCAACATTATCCATGGGTCCTGCCAATCTCCTCTTCATCATACTAGCAACTGCAGCACAATTGCTCTCTGAGGCGCAGTTGGAGTTCGCCGACTATCCCACAGCCAACCTCTCAATAACGTGGACCAACAACATTGCGCTGGACTCCCTCATCTGGCCTACATTCGATGATGGTTTGAATGTCCGATCCATCGTCCTCCGCTCGACACAAACCATATACGGACCTTCCTTTGGCGCAGGTTTCTTCTGCGCCCCACCCTGCAACGTGTTCCTCTTTGCTGTCTACATTTTGACGAAAAAGGGTTTCCCCCTGCTTTATATTATAAAGCAACCACCACCGCAATACATCCGAGCATACAACAAAAAGAAAACAAAGGAAAAAAACGGCAAAGATACACGATGCTACAGAACGGCTAACGGGATTCAAATGCACCAAGCAAAGGCTTGAGCATCGAAGCCCTCAGCGAGCACCACACCCTGCCATTGATAAGGTGAAGGCAAGGAGACTACTCGCCGTCGGGGGACGACCACACTGTCACCTTCCATGAACCACCACTGCAAAGCCGCCATCCGCCTCCGCCACCAAAGAGGGCCCCCTGCCCTCTCGTCCTGGACCGTAGGACGCCACGCCGTCGGTAGGCAGAGCTGCTCACCCCCGAGCACGCATAGCCGGCCCAGATGGTGGCCGGGAAGGACGACAAGACGGCGACCCCACCGAGCAGAGCAATCCCTCCACCAACACATCATCTCCGGCAAAGAGCGTGGTGCCCACTGCAAGCCGTCGAATGGGGACACCACTGAAGATACTCGACGACCCACTCGCTCAGAAGCGCACACCACCACCTCCACCGACCCAAGGCGGCGTCTTCAGGAAGAAAACGGCGCCGGAGCGTCGCCGCCGCGCAATCCAGGAGATTTTGGGCTTTCACCCGGGTCACGGAGGTGGAGGGCGAGGGAAAAGATCACGACATCGCCTTCAGGAAGGGTAGCAAAGCCCGGAGCATTGGCGACATCGTGGCCGCCGACGCCGGCCAGGAGCTTCCCCCGATCCAGAGCCCACGCTCCCATCGCCCCACCCAGTAGCGGGCTAGCAGGGCGAGGTGTACCTGGAGCAGAGGAGGACGCCATCTTTAGCTCGATGCACGGGGCCAGCGGGACAACCCCAGCCTCGATCACCACGTTCGCCGCCACCTTGCTGCCCGAGCAGCCAAGGAGGGCATCCCGCAGCATCCGCGCCAGCCACCCGCCGCCGGAAGGGAGGCGCGCTCACCGGAAGAGGCCGCCGCCTCAGATCCGCGCCCACCACGCGCGGCCCGCGTGCCTGCCCCCACACGCCTGCGGAGAGAGGAGGAGCCCCCAGGCGGCACGCGAGCCACCGCACCCGCCAGATCCGCCACCCCACAGCCGCCGCGCGCCACGCCCGCCGGGCCTCCGCCGGATCTCGCCGTCCCCATGCCGCCAGACCAAGCAAAGGGGAGAGAAGGCCCCGCCGCCGCCAGCGCCACGCGGGCTTAGCCCGGCGACGCCTGCCGGCGGTGGCGGAGGGGAGGGCTGGAGAAGAGGGGGCGGGTTCCGGCGGCTAGGGTTGAGCCCCCGGGTCGCCGCGGGGGGCGACACGGGAGAGGGAGAGGGGTCTGGTCGCCAATCCCTTTCTCGTCGATTTTGCCGTCTACATTTTCAGCATTAACTTCGCAGCTTCAAGCCCACACGTGGTATGGTCTGCCAGCCGGGATCACCCTGTTAGGGAGGGTGCCACGGCTGAGCTTAACATCGATGGGAGCTTGGTGCTTCGAGATGCTGATGGCAGCCTCGTCTGGTCCAGTGGAAGTTCAGGGCGGTCTGTAACAGAAATGGTGATCACCGAGGACTGCAATCTGGTGCTGTCTGATCGCAAGAATGGAACTGTGTGGCAGTCATTCGATCATCCTAGTGACACATTGCTCACTGGGCAGTCACTACTGGAAGGTATGAGGCTTGTAGCTAACACTTCCGCCACAAATTGGACAGGGAATCAGTTGCACATGGCAGTTCTCCCCAGAGGATTGCGTCGGCATGCAGGATTGTATGGTTATGTTGAATCCACACCATCACAACTCTACTACGCGTTTGCAGAAAGGATGAACACAGGCAATGGTCCAACAAACTTTACATTTGGCAATGGCAGCCTCAGCCTCCTTTTGCGAGAACAGCCAGGCATCCCATATAGTTATAGTATCCGACTGCCAGCAGCTAAATCCATTCAGTACATGAGGCTAGAGTCTGATGGGCACCTTAGGCTGTATGAATGGTCTGAGCAAAGTAGCCGGAAACGGGAACGGTGGGCCGTTCCTCGATCCGGATTCATCGACCCAGAATCAGATTCGGGAACGAGGGTCGATTCGGTAAGATTCGATGCGGATTCGGCGTTTCCGCAGCCGGATCGTCGATTCAGGTTCGGCGACTCGACAGTCTTGGTTCTTGAATCGATCGAGTAAGCAAAAGGTCAGCCATATCAATCACGAACTCCTCGTTTTACTCTCTGCGCCCGTTCTTTTCCACTCCCCTAAATAACTCCTCGTTCTGCTCTCCAAGGCTGCTAATAAATTTTCCGTTTGGGAGGAGATGATTTATCTTAGTCTTCATGGATGTCTTCCCTGTATAAGTACTCCCTCGGTCCCTCCCAACCAGTTGCTCCCAGCATCCAATTAGTAAAGATTCACGTTCCTCGTTCCGTGGTACCGTACCGGATTCATCGTACCGGAATTGATTGGATCGCGTTTGCGCTTTAGAAAAATCATTCGAGAGATGTATACCCCCGTTGTACCCTATTTTTTCCAGCCTCCGACTCTCGTCCCCCGTTCCCGTTCCTCGTTCCCACCGTATCGGAAACATGGCAACTATGGGTCTGAGGCAAAAAGCACATGCACTTTGCTGTCTGATGTAACCAAGAGGGGAGAATTGTCTGATGATTGTGCATTCCCAACGGTGTGCGGAGAGTACGGCACATGTCCATTTCAGGACAACTCAAGTTCATTAAACTACTTCAAGCCGGTGCACGGGCGCAAGGCAAATCTTGGCTGCGCACCATTGAATCCAATCTCTTGTCGAGAAATGCAACACCACAAGCTCTTGACCCTTACCGATGTTTCTTACTTTGATGAAAGGCACACCATTGAGAATGCGGAGAGTACGGCATTCCCAACGGTGTGCGGAGAGTACGGCACATGTCCATTTCAGATGGAGCCCACTCTGTGGTGATGTGGCGTAACGGTTCGTGATAAACAGCATTAGACAGGATCTTTTTGTCAAAAACTCCTCTCCTTTCTAAAAAAAATCTCTCTCCGTCCCTGATCCAGATCGGGATCCAAATAAGTATCTCTCGTTCTCCCGATGGATGTGCTGCTCCTTCTTCTCTCTCTCGTTCTGCCGGCGGATGCCCGGGCGTGCTCTCTGGCCTCGAGGGCCTCGGACGCCACGAAGAACGCCTCGCCGAGCAGCAGCAGCTCCACCGCGCCTCTTCTGCGCCGGCCGAGCCACGAGCAGCAGCAGCTCCACCTGCTACTATTGACGCCATGCTCGACCTGCCCAAGCCCGACGACGACACCGCCCAACCGCCGCGCGCACCGGTCGAAAGAATTGACGATAACCCCCCCTGTTGGTCTGCCTTTGATCATAAGCCCCCCCTTGTGTCACTAACGTGTGGGACCGGACCCCACATGTCAGTGACACAAGGGGGGGCTTATGATCAAAGGCAGACCAACAAGGGGGGTTATCGTCAAATCTCCCCGCACCGGTCGCCGCCGCCTCACCGAGAGGGCTCGCCCACGCGTGCGCCGACCTGCCGCACCGCACCTCGCCGAGAGGGCTCGTCCTCGCGTGCGCTCCTCCTACCGGTCGCGGGAACTGCTAGACCGGCCGCGGCGGCGTCCTGCGCTCCTCCTACGGCGAGTCCCCCCACTGCCCTCCTCCTAACGGCCGCAGGGCTGCCAGACCGGCGACTGCGGCGGCGTCCCCCCCCCCCCCCCCCCACACACACACACACGACGCTGGCCGCAATGGCCGACGCGCAGACCAGCTCGTCGCCGGTGACAGGCGTCACGGCGCCGCGTGGGCATACGTATTTCTCCTTGCCCAGTCTGGTGCTCGACCTCGATGCCGGCGACGAGAGCCCATGGGAGCCGTGCTGCAGGTTCTGTACACGGGGGTTAATTGCGTTTTTGCTTTATGATTGAGGGGTGTCTGTAAAATTTCAGGGACTAGTTTGTAATATTAGACCAAACGCCGTCTAACCTGAGCCGTTATGCCACGACATCAAATGTGAGCCCCACATGTCATAATTGAGGTTAAAATGCCCAAAGCGACCGGTTAGTGTTTTCTGCAAAAAATTAGGACAAGAATCAGTGGTTTCTGGCAGAAATTCGTAAATCGGTGTTTTCTGCAAACCTAGGCGTCAATGTGGTGGTTTTCTCCGATTCACTCCCTTGAGATCAATACAACCTGAAACGGCTCTTTTCAATTCGTCTGCTTACCTCAAGGTGCAATCTAGCCCCTCTTCTGCTGCTTCTCATCCTGCTGCAAACAAAAAGAAGGTCATTCTAGGCATCGCCCTTGCACTTGTTACTACTATCATATTCATTGCTATTATTATCATTGTTTATCTACAAAGGAGGAGAAAGTATGAAGACCTCCAGTTTGATCAATTACCAGGGATGCCAACAAGGTTTCCATTTGACAAGTTGAGAGAATGCACTGAAGGGTTCAGTAAAAAGCTTGGAGAAGGTGGATTTGGGTCGGTTTTTGCAGGGAAATTAGGCGAAGAAAGAGTTGCAGTCAAACGTTTGGAAGGTGTTAGACAAGGAAAGAAATGAGTTTTTGGCAGAGGTTGAAACTATTGGAAGCATAGAGCACATCAATCTTGTCAGGCTGATTGGCTTTTGTACAGAGAAATTTCAAAGGCTTCTTGTATACGAATATATGTCGGGAGGGTCACTTGATAGACAGGGGCGGAGCGTAGTGGGGACCATGCCGGGCCATGGCCCGTCCTTTTTTCCGGATTTGCTCTTAGTATTTACTATGAATTTGGCCCAATAACAACAGATAGCCCACTCAGCAAGCTTTTGGCCCGTCCTTGGCCCGTTCTTCACTTTGCTCCACGCTCCGCCACTGTTGATAGATGGATCTATTACCGCCACGACAATGCCCCACTTGATTGGCACACGCGGTGTGGAATCATTCTGGATATTGCCAAAGGCCTATGCTATCTTCATGAGGACTGCAGGCCAAAGATAGCTCATTTGGACATCAAACCACAAAATATTCTCTTAGATGAGAACTTCAATGCCAAAGTGGCTGATTTCGGACTATCCAAGCTAATAGACAGGGATCAAAGCAAGGTAATGACGATGATGAGAGGCACACCTGGGTATATGTCACCTGAATGGTTAACCTCGCAAATCACTGAAAAAGTTGATGTCTACAGCTTTGGAGTAGTTGTCATGGAGCTAATAAGTGGGAGAAAAAATATTGATAATTCTCTGCCCGAGGAGAGTTCTCACCTCATCAATTTTTTACGAGGAAAGGCTCGAGATAATCAATTGAGTGATCTGATTGACAAGCATAGTAAAGACATGCTCTCACACCAGGAGAAAGTGATTCAAATGATGAAGCTTGCAATGTGGTGCTTGCTAAATGATGGCTGTCAAAGGCCTTCCATGTCAACGGTGATCAAGGTACTGGAGGGTGCAGGGTGCATAGAAACTGCTATTCTTCACAGATTTCTTGATACAAATTCAGCCATGCCTATTCAAGATAACACATCCGCATATTCAGTTCAAGCTCAAGCATCCATCTTATCTGGACCAAGGTGAAATGAGCGGTTAACAAGAAGAAGACAAACAACTTAATTATACACTTGGTTTGTAACTGTCTCTAAATCTTATCCATTTTGTAGTTTGGAAGTATGTTTTAAATAGCGTGAAAAGAATAATTTTTCCTAGCCAATATATATGTTTGATTGTTTGGTGAAGTTGTACCACATACCTTTTCACCTGCAGCGTACCAGTCCACCTCACTCATCTGGTAACACAGAAATATATATGTTTTGTGAACTGCGTGCTAAACAAGGAAATTTAACCTGATGGGGTAAGCACCATATGGAGATGGCACAAGGCGGAGAGGTCTAAGGAGAAAGATGAGACTGTAGACCAGGATGACAAACTTTAGATGAAAGAAAAAATTGAGTGATTTTCCATAGTTCTCATATTCAATAGGGCTAATGATGCTAATAGAACTGATGCTTTCAACATGCCACTATATCAGTCTCATATGTTAAAAATAACAATAACGGACTTTTTTTAAAGTCAGCAGCAAGGCTACATATATTCCTGCAAACAAAAGTTGAATATCCTCATTCATTGGGTACGCACAGACCACAGTGTCTATATAGTTGCATAATTCTAGTCTAGGTGAAAAAGATACACATGAACATGGAGAAGGGGATCACATTAAGTAGCTTGAGGAGGCAAATTCAGTAACAAATTCACATCAGTCATTACTAGCTACCAATTGCTAATTTGATTCTGCCAACATATAATATATATGCACGAAAAACAAAACAGGGAACCCTGACCTTGGGAATGGTGACGATCACCTAATCCTTTCCTCAAATCCATTATGGCTCAGTGCTACTGTAACATTCCTTATGTGGCTAATCTTCAATACATCTTCGCTGCATTCATCTGAATCTCTCTTCTGCCGGAGCTTCTTTATCAGCTCTTCTGACGTGTCTTTCAGAATTAATTTCTCAAGGGCTGCAAGGTGTTCAATGCCATCTGGAAGAAACTTTAGCTCAGGGCAGTCTGTGAACAATAGCTCAGCGAGGGTTTTTATCGCACCCTCTTCTATTCTAACTTGGTTGATTTGTGCCGCGCCCCATATGTGTAGACACCGAAGTTTTGGAAATGACCCTGCGTAAAATTCCAACCTCTTCCCTTCAAAAGCCTTCATTACCTCAAGAAAGCGTAGACCACGTAACATGTGCAGACAGGAAAAGGTTTGCTCATCAATATTGGAGAATGCCAGGTGCAATCGAGTGAGGCTATTAAGGTGTGACCAAGAAGAGAAAATCTGAGGTATCGATGTTTTTTCTAGCTGCCCTGCTAAACCAAGCGAAGAAAGGGTTGGAGGTAAATATAGACCTTCAAACTGCAGCACCTCATTCTCAGCTGCAGCAACAATTTCGAGATGAACAAGATGGCTCATTTTGGTGATAGTGTTACTCAAGTAAGCAGAGTTTTCACTTCTCACGTTGCAGACACCAAATGTTCTTAGCTCTGTCAGAGCTGCAACTTCACGCAGAAACTCTGAAGTGGCTTTGACAGACTGAAGAGCCCGCAGTCCTACCAACTGTTGTATGCCATTAGGCACCTTGACTCCACCTAGATTTCCAATTTCAAATTCCTCAGATGCAACAACAGACCACACATACAGGTATCTCAACTTCTTAAGTTTTACAACACTGTTTGGCAAATACGTCAACTTAGATTTGGAAGCATCCAAGACTTCCAAGCTTTGCAACCTCTCTACTGCCTCAGGCAGGCTTTCCATCTTAGTAGTATCTCTAAGACCCAAATAACGCAGATTAAACAAGTTGAATACTTCATTGGGCAGCATTTTGATGCAGGTACCTTGAAGATCTAACATTGTCAGCAGTTTCGAAGATGTTAGGATAGGCTTCAGCAAACCGACCTCGATATACCTCTCAAATACATGGAGTTCACGGAGATGTGTTGTGCCAGATCGGCTCAGTTGTTCAAGATTTCCCCCATGGACAGATATGCGACGTGCACCCTCTACAGAGAATGCTCCAGTAGCAGAGCCATTATAAACTTTACCGAAGCATTCCTCCTTGGCTTTGTTGAGGGCAAGAAGGCGTATGACATCATGCATCCTGCAGTATTTCAGTCGTCCGGCATAATTCCTTTCCACTACCTGTAAAAGGCTTCGGTTCACAAGCTCAGCCAAGTATCCCTCTGCCACTTCCTCCAATGTTTTGCTCTCATCTTTTTCCCTGATAAACCCCGCACCGATCCAGAGCCTCACTGTCTTCCTCCTCTTTAATACATAATCTTCTGGGGACAATGCACAGTGTAGGAAACAATTCTTCAAATCATACGGAAGGTCCTCCAAGCTGACCTTTAGGATCATATGAGCATCGGGGATCACATCTTTTGCCAACTGTGAATCCAAACCCCTGTACACATCCTCCCATTCAGCAGAAGTTGGGGGTTTCAAGGAGAGTAGGCGGCCAATGCAAGCAATAGCAATAGGCAAGCCTTGACACTTTGCTATGAACTTCCGAACCAATTCCTGCAGCTCCACCGGGCACTCTTTGTCATCGGCATTCCAAAAGGCTCCTTTGCGAAATAACAGCCAGGAGTGATGTTCTTGTAGCGGTTCCAAGTGAATTGCAGACTCCCTAGTTGCGAACAGTGACAATTCATGCTTTCTTGATGTGATAACAAATCGGCCGGTACAGTTAGATGTTGGGAAGACATTCCTTATCTCTGACCACACGCGTGCAGCCCAAACATCATCCAGGACCATGATGAACTTTTTACCTTGAAGGTAGTTGTGGATAGACTCTGCTAGGTCTCTCATCTCAATGTGGGCGACGTCGACTGCAATGCCGAACTGGGAGGCGATCTTCTTCAGCAGATCCTCAATGCGGTAACTCTCCGACACAGTTACCCACGCTGCCGCGTCGAAATCCACTTTCACGGTGTTGTACACATGAGCAACCAGAGTGGTTTTACCAACACCAGGCATCCCCCACACCGAGGTAACCTTGCTGCTGCTCTGCTCTAGACCATGACCACTACCACCGCCGCCGGTCAGCCACCGTATCAACCTGTCCCTGTTCTCCTCTATCCCCACAAGGTCCTCATCCCTGGTGAAGTGAAGAGCTTGACCTTGATTCGTCGATCTGGCAGAAGAAGCAAATCTGCCAGTGACGGCGTAATCCTTCTTCCTCCGCTTGGCATCCTGCAGCTTGGCTTCGATTTCTTGGAGCTTGGCCGCAAGACGGCGCCAGGTCTTGATATGCTTAAGCCTCTTCTTCATCTTGCCGGCAAACCCTCCGTGCTTGCAGTCCTCCAGCTTGTAGGTGAACTCGTCGACGACGTCCTCGATCTGGAAGGCGAGGCCCCTGACCTCGCTGACGAAGATGGCGGTGGTCCGGTCGGTGTCCTTGAACCGCTCCGCCTCCTGCAGGTAGGCCTGCATGCTCTCCAGCTCGGCCTTGGACTGGCGGATCTTGCCGAAGAGGCCCCTGGGGGCAGCGGCCTCCTGGCACAGCAGCGTCCCGCCGAACGTGGCCGCCTCCTTGGCCAGCGCCAGGCCGAGCGTGGCCGCCTCCTTGGCCAGCGCCAGGCCGACAACAGCCTCCGCCATGGCTGCTGATGGTTTGGGCTTTCCAGCGGCGCGGCTCTCCTGCGGCTAGGGGTGGATTAACGAGCTGCTCAGCTCGTTAAGCTCGTGCTCGTTAAGCTTGTGCTCGTTAAGGCTCGGCTCGTTAAGCTCGTTAAGATTAACAAGCAGAAAACCTTTCTCGGCTCGGTTCGTTTGAAGCTCATTAAGCTCGTGAGCGCTCGTTAACAGATTCTGATGTGTTACGGTCTACAGGATGAGTGTGTAGATGTGGTTTTTAAGAAGTAAGATGGTGACTGCAAAAGGAAATGCACTAGTTTGTTTCCTCATATATAGATTAGATTGAATAGATGGGCTGAGGTGCAACGAAAACTTTGTCATGTAAGATGAAAATATGTGTTGTGTTGTTACTAATGAGCTTAACGAGCTACTCGTGAAACTCGTTAGCTCGTTCGTTAAGCTCGTTAAGCTTAACGAGCTGAAATCAATGATTGGCTCTGTTCATTAAGAAGAGAGCCACGAGCTTAACGAGCCGAACTATCGAGCGCTTATTAAGCTCACGAGCTACCAGCTTTTGGTCCAGCCCTACCTGCGGCTGTGCTGGGGAGAGGGGTGGCTACGGAGGAGGAGAAGTGGGAGATGGAGCGGCAGGGGGCGGAGGAGAGCGAGGGGAATCGGCCCGCCATGGCCCGGCGGAGATGTCGCTCCCCCTCCAAGCAAAGCCAAGAATCTGCTCCGTTTCTCGGCAAAGAATCTCGCATCGTCTCCAACAGCAAGCAAAGCAAAAGCAAAATTAGGATCAATTCCAAGAAGTGAATTTGGTGTTGGGCTATAGTATGCTTCGCGCAGGAGGAAAGAAAATGTGTACCTATCGTGTTTCCTCAGTTTCGTCAGCTGGCTGAAGGAGCTCGTCGCCGCAATCGCGCCCAACCGGAGAGGGGCGCCCCCCCGTCGGCGCGGCTATCCCACCCCGCGCCTCTCGCGGGCGCCCAACAGGGAGGCCGTCGCCGTCCCCCTACATCGGATTCCTCGCGGACGAGACCGACGAGGAGCGCCAGATCCGGGAGCCGACGGAGGCTCCGTCCACCAAGCCCACGCTGACGCCGACGCCGGCGGGGAGGAAGCCCTCGCCGCCGGGACTCCCGCGGACATCCACTGGGATGTCCATTGACTATGAATATCTACACCTCGTTTTTTTTTTTAGGGAAATATCCACACCTCCTCAAAAACATTACAAAAGAAAAATCCAGTGAGAAAAGAACCATGATTATTCAAAAGAGAAAAAATATGATACATATTCACTCCCCCAACGACGATATCACTTAATATCTATGATTCCTAATTAATTTCTTGAATATATAAGCAGGTAGCGCCATCGTGAAAAGTCTGACAAATTGGCACCAGAATGAATTTGTTGGGCTGTTATTATAACATCATCCTTATGCACCTCACAAAAAAAAACATCATCCTTCTGTAGCTCGTGAGTGAAAAAAAACTTTGCCATAATATTGTCATTGACACTGTACAAATGTGACGCCGTGATGGGCTGCGTTTCCAAAAAAGGTCAGCTTGTAAAATAAAAGTTCGGAATAAGGTCAATTGGTACCACCGCGCCATCAGTAGCTTTGTATAGAATAGAGGGTGCAAACATAGTTATTCACTCATAAAAAAGGGAAAATCTATAACTGGCGACCATTGACTAGGAGAGGATGGCAGTTGGAACGATTTTGCTAGCAGTTTTTCGGGGGTGGCAGTTTCTTCAGAGCAATATGACAATTTCTGGGAGAATGACAGCTTTAAGCTTTCATCTTAGAAAATGCCATACTGTTCTAAAGAAATCGCCACCCCACACACAACTAAAGCTGTCATTAAAACGTTCGCAAAATGCCACCCCCTCCTAGTGAACGGTCGCCAAATAAAAGGGTCCGTTAAATTCTAAATTATTTGAAATTTTTAGGAGGTAAAAGATCTAGATTCCTAGAATGAATTTCAGAAACCGGTTCTTCCTGCCCTTCCAGGGAGAAATGGTAACGAGAAAAAGAATCCTTGGTTGTATGTCGTTCTTTGCTTTACCATGACATTTTGGTGGCATGTCTTTTTTTTTTTTTTCTTTTCAATAATTGGAACCCATTCTTCCTTAATGTTTCTATCAATTCTTGACATTGTGGTGCCGCAAATCCCATGAGACTTGGTATCATAACAGCAGAACCAGCTTAGCTTTTCTGTTACATTCTTCTTCACTGTACGCTGCCACAGAAATAGGGACAAAATAAAGAGTTTGCCAGTGTTGAATCAACCTGATCCACGCACATATGCAAGTCGAAGCAGAATTGATTTCGACGTGAGAAATCCAACGGTGAAAACGGTTCGGGATTTGGACGCACAATTTCAGAGATAAAACGTTTTGAGTAAACAAATCTACGAAAAAAACAGAAAACTCTCAGGTTGCGACAAGTGACGCACATGCGCCATTTGTCAGCTTCAGAGATGCTGAGAGTGATCTTTGCTAGGGGTACCCCTTAACTATTGATTTTGAGATTCCTCCCACATTCTTCTTCCTTCCCTAGGCTCAAGATTCAGGACGGCTCATTCATTGTAGTATGTCATTCTCACAATAAAACTATTTCTCATGACTAGCGTGAATATTTCAAAACATATTTGTTTATTGCGCAATAAGATAAAGCGTAAAAAAGGACTAACTCGCAATGGGAACAAGTTAAACAATCCGACTATAAAAATATATTCAGACCAAATATAAGGATATGGTTTATGAAAATCATAAAATATCCAAGAAACTTTTTCAAATCCTTGAATATCGTGAACAATTTTTTAAATTCGTGAATTTCTTTCTGGATTCAAAACATTTATTGAAATGGTGTTTTTTTTGAAATAGAAGAACAATTTTTAAATTCATAAACATTTTTTGAAATCCGGGAACATTTTTTAAAATCGTGGATTTTTATAACCAGAACATTTATTCAAATTCCCGACTTTTTTTCAAAATTAAAAAATAAATACCGAAATAATATTCGAATTTGGGATTCATGAACATTCTTGAAGTGTAAAAGGAAAAAAAGGAAAAAAAACTGCTAAATATATGTTTTTTTCGTATACATTAGAAACATGTTTTCATATATGTTTAACAATTCCTAAATATATGTTGATCATGTATTTAAAACAATGTTAATCAAGCATTAGAAAAAAATGGTAAACAAGTATTAGATTTTTTTAATCAAGATTTCAAAAAAATTAAATGTACATAGATTTTTTTTTGACAATGTATCTAAAAAATCTGAAACTTGTATTTGAAAAAAATGTTAATCAAGTATTTAATGTTAAAATGTGTATAGAAAAAAATGTTGAGCATTTAATAAAAAAAATTAATCTTGTATTTAGAAAATATTAATCAAGCCTATATCTTTCTTTAAAGATGTGTATAGGAAAAATGTTCATCATGTACTAAAAAAACGTTAGATGTGCACAATTGTTTTTCATATAAATACAAAAAATATATACAAGAAATATAAAAATGTTTGTGAGAAAATTGATCATGTACTTGATGAATTTAATCAAGCATTTGCAGAAATGTTATTTTAAAAATATAATCAAGCATTTAAAAATGTTGAATGTATATAGAAAATTTTTGTTGACAATGTATTAAAAAAACTGGGAAACTTCTATTTGGAAAGAATGTTAATCAAACATTTGAAAGTTTTTAAACGTGTATAGAAAAAAATGTTGACGTTGTATTAAAAACTGTTAAACAAGTATTTTAAAAATATTAATCAAGCGTTTGAAAAATGTTAGATGTATGTATAAAAAAAATTGACAATGTATTAAAAAATGTCAAACTTGTATTTGAAAAAAATGTTAATCAAACATTTGAAAATTTTAAAATGTGTATAGAAATAAAAGTTGATCATGTAGTAAAAAAAAATCTTGCACTTGGAAAATATTAATCAAACAATTGAAGAATGTTAACATGTATATAGAAAAAGTGTTGACCTTGTGTTTAGAAAATGTTAAACAATAATTTATAAAACACTATTAACGAAGCATTTGAAAAATGTTAGTTGTGTATAGAAAATATGTTGACCATGCATTGAGAAATGTTAATTTTGTAATAAAAAATGTTAATCAAGCATTGGAAAATGTTAAAATGTGTATAGAAAAATGTTGACCATGTATTAAAACAGTGTTAAACATGTATTAGAAAAATGTTTTTGATGTATACGAAAAATGTAGAATGAATTGTTAGAAGGGACAAAGAGAAAGATTGGTGGAATCGATTTTTATTGCTTGAGCCTCGTGGGCATATATATAGGAGTACAATGATCTACTTGGAGTACAAGACAAGGCAGGACCAAATCCTAGTCTATCCTATACTTCCTAATAATCAATATACTCAACATCCCCCCGCAGTCACAATGGTAGCGACGCAGACGGTGAGACTGGAGAAGAATCCGAAGGTAAGCGGACACCCCCCACAGTCGTAACGGTCGATGCATCGCGGAAGTCGTGGCTGGAGTGAAAACCGACGAGGTTGCTCAAGCAAGGCGGTAGCCCTTTGTGCCGATGTCGATGTAGCCGAGAGCGTAGGGTGGTGTAGCCATGGTCGAGGTAGCCGTGCGAAGAACGCCGTGGTCGATATCGAGTTGGGGTAGCCGGTATCGAGGAAGTCGCCGTGGAGCCGCGGGCGCAAGGAGGCGCCGAGTTAGTCATGGGCGCAGTGGTGTCGAGGTAGTGGTGCGCCGGGGAGAAGACGATGTTGACGACGCGTCGCGCCGGGGTTGCCAAGCCCGGGGACACATCGTAGACGAAGGCACGCACCGGTGTTGCCAGCACCGGGCACGCGTAGACGGACGAAGACGAAGTTGACAAAGCGCCGACCAGGCTTGCCAGGCCCGGGGACACGTCGTGGACGAAGGCACGCATCGGTGTTGCCAGCACCGGGCATGCGTAGACGAGGGACCTGCACGAGCTGTACGCCATGTCGAGGATTCGGAGGACCAACAGAGAAGAAGACTCGACGACGGTTGTGGCGCCAATCGGTCTGGGGCCGATGTCACCAACGGTGGTCGGAGTAGACGAAGTGGTCGGGGAAGATGATGGCGACGCTGGCGACGGGCTGGTGCTGGACGTAGACGAAGGGGGTGGACGGGCGGCAGCGGCGGCTACGGGGGTAGCGGCGGCGGCGGCCGAAGAAGAGCGGCGGCGGCGGCCTGACGGTGGCGGCGGCAGCTAGTTAGGAGCGCGGCGGCGGTGCTCGAAGTAGGCGAAGAACCCGAGACTGTGACGAAGACCGGCGCGGACGGTGGCGTTCCCGTGCCAGGGGAGGTGGCGCGGCGCATACCACGAAAAGTCGACGCGCGGTGACGGCGGAGGGCACCGCCGGTCGCGGCGCTACGGCCCGAAGGGGCGACGCAGCAGCGGCGGGTGGGCGGGTCGGGGCGACGGCGGGAAGACCTCGGGGCGGTTGCATGGACCGCGTGCCACGCTCGCTACGGCCCGACGGGGCGACGCAGCGGCAGCGCGAGGGTCGGTGCAGCCTCGGGGATGGCCTGGAGCGGACGGCCTCGGGGCGGCGGTTGACCGCGGGCCGCGGCACTACGGCCCGAAGGGGCGACGCAGCGGCAGCGCGCGGGATGGTGCAACCACGGGGACGGCCTCAGGGCGGCGGCGGGGACCACAAGCCGCTGCGCTACGGCCCGTAGGGGCGACGCAGCGGCGGCGCGGATCGGTGCAGCCACAGGGAGAACCACTGGGCGACGGCGCTGCGGCCCGACGGGGCGACGCAGCGGCAGCCCGATGCTCGATCGGTGTAGGGGCGCGCTGTACTCGGGACGTTCTTCACGGGACCTGCGGAGGCGCGCGCAACCGACGGGCCAGGTCGGTCGCACGGCGCAGATGAGGCGGATCGCGGCGGCGGGCGGGTGATCAATCCGATCGCGCGCGAGGTCGGGGACGCCGCTCGGTGGAGGCGGGGTGATGGCAGAGTCCCGGTCGTAGCAGGGCGGCGACAGCCGGCGTAGATCGACGGGCGAGCCGACGCGCGAACGGCGGCTGTGATGGGCCGCCGCATGGCGTGAGGCCGCCGGGTCGGGGCGGAGGCCGGGTGGGCGCGCAGGAGTCCCGGTCGGAGTAGGGCGGCGACAGCCGGCGTAGATCGACGGGCGAGCCGACGCGCGAACGGCGGCTGTGATGGGCCGCCGCATCGCGCGAGGCCGCCGGGTCGGGGCGACGGGCGGGCAGACGCGCGGACGACGGGCGTGAGGGGCCGCCTGTCGCGCGAGGCCGCCGAGTCGATGAAGAAGCCGACGGGTCGCGCCGGTGTTGGAGTAGAGGCGCACGGAGGTCGATGGCGGCGGTGGGCGACGCAATCCGATCTATGATCGGTAAACCAAAAAGTAAACGCCGATCAAGGTGACCGGCGAGAGAGAGAAAAACCCGGATCAAAGGATCGGGAAAAAGACTCTCTAGGGCAGCTGATCAACACGACCGACGGACGAACCCTAGGTACGGGCGGCGCGTCCCCCGGCGGCGGTCATGGAAGCCGACCGCCCCGGGGGCGGCGCGGAGCGGAAGTGGCGGGCGGCGGCTAGGGTTTGGATCGGTTAGGCTGATACCATGTTAGAAGGGACAAAGAGAAAGATTGGTGGAATCGATTTTTATTGCTTGAGCCTCGTGGGCATATATATAGGAGTACAATGATCTACTTGGAGTACAAGACAAGGCAGGACCAAATCCTAGTCTATCCTATACTTCCTAATAATCAATATACTCAACACGAATACCAAAAAAACAAATAAAAACGGAAAAACTAATGAAAACCCAAAATGAAATAAAAGAAATCAGAAAAAGGAAAGCGAAGAAATAAGTTCAGAAAGAATGAAAAATAGTGAAAACGAATAAAGTAATAACAAAGAAAAAAACTGTAGAAAACCAAGAAAGAAACAAAAAGCTGAAGGAAAAAAGAAGGAAAGTGAGGAACGAAATGAGGAACGCGCTATTGGGTCAGCCCATACGTGCGCGCTGTTGAGGAAAGCTTCAACGAGACAGACGCTAGTCTCGCTTTAAGCGAGAGATAGTATTCGTGATACGTCAGGTGGGCTCGCATTAGGCGCCTCTCTAAATAGGCCGGCTCAGTGTGCGGGAGGCCACATTCCACTGCCTAGTTTTTTTCACCCTTTTAGTTTACCTTTTATTTATACTTCCAAATATTCTAACTATATATATTACAAAAAAACTTTACATAAAACATTTAAAAAAATTATCAACCAAGCATTTGAAAAATGTTAATTGTGTACAGACAAAAATGTTAAACATGGATATAAAAACATTCCTGATGTATACTAAAAATGTACATTGTGTGTGAAAATAAAGTTTATTGCCATTAAAAAAGGTTCACCATTATTGAAAAATGTTGATCATGTATTCACAAAATTTAATCTTGTATTAAAAAAATGTTGAGTGTGTACTAAAAAAATGTATTAGATATATACCAAAAATGTACAATGTGTATTGAAAAAAGTAGACATAAAAATATAGGTTTTCAAAAAATGTTAATCACGTATTTCAAAATGTTAAACATGTATAAAAGATATTTTTTTGATGTATAAGAAAAATGGACATTGTTTTAGTAATAGTATCCGCTTTTTTAAAATGCATGAACAATTTTCTAATAGTATATGCTTTTTAAAAGATGTGAGCACTTTGTAATAGTATACTAATAGTTTTCAATATACATGAACATTGTTTTAGTGTCATTTTGAAAAAATATAGTTGAACATTTATCAAAAATAATGTTTCAACTTTATATGTGTAAATATTTTTATAATAAGAAAATATTTTAAATTCTTTATGTACCTTTGATATTTTTTTTAACAAATATCAAAAACATAAAAAAATGTTCCTATGCGAATGGGTCGCACAGACCCTAACTTATTTAATTCATGTGTGGTCGATTTTTTGCTTCCAATCTGTATAAGCAAGATAAACCCTTTTCAACGCTCACCGATGTTGAATATTGATCAAACACATGCTGGCACGTTGTCCTGAGCCCGACAAAAGAAGCTCGAGTGACGACAACGAGGTGGAGGAGGAGTGCTCCATGGCGGCTAGTCGGAGGCGAGGCAGTGGTGGATGGATGACTGAAGCGAAGAGGACGCAATGACAGACTATGCTTGAGCTGGCGGCGGTGCAGGCATAGGTGAGGATGAAACTTAGGATGGTGATTGCAGTTTTTTAGGCGGGCGGCAATGTCGACCGCGGGTGGTGGGAGACAATGGTTCGACCAAGGGATGTGATTTGGACAACGGAATAGAAAATGGCAGAAGGTGATGATGGGAAGGGCGAAGGTGTGTATTTCCTCAATAATTTGACAGGGGGGCGTAAAAAAAACTTTTTTGAAAGAGAAATGAGTTTTTTGAGACAATTAAAGAGAAGCGACTTTTTTTTAGGGCAAAGAGAAGCGACTAAAGTTGGAGTTCGGACAGGGGGAAGCTTTGGTCATGGGCCGGGAAACGTGATGGGCTCTGGCTAGCAGACCTAGTTTTTTTTTTTTGAGTGAGCTAGCAAGCCTTATTAGAAGTCGGTCCACCCCGACGGCAGCAAGCAGCAGCGGTTTCTCTCACAATCCAAGATCGGGAGGTACTACTTTACTGAAGCACACCACTGCTTAGGTTTTCGGATCCGCTCATGCTGACATGTCTGCTTCTTCTTTTTTTTGCCTATGTCAGTAAGGAGGTTGATTTTAAGCTATATACCATAAG
Source organism: Elymus sibiricus (assembly GCA_039707655.1). Lineage (NCBI taxonomy): Eukaryota > Viridiplantae > Streptophyta > Magnoliopsida > Poales > Poaceae > Elymus > Elymus sibiricus. The sequence continues at coordinate 23,880,284 of CM077664.1, forward strand.
AAAAGTTTTCAGTCGTTTCCTTCACCTCTTGCGAAATGTTGATTTGCCGTTGCGTTACTGAACTTTCTGCGCCCCAAACAAACAACTTCTTTTTGTTTATCCACTACGCGAGGAACAGCAATAGATTTCTGATTTCTTTATTTAATAAAAGATTGAACACCGCACTGGTCGACGATCGATCTTCTCATACCATATAAGGACAACTAGTTTACTTCACCAACTTAACGCATGAAACTTGCATTCAACACCAACATTTAAACTAGCAGATACATCTATATATGTGGACTAGCATCTCATAAAGTTGCTACCTGTCTTCCGGCTCTTTTTTTTTTGAAACGAGGCAAAAGATTTGCCATTTTCATTGATTAAGAAGAAGAGAGTTGCCCGGTTAATTAGAGGAAAACCGGGCGAAAACCTAGATTACAAACCCCACATGGGGCACACGCGGACGACCTGGCCACAAAAAAGATCATGGCACAACCAAACGACACAACCGTCGAGAGGTAGCACCGAACAACAAAGCAACACCAAATAGTCGACCGCCGCGTCGAGGACATGACAGCTCCGATTTTGCTGACGAGCATCACAGGAGAAGGTTGCAAGCCTCGCACCGACCTAGTCCAGCGCAACACCCGGAGAGCACCGCTTGCTGAAAACCCCCCTCATGGAGTCATCGTTGCCGCAGTGGCCCCGCCGCCCGCAGCTCCGACTTCTCTGTCACAGCCAGAAACCAGCATTGGCGCACCCATTGGCGTACCGGACCTTCGGCATCAGAAGGACAAGCCGCGACCCGGCTCTGCACGCCACCATCGTCGTCGCCACACACATCGCAACGCCACACCGACCTCATCGCCGGTTGGGCACCTGCCAACTGCAATGCCGTGCACGTCCAGACAATGCCGTGCACTGTCTTCCGGCTCTGATTTTTAAACTGGCAAATCTGCTTGATCCATAAATGGTGGCTTCTGAAGCTGGCTATGTCTACCAGTACCACCATAAAAATTTTGTAAAACATATGCACGGAAGATGCTGTAAGATTGTCACAGGAGCAGTTACAATGGCACATTTTTTACATGAACAGGGCACGTAAACAACAATGGCCAAGAACGCCAAGCTCTGTATCTCTCAAAGTTAACTTAAAGCACCGCGGTGAGATTAGGACTGTACCAGTTACACCAACTTATAGGAATTATTACAGTGAGATGTTCTGAATAAATCGCTGTAGCGACTAGCACAGACTGTTGCTTGAACAGTCGAACTGACTGTCCAGCATTCATTTTCTCCCCATTTATATCAAAACTCAAACACGGAGAAAGGATATTCACAAGCTAACATACACACAGAAATATTATTGCCCTGGTGGTGAACATATATATAGAGAAAAGTGGCCAGATCACAGAAGCAATTGAAAAGGATCAATAGTTTCCTGGAATGTAGTGAATGAATTTGCACCAGATTGATGGACAAAGGAAGTAGTTGACGACCTTGGATTGGAAGTTTACTTATTGCTTAAGGGAAGTGAGGCCATAGAGTCCATCATGCAGTGCTCTCAGGTCATTGAAATAACGGATATGCACCCTTAGCTTGCTTTAATTACGGAGTAACCGGTCCTGTAAACAAAGCACAACAACACAAAATGTGCCATGCCATTTTGTTTCTTTCTTTCATTTTTTCCGCTAGGGGTTATAGGGCAAAAACTGCAGAACCAAGGCACAGATGAGGCTAACCACGTGAGATTATCGAATCCGGTAACGGCCGAGCAGTGTCATGCAGTTAAAGCTAGACTAGTCGCTCACATGCATAGGCTAATTTGCAAAGCCACGGATAGATGAGAGTTTTTGTTTGTTTGTTTTGCAAATGGGATCGATCAGAGTTTTGCCTGGAAAGGCCCTACGTACTAGAAAGGGCTCAAATAACTTTCATCAACTAGCACCCGGTTGACCTCGAAAACCCAACTAATTAATGGCACGTGAACTCTTTTATCAAGGGGTGTAAAGTATCGAGGTGATCTCAAGGACCTATTTTCTAGATGTAAATCTCGAGGACCTGCAACGTCCTGATCAGTCATGTTAACAAAGCACAGCATATATCGTTAATATACGCCTACTTTTTCTTACAATTAATATACATCATCTTGCCCGCAAAAAATAAATATCATCTTGCATTTAAACCTCGGGCTCCGACACGAAGGTGCTTCCGCGGGGATTCTAGTAGGATGGGAAGCAAGCGGCGCGTGGATTGGTTGGCAATGGGCGCGGAGAGCACGGGAGATGGCGCCATGGAATTGGCGATGGTGGGCAGCACAACCTTGCCCCACCAAAAAGGAGCCCGATTGGGAGTTGGATAGAGAATGGTTGCATTTCTCTACTTTTCAGAAGTAGGGATGTTTTGGGACCTTAGGGATAATTTTTTTTATAGAAAGGGTTAGTTGGGTGTAGTGTAACTCCCTAAAACTTTAGTTTTTAGAGAGTTAAGTGACATTAGGGCAAGAGGAGAGGCTCTAGTTCAATGCATCGGTCTAAATTCTAACTGGAAAATGCATCTTGATAAGCTACCTCTACATGCAGTAGACTCAATGTCCCGTGCTGTGCACAGGAAATTACTGCTACACACTAATTTCTTTTATAAATCACACACGACAAAGATGTTGCACACGCATTTCCATGGGCCACTTAGTTAATATTTAGAGTAGAATGCATGCACTAATGCATAATTAAACAAGTAGTAATGCATTGTGATATCTAGGAAACAGAGAGATGGTCGAGTATATGGCACATGATTTGATGGAATCGGTCTATCTATGACATCAAGCAAAATCAAGCAGCGATAATCTTATATAAAGAAATAAACTCACTCACTCTCATTTTAGGTCCTGATGGCAAGGAATGCGAGTGTTTTAGGAATTATTACAGAAACAACCAACAATGCATGACAATATACAGTCACAAAGAAATTAATAGTTGTTGATGCTATTACAGTACCGTAGGATTCCTCATGAATAATTAAATGCATGCACACTTACAATGCATAAGAAATTCTTAAGTTTCTTTATAACAAAGGGAGGTAGACTGCTGCTTTTTGCTAGTAACGAAGCTCTGGAACATGCTTCATCTTGTTGTGCATCTGGTTCAGATTCCACTGAGCCTTGAAGTCCTTGTGCAGTCCCAGCATCCAGAGCTTCTTGAGGGTTCCAAGGGATTCAATGCCACGAGGGACCATATTCAGCTCCGAGAGTGACACGATGTAGATCCCATCAATGTGTGGAATGGCACCCTCTTTAATCTCTAGTTGCTTGACATTAGGCATGCACTTCAAGACGAGTGTCTTCAACTTAGAAAAGGACCCTGTGGAAAGAACCAATATAGCTGCACTACTCACCCTGTTAAGACTGAGATAAGTTAGAGCTGGCAGATGAGATGCCAACAACTGCAGCGGATCTTCTATCCCAAGATTGCACCAACTTAGAGCCAAGTACTTGAGATTCCTCCCATGGCCCTGAAATATTGGGCACTTGAGTGTCCCATCAGCCCATCCACCTCTGACGATTAGTCGGTGGAGCTTCTTGGAAATTGGCACTAGTGATTGGAAAGAAAGTGTCTCGGTCTCATCATATGCAGAGAGAAGTAAGCTGGAAAGCAGGGGCATATCTGAGAGGGTTTTGAAAAGGTCATCACAGTTAGATGCATTAATGTTATCAACCCAAACAGTTTGCAGCTTCCTCATTTTCTTCAACTCCAGGGACAAGTCTTTGCTGGCATGGACGGTCTCAAGAGTTTGCAGTTCTTGAAAGTTGGAAATCATATGAGGCGCTTCAACCCCGACAAAGTATCGAAACTCGGTCTGCTTCTCATCAGCAAACCTGTCTGCTAAGAGATGTCGCAGCTTCTCAACCTTTACAATTCCTGGCGGGAGCTTTTCTACTCTTGTTTGCTTGATGTCCAATGTCTCTAGGTTTAAGAGTTTCTCTATGGTGTCTGGCAGTGATTGGACATTGGTACGCCTCAAGCCGATGTAGCGAAGATTGAACAGATTCCCGATGGATGCTGGCACTTCGGTTATTCCAGAGTCTTGAAGCTCGAGAACAGTAAGGTAGCTGGATCCAGAGAAAACCGAGGAAAGCATGTTGGTAGAGGACGAAGCTGCCGCAAGGGACATGATGGTACGCAGCCGTGGAAATTCCACTCTTGCATCTGCGTTACTGTCAGTCCAACCACTTGATGTCGATAATCGACGAACTTCTTTATCCATGCTAACCATGTCACCCGAATCATTCGCAGAGCCAAACCTCTCCTCTTTAGCCACAGCAAGAGCCAGGTCACGGACAATGTCATGCATCTTACATTTACTAACCCTGAAGAGCTCATCCCACTCCACAACTTCCAACATATTCCGGCCGATGAGTTCCATGAGATTTCCCTCAGCCACTTCTTCCGGCGTGTTGTTTCCTTTCCTCATCACGAATCCTTCGGCAACCCACAACCGCACAAGGCTCTCCCGTGACATTGCATAATCTTCAGGGAACAAGCTGCAGTACAAGAAGCAGTTCCTGAGATCACCTGGCAAGTCATGGTAGCTCAGATTAAGTATAGCTTGGACATTGTTATCCCCCTTAAACTCGTCCCGAAGTTGTTCGAACAACTGAGTCCAGACATACTCTGTTGGTTGCTTCGTGGACAATAGGCTGCCAGAAGATATAATGGCCAATGGCAGTCCATGACACTTCTTAACAACATCAATAGCCACTGTCTCAAGCTCTGGGGGGCACTCGTGGTTTGGGCTGTTGTGGAAAGCCCTTGAGCAAAATAGCTTGAATGACTCGGCACTACCCAATGGCTGGAGTAGCAGGCGACGCCTAGGTGAAGCAAGAGCCGCAACATCTTCCTTCCGTGTTGTGATCATAACACGGCTTCCTTGGAGACCCTGGAAAGCATTGCACATCTGAGTATATGCATCTTTGTCCCACACATCATCAAGCACGATTAAACACTTCCTGCCTTGTAGTGTCTTCTTTATTGCTTCTGTTAAGTCATAAACATTAGCTTTGGCATCCACACTAAGAGGAGGTTGTGTTGGTGACTCTCGTGTGTGCCGTATCTTGGTGAGCAATGTCCCCAGCAAATCAACTACATCATATGACTGTGACACTACAATCCAAGCATGAGCATCAGGGAAATTTACTTTCTCCCTATCAAACACATTCTTCACAAGGGTTGTTTTTCCCAAGCCTCCCATTCCAGAAACTGTTATCACCGTGCTTTCTTTATCATCAGTGCTCAGCCATTCAGTCAACTTGCTCCTGTTTTCATCAATTCCCACAAGATCCTCGTCACCAAAGAGTCCTGGAAAGCAGCTACCAGACCGCGGCTTATCAATCTTTGCATGATCATTTTTTGTGGGTTGCACTGTGTCCCTCCAGTATTTAGGCAATTCTTTGATCTGCTTGATATCCTTCTCTATATCATCAATATCCTCAGCAATTTTACTAAAGGCCTTTATATGACGTGAACCTCTGAAGATGTACCGTTGCAGGAAGCCTTCGTCCTTGAGCTTAAGAGCCTCATACGAGTACTTATCAATTACATCCTCGACACGGTAGGCCAGATCCCTTACATTTCCAATCCAACCCTTGATGACCTTGTTACTGAGATGTGTTGTGCCCAAATCATGAATTATATTATTCATGGTCGTCAGTTCTACATTGATTCTTTTGACTTTTGCCGGCAATTCCCTTGCAGCTTCAACCTTCTGTACCACATCCGTGACTGCTTGATTCAAAATGACTGCCCCAATTTTTGACACAGCAAGGAGTATCGCCTCCGCCATCTGCTCCTGAAAATACACCAACACCAAACAAGTTATATAATGCATAATACAAGAAGCAGGGATCGAGTACAATAATACTAGCTGGTGAATGGATTGTAATAGCATAGCAGATTAAAACAGACAGAAGATGGAGGTGAACGGTAATAGTACATATGTACAACCATTAATTTTGGCAAGAAAAAAAATAGCAAGTAGATAAAATATGTGTGTACTAGAATATTGCTAAAACAAATTAGTAAAATGGGTTGAGTACATTTTGCAGGCATTAGCTATAAAATCGAACCGTCTCGCCCCAGCGTCCCGTCCCCGTGGGTGAACATGGGTGGAGCCTCCAGCGTAGCCGCTAGCGCCGCCGGCCTCCCCTCCCTCCCCTTCATCGCCGCTGGGCTAAGCCTGTGCGGCTGACGGCGACGGCGACGGCGAGTGTTTCTCCTCCCTCGATCTCCGTGTCCGCAGGTGTCGCGGGGCGCCCAGGCGCGCGGGGGCTCGACCCGATCTAGATCACAAAGGTGCGGCGGCACGGGGCGCAACGCCTGTGGATGGACCCGGCGGCACATCAGGGTCGTCGTGGAGGTGTGGGCGGTGCGGCTTGCGCAGAGTCTTGGTCGGGTGATTTGGCCATGGTGGCGGCCCTCGGCCATGTCATCGTGCGGGCGGTGATGGTGGAAAAAGTCCAGGCAGGGGCTAGCTCAGGGATCCAACTTGGTTGGAGGTGGCGCGTGTCTGAGCGACGCCGTTTCCTCCTTTGGCTTCCGGTCGGGAGGCGTGATGCCGATCTAGTGGTTGTGCGCTCCTGATCCAGCGGAAGTTGCGCGCCGTGCACCCGCGTCGGCGACGGTGATCTGCCTTTCGCGCTCCAGTTTCGACCATGTTGATCGCTAAGCAGACGGGCACATGCAGGACTCTATCCGACGAGTGGCCACCGAAAGGTCTTCGTGAGGGTTCCTTCCTCCAAATCCGGTGGTTGACTTCAACGATGAGATATAAACTATGGACGACGACTTGACGCGGAGGGGTGGTTGTGCAGTGGCGACGATCACACATTGTATGTAGCTGCTGGGATCACAAGAAAGTGGTGGCGACAACACATGGGTGACGTTGATGATGTTACTACGAGCACCCGGTCTCGAGTTCCAAGGTGAATGCCTAGGTATGACCCGGTGAGTTATACCTGACAATGACGATGTATTTATGTTGTTACCTTGTTGAAGCATTGCTCATATATGTTTGGACTGATTCTTCAGGGTGAAAACCTAGATTCTGGTCTTGAGTGGTTGGATTCGGCGACGACGGCGCTTGAGCGTCCCTCCTTTCCTGAAGGCTTTGCCGTTGAAGAACCTCGTCGTTCATTTGGTGTCATTGAGATGGTTGGTGCGGATATGGTCTAGTATGCCAATCGCGGATCTGTCCGCTTTGGGTTTATTCTTTTATTCCTCGCCTACACATAGTTTTGATCTTATATAACTTTGCTATTTAGTAGCACATTTTTATGTGTGCGCATTCCTGCTGGTTGTGTGTGTCCTAGTAAAATCCACCCTTTATTGAAAAATCTATTCAGTTTTCTAGCGAGCCCACCCGCCCGCTCAGCTCCAGGATTTATTTTTGGAAAAGTATCTTTTTCAACCGGCTGATTTCTGTGTAAGATCAACCGCACCGTGAGACGTTCGATCCAGCTCGATGGTGCGGCGCTCGTCTCTCCCACACGCACTCGTCTCAACTGGCTGTAAACTCGCCACACTGTCCTGGCCCCACACATGACCTTATCTTCTTATCAATTTCATGTGAGCGCGTGAGCAGCCGCTTTTCTCCCCAAACCCCATCTTCGTCTCTAACCTCTTGCTGGCTATTGCTCTCTCCGCCATGAGTGCAACTGCCCAAGTCATGCGCTGCTCCAATTGGCGACGCAAAAATCCGAAGGTCGTGCTGCGATACAGCACATCGACATTCGGCTGCAGTATACCCACGGCGCTGCAGAGAGGCTCTGGTGATGCGACGTAGCACCTGTCGACGGCCGTCGGTGCTGCGATGCACCCACTCATAGGCGCTGCAAACTGGACGGGGGCGTGATGCTGTAGGGCCATCGGTGCTGCCGTGCAACACTCGCCAGTGCTGCAATGGCTGTCGGCTGCATCTGTCGTCGTTCCAAGAGGGGGGGGCTCGCTGCTGCAGCCCATTCACGGACTGCTGCAATTCGGTTGCGACGACGTTCCGACGACGGAGCTGCAATGGAGCGTTGCCGAGGGCCGTCGATGCTGCGTTGGAGTTTTGTCGCGCCGCACGGTGCTGCAATGGAGCTTCGCCGGATGCCATCAGTGTTGCATTGGAGCTCTGCCGCGCCGCACAGTGCTGCAATGGAGCTTCGCCGGATGCCGTCGGTGTTGCATTGGAGCTCTACCGCGCTCGGTGCTGCCATGGAGCAGCAGCAGCAGCTCCTGGTGCTGCGATGCAGCAGTCGCCGACGGCTCGGAGCTGAGATGCAGCACTCGGTGTTGTATTGGAGCGCTCGCCGGTGACGCCGGTGATGTGAGGTCGCTAGCGCAGGTGCCACGGTGAGTTCTACACCATTGCCGTTTGCTGCAGAGGAGGCGCTGCTTGGATTGATGGGCATGGAGGATGCAAGACAAAGAGGAGAAAGACGACAGGGGGTTGCGTGTTGTTATCGAACGGGCTATGTGTGACTAATCGGACGGCTCACCAACCGGCTGATCTTTCCAAAGATCAGCCGGCTGATGGGTTGCAGCTCCCTTAAGAAAGACTATTCCTATCATCATTCATTCAAGGAAAAATATATATAAGTCGTGTGTGTGTGTGTGTGTGTGTGGGGAGCTCCCTTAAGAAAGACTATTCCTATCATCATTCATTCAAGGAAAAATATATATAAGTCGTGTGTGTGTGTGTGTGTGTGTGGGGGGGGGGGGGGGGGGGGTGGGAATCATAGCGGACGAGTGAAAAAAGGAATGTCGGACATCTAAAAAATTCAGGTTGACATAAGTTGATTAACTTATCAGGAAACTAAACTTGCGAGTATTCAACAATAAATTAAAGGCGTACCTACTGATGTGACTTAACCAACTGCAGCCCTTTAGGTGTTCTGCGAAAACCAAGCTAGAACATTTAGTGAGATCGATGTCCAGTGATTTGCTCAAAGCCTCAAACCCTGCATAAAAAATACACAAAAAGATGCATTAAGTTTTATATCTAAGAAAAATGTTAGGTATATGTATCCATATTTAGTAGAGGTTCTAAAACTTATGGTGATCTTGGCGATTGATTTATGTTTCACTATTAAGTAACCCCAACGAAAAACCAAGCAGTTCAACTCACTAGCGACATACTGCCACCAATACAAAATACATTCGGCATTTTGTTTCATGCGGATACCGACCAACAATTTGTCCTGAATGTTTTACAAATGTAGCTCGGGAGGATGAGTTCTTCATATTGAGTCTAGATATGGTTCAACTCCGGAAAAAGAAGATTACTACTTACTTCCTCTAGTTCTAAATACAAGGTCACTGTCAAAAATCCACTTTGCATCTATACAAGGTCACTATCTCTTCCAAAGAAGAATTGATTAGATATTACCTCTTACCTTGGTGTTATTAATTGCAAATGTTGCATGCTGCTGTAGAGAAAGTGACACCACATGCAACATGTTTAATTAGTTCGGAACACGAGAGGTATTCCACATAATTAACTGTGTTATTTATTAGTTGCCTAATTTTCTTGGTATCGAAAAGATGGGATAGTGGCCATGTATGACCAAAAAATGGGTTGAAAATTCCTACATGTGGTCTCTAGTTTATATCGAGGCCTTGTGCAACCAAAGGACATGAGGGCTAATCATCCGAAGGCGAAGACTAGGTCGCCAATATGCGGGTTATTGCTGTTTTAATTGCCGGATATTCAAACGAAGTCCGAAAATCACCGTGCGTAGCAAGTTGTCATCAAATGAGATAACCATCATGAAGTGTTGAGGCTCCCCGGACTGATTCTGCTCCTGGATCAACAACATTCTCACTATCGGATAGACTGCCATATTGTTCAATGTGTCCCAGGAAATTGAATAACTGTAAAAATGGACTGCGCCAATGCGACTCACTCTTTCATACGTCTTCATTATCATCACCAACCTAGTACAACAACTGATCCACACCATCTTCACACATCTCCCTCCGACAACTATGCAATATGTCGATGACACGTTAATTATTGCATATATTTTAGTTAACTGAAGCTACCACCCAGCTAAGCTAATCCTTTAAATTTCGCCCCGCCGCTGGTCTAACGATTAGTTTCGACTAAACAACATTTGTACCCATGCACACCTCCCCAACACTAGCGGAAATTATTGCACAAGTTCTATGGTGCCCCCTTTCTTCAAACAAATTTTATAAGCACTTTCATTTTCAGTTATATTTTATTCCAAATATACGAAAATATTATCTATCACATTATCTCTTATTATCTTGTGCGACGAGCAAGACTAGGAAGGTTGACATCCTTATTAGCATTGTTGGGGACACAAGTGAAATTTCATTTGCGTTGCCAAAATTTACCCCTATTGGAAAACACCGTTACCTTCACGGATTGATATCTTGGTTTCTTATAAAAGGAAGAATCTTGTTGCTAGCTACAAACTCCCGCACTTGGGAGTCCAAGTCGTTGTTAGGCTATACACCTAGCAATCAGCAGCTGCCACTGCCGAGAGCAAAACGACGACGTAGAGTTTTAACCTGGATATATGGAACGAGGAGAGTAACCACAATGGCACCCTCTTGAGTGATGCAACACCCATAGGCATCGCCGTTGCCTGAGCGCAAATCTTTCGCTCGGAGTCTCACCCATGCAACAACGAGGTACAAAGGTCGCCTTACCAACCCGAGGGAAGGATCGCTGCCACTAACATGGCCTCCAGATCAGAACCAGGGAGCCGCCACTGCCGAATCAATGTCAACACTGGGACCACCCACTGCCTCGCCTCTGTCCATCCGCACAACCAAGGAGAAGACTGCCACCACTATAGTCGCCCCGACATCCAAGATCACCCCCACATGTACACCTAGCTCAAGCCCATCTTGCCTCACGCCCTCACCCCACCGCCTGTCGTTGGGCTAGATCCATGTCGTAACCGTACTTCATCGACCTACGGTAGAAGATACCTCCTTCCGCCTCCACAGGAATCTCACTCACATAGCAAGGTTGTGCCTACCCTTTCCGGAACAGGCACTTCCTCGCCCCCAACCCCCTGGTTGGATCTGGGGAGCCTGCCACCCCACTATAGCAAGGGGAGCGCCGCATTAGTGTGTGAGCGAGAAGGACTCTCCACGCTCATGGCTCATAGGCCACCCGACATGGCTGGCTCCGGGGGGAACTCCAGCCGAAGTCGTTAGAGCAGCATGAAATGGTCCCCTGAATCCCCGACGCTAGCATCAAGCAGAGAGCCCACAGCGGCAGGGGCAGCGTGCTGGATGGCGGCGATGGTTGAGGTGCTGGGGATAGAGAATCCTGCTACCACGAGACGTAGAGGCGTGAGGGAGAGAGTGACCGCGGGGGGGGGGGGGGGGGGGGGGGTTCCTACGTCGGACCACCGCGTTGCACCACCAGAACGGCAACATCGCTCGCTGCGCTGCACCACCCGACAATCAAGTCATCACATAGGTGACCTAGCACCCATCGTGCCACACCCATCATTAACGGGACTGCCCCACCGCCACCTTCTGCGGAGCGAGCATGGCTTCGCCGGCGGGCCTTCTAGCGACATGGGGGACAGCGGGGATTCTTTTTTATCCCTCTAATCTCGCGCTGAAACACTCACACGGGGCAGGAATCACAGAGCGCAACACATTCACGGGCATGAGGTGAGAAGTGAAGTTTTAGGGGGCTGTTTCACGAGTTAAAGTTTTGGGGAATGCATAGGGCGTTTTTGGTTGCTATCACCATTGTTTGGCTTCCTGGAACCTCACCCGGTAAAGCATGTATTGGCTAATACGAGGTCTGGGCCAAATTTTGCATGCAGTTCATTTGGTTGCTTGCATTATTCCCTCTCCTCGCATGGAGCTAATAGAGCCCTTTTGCACCGGTTCGGGCTTGCATCGAAGGAGCCCGCCGATTTGAGCGCCTCCCGGGCCAGGCTAAGGGCTGCTTTGAGGAGCGTGCAGGCATGTATCTCACTGTGGTTCAAGCAACCAAACAGCTCGAATCTGCCCCTAGAGCATGCATGGTTGTTACACTAGCAACCAAACACGCCCCAATCTATACTGAAGTCAATATTGTTTGTTGTCTTGAGTAGCCTAAAGTGTGCTTTACAGCATTTATTTAAGAAAGACTATCCCAATCATCATCGTTGAAGGGGAAAAAATGTAAGTCGTGTTGGAGAAGAAGCCATAGCGAGTAAAAAAAAAGATCCAATGCCAGACATCTGAACAATTCAGATTGACATAAGTTGATTAATTTACTACTCCCTCCATCCCATAATTAATAAAAGATGTTATTACAACCAAAATAGAGAGTAGGATAGAAGTGAATACAACTAAACTTGCGAGTATTCAACAAGGATTAAAGTCGTACCTACTGGTGAGACTTAACCAGCTGCAACCCTATAGGTGTACTGCGAAGTACAAACTAGAACATCTAGCGAGATCGATGTCCAGTGATGTGCTGAAACCCTGCATAAAAATATACGCAAAAAAGATGCTTTAATTTTTATTCCTAAGCAAAAAGTTCGGTATATGTAACCATATTTGGCAGAAGTATTAAAACTTACGATGATCGTGGCATGATTGATTTTTACGTAACCCCAACGGAAAAACAAGCAGTTCAACTCACTAGCGACATACTGCCACCTATACAAAATACATTCTGCACTTTGTTTCATGCGGATCTGCCTTTGACCAACAGTTGGCCTTGAATGTTTTACACATATAGGAGCTCGGTAGGATTATGAGTTCTTCATATTCAATCTAGATATGGTTCGACCAACTCCGGAAAGGGAAGAAGATTACTACATATATACTACTCCCTCTCTGATCCATATTAATTCGATCGGAGGGAGTACTTAAGGTTAGTACACACGCAAGTTCGAGAACTCCATCACTGCAAGATCGTGACTCTTTCTTAAGTGGTCATGTGTGCGTAGAAGAAGTAATTAACACAGACAACATATAGCTGGATATATAAACTCGGAGGTGCAAGGCTGAGCAAAACTGGGGTCGGAAGCAACACTAAGCCAAAAGTACAAATTCGCAAGAAAATATAGGTAGAACTCTAGCTACGTCGATCAACTAACTATCCACAGAGGGGTGTGTGTTCATAGTATATATTGAAGAAAGTATGAGTCAATAAAAGTGGCCTTTATCGGAAAAAACCACAGAAGTTCAGAAGGGGTAAAAACAGATACTGGAATAATATCGTAGAAGCAGGAAGAAGAAATGCTAACCTGTAAGAGACGGCCGGAGTGCAAGCGCTTGCGATGGAGAACGTCAGTTGGCCTTGGTCGATGTGGGACTTGATCCAGATGTATATGAGCGGAGTAGTTAACCAATGCTTTCTTAATCACTATACTAGTACTACTTCGTGTTTGATGACTAACAGCTGGAAATTAATTCATTAAGTGCTAGTAGCTAGTTGCACATTACTTATAATTGCTTCGGCGTCTTTCGCTGTACCTCTAATTATCCTATGCGTGAATTGATCCCAATCTAGATCTAGATCCACAAATTGTCAACTCATGAGGGAAGACTTTTGCTGCAATGATCGGCTCTTTGTCGATGTGTGTCTAGATATAAGTATATGGAACTTTCTGCCTGGCATGAACGTGGGCTCGGTCACCCGCTGTCTGCTGACTAGCTCTCCTTGGTCTCCATCTTTTTTTTTCTTTGAACCGGGCAACAACCCCTTTCCATTATATTCATAACGGAAGTACAACAGTTCCTTGGTGTCTACTGTCTAGCTGGGGACAGCATGCAACAATCGACGGTGCCTTATATTTTCTATCAGTGGAAGCTCAACTGCCGGAATTGAGATGGAAGGGAAGTGGTGAGCTGCGGTTGGGTGTTTCAAAATTTGACCCGCATTATTTTGTCTTTTATTTCGTAAGCACCAGCCAGTTTTGAGTGTGTTGAACCTTCAATGATAAACGTTACTCATTAACAACAACGTCTCATGCTTTGAGCTTGCTCAATCATTATTTTTCTAGAATGCGCACAAGTATGTGTATCGTGTAATAGTAACTCCAGTAGAGTCGCCATATCAGGCCGATAGGCATAATAACCGCCGGTACAACAATTGCCTCCGAAAAGGCCACTCTAGCAGAGTAGCCATACACTCCTCAACCTGCATAATTTATGAAGCATGCTCCAAATCAAACCCGTGAGCCTCCATATTTGAAGGCTAGGGGTGCAGATATGAAGCGGCCTCCTTCCCCGACTGCTCGCGTGGGAGGGAAGTTTCAACATGGCCGCTTCCTCCCGCGCGGAGCCCAGTCAATGACACTGCCGTCCATACGGCTGGCGCTCCCGCTTCGGCCAGTGCTGCAGCCGCTTTTACCCTAGAGGATAAGGAACACCTCCAAGAATCACATCCATCAGGGTTTAAGGAAAAATCAGCCAACAACAACTCAGGTTGTAAAAAATCCTGATGAGCTTGAATGGATCAGGGCAAATGGAAACTAGAGATGAGATCACTGAAACCCAAGACATCTTTAATATGGAGATTGTGACCAAAACTAGACTTGAACTAACGTGGAGATTGTGACTCCAACTGCATTAATTTGTTTGGGTTTCAAAATTATTATAATCTTTGGGTTTTTTCGGCAAAAATAATTTTTGCTTGGGTTTCGGTCAAGGTCAAGCAGGGGTGCAAGTCTTTTGAAAATGCAACTTTGTGTATTGTATGTACACAACTACCGCAATACCTACAGCAGTTGATCATATTCGCATAGTCATGACGAACACATCTGTCATGCATGTTCGAATGGCTATACTAATTATTAACTTTTGTTTCAATAGTGACGTAGATAGCACGGCCTATTAGATGTGATATATTAATTAGTCGTGGAAAATATGGGGTGCAGTCAACATATCAACTGTCCAACACAAAAAAATGCAAGAATTGTAATACACCCACAGTCCACCTATCCAACGCCACGAAGAAGGCCTCCAACTCCGCACGAAGCAATATTCTCGATACCACACCCTACTCTCCTGATCCAGCCCGCTAATAACAGCTGTCATCGAACTCGAGGCATGTGCAATGCAGATTATTTTGTCTTTCATTTCGTAAGCACCAGCTAGTTTTGAGTTTATTAAAAACATTACACGTAAGCAACAACGTCATACCTTGAGCATGTCGCGCGTAATCATTTTTTCTAAAATATATGCAGAAATATGCATACAATATATTGAAGAAGGAAGAATATAGAAACCTGACTACTACTCGTCATGGAAGGCGAGGCATGTGCAATGCAAATTTTAATGACTGCACTATATTCTGTTTAGGGAACTGGCAGTTAGGTGGTAGGTAAATACATTAGCTGTCCAAAAATAAGAAAATGACCAAGCAGGACGTAGCAAGTCCTCAAGACCTCCATAGTCTATAGTACGGGCACCCCTTGATAGAGATGGATCTAACCATTGACTTTTGGCCTGATTTTCTTGAGAAAAGAACTTGTCTCTCGTTATGTTCATCCACCAGCAAATCTCGGGTTAATTAATGCACCAGCAAAGATTCGATCTGCTCAATGCCACCAGACTCACATGTGATTCATTAGTTGGGGTTGCAAGGTCAAACCTGCTGGTAGCAAATGCAAGTCGTTTATAAAAAACAAGGGTGCGGTTAATTTATATGGTGTACGCTACGTACACAGAGGCATGCAATTCCCTATGTGAGTCATGTAATAATATATAGTCTATCACAAATAAGTATCATTTTATGTGTGTGTATATAAATGTATATGTATATATGTTCTACTAATGAAATAAGTATATAAAAGTATGTGCGAGACATGTGCAATGCAAATTTTATTGACTGTACTATATTCTGTTTTACTAGCTGGCGCTAGCAGTTGGGTGGTAGGTAAATACATTAGCTGTCCAAAAATAAGAAAAATGACCAACCAGGAAGTAGGAAGTCCTAAGACCTCCGTAGTCTAGTACTCGCACCCTTTGATAGAGGTGGATCTAACCATTGACTTTTTGCCAGATTTTCTTGAGAAAATAACTCGTCTCTCGTTTATGTTCATCCACAAATCTCCGGTTAATTTTTTTTGAGATGGTATCTCGGGTTAATTAATGCAACAGCAAATATGTGATCTGTTTGGGTTGCAAGGTCAAACCTGGTGGTAGCAAATGCAAGTCGTCTATAAAAACAAGGGGGTGGTTAATTTATTGTGTACGCTACGTGCACAGAGGCATGTAACCCTATGCGAGTCATGTAATGATATGTAGTCTATCACAAATAAGTATTGTTTTATGTGTGTGTGTATATAAATGTTCTACTAATGAAATAAAGTAAAAGAAGGGAAGAGAAATTGATGTGGATGGGTGGCGACTCCTTTGTGTTGGCGGCGCCTTTGCTATGAAACGTAGCGACGGGGAATTAGTGTAGTTACCAGGCGGATGGCCAACTGATCCACTGTACTTTTGCTGAGTTGGGATCCTACTTTGCAGTACGGTCGCTGCCCTATGAATCTGACCCCACGTATCATTGACACTATTGCACCGTACAATACTACAGAGAAGCTCAACACATCTTTACCACATTGCATCGCTTATCTTTCTAGGCTCATCTTGTTTTTCCGAACGCCCACATTCTTCCCCCGAAACCCATGACGCGATGACATAGATAGGAAAAATAGTTGGTGGATTGTAGCTACCTTAGCATAGAGGGTTAGATCATGGAATTGCCATGATAATGGTGTGCTAAACATAGCTAACGCCCCCACCATCGCAGTCAGCTACCTTAGCAGCTTTTTTTTTTTTTGTATACGTTTTGCTTCTACTCTCCATGCCCAGACATTGTTTACTTACTTGCCTATCTAGCTTCCCCATCTGCTCCTTTTTACTCCCCCGAGAGAGACCAAGCTACAAATTGGTCTTCCTCTCGCACGATGACCATGGCATGTCACAGCTCTGAAGCTGCACTCAAGGAAGTAAAGCTTCATTGTGCGACGATACCGAACTGGACGGCGCTCGCATCTGTTACTGTTGTGGAATAGAGAGCTTCCATTTCACAATAGTCCAGGCCTTCTCATGGCCACCACCATCTAGTACTGTTGAGAAATAGAAGCTCGGAACTTCTGGACTTTTATTTCCGATATTACTGGACAGTGTGTGATCCAAATTTCACTGAAACACCCGAGTACGCAGCTTAGGGAATCACCCAAATTCATTTGTGCTCATCCTTCTCAAGTCAAGGAATCGCCTTTGCCCTCGTGGCTTGCGACATCCCATGCATTTTGTCCGACGATAGGCCACCAGAAACCTGCCGGAACACATGGTAATTCTTTCTGCCATAACTTTTTTTTCTTTTCGTAAAGGACGAGCCATATATTATTAAGAATGCAAAATTCAGCAGCAAAACAACATCGACCCAGAAATAAAGCAAAAAATAAAACCCGAGGCCGCATGCCTCGCGAGTTGCGACAGTAACTCCACCAGATAACCACTAACCCTATGTTACAAGACGACAGCAAAACGAAAAATACACAATTCCTAGGCTACGCCTTCAGGAAGGAATCGCCGCACGTGTGCCAATGTCTACAAACCGTCGAGTTAGGGCATTTGAGAACCCTGCCCAATTTCACAGAGGGTCCACACAAACGATGACTGCGTCCCCCAACAGCAAACGGTGGTAACAGCTTAATTGGAGTGTCTCTCACAAACCAAAAAAGAATTAATTGGAGTGCTAATATTGATGTGGATGGCATGGCAAAGAGGACAGGTAAGCATGCTTCCAGCTCAAGCTCAGCTGTATAGGAGTATGCTCGCTTCTTATAAAGCGGCGACTTGCCGGAAACCAACATACGGTCAGCATGCACCAAATGTGGACGGCATTGACGACCATGCTGCTGCTCCTTGCGGCAGCGGCAGCTACCACCACGACCACGACTCGTGGTGGGTGTCTGCCGAGCTGTGGTGGCGTGGACATCCCCTACCCATTCGGCGTCGGCCCGGGCTGCTTCCGCGAGGGCTTCGAGATCGACTGCATCAACAACGGCCCTGTGCTCGCCGGTACGTCCCTTCAGGTGGTGAAGCTGACGTTGGATCCAGACGAGTCGCAGGTGATGCTCCCCATCGGGTGGGAGTGCTACAATGCCTCCGACCCAGATGACACATACGACAACTGGGACTATGGAAAGACGACGATGAACAAGGACGGCGTGTACCGCATCTCCAACACGCACAACATGCTCGTCGTCCTCGGCTGCAACACCGTCGGCTACGTGGCCAGCAAGAGGACCGAGGGTGGCGCAGACGCCAACGCCTTCAACACCGGGTGCATGTCCTACTGCAACAACTCGGCGAGCGCGCAAGACGGCCTCTGCGACGGCGTCGGGTGCTGCCACGTCAATATCCCGCCAGGGCTCACTGACAACTACTTCAACTTCCACGAGTACAACCACTCCGCCATGATGGATTACAGCCCGTGCGACTACGCCTTCCTCGTCGACAGGACCAACTACACCTTCCACCGGTCCGACCTCCAGATGGACAAAAACCGGACCTCGCCGGTGTGGCTGGACTGGGCCATTCGCGGCAACAGCTCCATCTCCGGCGACATACTGTCGTGCAAGCAAGCGGCCAAGACAGACCAGTATGCCTGCGTCAGCGCTCACAGCGACTGCGTCGACTCCACCAATGGGCCTGGCTACAATTGCAAGTGTTCCAGTGGCTACCAGGGCGACGCCTACTTGCCCAACGGATGCACCAGTAAGAGGCCCTGCTTATATTATGAATAATTCCTCTGCTTCGAATTGAAGTTCTAGTTTTATTCTAAATCAAACATCTTTATGTTCGATCAAGTCTATAGAAAAATATGCTAATATCTACAATATCATGTTGGTTTCATTAGATTCGTCATAAAATATATATATTGATATATTTTCTATGTTTGACTTAGGACAAACCTAAAACCGAGAAAGCAGTAGTACAACTAGTATGATTTCTTTCAAGATAAATGTCCTAATAAATGACCACTTCGTGAATTTCTGCGACACAGATATAGATGAATGTGCAAATCCAGCCAAGTATAGTTGCTACGGCGTATGCACGGACACCGAAGGATGGTATGGATGTGACTGTCCTGCAGGTTATCAGAGCCGTGACCCAAGAACCGAACGATGCACTCAAAAGTTCCCACTTGCAGCACAGATCTCCGTAGGTAAACATCATACTCCTACTACACAAGTTAGTTTCAATGTATTTTACCGGTTTTGCTTATTAACTATTTATCAAAATTGTTCTCTCTCAGTCGATCGCCTCAAAACACTTTACACAGAACTAGTTAGATCACTCTCGCAACCATCTTTTTTCTAATATGTATTTTGTATTGTTTGGGACTCACAAGTCAAGTCACAAGAATTTAACAAATTTTCAACCACCTGATGAGCAGAAAGACAATCCCCAATCTTATACTCCCTCCGTTCCTAAATATAAGTCTTTTTAGAGATTCCAATATGGACTACATACGGAGCAAAATGAGTGAATCTACACTCTAAAATATGTCTATATATCCATATGCAGTCCATAGTGTAATCTCTAGAAGGACTTATATTTAGAAACAGAGGGAGTATATATTAGGATCCGTAATTGAACGGTTACATTAAATTATTAAGTATCTTGCTATCCATTTTTAAATATTTTCTCGCACTTTAAACCAAGCGTAAACTCGAAAATTAAGTTTGATTATTACAGTAATTAAGTTTGATGGCAAACTAATTAATAGCCAGAAACTTTGTTTATTACAATATTTAAGTTTGTTTCTTTGCCCATTTAGGTGCAATAGGTGGCATTCTTGTCTTGGCATTTCTGGCATTCTTTTTTGTTCTTCGCAAAGAGAAGCAGAAGGCCAAAGACTTTTACCGAAAGAATGGTGGTCTTACATTAGAGAAGGCTAGAACTATTAAGATTTACACAAAGGGGAATCTCAAACCAGTTTTAAAGAGTACCAATGTAATTGGTAAAGGTGGCTTTGGTGAAGTTTACAAGGGTGTTGTTGATGGAGTTATCGTCGCAGTAAAGAAACCGAATGGTCAGAGTGTACTAGAGGAGGAGCAGTTTCCAAATGAAGTCACCATCCTGTCTCAAGTCAGCCACAAGAACATCGTAAGGCTTATAGGTTGTTGCCTCGAAGTGGATAACCCCATGCTAGTCTATGAATTCATCTCCAAAGGAAGCTTGGAGGACAATCTTCATAGAGCTGACAACAAGGCGCTTCTTGACTTGGATGTACGTCTAAGTATTCTTGAAGACTCAGCACATGGTCTAGCTTATATGCACTCACAAACCCACAACACAATTCTGCATGGTGATGTTAAACCAGCAAACATACTCCTGGATGAGAACTTTTCCCCCAAGATCGCGGATTTTGGCATATCGAGGTTGATTGCAAAAGGCAAGGACCACACTAGAAACATCATAGGTGACATGTCTTATATGGATCCCGTGTACCTACAAACGGGTCGATTGACTGACAAAAGTGATGTCTACAGTTTTGGGGTTGTCATCTTAGAGCTCATTAGCAGGAAGAGGGCCACTCATTCTGATAATAATAACCTAGTGAGGAGCTTCCTAGAGTGTCACCAAAATGGGGAGAGCATGACTGAGCTCTTTGATAAGGAAATTGCAACGACAGGAGATATGGAATTTCTTAACAAGTTGGTAGAGATTGCTGTTGAGTGTCTTAACCTTGAAGCAGATAAAAGACCATCAATGACAGATGTTGCAGGGCGCCTTGTCACGCTGCACAGGACCCGTAATCCTTAGGCTCGTTTATGGATCGTAGTTTCAACAGCATGTATGTTAAGTCAAATAAGATAGGTAACTATCAGTGTCAACCTTTGTTGTATTTGTTGTTCCAAGAAATGTGTACTACTGTAGTGAGTTATTATGTGTTTCATGAGACCAAATGTATGGATTGATTTTGAGATTAAAGTATTGTAATACGTTAGCAATTTAATCT
This sequence comes from Elymus sibiricus, assembly GCA_039707655.1. NCBI lineage: Eukaryota > Viridiplantae > Streptophyta > Magnoliopsida > Poales > Poaceae > Elymus > Elymus sibiricus. Next base: position 23,901,287 of record CM077664.1, read on the forward strand.
TGCCCCTGGAAAGCTCAACGATACCATTACAAAACATCATCTTCCATGGTAATATATTTGGATTAGTTACATCACTAGTATAGTATGCAGTATTTTTTTTCTCTTTTCGCAGAGACACCTACTTAGATTGCTTCTTAGATTCAAGTTAAAACAGAATAGTTGTGTAAAAGTCTAGTGGGTAGTCTAGCCACACCATCGTTGTTGAATTGCAACCTCACCTAGCTAATGCATCAGCCATTGAATTTGCCTCTATTGGACATATAGTTGTTGGCTGAATCACGAAACAGTAAAGTCGGGATTGGTCATGTGCTAAAGTAATGCTTGAAAATATGAGTCAGTCAATCATAAAAAGGACAAGAAATCACACAATATGGAACAATTTTTTTTAATAAGTGGCATCAAACGTTTGGTTGTGGGGTTTGGAGATTGCAAGCGGGAACTACTGGTATTGTGGATTCGTTGAGAGAGAAAAAAAGATCAAATGCTACGGTTTTGCATCTGGTAGCAGGGACGTTGGCAAGAAAAGCAACAACAAGCACTACGACCATGTGAGGACCAATGGATGTTGTTTCCTGGTTGGATTTTGATAACTGCAGACCATTAGCTTACCATGATTTTAGTTTTGCTTGGTATACTAGGGCACCATGGTAGTTTTTGCTTTGTGTACTTTTTGTCGAGGTCCTGCTCAAGCCATTGAGGTGGAGCGCGAGTTTCACTGTGAAAGCCTAGGGTCTCGCCCATGAGCCCAGTAGTTTCGGTCCATTTTCATCAGCCAATTCGATGCTGCTCATTTTTCCCATGTGCACTAAGGGCGTGCTGAAGATTTGAACTTTAATTGCGTTGTTAGCTTTGTATTTCTTGGTCCCCCGCAAAAAAAAAAAACTTTGTATTGCTTGGTTTCTTGAAAGAGAGAGAGGGGCGACCTATATAGAGGTTGGGTGATGCTAGTGCTAACGTCCAGGCACATTATTTCCCATTATCAATTAATATAAGATATCAAGACATTTGAATGGCATTGTTGTATTTAATACTCACGAATTAACAAACATCATACTAACTTACTATATCTCCATCCGACTATGCTTAGCTTTGCAAGAAATTCGTGCAGCCTGTTTCTTCGATGAGTTCTACAACCTTCATGCATAGACTGAAAGAATTAATTGAGCTTATTGCCCAAAAGAACTCTGCGGCAACACCACCCAATGCTTACTGGCCCATTTCTCTTAAAAATAGTCCTATAAAAGAGAGAGAGGGGGGGGGGGGGGGGGGGGGGGGAGAGGCAAAAGTCTTCACTAACAGACCGAAACCTCTCATCACCCTCCTCATCCAAGAAACCAAACCGGGTTCATCACTGCTGGCCGCAATATTGCCGAAAATTTCATCTACTCGAAACAGGCTTTCGCCCCGCTTTATAAATAAAGCAACAGCCGAACAAGTATACGGCCGAACGATACAAGATGGTGAGGTAACCCTCTTACAAAGCCGATCCTGAGATAATCAGCACACGCAGAACGCAAACGACCACTACCAGCAAAGAGCACCGGGAGAACTAGACACACCCCACACTACGACCTAGCAAACCTAGTACACGGCCGAAAATTTCATCTTTGCTGCCAACCAAGTCTCCTCCTGCCATAATAACAAAGTACCTACCATGGTCCTAAAACTAGACTTCCTAAAAATATTTGACTCACTCTCTCTTGGTCCTCCTTGATAGCCATCCTAACTGTCGGGGCTTCCCCGAGATTTCCGCAAAGCATTTGACTCACTCTCTTGGTCCTCCTTGTGCGCCATCCTAAACTGTCGGGGCTTCCCGAACAGATTCTGCTCCTGGATCAATGACACTCTCCCCCTACCACTTCATTATCGTTCCCGACCTATGACAACAAATGGTCCATCAAACGGCACAAACACTCCATCTTCACCACCCCATCTTCATACACCTCCCTTCGACAACCCTACTATATGCCAATGACAGGTTAATTATTGCACATGCTTTAGTTGAAGTTGTCACCCAGCTAAGCTAGTCCTTCAAAACTTCGCCGTCTAGCCATTAGTTTCGACAAAACAACCTTTGTCCCCATGCAAACCTCCCCAGCACTCGCGAAAGAAACTGCGCAAGTTCTGCAGTGCTCCATTTTTTCCTTTCCTCAAATTTACCTAGGGTTGCCCCTATCGCTAATATGACTCCCGCTGAATGCTTTCCTACCCATTATTGAACGTTGCTGCAAATTCCTTGCTGGCTGGAGGGCAAAGCTGCTCTCAAATGGGATATGATTATTTTAGTTTCCTCCGTCATTGACGCACTAGCCATTTACTTTAGGTTCGTTTTCCAAATTCCTAAAAATGTGTTAAAAACTATTGTTGCTTTTCGACGTGCTTTCTTTGGGGTGGCTGAAAAACAAAACTGTGTTGTGTGCCTGAAAGTGAAACATGTGCGCTGGCCAGGCTTAGGGATAAGTCCACTAGCTAGTATGCTATGTTGAGCTCATGTCAATGATATACTGAAAAAGAAAAGATGAATCCACTAGAGACAAGCAAAAACTGTAGGCAGCAATTCATCCCATACTTCACTGCACTTTTTAGACCGACGAACATCAATCAGAGAGAATATGAAAGCAACTAAACTTGTTTTTCCTAATAAAACAGCTTAGCAACTAATGGTACAGAGTGCAGTTGGTACTTACGCAGATGATAATTGCCTGCATTTGCTGACATCTAACTATATAACTGAAACAATGTCAAAATGTGCACCTTTGGTTCAAGCGCAATGTTGGACAACTGGGAGTGAACCTTTTTCTCTACAAATGTGTTTGAGAAACCAGGCAGAGTTGAAGATGTTTAAATGGTATCTTCTTGATAAATCCATGACACTGCATATCAAGGCCAGGGCTTCAAGACACTGTCTTCCTTCAGGATGACACTGCACTCACGTCAATAATAAGAAATTAAGAAAATGAAATCAATAGTCATTAGAGACGAGTAAAAACTGTGAGCAACAATTCATTAGTTACTTCATTACACTGCGAAATTCTAAAACCAGAACTATACTACTTGTCAGTCCAAAGTTTACACAAATACAAAGGTTGACAGGTTAGGCATGCCAAGGCAACTAATAACCACCTATAGACAAAAACGTTGTACATAACATCATAATGTGAGATGATACAGAGTTTTATGGTGAACAGAGTTACCGAAAAAGGCTTTCGCCCCGCTTTATATATAAAGCAACCACCAAGCCACAACATCCAATAAGAGTTCACACCACACACACGCAACACAAAGTAGCACAAACACAGGTCCTGGGTTCTGCTGAGGGCACAGCTCAACAAGTCCAAAGAAAAGACAGAAAAAAGGGGACGCAGCGGCGGAAAATGCCAACAGAGGCCGCGCACCAGGTAGGCCGGTATCCCCACCGTCCTGACAACCATGGGATCTGATGTATTCATCGTCCTTTCCACCATGTATTCTTCATCTCTCTGCCGTATTCGCTGAACAATGGGCCCACCAGGCACCGGCACTGACATAACGTCAAATCTTCTGACCATTCACATCATCACATGGGAGACGCAAGCGCGAACAACTTTAACATCTATCAATGCACCAACTGGTCTGCTCGCCCTCCATGGGTTTTCAGAATTAACCAGCAACGAAGCTGAGATTAGCATCAGTTCTTATTGATTAGAAAATAAATCGTTCCAAAATGAACTCAGTTTCATCAGAAGTGGACTGAAGAATTGTTTTTTTCCCTTGCATTAGAAAGTGGGGATTGTGTTTTAGCACCCAAAAAAACAGATCTTGAAAAATGAAATCCGATGAAGGACATATACATGCATATGAATAACAGCTTTTCCCATGATTATCCGTCACATATATTGCCTAAAAGAAACATGACAACAAATTTAGATCTGAATTCGAACCATTCATTAAGAACAATCATTAAGAAAGCTTAATGACACAGTTAGTGCAAAAAGTTGGGACTGTATGATTTAGCACACAAAAAGCACATCTTCGAAAAAATTAATCTGATCTAGCACATTCTCGTGCCTATGACAGCAATTTTCTCATGATTATCCATCACACACATCGCCTAAAAGAACATCACAACGGACCTGCGCCAGCAAGAGGGTCAGGAGAAGAGACCTATCCAGTCAACGAGGAAGGGGATGACAAGCAAAACAAAAGAAAATCGGATCTGCAGAGAAAAGTACAAAAATCATGCACCATGCCTATTTAGATCAGACAAGAAATTCCATAGTTCAAGAGCAAAACCAAGAAACATCACCACATTACAACGATTCAACAAATTCCATAACCCAATAGCAGAATCTGGACAAAACTTCTCTTCATGCAACACACCCCTCTCCAGAATCAAGAAAAAAAACTTGTACATGGAACCCCGGCCAAGATTCGATCTAGCTGTGGATGGATTTGCTCTGCCAAATCCCACAGCGCTTGGTGGTGGGGGTCGTTGGCTGTTGTTGGAGGAGGTCGCGAACGCCGGTACACCAGAAATAACTCCGGGAGGGGTGAGAGGAGAGGTGCGGGAGAATCCAAGGTGGGCTCTGAGAGAGAAACGGGCAGGTTGAGAGAGAAAGACAGGATGAGAGAGACGGGTGTGGGGGCTGGAGGGTGGAGGTGGCAGAGAAATTTCGGTTGAGACAGAGGCACGTGGGCTCAGAAGAAGGCGCAGATGGCCACTTGGGACTCAACCCGGCAATCCGACCCATGGGTGGCTACGCCCATGGGCACCCGACGTGAATAGGTAGGGTATGGGTCATCATCTTAACCCATGGGTAAGCCCGATGGGTAACCCAATTAGTGGTGGGCAGGGCATGGATATAAGTTTGCACCCATGGGTTACCCGATGGGCAACCCGATTAAAATTATTAATTAAAATGTTTTTTAATTTCATATCCATATGTGCCATAAGATGCTCATACATTATGTTTTTTTTGAGACACATGCATTACGTATACAAGTAGTACAGAGCCCCAAACCTAGGCATAAACAGACGACTTGCCTTCTTGGGCATATACATAATGTACATATATTACACTATATTAAAACTGCTAAGCAGCGAGCCACCAGGGCGCTCGCCCATTGTGGCCGGGGCTCTCCCCCACGCCGCCACGTGTCCCCAAGTGAACAGTGTACACCGATGAACAGTAACCCTGTATGAACAGTTACCTCTGTGAACAGTGGCCTCGTAGGAACAGTGCTTCCTTGATATATTTTTTTGTCCTTCTCCCGGAGTTTTAAAACAAAATAGTTCCCTGTATTTCCCCCTTTTTTTCGAAATTAAATTAAAAATTAAAAATTTACAAAAAAAAACATTTCTCCGTGTTTTTAAACCATGAACAGTATCCTTCGATGAACAGTACTTTCTTGTTTTTTAACCTTTCCCCCGAGTTTTAAAACGAAATAATGCCCTGTGTTTTCTCCCTTTTTTTAACCCCACCTTTTTTCAAAATTATCTTTATTTAAAACCCCTTTTAAAAATAATTTAAAAGTTAAAAATTACAAAAAAACATTTCTCTGATTTATGGCCAGGGCTCTCCCCTGCACGGCATCTTCTTTGAAATTAAAATTAAGGAGATAAAAATACAAAAAAATAAATGAACCCTGCGATGAACAATAACCCTTTTTTTTTCTTTTCCTTTTGAAATTCCCCTCTTTTTTAAATTAAAATTTAAAAGTTAAAATTTACAAATATACATTTCCCCAAGTTCTAAAACAAATATTACACCACTTTTAAAAATTAAGGAGATAAAAATACCAAAAAAAATGAAAATAAAAAATACATTACTTTTCTACAAAATAGTAATGATGATCAAACAATAACTACGAGTACCATGAACAATACCTCCCCCCCCCCCCAATGAACAACCTACCTCTTTTTTCCCTTTGTTTTTTAAAATTTAAATAATTACTTTTCTACAAAATAGTAATGGTGATCAAACAATAACTACAAGTACCATGAACAATACCTCCCCCCCCCCCAATGAACAACCTACCTCTTTTTCCCCTTCTTTTTTAAAATTTAAATCAAGGAGATAAAATTCCCAAGAAAAATGAAAACATATATTATTTCTCTTTTTCCCCCTTCTCCTTTGAAATTAAAATTATTAAGATTACAAAATTACCAATTTTCCCCTTCTTCTTCAAAATTTAAAATTACCAAAAAATTTTGAAAACAGACATTACATCACTTTTTTGTAAATAATAATTACGGTCAAACAATAAACTATGGTTACAATGAACAGTACCTCTCCTGAACAATACTTCCACAATTTTTACCTCTTCTTCAAAATCAAAATAAAAAAGATATGGTGATCAAACAATAACTACGAGTACCATGAACAATACCTCCCCCCCCCAATGAACAACCTACCTCTTTTTTTTCCTTCTTTTTTAAAATTTAAATAATTACTTTTCTACAAAATAGTAATGGTGATCAAACAATAACTACGAGTACCATGAACAATACCTCCCCCCCTCCCATGAACAACCTACCTCTTTTTTCCCCTTCTTTTTTAAAATTTAAATCAAGGACATAAAATTCCCAAGAAAAATGAAAACATATATTATTTCTCTTTTTCCCCCTTCTCCTTTGAAATTAAAATTATTAAGATTACAAAATTACCAATTTTTTCCCCTTCTTCTTCAAAATTTAAAATTACCAAAAAAAATTAAAAACAGACATTACATCACTTTTTTGTAAATAGTAATTACGGTCAAACAATAAACTATGGTTATAATGAACAGTACCTCTCCTAAACAATACTTCCACAATTTTTACCTCTTCTTCAAAATCAAAATCAAAAAGATAAATTTACAAAAAACAAACAAATATTACATCACTTTTCTACAAATAATAATAGTGGGTCAACGATAACTATAGCTAACCAATAATTATGACGAGCAATTTTTCACGATTTCTTCCAAATGAAAAGATAACATTACCAAAAAATATAAAAACAAATATTACATAAAAAACAAATTTGCTAAATGACGGGCTTAAACTCGGGTGCGGCGTGTCGCCGCACCTTCTGCCCACTAGTGTCTTTAAAGGCCACAATGCAAAAACGTAAGAAGCCCACAACGCACAGCTATTAATCACATACACACATGCATTCTATTTATCTCTAGGCCTTTGGTTCTTTCTCATTTCAAGAATGAAGGCCCAACAATGTTCGGCCCATACAACACACACATCGCTGGTTCAGGCTGAGGCACCTGGTAAAGTTTAGTACCACCTCGGTTAGCCATGGGGAATAATGGCATCACGGAGTCTATAAAAGGCAGCAGCTGGTGGCCGCTTATTTGTCTGTAACTTGACAGCGCAGAAACTTGTGGGCCATAGCAGGACTCGTTCCCCAAGTAGGCAGTCGATTCTGTGTCATGTGACAGTAAAATTAAATATTTATTTCAAACCTGATGGGTGCCCTAATGGGTCGGGTTGCCCGTCGGGTTCGGGCATGGGTCTGACTCAAGACCCATGGGCAGGGTCGTGGGTCTGCTCGTACGCCCATTAGCTATTCGGGCATGGGTTTGATAGTGCTCGACCCGGTCAAACCCGACCCGACTGCCGGCTAGACTTGGGACAACACGTTGAAGCACAGGCCGAACGAGTTGTGCCAAACATGTACGCTTCGCTTTTCGAGGTGACATGTATTCGGCCTGTATAAGAAAAAGATTCCTGACAAAAGTGTGACAGGTCGCAAATCCCAAGCCCATTCGAACGACTCAGATACCGGCCTACCTGATGCTCGGCCTCTGAAAATCCGCACTCGACGCAGCGGCCACCATGTGGCTAATCCCGCTATGGAGGTGGTGGAGGAAGCGGAGGCGCCAAGCGGAGAGCCATCGAGCGCAGGTCGGCGATGAGGGTGGCGATGTCGTCTCGGTCCTGGACTCGGCTAAGCGGCCGCCAAAGCTGCAAATAGCCACACATTTTGAAGATCGCGTCAGTAGCACGGCGAAGAGGCACCTTCTGAATCACAAGCTTATTACGAATCGTCCAAAGCGTCCAAGCGAGCACCCCTATGCCCAGCCACCTAATGTGGCGGAGCCGCAGCGGAGAGGCGGTGAGTTTCGCGAATAAGTCTGGGAAATTGGTGTGGGACCAACTGCCACCAATCGCTTCTCGGAAGCAGCTCCAAAGGAAACGAGCGAAGCAGCAGGTGAAGAAGATGTGGTTGGAGTCCTCGGCCGTCGCACATAACGGGCACATTCCATCTCCCGGGCCATTCCTCTTGAGAACCTCCACCCCTGAAGGAACTCGGCCACGGATCCATTGCCAAAGGAAGATCCTGATCTTGAGAGGAAGCCTAACCGCCCAGAGTGCCGTGAGTGGTTCTGGGCCCGGACTAGCCGCGATGGCCTGGTATAGAGATTTCGAGGAGAACCGGCCAGAGGGCTCTAGGCGCCACGAAACGCGGTCGACCTGTTGGACAGTATCTGGTTCGTGGAGCGCAATACAGGCAAGGAGCTCGTGCCAGGCGGTTAGTTCCGGGGGCCAAACGGTCGACGGAAAACAAGGTGCCCTAAGTCAATAAGGGCCACCTCGACAGAAATCCTAGGCTCCACCGCAATGGAGAACAAGTCCGGGAAACGGGCCACGAAGGCAAGGTCGCCTGCCCATCTATCGAACCAGAAGAGGGTCGAGGCGCCAGAGCCTACCGCAATGGAGGTTCCGATCCGAAGCACCGGGAGGAGCTGGATGATGGACTGCCAAAACTGGGAGCCTCCAGAGCGCTGACAGAAGGCGAGAGGCTGACCACGGAGATACTTGTTCCGAATTATGTCAAGCCATAGTCCACCTTCCCTGTTTACGATGCGCCAGAGGTGAACAGTGACAGCCTGTGTGCATCTAATACATATTCAAATATGATACTGTATACAAAAAACTAGAGTTTCAATCAGTGGCAGGGGGTTGTGGTCCAACTCGTACTATCAACAACACTCAAAAGACAATTAATTCTGCTTCCCATGCAACAAATAAGATAAAAAAATATCGCGAAATTGAATAGTCTTTGTAATTTACAGCAACGTCATTTCAGACTGAGTTTCCAGTAGCGTATTAGCATGCCCAGGGAAGCAGGTAGGCGACAGAAACTCATGTCAATTAAGGACACTGTCTTGCTTCAGGATGACACTGCACTCATGTCAATTAAGGGATCAAGAAAAAACGCATCCAGAACTAGAATTCATTTCATGCCTCATTACACTGGAATTCTAGAACCAGAATTATACTTAACTATCCAAACTTTAATTCTTTAAACAATGAGGTTGACAGGTTAGGCATTTCAGGGCACCTAACCGCCTGCAGACCAACTTTTTGTATATAATATGAGATGGTAATCTTAGAACGTAACTATAATTAACTTAGTCAGTGATACATTGGTATGGTGAATAGAGTTTGTGACAGACAGCCTGCACATCTGATACGTATTCAAATATGATACTGTATACAAAACTAGACTTTCAATCAATGGCACGGTGCTCTGTTCGAACTCATGCTGTCAATGGCACTCAAAAGGCAATTAATCCGCCTCCGAGGGACGAATATGACAAGTTGTTTCTATAACAGGAGCACAAATCAGCTACGTAATTTCATCACGAAATCAAATACTCCCTCCGTACAGAAATATAAGAGCGTTTAGATCACTAAAGTAGTGATCTAAATGCTCTTATATTTCTTTGCGGAGGGAGTACATTTTAGTTTACAGCAACATCATTACAGATTGAGTTTCTAGTCTCATGAACAAAGTTCACCATACCAAGAAAGTAGCTAGGCAACTGAAACTACCACTAACTGATGAGCAGACATGTCTTCTGGCAAGTACACCGACTCATAGTTCTTTTTCTTCTTTGGAGCTAGGAAATCATCATGCCACGGAAATCAAGAACCTGACCCACAGCTGATCTTGTTACTTGTCTTTGATACAAAGCAGAAAACAGTTCATATAGAGCAGTAGTAACAAGAAAGAACATCCCAGATTTTCATTGAGAAACGTATGTAACAACCGCAACACCTCATCGTGCTTGTCTCCTCCCTAGTGAGCTGAATGTGTCTGATAAAAATTGCAATAGATTCAGTCAGTCAGGGGAGTATCTTTGCAAACGCACTAAATAGCACAGTCGACTCAGCCTATTAATTTAGGATAATAAATATGGAAGGCACGCACGTACAAGGAACTAGAAGTTATATTAACAGAGAACAAATAGGACTCTGATTCGAGTCCACGAGGACTGAACCCCGGGTGGTGGAAAACGCACATATCCTAAATACAACAATAACATATATTAATACAATGTAAATGGAAACTGCATGATCAGTTACTTGTTTCTTTATATGACTAGCAGTTATGGACTATGTAGTTGCATACTTCTTGTCTAGGTGAAGAAGATACACATGAACTTGGAGAAAGGAATCACATTAAGTAGCTTTAGTAGACAAACAGGTAATAAATTCGCATCAGCCATTACTAGCTACCAATTGCTAATTCAATTCCGCCAACATATAATATGTATGCACGAAAGACAAAAAAACAAACACAAACCTTGTGAATAGCGGCAATCACCTAATCCTTTCCCAAAGTCCTTTATGGCTCAGTCGGACCGTGACATTTCTTATGTGACTAATCTTCATTACATCTTCGTTGCATTCATCTGAATCTCTCTTCTGCCGGAGCTTCTCTATCAACTCTTCTGATGTGTCCTCCAGACGCAATTTCTCGAGGGCTGCAAGGTGTTCGATGCCATCAGGAAGAAACTTTAGCTCGGGACAGTTTATGAACAATAGATTGGAAAGGTTTTGCATCACGCCCTCCTCTATTCCAACTTGGTTGAGCTGTGTCGCGTCCCATATGTATAGATGCCTAAGTTCTGGAAATGACCCTGCGTAAAAGTCCAACCTTTTCCCTTCAAAAGCCTTCCTTAGCCCAAGAGAGCGTAGACCATGTAACACGCAAAGACAGGAAAAGGTCTGTTCATCAATTTTGGAGAATCCCAGCTGCAACCGAGTGAGGCTATTAAGGTGTGACCAGGAAGAGAAAAGCTGATGCATCAATATTTTTTCTAGCTGCCCTCCTAAACAAAGCCAAGAAAGGGTTGGAGGTAAATTTAGCCCTTCCAGCTGCAGCACGTCACTCTCAGCTGCAGCGATAATTTTAAGATGAACAAGATGGCTCATTTTGGTAATAGCATTGCTCAAGTCAGCAGAGTGTTCGCTTCTCACGTTGCAAACAATGAATGTTCTTAGCTCTATCAAAGACCCAACTTCACACAGAAACTGTGGAGTGGCTTTGACGCATTGAAGAGTGTGCAGTGCTGCCAAGTGCCGTATGCCATTAGGCACCTTGACTCCATCTCCAGTTTCATTTACTGGTGAACCAGGAGTACACGCATACAGGTATCTCAACTTTTGTAGTTTAACAACATTGTTTGGCAAATACGTCAGCTTAGATTCACAAGCATCCAAGACTTCCAACTTTTGTAACCTCCCCACTGCTTCAGGCAGTCTTTCGATCTCGGTATCTCTAAGACCCAAATAACGCAGGTTAAACAAGTCGAATACTTCATTGGGCAGCATTTTGATATGAGTGCCTTCCAGATCCAAGGTCGACAACAATTTCGAAGATGTTAGAATAGGCTTCAGCAAATCAACATTGATACACCTCCCTAACACATGGAGCGCACGGAGATGTGTTGCCCTAGATCGGCTCAGTTGTTCAATGTTTTCACCCTGAACAGACATGCGACATGCACCCTCTACAGAGAGTGCCCCAGTATAGAATTTAGCAAAGCATTCTTCATTGGCTTTGTTGAGGGCAAGCAGACGTATGACATCATGCACCCGACAGTGTTTCAGTCGTCCGACATGATTCCTCTTCACTACCTGCAGTAGGCTTCGGTTCACAAGCTCAACCAAATAACCCTCTGCCACTTCCTCCAATGTTCTGTTCTCATCTTTTTCCCTGATAAACCCTGCCGCAATCCACTGCCTCATTATCTTCATCATCTTTAATACATAATCTTCTGGGGATAATGCACAGTGTAAGAAACAGTTCTTCAAATCATAAGAAAGGTCCTCCAAGCTGACCTTTAGGATCATATGAGCATCAGGGATCACATCTTCCACCAACTGTGAATCCAAACTCTTGTACACATCCTCCCATTGGGCAAAAGTTGGTGGTTTGCGGGAGAGTAAGCGGCCAATGCATGCAATAGCAATAGGCAAGCCTTGACACTTTGTTATGAACTTCCGAGCCAATTCTTGCAACTCCAATGGGCACTCTTGGTCACCATCATTCCAAAAAGCCCCTTTGCAGAACAACACCCAGGAGTGATGTGCCTGTAGCGGTTCCAAGTGAATTGCAGACTTGCTAGTTGCCAACAGTGACACTTCATGCTTTCTTGATGTGATAATAAATCGGCCAGTATAGTTAGTAGGGAAGACATTTCTTATCTCCGACCAAACGCGCACATCCCAAACATCATCCAGGACTAAGATGTACTTTTTACCTTGAAGGTAGTTATGGATATACGCTGCTAGACCTCTCATCTCAACATTGGCGACATCGACTGCGATGCTGAACTCGGTGGCAATCTTCTTCAGCAGGTCTTCTATAAGGCAACTCCCGGACATGGTTACCCATGCTGTAGCACAGAAATCCAGCTTCACTGTGTTGTACACATGAGCAACTAGAGTGGTTTTACCAACACTAGGCATCCCCCACACCGTGGTGACATTGATGTTGCTCTATTCCAAATCAGCACCACCGCCGCCGGTCAGCCATCGTGTGAGCTTCTCCTTGTTCTCCTCAATCCCTACAAGGTCCTCATCCCCGGTGAAGTGCAGAGCTTGATTCGTTGATCTGGCAGCAGCAGAAGCAGATCTGTGGGTGACGACGTAATCCTTCTTCCTCCTGTTGGCATCCTGAAGCTTGACTTCGATTTCTTGGAGCTTGGCAGCCAGGCGGCACCAAGTCTTGATATGCCTGAGCCGCTTCTCGTTCTTGCCGGCAAACCCTTCGTGCTTGCTATCCTCCAGCTTGTACGTGAACTGGTCGACGACGTCCTCAATCTGGAAGACGAGGGCCATGATCACGCCGACGAAGATGCCAGTGGTCCTGTCGGTGTCCTTGAACCGCTCCACCTCGTGCAGGTAGGCCTGCATGCTCTCCAGCTCCGCCTTGAACCTGCGGAATCTTGCCGAAGACGTCCCTGAGGGCGGTGGCTTCTTTTGGAGCAGCGACCAGCCGAAGGTCACCCCCTCTGTCGCCAATGCTGCACCAAGCGTCGCCACCAGCAGCCCGAAAACAGCCTCCACCATTGTTGTTGAGGCTTTGAGCTCAGATGTAGAGGATTCTTGCTACTGTGTCGGAGGAAGAGGTCAAATGGTTTGGTAAGGTTGGCTACAATGGGTGATCTAATTTATTCTAAAGCAAATTCTGCCAAGAACTATTGACGCAGGTGGAAACAATATTGGATGATAACTTCGATGTTCTCAGCTAAAATTATATAAGTTTGCATTCTGTGAGAAAAACAAAAAGAGAAGAAGTGACAAAACAGAGGGCGACATATTTTTGGGGGGAACATCCAAATGGACATATTCTTGGACGAGAACTACAATGTTCTCAATTCATAGGATGGCTCACACCGGACCCTTTTTTTTTATCCCTACTTCCAAATTTTATAGTTGTTGTCTAGTACCTCAAACTTTTGGAATGTATTTTGGTAAATCCAAGATTCACATTACGTATAGGACAGTCATGAAGCAAGAGGGGCACAGTACAATTATATTGCTTTGAACTCCAAAGAGGATCCTAAACCAAAGTCATCAAAGAACCTAGGAAGGATTCAGTAGGAACAGTCTACAGTCGGAGGGCAAGAAACGAAACGAATCGTCGAACCTATGAAAGATTTGCAAATGCCCCGGGAAAGAATCCGGCCGAATCCAATCCGCTGCCTCCAGTGTGAATTAACCAGGGGAGAGATCAACTGGGCGTGGTTCCAACCTCTCGAGCCAAGGCTGGCGGCCACCTAGGGTTCTTGGGGCGGCGGAAGTTGCAGTGGGAACCACACCTCGCTGCCGCCGTATCCAGCTCATGTCGCCCGCCAGCGACCATCTGTGCCGCGTCGGCGTCGACGCGGAGGAGGCCGGCCGCCGAGGAGGGAGCATGGGGTAAAAAGAAATCCTCCTTATTTGCTACGGAACCTTGTCGTGGGGTTTCATAAACTTGATATTTTTTAAAAGTTTAACACAAAATGACCCTTCCCAAAAACATTTCCTTGTTATTTTTGTTACATTCTTGTACATTAGGTGAAACCTTTAGTTTTTAGTTTTGTCTAAAATTTGGGTCAGGTATGATGAAGTTGGTGAGTTTCAATCCTACCTATACATTGTCATTGTTAATCCATGGGTTGTTTCCATGGTTTTTAGCTCTGTCCCGCATCATCCTATCCATATGATCTCCTCGGGATAAATCGGGTCTACATAATGTCATGGTATCAAACCCTCTCTCCTTTTGATTTACTAGAGCGAGGGTGTCACTCAGAGTAATCATCCTTCGACTCATTCTATCGAAGTCTTGTACGACGCCGTCGTGGAATTATCAAGGCATCTTTCTTCTGAATCTCAAGTTTTGAACTACCGGTCGTGCAGGTTAGTGTTGAAGGTGTTTTTTCAACATCATCCTTTTTGACTTGTCAGAGTTAGGGCACTCGTCGTCTCCAAAAAATATAGACGCGTTCTCGTTCCAGACTCCCTCTCAAGGGGCGAGCGTCTTCCATTCTTTCGGTTCCAGTAGGTACATGTATCAAGTTGGAAGAAGATGCCCTACGGGGATACACGGACGAGCGTATCATATTCCCTGGAGAGCGTGTAAGGGCTCCCAAGTCTTGCACCTAGTTGTGCCTGAGTTGGCATTCAGAAGGGATAAGGACGTGTGAGTTGAGTCGGGGATTTGATTGTCACGGGAGGTAAGTACGCCGTAGCAGTGGGAACACCTGATCGTATCATATCCCCTAAAGATAGCTACTCCCTCCGTTCCTAAATATAAGGCTTTTTAGAGATTCAAATGCGGACTACATACGGAGCAAAATAAGTGAATCTACACTCTAAAATATGTCTATATACATCCGTATGTAGTCCGTATTGAAATCTCTAGAAGGTCTTATATTTAGAAACGGAGGGAGTATTTCTAAATACTAAACACTTTAGATATAGTTTAGATTTGAAATGTGTATTTTGTTTTATTTTCAAAATTTAAGTAGATGACCAATTAAAATTATTGCAAGTGATCATTCGATGCAGGAAGGACGTAGGGAGTGGCATAATTACAACGAAAACAAAGCCAAACATGGCTTTTGCATTAACTAGTCTGTGTTACAGTTTAGCAGGAGTGAAGTCATCCGAAAATGCAACATGCATGTTGTATGTACACAACAATCACAATACTTTATGAAGTTAAGTGTGTGCACATAATCCTGACCAACATGTATATGTCATGTACACACTAGTGGAAAACGGGGCTTTAGTCCCGGTTGGCAACGGCCTTTAGTCCCGGGTCACCAACGGACAACGAAATTGGGACTAAAGGCCCCCACCCTTTAGTCCCGGTTGGCCACAACCCGGGACTAAAGTCCCTCCACGTGGCCGCGAGCGCGCGCTGGGGGCTGGAGGACCTTTAGTCCCGGTTGGTGACTAAGGATTTTGTGTTGGGGTTTAGGATTTTAGGGTTTAGGGTTTATGGTTTATTTTTCTTTTTTATTTTGTATTTTCCATTCAATTCTTTTTCATTTCAAACATATTTTACGCTACTACATACTGTACACATTATGCATATATAATATAATTTCTCGTACGACCATACATATATCATAATTTCTCGTACGACCATACATATATATATATACAATTTGTATATACAATTTCTCCTACAATTTGGAGATCATTACATGCAGGCATTAGCGGCAATAGTATTCTCCGCTTTCAGATATGACCTCCGTAAGCAAAAATCCGCAATTTCCTCTTGAATTACTCGTATGCGGTTCTCTGGTAGGAGCTTCTCCCGCATCTCTTCCATCTTTAAAGAAGTAGATCAATATGAATATATTAGTTGTGTGTATATATATTAGATCATCATAAAAAAATTGTGAATAATGTTTACGTACCTGAAGTTGTCTTACATCTCTGCGCCATTCGGTCGTCATGCGAATGTTCTCGCAAACGTAGTATGCACATAAATTAGTTCCATGTTTCTGCCTCATGCACTTTGCGAGAATAGAATTCAATCAGATAATAATCAAGCGTGATAATGGTATTGAAACTAAAATTATCGAGATGCGCGGACCTAGCTAGTACTACTTAATTACCTTGGGCCGTCGCCAACGCAGCTCCGGTTTCCATTCACCGACAACATCATTGATGAACCGTTTCCAAACCCTGCCTGACAAAGAAAATGAATAAAGGAGTTATTAATTAATTGATATCAGGAAATGAACGAAAGAGGCCGATATAGTGCGATAATGATTGACATTACTTGTCGAGCATCCTAAACACGCTGGTGTATTCTCGAGGGTCTTTACCTAGTGAGTCCAGGGTTTCAACAGTTCCAGCGTCAACTTTAATGATTAGCAGGATCCAGTGGTACCTGCGCACACGTTTATATAAGCAGACATGCATAACTCATCAACTACACTTAACATCGAGTAAGCAAAATAGAATTTGTAGTACAAGACAGTAACACTCACTTGAAGTTGTAAGGAAATAGTATTTCTGTTCTGGTATTTTGTGCCTTCATAAACCTTAGCAAGTTAGCCTCTGAGTCTTTGGGGTGGTCTTGTATCATTTTTTCATTAATGATATATGGGTCAACGAACCCAATGTCATAGATTCCATCTCTTTTGCATTCGAGAATCTTCATTCTGCATAATAGCGTACAAAAGAATATAGTGAGGATAATTACAGGCAATGAACGAGCTGAGCTAGAGACTTAAATTACAGAAAGAAATCACTTACAGACAATAGCAACTGACGATAGATTTGTCGAGTGAGTCTTGATTGTATAACTAAAAAATTTCTGGAAACTCAATGCATAGCTCATTTTCATAGAAGTAATGCTCTTCCTTGACTTTCACCATGAGCATCTCTCGCCCGTTCTTTACTTCTTTCATGTACCACTTATGCAATCTTCGCATTTGTGTTGATAGATGCGGGACCTGCTCAGGTCTGACCAGAGTTTTCCCGGGGGCATATTGCCATGCTACATCAGCCACGGGGACTTCCTCGGTGCCTAGGAGTTGATCAAAACTGATACCAATGTCTCTAGCAGCGTCGGTTACCTTATCGGCAATCACCTTGAGCGGGGGGATCGATTGCATTGCCTGTTCTCCGAGCTGGGGAAATGTTTTCCCTCTTTTATTACTACTTCTACGTCTCGACTGCTGCATTTGTACATATGACTTCCTAATAGAGCGGTCATAGTCTGATGGCCTATTCTCCACATGTCCCGGTTATCGCTCAAGAAAGTCCACAAAGTGCTTTACGGTTTTCGTAGGTATTATCTCCTTTGGCGGCGGGTGCGGTTTCGGTGCAAAATGGGACTTCACTTCGGAAACCACGACCGTTTTGGTTTCCTCATCAGTCATATCGTAAGCTAACTTCTTTTTGGCAGGAGGCTCGTCATTGGCTTTCTTCTTAGCTTTCTTCCGCTTTTGGCCCTGCTGGGACATAGGGGGTGGAGTCGGCTGACGCGGCGGAGATCGGTATGGACTCGCGCTGGGCTCCCTCTCGAGGTGGGGTGGACTTAGAGGTGTATTGCTACTCGGAGGAGTCGGTGGCCTTGGCGCCGAGTTTGGAAACACGATGCATTCCTTTCTCCATACAATGACACCATGTATGACTTCTCCCAGTGTCTGCTCCCCTTCACCTCCAGGAATGTCAAGCTCTAGTGAGTCATATCCCGGCAGAACTTCATCCACCCCGACACGAGCATAGCCAGTTGGAATCGGATTGCCATGGATGGTTGCTTCAGGTGCCACTAGTACAAAAGGGCCCATTTGTCCCGGTTCGTAAGGCCCATTTGTCCCGGTTCTGGAACCGGGACTAAAGGGTCGGGACTAAAGCCCAAAACCTTTAGTCCCGGTTCGCTTACGAACCGGGACCAAAGGCCCTCCACGTGGCCGCTGGGGGGAGCCCAGGCAGGAGGACCTTTAGTCCCGGTTGGTAACACCAACCGGGACCAAAAGGCAGGACCTTTAGTCCCGGTTGATAACACCAACCGGGACCAAAAGGCAGGACCTTTAGTCCCGGTTGGTAACACCAACCGGGACCAAAAGGCATCTGTCAGGAGCTGGGGTTTTGTTTTTTTTTTGAAAGGGAGGGGGGTTAGGTGGTTTTGTAGGGTTAATTTAGGGGTTTCATATTGTGTTAGCTAGCTAATAGAGAGAAGTGTCCTCTTTTTCTCCGTGCTTGGTCGACGCTAGCTACTATAGAGAGAACTCGACACGCTAGCTAGTAAGCAAATGAAGGAACCATTAAGTACATAAGATCGTCATGAACATATACAGAGAGAAGTGATCGACCTCTCTTTCTCCGAGAGATTGGTCGAACAACAAGTTTTCGTATATCTATCCGACGCTACTACATATGTACAATATATAACATCCCTTACAACAATTTCAATTTCACATGGTATTCTCCTTGTTCAGGTATGACGTGGTCAAGAAAGAATCCCGCCAATTCCTCTTGAATTGCTCGTATGCGATCATGTGGTAGGAGTTCATCCCGCATCTGCCAGATCTAATTTAAAGAAGGGGTCAATACATATATATGAATGAAACTCAACACAATTGATGGTAATATATAAAATAAAATTGTGAATATTGTTTACGTACTTCAAATTGTTTCTCAGAGGAGGCCCGTTCAGAGGTATAGTAGCGAATGAACTCGCATACGTAGTATCCACATAAATGAGTGTTGGGTGCCTGCAACAAGCACTTTACGAGAATAGAGTTCAATCGAACTGATAAGCAAGCATGATAATGGTATTGATGAAACTAGAATCAATGAGAGATGCGCGGAACTAGCTAGTACTACTTACTTTGGGGTGTGTAAATCGCAGCTCCTTCTTCAGACCCGGAACCTTAGCGGTGAACGTTTTCCAAACCCTGGCAGGCAAAGAAAATGATTACTTGATATCAGGAAATGAACGAAAGTTGCCGATATGGTCCCGGTATTGATTGAACTTACTTCTGGAGCATTGCAGTCATGTCCGCATAATACTTGGGATCTTTACGGAGCGAGTCTAAGACAGTTACTAATGCCCCGTCAAGGTTAATGGATAGCAGAATATAGTGGAAGCTGCGCACGCATAACTCATCAATTACATTACTTAACCACGAGTAAGCGGAACCGAATATGCAGAAGACAGTAATACTCACTTGAAGTTGTAAGGAAAGAGTATTTCCCTTTTGTTTTGATGTTTAAGGAACGTTTGTAGTAAGTTGTTCTCGGTATCTTCAGCCGCCTTTCGTACCGACCATTCATTTACGGTATTTGGGCTAATGAACCCAACGTCGAAGATTCCTATTTTTTGGCATTCGACCATCTTCAATCTGCATAATATAGTGAGGATAATTATATATACATGCAATGAACGAGCTGAGCTAGAGACTTAATTATAGAAGTAATACTTACAGACAGTAGCAAGTCATGAGTTGTTTGTCGAGGGCCTTTTGATTGTATAATTGAAATAACTCCACAAATTCAACAGGCAGCAGGTCGACTCCAGGGAAGTCATGCTCTTTTTTAATTCCGACTAACAAACTGTCTTTCCCAGACTTCCTGCAGGTTTCCATGTACCAGTCATGCAATTTTTGCATCATCGTTGTTAGATGAGGATGATCAGGTTTGACGAGAGGCTTCCCGTGCTCGTATCTAAAGACGTCTACTACCTCAGCCGTTTCAAACTGTACATCATCGGGCAGGTAATCATCAAGAGTGGTACCGGGCAGTAGCACCGGATGATTAGCGATATCGCTAGACACCTTGAGCGGGGGGCACGATTGCTTCTCCTGTTCGCCGAGCTGGGGAATTGTTTTCCCACTTCTTCGTTTTTTCGCTCTTGCAGCACTGGAAGTACTTCCCGACTGCTGCGCTTTAGCATGTGTCTTAGTAATTATGCGGTCATAGTTGGAATCCGGCGGAGGCGGTGGTGGTCGCTTCAGGGCATCGATAGTGCGCTTCACTTTCACCGGATCTAGCTTCTCCTTCGGAGGTGGAGTTTTCTTTGCAAAATGGTCCCTCACTTCGGCACGACATATGTCCTCGTTTTCCTGCTCGGTCCTCTCATGTGGTAACTTTTCCACAGGCTTGAGACATGGACCTTATCTGAATTGCCTCCCGCCTCTGCTTGTACTGCTAGCCGCCGGAGCGGCGGCGTCTCTCTTCCGTCGTTGCTGAGGAGGCGGAGAAGGAGGCGGAGTGCTCCGACGCGCCGGAGTAGGCGAAGGAGGAGGCGGAGTGCCCTCACGCGTCGGAGGAGCCGGAGAAGGAGGCGGAGTGCCCTGATCACTCGCCGGAGGAGGAGGAGGCGGAGTGCCCTGACTCGCCGGAGGAGGAGGAGGAGGCGGAGGCGTCCAGTTTGGAAGCTTGATGTACTCCTTCTGCCATAGACATGTACTCCTCAGAGCACGAACCAACTGATTCTCCCCTTCAGCACGAACCAGCTGATTCTCCCCTTCACATGTACTCCTCAGAGCACGAACCAGCTGACACTCTCCCCCTACCACTTCATTATCGTTCCCGACCTATGACAACAAATGGTCCATCAAACGGCACAAACACTCCATCTTCACCACCCCATCTTCATACACCTCCCTTCGACAACCCTACTATATGCCAATGATAGGTTAATTATTGCACATGCTTTAGTTGAAGTTGTCACCCAGCTAAGCTAGTCCTTCAAAACTTCGCCGTCTAGCCATTAGTTTCGACAAAACAACCATTGTCCCCATGCAAACCTCCCTAGCACTCGCGAAAGAAACTGCGCAAGTTCTGCAGTGCTCCATTTTTTCCTTTCCTCAAATTTACCTAGGGTTGCCCCTATCGCTAATATGACTCCCGCTGAATGCTTTCCTACCCATTATTGAACGTTGCTGCAAATTCCTTGCTGGCTGGAGGGCAAAGCTGCTCTCAAATGGGATATGATTATTTTAGTTTCCTCCGTCATTGACGCACTAGCCATTTACTTTAGGTTCGTTTTCCAAATTCCTAAAAATGTGTTAAAAACTATTGTTGCTTTTCGACGTGCTTTCTTTGGGGTGGCTGAAAAACAAAACTGTGTTGTGTGCCTGAAAGTGAAACATGTGCGCTGGCCAGGCTTAGGGATAAGTCCACTAGCTAGTATGCTATGTTGAGCTCATGTCAATGATATACTGAAAAAGAAAAGATGAATCCACTAGAGACAAGCAAAAACTGTAGGCAGCAATTCATCCCATACTTCACTGCACTTTTTAGACCGACGAACATCAATCAGAGAGAATATGAAAGCAACTAAACTTGTTTTTCCTAATAAAACAGCTTAGCAACTAATGGTACAGAGTGCAGTTGGTACTTACGCAGATGATAATTGCCTGCATTTGCTGACATCTAACTATATAACTGAAACAATGTCAAAATGTGCACCTTTGGTTCAAGCGCAATGTTGGACAACTGGGAGTGAACCTTTTTCTCTACAAATGTGTTTGAGAAACCAGGCAGAGTTGAAGATGTTTAAATGGTATCTTCTTGATAAATCCATGACACTGCATATCAAGGCCAGGGCTTCAAGACACTGTCTTCCTTCAGGATGACACTGCACTCACGTCAATAATAAGAAATTAAGAAAATGAACTCATTAGTCATTAGAGACGAGTAAAAACTGTGAGCAACAATTCATTAGTTACTTCATTACACTGCGAAATTCTAAAACCAGAACTATACTACTTGTCAGTCCAAAGTTTACACAAATACAAAGGTTGACAGGTTAGGCATGCCAAGGCAACTAATAACCACCTATAGACAAAAACGTTGTACATAACATCATAATATGAAATGATACAGAGTTTTATGGTGAACAGAGTTACCGAAAAAGGCTTTCGTCCCGCTTTATATATAAAGCAACCACCAAGCCACAACATCCAATAAGAGTTCACACCACACACACGCAACACAAAGTAGCACAAACACAGGTCCTGGGTTCTGCTGAGGGGACAGCTCAACAAGTCCAAAGAAAAGACAGAAAAAAGGGGATGCAGCGGCGGAAAATGCCAACAGAGGCCGCGCACCAGGTAGGCCGGTATCCCCACCGTCCTGACAACCATGGGATCTGATGTATTCATCGTCCTTTCCACCATGTATTCTTCATCTCTCTGCCGTATTCGCTGAACAATGGGCCCACCAGGCACCGGCACTGACATAACGTCAAATCTTCTGACCATTCACATCATCACATGGGAGACGCAAGCGCGAACAACTTTAACATCTATCAATGCACCAACTGGTCTGCTCGCCCTCCATGGGTTTTCAGAATTAACCAGCAACGAAGCTGAGATTAGCATCAGTTCTTATTGATTAGAAAATAAATCGTTCCAAAATGAACTCAGTTTCATCAGAAGTGGACTGAAGAATTGTTTTTTTCCCTTGCATTAGAAAGTGGGGATTGTGTTTTAGCACCCAAAAAAACAGATCTTGAAAAATGAAATCCGATGAAGGACATATACATGCATATGAATAACAGCTTTTCCCATGATTATCCGTCACATATATTGCCTAAAAGAAACATGACAACAAATTTAGATCTGAATTCGAACCATTCATTAAGAACAATCATTAAGAAAGCTTAATGACACAGTTAGTGCAAAAAGTTGGGACTGTATGATTTAGCACACAAAAAGCACATCTTCGAAAAAATTAATCTGATCTAGCACATTCTCGTGCCTATGACAGCAATTTTCTCATGATTATCCATCACACACATCGCCTAAAAGAACATCACAACGGACCTGCGCCAGCAAGAGGGTCAGGAGAAGAGACCTATCCAGTCAACGAGGAAGGGGATGACAAGCAAAACAAAAGAAAATCGGATCTGCAGAGAAAAGTACAAAAATCATGCACCATGCCTATTTAGATCAGACAAGAAATTCCATAGTTCAAGAGCAAAACCAAGAAACATCACCACATTACAACGATTCAACAAATTCCATAACCCAATAGCAGAATCTGGACAAAACTTCTCTTCATGCAACACACCCCTCTCCAGAATCAAGAAAAAAAACTTGTACATGGAACCCCGGCCAAGATTCGATCTAGCTGTGGATGGATTTGCTCTGCCAAATCCCACAGCGCTTGGTGGTGGGGGTCGTTGGCTGTTGTTGGAGGAGGTCGCGAACGCCGGTACACCAGAAACAACTCCGGGAGGGGTGAGAGGAGAGGTGCGGGAGAATCCAAGGTGGGCTCTGAGAGAGAAACGGGCAGGTTGAGAGAGAAAGACAGGATGAGAGAGACGGGTGTGGGGGCTGGAGGGTGGAGGTGGCAGAGAAATTTCGGTTGAGACAGAGGCACGTGGGCTCAGAAGAAGGCGCAGATGGCCACTTGGGACTCAACCCGGCAATCCGACCCATGGGTGGCTACGCCCATGGGCACCCGACGTGAATAGGTAGGGTATGGGTCATCATCTTAACCCATGGGTAAGCCCGATGGGTAACCCAATTAGTGGTGGGCAGGGCATGGATATAAGTTTGCACCCATGGGTTACCCGATGGGCAACCCGATTAAAATTATTAATTAAAATGTTTTTTAATTTCATATCCATATGTGCCATAAGATGCACATACATTATGTTTTTTTTGAGACACATGCATTACGTATACAAGTAGTACAGAGCCCCAAACCTAGGCATAAACAGACGACTTGCCTTCTTGGGCATATACATAATGTACATATATTACACTATATTAAAGCTGCTAAGCAGCGAGCCACCAGGGCGCTCGCCCATTGTGGCCGGGGCTCTCCCCCACGCCGCCACGTGTCCCCAAGTGAACAGTGTACACCGATGAACAGTAACCCTGTATGAACAGTGACCTCTGTGAACAGTGGCCTCGTAGGAACAGTGCTTCCTTGATATATTTTTTTGTCCTTCTCCCGGAGTTTTAAAACAAAATAGTTCCCTGTATTTCCCCCTTTTTTCGAAATTAAATTAAAAATTAAAAATTTACAAAAAAAACATTTCTCCGTGTTTTTAAACCATGAACAGTATCCTCGATGAACAGTACTTTCTTGTTTTTTAACCTTTCCCCCGAGTTTTAAAACGAAATAATGCCCTGTGTTTTCTCCCTTTTTTTAACCCCACCTTTTTTCAAAATTATCTTTATTTAAAACCCCTTTTAAAAATAATTAAAAAGTTAAAAATTACAAAAAAACATTTCTCTGATTTATGGCCAGGGCTCTCCCCTGCACGGCATCTTCTTTGAAATTAAAATTAAGGAGATAAAAATACAAAAAAATAAATGAACCCTGCGATGAACAATAACCCTTTTTTTTCTTTTCCTTTTGAAATTCCCCTCTTTTTTAAATTAAAATTTAAAAGTTAAAATTTACAAATATACATTTCCCCAAGTTCTAAAACAAATATTACACCACTTTTAAAAATTAAGGAGATAAAAATACCAAAAAAAATGAAAATAAAAAATACATTACTTTTCTACAAAATAGTAATGATGATCAAACAATAACTACGAGTACCATGAACAATACCTCCCCCCCCCCAATGAACAACCTACCTCTTTTTTCCCTTTGTTTTTTAAAATTTAAATAATTACTTTTCTACAAAATAGTAATGGTGATCAAACAATAACTACAAGTACCATGAACAATACCTCCCCCCCCCCAATGAACAACCTACCTCTTTTTCCCCTTCTTTTTTAAAATTTAAATCAAGGAGATAAAATTCCCAAGAAAAATGAAAACATATATTATTTCTCTTTTTCCCCCTTCTCCTTTGAAATTAAAATTATTAAGATTACAAAATTACCAATTTTCCCCTTCTTCTTCAAAATTTAAAATTACCAATTTTTTTTGAAAACAGACATTACATCACTTTTTTGTAAATAATAATTACGGTCAAACAATAAACTATGGTTACAATGAACAGTACCTCTCCTGAACAATACTTCCACAATTTTTACCTCTTCTTCAAAATCAAAATAAAAAAGATATGGTGATCAAACAATAACTACGAGTACCATGAACAATACCTCCCCCCCCCCAATGAACAACCTACCTCTTTTTTTTCCTTCTTTTTTAAAATTTAAATAATTACTTTTCTACAAAATAGTAATGGTGATCAAACAATAACTACGAGTACCATGAACAATACCTCCCCCCCTCCCATGAACAACCTACCTCTTTTTTCCCCTTCTTTTTTAAAATTTAAATCAAGGACATAAAATTCCCAAGAAAAATGAAAACATATATTATTTCTCTTTTTCCCCCTTCTCCTTTGAAATTAAAATTATTAAGATTACAAAATTACCAATTTTTTCCCCTTCTTCTTCAAAATTTAAAATTACCAAAAAAAATTAAAAACAGACATTACATCACTTTTTTGTAAATAGTAATTACGGTCAAACAATAAACTATGGTTATAATGAACAGTACCTCTCCTAAACAATACTTCCACAATTTTTACCTCTTCTTCAAAATCAAAATCAAAAAGATAAATTTACAAAAAACAAACAAATATTACATCACTTTTCTACAAATAATAATAGTGGGTCAACGATAACTATAGCTAACCAATAATTATGACGAGCAATTTTTCACGATTTCTTCCAAATGAAAAGATAACATTACCAAAAAATATAAAAACAAATATTACATAAAAAACAAATTTGCTAAATGACGGGCTTAAACTCGGGTGCGGCGTGTCGCCGCACCTTCTGCCCACTAGTGTCTTTAAAGGCCACAATGCAAAAACGTAAGAAGCCCACAACGCACAGCTATTAATCACATACACACATGCATTCTATTTATCTCTAGGCCTTTGGTTCTTTCTCATTTCAAGAATGAAGGCCCAACAATGTTCGGCCCATACAACACACACATCGCTGGTTCAGGCTGAGGCACCTGGTAAAGTTTAGTACCACCTCGGTTAGCCATGGGGAATAGAGGCATCACGGAGTCTATAAAAGGCAGCAGCTGGTGGCCGCTTATTTGTCTGTAACTTGACAGCGCAGAAACTTGTGGGCCATAGCAGGACTCGTTCCCCAAGTAGGCAGTCGATTCTGTGTCATGTGACAGTAAAATTAAATATTTATTTCAAACCTGATGGGTGCCCTAATGGGTCGGGTTGCCCGTCGGGTTCGGGCATGGGTCTGACTCAAGACCCATGGGCAGGGTCGTGGGTCTGCTCGTACGCCCATTAGCTATTCGGGCATGGGTTTGATAGTGCTCGACCCGGTCAAACCCGACCCGACTGCCGGCTAGACTTGGGACAACACGTTGAAGCACAGGCCGAACGAGTTGTGCCAAACATGTACGCTTCGCTTTTCGAGGTGACATGTATTCGGCCTGTATAAGAAAAAGATTCCTGACAAAAGTGTGACAGGTCGCAAATCCCAAGCCCATTCGAACGACTCAGATACCGGCCTACCTGATGCTCGGCCTCTGAAAATCCGCACTCGACGCAGCGGCCACCATGTGGCTAATCCCGCTATGGAGGTGGTGGAGGAAGCGGAGGCGCCAAGCGGAGAGCCATCGAGCGCAGGTCGGCGATGAGGGTGGCGATGTCGTCTCGGTCCTGGACTCGGCTAAGCGGCCGCCAAAGCTGCAAATAGCCACACATTTTGAAGATCGCGTCAGTAGCACGGCGAAGAGGCACCTTCTGAATCACAAGCTTATTACGAATCGTCCAAAGCGTCCAAGCGAGCACCCCTATGCCCAGCCACCTAATGTGGCGGAGCCGCAGCGGAGAGGCGGTGAGTTCCGCGAATAAGTCTGGGAAATTGGTGTGGGACCAACTGCCACCAATCGCTTCTCGGAAGCAGCTCCAAAGGAAACGAGCGAAGCAGCAGGTGAAGAAGATGTGGTTGGAGTCCTCGGCCGTCGCACATAACGGGCACATTCCATCTCCCGGGCCATTCCTCTTGAGAACCTCCACCCCTGAAGGAACTCGGCCACGGATCCATTGCCAAAGGAAGATCCTGATCTTGAGAGGAAGCCTAACCGCCCAGAGTGCCGTGAGTGGTTCTGGGCCCGGACTAGCCGCGATGGCCTGGTATAGAGATTTCGAGGAGAACCGGCCAGAGGGCTCCAGGCGCCACGAAACGCGGTCGACCTGTTGGACAGTATCTGGTTCGTGGAGCGCAATACAGGCAAGGAGCTCGTGCCAGGCGGTTAGTTCCGGGGGCCAAACGGTCGACGGAAAACAAGGTGCCCTAAGTCAATAAGGGCCACCTCGACAGAAATCCTAGGCTCCACCGCAATGGAGAACAAGTCCGGGAAACGGGCCACGAAGGCAAGGTCGCCTGCCCATCTATCGAACCAGAAGAGGGTCGAGGCGCCAGAGCCTACCGCAATGGAGGTTCCGATCCGAAGCACCGGGAGGAGCTGGATGATGGACTGCCAAAACTGGGAGCCTCCAGAGCGCTGACAGAAGGCGAGAGGCTGACCACGGAGATACTTGTTCCGAATTATGTCAAGCCATAGTCCACCTTCCCTGTTTACGATGCGCCAGAGGTGAACAGTGACAGCCTGTGTGCATCTAATACATATTCAAATATGATACTGTATACAAAAAACTAGAGTTTCAATCAGTGGCAGGGGGTTGTGGTCCAACTCGTACTATCAACAACACTCAAAAGACAATTAATTCTGCTTCCCATGCAACAAATAAGATAAAAAAATATCGCGAAATTGAATAGTCTTTGTAATTTACAGCAACGTCATTTCAGACTGAGTTTCCAGTAGCGTATTAGCATGCCCAGGGAAGCAGGTAGGCGACAGAAACTCATGTCAATTAAGGACACTGTCTTGCTTCAGGATGACACTGCACTCATGTCAATTAAGGGATCAAGAAAAAACGCATCCAGAACTAGAATTCATTTCATGCCTCATTACACTGGAATTCTAGAACCAGAATTATACTTAACTATCCAAACTTTAATTCTTTAAACAATGAGGTTGACAGGTTAGGCATTTCAGGGCACCTAACCGCCTGCAGACCAACTTTTTGTATATAATATGAGATGGTAATCTTAGAACGTAACTATAATTAACTTAGTCAGTGATACATTGGTATGGTGAATAGAGTTTGTGACAGACAGCCTGCACATCTGATACGTATTCAAATATGATACTGTATACAAAACTAGACTTTCAATCAATGGCACGGTGCTCTGTTCGAACTCATGCTGTCAATGGCACTCAAAAGGCAATTAATCCGCCTCCGAGGGACGAATATGACAAGTTGTTTCTATAACAGGAGCACAAATCAGCTACGTAATTTCATCACGAAATCAAATACTCCCTCCGTACAGAAATATAAGAGCGTTTAGATCACTAAAGTAGTGATCTAAATGCTCTTATATTTCTTTGCGGAGGGAGTACATTTTAGTTTACAGCAACATCATTACAGATTGAGTTTCTAGTCTCATGAACAAAGTTCACCATACCAAGAAAGTAGCTAGGCAACTGAAACTACCACTAACTGATGAGCAGACATGTCTTCTGGCAAGTACACCGACTCATAGTTCTTTTTCTTCTTTGGAGCTAGGAAATCATCATGCCACGGAAATCAAGAACCTGACCCACAGCTGATCTTGTTACTTGTCTTTGATACAAAGCAGAAAACAGTTCATATAGAGCAGTAGTAACAAGAAAGAACATCCCAGATTTTCATTGAGAAACGTATGTAACAACCGCAACACCTCATCGTGCTTGTCTCCTCCCTAGTGAGCTGAATGTGTCTGATAAAAATTGCAATAGATTCAGTCAGTCAGGGGAGTATCTTTGCAAACGCACTAAATAGCACAGTCGACTCAGCCTATTAATTTAGGATAATAAATATGGAAGGCACGCACGTACAAGGAACTAGAAGTTATATTAACAGAGAACAAATAGGACTCTGATTCGAGTCCACGAGGACTGAACCCCGGGTGGTGGAAAACGCACATATCCTAAATACAACAATAACATATATTAATACAATGTAAATGGAAACTGCATGATCAGTTACTTGTTTCTTTATATGACTAGCAGTTATGGACTATGTAGTTGCATACTTCTTGTCTAGGTGAAGAAGATACACATGAACTTGGAGAAAGGAATCACATTAAGTAGCTTTAGTAGACAAACAGGTAATAAATTCGCATCAGCCATTACTAGCTACCAATTGCTAATTCAATTCCGCCAACATATAATATGTATGCACGAAAGACAAAAAAACAAACACAAACCTTGTGAATAGCGGCAATCACCTAATCCTTTCCCAAAGTCCTTTATGGCTCAGTCGGACCGTGACATTTCTTATGTGACTAATCTTCATTACATCTTCGTTGCATTCATCTGAATCTCTCTTCTGCCGGAGCTTCTCTATCAACTCTTCTGATGTGTCCTCCAGACGCAATTTCTCGAGGGCTGCAAGGTGTTCGATGCCATCAGGAAGAAACTTTAGCTCGGGACAGTTTATGAACAATAGATTGGAAAGGTTTTGCATCACGCCCTCCTCTATTCCAACTTGGTTGAGCTGTGTCGCGTCCCATATGTATAGATGCCTAAGTTCTGGAAATGACCCTGCGTAAAAGTCCAACCTTTTCCCTTCAAAAGCCTTCCTTAGCCCAAGAGAGCGTAGACCATGTAACACGCAAAGACAGGAAAAGGTCTGTTCATCAATTTTGGAGAATCCCAGCTGCAACCGAGTGAGGCTATTAAGGTGTGACCAGGAAGAGAAAAGCTGATGCATCAATATTTTTTCTAGCTGCCCTCCTAAACAAAGCCAAGAAAGGGTTGGAGGTAAATTTAGCCCTTCCAGCTGCAGCACGTCACTCTCAGCTGCAGCGATAATTTTAAGATGAACAAGATGGCTCATTTTGGTAATAGCATTGCTCAAGTCAGCAGAGTGTTCGCTTCTCACGTTGCAAACAATGAATGTTCTTAGCTCTATCAAAGACCCAACTTCACACAGAAACTCTGGAGTGGCTTTGACGCATTGAAGAGTGTGCAGTGCTGCCAAGTGCCGTATGCCATTAGGCACCTTGACTCCATCTCCAGTTTCATTTACTGGTGAACCAGGAGTACACGCATACAGGTATCTCAACTTTTGTAGTTTAACAACATTGTTTGGCAAATACGTCAGCTTAGATTCACAAGCATCCAAGACTTCCAACTTTTGTAACCTCCCCACTGCTTCAGGCAGTCTTTCGATCTCGGTATCTCTAAGACCCAAATAACGCAGGTTAAACAAGTCGAATACTTCATTGGGCAGCATTTTGATATGAGTGCCTTCCAGATCCAAGGTCG
Source organism: Elymus sibiricus (assembly GCA_039707655.1). Lineage (NCBI taxonomy): Eukaryota > Viridiplantae > Streptophyta > Magnoliopsida > Poales > Poaceae > Elymus > Elymus sibiricus. Next base: position 23,931,858 of record CM077664.1, read on the forward strand.
ACAACAATTTCGAAGATGTTAGAATAGGCTTCAGCAAATCAACATTGATACACCTCCCTAACACATGGAGCGCACGGAGATGTGTTGCCCTAGATCGGCTCAGTTGTTCAATGTTTTCACCCTGAACAGACATGCGACGTGCACCCTCTACAGAGAGTGCCCCAGTATAGAATTTAGCAAAGCATTCTTCATTGGCTTTGTTGAGGGCAAGCAGACGTATGACATCATGCACCCGACAGTGTTTCAGTCGTCCGACATGATTCCTCTTCACTACCTGCAGTAGGCTTCGGTTCACAAGCTCAACCAAATAACCCTCTGCCACTTCCTCCAATGTTCTGTTCTCATCTTTTTCCCTGATAAACCCTGCCGCAATCCACTGCCTCATTATCTTCATCATCTTTAATACATAATCTTCTGGGGATAATGCACAGTGTAAGAAACAGTTCTTCAAATCATAAGAAAGGTCCTCCAAGCTGACCTTTAGGATCATATGAGCATCAGGGATCACATCTTCCACCAACTGTGAATCCAAACTCTTGTACACATCCTCCCATTGGGCAAAAGTTGGTGGTTTGCGGGAGAGTAAGCGGCCAATGCATGCAATAGCAATAGGCAAGCCTTGACACTTTGTTATGAACTTCCGAGCCAATTCTTGCAACTCCAATGGGCACTCTTGGTCACCATCATTCCAAAAAGCCCCTTTGCAGAACAACACCCAGGAGTGATGTGCCTGTAGCGGTTCCAAGTGAATTGCAGACTTGCTAGTTGCCAACAGTGACACTTCATGCTTTCTTGATGTGATAATAAATCGGCCAGTATAGTTAGTAGGGAAGACATTTCTTATCTCCGACCAAACGCGCACATCCCAAACATCATCCAGGACTAAGATGTACTTTTTACCTTGAAGGTAGTTATGGATATACGCTGCTAGACCTCTCATCTCAACATTGGCGACATCGACTGCGATGCTGAACTCGGTGGCAATCTTCTTCAGCAGGTCTTCTATAAGGCAACTCCCGGACATGGTTACCCATGCTGTAGCACAGAAATCCAGCTTCACTGTGTTGTACACATGAGCAACTAGAGTGGTTTTACCAACACTAGGCATCCCCCACACCGTGGTGACATTGATGTTGCTCTATTCCAAATCAGCACCACCGCCGCCGGTCAGCCATCGTGTGAGCTTCTCCTTGTTCTCCTCAATCCCTACAAGGTCCTCATCCCCGGTGAAGTGCAGAGCTTGATTCGTTGATCTGGCAGCAGCAGAAGCAGATCTGTGGGTGACGACGTAATCCTTCTTCCTCCTGTTGGCATCCTGAAGCTTGACTTCGATTTCTTGGAGCTTGGCAGCCAGACGGCACCAAGTCTTGATATGCCTGAGCCGCTTCTCGTTCTTGCCGGCAAACCCTTCGTGCTTGCTATCCTCCAGCTTGTACGTGAACTGGTCGACGACGTCCTCAATCTGGAAGACGAGGGCCATGATCACGCCGACGAAGATGCCAGTGGTCCTGTCGGTGTCCTTGAACCGCTCCACCTCGTGCAGGTAGGCCTGCATGCTCTCCAGCTCCGCCTTGAACCTGCGGAATCTTGCCGAAGACGTCCCTGAGGGCGGTGGCTTCTTTTGGAGCAGCGACCAGCCGAAGGTCACCCCCTCTGTCGCCAATGCTGCACCAAGCGTCGCCACCAGCAGCCCGAAAACAGCCTCCACCATTGTTGTTGAGGCTTTGAGCTCAGATGTAGAGGATTCTTGCTACTGTGTCGGAGGAAGAGGTCAAATGGTTTGGTAAGGTTGGCTACAATGGGTGATCTAATTTATTCTAAAGCAAATTCTGCCAAGAACTATTGACGCAGGTGGAAACAATATTGGATGATAACTTCGATGTTCTCAGCTAAAATTATATAAGTTTGCATTCTGTGAGAAAAACAAAAAGAGAAGAAGTGACAAAACAGAGGGCGACATATTTTTGGGGGGAACATCCAAATGGACATATTCTTGGACGAGAACTACAATGTTCTCAATTCATAGGATGGCTCACACCGGACCCTTTTTTTTTATCCCTACTTCCAAATTTTATAGTTGTTGTCTAGTACCTCAAACTTTTGGAATGTATTTTGGTAAATCCAAGATTCACATTACGTATAGGACAGTCATGAAGCAAGAGGGGCACAGTACAATTATATTGCTTTGAACTCCAAAGAGGATCCTAAACCAAAGTCATCAAAGAACCTAGGAAGGATTCAGTAGGAACAGTCTACAGTCGGAGGGCAAGAAACGAAACGAATCGTCGAACCTATGAAAGATTTGCAAATGCCCCGGGAAAGAATCCGGCCGAATCCAATCCGCTGCCTCCAGTGTGAATTAACCAGGGGAGAGATCAACTGGGCGTGGTTCCAACCTCTCGAGCCAAGGCTGGCGGCCACCTAGGGTTCTTGGGGCGGCGGAAGTTGCAGTGGGAACCACACCTCGCTGCCGCCGTATCCAGCTCATGTCGCCCGCCAGCGACCATCTGTGCCGCGTCGGCGTCGACGCGGAGGAGGCCGGCCGCCGAGGAGGGAGCATGGGGTAAAAAGAAATCCTCCTTATTTGCTACGGAACCTTGTCGTGGGGTTTCATAAACTTGATATTTTTTAAAAGTTTAACACAAAATGACCCTTCCCAAAAACATTTCCTTGTTATTTTTGTTACATTCTTGTACATTAGGTGAAACCTTTAGTTTTTAGTTTTGTCTAAAATTTGGGTCAGGTATGATGAAGTTGGTGAGTTTCAATCCTACCTATACATTGTCATTGTTAATCCATGGGTTGTTTCCATGGTTTTTAGCTCTGTCCCGCATCATCCTATCCATATGATCTCCTCGGGATAAATCGGGTCTACATAATGTCATGGTATCAAACCCTCTCTCCTTTTGATTTACTAGAGCGAGGGTGTCACTCAGAGTAATCATCCTTCGACTCATTCTATCGAAGTCTTGTACGACGCCGTCGTGGAATTATCAAGGCATCTTTCTTCTGAATCTCAAGTTTTGAACTACCGGTCGTGCAGGTTAGTGTTGAAGGTGTTTTTTCAACATCATCCTTTTTGACTTGTCAGAGTTAGGGCACTCGTCGTCTCCAAAAAATATAGACGCGTTCTCGTTCCAGACTCCCTCTCAAGGGGCGAGCGTCTTCCATTCTTTCGGTTCCAGTAGGTACATGTATCAAGTTGGAAGAAGATGCCCTACGGGGATACACGGACGAGCGTATCATATTCCCTGGAGAGCGTGTAAGGGCTCCCAAGTCTTGCACCTAGTTGTGCCTGAGTTGGCATTCAGAAGGGATAAGGACGTGTGAGTTGAGTCGGGGATTTGATTGTCACGGGAGGTAAGTACGCCGTAGCAGTGGGAACACCTGATCGTATCATATCCCCTAAAGATAGCTACTCCCTCCGTTCCTAAATATAAGGCTTTTTAGAGATTCAAATGCGGACTACATACGGAGCAAAATAAGTGAATCCACACTCTAAAATATGTCTATATACATCCGTATGTAGTCCGTATTGAAATCTCTAGAAGGTCTTATATTTAGAAACGGAGGGAGTATTTCTAAATACTAAACACTTTAGATATAGTTTAGATTTGAAATGTGTATTTTGTTTTATTTTCAAAATTTAAGTAGATGACCAATTAAAATTATTGCAAGTGATCATTCGATGCAGGAAGGACGTAGGGAGTGGCATAATTACAACGAAAACAAAGCCAAACATGGCTTTTGCATTAACTAGTCTGTGTTACAGTTTAGCAGGAGTGAAGTCATCCGAAAATGCAACATGCATGTTGTATGTACACAACAATCACAATACTTTATGAAGTTAAGTGTGTGCACATAATCCTGACCAACATGTATATGTCATGTACACACTAGTGGAAAACGGGGCTTTAGTCCCGGTTGGCAACGGCCTTTAGTCCCGGGTCACCAACGGACAACGAAATTGGGACTAAAGGCCCCCACCCTTTAGTCCCGGTTGGCCACAACCCGGGACTAAAGTCCCTCCACGTGGCCGCGAGCGCGCGCTGGGGGCTGGAGGACCTTTAGTCCCGGTTGGTGACTAAGGATTTTGTGTTGGGGTTTAGGATTTTAGGGTTTAGGGTTTATGGTTTATTTTTCTTTTTTATTTTGTATTTTCCATTCAATTCTTTTTCATTTCAAACATATTTTACGCTACTACATACTGTACACATTATGCATATATAATATAATTTCTCGTACGACCATACATATATCATAATTTCTCGTACGACCATACATATATATATATACAATTTGTATATACAATTTCTCCTACAATTTGGAGATCATTACATGCAGGCATTAGCGGCAATAGTATTCTCCGCTTTCAGATATGACCTCCGTAAGCAAAAATCCGCAATTTCCTCTTGAATTACTCGTATGCGGTTCTCTGGTAGGAGCTTCTCCCGCATCTCTTCCATCTTTAAAGAAGTAGATCAATATGAATATATTAGTTGTGTGTATATATATTAGATCATCATAAAAAAATTGTGAATAATGTTTACGTACCTGAAGTTGTCTTACATCTCTGCGCCATTCGGTCGTCATGCGAATGTTCTCGCAAACGTAGTATGCACATAAATTAGTTCCATGTTTCTGCCTCATGCACTTTGCGAGAATAGAATTCAATCAGATAATAATCAAGCGTGATAATGGTATTGAAACTAAAATTATCGAGATGCGCGGACCTAGCTAGTACTACTTAATTACCTTGGGCCGTCGCCAACGCAGCTCCGGTTTCCATTCACCGACAACATCATTGATGAACCGTTTCCAAACCCTGCCTGACAAAGAAAATGAATAAAGGAGTTATTAATTAATTGATATCAGGAAATGAACGAAAGAGGCCGATATAGTGCGATAATGATTGACATTACTTGTCGAGCATCCTAAACACGCTGGTGTATTCTCGAGGGTCTTTACCTAGTGAGTCCAGGGTTTCAACAGTTCCAGCGTCAACTTTAATGATTAGCAGGATCCAGTGGTACCTGCGCACACGTTTATATAAGCAGACATGCATAACTCATCAACTACACTTAACATCGAGTAAGCAAAATAGAATTTGTAGTACAAGACAGTAACACTCACTTGAAGTTGTAAGGAAATAGTATTTCTGTTCTGGTATTTTGTGCCTTCATAAACCTTAGCAAGTTAGCCTCTGAGTCTTTGGGGTGGTCTTGTATCATTTTTTCATTAATGATATATGGGTCAACGAACCCAATGTCATAGATTCCATCTCTTTTGCATTCGAGAATCTTCATTCTGCATAATAGCGTACAAAAGAATATAGTGAGGATAATTACAGGCAATGAACGAGCTGAGCTAGAGACTTAAATTACAGAAAGAAATCACTTACAGACAATAGCAACTGACGATAGATTTGTCGAGTGAGTCTTGATTGTATAACTAAAAAATTTCTGGAAACTCAATGCATAGCTCATTTTCATAGAAGTAATGCTCTTCCTTGACTTTCACCATGAGCATCTCTCGCCCGTTCTTTACTTCTTTCATGTACCACTTATGCAATCTTCGCATTTGTGTTGATAGATGCGGGACCTGCTCAGGTCTGACCAGAGTTTTCCCGGGGGCATATTGCCATGCTACATCAGCCACGGGGACTTCCTCGGTGCCTAGGAGTTGATCAAAACTGATACCAATGTCTCTAGCAGCGTCGGTTACCTTATCGGCAATCACCTTGAGCGGGGGGATCGATTGCATTGCCTGTTCTCCGAGCTGGGGAAATGTTTTCCCTCTTTTATTACTACTTCTACGTCTCGACTGCTGCATTTGTACATATGACTTCCTAATAGAGCGGTCATAGTCTGATGGCCTATTCTCCACATGTCCCGGTTATCGCTCAAGAAAGTCCACAAAGTGCTTTACGGTTTTCGTAGGTATTATCTCCTTTGGCGGCGGGTGCGGTTTCGGTGCAAAATGGGACTTCACTTCGGAAACCACGACCGTTTTGGTTTCCTCATCAGTCATATCGTAAGCTAACTTCTTTTTGGCAGGAGGCTCGTCATTGGCTTTCTTCTTAGCTTTCTTCCGCTTTTGGCCCTGCTGGGACATAGGGGGTGGAGTCGGCTGACGCGGCGGAGATCGGTATGGACTCGCGCTGGGCTCCCTCTCGAGGTGGGGTGGACTTAGAGGTGTATTGCTACTCGGAGGAGTCGGTGGCCTTGGCGCCGAGTTTGGAAACACGATGCATTCCTTTCTCCATACAATGACACCATGTATGACTTCTCCCAGTGTCTGCTCCCCTTCACCTCCAGGAATGTCAAGCTCTAGTGAGTCATATCCCGGCAGAACTTCATCCACCCCGACACGAGCATAGCCAGTTGGAATCGGATTGCCATGGATGGTTGCTTCAGGTGCCACTAGTACAAAAGGGCCCATTTGTCCCGGTTCGTAAGGCCCATTTGTCCCGGTTCTGGAACCGGGACTAAAGGGTCGGGACTAAAGCCCAAAACCTTTAGTCCCGGTTCGCTTACGAACCGGGACCAAAGGCCCTCCACGTGGCCGCTGGGGGGAGCCCAGGCAGGAGGACCTTTAGTCCCGGTTGGTAACACCAACCGGGACCAAAAGGCAGGACCTTTAGTCCCGGTTGATAACACCAACCGGGACCAAAAGGCAGGACCTTTAGTCCCGGTTGGTAACACCAACCGGGACCAAAAGGCATCTGTCAGGAGCTGGGGTTTTGTTTTTTTTTTGAAAGGGAGGGGGGTTAGGTGGTTTTGTAGGGTTAATTTAGGGGTTTCATATTGTGTTAGCTAGCTAATAGAGAGAAGTGTCCTCTTTTTCTCCGTGCTTGGTCGACGCTAGCTACTATAGAGAGAACTCGACACGCTAGCTAGTAAGCAAATGAAGGAACCATTAAGTACATAAGATCGTCATGAACATATACAGAGAGAAGTGATCGACCTCTCTTTCTCCGAGAGATTGGTCAAACAACAAGTTTTCGTATATCTATCCGACGCTACTACATATGTACAATATATAACATCCCTTACAACAATTTCAATTTCACATGGTATTCTCCTTGTTCAGGTATGACGTGGTCAAGAAAGAATCCCGCCAATTCCTCTTGAATTGCTCGTATGCGATCATGTGGTAGGAGTTCATCCCGCATCTGCCAGATCTAATTTAAAGAAGGGGTCAATACATATATATGAATGAAACTCAACACAATTGATGGTAATATATAAAATAAAATTGTGAATATTGTTTACGTACTTCAAATTGTTTCTCAGAGGAGGCCCGTTCAGAGGTATAGTAGCGAATGAACTCGCATACGTAGTATCCACATAAATGAGTGTTGGGTGCCTGCAACAAGCACTTTACGAGAATAGAGTTCAATCGAACTGATAAGCAAGCATGATAATGGTATTGATGAAACTAGAATCAATGAGAGATGCGCGGAACTAGCTAGTACTACTTACTTTGGGGTGTGTAAATCGCAGCTCCTTCTTCAGACCCGGAACCTTAGCGGTGAACGTTTTCCAAACCCTGGCAGGCAAAGAAAATGATTACTTGATATCAGGAAATGAACGAAAGTTGCCGATATGGTCCCGGTATTGATTGAACTTACTTCTGGAGCATTGCAGTCATGTCCGCATAATACTTGGGATCTTTACGGAGCGAGTCTAAGACAGTTACTAATGCCCCGTCAAGGTTAATGGATAGCAGAATATAGTGGAAGCTGCGCACGCATAACTCATCAATTACATTACTTAACCACGAGTAAGCGGAACCGAATATGCAGAAGACAGTAATACTCACTTGAAGTTGTAAGGAAAGAGTATTTCCCTTTTGTTTTGATGTTTAAGGAACGTTTGTAGTAAGTTGTTCTCGGTATCTTCAGCCGCCTTTCGTACCGACCATTCATTTACGGTATTTGGGCTAATGAACCCAACGTCGAAGATTCCTATTTTTTGGCATTCGACCATCTTCAATCTGCATAATATAGTGAGGATAATTATATATACATGCAATGAACGAGCTGAGCTAGAGACTTAATTATAGAAGTAATACTTACACACAGTAGCAAGTCATGAGTTGTTTGTCGAGGGCCTTTTGATTGTATAATTGAAATAACTCCACAAATTCAACAGGCAGCAGGTCGACTCCAGGGAAGTCATGCTCTTTTTTAATTCCGACTAACAAACTGTCTTTCCCAGACTTCCTGTAGGTTTCCATGTACCAGTCATGCAATTTTTGCATCATCGTTGTTAGATGAGGATGATCAGGTTTGACGAGAGGCTTCCCGTGCTCGTATCTAAAGACGTCTACTACCTCAGCCGTTTCAAACTGTACATCATCGGGCAGGTAATCATCAAGAGTGGTACCGGGCAGTAGCACCGGATGATTAGCGATATCGCTAGACACCTTGAGCGGGGGGCACGATTGCTTCTCCTGTTCGCCGAGCTGGGGAATTGTTTTTCCACTTCTTCGTTTTTTCGCTCTTGCAGGACTGGAAGTACTTCCCGACTGCTGCGCTTTAGCATGTGTCTTAGTAATTATGCGGTCATAGTTGGAATCCGGCGGAGGCGGTGGTGGTCGCTTCAGGGCATCGATAGTGCGCTTCACTTTCACCGGATCTAGCTTCTCCTTCGGAGGTGGAGTTTTCTTTGCAAAATGGTCCCTCACTTCGGCACGACATATGTCCTCGTTTTCCTGCTCGGTCCTCTCATGTGGTAACTTTTCCACAGGCTTGAGACATGGACCTTATCTGAATTGCCTCCCGCCTCTGCTTGTACTGCTAGCCGCCGGAGCGGCGGCGTCTCTCTTCCGTCGTTGCTGAGGAGGCGGAGAAGGAGGCGGAGTGCTCCGACGCGCCGGAGTAGGCGAAGGAGGAGGCGGAGTGCCCTCACGCGTCGAAGGAGCCGGAGAAGGAGGCGGAGTGCCCTGATCACTCGCCGGAGGAGGAGGAGGCGGAGTGCCCTGACTCGCCGGAGGAGGAGGAGGAGGCGGAGGCGTCCAGTTTGGAAGCTTGATGTACTCCTTCTGCCATAGACATGTACTCCTCAGAGCACGAACCAGCTGATTCTCCCCTTCAGCACGAACCAGCTGATTCTCCCCTTCACATGTACTCCTCAGAGCACGAACCAGCTGACACTCTCCCCCTACCACTTCATTATCGTTCCCGACCTATGACAACAAATGGTCCATCAAACGGCACAAACACTCCATCTTCACCACCCCATCTTCATACACCTCCCTTCGACAACCCTACTATATGCCAATGACAGGTTAATTATTGCACATGCTTTAGTTGAAGTTGTCACCCAGCTAAGCTAGTCCTTCAAAACTTCGCCGTCTAGCCATTAGTTTCGACAAAACAACCTTTGTCCCCATGCAAACCTCCCCAGCACTCGCGAAAGAAACTGCGCAAGTTCTGCAGTGCTCCATTTTTTCCTTTCCTCAAATTTACCTAGGGTTGCCCCTATCGCTAATATGACTCCCGCTGAATGCTTTCCTACCCATTATTGAACGTTGCTGAAAATTCCTTGCTGGCTGGAGGGCAAAGCTGCTCTCAAATGGGATATGATTATTTTAGTTTCCTCCGTCATTGACGCACTAGCCATTTACTTTAGGTTCGTTTTCCAAATTCCTAAAAATGTGTTAAAAACTATTGTTGCTTTTCGACGTGCTTTCTTTGGGGTGGCTGAAAAACAAAACTGTGTTGTGTGCCTGAAAGTGAAACATGTGCGCTGGCCAGGCTTAGGGATAAGTCCACTAGCTAGTATGCTATGTTGAGCTCATGTCAATGATATACTGAAAAAGAAAAGATGAATCCACTAGAGACAAGCAAAAACTGTAGGCAGCAATTCATCCCATACTTCACTGCACTTTTTAGACCGACGAACATCAATCAGAGAGAATATGAAAGCAACTAAACTTGTTTTTCCTAATAAAACAGCTTAGCAACTAATGGTACAGAGTGCAGTTGGTACTTACGCAGATGATAATTGCCTGCATTTGCTGACATCTAACTATATAACTGAAACAATGTCAAAATGTGCACCTTTGGTTCAAGCGCAATGTTGGACAACTGGGAGTGAACCTTTTTCTCTACAAATGTGTTTGAGAAACCAGGCAGAGTTGAAGATGTTTAAATGGTATCTTCTTGATAAATCCATGACACTGCATATCAAGGCCAGGGCTTCAAGACACTGTCTTCCTTCAGGATGACACTGCACTCACGACAATAATAAGAAATTAAGAAAATGAACTCATTAGTCATTAGAGACGAGTAAAAACTGTGAGCAACAATTCATTAGTTACTTCATTACACTGCGAAATTCTAAAACCAGAACTATACTACTTGTCAGTCCAAAGTTTACACAAATACAAAGGTTGACAGGTTAGGCATGCCAAGGCAACTAATAACCACCTATAGACAAAAACGTTGTACATAACATCATAATATGAGATGATACAGAGTTTTATGGTGAACAGAGTTACCGAAAAAGGCTTTCGTCCCGCTTTATATATAAAGCAACCACCAAGCCACAACATCCAATAAGAGTTCACACCACACACACGCAACACAAAGTAGCACAAACACAGGTCCTGGGTTCTGCTGAGGGCACAGCTCAACAAGTCCAAAGAAAAGACAGAAAAAAGGGGACGCAGCGGCGGAAAATGCCAACAGAGGCCGCGCACCAGGTAGGCCGGTATCCCCACCGTCCTGACAACCATGGGATCTGATGTATTCATCGTCCTTTCCACCATGTATTCTTCATCTCTCTGCCGTATTCGCTGAACAATGGGCCCACCAGGCACCGGCACTGACATAACGTCAAATCTTCTGACCATTCACATCATCACATGGGAGACGCAAGCGCGAACAACTTTAACATCTATCAATGCACCAACTGGTCTGCTCGCCCTCCATGGGTTTTCAGAATTAACCAGCAACGAAGCTGAGATTAGCATCAGTTCTTATTGATTAGAAAATAAATCGTTCCAAAATGAACTCAGTTTCATCAGAAGTGGACTGAAGAATTGTTTTTTTCCCTTGCATTAGAAAGTGGGGATTGTGTTTTAGCACCCAAAAAAACAGATCTTGAAAAATGAAATCCGATGAAGGACATATACATGCATATGAATAACAGCTTTTCCCATGATTATCCGTCACATATATTGCCTAAAAGAAACATGACAACAAATTTAGATCTGAATTCGAACCATTCATTAAGAACAATCATTAAGAAAGCTTAATGACACAGTTAGTGCAAAAAGTTGGGACTGTATGATTTAGCACACAAAAAGCACATCTTCGAAAAAATTAATCTGATCTAGCACATTCTCGTGCCTATGACAGCAATTTTCTCATGATTATCCATCACACACATCGCCTAAAAGAACATCACAACGGACCTGTGCCAGCAAGAGGGTCAGGAGAAGAGACCTATCCAGTCAACGAGGAAGGGGATGACAAGCAAAACAAAAGAAAATCGGATCTGCAGAGAAAAGTACAAAAATCATGCACCATGCCTATTTAGATCAGACAAGAAATTCCATAGTTCAAGAGCAAAACCAAGAAACATCACCACATTACAACGATTCAACAAATTCCATAACCCAATAGCAGAATCTGGACAAAACTTCTCTTCATGCAACACACCCCTCTCCAGAATCAAGAAAAAAAACTTGTACATGGAACCCCGGCCAAGATTCGATCTAGCTGTGGATGGATTTGCTCTGCCAAATCCCACAGCGCTTGGTGGTGGGGGTCGTTGGCTGTTGTTGGAGGAGGTCGCGAACGCCGGTACACCAGAAACAACTCCGGGAGGGGTGAGAGGAGAGGTGCGGGAGAATCCAAGGTGGGCTCTGAGAGAGAAACGGGCAGGTTGAGAGAGAAAGACAGGATGAGAGAGACGGGTGTGGGGGCTGGAGGGTGGAGGTGGCAGAGAAATTTCGGTTGAGACAGAGGCACGTGGGCTCAGAAGAAGGCGCAGATGGCCACTTGGGACTCAACCCGGCAATCCGACCCATGGGTGGCTACGCCCATGGGCACCCGACGTGAATAGGTAGGGTATGGGTCATCATCTTAACCCATGGGTAAGCCCGATGGGTAACCCAATTAGTGGTGGGTAGGGCATGGATATAAGTTTGCACCCATGGGTTACCCGATGGGCAACCCGATTAAAATTATTAATTAAAATGTTTTTTAATTTCATATCCATATGTGCCATAAGATGCACATACATTATGTTTTTTTTGAGACACATGCATTACGTATACAAGTAGTACAGAGCCCCAAACCTAGGCATAAACAGACGACTTGCCTTCTTGGGCATATACATAATGTACATATATTACACTATATTAAAGCTGCTAAGCAGCGAGCCACCAGGGCGCTCGCCCATTGTGGCCGGGGCTCTCCCCCACGCCGCCACGTGTCCCCATGTGAACAGTGTACGCCGATGAACAGTAACCCTGTATGAACAGTGACCTCTGCGAACAGTGGCCTCGTAGGAACAGTGCTTCCTTGATATATTTTTTTGTCCTTCTCCCAGAGTTTTAAAACGAAATAGTTCCCTGTATTTCCCCCTTTTTTCGAAATTAAATTAAAAATTAAAAATTTACAAAAAAAAACATTTCTCCGCGTTTTTAAACCATGAACAGTATCCTTCGATGAACAGTACTTTCTTGTTTTTTAACCTTTCCCCCGAGTTTTAAAACGAAATAATGCCCTGTGTTTTCTCCCTTTTTTTAACCCCACCTTTTTTCAAAATTATCTTTATTTAAAACCCCTTTTAAAAATAATTAAAAAGTTAAAAATTACAAAAAAACATTTCTCTGATTTATGGCCAGGGCTCTCCCCTGCACGGCATCTTCTTTGAAATTAAAATTAAGGAGATAAAAATACAAAAAAATAAATGAACCCTGCGATGAACAATAACCCTTTTTTTTCTTTTCCTTTTGTAATTCCCCTCTTTTTTAAATTAAAATTTAAAAGTTAAAATTTACAAATATACATTTCCCCAAGTTCTAAAACAAATATTACACCACTTTTAAAAATTAAGGAGATAAAAATACCAAAAAAAATGAAAATAAAAAATACATTACTTTTCTACAAAATAGTAATGATGATCAAACAATAACTACGAGTACCATGAACAATACCTCCCCCCCCAATGAACAACCTACCTCTTTTTTCCCTTTCTTTTTTAAAATTTAAATAATTACTTTTCTACAAAATAGTAATGGTGATCAAACAATAACTACAAGTACCATGAACAATACCTCCCCCCCAATGAACAACCTACCTCTTTTTTCCCCTTCTTTTTTAAAATTTAAATCAAGGAGATAAAATTCCCAAGAAAAATGAAAAAATATATTATTTCTCTTTTTCCCCCTTCTCCTTTGAAATTAAAATTATTAAGATTACAAAATTACCAATTTTCCCCTTCTTCTTCAAAATTTAAAATTAGCAAAAAAAATTGAAAACAGACATTACATCACTTTTTTGTAAATAATAATTACGGTCAAACAATAAACTATGGTTACAATGAACAATACCTCTCCTGAACAATACTTCCACAATTTTTACCTCTTCTTCAAAATCAAAATAAAAAAGATATGGTGATCAAACAATAACTACGAGTACCATGAACAATACCTCCCCCCCCCCCCCCCCAAATGAACAACCTACCTCTTTTTTTTCCTTCTTTTTTAAAATTTAAATAATTACTTTTTTCTACAAAATAGTAATGGTGATCAAACAATAACTACGAGTACCATGAACAATACCTCCCCCCCTCCCTTGAACAACCTACCTCTTTTTTCCCCTTCTTTTTTAAAATTTAAATCAAGGACATAAAATTCCCAAGAAAAATGAAAACATATATTATTTCTCTTTTTCCCCCTTCTCCTTTGAAATTAAAATTATTAAGATTACAAAATTACCAATTTTTTCCCCTTCTTCTTCAAAATTTAAAATTACCAAAAAAAATTGAAAACAGACATTACATCACTGTTTTGTAAATAGTAATTACGGTCAAACAATAAACTATTGTTACAATGAACAGTACCTCTCCTAAACAATACTTCCACAATTTTTACCTCTTATTCAAAATCAAAATCAAAAAGATAAATTTACAAAAAAAAAACAAATATTACATCACTTTTCTACAAATAATAATAGTGGGTCAACGATAACTATAGCTAACCAATAATTATGACGAGCAATTTTTCACGATTTCTTCCAAATGAAAAGATAACATTACCAAAAAATATAAAAACAAATATTACATAAAAAACAAATTTGCTAAATGACGGGCTTAAACTCGGGTGCGGCGTGTCGCCGCACCTTCTGCCCACTAGTGTCTTTAAAGGCCACAATGCAAAAACGTAAGAAGCCCACAACGCACAGCTATTAATCACATACACACATGCATTCTATTTATCTCTAGGCCTTTGGTTCTTTCTCATTTCAAGAATGAAGGCCCAACAATGTTCGGCCCATACAACACACACATCGCTGGTTCAGGCTGAGGCACCTGGTAAAGTTTAGTACCACCTCGGTTAGCCATGGGGAATAGAGGCATCACGGAGTCTATAAAAGGCAGCAGCTGGTGGCCGCTTATTTGTCTGTAACTTGACAACGCAGAAACTTGTGGGCCATAGCAGGACTCGTTCCCCAAGTAGGCAGTCGATTCTGTGTCATGTGACAGTAAAATTAAATATTTATTTCAAACCTGATGGGTGCCCTAATGGGTCGGGTTGCCCGTCGGGTTCGGGCATGGGTCTGACTCAAGACCCATGGGCAGGGTCGTGGGTCTGCTCGTACGCCCATTAGCTATTCGGGCATGGGTTTGATAGTGCTCGACCCGGTCAAACCCGACCCGACTGCCGGCTAGACTTGGGACAACACGTTGAAGCACAGGCCGAACGAGTTGTGCCAAACATGTACGCTTCGCTTTTCGAGGTGACATGTATTCGGCCTGTATAAGAAAAAGATTCCTGACAAAAGTGTGACAGGTCGCAAATCCCAAGCCCATTCGAACGACTCAGATACCGGCCTACCTGATGCTCGGCCTCTGAAAATCCGCACTCGACGCAGCGGCCACCATGTGGCTAATCCCGCTATGGAGGTGGTGGAGGAAGCGGAGGCGCCAAGCGGAGAGCCATCGAGCGCAGGTCGGCGATGAGGGTGGCGATGTCGTCTCGGTCCTGGACTCGGCTAAGCGGCCGCCAAAGCTGCAAATAGCCACACATTTTGAAGATCGCGTCAGTAGCACGGCGAAGAGGCACCTTCTGAATCACAAGCTTATTACGAATCGTCCAAAGCGTCCAAGCGAGCACCCCTATGCCCAACCACCTAATGTGGCGGAGCCGCAACGGAGAGGCGGTGAGTTCCGCGAATAAGTCTGGGAAATTGGTGTGGGACCAACTGCCACCAATCGCTTCTCGGAAGCAGCTCCAAAGGAAACGAGCGAAGCAGCAGGTGAAGAAGATGTGGTTGGAGTCCTCGGCCGTCGCACATAACGGGCACATTCCATCTCCCGGGCCATTCCTCTTGAGAACCTCCACCCCTGAAGGAACTCGGCCGCGGATCCATTGCCAAAGGAAGATCCTGATCTTGAGAGGAAGCCTAACCGCCCAGAGTGCCGTGAGTGGTTCTGGGCCCGGACTAGCCGCGATGGCCTGGTATAGAGATTTCGAGGAGAACCGGCCAGAGGGCTCCAGGCGCCACGAAACGCGGTCGACCTGTTGGACAGTATCTGGTTCGTGGAGCGCAATACAGGCAAGGAGCTCGTGCCAGGCGGTTAGTTCCGGGGGCCAAACGGTCGACGGAAAACAAGGTGCCCTAAGTCAATAAGGGCCACCTCGACAGAAATCCTAGGCTCCACCGCAATGGAGAACAAGTCCGGGAAACGGGCCACGAAGGCAAGGTCGCCTGCCCATCTATCGAACCAGAAGAGGGTCGAGGCGCCAGAGCCTACCGCAATGGAGGTTCCGATCCGAAGCACCGGGAGGAGCTGGATGATGGACTGCCAAAACTGGGAGCCTCCAGAGCGCTGACAGAAGGCGAGAGGCTGACCACGGAGATACTTGTTCCGAATTATGTCAAGCCATAGTCCACCTTCCCTGTTTACGATGCGCCAGAGGTGAACAGTGACAGCCTGTGTGCATCTAATACATATTCAAATATGATACTGTATACAAAAAACTAGAGTTTCAATCAGTGGCAGGGGGTTGTGGTCCAACTCGTACTATCAACAACACTCAAAAGACAATTAATTCTGCTTCCCATGCAACAAATAAGATAAAAAAATATCGCGAAATTGAATAGTCTTTGTAATTTACAGCAACGTCATTTCAGACTGAGTTTCCAGTAGCGTATTAGCATGCCCAGGGAAGCAGGTAGGCGACAGAAACTCATGTCAATTAAGGACACTGTCTTGCTTCAGGATGACACTGCACTCATGTCAATTAAGGGATCAAGAAAAAACGCATCCAGAACTAGAATTCATTTCATGCCTCATTACACTGGAATTCTAGAACCAGAATTATACTTAACTATCCAAACTTTAATTCTTTAAACAATGAGGTTGACAGGTTAGGCATTTCAGGGCACCTAACCGCCTGCAGACCAACTTTTTGTATATAATATGAGATGGTAATCTTAGAACGTAACTATAATTAACTTAGTCAGTGATACATTGGTATGGTGAATAGAGTTTGTGACAGACAGCCTGCACATCTGATACGTATTCAAATATGATACTGTATACAAAACTAGACTTTCAATCAATGGCACGGTGCTCTGTTCGAACTCATGCTGTCAATGGCACTCAAAAGGCAATTAATCCGCCTCCGAGGGACGAATATGACAAGTTGTTTCTATAACAGGAGCACAAATCAGCTACGTAATTTCATCACGAAATCAAATACTCCCTCCGTACAGAAATATAAGAGCGTTTAGATCACTAAAGTAGTGATCTAAATGCTCTTATATTTCTTTGCGGAGGGAGTACATTTTAGTTTACAGCAACATCATTACAGATTGAGTTTCTAGTCTCATGAACAAAGTTCACCATACCAAGAAAGTAGCTAGGCAACTGAAACTACCACTAACTGATGAGCAGACATGTCTTCTGGCAAGTACACCGACTCATAGTTCTTTTTCTTCTTTGGAGCTAGGAAATCATCATGCCACGGAAATCAAGAACCTGACCCACAGCTGATCTTGTTACTTGTCTTTGATACAAAGCAGAAAACAGTTCATATAGAGCAGTAGTAACAAGAAAGAACATCCCAGATTTTCATTGAGAAACGTATGTAACAACCGCAACACCTCATCGTGCTTGTCTCCTCCCTAGTGAGCTGAATGTGTCTGATAAAAATTGCAATACATTCAGTCAGTCAGGGGAGTATCTTTGCAAACGCACTAAATAGCACAGTCGACTCAGCCTATTAATTTAGGATAATAAATATGGAAGGCACGCACGTACAAGGAACTAGAAGTTATATTAACAGAGAACAAATAGGACTCTGATTCGAGTCCACGAGGACTGAACCCCGGGTGGTGGAAAACGCACATATCCTAAATACAACAATAACATATATTAATACAATGTAAATGGAAACTGCATGATCAGTTACTTGTTTCTTTATATGACTAGCAGTTATGGACTATGTAGTTGCATACTTCTTGTCTAGGTGAAGAAGATACACATGAACTTGGAGAAAGGAATCACATTAAGTAGCTTTAGTAGACAAACAGGTAATAAATTCGCATCAGCCATTACTAGCTACCAATTGCTAATTCAATTCCGCCAACATATAATATGTATGCACGAAAGACAAAAAAACAAACACAAACCTTGTGAATAGCGGCAATCACCTAATCCTTTCCCAAAGTCCTTTATGGCTCACTCGGACCGTGACATTTCTTATGTGACTAATCTTCATTACATCTTCGTTGCATTCATCTGAATCTCTCTTCTGCCGGAGCTTCTCTATCAACTCTTCTGATGTGTCCTCCAGACGCAATTTCTTGAGGGCTGCAAGGTGTTCGATGCCATCAGGAAGAAACTTTAGCTCGGGACAGTTTATGAACAATAGATTGGAAAGGTTTTGCATCACGCCCTCCTCTATTCCAACTTGGTTGAGCTGTGTCGCGTCCCATATGTATAGATGCCTAAGTTCTGGAAATGACCCTGCGTAAAAGTCCAACCTTTTCCCTTCAAAAGCCTTCCTTAGCCCAAGAGAGCGTAGACCATGTAACACGCAAAGACAGGAAAAGGTCTGTTCATCAATTTTGGAGAATCCCAGCTGCAACCGAGTGAGGCTATTAAGGTGTGACCAGGAAGAGAAAAGCTGATGCATCAATATTTTTTCTAGCTGCCCTCCTAAACAAAGCCAAGAAAGGGTTGGAGGTAAATTTAGCCCTTCCAGCTGCAGCACGTCACTCTCAGCTGCAGCGATAATTTTAAGATGAACAAGATGGCTCATTTTGGTAATAGCATTGCTCAAGTCAGCAGAGTGTTCGCTTCTCACGTTGCAAACAATGAATGTTCTTAGCTCTATCAAAGACCCAACTTCACACAGAAACTCTGGAGTGGCTTTGACGCATTGAAGAGTGTGCAGTGCTGCCAAGTGCCGTATGCCATTAGGCACCTTGACTCCATCTCCAGTTTCATTTACTGGTGAACCAGGAGTACACGCATACAGGTATCTCAACTTTTGTAGTTTAACAACATTGTTTGGCAAATACGTCAGCTTAGATTCACAAGCATCCAAGACTTCCAACTTTTGTAACCTCCCCACTGCTTCAGGCAGTCTTTCGATCTCGGTATCTCTAAGACCCAAATAACGCAGGTTAAACAAGTCGAATACTTCATTGGGCAGCATTTTGATATGAGTGCCTTCCAGATCCAAGGTCGACAACAATTTCGAAGATGTTAGAATAGGCTTCAGCAAATCAACATTGATACACCTCCCTAACACATGGAGCGCACGGAGATGTGTTGCCCTAGATCGGCTCAGTTGTTCAATGTTTTCACCCTGAACAGACATGCGACGTGCACCCTCTACAGAGAGTGCCCCAGTATAGAATTTAGCAAAGCATTCTTCATTGGCTTTGTTGAGGGCAAGCAGACGTATGACATCATGCACCCGACAGTGTTTCAGTCGTCCGACATGATTCCTCTTCACTACCTGCAGTAGGCTTCGGTTCACAAGCTCAACCAAATAACCCTCTGCCACTTCCTCCAATGTTCTGTTCTCATCTTTTTCCCTGATAAACCCTGCCGCAATCCACTGCCTCATTATCTTCCTCATCTTTAATACATAATCTTCTGGGGATAATGCACAGTGTAAGAAACAGTTCTTCAAATCATAAGAAAGGTCCTCCAAGCTGACCTTTAGGATCATATGAGCATCAGGGATCACATCTTCCACCAACTGTGAATCCAAACTCTTGTACACATCCTCCCATTGGGCAAAAGTTGGTGGTTTGCAGGAGAGTAAGCGGCCAATGCATGCAATAGCAATAGGCAAGCCTTGACACTTTGTTATGAACTTCCGAGCCAATTCTTGCAACTCCAATGGGCACTCTTGGTCACCATCATTCCAAAAAGCCCCTTTGCAGAACAACACCCAGGAGTGATGTGCCTGTAGCGGTTCCAAGTGAATTGCAGACTTGCTAGTTGCCAACAGTGACACTTCATGCTTTCTTGATGTGATAATAAATCGGCCAGTATAGTTAGTAGGGAAGACATTTCTTATCTCCGACCAAACGCGCACATCCCAAACATCATCCAGGACTAAGATGTACTTTCTACCTTGAAGGTAGTTATGGATAGACGCTGCTAGACCTCTCATCTCAACATTGGCGACATCGACTGCGATGCTGAACTCGGTGGCAATCTTCTTCAGCAGGTCTTCTATAAGGCAAGTCCCGGACACGGTTACCCATGCTGTAGCACAGAAATCCAGCTTCACTGTGTTGTACACATGAGCAACTAGAGTGGTTTTACCAACACTAGGCATCCCCCACACCGTGGTGACATTGATGTTGCTCTATTCCAAATCAGCACCACCGCCGCCGGTCAGCCATCGTGTGAGCTTCTCCTTGTTCTCCTCAATCCCTACAAGGTCCTCATCCCCGGTGAAGTGCAGAGCTTGATTCGTTGATCTGGCAGCAGCAGAAGCAGATCTGTGGGTGACGACGTAATCCTTCTTCCTCCTGTTGGCATCCTGAAGCTTGACTTCGATTTCTTGGAGCTTGGCAGCCAGGCGGCACCAAGTCTTGATATGCCTGAGCCGCTTCTCGTTCTTGCCGGCAAACCCTTCGTGCTTGCTATCCTCCAGCTTGTACATGAACTGGTCGACGACGTCCTCAATCTGGAAGACGAGGGCCATGATCACGCCGACGAAGATGCCAGTGGTCCTGTCGGTGTCCTTGAACCGCTCCACCTCGTGCAGGTAGGCCTGCATGCTCTCCAGCTCCGCCTTGAACCTGCGGAATCTTGCCGAAGACGTCCCTGAGGGCGGTGGCTTCTTTTGGAGCAGCGACCAGCCGAAGGTCACCCCCTCTGTCGCCAATGCTGCACCAAGCGTCGCCACCAGCAGCCCGAAAACAGCCTCCACCATTGTTGTTGAGGCTTTGAGCTCAGATGTAGAGGATTCTTGCTACTGTGTCGGAGGAAGAGGTCAAATGGTTTGGTAAGGTTGGCTACAATGGGTGATCTAATTTATTCTAAAGCAAATTCTGCCAAGAACTATTGACGCAGGTGGAAACAATATTGGATGATAACTTCGATGTTCTCAGCTAAAATTATATAAGTTTGCATTCTGTGAGAAAAACAAAAAGAGAAGAAGTGACAAAACAGAGGGCGACATATTTTTGGGGGGAACATCCAAATGGACATATTCTTGGACGAGAACTACAATGTTCTCAATTCATAGGATGGCTCACACCGGACCCTTTTTTTTTATCCCTACTTCCAAATTTTATAGTTGTTGTCTAGTACCTCAAACTTTTGGAATGTATTTTGGTAAATCCAAGATTCACATTACGTATAGGACAGTCATGAAGCAAGAGGGGCACAAGTACAATTATATTGCTTTGAACTCCAAAGAGGATCCTAAACCAAAGTCATCAAAGAACCTAGGAAGGATTCAGTAGGAACAGTCTACAGTCGGAGGGCAAGAAACGAAACGAATCGTCGAACCTATGAAAGATTTGCAAATGCCCCGGGAAAGAATCCGGCCGAATCCAATCCGCTGCCTCCAGTGTGAATGAACCAGGGGAGAGATCAACTGGGCGTGGTTCCAACCTCTCGAGCCAAGGCTGGCGGCCACCTAGGGTTCTTGGGGCGGCGGAAGTTGCAGTGGGAACCACACCTCGCTGCCGCCGTATCCAGCTCATGTCGCCCGCCAGCGACCATCTGTGCCGCGTCGGCGTCGACGCGGAGGAGGCCGGCCGCCGAGGAGGGAGCACGGGGTAAAAAGAAATCCTCCTTATTTGCTACGGGACCTTGTCGTGGGGTTTCATAAACTTGATATTTTTTAAAAGTTTAACACAAAATGACCCTTCCCAAAAACATTTCCTTGTTATTTTTGTTACATTCTTGTACATTAGGTGAAACCTTTAGTTTTTAGTTTTGTCTAAAATTTGGGTCAGGTATGATGAAGTTGGTGAGTTTCAATCCTACCTATACATTGTCATTGTTAATCCATGGGTTGTTTCCATGGTTTTTAGCTCTGTCCCGCATCATCCTATCCATATGATCTCCTCGGGATAAATCGGGTCTACATAATGTCATGGTATCAAACCCTCTCTCCTTTTGATTTACTAGAGCGAGGGTGTCACTCAGAGTAATCATCCTTCGACTCATTCTATCGAAGTCTTGTACGACGCCGTCGTGGAATTATCAAGGCATCTTTCTTCTGAATCTCAAGTTTTGAACTACCGGTCGTGCAGGTTAGTGTTGAAGGTGTTTTTTCAACATCATCCTTTTTGACTTGTCAGAGTTAGGGCACTCGTCGTCTCCAAAAAATATAGACGCGTTCTCGTTCCAGACTCCCTCTCAAGGGGCGAGCGTCTTCCATTCTTTCGGTTCCAGTAGGTACATGTATCAAGTTGGAAGAAGATGCCCTACGGGGATACACGGACGAGCGTATCATATTCCCTGGAGAGCGTGTAAGGGCTCCCAAGTCTTGCACCTAGTTGTGCCTGAGTTGGCATTCAGAAGGGATAAGGACGTGTGAGTTGAGTCGGGGATTTGATTGTCACGGGAGGTAAGTACGCCGTAGCAGTGGGAACACCTGATCGTATCATATCCCCTAAAGATAGCTACTCCCTCCGTTCCTAAATATAAGGCTTTTTAGAGATTCAAATGCGGACTACATACGGAGCAAAATAAGTGAATCTACACTCTAAAATATGTCTATATACATCCGTATGTAGTTCGTATTGAAATCTCTAGAAGGTCTTATATTTAGAAACGGAGGGAGTATTTCTAAATACTAAACACTTTAGATATAGTTTAGATTTGAAACGTGTATTTTGTTTTATTTTCAAAATTTAAGTAGATGACCAATTAAAATTATTGCAAGTGATCATTCGATGCAGGAAGGACGTAGGGAGTGGCATAATTACAACGAAAACAAAGCCAAACATGGCTTTTGCATTAACTAGTCTGTGTTACAGTTTGGCAGGAGTGAAGTCATCCGAAAATGCAACATGCATGTTGTATGTACACAACAATCACAATACTTTAAGAAGTTAAGTGTGTGCACATAATCCTGACCAACATGTATATGTCATGTACACACTAGTGGAAAACGGGGCTTTAGTCCCGGTTGGCAACGGCCTTTAGTCCCGGGTCACCAACGGACAACGAAATTGGGACTAAAGGCCCCCACCCTTTAGTCCCGGTTGGCCACAACCCGGGACTAAAGTCCCTCCACGTGGCCGCGAGCGCGCGCTGGGGGCTGGAGGACCTTTAGTCCCGGTTGGTGACTAAGGATTTTGTGTTGGGGTTTAGGATTTTAGGGTTTAGGGTTTATGGTTTATTTTTCTTTTTTATTTTGTATTTTCCATTCAATTCTTTTTCATTTCAAACATATTTTACGCTACTACATACTGTACACGTTATGCATATATAATATAATTTCTCGTACGACCATACATATATCATAATTTCTCGTACGACCATACATATATATATACAATTTGTATATACAATTTCTCCTACAATTTGGAGATCATTACATGCAGGCATTAGCGGCAATAGTATTCTCCGCTTTCAGATATGACCTCCGTAAGCAAAAATCCGCAATTTCCTCTTGAATTACTCGTATGCGGTTCTCTGGTAGGAGCTTCTCCCGCATCTCTTCCATCTTTAAAGAAGTAGATCAATATGAATATATTAGTTGTGTGTATATATATTAGATCATCATAAAAAAATTGTGAATAATGTTTACGTACCTGAAGTTGTCTTACATCTCTGCGCCATTCGGTCGTCATGCGAATGTTCACGCAAACGTAGTATGCACATAAATTAGTTCCATGTTTCTGCCTCATGCACTTTGCGAGAATAGAATTCAATCAGATAATAATCAAGCGTGATAATGGTATTGAAACTAAAATTATCGAGATGCGCGGACCTAGCTAGTACTACTTAATTACCTTGGGCCGTCGCCAACGCAGCTCCGGTTTCCATTCACCGACAACATCATTGATGAACCGTTTCCAAACCCTGCCTGACAAAGAAAATGAATAAAGGAGTTATTAATTAATTGATATCAGGAAATGAACGAAAGAGGCCGATATAGTGCGATAATGATTGACATTACTTGTCGAGCATCCTAAACACGCTGGTGTATTCTCGAGGGTCTTTACCTAGTGAGTCCAGGGTTTCAACAGTTCCAGCGTCAACTTTAATGATTAGCAGGATCCAGTGGTACCTGCGCACACGTTTATATAAGCAGGCATGCATAACTCATCAACTACACTTAACATCGAGTAAGCAAAATAGAATTTGTAGTACAAGACAGTAACACTCACTTGAAGTTGTAAGGAAATAGTATTTCTGTTTTGGTATTTTGTGCCTTCATAAACCTTAGCAAGTTAGCCTCTGAGTCTTTGGGGTGGTCTTGTATCATTTTTTCATTAATGATATATGGGTCAACGAACCCAATGTCATAGATTCCATCTCTTTTGCGTTCGAGAATCTTCATTCTGCATAATAGCGTACAAAAGAATATAGTGAGGATAATTACATGCAATGAACGAGCTGAGCTAGAGACTTAAATTACAGAAAGAAATCACTTACAGACAATAGCAACTGACGATAGATTTTTCGAGTGAGTCTTGATTGTATAACTAAAAAATTTCTGGAAACTCAATGCATAGCTCATTTTCATAGAAGTAATGCTCTTCCTTGACTTTCACCATGAGCATCTCTCGCCCGTTCTTTACTTCTTTCATGTACCACTTATGCAATCTTCGCATTTGTGTTGATAGATGCGGGACCTGCTCAGGTCTGACCAGAGTTTTCCCGGGGGCATATTGCCATGCTACATCAGCCACGGGGACTTCCTCGGTGCCTAGGAGTTGATCAAAACTGATACCAATGTCTCTAGCAGCGTCGGTTACCTTATCGGCAATCACCTTGAGCGGGGGGATTGATTGCATTGCCTGTTCTCCGAGCTGGGGAAATGTTTTCCCTCTTTTATTACTACTTCTACGCCTCGACTGCTGCATTTGTTCATATGAATTCCTAATAGAGCGGTCATAGTCTGATGGCCTATTCTCCACATGTCCCGGTTATCGCTCAAGAAAGTCCACAAAGTGCTTTACGGTTTTCGTAGGTATTATCTCCTTTGGCGGCGGGTGCGGTTTCGGTGCAAAATGGGACTTCACTTCGGAAACCACGACCGTTTTGGTTTCCTCATCAGTCATATCGTAAGCTAACTTCTTTTTGGCAGGAGGCTCGTCATTGGCTTTCTTCTTAGCTTTCTTCCGCTTTTGGCCCTGCTGGGACATAGGGGGTGGAGTCGGCTGACGCGGCGGAGATCGGTATGGACTCGCGCTGGGCTCCCTCTCGAGGTGGGGTGGACTTAGAGGTGTATTGCTACTCGGAGGAGTCGGTGGCCTTGGCGCCGAGTTTGGAAACACGATGCATTCCTTTCTCCATACAATGACACCATGTATGACTTCTCCCAGTGTCTGCTCCCCTTCACCTCCAGGAATGTCAAGCTCTAGTGAGTCATATCCCGGCAGAACTTCATCCACCCCGACACGAGCATAGCCAGCTGGAATCGGATTGCCATGGATGGTTGCTTCAGGTGCCACTAGTACAAAAGGGCCCATTTGTCCCGGTTCGTAAGGCCCATTTGTCCCGGTTCTGGAACCGGGACTAAAGGGTCGGGACTAAAGCCCAAAACCTTTAGTCCCGGTTCGCTTACGAACCGGGACCAAAGGCCCTCCACGTGGCCGCTGGGGGGAGCCCAGGCAGGAGGACCTTTAGTCCCGGTTGGTAACACCAACCGGGACCAAAAGGCAGGACCTTTAGTCCCGGTTGGTAACACCAACCGGGACCAAAAGGCATCTGTCAGGAGCTGGGGTTTTGTTTTTTTTTTGAAAGGGAGGGGGGTTAGGTGGTTTTGTAGGGTTAATTTAGGGGTTTCATATTGTGTTAGCTAGCTAATAGAGAGAAGTGTCCTCTTTTTCTCCGTGCTTGGTCGACGCTAGCTACTATAGAGAGAACTCGACACGCTAGCTAGTAAGCAAATGAAGGAACCATTAAGTACATAAGATCGTCATGAACATATACAGAGAGAAGTGATCGACCTCTCTTTCTCCGAGAGATTGGTCGAACAACAAGTTTTCGTATATCTATCCGACGCTACTACATATGTACAATATATAACATCCCTTACAACAATTTCAATTTCACATGGTATTCTCCTTGTTCAGGTATGACGTGGTCAAGAAAGAATCCCGCCAATTCCTCTTGAATTGCTCGTATGCGATCATGTGGTAGGAGTTCATCCCGCATCTGCCAGATCTAATTTAAAGAAGGGGTCAATACATATATATGAATGAAACTCAACACAATTGATGGTAATATATAAAATAAAATTGTGAATATTGTTTACGTACTTCAAATTGTTTCTCCGAGGAGGCCCGTTCAGAGGTATAGTAGCGAATGAACTCGCATACGTAGTATCCACGTAAATGAGTGTTGGGTGCCTGCAACAAGCACTTTACGAGAATAGAGTTCAATCAAACTGATAAGCAAGCATGATAATGGTATTGATGAAACTAGAATCAATGAGAGATGCGCGGAACTAGCTAGTACTACTTACTTTGGGGTGTGTAAATCGCAGCTCCTTCTTCAGACCCGGAACCTTAGCGGTGAACGTTTTCCAAACCCTGGCAGGCAAAGAAAATGATTACTTGATATCAGGAAATGAACGAAAGTTGCCGATATGGTCCCGGTATTGATTGAACTTACTTCTGGAGCATTGCAGTCATGTCCGCATTATACTTGGGATCTTTACGAAGCGAGTCTAAGACAGTTACTAATGCCCCGTCAAGGTTAATGGATAGCAGAATATAGTGGAAGCTGCGCACGCATAACTCATCAATTACATTACTTAACCACGAGTAAGCGGAACCGAATATGCAGAAGACAGTAACACTCACTTGAAGTTATAAGGAAAGAGTATTTCCCTTTTGTTTTGATGTTTAAGGAACGTTTGTAGTAAGTTGTTCTCGGTATCTTCAGCCGCCTTTCGTACCGACCATTCATTTACGGTATTTGGGCTAATGAACCCAACGTCGAAGATTCCTATTTTTTGGCATTCGACCATCTTCAATCTGCATAATATAGTGAGGATAATTATATATACAAGCAATGAACGAGCTGAGCTAGAGACTTAATTATAGAAGTAATACTTACAGACAGTAGCAAGTCATGAGTTGTTTGTCGAGGGCCTTTTGATTGTATAATTGAAATAACTCCACAAATTCAACAGGCAGCAGGTCGACTCCAGGGAAGTCATGCTCTTTTTTAATTCCGACTAACAAACTGTCTTTCCCAGACTTCCTGCAGGTTTCCATGTACCAGTCATGCAATTTTTGCATCATCGTTGTTAGATGAGGATGATCACGTTTGACGAGAGGCTTCCCGTGCTCGTATCTAAAGACGTCTACTACCTCAGCCGTTTCAAACTATACATCATCGGGCAGGTAATCATCAAGAGTGGTACCGGGCAGTAGCACCGGATGATTAGCGATATCGCTAGACACCTTGAGCGGGGGGCACGATTGCTTCTCCTGTTCGCCGAGCTGGGGAATTGTTTTCCCACTTCTTCGTTTTTTCGCTCTTGCAGCACTGGAAGTACTTCCCGACTGCTGCGCTTTAGCATGTGTCTTAGTAATTATGCGGTCATAGTTGGAATCCGGCGGAGGCGGTGGTGGTCGCTTCAGGGCATCGATAGTGCGCTTCACTTTCACCGGATCTAGCTTCTCCTTCGGAGGTGGAGTTTTCTTTGCAAAATGGTCCCTCACTTCGGCACGACATATGTCCTCGTTTTCCTGCTCGGTCCTCTCATGTGGTAACTTTTCCACAGGCTTGAGACATGGACCTTATCTGAATTGCCTCCCGCCTCTGCTTGTACTGCTAGCCGCCGGAGCGGCGGCGTCTCTCTTCCGTCGTTGCTGAGGAGGCGGAGAAGGAGGCGGAGTGCTCCGACGCGCCGGAGTAGGCGAAGGAGGAGGCGGAGTGCCCTCACGCGTCGGAGGAGCCGGAGAAGGAGGCGGAGTGCCCTGATCACTCGCCGGAGGAGGAGGAGGCGGAGTGCCCTGACTCGCCGGAGGAGGAGGAGGAGGCGGAGGCGTCCAGTTTGGAAGCTTGATGTACTCCGTCTGCCATAGACATGTACTCCTCAGAGCACGAACCAGCTGATTCTCTCCTTCAGCACGAACCAGCTGATTCTCCCCTTCACATGTACTCCTCAGAGCACGAACCAGCTGACACTCTCCCCCTACCACTTCATTATCGTTCCCGACCTATGACAACAAATGGTCCATCAAACGGCACAAACACTCCATCTTCACCACCCCATCTTCATACACCTCCCTTCGACAACCCTACTATATGCCAATGACAGGTTAATTATTGCACATGCTTTAGTTGAAGTTGTCACCCAGCTAAGCTAGTCCTTCAAAACTTCGCCGTCTAGCCATTAGTTTCGACAAAACAACCTTTGTCCCCATGCAAACCTCCCCAGCACTCGCGAAAGAAACTGCGCAAGTTCTGCAGTGCTCCATTTTTTCCTTTCCTCAAATTTACCTAGGGTTGCCCCTATCGCTAATATGACTCCCGCTGAATGCTTTCCTACCCATTATTGAACGTTGCTGCAAATTCCTTGCTGGCTGGAGGGCAAAGCTGCTCTCAAATGGGATATGATTATTTTAGTTTCCTCCGTCATTGACGCACTAGCCATTTACTTTAGGTTCGTTTTCCAAATTCCTAAAAATGTGTTAAAAACTATTGTTGCTTTTCGACGTGCTTTCTTTGGGGTGGCTGAAAAACAAAACTGTGTTGTGTGCCTGAAAGTGAAACATGTGCGCTGGCCAGGCTTAGGGATAAGTCCACTAGCTAGTATGCTATGTTGAGCTCATGTCAATGATATACTGAAAAAGAAAAGATGAATCCACTAGAGACAAGCAAAAACTGTAGGCAGCAATTCATCCCATACTTCACTGCACTTTTTAGACCGACGAACATCAATCAGAGAGAATATGAAAGCAACTAAACTTGTTTTTCCTAATAAAACAGCTTAGCAACTAATGGTACAGAGTGCAGTTGGTACTTACGCAGATGATTGCTTCTCCTGTTCGCCGAGCTGGGGAATTGTTTTCCCACTTCTTCGTTTTTTCGCTCTTGCAGCACTGGAAGTACTTCCCGACTGCTGCGCTTTAGCATGTGTCTTAGTAATTATGCGGTCATAGTTGGAATCCGGCGGAGGCGGTGGTGGTCGCTTCAGGGCATCGATAGTGCGCTTCACTTTCACCGGATCTAGCTTCTCCTTCGGAGGTGGAGTTTTCTTTGCAAAATGGTCCCTCACTTCGGCACGACATATGTCCTCGTTTTCCTGCTCGGTCCTCTCATATGGTAACTTTTCCACAGGCTTGAGACATGGACCGTATCTGAATTGCCTCCCGCCTCTGCTTGTACTGCTAGCCACCGGAGCGGCGGCGTCTCTCTTCCGTCGTTGCTGAGGAGGCGGAGAAGGAGGCGGAGTGCTCCGACGCGTCGGAGTAGGCGAAGGAGTAGGCGGAGTGCCCTCACGCGTCGGAGGAGCCGGAGAAGGAGGCGGAGTGCCCTGATCACTCACCGGAGGAGGAGGAGGCGGAGTGCCCTGACTCGCCGGAGGAGGAGGAGGAGGCGGAGGCGTCCAGTTTGGAAGCTTGATGTACTCCTTCTTCCATAGACATGTACTCCTCAGAGCACGAACCAGGTGATTCTCCCCTTCACCTGTAGAGTGGTAAAGCTCGAGCTCCTCAAATCCCTCCATTACTTCATCCACCATCACAACAGCATAGCCATGTGGAATCGTAAGGCAGTGAAAAGTTCCGTTGGGTTGAGGAGGTGCAACAGAGCCGAGAGCCGCCTTGAAAGTGAGGTTATGGCATTTCGTCATAAGCTCGCAATTTTGAGCCTCCGTGATAGTATCCACGGGGTAGATAGGCTCCGTGAAGTCAGTTTGAACGGGCTCCGTGGAAGCCACGCTGCTTCTCTGCTGAGAT
This sequence comes from Elymus sibiricus, assembly GCA_039707655.1. Classification (NCBI taxonomy): domain Eukaryota; kingdom Viridiplantae; phylum Streptophyta; class Magnoliopsida; order Poales; family Poaceae; genus Elymus; species Elymus sibiricus. Next base: position 23,961,694 of record CM077664.1, read on the forward strand.
GGTGGGGTAGCTTCTGGGGTAGCTTCGTGCCGCTGAGATAGTTGGCCGGCAGCTCGCTGGCTCTCAGCTTCCTCTAGCTTTTGTAGTCTTGCACTCATCTTTTGCATGTCGCTCAGCTCCGCTTTCCTCTTTCTCTCCCGGCTTCTGTAACCGCCTGCGTCGGGAAACCCAAACTTCCACGGAACGGAGCCTGGTGTGCCTCGTGTTCGTCCAGGGTGCTCAGCATTCCCTAGGGCCTCAGTCAGCTCGTCCTTCTCTCTGTCGGGAATGAACGTCCCTTCCTGCGCTGCGGTGATATACTTCTGAAGCTTCGTGACGGGTATTGCAAGTTGCTCGTCCGTCCAACGGCACTTCCCTGTTTCAGGGTCCAAAGTTCCCCCAACCCCGAAGAACCAAGTCCTTGAACGGTCTGGCCAGTTCAATGTCTCTGGTTCGACCCCTTTAGCAATCAGGTCATTCTCAGCTTTGTCCCACAACGGCCGGGCTTTGAGGTAGCCACCTGACCCCGTGTGATGGTGATACTGCTTCTTTGCAGCGTTGTTCTTGTTTGTCTCTGACATTTTCTTACTCTTGTCTGATGTCTTGTAGGCCACAAATGCGGGCCAGTGATCTCTTATCTTCTCAAATCGGCCGATGAATTCTGGAGTCTCACCTTTGTCGACAAACTTTGATTTCAACTCCTTCTTCCACCTCCTGAATAGATCTGCCATCTTCTTAAGAGCACACGCCTTGACCAGTGGCTCTATAACGGGCTTATTCGGATCCTCCTCTGGCGGTAGGGTGAAATTTGCCTTCAGCAAGGTCCAAAGATCATCTTTCTGTCTATCGGTGACATAATCACCTTCAGGGGCGTCGTCCTTAGGCTTATTCCATTGCTTGATGCTGATCGGGATGTTGTCCCTAACAATAGCTCCGCACTGAGCAGAAAATGCGTCCTTGGTCCGCTTGGGTTCAATCGGTAGGCCATCGTCCGCGAGTGCTGTGATCGTGAACCTTTCATCCTTGCGCAACCTCTTCTTCGAGCCTTGTCTCGTTACCGAAGTTTGGCTCGATCCGGAGGGCTATAAAAGAAGAAAGAAGAGTTAATATATGTACATACCAAAACAATTAATGCATCAATTAGCTAGTCAGCACCTCCGGAGCCATCATGATCATGTCACCGGAGCCATCATGATCATGTCCTTCCTCCTCCATTGTTCCATCGGTGTCGTTGAGAAACGACAAGACAGCATCACCTCCGGCGAGGATTATCTCCCCCAACAACTGTTCTTGTTCCAAGTCTCTTTGATCCATAGTTTCTGCAAATATAGAAGAATATATATATATAGATGAGATCAGAAAAAATTTGGATCAACTTGTGCACATCCATAATGGGGGTATTCTTGATAAATCTATGTTACCGGAGTTATCTATGTTACCGGAGGGGGTAGACGACAACGACGCTCACCCCTCATGTCATGTCCGACGTCCCTCCTCATGTCGAAGTTATCGGGGAGGGGGTAGACGACAACGACGCTCACCCCTCATGTCCGACGTCCCCCCTCATGTCGAAGTTATCGGGGAGGGGGTACAGGTGGCCTCGAGAGTTGGTCGGGCGAGCGGACCGGGAGTAAGTAACTTTTAACTCATTTTAACCTTTAAGGAATTTAATTAACAAAATGGCGCCATTCTGAATGTGCAGAAAATGGTCCATATTTTTCCTGATCTCATCTACCCTTCTATATGTCACGTTGTCTAGTGTCAAAGGATTCAAGAAAACCATGGCTTCATCATTAGCCGGAAGTAACAGGCGCATAATGGTACGAAGCTCTCCAAAATTGTTTTGGAACAGAGTCCCGGATAGGAAAATTAATTAGCTTTTTGGTACGAAGTTCAGCAAGAGCCTTCCGAATATCGCTATTTGGAAGGCCTTTGCTGAAATTTGTACCAAAAAGTGAATTATTCTATCCGGAACTCCGTTCCAAAACAACTTTGAAGAGCTTCGTAGCATCATACGCATGTTACTTCCGGCTAATGATGAAGCCATGGATTTCTTCAATACTTTCACAGACAACGTGACATATAGAAGAATATATATATAGATGAGTTCAGAAAAAAATTGGATCAACTTGTGCACATCCATAATGGGGGCATTCTTGATAAATCTATGTCAAAATTCAAACTTTGACATATGATCAAACTTTGATATATGATCAAATGTTGCATATGTCAAAATTCAAACTTTGACATATGATCAAACTTTGATATATGTCCACCGCGATATAAAATGATACATAGACTTGTTCGGGCGAGAGGGGGTTGATCGACTTTGATATATGTCCACCCCTCATGTCGAAGTTACCAGAGTTTTCTTCTAGTGGTTTGGGTGGCCTCGAGAGATTGTCGGGTAGGGGCGGGAGGGGGTAGGAGATCGACAACGCTTTTTTCTAGGGTTTGGGTGGCTCCGAGAGTTGGTCGCCCGGTATATCGAGAGGGGGGTGAACATTTTACCTTAGTAACTTAGAAAAAAAATGTTATCGGGAAGGGGGTATATCGACAACGCTTTTTTTCTAGGGTTTGGGTGGCCTCGAGAGTTGGTCGCCCGGTATATCGAGAGGGGCTTGAACATTTTACCTTAGTAACTTAGGAAAAAAATGTTATCGGGGAGGGGGTATATCGACCCACCCTCATGTCGAAGTTATCGGGGAGGGGGTATATCGACAACGACATACGTACATGGAAAAAAATGCTATCCATCTATACATACATAGCCACATACATATATACATGGAAAAAAAATGCTATGAAAAAAAATACATATATGAACAAAAAAATGCTATGAATAAAAATAATTAATACACAGATGAACAAAAAAAATACATATATGAACAAAAAAATGCTCTGAACAAAAAAATTAATACATATATGAACATCCATACATACATATAGCCACATACATATATACATTATATATATATGAACAAAAAATTCATCATATAAAAAATGAACAAAAAAATGATATGAACAGAGCCGGGGCGGCAGCGGCTCACAGCGGGGGCGGCCGGCGAGGGCGACGGCGGGGGCGGCGAGGGCGTCGGCGACGGCGACGGTGGGGGCGGGCCGGGGCAGGGGCGTGGCCGGGCGCGCTCGGGGGCGGTGGACGGCGTCGGCTGGCGAGGGCGACGGCGGGGGCGGCGCGCGAGGGAGCCGGCGACGGCGTCGGCTGGCGAGGGCGACGGCAGGGGCAGCGCACGAGGGAGCCGGCGACGACGGCGACGGTGGGGGCGGGTCGGGGCGCAGGGTTGCGGCCGGGCGCGCTCGGGGGTGGCGGACGGCGACGGCGTGGGCGGCGGACGGCGTTGGTGTGTGCTCGGGGGCGGGGCAGGGGCACGGGCGACGGCGACGGCGTCGGGGCAGCCTGGCGGCGTCGAGGAGGTCGGCGTCATCGGGGGGAACTACGAGATGAAAATGAAAATTTTCACACGTCCTGCTTATATACACAGAGCATTGGTCCCGGTTGGTGTCTCCAACCGGGACTAATGCACTCCTTTAGTCCCGGTTGGTGCCACCAACTAGGACCAAAGGTCTCTTTTCAGCAGCCCAAAGGGCGGGAAACAGGGACCTTTGGTCCCGGTTAGTGGCACCAACCGGGACTAAAGGGTGGCATTGGTCCCGGTTGGTGCCACCAACCGGGACCAAAGGTGGGCATTGGTCCCGGTTGGTGCCACCAACCGGGACTAAAGGGTGGTGCTGCCCGGGGCCAAAAGTTTAGTCCCACCTCGCTAGCTGAGAGGGCTCGAGAGTGGTTTATAAGCGCTGCTGCGCCAGCCCTCTCGAGCTCCTCTCAACAGCAGGCTTACGGGCCTAATCGCACACACCTCTGCCTGTGGACCTTGTGGGCCTTCTGCGGGCCTGAATCCTGGCCCAACTAGATGGTTGGGTTTCTAGTCGTATTCAGGCCGTGGTGGCCCACTAGGTGGCATTTTTTTTAATTTTTTTCTACTTTTTTTGTTTTCTTTTTTGCTTTATTTATTTTCTTTTGTTTCTACTTACAGTTTTTCAGTCATTCTTTTTTTGCTTTTAGGTCACAAAAATTATAAACTTTCTGTTAGTGCCATTAGTTTCCAAATTTGAATAGTTTAAATTTGAATTCTTTTAAATTGGTGTGAATCACTAGTTTGTGAATAACTTTACTATAAAAATAGATTTTTGAGTGATTCTTTTTCCTGCTATTTAATATTACTGTGTTTTATCATTATATTCAATTTGGTAATTTTTAGGTAATTTTAAATGTCTGTTTTAACCAAAAACAGATTTTGTTATTTTAGTTTGCTATTAAAGTTTCTAAAAAAATTCTTTATAAAAATTCTTTTTGCTATTAATGTTTTGAACAAAAAATACTTTGATAACTTTAGTTGCATAAATTTTATATAATTTTAGTTTCATAAATACTAGAGGTTTATAAAATATTTTTAGTTGATTCCTTTTGCTATTAGAGTTTTATAAAAGCTTTTTAGTTGATTCTTTTTGCTATTGAAGAATATTATAGTTTTATTTTAGTTGATCATAACAGAATTTTTTAATTAATTATTTTTAGTTCATTATTTTTGCTATTAGAGTTTCATAAAGGTTTTCTAGTTCATTCTTTTTGCTATTAGTTCATTCTTTGAGCTAAATGACCCTGAAATTGAAAAGCACTTCAAATGAACTCTGAAAAGGTTGAAAGTTGGCATGGTATCATCATTACACCCACATAGCATGTTCTAAAAAGTTGAGAGGGTTACGGCAAAAACTGGATGCACTTCATGTACAAAATGGACAATCTCTTTCGAAGTATCAGGGTTTCGGACGAAAACTCATCTGTTACAAAGGGATTTCATTTTTTTGAACTTATTTGAACTCCAGACTTTTTGTGTGTTCAAAATGCACCATTCAAAGCCACATCATCAATTTTCAACCCTTTCTGACTTCATTTCCTATTTTCATGCATTTACTGATTTTTTAAGCTAAATGACCCTGAAATTAAAAAGCACTACAAATGAACTCTGAACAGGTTGAAAGTTGGCATGGTATCATCATTTCACCCACATAGCATGTGCTAAAAAGTTGAGAGGGTTACGGCAAAAACTGGATGCACTTCGTGTACAAAACGGACAATCTCTTTCGAAGTATCAGGGTTTCGGACGAAAACTCATCTGTTACAAAAGGCATTTAATTTCTTCACATGTAACTGCAATGATATAGTTGTGGAGAGAAAGTCTTCACTTTTTCTTCGCTTGTGTCCTTTGCTTATTGCGCCGTAACCATGGATAATCTTCATCGTTTAACAGGGTGCTTGGGTCTGCCTTGACTTTGAAGGGAGGAATTTCATGAAACTTTTCATAATCTTCAGACATGTCTGTCTTGCCCTCCAATCCCACGATGTCTCTTTTTCCTGAAAGAACTATGTGGCGCTTTGGCTCATCGTATGATGTATTCGCTTCCTTATCTTTTCTTTTTCTCGGTTTGGTAGACATGTCCTTCACATAGAAAACCTGCGCCACATCGTTGGCTAGGACGAATGGTTCGTCTGTGTACCCAAGATTGTTGAGATCCACTGTTGTCATTCCGTACTGTGGGTCTACCTGTACCCTGCCTCCTGACAGATTGACCCATTTGCACTGAAACAAAGGGACCTTGAAATCATGTCCATAGTCAAGTTCCCATATGTCCACTATGTAACCATAATATGTGTCCTTTCCCCTCTTGGTTGCTGCATCAAAGCGGACACCGCTGTTTTGGTTGGTGCTCTTTTGATCTTGGGCGATCGTGTAAAATGTATTCCCATTTATCTCGTACCCTTTGTAAGTCAATACAGTCGAAGATGGTCCCCTGGCCAACGAGTACAGCTCATCAGAAACAGTGTTGTCACCCATGAGACGTGTTTGCAACCAACTGCCGAAAGTCCTGATGTGTTCATATGTAATCCAGTCGTCACACTGCTCCGGGTGTTTGGAGCGCAGAATATTCTTGTGTTTATCGACATACGGGGTCACCAAGGTAGAATTCTGTAGAACTGTGTAGTGTGCTTGAGACCAAGAATGCACGTCCCTACATATTATTGAGTCCGCTCCTAGCGTGCCTTTTCCAGTCAGTCTCCCCTCATACCGCGATTGAGGGAGACCAATCTTCTTAAGGTCAGGAATGAAGTCAACACAAAACCCAATGACATCCTCTGTTTGATGGCCCATGGAGATGCTTGCTTCTGGCCTAGCGCGGTTACGAACATATTTCTTTAAGACTCCCATGAACCTCTCAAAGGGGAACATATTGTGTAGAAATACAGGGCCCAGAACGACAATCTCGTCGACTAGATGAACTAGGACGTGCGTCATGATATTGAAGAAAGATGGTGGGAACACCAGCTCGAAACTAACAAGACATTGCACCAAATCACTCCTTAACCTTGACAGGATTTCTGGATCGATCACCTTCTGAGAGATTGCATTGAGGAATGCACATAGCTTCACAATGGCTAATCGAACGTTTTCCGGTAGAAGCCCCCTCAATGCAACCGGAAGCAGTTGCGTCATAATCACGTGGCAGTCATGAGACTTTAGGTTCTGGAACTTTTTCTCTGCCATATTTATTATTCCCTTTATATTCGAAGAGAAGCCAGACGGGACCTTCATACTGAGCAGGCATTCAAAGAAGATTTCCTTCTCTTCTTTGGTAAGAGCGTAGCTGGCAGGACCTTCATACTGCTTTGGATGCATGCCGTCTTTTTCAAGCACACGTTGCTATTCCTCCCGTGCCTCCGGTGTATCTTTTGTCTTCCCATACACTCCCAAGAAGCCTAGCAGGTTCACACAAAGATTCTTTGTCACGTGCATCACGTCGATTGCAGAGCGGACCTCTAGGTCTTTCCAATAGGGTAGGTCCCAAAATATAGATTTCTTCTTCCACATGGGTGCGCGTCCCGCATCGTCAGTCGGAATAGATAGTCCGCCAGGACCCTTTCCAAAGATTACTTGGAAATCATTGACCATATCAAGTATGTGATCACCAGTACGGAGGGCGGGCTTCTTCCGGTGATCTGCCTCACCTTTGAAATGCTTTCCTTTCTTTCGAGATTGATGGTTGGTCGGAAGAAATCGATGATGCCCCAGGTACACATTCTTCCTGCATTTGTCCAAATATATACTGTCGGTGTCATCTAAACAGTGTGTGCATGCGTGGTATCCCTTGTTTGTCTGTCCTGAAAGGTTACTGAGAGCAGGCCAATCGTTGATGGTTACAAACAGCAACGCATGTAGGTCAAATTCCTCCTGTTTGTGCTCATCCCACACACGTACACCTTCTCCATTCCACAGCTGTAAAAGCTCTTCAACTAATGGCCTTAGGTACACATCAATGTCATTGCCGGGTTGCGTAGGGCCTTGGATGAGCACTGGCATCATAATGAACTTCCGCTTCACGCACAACCAAGGAGGAATGTGATAGATACATAGAGTCACGGGCCAGGTGCTATGATTGCTGCTCTGCTCCCCAAAAGGATTAATGCCATCTGCACTTAAACCAAACCATACGTTCCTTGCGTCACCTGCAAAGTCCCCCCACCTTCTCTCGATTTTTCTCCACTGCGACCCGTCAGCGGGTGCTCTCAACTTCCCGTCTTTCTTACGGTCTTCTTGGTGCCATTGCATCAACTTGGCATGCTCTTTGTTTCTGAACAGATGTTTCAGCCGTGGTATTATAGGATCATACCACATCACCTTGGCAGGAACCCTCTTCCTGGGGCGCTCGCCCTCAACATCACCAGGGTCATCTCGTCTGATCTTATACCGCAATGCACCGCATACCGGGCATGCGTTCAAATCCTCGTACTCACCGCGGTAGAGGATGCACTCATTAGGGCATGCATGTATCTTCTGCACCTCCAATCCTAGAGGGCATAGAACCTTCTTTTCTTCGTACGTACTGCCGGGCAATTCGTTATCCTTTGGAAGCTTCTTCTTCATTATTTTCAGCAGCGAACTAAATCCCTTGTCAGATACACCATTGTCTGCCTTCCATTGCAGCAATTCCAGTGTGGTACCGAGCTTTCTGTTGTCATCTTCGCAATTTGGGTACAACCCTTTTTTGTGATCCTCTAACATGCGATCGAACTTCAACTTCTCCCTTTCACTTTCGCATTCTCTCTGTGCATCAACAATGACCCGGCGAAGATCATCATCGGGCACATCGTCTGGTTCCTCTTGATCTTCAGCTTCCCCCATTGCAGCATCACCGTATTCAGGGGGCGGGTAGTTGTCATCATCCTCTTCTTCTTCGTTGTCTTCCATCATAACCCCTCTTTCTCCGTGCTTGGTCCAAACATTATAGTGTGGCATAAAACCCTTCTCAAGCAGGTGGAAGTGAAGGGTTTTAGAGTTGGAGAAAGCCTTCGTATTCTCACAGACAGTACATGGACAATGCATAAAACCATTCTGCTTGTTTGCCTCAGCCGCTTCGAGAAAATTATGCAGGCCCTTAATATACTCGGAGGTGCGTCGGTCACCGTACATCCATTGCCGGTTCATCTGCGTGCGTTATATAGTTCTTATTATTGAACAACATATAACTCTCTAGAGCATCTAATTAAAACACACAAATAAGAACTTTTTTCTTTTAGAAAGAAGATAAGAAGAAGAGGCTAACCACGGTGTTGCCGGCGCCGAGATGGGCGCGGGCGATCGACGGCGGTGAGGACGGGGACGGGACAGGACGGACCGCCAAACCTAGACAAATCTTGAGGAAAATGGAGCTTGGACAAGGAGCTTCGAGAGGAGAAAGCTTAAGTGTGGCTCAGGCATTTCATCGAACACCTCATGTGCATAGGAGGTGAGCTAGAGCACCACAAAAGCTCTCCCACGGCCGGGCAAAAAAACAGAGCAATGCATTGCTCTGCTCGTGGGCGGGGGCTATATATAGGCCAACCATTGGTCCTGGTTCCAGCCACAAACCGGGACCAATGGTTGTGGGCCAGGAGCGAGGCACATTGGTCCCAGTTCGTGGCTGGAACCGGGACAAAAGGGGTCACCTTTAGTCCCGGTTCCAGCCACAAACCGGGACCAATGGTTGTGGGCCAGGAGCGAGGCACATTGGTCCCGGTTCGTGTCTGGAACCGGGACTAAAGGGTCCAGACGAACCGGGACCAATGCCCCACGAGGCCCGGCCGGCCCCCTGGCCTCACGAACCGGGACCGTTGATCCCATTGGTCCCGGTTCGTGACTGAACCGGGACTAATGGGCTGGCCCGGCCTGGACCAAAGCCCTGTTTTCTACTAGTGTGCATTCGGTAAAGCAACGCCGACCGCCACCTTCATGGATATGTTCTTCATTTTCTGGTGTAGCTCACAATTTGTCCTCTCTTTGATATCATCCACGGGGTAGCGAGCGAGCAGTGCATCATCGGCCCGGACCCCCGTGGAAGCCACGCTGCTTTTCCGCATAGATGGGACGGTACTATCCAATGTTGGATCTGCTTGCTCCTGCCGCGGAGATGCCCTTTGCTGGCTAATTGTGTCCAGTTGCTCCTGCTGCCGCTATAGCATGTGTTCCAACTCCTCGTTCTTTGTTTCTATCTTCTGAAGCCGGTCTGCATCCTGCTTCTTTTTTCTCTGACGACTTCTATAAGTGTCGTTCCACTCCGAAAACCCCTGAACCCACGGAACAACGCCTTTGCCTCGTGTTCGTCCTCCGTGTTCAGGATTCTTGTGGGCGCGTGTAAGCTCGTCGTTCTCTCTCTCGGGCTGGAACAACCCCTTTCGAGCATCTTCTATTGCTTGAAGTAAAGCGTCCGAGGCTGTTTTAAGATCTGCCTTTTCAATAATCTGCCATGTCGCTGGGTCCAACTGTCCCCCATGCGCATAAAACCAATGCTTGGACCTCTGGGGCCAATCCGCTGTAGCTGGAATGGCCCCTTCAGCAAGCATCTTGGCCTCAGCTGCTTCCCACTTAGGCACGTCTCTCTTGTAGACAGCTGTCCCCAGAACATGGTGATACTCTTTTTTTCTCAGCATTTATCTTATTTTTTCTCGACCTTTCCAGAGCTTCATCCGATTCCTTGTACTCCACAAATGCATCCCAGTGATCTTTTATCTTCTCTAGTGCTCCAATGAATTCTGGAGTCTTCTTTTTTGCCTTGATGTAGTCGCTGTATAATCTTTTCTTCCAGCTCTAGAATTGCGTGGCCATCTTCTTAAGAGCAAACTGCTTGACTTTCGACCATTGGCCATCTGTGAGACCATTTGGTAGGTTGAAATGTGACATGAGCGTATCCCAAAGCAAATTTTTCGATCTTTCATCGACATAACTAACTCCTTGATCTACCTTTGGCTTATTCCATTCTCGAATGGTGATCGGGATGTTGTCCCTAACAATAACTCCGCATTGATTTATAAATTTACGGGCATTCTGTTCAGGAGCAATCGGTTCGCCATCTTCTGCGACTTCATCGATGTTGAACTTTATGTCATCGCCCAACTTTTTGGCCCGGCCTCGTACCCTTCTAGGAGATTGGCTCGATCCGGAGGGCTAAAAGAAGAAAGATTTGTTAATATATATATATACAAATCATTTAATACATCTAATGATCACCAGAGGCTTAATATATATATACCTCGCCGGACTTTGTTAATTGTCTAACATTTTCTTCGCCATCATTATTTGTTTGCCCTTCGTCTCTTCGTTCTTGGTCAAGTCCCTCCCCGGAGTCGTTCAGAAATTGTGAGCCGTCATCTTGTTCATGCTCTTGGTTTTGGAAGGAGCGTATGATGTCGAATATGTCCTCTTCATGGTATCTGCCGCTATCGTCCATAGCTTAACTAATCCAGAAGAAAGATAAAACAATTTAGTATTTTACCTAAAGTTTTCTACACAAAAAGAATCACTTTAAAATCTATTATCAAACTCTAAATATGAAGAAAACAAGATTTCCTACTAAACAAATAACAAGAAAATAATAAAATTATTTTTCTTAACAGCAATTAAAACTCCTCATGTTGACTAACAGAAACATAATATAATTTGGCAAAAGAATAACAAGAAAACAGAAACTAAAATAATTAAAACAAAGGAAAAAGGTATAAAACTAAAAGAGCTAAACAGAATCTGTTTTTGATTAAAACACCTATTTAAAATATCCTAAAAATTCCCAAATTAAACATACTGATAAAACACACTAATATTAAACAGCAGGAAAAAAATCACTCAAAAATCTATTTTTAAACTAAAGTTATTCACAAACTAGTGATTCACACAAATTTGAAAGAATTCAAATTTAAACTATTCAAATTTGAAAACTACTAGCACTAACAGAAAGTTTATAATTTTTGTGACCTAAAGCAAAAAGATTCACTCAAAAACTCTAAATATTGTAAGAGTTATTCAAATTCTAAAAACAGAAATTGATCTGTTTAGAAAAACAAAACAGAAAAGAAAAAAGCTAAACTGGCGAAGGGGGGGGGGGGGCTATGTGTCAGTTTCTGATAGGCCTAGGTTGTGCGCACGCGGTGCAAACGAGCGAACATGCGGGAAATAAAAGAAAACGTGTTTTTCCGGCGATGTCGACGGCGGCGGCGGCTCTGTGGTGGTCGGGGACGAAACTCCGGTGGTCCTTGGCGAGCGGCGGGGGCAGCGGCGGGCGGCGGGACAGTGCGGCCATGTCGGGGGCGAGCGGCGGGGCACGACGGGGACAAGGGGAGAGGAGGCCGGGCCTCACCAGCGTTGGAGGGAAGAGGGGCGGCGAGGCTTGAGGGAGCCGTTGGGGAGGAGGCCGGATCGAGACGACGGAGCGGCGACGGCGGGGCGGTCCGACGACGGGGGGGTCCGGCAGCCTGGCGGCGTCTGTTCCTTCTCCCGGGCGGTGGCTGGCACCGGGACACCAAGTCCCGGAATTTATATACCCGAGACCTTTAGTCCCGGCTCTAGCCACGAACCGGGACTAAAGGTCCTTTAGTCCCGGCTCCAGCCACGAACCGGGACTAAAGGCCAACCTTTTCGGCGGCCAAAATTCCGCGCGGGAGCTGAAACCTTTAGTTCCGGCTGGTGGTTGCAACCGGGACTAAAGGTGTCTTTCAATTAATTTTCATTTTGAAGAAATTATTTGACAGATTCAATTTTATAGATTGAAATTAATTCTTGTAAAATGTATAACAATTTGAAAACTAAACCAAATGAGTTGATTCAAATTTCTGTGGATTCATCTTGAAGATTTCTATCAACTAGTATCATTTTGACAGGGAGTTGCATAATTAATTTTGCACTTATTAATTAAATACCGTAATTGAAGACATTATTTTAAACTTTAAAAATTCATATCTTCAGTTCTGTTAAGCCAAATGGAGCAAATAAGATGTCAAATTGTTTGTCTTAACATAACCTACACATTCATATTTTGTTTGGACATAATTGCATTGATTAACTCCTCTGTATAATTAAAATACTAAAAGGACAGGAATAATTCCTAATTTTGAAAATTCATAACTTAATAAATAAGATGTCAAATTGTTACAAAGATTCCAGAGTGGGACTCTCCAGCTATAAGTCCGGAAACTCACTAGAGAGAAAGTGATGACGGTGTTACACCCAAAACACATACATACCCTAACTCTTACAAAGATTCCCTCCGGTTTGTCCGAAGTGGGACTTTCCAGCTATAAGTCCGGAAACTCACTAGAGAGAAAGTGATGACGGTGAAGCCGGTCACATCCCAGAGTGGGATCTTGGGGTATAGAACTTTTTCTTCGCGTATATCCCTTGCTTATGATTGCGCCGTAACCATGGAGAATCTTCATCATTTAACATGATGCTTGGATCAGTGTTCACTGTGAAGGAAGGAATTTCATCAAACTTATTATAATCTTCTGACATGTCTGTCTTGTCCTCCACTCCCACGATGTTTCTTTTCCCTGAAAGAACTATGCGGCGCTTTGGCTCATCGTATGATGTATTCGATTCCTTATCTTTTCACATAGAAAACTTGAGCCACATCATTGGCTAGGACGAATTGTTCGTCTGTGTACCCAAGATTGTTGAGATCCACTATTGTCATTCCGTACTGCGGGTCTACCTTTACCCCGCCTCCTGTCAGATTGATCCATTTGCACAGAAACAAAGGGACCTTAAAAGAAGGTCCATAGTCAAGTTCTCATATCTCCTCTATGTAACCATAATATGTGTCTTTTTTCCTATTGTTGTTTGTTGCATCATAGCGGACACCACTGTTTTGGTTGGTGCTCTTTTTATCTTGGGCGATCGTGTAAAATGTATTCCCATTTATCTCGTACCCTTGGAAAGTCAATATAGTCGAAGATGGTGACTTGGCCAACAAGTACAGCTGATCTCCAATAGTGGTGTTATTGATGAGATGTGTTTGCAACCAACCGTCGAAAGTCGCCATGTGTGTACGTTTAATCCAGGAGTCAGGCTGCTCCTGGTTCTCACTAGTAGAAAAAGGGCCATTTGTCCCGGTTCATAAGGGCCTTTAGTCCCGGTTCTGGAACCGGGACTAAAGGGTTGGGACTAAAGCCCAAAACATTTAGTCCCGGTTTGCTTACGAACCGGGACCAAAGGCCCTCCACGTGGCGCTGCCTGGGGCGGGGGAGGGAGGACCTTTAGTCCCGGTTGGTGTTACCAACCGGGACTAAAGGCCGGGGGAAAAAATTGAATTTTTTTTTTGAATTTTTTTTGATTTGTTTTTAAGTTTTATTCCGAATTTCAAATCTTTGAATAATTTGACAATTTAATCTCTAATCACCCCTCCTCACTGCTTCAGAATTTAATCTCAAGTCTCTAATCAGCACTCATTCCAAATCGTCTAACTTCCCGGCCGGTCACCCATCCTCTCACTACTCCAGCCCCAGCACGCTTAACTTTCAGGTTCTATCTCCCCTAGTTTCCAAGTCTGCACTTGTTGTTTTCCTGACAATCTTAAGCTATCAATCCTGTTAACCCTTAGGTCTTGATGTCACATGATTTAATTTTCTGAATTCTAAACAATTATTAAAATAAACAAAATAAGTACTAATAATATTGAATTTCAATGAAAATAAAATAAGTAATAATATTATTATTTTTTTGCCATTTATTCATTTAATATGACATAATTAATATCTTTAAATCTGTAAATCGAAATTCGACAAATAATATATCCATTATTATCAGAAAAATGTGAGGAATCCAAATATGACATCATTTATTTATTTTAAATAAAATTAATTTTTAAAATTATTAAAATTATTTTTTTTGATTTGAAATAACTTTTTTTACTTTTGGAATTTTGAGAATCTGAGAAAACTTCACCGGGTAAACCCGGGTGAAATCGAGTCCCAATTTTTCTCTAGTTTTTTTTGATATATTAAACTTTTTTTTTCAACGTCGTATGCAAAAGTTATGGCCGTTTTACATTTTTTTCGGTTTTTTGCAAAAAAGGTCAAAATTCATATTTCAAAATTTCTATACCAACTAGACACTAAAACCTAACTACATCTCAAAGGATTTTATTTTTTGAAGATTTTATCATTTTTGTTTATTTTCTACAAAACTAAAAAAGGCGATCCCCGGGGGGGGGGGGGGTAGAGTTTGAAAATTTCAGAACCCCTTCAGACGAAAACTCGTGTGTTACAAAGACATTTCATTTTTTTAAACTTATTTCAACTCCATACTTTTTGTGTGTGCACCATTCGAAGCCACGCCATCAATTTTCAACCCTTTCCGACTTCATTTGCTATTTTTCATGCATTTACTGATTTTTTTGAGCTAAATGACCCTGAAATTGAAAAGCACCACAAATGAACTCTCAAAAGGTTGAAAGTTGGCATGGTATCATCATTTCACCCACATAGCATGTGCTAAAAAGTTGAGAGGGTTACGGCAAAAACTGGATGCACTTCGTGTACAAAATGGACAATCTCTTTCGAAGTATCAGGGTTTCAGACGAAAACTCGTCTGTTACAAAGGCATTTCATTTTTTTAACTTATTTGAACTCCAGACTTTTTGTGTGTTCATTATGCACCATTCAAAGACACATCCTCAAATTTCAACCCTTTCTGACTTCATTTGCTATTTTTCATGCATTTACTGATTTTTTTTGAGCTAAATGACCCTGAAATTGAAAAGCACTACAAATGAACTCTGAAAAGGTTGAAAGTTGGCATGGTATCATCATTTCACCCACATAGCATGTGCTAAAAAGTTGAGAGGGTTACGGCAAAAACTGGATGCACTTCGTGTACAAACTGTACCATCTCATTCGAAGTATCAAAGTTTCGGACGAAAACTCGTCTGTTACAAACGCATTTCATTTTTTTAAACTTATTTCAACTCCAGACTTTTTGTGCATTCAATATGCACCATACTACAACATGTTAAAATCTACAGAAAGAACTAACTAAAAATAATAAAAAACAACAATTAAATTACTAAAACAACTATATAAGCAAAACAGTATTGTTTTAATTAAAATCCTAATTTAAATTATTCTAAAAATAACCAAATAAATCTTACTGTGACAACAATCTAACACGTGACTAGGAGCAAAAAGAATTAAATTAAAAACTATTTGTAAACTCAAGTTATTCACAATCTAGGGTTTGAAGCAAATTTGAACAAATTCAAATTTAAACCATTCAAATTTGAAAACTAATGGCACAAACAGAAACTAGACAAAATTTTGAATCTAATGCAAAAAGATTCACTTAAAAACATCAAATACCTTAAAAGATATAAGCAATTTAAAACAGAAACTAAAAACAGAAAACAAATGTAAAAACAGGAAAAAAAAACTTTCAGAACCCCCCTTTAGTCCCGGTTGGTGTTACCAATCGGGACTAAAGCCTCACCATTTGGTCCCGGTTCCAGCCACAAACCGGGACCAATGGCCCACGAGGCGCATTTGTCCCGGTTCGTGTCTGGAACCGGGACCAAAGGGGTCAGACGAGGCCCGGCCGGCGCCCTGGCCTCACGAACCGGGACCGATGCCCCCATGGGTCCCGGTTCGTGAGGGAACCGGGACTAATGGGCTTTTCAGGGTGGACCAAAGCCCTGTTTTGTACTAGTGTCTTGGAGCGTACAATATCCATGTGTTCCTCGATATACGGAGCCACCAAGGTGGAATTTTGTAGAACTGTGTAGTGTGCTTGAGTGAAAGAATGCCCGTCCATACTTATTACTGCTTTCTTTCCTAGCGTGCCTTTTCCACTCAGTCTCCCCTCATGCCGCGATTGAGGAACACCAATCGGCTTAAGAGCATCTCTACCAGACCCCGTACATCCCACCGAACTGTAAAATAACCGCCGTTTTTCAGTTTTGGAGCGAAAAAGTTGCCAGAACAGACCCCTTATATCCCACCGAACTGTAAATTTTTTTAAGGGGTGTGGTAAAAAAGTCCTCCCGATCTGCAAAAACTCAGTTTTCGCGTCCGATTATACCGCGCCCTGTACCCGGAGAAAGCAGTTGGCGGGAGCTCAACTACCACGGAAACTTCAGCCCGCGCCGCACCGGCCGCCGCCGGCGGCCGCCACGACCTCCGCCCGCGCCTCACCGGCCGTCTCCCGCGCGCCCCGGCCGCCGGCCCGCCGCGCCCGCCCCGGCCGCCTGTCTAACGAAGGAGATAGCTAGCTAGCTAGCTCGCTCAATCGATCGATCGAATCGCTAGTTAGCTAGCTAGCTAGCTAGCTCAATCGAACGGGGCAGTCCCGCCGCGAACGGAGCAGTCCCGCCGCGCGTCCCGGCCGCCGCCTGCGCGCCGCGGCCGCCCCGCGCCCCTGGCCTCCGCCGTGGCCTCCCCCGCGTCTTCTCGTCCGCCCGTCCGTCGGCGGCCGCCCTGGCCTACGGTATGTGCCGATTCTAAGTTGGCGTAAGGAAGAAGAAGATGACGGTATATTCAGAGAATATTCGTTTTTACGGGTTGATTATACGGGGTCTGTTCGGCCGCAGCTAAAATCAGCCCGTAAAACATGTTTTTCTCGACCCTTATAACGATTTTAAGGGTCCGCGTTTTAAGGGGTCTGGTAGAGATGCTCTAAGATCAGGAATAAAGTCAACACAAAACTCAATAACCTCCTCTATTCCATAGCCCTTGGAGATGCTTCCTTCTGGCCTAGCACGGTTATGAACATATTTCTTTAAGACTCCCATGAACCTCTCAAAGGGGAACATATTGTGTAGAAATACAGGACCCAGAATGGCAATCTCTTCGACTAGGTGAACTAGGACGTGCGTCATAATATTGAAGAAGGATGGTGGGAACACCAACTCGAAACTGACAAGACATTGCACAAAATCATTCTGTAACCTTGGTAGGATTTCTGGATCGATTACCTTCTGAGAAATTGCATTGAGGAATGCACATAGCTTCACAATGGATAATCGAACATTTTCCGGTAGAAGCCCCCTCAATGCAACCGGAAGTAATTGCGTCATAATCACGTGGCAGTCATGAGACTTTAGGTTTTGGAATTTTTTCTCTGCCATATTTATTATTCCCTTTATATTCGACGAGAAGCCAGACGGGACCTTCATACTGCTCAGGCATTCAAAAAAGATTTCCTTCTCTTATTTGGTAAGAGCGTAGCTGGCAGGACCTTGATACTGCTTTGGATGCATGCCGTCTTTTTCGTTCATACGTTGCTGGTCCTCCCGTGCCTCCGGTGTATCTTTTGTCTTCCCATACACGCCCAAGAAGCCTAGCAGGTTCACGCAAAGATTCTTCGTCATGTGCATCACGTCGATTGCAGAGCGGACCTCTAGGACTTTCCAATAGGGTAGCTCCCAAAATATAGATTTCTTCTTCCACATGGGTGCGTGTCCGTTAGCGTCAATCAGAACAGATTGTCCGCCAGGACCCTTTCCAAAGATTACTTTTAAATCCTTGACCATATCAAATATATCATCACCAGTACGGTGGCCAGTCTTCTTGCGGTGATCTGCCTCACCTTTGAAATGCTTGCCTTTCTTTCTTAAGAGATGCCTGATCGGAAGAAATCGACGATGTCCCGGGTACACATTCTTCTTACATTTATCCAAATATATACTTTCAGTCTCATCTAAACAGTGCGTGCATGCATTGTATGCCTTGTTTGTCTGTCCTGAAAGGTTACTAAGAGCAGGCCAATCATTGATGGTTACAAACAACAACGCTCGTAGGTCAAATTCCTCCTGTTTGTGCTCATCCCACACACGTACACCTTTTATATCCCACAACTGTAAAAGTTCTTCAACTAATGGCCTTAGGTACACATCAATGTCGTTGCCGGGTTGCTTAGGGCCTTGGATGAGCACTGGCATCATAATGAACTTCCGCTTCATGCACAACCAAGGAGGAATATTATAGATACATAGAGTCACACGCCAGGTGCTATGACTGCAGCTCTGCTCCCCAAAAGGATTCATGCCATCTGTACTTAGACCAAACCATAAGTTCCTTGCGTCATCTGCAAAGTCCGGCCACTTTCTCTCGATTTTTCTCCACTGCAACCCATCAGCGGGTACTCTCAACATCGCGTCTTTCTTACGGTCTTCTTTGTGCCATCGCAACAACTTGGCATGCTCTTTGTTTTGGAACAAACGTTTCAACCGTGGTATTATAGGAGCATACCACATCACCTTGGCAGGAACCCTCTTCCTGGGGCGCTCGCCCTCAACATCACCAGGGTCATCGCGGCTGATCTTATAGCGCAATGCACCGCATACCGGGTATGCATTCAAATTCTCGTACTCCTCACCGCGGTAGAGGATGCAGTCATTAGGGCATGCATGTATCTTCTGCACCTCTAATCCTAGAGGGCAGACAACCTTCTTTGCTTCGTACGTACTGTTGGGCAATTCGTTATCCTTTGGAAGCGTCTTCTTTATCATTTTCAGCAACTTTTCAAATCCCTTGTCAGATACACCATTCTCTGCTTTCCATTGCAGCCTTTCCAGTGTGGTACCCATCTTTTTCTTGTCATCTTCGCAATTTGGGTACAACAATTTTTTGTGATCCTCTAACATGCGCTCCAACTTCAACCTCTCCTTTTCACTTTCGCAGTTTCTCTTTGCATCAACAATGGCCCGACCAAGATCATCAGCGGGCTCATATGATGCCTCTTCTTCAGCTTCCCCCATTGTAGTACCATCGTATTCAGGGAACCTAGGATAATTGTCATTATCCTCTTCTTCTTCATTGTCTTCCATTATAACCCCTCTTTCTCCGTGCTTGGTCCAACAGTTATAGCCGGAAATGAAACCGGACTGAAGCAGGTGGCTGTGAAGGATTTTTGAGGTAGAGTAATCCTTATTATTCTTACAGACACCACATGGACAACACATAAAACCATTCTGCTTGTTTGCCTCAGCCACACGCATAAAATTATGCAGGCCATTAATGAACTCGGGAGAGCGTCGGTCATCGTACATCCATTGCCGGCTCATCTTCATTACACAACATCAAAGTGACCAAATTAATACAAGTTCATCACATTAAAACCAAAGTAGAGTAGTGACCAAATGTTATTACTGCAAAAATATATATATAAAGTTCATACATACTTCTCATAAAACAACATACAACTATCGAAAGCAGTTAAATGCAACAACAAATGCGATGAAAATCGCTACTAAGGTAATAATTGATCCAATAGCATAATGATACGAAGCCTCTTTATTAATGGCATATTTTCTAATCTTTCTAATCTTCAAGCGCATTGCATCCATCTTGATCTTGTGATCATCGACGACATCGGCAACATACAACTCCAATTTCATCTTCTCTTCTTCAATTCTTTTCAATCTTTCTTTCAAATAATCGTTTTCTTTTTCAACTAAATTTAACTTCTCGACAAGAGGGTCGGTTGCAATTTCCGGTTCACATACCTCCTAGATAAAAATATCTATGTCAACTTGATGGGCATAACTGTCATAAACACGAAATGAAACAAATAGTTATAAAAGATAATATACCACATCCGAATGATAAAACCGGACGAGGGCCGACGGGGACGAATATCAAAACCATGACACTATATATAACAAACAATCATACAAGTAAGAAAATTATACAAGTAACTATCTAAATCATACAAATAAGATTTTTTTTACAAAAAGGATAAGAACAAGAGGCTCACCAAGGTGGTGCCGGCGACGGGACGGCGCGGGCGATCGACGGCGGTGAGGACGGGGACGGGAAGGCACTAAGTAAACCACACCTACACATATGCAAACTAAGAAGTTAATTTGAGCTCAAATTGCATATAAATCAAATAAACTCCCACATAATTACTCCCAAACTAAAACCCACAAATCACTATACTTATAGAGCATGAAACGAGCTAAACTAGCAATGAGAGATGAAAGGATGAAGTTGCTAACCTTTTAGAACCCTTGGATAGATGGGGTGCCTCCAATCTTGACAAATCTTGGCAAAAATGAAGGATGAACTCGAGCTTGGGGAAGGAAACAGAGAGGAGAGAAAGCTTGGACTCGGGCTGGACAAATCAGCTTTATATAGGGATGACTTTAGTCCCGGTTGGTGATACCAACCGGGACTAAAGGTCTATCTTTAGTCCCGGTCTGCCGCAACCCCTTTAGTCCCGGTTGGTATCACCAACTGGGACTAGAGGTCCCATTTGAACCGGGACTAATCCTGGCCGTGCCCCCGTCCGCTCCTAGCCGTTGGAACCGGGACTAATGCTCACATTAGTCCCGGGCCCAAACCCGGCCGGGACTAGTGCTCCGGATGAAAGGTCAGTTTTCTACTAGTGACAATGTAAGGGCTATTTTTTATTCAATTCGATATGCAAATGGCACATCCTATTCAATGGGATATATTTTCTATAAGATGTTGTATATTCATGATATATGTGATTTGTGTATGATACTTATCAAATGACCTAGCATGTCCTTGATAGCCGCACCCCTATATGAAGAGTTTGATGTAGCCATTGACTTTTTCTACTATAGTGTCTTTAAATTATTTTGCCATGTTAGTATTTCTTCCATTTTGTAAGCACCAACAAGTCTTGAGCTTGTTGAACCTTTCATGATAAACATTACACTTGGATGAGTCCGTCTGTAATAACATGACATAGTATAGAGTTGAAATGTGTATTTCATTTATTTTGGAAATGTATCTAAAGGAACAATTCGATTTGTCGCAAGTATCATTTAGTACAGGATGGACGTGTAGGGAGAGGCGTCACTGCAGTGAAAACATTGCCAGAGTTGTCTTGACATGGAAAGGATTGCTTCAGCTGCATTAATTAATTTGGGCTACAAACGAGGTCAAGCAGGAGTGAAGTCATTCGAAAATGCAACATGCATATTGTGCATACACAACAACCGCAACACTTTGAGCAGTTATGTGTGTACACATAATCATGACGAACATGTTGTGTTATTCAACATGATATATTAGTTGTGAAATAGAAGGTGTATAATAATAATATTTGTGATTTTTGAATGATGATTGATTAAAGGACCTAGCAAATCCTTGATAGTCGCACCTCTTGATGAAGAGTTTGATCTAGCCATTGAAATTAATTTTTGCTAGAGTTTTTGAGAAATTTTGCCATGTTATTTTGTCTTCCATTTTTTAAGTACCAACAAGGCTTGAGCTTGTTGAACCTTATAGGGTATGGCTAAATCTCAATCGTGTGAAAAATAACAATTTTCTCATGTGGGACAACTAGGGTTGTGTAATTTTAGTTGCGAATAGGTGGTGGAAGTGTAGCAGTGCAAGGTCAGCGGGCGTGTACCTATAATTGTGGTGGGCGGCGGACCTGACATTGTGCTAAGCCGGCGGGCATGCAACTATAGTTGCCCTAGACCGACGAATATGTAGTCGCACTAGGCCGACGGGCCTGCAATTATAGTTGTGCCAGGTCGGTGAATGTACAATTGTAGTTGCGCGAGGCTGGACGTGTGTGCAACTATAGTTGTGCTCGGGCGTCGAGCATGCAACTTTAGTTGATCATGAAAAAGGAACAAAAATAAAATAACAACCCATAAAAATAATTAAAATGACGTAAAATAAGGACCCACAAGCAAAAAAAGGAAACCCCAGAAGGAAAAAAAAGGCCACATGAATCACTGCACACAGATCTAGTATTTTTCGACCAACTGAGAAATAACTATTTCTCGCTCGATTGAGAAATAGCAATCTCGGTCATTTTATGGTGAACATTGCTGTTGGATGAGTGTCTATGTAATAATTTGAATATTGAAAACCTTAGACATAGTTTAGAATTGAAATGCGATGCCTTGGAGGTTCAGTCTTTGGTCAGCTGGCGGTGGCTCATGTGGCCTTGGAGCTTCGTCATCAGCTAGGCGAGTGCGTGGTCTTGGGGTCGGTGTGGAAGTCGGAGCGACGGCTCCTGAAATCTCCTTCGCATGGTGTTGACTTTCGTTGCTAGTCGGTGTGGAAGTCGGAGTGGCGGCTCCGGAGATCTCCTACGAGTAGAGTGGAGGCTTTGGTCAGTTGGGCGACAGAGCCATTAGCTAGGCTGGTACGCGGCCTCGGTGCCGGTGTGGATGCCGGAGCAGCGGCTCCAGAATTGTGTGTTGTGTCGTGAGTGTCGTCTCTGATCACCTGGGTGGTAGGGTCGTCAGCTCGGCTGGTGCGCGGTCTTGGAATTGGCATGGGCTGATGTTGCAGTTGTATCGGTTTTCGGCCGGTTTTCCTTATAAACTGGTCAATTCTTTTGTCCTTAATGAAAAGGCAGAGCTCCTGCCGGTTGCTCAAAAAAATGTGTATTTTCTTTTCTTTTCGAAATGCATGTAAATGTACAGTTCAAATTATCATAAGTGATAATTCATTACAGAGGATGGAGAGGAATTGTAGCAATGAGACAGAAACTAGACTTGTCTTGACATGGGAAGTGTGCCTCTAGCTGCATTATTTTGGTTGGGCAACAGTCGAGGTCAAGCTAGAGTGCAAGTCGTTTGAAGATGCAACTTGCAACCCAATACATTGAACAGTTGTGCTTGTCAGCAGGTCTGCGTCATGCATGTTGTAATGGTTGTATTATTAACTTTTGTGTCACTGGAGATAGAGACGATGAATATTTAAAAAACAAACGGTTTTGCTAAAACACATCTAGATGTGAGATAAGTATTGCACATCTAAGTCCTATATCATTGATTTTACGTGGAGATTCGTGTGGGTATTTTCTTTTCTTTTTTTTCTCTTCCTTTTTATGCTTGATTTAGTCATTTAGATGTGCAATAACTATGTCACATCTAGATGTGTCCTAGACACACCAAAAAACAAATGGTGTATGGTGTTAACTATGATTTGTTAATAATGACTGATTTTTTTGAGACAGTGAATAATGACTGACGAAAGGACCTAGCAAGTCAGCGATACTCACACACTATAGTAACGAGCTCGATCTTCTATTGACTTCGGGCCTGCCACACCTAATCAGACAAGAACACATTCTTTTCATATTGTAATGATTGTCCTATTATATTCTGTTTTGGTAGGGATGGAGCTGGCACAGCTAGTTAGGTGATAGGAGTAGGTTACTGAGTTCATTCACCAACCAGTTAATTCAAAAGGCCGAACTGATGAAGAGAGGCGGACAATATATTTCAACATAAATAAATGCATAGTTAAACGCCCTGTAGTAAGCAGTAAGCGCGGCAATTATGAACCCTATGAACCACCACATTGATCGGGTGAAGGGAAAGCCCACAAAATTAACTCCCTACCTCTTGGGTTATCCTGCGAGTGGAAGGAAAACTACGAAAAGAAAAAAAATAGCAATAGTCCTGTTCTTCATCGCCGTATGTACATACATAACTAGGAGTATGGAAAATTACATTCTTAAAAATTGCTATAATGTGGTGATGGAACGATGGTGGATTCACAATCTCTGCCTTGGTCCACTTGGCTACATCGGTCCGTTATCTAGCTAAAGGATTTTTCTCCTTTTTCCATTGATCATTATCCTATTTATTTCGATCTCCGTACTTCAGTCAAGATATTGAAAATAGAATGCCAACATGAGACCTATGAGAAATGATTGTGCTTTGGGTTTTAGATTCGTGGCTCTTCCAAGTGATGGCTTCTTTTCCGAGGTGCTAGTCTGATAGGACTGTGATGACTTTCTGTCCGCCATCAATAATGGCAGGCTGGCTCCGACGATGGAGCGGCCTCTGGCGGTGCGCCACCGGCCCGTTCAAAAGCATGAAGTCTGTCGATCCTAGGGACTTCGATGTAACTTCTTTACTTTTCAGGGGTGTTTTTATGGTTGGTTTGGTTAATGAATTCGAGTGTTTCTTGAAGAAAAAAACACGTTAATTGTACAAAATAAAGATGGCATGCATCAACGATATTTCGTTGTGCTTTGTTCAGGATGACTGATCGGGACGTAGCAAGTCCTCAGGGCCTCTATACTAACCATTGAGTTTTGCCCTGATTTCCTGAGAAAAGGAGGGTGGCGTTTTGGTGCCTAGATGCATATGCTCCTTGCTCCGGCTCATGAACAGTAATTCAAAAAGGTAGCAAATAAGTTGTAAAAAACCAGAAATTTTTGGACATCAAAATTTCTTCATTTTTGTAGGTGCTCGCAAACTTTCGTGGTGAGATGACTAGCAGTAGCGTGGGGCCCCGCGCTACTGCTAGGGCGCTACAGCTAACTATTAGCAGTAGCGCGTGTCTGACCCCTCGCTACAACTACTTGTGTTAGCAGTAGCGTGGTGTTGGACCCGCGCTACTGCTAAGTAGCAGCAGCGTGGGGTTTTGCCCCGCGCCACAACTATTCGTGCGTATTTCATTTCTTTATATTTATACTGCATTTATACACCGTTATACAAATTTTGATACAGTAGCAATTAAAAGGTTGTTATATCATTATGATAATGATGAGTTGTTATATCATTGGGTGGAAGAAACACGGATTAGATTAAAGTGGATGGATCCAAGAGACGAAGTTGGATTAGTAGGAACACGTATTAGATTAAAGTGGATGGATTCAAGTGACCAAGTTGGATTACTCTTGGATCCATCGATCCATCCACTTTAATCTAATCCGTGTTCCTACTAATCCAACTTGGTCACTTGGATCCATCCACTTTAATCTAATCCGCGTTTCTTCCATCCAATGATATAACAACTCATCATCATCATAATAACATCTCATCATCATCATCATCATAATAATAACTCATCATCATAATAATAATAACTCATCATCATAATAATAATAACTCATCATAGTCATATAACAACTCATCATTCGTAGTCATATAATAACTCATCATTATTCTATCACATGACAAGTAGTACGGCCTCCTCCTCCTCCTCATCATCATAATCATATAACAACTCATCATTCGTACTCATATAATAACTCACCATCAATATAGCACATGATAAGTTAACCAACACTAGCTAATTGTTCTAGCACATGACAAGTACTAGCTAGGACCTACTCCTCTCTCTTAGGTAAAATAGCATAAAACAGGTAAACCCTTCCATCTCCATTATGGAGAATAGAGATCCACCTATCTCCAATTTGTGACCTGCGCGAATCCATGTTGTCTCCAAGTAGTTGCATGCGCGCATTCATTACTTTGCTCCATCCTTTGATTTTCAGGCTTTCATCTGTTCGAGAAATCGAGTATGCACAGCGGAAAGCCACCGGCAGACTTGGCCGTAAGCTAATAATATCCATCTGACCTTAGTTATACATCAGCTCAGGCACAACATCGTTCGGGAGCTTCTGTTGAAGAACATAATAGTAACATAGTTAGCAATGTAGTTTTGCTTAAGAAGAATGTATGCAAATGATGGAGTAGTGACACAATAGTTAAAATTCTTACCATGCTATCTGCACGGATGTTACCATGGTTCAACACGTGGACTAGTGGCACGTATCCACTATAGGGTTCGCCAATTTCATAATTGATCTTAAAAGTGTCAACATACTTAATAAATGATACAAGAGAATTTATCTCCTCCCAAGTTAGTTCTGAGCCATAACTGTAGTAGGTCTTGTCTACAACCTTCCATGTATTTCTTGGAGAAAGGAAATAAGCTGTCAATTATAAATAAACAAGTTTAGTAGGGATGAATACGAACTATTTTGAAATAAACAATATAAATTACTTAAAAAACTGTTTGACAAACTCACATGGAGGTAGAACTGGAATCATGTCCATGTCCACCCAAATGTCGATATTATCTTCAGGACCAAGATCGAAGGTTATTTTCATATCCTCCTTAAATCCGTAGGCCTTGCAGAGTCCTCTCCAATATGAACAACCAAAATGCGAGTGATTTGCTGCATTGTAGCGCTTAACCTTAAAAATGAAACCCTGTTTCGTCTTAAGGTGAGCTATCTTCGTCTCCAAACTCTCCCTATCTTCGAAATCGAACTTCTCCAAGACATACGGTCTTGGATAGCAGGGGATGCACTAGTCGAATTGTAAAAAAGAAGAAATTAAACGTTAAAGGAAAAAAGCACAAGTCATGCTTAATTAAGAAAAAATACCTGTCGTCGTTACATACCGTAAAAACTTCGAAGGTCTCCTTCAGCGTGAGGGTGAAGCACCTATCGTTATCCAGGTGAGGCCTGTCGCACATACCCCCGTCATCGGTGCAGTAATCGCACTCGGGGATCCTATCGTCGTCAGACATTTCCTGTGTTCATAATTCAAAGATTACAAATCGATGGCAAATAGCAGGAACTCAACACATAGACCACTATTCAGGACGGGTTGACTTTCGGTCTGTCGAGTCTTCCTTGAAAAACTCCCATCTCTCATGGTGCATATGGTGGGCACTCCCTCTCTGATATTTCGACCGTCGGTGATGGTCGCATCCCCCCTTCCCTCGTGCATTACCAAGGTCTATCACGAGGACAAGAGGAGGAAGCGACCCCCACGACAACAGTCGGGATTCTTCCTCTCTGAAAGTCACACAAGGAGCCCCAACAGACTAAAAGTCAACCCGTTACATATATCGTGTAATGACATAAAAAATGGCCTATGTTTTGCCGGAATGTCGTTTAATTCCTGTTCCGACAAATCACGGGCACTCGATATTTCCTACTTTGTAGCACAAGTCATGCTGAAATCCACGAATTTTTTTGGCATGACCTTTGCTAAAATAGGACATATCGAGCGCCTGAAATTTGGCGGAACGGAAATGAATCAACATTCCAGAGGCCACTCGGAGGTGTTCCCTGCAAAATCATACACATGTCCAAGGAGACAACCAATACATGTCCAAATATCATCATATATACAAACCGTACTACTCTCTACAGAATTTTTCAGTGACATGAAACAAAGAGCAGAGGAGGAGGAGGTGGACTTTTAGCTCACCCACTCGGCTGTAGAAGAAGTAGAGGAAGCTCCAACGACGATCACTCCAGGGAGACGCTACACTAGAAAGCCTGCATATTCCACCGAGTGAAAATTTTAGATCATCAAATCTCATATAGCATTCTTTGATGACAAAGTGAGAATGACATAAAAATAATTCGCAATATAATTGGCAACAACATTTTTATATTTTATTTGATACCTAAAATATTTAAAGGTATTTGGTTAATGTAAATACCTAAAAAAATTATGTTTTATTCGATACCTAAAACATTTTTATATTAAAAAACCAATTCGATACCTAAAATTTTCTATTCTATTACTAATTTTCTATTCTATTCAAAAGACCTATATTTACTGAAAAGTTTCTATTCTATTCAAAAAATCTACATTCTATTGTATTCAAAAAATATATTTGAAACCTAAATTTTTTTATTCTATTAAAAAAACCTACATTCTATTCTATTCAAAAAACCTACATTTACTAATTCTATTCTGTTACATTTTAGGAGGAGGAGGGCGGCGGGAGGACAGAGGAGGAGGTGGGAGGAGGGTGGCGGGAGGAGGGAGGAGAGAGGAGGAGGAGGGAGGAGGGAGGAGGGATGAGAGAGGAGGAGGAGGGAGGACGACGGCTGTAGGAGAGAGGAGGAGGAGGAGGGAGGAGGGTGGCGGTAGGAGAGAGGAGGAGGAGGGAGGAGGGCATCGGGAGGAGGTATGGAGGGAGGAGAGAGATACCTCGGTGGAGGAGGAGCGGGGGCGACGGCGACAGTGACGTACGGCGAGGAGAGTGAGTGAGGTAGCAGACGAACAGCTGATACGTCCAATTTGCATCATGATTTCCTACTGTTATTTATTATGTTTTTGATCATTATTTCACTTTATGGTACAATTCGTATGCCTTTTCTCTCTTAATTTGCAAGATTTACATGAAGAGGGAGAATGCCGGCAGCTGGAATTCTGGACCTGAAATAGCCACATCAGAGATACCTAATCTACAGAGCTCCAATTGATCTGAAATTTCATGGAGATTTTTTTATTGAATATATAAAAAATACCGGAGAAAAGAAATACCAGAGGGGACCCACCAGCTGCCCACAAGGCAGCAGGGCGCGACCCCCTCTGGGCACTCCCTAGTGCCTTGTGGGGCCCACAACTGGCTTCTGGCCCCCTCCTTCTGCTATATGAAGCCATTTGCCCGAGAAAAAAATCAGGAGAAGGCTTTCGGGACGAAGCGCCGCCGTCTCGAGGCGGAACCTGGGCAGGAGCTATTTTGCTCTCTGGCGGAGCGATTCCGTTGGGGATACTTCCCTCCGGGAGGGGGAAATCGAAGCCATCGACATCACCAACGATGCTCTCATCGTGGGAGGACCAATCTTCATCAACATCTTCACCAGCACCATCTCATCTCCAACCCTAGTTCATCTCTTGTATTCAATCTTTGTTTCAAAACCTCAGATTGGTACCCGTGGGTTGCTAGTAGTGTTGATTACATCTTGTAGTTGATGCTAGTTAGTTTATTTGGTGGAAGATTATATGTTCAGATCCTTAATGCTATTCAATATCCCTCTGATCTTGAACATGAATATGATTTGTGAATAGTTACTTTTGTTCTTGAGGACATGGGAGAAGTCTTGTCATAAGTAATCATGTGAATTTGGTGTTCGTTCGATATTTTGATGATATGTATGTTGTTGCTTCCTTTAGTGGTCACGTGTGAACGTCGACTACATGACACTTCACCATCTTTGGGCCTAAGGGAAGACATTGTGGAGTATTAATTGGATGATGGGTTGCTAGAGTGACAGAAGCTTAAACCCTTCTTTATGCGCTATTCCGTAAGGGGCTGATTTGGATCCATATGTTCCATGCTATGGTTAGAGTTATCTTAATTCTTCTTTCATATTTGCGGATGCTTGCGAGAGGGGGTAATCATAAGTGGGAGACTTGTTCAAGTAAGGACTGCACCCAAGCACCGGTCCACCCACATATCAAATTATCAAAGTAGCGAACGCGAATCAAACAAACATGATGAAAGTGACTAGATGAAATTCCCATGTGTCCTCGAGAACGCTTTGCTTATTATACGAGTTCGTTCCGGCTTGTCCTTTGCTATAAAAAGGATTGGGCCACCTTCTGCACTTTTGTTACCGTTACTACTTGGTACTTGTTACAAATTATCTTATTATCAAAACTATCTGTTACCACTACTTTCAGTACTTGCAGAGAATACCTTGCTGAAAACCGCTTGTCATTTCCTTCTGCTCCTCGTTGGGTTCGACACTCTTACTTATCGAAAGGACTATGATTGATCCCCTTTTCTTGTGGGTCATCAAGACTCTTTTCTAGCACCGTTCCCGGGGAGTGAAGCGCCTTTGGTGAGTGGAATTTGGTAAGGAAACATTTATATCACGTGCTCAAATTTATTATCACTTGTCACTATGGAAAGTAATCCTTTGAGGGGCTTGTTTGGGGTATCTTCACCTCGATCGGAAGGAATAAGAGTTGCTGCTCAACCTATTGAACCTACTGAAAATATTTGTTATGAAATTCCTTCGGGTATGATAGAGAAACTGCTAGCTAATCCTTATGCAGGAGATGGAACGGTACATCCTGATATGCACTTGATCTATGTGGATGAAATTTGTGGATTGTTTAAGCTTGCAGGTTTATCCGGAGATGGAGTTTGGAAGAAAGTATTCCCTTTATCTTTGGAGGGAAAGGCATTGACATGGTATAGGCTATGTGATGATACTGACACATGGGACTGGAACCGGTTGAAGTTGGAATTCCACCAGAAATTTGTGGCACCCCGGCTCAGAGCAACCGGTTTATCTTGCATTGCCAGCCCAGAGATCAAGTCTTCTAGCAATACACAACAACTTGGTACAGAAAACAACCACTTTATTGATCTCTTTGCGGAAACATAGGTTCACATATTACATGATATGTGAGGCCAAGCGGCACACACGGTTCGGCTGCACTTATGTACATTATTTAGAAGACATATCAGGGGCCTCGACGAAAGGGGAACTACTACTCGGCAGCGGAACAACGAGGTGGCGGAACTCCACTCCACAGGGAAACTGCTGGGACATGGCCTAGAGCGCGACATACTGCTCGACATCCACACCATGCACGGCTTCTCCTGCATCTGGCATGATAAGCTAGGTGAGTACTATGAATGTACTCGCAAGCTCACAGCAAACAAAACAAGTGCGACAAACAACAACAAGGCAATTAACAGGTTTAATGCATGAACATGATACTACCCAACCTGAGGTGTGCGTGAAACATTGCCATGGTCCCTGGGACCAACTTACCATTTCGGGGTTACCACGTAACCACCGTTCATAACTTACCAATGCGATCCTCACTTGATCACATCCATACCTTTCAGAGTGATCCTCACTCGACCACCACGTCTGCATGTGCCATCTTGTGAGTCTTAGTGTGCAAGTTAATTATATCTGTTGACCCACGGTGTGACCTACTACGAACTGTGTCCATATCCGAGGACGCGGCTATCGATAGATTATACACTCTGCAGAGGTTAGTACACTGTACCCACACTATGGAACTCATGGCCTCGTGCTCCCATTAGGGTGGACCAACGACATTCCGACAAAACCAATCTATTGCATGACACCCTCCCGGCCACTCCGACAAACTCCCCTTTGGGCTATGTCCTGGGTGACCCCGATGCCAACTCGTGACATCCGCCACCTCTGTGGCTGCCACCGTCATGGCCAAACATAAACATCGTCCCAAACGGGGACCTCGGTACCATTAAAACTCGGGTCCTCAAGGTTATGACTGTCTACCGGGTCAGGGTAGCGCCAAAGCACAACTTTCCCTCATAGGAGGCACCGGCGAGAGGCATGACAATAGACCGCATTAGGGCCTCCCCATCCAGGCAAGTGTGGTTGCACTGGTGAGCTCGATTCGGTGGCACCATGACTCGATCAACAGCATGTTCAAGTTGTGTTATCATCAAGTTTAACTTGAAATAAAAATGATTCGAGCCATAGTGAATGGATGCACGGGTCACGATCATGAATAACGAATGCATCATGTTGCCATAAGAGTATATGCCATGATACCTACTGCACACATAGCAAGAAAACATGTACCCTACTGCATACTATCAAAATGTCATGAACAAATTCTATGCAATAAGTTCCATATAGCAAATCATTTTGATAGTGAATTAAATGATGAAATTAATTCAAATAAACCAATGTCATTGCCATGCCATCCTTCCAAATGAATGTTGTGGCTTGCCTTGGTTCAGAGGAGTGTCACAATACTCCTGGCCTTCTCCAACACAACTAGGATCTTCTGAAAATATTTTAAATGAAAAAGAAAATGTCACATAACACTTTTTATTTCACCAGAAATTCTCAACAGCAAGAAAAATTCTGAAATTTGGCATGCATAAACTTTGGATCAATACAAACCAGTAGCAAAAAGAATCAACTCAATTGGACTTATAGATTAAAAGTTATAGCTGGTCAAAGTTGGGGTTAAATCTGGTCAAAATATTCATTTAAATGAATTTAACCGAAATTCCAGAAACGGCCACGTCGAAGGCGTATTCGTTGAATACGCCTCCACTCACACCGCTTCGGGAGAGAGAGGGAGAGGCTGACAGGGGGGTCCCACCGTCAGGGTTAAATGGGATAGAGAGAGGGAACAGTTGAGGCGGTGATATCGCCGGTGATACTCCGGCGAGGAGGCCACGGCGGTCGCCAGCGATGGGCGGGATGGACTAAGGGCAGCACGGCGAGCATGCACGTACCCGCGACGATGGCTGGGGTGGACGGACGGCGTCGGAAACTTCCTCTCCAGAGACGGCGGCGGCAGAGCTGATCGGACTCAGCGATTCTGGTGACAATCCGGCGAGCTAGCGGCACCGTCGAGCTCAGGAGGTCACCACGGTCTCGGGGAAAGCAGTGGTTGGAGCTGGGAGGGGCTAGGATGAGTGCACGATCGAGAGGGATCCGCGGCGGACTCCAGCGATCAACGGCGGTACGAGGCCCTCCCGGCCTTGCCGCGCTCGTGGGGGAGTAATTTGTGGCCAAGTGAAGTGAGGGGGATGACTAGAACGACTCGGGAGTGCCTCTATTTATAGATGGAGCTCGCCCGTGTTCGGGTGCCCGCCGGCGACGAGTTGCAGAAGAGGAGAGGAGGAGGTAAGCTCGGGCTCTGCGTGGGGAGGAGCAGTGGTGCACAGGCTACGCGGTGCACGCGTGTGGGCATAGTGGCGCGCACTACGCTGAGAATGCGGGGCATGCGCGCCCACTATTCCGCCGCGTAGCTTTCGGCCGTTTCCGGCGAGTGGCTTGCCGGCGTCGGGGAGGAGCAGGGCGAGGCTTAGGTGGCGCACTGGAGTTTGCTGCAGGGTTGGGACACGGTGCGGTGTCGAGGGGAGGGCGAATGGACGGCGGCCGAGGGCCCCGACGCACAGAGCGTGGCGAGCGCATGCAATGCACCACGCTCTCACGCGGTCACCACGTGCACTGGCACGCGGGGTGCTTTCGGCGCTGCCACATCATGTCACCCGTGTAGTCCCTTCAACGCGGTGCCTAGAAATGCTCTTGGCTTGCCATCTGGCTCACTGGAGGTGACTAGAGCTTGATGCAAAGTTACTGGACAGGAACTTGTGCCAATTGCTAGGGAGAAACGGCTGGGAGTTTAGAGCTGAAATACGGTGGCTAAGCATCTCTTAGGAGGGTAGTAATGTGGTAAAAATTTCAGCCCCAACAGATCAAGGAAAAATATAGTTGCTTCACAAAGTGTCATTTCTGACCAGAAGAAAAAGTATTTTCCTTGGCTGAAAATTTCCAAATGACCATGGGATATTTTTTCATAGGAAGGTGAGGCATGATCCAAAGAATATTTGGGAATTTTCTTGGAATTTTTGGAGCAATAAAAATGAGGGTTGCTTCATAGCTATGTGAGAAAATAGGCATTTTCAGGGAGAAAATGAATATAATGCCATTAAATAAAAATATCCAATGGCCTTAATTATGGTGAGAGGGATGAGGTCTAGGGAGGGTTTATGGATGATAGAACCCACTTGGAGGAAAATCAAAAATAAATCTAAGTGGTAAGTCCAAAAGAATTGACTGAAAAACTCAGATGCAAATAAAAATATTCAATAAATCCAAATAAAAGAAAAAGGCAAAATCCAGGGTGTTACAAACCTCCCCCCCTTAGGATGAATCTCGTCCTCGAGATTCGGTTGCTCAGGAGACAAATATGGGTATGCAGTCCTTAAGAAATCTTCTCTTTCCCAGGTGGCCTCATCCTCAGTGTGGTGCTCCCATTGCACCTTGTAAAACTTTATAGTTTTGCTGCGGGTGACTCTGTCCATCTCTTCCAAGATTCTCAAGGGTTTCTCCTCATATGTTAAATCTTTGGCAAGCTCGAGTTCTGTCATATCCGTCTGTTTTGCGGGTGGTGCGATGCATTTCCGTAGCTGAGACACGTGGAACACATCATGAACCTCGGATAGCTCGGGAGGCAATTGTAACTGATAAGCCACTTTGCCCACCCTGGTCATAACCGGAAACGGACCGATGTACCTTGGTGCGAGCTTTCCCTGAGTATCAAACCTTTTGACTCCTTTCATGGGGGTAACTCAGAGATATGCATATTCACCTGGTTCGAAGCTGATCTGCCTATGCTTTGAATCATAGTAACTCTTCTGACGAGATTTTGCCACTTGCAGTCTGTCTCGAATTTCTTTAACTTGTTTTTCCGCTTCCATCATCAAATCAGTCCCAAAGATTCGGCTGTCTCCTGTCTGAGACCAGTTCAGCGGGGTACGACACTTACGTCCATATAGAGCCTCAAAGGGTGACATCTTGAGGCTAGTCTGGTAGCCGTTGTTGTAAGAAAACTCAGCGTACGGCAGGCTGTCTTCCCATTTGGGTGGATGAGCAAGAGCGCATGCCCGAAGCATGTCTTCCAAGATTTGATTTCCTCGCTCTGTCTGCCCATCTGTCTGAGGGTGATAAGCGGTGCTATGTTTCAAAGCGGTTCCCAAGGCTTGGTGTAGACGTAGCTAGAATGCCGATGTAAACAAAGATCCTCGGTCTGAAGTGATAGTCCTGGGTATCCCATGCAGACTGACAATCCTGGATATGTAAAGTTGAGCGAGTTGATCTGCACGGTAGGTGGTCCTGATTGGAATAAAGTGGGCCACCTTGGTGAGCATGTCGGCCACGACCCATATGGCGTTATTTCCTCGTGATGTCCTTGGTAACCGCACGATGAAGTCCATGCAAATATCATCCCATTTCCATTGTGGAACGGGTAAGCGTTGAAGTAGACCGGTGGGTTTCTGGTGTTCAGCCTTCACCTTGCTGCATATATAACAACAGGCGACGTAATAGGCGATATCTTTCTTCATACCTTCCCACCAGAATGTTTGCTTCAAATCTTGATACATTTTAGTGCCTCCGGGATGGATAGAGTATGCGGACTCATGAGCTTCCTTCAGAATCTGCTGCTTTAATTCCCCTAGGTCCGGTACACACACTCGATCCCTAAAGCGTAGTGTACCTTTGTCATCAACGTTGAAATCTAGCGTCTTCCCTTCTCGTACTTGGGCCATTATCTTGAGTAACATTGGGTCACCAGGTTGAGCCTTTCGGATTTCGTCTTCTAGAGTAGGGATTACTTCCAAGGTAACCGAGCAGATTGCATCACACAAGATCATATTGAGCTGAGCTATTTCTTCTTGAAGTGCTGGGTGCAGACGCTCGATTAATGAATTTGCGGTGGCCGGTTTACGACTGAGAGCATCGGCGACCACATTTGCTTTTCCTATGTGGTAGTTGATACCCAGGTCATAGTCTTTGACCAACTCAAGCCATCTTCATTGTCGGAGGTTAAAGTCCGGTTGCGTGAATATATACTTGAGACTCTTGTGGTCGGTGTAGATTTGGCATCGTTTTCCAATGATGTAATACCTCCAAATTTTTAAGGCATGGACCACAGCTGCCATTTCCAGGTCATGGGTAGGGTAATTCTCCTCATGCGGTCGGAGCTGTCTTGATGCATCAGCCACGACCTTTCCATCTTGCATAAGTACACACCCAATACCACGCCTGGAGGCATCGCAATAGATGTTGAAGCTCCGGTAGATATCTGGTAGAGTCAACACTGGAGCGGTGGTCAAACGGGTCTTCAGCTCATTGAAACTGTCCTCACATGCTTCCATCCATATAAACTTTTGATTCTTCTTAAGTAGTTCAGTCATGGGCTTGGCAATCTTTGAGAAGCCTTCAATGAAGCGACGGTAATAACCTGCCAGACCCAAGAAACTCCTGATTTCTGTTACTAAAACAGGTGTCTTCCACTTCAGGACTTCTGTGACTTTGCTTTGGTCCACGGCCACTCCTTGAGCGGAAAGAGTATGCCCAAGGAATCCCACTTCTTTAAGCCAAAATTCACATTTGCTGAACTTGGCGTAGAGTTGATGAGCGCGTAATCGCTCCAACACTGCTCGGAGATGCTGCTTGTGCTCTTCTTCACTTTTGGAATATATGTGGATGTCATCAATGAACACCACTACAAACTTGTCCAGGAAGTCCATGAACACCTTGTTCATCATGTGCATGAAGAATGCAGGAGCGTTGGTCAGTCCAAATGACATGACCGTATATTCGTACAGCCCATATCGTCTAGTGAATGTTGTCTTGGGAATATCTTCTTTTCTGATTTTTAGCTGGTGATACCCGGTGCGCAAATCAATCTTGGAGAATAGTTGAGCTCCACTGAGTTGATCGAACAAATCATCGATCCTGGGCAGCGGGTATTTATTCTTGATTATGACATCATTGAGAGCGCGGTAGTCCACACACATCCGGAAATTCACAGACCACTGGAACCAGATTCATATCTGTAGTAATTGCTGCATAAACCATTCCTTTCTTTGGCATGGCTCGACCAGCAAAGAATCGAGCAGACTGGCCCGAGGGATTGATTAGCGTGACTTCTCTTGTTGTGCAGTTGATGCAGACCTGGTGTCTTGTCAACCAATCCATCCCCAAAATAATATCCAATGTTGGAGATTCAATGGATACTAGGGATGCGGGGAAGATAACCCCATTGATTGATATTTCCAATCCTCCGCATACAATATTCATCCTGAGCCTGGATCCGGGGGATTGTACCACCATAACTTTGTCCAAAAGAGTGTAGGAAAGGCGATGTTGGGCAACAAAACTGCGCGAAATAAAAGAATGGGAAGCCCCGGAATCGAATAAAATTATTGCAGGTATGTCATTAACAGGAAACATACCCATGACCACATCGGGAACTTTGGAGGCTTCTTCGGTGGAGATATGATGAACTTGCCCTTGAATATACCTCCGGTTGGGGAATTGTCCCACGTAGGTGACCTGAGGCTTCAGGTTGGTTGGCGATTTTCCGTTCTTGGGGCACTGGCTAGCGTAATGCCCAGTCTGTCCACATGAGTAACAGGCATTGTTATGCTGACAGTCTTCCTTGTTTGGCTTGGCGACCACGGTCTTGATCTGACTTTCATTCTTGATGTTCCCCTGCTGCCAGGTTGGCTTGAACTCGAACTGGTGTTGCTGCCAAGTACGAACCTTCTGAAAAACTTGCCCTTCCTTCTTGGGTTCAAACTTGCGTTTGCGGTCATCATAGGCAGTCTTATGATCATTAACCAGCTTGTGTTCCCTTTCGACAATGAGTGCCTTGTTCACCAAAGTTTGGAAGTCGGGGAAATCCAGCATGTTGAGTGCACATCGGAGGGTAAGGTTGAGTCCTCCGAGGAACCGATCTATCTTCCATTCTTCGGTGGCCACATCATGTGTGGAATAACGGGCCAAGTGATGAACTTATTTAAATACTCACTTACAGTCGAGGTCCCTTGTGTAAGGGTGAGGAATTCTCGCTGCTTGACCTTCAAGATACCGGCGGGAATGTGATACTTGCGGAATTTATCTTTGAATTTATCCCAAGTAATTTCGTCTTCAGCAGGCCACATAACTTTTGGCATTGTCCCACCATATAGCAGCTGGTCCTTCCAGATAATGAGTGGCGAAGGGTACCTTATCAGCATCTTCAGTGCGAGCAATTTCTAGCTTCTTCTCAATGGTCCTCAACCAGTCATCGGCTTCCATTGGGTCCACTGCTTGACTGAAACTTGGCGGTTTGGTCCTCTGAAAGTCTGACAGCTTGGAGTGATTACCATTGTGATTATTCTGCCCAACCATAGTCTGCATGCTTCTCAGGAATTCCATCAGATCTTGGTTTCTCTTTTCTTCAAACATTCGCATAATCTGTTCTGTTGTGGGTGCTTGAGGTGGAGGAGGTGGTGGCTGATACGGTTCTGGAGAATGTCCTGCTTGCCTGGCGGATCGACGAACTGGAGTATCGTCGCCACCATGACAGTTACTACCACACCTTGTCATCCTATATATGTTTCCCAATACGAAGCATCGAGATGAGCAACATCCATTAGGGGAAAAAATAGGAAGGTGAAGTAACAAACCTGGAAGAGAAATTGAGAAAAGCCAAATCGAATAACGGAAAACAACATAATTATACAATACATCATCCAGCATACATAACAGGACGACAGCATGGATAGTACTACTACATGCATACAACCAAACACCACATCATCCTCGTCTACACGCGACGACAGCGATCGCACTGGCACTCTGACGATCCTGCTGGTGTCTCCTCGGTGTCGGACTCCGAATCGGAACTGATAACGGACACCTCCGGAGCAAAGGAAACACGACGACGCTGACAGGATGACCCTCCCTCAGGGTTTGGAGCAGGGTGGCTCCGCAGCATCGGAGCGGCTGGGGTAGCGAGAAGCATAGCCCACTGGGCTGGGGACTCATGAGGAGTCACTACCGAAGTGCCTGAGTTACTCTGAGAAGGTGTGGGGGTCACTGGTGTAGGTGGAGGTAAGGTAATTGGAGGAACAAGCGATGTGTGGATAAGTAAAGGTGGAGCGAAGGCAGATCGAGCGACAGCTAGCTCGTCTAGAACGCGGTTCAGCTCCTGGGCTAGGCTGACGATCAGAAAGTATCCAGCCGTTATGTAACGAGACAGGTGGCTGGCTGACCGGTCACACTCCGGATCAATGTAAGGGAAGCGGATCTGTCCTAACTCAAATAGGGACGGATAGAAATAGAAACCTGGGTGAGTCTGCATCTGAATCTCGTTATAGCGCAAGTCAGTGAGAGCCTCGAATCACTAGTAGAAAACAGGGCATTAGTCCCGGTTCCTAAGGGCCTTTAGTCCCGGTTCTGCAACCGGGACTAAGCTATCGGGACTAAAGGCCCCCACTTTTAGTCCCGGTTGTGTTACGAACCGGGACTAAAGGAGCTCCACGTGGCCGCTGTGGGGCGCCCAGGCAGGAGGACCTATAGTCCCGGTTGGTAACACCGACCGGGACTAAAAGGCAGCCACGCGTCAGCACCTGGCAAGCGTTGAGGTTTTTGTTTTTTTTTAAATGAGGGGTTTAGGGGTTTCATATTGTGTTTCCCCCTTTTCTTTTTGTGTTTACCATTCAATTTTTTTACATTTAGGGTTTTCATTTTTATTTTACGTTTTCCATTCAACTCGACGCTAGCTACTACATATAACAATGAAGGAACCATTACACAAATCGTCATGAATATTTAGAGAAGTGACCTCTCTTTCTCCGTGCTTGGTCGAACAACAAGTTTTCGTATATTTATTCGACGCTACTATGTATAGTACACGTTCATGCATATATACAATGTAGCATCTCTTACTATCCCTAATATCTAATTACCAACATTCACTACCAATTCTCGATGATATTCTCCGGTTTTAGCTATGATCTCTTGAAGGAAGAATCCTGCCAATTCCTCTTGAATTGCTCATATGCGAGCCTTTGGTAGGAGTTCGTCCCGCTTCCGTTCGATCTAATTTAAAGAAGGGGGTTAATATATATATATATATATATATATATATATATATATATATATATATATATATATATATATATATATATATATA
This sequence comes from Elymus sibiricus, assembly GCA_039707655.1. Classification (NCBI taxonomy): domain Eukaryota; kingdom Viridiplantae; phylum Streptophyta; class Magnoliopsida; order Poales; family Poaceae; genus Elymus; species Elymus sibiricus. Next base: position 24,001,048 of record CM077664.1, read on the forward strand.
TATATAGAAACTCAACACAATTGATGGTAATAAAATAAATTTGCGAATATTGTTTACGTACTTCAAGTTTTTCAAAAAATCTGCCCGTCTCAGAGGTCGTCTGGCGAATGAACTCGCAAACGTAGTATCCACATAAGTTATTCCCGGATCCCTGCCTCGAGCACTTTACGAGAATAGAGTTCATTCAAAATAAAAGTATTGAAACTAGAATCAAAGAGATGCGCGGACCTAGCTAGTACTACTTACACTGAGTTGTTCAAATCGCAGCTCCTCTCTCCATTCACCCGTAACCTGCTTGGTGAACTCTTTCCAAACCCTGCCCGACAAAGAAAATGAATAAAGGAGTTATTAATTACTTGATATCAGGAAATGAACGATAGTTGCTGATATAGTGCGATAATGATTGAAATTACCTCTGGAGAATTTTTTTCAGGTCCGCCCACATCTCAGGGTCTTTACGTAACGAGTCCATGACAAGTACTTTTCCTGCGTCAAACTGAATGACTAGCAGAATAAAGTGGAACCTGCGCAAGCATAGCTCATCAATTACACTTAACATCGAGTAAGCGAAACAGAATGATGTGTACAAGACAGTATAACACTCACTGGAAGTTGTAAGGAAATAGTATTTCCCTTTTGGTTTGTTGTTTAATTAACGCCCTTAGCAAGTTCTTCTCTGTATCCTTGGCGTTCCATTTTACCGTAGCTTCATGAATAGTATTTGGGTTAATGAACCCAATGTCATAGATTTGTCCTCTTTTGCATTCGACGATCTTCTTTCTGCATAATATATATAGTGAGGATAATTATACATGCAATGAACGAGCTGAGCTAGAGACTTAATTACAGAAATGATACTTACAAGCAATAGCAACTGAAGATAGATTTGTCGATGGCGTCTTGATTGTATAACTGAATTAATTCTTCAAATTCAATGAAAATCTCCTCGTCTCCATTGAAGTAATGCTCATCTTTAACTCCCGCAATGATATAGTTGCTCCCTTGCTTTGAGGCTTCCAAGTACCAGTCATGCAATCTTCGCATCATTGTTGGTAGATGCGGGAGCTCCTCAGGTCTGACGAGAGGCTTCCCGTGCTCGAATTTAAAGGCTAACTCAACCATTTCGAATTGTACCTCATCGCCTAAGTAATCACCAAGAGTGAAACCAGGATCAGCTGCCGCTACCCCCGGATCATTAGCGATATCGGTAAACACCTTGAGCGGGGGGCATGATTGGTTTTTCTGTTCGCCGAGCTAGGGAATTGTTTTCCCCCTTGCACTACTGTTACTTCCCAACCGCTGCTGTGGATCTCTATATGACTTTACAATAGAGCGGTCATACTTTGATAGCAGCGGAGGCGGCGGTGGTTTTGTAAGGTTTTCCAGCAAGCGCCTCGCTTTTACCGGATCTATTTTCTCCGTTGGATCTGGATGGGTCGGTGCAAGCTGGCGTTTCACGTCGGCAGCCACGATCTCCTTGGTTTCGTCCTCAGTCATGTCGTATGGTAACTTGGCAGGAGCCTTCTTGACGCTACCTGCTCTGGATTTCTTCGCTGTTGTACTACTAGCCGCTGGAGCGGCGGCGGATCTCTTCCGCCGGTGCTGAGGTGGCGGAGGAGGTGGAGTCCGCTGACGCGGCGGATTCTACTGAGGGGCCTCCTCCGGCGGAATCCGCTGACGCGGCGGAGACTGCTGAGGCGACGGAGTGTGCTGACGCGGCGGAGACGGCTGAGGCAGCAGAGACGGCTGAGGGAGCGGAGATAGAGTTGGACTGTGAGGAGTCTGCTGAGGGGCCCCCTCCGGCTGAGTCTGCTGACGCGGCGTCCAGTATGGAAGCACGATGTGTTCCTTTCTCCATAGAATGGTAGTCCTTATGGCATCTCCCAGATGAGTCTCCCCTTCACCTGTAGGGTACTCAAGCTCCAGCTGCTCAAATCCGTTGGTAACTTCATCCACCCCGACAACAGCATAGCCATCTGGAATCGGAGAGCAATGGTAAGTTCCATCAGGTACACGAGGTAAGGCATAGCCGACCGCCACCTTCAAGGTTATGTTCATGCATTTCGCATGTAGATCACAATGTTCCCTCTCTGTGATATCATCCACGGGGTAGCGATCAGGAGCCGTGATATCATCTATGGGCGGCCGAACGAGCTCCGTGGAAGCCACGCTGCTTTTCCGCTGAGATGTTGGGGTAGCTCCGTGGGAAGTATCGAATGAAGGATCTTCGTGCCGCTGAGATGATGGGCCGGTAGTTCGCTGGCTGTTAAGTGCCTCTATTTGCTTCTCCTGCAACGCTAATCTTTCGTCTACCTTCTGCAGCCGGTCTGCATCCTCTTTCTTCTTTCTCCCTCGGCTTCTATAAGTGTCTCTGCTGTCGGGAAACCCAACTTTCCACGGAACAGAGTCTGATGTGCCTCGTGTTCGTCCAGGGTGTTCAGGATTCCCGAGGGCACGTGACAGCTCGTCCTTCTCTCTGTCGGGATGGAACTTCCCTTCCTGCACGGCCTGGATTGCATCCTGAATGTTTTTGACGGGTGTAGCAAGTTGAGCTTTCGTATAAACACACTTCCCTGTTTCTGGGTGCAAAGTTCCCCCATGCCCGAAGAACCAAGTCCTTGCCTGTTCGGGCCAGTTCAATGTCTCTGGATGGATCCCTTTATCAAGCAGGTCGTTCTCAGCTTTGTCCCACGTAGGCCGGGCAACCTTGTAGCCACCTGACCCCGTAACATGGCGATATTCCTTCTTTGCAGCATTTTGCTTATTTATCAATGACCTTTTCTTACCTTTCTCTGATGTCTTGTACGCCACAAATGCGGGCCAGTGATCTTTCATCTTCACATATTGACCGGTGAATGTTGGAGTCTTCTCTTTCAGGACAAACTTTTCGTGCAATCTTTTCTTCCAGTTCTTGAATTGTTCGGCCATCTTCTTAAGAGCCCACGCCTTGACTTTTCGCTCTACAACATTGCTAGTTGGATCCACCTTTGGAGGTAGGCTGAAATTTGTCATGAGCATATTCCAAAGCTCATCTGTGGATCTATCGTCGACATAAGAAACTCCATCGTCCACCTTTGGCTTATTCCATTCTTGAATGCTGATCGAGATGCTGTCCCTAACAACAACTCCGCACTGACTTATAAATCGGTCTGCGGTCCGCTTGGGAGCAGTCGGTTTGCCATCTGCAGCGATTTCTTCGATCGTGAACCTTTCATTCTCGCCCAACCTTTTCTTTGGGCCTCGTCTCTTTACAGAAGGTTGGCTCGATCCGGAGGGCTAAAAGAAGAAAGAAGCGTTTATATATGTACATACAAATCAATTAATGCAACTAGTCAGCAGGCTTAATTAATATACCTCGCCGGACTTTGCAACAGTTAAGGCTCCAACACCGCCGGAGCCGTCATATTCTCCCCCCATTCGATCACCGGAGCCGTCATCCTCTCTTCCCTCACCATTGGAGTCATTGAGAAACTGTGAGGTGATATCATCACCTCCATCGCGGATTATATCCCCCAACATCTCTTCTTGTTCTAAGTCTCTGTCGTGTTCCATAGTTTCTGCAAATATTACCACATGGCAATATACAACCATGAGAGATAAGCTGTTTTTCAGACTTAATGAAATCTGGGAATGCAAAACAATAACATTATGATGACAACTTGAGAGCAAGATTGAGTCATGCTACATCAACTTTACATGGCAACCAAGGGCATGGCATCAAAGTACACATTACATAGACCAAATCACAAGAAGAAATCATATTTATATGAGCAATGGATTAGTGGCAAACTCATGCAAAGTTGACAAGTTTTATAACAGTCAGTTTCAGACTTAGCAGTTTTTCAGCAAGTGTAAAAGAAAGTTTATTCATTAAATACCAGCAGCAAATAGACATTAAAATGCACCAAACACATGTACAAAGTTTATTCATGTCGATCGTCGGGGACGACTCCTCCGGCGATCGTCGGGGACGACTCCTCCGGCAATCGTCGAGGACTCCTCACCCCTCATGTCGAAGTTATACCGAAGTTATCGGGGTTATGTTTTAACGACCCCCCCCCCTCATGTCGAAGTTATACCGAAGTTATCGGGGTTATGTTTTAACGACCCCCCCCCCCCCCTCATGTCTAAGTCAATGAACAACATGAAAATTTCTAAGTCAATGAACAACTCTGAATTTTTTTTACATGTACTCCTACAACATGAAAATTTCTAAGTGATTGCTAAACTTTTATGCTTCATTTAGATGAAGATCAATTATCGAATATAACTATGTTCGCGATATGAGGCATTTGACATCTATCTATCACATTGAGTATATGTATCTAAAAACCTAGTAAAACTACACAAAACAAACAAAAAAAAATTCAGCCATCTCCATCTCATCTCATCCATCTCCATCTCATCTCATCCATCTCATCTCATCTCAATGAACAAAAATTTATATTACACATGAAAATATCACAAATTCATTACATACGCTCGGAAAAAAATATCACAAATGAAATGACTTTGATCATGAATAATGCTATAAAAAATGACTTTGATCATGAATAATGCTATAAAACATTTGCATAAATATTACACATGAATAATATCAATGACTTTGAGAACATGAATAATGCTATAAAAAATGACTTTGATCAAAAATGACTTTTGCGGGGATATTTTTGCACATCTGAAACTATCAATTATGTTCTCAACATGATCTGAAACAAATATCTCTAATTAAAAGAAAAACGCCGGCGTCGGCCAGCAGAGCGGCGCGGGCGGCGTCGGGGTCGGCTTCGGCCAGCAGCGCGGGCGGCGTCGGGGTCGGCCAGCAGCGCGGGCGGCCAACGTCGGGGTCGGCGTCCAGCAGGGGGGGAATAGGAGGAGGAGGCGGGGATCGGGGCGGCGCTCACAGCGAGGAGGCGTCGGGGCAGCGCGTCGAGGTGAGGAGAGGCGATGGAGAAGTTTAGGGGAGGAAACATTTCGCTAAGTCCTTGCGGTTTATATAACCCGAGATTTAGTCCCGGTTGGTGGCTCCAACCGGGACTAAAGGCCTACATTTAGTCCCGGTTGGAGGCACCAACCGGGACTAAAGCTAAATTTCAGCAGCCCAAAGGGCGCGAAACCCAGGCCTTTAGTGCCGGTTGGTGGCACGGACCGGGCTAAAGGGAGGCCTTTAGTCCCGGTTGGTGGCACCAACCGGGACTAAATCTGTTTTTGGTCTTAGACCTTTTTAGGATATTTTAGTTTTAGTTTTCTTTTAAATAGATTCAAAAACAGTAGCATACATGCCTAGTTTTCATTTAATTCTTTTTGCTATTAAAGTTTTTAACAAAAAATACTTGATGAAATTTTTGTTGCATAAATTTTATATAGTTTTAAGTTAATATTATTTTGATCATAACTAGAGTTTTATAAAAGATTTTTAGTTGATTCTTTTTGCTATTGAAGAATATTATAGTTTTGTTTTAGTTGATCATAACTAAAATTCTAGCATGTCACAAATGCCATATTTGATGATCTTGCCAAGTCTCATGGCTTGGAGAACAAGATAACATCATCAAATTCCCTCGAAACCATCTCTGTCCATTTTCTAATTTGAGCAACTTAACATTGCTAAACATGTCCAAATGAGCTCAAACTTGGTACACCTGCTAAAATGGTCTAAATATTTGCATTGATTAACTCCTCTATATAATTAAAGTACTAAAAGGATATGAATAATTGAAATTTCATAACTTAATAAATAATTATTCTAAAATCATGTTTAAAATGCCAAAATGCCCTAGCTAGCTCTTACAAAGATTCCCTCCGGTTTGTCCGAAGTGGCACTTTCCAGCTATAAGTCCGGAAACTCACAGTAGAGAGAAACTGATGACGGCGAAGCCGGTCACATCCCAGAGTGGGATCTTTTGGGGTATAAAACTATTTCTTCGTGTGTGTCCCTTGCTTATTGTGCCGTAACCATGGATAATCTTCATCATTTAACATGATGCTTGGGTCAGTCTTCACTGTGAAGGGAGGAATTTCATGAAACTTTTCATAATCTTCTAACATGTCTGTCTTGTCCTCCACTCCCACAATGTTTCTTTTCCCTGAAAGAACTATGTGGCGCTTTGGCTCATCGTATGATGTATTCACTTCCTTATCTTTTCTTTTTCTCGGTTTGGTAGACATGTCCTTCACATAGAAAGCCTGCGCCACATCATTGGCTAGGACGAATGGTTCGTCTGTGTACCCAAGATTGTTGAGATCCACTGTTGTCCTTCCGTACTGCGGGTCTACCTGTACCCCGCCACCTGTCAGATTGACCCATTTGCACCGAGACAAAGGGACCTTAAAATCACGTCCATAGTCAAGTTCCCATATCTCCTCTATGTAACCATAATATGTGTCCTTTGCCCTATTGGTGTTTGCTGCATCAAAGTGGACACCACTGTTTTGGTTGGTGCTCTTTTTATCTTGGGCGATCATGTAAAATGTATTCCCATTTATCTCGTACCCTTGGAAAGTCAATACAGTCGAAGATGGTGTCCTGGCCAACAAGTACAACTCATCTCCAACAGTGGTGTTACCCATGAGATGTGTTTGCAACCAACCGCCGAAAGTCCCCATGTGTTCACGTGTAATCCAGTCGTCAGATTGCTTTGGGTGTTTGGAGCATAAAATATTCTTGTGTTCATTGATATACGGGGCCACCAAGGTAGAATTTTGTAGAACTGTGTAGTGTGCTTGCGCCCAAGAATGCCCGTCCCTACATATTATTGCTTTCGGTCCAAGCGTGCCTTTTCCACCCAGTCTCCCCTCATGCCGCGATTCAGGAACACCAATCGGCTTAAGGTCAGGAATAAAGTCAACACAAAACTCAATGACCTCCTCTGTTTCGTGGCCCTTGGAGATGCTTCCTTCTGGCCTAGCACGGTTATGAACATATTTCTTTAAGACTCCCATGAACCTCTCAAAGGGGAACATATTGTGTAGAAATACAGGACCCAGAATTGCAATCTCGTCGACTAGGTGAACTAGGACGTGCGTCATAATATTGAAGAAGGATGGTGGGAACACCAACTCGAAACTGACAAGACATTGGACCAAATTATTCTGTAACCTTGGTAGGATTTCTGGATCGATTACCTTCTGAGAAATTGCATTGAGGAATACACATAGCTTCACAATGGCTAATCGAACATTTTCTGGTAGAAGCCCCCTCAATGCAACTGGAAGCAATTGCGTCATAATCACGTGGCAGTCATGAGACTTTAGGTTCTGGAATTTTTTCTCTGCCATATTTATTATTCCCTTTATATTCGACGAGAAGCCAGACGGGACCTTGATACTGAGCAGGCATTCAAAAAAGATTTCCTTCTCTGCTTTGGTAAGAGCGTAGCTGGCAGGACCTTGATACTGCTTTGGATGCATGCCATCTTTTTCGTTCATACATTGCTGGTCCTCCCGTGCCTCCGGTGTATCTTTTGTCTTCCCATACACGCCCAAGAAGCCTAGCAGGTTCACGCAAAGATTCTTCGTCACGTGCATCACGTCGATTGCAGAGCGGATCTCTAGGACTTTCCAATAGGGTAGGTCCCAAAATATAGATTTCTTCTTCCACATGGGTGCGTGTCCGTCAGCGTCATTCGGAACAGATTGTCCGCCAGGACCCTTTCCAAAGATTGCTTTTAAATCCTTGACCATATCAAATATATCATCACCCGTACGGGGGACAGGCTTCTTCCGGTGATCTGCCTCACCTTTGAAATTCTTTCCTTTCTTTCTTAAGGCATGCTTGGTCGCAAGAAATTGACGATGTCCCAGGTACACATTCTTCTTACATTTGTCCAAATATATACTTTCAGTCTCATCTAAACAGTGTGTGCATGCGTTGTATCCCTTGTTTGACTGTCCTGGAAGGTTACTTAGAGGAGGTCAATCATTGATGGTTACAAACAGCAATGCTCGTAGGTCAAATTCCTCCTGTTTGTGCTCATCCCACACACGTACACCTTTTATATTCCACAGCTGTAAAAGTTCTTCAACTAATGGCCTTAGGTACACATCAATGTCGTTGCCGGATTGCTTAGGGCCTTGGATGAGCACTGGCATCATAATGAACTTCCACTTCATGCACAACCAAGGAGGAAGGTTATAGATACATAGAGTCACAGGCCAGGTGCTATGATTGCTGCTCTGCTCCCAAAAGGATTAATGCCATCTGCACTTATACCAAACCATAAGTTCCTTGCGTCACCTGCAAACTCCGGATGCTTTCTCTCGATTTTTCTCCACTGCGACCCATCAGCGGGTACTCTCAACATCCCGTCCTTCTTACGGTCTTCTTTGTGCTATCACAACAACTTGGCATGCTCTTTGTTTCTGAACAGACGTTTCAACCGTGGTATTATAGGAGCATACCACATCACCTTGGCAGGAACCCTCTTCCTCGGGCGCACGCCCTCAACATCACCAGGGTCATCTCGTCTGATGTTATACCGCAATGCACCGCATACCGGGCATGCATTCAAATTCTCGTACTCCTCACCGCGGTAGAGGATGCAGTCATTAGGGCATGCATGTATCTTCTGCACCTCTAATCCTAGAGGGCAGAGAACCTTCTTTGCTTCGTACGTACTGTCAGCCAATTCGTTATCCGTTGGAAGCTTCTTCTTCATTATTTTCAGTAGCTTCCCAAATCCCTTGTCGGATAAACCATTCTCTGCCTTCCATTGCAGCAATTCCAGTGTGGTACCAAGCCTTGTGTTGCCATCTTCGCAATTTGGGTACAACCGTTTTTTGTGATCCTCTAACATGCGATCGAACTTCAACTTCTCCCTTTCACTTTCGCATTCTCTCTATGCATCAACAATGACCCGGCGAAGATCATCAGCGGGCACATCTGGTGCCTCTTGATCTTCAGCTTCCCCCGTTGTAGTATCACCGTATTCAGGGAACATAGGATAGTTGTCATCATCCTCTTCTTCTTCATTGTCTTCCATCATAACCCCTCTTTCTCCGTGCTTGGTCCAACAATTATAGTGGGGCATGAAACCCTTCTCAAGCAGGTGGAAGTGAAGGGTTTTCGAGGAAGAGTAATCCTTCGTATTCTCACAGACAACACATGGACAGTACATAAAACCATTCTGCTTGTTTGCCTCAGCCACATTGATAAAATTATGCAGGCCCGTAATGTACTCGGAAGTGCGTCGGTCACCGTACATCCATTGCCGGTTCATCTGCATTATGTAATTAAGTATATCAAAAACCATTACAGAACATCATGAATAGAGAAATGACCAAATTAATACAAGTTCATCATCACATTAAAACCAAAGTACAGTAGTGATCAAATGTTATTACTGCAAAAATAAATACATAAAGTTCATACTTAGTTCTCATAAAACAACATACAACTATGTAAAACATTTAAATGCAACAACAAATGCGATCAAAATCGCAACTAAGGTAACAATTTATCCAACAGCATAATGATACCAAGCCTCTTTATCAATGGCATATTTTCTAATCTTTCTAATCTTCAAGCGCATTGCATCCATCTGGATCTTGTGTAGATGGACGACATCGGCAACATGCAACTCCAATTTCATCTTCTCTTCTTCAATTCTTTTCAATTTTTCGTTCAAATAATTGTTTTCTTTTTCAACTAAATTTGACCTCTCGACAAGAGGGTCGGTTGGAATTTCCGGTTCACATACCTCCTAGATAAAAACATCTATGTCAAGTTGGTCAGCATAATTGTCATAAACACTAAATGAAACAAATAGTTATAAAAGATAATATACCACATCCGAATCATAGACCGGACGAGAGCCGACGGGGGCGGATACCGAAACCATGTCACTATATAATAACAAACAATAATACAACTAAGAAAATTATACAAGTAGCTATCTAAATCATACAAGTAAGAATTTGTTCTTTTAAAAAAAGGATAAGAACAAGAGGCTCACCACAGTGGTGCCGGCGACGAGATCAGCGCGGGCGATCGACGGCGGTGAGGACGGGGACGGGGACGGGACGGCACCCTACACATGTGCAAACAAAGAAGTTAATTTGAGCTCAAATTGTGCATCTAAATCAAATAAACTCCCACATACACTCCTCCACTAAAACCCACAAACCACTCTACTTCTAGAGCATATGAAATGAGCTAAACTAGCAGTGAGAGATGAAAGGATGAAGTTGCTAACCTTTTAGACCACTTGGATAGTTGGTGCACCGCCAAATCTAGACAAATCTTGGGGAAAATGGAGCTTGGAGGTCGAGCTTGGAGGAAGAACAGAGGAGAAAGCTTAAGTGTGGCTCGGGCATTTCATCGAACACCTCATGTGCATAAGAAGTGAGAACAGAGTAGCACACACACCTCCCACCTTCTATGGCCAAAAAATAGAGGAGAGGGCGGGCAAGGGCGAGGATATATATAGGCATCTTTTTAGCCCCGGTTGGTGTCTAGAACCGGGACTGAAGACTAACCTTTAGTCCCGGTTGGAGACACCAACCGGGTCTAAAGGGAGCGAGGTCCTTTAGTCCCGGTTGGTGTCTGGAACCGGGACTAAAGGTCCCAGTCGAACCGGGACTGATGCCTGCCGAGGCCCGGCCGGCGTCCTAGCCGCTCGAACCGGGACTGATGCTCACATTAGTCCCAGTTCGTAACATGACCGGGACTATTGCTATCATCTGGCCAGAACCAAAGCCCTGTTTTCTACTAGTGAATGCTGCAAACTAGACCGCCTGGTCGGGTGTAGAGGTAGTCCCGCCCTTGGTGGAGCGAGTGTAAGTGCCCACCACAGTACTGTTGTGCATGATGACCTCCGCGTGATACTCGTAAACACCATCAGCAAGCTGCTCTCGGTACACCTGGTACACGGGGTCATCGCCATCGGGGTAGAGTCGGTGCCACACGTTGCTAAGCAGATGCGGAAAGGTGAAAGGTGCCGGCTGAGGCTGGTACGGATAAGGGACTGGTGCCATCTACACTCACAATATTAGCTGATCAGTATTAACAGTAAGCTATATGCAAAGCAATGCAACACCCAAGTGCAGAGTCAAACTCAAATTGCTACAAAGGCTAAAACTACCGTTCTCTAACGCGTCGGCTGTCTAGGGCATCCTACAGTCAGAGCGGCTCTAATACCAAGCGTTGTGGCACCCCGGCTCAGAGCAACCGGTTTACCTTGCATTGCCAGCCCAGAGATCAAGTCTTCTGGCAATACACAACAACTTGGTATAGAAAACAACCGCTTTATTGATCTCTTAGCGGAAACATAGGTTCACATATTACATGATAAGTGAGGCCAAGCGGCACACACGGTGCGGCTGCACTTATGTACATTATTTAGAAGACATATCAGGGGCCTCGACAAAAGGGGAACTACTACTCGGCAGTGGAACAACGAGGTAGCGGAACTCCACTCCATAGGGACACTGCTGGGACACGGCCTAGAGTGCGACATACTGCTCGACATCCACACCATGCACGGCTTCTCCTACATCTGGCATGATAAGCCAGGTGAGTACTTTGAATGTACTCGCAAGCTCACAACAAACAAAACAAGTGCGACAAACAACAACAAGGCATTTAATAGGTTTAACTCATGAACATGATACTACCCAACATGAGGTGTGCGTGAAACATTGCCATGGTCCCTGGGACCAACTTACCATTTTGGGGTTACCACGTAACCACCGTTCATAACTTACCAACGTGATCCTCACGTCATCACATCCATACCTTTCAGACTGATCCTCACTCGATCACCATGTCTGCATGTGCCATCTTGTGAGTCTTAGTGTGCAAGTTAATTATATATGTTGACCCACGGTGTGACCTACTACGAACTGTGTCCATATCTGAGGACGCGGCTATCGATAGATTATACACTCTGCAGAGGTTAGTACACTGTACCCACACTACGGAACTCATGGCCTCGTGCTCCCATTCGGGTGGACCAACGACATTCCGACAAAACCAATCTATTGCATGACACCCTCCCGGCCACTCCGACAAACTCCCCTTTGGGCTATGTCCTGGGTGACCCCGATGCCAACTCGTGACATCCGCCACCTCTGTGGCTGCCACCGTCGTGGCCAAACATAAACATCATGCCAAACGGGGACCTCGGTACCATTAAAACTCTGGTCCTCAAGGTTATGACTGCCTACCGGGCCAGGGTAGCGCCAGGGCACAACCTTCCCCTCGTAGGAGGCACCGGCGAGAGGCATGACAATAGACCGCATTAGGGCCTCCCCATCCAGGCAAGTGTGGTTGCACTGGTGAGCTCGATTCGGTGGCACCATGACTCGATCAACAGCATGTTCAAGTTGAGTTATCATCAAGGTTAACTTGAAATAAAAATGATTCGAGCCATAGTGAATGGATGCACGGGTCGCGATCATGAATAACGAATGCATCGTGTTGCCATAAGAGTATATGCCATGATACCTACTGCACACATAGCAAGAAAACATGTACCCTACTGCATACTATCAAAATGTCATGAACAAATTCTATGCAATAAGTTCCATATAGCAAATCATTTTGATAGTGAATTAAATGATGAAATTAATTCAAATAAACCAATGTCATTGCAATGCCATCCTTGCAAATGAATGTTGTGGCTTGCCTTGGTTCAGAGGAGTGTCACAATACTCCTGGCCTTCTCCAACACAACTAGGATCTTCTGAAAATATTTAAATGCAAAAAGAAAATGTCACATAACACTTTTTATTTCACCAGAAATTCTCAACAGCAAGAAAAATTCTGAAATTTGGCATGCATAAACTTTGGATCAATACAAACCAGTAGCAAAAACAATCAACTCAATTGGACTTATAGATTAAAATTTATAGCTGGTCAAAGTTGGGGTTAAATCTGGTTAAAATATTCATTTAAATGAATTTAACCGAAATTCCAGAAACGGCCATGTCGAAGGCGTATTCGGCGAATACGCCTCCACTCATACCGCTTCGGGAGAGAGAGGGAGAGGCTGACAGGGGGTCCCACCGTCAGGGTTAAAAGGGAGAGAGAGAGAGGGAACAGTGGAGGCAGTGATGTCGCCGGTGATACTCCGGCGAGGAGGCCACGATGGTCGCCGGCGATGGGTGGGATGGACACAGGGCAGCACGGCGAGCATGCACGTACCCGCGGCGATGGCTGGGGTGGACAGACGGCGTCGAAAACTTCCTCTCTTAACACGGCGGCTGCGGAGCTGATCGGACTCGGCGATTCCGGCGACAATCCGGCGAGCTAGCGGCACCGTCGAGCTCAGGAGGTCACCACGGTCTCGGGGAAAGCAGTGGTTGGAGCTGGGAGGGGCTGGGATGAGTGCACGTTTGAGAGGGATCTACGGCGGACTCCGACGATCAACGGCGGCAGGAGGCCCTCCCGGCCTTGCCGCGCCCGTGGGGGAGTAATTTGTGGCCAAGTGAAGTGAAGGGATGACTAGAACGACTCGGGAGTGCCTCTATTTATAGATGGAGGTCGCCCCTGTTTGGGTGCCCACTGACGACGAGCTGCAGAAGAGGAGAGGAGGAGATAAGCTCGGGCTCGGCGTGGGGAGGAGCAGTGGTGCACAGGCTACGTGGTGCACGCGTGCGGGCATAGTGGCACGCACTACGCGGAGAATGCGGGGCATGCGCGCCCACTGTTCCGCCGCGTAGCTTTCGGCCGTTTCCGGCGAGCGGCTTGCCGGCGTCGGGGAGGAGCGGGGCGAGGCTTAGGTGGCGTGCTGGAGTTTGCTGCGGGGCTGGGACACGGTGCGGTGTCGAGGGGAGGGCGAATGGACGGCGGCCGAGGGCCCCGATGCACAGAGCACGGCGAGCGCATGCAATGCACCTCGCTCTCACGCGGTCACCGCATGCACTGGCACGCGGGGTGCTTTCGGCACTGCCACACCATGTCACCCGTGTAGTCCCTTCAACGTGGTGCCTAGAAATATTCTTGGCTTGCCATCTGGCTCACTGGAGGTGACTAGAGCTTGATGCAAAGTTACTGGACAGGAACTTGTGCCAAATGCTGGGGACAAACGGCTGGAGTTTAGAGCTGAAATTTGGTGGCTAAGCATCTCTTCGGAGGGTAGTAATGTGGTAAAAATTTCAGCCCCAACAGATCAAGGAAAAATATAGTTGCTTCACAAAGTGCCATTTCTGACCAGAAGCAAAAGTATGTTCCTTGGCTGAAAATTTCCAAATGACCATGGGATATTTTTGCATAGGAAGGTGAGGCATGATCCAAAGAATATTTGGGAATTTTCTTGGAATTTTTTGAGCAATAAAAATGAGGGTTGCTTCATAGCTATGTGTGAAAATAGGCATTTTCAGGGAGAAAATGAATATATTGCCATTAAATAAAAATATCCAATGGCCTTATGGTGAGAGGGATGAGGTCTAGGGAGGGTTTATGGATGATAGAACCCACTTGGAAGAAAATCAAAAATAAATCCAAGTGGTAAGTCCAAAAGAATTGACTGAAAAACTCAGATGCAAATAAAAATATTCAATAAATCCAAATAAAAGAAAAAGTCAAAATCCAGGGTGTTACAAAATTTTATCCTATGCATGTGGTTCATCGTGATCGGAATTATATATATAATTTTTGGCCTCGTGAAGGAGAAAGTGTCGCTCAAGCTTGGGGGAGGCTTAAGTATATGTTGCACACATGTCCCAATCATGAGCTCTCAAGAGAAATAATTCTTCAAAACTTTTATGCTCGGCTTTCTCATAATGATCAATCCATGCTCGATACTTCTTCTGCTGGTTCCTTTATGAAGAGAACTATTGAATCCAGATGGGATCTTCTTGAAAGAATTAAACGCAATTATGAAGATTGGGAAATCGATAAAGGTAATGAGTCAGGTATAAATCTTGAGTTTGATTGTGTTAAATCTTTTATGGAAACCGATGCTTTTCATAAGTTTAGTACTAAATATGGACTTGACTCTGAGATAGTAGCTACCTTTTGTGAATCTTTTGCTGCTCATGTTGATCTCCCTAAGGAGAAATGGTTTAAATATCATCCACCTATTGAATTGAAAGAAGAACATGTTGGTGTTAAAGAAGAAACAATTATTTACCATGTTGATCTAGTTGTGCCTACTGCGTATATCGAGAAACTTCCTTTCCCTGTTAGGATTAAGGAACATGCTAAAGCTTCAACTGTGGTTAATAAGAGTAATATTAGAGCACCTAGACCTTCTGAACAAATTAAAGTTGAACCAAGTGTTGCAATGGTTAAAGATCTTTTAGTTGATAACATTGTTGGACATGTCATATATTTCTGTGATGAAGCAACTAGAATTGCTAAGCCAGAACCTAAAGATAAAAATAAACCTGTAGTTGGCATGCCTGTTATTTCTGTTAAAATTGGAGATCATTGCTATCATGGTTTATGTGATATTGGTGCTAGTGTGAGTGCTATTCCGTTTACTCTCTATCAAGAAGTCATGAATGATATTGCACCTGTTGAGATTGAAGATATTGATGTTACTATTAAGCTTGCAAATAGAGACACTATTTCATCACTTGGGATTGTTAGAGATGTTGAAGTCTTGTGTGGTAAGATCAAATACCCTACTGATTTTCTTGTTCTTGGATCACCACAAAATGATTTTTATCCCATTATATTTGGTAGACCCTTCTTGAATACTGTTAATGCTAAGATTGATTGCACTAAAGAAATTGTTAGTGTTAATTTTGGTGAGATGTCTCATGAGTTTAATTTCTCTAAGTTTTGTAGACAACCTCATGATAAAGAATTGCCTAGTAAAGAAGAAATTTTTGGTCTTGCCTCTCTGTGCCTCCTACTGATCCATTAGAACAATATTTGCTTGAGCATGAGAATGACATGCATATGAATGAAAGAAATGAAATAGATGAATTATTCTTTAGACAAGCACCTATCCTAAAACATAATTTGCCTGTTGAAACCTTGGGAGATCCACCTCCACCCAAGGGTGATCCTGTGTTTGAATTGAAGCAATTACCTGATACTCTTAAATATGCTTATCTTGATGAAAAGAAGATATATCCTGTTATTATTAGTGCTAACCTTTCAGAGCATGAAGAAAAGAGATTACTTAAAACTCTGAGGAAGCACCGTGCTGCTATTGGATATACTCTTGATGATCTTAAGGGCATTAGTACCACTTTATGCCAGCATAAAATTCATATGGAGCCAGATGCTAAACCCGTTGTTGATCATCAAAGAAGGCTGAATCCTAGAATGAAGGATGTGGTAAGAACTGAAATATTAAAGCTTTTGGAAGTAGATATAATTTATCCCATAGCTGATAGTAGATGGGTAAGTCCTATTCATTGTGTTCCTAAGAAGGGAGGTATTACCGTTGTTCCTAATGATAAAAATGAATATCCCACAAAGAATTGTAACTGGTTATAGGATGGTAATTGATTTTAGGAAATTAAATAAAGCCACTAGAAAAGATTATTACCCCTTTCCTTTTATTGATCAGATGTTAGAAAGATTGTCTAAGCATACACACTTTTGTTTCTTAGATGGTTATTCTAGTTTCTCTCAAATACCTATATCACCTGAAGATCAAGAGAAAACCACCTTTACATGTCCTTTTGGAACTTATGCTTATCGCCGTATACCTTTTGGTTTATGTAATGCACCTGCTACCTTTCAAAGATGTATGACTGCTATATTCTCTGACTTTTGTGAAAAGATTGTTGAGGTTTTCATGGATGATTTCTCCATTTACGGAACTTCTTTTGATGATTGCTTAAGCAACCTTGATCAAGTTTTGCAGAGATGTGAAGAAACTAATCTTGTCTTGAATTGGGAGAAGTGCCGCTTTATGGTGAATGAAGGTATAGTCCTTGGGCATAATTTTTTTGAAAGAGGTATTGAAGTAGATAAAGCTAAGGTTGATGCTATTGAGAAAATGCCATGTCCTAAAGATATCAAAGGTATAAGAAGTTTCCTTAGTCATGCTGGTTTCTAGAGAAGGTTTATAAAAGACTTCTCTAAAATTTTTAGACCTCTAACCAATCTCTTGCAAAAAGATGTTCCATTTGTTTTTGATGATGATAGTGTAGAAGCCTTTGAAATACTTAAGAAAGCCTTATTTTCTGCACCTATTGTTCAACCACCTGATTGGAATCTACCCTTTGAAATTATGTGTGATGCTAGTGATTATGCTATTGGTGCTGTTCTAGGACAAAGAGTTGATAAGAAATTAAATGTTATCCATTATGCTAGTAAAACTCTAGACAGCGCTCAAAGAAATTATGCTGCTACTGAGAAAGAATTTTTGGCAGTTGTATTTGCATGTGATAAATTTAGATCTTACATTGTTGATTCCAAGGTTATTGTTCCCACTAATCATGCTGCTATTAAATACCTTATGGAAAAGAAAGATGCTAAGCCTAGACTTATTAGATGGGTTCTTCTGCTCAAGATTTTGATTTGCATATTGTTGATAGAAAGGGAGCTGAGAATCCCGTAGCAGATAATTTGTCTAGAATGGAAAATGTTCTTGATGACCCACTTCCTATTAATGATGATTTCTGATGTCTACTACACAACTTATTCTTGTAGACTCGTGTTGGGCCTCCAAGCGCAGAGTTTTGTAGGACAGTAGCAATTTTCCCTCAAGTGGATGACCTAAGGTTTATCAATCCGTGGGAGGCGTAGGATGAAGATGGTCTCTCTCAAACAACCATGCAACCAAATAACAAAGAGTCTCTTGTGTCCCCAACACACCCAATACAATGGTAAATTGTATAGGTGCACTAGTTCGGCGAAGAGATGGTGATACAAGTGTAGTATAGATAGTATATATAGGTTTTTGTAGTGCGAACAATAAAAAACAGCAAGGTAGCAAGTAACAAAAGTGAGCATAAATGGTATTGCAATGCTTAGAAACAAGGCCTAGGGTTCATACTTTCGCTAGTGCAATCTCTCAACAATGCTAACATAATTGGATCATATAACCATCCCTCAACGTGCGATAAAGAATCACTCCCAAGTTCCTATTAGCGGAGAACATAAGATAGAAATTTTTTGTAGGGTACGAAACCACCTCAAAGTTATCCTTTCCGATCGATCGATTGAGCTATTCCTATAAGTGTCACAAACAGCCCTAGAGTTCGTACTAAAATAACACCATATGACACACATCAACCAACTCTAATGTCACCTAGATACTCCAATGTCACCACAAGTATCCGTGAGTTGATTATATGATATGCATCAAACAACTTCATAATCCTAATATTTAATCCACACAAAGAACTCCAAGGAGCACCCCAAAGTTTCTATCGGAGAAAAGATAATGAAAACATGCATCAACCGCTATGCATAGATTACCCCAATGTCACCTCGGGAATCCGTGAGTTGAGTGCCAAAACATATATCAAGTGAATCAATATAATACCCCATTGTCACCACGGGTATTCATATGCAAGACATACATCAAGTGTTCTCAAATCTGAAATATTCAATCCGACAATAATGAAACCTCAAAGGGAAAAGATTCGATTCATCACACCAAGGATAGAGAGGGAAGAAACACCATATGATCCAACTATATTAACAAAGCTCGCGATACATCAAGATCGTGCCATATCAAGAACACGTGAGAGAGATCAAACACATAGCTACTAGTACATACCCCTAGCCCCGAGGGTGAACTAATCCCTCCTCGCCATGGAGACCACCAGGATGATGAAGATGGCCTCCGATGATGATTTCCCCCCTCCGGCAGGGTGCCGGAACGGAGCTCCAGATGAGATCTCTTTGGAACAGAGGCTTGCGGCGGCATAAAAACTCATCTAGGTTAACTTTCAGGGGTTTCTGAATATATAGGATTTTTCAGCGTTGGAATCACGCAAAGAGGTGCCATAGGGGGCCCACAAGGCACCAGGGCTCGCCTGGGGGGTGGCACGCCCTGGTGGCTTGTGGGGCCCCTGTGGGTCTTCTGCTGCTCCCCCGAACCTTCCTGGGTCTATTTCCTTCCAGAAAAAATCATCAAAAAGTTTCGCTGCATTTGGACTTCATTTGATATGGATTTTCTGGAAAACCAAAAACAAGCAGAAAACAGCAACTGGCACTGGGCACTAGGTCAATATGTTAGTCCATAAAATCATATAAAAGTGCACCAAAATCATACAAAACTATAATAAACATGGCATGAATACTTCATAAATTATAGATACGTTGGAGACGTATCAATTTCCCTGATCAACAATTAGCTGTGATAAATGCTTCTCGTAATACTCCTTGGTATGCAGACTATGCTAATTACATTGTTGCTAAATATATATCACCTAGCTTTACATACCAACAAAAGAAGAAGTTTTTCTTTAATTTAAGACATTACTTTTGGGATGACCCACATCTATATAAAGAGGGAGTAGATGGTATTATTAGACGTTGTGTACCTGAGCATGAACAGGAAGAAATCCTACGTAAGTGTCACTCCGAGGTATATGGAGGACACCATGCGGGAGACCGAACTACACACAAGGTATTACAATCTGGTTTTTATTGGCCTACTCTTTTCAAGGATGCACGTAAGTTTGTCCTTTCTTGTGATGCATGTCAAAGAATTGGTAATGTTGGCAGACGTCAGGAGATGCCTATGAATTATTCACTTGTTATTGAACCATTTGATGTTTGGGGTTTTGATTATATGGGACCTTTTCCTAAATCCAATGGGTATACTCATATTTTAGTTGTTGTTGATTACATTACTAAGTGGGTAGAAGCTATTCCAACTAGTAGTGCTGATCATAACACTTATATTAAAATGCTTAAAGAAGTCATTTTCCCGAGGTTTGGAGTCCCTAGATATTTAATGACTGATGGTGGTTCACATATTATTCATGGTGCTTTCCGTAAGTTGCTTGCTAAATATGATGTTAACCATAGAATTGCATCCCCTTATCATCCTCAATCTAGTGGTCAAGTTGAATTAACTAATAGGGAAATAAAATAGATTTTGCAAAAGACCATTAATAGATCCAGAAAGAATTGGTCTAAGAAACTTGATGATGCATTATGGGCTTATAGAACTGCATATAGAAATCCTATGGGTATGTCTCCGTATAAAATGGTTTATGGAAAAGCATGTCATTTACCTCTTGAGTTAGAACATAAAGCTTATTGGGCAATTAAAGAACTTAATTATGATTTTAAACTTGCCGATGAGAAGAGGTTATTTGATATTAGCTCCTTAGATGAATGGAGAACCCAAGCCTATGATAATGCTAAGTTGTTTAAAGAAAAAGTTAAAAGATGGCCTGACAAAAGAATTCAAAAACGGGAATTCAAAGTAGGTGATCATGTTCTATTATACAATTCTCGTTTGAGATTCTTTGCAGGAAAACTTCTCTCTAAATGGGAAGGGTCGTATATCATCGA
This sequence comes from Elymus sibiricus, assembly GCA_039707655.1. Lineage (NCBI taxonomy): Eukaryota > Viridiplantae > Streptophyta > Magnoliopsida > Poales > Poaceae > Elymus > Elymus sibiricus. Next base: position 24,021,434 of record CM077664.1, read on the forward strand.
AGAAGTTTGTCGCTCCGGAGCCATCAAAATAAATAACTCCGAAGGCAATAACCCGAGAGTGGTGAACGGGCAAAGAATTAAGCATTATATTTCAGGTAATCCCATTAATGTTGAAACTAATATTATTGAAACAATTACACCGGAAGAGCACATCAAAGAGTCCTTCCGGAACACTCCAGAACCCTGAAAAGGGGTAGGTATGTGATACGGCAAGTAAACCGACTCCAAAAATTCCATAAAAAATATTTCTGTCAGTTTTGGAATATTAGAAAAATTACAAAAATAAGAAACAGCCGAGGGGACCCATGTGTCGCCCACAAGGCAGCAGGGCGCAACCCCCCGTGGGGCACGCCGTGGTGCCTTGTGGGCCCCACGTGTGCCTTCCCGACTCCGTTTTCTTCCCGTATGCTTGTTTTGAAAGATAAAAATTCTTTATATATACTCCCGTATGTTCTGACCACCGCATCACGAGTTTCTCCTCTGTTCTTGTTTCGGGCTATTTTTCTGACAGATCTAGGTCGCCATGACGTCTCCAAGTTCGTCCAAGGACAAGTTCTATGAGAAGGTCATCAACCCGTACCTACCGGAGGTGATGGAGCACCCTCAAGCCATTGAGATGCATGAGGGGGTGCTCCACATCCGGGACGTTCAAGGACCTAAGAAGACCGGGAGCGAGAAGGCCAGGCTAGAAGTGGTGGAACAGGAGATCTTCAAGTGCCATGGCATGGTGGAGAGCGGACTTTGTGCTAACCACTCCATGATCACGGAATTCATCCGTGAGCACAAGGTGGACGGCAAGAATATTGGGGACGTCATCTTCAATCTCAATGATCGGAATGACTATCTTCAGGCCCAAATCTATGATGTACAAAACAAAATTTTTGAGTATGAGGCCAAGTTCAAAGGTATTTGTTTAGCTGCAAATTTCAGGACTCTGGAAACGTGCTCGTCCTTTTAGGATGGAGAACCTATGCCTTGGAAGACGGAGGACAAGCCTATCTCTTCATCACCACCATCATCGAAGAAGGAGACTTAAATACATGGGTATGGGCACTCCCCTTGGCTTGTGCCAAGCTTGGGGGAGGCGCCCCGGTATCGTATCACCATCACTTTTTCATCATCATTATCTATCTTAGTTCGATCCTTAGTTATTTCGTGATTTAGAGGAATAAAGTTTTAGTATGATTTAGTCTTGAGTGCTTGCTTTGTGATCTATCCATCTATGTAATCATGTGTGAAAGTTATATAACAAAGAGTAGTTTGAGTTGAGTGTTTTGCTTTTGATGATCCATTCTTAGAAATAAAGAAAGAATAAAATCATATGCTAATCCCATGGGGAGTGATGACTTCACATAAAAGAAGTATAATTGATAAAACTTGTTGGAAGTTGAGAAACATAGCATTGGTCATTGTAGCAATTCATGAAAAAGTAATAAAGGAAGAGAGGTCTCACATATAAATATACTATCTTGGACATCTTTTATGATTGTGAGCCCCCATCAAATATTCTATGTCAATTAGTTGACGTTGGACAAGGAAGACAACGTAATGGGTTATGTTTGCTTATATTCACATAGAAGTTATATTGTTTTGGATCCTCTAACATGTGGTGTTTGCCCCCTATCTTTGCTAGCCAAAAATCAGCACCAAGTAGAGATACTACTTGTGCATCCAAAACCTTAAACCCAGTTTCATGCCATGAGAGTCCACTATATCTACCTATGGATTGAATAAGATCCTTCAAGTAAGTTGTCATCGGTGCAAAAGCAATAAAAATTGCTCCTAAATATGTATGAACTTTTATTGTAAGGGAAAATAAGCTTTGTACGATCTTGTGATGGTGGAGCAATAAAAGCAACAGACTGCATAATAAAGGTTGCTATCACAAGGGGCAATATAAAGTGACGTTCCTTTACATTAAGAGCTTTCACATCGAAAAACAAAAAGCGCATGACAACCTCTGCTTCCCTCTGCGAAGGGCCTATCTTTTACTTTATGTATTTACTTTCATGCAAGAGTCAATAGTATTCTCTTCTATTCCGTTTTTATTTTCTCTTTTGGCAAACATCATGTGGTGGGGATTGATCCAGGCATATATATCTAGTTGGATGTAGGTGATCATGAGTTATTATTGTTGACATTACCCTTGAGGTAAATACGTTGGGAGGCAAAATTATAAGCCCCTATCTTTCCTTGTGTTCGACTGAAACTTTTCTCCCATAAATATGACGTGAGTGTCAGCAATCATAGAAGACTAAATGATAGTTAAGTATGTGAACTTGCTAAACAAAGCTCTTACATAGACTCTTCCTGATAATATGATGAATTGCAATTGCTTCAGTGACTGAGATCATAGTTTGTTAGTTTTCAATTTGGTTTATGGTTCATACTTTAACTTGTGGATGAATTCTTACTTTTTTATGAGAAGTTCTATGATGATATATTGTTGTTACAATAAAGATCATGATGCTCCATGTCCGTATTTTATTTTTATCGACGTCTCTCTCTCTAAACATGTGGTCATGATTATCGATTTCGACTTTTCGCTTGAGGACAAGCGAGGTCTAAGCTTGGGGGGAGTTGATACGTCCAATTTGCATCATGATTTCCTACTGTTATTTATTATGTTTTTTATCATTATTTCACTTTATGGTACAATTCTTATGCCTTTTATCTCTTAATTTGCAAGATTTACATGAAGAGGGAGAATGCCGGCAGTTGGAATTCTGGACCTGAAATAGCCACATTAGAGATACCTAATCTACAGAGCTCCAATTGATCTGAAATTTCACGGAGATTTTTTATTGAATATATAAAAAATACTGGAGAAAAGAAATACCAAAGGGGACCCACCAGCTGCCCACAAGGCAGCAGGGCGCGGCTCCCCCTGGGCGTGCCCTAGTGCCTTGTGGGGCCCACAACTGGCTTCTGACCCCCTCCTTCTCCTATATGAAGCCATTTGCCCTAGAAAAAATCAGGAGAAGACTTTCGGGACGAAGCGCCGCCGTCTTGAGGCGGAACCTGGGCAGGAACTATTTTGCTCTCCGGCGGAGCGATTCCACCGGGGATACTTCCCTCCGGGAGGGGGAAATCGAAGCCATCGACATCACCAACGATCCTCTCATCGTGGGAGGACAAATCTTCATCAACATATTCACCAGCACCATCTCATCTCAAACCCTAGTTCATCTCTTGTATTCAATCTTTGTCTCAAAACCTCAGATTAGTACCTGTGGGTTGCTAGTTGGTTTATTTGGTGAAAGATTATATGTTCAGATCCTTAATGCTATTCAATACCCCTCTGATCTTGAACATGAATATGATTTGTGAGTAGTTACTTTTGTTCTTGAGGACATGGGAGAAGTCTTGTCATAAATAATCATGTGAATTTGGTATTCGTTCGATATTTTGATGATATGTATGTTGTAGCTTCCTTTAGTGGTGTCATGTGAACGTCGACTACATGACACTTCACCATGTTTGGGCCTAAGGGAAGGCATTGTGGAGTAGTAATTAGATGATGGGTTGCTAGAGTGACAGAAGCTTAAACCCTTGTTTATGCACTATTCCGTAAGGGGCTGATTTGGATCCATATATTTCATGCTATGGTTAGAGTTATCTTTCTTCTTCTTTCATAGTTGCGGATGCTTGCGAGAGGGGGTAATCATAAGTGGGAGGCTTGTTCAAGTAAGGACAGCACCCAAGCACCGGTCCACCCACATATCAAATTATCAAAGTAGCGAACGCGAATCAAACAAACATGATGAAAGTGACTAGATGAAATTCCCATGTGTCCTCGAGAACGCTTTGCTTATTATACGAGTTTGTTCTGGCTTGTCTTTTGCTATAAAAAGGATTGGGCCACCTTGCTGCACTTTTGTTACCGTTACTACTTGTTACTTGTTACAAATTATCTTGCTATCAAAACTATCTATTACCACTACTTTCAGTACTTGCAGATAATACCTTGCTGAAAACCGCTTGTCATTTCCTTCTGCTCCTCGTTGGGTTCGACACTCTTACTTATCAAAAGCACTACGATTGATCCCCTATACTTGTGGGTGGTCAACGGCTGGGTTGGAGAGGATAAGAGGGGCTTAGTAGTAGCGCGGGGAAAGAGGCCGGCGCTACAGCTAAGCCCAATACCTGTAGGCTGGGTGAACGATACCGCGCTCCTGTTAAGTTGGGCCCAACAGCTACCCTGTTTATCCATAGTACCAGCGCGGGTCATATACCCAACACTGCTGCTATCGACTTAGTTGTAGCGCGGGTCATATACCCGACGTTGCTATTGTGGCCTGGCTCGGGAGGTACCGTGTGGCCCACTTAGTAGTAGCGCGGGATTACATAAGCCGCGCTGCTACTATACTGTACCTGTAACGCGGCGTCTAGACCCATGGTACTACTAGCTAACAGCAGCGCCGGGCCCCTACCCCGCGCCACTATTAAGCATCTACCAATAGGGTTTTCCCTAGTAGTGAAGTCCTTCATAGCCACACCCCCTGATGATGACTTTGATCTAGCCATTGACTTTTTCTGCCAGAGTTTCTTGAATATATCTTTTGCCATGTTATTATGTCTTTTATTATGCACGCACCAACAAGTCTTGATCTCGTTGAACCTTTTGTGATAATCACTCTTAGATGAGTCTCTGAATTAAAATAAGCACTAAACACTTTGTACATAGTTTATATTTGAAATGTATATCTTTATCCTTTTGAAATGTATGTAAATGAACAATTCAAATTATTGTAAGTGATCTTTATTCAGTACAGGATGGATGTAGGGAGATACATGGTCGCAACAAAAACAAAGTGAGACTTGATTTGACATGAAAAGTGTCACTTTAGCTGCATTATTTAGTTTGGGTTACATTCGATGTCAAGCAAGAGTGAAGTCACTCGATATTGCAACATTCATATTGTACACACATAACAACTACAATACTTTGAACAGTTAAGTGTGTACATATAACCATGACCAACATCTATGTTTCAAGTCGTTGTTATGGCTATATTATTGTTTTTTATTAAATTCGATACGCATACGGCATATCTTATTCAATGGGATATATTTTCTTATAAAAATAGATGTTGTATACAAACAATATTTGTGATTTTTGAATGATGATTGATCAAAGGACCTGGCAAGTCCTTGATGGTCGCACCCTTTGATGAAGAGTTAGATCTTGCCCTTAACTTTTTCTGCTAGTTTCATGAAATTTTACGCTAGTTATTATTGTTGAGGGGAAATAGATTTCTACACTTCTCCATCACATGCTTCCTATATTTGGGCCATAAAGGCCGGTGTTGGCACGACAAGAAGGGCCCATGTCTAGGCCACCAACTTCCATATATGTAGACCCTAGATTTACTTAGAATAATTTAAAGGTGTTCGAGGCTCTGGGACGACCAAGGAAACTGACCAAGACCTCGATAAATAAGTGTGCATACCTTTGGGAAGGGGTCATGTTTGATCGATGCCAAGACCTCCAAAAGCCTATGCTTCAGTGGATTAATTTAGCAAAGAAGATCCAACCTAGGCATCCCATCTAGATCGTCCAACCCCAAATCGAAGATTTTACCCCCTAACTCGCCGAACAACTCTTGTACTCGACCATTTAACCTCTATATCACATATTCTAGAAAACCCTGAATAATTTGCTACTCGCCCTGCGAGGGCCATAGCTAGGTAAAATCCATGTCTCGGGTCAATTTGATAACCTGGTTACGTCCTAGGGTCATACATATTACATGCGGTTCTTGCACCATTGTTAGGTACTTTCTGAAAAAACACCTAGACAATTATGTCTTTCAATGTGTCTGAACCAACAAGTCTTGAGCTTATTGAACCTTTTATGAGAAACCGTACTCTTGGATTAGTTTTTCTGTAATAATCTAAATACTAAACACTTTAGATATAGTTTAGATTTGAAAGGTGTATTTTGTTTTATTGTCTAAATATAAGTAGATGACCAATTAAAATTGTTGCAAGTGATCATTCGATGCAGGAAGGACGTAGGGAGTGGCATAATTACAACAAAAACAAAGCCAAACATGGATTTTGCATTAATTGGTCTGTGTTACAGTTGAGCAGGAGTGAAGTCATCCGAAAATGCAACATGCATGTTGTATGTACACAACAATCACAATACTTTAAGAAGTTAAGTGTGTGCACATAATCCTGACGAACATGTCTATGTCATGTACAATGTAAGGGCTATTTTATTCAATTCGATATGCAAATGGCATATCCTATTCAATGGGATATATTTGCTACAAGATGTTGTATATTCATGATATCTGTGATTTGTGTATGATACTTATCAAAGGACCTAGCATGTCCTTGATAGCCGCACCCCTATAAGAAGAGTTTGATGTAGCCATTGAATTTTTCAACCATAGTGTCTTTAAATTATTTTGCCATGTTAGTATGTCTTCCATTTTGTAAGCAGCAACAAGTCTTGAGCTTGTTGAACCTTTCATGATAAACATTACATTTGGATGAGTCCGTCTGTAATAATATGACATAGTATAGAGTTGAAATGTGTATTTCATTTATTTTTGAAATGTATCTAAAGGAACAATTCAATTTATCGCAAGTATCATTTAGTACAGGATGTACGTGTAGGGAGAGGCGTCACTGCAGTGAAAACATAGCCAGACTTGTCTTGACATGGAAAGGATTTCTTCAGCTGCATTAATTAATTTGGGCTACAAACGAGGTCAAGCAGGAGTGAAGTCATTCGAAAATGCAACATGCATATTGTGCATACACAACAACCGCAACACTTTGAGCTGTTTTGTGTGTAGTTTGTGAATTTTGAATGATGATTGATTAAAGGACCTAGCAAATCCTTGATAGTCACACCCCTTGATGAATAGTTTGATCTAGCCATTGAAATTAATTTTTGCTACAGTTTTTGAGAAATTTTGCCATGTTATTTTGTCTTCCATTTTTTAAGTACCAACAAGGCTTGAGCTTGTTGAACCTTATAGGGTATGGCTAAATCTCAATCGTTTGAAAAATAACAATTTTCTCAAGTGGGACAACTAGGGGTGTGTAATTTTAGTTGCGAATATGTGGTGGAAGTGTACCAGTGCGAGGTCAGCAGGCGTGTAACTATAATTGTGGTGGTCGGCAGAGCTGCCATTGTGCTAAGCCAGCGGGCATGCAACTGTAGTTGCGCTAGACCGGCGAATGTGTAGTCGCACTAGGCCGACGGGCCTGGAATTATAGTTGTGCCAGGTCGGCGAATGTGCAATTGTAGTTGCGCGAGGCTGGACGTGTGTGCAACTATAGTTGTGCTCGGGCGTCGAGCGTGCAACTTTAGTTGATCATGAAAAAGGAACAAAAATAAAATAATAACCCATAAAAATAATTAAAACGACGTATAACAAGGACCTACAAGCGAAAAAAAAGGAAACCCCGAAAAAAAAATGCCACGTGAATCACTGCACACAGATCTAGTATTTTTCAACCAATTGAGAAATAACTATTTCTCGGTCGATTGAGAAATAGCAATCTCGAACATTTTATGGTGAACATTGCTCTTGGATGAGTGTCTATGCAATAATTTGAATATTGAACACCTTAGACATAGTTTAGAATTGAATTGCGATGCCTTGGAGGTTCAGTCTTTCGTCAGCTGGCGGTGGCTCATGTGGCCTTGGAGCTTCGTCATCGGCTAGGCGAGTGCGCGGTCTTGGGGTCGGTGTGGAAGTCGGAGCGACGGCTCTTGAAATCTCCTCGCATGGTGTTGACTTTCGTTGCTTGGGCGACGGAGTTATCGACTAGACTGGGTCGTGGCCTTGCGGTCGGTGTGGAAGTCGGAGTGGCGGACCCGGAGATCTCCTACGAGTAGAGTGGAGGCTTTGGTCAGTTGGGCGACAGAGCCATTAGCTAGGCTGGTACGCGGCCTCTGGCTGGTGTGGACGCCGGAGCAGCAGCTCCAGAATTGTGTGTTGTGTCGTAGAGCGTCGTCTCTGGTCACCTGGGTGGCAGGGTCGTCAGCTCGGCTGGTGCGCGGCCTTGGAATTGGCATGGGCTGATGTCGCAGTTGTATTCGTTTTCGGCCGGTTTTCCTTATAAACTGGTCAATTCTTTTCTCCTTAATGAAAAGGCAGAGCTCCTGCTGGTTGCTCAAAAAAATGTGTATTTTCTTTTCTTTTCGAAATGCATGTAAATGTACAATTCAAACTATCATAAGTGATAATTCATTAGAGAGGATGGAGAGGAATCGTAGCAATGAGACAGAAACTAGACTTGTCTTGACATGGGAAGTGTGCCTCTAGCTGCATTATTTTGGTTGGGCAACAGTCGAGGTCAAGCTAGAGTGCAAGTCGTTTGAAGATGCAACTTGCAACCCAATACATTGAACAGTTGTGCTTGTCAGCAGGTCTGCGTCATGCATGTTGTAATGGTTGTATTATTAACTTTTGTGTCACTGGAGATAGAGACGATGAATATTTAAAAAACAAATGGTGTATGGTGTTAACTATGATTTGTTAATAATGACTGATTTTTTTTGAGACAGTGAATAATGACTGACGAAAGGACCTAGCAAGTCAGCGATACTCACACACTATAGTAACGAGCTCGATCTTCTATTGACTTCGGGCCTGCCACACCTAATCAGACAAGAACACATTCTTTTCATATTGTAATGATTGTCCTATTATATTCTGTTTTGGTAAGGATGGAGCTGGCACAGCTAGTTAGGTGATAGGAGTAGGTTACTGAGTTCATTCTCCAACCAGTTAATTCAAAAGGCCGAACTGATGAAGAGAGGCGGACAATATATTTGAACATAAATAAATGCATAGTTAAACGCCCAGTAGTAAGCAGTAGGCGGGGCAATTATGAACCCTATGAACCACCACATTGATCCGGTGAAGGGAAAGCCCGCAAAATTAACTCCCTACCTCTTGGGTTATCCTGCGAGTGGAAGGAAAACTACGAAAAGAAAAAAAAATAGCAATAGTCCTGTTCTTCATCGCCGTATGTACATACATAACTAGGAGTATGGAAAATTACATTCTTAAAAATTGCTATAATGTGGTGATGGAACTATGGTGGATTCACAATCTCTGCCTTGGTCTACTTGGCTACATCGGTCCGTTATCTAGCTAAAGGATTTTTCTCCCTTTTTCATTGATCATTATCCTATTTATTTCGATCTCCGTACTTCAGTCAAGATATTGAAAATAGAATGCCAACATGAGACCTATGAGAAATAATTGTGGTTTGGATTTTAGATTCGTGGCTCTTCCAAGTGATGGCTTCTTTTCCGAGGTGCTAGTCTGATAGGACTGTGATGACTTTCTGTCCGCGATCAATAATGGTAGGCTGGCTCCGACGATGGAGCAGCCTCTGGCGATGCGCCACCGGCCCATTCAAAAGGATGAAGTCTGTCGATCCTAGGGAGATGTAACTTCTTTATTTTTCAGGGGTGTTTTTATGGTTGGTTTGGTTAATGGATTTGAGTGTTTCTTGAAGAAAAAAACACGTTAATTGTACAAAATAAAGATGGCATGCCTCAACGATATTTGGTTGTGCTTTGTTAAGGATGACTGATCGGGACGTAGCAAGTCCTCAGGGCCACTATACTAACCATTGAGTTTTGCCCAGATTTCCTGAGAAAAGGAGGGTGGCGTTTCGGTGCCTAGATGCATATGCTCCTTGCTCCGGCTCATGAACAGTAATTCAAAAAGGTAGCAAAAAAGTTGTAAAAACCCTGAAATTTTTGGACATCAAAGTTGCTTCATTTTTGTAGTTGCTCGCAAACTTTCGTGGTGAGATGACTTTGAAGGAGCTCCGCACAAAAAAAAAAAAAAAGCAAAATGGGAGCTTTTCCCCAACTTTGGACAGTTTGGAGATCTAATTTTCAATTGTCTTTTTTACACAGCCCTCCGATATTATGTCAACACGAAAATTCGCAGCAAGCACCTAAAAGAGCTGGACATCAATTTTTGATGTACAAAAAATTTTAAAAAAATCCTGCTAGTACTATATTTGAATTGACTGTTCACCCGGCAGCGGATGAGCTGCAGGGTCGGCTATGAATATTCGAAGAAAAAAAGTGATATATATGGCTGACAGGCAGACATGCTGCCCGCTCAGCTGTACTCTCACTAATTCTACATTCCCTAAATCTAGACCCGTTTAAATTTTGAGGATTTCTTGAGTTCTTTGCGCAGCTTTAATCAGTAAATGAGGAGATGACACGTGCTATTTCTTTGGGATATGGCCGGGTAAGATCTCGGGTGCGCTCAGCGATTTGGCGTGAGCTTTGGACATTCTGTTTGCAGTCTTGTTGGTTTGTGCATGCATCTGGTTGATTTGACTACGCCTCGGCCATTGTGATGTGCGTCGTGTTAACGTCCTGTGCACGTCTCCTCTGAGGAAGGTCTCATCCTGATTTGCAAATTCCCGTTGTCCACCGCTCAACCCGCCGCACGTCGCTCTGCCGTCTTTGAAGGCGCCACCGCTCCATCTCTCCTTCTCGATTCTTTCCCCTCTCTCTCGAAGGCTCCGGTGAAATCCGGTGCCGCCGCTCAACCGCTTTGTCTGACTATATAAAGAGGATCTCCTTCCCAGTCAGTCCCGAACCTCGCCTCCTCGCTGCCTTCCATCTTCCCTCAATGCGGCCCAGTTGGTGGCGCACGCGGTGAGGTTTTGTACAGCGGCCACGGGCCCGCCGGTCGCCCTTGCTTGCAGGCGAGCTGTGCAAAGACCGGAAGCAGCCAGGGACGTCAAGGCCAGGCCACTAGGTGCGTGGTCGATGGAGCCACACAAGGGAACAAGGACCGCCGGGGGCGCGGCTGCCAAGGGGGGCTGCAACGAGCCGCCGCCTGGAGACGGTACCGGGAGGAGCTTCATCGAGCCATCGTTGTTGCTCTGCCGAGCGAGGAACTGCATCACCGTCGCTACCGAGGCTGCCGCTGCTACTCATGAGTCATGAGCACTGCCGTTGCCACCCCACCAAAGCTTCCTCTGGTCTGCGTCGCGCCACTCGAGAGTGAGTGGTGCCAGGGCCGCCGTGGGGCATCTATGGCAAAGGAGCGGCAGCCACCGCGTAGCAGGCGGCTGCGCCGTTCTGGCTGCTCCATCGAGTAAGGTCGTCGCCGGGAGCTGCTTCTCGCCGACGTCTCCACGCCGCTGCCCCTGGCATACTGCACGACGACGTCGCCTGCGGGGTCGGTCAATCTCCTCTCGGCGCTCTACAACGTCGACGGCTGGGACGTGCTGCCACCGCCTGGTCTCCCCGCATGCACCGTCACACCTCCTTCATATGCGTGCGCTGCTGCCCAAGGACACCCGCGTGCTGTCTGACCGCCTCCCTCAACGGCCCGTGGGTCACCAGTCGCCACCACAGGAATAAGAGCCGCCCGAGCTCCTCTGCAACCAATTAGCGTCGCCGCCCAGTCACCTGCGTTCCCGCCCACCGTGCCCACGACCGTCGGCGACGGACGCATAGCCGTTGCCCTTGCACGCGGCGCTTCTGCTACTATCCCTCTCGCCCAGTCATGTGTACTAAAAATTGGAGCTGCCACTGCTGTTCTATCTCTCTCCATGGCTGCAGCAACTCCCTCTCTCCCCTGACCGTGCACACTGCGGTGGCGCTCTCTCTCTCTCTCTCTCTCTCATATAGCAACAGCTTCTCTTTTTCTGAATTAGTGTATCAATTTGAAATCTTGTTTTTTTTTTGTTATAATAAAATGTCAGTATGATGCCAAGGTTAATGCCGAGAAACCTTGATAGAAGCACACACGTAGTATTCTTGATGTTGTTTTTCATGGTCTCTATCTGTTTGTTAAAATGTCTATAAGAACTAAGCATATTCACATCAGCTAATGATCAGCTAGAAACTGTTAGCAGGCAAAGTGAAGGAGATGGTTATATAAATATCCCATCCGTTAATGATCAGCTAAAAACAGAAGGTTTTGGCAGACAGAGTGAAGAGGATGGTTATCAGGTGTAAGGGACTGCTTATTCCCAGAGACGGTTTCACTACTTTCAGATAAGCCAAGGCTGCTTTTAGATCCTATTAGAAGAAATACTGTTGTGGATTTAGATACATTTTTTGGATGTGAATTTGGAGGTTGGTGTGATACTCATGTCTTCTCTGTTTGGGATGCAAGTTCAAGTGATGTTTGTGGCTAATTCTTTTTAGTATCTTTCTGATGTTCATTTTTTATGCATGGTGAAGTCATTTTTTTTTGTTCTTTAGGACATACCTTTTATGGAATAAGACATTGTATGAAGCCAGAAGCAATACATACGATTCATAATGCAGGTTTTGGGTTCACAGGTTGCCACATTTTCTTCTCTTTCCGCTTATTACTTATGTATCCCTTTTGAAAGCTCTGAAAACGATAATGCAGATGATATACCCTACTTCATGAATGGCCTACTAATATAGTAGTCAGGCTTCTCTAATAGGGCCGGAACCTATATTGTCCATATTAGGCTAATCTTTACTATTGGTTTTTGTTTCTACTTATCATATCATAAGAACTTCCGTTGTTTCCTGGTGAGGATATGGTGGTAAGAAATTTACAAGCCAGCTTACATGTAACTGGTAGTGCTCCTCACATGCTGTTAGGATGGACATTTTACTACTCCCTCCGTCTCATAATTATTATGGGACGGAGGGAGTAGAAAATTTCCTTTAGAATGTACAGTGGTAGACAGGAAGTTTCAGTATAGAGTATTGACTATCATATATTTTAGTACTATCATAATTCTCAGTCCTCATTGCAAAAGATTAATTAGCTTCTGAGATGTACGATTGCATGCATGTACCCAGAACATCTACATACATTTGCCCTTACGCTAACAGTTATACCAGAATAACATGGTGAAGCCTGCCTAATAGACAAAACAAATTCATAGATGAAAATCTGAAAGAAAAATGACTAACAAAGTGAAATCAAACAATAGGAAGTTTGAAACAACTACATATAATTGCATACAAAACCACCTGTTGCACGGCGTGCCGCTGCGCACACAACATTCTGCAACTTAATGTTTTTCTGCCACAAACAATGTTTCCCTGTTGTCTCTTATGATTTTCAGCATTGCACATAATTTTCCATGTTATGGTACTTCCATTCTGCAACATTGGTAATACGTGGTCATAAATTTAGGAGGAAGGCATTTGTATTTTGAAATTTTCAACAGATTTACAAATTTAACTTAGGATACGAAGGTATATGTAGCAGAATAATGATTTACTATGATATATTTTGTTGCCTTATAAATATCTCTATATGAACACACCGTATTGACGGGCGCGGCGTGCCGCCGCGCGGGCTTTGCTAGTAGCTACTTATAAAGCGGTGACTTGCAAGAAACCAGCGAACGTACGGTCAGCATGCAGCATGTCTTCCTGCTGCTCCTTGCGGCAGCTGCAACAGCAGCTACCAGCGCGACGACTCGTGGTCGTGGGTGTCCGCCGAACTGCGGTGGCGTGGACATCCCCTACCCCTTCGGCATCGGCGCCGGCTGCTTCCGCAAGGGCTTCGAGATCAACTGCACCAAGGGCGGCCCTGTGCTCGCCGGCACGCCCCTCCGGGTGGTGAAGCTGTCGTTGGATCCAGACGAGTCGCAGGTGATGCTTCCCATCGGGTCGCAGTGCTTCAACGCCTCCAGTCCAGCTCAAACCGACGACATCATGTATGGAGAGACGACGATGAACGAGCAGGGCTTGTACCGCATCTCCGACACGCACAACATGCTCGTCATCGTCGGCTGCAACACCGTCGGCTACATCACCAGCAAGGAGACCGTTGGGGGTGGCGACAACTACGCCTACAACATCGGGTGCATGTCCTACTGCAACAACTCGGCGAGCGCGCAGAACGGCCACTGCAAAGGCGTCGGGTGCTGCCACGTCGACATCCCGCCGGGGCTCACCGACAACTACTTCGACTTCGACTCTGAATACAACCACTCCGCCATGATGAACTTCAGCTCGTGCGACTACGCCTTCCTCGTCGACAGGAACAACTACACCTTCCAACGGTCCGATCTCAAGATGAACAGAAGCCGGACCTCACTGGTGTGGCTCGACTGGGCCATTCGCGGCTCTGCCGATATCTCCGGCGACGACATACTATCGTGCAAACAAGCGGCCACGACTGGTCAGTACGCCTGCGTCAGCAACCACAGTGACTGCGTCGACTCCACCAATGGGCCTGCCTACAACTGCAAGTGCTCCAAAGGCTACGCGGGCAACGCTTACGTTGTCGACGGATGCACCAGTAAGACGCCGTGTTTAGTACAACTAGTACTCCCAACGTCCTAGATAAAAATACTTCACGGGGGGAGTATATATAGGGTGGTCCGCGCACATGCATGGATAACATCTTAAAACCACGTTTTGTGTTGATTTTTTAACTAAACTACATAGGACCAAATAATTAATCAGTCTTGCTAAAACTCAGTCGACTAAGACTTAACGAAGTCTTAGTCAATCCCATAAGCGTTAGATCTGTGTGCTGCGTTTAGATGCGTGCAGCCTGTGTTTAACTGTGAATTGGCCCGCGTAGGGGAGGAACTGGGGTGGGCTGCTTTTCTGTCTTGTTCTTTCTTGTCGGTCAGGCCTTTTGACAGTGGGCTGGGCAGGGAAGGGAGTTTTTTTTGTCTGTTGGGCCTTTTCTTTATTTGACTGGAAATTTTACACAGGGAGAGAAAGGGCTGGGAATCGAGGCGTTGAATGAGGGGTTCCTTTTTCCCTTGTCTCATCGTGTCTTCTTGCCCATTTTTCAACGCCGACAACTCCTTCTCTTTCTCCACCCAAATACCTTTTCTTTTTTCATTTTTATTTCTGGCTTTTATTAGTTATTGTTATTTTTACATTTGTTTCGTTATTTTGTAAATCAAACTATCAGTTGCATGTACATCAATCTGTCTGCAACTGCATACATCGTTTTTGTTTTTCTAGCTTTGAGTAAAAAATTATTGGTATGTTGCATGTTTGTCTACCCATGCACAACTACACGTGTCTCACCCAGTGCACAACTAGTGAAGGATTAGCCTTTGCATACATTTTTTATTTTTTTTTATTTTTCTATTTGCCTGTGTGTTGGGGAGGGGGTGGAAGGTTGTATGTCGGCCATTACGCATGCAACTGAACGTATTGCCCTCGATCGCATCTTCATGTGTTCAACGCAACTGCGCTTATGTGTTGTTTTGTCGGAGAAGGGGGCAATTGCATGTCTGCTACTAGGCACGCAACTGTAAGTGTCGCCCTCGACTGCAACTATGTTGTGTTATGTAGGGGAGTAGGCTAGTTGCATGTCTACTAGTAGGCACACAACTGCAACCGTCACCCCAGATTGCAACTATGTGATGTTTTGTCGGGATAGGCCAGTTGCATGTCGACCACTAGGCACGCAACTGCAAGTGTCACGCTCGGCTGCAACTGCATATCTTTTGATAGGACTACAACTATGTGGTGTTTTTTTTGTGTGAGGGGGGGGGGGGTAGGCCGGCCAGTTGCATGTCTACCACCAGGCACGCAACTGCAAGTGTAACTCCCGACTGCAACTGCATATATTCAATAGGATTGCAACTATGTGGTGTTTTGTCAGGGAGTAGGCCAGTTGCATGTCTACCATTAGGCACACAACTGCAAGTGTCACCCCCGAATGCAACTCCATGTCTTCGATAGGACTGTAACTATGTTGTGTTTTGTCGGGGGTAGGCCAGTTGCATGTCTACCACTAGGCACCCAACTGCAAGTGTCACCCCTGACTGCAACTGCATGTCTTCGACAGGACTGCAACTCATTGATGTTTTGCCGAGACAGGTGTAGTTGCATGTTTGCCACTAGTCACGCAACTGCAAGTGTCACCCTCGAATGCAACTGCATGTCTTCAACGTGACTGCAACCTTGAGGTGTTTTGTCTCGGTAGGGAGTAGGTCAGCTGCATGTCTACTTCCAGGCACGCAACGGCAAGTGTCACCCACCACTACAACTGCATTGTCCTCGATGCGACTTCAACTTATTGTTGTTTCTTTTTTTTTCCTTTTTTCATTTATTCTTTTTTTGTTTTCTTTTTTTTCATTTTTTGTTTCTTTTCAAAAACTTATAAATATCATAAAAAGAGCCGATTATCAAAAATTGTTTGGAATATTTAAAATATGTTCAAATTTTCAAAATTTGTTCGCATTACTTAAAATTTGTTCACATTTCCAAATATGTTTGGAAAATTCAAAAATTTGTTCGCGTTAAAAACAAATGTTTGTCTTTTTAAATATTTGTTCTGAATATAAAAATGTTCCCATTATGAAATTTTGTTCGAATTTTTTTAAATGCTCTCATTCTAAACACATGTTCTTGTTTTTCAAAACAATTATTTATGTTTTAAAATAATATTCGTGTTTTAAAACTGTTCGGGATTTCAAAAATAGTTCAGGTTTTAAAAAAAATCAAAATTACAAATATCATTCACATTTTATTTTACTTTTCAATTTTCAAAATTTGTTCTTGTTTTTCAGAAAATATTTGGCATTTAAAAATTGTTTACAAATTTTTCAAAAGTGTTTTCCCTTCTCAACGCTGTTGCAAGTTCTTATATAGTTCGTGCAAAGCACGATCACCAGCAACCATGAGGCTGACTGGCTAGCTGCACTCGTTTAGAGTGTGAGGCCGCGTTTCAAAAAACGAAATGCTTTTCGCGTGGACCTGTGCGTCCCGCCAGCTGCACTCGTTTCCTTCACCAGAGGGGGTAAAGCCCAGCACGTGTTTCTCAACACAGCATAGAACTTAAGCCCACACAGGGGAAAAAACAACCCAGCAGCCCACAGAATAAACAGGCCGAATCTAACATGGATGACGTCAGCCGACTGAGACAAGTCTTAGTCGACTGAGACCTAGACAGACCCATAATTAATTAGACAACAGGACATCATGGTAACTGATTGATTATATGGCTTCAAAACAACTTTTCTGACATCATCCACTCATATTATAGACCTATATGTAACAGGTAAACATGCATCGTCCACCCCTATTACGAAATTTATATAATTTGTATCTAGATCTAGTTGGTGGCAAACCGAGTTGCAGTGCTACGAGGTCGTGGAGAGGAGCTAAAGTCAGAGATGTGCGTGCATTGCATTCCAACTGTTTACTTACTTCTCTTAGTATAAGCTAATTATATACACACATGCTTATATACACCTATGAAAAATAGTGAATGAGATACCAAAATGATACCGTCTTCAAGCCTTTGAAGATAAATATATGCCCCAATTATATTTTTTTGTCCAATGTCCACCCCGTCAAGTTTGCCTCATGTGGCACCCCGATAGAGGGCCGACGCACGCCAGTCCCAGGATAAGACCTGGCGCACGTCTGAGACATGATACAGCAATTCCAGGCACAAAGATGGCTTTATTATATGAAATAGAGTATTACAATACTGTTGTTTACAACAATATTACATGGCTCCAAGGCTAACTAAATGGCAGCGGGGTCTTGGTTCAGCGGCAACGACGTCTCTGCCTGGGCTCCACAACTCACAGGACTGGCTGGGTTACGATCTAGCATGACGGATCTTCTCCTGCAACTGGCCACGTGCAAGGCCAGGTGAGTACTTTGAATGTACTCGCAAGACAACCAAATACATAACATCCAAACAAGCAGATGACAAAGCAGGCCGTATGTCTTTATGAGCATTTATTCTAAACATGGCATGGAATTAACAGGAAAACATGGATCAAGCATGGCATGACATGGATCAGGCATAACAACTATATATCATGGCATGGCATAGCTATTTCTACGAGACATGGTATCCAAAATTAAACTGGAACCTACACTACAGTTACCTCCCGTGAAGTATTAAAGTAATATGTTGTGACATTATTCAGTTTTACTGCCCTTCTGGGCTAACTCATGACTCACCGAGATCTCATCTCGTGATCATGTCAGAACAACATGGTGACTGCTCACAATTATCCCATAGTCCAAGTTACCACATTTACTTAGTAGCACATTCTTTAACAAGTTTATAACAACAGGTTCGTCCTCCAGATCGACCAAGACCAAATAGTGTGACCAAGTACGAACTGTGTCCAATACCGTGGACACGGTTATTCGAATAGATTTTTACACTCTACAGAGGTTGCACACTTTTCCCACACCATGGACATTCGTCCAACGAAACTTGCATATCCCGTGACCCTTCTATCGCACCACCGACAATCATTCCCCGTCCGGGTCATGCCCTGGGTGGCCCCTGTGTCACTCTTGACACCTGCCACCATCGTGGCTAAACTAAACTGTCCCAAACGGGGAACCCCGGGCTAAACAAACAACTGGGCTCACAAGGTTATCGCCGCCTACCTGATCAGGGCAGCACGCGTGCATAAGCTTCCCTCTTTGGTGGTACCGATAAGAGAGCACAAAGTTAGACCAAGTCAAGGTCGTCCCATTCCGGCAGATGTGGTTGCACGGGTAAGCTCGGTTCGGTGGCACTATGACTCGATCCCATCGATGACGGAGGAGGTTTAGTTTATAAGTTCATTTTAACATTTCCATCGTAGTACCATCACATCAACATTTATAAGCAGGAACAATCACTTAACAACAGCATAGCAAAATCATAACAACATTGACAATCATGGCATGAGATCAAATCATAGTACTAACATGATAATGGTATTAAAAGTATTATTACTAGCAGAGGAAAATATGACATGAAAGCAATTCATGATATTATATGGTAAACAACACTAGCATCTGGTACCGATGAAATAACAGGACTATGCCAGTGCAGACTGACAGATGATCTGAAATATACTGCAATACACACACAGGGTGCAAGCAAAGTCATCACGCAAGTCCGTAGCTCATGATAAGAGGTTGGCTTGCCTTGGGGTAGAGGAATACACCAGGTGGAAGTGCGACGATTCTCCGGATACGATGCGTCGGAACCGGCACTCTCGGGAGAGGCCTATATTAGGGAAAGGGCAAAAGTGGCATTTTCAACATGTGGCAACATTATGAAAATGACACCATCGGAACGGGCTCGATGAACTGAAAACGTGGGCGTTGGATTTACCTCAATCGGAGTTACGGTTGAAGAGAAACGGCCGTTCGTTCGTTAAGCAGAGAAACAGACAGAAAACTGTCCATTTCAGCTCCTAACGGGTGAACGTCCACTAAATAGCCACTTCAGCCGACGGCTGAGAAATGAAAGCGTATTTTCCAGATTACACTTTCGGTAAAAGAAAGCGTATTTCCTTCAAATAACGCGACGGAGTACGCTTCTCAGAACGGAAAGCGTATTTCGCAAAGTACGCTTCCACTTAAAACCGGCTGGGCCCGGGCTTAGGTCGCTTACAGGTGGGCCCGCACCTCATCTCTTCACTCTCCTTCCTGGGTCTTCTTCCAGCTCCTGGCCGGGACGGAGGGGAGCTGCGGCCGCTGGTGCTGCCGTCGCACCGCGACGCGGGAGGGCCGGCCGACGAGCGCAGAGGCTCCGCCGCCGTGCGCCGCCTCCAGCGGTGGTCGCGGGACCACGTGGAGCGAGCTGCAGCGCCATGGCCACTGGCCGGGGCGCGGTGGCCGACGGGCATTAGCGGAGCCGCTGCGGCAGTGCTTCCCCGAAGAAGTTGAGGACGGCGGCGGCTTCGTAGGCTCCTGGGGCAGCCAAGAACGTGGACGGAGAGGAGGGGGAGGGCCACAAGGCCGAAGCTGGCAGAGGGGATCGAGCGGCGGGCTCACGGCCAGAGGGAGGGGAAGAGCTCCGGGCTCGAGGGAGAGGGTTGGGGGAGGTTGCTGGTGAGGCAGAGGGGCTAGGGGGCGCCTTATATAGGCTCGGGGTGGGGCTCGCGATGACGGCCGAGGCTTCGGGACGCGCGGCGAGGTGGCGACACTCCGACGGAGCACCCGCTGTTAGCACGGCCGTCCAAGCGCTAGGGGACGAGGGATGGAGGTTCCAGACGACACACGCGTCCGGTGGGGAGCTCGCCAGCACGCCCGGACGAGCTGGAACCTGCTGGAGGTGGTCTCCCGAAGGGTCTGGCGCACAGGGCACGAGTTTGGCGTGCTTTGCCCGTGGCCACGGCATTGCCACGCCCCACTGGATGCCAAACAATGTCTGGGACATTCTACGACCTCCACTGAGTTTACTTGACCCCTCAAACAAGAACAGGGAGCTCTGGTGTGACTGCACCTAGGTCAAATAGGAACTGGCAGCAAGGTGTTTGACATTTGTTGTGGCCACCACAGTGCTCCTCTTGGCCTGATCTTTGGCAAAGAGTTATCACTCACTAGAATGACCCCTTTGGCAAGATTTCAGCACAAATGGGCCAAGCTATCTGGCACTTCTTTTGCAAACTTGCAAACTGGCCAGAAGTGAAAATGAGGATGCTGCGAAAGAATGGCTAGATGGATTTGGCTGATTTTTGGTGGAGGGGATAGACATAGTCATGAGAGCTAGCTGGAAAAATTTCAGCTCAATTTGATCAACTATGAAGGTACTTCCTCCACAATGATGTAATCTGAGCAGAAATCCAAGTAATTTGCTGAGGGATATTGGCACAATGTAATGAGCTGGTTTTTGGTTTCCAGGAGTAATATATCAAGGTAAATCACTCTGCAAAACTTCAGCTCAAAAACATCAAAGGTTCAAGCACTTCCTTTGCAAACTGGAAATCTGGACAGAATTTGCAAATGGATGTTGGGCTCAAAATTTGAATTCTGGAACTTGAGATTTTGATGGAAATGGTGAATATATGGATAGGATAAGCTCCACAAATTATTTGGGATTTTTCTCAGCTACCAAAATGGTAGTTCCTTTGAAAAGGCCCCAAATTGAAATATTGGCTTTAAATAGGAAAATGCAATTTCCCTTATTTATTTATGGCCAATATTATAATAGCATTATATTAACTTCATGGTAGACTTTGGACTTGTATATTATGCATATGTCACTATGATACATTTACGTTCTAAGAAGTTTCATGTATCTCTATGTCCTTTCTAAACACAATTCAACCAAGAGTGATAACCTTTATAGCCCTGGGAACATGTACTTCAGTATGAATCAAAGCTAGCCACATTTAATGAAGGGGGAAACTAAAATTGATTAAAATAAATAAATGATACTCCTTTTTTCTATTAACTGACATTATAGAAAGCACTACATGGTTAAATGCAAATAAGGGAGTGACTATCAAGTAAATACTGAATCTTTTCCAACAACAAAAAGAAGTAAATACTGAATATGTTCGTATTTTCAACTGATGACGCTAGTGACCCTAGAATGTGAGTTGATGCAACCGTTAAGCTAAAATCATAAAGCACCTATCGGAACATTAACATGCAAAAAAGAGAGCGCTATATTGTTATATAATAGTCCAAAGATGAACTGCTACGCGCGTGTGTTATGTGGCTGGCCAAAACGATCTGTCGACCGGCCGAGGGCACTCCGTGGCGGCCACGTGCGTGTGAGGACATATGCAAGGGGCGTCAGCAATATTCTATTCGCTTCGCTGGACTAGAGATCGAAGGGGTACGATAACAAAAATAATCTAGGGTCATATTGGTAGGTAATTATTTTAAACTTTAATGTCCATAGATTATTTCACAGATCCATCGGTTGTGATCGTCTACTTATCCTATATACCTAAGAGAGTGATTCCCACTATTTCTAGTTATCTCAACATGCGTGCTTCACATCATCAAAATTATTGTAGCCGTTTACTAGCTTGATCCACTAGCGCATCCGTCCGATCTATGTATGAGAATTCTCTACCATGCAACATGCATTAGTGCATTCTAAGTAGGTTTTAAATCACATTGTATTTAATTGTGACATGCATAACTTCTCATGTTATGATTTTTTTCTTATGCAGAAATTTCTCACATAGCTTAAATCGTAAGGACTAAATTAGTATTCTACACAACATTTAGATACTATATATCCAATTCCGCGCCCACTTGCAGGGTATTGTATAGTTAACGTAATTAATGGCAGGATGTTTCTAATTTTTGTGGGATTTTCTAACTTATTTCTCATTCATTTTTCAGTTCAGCCCTCATGGACTTATTATATAATTGAAAGCACATTTGCTCCCTTGGTGGTTTTGGTAAATTTATGCCAACATACATGTTGTTGGACTAATGGTTCTATCTAATGAATTTCAGATAAGTTCAACAATGACATGGCAAAGACTAGGAATGTGGATCCTTCAAAATGCTCAGGACATATATTGGCAAAAGCTCAAGACTCTTCAATTTTGGTTTAGTGATCCAAGATCACATAGAGTCCATAGGAAAGCCAATATTGTTAAGAGGGGATGAGGTTTTGATAATAATCTATTTGCTAAAATGCTCAATGATATTGCTCCAAAACTCTCAAATATTTCCCCACTCCATTCCTATCCAAAACCGTAATATCTGATCTCAGTCCCACCGAACCACTCATACCCGGACTCACCGAGACTACTATACTCAATGCCACATGCCAAACCCTAACAAATCGGTCCCACCAAAATGGTTCTCGGTCCCACCGAGAAGGCTTGACCAACTTGCTGTAACGTTGTTACTTCACTTTGGAATTTCTGAGTTGGAGTTTTCGGTCTCACCGAGACTTGGTCTTGCCCTAGCCATTGCATTTCGGTCTCACCGAGATGGTTATATTGGTCTCATGGAAAAGCCTAAAGTTCCTGTCTTTTACACTAGTCGGTCTCACCGAGTTCTTCATATCGGTGTCACCGAGTTGGGTCAAAGACTTGTAACGGCTGGATTTGAGGTGAAGGCTAGATATACCCCTCCACCACCCTCTTTTCAAGAGAGAGAGCCATCAGAACGTGACTATACTTCCACCATACATTTTCTGAGAGAGAACCACCTACTCATGTGTTGAGATCAAGATATTCCAATCCAACCCATTTGAACCTTGATTTCTAGCCTTTGCCAAGTTGCTTTCCACTCAAATCTTTCTTCCACCATAGACAAATCTGTGAGGAAGTTTTTGAGTGTTGGGGAGACTATCATTTGAAGCACAAGAGCAAGGAGTTCATCATCAACACACCGTCTATTACCTTTTGGAGAGTGGTGTCTCCTAGATTGGTTAGGTGTCACTTGGGAGCCTCCAAGATCATGTGGAGTTGAACCAAGGAGTTTGTAAGGGCAAGGAGATCGCCTACTTCATGAAGATCTACCCCGAGTGAGGCTAGTCCTTCGTGGACGTAAGCCATGGTGGAATAGGCAAGGTTGCTTCTTCGTGGACCCTTCGTGGGTGGAGCCCTCCATGGACTCGTGCAACTGTTACCCTCCGTGGGTTGAAGCCTCCATCAACATGGACATATGATAGAACCACCTATCGGAATCACGCCAAAAACCACCGTGTCTTCATTGCGCTTGATCTTCCATACTCTATCCCTTTACTTTCCGTACACTTGCGTGCTTTACTATTTCCGCTGCTCAATTTCTAGATATGCATGTGTAGGAAGTCTTAGTGTTATCTTAACTTGTGCCAAAATCTTCCTAAGTTCCAAGAGAATCTAAAAATTGCACCTTTGGTTGGTTAAGTGTCTATTCACCCCCCTCTAGACCTATCTCCTCGACCCCACAATTGGTATCAGAGCTTTGGTCTCCATTGCTTTGGTTTAATCACCATTGGAGGGAGATGGATGTGTCTACTTTGGGGAGTCTTAGACATAGAGTGCCTATTCTAAATGGGGAGTATTATCACTTTTGGAGGGATGAAATGCTTGGTATCTTTGATGAATTTAACTTGAGCAAGTATATTCATAATCCTTATGTGCCTCCTATTGATCCCTTGCATCCCACTCATGAAGAGGAAATTGACATGCTTCGTAATCTTAGAACCATCAATCTTATCATTAGAGGATTACCTAAAATTGTGCTTCGTTGTATGCAAAACTTTGGGTGTGCTTATACCCTATGGCATGACTTGTAAAAGCGATATCCCGATTACTCTTTAAAGAATCTTGATGAAATTCTTCATAAGACTATTGCCTTTCACAAGATGAGTCCTAATGATCCTAACTTTGATGATTGCTTGTTTGAGCTTCGTGATCTTATGCGTGCTAAAGGAGATGTTGGAACTATTAGTAACATTATCACGGAAGCTATTAGAATTCATAAACTTAAACATTGTCATGATCATGAAACTAATGAATTCATTGCCCTAGGCGATGATCACATACATGTTGATGATGATGATGTTGAACATGGCTATTATGATGAATACGAAGAGTTTGATGTTGAATTTGAGAAGACCATGAGGAATCTTAGTCTTATGGCAAATCTTCGAAATTACATGGCCGGAGGAAAAGAGTGGATTCTTGATAGTGGATGTACCGATCACATGACCGGAGATAGAGACATGTTTCGTGAGCTTGCTAAAAATGATGGTCCATGCAAGTATGTGACTTTTGGAGACAACTCCAAGGGTAAGGTACTTGGCCTTGGTAAGGTGGCTATATCCAATGATAGCTCCATTCAAAATGTTATGCGTGTTGAATCTCTTGGTTACAATCTTCTTTCCGTATCTAGACTAGCCAACTTTGGTTTCAATGTTCTATTTACCGAAGTAGATTGCCAAGTGTTTCGTCGAGATAATCATAATATGATCTTTACCGGCATTCGTAGAGGTGATCTATACATTGTTGATTTCACTAAAAGAGCTCAACCTCGTACATGCTTAATTGCTAAATCACCTAAAGGTTGGTTATGGCATAGAAGACTTGGACATGTTGGCATGCGTAACCTTGATAAACTTGTTAAAGGAGATCATATTCTTGGTGTGAAAGATGTTATATTTGACAAGGATCGACTTTGCAGTGCTTGCCAAGCAGGAAAACAGGTTGGAGGAAGCCATCCCGTGAAGAACATTATGACCACGAGGAGACCACTCGAGCTGCTTCATATGGATCTTTTTGGTCCCAACTCCTATAAGAGCGTTGGTGGTAACTCTTTCGGTTTGGTCATTGTTGATGATTTTTCAAGATTTACGTGGGTGTTCTTTCTCGATGACAAATCGCAGGTACAAAAGATCTTCAAGAACTTCGCAAGGAAGGCCCAAAATCAATTTGAAGTGAAGATCAAGAAGGTTCGGAGTGACAACCGAACGGAGTTCAAGAACGCTAATGTGGATACCTTTCTTGATGAGGAAGGCATTTCACATGAGTTCTCGGCTACGTATACACCTCAACAAAATGGAGTTGTTGAGAGGAAGAATCGTACTCTTATTGAGATGGCAAGGACAATGCTTGATGAATACAAGACGCCAAAACACTTTTGGGCGGAAGCGGTTGAAACGGCTTGTCATGCAACAAATTGACTCTATCTTCACAAGCTTCTTGGTAAAACGGCGTATGAACTGCTCACCGGTAACAAACCACAAGTTGGATACTTTAGAGTATTTGGCTCAAAATGTTACATTCTTGATAAGCATCGTCGTTCAAAGTTTGCTCATAAATCTCATGAAGGTTTTCTACTTGGTTACGAATCGAACTCTCACACTTACCGTGTCTACAACAACTTCACTCGAAAAGTTGAAGAGACGGTAGATGTTGATAACCCACAAGTATAGGGGATCGCAACAGTTTTCGAGGGTAGAGTATTCAACCCAAATTTATTGATTCGACACAAGGGGAGCCAAAGAATATTTGCAAGTATTAGCAGTTGAGTTGTCAATTCAACCACACCTCGAGATAAAATATCTGCAGCAAAGTATTTAGTAGCACAGTAATATGATAGTTTTGGTAGCAGTAGCAATAGTAACAATAGTAACAGCAACAGCAACAGTAACAGTTTTGTAGCAAGTGTAAAGCAGTAGCAACAAAGTAACTTAGCAGAAACCAATATGAGAAAGTCGTAGGCATTGGATCGGTGATGATAATTATGTTGGATGATATTCATCATATAATAGTCACAACCTAGGGCGATACACAATAGCTCCAATTCATCAATGTAATGTAGGCATGTATTCCGTATATAGTCATACGTGCTTATAATAAGAACTTGCATGACATCTTTTGTCCTACCCTCCCGTGGCAGCGGGATCCTTAAGGAAACTAAGGGATATTAAGGCCTCCTTTTAATAGAGAACCGGAACAAAAGCATTAGCACTTAGTGATTACATGAACTCCTCAAACTACGGCAATCACCGAAAAGAATCCCAATTATTGTCACCTTGGGGTATGCGGATCCTGACACGTAATAGGTGCATATAACTTGCAAGATAGGATCAAGAACACAAATATATTCATGAAAACATAAAGGGTTCAGATCTGAAATCATGGCACTCGGGCCCTAGTGACAAGCATTAAGCATAGCAAAGTCATAGCAACATCAATCTCAGAACATAGTGGAGACTAGGGATCAAAGCCCTAACAAATCAACTTGATTACATGATAAATCTCATCCAACACATCACCGTCCAGCAAGCCTACGAAGGAATTACTCACGCACGGTGGTGAGAATCATGAAATTGGTGATGGAGGATGGTTGATGATGACAATGGCAACGAATCCCCCTCTCCGGAGCCCTGAACAGACTCCAGATCAGCCCTCCCGATGAAGAACAGGAGGTGGCGGCGGCTCCGTATCGTAAAACACGATGAAACTTCTTATTTTATTTTTTTCTCAGGGGAAGAGAATTTATAGCGTTGGAATTAGGTCAGACGGCTGCCTGTGGGCCCCACAAGGCACTACGGCGCGCCCTAGGGGGGTCGCGCCCTACTGCCTTGTGGGCAGCAGGTGGCCCCCCATCTGTTGATTCTTGCGCCAATAATTTTTATATATTCCATAAAAATTCTCCAAAAAGTTTCATCCAAATCAGAAAACTTTGATTTCTGCACAAAAAACAACACCATAGCAATTCTGCTGAAAACATCGTCAGTCCGGGTTGGTTTCATTCAAATCATGCAAATTAGAGTCCAAAACAAGAGCAAAAGTGTTTGGAAAAGTAGATACGACAGAGACGTATCAGATGTGAAGTTTGATGAGACTAACGGCTCGCAAGTCGAGCAATTGCCAATTGATGTAGGAGATCAAGAACCATCGAAAGCAATCCAAGACTTGTCCATTGGCAAGATTCGCCCCGTGGAAGTAAAGGAGAGTACTTCATCTATTCAAGTGGAAGCTCCAACCTCACATCAAGGTGAACAACAAGGTGACATGGAGGCATCCACAAGTGGAACACGTCCAGACGAAGGGAATGAGGAAGTGCAACAAGATGACCACCTCAACCTCCTTCTCCACCACCTCAAGCAAATGACCACAACAACGATGAGGAAGACAATGATGATGGTGAGGAAGCCTCACCACAATCCAAGCAAAAGCTACCTCTCGTTAGAGCAAGAATCGACAAGAATCATCCCGTCAAACAAATACTTGGAGATATCCAATCCGGGAGAATCACTCGCTCTAAATCTTGTTTAGCTAACTTTTGTGAGCATTACTCATTCATCTCTAGTGTTGAACCTTTGAAGGTAGAAGAAGCTCTCAAGGACCCCGCTTGGGTAAATGCAATGCACGAGTAGCTACACAACTTTGAGAGGAACCAAGTTTGGACATTGGTTGAGAAGCCTAAAGATGAGCAAAACATTATTGGAACCAAATGGGTGTTTCAGAATAAGCAAGATGAAGATGGACAAGTTGTACACAACAAGGCTCCTCTCCTAGCACAAGGTTACACACAAGTCAAAGGTATGGACTATGGTGAGACCTATGCCCCCGTTGCTAGACTTGAGTCCATTCGCATCTTACTTGCTTATGCCAATCACCAAGATATCACTCTTTACCAAATGGATATTAAAAGTGCTTTCTTAAATGGTGAAATTGAGGAGGAAGTCTATGTTAAACAACCTCCCGGATTTGTTAATCCCAAGAAACCAAATCATGTCTACAAACTTCGTAAAGCTCTTTATGGTCTTAAACAAGCCCCTAGAGCTTGGTACAAATGCTTGACAAAGTTTCTTCTTGAAAACGGTTTTGAAATTGGGAAAATTGATTCAACCTTGTTCACTAAGAGGGTTAATGGAGAATTATTTGTATGTCAAATTTATGTTGATGATATTATCTTTGGATCTACTAACCACTCTTTTAATGAAAAGTTTGGAAGGTTGATGTCGGAAAAGTATGAGATGTCTATGATGTGTGAACTCAAATTCTTTCTAGGTTGCAAATCAAGCAAACTAAGGAGGGTACCTTTGTTTCTCAAACAAAGTATACTAAGGACTTATTCAAGAAGTTCAACATGCAAGAGAGTAAAGGTATGAAAACTCCAATGCCCACGAGTGGACATCTTGACTTGACCAAGGATGGCAAACCGGTTGATCAAAAGGTTTATCAATCTATGATTGGTTCATTGCTATATATATGTGCCTCCTGTCCCGACATTATGCTATGTGTGTGCATCTGTGCACGATACCAAGCGGCACCAAAAGAGTGTCACTGATACGTCTCCAACGTATCTATAATTTTTTATTGTTCCATGCTATTATAATATCAATCTTGGATGTTTTATATACATTTACAAGCAATTATATATCATTTTTTGGGACAAACCTATTAACTTAGTGCCCAATGCCAGTTGTTGTTTTTTGCCTGTTTTCGGTTTTCCAGAATATCAGTACCAAAAGTCCAAATGCCACGAAACTTTTTGGAGATTTTTTTTTTCTGGACATAAGAGACACTAGAAGCTTCGGGAGAGGGCCAGAAGACAGAGGAGGTGGCCACGAGCCACCAGGGCGCGCCCCAGGGGGGTGGCGCGCCCTGGTGCCTCGTGGGCCCACCTCTGCTCCGTTTGACCTAATTCCACCTCTATAAATTCTCTAAAATTGGGAACCAACAGAGGAGTCCACGAAATACTTTTTCCACCGCCGCAAGTTCCTGTTCTCGAGAGATCCCATCTGGAGGCCTTTTCCGGCACTCTGCCGGAGGGGGATTCGATCACGGAGGGGCTCTCCATCAACCTTGCTGCCCTTCCGATGATGCGTGAGTAGTTTACCACAGACCTTCGGGTCCATAGTTAGTAGCTAGATGGCTTCTTCTCTCTTTTTGATCTTCAGTACAATGTTCTCCTCGATGTTCTTGGAGTTCTATCCGATGTAATCACTTTTTATGGTGTGTTTGTTGGGATCCGATGAGTTGTAAGTTTATGATCAGATTATCCATGAATATTATTTGAGTTTTTTCTGAACTCTTTTCTGCATGATTGTTATAGCTTCGTATTTCTCTCCGATCTATTGATTTGGTTTGGCCAACTAGATTGATTTATCTTGCAATGGGAGAGGTGCTTTGTAATGGGTTCGATCTTGCGGTGCTCAATCCCAGTGACAGAAAGGGACATGACACGTATGTATTGTTGCTATTAAGGGTAAAAAGATGGGGTTTCTTCATGCGTGAGTTTACTTTGTCTACATCATGTCATCTTGCTTAAGGCGTTACTCCGTTCTTTATGAACTTAATACTCTAGATGCATGCTGGATAGCAGTCGATGTGTGGAGTAATAGTAGTAGATGCAGAATCATTTCGGTCTACTTGTCTCAGACGTGATGCCTATATACATGATCATTGCCTTGGATATCGTCATGATTATTTGCTTTTCTATCAATTACCCAACAGTAATTTGTTCACCCACCGTATGCTATTTTCAAGAGAGATGCCTCTAGTGAAAACTATGGCCCCCGGGTCTACCTTAATCATATATTGAAAATCCTAAAAATACCTTGCTGCAATTTTACTTTATTTATTTTATTTTGTATTTTTGTTCGATCTATCTATCTGTCACCATACAATTTAATCTTGCAATTAACCGCCAAGGGACTGACAACCCCTTGTTCCCAATGGGTGCGAGGATTTGTTGTTTTGTGTGCAGGTACTGCTAACGAGTTGTTGCGTGATTCTCCTACTGGATTGATAACCTTGGTTTCATAACTGAGGGAAATACTTATCTCTACTGTACTCCATCATCCCCTCCTCTTCGGGGAAATCCCAACGCAGCTCACAAGTAGCAGGAAGAATTTCTGGCGCCGTTGCCGGGGAGACATCATCAACATCTATCAAGTACCTACGCATTAACTTTCATCTCCTTGCACTTATTTTATTTGCCTTTGCCTCTCGTTTTCATCTCCCCCACTTCTAATTTTTTTTTTTACAAAAATACAAAAATATTTTCCGTCTGCCTTTTTCTTGTTTGCTTCTTTGCTTGCTTGTTATCTTGTTTACGTAGCCACGATGTCTCAAGAAAATACAAAATTGTGTGATTTTTCCAATACTAATAATAATGATTTTATTAGTACTCCGATTGCTCCTCCCGCCGCTAGTGCGGAGACTTGTGATATTAATGCCGCTTTGTTAAATCTTGTCATGAAAGAACAATTTTCTGGTAGTCCTAATGAAGATGCTGCATCTCATCTTAACACTTTCGTAGAATTGTGTGATATGCAAAAGAAAAAAGATGTGGATAATGATATTGTAAAATTAAAATTATTCCCGTTCTCATTGCGGGATCGTGCAAAATTTTGGTTTTCATCTTTACCACGAAATAGTATCGATTCTTGGGATAGGTGTAAAGATGCTTTTATTACCAAGTATTTTCCTCCCGCGAAAATTATTTCCCTTAGAAACCAAATTATGAATTTCAAGCAACTTGATCATGAACATGTTGCCCAATCTTGGGAGAGGATGAAATTAATGATAAGAAATTGCCCTACTCATGGTTTAAATTAGTGGATGATCATAGAAAAAATTTATGCGGGATTAAATTTTGTTTCTAGAAATCTTTTAGATTCCGCCGCGGGTGGTACTTTTATGGAGATTACATTGGGAGAAGCTACTAAATTGCTTGATAATATTATGGCAAATTATTCACAATGGCATACTGAAAGAGTTCCTACTAAAAAAGTGAATTATGTTGAAGAAATTAGTACTTTGAGTGATAAAGTTGATGCGCTTATGAAATTGGTTGCTAGCAAAAGTACTCCTATTGATCCTAATGATGTGCCTTTATCCACCTTGATTGAGCAAAATAATGATCCCGTAGATGTGAATTTTGTCTCGCGAAACAATTTTAATAGTAATGCTTATAGAGGTAATTTTAATCCTAGGCCGTTTCCTAGAAATTCCTCTAATAATTATGGCAATTCCTATGGTAATCCTTATAATAATAATAATAATAATAATAATAATAATAATAATAATAATAATAATAGGATGCCCTCTGATCTTTAAAGTAATATTAAAGAATTTATTAATGCTCAAAAAGTTTTCAACACTACGATAGAAGAAAAATTAAGTAAACTTGATGATATGTCTAGGAGCATTGATAGAATCATTCATGATGTGGAAAATCTTAAGACTAAAATTTTGGCACCCAAAATTGATATTAATGAATCAATTAAAGCTTTATATGTCTTCATGGATGAGAGTAAGAAAAGAACCGCTATGCTAAAAGCTAAACGAGAATTTTTAGAAAAAGCGATTCCTCCCGGTTTTTATCGTAGTAATGATGAGGATATTAAAATGATTGGTGTTTCATCTATTGATTCATTGTTTAGCAATATAAAACTTGATGAAAAGGGGACTGAAGAAGAGTCAACTTTAGCTAGTAGGTGTCCCCATAATTCGGAGGGTGAAAATCTTGATGAAAAAATTGATAAAAGTGGGTTTAGAGAGGTGAAAACTTTAGCTAGTCATGTGCCCACTCTCTTGGATTACAAAGACTTTAATTATGATAGTTGTTCCTTGATTGAGTGAATTTCTTTGTTACAATCCATGCTAAATTCACCCAACTCTTATGACCAAAACAAGGCTTTTACTAAACACATTGTAGAAGCAATGATGAAAGCGTTAGAAGAAAAGCTAGAACTAGAAATTTCAATTCCTAGAAAATTATATGATGAGTGGGAACCCACCATTAAAGTTAAAATTAAAAATTATGAGTGCAATGCTTTATGTGATTTGGGTGCTAGCGTTTCCACAATTCCAAAATCTCTATGTGATGTGCTAGGTTTTACCAATATAGATGAATGTTCTCTTAATTTGCACTTGGCGGATTCAACTATTAAAAAGCCATTGGTAGAATTAATGATGTTCTTATCCTTGCAAACATAAATTATGTGCCCGTTGATTTTATTGTACTTGACATTGATTGCAATCCATCTTGCCCCATAATACTTGGTAGACCGTTCTTACGAACTATTGGTGCCATTATTGATATGAAAGAAGGTAATATAAGATTTCAATTTCCACTAAAGGAAGGGATGGAACACTTCCCAAGGAAAAGAATTAAAGCACCCTATGAATCCATGATGAGGGCCACTTATGGAATCAACTTGAAGGACGACAATACTTGAAACTATGCATTATGCCTAGCTAGGGGCATAAAACAATAGCGCTTGTTGGGAGGCAACCCAATGAATAAAATAAATTTTTGCTTTTTATCTATGTTCTTGTGTGTTTACACAATTATGCTACAGGTATGATTGTGTTTTTATGTTTTAATTAGTTTTTGTGCCAAGTAATGCCTTTGGGATGATTTGGAAGATAGTATAATTGATGCTGTTTGGAAAACAGAAAGTTTTGCGTCCAGTGCTGGAATTTTAATTCTGTACTGGAGTGTCAGAAAAATCTAATTTTTTTACACAGTATTTGTATATGAATTTCCCACGTTTTCCTAATTTTTCAGAATTTTTCGAGTTACAAAAGTATAGCTTTTAAATAGATCTTCGCAGACTGTTCTGTTTTAGACAGATTCTGTTTTTGTTGCATAGTTTGCTTATTTTGATGAATCTATGGATCGTATCGGGGGCTATGAGTCATGGAGAAGTTGGAGTACAGTAGAATTATGCCAATATTAAATATGAATCAATTTACTACAGTACTTAAAGTTAAAGATTTATTTGTTATACTAACGGATCTCACGAAGGTTTTGTTCAGTTTTGTGTGATTGAAGTTTTCAAGTTTTGGGTGAGATCACGATAGATGAAGGAATAAGGAGTGGCAAGAGCCTAAGCTTGGGGACTCCCAAGGAACCCCAAGGTAATATTCAAGGAAGACTCAAGCGTCTAAGCTTGGGGATGCCCCGGAAGGCATCCCCTCTTTCTTCTACCAACTATCGGTAATTTTACTTGGAGCTACATTTTTATTCATCACATGATATGTGTTTTACTTGGAGCGTCGTGTATTATATGAGTCTTTGCTTTGTTTACTTTTTAGTTTGTCACAATCATCTTTGCTGGACACACTTATTTGAGAGAGCCACACGTTTATCATGATTTGTTAGAATACTCTATGTGCTTCACTTAAATCTTTTGAGCTAGGCAGTTGCTCTAGTGCTTCACTTAAATCTTTTTGAGCACGGCGGTGGTTATATTTTGAAGAAATATTTGTACTCTCATGCTTCACTTATATTATTTTGAGAGTTGATAAGTTTAAATTTTGAAGAAATATTTGCACTCTCATGCTTCACTTATATCTTTTTGAGAGTTGATAATAGTAATGGTAACTTGCACAAGATATGAATTTGGTCCCAAAGTGATGAATATTCAAGAGCGATATAATAAAAACTTTCTTGAAAGATCATTGGATATGATAAGTTTGATTCCTTGCAATAGTTTTGCGATATGGAGATGATAATATGTGAGTCATGTTAGTGAGTAATTGTGATTTAGTAAGAATATTGGTGTTAAGGTTTGTGATTCCCTATGCATGCACATAAAGTCAATAGTTATGCAACGAAATTATATCCTACTTATGGTGCATGATTCGGTGTTAGTTATGTTCAATGCATGTTTATGACCATTTTCGCTTTTTGGTTGGTCGCTTCTCAATCTATTTGCTAGCCTTCATTTGTACTAAGCGGGGATACTGCTTGTGCATCCAACTACTTAAACCCAAATTGTGCCAAATGAGTCCACCATATTTACCTATATGTGGTATTTCCATGCCGTTCCAAGTAAATTTGCATGTGCCAACTCTAATTTTTCAAAATGATTTTCTGTTTTGTGTGCCCATATCGCTCATGAAGCGGCAGGGGGTGGACAATATTTTCCATGCTAGGTGTGTTATTCTCACGATGAGTGTTTATTCACTTGTCATTGCACAAGAGAGTGGCAGGTAATAGGGATGCCCAGTCCCGAAATGAAAAAAAATTAATATGATGTTAATAATAAATTCCTTGAAAAGTGTTGGTATGAAGGGCACCCGTGAATACGGCTAGCCATGGATTGTGAAAGAATGGTGGAAAGGAAATAAACTTTATTTTCTGTTTGGGAAACGCCTATAATGTGTCTAGCATGGAAGATATTGGGAATTCTCGGTCGTTTTCGTTGACAGGAAAAGCATGCCTCTCAAAATAATTTTATCTCTATAATTTTAGCCTTGAGCTCTGGCACATCTGCAAATCTCTGCTTCCCTCTGCGAAGGGCCTGTCTATTTACTTTTATGCAATTTTTATTTTTATTTCGAGACTCCATCTTCTCTTACAAAGCACCAACTAGAGAGCACTATTGTCATACTTGTGCATTGTGTGTAGCTAATATTGAGTTTGTTTCATGAATGGATCAACGATTGAGCATAATGGGCTAGGGATAACTTTCTTTAGCGTTCATATTTTGAAAGACATGGTTGCTTGTTAGTATGCTTGAGTATTTATGTCTTCATATCAAACTATAGACCATTGCTTTGAATCATTCAAGTCCAAATGTCCATGCTACAAAGAAAAGAGTATATGGTGAATATGATAGGTAGCATTACACATCAAAAATTCTGTTTTTATCATTTACCTACTCGAGGACGAGCAGGAATTAAGCTTGGGGATGCTTGATACGTCTCCAACGTATCTATAATTTTTGATTGTTCCATGCTATTATAATATCAATCTTGGATGTTTTTATATACATTTACAGCAATTATATATCATTTTTTGGGACTAACCTATTAACTTAGTGCCCAGTGCCAGTTGCTGTTTTTGGTTTTCCAGAATATCAGTACCAAACGAAGTCCAAATGCCGCGAAACTTTTTGGAGATTTTTTTCTGGACATAAGAGACACTAGAAGCTTCGGGAGAGGGCCAGAAGACAGAGGAGGTGGCCACGAGACACCAGGGCCTCGTGAGCCCACCTCTGCTCCGTTTGACCTGATTCCACCTCTATACATTCTCTAAAATCGGGAAACCAACAGAGGAGTCCACAAAATACTTTTTCCGCCGCCGCAAGTTCCTGTTCTCGAGAGATCCCATTTGGAGGCCTTTTGCGGCACTCTGCCGGAGGGGGATTCGATCACGGAGGGGCTCTCGATGAACCTTGCTGCCCTTCCGATGACACATGAGTAGTTTACCATAGACCTTCAGGTCCATAGTTAGTAGCTAGATGGCTTCTTCTCTATTTTTGATCTTCAATACAATGTTCTCCTCGATGTTCTTGAAGTTCTATCCGATGTAATCACTTTTTGCGGTGTGTTTGTTGGGATCCGATGAATTGTGAGTTTATGATCAGATTATTCTTGAATATTATTTGAGTTTTTTTCTGAACTCTTTTATGCATGATTGTTATAGCTTCGTATTTCTCTCCGATCTATTGATTTGGTTTGGCCAACTAGATTGATTTATCTTGCAATGGGAGAGGTGCTTTGTAATGGGTTCGATCTTGCGGTGCTCAGTCCCAGTGATAGAAAGGGACATGACACGTATGTATCATTGCTATTAAGGGTAAAAAGATGGGGTTTATTCATGCGTGAGTTTACTTTGTCTACATCATGTCATCTTGCTTAAGGCGTTACTCCGTTCTTTATGAACTTAATACTCTAGATGCATGCTGGATAGCGGTCGATGTGTGGAGTAATAGTAGTAGATGCAGAATCGTTTCGGTCTACTTGTCTCGGACGTGATGCCTATATACATGATCATTGCCTTGGATATCGTCATGATTATTTGCTTTTCTATCAATTTCCCAACAGTAATTTCTTCACCCACCGTATGTTATTTTCAAGAGAGAAGCCTCTAGTGAAAACTATGGCCCCCGGGTCTACCTTAATCATATATTGAAAATCCTAAAAATACCTTGCTGCAATTTTACTTTATTTATTTTATTTTGTATTTTTGTTTGATCTATCTATCTATCACCATACAATTTAATCTGGCAATTAACCGCCAAGGGATTGACAACCCCTTGTTCGCGTTGGGTGCGAGGATTTGTTGTTTTGTGTGCAGGTACTGCTAACGAGTTGTTGCGTGATTCTCCTACTGGATTGATAACCTTGGTTTCATAACTGAGGGAAATACTTATCTCTACTGTACTGCATCATCCCCTCCTCTTCGTGGTAATCCCAACGCAGCTCACAAGTAGCAGTCACCTTAAGGCGGTGAAAAAAATCATGAGATACTTGTTACATACACCAAACTTTGGTATATGGTATCCCAAAGGATCTTCTTTTAATCTTGTTGGCTATTCCGATTCGGACTATGCCGGAGACAAGGTTGATAGAAAATCCACTTCGGGTACATGTCAATTTCTTGGTAGATCTCTTGTGTCTTGGTCCTCCAAGAAACAAAACTCGGTATCTCTATCTACTGCCGAAGCGGAATACATTGCCGCGGGATCATGTTGTGCTCAATTACTATGGATGACTCAAACTCTTAACGATTATGGTGTGCATGTGAGACATGTACCATTACTATGTGACAATGAGAGTGCTATCAAAATTGCACAAAATCCCGTACAACATTCTGGAACAAAGCATATTGAGGTTCGTCACCATTTCATTCGAGATCATGTTGAGAAAGGTGACATTGACCTTAAACATGTTCGTACTGACAAGCAATTGGCGGACATCTTTACCAAACCTCTCGATGAGAAGGTGTTTTGTCACTTGAGGAGTGAGTTGAACATCATTGATGCTTCAAACGTGAACTAGATGTTCATGTGGACGCATACAAGGGCATGAGCATTCTTGACTAATCCATGATACTTTCATGACCATATTATATCTTGGACATTTTGCTCCCTAGTATTGTATCTAACCTTTTGTAGGTACTTGGACGAGCTTCATGTCACTAGATTACAACTCACTCTTATCTTGAGCAATCTTGCAAAAGCCAAGTATCAACATGTAGGGTAACGCAGCAGAAAACAAAAAAAATCCGACCTACGCACCAGCCCAGGACGACTATGGAGACTGCATACAAGGTTTGATCTTTTTCGTTACCGACTCGTAGCGCAGCGGAAGTAGAGTCGATGACGATCGGCGGTGCAGATCCCCGCAGCTAGGATTTACAACCTCCCAACCGCGAGGATGTACTCCCTCATCTGCCCCTCGGACAGCCCTCCGGGAGGCTGTCGGACAGTCCCTCGAACGGTGTCGCTGACAGCCCTTCGGGAGGAACCTCGAAACTCGGACGGTCACTCGGACAGCCCTTCGGGAGTACCCTTGAAACTCAGACGGTCACTCGGACAGCCCTTCGGGAGGCACTCTCGAACTAAGACCGAAACTACGATCTCTCTACAGAGTTGCACACATACGGTGTCATCTATCCGGCAGGGCTTCGCCGTCCAGAACTAGTTCCTACCGGAACCCAGACGACCTTTCGGCTCTACGAAACTATTTCGTTGGGAGGGAGAGAGAAGCCAGACAAGTCTATGGCATGTGTATGAGAGCAAGGCTGAGTTTTGGGGAAGCCCCCTCACCTCTATTTATAGGAAAGCCAAGGGGCAAAGATGGTATTCAAAAATACCAAAAGTGCTCCCACTTTATGTCATACATAAAAGAATAAAAGGAAAAAGGGGTGCCATGTAGAGCTCCATGAAGGAGCACCACCTTGGCCGGCCACCTTGAGGGCCCCCCCCCCCCAACATGGGGGTGACTTGGCTCCCAAGTCCTTCTAGAAGCCTTTTTGGAAATATCCAAAAAGGTGCTTTCCAAAAAATATCCAAAAAGCACTTTCACTATTCACGAAGACATTTTTCTGCGTCCGTTAAATCCCAAATTATTTCTGTGTGCCTAGAACAATTCTAGTACCCACTAAAATAATTTTGAACGCATTCCGAAACAATTTCGGAACAATGTTTCTTCAGCGAAAAGCAACCAAAGCGGTTCCAGCTGCTGCGGAACATTTCCGGTTTTTATCCCGGAAAATTCCCAGAAGTTTCCAGAACACTTCTGGCATCCTCCAAGAATTTCCAGGCGTGTGCCGGAACCAATTTGAGTTAATGGAATACCCTGAAACAACTTTTCAGTTTTACCGGAACTATTCCGGTGTCCTCTCCGGAACGTTTCCGTTTCGTCCGAAACTTTTTCGGTGATTTTCTCTCAGACTCCCCGTCTAGTATTCAGCAGATAGATGACCCTTAAGCGTGTGACCCTATAGGTTCGGTGAAGTATAGACATGACCGGAACTCTTTCCGATTAATGATCAACATCGGAGCCGTGGACACCCATATTGACCCCTATACCCACACGAATGAATATTCGAGTGAACCTCCAGTTGCCGTGTGCTATTCCTGTTGCTTCGCGATATGTTACAAATACCCGAGGTGAGATTTTCTGCATCCCCGTGGATCAACAACTTGTCCACTATGCAAGTTACCTCGTTACCGGTTTTGTTCTCTTTTCTCGTATCCGTGTTCCGGCATCCCTGTGATCAAATCACACTTGTGTCTGGCCAGACGATGATGGATACCGTAACACCGAGAGGGCCCGAGAATATCTCTCCATCGTTGGAGGAGCAAATCCCAATCTTGAGCTATCAAGTTACCTGACATACTTTTCCATGAACCCGTAAGCCGCCGTAATAGCCACCCATTTACGGATGACGTTTTAACAAACCCCAAAGTTCATGAAGCAAGTATGAAGAAACTCAACACTTTCATGGTCTAAGGAATTATGCAAACATGAAATTCCCTGTGTTATTAACCATTAACTTGTGACGAATGAATCTCATAGCATAACATCAATTCGGGTCGATTCAACACAAGTGTTCTACTAACATTGTGCCCTCAAAATTGCCAGCATAGACATGCCCATGATCAGGAAAACAGGATCATCATGCAATACTTGAGCCAGTCTTAGAGGCAAGACTAGGAATACATTTTACCGTTTATTATTCCACACGTGCATATGAGTCTTCCTTCGAGCCTCGTGGTTATTGCAGACTCGAGAACCATAGCAGTTATAGCATGGAACATAAACATAATTATGAACATGGAGATAAATAATAACATTCATTATTGCCTCTAGGGCATATCTCCTACAGACTCCCACTTGCACTAGAGTCAATAATCTAGTCAATGCTAAAACACTTTACACCTATGGCATACCGGTGTAAAATATGCTTCGCTTGTGGTATAGTCTGATGTCCAACGGATCTGACAACTTCAGTTCCGTGTGTATCTCTGCATATCCTCGCGTTTTCACGCTTTCACAAAATTCACATTTTGTGTGGACTTGGCTTTGTATATATGTGAATCACTGGTCAAACCTTGATTCCTCAGACTGAGCTATGGAGCAACTACCTTCAATAGTGTTCCATTGACCAAAACCATCTTGGAATCATACTAAGTTCATGAACGAACTGTACGATTCAACATCCTTTTTGTCACTTCTAAAGCGTCAACATACTTAGCCTTTGTTATAGAAATCGCCACAGTAACTTGTTTGGAACAATTTCCAACTACCGTGCCACCATATTGTGTATTACACAAAACCCTTAACTTAAATCGAAAATCGCATGGAGCATTGATGAAGACTGTATCGATGTAACCTTTTACAATGAACTCTTCATGATCTCCGTCTGCGAGAAAACATGTCATCAGTGCTACTTTAGTACTCAATGACCCTTTTCACTGTTGTCCCATGATCAGTACTTTTGATCACTTTGGTATCTATACTCGCAACTCCTTGGGAGTACTGGACATATCTGGTTGTTTTACATACCATGGAATACATGATTAATCCAAACACGAAAGTGTGTGGAATCTCCATCATGTATTTCGCTCATCAGTGTTTTTGGGACACCGAGTCTTGCAAAAACTCTTTCCATGTGACTTCGGCAAGAATCACTCCTTGGCGTTTTAATGCTAAAATGTTTTAGCATCTTGTCAATATGTATTTTTGGCTTTAGCCTATTAGGCAATTCTATCTCGTAGATAAATATGCCTAATGTCAAGGCTATTTAGCCCAAGCACTTCATTGAAAAACTATTTTTAATGAAGTCCTAATTTGTGTCAAGAAATTTCCAATCAACAATGTGTCAAGCACACAAAGTTTTTAGAAATATTATTATGCTCCCACTTACTTTCTTGAAACCACAAGCATCTTCGTTATCCATTGATGAAAACAAACTCTTTTGACTATTTCATCAAAAACGAAGATTCCAACTCCATTTTGCTCTATTCTGTCCATTGCTGGATCTCTGAAGTTTGCATACTCACTAGCATCCTCTGAATTGACAAAATACCTCGGACTGTACCGCATGCAAGTCCTAGGTTGCATTTCCATCATATGGAAATCCTTTTGGCATCCATGTTACATATCTCATGATTGAAATATGTATTAATTGCTAGTTTTAACCCGATCTGACTTTAAGCATCGCTACGGTGAGACAATCTCATCTTAGTCAACTCCTTGAACTTGTTATTGCAACAAGTCGAGCTTTATGGATAAAACATTTTATCCACATCAGTTTATAGCTCCATTAATGTTCGTTAGACTCTAAGTCTTCCGATGGGTTTATCAAGATATAATCTTGAATCATTTATGGAAACTATCTCGGATTATATTGGCATTTAGCCAATTCCGTAGTCAGGGCCCATCAATGCTTCCTTGTGTATCGTAGGTATACTGTTGTCTAACAACAATATCTCGCTTGCGCACCTCAGAGGTTTGCCCGAGCTTTGCCTACGTGGTTCAGTTGCAAGTTCGACCGAAGTCCATACATCTCATGTAGAGGCTTCCGTATCAGTCGCAGTAGGAAACTCTGGAATCACTTCCAAGGTTCCTATCCTTTGATCTGATGACAAAGATACTGTTATCTCGTCGAGTTGCACTGTTCTCCCACTCACCTTTTTGTAAGAACCATTCTCTTTAAAAGCATACCGTTCTCAGTGGCAAACTTTTGCCTCGGTATAGTGGTGGAGGAATTCCCAATTACTTGGGATAACCTACAAAGTAGTATTTGTCTGATTTGGAATAGGTTTGTAAATATTTTACACAAGCCCCATATTCCAAATGTTTAAGAAAAGACCAAGCATGGTTGGGCGTACCATACCATGGCGTCATTTCAACAGACCTGATGGTGCTCTTTTCAGTGTAAAAACCACAGTCTCTAAAGCATTACTTTTAAAAGGGATAATGGCAAATTGATTTATGTCATCTTTGATCTTACCATGTCATAAATGGTTTGAATACATCTTCACGGACGTACCACTTATAGTGGAGTTCCGGGAGGTGTAAGTTATGAAACCTTTTTCACAACTCATCAGACATTCGCTTAAAATTGTAACTCAAATATTCCTTTCCGCAATCAAATTGCAGAAACATAATTTTCTTGTTACAATAATTTTTACTTCATATTGAAAACCTTATGAATGATTTCAAAAGATCCAGACTTACGTCTCATCAAGTAAATATCCATATATCTACTTGAGTCATTTCTGAACATAGATAAATCCACTGCTAGCAACAACATTTATCGGACTACATACATCAAAATGTATGATCACCAATAAGTTCGTTGCTCGTTCCTTATGGCCTGTGAACGGGATTTCGGTCACTTCACTTTTCAGAGGAAAGTTGCAAGTGTCAGATGATTCATAATCAACCGACTTCAAAATCCATCATTATGGAATTTCTCCATGCGGGTTTCTCCGATGTGACCAAATGAAGTGCCACACATGTGTGGTATTTTCTTAGTCTTGTGACATTTAGCGTCAGTGTTATGGATGTATCATATTACCATCAATATTCATAACATACATCCCATCCACTATGGAAGCATGGCCCTTATGTTATTCAGAACACTGAACAACAATTGTTCTTTCATGAACAACACTCTTGCAACAAACATTATGCAAATGGGCTAGAGTGTATAAAACTCTAAAATGATTTATGAAAGTAAATACAGAGGTAATGTATTATTATCAATATTCATAACATGCATCCCATACACTATGGAAGCATGGCCCTTATGTTATTCATAACACCGAACATCAAAAGTTCTCTTATGAACAACCTTCTTGCAAGATACTTTATGCAATGGGCTAGAGTGTGTAAAACTCTAAATGAATTATGAAAATAAATACAGACGGTAATACACCGATGGAAGGTATAGTAACATTTACTATATTCCCAGCGCGTATCTAAACCTCATTCTGGCAAGTCTTTTAGGCCGTAGTAGTTCTTGCATCTAGTTGCAACAGAATGCAATCGAGCGGGTATCTCTGTGATCAACTCACAATACCCAAGAATCAGTGATTAACATGTTTAATCATAATTCCCAAGAACTATTTCTTTTGACCAGCCTTCCATACATCAATAACTTGTATGACTTTCATACATGAGCTGGACATTCCAGTCTTCTTTCTTTTTGCCTTTATACTTCTAACAGTTTAATCTTTTAGTATTTCTCCTACTCTCAGAA
The DNA here is from genome assembly GCA_039707655.1 of Elymus sibiricus. Taxonomy (NCBI): domain Eukaryota; kingdom Viridiplantae; phylum Streptophyta; class Magnoliopsida; order Poales; family Poaceae; genus Elymus; species Elymus sibiricus. Next base: position 24,064,071 of record CM077664.1, read on the forward strand.
GAAGCACTCAACTTAAGAGTGGCGTTAGCCCCGGACTTCCTAGGCGTGAAAGTCTTACTAACACCCTTCGGACATTTCCTTCCTCTTTAAGTTGTTGTTTTATTCACCATCATCATATGACAGGCGTTCTACTGGATCCCTCTGTTATCAGTTAAATGCACAGTAAACACTTTTACTAATAGTTTGCAAAACAAACATTGCTTTGGATATCACATATCTTTTAGCCTTTGTTTGTGTCTGAAAATGATTTTTCAGTTCCATGAATATCACATAGCTATCCCAAAAACTTTTGAAGTTCGGGTCTCATGGAAGCAAACATATTGCACTTCACCGTAACGGAATTCTAGCTTTTGGACCGAGGGACGAGAGTCACATTATCCATAGCATTAGCGGGAGAATACCGAAAGCATACGATAGGACAAAATCCTTCTCGGCACTTTTGCGGACAATCTTCACATTACGTTACCAACCGTAAAGTTTTAACCAGATATTTAACAGCTATTCAATTTTAATAGGGAAGGTGGAAACGCGAGCCATTGTTCTATAACTATTATGCAATTTTAACTTAGACAAGGTTCATAATTAATTGCTCTAAGAATTAAAATAATTAATTCTAAAATGCGCTCCCACTCAAATCAATATCTCTCAAAATTGATTATGAGTGATTCAAGACCCGCATTTCAATTCAACGCCACGGTTCGAGATGAACTCAAATGGCGCGAACTTCAATCGGTAGGCAAACTTGCCAATCACATCTCTATGTGATTCTTGTTCATCTTTCGATGCGTGTGTTCCGAGCTCAGGACTGTCCTGCCTGAACGTCAAGACAACCAAGTGATCTCGCTGCGAGGTCTCAACTCACCCGCCTCACACTTCTCTAATCGTTCGCACCCATGGAGATCATGTGATGCCCCGAAGAGATAGGTGCCGTGACGGTGCTACACTTGGGAGAACACTAACTACTTGATATTTTTGTGTGAGATCACCCTAATAAAAGCGACTACCGCGCAATCAAGAAGGGTGCATCATAAGGGATTAACATTTCAGGCAATTCATAATAGCATGATATGGTATAGCCCTTTCTGACGGAGAAGTCAAGTATTTCTTCATCTTCGGCATTTGCGTCGGTGTTCACCTTCGCGAAGTTTGCCACCACCTTGTCGATGCACCAGATAATATTGCTATCTCTATAGCTAATAAAATAAGTGCATTACAAAAGGTTGACACGCAAGTCATTAAAGTGACAATCATATGGCTCCAGCCATCATGCCGAATCATGACACGCAGGTCATGTTAATTAATTTACATCATATAGTCATCTCATACATAATCAAATTAATATGAGCACTGCTATACCACATCACATGCACATGCAAACCATCCTGCAAAAACCAAGTTAGACGCCTCTAATCGGTTTATGCAAAATTTTATTTTACGTGGCTTCTAAGGTTTCGAACAAACCGCAGCTACCAACGTTTTATCATCAAGTATGATTATTCAAGTCGCTAGATTAACATCGCGGGGTGTATGAAACACGAGATAATAAAATCTCGAGCCCCATACTAAACTTCGTCATACGCATGACCCCCGTGCAGATCATATCTGCATTGCCCTTTCGTCTGTGAAATTTCATCTTTCTTTTTAACTATGGTGGAATTCAAAGAACTGCTAGCACTTCGTTGATCAATCAGGATCGCGGATTGCCAGAACTTTGAAACTCCACCATGCTGTTATCAAGATCAGAAATATGCAAATTCCAGGGAAGCAACAAGAACATCGGGTAACAGATTTCATCTGCTACCCACACAAATAATTATCAGCAGTAGAACTTATCTACTACAAATTACATTATGCAACACCCATACATCTCTATGTATTCTAGATCGCAACCTGCATCTACGCATAGCACGGCTCATGATGCCACTGTAGGGTAACGCAGCAGAAAACAAAAAAATTCCGACCTACGCACCAGCCCAGGACCACTATGGAGACTGCATACAAGGTTTGATCTTTTTCGTTACCGACTTGTAGCGCAGCGAAAGTAGAGTCGATGACGATCGGCGGTGCAGATCCCCGCAGCTAGTATTTACAACCTCCCAACCGCGAGGATGTACTCCCTCATCTGCCCCTCGGACAGCCCTCCGGGAGGCGGTCGCACAGTCCCTCGGACGGTGTCGCAGACAGCCCTTCGGGAGGAACCTCGAAACTCGGACGGTCACTCGGACAGCCCTTCGGGAGGCACTCTCAAACTAAGACCGAAACTACGATCTCGCTACAGAGTTGCACACATACGGTGTCATCTATCCGGCAGGGCTTCGCCGTCCAGAACTAGTTCCTACCGGAACCCAGACAGCCTTTCGGCTCTACGAAACTATTTCGCTGGGAGGGAGAGAGAAGCCAGACAAGTCTATGGCATGTGTATGAGAGCAAGGCTGAGTTTTGGGGAAGCCCCCTCACCTCTATTTATAGGAAAGCCAAGGGGCAAAGATGGTATTCAAAAATACCAAAAGTGCCCCCACTTTATGTCATACATAAAAGAATAAAAGGAAAAAGGGGTGCCATGTGGAGCTCCATGAAGGAGCACCACCTTGCCCGGCCACCTTGAGGGCCCCCCCCCCCCAACATGGGGGTGCCTTGGCTCCCAAGTCCTTCTAGAAGCCTTTTTGGAAATATCCAAAAAGGTGCTTTCCAAAAAATATCCAAAAAGCACTTTCACTATTCACGAAGACATTTTTCTGCGTCCGTTAAATCCCAAATTATTTCTGTGTGCCTAGAACAATTCCAGTACCCACTAAAATAATTTTGAACGCATTCCGAAACAATTTCAGAACAATGTTTCTTCAGCGAAAAGCAACCAAAGCGGTTCCGGCTGCTCCGAAACATTTCCGGTTTTTATCCCGGAAAATTCCCAGAAGTTTCCAGAACACTTCTGGCATCCTCCAAGAATTTCCAGGCGTGTGCCGGAACCAATTTGACTTAATGGAATACCCTGAAACATCTTTTCAGATTTACCGGAACTATTCCGGTGTCCTCTCGGGAACGTTTCCGTTTCGTTCGAAACTTTTTCGGTGATTTTCTCTCAGACTCCCCGTCTAGTATTCAGCAGATAGATGACCCTTAAGCGTGTGACCCTATAGGTTCGGTGAAGTATAGACATGACCGGAACTCTTTCCGATCAATGATCAACATCGGAGCCGTGGACACCCATATTGACCCCTATACCCACACGAATGAATATTCGAGTGAACCTCCAGTTGCCATGTGTTATTCATGTTGCTTCGCAATATGTTACAAATACCCGAGGTGAGATTTTCTGCATCCCCGTGGATCAACAACTTGTCCACTATGCAAGTTACCTCGTTACCGGTTTTGTTCTCTTTTCTCGTATCCGTGTTCCGGCATCCCTGTGATCAAATCACACTTGTGTCTGGCCAGACGATGATGGATACCGTAACACCGAGAGGGCCCGAGAATATCTCTCCATCATCGGAGGAGCAAATCCCAATCTTCAGCTATCAAGTTACTTGACATACTTTTCCATGAACCCGTAAGTCGCCGTAATAGCCACCTATTTACGGATGACGTTTTAACAAACCCCAAAGTTCATGAAGCAAGTATGAAGAAACTCAACACTCTCATGGTCTAAGGAATTATGCAAACATTAACTTCCCTGTGTTATTAACCATTAACTTGTGACGAATGAATCTCATAGCATAACATCAATTCGGGTCGATTCAATACAAGTGTTCTACTAACATTGTGCCCTCAAAATTGCCAGCATAGACATGCCCATGATCAGGAAAACAGGATCATCATGCAATACTTGAGCCAGTCTTAGAGGCAAGACTAGGAATACATTTTACCATTTATTATTCCACATGTGCATATGAGTCTTCCTTCGAGCCTCGTTGTTATTGCAGACTCGAGAACCATAGCAGTTATAGCATGGAACATAAACATAATTATGAACATGGAGATAAATAATAACATTCATTATTGCCTCTAGGGCATATCTCCTACACAACAATCCTTGGTGGAACAAGGAACAAGACAATCTAAACATATCCTTTGACAACCATTGAATTATGCTTCATTCTTGTCATTTTGGATATACATGTTGTTCCTTGCAAATCTAACCCATGTAGGAAGATGAACTACAAATGATAGGATTGCTCCCAACATTCAACTCATGAGCATCCACTTCAAGTTCAACTACATGATGAACATCACCACCAAATCCCAATGTAAGTTCTCACATCTTAGAGAGCTTTACTTAAAGTCATGGGACAAAGCAACTCAACAAGATGTGAATACATTGAAATGCTTAAACGAAAAGTGACAACCCCACCTGTGCTTAAACGATGAGTATGACCTATGATCAAGTGTTCTCACTTGACTCATAAGTCAATATACTCTAACATAGGTGACCTAGTCGCCGAGCCCTCTAGATGAAGTTCTCTAGTGTTTCTTTTGCATTTCTCTTCTTGCTAGAGTGTTTCCTTTGTTTCGAAAAAAACTTCATCTAGATGTTTCTTTGTTTCTTTCCTGTGTTCATTTCTCTTAGCTAGTTTCGCAGTTAATTCATTGCAAATCCTTGTGAGATTTCCTTTGCCTAGTGAGCTGAGTTGACAAAATGTTCCTTTGCACCAAACTCGGTTCCACCAATTTGATTCAACTCGGAGTCAACGACTTTGCTGCTCTAAGGAATTTTCTGTCAAATATTTTCTGAGTATTTCTGCTCCAGCTCCACTCAATGATTCTTATCCTCTATTTGCATCTGGAACTACTCCATGGCTAGATGTGTTTCTCAAGGACCATACTCACTTGACCAATAACCTTGAAGTCCCTTCTTGGAAATTGATGTCAAAGGGGGAGAGGGGGATACATCAAAGCTTATCATTACAAGCTCTTCTTTGTCAAAAGGGGAGAGAGAGATGCACCTTACAAGAGGAGAGAATGTTATATGTTTCTAAGAGGGGAGAAACATGATCAGTTTGTTCTTTGGTTGTTTTAGTTTTCTCACCCTACCTACTCCCAATATCCAATCTTAGATTCAGGGGGAGAGGAAGTTCTTTAAGGGGAGACAACTATTTTTCTCTTTGGGGACATGTCTGCTTCAAAGAAGTAATCACCAAGTGATACTCTCTTCTACATGTCATCCCAATCTTGGTTTCTTGTTGATCTTGTGTCTTTTTCTTGAAGAGATTATCTTGTGTTACCTAACCCTGTTTTCTCAAGTGTATTTCTTCAGGTACTTGATCAAGAACTTCGAGGTAAGTATATGCATCACACTCATGAACATGATGACTTATTGTTTTGCACATATTGTTTGCAAGAAGACCATCATGAACATGTGAACACTTCTACTTCACATTTATTGCTCTGATGCATATAGCCAAGATACATGTTACATGTGCATGTCCTTCACTTTGTGCTTCTACTTTTCATAGGCTACTATCATTTACTAGATGCACATCGTTAGGGGGAGCTTATACATGTTACATGTTTTCTTCAAAGCTTTCATACATTCTCATTTACATCTTTATTTGAAGCTTTGATGTATGTTGTCATCAATTACCAAAAAGCGGGAGATTGAAAGCACATTTGCTCTCTTGGTGGTTTTGGTAATTTATGCCAACATACATGTTGTTGGACTAATGGTTTTATCTAGTGAATTTCAGATAAGTTCAACAATGGCATGGCAAGGACTAGGAATGTGTATCCTTCAAAATGCTAAGGACATATATTGGCAAAAGCTCAAGACTCTTCAATTTTGGTTTAGTGATCCAAGATCACATTGAGTCCATAGGAAAGCCAATACTATTAAGAGGGGATGAGGTTTTGATAATGATCTATTTGCTCAAATGCTCAATGATATTGCTCCAGAACTCTCAAGTATTTCCCCACTCCATTCCTATCCAAAACCCTAATATCTGATCTCGGTCCCACCGAACCACTCATACCCGGACTCACCGAGACTACTATACTCAATGCCACATGCCAAACCCTAACAAATCGGTCCCACCAAAATTGTTCTCGGTCCCACCGAGACGGCTTGACCAACTTGCTGTAACGTTGTTACTTCACTTCGGAATTTCCAAGTTGGAGTTTTCGGTCTCACCGAGACTTGGTCTTGCCCCAGCCATTGCACTTCGGTCTCACCGAGATGGTTATATTGGTCTCACCGAAAAGCCTAAAATTCTTGTCTTTTACACTAGTTGGTCTCACCAAGTTCTCCATATCGGTGTCACCGAGTTGGGTCAAAGACTTGTAACGGCTGGATTTGAGGTGAAGGCTATATATACCCCTCCACCACCCTCTTTCCAAGAGAGAGAGCCATCAGAACGTGCCTATACTTCCACCATACATTTTCTGAGAGAGAACCACCTACTCATGTGTTGAGATCAAGATATTCCAATCCAACCCATTTGAACCTTGATTTCTAGCCTTTCCCAAGTTGCTTTCCACTCAAATATTTCTTCCACCATAGCCAAATCTGTGAGGAAGTTCTTGAGTGTTGGAGAGACTATCATTTGAAGCACAAGAGCAAGGAGTTCATCATCAACACACCGTCTATTACCTTTTGGAGAGTGGTGTCTCCTAGATTGGTTAGGTGTCACTTGGGAGCCTCCAAGATCATGTGGAGTTGAACCAAGGAGTTTGTAAGGGCAAGGAGATCGCCTACTTCGTGAAGATCTACCCCGAGTGAGGCTAGTCCTTCGTGGACGTAAGCCATGGTGGAATAGACAAGGTTGCTTCATCGTGGACCCTTTGTGGATGGAGCCCTCCGTGGACTCGCGCAACCGTTACCCTCCGTGGGTTGAAGCCTCCATCAACGTGGACGTACGAGAGCACCACCTATCGGAATCACGCCAAAAATCACCGTGTCTTCATTGCGTTTGATTAACTTCCCAAGGAAATGAGTGGCAGAGCAGAAAAAAAAAATGGCAGTCATTTTCTAATAGCATTATATTAACTTCATGGTAGACTTTGGACTTGTATATTATGCATATGTCACTATGATACATTTACGTTCTAAGAAGTTTGATGTATCTCTACGTCCTTTCTAAACACAATTCAACCAAGAGTGATAACCTTTATAGCCCTGGGAACATGTACTTCAGTATGAATAAAAGCTAGCCAAATTTAATGAAGGGGGAAACTAAAATTGATTAAAATAAAAAAATGATACTCCTTTTTTCTATTAACTGACATTATAGCAAGCACTACATGGTTAAATGCAAATAAGGGAGTGACTATCAAGTAAATACTGAATCTTTTCCCACAAAAAAAAAGAAGTAAATACTGAATCTGTACGTATTTTCAACTGACGACGCTAGTGACCCTAGAATGTGAGTTGATGCAACCGTTAAGCTAAAATCATAAAGCACATATCGGAACATTAACATGCAAAAAAGAGAGCGATATATTGTTATATAATGGTAGAAAGATGAACTGATACGCGCGTGTGTTATGTGGCTGGCCAAAACGATCTGTCGACCGGCCGAGGGCACCCCGTGGCGGCCGCATGCGTGTGAGGACATATGCAAGGGGCGTCGGCAATATTCTATTCGCTTCGCTGGACTAGAGATCGAAGGGGTACGATAACAAAAATAATCTAGGGTCATATAGGTAGGTAATTATTTTAAACTTTAATGTCCATAGATTATTTCACAGATCCATCGGTTGTGATCGTCTACTTATCCTATATACCTAAGAGAGTGATTCCCACTATTTCTAGTTATCTCAACATGCGTGCTTCACATCATCAAAATTATTGTAGCCGTTTACTAGCTTGATCCACTAGCGCATCCGTCCGATCTATGTATGAGAATTCTCTACCATGCAACATGCATTAGTGCATTCTAAGTAGGTTTTAAATCACATTGTATTTAATTGTGACATGCATAACTTCTCATGTTATGATTTTTTTCTTAGGCAGAAATTTCTCACATAGCTTAAATCGTAAGGACTAAATTAGTATTCTACACAACATTTAGATACTATATATCCAATTCCACGCCAACTTGCGGGGTATTGTCTAGTTAACTTAATTAATGGCAGGATGTTTCTAATTTTTGTGGGATTTTCTAACTTATTTCTCATTCATTTTTCTGTTCAGCCCTCATGGACTTATTATATAATAGATGTCTAACAAATAATTAATTTTGGAATTTATGTGACGCAGATGTAGATGAATGTGCAAATCCAGCCAAGTATCCTTGCTACGGTGTATGCAGAGACACCCAAGGAGGGTACGGTTGCGATTGTCCTGCAGGTTATCGGAGCCGTGACCCAAGAACCGAACGATGCACTCAAAAGTTCCCACTTGCAGCACAGATTTCCGTAGGTAAACATCATACTCCTACTACACGTGGTGCTTTTCAATGTACTTTACCGGTTATATGCTGATTAACTATATTTAAATTGTTCTCTCTCAGTCGCCTCAAAATACATAGACAGAACTAGTTAAATTATTCTCGCAACTACCTCTTTTATAATATTTATTTTGTATTGTTTGAGACTCACAAGCCAAGTCACAAGAATTTAACAAAATGTCAACCAGCTGATGAACAGAAAGACAATCCCCAATATTATATATATTAGGATCCCGCATTGAACGGTTACAATCAATTTCTAAGTATCTTTCTATCCATTTTTAAATATTTGCTCGCGCCTCAAACCAAGCGTAAACTCAATATTAAGTTTGATTATTACAATAGTTAAGTTTAAGTTTGATGGCAAACTAATTAATGTCCAGAAACTCTGGTTATTACAATAGTTAAGTTTGATGGCAAACTAATTAATGACCAGAAACTTTTATTATTACGATAGTTAAGTTTTTTTTTTTTGCCCATGTAGGTGCAATAGGTGGCATTCTTGTCTTGGCATTTCTTGAATTCTTTTTTTTTTCTTCGCAAAGAGAAGCAAAAGGCCAGAGACTTTTACCGAAAGAATGGTGGTCTTACATTAGAGAAAGCTAGAACTATTAAGATTTACACAAGGGAGGATCTCCAACCATTTTTAAAGGATAGCAATTCAATTGGTAAAGGTTTCTTTGGTGAAGTTTACAAGGGTGTTGTTGATGGAGTTCCAGTCGCAATAAAGAAATCGAATGGTGATGATAAAGCACAAGAGAACAGGCAATTTCCAAATGAAGTCATTATCCTGTCTCAAGTCATCCACAGGAACATTGTAAGGCTTATAGGTTGTTGCCTAGAAGTGGATACCCCCATGCTAGTGTACGAATTCATCTCCAACGGAAGCTTGGATGATATTCTTCACAAGGATAAAAATAAGCCCCTCAGCTTGGATGTACGTCTTAGTATTCTTCAAGAATCAGCAAATGGCCTAGCTTATATGCACTCACAAACCAACGAGACAATCTTGCATGGTGATGTTAAACCAGGAAACATACTCTTGGATGACAACTTTAGCCCAAAAATCTCAGATTTTGGCATATCGAAGTTGATTGCAAAAGACAAGGAACATACTGGAAACATCATAGGTGACAGGAATTATATGGATCCAGTATACTTCCAAACAGGCCGATTGACAGACAGAAGTGATGTCTATAGTTTTGGGATTGTCATCTTATAGCTCATTAGCAGGAAGAAGGCCACTCATTCTGACAATAACAGCTTAGTGAACAGCTTCCTGGATTGTCACCGGGAAAGAAGGAAAGCAACCGAGCTGTTTGATAAGGAAATTGCAACGACAAGAGATTTGGAAATTCTTGAGAAGCTGGAAGAGATTATTTTGCAGTGTCTTAACCTAGATGCCGATCAAAGACCATCAATGACAGGTGTTGCACGGCGCCTTCTCCTACTGCATGGATCCGATACACCCTAGGTTGGTTTCCTGATCTGATTTGGGTTTCAATAGCATGTATGTTATGTGGAATAATAAGATAGGTAACTATCAAGTGTCAACGTTTGTTGTATTTGCAGTTCCAAGGAAATTTGTACTACTGTAGTGAGTGATCGTGTGTTTGACTTTGATGTGACCAAATGTATGGATTGATTAATTAAACTATTATTGCACTACGGCAGCGATTTGCTCTTGCTCGTCAACGAGATCATTACATAGCAGCATCTTCCATGACAATATCTGGGTGAGGTAGATCACTAGTATTAGTAGGCAGTGCTTTTATTTTCAGAGACAGCTCCCTTAGATTGCTTCTTAGATTCGAAGTTAGCACAGGATAAAAATGAGTAGAAATCTGGTCGGTTGTCGAGCCACACCATCGCTGGTGAAGTGCGACCTCGCCTAGCTAGCTAATGCATCAGCCAACGAATTTGCCTCCTTCTTGGACATATAGTTGTTGGCTCAATCACTTAAACAGCAAAAATTAGGATCGATCTGGTGCTTGTTAGAATTAATCTTGCCTTGGTCCGGCCGTTGGCCACCTGCGACGCGACGAGGTTGCTCTACGAGAGAAGACAGATGTTGACAGCTTGCGGTGAGTGTGGTGGCGGTGGATGGCATGCTGGTGCCGACTTGGTCCTTCAAAAAACACGATCTGGCGCGCGATTGCGCGAGAAAACGGCGCGATTTGCCTTCGCTTTCGCTGCACTTTCGCTGGGACGGGCCGAATGACTGAAACAGAGGCCCAAATTGGCTAAATAGAGCTCGGCCCAAATTCCCCCCATAGATATATATCAGCTTCTCAGGAAACCTAGCATCGTCTCCCCCATTCCCTTGTCTCCCCCCCGACAGAAAAAGTTGCGGCGGCTGCCCAGTTCTTCCCAGGTGCCGTCGGCTGGCCGGCTGCTACCGGCGACGAGGGGCATCTGCACGACGACGCCTCCACGACCACAATGGCATCTTAGTCTCATACGGTTCCAACACCCGGACCCAGCACATCACCAGGTGGTGGTGGTACAGGAGTCCTCCGATTCTATCCATCCTTTATTCGTTTGTTGATTCAACACAAGCACATCGCCACGAGGTACAGGAGTTCTTAAGTGCTGAACTGGTGATGTTATGCTTGCTACAGACCTTTAGATCTTGAATTTATATTGATATTTATCTGTTGAACTGGTGCAGACCTCTGTTACACTTGTTATGCTTGAATTTATACTAAAAATCCTCTATTTTCAGCAGTTATGCTTGAATTTATACTGAAATTCCTCTGTTTTCTGCTGAAAGTCCCCTGTTTTCTGAGAAAAATATGCACATATACTACTTTGGATGTGGGATATACTGGCACATGCACTCTTCCCGCGAACTGGGTTAGCGGCCGCGATCGCCAGCTATAGCGGCTGTAGCGTTTGCATGAGCCAGCCGCGAAATGGTTTAGCCCGCGATCTTAAAGTTTGGTTCCAATGGCTAGGGGTGAGGCATTATCGGGTACGTCTGGGCCAAGGCCAGAGGGGCTATGGCCGTGGGATATCGACAGCCGCCGGGTCCAGGCAACTTCGTTGCGAAAGATCAACCGCATCCTACTCTTCCTTCAGTGGTTGATGAGCTGCAGTGAGGCGGTGGGCGGAGTCTCGGGATCTTGGATGCTAGGGCGGTGGCAAAAACGCCACGGTTGGGTTTTCTTTGCACCAATGCGAACCAAAACACCACCGGTCTTTCTCCCCTCGCCGCCGCCAGCATCGGTCGCCGAGCAAAGCCCGCGCGGCCTGGCAGCGGCAGGGCCCTTTTCCACCTCCGTTTCGGGGCTAGGCGGCACAGGACGTTGGCCTCGGCAGCAGCTCGTTTGGACGCATGTAAGTGGCTCTTTAATTAAACCTTCTGTCTGCTGATTCTGTTCCTACAAACAGTAAAAGCAGGACAATTTTTACATGTTGAAGCATATAATTACTAACATAATGAAGTCAATGCAGCTAGATATAGGGCCTCACCTGAGTTACAAATGCTTCTTCTTCACCCGAGGAGGAAACATCCGGCTCTGCCCTCACTCTGACCCTTTCAGACTTTTTCTTTGGTTTTAACCCTAACTTCAAGTCCATACAACCACCAATGTTATGGCCAGCAACTCCACAATAGCTGCAATGGATTATTACCCCTGCCCTTATAATTTTTACTCCTTTTTCCCTTGTTTCTCTTCTGGCTGTTTTCTCCTGTTCTTCCTCCTTCCTTTTTGCTTTACCAATGGTGGTGGTGCGATAGTTCTGCCATTCATTTTGCTCCACTCACTAATATCTCTGCATGGCACAATAATGTTTTCATATGCCTTGCAATATGTTGCAATAGAATAATATTACTTGACATAATCCTCTGTATTGATTTTGTCATATCTAAGAGCAGCTACTCCATGGCTGCATGGAATGCCAGACAAATCCCATCTCCTACAGCTGCACTTCCTCAACTAGTAATCAACCCCGTAGTCTATGACTCTATCATTCACGTTAAAAATTCCCAATCCAGCTGGTGAAGCATAGCAAGTTCAAGAAAATTGCACATTCTTGTCCAATTTTTTCCTTATCTTTGGACATATAGTACCATGCCACTTCAAGGCCCCTTGCAACTTGCTATGATTTCTTCCCATTAGTTGTCCTTTAATCCTCTGGCACATGCCGATTATAGGCATTTCTCTTGCATCCAATATATACTTGTTGAACACCTCACAGTTATTGTTCAACAAGACATCACACTTTGGGAATTCATTTTGAAATGCCGTAACCCATGTTGTAGGGTCCAACTCCTCTAGCCAATCATGCGCCTCTTTGTTTAGAACTAACATTTCATTCATGTTCTGTCTAAATTTCCCTTCGGTACTACTTCTAGCTCATTTCTAGAGTTGGTTTTTTAGGGCCTCACCTTTAAAAAAATTGTTGAAATTGTGCCAAAGAAGCCTGACACAAAATCTATGTGGGGAACCACTAAACAATTCTCTCACTGCCTTTATCAGACCCTGCCGTAAGTAAATTGATAAAGCAAGAGTTAATAATATTTAAATGCAGCTCATGTACAATATGAAAATCTTGAAAAATAGCTAAGACACACTCACTTTTTGCTTGTCAGACATGATAGTCCAAAGATCACTGTTCACAATACCAAGATCTTTCTTTAAAGTTGTTATATCACTATGATAATGATGAGTTGTTATATCATTGGGTGGAAGAAACACGGGTCAATTGGATCCATCCACTTTAATCTAATCCGTGTTTCTTCCACCCAATGATATAACAACTCATCATCATCATCATCATCATCATAATAACAACTCATCATCATAATAAGAACAACAAATCGTAGTCATATAACAACTCATCGTCCGTAGTCATATAATAAATCATCATCATTCTAGCACATGACAAGTAGTACGGCCTCCTCATCATCATCATAGTCATATGACAACTCATCATCCGTTGTCATATAATAACTCACCATCAATATAGCACATGACAAGTTAACCAACACTAGCTAATTGTTCTAGCACATGACAAGTACTAACTAGGACCTACTCCTCTCTCTTAGGTAAAATAGCATAAAACAGGTAAACCCTTCCATCTCCATTATGGAGAATAGAGAAGCACCTATCTCCAATTTGTGGCCTGCACGAATCCATGCTGTCTCCAAGTAGTTGCTTGCGCACATTCATTACTTTGCTCCATCAGGCTTTCATCTGTTCGAGAAATCGAGTATGCACTGCGGAAAGCCACCGGCAGACTTTCCATAAGCTAATAATATCCATCTGATGTTCGGTATACATCATCTCAGGAACAACATCGTTCGGGAGCTTCTGTTGAAGAACATAATAGTAACATAGCTAGCAATGTAGCTTTGCTTAAGAAGAATGTATGCAAAAGATGGAGTAGTGACACAATAGTAAAAAATCTTACCATGCTATCTGCACGGATGTTACCATGGTTCAACATGTGGACTAGTGGCACGTATCCACTATAGGGTTCGCCAATTTCATAATTGATCTTAAAAGTGTCAACATCCTTAATAAATGAGACAAGAGAATTTATCTCCTCCCAAGTTAGTTCTGAGCCATAACTGTAGTAGGTCTTGTCTACTACCTTCCGTGTATTTCTTGGAGAAAGGAAATAAGCTATCAATTATAAATAAACAAGTTTAGTAGGGATGAATACGAACTATTTTTAAATAAACAATATAAATTACTTAACAAATTTGTTTGACAAACTCACATGGAGGTGGAACTGGAATCATGTCCACGTCCACCCAAATGTCGATATTATCTTTAGGATCATCTTCAGGACCAAGATCGAAGGATATTTTCATATCCTCCTTAAATCCGTAGGCCTTGCAGAGTCCTCTCCAATTTGAACAACCAAAATATGAGTGATTTGCTGCATTGTAGAGCTTAACCTTAAAAAAACCATGTTTCGTCTTAAGGTGAGCTATCTTCGTCTCCAAACTCTCCCTATCTTCGAAATCGAGCTTCTCCAAGACATACGGTCTTGTATAGCAGGGGATGCACTAGTCGAATTGTAAATAAGCGGAAATTAAATGTTAAAGCAAAAGGCACAAGTCATGCTTAATTACAAAAAAATACCTGTTGTCGTTACATACTGTAAAAACTTCGAAGGTCTCCTTCAGCGTGAGGGTGAAGCACCTATCGTTATCCAGGTGAGGCCTGTTGCACATACCCCCGTCATCGGTGCAGTTATCGCACTCGGGGATCATATCGTCGTCAGACATTTCCTTTATTCATAATTCAAAGATTACAAATCGACGGCAAATAGCAGGAACTCAACATAGAGACCACTATTTAGCACGGGTTAACTTTTGGTCTGTCGGGTCTTCCTTGAAAAACTCACATCTCTCGTGGTGTATATGGTGGGCACTCCCTCTTTGATATTTCGACCGTCGGTGATGGTCGCATCCCCCCCTTCTCTCGTGCATTACCAAGGTCTATCACGAGGGTAAGAGGAGGAAGCGACCCCCATGACAACAGTCGAGATTCTTCCTCTCTGAAAGTCACACAAGGAGCCCCAACAGACTGAAAGTCAACCCATTACATATATCGAGTAATGACATAAAAATGGCCTATGTTTTGCCGGAATGTCGTTTAATTCATGTTCCGGTGAATCACGGGCACTCGATATTTCCTACTTTATAGCACAAGTCATGCTGAAATCCATGAAAAATTTCGGCATGACCTTTGCTAAAATAGGACATATCGAGCGCCTGAAATTTGCCGGAACGGAAATGAATCAACATTCCGGCAAAACATAGGCCACTCGGAGGTGTTCCCTGCAAAATCATACACATGTCCAAAGAGACAACCAATACATATCCAAATATCATCATATATACAAACCGTACGACTCTCAACAGAATTTTTTAGTGACATGAAACAAAGAGCGGAGGAGGAGGAGGTGGACTTTTAGGTCACCCACTCGGCTGTAGAGGAAGTAGAGGAAGCTCCAACGACGATCACTCCAGGGAGACGCGACACTAGAAAGTCTGCATATTCCACCGAGTGAAAATTTAGATCATCAAATCTCATATAGCATTCTTTGATGACGAAGTGAGAATGACATAAAAATAATTCGCAATATAATTGGCAACAACATTTTTATATTTCATTCAATACCTAAAATATTTAAAGGTATTTGGTTAATGTAAATACCTAAAAAAATTATGTTTTATTCGATACCTAAAACATTTTTATATTCAAAAAACCTATTCGATACCTAAAATTTTCTATTCTATTACTAATTTTCTATTCCATTCAAAAGACCTACATTTATTGAAAATTTTCTATTCTATTAAAAAATCTACATTCTATTGTATTCAAAAAACATATTCAATACCTAAAATTTTCTATTCTATTCAAAAAACCTACATTCTACTCTATTCAAAAAACCTACATTTACTAATTCTATTTTGTTATATTTCAGGAGGAGGAGGGCGGCAGGAGGACAGAGGAGCAGGTGGGAGGAGGGCGGCGGGAGGAGGGAGGAGGGAGGAGAGAGGAGGAGAAGGGAGGACGACGGCGGTAGGAGAGAGGAGGAGGAGGGAGGAGGGCGGCGGTAGGAGAGAGTAGGAGGAGGGAGGAGGGCGTCGGGAGGAGGGATGGAGGGAGGGAGAGGGAGGAAAGAGATACATTGGTGGAGGAGGAGGGAGGGCGACGGCGGCGGCGGCGACAGCGACGTACGGCGAGGAGAGTGAGGTAGTAGACGAACGGCTGGGTTGGAGAGGATAAGAGGGGCTTAGTAGTAACGCGGGGCAAGAGGCCGGCGCTACAGCTAAGCCCAATACCTGTCACGTGGGTGAACGACACCGCGCTGCTGTTAAGTTGGGCCCAATAGCTGGCCTGTTTATCCATAGTAGCAGCGTGGGTCATATACCCAATGCTACTGCTATCGGCTTAGTTGTAGCGCGGGTCATATACCCGACGCTGCTATTGTGGCCTGCCTCGGGAGGTACCGTGTGGCCCACTTAGTAGTAGCGCGGGATTACATAAGCCGTGCTGCTAATATACTGTACATGTAGCGCGGCGTCTAGACCCACGCTAATACTAACTAAGAGCAGCGCCGGGCCCCTACCCCGCGCCATTATTAAGCATCTACCTGTAGGGTTTTCCCTAGTAGTAAAGTCCTTCATAGACACACCCCTTGATGATGACTTTGATCTAGCCATTGACTTTTTCTGCCAGAGTTTCTTGAATATATCTTTTGCCATGTTATTATGTCTTTTATTTTGCAGGCACCAACAAGTCTTGATCTTGTTGAACCTTTTGTGATAATCACTCTTAGATGAGTCTCTGAATTAAAATAAGCACTAAACACTTTGTACATAGTTTATATTTGAAATGTGTTTTTTTTTCCTATTGAAGTGTATGTAAATGAACAATTCAAATTACTGTAAGTGATCTTTATTCAGTACAGGATGGATGTAGGGTGAAACATGGTCGCAATAAAAACAAAGCGAGACTTGATTTGACATGAAAAGTGTAACTTTAGCTGCATTATTTAGTTTGGGTTACATTCGAAGTCAAGCAGGAGTGAAGTCATTCGATATTGCAACATTCATATTATTGTACACACATAACAACCGCAATACTTTGAACAGTTAAGTGTGTACATATAACCATGACCAACATCTATGTTTCAAGTCGTTGTTATGGTTATATTATTTTTTTTATTAAATTCGATATGCATATGGCATGTCTTATTCAATGGGATATATTTTCTTATAAAAATAGATGTTGTATACAAACAATATTTGTGATTTTTGAATGATGATTGATCAAAGGACAAGTCCTTGATGGTAGCACCCTTTGATGAAGAATTAGATCTTGCCCTTAACTTTTTCTACTAGTTTCTTGAAATTTTACGCTAGTTATTATTGTTGAGGGGAAATAGATTTCTACACTTCTACATCACATGCTTCCTATATTTGGGCCATAAAGGCCGGTGTTGGCACGACAAGAAGGGCCCATGTCTAGGCCACTGACTTCCATATATGTAGCCCCTACATTTACTTAGAATAATTTAAAGGTGTTCGAGGCTCTGGAACGGCCAAGGATTTTGACCAAGATCTCGATAAATAAGTGTGCATACCGTTGGGAAGGGGACATGTTTGATCGATGCCAAGACCTCCACAGGCCTATGCTTCAGTGGATTAATTTAGCAAAGAAGATCCAACCTAGGCATCCCATCTAGATCGTCCAACCCCAAATCGATGATTTTACCCCCTAACTCGCCAAACAACCCTTGTACTCGAGCATTTAACCTCGATATCGCATATTCTAGAAAAGCCTGAATAATTTGTTACTCGCCCTGCGAGGGCCAGAGCTAGGTAAAATCCATGTCTCAGGTCAATCTGGTAACCTGGTGACGTCCTAGGGTCATACATATTACATGCGGTTCTTGCACCGTTGTTAGGTACTTTCTGAAAAAACACCTAGACAATTATGTCTTTCAATGTGTCTGAACCAACAAGTCGTGAGCTTATTGAACCTTTTATGAGAAACCTTACTCTTGGATTAGTTTTTCTGTAATAATCTAAATACTAAACACTTTAGATATAGTTTAAATTTGAAATATGTATTTTCTTTTATTTTCTAAATATAAGTAGATGACCGATTAAAATTATTGCAAGTTATCATTCGATGCAGGAAGGACGTAGGGAGTGGCATAATTACAATGAAAACAAAGCCAAACATGGCTTTTGCATTAACTAGTCTGTGTTACAGTTGAGCAAGAGTGAAGTCATCCGAAAATGCAACATGCATGTTGTATGTACACAACAATCACAATACTTTAAGAAGTTAAGTGTGTGCACATAATCCTGACGAACATGTCTATTCATGTACAATGTAAGGGCTATTTTTTATTCAATTCGATATGCAAATGGCACATCCTATTCAATGGGATATATTTGCTCTAAGATGTTGTATATTCATGATATCTGTGATTTTTGTATGATACTTATCAAAGGACCTAGCATGTCCTTGATAGCCGCACCCCTATATGAAGAGTTTGATGTAGCCATTGACTTTTTCTACCATAGTGTCTTTAAATAATTTTGCCATGTTAGTATGTCTTCCATTTTGTAAGCACCAACAAGTCTTGAGCTTGTTGAACCTTTCATGATAAACATTACACTTGGATGAGTCCGTCTGTAATAACATGACATAGTATAGAGTTGAAATGTATATTTCATTTATTTTTGAAATGTATCTAAAGGAACAATTCAATTTATTGCAAGTATCATTTAGTACAGGATGGACGTGTAGGGAGAGGCGTCACTGCAGTGAAAACATAGCCAGACTTGTCTTGACATGGAAAGGATTGCTCCAGCTGCACTAATTAAACGAGGTCAAGCAGGAGTGAAGTCATTCGAAAATGCAACATGCATATTGTGCATACACAACAACCGCAACACTTTGAGCAGTTAAGTGTGTACACATAATCATGACGAACATGTTGTGTTATTCAACATGATATATTAGTTGTGAAATGTAAACGCTAGGGTATTTTGGAAGTTGCACAACACCCTAATACGGGTGTGGCTCTTTATATATATAGGGGTACAACATGTACACAGATACAAAATACGGTTACGTACATAAGCCTATACAATATAGTCTAACACCCTCCCTCAATCTTAACTGTGGCCTGAAGTACAAAGCAAGTTAAGATTGCGTCTACAACCTTCAAACTGAGGTTGTGGAAGTGGCTTCGTGAAGATGTCAGCAAGTTGATCTTTGGAGGAGATAAACTTGATATGAAGAAGCTT
This sequence comes from Elymus sibiricus, assembly GCA_039707655.1. Taxonomy (NCBI): domain Eukaryota; kingdom Viridiplantae; phylum Streptophyta; class Magnoliopsida; order Poales; family Poaceae; genus Elymus; species Elymus sibiricus. The sequence goes on from CM077664.1 coordinate 24,083,244, forward strand.
CTGTGCAACACGTTCCCTCACAAAGTGATAGTCAACTTCGATGTGCTTGGTACGAGCATGGAAAACTGGATTAGATGAAAGATATGTCGCACCAATATTATCACACCAAAGAACCGGTGGCTGCTCTAGAGAGACTCCCAACTCTCTCAACAGAGACTGTACCCAAATGAGCTCAGCTGTGGCATTGGCAACCGCCTTGTACTCTGCTTCAGTGCTACTCCGAGACACTGTGGCCTGCTTGCGCGCACTCCAGGCGATCAAGTTGCGACCAAAGAAGACAGCATAGCCCCCCGTTGATCGCCGGTCATCCAGGCTCCCAGCCCAATCTGCATCAGAGAACGCCGAGAGAGCACTCGAGGAGGTAGACCGAAGATGCAAGCCATAGGAGACAGTATGAGAGAGATAGCGCAGTATACGCTTCACAGCTGACCAGTGTGAAGTCCGAGGAGCATGAAGATACTGGCACACACGGTTGACCGCATAGGAGATATCCGGCCGTGTGATAGTCAAGTACTGCAGGCCACCAACAATACTGCGATACTCTGTAGCATCATCTGAAGGAAGCAAGGCACCATCCAAGGCCGATAATCGATCAGTCGCAGACATAGGGGTGGTAGCATGCTTGCATTGCAACATACCAGCACGTCGCAGCAAGTCCAAGGAATACTTGTGCTGAGTGAGAGTCAGGCCAACAGTAGACCGTGAAACCTCCAGACCAAGGAAGTAATGGAGAGCGCCCAGATCCTTGACAGCAAAATGACCACCCAGAGCAGACAGCAGACGATCAGCGGCAGTCACTGAGGAGCTGATAAGAATAATGTCATCAACATAAACCAGCAGGTACATAGTAACCTCAGGACGATGGAACAGGAACAGAGACGTGTCAGCAGTGGACGGAGCAAATCCAAGACGTCGAAGAACCGAGCCAAGTCGGGCATGCCATGCACGAGGAGCCTGCTTAAGTCCATAAAGCGCCTTAACAAGACGACACAAATGATGTGGACGAGCAGGATCAACAAAACCTGGAGGTTGTCGCATGTAAACCTCTTCCTCCAAGACCCCATGGAGAAAAGCATTCTGAACATCAAGCTGACGCAGAGACCACCCTTTGGCAACAGCCAAGGACAGAAGCAGACGAATGGTGGTTGGTTTGACAACTGGACTGAAGGTATCCTCATAATCAAGACCATACCGTTGTTTAAAACCTTTGGCCACCAACCGTGCCTTGTATCGCTCAATAGAACCATCAGCATGCTTCTTTACCTTAAACACCCACTTGGAGTCAATGATGTTGACACCAGACACAGGAGGAACCAGGCGCCAAGTATCGTTCCTCTGTAGTGCCTGAAACTCCTGCTCCATGGCACTGCGCCAATGAGGAATCCGAAGAGCCGCCTGAAAATGCCGAGGCTCAGTAGTGGGGTCAGCATCTGTCTGTGCCATACACGCCGCAATCCACGCAACCGTGCCGTCAGTGCGCTCCTTCGGGCGAACAATACCACTCTGACTGCGCGTACGAGGACGCAAAATAGCGGTAGGCGGCGGAGGTGGCGGCGGAGACAGAGCCAATGAAGATGGCGATGACGACGCAGACCGCTCCTCGGACGCAGAGCCAGTCATGTCAGGTGATTGGCCTGGCGAGAAAGGCGCGGACGCCGGCTCGACCAACGCTGGCGTGGACGCCGGCTCGGCCCCCGCGGCAGAGGCTGGCGCGGGCGAAGCTGGCTCGGCCAGCTCGACCGGCTCGGTCGGCTCGACCAACGCGTGGCCAGCCCCATGCTGAACCGAGGTGGCAGGGCCCGGCTCTGCCAGCTCCGTCGGCGAGCCAGGTGACGGAGGGGCGTCGCGAGCGGGCTCGGCGGACGTCCGAGGGGACGCGGGCGGCTGCTCATCCAGAAGCTCGAGACGTGCTCCTCGCCCAGCACCTGCACCATGGTTAGGTAGCAACAAGGGGGTATATGCAGCATCAACAAATTGACCAGGCAAAGGTAAAACAGATTTTTCAGATGCAGTGGGAGTGGTGGAGGTGACCGGAAGTGCGGAAAAAGGAAAAACATTCTCATCAAACACCACATCACGAGAGATGTAGACGCGGTTAGAGGGAACATGAAGACACTTGTACCCTTTATGAAGAGAACTATAACCAAGAAACACGCACTGTTTTGACCGAAACTCCAACTTGCGTTGGTTATATGGACGAAGATGTGGCCAACACGCACACCCAAAGACCTTGAGAAACGTATAATCAGGAATTTCATTCAGCAAGAGTTCAAGTGGTGTTTTCATCTGACGGAGTCGTGTAGGGAGTCTGTTAATAAGAAAGCATGCGGTGGAAAATGCATCACTCCAAAACCGGAAAGGAACGGAGGCATGGGCAAGCAAAGCAAGACCAGTCTCAACTATATGGCGATGCTTACGCTCAGCTACACCGTTTTGCTGATGTGTATGAGGACAAGACACACGATGTGTAATCCCAAGCTTATGAAAGAATGCACTGAGGTTGTGATACTCACCCCCCCAATCGGATTGTACATGAATGACTTTGTGACTGAGCAAACGCTCAACATGCGCTTGGAATTGCAAGAAAACATTAAACACATCAGACTTGCGTTTAAGAAGATAAAGCCAAGTGAACCGACTGTAAGCATCAATAAAACTGACATAGTAATTATGACCACTAACAGAGGTTTGGGCATGGCCCCATACATCCGAAAACACAAGTTCAAGCGGTTTATTGACTACACGACTCGACTCTGGAAAAGGAAGCTGATGACTCTTGCCTTGCTGACAGGCATCACAAACTGCATCAACATGTTTATTGGACACGACTGGAAGCTCATGACGATGAAGTACATGGCGAACGATGGGAGTGGCAGGATGACCAAGGCGCGCATGCCAATGTGATGGAGACACACGAACACCGCTGAAAGCACTAGGAGCTGGTGGCAGATCAAGTGCATAAAGACCATTATTGCGCAGTCGACCTCTAAGGAGTACGTCCCTCGTGTCCCGGTCCTTAACAAAAAAATGAAAAGGATGAAATTCAGCAAGAACATTATTATCACGAGTAAGTTTAGGAACTGAAAGCAAACTACGTGAAACAGAGGGAACACGAAGGACATCAAGAAGACGTAATTGTGTGGATCGACGGGTAAGAAGTGCTGCCTGACCAATATGTGAGATGTGCATACCTTCCCCATTAGCAGTGCGAACCTGATCGTGTCCACGGTACTGCTCCTGTGTAGAGAGCTTGCCCATCTCGCTCGTCAGGTGATTGGTAGCTCCCGTATCCATGTACCAAGATGCATCGACTGGATAGGAAGGAGTATGCCCCTGCTCATGACTCGCCAGGGCAGCCTGCTTCTCATTGCCCTTGCCATTATTCCCGATACCCAAGAAATCCTGCTTGAAGCGACGATGACAACGGGAGGCAAGGTGACCATCAAGTCCACATAGCTGACAGGGGACCTGCGCACCACATGAAGGGCAGCAGGCACGGACTCGACCTCCCGTGGAGGTAGTGGTGTTCCGCGAATTAGGCGCGGTCGGTGGAGGTTTGCCACCAGTTGGTGGCTTGTAGGGCTTGCCCTTCCCACGCATTGCAGCGTTGGCGGAAGAGAAACTCGGCGTAGAGCGGCGAGCCTGGATGCGCTGTTCCGTGGCAAGAAGACGCGCATACAACTCACGCGGCTGGATGGGAGTGTCACGACCATTGATATTCTCCACCAAGTTATCATAGTCGTCACCGAGTCCATTGAGCACATAAGAGGTGAACTCCTCCGGACCAAGCGCCTTGCCAATGGAGGCAAGTGTGTCAGCCATACCCGTCACTTTGTTGAAGTAGTCGGTGACGGTGAGATCATGAAGCTTCACCTCCCCAAGTGCAGTGCGGATGGCGTGAGCCCGCGCCTGAGACTGCGAAGCAAAACTGGTATGAAGAGCCATCCACGCGTCCCGAGACGTAGCGGCAAAGATGACCAGTGACGAGACCCCCTCCGTAAGAGAGGACTGGATGGCAGAGAGAATGGCCTGATCCTGAGCGACCCACGCATGATGCCCCGGATGGTATGGCGGTGGGCACGGCAGAGTGCCATCAACAAACCCCTCCAAGTAGCGACTGCGGAGAAGTGGTAAGACCTGAGCACGCCATGACAGATAGTTATCCGTTGTCAGCTTCACCGGGATGAGATGTGCAAAGTAGAACGGTGCATTAGGTACACCATAGTCCGAAGACGGCGGCGGCGGCGCATAAAATCCCGAAGGTGAAGAACCACTCGGCAACACGGAGGAAGCCACCAACTCCGTTGATGGACCGCCGTAGGGCGCCCCGTACGAGGAAGACGTGCCATGAGGAGGCGCGGTCACCGGAGCTGTCGGGTAGGCGTACGCCATCGGAGCAGAGGAGCCATAGGACGCCGGCAGCGCGGCTGGAGTAGACCACGGATTGGCCGTGGCAGCGCCGTGGGATGGTGTTGTTGCTGCAGCGCCGAGAGGTGCATGGACTGCGGCCTGCTGCTGGAGACCAGGCGATGCATGGGATGCATGGACCGGTGTTGTTGCTGTACACCAGGAAGCTGTAGGGCCATACGCCACATGCATGGCCGTGTGCGGGGCGCCATACACCGCAGGACGTCCGTATGCATGCTGTGGCGACGGAACCAGACCAGGAGACGGGAACGAGGCAGCAGCGCCATAGAACACCGGCGGCACGGCCGAGTCGTTGAAGCCGGGAGGCAGCGGAGCGGCAGCGCCGTAGGGCGCCGGCGGCGCGGCGGCGTCGCTGGAGATTGGAGACGGCGGCGCGGGAATCGCGTGTGCGGCGGCGGCTACGGAGACGCCAGCCATAGAGGCCAGCGGGTTCGATGCCAAAAACGGAGAGGCCGGTGCGGCCGGAGCGGCGGCCAGGGCGGCGGCGGCCGGGGCGGCGGCCGGAGAGGCGGCGGCCGGGGCACCGAAGACTAGGGCGGCGGCGGCCGGGACAGATGCCATCGGGAGCGATCGGGAGAGATGCGGAAGCGATCGATCGAGACCTAAACTGATACCATGTAAACGCTAGGGTATTTTGGAAGTTGCACAACACCCTAATACGGGTGTGGCTCTTTATATATATAGGGGTACAACATGTACACAGATACAAAATACGGTTACGTACATAAGCCTATACAATATAGTCTAACATGAAATAGAAGGTGTATAATAATAATATTTGTGATTTTTGAATTATGATTGATTAAAGGACCTAGCAAATCCTTGATAGTCGCACCCCTTGATGAAGAGTTTGATCTAGCCATTACAATTATTTTTTGCTAGAGTTTTTGAGAAATTTTGCCATGTTATTTTGTCTTCCATTTTTTAACTACCAAAAAGGTTTGAGCTTGTTGATCCTTATAGGGTATGGCTAAATCTCAATCGTTTGAAAAATAACAATTTTCTCAAGTGGGCAACTAGGGGTGGTGGAAGTGTAGCAGTGCGAGGTCTGCGGGCGTGTAACTATAATTGCGGTGGGCGGCGGACCTGCCACTGTGCTAAGCCAGAGGGCATGCAACTATAGTTGCGCTAGACCGACGAATATGTAGTCGCACTAGGCCGGGGGGCCTGCAATTATAGTTATGCCAGGTCGGCAAATGTGCAATTCTAGTTGCGCGAGGCTGGACGTGTGTGCAACTATAGTTGTGCTCGGGCGTCGAGCATGCAACTTTAGTTGATCATGAAAAAGGAACAAAAATAAAATAATAACCCATAAAATTAATTAAAACGACGTCAAACAAGGACCTACAAGCGGAAAAAAAGGAAACCCCGGAAAAAAAGGCCACGTGAATCACTGCACACAGATCTAGTATTTTTCAACCAATTGAGAAATAACTATTTCTCGGTCGACTGAGAAATAGCAATCTCAAAAATTTTATGGTGAACATTGCTCTTGGATGAGTGCCTATGTAATAATTTGAATATTGAACACCTTAGACATAGTTTAGAATTGAAATGTGATGCCTTGGAGGTTCAGTCTTTCATCAGCTGGCGGTGGCTTATGTGGCCTTGGAGCTTCGTCATCGGCTAGGCGCGGTCTTGGGGTCGGTGTGGAAGTCGGAGCGACGGCTCCTGAAATCTCCTTCGCATGGTGTTGACTTTCATTGCTTGGGCGACGGAGTTATCGACTAGACTGGGTGTAGGCCTTGCGGTCGGTGTGGAAGTCGGAGTGGCGGCCCCGGAGATCTCCTACGAGTAGAGTGGAGGCTTTGGTTAGTTGGGCGACAGAACCATTAGCTAGGCTGGTACGCGGCCTCGGGCCGGTGTGGGCGCCGGAGAAGGGGCTCCAGAATTGTGTATTGTGTCGTAGAGTGTCGTCTCTGGTCACCTGGGTGGCAGGGTCGTCAGCTCGGCTGGTGCGTGGCCTTGGAATTGGCATGGGCTTATGTCGCAGTTGTATCGGTTTTCCTGCCGGTTGCTCAAAAAAATGTGTATTATCTTTTCTTTTCGAAATGCATGTAAATGTACAATTCAAATCATCATAAGTGATAATTCATTAGAGCGGATGGAGAGGAATCGTAGCAATGAGACAGAAGCTGACTTGTCTTGACATGGGAAGTGTGCCTCTAGCTGCATTATTTTGGTTGGGCAACAGTCGAGGTCAAGCTAGAGTGCAAGTCGTTTGAAGATGCAACTTGCACCCCAATACATTGAACAGTTGTGCTTGTCAGCACATCTGCGTCATGCATGTTGTAATGGTTGTATTATTAACTTTTGTGTCACTGGAGATAGAGACGGTGAATATTTAAAAAAACAAATGGTGTATGGTGTTAACTATGATTTGTTAATAATGACTGATTTTTTTTTTTTTGAGACAGTGAATAATGACTGACGAAAGGACCTAGCAAGTCAGCGATACTCACACACTATAGTAACGAGCTCGATCTTCTATTGACTTCGGGCCTGCCACACCTAATCAGACAAGAACACATTCTTTTCATATTGTAATGATTGTCCTATTATATTCTGTTTTGGTAGGGATGGAGCTGGCACAGCTAGTTAGGTGATAGGAGTAGGTTACTGAGTTCATTCTCCAACCAGTTAATTCAAAAGGCCGAACTGATGAAGAGAGGCGGACAATATATTTCAACATAAATAAATGCATAGTTAAACGCCCTGTAGTAAGCAGTAAGCGCGGCAATTATGAACCCTATGAACCACCACATTGATCCGGTGAAGGGAAAGCCCACAAAATTAACTCCCTACCTCTTGGGTTATCCTGCGAGTGGAAGGAAAACTACGAAAAGAAAAAAATAGCAATAGTCCTGTTCTTCATCGCCGTATGTACATACATAACTAGGAGTATGGAAAATTACATTCTTAAAAATTGCTATAATGTGGTGATGGAACGATGGTGGATTCACAATCTCTGCCTTGGTCCACTTGGCTACATCGGTCCGTTATCTAGCTAAAGGATTTTTCTCCTTTTTCCATTGATCATTATCCTATTTATTTCGATCTCCGTACTTCAGTCAAGATATTGAAAATAGAATGCCAACATGAGACCTATGAGAAATGATTGTGCTTTGGGTTTTAGATTCGTGGCTCTTCCAAGTGATGGCTTCTTTTCCGAGGTGCTAGTCTGATAGGACTGTGATGACTTTCTGTCCGCCATCAATAATGGCAGGCTGGCTCCGACGATGGAGCGGCCTCTGGCGGTGCGCCACCTGCCCGTTCAAAAGGATGAAGTCTGTCGATCCTAGGGACTTCGATGTAACTTCTTTACTTTTCAGGGGTGTTTTTATGGTTGGTTTCATGCGGCGCTGCACAGTGTAGTGTGGCGCCTAACTGTCGGGCGCTACATAAAAGAGTCAGCCGGGTGAAATTTTTTCGCCAACGGTTCATTTTGTGATATTGTTTCGTCCACAGGTCAAAAGTGATTTTTGCCGTGGGTGTCAGCCGAACTGCGGTGGCGTGGACATCCCACATGCCGTATAATGACTGATGAAAGGACCTAGCAAGTAGTAGCCACAAAACAAAAAAAGTCACCACATGGCGTATGTGGTGAGCACCTTCAAGCAATCAAAAAAAAGGACCTAGCAAGTAAGCGATACTCGCACACTATAATAACAATCGAATTCGATCTTGTCATTGACTTTGGGCCTGCCACGCATATGGTAAGCAACAACGTCATACTTTGGGCCTGCCACGCCTAATCAGACAAGAACACGTGTTTTTTCTTCATATTGTAATGTGTGTATTATATTCTGTTTTGGCAAGATGGAACTAGCACGGCTAGTTAGATGATAGGAGTAGGTAAATGCATAGTTACACGCCAAGCGGGGTAGTTATGAACCCTATGGACCACCCCATGCATGGATCCGGTGAAGGGAAAGCTCGCAAAATTTAACTCACTGCCTCTTGGGTTATCCTGCGAGTGGAAGAAAAAATAGGAAAAGGAAAAGAAATTGCAACAGTGCTATGCTTCATGGCTGTAAGTAACTATATAACTAGGAATTAGAAAATTACATTTTAAAAAAATGCTATAATGTGATGATCGAACGATGGAACACTGAACCCTCACATAGTGGATTCACAATCTACTGCCTTGGTCCACTTGGCTACATCTGTCTGTTATCTAGCTATAGGAATTTTCTCCCCTTTCAATTGATCATGATCCTATTTATTCCGATCTTCGTACTTCAACCGAGATATTGGAAATAGAATGCCGACGTGAGGACTGTGAGAAATAATGGTGGTTAGATCCTAGGCACTTCGATCTAACTTCTTTATTTTCCATGGTGTTTGTACTGTTGGTTTGATTAATGGATTCAAGTGTTTTCTGTAGAAAAAAAACATGTTAACTGTACAAAATATAAAGATGGCATGCTTCAATGATATTTGGCTGTGTTTTGTTAAGGATGACCAATCAGGACGTAGCAATTCCTCGAGGCCTCCATACTAACCATTGAGTTTTGCCCAGAGTTTCGTGAGAAAAAGAGAAGAGGGTGATGTTTTGGTGCCCAGATGCATCTGCTCCTGCTCCGGTTTGTGAACAGTAATTCAAAAAAGTAGTATTTTTAGAAGAAAAAACTGAATGTTTTGGGCATCAAAGATGCTTCACATTTTTAGGTGCTTGCAAATTTTCGTGGTGAGATGATTTATTTATTTTTTGCGAATGTGGTGAGATGATTTTGGAGGAGCTCGGTCCAAAAAAAAAACAGAATCAGAGATTTTTCAGAACTTGGGCATTTTGGAGATCTGATTTTCTTTTTTTTTTCCTTTTTTACCGAGCTCCTCAGATATAATCTGAGTACAAAATTTACAGGCACCTAACAAAGTTGGACATCTTTGATGTACAAAAAAAAAGAGTTTTTCTCTTGCTATTTTATTTGAATTTACTGTTCACATGGCAGCGGATGACCTCAGGGTCAGCTATGTATTTTCGGAGAAGAAAATTTGTTATATGGCTGACAGGCGGGCATGCTTCCCGCTCAGCTGTACAGGAGTGCTCGGTCGCTCGCTACTTATAAAGCGGTGACTTGCCGGAAACCAACATACATACGGTCAGCATGCAGCATCATATGTGGACGGCATTGATCTTCCTGCTGCTCCTTGCGGCAGTTGCCACCGCGACGACTGATGGGTGTGTGCGGAGCTGTGGCGGTGTAGACATCCCCTACCCCTTCGGCATCGGCGCCGGCTGCTTCCGCAAGGGCTTCGAGATCGAGTGCACCAAGGGCGGCCCTGTGCTCGCCGGCACGCCCCTCCGGGTGGTGAAGCTGTCGTTGGATCCAGACGAGTCGCAGGTGATGCTTCCCATCGGGTCGCCGTGCTTCAACGCCTCCAGTCCAGATGAAACCGATGACATCAAGTATGGGCAGACGACGATGAACAAGGGCGGCGTGTACCGCATCTCCAACACGCACAACATGCTCGTCGTCATCGGCTGCAACACCGTCGGCTACATCGCTAGTGAGAAGACTGATGGCGGCGGCGATGACTACACCTACAACATCGGGTGCATGTCCTACTGCAACAACTCGAGGAGCGCCCAGAACGGCATCTGCGACGGGGTCGGGTGTTGCCACGTCACCATCCCGCCGGGGCTCACTGACAACTTCTTCAATTTCGGAGAGTACAACCACACCGCCATGATGGAATTCAGCCCGTGCGACTACGCCTTCCTCGTCGACAGGAACAACTACACCTTCCACGGGTCCGACCTCAAGATGGACAGAGACCGGACCTCGCTGGTGTGGCTCGACTGGGCCATTCGCGGCTCCGGCGACATACCGTCGGGCAAGCAAGTGGCCAAGACGGACCAGTACGCCTGCGTCAGCAACTACAGCCACTGCGTCAACTCCACCAATGGGCCTGGCTACAACTGCAAGTGCTCACACGGCTACGAGGGCAACGCTTACCTTGTACATGGATGCACCAGTAAGAGGCCTGCTTAATTAGTACTCCCTTCCTTTTATAACATAGTGCATATAGATTTTTTGCAAAGTTAAACGTTACAAACTTTGATCAAGTTTGTGTAGAAAAACATTTACATTTAGAATGTCAAACATATATCATTAGATTCATCCTAAGATATAGTTTCATATTTTATATGTTTGGTATTGTAGATATAAATAGTTTTCTCTATAGACTTGATCAAAGTTTGCACAAATTGACTTTTTAAAAAATCTATACACACTACATTATGAGACGGAGGGAGTAGTTCCTCTGCTTCAAAATACTTGAAGTTAGAGTTTTATTCTAAATTAAACATTTTATGTTTGATCAAATCTATAGAAAAAATATACTAATATCTACAATATCAAATTAATTAGTTTTCTTAGATTCATCATAAAATATATTTCACAACTCAAAAAAAATCATATTATATACAGGATGTTGTAGATGTTGATATGTTTTTCTATAGATATGGTCAAACATAGAGATGTTTGATTTAGGACAAACCTAGAAATTCAAGTATTTTGGAGCGAGGGAAGCACTAGTAGTATGAGATTCTTTCTTGATAAATGTCCTAATAAATGATCTCGTGAATTTCTACGACACAGATATAGATGAATGTGCAAATCCAGACAAGTATCTTTGCTACGGTGTATGCACGGACACCGAAGGATGGTACAGATGCGACTGTCCTGCAGGTTATCGAAGCCGTGACCCAAGAACCGAACGATGCACTCAAAAGTTTCCACTTGCAGCACAGATTTCAGTAGGTAAACATCATACTCCTACTACACAATTTACTTTCAGTGTACTCTACCGGTTTTCTGATTAGCTATATATCCAAATTGTTCTCTCTCAGTTGCCTCAAAATACATACACGGAGCTAGTTAAATTATTCTTGCAACTATCTCTAATGTGTATTTTGTATTGTTTGAGACTCACAAGTCAAATCACAAGATTTTTTTTTTTTAAAATTCTACCACCTGATGAACAGAAAGACAATCCCCAATCTTATATATTAGGATCCCTAATTCAATGGTGACATTAAATTTCTAAGTATCTTGCTATCCATTTTAAAATATTTGCTCACACTTCAAACCAAGCGTAAACTCAAAAATTAAGTTTGATTATTACAGTAGTTTACCTTGATGGAAAACTAATTAATGACCAAAAACTTTGATTCTTACAATAGTTAAGTTTCTTTCTTTGCCCATGTAGGTGCAATAGGTGGTGTTCTTGTCTTGGCATTTCTGGCATTCTTTTTTGTTCTTCGCAAAGAGAAGCAGAAGGCCAGAGACTTCTACCAAAAGAATGGTGGTCTTACATTAGAGAAAGCTAGAACCATTAAGATTTATACAAGGGAGAATCTCAAGCCAATTTTAAAGAGTAGCAATGTAATTGGTAAAGGTGGCTTTGGTGAAGTTTACAAGGGTGTTGTTGATGGAGTTATAGTCGCAGTAAAGAAACCGAATGGTCGTAGTGTGCTGGAGAAGGAGCAATTTCCAAATGAAGTCACCATCCTATCTCAAGTCAGCCACAAGAACATCGTAAGGCTTATAGGTTGTTGCCTCGAAGTGGATAACCCCATGCTAGTATACGAATTCATCTCCAAAGGAAGCTTGGAGGACAATCTTCATAGAGCTAACAACAAGGAGCTTCTCGATTTGGATGTACGTCTAAGTATTCTTGAAGACTCAGCACATGGTCTAGCTTATATGCACTCACAAACCCATAACAAAATCCTGCATGGTGATGTTAAACCAGCGAACATACTCTTGGATGAGAACTTTTCCCCGAAGATCGCGGACTTTGGCATATCGAGGTTGATTGCAAAAGGCAAGGACCACACAAGAAACATCATAGGTGACATGTCTTATATGGATCCAGTGTACCTACAAACAGGTCGATTGACCGACAAAAGTGATGTCTACAGTTTTGGGGTTGTCATCTTAGAGCTCATTAGCAGGAAGAAGGCCACTCACTCTGACAATAATAACCTAGTGAGGAGCTTCCTGGAGTGTCACCAAAATGGGGAGAGCGTGACTGAGCTCTTCGATAAAGAAATTGCAACAACAGGAGACTTGGAATTTCTTAACAAGTTGGTAGAGATTGCTCTTGAGTGTCTTAACCTTGATGCAGATCAAAGACCGTCAATGACAGATGTTGCAGGGCGCCTTCTCACGCTGCATAGGTCCCGTAATCCATAAGTTGGTTTCTGGATCGAAGTTTCAACAGCATGTATATTAAGTCGAATATGATATGTAACTATCAGGGTCAACTTTTGTTGTATTTGTTGTTCCAAGAAATTTGTACTACTGTAGTGAGTTATTATGTGTTTCATGAGATCAAATGTATGGATTGATTTTGAGATTAAAGTATTGTAATACGTTAGCGATTTAATCTTGCCCCTGGAAAGCTCAACGATACCAATACAAAACATCATGTTCCATGACAATATATTTGGGTTAGGTACATCACTAGTATATTATGCACAAAAAAAAAATCTCTTTTCGCAGAGACGCCTACTTAGATTGCTTCTTAGATTCAAATCAAAACGGAATAGTTGTGTAAAAGTCTAGTGGGTCGTCTAGCCACACCATCGTTGTTGAATTGCAACCTCACCTAGCTAATGCATCAGCCATTGAATTTGCCTCTCTTGGACATATAGTTGTTGGCTGAATCACGAAACAGCAAAGTCAGGATCGGTCATGTGCTAAACTAATGCTAGAAAATATGAGTCAGTCAATCATAAAAGGACAAAAAAAAAATCACACAATATGGGACAAAGATTTTTTTAATAAGTGGCATCAAAAGTTTGGTTGCGGGGTTTGGAGATTGCAAGCGGGAACTACTGGTACCGTGGATTCGTTGAGAGAGAAAAAAAGATCAAATGCGACGGTTTTGCATCTGGTACCAGGGACGTTGGCAAGAAAAAGCAACAACAAGCACTGGAGTGTGTGCGAATTGGAAGTAACACCATGTGAGGACCAATGGATATTGTTTCCTGGTTGGATTTTGCTAACTGCAGACCATTAGCTTACCATGATTTTAGTTTTGCTTGGTGTACTAGTGCACCATGGTAGTTTTTGCTTTGTGTACTTTTTGTCGAGGTCCTGCTCAAGCCATTGAGGTGGAGCGCGAGTTTCACTGTGAAAGCCCAGGGTCTCGCCCATGAGCCCAGTAGTTTCAGTTCAGCCAATTCGATGCCACCCATGTTTCCCGTGTGCACTAAGGGTGTGCTGAAGATTTGAATTATAATTGCGTTGTAGCTTTGTATTGCTTGGTCCCCCGCAAAAAAAAAACTTTGTATTGCTTGGTTTCTTGCAAGAGATAGGGGCGACCTATATAGAGGTTGGGTGATGCTAGTGCTAACGTCCAGGCACATTATTTCCCATAATCAATTAATGTAAGATATCGAGACATTTGAATGGAATTGGTGTACCTTGGACAGACTAGTATTTAATACTCACGAATTAACGAACATCATAACTTACTATATCTCCATCTGACCATGTTTAGCTATGCAAGAAATTCGTGCAGCCTGTTTCTTCGATGAGTTCTACAACCTTCATGCATAGACTGGAAGAATTAATTGGGCTTATTGCCCAAAAAGGACTCTGCGGCAACACCCGACGCTTATCGGCCCATTTCTCTTAAAAATAGACCTACAAAAGGGGTGGCAAGAATCTTCACTAACAGACTGAAGCCTCTCATCCCCCTTCTCATCCGCGAAACCAAATTGGGTTCATCACTGGCCGCAATATTGCCGAAAAGTTCGTCTTCGCTGCCAACCAAGTCTCCTCCTGCCATAATAAGAAAGTACCTACCATGGTCCTAAAACTAGACTTCCTAAAAGTATTTGACTCACTCTCGTCCTCCTTGATAGCCATCCTAACTCTCGGGGCTTCCCCGGGATTTCCGAAAAGCATTTGACTCACTCTCTTGGTCCTCCTTGTGCGCCATCCTAAACTGTCGGGGCTTCTCGGACAGATTCTGCTCCTGGATCAATGACACTCTCCCCCTACCACTTCATTATCGTTCCCGACCTATGACAACAAATGGTCCATTAAACAGCACACACACACTCCATCTTCACCACCCCATCTTCACACACCTCCATACGACAACCCTACTATATGTCAATGACAGGTTAATTATTGCACATGCTTTAATTGAAGCTGTCACCCAGTTACAGCTAATCCTTCAAGACTTCGCCGTCTAGCCATTAGTTTTGACAAAAAAAAAAACAATTGTCCCCATGCACAGCTCCCCAGCACTCGCAAAAGAAAGTGCGCAAGTTCTGCAGTGTTCCACTTCTTCTTTTCCTCAAATTTACCTAGGGTTGCCCCTATTGCTAATTTGACTCCCGCTGAATGCTTTCCTACCCATTATTGAACGTTCTGCAAATTCCTTGCTGGCTGGAGGGCAAAGCTTCTCTCAAATGGGACAGGATTATTTTACTTTCCTCCTTCATTGACGCACTAGTGATTTACTTTAGATTCGTTTTCCAAATCCAAAGTATGTTTTTGGTCCCTTAAGTTTACCAAAAGTTTATATATAGTCCCTCAACAAATTTTCGGCGACATTTGGTCCCTCATCTCCTAAAACCGGGCAATTTTCATCCAAAACCAGAATTGAGGGAAAAACATGCCACGTGGCGGTGGTTTTCTCATTCCTCACTTGCCACGTAGGAAGGTCCGTTTGGTCAAACTGACGGCCGCTCTCTCTTCCCTCCTCACATCTCTCTGCCCGACACCTTCCTCTCTGCTTCTCTCTTTATCCCAACCGTCTCGCCGTCACCTTGACCGACGGCCGGTGGTCGTCCCCACAGCCTCCCTCCCCGACTATCGCTGGATCCAACCGTGGAGTACCTCCTCCACTGTCAGTGGCCGTCGTCTGGGATCGCCGGATCTGGTGCCCCTTCTCACCATCCTCTACACTGCCTCCACCGCCTGCAGGAGCACCTCGTCCACCACCGTACGCCATGCTCCGCCATAGCCGCCGTCGCCGAGCTCCCTCTCCTCCACCCGTCGCCGGCCAGTGTGGAGGGAGGATGTCGGCAGTGACCGCCGGCTGGATCCGTGGTGCCTCACGGGCATATGGTCGAACACCCTGCCCGCGTCGCCCGGCCGGCGGCACTTGGCGTACATCTTGGCCAGCGTCGTGGCGTGAGCTCAGGGACATGTCTGTCGAGGGCGAGCTCGAGTAGGATATGGAGCTTCTCAGCGTGCTCGTGTCCATGCTGAAGGGAGAGAGAGACGACTTGCCACCTGTTCCTAGGCCGTCACCGGCACCACCTGATCTGGAGACGACGAGGCTCGGCTCCCTGCCACCTACTCCCCAGTCGGGCCAGTGCCTCTGCAGGGGAGCGCGTCGGTCTGGCTAGAGCTGTTGCAGGAAGTGAGGAAGCGCGTTGCGGCAGATCGTCGAGACATTCACGAGCTCATCAAAGCCATCACGGACTGTAAACGCGTGCACCTCGCGACAAGCCCCGAGCGCCTGGACATTGGCGCAGGCGGGAAGCCTTTGCCCTGGACGCCGGTGGCCACCCACTCCGCCTCTGCCGCGAGAAGCCTTTCCCCTCGAAGCGGGTGTCGCGGCTAGCTGCTAGGCTCCCTTGCTCGACCCCCTTCGACGGCGTGCGTGGCTGGGAGGCAACGAACAGACAGGGGCTCTAGCGGCTGTGCCATAGGAGATGGGATCCGTAAGGGGGGAAGGTGGGTGGACTGAGCTTCGAAGGCACCTGCCTTTGGGTCCGGCTGGCCCACCTGTCATAGACCCAAAGGCAGGTTGTTGGGCCCACCTGTCATAGACCCAAAGGAGGTGCCTTGACACATGGCCTGTTTTTTCCCTCAATTTTGGTTTTGGACAAAAATTGCCTGGTTTTGTGACACGAGGGACCAAATGTCGCCCGAAAATTGTTGAGGGACTATATATAGACTTTTGGTGAACTCGAGGGACCAAAAACATACTTTTCTCTTAAAACTATTGGTGCTTTTCGACGTGCTTTCTTTGGGTTGGCTGAAGTGTCTTGTTATGGCACTAGCGTTGAACTGTGCGCCATCGCACATGCCAGAAAAACAAAGCCGTGCTTTGTGCCTGAAAGTGAAACATGTGCGCTGGCCAGGCTTAGGGATAAGTCCACTAGTATATGCTATGTTGAGCTCATGTCAATGATATACTGAAAAAGAAAAGATGAATCCACAAAAACTGTCGGCAGAAATTCATCCCATACTTCACTGCAATTTTTAGACCAACGAACATCGATCAGAGAGAATATGAAAGCAACTAAACTTGTTTTTCCTAATAAAACATCTTAGCAGCTAATGGTACAGAATGCAGAGTTGGTACTTAGATGATAATTGCCTGCATTTGCTGACATCTAACTATATAACTGAAACAATGTCAAGATGTGCACCTTTGGTTCAAGCGCAATGTTGGACCACTGGGACTAAACCTTTTTCTCCACAAATGTGTTTGAGAAACCAGGTGGGGCAGGTGGCCTCACTGTGGGAGCTGGTAGAGTTGAGGATGTTTAAGTGGTATCTTCTTGATAAATCAATGACACTGCATATCAAGGCCAGGGCTTCAATGACGCTGTCTTGCTTCAGGATGACACTGCACTCACGTCAATAATAAGAAATTAAGAAAATGAGCTCATTAGTCATTAGAGATGAGTAAAAACTGTGAGCAACAATTCATTAGTTACTTCATTACACTGCGAAATTCTAAAACCAGAACTATACTTATCAGCCCAAAGTTTAAACAAATAAAAAGGTTGACAGGTTAGGCATGTCAAGGCAAGTAACCACCTATAGACAAAAATGTTGTGTATATAACATCATAATATGAGATGATACAGAGTTTTATGGTGAACAGAGTTTGTGACAGACAGCGTGTGTACATCTAATACATATTCAAATATGATACTGTATACAAAAAACTAGTGTTTCAACCAATGGCAGGGGGTTCTGGTCCAACTCATGCTACCAACAAACACTCAAAAGGCAATTAATTCATGATATCACAAAATTGAATAGTCTTTATAATTTACAGCAACGTCATTTCCAGACTGAGTTTCCAGCAGCGTATTAGCATGCCAAAGGAAGTAGGTGGCCAACAGAAACTCAGGTCAATTAAGGACACTATCTAGCTTCAGGATGACACTGCACTCATGCCAATTAATTAAGGAACTAAGAAAAAAACGCATCCAGAAATCATTACACCTAACTATCCAAACTTGAATTCTTTAAAACAAATAAGGTGGGCAGGTTAGGCATTTAAAGGCACCTAACTTCCTGCGGAACAATCTTTTGGTATATAATATGAGATGGTAATCTTAGAATGTAACAATAATTAATTTGGTCAGCGATACATTGGTATGGTGAATAGAGTTTGTGACAGGCAGCCTGCACATCTGATACGTATTCAAATATGTACTGTATACAAAACCAGACTTTCACAATGGCACGGTGTTCTGTTCCAACTCATGCTGTCAATAACACTCAAAAGGCAATTAAGTCCGCCTCCGTGGGACGAATACGACAAGTTTTTTCTATAACAGGTGCACAAATCAGCTACACAATTTCATCACGAAATCAAATACAGTTTAGTTTACAGCATCGAAATCAAATACAGTTTAGTTTACAGCAACATCATTCCAGATTAAGTTTCTAGCCTCAAGAACAAAGTTCACTATACCAAGAAAGTAGCTAGGCAACGGAAACTACCACTAACTGATGAGAAGACATACTCATTTCACACAGCATAATGTAGAACAAGACAGACATGTGTTCTGGCAAGTACGCCAACTCGTAGTTCTTTTTCTTCTTTGGAGCTAGGAAATCGTCATGCCACAGAAATCAAGAACCTGACCCACAGCTGATCTTGTTACTTGTCTTCGATGCAAAGCAGGAAACAGTTCATACAGAGCAGTAGTAACAAGAAAGAACATCCCAGATTTTCATTAAGAAACTTATGTAACAACCGCAATACCTCAACATCATTGTCTCCTCCCTAGTGAGCTAAATGTGTCTGATAAAAATAGCAAAAGATTCAGTCAGTCAAGGGAGTATCTTTGCAAACGCTACTTAATAGCATAGTCGACTCAGCCTAGTAATTTAGGATAATAAATATGGAAGGCAGTACGAGTAGGACTCTGATTCGAGTCCATGAGGACTGAACCCGGGTGGTGGAAAACGCAGATATTCTAAATACAACAATAACATATGTTAATACAATGCAAATGGAAACTGCATAGTTACTTGTTTCTTGACATGACCGGTCTTAGCAGTTATGGACTATGTAGTTACATGGAGAAAGGAATCACATTAAGTAGCTTAGTAGACAAACTCGTAATAAATTCGCATCAGCCAGTACTAGCTACCAATTGCTAATTCAATTCCGCCAACATATAATATGTATGCACAGAAGACAAAAAAACAAACTCTAACCTTGTGAATAGCGGCAATCACCTAATCCTTTCCCAAAGTCCTTTATGGCTCAGTCGGACCGTAACATTCCTTATATGACTAATCTTCATTAAATCTTCGTTGCATTCATTTGTATCTCTCTTCTGCCATAGCTTCTCTATCAACTCTTCTGATGTGTCCTCCAGACGCAATTTCTCGAGGGCTGCAAGGTGTTCGATGCCATCGGGAAGAAACTTTAGCTCGGGACAGTTTATGAACAATAGATTGGCAAGGTTTTGCATAGCGCCCTCCTCTATTCCAACTTGGCTAAGTTGTGCCGCGCCCCATACCCATAGATGCTTAAGTTTCGGAAACGACCCTGTGTAAAAATCCAACCTCTTCCCTTCAAAAGCCTTCAGTAGCTCAAGAGAGCGTAGACCATGTAACACACACAGACAGGAAAAGGTTTCCTCATCAATATTGGAGAATGCCAGCTGCAACCGAGTCAGGCTATTAAGGTGTGACCAAGAGGAGAAAAGCTGAGGCATCAGTGCTTTTTCTAGCTGCCCTTCTAAACCAAGCCAAGAAAGGGTTGGAGGCAAATATAGCCCTTCCAGCCGCAGCACCTCATCCTGAGCCGCAGCATGAATTTCGAGATGAACAAGATGACTCATTTTGGTGATAGCATTGCTCATGTCAGCAGAGTGTTTGCTTCTCACGTTACAGACACTGAATGTTCTTAGCTCTATCAGAGCTCCAACTTCATGCAGAAACTCTGGAGTGGCTTTGACACAATGAAGAGCCCGCGGTCCTGCCAAGTGATGCATGCCATTAGGCACCTTGACTCCATCTCCAGTTTCATTTACTGGTGAACCGGGAGTACACGCATACAGGTATCTCAACTTTTGTAGTTTAACAACATTGTTTGGCAAATACGTCAGCTTAGATTCGCAAGCATCCAAGACTTCCAAGTTTTGTAACCTCCCCACTGCTTCAGGCAGGCTTTCGATCTCGGTATCTCTAAGACCCAAATAACACAGGTTAAACAATTCAAATACTTCATTGGGCAGCATTTTGATATGAGTACCTTCCAGATCCAAGGTTGACAGCAATTTCGAAGATGTTAGAATAGGCTTCAGCAAATCAACATTGATACACCTCTCTAACACACGGAGCACACGGAGATGTGTTGCACTAGAACGGCTCAGTTGTTCAATGTTTTCACCCTGAACAGACATGCGACGTGCACCCTCTACAGAGAGTGCCCCAGAAGCAGAGCCATTATAGAATTTTGCAAAGCATTCTTAATTCCTTGGCTTTGTTGAGGGCAAGCAGGCGTATGACATCATGCATCCGGCAGTGTTTCAGTCGTCCGGCATGATTCCTCTTCACTACCTGCAGTAGACTTCGATTCACAAGCTCGGCTAAGTAACCCTCTGCCACTTCCTCCAATGTTTTGTTCTCTTCCTTTTCCCTGATAAACCCCGCCGTAATCCACTGCCTCATTACCTTCCTCCTCTTTAAAACATGATCTTCTGGGCATAATGCACAGTGTAAGAAACAATTCTTCTTATCATACGAAAGGTCCTCCAAGCTGACCTTTAGGATCATATGAGCATCAGGGATCACATCTTTCGCCAACTGCGAATCCAAACCCCTATACACATCCTCCCATTCAGCAAATGTTGGTTGTTTGCAGGAGAGTAGGCGGCCAATGCATGCAATTGCAATAGGCAAGCCTTGACACTTTGCTACTAACTTCCGGGTCAATTCTTGCAACTCCAACGGGCACTCTTTCTCATCATTATTCCAAAAGGCCTCTTTGCAGAACAACACCCAGGATTGATATGCTTGTAGCGGTTCCAAGTGAATTGCAGACTCCCTAGTTGCTAACAGTGACACTTCATGCTTTCTTGATGTGATAACAAATTGGCCGGTACAATTAGATGTTGGAAAGATATTCCTTATTGAAAGCACATTTGCTCCCTTGGTGGTTTTGGTAATTCATAACAACATATATCTCATTGAACTAATGTCCATTCAAGTTAAAGATTTCAGGATGTTCAATGAATGGCATGGCATGGACTAGAGATGTGGACCCCTCAAAATGCTAAGGACAAGGATTGGCAAAAGATCAAGACTCTACATTTTTGGTTTAGTGATCCAAGATCACATTGAGTCCATAGGAAAGCCAATACTATTAAAAGGGGATGAGGTGTTGCTTAATGGTCTTTTTGCTCAAGTGCTTAGTGACAGTACTCCTAAACCCTCAACCACTCTCTCTATCCAAATATGTCCAAAACCTACATTCCAACTCGGCCTCACCGAAATTCTCTATCCGGAGCCACCGAGTTCATCTAGACTTAGCCACTGCCAAAACCCTAACAAATCGGATCCACCGAAATGGATCTCGGTCCCACCGAGATGGCCTCGCCAACTCTCTGTAATCGTTTGCACTTACTTCGGTCCCACCGAGTTTTGCAAATCGGTCTCACCGAGATGGCTTGCCAACTCTCTGTTGCCTTATTGCTTCACTTCGGTCCTATCGAGTTGATGCAATCGGTGCCACCGAGATGAGGTTTGCCCTAGCCATTGCACTTCGGTCCATCCGAGTTGTTCCTATCGGTCCCACCGAGATTCCTAAAGTTCATATCTTTTACACAGTTCGGTGCTACCGAGATTATGGTTTCGGTGCCACCGAGTTGGGTCAAAAGTGTGTAACGGTTGGATTTTGTGTGGAGGCTATATGTACCCCTCCACCACTTCCTTCTCAGTAAGGAGAGCCATCAGAACGTGCCTACACTACCACCATACATTTTCTAAGAGAGAACCACCTACTCATGTGTTGAGATCAAGAGATTCCATTCCTACCATTTGAACCTTGATTTCTAGCCTTTCCCAAGTTGCTTTCCACTCAAATCCTTCTTCCACCATAGCCAAATCTGTGAGGAGTTGTTTGAGTGTTGGGAAGACTATCATTTGAAGCACAAGAGCAAGGAGTTCATCAACAACACACCGTCTATTACCTTTTGGAGAGTGGTGTCTCCTAGATTGGTTAGGTGTTACTTGGGAGCCTCCGACATGATGTGGAGTTGAACCAAGGAGTTTGTAAGGGCAAGGAGATCGCCTACTTCGTGAAGATCTACCCCAAGTGAGGCTAGTCCTTCGTGGACGTAAGCCATGGTAGAATAGACAAGGTTGCTTCTTCGTGGACCCTTCATGGGTGGAGCCCTCCGTGGACTCGCGCAGCCGTTACCCTTCGTGGGTTGAAGTCTCCATCAACGTGGACGTACGATAGCACCACCTATCGGAACCACGCCAAAAACCACCGTGTCTTCATTGCGTTTGAAATCTCCGATCCCCTTCTTTACTTACATATGCAATTGTTTACTTTCCGCTGCTATACTCTTAGAATTGCATGTGTAGGGTGATGCTTGACTTGTGTTCTTGCTAAAATCTGCCCACAACTAAAATTGGGAAAAGGTTAGGTTTTTATTTGGTCAAGTAGTCTAATCACCCCCCCCCCCTCTAGACATACTTTCGATCCTACAAGTGGTATCAGAGCTTTGGTCTCCGTAAGCCTTGATTTCCATTGCTTTGGTGATCATAGCCTTGGTTTCACAACCTAGGAGAGTATGGCGTCTAGTGAGGGTAACTATCATCGTAGAGGTCCATATTTTGATGGTACAAACTTTGCTAGTTGGAAACATAAGATGAAAATGCATATTCTTGGTCACAACCCCGCCGTTTGGGCTGTTGTTCGTGTTGGCTTGCAAGGTGACTTCTTTGAGGATGGCAAGGAACCGGATCGTGAAGCAACCCCGGAAGAATTGAAGATGTTGCAATACAATGCTCAAGCTTGTGACATTCTATTAAACGGTTTGTGTCCCGAATAATTCAACAAAATCAGCCGCCTCGAGAATGCAAAGGAAATTTGGGATACTTTGGTTGATATGCATGAGGGTACCGAGTCCGTCAAGGAATCTAAGTTGGATGTGCTTCAAAGTCAACTTGACAAGTTCAAGATGAAGGATGCTGAAGGAGTTGCTGAGATGTACTCTAGGCTTGCTCTCATCACAAATGAGATTGCCGGCTTAGGAAGTGAAGAGATGACCGACAAATTCATCATCAAGAAGATACTTAGAGCTTTGGATGGAAAATATGATACCGTTTGCACATTGATTCAAATGATGCCAAATTACAAAGATCTCAAGCCCACGGAAGTCATTGGAAGGATTGTTGCTCATGAAATGTCACTCAAGGACAAAGAGGAGCTACACAACAAATCAAGTGGTGCTTACAAAGCCTCAACCGATTCTCCAACAACTCCAAGTGACAAGCTAGTATCCAATGAAGAGATAAGCCTAATGGTGAAAAGGTTCAACAAGTTCTACAAGAACAAAGGGAAAGAAAGAAGCTCTAGCTCAAGACACTATGAGAGAAGATCATCAAGTCATGACCGTAATTGCTACAATTGTGGAAAGCCCGGACACTACTCCAATGAGTGTACGGATCCCTACAAGAAAAGAGACGAATCACCAAGAGGAAGACATAGAAGAGATGAATCACCTCATAAGGAGAGAAGGAGTAGAGATGATCGTTATGAATGAAGACACTCTCGAAGAAGCAAGGATTCGGAGAGGAAGGACAAGTCATCCAAGAGCTACACAAGAAGAAGACATCAAGCTCATGTTGATGAATGGGTTTCCGGCTCCGACTCCGACAACCACTCCGAGAGAAGTTATCACTCCAACTCCGACTATAGTCAAGATGAAGGTGTTGCCGGACTTGCTCTTGTGTCATCCAACTCCTATGATCTATTTGACTCACCAAATGAAGGAATTGGAAGATGCTTCATGGCAAAAGGCCCCAAGGTATCACACCCCGAGTATCTTGATTTCAATAGTGATGAAGATGCCTTGCTTGGTGATGATGATTTACTTGTTGATAAGGATAGTGATGTGAGCTATAATGAAAATGCTAGTAATCATGATAGTCAAGAGGAAACGAGTGACAATGCTATGAAGGAGATTGAGCGTCTAACTAAAGAACTAAATGCTCTTAAGTTAGCTCATGAAACAACTCAAGAGGATCATAGAGAACTTCTAAGAACTCATGAGAAGCTACGCTTCGAGAAGCTAAATTTAGAGCAAGAGCATGAGTTTCTTAAAGCTATCAATGACGATCTTCGAAAGAAGAGTTCTTCATAGCTTGCCAAACGTTTACTCTTGTCTACCTTTATGCCACAAGTTAAACCTAAGCAAACTAGCAACAAGGGTAAAAAGGGTTCTACCTCTAGTAGTAACAATAACAATGCTAAATCCAATGTTGTTGCTTCTAGTAGTTCTATTGATTCCACTAATGATTCTCTTAGCCAAGTTACACTTGAGCAAGAAAATATGCTATTGAAAGGAATTATAGAAAAAGGTGTTTACAAGAGTCTTGCCGGGAGTAAACAATTTGAGGAAATTGTACGCAAGCAAGGAAGGCACCGGAAGAACCAAGGTATTGGTTTTGAACGAAAGTTCAATGCCAATGGAGTTGAGTGGGAAGAAGATCAATACCCCAAGACGAAGTTTGTTCCTCAACAAGAGAAGTATGATCCTACTTCCTTCAAGGGAACACAAGCTCAAGAAGATCTTCCACCACAAGACCACAAGCTAAAAGGCAAGGACAAGCTTCAAGAAGAGATTGATTCATTTGAAGAAGCTCCTCAAGCCATGGTCAAGTGGGTTCCCAAGACTTCATCAAGTTCTACTTCATCAAGTGCTACTACAACTCCAAGGATTCCCATCAAGTTGATGTGGGTCCAAAAGAAGAAGAACTAGAGAGTTCTTGAGGGTGACTCCGCCAACAAACTTCACTCATATTCTTTATGGCAAGAACTTGTGCAACTAACTTCCACATTTTGCACTAGTTCATGGAGTCACAAACCCTCTTGTTGGTAAGACAAGGGACAAGGTATTCAATGCATTCATGGACATCATCATATGTGTATTTCACTCTATGTCTATGGATATCCTTGTATGTTCCTTGTGTGGGACTAACCCATGTAGGTATTGAAAGCACAAAACTCCAAAGGATTGCTCCCAACTCTTGATGGTCTACATCAACATTGAGCATCCACATCTTCAACATCTACATGAAGTCATCATGTACAAAACCCAAGGTTAGTTCATCCCTCTTAGGGGGGATATCACATCTAGGGGGAGCTTTGCTCTAAACAATTGAGCTAAAGCAACTCTAATGGTGTGAACACATCAATCCTTTATGTAAAAGTGGCAACCCCACTTGTGCTTAAACGATGAGTATGACCTATGATCAAATGTTCTCATTTGGCTCCTAAGTCAATATACTCATATATAGATGACCTAGTCATCGTCATTGCTTGATAGATGCTAGAATTGGTTGTGCATGTTTGACACATATTTCATTTGCTATCTTATTGTGTGAGCATGTTGGTTTGCATGTTTTCATCATTCGAGGACATCCATTTGTTGCTTTGATTGTCTTGGTTTTTCTGGCCAAGTGGATGTACAAGAATGCCTAAGTACATTCTCTAGCTATCTATGCTTTCTTGTCTCAAATTCTATTCTTGTTGTATCACAAAAATTGAACAAGTCATTTTCGGACCCTCCGGGTGAGGAGCACTCGGAGCCACCGATCTGAAAGGGCTGAACCTCCAAAACCTTCTATCTGATTTCGGCCGAACCAATTCACTCAAACTCGGTCTAACCGGAATCACTTAGATTGATCTAGGTTTTCCATCTCGGTGCCACCGAGTTGAACCACTTTGGAGTCACCGATGTGCTAATCTGCGTGCAGTTACACATATCGGTGCCACCGAGTTGTCCAACTCGGATCCACCGACAGTGTACGGGTATATATATCGCGCGGGCTCGAACGGTTGAAATTTCTCGACTCTTTCGCTCCCGCACCCCGTTGCTGCCGTCGCCCTCGTCTCCGGACTTCGTCGTCGTCTCCAGCGCGCCCTCGCCGCCGGATTCAGTCGCCGTCAACGGCAATCTGCCCCGCCGTTGCCACCGTAGAGAATCTCCACCGAGTTAGGGTGAGATTCGATCCCTCTCGTGCTTCATTTTCCGATTCAATACATGATAGGATTGCCATTATTCTTGCCACAGATTGCAATGCTTATTCCAAGAAGAATTCCGTAGATTAGATTCGAGCGAAATTTTTAGGATTAAGTTTTCACCGAACGCATCTCGGATCGACCGATTAGAAATTTTCGGTCCCACCGATTTGGCCTCAGGCCATAGCACAAGTACATCTCGGTGCCACCGAGTTGTACGAATCGGTGAGACCGAAAGTAAAGTCTCAGTGAAACCCTAGCATCTCGGAGACACTGAAACCCATCTCGGTCTGACCGAAATGGAGTGCAAGGTTTCTGTAGAGTGCTTTGGTATCACCGAGATGATCAACTCGGTCCATCCGAAATGCCTTCTGTGAAAACTTGAAACTAAGAGTTGAACTCAATTTTTGTGAAAAACTTCTGCTTTTTGTGATGACTCATCTACTCTGCCCATACCCATCTATTCACAGGGTCAGCTCAGCAAGATGTCAGATGACAGCGACAGCCAGAACAGGTCAGGGCAGCATGCAGAACTCAGTGAAGGATCTAGCCCTGCAAAAAGTTTCTATGAGGGAGAGAGGAGCTCTCCAGATCTTCCTAAGGCTGCCACTAGAACAAGGAAGAAGAGAACCTCAGACAGAGAGGACGAGGACTTTGTTGCCAGTGAAGCAGCAACAAAGAAGAAGAGAGTGGTGCTTGCTAAGGAATATAGCACCAAGCCCACCTCTACCAAAGAGAAAATTGCTGTGAAGAAAGTTCCAAAGCAGACTATGCAATTCACACTTGAAGAGGCAAGTGACTCAGAACCAGCTTCAGGAGGAAAGAAGAAGAGAGCTAGGAAGACTACAGCTCATATGCTTAGAAGACCCTCCGTGAGGAATGATTCAGAGGAGGAGGAGGAGCCAGCAGCTAATGCACCCCCAGCAAAAGCTCAGAAGCTCATGTCAGATGCAATCAGGACTGCTGCCCCCACCAAGTCCAAACCAAAAGCTCCAGCACCCAAGAGGTCTACAAGGAATATTTCTGCTGCTGAGAAGAATGTAAGTGCATCAAGTGCCCCCTTAGTGGTTTTGCAGTATTGAAGACAAATAGGTTGAGGAACTAATGTGTTTGTGAGTATACACAGGAGACAGAGTCCCTGGAGATTTGGTTTAACACATGGAAGACGACCCCTAAAAATAGATTTCTTCAAGTGAAGAATTTGATGATGAAATTGGTACGGCCTTTGAAGAAATTGATGTGAAGACTTTGAAGCTTGAAGACTTTGGTTTTCGTAGTTTCTCTTCTTCTTATTTGAGTCATAGGAAAAACCGTACTGTTAAAGGGGGTCTAGGTGAAACATATTTCACAATTCCAAACTGATGCTCAAACTTACTGAAACCCATACACAAGCCGCTTCGAGTGAAGCCTTTGGAAATCTCCAGTACAGCTGACGCATTTGCTAGCGACAGTGACAAAATTCATTTGGTCGCTGACGAATTTGGTCAGGCTGAGGAGTTAGGAGTTCGCCAGTGCGAGCTGCCTAAAGTGAGGAAATTGAGTGCCCTGACGAAATTGAGAGTTCAATTTTCTGACCGTTGCTGCGCCGAGTGCCAGCTGTCGAGTGGATCCTTATCCTGACAACGGTCGAATCAGACAAGGGCATTTTGACACTTGTCATTTGAGAGCAACCCATCCTCTGATGACTTTGTGAAAAACCCAAGTGAGGAAAAACCCAACCAGAGCCTAAGTGATTGAGCATCACTGAAGAGATTGATCTGTGTGATCCGACGCTTATTACCTTTGAGGACTGTCATTCCTTCAGACGGTTAGGCGTCATGTTCTGAGCACCCAAGAGTAATTGTGGCGTGTCGGTGAACAAGTCTGTGAAGGTTTTGGAAGTCTACCTTGAAGACTTACCACGAGTGATTGGGCGAGGTCTAAGTGACCTTAGCTCAAGAGGAATACGGTGAGGACTAAGTGTTCTCTGAGTTGCGACTCAGCCGCCTCAACCAGACGTACAGTTGATGCAGCAACTGGAACTGGTCTACCAAATTCCATTGTCTTCACCGAGCCAACCTGGTTTCAAATTCCTCACCCTCCCTTACTTTATTCCGCTGCTGAAGAATTTGTGATCTATCCTCTGACGAATTTGAACTGAAGTATTTGATCATGCTATCGTTTATTTCCTCAGTTCATATTCTTCATGCATGTATGATAGTAAGATTGCTTGTTCTTCACCCTTATATATTCTGTTCGCATGTACTCTGATTTTGTGATGACATAGTTTCCCTTGCGTTTCTATTTCTTCACTCTGATCTTCGTCAAATTCATCAGAGTTTGACGAATTTCTAAAAATCTCCCATTCACCCCCCCCCCTCTGGGAGATTACCTGCGCTTTCAATTGGTATCAGAGCAAGGTGCTCCCTTGTTCTGTGTGATTTTGGTTTAACCACCTGGAGTTTTAGTTATGTCGACCGCAGGTATGATCAAGGTCTCCGCTGCGTGCCCCATCTTCGATGGCACAGACTATCCCTACTGGAAGAACAAGATGTGAATGCATCTTGAGGCTATTGACAATGATCTCTGGTTCGTCGTTGAGAACGGCATCCCCACCATTTCACCAAGTATCAATGCTGCTGATGTGAAGAGATTCAAGCAACTGGACTCTCAAGCAAAGAACATCATTTGTGGTCATCTCAACAAAGGACAGTATGGCAGAGTGAGTGCGCTGGAAACCTCGAAGCTTATCTGGGACCGGCTTTCAAAAGTGAATGAGGGTGTTTCCACTCAACGTGACTCCCGAGTTGATGTTCTGCGCAATCTCTTCAATCGCTTCAAAAGACTCGACAATGAAAATGTGCAGCAAACCTTCGACTGCCTCACTTATATCTCCAATGAGCTCCAAGCTCTTGGTGTTGCTGACATCACCGATCATGAGGTGGTGAAAAAATTGCTGAGGTCTCTGGACAGTTCCTTCGACACCTTGGCACTGATGATTCAAGAGCGCCCTGATTACAAGTCACTGGATCCTGCTGACATTCTTGAGAGGCTCAACACACATGAATTTCAGCAAGCCGAGAAGAGAGATATGTATGGACCCAGCTATGGTCGCCCTCGCGCTCTGAAGGCTAAAGCAAAAGCCAAGGCTATTTCTTCATCTGAAGAAGAAGAAGAGGAATATGAGAGCAGTTCTGACGGTGCTGAGGAAATTGGCAGAGAACTGGCTATGCTGGTGAAGAAGTTCCAGAAGTTTTCCAAGAAGAACAGATTCGGAAAGTCTTCAAAGTATGACTCGAAGAACACTAGAGAAGCGTCTGCTCGAGACTACAACAAAAGAACCTGTCACAAATTCAAGAAGCCAGGCCACTACATCGCCGACCGCCCTCTCTGGCAAAAGAAGAAGAAGAAGAGCAGGGATGATGATGAATCTGATGGCAAGAAGAAGAAGTCCTCAAAGTCTTTCTCAAAGTCTTCATCAAAGTCCTCATCTCACAAGAAGTCTAGTTCTAGCAAGGCTCGTGCGTTCCTTGGGAAGGAAATGGATTCTGCAGAGGAATCTGATGATCAGCCAGCTGAAGAATCTGAGGAGGAGTCAGACACAGGTGTGGCAAGTCTTGCACTCGCTACTGAGTACGTCAGCAAGTCTATCTTCAACATTGAGGATAATGGTATCTCCACCAACAATGATGACTGGGCTGATGACTACACTCCCACCTATTGCTTCATGGCTCGAGGCGCAAAGGTAACCTCATGAGAAGCTTACTTTGAAACCTCCAGTGATGATGACTCTGAGTGTGAATCTAAACCAAGCTATAAGAAACTTGCTAAAATTGCTACTGAACAGCAACATGCCATGGAAAAGATTCAAAAACTGCTAGACAAAAGCAATGACCTGTTGGACGAGGAAATGGATCGTAGTCAAGCCTTGTCTGAGGATCTCAGAAGGCTTAAGTCTCAATATGACGAACTTGAAAGTCATCATGTGTCTCTCTCAGCTGAACATGAGAAGCTATCCTATGAATTTCTTCAAAGGAAGCAAGATCTCGAGAAGCTGAGAGCGTCTCATGATGATCTTCAAAAAGAAAACGATTCACTCCTCGCTCAATAGATCAGTACCGCTCAGGAAGAATTTGTTGCACCATGCTTAAAATGCCTTGAACGTGATAATGCAAATTCTTCAGCTGAATGTTCAAATGTTTCTATACTTGCAATTGCTTCAACTGCTATGGTGGCCACTAACCCCTCATCTGAGCAAGCCACCGGTGATACTGATGAAAATGCAGGGCTGAAGGAATTATATGTCACTGGCATGTACAAAAGCCTCAAAGGGCATCAAACCCTGTGTGACGTGCTCAAAAAGCAAATTCTTCACAGGAACCCTAGGAAAGAGGGTATTGCCTTTGAGAGAAAGCTCAACGCTGATGGTTCGTATTGGAAGCCTGAGCAGTATCCCAGAACCACATGGGTTGCTGCAAAGGGACCTCCAGTAGACCCATCCTCTTTATCTGGCTATACTTGTGATTCTTCATATCCTTCAGACGAGTCATTTGACTCGAATTATAAACTGTTCAAGAATCAGAATGGTGAGGTCTTTGTCAGATTCATTGGTACTAACTGCAGGAACGGTCCACCTGTGAAGAAAATCTGGGTCCCTAAAAGCCTTCTTGAAAATCTTCAGGTGAATGTCATCATGACACCACCGATGAAGAAGAAACTTCCCAGGGCAAATTCTTCACAGGGATCAAAGTCGTCAAATGGACGTAGACCCACTTATGGTCGCACTAATGCCTCTGTTTCGCAGGGAAACAGACAGCGGGTTGATGAATATGAGCATTATTCTTCGAACCATTATGTTCACAAATCTTCGAGGAATTTCTCTGCTTATTCATTCAATTACTATAATCCTCCTGTGAAGAGAAATGCATATTCTTCAATGCCTAAGTTCTCCATCAATGCACTTCGTCACATTGCTTCTCAGCCACCCATTCAGATGTGGGTGGTTAAGAAGAAGAACTAATCTCTTCTGCAGGGTCAGGTCTTCAGACAACTAAATGTCTGATGAATTTGCTAAAGACCTGATAAAATGCCTGTTGGGATGCAGGCTAATCATGCTGGAATGAATGTTTCATTTCACACATCCCTTATGCTGCTTGATATTATTCATTGATGAAATTGTCTGACGAAATTGATCATAATCATATTCTTCGCTTTGAAGCATATGAATTTGTAAGTCAGACTAATGCTTCTACAGGATGATACACCTTCAGCCACAGAATGGGTCTTGGACAGTGGCTGCACGAATCATATGACTGGAGATAGGAATCTCCTCACTGATGCTCCCCTTACTCCGTCTCATCTGAAGCATATCACTTACGCTGACAAAGGAAAAAGCAAGGTATTGGGTCTAGGTAAGGTTGCCATTTCAAAGGATCGACACATGGAAAAGGTGATGCTTGTCGAGTCCCTTGGATTCAACCTCATGTCTGTCTCAATGCATTGTGATCTTGATATGATTGTCATCTTTGGCAAATATAGATGCATTGTGCTGTTGGAATCTGACAAATCCAAAGTCTTCGATGGCTTTAGGAGAGGTGACTTATATATTGTAGATTTCTCTACAGGTCCACAGCCCGCAACATGTCTAATGGCAAAAGCTTTAGAATGCTGGCTATGGCATCGACGACTTGGACATGCTGGAATGAGGAATTTGAGCACTCTCGTCAAGAAGAAGCATATCATTGGCGTCGAGGGTGTCAAATTCGTCAAGGATCACCTCTGTGGCGCTTGTGAGTCTGGAAAGATGACCAGAGCCAAGCACCAGGCGAAGACAATCATGACCACTACTCGTCCTTTTGAATTGCTTCATATGGATTTGTTTGGTCCTACACATTATGCCACACTAACCAATGCAGCATCTCTCTACGGATTCGTCAATGTTGATGACTACTCTCGCTACACCTGGGTGCACATCATTACCTACAAGACTGAAGTTCAGAATGTCTTCAGATGATTCTCCAATCAGGCTATGACGAATTATGGTCTCAAGATCAAGCACATCAGGAGTGACAATGGCACTGAGTTCAAGAACACAGGCCTCGATGATTATCTTGATGAACTTGGTATTACTCATGAGCTCTCTGCTCCCTACACTCCTCAGCAGAATGGAGTCGTGGAGCGCAAGAACAGAACCCTCATCGAGATGGCGCGCACTATGCTTGATGAATACAAGACTCCTCGTCACTTCTGGCCTGAGGCAATTGATACTGCATGCCACATCATCAACCGAGTATATCTTCACAAATTCCTCAGGAAGACTTCATATGAACTCCTCACTGACAAGAAACCCAATGTGAGTTATTTCAAAGTTTTCGGTGCAAAATGTTGGATCAGAGATCCTCATCACAATTCTAAATTTGCACCGAAAGCACATGAAGGTTTTATGCTTGGTTACGGAAAGGACTCGCACACCTACAGAGTCTTCAACTCCTTCCACCACAAGGTTGTTGAAATTGTAGATGTGCAGTTCGATGAAACTAACGGCTCGCAAAGAGAGCACCTGCCTCCTGTGCTAGATGAAATGCCACCTGAGGAATCTATCAAGCTGATGGGCACTGGTGAAATTGTGCCCAGTGAAGAAATGGATGCTGATGAAGAAGTGGTCGTTCCTCGTCGTGAAGAAAATGAACATTCTGAAGAAAATGATGCTGAGGACTCTGCACGGCAATAACAACAACAACAAGGCCCTCGTCCAGCACATCCACGAGTGGCGAATGAAGTGCAGATTGAGAAAATCCTCGACAACATCAATGCACCTGGTCCCCTCACTCGCTCAAGAGCTTCACATTTAGCTAACTTTTGTGGGCATTATGCGTTTGTCTCTATTTCAGAGCCCACCAAAGTCGATGAAGCATTTCTGGAACCTGAATGGATTCAAGCAATGCAAGATGAATTGCGTCAATTCGAGCTCAACAATGTGTGGGAGCTAGTTAAGCGTCCTGATCCACGCAAGCACAATATCATCGGCACTAAGTGGATCTACCGCAACAAACAAGACGAAAATGGCCAAGTGGTGAGGAATAAGGCCCGTCTTGTAGCTCAAGGCTACACACAGGTTGAGGGTATTGATTTCGATGAAACATTTGCACCTGTTGCTAGGCTTGAAGCCATTCATATATTGCTTGCATATGCTAACCATCATGATATCCTCTTATATCAAATGGATGTGAAAAGTGCATTCCTCAATGGTAAGCTTGAGGAAGAAGTATATGTTGCTCAACCACCAGGTTTTGAGGACCCAAAGCATCCTGACAAAGTCTTCAGACTCAACAAGGCTCTCTATGGCCTCAAGCAGGCCCCTAGGGCTTGGTATGATACACTGAAGGAATTCCTGAAGAAAAATAAAGGGGTTCAAGCCCGGTTCACTTGATCCCACTCTCTTTACTAAATCTTATGATGGTGAACTGTTCATATTCCAAATATATGTTGATGATATTATCTTTGGTTGCACTAATAAGAAATACAGTGATTAATTTGCTCATATGATGCAAGAAGAATATCAGATGTCTATGATGGGGGAGTTGAAATTCTTCCTCGGGCTTCAAATTCGTCAACAACCAAATGGCATCTTTATATCTCAGGAGAAATACCTCAGAGACTACCTAAAGAAATTCGGAATGCAAGACTGCAAAGGCCTCAAGATACCAATGCCAACAAATGGCCAACTCAACACTGACGAAAATGGTAAAGATTTCGATCAAAAGGTATATCGCTCCATCGTTGGTTCGCTGCTTTACCTATGTGCATCTAGGCTAGATATTATGCTTAGCATTTGCATGTGTGCCCGCTTTCAAGCGTCACCGAAGGAATCACACCACCAGGCTGTGAAACGAATTCTTCGATATTTGGCTCACACCCCAGCGCTTGGATTATGGTATCCCAAGGGCTCATCACTTGATCTCGCTGGATATTCTGATTCTGATTATGCTAGTGACCGAGTGGATCGCAAGTCAACATCAGGCACAGGTCATTTCCTCGGACGATTTCTTGTATGTTGGTCCTCGAAGAAGCAGAACTGCATCTCACTTTCTACTGCCAAGGCTGATTACATTGCTACTGGCGCCTGCTGCTCTCAGTTACTATGGATGAAGCAAACTCTCAAGGACTATGGCGTCAACGTGAAGAAAGTGCTACTCTACTGTGACAATGAGAGCGCTATCAAGATCGCCCACAACCCAGTGCAACACTCAAGGACGAAGCATATTGAGATTCGTCACCATTTTCTTCGTGATCATGTGCTGAAGGGAGACATCGTCATCGACCACGTGAAGACTGAAGACCAGCTTGCAGATACCTTCACAAAGCCCTTGGATGAGAGAAGGTTTTGCATGTTGCGGTGTGAGCTAAACATCTTAGAATCTTCGAATGTCCTTTGAAATGGACACACATCCTAACGCTTATGCATTCTTGATGACTTTGATGCACAACACACGAAGTAACATTTTTTTTCTTCAATCAATGAAGACTAACCCTCTAAGTGTGAAGAAATTAATGAAGAACTTGATTCTCAGAACCCTACGACAATTATACGCGGTGTCTGAAATCATCATAGTTCTTATACGGTGGGTAACGCCACCACCTCTTTTGACATTCTTCAAATATGCGTTTTTCGTCATTTGCAATCTCGTCAAACTTTTCAAATTAGTCATTTGAGGTTATTCTTCACTGCGTTTGGTTCTATATATATATATATATATATATATATATATATATATATATATATATATATATATATATATATATATATTTGAGTTTTCCATGTCCTCAACAGCATCCACATATAGCTAAGTTCTTCAATCGTGTTTTTCGTCATCTATGTGGATGTGATCGGACCCGCTCCCCTCTGTGCTAAACTCAACCCACTCTGTTCACATATTCTTCATATGCGTTCTACTTGACACTGTTCAAAGTCTTCACTATGTCCTTGACAGCTGAAGAAATTGTGAACACCTTTTGAAAATTTTCTAATCATTTTTGGCGGTTGCCACAGTAACTTCATCCCGCGCTTCGCACGCGAGGATAGAGATGAAAATGCATGTGTGACGCGTGTCACTCAGATGCGAATCACCAGGGGCTTATCCGTCCAAAATCTTCGGGCCGCTCGGTTTTTACCGCGCCTATATAAAGGCTTGACCCCGTCAACCTCAACTCCTTTCACTCTCGCGCCCCTGTCACTCTCAAACCCTAGCGCTGCCGCTGGATCTCATCGTCGCCGGAGAGGAAGAGCTTCACTGCCTCGACTTCTTCGCCGTCGTACTCGCGCCGGCCGCGGATTTCTTCACCTCCGCCGCCGCCGTAGACGTCTTTCGTCGCCAAGCTAGGGCACGGAAGATCTGAACTGACGATTTCCATCGCCTCGTCGTCCAGTTCGTCGAGTTCATCCTTGGGGTAAATAAAAGTTATTTTTACCGCCCCAGTTTGATCTTTTTACTGCCACAAAATCTTCAAGTGCTGTTTTTTCCACTCTTCCAATTCTTCAGCACTTCCTTCTGGCCAGTCTTGAGTATTTTCATCTAAGTTACACTTAACAACAAGATTCCTCAATTGTGCAATTGCTTCAATCTGTACAACTCTGGAACCTTTGTCAAGAACACTTAGTGAAATGCGGTAAGACGATAAGGGTCAATTTCTTCACCTGGTTTATTTTGAAAAATCTCTGAGAATGCATGTGACTCTTCCCTATTTCCTCGCAACTATATTTTATTCACAGGTACAATGTCTGCCGACGAATCACTAGGTTCTCATCAAATTAATTCATTTGCAGCATTGCTTGAGGAAAATCTTCAAACATCTTCAGAGTCCTCAAAAGTTCAAAAACCTCAGCTGAAGAAAATGGCTGATGGGAAAAGGCCTCAGAAGGGAGGCAAGCGGAAAGAAGAACATACAGCTTTTGAGATTCCTGACGACTTGTATGATGGATATTGCACTCCAGATGGGGAAACACACGGAAAAGAATCAAAGGAGCAGCGCAAAACGCGCATGCAAAAGATCAAGAGGTACTAGACATACCAGTGGAGGGATTACAACTTCGTCACCTCCAAGTACATGAAGGACTTTGGTGTGAAGCCACCGTGCAACAGGCCACCTCTTGCTAAAGGCCAAACTGCTCATCAAACTAGCATCAGTAGGGGTGAAGAATTCCCCAAAGAATGGGCAAAGCAACAGGCTAAATTGCAGAAACAGGACAAAAAGGCCGTTGATGAATTCAACAAGGCTGCAAAGGCCTCAGCTGAAATGGGTGCAAGTGGCAGCGCAAGTGCTCCGAAGAAAGCCATGCAGAAGAAGCCTGCCAGCAAACCAAAGCCGATAGTCCCAAAGGCTTCAGCACCCAAGGCATCAAATTCTTCAGTGCCTCCTCCAGCTACAAGTTCTTCAGTGGCAGCAGCAAAATCTTCAACACCGGTCGTGCTCGCATCTTGCCAGCGCACCGAGGGCTTTGCAACAGCCACAATCGCTGCATCAAGTGTCTCAGCTTGTGGGCAGTCATCATCCTCATTGCCCACGCTGAAGAAAAAGGCAACGGCTGGCTGTGGAACTAGGCCAAGTCCCAAGAGCAAGGCCGTCGTGCCTCAGGCTGATGAACAAGGGCTGGCTGACGAAGATGAGCTTGCTAAGTTCCTCAGAAGAAAGCAAGAGCAAGCTGCTATTGCAAAGAATTCTTCAGTTCCAATGATGCTCGACCCCAAGAAGCTTCTAGAATTCATTGACATATAGTGCACCAAGCCATACACGCCTCTTGACGAATTGAACCTGCCTCCTAGTCCGAGTCATGTGCTGTCTGCCTTCATCTTGAACGAGAAGCACAAAATTGCTCAAGCAAAACTGGTGAGGAAACAGCAGCTGCAGAAAGAGAAAGAGCTGCGGAAGAACATGCTTTCCATTTCCCCTCAGCAGCTTCTAGCTTTACAGACTGAGATTCAGCAGCTGTCTGAGGAATTTGAAAGACAGTCTAGTCACTGTTGTGGTGTGCGCGACAGATTCATCACTTCAACCAACTAGGTTGTTGAAGACCACAACAAACGCGAAGCCGCCAAGTTTGGTTCTGTGCCACCCACAAGTTCTTCAGCTTCACCACCACCTGCTCCGGCCAGTGAGACTGCGCCATTATCTCCGCCAGAACCAGAAAGGGCAACTGAAGAAGTTGTTCCTGAAGAAACAGCCAGGGCGACTGCATCAGTCGCTCCTGAAGAAACTGAACCAACAAACTCCTCAGCAGCAGTACCACCAGCGTCCTCTTCTGTAAGGCATATCTCACTTCCTTCTGCATCAGAAGTGAAGAAAACCAAAGCTGCTGAGAAGGAAGCAAAGAAGAGAAAAGCTTCAGCTCCTCCTGCCAACACTGCACTAGTGAAGAAAGTGAAGACGGCAACATTGTCTTCAGAAGATCCGATTGATGCCATACCGATCTCATCAGCGGCCCCTACTCCTGCCACTGCAAATCTTCAACTTGTTCCATATGGGGTGGAATATGTAATCCTCAGGCTGATGTAGATGTCACTGAAACCCACTCTGCTGCTACCACAGAGCAAGTGGATGAAGAGATTGAAGTCGAAGATGATGCTTCACTTCACCAAGTTGTGTCACGGAAGCCCTCACAGGTTCCGTTGACTGAAGAAAATGACACTGCTTCGTCTGCAAGCAGTGAAGCAACTGAAGAGGATGTGGATATAGATGGTGCTACAACCCCACCAATCGTTGATGACTTTTGGGAAGCTTTCCATCCAAACTCGCCCCTCACCACACCTCTGACGCAAGTGCCACAGTCACCCGCCGTCACTGAAGAAATTCATACGGGCTCTGAGGAGAAACAACCATCACCCCTCCAGAGCATTCCTGAGGAAATTCCAGCTGCAGCAGCTGAAGAAACTGCTCAAGATGAGCCTGCTATTGATGTCGCCAATACATCTCCTCGTGCAGACTCAATTCCTTCAGCTGACACTGATACTGTTCCAACCACCACTGCTGAAGAAATTGCCAAGTCTCTTGCAGTAACAGATCCGAATGATTCCACTGGGTCTCCACGACCAGTGTTTGATGTCCGCAAGAAGATGCACAACCTTCAGCCAGTGCCAGTGATGCCCAAGATTGGCAGAACCCTCAGGCAGCCTCAGTTCGACAACGCCAAATTCTTCGAAGAGAAGAATTTCTTCATTGGCGAGTCCCCTTATGAC
Source organism: Elymus sibiricus (assembly GCA_039707655.1). Lineage (NCBI taxonomy): Eukaryota > Viridiplantae > Streptophyta > Magnoliopsida > Poales > Poaceae > Elymus > Elymus sibiricus. The sequence goes on from CM077664.1 coordinate 24,121,382, forward strand.
TCAGCCAAAATCAGGCGCCTGCGATTCTAGACAAGGACGCAGATGAATTTCTATGCTTCACTACTGTTTGACAAGAAGAAAGTATTTTCTCATCGCCATATTCCTCACGTGGATATGGAGTCTCTACCGTGCTTTTGGCCAGTCCTGCTGTTCTTCACGATGCAGGATTACTTAGCTTCTGCTCTGACGTGTGCGATTGGAATGAAGAACTCATTCTTCAGTTCTACGCCACTGTGCATTTTTCTGGAGAGGCTGAAGACATTGCAACATGGGCACTGGAATGGATGAGTGAAGACACTCACTATAAAGCACCAATTGAAGAACTTCTTCGTGCTCTCCCAGTTGATCCGCCCCAAGAAGACGCAAAACGAATATATGAAGAACCTGAGCTGCCTGACCACCTGATGCAAGTGCTGATGAAGCCAATGGCTGAAGGAGATGCTCCTAGGACAACCTTCCTCGTGAAGGACTTGCTCTATGCGCCAATGACTGTTTTTCGCATTCTGTCCAAAACCCTCAGTCCAATTAAGGGTCACAACTCCAACACTGAAGAAGTTGTGGGAATTATGAAGAACTTGCTGTTCCACATAATTCATGGCACTCCCATCAACATTCATGACTTCTTTCTGAGGACTTTGGTCACAGTGGCACAGTCGCCTTTTGATCTAAAGCCATATACTCCGTGGATCATGAGATTCATCAGATCCCGATCTGCTATTCACTACAAGGCTGACCGTCAGAATCACTTGAGCTATTTGCCTGAAGTAGAAGTTCTTCAGAGCACCATCTCCTCAGTTCATGGCAAGGGCAAGACACCCGTCGATGAAGGAATTCGTCCCCTTGATGGACAATTTCGTCAACCAATCTCCAGCTCCAATGCTGATGACACTGCTAGCCAGAATACAGCAGCAAAAGCTTCAAGGCCAACTACTTCACCAGAAGCGCCACGTGTCATGACGGACCATGAGCTGCTTATAAGCCTTCACCAGAAAGTGGACAGGAATCACAGATGGGTTAAGCGTCAGTTTGCTGCAGTTCAAGCCAACATGACTGTGACGCATAACTTAGTCCGCAAAAACCGCTACTATCTTCATGAGATATTTGACAGATCATGGGCCATCCTTTCGCATCTCAAGACAGATGAAGAACTTGCTGATTTGGACTTCCAAATGAACTTTGACTGGGCAGAACCGCCAAGGAAGAAGTACAAGAAAGTCCAAGTTCCTCCTCTTATGCCGAGCTCAGAGTCTTCATCACGCTCCACTAATGAAAATGAAGCTGTTGAAGATGATGCGACTGGTCCATCTGCTTCACGCAACCCCGACACCGCTGGCGCTCCCTAATCTGCACCGAGCTATTTTTTTTTCTTCAAGAGCGTTAGTCCTCACCTTGTCTCCTTTTGGTCATCTGATGACAAAGGGGGAGAAGTGTGAGTTAGTCTTCAAGCGGGTCGATATATGGGTTGTTTTTTCTTAAGTTGCAACTCTTGGACTTTGCTGGATTTGCTCTTTGATGAGTTGTAACTTAAATACTGTTGGTCGTCTGACTCTTTTGCTACATTTATAATGCGTGCTCTGATTCTAATATATCTGCTCATGCATGCACAATTTCATCAGACACCAATTTTCATCATGCATTCATATTCCTCAAATATCTTATGATCATGCATGATTGGATTCCAAGATATAGGGGGAGATCTCCACAATTTCAACCTGCCATGTGCATTTGCAATCCAAAGCAAATTCCTCATATGCACATCTTCAGGGGGGGTTTCTCAATATCTTGTAACCAATTTCTTCAAACTCTGTACTTACACTTCAATTATTTTTACTCCCGTTGAAAGACTAACCAATTTTTCATCAATCACCAAAAAGGGGGAGATTGTAAGTGCATCAAGTGCCCCCTTAGTGGTTTTGGAGTATTGAAGACAAATAGGTTGAGGAACTAATGTGTTTGTGAGTATACACAGGAGACAGAGTCCCTGAAGATTTGGTTTAACACATGGAAGACGACCCCTAAAAATAGATTTCTTCAAGTGAAGAATTTGATGATGAAATTGGTACGGTCTTTGAAGAAATTGATGTGAAGACTTTGAAGCTTGAAGACTTTGGTTTTCGTAGTTTCTCTTCTTCTTATTTGAGTCCTAGGAAAAACCGTACTGTTAAAGGGGGTTTAAGTGAAACATATTTCACAATTCCAAAGTGATGCTCAAACTTACTGAAACCCATACACAAGCCGCTTCGAGTGAAGCCTTTGGAAATCTCCAGTACAGCTGACGCATTTGCTAGCGACAGTGACGAAGTTCATCTGGTCGCTGACGAATTTGGTCAGGCTGAGGAGTTAGGAGTTCGCCAGTGCGAGCTGCCTAAAGTGAGGAAATTGAGTGCCCTGACGAAATTGAGAGTTCAATTTTCTGACCGTTGCTGCGCCGAGTGCCAGCTATCGAGTGGATCCTTATCCTGACAACGGTCGAATCAGACAAGGGCATTTATGACATTTTATGTCGGGTTGCCCCCTGGCTATAAATAGCCGCCCCCCCCCCCCCCAACCAGTTGTTGGTTGGCTGCTCCGAGAGAACTTGACACTTGTCATTTGAGAGCAACCCATCCTCTGACGACTTTGTGAAAAAATCCAAGTGAGGAAAAACCCAACCAAAGCCTAAGTGATTGAGCATCACTGAAGAGATTAATCTGTGTGATCCGACGCTTGTTACCTTTGAGGACTGTCATTCCTCCAGACGGTTAGGTGTCATGTTCTGAGCACCCAAGAGTAATTGTGGCGTGCCGGTGAACAAGTCTGTGAAGGTTTTGGAAGTCTACCTTGAAGACTTACCACGAGTGATTGGGCGGGGTCTAAGTGACCTTAGCTCAAGAGGAATACGGTGAGGACTAAGTGTTCTCTGAGTTGCGACTCAGCCGCCTCAACCAGACGTACAGTTGATGCAGCAACTGGAACTGGTCTACCAAATTCCATTGTCTTCACCGAGCCAACCTGGTTTCAAATTCCTCACCCTCCCTTACTTTATTCCGCTGCTGAAGAATTTGTGATCTATCCTCTGACGAATTTGAACTGAAGTATTTGATCATGTTATCGTTTATTTCCTCAGTTCATATTCTTCATGCATGTATGATTGTAAGATTGCTTGTTCTTCACCCTTATATATTCTGTTCGCATGTACTCTGATTATGTGATGACATAGTTTCCCTTGCGTTTCTATTTCTTCACTCTGATCTTCGTCAAATTCATCAGAGTTTGTAGAATTTCTAAAAATCTCCCATTCACCCCCCCCCCCCTCTGGGAGATTACCTGCGCTTTCAAAGAACAAGGCCCCAGTGCCTGAGGCAAATGTTGATGAAGAGCCACTAGTGCTCAGGAAATTGAAACCCTAGATTCCAGACCATGATGATGCACACCCAGTTGCAGAAAAATATGATGCTAAGGAAAGACAAAGGACTGCGTCAGTGAAGACTGTCAGATCCTTATGCTACAAGGAGGAAAACAGCATGTGACTATCGCTTTCACACACGAGAACAGCAAGACTTTTATGAAACCGTTCTGTTGGATAAGAAGCCCATTGTTAGTGACATGAGATGGGTGGATTGGGAATACATTAATGAAAATGAGGATTATTTCCCCCATATTCGTGAGAGCTTCAGGATTGCAGGTGTTGATGACTTTGTTGGACAGAAGTTGACGAAGTGGAATGATGAAATGGTCATGCAATTCTACTCTACAGCTCATTTTTACCCAGATGGCCGAATTGTGTGGATGACTGAGGGTATCAGGTACCAGTCAACCATCTCTGAGTGGGCAAGTCTTCTTGGTGATCCCAAGGAAGAGGATGATGACTATGATATCTATGCCAAGCTCAAGATGGATCACAACTCCATGGCCAACATGTACACAGCAATACCCCAGAAGGACATCGAGACACATAAGCTTGGATCAGTGAAGCATCTGCTGCCAGGACTGGCCACCACTAACACTATCTTGCGGTATACTCTATTACCCAAGTCAGGCGATGATAAGATGATACGTGGCCACTCCATCAACTTGCTGCATTTGTTTGACACACCTCAGAAATTTAAGGTGATGAGTTTGATTGTGGAAACTATCAAGAGGACTGCAGCTGATCAGAAGAGATCGTGCGGATATGCTCCACACATCCAGATGTTGATCAATTCCAAGGTTGGAACTAGAACTTATCTTCTTGATCGTGAGCATCTGCCACTGCGTCCAGAGTTTGAGGATAATGTTATCGTGATGGATCCTTCGCATCCCACTTCTGCTCAAGCCCAACAAAAGATTCGAGAAGCCAAAGCAGCCAAGGAGGCAACAGCTCCCAATGCTCCAATTGCAAATCTCAAGTCTAAGTCTGACCAAATGACATATCTGCTAGAAGCCACCCTGAGGATTGAGCGAAGTCTGGCCAACCTCACCCAGCACCAGGCTAGCTTAGAGCGGATAATCGAGACAAAGTTTCATGATCTAGATGTCAAGGTCACAGAGATCCAGACTACAGTGGAGAAGCTGAAGAGCGATGTTGATGCTGTCAGGACAGCCCCGTCAGATGACAGTGGAGATGACAGACCAACCACAGAGAGATTTCAGACAGTGCCTAGGGCAGCCAGATTTGCTGCAGTGCCAGTTGTGGATCCGAGGACCACAGTCTATGCACCTGCTGCTGCTGCTGCTGCTCCAGTGCCACCTCCGGTCTCCACTCCACCAGCCCATCAGACATCTGCCGAAGCCTTCGCGGACGCTCTTCTTTCAACGCCATCTACGCACACCAGAGCTGCCAGCAGGAGATCGCCTTCAGGAGCTTCTGAGGACCGTGCTTAGAGTGCCGATTAGTCCTATACCTATTCGATCTTTTTGGTACTTGTTGCCAAAGGGGGAGAATTTGTATAGATCTTAGCTTCGAGAGAGAGAGAGTTTCGCTTTGCTTTGCCCGTTGGATTTCTCTCGAGTTCTTTTGCTACAATTTGCTTGTTGGTACTTTGTTTCTATGTGTGTGCTTGATACTATGATTCGTTATGATTGTGAGCTACTTCATGTGATTGATCATACTATGCTGCTTGTGATGATCAATGCTTATCTTTATCATTATCTTGTATGATCACTTACTTGTGTTGGTGATGCGTGCTTACCATTCCACTCATATCATTTTGCGCGCTCCACCAAGATGTATGTGACATGGAAGAGTGACCCATGAGCCTAATCGATTGTGCATTTGCATTCAAACGCAAATTTTTAATAATGCACAAATTTAGGGGAAGCTCTTGCTTATCACATACTTCTCAAAGCAACGACGTATTCCATTCATTTAATCATTTGTCGAAGCTCTGATCTATAAGTTATCATCAATTACCAAAAAGGGGAAGATTTAAAGCACATTTGCTCCCTTAGTGGTTTTGGTAATTCATAACAACATATATCTCATTGAACTAATGTCCATTCAAGTTAAAGAATTCAGGATGTTCAATGATTGGCATGGCTTGGACTAGAGATGTGGACCCCTCAAAATGCTAAGGACAAGGATTGGCAAAAGATCAAGACTCTACATTTTTGGTTTAGTGATCCAAGATCACATTGAGTCCATAGGAAAGCCAATACTATTAAAAGGGGATGAGGTGTTGCTTAATGGTCTTTTTGCTCAAGTGCTTAGTGAAAGTACTCCTAAACCCTCAACCACTCTCTCTACCCAAATATGTCCAAAACCTACATTCCAACTCGGCCCCACCGAAATTCTCTATCCGGAGCCACCGATTTCATCTAGACTTAGCCACTGCCAAAATCCTAACAAATCGGATCCACCGAAATGGATCTCGGTCCCACCGAGATGGCCTTGCCAACTCTCTGTAATCGTTTGCACTTACTTCGGTCCCACCGAGTTTTGCAAATCGGTCTCACCGAGATGGCTTGCCAACTCTCTGTTGCCTTATTGCTTCACTTCGGTCCTACCGAGTTGATGCAATCGATGCCACCGAGATGAGGTTTGCCCTAGCCATTGCACTTCGGTCCATCCGAGTTGTTCCTATCGGTCCCACCGAGATTCCTAAAGTTCATATCTTTTACACAGTTCGGTGCTACCGAGATTATGGTTTCGGTGCCACCCAGTTGGGTCAAAAGTGTGTAACGGTTGGATTTTGTGTGGAGGCTATATATACCCCTCCACCACTTCCTTCTCAGTAAGGAGAGCCATCAGAACGTGCCTACACTTCCACCATACATTTTCTGAGAGAGAACCACCTACTCATGTGTTGAGATCAAGAGATTCCATTCCTACCATTTGAACCTTGATTTCTAGCCTTTCCCAAGTTGCTTTCCACTCAAATCCTTCTTCCACCATAGCCAAATCTGTGAGGAGTTGTTTGAGTGTTGGGAAGACTATCATTTGAAGCACAAGAGCAAGGAGTTCATCAACAACACACCGTCTATTACCTTTTGGAGAGTGGTGTCTCCTAGATTGGTTAGGTGTTACTTGGGAGCCTCCGACATGATGTGGAGTTGAACCAAGGAGTTTGTAAGGGCAAGGAGATCGCCTACTTCGTGAAGATCTACCCCGAGTGAGGCTAGTCCTTCGTGGACGTAAGCCATGGTGGAATGGACAAGGTTGCTTCTTCGTGGACCCTTCGTGAGTGGAGCCCTCCGTGGACTCGCACAACCGCTACCCTTCGTGGGTTGAAGTCTCCATCAACGTGGACGTATGATAGCACCACCTATCGGAACCACGCCAAAAACCACCGTGTCTTCGTTGCGTTTGAAATCTCCGATCCCCTCCTTTACTTACATATGCAATTGTTTAATTTCCGCTGCTATACTCTTAGAATTGCATGTGTAGGGTGATGCTTGACTTGTGTTCTTGCTAAAATCTGCCCACAACTAAAATTGGGAAAAGGTTAGGTTTTTATTTGGTCAAGTAGTCTAATCACCCCCCCCCCCCCCTCTAGACATACTTTCGATCCTACACTTATCTCTAACCACACAAGCGGAGTCCAAACATCATCCAGGACCAAGATGTATTTTTTACCTTGAAGGTAGTTATGGATGGACTCTGCTAGGCCTCTCATCTCACTGCTGGCCACATCAACTGCGATGGCGAACTCGGCGGCTATCTTCTTCAGCAGATCTTCGAGACAGTAACTCTCCGACACGGTTACCCACGCCGCGGCGTCAAAATCCAATTTCACCGTGTTGTACACATGAGCAACCAGAGTGGTTTTACCAACACCAGGCATCCCCCATACCGTGGTTACATTGCTGCTGCCCTGCTCCAAATCATCACCATCACCACCACCAGTGGTCAGCCAATGTACCAACTTGTCTTTATTCTCCTCGATCCCCACAAGGTCCTCATCTTTGGTGAAGTGCAGAGCTTGACCTTGACTCGTCAATCTGGCAGCAGAAGAAGATCTGACGGTGTAATCCTTCTTCCTCCGATTGGCATCCTGCAGCTTCCCTTCGATTTCATGGAGCTTGGTTGCCAGGCGGTACCAGGTCTTGATATGCCTGAGCCGCTTCTTCATCTTGCCGGCGAACCCTCCATGCTTGCTGTCCTCCAGCTTGTAGGTGAACTCGTCGATGACGTCCTCGATCTGGAAGGCGAGGCCCCTGATCTCATTGATGAAGATGGCGGTGGTCCTGTCGGTGTCCTTGAACCGCTCCGCCTCGTGCAGGTAGGCCAGCATGCTCTCCAGCTCTGCCTTGGACCCACGGATCTTGCCGAAGACGTCCCTGAGGGCGGCGGCTTCTTTACGGAGCAGCGACCAGCCAAAGGTCGCCGCCTCTGTCGCCAGTGCCACGCCGAGCGTCGCCACCACCAGCCCGACAACAGCCTCTGCCATGGTTGTTGAGGCTTTGAGCTCAGATGTAGAGGATTCTTGCTACTGTATCCGAGGAAGAGGTCCAATGGTTTGGTAAGGTTGGCTACAATGGGTGGTCTATTTTATTCTAAAACAAAATTCTGCCAAGAACTTTAGACGCAAATGGACAAATTATTGGACGAGAACTTCAATGTTTTCAGCTAAAATTATATAAGCTTGCGTTCTATGAGAAAAAAACAAAAAGAGAGGAAGTGTACAATACAGACGGCGTAATACTTAATTTTTTCGGAGCACGCAATGGACATATTGTTGGACGAGAACTCCAATGTTCTCAATTCATAGGATGGCTCACACCGGACCCTTTTCTTTATCCCTACTTCCAAATTTTATAGTTGCTGTCTACCTCAAACTTACTTTTGGAATGTATTTTGATAAATCCAAGATTCACCTTACATATATGACAGTCATACAAGCAAGAGAGGCACAAGTAAAATTATCTTGGTTTGAACTCCAAAAAAGGATCCTAAACCAAAGTCATCAAATAACACTTGAAAACTCTTCTGTTTCCAAATCCCTCCCAAGATATAGAGCACCAATCAACACATCTAGTACAGTAACTGTTAACTCCTACCACAGCCAGCCAGACCTATGAAGGATTCAGTATGAACAGTCGAAACACAGTCAGGGGGCAAGAAACGAAACGAATCGCCGCCTATGCAGGATTTGAAGATGCTAGCCTTTCCTTCTCGCTGCCCCGGGAAAGAATCCGGCCGAATCCAATCGGCCGCCTCCAATGCGGCAATGCGAACGAACCAGGGGGGAAAGATCAACAGGGCGTGGTTCGAACCTCTCGAGCCAAGGCTGGCGGCCACCTTGGGTTCTTGGAGCGGCGGAAGTCGCAGTGGGAATCCCACCTTGCCGGCGCCGCCTCCAGCTCATCTCGCCGGCCAGCGACCATCTGTGTGGCGTCGGCGTGGACGCGGGGCAGCAAGGACGGGTGGGATGGAGACAACACACTCGGAGTAGTCATCCTTTTAGTTCCTTCTGTTGAGGTTTTGTATGTTGCCACAGGGGATTATACATCAAGGTGCATTTCTTGTGAATCTCAATCTGAACTACCAGGTCGTGGAAGTTGGTGTTGAAGGTGTTTTCTTCAACAATTTCCTTTGTGACTTATCACAGTTGAGGCACTCATAATCGTCTCCAACAAAGATGAACCTCTCTCGGTCTAGACTCCCTCTCCGTAAAATAATATTAGAAAAAAAAACGAATATTATAACCGAAGATCATTCCACCTTCCTCGTTTAGTGCGATATTACATACATGAGATGTGCAATGCAATAGAGACAACACAAGAGATAGTGCAGAGCTATACAACATGCATTTCTTCATTAGAATAACTATAATAAATATTCTCCGATCCAAACTAATTGGGTGACAACTTAGTACACAATAAGAATAGTTATCTGGTTCACCAGAGCGAGGATGTCATGTACGGTGGAGATGACAATGCACTTGGAATGGTCATCCTTCGGCTCCTTATGTCGAGATATTGTAAAGCCCTGCAGAGGAGTTATATATCAAGGTGTGTCTTTGTTGAATCTCAAGTTCTGAACTACCAGATCGTGCAAGTTGGTGTTGAAGGTGTTTTCTTTGACAACTCCCTCTGTGACTTGGCCATGTTGGGGCACTCATAGTCATCTTCAACAAAGATGGACATGCTCTTGTTCCAAACTCCATCTTCATTGGGAAAAAAAAATCTCTTACAAAAAAAGATATACTATATTATAACCAAAGAAGACATTCACGTTCCTTATTCCGTACAATATTGCATACATGACATGTGTGACAGTGACTCCAACGAGAGATAATGCATAACTATACAACATATAATGTTCAACAGACATAATAAGTATAATAATACAACATATACTATTCAACAGACATAATTGCTTAGCTCAGTTCTTGACAGATACATTTATAGTAGCAGCAATCTGGGCCCGCCTTGTCTTTGCAAACGCAACCAACTTACTGACGTCTGGCAGAGCCACCTTGGCAGCATCTAGTGCGGTGAAGCGCTCCACCCAAGCAAGCAGAAGTGGGGTATTTGCGGTGCCAAAGAGCTTGGTACCACATAGTTCTTCAGTTCCTTGCAGAAACGCCAACATACCGCCTAGTGCTATATCCACGTATCCAACATTATCACCGCCGAAGAAGGGCTTCCCGTTGGAGCATTCCTTGAGAGCCCCCTCTAGTGTCTTCACCCCCACTAATATTTGCTTTATCGCTTCAGTCTTATCGTCCTCCGTGTTGGCTGTGAACGCCACTTTCCACGGGACGACTAACTACATGCACACGCACAAATAGCATCATTGGTCAGCTCATGTATCATATGTAAAATCGATAACACAAATGAGACACTTTAAGCACCTTGTGGTCAATGTAGTCTACCCAGAACCGAGCAATGGCACGCTCATAGGGGTCGGCGGGCAGGAGGGAGGGGCCTGTGGCGCCATAGGCCTCGTCGATGTACTCCAGAATGACGACCGACTCGCAGATTGGCTTGCCATCGTGGATGAGCACCGACACCTTCTTGTGCACAGGGTTGGATGTCAGGAGGAGGTCGCTCTTGTTGTCGAGGTCCTGCTCGATGTTCTCATAGCTCAAACCCTTGAGGTGGAGCGCAAGTTTCACTCTGGAAGCCCAGGGGCTCGCCCACATACCCAACAACTTCAGCTCATCTTCGCCAGCCATTTCTCCCTTGCGCGTTATGGGTGTGTGCTGCAGATTTGAACTTTGATTGTACTGATGTTTACTGTGTTTTGCTTGGTTCCTTGCTATAGTGAGAGGAGTGACTTATATAGAGCTTGGGTGATGGGGTATGGAAGGCAAGAATGCATCATCCATGAGGCCAGGGCTAACATCGAGGCTAATGATCCTCCACAATCACTTATATTAGTTTAAGATATGCAAACATTGAGTGGATTTTTTGTACAATGTTTACCAACATTAGTGGGTCGTTGCTTGCGGATTAGTTAACTTTCATGTCAAGCTTCTCTAGACATTAGTCATGTGTCTTGGAGAAGAAGGCTAGGAAGTAAACAGATTATCAGAGTCCTGGACATCCCCAGACGGTCATCCTCAACTAACCTAAGATTAGTCTTGTAGAAGGACATGAACCATCCCATATAATACTAGTACTTAGTCACACAAACTTCAAGCATGCACTACACACTCTGTAATCATATACTGTACTCCCTCCGTCCCAAAATAAGTGACTCAACTTTGTACATTGAGTCACTTATTTTGGGACAGAGGGAGTACTAGTCTAAACAAGACAAATGCCTAATAGTCATCCTCCAAACAGTGCATCCATCCTTCCCAAATATCTCTGCAATATGAATTTCCAATTTGGGTGTTGATGCAAACGGCTGTATTACGAACACATGGTGCAACATAGGACATGAAAAAAGATGTAACATCAAACAATTTGCCATGCCACATACTAGTCAAACTTAAAGATGTTTGACTTGGGACAAACCTTGAACTTCAAATACTTTTGAATCGGAGACAGTAGCACATACTGTTAATGTAGATGAGAGGGGCAACAGAAACATGCAGACTTCAAATATTTTGTGTGCAGCTCTCCAAATATTCGATATGGTCCAACAAACAAAGCGAGGGTTTACAGGAATATAAGTTTTCCATCTCCGATTACGAAAAACGAGCGCAACGGGCAAATTAATAAATCAATAGCAGGGGAAGACAAGAAGTAACACAAGTTCACAGCGAATCAAGCACCTAATTAAATTAGTTGGCCCTATCAACCATAGTCCATACATTCATTCTGTACAATGTTTTCGACAGGGACACCATCACTCCCATCACAACTCACAAGGGTACAGAGGAGCTCCGACGACGATGCTGTACACGGTGAATCTAGAGCTACATTCATGGCGGCGAACTCAGGGCTCAAATAAATACATACACAGCCAGCCTACTGTATTGTATTGTGTGCTTTTCATAAGCAAGCAGATAGTTTATCAGCTTTGCATAAGTTGCCTAACATCTCCCCGAGTTGCTCATACAAGTTTCTCTGCTCCTCATACGTCAGGTTTCTTAAGATCTGCGTGTTTGCAAAAGAAATATAGTACACCATTAATGGATGAGAACCACGATGAACAGGAGGATGATAAGATCAAACGAAAACCAATAAGGTGCTATAGATACGGACCTGATCCAAGATTGCGTCCACAGAGAAATTGTGGGGCGAGATGAACGATTGGTGGTATATGTATGCAAAAACTGCCATAACCATCTGGAGAAAATGTACGAGAACAAATGTTATTTTCAGCTAAACTGCACAGGCTAGGAATATATGATATATATTGAATAATAAACAAATTCATTCAACTTTGCATAATCAAAGTCTTCTCAGTAATTTCCTCTTTACTCTAAACAATTAGCTTAGACAATTACATCAATAAGTTGGTTCACAATTGAATTACTAACCACATGCTTCCTCTTTACTCTAAACAATTAGCTTAGACATTTAAAAAGTAAGGTAGAAGTAGAACCAAATTGTTAAGGTATATGCATATATATGTTTCATAGCCAGCATGTAAATGTTCTTTCTGGTGACTTACTTGACAGTCCATTCGGTCAGTGATTCCACCATGCCCAGGTATACTGTCACCAAAATCCTATAAAATTTGAAGATGTTAATGGAAGTAAAAACTGTATAATTTCCATACTTCAGTATTCCCAGAGACAGCAACGATAATGAAGCAGTACGCACCTTTATTTTAAAAGCCCTCTTGAAGCCACTTGCGAAAAATCCACCAAATGGTGCAATTATCGATGCAAACAAACCGAGGGCTAAAGCATGCCACTGCACAGGCATTAGGAACACTTCTTTCCATGGAAACTGTCAAGAGACACAAGTAATCAGATAAAGTTCATGACTAAAAGATCCATAAACTTCGCAAAGATGGTACAAAATAAGGAAACAACTAAGTAAAGTAAATAGATCAATTATCATGATGAAGTAGCATTAATTCATCAAGCAGGGGGGATTTGATGGATACGGGAAAAGAATAGTCTGTTGGTTCAGCTGAGCACTTGGTCACATGCAAATGACGTGATTATACTTCTCTTAACCTTTCAAAGACCAAAATGGGATAAACATCTTCATTGGTCATTCAAGCACTAGATTTGACCTCACCCAAAAGCCCCGTTGTTTTAATAAACATGGCACCTACATGTTAAACTTCCCTGATGTAAATGCTGCTTGTCAGACACATCAGCAGCCACAACAAGTGCCCTGTTATTAACCTTAGTTCACATGGGGATAATTACTGTTGGGAGAAAGACAGATAAGGCTGAGGCTATATGGACTGAGAAATAGCAAATAGACGTGACATACTTTTTCTTGATTGTCAAACACAGTGTTGACCCTTTCCAATTATCAAGAGAAGTCTATACCATAGAATACCAGTAATATCACTTTTAATCTTCAACTGACACAAGACTGGGACTAACATGTCATGGACACCAACTACTACCGCAGAGAACTCCATAACTCCTGAGAGACTAAACTCCATCTGGATGCAGGACCTTCTCCAGCTCAAGATTCTTTCTTACCTCCACTTCTGCCATGCTCTGTCTGCATATGACTGGCTGCAGCTGATCCTTCTATCTTTGCTGCTTCTGTTCAGGTGCCAAAGCTAAGGAATGGAGTCAACACCGCTGCTGATGTGCTCCACTTCCCTGTGGGCTGCTGCGAGTCTGCGACCACTGTCGGGGTGGGTTCACAGGGAAGGGCAGCAGGAAGGAAGAGCCATGGAGGACGAAAGAAACAGAGGAAAAATGTTTCAAGACAACACGTAGTCCCACCATCTTTTTTGGTTATTTGCTGATTCTGCTGATTGGTTGACATGTCGTACAAAAGCACTTGCATGTCAAAACGCCACACTGCCACGAAAGACGAGGCTAGAGTAAATTGAGTCAAGGGGGATGATGTGCGTTGTCTTGGTGAAGAGTGGGAGCTATCAACCAAACAGTTTTGGAGTCGAGGTTTTTTTTTTGGACTCGGGCAACGGTTGTGAGGTAGGGGGCTTATAAATTTGAACTTTATGCTTATGCCAGCCTATATAGTAGAGAAAATGGTATTAATAAAACTAACAAATTGAAAAGGATATCTTCTTCTTACCCATTGTGGTGCCCAATCTCCCAGATAATAATGCTCTAGCTTAAACATAGGGCCAGGATCACACTGAAGCCACCCTGTTGACAGGTCCTGAAAATATTTCCAAAATAAAAATAAGAACAAATTCAACAGTACACCAATTTGCTAATCGAACTAACAGCCACATTTTAAAATAATTAATAAGTTACCTTTCTTGGGCATGTAAACCACTGGAAGCGACCCATTACATTCGCTAACTGCAAAGAAAATAAGTGAAAGTGAAAATGCTATTATAAAGAATTACAAATGAAGCATCCAAAATCATTTTGTGCATCAAATGTGTAACATAAATTATTATTTATAGATTCAACCCCTTTGAAGGTACTCGTAATCTATTAAGTACATAAACCAGGGCTTTCATCTCACCAGGAAAGCTGAGATGATGGTTGTCACTGATGCACCAATAAAACCTTCCCATGTTTTCTTTGGAGATAACTTGATCAATGGTGTTCTCCCGAGAAAGAACCCAAATAAATAGGCAGCAATGTCATTGATCACAATGAGCGAAGCAGGTAGAAGAAACCTGTACAAGCATAGCCATTGAAGACGTATGGAGTTTGTCAAATGCACAGGCTAAAATACCAATACTTGCTCCTTCAATTAACATGCATACAACCAAATTAGATAATTTTTCAACAGTATATATTACTTATCGATGTGCTATTGTCATAAAGTAGCTTAACTCAGGTCGGATAAAAGAAAAAATGGATATAGCAAGGCACGGATATCAAACAGTGACATGCATAAACGTCTTCAAGTTTGAGCATGGCTGTTGCAGCCAGCAGCACTACTAAGTTTCTCTTTTCTTTTCTTTATGGTGAAGAACTGGATGTTCTTACAGTGGTAGGTCAACTCCTACTAGTACTAGAACAAAATCTCAAATGGGTTACTATGGCCAATTCAGTGATGTTACCACTGTAACTTCAGCAAAAGCTGTAGGTTATAGCTTTTCTGAAGGAAGCACATAGGGTGGTAGTTTCAGTAAAAAAAAAACATAGGGTGGTAGTCTGGGAAATTCCTAGTAAATTGAAGAGGTTCAGGACTTCATGGCAACAATATTTTTTATGGCTGTACAAGAAATTAGGCATCTTGAAGTTACTTCAACAACTTCAGGTACTGTTTAAAACAAGAAACTTGGATGTTTAAACTATTGCAAATAAATACATGTCAAACGTCAAAACCGGGTAGAGATGGATAAGCATTTCACTCAAGTCAGCAAGTCAAAATTGTAAAGAAAAGCACGCTAACAATTACATATGACTTACCAGAACATTCCTTCAAATATATTTGCCACCGTGAAAGAAGATTGCGCAAAGACCGTTAAAAGGATCATGTGTGTCCAGGCATACTGTTTGAACTGGTATTTGTATGTCTTTTTCTTCAGTGTCAAAATAAACCATACAAATCCTGGATCATGGGAATTATACATTACTTTTGTGGCAGATATGAAATAGAAATTACAAATTAGCAAGACAAGACAAGCAGGTTACTAAAGGGGGGATTGTCTAAGCAAAATTCATGAAACTGAACACATTGTAAAATTAAAAAAAACCAGCTTTTGTGTAACACATTTTATTCTTCAGATTACTTGGGCAGGCATGCATTACATAAACTTTTAGTTCTTAACATTCCCAAACCCTAACGCCCATCCAAAATAGGTCAAATGGTGTAGAACCTCCGTTCGTTCAATTCAATCAATAAAATATTTCCATTCTAGGAGCTTGCATGAATAGTTGCTAATGCCACAGGTGCACTATCATTTACAACGACTGGAAAACCTATAACCATAAAATAACCAAAGTAGCCAAGCAGACCATAAATGTCATGGAGTGATGACTGCTATATTTTGGGTAATGTCTTTACACATATTAGCGTGTTCTGAAATATTGTGAACACAATACGTAATTTCGAAGTGAATAATTACAAATTGACATTATTTCTGCATTGCAAAACATACTGTGCCTTACCTGAAATATAAAGAAAATAGCAAATAAACATCTGATACTTTATTAGGCCGCTGACAAGCTTATACAATAAGTGATCTGAAGATACTGTGTTAACAAGCTCCCGACTAAGAAAGCGCCCATATGTAAACAACATTGCCGTGAAAAAGAAGTGCCTGCAAAGAAATGATAAGACAAAATTATATATGCTTTCCTGGTGGCAGGTACGTTATTGAGTTATTGACAATTTTCCATTCAAAACAATGGTAGAATCAGAATGGCCTTGCACGGTGGCACCTACCAATTCAGGAGCCTGAACCCTGGCAGTTGCTTCTCTTCACTGGATTTTCTGAGTAGGTTAAAAAGCTCTGTCGCCATGAATATTTGAATGACAACCACCATGGCCCAGATATAAAGATGGCCCATATAAACTAGGAATGCAAAGCCGCCAATCATCCACACAGTAGAATATGTACGGATAAGCATTGACTTATACTTGTTCCGATCGCTGACAAGCAAAGTCGTTCCATTGGCTTTATTCCCATCGGTTGTAACCTGTAGCAAAATATATAATATTAGCTCCAAAAAAAGACGCGGTAGTCAACATAAAACAGGTGGATGCTCTATCATTGCAGCATGCTTTCATGTAGGTAGTCAACAAGTACTCCATTAACAACGGTAAATGAACGAGCGATTAAACAAAATAACAGCAGTACAAGAATTTTCTTTCTTTCTTGCTGCACAGTACAAGCACTTTTTTACATCAGTGGAGGTGGGTTAGCTGGAAAATGTTTGTAGCATAGCCATCTGATTAATGAATGAATTTCGAATAGAAAAGGATCAACAACTTTCTCTTCTCTTGAAAATAAAGACCGGCACAAGGCATGGATGCAACAAGCTGAGAAACTAGAGTGTTTGGCCATTTGCTAAACGACACGGAAAGTAAGCAAGAGCCAAAGGAACAAAATTCCAAGAGAAAAATAACCAACCTCATTAGCGCGTCTTCGATTCCTAACACGTCCTACATGAGAAGCAGAAACGTCGCTAGAGCTGCTTGTCTCCTTTTCCATCGCTGCTGTCGAGTCTGTAAATACGTGACAACATCAAGTTATTAGACCAGATTCACCCACAAAAGCGAATTCTCACAGCAAGCAGTAAAACACATAGGGGCACACTGCTGTCAATCACCAAGTTGGTTCAACCACTGACTGCTTTACAAACAGATGATCCGCGAAACAGATAGAGTGTGCGCCGACCGCTGATTGGAGAGCACGGAGCGAAACTCTCAAGTCTGAACAACAAGCCGGTGAGGTGATGGGTACAAGGAACTACTACCACCAAGTACTAACTCAGAAGAAAAGAGAAAACCAGCATTTGTGGGCAGTGGACCAGCCTCCTTGGCATGGCGTGGCGCGGCGCGGCGCGGCACGGCAAGCAAGCGCCTTAGGGGGTCGTCGCCCCCACGCAATAAACAAGCTCCACGCAATAAGCAAGGGACACATCGCTGTCAGGATCACTCACTGATTGGTTGCTGACGGCAACCGCTGACCTACAGCTAGCTAACTCCAAGCCATCAATCAACCAACCAACAGATTGAACAATCTAAGCATCTCCCCCAGAAAGGCAGAATCTATGCGACATAGCGGCGGCATTCAGGATCGCATATTCCCCACTTCCGAATTAAGATAAACACAAAAGAGCTCCGGAAAACAGCAGTGAGCTCCGGGCAGCAGCAGCACCGGATTGCGGTCAGGGATCTCCCCGCGGAACTGGCAGGGAGCAGCAAGCAAGGAAGGCGGCGTAGGGGGCGAGGCGGGGGTCCTGAACTGAACTCACCGGGGAGGGAAGCGGAGGCGGGCGGTTCCCCTCGGGGAGGGCGCGGCCGGGGAGCGAGCCCCTGACGCGGCCCCCTCGAGCGGGCGGGCGGGCGGGTTCGCCGGAACCCTAGCTCGGCCGGGCGGCGGCGGCCCACTGTCCTAATCGCAGTCGGGGGAGAAGAATAATAAAAAGGGGTGGGCGTTGAGCCGATTTCAAAGCGCGTTGTATCAGATCTGGGGGCCCATGGGACGGGAGCCGAGAGGCCCACGCCAGCGGCCCACTGTCCTAATCGCAGCAGGTTCACAATGCGCGGCGTCTGTATCACGCATTAAGCGAGACGAGGGAGAACTCGAGCGCGACAGTGTCGGGCCGGCCCGTTACGCGCGCGCAGTCTTAAAAAAGATTGTTGCACAGCACTCCTAGCCAATCAGCTCAACTCGACTTCGTGTTAAACTAGCCGGGCGCTCCCAACTTGAGGCATCAAGAGCTGGTTTTTTTTGTTTTTGTTTTTCTTTTCTTTCTCCATTTTCTTCAGTGTTATTCGGGTTTTCTTCCTTTTTTTGTTATTTTTCATTTTTCTTCTCCATTTTTTATTTTTTTCATTCTTTTTCGGTTTTAAATGTTTTTTTCGTTTTCTTTTGTTTCTTTTATTTTTTCCTCTTCGGTTTTGTTTTGTTTTCATTTTTTTTGTTCTTTCGACATCTGTCTCTTCGGTTTTATTTTTCATTTTTTTGGTTTCTTTTTTCCTTTTTCAGTTTCATTTTTTTTTTTGGTTTTCTTTGTTTCTTTTGTTTTGAAATTCATCATTTTTTAATACATGGTGAACATTTTTTCTATAGATATTTAACATTTTTCTACTTGATCAACATTTTCTAAAATGGTTGATTAACAGTTTTATGTACATGATAAAAAAATCATTATTTTTTTAATGCATGGTCAACATTTTTTCTATACAAATTAAAAAAAATTCGAATGATTCATCAACATTTTACAAATACTTGTTCAAAACAATTTCAATTTCTTGATTAACATTTTTTAAATACATGATCAAAAAAATTATACACATTTTCCGTATACATGATAAACATTTTCTTTATACACATTTACCATTTTCCAAATGCTTGGTCAACATTTTTCAAATGTTTTAATAGAGTATTTTTTGTAATATATATATTTAGAATATTTTAAAGTATAAATAAAAATTAAAAATAAAGCAAAAACAAAACAAAAAACTTAAAAAACATAAAAAAGGAGGTTGTGGCCTCTCGTGCTGCTGGGCCGGCCCATCTCGGTCTCCCTTACAGCGAGGGTTCCTCCGTTCTCGCTGAAGGCGAGACATAGGTGCGCCCTGCAAAATGTCCAGGGCTCATGCGGTCTAGAGTTCTTTCACCAGAAAATCCAGGGCCGGCACGCCCGAGGGACGACGGCCTGGGGTCCGGCCGAAATAGGGGCCCATATCTGGTACGCAGTACGTATAGTAGGGTAGAATAAATGGGAAAAAGGTATATCTATGATCTATTGCACAACCAGCCCATGCGTCCATCTATGAAAGCACACACGCACATCCTACTCATATGAGCACTTCTGAGAGACTGAGTGGGCAGAGCATCTTGAGATTAACGAAGCCACCACACGCGCCTCGTAGTCGGCGGAAACGTATATTCCCATTGAACGAACATCGCCGGAAAGTCTGAAATAAATTAAGGAAAATGCGAGCATCAATGTCAAGTCTAGGGCTTGAATCTTGATGGGCTGGGGATACCTCTGTCCTCCTAACTATCCGACCACATGTTGGTTCGCGGAACGTCCAGAAGATTGACTATTACTTGTCGCTGAAATAGATGTATCTAGATGTATTTCAGTGCTGACAAATAATATGGATGGGAGGGAGTAGCAACGAAGGTTTCTTTTTAAACGGAATAGCAAAGAAGGTTTCATGTTAGAAAAGTTCATCGTAGATGCATCCCGTTTGCAGAAAACACACACATGGTCTCCTTAGGAACACGGTTCACTTCCATTTTTTCTTTTGAAGGAAATCAAACATCCACTCGGTGTTCTTTTTCCGGTAGGAACAAGGAGGGACACCCCCTTTTTTCATGCCTCTGGCTTCCTCCAAGTTGAATGAGCCATCATGACATGCCCACGCATGCATTTTGCCGTTCTGCTATCATATATGCTGACTCCCGTGCGGCACATCCCTTCTCTTTCGTTTTCCACCGCTAGAGCTCGTGAAGACGGTGAGAATTATTTATATCCATGTGGGTCATGTTATATTCTACTATAATATAATGTGCATATGCGGAAATTTGCTCATATTGGCATGTGACTTTTTGTGACCTGTAAAAGGTAAAGAATAAGGTACATAGGTGATGTGGGGACTTTTATAGAGTGCATGCGTCTGAACTAGTACATGCCTTTGTATAGAAAGGGTTGTGGTGGCATGGCGAAAGCTGTTGTACAATCGGGTGTCTGATATGATGGTTGGATAGCAGAATTCGTGAGAAAATATTTTGTTAGGCGGGCAATGACTGAGGCATGGGGGCCAATGACCGCCCTCTTTGTTTATTGAAACTTACTTAGCAACACGTTTGTTTGCCGATCAGATCAGAAAGCTTGTATATTTATTCTTTTGACAATCAACAGGTCGAGTGGTCCACTCTCAACACCGAGCATTTCCGCAAAATCCCCACATCCACATAAAATGAACTTGGACGGGAAACTATCCAAACTTGTTTGGAAGGGATCGTGGGGGACTGTATGGACTAAGAAAAATTAATTAATAACATTTTTCAACATAAAAGAGTATGGGAAGTATATCATCCGCACAAGTTGTGTCTGATCAAACATTATCATACGATGGAGCGAGTCCCCGCCGCTTTTCTAGAAACCTCTCCACGACTCCGCCGTTCTTATCCCAATCTTCCCACGAATCACCCCACAACTCCGCTCCTATTATTCTACATGGTGCTTCCTCTCAACAAGCGGTGGCGCTCCGTCGCGGAAGTATTTGACGGTGTTATTGCCTCCTCTGTCCTCCTCGACCTCGATCTCCTCCGCGTAACCGTGCCACT
The DNA here is from genome assembly GCA_039707655.1 of Elymus sibiricus. Classification (NCBI taxonomy): domain Eukaryota; kingdom Viridiplantae; phylum Streptophyta; class Magnoliopsida; order Poales; family Poaceae; genus Elymus; species Elymus sibiricus. The sequence goes on from CM077664.1 coordinate 24,142,287, forward strand.
CGGTTGTATCCACAAGCGACTTATCTTCTTTGAGCTCTAGCGCGTTCTCCAGGACTATGGAGATTGGAACATGGCACATGTTGCATTCGCAATACGGGAGATTGAGCCGGCCGAGCGACACAATTGCAGACACGGCGGAGATGCTTTTGCAACTAGGGTCATGTTGCAATTGCAACAAGGGTCTTGTTACAACGAAAGAAAATGAGAAGAGGAACACACGAGTACGATCGTATGATGAGCATCATACGATCAGACGGCTCGTGACCCAACCGATCATCAGCCGGCCGACAATTAGCACGGCCCAAAGATAATTGGGTTATACGATTTGACTGATACAGAGACCAATTATTCAACTCTGTGACCTCATGTTTGAAAATAAATAAAGGCACAGGATATATTTTTTCTTCTTCTGAAAATTGGATGTACTCTAGGTCTCTAGCTGAAGTGAGCCTTGTTCAAAATGTTAAATTATGATCCAAATTCTAGTACCGTATTGGACTAGACGTAGTACAAACGGTGTGGGCCTTTGCGTTGGTACCGACGCGTACGAGTACAACTCGTTTACTTTTCCTCCAAGGATTCTTATGTATTGCCCTCATATATACCCCATGTAGTCGCACCTAAAGATGGTCTGTCGTCTCGTGCTTGTAATACTTCTCCATCATAGTGATTGCGCCTTTGTGCGTCCGTGGTTTTCTCCCGCAAGGGTTTCCATGTAAAAATCCGTGTCTCTCGTGTCTCGTTTATTCTCGTTTTATCTAACAAGTGGTATACAGAGATACGAGATTGAAATCGAGAGAGTTTAGGGTTGCGTCGGCTGCGCCGCAGCAAGTCGCCGATAACAGTCGGATTTTCCGCTGCCGCGCGAGACAGGATTTCCATCGCTGCGCGCCGCCGAGATCTGTTGTCCGAGATCGATCGGTACGGGGGATCAAGTCCCGAGGAGGCGATCTGTCCAGCCGCTAATCGGTTGCCGCTGCTACTCCCGAGATCAGACCAAGGCCACAGCGGAGTCCAGGGTGATTTGACGGATCGCTACTAGTACTAGTACTAGTTTAATTCAACTCAGATCCACTACGTGAGCTACTCCCACGTGAAGCCAAATCAGTTTTTTGGTGAAGTTCTCCTGTTGCTACGTCCACACCCGAAGGCCTACAAGGTGCTATTTATCCAGTATTTTTTATTCGTCCGCAAATTAAATTCTGTCAAGAATTTTTTCTACCGGCTTGTACTACTTTGTGCATAGATTTTATCAACTCATGGCATCCATGAAGTACGATCTTCCGCTGTTGGACTGTGACACAAGGTTTACCCTATGGCAAGTCAGGATGCGGGCGTTATTGGCACAAGCCGACTATGATGAAGCACCGGATAGTTTTGGGAAGAATAGAATTCAAGATTGGACTGATGAGGAGAGAAGAAGGGATCGTAAGGCTTTGTCACAAATTCAACTCCATTTGCATAATAATATTTTGCAGGAAGTTTTGAGCGAGAAAACTGCCGCCGCTCTATGGTTAAAGCTGGAAGGGGTATGACAAAATATCTTACCAGCAAGATGCATCTGAAGCAAAAATTATTCCTGCACAGGTTACCCGAGGGAGGTAATATTTTGAATCATATTTCAGAATTTAAAGAGATCATATCCGATCTAGCTGCAATGGATGTTAAGTATGAAGAGGAAGATACTGCTTTAATGTTACTTTGTTCACTGCCAAGTTCTTATACCAATTTTAGAGACACCATATTATACAGTCGTGATACTCTCACACTTAATGAAGTTTATGAAGCTTTGAACTCTAAGGAGAAGATGAAATTAATGGTGCCTCATGATGGTTCAAGTTCATCCCAAGCCGAGGGATTATCTGTTCGTGGCAGGACAAATGAGAAGAACTCACATATTGGAAACAGAGGCAAAAGTAAGAACGACTACAGGGGCCGGTCGCAATCCAGAGACAAGAAACAGTATTGCAGATATTGCAAGAGAGACGGGCATGACATCTCAGAGTGTTTCAAGTTGCAGAACAAAGAAAAGAGGAAAGGTAACAAACAAGGTGAAAATTCTGCTAATGTTGCTCGTGATGATAGTTCCGATGATGCTCTTGTTGTTATTGCTGGATGTGCTGAGACCAATGATGAGTGGGTACTTGACACTGCATGTACTTTTCATATGTGCCCGCATAGAGATTGGTTTACTAATTTTGATTCTACTACTACTGCTGGTTCCGTTTTGGGTTTTGATAATTCACCATGCAAGATTGAAGGCATAGGTTCCGTTCGAATCAAGATGTTTGATGGCACAATCAGAACTTTGACAGATGTTCGGTATATTCCGAAGATGAAGAGAAATCTTATCTCTATGAGTGCCCTTGATGCAAAGGGATACAAGTATTCAGGTGGAGATAGTGTTTTGAAGGTCACCAAAGGTTCTCTTATTGTGATGAAAGGTGACTTAAGTTCGACCAATGGTCTTTATTACCTTCGAGGTTCTACCGTTTCAGGTAACGCTACTCCAGCTATTTCAAAGAATTATGATTGTGATGCTGCTAACCTTTGGCATATGCGTCTTGGACATATGAGTGAACTTGGTTTGGCAGAGTTAAATAAGAGAGGTCTTCTTGATGGATATGAAACTGGCAAATTGAAATTTTGTGAGCATTGTATCTTCGGCAAGCACAAGAGGGTGAAGTTCAACACTTCGACTCATACAACTGAAGGTATTCTTGATTATGTGCATTCTGATTTATGGGGACCATCTCGCAGAAAGTCACTAGGTGGTGCTAGTTACATGCTGACTATTATTGATGATTATTCGAGAAAAAGTTTGGCCTTATTTCTTGAAGCATAAATATGAAGCATTCTCAGCATTTAAGGAGTGGAAGATTATGATTGAGAGACAAACTGAAAAGAAGGTAAAAATACTTCGCACTGGTAATGGTATGGAATTCTGTTCTAAGCAATTTGCGAATTATTGCAAGTCTGAAGGCATTGTCAGACATTACACCGTTCCTTATACTCCTCAACAAAACGGTGTTGCTGAGCGTATGAACATGACCATTATTTCCAGAGCCCGTTGCATGTTGTCCAATGCAGGTTTGCATAGGCGTTTTTGGGCTGAGGCCGCTTCCACTGCTTGTTATCTTATTAATCGGTCACCATCTATTGCTCTTAATAAGAAAACTCCAATTGAGGTATGGTCTGGTTCACCTGCTGATTATTCACAGTTGAGAGTTTTTGGTTGCACTGCTTATGCTCATGTTGATAATGGAAAGTTGGAGCCTAGGGCTGTTAAGTGCATCTTTCTTGGTTATAAATCTGGTGTTAAAGGTTTTAAATTGTGGAATCCTGAAACCCAGAAGGTTGTTATTAGCAGAAATGTTATCTTTAATGAATCTGCTATGTTACATGATGTTCCATCTACTAATATTCCTGTTGAGAGTGAACAGCAGCCTACTATCCCGCAGCCTACTGTTCAGGTGGAGCATGTTATTGATTCAGGTGATACATCCAGTAAGGAGAATGTTGATGCACATGATGAACCCGTCGTTGATGATGAACATGTCACTCCAAATTAGCCTATTGTTCCACCCAGTTGAAATCTCGCACGTGACAGAGTTAGGCGGGGTATTGAGAAACCTAAAAGGTTAATTGAAGAGTGCAATATGGTTTCTTTTGCTTTATCTGCTGCAGAGGAAATTGAAGGTAATGCTGAGCCTTCTTCATATTCCGAGGCTATTATTTCTGGTGATAGTAATAAGTGGATGACCGCTATGCATGATGAGATGGAATCACTTGAAAAGAATGGCACTTGGGATTTAGTAAGATTACCTAGAGAGAAAAAACCTATTCGTTGCAAGTGGGTTTTCAAAAGAAAAGAATGTGTTTCTCTTAATGATGAGACAAGATATAAAGCAAGGTTAGTTGCTAAAGGTTATAGCCAGATTCCAGGTATTGACTATAATGAAGTTTTTTCTCCTGTTGTGAAGCATAGCTCTATTCGCACTTTACTCAGTATTGTTGCCATGCATGATTTTGAGCTTGAACAATTGGATGTTAAAACTGCATTCTTACATGGAGAATTAGAAGAGGATATTTATATGGAACAACCTGAAGGTTTTGTTATTCCTGAAAAAGAAAAGCTTGTCTGTAAGTTAAAGAAATCTCTTTATGGATTGAAGCAATCTCCTAGACAGTGGTACAAGAGAATTGACACCTTTATGCTCTCTCAAGGTTTCAAAAGGTCTAGTTATGATAGCTGTGTTTATTTGAAAACTGTCAATGGTTCAGCTATTTATTTGCTCCTTTATGTTGATGATATGCTAATTGCTGCAAAGAGTATGTCAGAGATTAATGAACTAAAGAAGCAATTGAGTAATGAATTTGAGATGAAGGATTTGGGTGCAGCAAAGAAAATACTTGGCATGGAAATATCCAGAGATAGACCGTCTGGAAAAGTATATCTAAATCAGAAGGGATATATTGATAAAGTTCTTCGTCGTTTTAATATGCATAATGCCAAGCCGGTGAGTACTCCGTTAGCTGCACACTTCAAATTATCATCAGCTTTATGTCCTAAGTCAGATGCAGATATTGAGTACATGTCTAGAGTTCCCTATTCGAGTGCAGTTGGTTCACTTATGTATGCCATGGTTTGTTCTCGTCCTGATTTATCATATGCACTAAGTGTTGTTAGTAGATACATGTCTAATCCTGGAAAAGAGCATTGGAAAGCAGTTCAGTGGATTTTCAGATACCTGCGAGGTACTTTTAATGCTTATTTACAGTTTGGGAAAACTGGAGATGGACTTGTTGGTTTTGTTGATTCTGATTTTGCTGGTGATTTGGATAAGAGAAGATCGCTCACAGGTTATGTTTTCACCATTGGTGGTTGTGCTGTGAGTTGGAGAGAAACTTTGCAGTCTATTGTGGCATGTTCCACTACCGATGCCGAGTATATGGCTATTTCTGAGGCATGCAAAGAAGCTATCTAATTGAGAGGTTTGTACGCTGAGCTTTGTGAAAATTCATCTTGCCCTACCATATTTTCTGACAGTCAAAGTGCCATATGTCTTACAAAGAATCCAATGTATCATGAGAGAACAAAGCACATTGATGTTAGATTTCACTATATTCGAGATGTTATTGCTGAAGGCGATTTGAAGGTATGCAAGATAAGTATGTATGATAATCCTGCTGATATGATGACAAAGCCAGTTCTTACCAATAAGTTTGAGCTTTGCTCAGGCTTAGTTGGTATTTCTCACTAGTCCTATGGACTTTGACGCACAAGGTGTTTATGCTGATTTGGATGGAGTTATTTACTTTCTTCGACTACTGGAGGGAATTTGGCTCAAGGTGGAGATTGTTAAATTATGATCCAAATTCTAGTACCGTATTGGACTAGACGTAGTACAAACGGTGTGGACCTTTGCGTTGGTACCGACGCGTACGAGTACAACTCGTTTACTTGTCCTTTAAGGACTCTTATGTATTGCCCTCATATATACCTCATGTAGTCGCACCTAAAGACGGCCTGTCGTCTCGTGCTTGTAATACTCCTCCATCATAGTGATTGCGCCTTCGTGCGTCCGTGGTTTTCTCCCGCAAGGGTTTCCACGTAAAAATCCGTGTCTCTCGTGTCTCGTTTATTCTCGTTTTATCTAACACAAAAGTTGGAGGGAGATGATGAGGAGGAAAAACAAGTGAGTACAACAATGAGCGCTTCCTCTTCCATTCAACCTCTCAAAGTGCTAACCTAGCTCCTTAAAAAATACTACGTACTAGGTTGGCGAATCCTCAACAGTAATCTACACCAGATATCTAAACAAATTTCTTTAGGAGAACAATAAATAAAGTTTCTTGCTTGTGTACAGTGCAAACATTGACATATTTTCTCTCCTGAGAATTGACATGGCAACCAAACAGGAGAAGAGGCTCACAAATAAAATCAGGTAGGCCATCATCAAACCATGACCTTCCCATCCCATCCCACAGTGTGAAAGAAAGAAAAAAAAACAGTTAGACTGAGCGACCGACACGCCTCCTGGCTCCGGCGACATCTCCGGCGGGCGGCGCGATGGCGGGCCGCTCCCGCTCCCCCTCGCTCTCCTCCTCCCCGTCCTCCCGCTCCCTCTCCTCCTTCTCCTCGGTCTCCTCCCCGTCCCGCAGCCGCTCCCCTCCCGACCGCAGCCGCCGCAGGTGAGCCGCGCCGCCGGAACTCCCCCACTCCCCCCTTCGCCTCCCCGTCGCTCGTCCGGTCTCTCATTGCTTGTATTGTTTCCTCGCAGCTCGTCCTCCACGCGGAGGGGCCGCTCGTCGCCGCGAGAGGGGACCAAGGGAGGCCGCTCGTCTTCGCCTTCGCCGCCGCCCAAGAAACCCTCGCCTCCCCCTCCGCCCGCGAGGAAACCCTCCCCTCCGGTCCCCGACGAGTCGTCGCTCGTCCTCCTCGTCAGCCGCCTCTCCAGGAACGTCACCGAGGGCCATCTCAGGGAGATCTTCGGTTAGCACAACCATTCCTTTTCTCTCCCCTTACTGCGTGTGATTTGGTTACTGCTTGAAGTTCAGTTCTTAGTACTACTTATGATGCACGTTTTCGTTCTCTGAATACATTGCTGCTGCTGATAGCCTGCTATTTGCCGCCCCCTTTAGCTGATTACCCACCATTGTGTGACTGTGTGTGATTCGATTACTGCTTGAAGTTCAGTTCTTAGTGCTTATGCTGCTGCACGGTTTCGTTCTCTGAATATATCTCTGCATTGTGCCGATTACCACCATTGTGCTGTGCTGCAGAGAACTATGGTGAAGTCGTCAATGTGGAGCTGTCCATGGACAAGGCGGTAAGCGGATGATTTAGAAGTCATTATGGCTCTAGGGGGAGGTGCTGTGATCATTGTTATGTCGTAACTATTTCCGTTGGCTTTGATTCAGGTCAATCTTCCTCGTGGGTACGGATACGTCGAGTTCAAGATGAGAGCGAATGCCGAGAAGGCGCTTCTTTACATGGATGGCGTATGAATCCAACTCTACTCTGCTCAACCACATTTCATTTATAATTCAAGAAAATAGGTAGTTTTAAAGGTTCAAGATTGATAACTTGCACAGGCTCAAATTGATGGGAATGTCGTTAAAGTGAAATTCGCGCCTGCACCGGGGCAAACAGCTGCTGCTTCTTTGCCGAAGGCTCTTCCCAATCCTCCAAAACGAGATGTGCCTGAGACTGATACAGTTGTTCCTAATGCTGAAAAGGCCACCCAGCAGCGACCCAGAGAATGTAAGCTTCCTGTCCTCCAATACCACAAGCTGCTTTTCGTTCGGCCCCTAAACCAGGCTTCATGTTTGCATTTAGCGGTAATATATATGTTGTTTGAAGCTTAAATACTTACCTGTGAGCAGCATCTACTCAAAGAAAACCAGTTCCGTCTCCACAAAGGCGACCTGCTCCAAGCGGAAGGGTTGACTCACCTAGGCGGCGCCCTGATTCACCACCAATTCACCCTTGGAAAGATCCTCCTCCATTCAGGCGTGGCAGAACACCTCCTAGCCTGACACCAGGATATCCAGTTCGAAGACGGTCTCCCTCTCCACCCCCTCGAAGGTTCAGATCACCAAGGCGGTGAGTAATGCCTAGATGCATTCTCTTTGTCATTGGCGTGGTGATTGGGAAGTGCTGAAATGTTTATTTCGATTGCAGTTTTTCACCCAGAAGAGGTTATGCCAGTCCAGTCCGAAGACGTTCTCCATTCGCTCCTAGAAGGATGTAAGTCATTTCAGAGTGCCACTGTGCCAATATCGGTGACGGGCATATCATCAATGTAGCATGAAAGATAGTAGTTTAAGCTGCACACCACACACATGTCGTTTTCTTCTGTCTCTGCAATACAATATTTGGCTCTCTTCTGCCTTCTACATTTTGACTTCATGGTGCCTTTTCCACTGTTTGACAACACATCATCATCATCATCATCATCATCAAGGTTAAGTCTTTCTTGGGCATCATCAAGGTTAATCAATACAATCAGCGTGTTGCCAAGCATCACAAATGTCCCATTGGATCCATAACCCCTTGTGTGTAGAACTTTCACTTGCAACCTCATAAATGCACTCCATCCTATCCCTGGTCTGCCTACTTATCTGATCCATTTCTAATCTGTTTCAAGAGACAGAACAGTCAACAGTCTAAGGAAAATGCGCCACGATTGGCAAAAATGCAAAGCCAATATCTCGACAATTTTCCCCAAACTCATTTCATCTGTGATTATTTAGCCATAAAAAGTAAAAACCAGTAATGAACATGCTTAGTGCCCAAAACATTAGTGTACTACAATTATTTCTGAACACTCAGTATCAACATACCAGCCAAAATGCCCTTAGAGACATAGTATAAGCTTTTCACATATTCTTTTTGAGCCTTATTTTCATGAATCTGAGTCTGTAGCTTATCTAGTTATATAAGAAGTAGCTAATACCAGGCAGCTCTAGTTCCAAATAAGAAGACGAAGCCTGCTAATTATTCTTGGATAGTTACTCTATCTTAACTTTTGTGAACCATTGGGACGATAAATTGAGTCCTGTGTAGCAAATCTGATTGGTTATATATAAGAAGCTTCTAATTTCATGCAGCTCTAGTTTCCAGTTATCTTTTTGAGTAGTTATATAAGAAAAAGCTGTTTATGCAAAGTATTGCTTGCATTTTATCTCTGTTAACCATTCTTTCATAATGCAGGACACCTCCAATGCGGATGAGAAGTCCTCCAAGAAGGCTGCCACCTCCTTATCGTCGTAGTAGATCACCAATTCGCCGACCAATTCGCTCCCTTTCCAGATCAATTTCTCCCCTCAGGTAATGGTGTTGTTGACCTAGGTTCATATCTTATTCTTGTATGATTTTTGATCAGTGGTTTGTGCATCTTTTATGAGATGAAAGAAAACTTACAGTCAGCCTGTCACTTCAGCGCTATCTCCTGAGCAGTGTAAAGAAATATCCTCTTGTGTTAATAAACCACTCTATGGAACCAGGGGTCGAGCAGCTCCTGTGAGGCGTGGGCGGTCATCCTCGTCATATTCTGAATCACCAACGCCTCCAAGAAGGGTAAACTCGTAACTATTACTGTATTGTTTTTTTTTTTCTTTAGAGGAAAAAAGGGAAAGAGCGGTGATTATTTCTCTTGTACAGGGAGCCGGAAGGGTACCGAGAAGTCGCAGCCCTCAAAGGTACTAACCTTTGCCTTTCCAAGTCGTAAGTGGTGCTATTATTTTTCTTCTATTTTAGCAACCTGCTTAAATGTGCATCATAAGAATCCGTCTCAAATACAACGGAAGGAAATTAGACGTTATTTTTTCCCGTTTGAAACCAATTTATTTATCTAACAGAAAGGAGTTCTTTTTTCTTTTCTCTCATTTGGCGCAGGCCCTTTAGAGGGAGACGGAGAAGTGCCTCTAGCTTCATCAATAGTAGTGGTTCGTCCTCCCCTATCCGCCGTTAGAACTCCCGACATGCTAAAGCCCTGGTAGGTAAAATCTTTTTGTCTCGTCGCTCTTTTATCTCTGATCATCTGGTTTGCCTGTGCTGCTGTCATCAAGCTTCGGATCGGGTCAAATATCATTGGAACGAGCACACGGTTCTTGGAGTCTCTGCCTGAGATCTTCTTTGAAGAGCTGGCTTTCGTTCTGTAGTAGATTAAAGCACATTAATCGGTTTTCTCCTTGCGAATTTTCGATCCATGAGACCCGGATATTTATGTTGGTCAATTTAATTTTATGAAGTTGTCGTGCCCGCCAAAAAGAACGTTGTCTGTGGATTCATTTGTGCTTATGTTGTCTATGTTTGTCAAGTTATACGTCTGTTATTTTCGACATTGGTATCGGCCATCCCCCGCAAAAAAAAGGTATCGGCCATTCCATTCTACATGAGATAAACAACATTTTTTTCTGTCCCAGTATAAAACAGAAAAGTTAGAGAAACCCGAGACGATTTCAATCAACAAGGTAAAATGAATCGACCATATGCATGGAGATTATTTGGATCATAAATTGTTGGTAGAGTACTATTTTTTACAATGGAGATGATTCGGACCACAATATGATGGTTGTTCCATTGAGTATATTGTGTGTTGTCCTGACGTCAACAACATTATATAAAAAATAAATTACACATTTAAATATCTAAGTTGTGATAGATTTTTTGTTTCTATTATTAATTACTCCCTCCGATCCATAATAAGTGTCGCAGTTTTGAACTAGTTTTGAATTAACCTTAGTTCAAAACTACGACACTTATCTTGGATCGGAGGAAGTAACATTTATAAGTTCTGACATGCTTATTCTTATATAAGAATTTTTCATATTAATCCATTCTATTAAATATTTAACCGTTTAAAAGTTCAATGGATGAATAATAACACATCATATTTTGTAAATAATAAATTGGTGCAGACTATGGTAATGTAAGATACCAGTCCCGAGCCAAGCAATATCGAATTTTGTGATGAATAATTTCTTTGGAGGATCATGACACTAGCGCGATATTGCACTGCAAATCTCGTATTGTCTCGATCACAACAACACTATATTAAAAAAAATTCACATTAAATTCCTAAGTTTTATAATATAATTTCTTGGTTTTGAACTGGCATTTATGAATTCGGATGTGATATTCACATTATTCAATACATTTTCGATATTGAATTCCGTGATAATAATTTCTTTGGAGGATCGTGAAACTGCCGCGACCATCTGCACCCCGCAAATCTTGTGTTGTCCCAATAGCAACAACACTGTATTAAAAATAGGTTTCTAATTTTTTTATTCAATAAAATAAAATAAATTCCAAAAGTTTATAATTTTTTGTTTGAATTAGTATTTACGAATTCAAATGTGATGTTCACATTATTCAGCACATTTTCGTTCTTTTAAAATTTCAATTTCAACACCTCGTCCAGGCAGCCAGTCGCGCCGGTCAGGCGCGGCGGTGGCCGCTGCCGGCGTCGTCCGCCGCCAACGCCTCGCGGTCGCGGGTCTCATCTCTGCCGCGGCAGCCCACCGCCCACCACCTCTTCCGGGCCATCTCCTTCGCACCTTCCCCGACGCCTCCCTCCGCCGTCCGTTCCTCAGCGCACCTCATGCCTCCTCCTCTGTCCCAGTAGCCCCACCGCGCACCATCACCACCCCCTCCCCCTCCACCTCGTAGTCTCCCAGCCCCTCCTCGTCTCCTCGTAAACAATAGTTCAGTACGAATTGCTCTGCTTGTCCGTCGCTGATCTGCACGCACGCTAGGTGATCGACAAAATGCCAGGGTATGTACATCGTCCTACTTGTACGCCTATAGTGCCAGCCATTCAGTTGGTATAATCTCTATTATCACATTCAGAGTGGAGATGAAATAAGATTGCATTTCAACACTGCAATGTTAATTAACCCTATTGTTCTGAACAACAGCTGGGGTTGCAGGGGTAGGGTTGTCAGATTTGACTGAGCTCAAACCCTCAACAACTGTCCATGCCTGGGGAAGCATCCAGGCAGCTTGGGGATGCCAAGTAGTACCAAATTGTGGACCTGCATTTATAATTGATCTGACCGGGCTCGTCTGAATGTGATTTGAATACACACTGTTTATTGATTGATTTGACTGAGCTCAAAGCCTCAACAACCATCCATATGCTTTAAATGTGCAAGGAAGCTGCTGGGTAGCTTGGGGAAGCCAAGTACCAAATTGTGGACCTGCATATATTATTCGATGACCAAATTGTGGACTCCAAATTGTGAGCTCAGAGTCTGAGTATACTACCAACACATTGAGTAACCAATTTACTCCTCAAAATCCGAATCATGGCGGAGGCTGTCGTCGGGCACCTGGCGGCCACCATCGGCTCGGCTGGAAGCTGCTGTGCAAGGAAGCCGCCTCCCTGAGGGGTCTCTTCGGCAAGATCTGCGAGTCCAAGGCGGAGCTGGAGAGCATGCAGGACTACCTGCAGGAGGCGGAGCGCTTCAAGGAAACCGACCGGACCACCGCCATCTTTGTTGGCGAGATCAGGGGCCTCGCCTTCCAGATTGAGGACGTCGTCGACGAGTTCACCTACAAGCTGGAGGACTGCAAGCACGGAGGGTTCGCCGGCAAGGTGAAGAAGAGGCTCAAGCATATCAGGACCTGGCGCCACTTGGCAGCCAAGCTCCAAGAAATCGAAGCCAACCTGCAAGATGCCAAGCGCAAGAAGAAGGATTACGCTGTCATCAGCAGAACTGCCTCTAAATTGACCGGTCATGCTCTGCACTTCACCAGGGACGAGGACCTTGTGGGTAACGAAGAGAACAAGGAGAGGCTGATACAGTGGCTGACCGGCGGTGGTGATGGTCTGGAGCAGAGCAGCAGCAAAGTCACCACAGTGTGGGGGATGCCTGGTGTTGGTAAAACCACCCTGGTTGCTCATGTGTACAGCACCCTGAAATTGAATTTCGATGCCATGGCATGGGTCACCGTGTTGGAGAGTTACCGTCTTGATGATCTGCTGAAGAAGATTGCCGCCGAGTTCGGCATTGCAGTTGACGTCACCAACATTGAGATGAGAGGCCTAGCAGAGTCCAACCATGACTACCCTACGTTGCATGGATACTTGGATACGTATCGGATACGTGATACGGGGATACGCCCGATACGCCAATTTTCTAAAAACATGGATACGGGGATACGTTTATATGTATATATTACATATATTAATTATTAAAAATATGAAAAAAAATAAGGAGCTTCTAGGTCAAAGCATGCCTCAATAGGATTACCCCCTTTCTTTTTCTTTCACTTGGTCCACTTCCATTAATTGGCAGTGGGATTTCCCTAGGTTTGCTGCTCCAATCAGTGCACCGACTCTCTCTTGCTCACATTTCAATTGAACAAGAATATTGATAGTCATGTTTTGACATGAACTCACGCCCATATTGGGAATCTTCAAAAGGTGCGCCTTTACTATTGAGGGGATTTCACGTCCAACGAGCGGTTTCAGGTATCCAAAACGTATCGCAGCAGTATCCCAGGAGTATCAAACATTATTTTATTTTCTTTAAATCAAAAAATCGAGGGATACTTACGGGATACGTATCGGGCTGTATCGGGGCAGTATCCGGCTGGATACGCGCGCTTTCTGAAGTATCCGCGTAACGTAGACTACCTTCAAGGTAAAAAGTTCATCTTGGTCCTGGATGATGTTTGGACTCCGCTTGTGTGGTCGGAGATAAGGAATGTCTTCCCAACATCGAATTGCACCAGCCGATTTGTTATCACATCAAGAAAGCATGAGGTGTCACTGTTGGCAACTAGGGAGTCTGCAATTCACTTGGAACCGCTACAAGCACATCACTCCTGGGTGTTGTTCTGCAAAGGGGCCTTTTGGAATAATGATGGCAAAGATTGCCCATTGGAGTTGGAGAAATTGGCTTTGAAGTTCATAGCAAAGTGTCAAGGCTTGCCTATTGCCATTGCTTGCATTGGTCGCCTACTCTCCTGCAGACCCCCAACCTTCGCTGAATGGGAGAATGTGTAGATGGGTTTGGATTCGCAGTTGGTGAAAGATGTGATCCCTGATGCTCATATGATCCTAAAGGTCAGCTTGGAGGACCTTCCATATGATTTGAAGAATTGTTTCTTACATTGTGCTTTATTCCTAGAAGATTATGTATTAAAGAGGAAGACGATAATGAGGTAGTGGATTGCTGCGGGATTTATCAGGGAAATGGAAGTGGACAGCACATTGGAGGAAGTGGCAGAAGGATACTTGACTGAGCTTGTGAACCGAAGCCTACTACAGGTAGTGGAAAGGAATTATGCCGGACGACTGAAATACTGCAGGATGCATGATGTCATACGACTTCTTGCCCTTAACAAAGCCAAGGAGGAATGCTTTGGTAAAGTTTATAATTGCTCTGCTACTGGGGCATTCTCTGTAGAGGGTGCACGTCGCATATCAGTCCAGGGGGAAAACCTTGAACAACTGAGCCAATCTGCCGCAGCACATCTTCGTTCGCTACATGTATTTGGGAGGTATATCAATGTTGATTTGCTGAAGCCTATCCTAACATCTTCAAATCTGCTGTCGATGTTGGACCTGCAAGGTACTTGTATCAAAATGCCTGCCCAATGAGGTATTCAACTTGTTTAACTTGCGTTTTTTGGGCCTTAGATATACTGATCTCGAAAGCCTGCCTGAAGCAGTGGGGAGGTTGCAAAACTTGGAAGTCTTGGATGCTGTGCATTCTAAGCTGATGTATTTGCCAAACTGTATCGTAAAACTTCAGAAGTTGAGATACCTCTATGCGTCATCTACTTTCAGCACATTAGAAAATGTAAGAGCAGGTGCCTAATGGCATACAACACTTGGCAGGACTGCGGGCTCTTCAGCGTGTCAAAGCCACTCCAGAGTTTTTTAATGAGGTTGGAGTTTTGATAGAGCTAAGAACATTGGATGTGTGCAACGTGCAGAGTGAACATTCTGCTGACTTGAGCAGTGCTATCACCAAAATGAGCCATCTTGTTCATCTCGCAATTGTCGCTGCAGCTGAGAATGAGGTGATGTGGCTTGAAGGGCTATATTTACCTCCAACCCTTTCTTGGCTTGCTTTACGAGGGAAGCTGGAAAGAACATCGATGCCTCAGCTTTTCTCTTCCTGGTCACACCTTAATAGCCTCACTCGGCTGCAGTTGGTATTCTCCAACATTGATGAGGAAACCTTTTCTTGTCTGTGTGTGTTACGTGGTCTACGCTTTCTTTGGCTAAGGAAGGCTTTTGAAGGGAAGATGTTGGATTTTTACACAGGGTCATTTCCAAAACTTACACATCTATTCATCCGGAGTGCAGCACAACTCAACCAAGTTGGAATAGAGGAGGGCGCGATGCAAAATCTGATCAAGCTATCGTTCACAGACTGTCCTGAACTAAAGTTTCTTCCAGATGGCATTGAACACCTTGCAGCCCTTGAAAAAATGATTCTGGAAGATACATCAGAAGAGTTAATAGAGAAGCTCCGGGAGAAGAGATATTCAGATGAATGCAGCGAAGATGCAATGAAGATTAGCCACATAAGGAATGTTACATTTGGACTGAGCCATAAAGGACTCTGGGAAAGGATTAGGTGATCGTCACTGCTCCAAAGGTTGGTTTTTGCTGTTTTTGTCTTTCGTGCATATATTATATATGGACATAATTAAATTAAATTAGCAATTGGTAGCTAGCAATGGCTGACACGAATTTGTTATGAGTTTTTCAATTAAAGCAAATTAATGTGATTCTTTTCTCCATGCTCGTGTGTATCTTCTTTAATAGACTTGAAATATGTAACTACATAGCCTGTAACTGGTAGGACCGGGAAAGAAACAAGCAACTGATCATGCAGTTAATAGTTCCTCCGACATACTAAAATCTTATGTTGTGTTTAGGATATATGTCCTTTCATCAGTTAATATAACTTCTAGTTCCTCGTACGTTTTGTGACTTCGGCTGTAACTCGAGTTGTTTTCTGTATGGAATCTGCTGGCTACTTGTTTTAATGTAATGCATGTCCTTTTGCCAAAAGAGTACTTCCTCCTACATTTGTGTTCTCTTGTTTAAAGTTTTTTTTTAAATGGACATAGATAGAGATTCATCCACTACCCTGTCTGACTGACACTGTTTGTGATAGTTATCAGATTCTGCTCTGCACTGCCAAGCACATTTTGCTCGCTTGGGAAGAGACCAGGATCAATGTTGGTCCGCCGACTGTCCTCCCGTCTCAATGCTCTGATGGGGCGTGAAGATTTTAAGCTGGGCTCCGATGAGGTGTTGCAGTTTTTATTTGTTACATCTGTTGCTCAATGGAATTCCTTGTTATTATTCTATATCGAAGACGATACAAGGCAGATGTCCGAAAACATTTCTTAGCTGCAAGGAAGAAAAAAGAACTATGCATTCGGGCTCTGGAACGATGTCCATGTGATGTTTTCAACATTAGGCTGTGTGAGATGAGTATTCTGCTAATCAGTTAGTGGTATTTTCTGTTGCCTACGTACTTTGGCATGGTGAACTTTGTTCTTGAGAGCATGGCTGGAAACTCAATCTGGAAAGAGTGTTGCTGTAAATTATAAGGACTATATTCAAACTTGTCATATTTGTTGCACTGGAAGCAGAATTAGTTTCCTTTTGAGTGTTTGTTGATAGCATGAGTTGGACCAGAACCCCCTGCCATTGATTGAACTCTAGTTTTTTTTATACATTATCATATTTGAATATGTATCAGATGTACTGGCTGTTTGTGACAAACTTTGTTCACCGTAACAGTGTATCACTGACCAAGTTATGGTTGTGTTCTAAGATTATCATGTCATATTATGATATTATATATAACATTTTTTGCTCTGTGTGTTCTATATTATGGTGCATCACTGACTCGTCTCTAATGAATTCATTTTCATAATATCTTATTGACATGAGTGCAGTGTCATCCTGAAGCAAAAAAATAGTGTTATTGAAGCCCTGGCCTTGACATGCAGTGTCATCGATTTATCAAGAAGGTACCACTTAGACATCTTCAACACTACCAGCTCCCACGGCAAATATTAAGGTTCAGTCCCTGTCCCACCTGGTTTCTCAAACGCATTTGTGGAGATAAGGTTCAGTCCCTGTTGTCCAACATTGTGCTTGAACCAAAGCTGCACATCTTGACATTGTTTTAGTTATATAGTTAGATGTCAGCAAATGCAGGTAATTATCGTGTAAGCACCAACTCTGTAGTCTATACCATTAGCTGCTAACCAGTTTTATTAGAAAAAACAAGTTTAGTTACTTTCATCACTGTAGAACTCCTATATATTAGCATCAAAAGGATCACAGTGTAGTGAAGTATGGGATAGATTACTCCCGACAGGTTTTTACTCGTTTCTCTAATGGATTCATCTGTTTTTTCCCCAATCTCTCATTGACATGAGCACAACATAACAAGCTAGTGGACTTATCCCTAAGTCTGGCCAGTGCCTCTCTCCTTGAGGCGTCCCATATAGTGCTGGGGTTTCAAGTGTTGCTGCTGAATTTAACTGGGGTACCCAGTGAAGGAGTATATTCAACTTTTGTTCGCAGGAATACATGTAGTGTTGCTGCTGAATTTAAAAAAAGACTGCTAACGTTACCTCTATTTGGTGCTTATCCCCATCAGGTTCATAACACTATTTGCAAAATCAGGGAATTCAATATTCCATTGATTGATATACTATGAATTACATTGCAGGTAAATTTCCTATTTCAGCACGTAGTTTACAAATATATTTTTGGGCTACCAGAAGAGGTGGACTGGTACTCTGCAGATGAAAAGGTATGTGGTACAGACTCACCGAACAAACAATGAAACATATATATTGGCCTGTAATTTTTCTTTTCAAGCTATTCAAAACATACTTCCAATTTACAAATAAGAGAGGACTTTAAAACAGTCACAAAAACCAAGTGTGTAATTAAGTTGGATGTCTTCTTCTCATTAGCCACTTATTTCACCTTGGTCCAGATAAAATTGATGCTTGAGGTTGAACTGAATATGCGGTCGGATTATCTTCCAGGGGCAAGACTGTATTTGTATTGAGAAATCTGTGAAGAATAGTGGTTTCTATGCTCATCCCACCCTCTAATACCTTTATCACCGTTGACATGGAAGGCCTTTGACCGCCATCATTTAGCAGGCACCACATTGCAAGCTTCATCATTTGAATCACCTGCTCCTGGTGTGAGAGCATGTCTTCACTATGCTCGTCAATCAGATCAGTCAATTGATTATCTCGAGCCTTTCCTCGTAACAGACTGATGAGGTGAGAACTCTCCTCAGGCAGAGAATTATCAATATTTTTTCTCCCACTTATTAGCTCCATGACAACTACTCCAAAGCTGTAGACATCAACTTTTTCAGTAATTTGCGAGGTTAACCATTCAGGTGCCAGATACCCAGGTGTGCCTCTGATCTCTGTCATTACCTTGCTTTGATCCCTGTCTATTAGCTTAGATAGTCCAAAATCAGCCACTTTAGCATTGAAGTTCTCATCTAGGAGAATATTTTGCGGCTTGATGTCCAAATGGGCTATCTTTCGCCTGCACTCCTCGTGAAGATAGCACAGGCCTTTGGCAATATCCAGAATGATTCTACACCGCGTGCGCCAATCGAGTGGGGCATTGTTGTGGCGGTAATGGATCCACCTATCAAGTGACCCTCTCGGCATATATTCGTATACTAGAAGCCTCTGAGATTTCTCTGCACAAAAGCCAACCAGCCTGACAAGATTGATGTGTTCGATGCTTCCAATAGTCTCCACCTCTGCCAAGAATTCTTTCTTTCCTTGTCTAGCACCTTCCAAACGTTTCACGGCAACTCTCTCTTCACCTAATTTCCCTTCATAAACAGATCCAAATCCACCTTCTCCAAGCTTTTTATTGAACCCTTCAGTGCATTCTCTCAACTTCTGAAAAGAAAACCTGGTTGGCATTCTTGCAAATTGATCAAAATTAAAGTCTTCATCTTTCTTGGCATACGCTCTCCTCCTCTCTAGCTAAAGTGTGACAGCAATAGCAAGCAATACAATAATAATAGTAGTGCCTAAAATGAGTTTGCTCTTGTTTGCGGAAGGAGCAGAAGCAGCAACTGAGTTGGAAGGGCTAAGCTGCACCTTGATGAAAACAGAGTTGTTGTAATCATTAGGTTCAAGTTTTATTGATTGCAAGGAGAAGACCTTGGTCACCCACCAGCAATAACCTTTGTTTTCAGTCTGGTGAAAGTACTGTCTGAAGCTGACGGCCCTGCAGGAGCAGTTTTTCAAGCAGGCTTGTTTACAGTCATCTGGGGTGGTTACATTCCCAACGAGGTGGCTCTCATCGAAGTAAGAAACTTCGTTGAGGGTTAAGAGCTGATGGCGTTGCATTTCTTGACAAGAGATTGGGGTCAGGGGTGTGCAACCAAGACTTTCCTCATCAATCGGCTTGAAGTAGCTTGAGCTATTATTATCCTGAAGGGGACAGGTGCACTTCCTGCCAGTGCCTGTGCATATTCCGTACTCTCCGCACACGGTTGGGAAAGCACAGTCACCATTGTCTGGCTGCATTACATCATACACAGCATGCCAGTTATCTTCTCCAATAATCCATTCATACATCCTCAGGTGGCCATCAGACTGTAGTCTCATGTGCTGGCCAGTGTACTTGGGTGTTGGCAATGAGATGCTATTCGAATCTGGATTTTTTGGGTGGAGAAAGATGCTGAGGCTGCCATTCATGAATGTAACGTTTGTTGTATAATTTCCTGTCTTTTCTTCGTTTGATGTCATCGCATAGTACAGCTGTGGTGGTGCGGATGCAATGTAAGCATATAAACCATCGGGGTGTACAGTGACATACAGCTGAGTCTCAGTCCAATTTGTATCAGAGGTACTTGCTGTGAGCCTCATGCCATCTACAAGCGACTGTCCAGGGACCAATGCATCGGTAGGATGATCAAATGACTGCCATATAGTTGCATTCATCAGATCAAATAGCACCAGATTGCCGATGTTGGTGATCACCATGCCAGCTACCGTCCGCCCTGAGCTACCGGTCGACCAGACCAGGCTACCATCAGCATCATGAAGGACCAATTCTCCATCTAAAGTTAGCTCAACGCTGGCATTCTCCCTAAGAGGATGAGCCCGGTTGGCAGACCAGACCACCTGTGGATCCCCTTCAACGATATTGTCGCCAGTGTCAGTTTGGACAATGAACACGCCAAAGTAGAACATGTCGCAAGGTGGGGCACAGAAGAACCCTGTGGCAAAGGACTGGCCATAGTAGGTACTTTGTGAACTGAGGAGAATGGGGCGCAAGACAAAACCTCCGACATAGCGAACGTTGTGCGGGAGGGAGGTGTCGTTGTTGATCCACTGTGTTGAGAGGTTGGCTGTCGGATAGTCCAAGCCCCGTGCCACGGAGATAAACGGCGCCGCAGTTGCAAATAGGAGGAAGAAGAGACTGGCAGGACGACCCATGGTGCTTGAAGTTTAACGGAAGTAGAGAACTGCTTGCATGAGAAGCCAGTAAGAAACTGAAGAGATTGAGGGATGAGCTTGCAGAGGGGAAAGAAGAAGATACCAGTCAATGGAGCTTGATCTCTGAAAGATGATCTCGGCGGCGTGGTGGTACTTGGACTCCTTAGTGCTCAACTGATCGATTATCGTCTCCCTCTCACAGTATCTAGTATTCAGGACGATACAGTAGACACTAGATAGTATCATCTGGGTGTCTCACTAGTTCCAAAAGGTCACTATCTAGCTCTGCTGGCCCAAGGCAGTCTCATCGTAGTGGATCGCCCACTACTCTTCTTTATGCAAAACAAAACTTGGTGTCGATGTTAACATAAATATTTTCATAAGAATCTTTGATAGTACCAAGGAAGATGCTGCATACAATGTCCCTGATTTGCACCAAAAACGGCAGGTACGATGTTCTTCAGATCAAGTTATGTTTGTCAACTTTTCATTCAAGAGAACAACATTGTCTTTTCATGTAGAGTAATAAATAATATTTGCTCTTGGCAGAAAAAAAAATAATATCATCGTCTCCCCGTTACAAATAAATTGATGGATGAGTTGCCATTTGGGCGTACTGCCTGTTGCTGATCTTGTTGGGCTGCTGTGGCTGCCCAATATTTGCTGTGGTAAATGGTGCTGCTGGAAGTGCCGTTCTTTCTGCACTTACCACAGACTCACCTCGGAGCTGCAATGCAGGCGCATCAAAATTTCTTTCTACCAGGCACTTTAGTATGCAAGTTCAAGTTCCACTGGGTCCATATATAATTCCATATATAATCTTCTCGAGAATTGTGGGGGTCAGAAATTGCATTTTGGCATGGATCTTTCTTTTGAGAGGGTTGGTATGGATCTTTTACTTGTTGAGGAAGGTGTGTAAAAAGAAAGAAAAGGCATTTTTTATGTTAGATATGCAAATTTTAAGTTCAGTTTTCATCCACTGGCTTACTACAATTATCTAGAAGAACTGAGGTGTGGAACCAGATAATTAGGCAACCCTAGTTCAATGGTATCTACTGTTTTACTTTTCGTGGTGAATTCAGTGTGGTATTCATGGATGATGGATCACATTGTTGTAATGCAAAAGTACATAGTTTGTTAAAAGTAGAATATTGTGTTGCGAAATAACTTGACATTCTTTATTGGTGCAAATCGAAGATACTAATGCTTACCAGCATGTCAATGACTTCCAATCGACAGTAATTTAATGAACGAGTTGCCATTTGGCGTCCATAGATGCATGGTTGCTTCTATAGATGCCGATGGAACACTTCCATCTTGACGTGGGTGGGGGTTGCTATCATGCAGGTGCAGGTCTCTGCGTGATTAGAATTTGTAACAACAACGTTTCAGCCGTACTGCCATACTCTACTGAGTTATTTCAGAGTACCATATTCTATATTTCACAGTACCATATTCTACGTTTCACAAACTATTTACCTTCTCTGAACATTGTGGAGAACACAAAATAAATCTTGTTTTGAAGGTACTAGACCTAGCGATCCTACTAATGCGATTTTCCTTCTCTGCCAGTTTCTGAACACTTGGGCGAAACTTCAGAAAGGCTGCAGAAGCTTCTGCGGCAGGGGGCTAGCGCGATGGCGAAACGGCGAAGGAGATCTTCAGGTGGAAACAGGGTCTAGTGCAATGGTGAAAACGGTGAATGAGATCTTCGGGCGGCAACACGGCTGGAACCCTGTGACCAGGAGGCTGGCCATGTTGTTTTGTGCGTCGGTAGAGAACTCGGGCCTCGCCTGTTGTGGCCTAAATACTGCTGCTGTTTCTAATTTAGCTGAATGTGCCAATCCTCCCCCTCCACTGTAAGGCTTGACTATGCAAAGTTGAATGAACTTCTTTATGATTAAAGATAATATATTCCTAGCCTGTGCAGTTTAGCCGAAAATAACAATTGTTCTCGTACATTTTCCCCAGATGATTATGGCAGTTTCTTCATGCATATACCACCAACTGTTCATCTCGCCCTTGATACCACAAGTTCGCAACCATACAGGGCGCTGCTTTTCGACATTTCTGAGACGTCTTTTTAGACCGCTCTCTCAATCTCAGAAATTCCAAAAGGTCAAGTCTTTCTCTTGGTAGGTAATCTAGTATAGTAGACGTCTGACTCAAGGAGGAACTACCTTAGATGTCCCTAATCTTTCTGTAAACGCCTGCAAGAGTGCTATTTAGAGTACCATTAGGGGTCACTAATTAAGCTGTACATCTTATCTGGAGTCAAATGTGCTTCCGATGTCTAGGTCCCGAAATCGTCATTCTAGTCGTTTTCGTCATCCTGTAAGCAACTGCAGTGGTAAGCATTAGTATTTTCGGTTCATATCAATAAACTATGTCAAGAAATACTTCCAATCAGCAGTCCAGTTGAGGCTTTTTCATTTCGGTTTTGTGATTATTCAGGTGTCTGCCTGATGAAAAGTTTCTAAGAACAGTCCAGCCGCACGGTCATACTGTACTGAGTTATCTCACAGTTCCACATTCTACTTTTCACAAAACTAATTACCTTCTCTGGGCGTCATGGAGATCACGAAATAAATCTTGTTGTAAAGGTACTAGACCTAGTGATCCTACTACTGACGTGATTTTCCTTCTCTGCCAATTTCTGAACACTTGGGCAAGACTTCAGAAAGGTGCTCTGCAGAAGCTTCTGTGGCAGGGGGCTAGTGCGATGGTGAAAACGGCGAAGGAGATCTTCAGGCGGCAACACGGCTGGACCCTGTCATCAGGAGGCTGGCCATGTAGTTTTGTGCGTCGGTGCTCGGTAGAGAACTCGAGCCTCGCCCGTTGTGCCCTAAATTCTGCTTCTGTTTCTAATTTAGCTGAATGTGCAAATTTGAATGAACTTCTTCATGATTCGATATATTCGTAGGCTGTGCAGTTTAGCTGAAAATAACAACTATTGTGCATTTTCCCCAGATGGTTATGACAGTTTTTGCATACATATACCACCAATCGTTCATCTCGCCCCACAATTTCTCTCTTGACGCAATCTTGGATCAGGTCCGTACCTATAGCACCTTGTTGATCTTTATTTGATCTTTATCATTATCCTGTTCATCGTGGTTCTCATGCATCCATGGCATACTATTTTGTTGTGCAAACATCCAGATCTTAAGAAACCTGACTCACGAGGAGCAGAGGAACTTGTATGACCAACCTGGGGAGATGTTAGGCAACTTATGCAAAGCTGATAAACTGTCTGCTTGCATGATAGGGCTAACTAATTTAATTAGGTGCTTGATTCCCCTGCTACTGATTGATTTATTTATCATCTGCACTAATTCTCTCCTCGTTTTGTTATCGGAGATGGAGAAGTTATACTTATATGCCTGCCATTGTGATGGATGCATGCTTAAAGTTAGTGCGACCAACTAGTAGTATTATATAGCTTATGTCCTTATCTGATATCAATCTTAAAGTTAGTTAACGATGATTGACCAGCTGGGGATGCCCACGACTCTGCTAATCTGCTTCCTTCCTAGCCTTCTTCTCCAAGACAGTGACTAATGTCTCGAGAAACTTGACATGAAAGTTAACTAATCCGCAAGCAAACGACCTTGACTAATGTTGCTAAGCATTGAAGTCGTTGCTGTGGTGTTTCAAAACATGGAGATAAAATAAGTGATCATGGTACATGTGTTAAAAATAGAGTAATTAATCGTGGTACAGGGTACAGCAAGTCTATTCAATGTACGTATACTAAGTGATTGTGCAAAATAAGTGGCCTTGACGTTAGCACATGCCTCATGGATGATGCATTGTTATTGCCTTGCATACCATATATATATCACTCCTTGCTCTGCCAAGCAAGCAAGCAAAACACAGTAGTTAACACTGAAGTTCAAGTCATATCCATAGATATCACGCAGGGAGAAATGGCCGAAGAAGACGAGCTGAAGCTGTTGGGTACGTGGGCGAGCCCCTGGGCTTCCAGGGTGAAACTCGCGCTCCACCTCAAAGGCTTGAGCTATGAGAACGTCGAGCAGGACCTTGACAACAAGAGCGACCTCCTCCTCACGTCCAACCCGGTGCACAAGAAGGTGCCCGTGCTGATCCACAACGGCAAGCCAATCTGTGAGTCGGTTGTCATTCTGGAGTACATCGATGAGGCCTACGGCACTACAGGCCCCTCCCTCCTGCCCACTGACCCCTACGAACGTGCCATTGCTCGGTTCTAGGTAGACTACATTGACCAGAAGGTTTACTCTTATAGTGTTTTGTGTTGTTGATTTCACATTTATGTATGTGGTGAGCTGATTAACGTTGCTATTTGGTGCATGCAGCTAGTCATCCCGTGGAAAGTGGCGTTCACGGCCAATGGAGAGGAGGAGAAGACCGAGGGGATAAAGCAGATGTTGGCGGGGGCGCAGACGCTGGAGGGGGCTCTCAAGGAATGCTCCAAGGGGAAGCCCTTCTTTGGTGGTGATAGTGTTGGATACGTGGATATCGCACTAGGTGGTCTGTTGGCGTTTCTACAGGGAACTGAAGAGCTATGTGGTACCAAGCTCTTTGACATCGCCAACACCCCACTTCTGATGGCGTGGGTGGAGCGCTTCGTCGTGCTGGATGCTGCCATGGTGGCGCTGCCGGACGTCGACAAGTTGGTTGAGTTCGCAAAGATTAGGCGGGCCCAAATTGCTGCTTCTATCAAGAACTGAACTAAGCGGTCACCCAATTGGTTCAGATCGGAGAATAATAATTATAGTTATGTTTGTTGTAGTATACGTGTTGTATAGCTATGCATTATCTCTCATTGGTGTCTCTCGCACATCTCATGTATGCAGTACTGTACCGAATAAGAAAGATGGAATGATCTTTGGTTACAATATCTTCTTTCTTTTCAAGATTTTTTTATTTTCACGGAGATCGAGGAGTCTGGACCAAGAGCACGTCCTTCTTTGTTGGATGGAGATGAGTATGAGTGCCCCAACTTTTACAAGTCACAAAGGATCTGGCAGTTCAGAACTTGAGATTCACAAGAAACATCTTATATATAACTGCTTTGTGGCGACTGACAAGACCTCGACATAAGGTGCTAAAGCACAAGAAACATTTTATATATAACATTCTTCTGGTTTAATTCCTGCACGCACATGTGGATAACACCCTCTGTTCCTAAATATAAGATTTTTTGGCAGTTCAATTTAAACTGTCAAAACGTCTTATATTTAGAAACAGAGGTAGTAATTTCCAGCATTTTCTCTCCTCTTAAGAATTGATTGAAACATAAGAAAACTTGCATTGTGCTAGAATTATACTTGTTAAAGAAAGGGTGCACCCTGACATGTGTACCAAGAATTAGTTGTCCATGAATTTCTACAAGGGAGGCTTGGTTTTTACTTTGATTCGAATCGACTTGGGTGCTTATATTTCTTTGGCGTAAATATTGTCAAACATTTTGCATTTAACTCCAACCGTACATTTGGCTGGTTTAGTTTCAAATATCATATTGGTAAAGCACAGAACGACAATCCCTCGTAGAGAAACGCCACTCAAAATTAACATCTACTGAATACTGATCATACACTACTGCAGGAATGCCTAGCAGTGGCGGGCGCAAAAAGCCCAGTAGTGGCGGGCAAGGCTCTCAAGGGCGCCCGTCACTGACCTCCTGCCACTGCTAACACGGTATCAGTGGCGGGCGCCCGCTCGTCAGTGGTACATAGCTAGCAGTGGCGAGCATGCCCTAGGGCCCGCCACTAGTTATGACCACTAACGGCGCTGACGGCGCACACTCTCGGTGGCGAGCTCTTCTCGATGCCCGCCACTGCTAATAATTTAAGGAATTGAAACAAATACACAAACTATACTACGAATAT
Organism: Elymus sibiricus; assembly: GCA_039707655.1. NCBI lineage: Eukaryota > Viridiplantae > Streptophyta > Magnoliopsida > Poales > Poaceae > Elymus > Elymus sibiricus. The sequence goes on from CM077664.1 coordinate 24,168,162, forward strand.
GTGACATCAGAGTACAGGTCATGTAATAAAAGGTGTTCATATATACATACACATCATATAAGAATTATAATATATTCATACATCATGATTGATTTACAATTTTGCATAGCCTGGGGCGAGGAGTGCACACAAAGATAATTAATGTTCAAATCGAATAAGAAAGAAAACCATGACACATGATAAGTTAAACAACAGTAGATAATTGTTATCATCCAAGGTAAATAACTCGTCATCATTCTAGCACATGACAAGTACTAGCTATGACCTACTCCTCTCTCTTAGGTAAAATTGTATAAAACAGGTAAATCCCTCCATCTCCGCAATGGAGAATAGAGATCCACCTGTCTCCAATACGTGGCCTGCGCACATCCATGTTGTCTCCAATTGGTTGTATGCGCGCGTTCATTATTTTGGCCCATTCTTTGATGTTGATGCGTACATCTGTTGAAGAAATCGAGTATGCACTAGAGAAAGACACCGGCGGACTTGGCGGTAAGCTAACAATATGCATGTTACCTTCCATAAACATCAGGTCAGGCAGAACATCCCGCGGGAGCTTCTGTTGAAGAAAATAATAGTAATATAGTTAGCAATGTAGTTTTGCTTAAGAAGAATGTATGCGAAAGATAGACTAGTGAGACAATAGTACAAAATCTTACCATGCTATGCGCACGGATGTTACCATGGTTCAACACGTGGACTAGAGGCACGTATCCAGTATAATTGTTGCCAATTTGATAATTGATCTTAAAAGTCTCAACATCATTAATAAATGAGACAAGAGATTTTTTCTCCTCACAAGTTAGCTCTGAGCCGTAATTGTAGTACGTCTTGTCTACTGCCTTCCTTGTATTTCTTGGAGCAAAGAAATAAGCTGTTAATGAAAAATAAACAACTTTAGTATGGATGAATACCAACCATTTTTAAGTAAACAATATAAATTACTTTTTTTTGACAAATTAGTTTGATAAACTCACATAGAGGTAGAACTGGAATCATGTCCACATCCAGCCAAATTTCGATATTATCTTCAGGATCATCTTCACCACCAATATCGAAGGTTATTTTCATATCCTCCTCAAATCCGTAGGCCTTGCATAGTGCTCTCCAATTTGAACAACCAAAATGGGATTCATTTACTCCATTGTAGAGCTTAACCTCAAAAGTGAAACCATGTTTCGTCTTGAGGTAAGCTTTCTTCGTCTCCGTACGCTCCCTATCTTCGAAACCGAGTTTGTCTAAGACATAAGGTCTTGCGTAGCAGGGGATGCACTAGTCGAATTGCAAAAAACGAAAATAACACATTAAAACAAAAACCACAAGTCATATGCTTAATTAAATACTTGCTGTCGTTACATGCCGTCTCGTATTCGAAGCACTCCTTCAGCGTGAGGGTGAAGCGCCTACCGTTTTCCAGGTGAGGTCTATCGCACATACCCCCGTCGTCGGAGCAGTAATCACACTCGGGGATCCCATCGTCGTCTGACATTTCCCGTGGAAGGCACGTCGGAGCAGTAGTTACGATTGCAAGTACGTCAAAATTTGCAGACAACCGAAAGCTTGAAGCATTCACAAGGTTTGCAAAATGCATACTTTATGTGGCTAATATGTATTGCAATATATGTAAATTAACCTAGTGCTTGTCAGGATACATTTACGTATATTTTTGTCAAGTATCCAGTTTAAATATTGTACTTTATACCATAAGTCATGCCGAAATTTCGGCATAACCTTCACTAAAAAGAGGACATATCGAGCGCCTGAAATTTGCCAGGACGGAAATGAATCAACATTCCGGCAAAACATAGGCCACTCGGAGGTGTTCCCTGCAAAATGATACTTCATTTCATCCACTAGCGGAGCTAGGCAATATCTTTTTTATGGGAGGGAGGGGGGCAAACATAAATATGGATGTTTGGGGGGCCAAAAGACTCTACTTTTCGTAATCTTTCTCCCCCAAAAAAATTTCCTTCACATATTATACCAAAGCTTTTTTTTGTGGCAAACATATTATACCAAAGCTGGGGGGCCATGGCACCTGCAGCTTACAACATAGCTCCGCCACTGATTTCATCCATCGCTATTATTTATCTATGTAAAAACAAAATAAACTACACAAAACCTAACAAAAATTGGATCTATCCATTTTTGTAGCATTTTCATCCATCTAATAAAAAGCTAAACCTAGCTTTGAAAATGAATCAACGCTTCGCCAAAATTTTAGCACTTATAGCATGTATACCTATAATTAACTGAAGGCATCTACTGCAGCATATTATTGAACTCGGTATGAACAGAAATAATGTAAAGAATAATAGAATATGTATATGCGAGACTATATAATTGACCTCTAATATAAACAATTTGGGTTTCCTCGTTGATGGTTACGTATGTGGCTGCTGCAACTATAATTGTTTTGATGTGTGCCTTCAAAACTATAGAACTAGAAACTACAACTATAATTGAACTCTAGTATGAATAAATTGAACTCATTAACGATTATGAACACACAATAATAGAAATATATACCCTAACCCTAACCCTAGTCGAACGTCCGTGTGCGTGTGCGTGGCTGCTGCCGCGGCTGTCCATGTGCGTGGCGACCACGGCCGCGGGTGGCGAGGAGGAAAGCCAGCCGGAGAGAGAGGCGGGGACGGCAGGGATGGCGATGTATTACTGAGTGGACGGCGATGGGGCGGATCGTCGGCGAGGGCGATGGAGGCAGCGGACGGCGACGGAGGCAGCGGACGGAGGGTGACGAAGGCAGCGGACGGCCGGCGACGGCGGCTGCGGACGCCGAGGCCGACGGCGAGGGTGATGGAGGCAGCGGACGGCGACGCGCGGAGGCAGCGGACGGAGGGTGACGAAGGCAGCGGACGACGACGGCGGCAGCGGACGCCGAGGCCGACGGCGACGGCGGCAGCGTGGATGAGCCGACGGCGACGAGATGGGGGAGAGTGAGAGTGAGAGAGTGAAGTGGGGCAGGGGAGGGGGCGTGCGCGTGTGGATAGTCGATTGAGTTCGTCGTGTGCGATGGGCGCGCCAACCCGCCCGCCATTGCTACTTTGGGGTGGCGGGCGGCAAAGACGATTTGATTTGTGGACGACCACACAGCTAACTTAGTTGTGGTGGTTGCTGGCAGATACCCGCCACAGATAATATCTGCATAATTTTTTTTTCGGTGCCGGTTGCAGGCACTAAACTGTGGCGAGCAGTATAGTGCGCCCGCCAGTGTTGCCTTCCAGAGCAGTGGCGATCAATTCTATACACCCGCCACTGACCACATTCATCACGTGGCCATGCTCAGCGATGCTTATTTGTGGCGGGCAATTTACGACACCCGCCACTACTACTCCAGTAGCTCTGGCGGTCGCGTTGTGTCACCCGCCACTGCTTGCTTTCAAAAATAGCTGTGGCTGGTGCCCCGCTGTGCCCGCCACTAATTGGGGTTTACCTATAAGCCCTTTTCCAGTAGTGATAGTACATATGTTGTGTACCTGATTTTGGTTCCAGGCAGGTAGCGGAGCTGGTCGGCCACTCAACTTGGACGACCTGTGGGACTCGACTGGAGGACACGAGATGTGCATGACAGGTTTGAGGTGCTATTGTAATCCATGATCAAGTCCAAGTAAAAGGACCGGCATGAGGAAGATAACATGGCAAAACACTGAAAGGTCAAAACTGTGAAGCGTTTGGAAATGGAGGTGACCTGCCGAAGGTAAAAAGGCAGCTGGCCGGTGAACGCTCAGACGCCTCGCTTGTTTTAATGCATACATCAGTTTGTTTCTACTCCTGCCAGGGATAAGTGGGATGTTGATCGAAGGCTGCATGTCTCACCACAACAGAGTAATACGGTCAGTTGGAAGGCTGCATGTCTCACCACAGAACGCATGAGGTGGGTGGAGAACTGCTGAGGTGGCAAGGCTGCTTAGGTGGATAGGTTGCATGTTAAGATAAATAGGATAGTGGGGATGAGTCTCTTAGGTATATAGGATTCAGGTGTCTGCGTGATGAGAAATTTCTAAGAACAGTCCAGCCTCACGGTCATAGTGTATTGAATTATTTCACAAGACCACATTCTACTTTTCACGGTAAGAGGGAGCATGTTAAAATTTGCCACGTTCTATGGACGTTGTGGAAACACGAAATAAATCTTGTTTTAAAGGTATTAGACCTAGTGATCCTACTAATGGCGCGATTTTCCTTCTCTGCCAATTTCTGAACACTTGGGCAAAACCTCAGAAAGGTGCTCTGCAGAAGCTTCTGTGACAGGGGGCTAGTGCGATGGTGAAAACGTCGAAGGAGATCTTCGGCCGGAAACACGGCTGGAACCTTGTGACCAAGAGGCTGGCCATGTAGTTTTGTGCGTCGGTAGAGAACTCGAGCCTAGCCTGTAGTGCCCTAAATTCTGCTGCTGTTTCAAAGAAGGGTCACCCCCGGCCTCTGCATCAGACTGATGCATGCAGCCATATTATTAAGCAAAGCTGAATGTGCAAAGTTGAATGAACTTCTTCATGATTTGATATATGCCCAGTCTGTGCAGCTTAGCTGAAAATTACAACTGTTCTTGTGCATTTTCCCCAGATGGTTATGACAGCTTTTGCATACATATATCACCAATCGTTCATCTCGCCCCACAATTTCTCCGTCGACGCAATCTTGGATCAGATCCGTACCTACTGCACCTTGTTGGTTTTCTTTTGATCTTATTGTTGTCCTGTGTATCGCGCATGGTTCTCATCGACCCATGTCGTACCTTCTTTTGCCATCATCCAGATCTTAAGAAACCTGGCGTACGAGGAGTAGAGAAACTTGTATGAGCAACTCGGGGAGATGTTAGGCAACTTATGCAAAGCTGAGAAACTGTCTGCTTGCTTATGAAAAGCACACAATACAATACAGTAAGCTGGCTGTGTACTTATTTATTTATTTGAGCGTCTCCCTCGGTTCGCGGTCATGAATGTAGCTCTAGATTCACCGTGTACAGCATCGTCGTCATAGCTCCTCTGTACCCTTGTGATGGGAGTGATGGTGTCCCTGTCGAAAACATTGTACAGAATGAATGTATAGACTGTGGTTGATTGTGCTAACTAATCTAATTAGGTGTTTGATTCCCCTGATGTTGATTGATTTATTTATCCCCTTCACTAATCCATGCATGACAAATTGTCCGATGTTTGTGTTTCATTCTGTGTGAATATATCCCGCATCTCCACCATCTTTAAAGAAGGAGATCAATATGAATATATTAGTTGTGTGTGTATATATTAGATCATCATAAAAAAATTGTGAATAGTGTTTACGTACCCAAAGATGTCTTGCATCTCCGCTCCTTTCTTCGGTCAGAAAGCGAATGTTCTCGCAAACGTAGTATGCTCATAAATTAGTCCCCTTTTCCTGCCTCATACACTTTACGAGAATAAAATTCAATCAGATAATAATCAAGCATGATAATGATATTGAAACTAGAATTAAAGAGACGCGCGGACGTAGCTAGTACTACTTAATTACCTTGGACCGTCGCCATTTCAGCTGTGGTTTCCATTCACCGACAACCTCTTTGATGAACTTTTTCCAAACCCTGCCCGGCAAAGAAAATGAATAAAGGAGTTATTGATTACTTGATATCAGGAAATGAACTAAAGAGGCCGACATAGTACGATAATGATTGAAATTACCCGTCGAGCATCAACTTCAGGCTAATGTATTCTTCAGGGTCTTTACCTAGTGAGTCCAGTACTTGAACAGTTCCCTCGTCAACTCTAATGATTAGCAGGATCCAGTGGAATCTGCGCACACGTTTGTATAAGCGTACATGCATAACTCATCAAATACACTTAACATCGAGTAAGCAAAAATAGAATTTGTAGTACAAGACAGTAACACTCACCTGAAGTTGTAAGGAAAGAGTATTTCTGGTCTGGTATTTAGTTCCTTCAAAAACATTAGCAAGCTATTCTCTGTGTCTTGTTTGTGGTTATTTAACACATTTTCATTAACGGTATTTGGGTCAATGAACCCAATGCCATAGACTTCATCTCTTTTCATTTCAAAAATCTTCATTCTGCATAATACCACACAAAAGAATATAGTGAGAATAATTACAGGCAATGAACGAGCTGAGCTAGAGACTTAAATTACAGAAAGAAATCACTTACAGACAATAGCAACTGACGAGAGATTTGTCGAGTGCATCTTGATTGAATAACTGAAAAATTTCTGGAAATTCAATCCACAAATCTTTTCCATGGAAATAATGCTCTGGCTTGACTTTCACCATGAGGCTCTCTCGCCCGGCCTTTATTTCTCTCAGGTACCAGTCATGCAATCTGCGCATTTGCGTTGATAGAAGCTTCTCCTCGTCAGGCCTGACCAGAGGGTTCCCGGGGACATATTTCCATGCTAGTTCCTTCGGATCCATCGTGGGGACTTCCTCGATGCCTAGGAGTTGTTCAACAGTGATACCCATCTCTCTAGCCATCTCTCTATCAGCGTCGGTTACCGCCTTATCGGTACTCACCTTGAGCGGGGGGATCGATTGCACTGCCTGTTCTCCGAGCTGGGGAACAGTTTTCCCGCTTTTATTACTACCTGTAAGGCTCGACTGCTGATTTTTTTGTTGATAATATGACTTGCTAATAGAGCGTTCATAGTCTGATCGCCTTTTCTCCACAGCCGGTTTAGCAAGATCCACAAAGTGTTGTACGACTTTCTCAGGTATTTTCTCCTTCGGCGGCGGGGGCGGTTTCGGTGCAAAATGGGCCTTCACTTGGGCATCCACGACCCCTTTGTTTTCCTCCTCAGTCATCTCGTAAGCTAACTTCTTTTTGGCAGGAGGCTCGGGTTTCTTCTTTGGTGCTCTCTTCCGCTTTGTAGTCGGCTGACGCGGCGGAGATCGATATCGCGTACTCGTGCTGGGCTCCGTCTCGAGGTGGGGTGGATTCGGCTGACGCGGCGGAGATCGATATGGCGGACTCGCGCTGCGCTCCGTCTCGAGGCGGGTTGGAGTCGGCTGACGCGACGGACTTGGAGGAGGAGTCGGTGGCCTTGGCACCGAGTTTGGAAACACGATGCATTCCTTTCTCCATACAATGAGACCACGTATGGCTTCTCCCAGTGTCTGCTCCCCTTGACCTCCTGGAAAGTCAAGCTCTAGTGAGTCATATCCCGACAGAACTTCATCCACCCCGACACGAGCATAGCCAGGTGGAATCGGATTGCCGTGGATGGTTGCTTCAGGTGCATTCGGTAAAGCAAAGCCGTCCGCCACCTTCATGGATATGTTCTTCATTTTCATGTGTAGCTCATAAGTTGTCGTCTCTTGGATATCATCCACGGGGTAGCGAGCCAGCAGTGCATCATCGGCTGGGACCCCCGTGGAACCCACGCTGCTTTTCGACATAGATGGGATGGTACTATCCAATGCTGGATCTGGTTGCTCCTGTCGCTGAGACGCCCTTTGCTGGCTAATTGTGTCGATCTGCTCCTGCTGCCGCATGAAAGCGCGTTCCAACTCCGCGTTCTTTGATTCTACCTTTTGAAGCCGGTCTGCATCCTGCTTCTTCTGGTCTGCATCCTGCTTCTTCTTTCTCGCACGGCTTCTGTAAGTGTCGTTCCACTCCGCAAACCCCTCAACCCACGGAACAACGCCTTTGCCTCGTGTTCGTCCCGGGTGTTCAGGATTCTTAAGGGCGCGTGTAAGCTCGTCGTTCTCTCTCTCGGGCTGGAACGCCCCCATTCGAGCCTCTTCTATTGCTTCAAGTAAAGCGTCCGAGGCTTCTTTAAGACTTGCCTGTTCAATAATCTCCCCTGTCTTTGGGTCCAACTTTTCCCCATGTGCATAAAACCAAGTCCTGCACCTGTCGGGCCAACCCACTGTTTGTGGAGTGACCCCTGCAGCAATCATCTTTTCCTCAGATTCATCCCACTTAGGCAACCCAGTCTTGTAGCCACCTGGCCCCAGAACATGGTGAAACTTTTTTTTTCTCAGCATTTATCTTGTTTTTCCTCGACCGTTCCTTAGCTGCTTCCGATTCCTTGAACTCCACAAATAAGTCCCAGTGATCTTTTACATTCTCTAGTGGTCCAGTGAATTCTGGAGTCTTCTTTTCTGCGTTGACGTAGTTGGCCCATAATCTTTTCTTCCAAGTCTGGAATTGTGTGGCCATCTTTTTAAGAGCACACTTCTTGACTTTCTCCCGTTGGAGATCTGTGAAACCCTCTGATAGGGTGAAATGTGACATGAGCGTATCCCAAAGCAGATTTTTTGCTCTTTCGTCGACAAAACTAACTCCTCGATCTTCCTTTGGCTTATTCCATTCTTGAACGGTGATCGGGATTTGGTCCCTAACAATAACTCCGCATTGACGTATAAATTTGTCCGCATTCTTTTTAGGAGCAATCGGTTCGCCATCTTCTTTGATTTCATCGATGTTGTACTTTATGCCATCGGGCAACTTTTTGGCCGGGCCTCGTACTACCCTTTAGATGATTTGCTCGATCCGGAGGGCTAAAAGAAGAAAGATTCGTTAATATATATAAATACAAATCAATTAATACATGTAATGATCACCAGAGGCCTTATATATATATATATAGGGTGGGTCTATTCTACCAACCCCCTTAAGACCTTATTCTACCAATAAAAATGCTTATTCTGCCAACACCTCCGACTACACAGCCCACCGAACCAAGGAAAGAAAAAACTACTTCGCCCTCACCTCCCCCTCCCCGCTGCCCCGATCCCACCACTTTCCCCATCGGCGCTGCCCTCCCCGAGCTCCCAGCGCGCCGCCGCGCCACAGCAGCTCACGGCCCGCCACCCCCTTCTCCCCCGCCACCTTCTTCCCGAGTCAACCCCACCTCTCTCCCACTTTCCTCTCCTCCACGCCCAACCCCCGGTCATCCCACCTTCTCCCGTGCCGTCCTCCCCAGCCCCGGTCACCTCCTTCCTGATCCCCGCCGGCCAGGCCACTCCACCGCCCCAGCGCCCGCCGAGCGTCGCCGTCATCTACCAGCCATGGTGGCCTCCCCGCCCTGCCGGCGCATGGATCCAGCTACCCCCGCAAGCGGCGCCCCCCACAACCCCTAGATCCATGTCGCCGCGTCGCCCTGGAGCCTCGCCGCCCTGGAGTCCCGAGGAGAAGAGCAGGCGGCCTCCCATCACTCCTCTCCGCGCGAGGCCACCGGTGAACATCTGCACCAGATCCAACTCCTCCCCACAACCTCCTCTTCTGGACTTCCACGGCCGTTCCCTGCCACCACATCCTCTCTTCCACCTTTACTCCTACTCCGCTGGAAACACCGTCGGGAGGGCGCGCAAGGAGGTCCGTCGGCGGCGGGTGGCCACTACGGGTGCTTGACGGGCATCCTCCTCAGCCTACTGGCGCTGGCGGCGGGTGACCAGGAGCTCCCCGGCGAGCACCCGTTCCCCTACCAGTAGAAGGTGAGGAGCACACGCGGGTGCGGCGGCGGCAACTACTCCAGTGCAGGATATGGAGTGCATGTTGTTGCAGTTCGCTTTCCCCATTTTGAAAAATAAAACGTCCAGTTACATTCCTCATGCGTTTCAGATTGTGTTTTTGTGCAGTTGTCGCGCGACGCCGGTGCCTTGCAGTTCACTGGCTCCGGGGCGAGCAGTGGAGAGAACGACGGGCATGCACTTCCCGGTCACGTGGGAGTTCGGTTTAGGCCGTGCGATGCTGCAGTGTGGATGCGCGTGGCATGCATTTTAATGGGTGTGGGCAGGAGGGTTCTCCACCTGGCCCATGCAGTTCGCCAGATGAAAAACAGGGCTTTGCAGTACATTGTTAGAATATGTGTGTGGTTCATTTTGTAAAATACCTACAGTTCGGTACTCTCGACCATTGTAGCACAGAACGCCACAACAGAAACAAATTTAGTTCGGGATTTTTCATGCTATATACTTCGAGAAAATATGATGTGGTCCATTTTGTCGTGGTTGGTGGTTCACTTTGTAAAAACAGAAAAGGGAATTCCCACAAATAGGTTCACTTCTATTTCTAATGCACTTTGTTTTGTTTCTAGCAAAAAAAATAACGCGGTTCTCTTTCGAGAGTGTTACGGTTCACTTTTAGTAGTGTTGCGGTTCCGTTTTGATAGCGTTGAGGTTCACTTGCCCTCATCTCTGTAGTCCACTCTTATTCATAAAAAAGTTAGAAAAAAGACAAAATAAATTATGCGGTTCGCTTGCCCGTCGGATGCAGTGCGGTTTTTCATCAGAAGCAGTACGGTCGGACGTCTGATGTTGTTCATCTCATAAGTGCAGAAAAATATTACGGAAACGACACAAAAAATTAATGCGGTTCACTTCTCGATAGTGTTGCGGTTCACTTACGCCCGATGTGAAGCGCAACCCACTCACTCGCCTGAGAAAAATTACGTCTCAAAAAAAGAATCTTGCAGTTCGCTTTCCCGTCTGATGCAGTGCGGTTTTCCATCTGAAGCAGTGCGGTTTTTCTGTCTGATGCAGTTCCTTCGTCAATTTTGGGTCCACGAAAAACAGAGTGTTCGCATTTCGGTAAAATCAAAACTGCTCTTAAACCGTAAGGAATTAGAGAGAGTGTTCTACATGAAAAAGTTGCGTCTCGTCGATATCTTTCGAACGGCGTATCATTTGCATCAATCCGACGAGCGGTTTGGAAGAAATCACGAAAAAACGGCCGCTGTGACCCGTCGGCTGCCGCACCATTTTCAAAATTAGTTTAAAACCGTAAGGAATCTCAAAAAAATTTCTACATATGAAAGTTGCGCCTCGTCCGTAGCTTTCCAACGGCGTATCACACGCCTCATTTCGACAAACGGTTAAAAAACTGGAGCGAAAACAGTACCGAAAACTTGCAAAAATTTGAAAAAACAGAATTCCGCAATTTAGTAAATTGGAAACTGATCTTAAACTGTAAGGAATTAGAGAAAGTAATATATATCAAAAAGTTGCGCCTCGACGATATCTTTCCAACGTCGTATCATTTGCTTCATTCCGACAAGCGGTTTGCGAAAAAACGCGAAAATACGCTCGCTGCCGCTCGTCGGGCGCCCACCTTTTATGAAACTGCTCTTAAACCGCGAGCAATCTCGAAAAACTTTCAACATGGCGAAGTTGCGCCTAATCCATAGCTTTCCAACGGTATATTACACGCCTCGTTCCGACAAACGGTTTAAAAACTGGCTTGAAAACAGTACTGAAAAACATCGCGTACAGTTTTTTCGACGAGAAGTTCACTAGTCTCTGAATTGCAGTGCGCTTGCTTCAGAAAGTGCAGTGCCCTCGCATTGAGCGTGCAGTTCGGAAGTGTGGGCAGAATAACTATTCTGCCAATATTGGCAGAATAGACCGGCTGTATATATACCTCGCCGGACTTTGTTAATTGAAGAACATTTCCTTCGCCATCATTGTTTGTGTGTCCTTCGTCTATTGGTTCTTCCTCAATTCCCTCACCGGACTCGTTCAGATATTGTGAGCCGTCATCTGGTTCAATTTCTGGGTTTTGGGAGCGTATCATGTCGAACATGATATCCTCTTGATCATGGTCGTCTCTGCCGCTATAGTCCATAGCTTAACTAATCCAGAAGAAAGATAAAATAATTTAGTATTCAAATTAGAATGCATTCAATAAGCAAAAACTGAATCATAGTAGTCAGCCGCCGAACAGGTTCGATCTGAGGGGCGAGGGATGGCGAGGAGGATTATTTTTTTAGCAAGATCATCATATAACATTAATACATCTCGAATATTATCATATAACATCACTAATACAGCTCGAATATTATCGAATAATCCAGTTGACTCGCGGTTCCTGAGGCGCGGGCGGTGGACACCCAAAGAGAAGGAACCATCACAGGATCATAGCTCGGGTGAGATCCCTGAAAAACCTGCCAGGTATTGGAGAACCTGACGTCCAACGCAACCATGTAGCGATGGACGTGCTCGTCCTCCTCCCTGACACGGCGACGTACCACCTCCTCGGGGGTCGGCTGCCTCCGCACCGATAGTGGCCCACGCGACCGCCACCAAAGAAGCTCCGAGTCGACGATGGGAGCCCGATTCCTCACCAAGCTGCGCGCCCCGAAAGGTAGCACCTCCCAGTGCCAGCCCGGCAGAGCCCAGTCCCGGACATGGCGCCTCTCAAGCAGGTTGTCGCCGCCGAGTCGACGACGAGAATGTGGGCCGGGCATCGTCGACGTCGGGAACAAATTCTTATGAAAACAAATTCCTATGCAATAATTATCATTTTATTATGCTACTCATATTTAATAAACTTTTACAACAATAGTAGATGAGCAAATTTGAACAACATTTTATATCATTGATCCAACCATTCTTTTTATAGAGAACCCACACTTGAACAACATTTCTATTCATCCATTTAACATCCATCTATCTAACATTTCTACTCATCCATCATTCTAACATACATCAATATAACATCTATCCATCTACATATCCATCTAACGTTCATCTACACACAAAAATACATAATAAATCCATCTAATTAATATTCATCTGCACACAAAAATTACATACTCCCAAAATCTCATGTCTCATCCACAATGTCGTTATCAAAATTAACCATCTGCTCACACTAATAATTAACATTAACATGACTTGAAAAATACAAGGACATTTTCAATCTCATCAATCATTGGTTGTCCATGGCGGCGGCCGAGCTCGGGGTGTGCGGGGGGGGGGGGGGGGGGGGTAGTTAGAGGCCGTGCGCGGGCCAGGGGAGAGCGGGGGAAGACAAGGGGGGCTCACAGCGAGGTCGTCGCGAGCTCGGGGAGGGCTCAGGGAGGTCGTGGACGAGTCGGTGCTCGAGGGCGAGGTCGAGGCAGTGACGGCGACCGGCGAGGAGGAAGACGATGGTGCGGGCGCTGTGGGGCTCTTTGCTCGCTCCCGTGGTCGAGGAAGATGCAGCGGGGTGCGGGCTCGGGGAGGGGCCGGAGCGAGCGGGACGGCGTCGGCGATCTCCAGCGTCGGAGGTTGAAGATGAGCGGCCTGGCGGCGTGTGGTGTTCGATCTGTCTCCTGGGCGGTGGAAAACGCTAAGTGACAGTTATATAGGATCGACCTTTAGTCCCGGTTGAATCCACGCCCCGGGACTAAAGTACCTTTAGTCCCGGTTCGTGGCTGCAACCGGGACTAAAAGGTTGGCCTTCAGTCCCGGTTACAGTCACGGGCGGGACTAAAGGTCTGTTTTCGGGGCCCAAATTAAGCGCGGGAGGAGGACCTTTAGTCCCGGCTGGTTGTGCCAACCAGGACTAAAGGTTTTTTTTTTCATTTTTTCTGTTTTTGCTTTATTTTTTTCTTTTGTTTCTACTTACAGCCAAATATTTAGAGTTTTTGAGTGAATATTTTTGCTTTAGGTCACAAAAATTATAAACTTTCTGTTAGTGCCAGTAGTTTTCAAATTTGAATAGTTTAAATTTGAATTCTTTGAAATTTGTGTGAATCACTCGTTTGTGAATAACTTTAGTTTAAAAATAAATTTTTGAGTGATTCTTTTTCGTGCTGTTTAATATTAGTGTTTTATTAGTATGTTCAATTTGGTAATTTTTAAGTTATTTTAAATAGGTGTTTTAATCAAAAACAGATTATGTTTAGCTCTTTTAGTTTTATACCTTCATTTGTTTTAAATATTTTAGTTTATATGTTTTCTTGTTATTCTTTTGCCAAATTATATTATGTTTCTGTTAGTCAGCATGAGGAGTTTTAATTTTCAACCCTTACTTACTTCATTTGTTATTTTTCATGCATTTAATGATTATTTTAAGCTAAATGACCCTGAAATTGAAAACCACTACAAATGAACTCTGAAATGGTTGAAACTTGGTATGGTATCATCATTTTACCCACATAGCATGTGCTAAAAAGTTGAGAGGGTTACGGCCAAAACCGGATGCACTTCGTGTACAAACTCGACCATCTCTTTCGAAGTATCAAGGTTTCGGACGAAAACTCATCTCTTACAAAGGAATTTCATTTTTTTAAACTTATTTCAACTCCAGACTTTTTGTGCATTCAATATGCACCATTCAAAGCCACATCCTCAAATTTCAACCCTTTCTAACTTTATTTGCTATTTTTCATGCATTTAATGATTTTTTGAGCTAAATGACCCTGAAATTGAAAAGCACTACAAATGAACTCTGAAAAGGTTGAAACTTGGCATGGTATCATCATTTCACCCCACATAGCATGTGCTAAAAAGTTGAGACGGTTACGGCAAAAACTGGATGCACTTCGTGTACAAACTGGACCATCTCCTTCGAAGTATCAAGGTTTCGGACGAAAACTCATCTGTTACAAAGGCATTTCATTTTTTGAAACTTATTTCAACTCCAGACTTTTTGTGCATTCAACATGCACCATTCAAAGCCACATCACCAAAGAAGCTCCGGGTCGACGACGGGAGCCCGATTCCTCACCAAGCTGCGCGCCCCGGAAGGTAGCACCTCCCAGTGCCAGCCCGGCGGAGCCCAGTCCCGGACATGGCGCCTCTCAAGCAGGTTGTCGCCGCCGAGTCGACGATGAGGATGCGGGCCGGGCATCGTCGACGTCGAGAACAAATTCTTATGAAAACAAATTCCTATGCAATAATTATCATTTTATTATGCTACTCATATTTAATAAACTTTTACAACTATAGTAGATGGGCAAATTTGAACAACATTTTATAGCATTGATCCAACCATTCTTTTTATAGAGAACCCACACTTGAACAACATTTCTATTTATCCATTTAAAATCCATCTATCTAACATTTCTATTCATCCATCATTCTAACATACATCAATATAACATCTATCCATCTACATATCCATCTAACATTCATCTACACACAAAAATACATAATAAATCCATCTAATTAACATTCATCTACACACAAAAAAATATGAACAAATTAAAAAAATGAAAAAAAAGATGAACAAAAGGGGGAGGAGAGGCTCACCAAGCGGGATCGTCGGGGCGGAGGGAGGCGGGGAGGACGCCGGAGACGGAGGGAGGCGCGCCGGTGGACGGAGGGAGGCGGGGAGGACGCCGGAGACCGAGGGAGGCGCGTGGAGGAGCGGCGACGTCGGGCAGAGGACGGCGGCGCGGCCGGCGTTGGGCAGAGGGGGCGGCCCGCCGTGAGAGGCGCGCTCCGGCGTCGGGCAGAGGCGGCAGAGGGGGCGGAGGCGCGCGTCGGCGAGGTGAGGCCCGCCGGGGCGCGTGGAGGAGAGCGCGCGGCGCAAGGAGGAGAGCGGCGCCGGCGGGCTCGGGCAGCGCGTGGAGGCCGGCGGCGGGAGCTGACGTCGAGGGCGCGGTCGGGCAGCCTGACGGCGTCGCGTGGAGGCCGGCGGCTGGAGCGGACGCGTCGAGGAGCAGCTGGTCGATCGGGCGAGGGAGAGGAAGATTTGGGGGAGAAGGGGGCAGTTTAAATACCCAGAGGCCTTTAGTCCCGGTGCGTGGCACCAACCGGGACTAAAGACCCTTTAGTCCCGGTTGGTGCCACGCACCGGGACTAAAGGCCTACCCTTTAGTCCCGGTTGCCACCACCAACCTGGACTAAAGGTCTGTTTTCGGCGGTCCAAATTACGGGCGGGAGAAGGACCTTTAGTCCCGGTTGGTGGTGGCAACCGGGACTAAAGGTGTTTTTCATGTTTTCTGTTTTTGTTTTTTGCTTTATTTTTTTACTTTTGTTTCTACTAATTAACAGGCAATATTTAGAGTTTTTGAGTAAATCTTTTTTGCTTTAGGTCACAAAAATTATAAACTTTTCGCTAGTGCTAGTAGTTTTCAAATTTGAATAGTTTAAATTTGAATTCTTTGAAATTTGTGTGAATCACTAGTTTGTGAATAACTTTAGTTTAAACTTATTTCAACTCCAGACTTTTTGTGCATTCAATATGCACCATTCAAAGCCACATCCTCAAATTTCAACCCTTTCTAACTTCATTTGCTATTTTTCATGCATTTAATGATTTTTTTGAGCTAAATGACCCTGAAATTGAAAAGCACTACAAATGAACTCTTAAAAGGTTGAAACTTGGCATGGTATCATCATTTCACCCACATAGGATGTGCTAAAAAGTTGAGAGGGTTATGGCAAAAACTGGATGCACTTCGTGTACAAACTGGACCATCTCCTTCGAAGTATCAAGGTTTCGGACGAAAACTCATCTGTTACAAAGGCATTTCATTTTTTGAAACTTATTTCAACTCCAGACTTTTTATGCATTCAATATGTACCATTCAAAGCCACATCCACAAATTTCAACTCTTTCTAACTTCATTTGCTATTTTTCATGCATTTAATGATTTTTTTGAGCTAAATGACCCTGAAATTGAAAAGCACTACAAATGAACTCTTAAAAGGTTGAAACTTGGCATGGTATCATCATTTCACCCACATAGGATGTGCTAAAAAGTTGAGAGGGTTACGGCAAAAACTGGATGCACTTCGTGTACAAACTGGACCATCTCCTTCGAAGTATCAAGGTTTCAGACGAAAACTCATCTGTTACTAAGGCATTTCATTTTTTTTAAACTGATTTCAACTCCAGACTTTTTGTGCATTCAATATGCACCATTCAAAGCCACATCCTCAAATCTCAACCCTTTCTAACTTCATTTGCTATTTTTCATGCATTTAATGATTTTTTTGAGCTAAATGACCCTGAAATTGAAAAGCACTACAAATGAACTCTGAAAAGGTTGAAACTTGGCATGGTATCATCATTTCACCCACATAGCATGTGCTAAAAAGTTGAGAGGGTTACAGCAAAAACTGGATGCACTTCGTGTACAAACTGGCCTATCTCGGCTACTCACTAGAGAAGAAAGTGATGACGGTGAAGCCGATCACATCCTAGAGTGAGATCTTGGGGTATAAAACTTTTTCTTCGTGTGTGTCCCTTTGCGCCGTAACCATGGACAATCTTCATCATTTAACAGGATGCTTGGGTCAGTCTTCACTGTGAAGGGAGGAATTTCATGAAACTTTTCATAATCTTCTGACATGTCTGTCTTGTCCTCCACTCCCACGATGTCTCTTTTCCCTGAAAGAACTATGTGGCGCTTTGGCTCACCGTATGATGTATTCGCTTCCTTATCTTTCCTTTTTCTCGGTTTGGTAGACATGTCCTTCACATAGAAAACCTGCGCCACATCATTGGCTAGGACGAATGGTTCGTCTGTGTACCCAAGATTGTTGAGATCCACTGTGGTCATTCCGTACTGCGGGTCTACCTTTACCCCGCCTCCTATCAGATTGACCCATTTGCATCGAAACAAAGGAACCTTAAACTCACGTCCATAGTCAAGTTCCCATATCTCCTCTATGTAACCAAAATATGTGTCCTTTTCCCTATTGGTGTTTTGAAAGAACATGTGCTGCCCCCATGTTTGGTTTTGGTAATTGATGACAATCTCTATGGACTAATGGTTGCCTTGAGTTATATTTGAAGGGTTTGTCCATAGGCATTGCTTGAAGACCATTTGTTGGTTTCAAGGTTATTAGAAGAAGAATGTGTGTTGACCAAGGTGCTATTCAAGGATTTATCCAAAGATTGGTCATGTTGATCAAGACTAAATATGAAGAGTGATTCAAGTTGATCAACACACAAAGCGTAGAAGATGTACCGAGTGGGATCAAGTGATCTCACGGTATGGTAAGCATTGTCCATTACGCTTTGTGTACTAACCCATGTTCTATGCGAGAGTTCTATGTGGGGTTAGGTATGTTTCCATGGGCTTGCGTCAAGAGGAAGATCTCATTCAACCCATGGAGGATGACATCAAGTGGTGATCGTCATCAACATTGCGGTGTGCAAGTTCAAGTGGAGCATCACGAAGAGATCACATGCTTGAAGCTTGCCGTCCATTGTGGTGACAATGGACTTGTGAAGATGTGCCGAAGAGTGGCTCACCCATAGTGGAGTATGGGGGAGCAATCTACTAGTCTTCATCGAGCCGACGCAATCAAGAAAGGTGATCCAACTTGAGGAGGTCAAGATCGTCATCATCTAGCTCAAGTGGACTATGCGCAAGGCAAAGGTTTGCCCTTGATAGGTTTTCTATTTTACCAGTCTCATGGTAGTAGTTGGGAGACCGGGTTATAGGATCGATAGCCGTACTATCAAGGGGGGCTCTCAAGTGAGTAGCTTTATCGTATCATTCGTCGAGAGCTCAAACCATTGCATCCTTGCATCATCTTTCTTGGTTCGTGTTTGGTGTTTCTCTTTGTGTGTCTTTGAGCTTTTGGTCATCTTCATGACAAGCTCGAGTTCATCGAAAACGGAGTTCATCTATGCATCTTCTATGATGTTTTCGATGTTGGAGTTTATTCCGGTTCTTCATTCATAGAGGTTTCTCATCTCTATATGTTAGGCATATCTCCCCTGCCACTTCTTATTATAACCAGTCGCTGTTGGATAGTGCTTGTCGTTATCTATCCAACAAGCTTGAGTTTGCTCAATTCGGAGCTCATTTGTAGAAGTTGTGGCAGTTTTGGTTTTCCTGTATCTGTCTGTTCTGCTTGGGTACTTTTGCAGCACCCAAGCGGTAGTACCGCTCGGTACCACGGTAGTACCGCTCAGTGCGGTACTGCCGCTGTGGTTTACCACAGCCACTACCGCTTGGAGTAACCTCTCTGGTATTGTTTTCAGCTAAGCGGTAGTAAAGCGGTAGTACTGCTTGACACGGTACTACCGCCCCCTACTACCGCTGCACTACCGTGTTTTCTTCTGGTGCCTTTTTTCCCTAAGCGGTAGTAAAGCGGTAGTACCGCTTGACACGATGCTACCGCCCCCTACTACCGTTGCTCTACCGTGTTTTCTTCTGGTGTTATTTTTCCCTAAGCGGTAGTGGGGCGGTAGTGGAGCGGTAGTACCGCTTGTTGCGGTACTGCCGTTCCAGTGCTACCCCACTTCCTCTGTTTCTTCTGTCCTGCGAAAGCTTAAGCG
Organism: Elymus sibiricus; assembly: GCA_039707655.1. Classification (NCBI taxonomy): domain Eukaryota; kingdom Viridiplantae; phylum Streptophyta; class Magnoliopsida; order Poales; family Poaceae; genus Elymus; species Elymus sibiricus. Next base: position 24,187,124 of record CM077664.1, read on the forward strand.
GTAGTACCGCTTAAGTTGAGCGGTAGTACCGCTTGGTGCGGCACTACCGCTCCAGTTTCTTGTTGTTGCCTGCTGCTTTTTGAATTACTACCGCCCGAGCGGTAGTACCGCTCTGTGGAGCGGTAGTACCGCTCTGTGCGGGCTGAGACAGGTAACGGTTGGATTTGGGGTGGCCCTATAAAAGGGGTCTTCTTCCCCAACGGTTCTTTACCCCTTTGAGCTCATTTCTCCCCCCATTGTTGACCTTCTTGAGCTTGCCTATCTCTCAATCCCTCCATGGATTCTTGCTAGTTTTTGGGGGAAAAGAGAGAGGAGATCTAGATCCACGTTTCCACCAATCACTTTCTCCTCTAAGTGAGGGGAACCCCTTGGATCTAGTTCTTGGAGTTCTTCGTGTTCTTCTTCGTTCTTCCTCTCATTTTCCTCCCTAGCATTAGTTGCTTTGGTGGGATTTGAGAGAGAAGGACTTGGGCACTCCGTGTGCCCTAGCCATTGCATTAGGTGCATCGGTTTGAGTTCTCCACGGTGATACGTGGAAGTAAGAAGTTGAGAGCTTATTACTCTTGGGTGTTTGAGCACCCTTGAGCTTGTTCCTCTTGGGTGCTTTGGCGCCCTAGACGGCTTGGTGGTGCCTCGGAGCTCAATCATTGTGGTGTAAAGCTCCGGGCAGGAGTCGGGGTCTCCAATTAGGTTGTGGAGATCGCCCCGAGCAATTTGACGGGTACCAGTGACCGCCCCCAAGGGTTGCCAAAGTGTACGGGTTCGGTGACCGCCCTCAAGGGTTGCCATTTGTACGGGTTCGGTGACCGCCCTCAAGGGTCCCTTAGTGGAATCACGGCACCTTGCATTGTGCGAGGGCGTGAGGAGAATACGGTGGCCCTAGTGGCATTGTTGGGGAGCATTGTGCCTCCACACCGCTCCAAACGGAGATTAGCATCCGCAAGGGTGTGAACTTCGGGATACATCGTCGTCTCCGCGTGCCTCGGTTATCTCTTACCCGAGCCCTTTACTTATGCACTTTACTTTGTGATAGCCATATTGTTTCTTGTTATATATCTTGCTATCACTTAGTTGTTTATCTTGCTTAGCATAAGTTGTTGGTGCACATAGGTGAGCCTAGTCGATTTAGGTTTTGTGCTTGACAAATTAACCGCTAGGTTTATTCCACATTTGTTCAAGCCTAAACCGTATTTATTTTAAAGCGCCTATTCACCCCCCCCTCTAGGAGACATCCACGATCTTTCAGTGTTTGTTGCATCAAAGCGGACACCACTGTTTTGGTTGGTGCTCTTTTTATCTTGGGCGATCGTGTAAAATGTATTCCCATTAATCTCGTACCCTTTGAAAGTCAATATAGTCGAAGATGGTGACTTGGCCAACAAGTACAGCTCATCTCCAACACTGTCGTCATTCATGAGATGTGTTTGCTACCAACCGCCGAAAGTCGCCATGTGTGTATGTTTAATCCAGGGGTCAGACTACTCCGGGTTCTTGGAGAGTACAATATCCATGTGTTCCTCGATATACGGAGCCACCAAGGTGGAATTTTGTAGAACTCTGTAGTGTGCTTGGGCCCAAGAATGCCCGTCCCTACATATTACTGAATCCTTTCCTAGCGTGCCTTTTCCACTCAGTCTCCCCTCATGCCGCGATTCAGGAACACCAATCGGCTTAAGGTCAGGAATAAAGTCAATACAAAACTCAATAACCTCCTCTGTTTCATGGCCCTTGGAGATGCTTCCTTCTGGCCTAGCACGGTTATGAACATATTTTTTTAAGACTCCCATGAACCTCTCAAAGGGGAACATATTGTGTAGAAATACAGGACCCAGAATGGCAATCTCTTCGACTAGGTGAACTAGGACGTGCGTCATGATATTGAAGAAGGATGGTGGGAACACCAACTCGAAACTGACAAGACATTGCACCAAATCATTCTGTAACCTTGGTAGGATTTCTGGATCGATTACCTTCTAGGAAATTTCATTGAGGAATGCACATAGCTTCACAATAGCTAATCGAACATTTTCCGGTAGAAGCCCCCTCAATGCAACCGGAAGTAATTGCGTCATAATCACGTGGGAGTCATGAGACTTTAGGTTTTGGAATTTTTTCTCTGCCATATTTATTATTCCCTTTATATTCGACGAGAAGCCAGACGGGACCTTCATACTGAGCAGGCATTCAAAGAAGATTTCCTTCTCTTCTTTGGTAAGAGCGTAGCTGGCAGGACCTTGATACTGCTTTGGATGCATGCCGTCTTTTTCGTGCATACGTTGCTGGTCCTCCCGTGCCTCCGGTGTATCTTTTGTCTTCCCATACACGTCCAAGAAGCCTAGCAGGTTCACGCAAAGATTCTTCGTCACGTGCATCACGTCGATTGCAGAGCGGACCTCTAGGACTTTCCAATAGGGTAGGTCCCAAAATATAGATTTCTTCTTCCACATGGGTGTGTGTCCGTCAGCGTCATTCGGAACAGATTGTCCGCCAGGACCCTTTCCAAAGATTACTTTTAAATCCTTGACCATATCAAGTATATGATCACCAGTACGGTGGTCAGGCTTCTTCCGGTGATCTGCCTCTGCTTGCCTTTCTTTCTTAAGAGATGCTTGATCGGAAGAAATCGACGATGTCCCAGGTACACATTCTTCTTACATTTATCAAAATATATACTTTCGGTCTCATCTAAACAGTGCGTGCATGCGTGGTATCCCTTGTTTGTCTGTCTTGAAAGGTTACTAAGAGCAGGCCAATCATTGATGGTTACAAATAGCAACGCTCGTAGGTCAAATTCTTGCTGTTTGTGCTCATCCCACACACGCACACCTTTTATGTCCCAAAGCTGTAAAAGTTCTTCAACTAATGGCCTTAGGTACACATCAATGTCGTTGCCGGGTTGCTTAGGGCCTTGGATGAGCACTGGCATCATAATGAACTTCCGCTTCATGCACAACCAAGGAGGAAGGTTATATATACATAGAGTCACATGCCAGGTGCTATGATTGCTGCTCTGCTCCCCAAAAGGATTAATGTCAGCTGGACTTATACCAAACCATAAGTTCCTTGCGTCACCTGCAAACTCCGGCCACTTTCTCTCGATTTTTCTCCACTGCGACCCATCAGCGGGTACTCTCAACTTCCCGTCTTTCTTACGGTCTTCTTTGTGCCATCGCAACAACTTGGCATGCTCTTTGTTTTGGAACAAACGTTTCAACCGTGGTATTATAGGAGCAAACCACATCACCTTGGCAGGAATCCTCTTCCTGGGGCGCTCGCCCTCAACATCATCACCAGGGTCATCGCGGCTGATCTTATAGCGCAATGCACCGCATACCGAGCATGCATTCAAATTCTCGTACTCCTCACCGCGGTAGAGGATGCAGTCATTAGGGCATGCATGTATCTTCGGCACCTCTAATCCTATAGGGCAGACAACCTTTTTTGCTTCGTACGTACTGTCGGGCAATTTGTTGTCCTTTGGAAGCTTCTTCTTCATTATTTTCAGCAACTTTTCAAATCCCTTGTCAGATACACCATTCTCTGCCTTCCATTGCAGCAATTCCAGTGTGGTACCCAGCTTTTTCTTGTCATCTTCGCAATTTGGGTACAACAATTTTTTGTGATCCTCTAACATGCGCTGCAACTTTAACTTCTCCTTTTTACTTTCGCAGTTTCTCTTTGCATCAGCAATGGCCCGACCAAGATCATCAGCGGGCTCATCTGATGCCTCTTCTTCAGCTTCTTTTTCATTCTCTTCCCCCATTGTAGTACCATCGTATTCAGGGAACCCAGGATAGTTGTCATCATCCTCTTCTTCTTCTTCATTCTCTTCTATTAGAACCCCTCTTTCTCCGTGCTTGGTCCAACAGTTATAGCCGGACATGAAACCGGACGTAAATAGGTGGACGTGAATGACTTTTGAGCTAGAGTAATTCCTATCATTCTTACAGACACCACATGGACAACACATAAAACCATTCCGCTTGTTTGCCACAGCCGCACGCAGAAAACTATGCACGCCATTAATGAACTAGGGAGAGCGTCGGTCATCGTACATCCATTGCCGACTCATCTTCATTACACAACACCGAAAAGACCAAATTAATACAAGTTCATACACACTTATTCTCATAAAACAACATAAAACTATCTAGCTAAAGCATTTAAATGCAACAACAAATGCGATCAAAATCGCAACTAAGGTAATAATTGATCCAACATCATAATGATACCAAGCCTCTTTATTAACGACATATTTTCTAATCTTTCTAATCTTCAAGCGCATTGCATCCATCTTGATCTTGTGATCATCGACGACATCAACAACATACAACTCCAATTTCATCTTCTCTTCTTCAATTCTTTTTAATTTTTTCTTTCAAATACTCGTTTTCTTTTTCAACTAAATTTAACTTCTCGACAAGAGGGTCGGTTGCAATTTCCGGTTCACATACCTCCTAGAAAAAAATATCTATGTCAACTTGATGGGCATAATTGTCATAAACACGAAATGCAACAAATAGTTATAAAAGAGAATATACCACATCCGAATAATAAACCGGACGAGGGCCGACGGGGACGGATATCAAGACCATGGCACTATGTATAACAAACAATCATACAAGTAAGAAAATTGTACAAGTAACTATCTAAATCATACAAATAAGTTTTTTTTATAAAAAGGATAAGAACAAGAGGCTCACCAAGGTGGTGCCGGCGACGGGATGGTGCGGGCGATCGACGGTGGTTAGGACGGGGACGGGAAGGCACTAAGTAAACCACACCTACACATATGCAAACTAAGAAGTTAATTTGAGCTCAAATTGCATATAAATCAAATAAACTCCCACATAATTACTCCCAAACTAAAACCCACAAATCACTATACTTATAGAGCATTGCACGAGCTAATCTAGCAATGAGAGATGAAAGGACAAAGTTGCTAACCTTTGTGAACACTTGGATAGATGGGGTGCCTCAAATCTTGACAAATCTTGGCAAAAATAGAGGATGAGCTCGAGCAAGGGGAAGAGAACAGAGGAGAGAAAGGAGAGCTTGGGCTCGGGCTGGACGAAGCACTATATATAGTGATATCTTTAGTCCCGGTTGGTGATACCAACCGGGACTAAAGGGGCTCGCAGGGGCCCCAGCCTGACGACAGCCTGCCACCACCCCTTTAGTCCCGGTTGGTAACACCAACCGGGACTAGAGGTCACAAATGAACCGGGACTAAAGCCTAGCAGTTGGAACCGGGACTAGTGGTCACATTAGTCCCGGTCCAAAACCCGATCGGGACTAATGCTCCGGACGAAAGGCCTGTTTTCTACTAGTGTCGCTAGAAGAAAAAGGGGAACGACGCGCCGCGTGCAGCCAGCATGCGCCACCAGCCATGCGTCTCCTGGCCACGGCCGCAGCGCCCCTTCGCCGCGCGTCTCCGTTCATGGCCGCAGCTCCCGTTCAACGTCATGGCAGCTTTTGTTGCCGATGGTGGCAGCTTCGTTCACCGGGCTGTTCCAGCCGTGGCCTCCGCTCGCCACCACCGCGCCTCCGCTCGCCACCGCACCTATCGCCGGCCACTCACACCGCAGCTCGTCGGCCGCCGCTCACCATCACAACATCTCGGCTCACCGGTTCCAGCAATTTCGAGTGCCGGTTCCAACAAAAAATGTCTCACCGCTGAGCCACCGTAGCTCCCTGTGTTGCCGGTTGCAGCTCATGGTGCTGGTGGTTGAAGCAAATCGAGATGCCGGTTGCAGCTCCGGCAACCCGTGGTTGTAGCATCTTCCACCGCCCGTTCCTGCATCCCTGTCGCAGTCGGTCCCAGCAACTCCATGGTCGGCGGTAGCATCCACAAGAGCCGGTTCCAGCATTTGCCATCGCTGGCTCCAGCATTTGTCATGGGCGGTTGTAGCATCCACGAATGCCCGTTCCAGCATCTGTCATGGCTGGTTGTAGCATCCATGAATGCCGGTTCCAGCATTTGCCAGAGCTGGTTCCAGCATTTGCCATGGCCGGTTCTAGCATCTGCATGGTCAGCTGTAGCAAAAACCACCACCGCCCATCCCAGGCTCCCAGCACCCTCTCATGGCTGGCTCCAGCATTTGTCATGGGCGGTTGTAGCATCCACGAATGCCCGTTCCAGCATCTGTCATGGCTGGTTGTAGCATCCATGAATGCCGGTTCCAGCATTTGCCAGAGCTGGTTCCAGCATTTGCCATGGCCGGTTCTAGCATCTGCATGGTCAGCTGTAGCAAAAACCACCACCGCCCATCCCAGGCTCCCAGCACCCTCTCATGGCTGGTTCAAGCAAAAAGTGGCCACCCTTCTAGGATCTGCTGGTGCCTGATGTAGCACCGCGGTGTCCGGGCGCATCTTCTTCGGCGTCGATGGAGCCGCCGTCGTGTTCCGGTCGAGGTTGTTGCAGCTCCGGCGGCCCACGGTTGTAGCATCTGCCACTGCCGGTTCCAGCATCCCGTCGCCGTCGGCGCCAGCATCCCCGTCGCAGCCCCGTGGCCACCAGTGCAACACCGATGCGTCGTGGCAGCAAAACAAATCGCAGCGCACATGGATTCGAGCGGGGGATTTCGGCAGCGGACGGTGGTCATGCTGCTGCCGGCAGCAAGGGAGGAAGAGAGAGGGCAGCAATGGCGTTGGTGAGCGGAGGGGAGTGGGTTGGGTGTGTGCGAGGAGAAATTTGGGGAAGAAACCAGATCTCGCCTGGATAAGATTGACGCTTCGATGAAGGGCCCCACATACGGGACGTGGCTCCACAACGTGGGCGCGACGTGGCGAGCGTGCGAGCGACCGGCGCAACGCTCCGCCGGCGGGCCGTATGTAAACGTTTCCCTAACATATTACCCCCGAAACATAAAATCTGGAGTATAAACTAGCCCGTACGAATGTACAGGTTGATGACTGGTTAGACAAATTTCAGAGATTCAGTTTTACCACGCAATCACTTTCTTTGTGTTCATGTTAATATTTTGAAATTCTCTGGTATTTTTACCTAATCCATTTGGTCCTATTATTGCTCTCAGGAGAAGATCATCGTACTCTATTCAAATCACAGGTTCCCATGTCAAGATAAAGTAGCGCACTCCCCATTTCTCATCTAAACGAACATCGGTATCTTGAGAGGAAACATAACAAAAGCTACAACTTAGAATTGATGGAAATACATTGACATGTCAAGGAAGTAGAAGAACCAACTGCTAAACTTGACTAGATTTGAACAAATAAAAACTGTCCATGTAATCATATATCATTAGTAGTATACTACCTAAGTTTTCGATGATGTATTTTTTTCTTTTAAGGCAACATCTGTTAGTGGTATGCACTTCTAAATATGTTGGTCGTCGAAAGGAAAAGTTGGATATGTCACATATCATTTTGGAAATGTCCAGTGTATTTGAAGGACTAGCTAGGTAGGAAGATGCAACTGTTTAACTCATGCCGCCAGACGGGAGGATGCCTTTGAAAAGGAAAACAGCCGGCATCTAATTGTCGATGGCTTGAAACATGATTAGTGGCGACGAGTGACAAAAGAACAGCTCGCTCTTGCAAGTATGACCATACAATATATCATATGGCAGCCATTCATACCATATATATATCTCATCGATCCAACAACCATACTATATGGAACCTCAGCTGATCTAGAGCCTCAAATTTGTCTGGTTTCCAGAAAAGTCACACCAACCGGACACGATCAATAGCTGGCCTTCAGATGCTAGTTCAACCAGGCAACCATATTATATAGCATCTAATGAGGTTGGTCCAAAGATGCTGCCGTATTGTGATTCATTTTAAGGTTACTAGAGTTGAACATGTGAAGACCGACCGTGAAAAAACTTGAACATCTGAACGACCAGCCAGCCTGTTTGGCGTCTGTGGCGGCCAGGAGCTAGCTAAGGTATAATGGACCGGCCGTGATTAGTTATTATTTCAGTTGTCATTACTTGCTTGGTTTGACGCTAGCTCCATGCTCATGGTAATTGGTAATCATGCAAGGTTCAGGCTGCCTCTATCCACCCACACCCCAGCCACAAATGCCCGTTTGGGGTTGGTTCATTAAGATGAACAGGAATAAAATCATGGCCGTGATCTTGGTCATTGTTGCAGTTGTCAGCATCTTATCGTCGCTCGAAGGTCTCAAGACATGCTATGATGTACCGGACCGGATTGTACTTGCATGCATGTTTTACCTGTACGGCTTATTATTCGCATTGTAAAATTCCTTGCATCTCAATCCTAATTCAAGTGAAATTTGTATCACAAGGACGACAAGCTGCATCAAGCAATTTGCATGAATTATTTGCAAGCAAGTAGATGTATGATAATGTCGGTACTCGAGCATTAATTAATTGTCATGCCCTAATTAAACAACCACTTAGTACATGGAATAATCTAATGGATTAATAGGATATAATATGGTTGGTGCTATATTAACTCTTGTCGTGAGTGGGAGGCAGCTACCTACTCACTCCATACCGGTGCATTAGTCATCTTAGGTTGTGCACCATGACAAGACGGAGGGGGAAACGAGAGAACTTAATGTTTATTTGCTAATTAATGCCATTGCATGCAATAAACTGACCACTGCATGCCGTGTTAGGTAGTCTTAAGTCATTGAAAGCATACACGCCCCACATCTCTTATTGGTTGATTCCTTTATTCATGTCAAGAAATAAGAAACGAGGTGAGAGTTAATTCATCGCGCCTAAACGTTTTGGGATTATTTGGTTTTCGTAATGTGCCTAATGCACCGGTACGGAGGGAATAGCTAGTATAATGAACTGAACCTGTGTGCATCCGGACCAACGTATAAACGACCGAGGTGATAAACTTAGTTCGATTGGGCAATGTTATATGCCAGTCGTATTCCATATATCGGTGATGAGCCAAGTCCTTTTATGGCTTAAATCCCATAGGCAATAAAAAATTAAACAATTCCAATTTCCAAACGATATTGTAATAGCATATCTGGTACAAAAACACAAAAATAAATTCCAAATAAGAAAATAATAATAATCATGAATGTATAATTTCACATCTGAGGTACTAGAAAAAAACTTCTCCATGTATTTTCAAATCTTGGATTAGGATTTACTCTCTCCGTTTACTTATACAAGGCCACTATGGAATATACATTTTGCATCTATACAAGGCCACCAACAGTAATCGAGACAAAAAATAATGATGTTTCCTCGTACTAGCAACTTGTTTAATACTTGCATGCATGCAGTCATAATGACACTCAGCTACTTCTTTCACTCAGTTTTCTTGCATGCATGCGGTGTATTAATGATCCCAGTAAACCAAAAGAAAAGCTGGGTTGCAAAACATGTATTAAATTTTACCTTGGTACCTGTAATTTGAGTTTGTGGCCTTGTATATAAAAATGGAGTAACATACATTGACATGAGTATTACCCATGAAATAGAAAATTTGGAGTATAAAACTAACCCATACGAATGTACAGGTTGATGTCTAGTTAGATAAATTTCAGAGATTCAGTTTTACCACACAATCACTTTCTTCATGTTTATGTTAATATTTTGAAATTTCTCTGGTACTTTTACCTAATCCATTTAGTCTCACTATTGCTCTCAGGAGAAGATCATCGTACTCTATTCCAATCACATCTTCACATGTCAAGATAAAGTAGTGCACTCCCTAGTTCCAGTATAAACGAAGATCAGCATCTTGAGAGGAAACATAACAAAAGCTACAACTTTGAACTGATGGAAATACATTGACATGTCAAGGAAGAAGAAGCCGACAATGTAAATAAACTTACAAAGTGCACTTATCAAAATTACTGGATTATAACTAGAACCCACTGCTATACATAGTTCACTAGATTTGAACAAATGAAGACTGTCCCTGTAATCATATCAGTAGTAGTATACTACCTAAGTATTCAATGATGTATATTTTTCTTGTTAAGGCAACATCTGGTAGTGGTATGCACTTCTACATATGTTGGTTGTCAAAAGGACAATTTGGATATGTCATGTATATTTTTGGAAATGTCCAGTGTATTTGAAGGACTAGCTAGGTAGGAAGATGCGATTGTTCAACTCATGCCACCAGTTGGTAGGATGCCTTTGAAAAGGAAAACGGCCGGCATCTAATTGTCGATGGCTTGAAACATGATTACCGGCCACGAGTGACAAAAGAACAGCTCGTTCCTGTAAGTATAACCGTACAATATATTAGATGGCAGCCATTCATACCATATATACATCTCATCAATCCAATAACCATACTATATGGAACCTCAGCTGATCTAGATCCTCAAATTTGGCTGCTTTCCAGAGAAGTCACACCAACCGGACGCAACATTTAGTGGTTTCTTCTGGGAAATAACAAGCTACTAACATCTAAACTTTATCTCTTGAAAATGCAACGGAATTTAGATCGATAGTTAGCCGTCACATGCCTGTTCAATCAGGTAACCATATTATATAGCATGAAATGAGGTTGGATTCGTATATTGTCTTGACCAAAGATGCTGCTGTATTGTGATTCATTAAGCTTACTAGAGTAGAACATGTGAAGACCAACCGTAAAGAAACTTTTTTTTTTGCGAGGAACCGTAAAGAAACTTGAACATCTGAAACGACCAGCCGGCCTGTTTGGCGTCATGTGTCGGCCAGGAGCCAGCTCATTAAGGTATAATAAACCGGTTGTATTAGTTATTATCTCAGTTTTCATTACTTGCTTGGTTTGACGCTAGCTCCTCGCTCATGGAAATCATGCAGGCCCCACCTGGCCTTTCTTTTTTTTGGGGGGGGGGGGGGGGGGGGGCATCTAAGACGCACCGGACCTGGTTGTATTCGCATGCATGTTCAGCTTTTCTCTTCTTGGTCACACCTTAATAGCCTCACCTGTTGTACGTACCTGGCATTAATTCTCCAATATTGATGGGAAATATTTTCCTGTCAGTGCGTGTTACGTGGCCTACACTTTCTTCAGCTAGCAAAGGCTTTTGAAGGGAAGATATTGTCTTTTTACGCAGGGTTATTTCCAAAACTTAGGCACAACCCAGCTCAACCAAGTGGTAATAGAGGAAGGTGCGACACAAAACCTCGCCGAGCTAGTGTTCGCATACTGTCCCGATCTAAAGTTTTTTTCCGGACGGCATCGAACATCTTGCAGGCTTTGAGAAATTACTTATGTATGACACTTCAGAAGAGTTGATAGAGAAACTCCGGCAGAATAGAGATTCAGATGAATGCAGTGAAGATGTAATGAATATTAGTCACATAAGGAGTGTTACAGTTGGACTGACGCATAAAGGAATTGTAGAAAGGATTAGGTGTATATCGTTGCTGCTCCAAGGTTAGGCTTGCTGTTCTGTCTTTTGTGGTATATGTTGGCAGAATTGAATTAGCAGTTGGTAGCTACCAATGGCGGACACTATTTTGTTATGAGTTTGTGTCTGCCAGATAACAAATATAAGTTCTCTGTTACTACAAGTTCTAGTTCCCCTGACTCAATTGGTTTGAATTCTGACAAAGAAAATTGATATGTGCTTAGCTTAGCCTAGGACACGTAATAACTATGGCTTATATTTATACCTCTTGCCTTACTAAGGAACAAGCTACCAGCTACTTCTATGCCGAAATGCTAGCTAGATATTTCTCAGCGTTAATTCGCTCGCACCGACATCCATTGATTTTTCTGGGTACACCCACCAACATGCATGACACATTAGCTGAGCAAGCAAGATTATATTTCGACAGAAACCAGCCGTTGATGAGAAAGGTTGTTAACATGCTAACAGGGAGGTTGCCTCACGTCTGAAAATCAAAGCCTTTCGTCACGTCTGAAAATCAGCCCATGCCTTGAACTTAACATGGAGCACACACTACCATGGTTTAGCGGGCATCGAAGGGTTGTACTCTGTCCTAAGTACGCGTTGCAAATTTATGGATAGCAATAGCAAGCAATGTATTCCAGACCATTAGTACCTGAGATGTAGGAACAATTACTCATCGCCACCATCCAATAGTACTACTAGTTTTAGTTGCAAGATACATGATTTGCAATTAGACTTCACTTGTATTTTAACACATACTCCCATATTTATCTGCAAAAGTTGTGAATAAAGTCGTGTAGTACAATACGATAATCTGTTGATTACCTTATCTCCACAACCATATTTCTGCAGTGCAGATGTCCTCTTTGAAGCCAATCATCGATAATGCTTCTGTTTATGTCCTGAATCATCATCAAAGGAAAATCATGTAATAGTGCAACTAGTTATTTGCATGATAAATGATTCGCAATTGGACTTGATTTGTATTTTAGCAGCTACTCCTACATTTATCTCCAAAACATGCCACTAAAGTTGTGTATAAGTAGAATACAAGATCGGTTGATTACCTTATTCACGTTGATTTATCTCCAATCCCATATTTCAGTAGTGCAGTCTTCCTCACTTAAGCCAATCATCGATAGTGCCTCCGTTCAGGTCTTTAATCTAATCACCGTTCATGGAAAATCGCAAGCTAGCGTGGGCGTGACCTGCACATGCTTGCCGCCGTCGGGAGCGGACGGAGCGGCGGGAGTAGGGGGCGACGGCTGGCGTCATCGTTGGTGGCAGCGGGCGGGCAACCGGCGAGCAGCGGCTGGGACGGATGAGATACGATCCGCGTGCGCGGCTCACCATGCTTCTATTTAAGGCCTGCTAGCTCACTTGAAAAAAACAAGGCCCACTAGCAAAGCCCACCATGTTTTCCAGCCCACGACTAAATCATTCCCTCCTGGGCTTCATCTTAAAAAAAAAACAAATCTTCGGTCCATTTTTGTTGCATGCCAGCCACCTGGACGGCTCACCGGCTGGCACTATTCGAACCACCGAATCCCTTCACCCGCGATTGACGTCGATGTCGCCTGTCGTCCTGTGCTCGCTACCCTGTCATACCTTGGTTGTCGCATCCGATGGCCCTCCGTCGTCCCGACCCTCTCTCTAACCCCATCCATCTCCAACATCGACGAACCACAACACACATGCATTCATCCCCACCCCCACGCGCACGAGCTAAGTTTCGCCCTGGCCTACACCTACGGTGTCACGTCGTCGCCGGCTCAGGATCGGTTCATTTGTTGTGTCGTTGCCATCTCCGCCATCTATCCACCACTGTGTCGCCTCTGCTCAGTTGCCATGGGGAATGTATCCGGTGCATCCACACTTGTGGTGCTACCCGTGCACCGAATACCGTAGAACATTTTAAAAAATCTGAAAAAAATCTAGCCTAGCACATTGACACAACAACAATGTATGTTGTCATAAAATTTCGTATCAAAATTTGAAACATTTTTTGAGATATAAAAATGACAAATTTGACATCTGTGTGATAATGGGCCAAATCTAAAGCCCAACTTATGTTATGTACTATTCAGTGTTCAATTTGTCATTTTTGTTTTTAGAGCTATGTTTCGAATTTTGACTTGAAATTTTGTGACAACCTACATTAATGTTGTGTGAATGTGCTAATTTTTTTTTCAGAATTTTTCGAACATTTAAAACGTGCAACTTGATTTCGGTGCACCAGATATTCTCCCAGTTGCCATGGAGCAGTCTACCTCCACCTCCCAGTCATCGCTCGAGCTCCTTTGTCGGGCCCTGGACGACACACCATTGTGTGTTCTATCAACAATTTGACTAGTGAGTGTTGAAAGGGAATCATTTCCAGCCGGAGTGCCGGCTGAAACGTTCCGCCGGACGCGCACGCGTCGTTTGATCCCGTGCGATCCCACCGTCCCACTTGCGCCATATGTGGCCCCACAAACCGCTTTTCTCTCTCTCGCTTATCTTCTTCCCGAGAGCGCACCTCCACTCATTCGATCCCCTTCTTTTCCCCTCTCTCTGGCGCGAGCAACATCTCCCCGATTCACTCCCCACCGAATCCTTTCACCCCCACTCAGCCGCAGGGCTGCTGCTATGGTGGGACGCCGCATCGGCCGCGGGGGCTGCTGCTCATGGCTGCGCTCTCTCCAGCTTCCCTCCCCCATGGCCGCGGGACCATGGCCATGCGGCCGCCGCGGCGATTTTCGCACCGACGACGGTGCTGCAATCAGCACCAGCCGTAGCTGGAGACGAAGGACCACAGATGTTGCAAACTAGCAACTACGACGGTGCTGCAACCAGTGCTCGTCGCCATGGCCGGGCTGCAATCGACCACGACGACGGTGGATTTCTTTTTGCTACAACCATGTTTTGTTTTTGCTGGAACCGGCCCATGTTTTTGCTACCACCCACCCGCCCAAAATTTTGCTACCAGGTGATTTTTGCTGCAACCGATGAACCATTTTGCTACAACCGTTTCAATTTTTTGTTACTACCGGTGTTTGTCGATTTTTGCTACATCCATCTTCTGTTTGTCCTGTCTTTTTTGCTACAACCATATTTTGATTTTGCTGGAACTGAAGACATTTTTTGCTACATCCACCCACGGCGGTGTTGCTCGACGGCGGCGATGGCTTTTTTTTGCTACAACAGTCTCGGATTTTTGCTACTACCGGAGATGCCATTTGCTACCACTGGAGTTTTTGCTACTACCAGAGTCTTCCTGGAAGCATCAGGAGTTTTTGTTACCACCCTTGTTTTTGTTTTGTTTTTGCTGGAACCGTCCTAAAAATTGCTACCACCGTCTTTCGATTTTGCTGGAACCGGCATTTTTCGCTTCGGTGTCGGCGGTGAAGGCGGGTGGTGTTTTGGTTCGCCGGCGGCGGTGAGGCTGCGAGCGCCGGCGACGAGCAGGGGCAGCGGTGGTCCAAGCGAGAGCAGCGCGGGCCAGCGTGCGGGATCCCGCGAGCGGCGGCGACGCTTGCTTTTTTTCTCCTCTTTTTTCCCGTGGGGGAGGATGACGATAGGAGATGCGGGGCAGATCTGACGGTTACGCGCGTCCAGATCGAACGGCTCTGGTTTGACCGGCCGAAATGTTCCGCCGGTGCGCCGGCGCAGAGTACTGCCCGTGTTGAAAAGGGTCTGCCCCCACAAATAGCGATGGGAAGCAAGACATCGACCACACGGGACTTAAATGGGTTTCGATTAGTGCGGCCCATTATGACAGGTACTTTTTTCCTTTTTAAATTTTGTTTAAAATATATATAATCAAATCTACAATAACACTAAGTAAAAATATTGCTTCAAAAAAAGAAGTAAAATATTCATGTTTGATAATTTTCTAAAACATATAAAAAATATTAACTTTAGAAAATATTCACGTACAATGCTTTTGAAAAAAATACAATTAAAACAATGTTCATGTATGTTAAAAAATACTAGTATATTTTGAAAGTGGTCATGCTTTTTTTTTAAAGCGTTCACACTTTTAGAATTCATGTAAATAAAATGTGTTTACCTGTTTAAAAATAATGTTCTTGTAAAGTTTAAGAAGTCTTCATGTCATTTAAAAATGATCATGTAGTTTTAAAAGGTGTTCATTTATTTTAAAAAATATTCATGACCTTTGTAAAAATATTATATTTGTATTAAACAAATAATACATAAAGTAAAAAAATGAAAAAATACAAAGGAAGGAAAAAAAGAAAAAGGAAAGTGAAAATAAATAAATAAACAAGGAAACATTGAAAATAAATGAAACAATAACAGGAAAGAATGAAAACCTGAAAACTAACGGGAAAACCAAAAAAAAAAACTAGCACGACAGCGCTGAAAATGCACGCGGCTGCGCCCTATGTGCGATTCCCGTACTATGGGCCTGTTCGGTAGTTGCCCAACTCCAGCAAATCCTCGAATCTTGCTTCTCGTTTCGGATGCCAGCTTCCGGCCGGAGCGCTAGCGATAAAAAAATCGTTCGGTGAGGCTGCTCCAGTTTCCCTCTCGCCACGCATGGGCTGACAGCCTTTTCAGTGCGTCACGCATGTACGTATGGCACTTAGCGGTGGCACATCTCTGTAATAAGAGACTGGGGATCGGGGCGTCTCTCCAGCCTATCTATCGAACCGGTACGTATGGCACTTGGCGGTGGCACATCTCTGTAATAAGAGCGAACTCCAGCTTTTGCGTTTTCTGGGATCTCCAAATGAGCGGCTCCGCGTTTTTGTACATAGCCCGGCCACTGATCCCGGAAGCCAGCTTCGTGGAGCCGGGCCGTTCGGGCCAGCTCCAGTCGCGGATTCGGCGAAGCGGGAAGCTGGGGAGCTACCGAACAGGCCCTATATACCACTATTTGCAATAATAGCAGTTGGGTTCATCTTTCCCGCAAAAACAAAAGCAATTGGGTTCATCTTATTTGTATAAAGGTTACTACGATCAAGGTATGTCGATTCAGTCTCGCGAAGGTGGTCATAGCAGTTGGACAGGCATGTGCGCGTGTACGTGAGCGTTTGTATATTTCTATATTGTGTTTCTCAAAAAAATAAACTTGTTTGAATTGTGGAGGATGATGTTTACATCTAAGCTCGCAAACTTGCTGAATTCTGGTAGGAACTATTGTCTCTTATGTTGGATATTCCCTCTACACACAATCCAATACAAAGATGGTAACTAAATCCAGTAATCATCATCACAAAGATGATAACAATGTGGAACTATCTGGCCATTTAATGTTGAATATTTCGTATTAGTATTTAATTATTTTGTAGTAGCTAGTGATGATCTATGTAGTGTTATTTATTTCGAGCCATCCAGGTTAAGGATTATGATTTAGGGCCACAAAGTTAGGCGTTTCTAGGGGAGCGATGTTCATCTACGGAATGAAACACCACCTGTAGGTTTGTTAATGTTAATTGAGAATATATTGAATTATTGTTTGTGGTTTAATAATATCCTACAATGAAGCACCAGCTATAGGTTTTGTTTATGTGCGGACTTTCAGTCCAATAGGGTTCCCTTTCTAAGAGATGTTCCTGGAGGAAAAATCATGACTGTTTTCCTAGGGGGTCGTTCTTTCTCGCTTCCTCCTATGAGATCTTGGCAACACAGGAGGGGGTGGGAGGAATGACCATCACCGACAGTCGAAATACGAGTGACGGAGTGCCCACCATACAACCACTTGAGAGATGAGGAAGGATCCTGATTTTTGTTGTAGGGGGTTGCCCTTCTTTGCTTCCTCCCATAGACCTTGGTAACGCAGAACGGAGCGGAGAGGAGCGACCATCACCGACAGGCGAAATACTAGTGAGGGAGTGTCCACCATGTATACAACCACTTGAGAGATGAGAGCTGTTGAACAGAGCCTCGATAGACTAAAAGTCAACCCACATGTCGAATAAGCGAGTCTTCTAGGTTAAGGGCTTAGGAGACACAAAGTTATCGTTTTCTACTTTGATCCGCATCAACGATACTGTATGACTGCTCGATTTCAAGTCTAATGTGTTTTTCTTCATTTTAGGTTAGGTACGTGTGTTGACTAGTGGACGATAAAGATGGGGACATGGAGACGCTTTGGGAGGTCGCCTACTATGGCAGCCTCCACCGCGAGCATGGCCACATCCACCGACAAGGCGGCATCAGCAGCTGAGAGGGCGGATGCGTCCACCGGAAGCGCTCGAGCATCCGCTGATACTGCGGTGGCCTCTCCCTAGCCTAGATCGAGGCCACCTACACCAACATCATGGCGGCCTCCTCAGTCCAGATCGTGATGGCCACTTCCCCACGAGATTGAGAGCGGGAGTTGGAGATGGAGGAGGCGGAGAGCTCATATTCACAGAGATGATCTTTTGTTCGTGAACTACTTGTAAACTACCTTCATGTGACTTGTATGATTCTTATGAACTTACTATGTTGGTACGAAGATTGTTATGTGACCTATGTTTAATTATTTTGATTCTTTATGATCATACTCGATATGTTTATTAACTTTCAGTCTCAGGGTGGTCGTCAGACAAAAGCTTAATGTCAAAGACAACCATTCTCCATTCTTCAGAACAATGGAAGAAGAGAACCATTCAGAACCCGTCGGGTTTTGAGTTCTTCATAATCCTACTCCAAAATTTCTTGAAGATAGATGCAGCGAAATGAACAGATTTAACAACAGACCAAGGGCTTTTCATAACAACAGTAGCCTTGGTCCGCTATTGGATGTTTTATTTCCCTTCATCTATATTCGTGGAATTTCGAAGAAGGATTACGAAGAACTCAAAGCCTGACAAGTTTTGAATGACTGTCTTTTCTTTCATGACAGAAAAATCACGGTGTGCCAGGAATGCAGAATGTTTTACTTTGACATTAAGCTTCTTTAGAGGAGGGGGGGGGGGGGGTGTTCTTCTCGGCATTAGCCACTTGAGAGATTTGTGTTGTTAAAGGGAAAACATTTTCCTTTGCTAACACAGTGGTTTAGCTACGATGGAAGAAGAGAACCATTCAGAACTTGTCGGTCTTTCATTTCCCTTCATCTATCTTCGAGGATTTACTAGTACGATCGTGAAAACTCAAAGCTGACAAGTTAAGAATGGTTTTCTCTTGTTCCATGTCCCCTCGCAATAAACCCTTGTGTGGTAGGAATGTAAAATGTTTGACTTCGATATTAAGTTTCTATAGGGGTCGCAACAAAATTATTCCCTGTTGTTGGATACTTATGTTATGTTTGTGACACACTTTTTGTTAATGAACTGAAGGGTGCTAGCACCGAACTCTTGGCCATCACGTCGCCCGATGCCATCGCTCCCGTTAGGGTCGACTCCCTGACAGAGGATGAGGTGGACCGTGTGGCACAGGTCGTGGTTGTGCGCGCCAGTGAGCCGTACTTGGCGGCACTCGTTCAGGCAAACCCATAGCTCCTCATTGAGAACCACGCGATCTACGAGTCCATCAAGGATGAGCGTAAGGCCAATGGCGTCCGCCAAATCATGGCCCGCCTCTGTGCTGAGTAGCAGATGTTTTTTGATGAGCTAGACAAGAAAGAAGCGGTGCCTAAGGAGAGCGATGGCCCAGTGCCATTGAGTACGATGGCTGCTCCACTGCAAGGGGAGATTCCCACCTGCTCTGACTCCACGATGGCCGTGTTCACCGACTACAACTCGGAGTAGAGCTCCATTCCTGGAGTAGTATAGCTAGATAGTTTGACATCGATGTACGTAGGGGTGTAGTCATGTAGTTGGTGATGTCGATCGGGTACAACTTCTGATGCTTTTGGGTATATGAATCTTGAATGCTTATGTGGCTTATGTTCCATGCATGTGTTTTCGCACCCTGTGTTGTTTGTTGAAATCTTCTTATTCTTCCTTTGTAAATGAAGTGATATGTGGTGTACTCAGGTAGAGGATGACGAGTCATGGCAAGCATACCATGAACAAGTGATTGGTTACATACACAGTTGCTACAAACGTTTTAATACTTGGGAGGAGAAAGAGGAAGATTACTCCAGCATGTGCTGCAAGAAAAGAGGAATCATGAAATAGGCAAGGGTGCAGGTCAGGTCAGGTTGAGTGGGCTAAAGAACTTAATAATTTTTGTCCATTTCACCCTTATTGTGGTGTTGCTTTTATCATCTGATCATATTTAACATGTATTGGTCACACCAGGGTTTAGTGACTACTTGTGATTTGTTATGATGGTTGTGTGGACCATGTATGATGCTTTTGTGAGCTTGATGGAATTGTAAGTGATTTGACAATGATATAATTGCTACATATGTGTTTTATTCCAGGGCTAATTGAAAAACAAATTTTAAAAAATAGTTAACGGTGGCTTTGCCGAGTGCTGTACTTGGCCAAAAAAAAAAACTTTGCCGACCTCCATGCTCGACAAAGGTGCCACGCGTCGCCCTCTGGTTACTCTGTAGTGGCTTGGCCAAGAGAAAAATGGAAGATCTCGGCAAAGAAGGGGCACTAGGATTTTGCTATAGAAGAGGGCACCGAGCGTTGGCTCTCGGCAAACACGAGAATAGGACAAAGATCATTTTGTCAAAATCCGCGGGAAGCAACTCGTCAATCATTGAGCGCACGGCATACCAGTGTGGACACGTGTCGTCCTCTTGGGCCTAGGACTTTGTCGAGTACCAGCCATAAAATCTCGGAAAAACCATGGATCTCGGCGAGTGTTCTAGGTAAGCTCTCGGTGAAGTGGTATTCTCAGCCAACCTGCCAGGACACATGTAGGCCACGGGTGTGTTTAGATTTACCGAGATCCGCCCAGCGGCTCTCGGCAAAGCCACATGCCATGTGGCAAGCATCCTTTCCGTTCGTCCCGTCAAGTGCCTTTTTTCTGCCGAGTCCCATGTTTAGATCACGGCAACGTGGATGGTTCTCGGCAACGTGGCCTTTGCCTGAAGGGTGTGGGCCGAGTACTGAATTCGGCGAACTCTCTACTGAGTTCAAACCGGCTTTTGCCAAGTTTTCTAGGCACAAGAGAAATATAAAAATTAAAATAGTGTTTGTACCTAGGAGCGTTGGTGGAGCGCTTCAGTGCGCTGGATGCCGAAGTCCGCAAGTCGTTGGGTTTGCCAAGATGAGGCAAACCCAGGAACCTGCTGCTGTCAAGAACTGAACCCAGCTATATAGTCTCTCGTTTGACCAGATGTTTTGGTCAACGTAATCCCTCATTGGTACGTTTTGCAAAATATATACTTAAATTTCTTGGGGAATAAAGGTTGTATATATGGCAATATATTATCTCTTGTTGCTGTGTCTGTCAGATATCTCATGTATGTAATATCATATATACCCAGTGTCTGGCAGTAAGGAAGATGGAATGTTCTTTGGTTATAGTATCTTTTTTTCTATCCGAGATTTTCTTCTCACGGAGAGAATTTCTAAAACGAGAGCACATCCATATTCGTTGGAAATGACTGCGAGTGCCCTCACATTGACAAGTCACATATGAAGTCGTTGAAGAAAACAACTTCCACAGTAACTTGCACACAATTTGGTACTCCCTCTATCAAAATATAAAACGTTTCTTGACATTGTTGACACTGTCAGTGTAAAAAACCGTCTTAATTTTGATACGGAGGGAGTAGTTCAGAGCTTGACACAAGACGCGCGCTTCAATAACTGCTCGACAGTTGCCATACCAACCTCAACATAAGAAGTCGACAGAAGGAGCCAAAGAATGATTATGCTGAGTGTGGTGTCGTCCCCTCCAAATGACATCTTAGCTCCAGTGAATCGTATGAGGAGAGGGTGTTTTGTATCTATTACCTAGTGTAGACCTAGCTTATTCCAAGGAGAACAGATAAGATAACACGGAACCCACACGCACGCGTAATCAGATCTTCATGGAATCGGAAGGGTTTTGAATTGGAAAACTTTGAATCAATACGTACATTTGGTCACATGAAACAGACAGATACTCACTAGTACAGTAGTACAAATTGTCATTGAACAGCAAATAGAACGTGTCTTATTCGACGTAACTAACATACATGCTATGCAAACTTAAACCCGACCAGGAAACCAACCTACAGCTTACGGGACCTATGCAGTATGAGAAGGCGCTCTGCAACATCTGTCATTGATGGTCTTTGATCTACATCAAGAATAAGACACTCCATAGCAATCTTTGCTAGCTTGTCAAGAATTTCGAAATTGCCTGTTGTTGCAATTTCTGGATCAAACAACTTCAGCGCTGTCTCCCCTCTTTGGTGACACTCTTGGAAGCTGCCCACTAGGCTATTATTGTCAGAGTGAGTGGCCTTCTTCCTGCTAATGAGTTCTAAGATGACAACCCCAAAACTATAGACATCACTTCTGTCGGTCAATCGGCCTGTCTTTAGGTATACTGGATCCATATAAGTCATGTCACCTATGATGTTTGCAGTTTGTTCCTTGTCTTTTGCAATCAGCCTTGATATGCCAAAATCTGAGATCTTCGGCGTAAATTTTTCATCCAAGAGAATGTTTGCTGGTTTAACATCACCATGCAAGATTGTGGTGTGGGTTTGTGAGTGCATATAAGATAGACCATGTGCTGATTCTTGAAGAATACTTAAACGTACATCCAAGTTGAGAAGCTTGCTTTTATCCTTGTGAAGAATGTCTTCCAAGCTTCCATTGGAGATGAATTCGTACACTAGCATGGGGGTATCCACTTCTAGGCAACAACCTCTAAGCCTTACAATGTTCTTATGGATGACTTGAGACTGGATAATGACTTCATTTGGAAATTGCTTGTTCTCTAGCGCATTATCACCAATTGGTTTCTTTATTGCGACTAGAACTCCATCAACATCACCCTTGTAAACTTCACCAAAGGCACCTTTACCAATTAAATTGTGTCTCCTTAAAATTGGTTTGAGCTCCTCCATTTTGAAAATCTTAATACTTGTAGCATCCTTTAATGTAAGACCACCATTCTTTCGGAAAAAGTCCCTGGCCTCCCGCCTCTCTTTGCGAAGTACATAAATGAATGACAAGAGTGCCAAGACGAGAATGCCACTTATTGCACCTACACGGGAAAAGAATAAAACCTTAACTATGTAATAATAAATATGATTTATTGTTTATTAGTTTGCCATAAAAGATATAAACTTAATTTTGGACTTTATGCACCGCTTTAAAAAGCCACAAATATTTGAAAATATAGCAATACAATGGGAAATTGAATTAAATTGTGTATGTGTCGATGGAAGACGAATACTTCTATCCAAGATAGTCAACAAGGGCCAAGGTGGTCAACAAAAGTCCAGATCAGTCAAGAAAACCCAAAGTGGCCAGCAAAGGCCCAAGAAAATTGTCTTGGTCAACAAGTCAAAAGAGAATGCAAGAATCAAATATGCCAAATATAAATGAGGCACAACTAATCAAATACCCATCAATGCATGGATGAAGGGAAGTGGTGAAGCATAGACTATGGACACCCTCACATTTGAGTTAGTCTTCATGGGCTAATGGATTTAGACTTATCATTCTATCCCTCATACCTACCAACACTATGGGTAGCCTTGGTCATTTGACAAGATACCCACCATATATAAAGCACCCGTGTATGTACTCTCATTTGCTCTCATCTAAACAAACTTAAGGGGAGGGAAATAGTGCTCTTCAACCTATTTTGGACTACTCATAGTGAGAGTAACATAGGTAGTAACATGCATGTCACATAGGTAAAAAAAGATGATGTGGTAAGTAATTAAAAAGAAGACAGGCAGATGGAGTAACATAATATGTTACCATCAAATAGCATTTTCCAATGAAAAATCACACTAAAGTAATAAATGAAGGTCTCTATGTTATCACACATATGACACTACCCACTAGGAAAGTAGTAGCATAGACTAGTAACATATGCATATTACTAGTCTAAGTTACTCACTAGTATGACCAATCTTGTAGCACCTAAGTCATCCTAGGGTCGAGTATGAGGACTCGCATTACGACTTAAACTAACCTCAGCTAGAAGTTTGGGAGAGGGCCCCGAGGAGTCAGGTTAGGGCTCAAAGTTTGAATTTTTTTTCACAAAGATACGCTCTATGCCACTCGAAGGGTATCACACCGCTTTCGAAACTGATGTTAAATCGTCCGAAATCTTGAAAAGTGTTATACATGAAACTTTTTTGGCCAATCCATATCTTTTCAACGGTGTATCTTACACATTGTTCTTACAAATGATTTAAAAAATGTGTCGATAAAATAGTAGCAAACGCTAATTTTTAAAAACTTTCACTACTACCATTTGGTATCTTCATGCTGCAGTTCATAACTAGTTGACGAATACATCCTATCACCCGGTGGTATTTACCCTCACGTCTCATACTGTCATGTGGTAGTATATGTACTACTTTATTATTCTAAGTATGTTTATATACTATATCTTAGATTGTTCAAAGCGAGCTATACGAACAATTTGCATGTGAGTCCCTAGTTTTTAGGATTTTTTGAAAATCATTTATACTTGTATGTATACAAGAATATACTAAAAATAGTACACACTACCTAAAAAGCGATATATATATATATATATATGACCAAAATATTTTTATATACTACATACTATTGGTTTTGATAGACAATACATACAACATACAAAACTCACGTGAGGTTAACTACCACCAGGTGATAGGAAAAATTTGTCCTATATATATATACGACAAACGTTTCCTACTAACTGGTGTAGTTACTCCCACTTGTGTTTCGTATGTTCTAGGTAGTTCTATCATACCGGAGTGTATGTACACGTACTATGTAGTGCATAAGAAAATTTTGATAGTATATATATACCGTTATTAGGTAGTACGTACTATTTGCTCAACATACTCTTTTTTACATAGAAATATAAAGGTAGTTTCTAAATATATATAAAAACATGGACTCACTATCATTTTTTTTCACATAGCTCACTTTGGAAAATCTTTGATATAGGACAAAATTTTCATACAATCAGGTGTACGTAGTATATAAGAATATTTTGGTATATATAGAGAGAGAGACTTTCTGTTCATCATCAGGTGGTTGAATTTTCGTTGAATTTATGTCACTTCACCTATAGTCTCGAACTATACAAACAGTTTGTGTATGTATTTCGAGGCGACGGAGAGAGATCAATTTATACAATTTAATTAGTAAAAGCACTGGAATTAATACATGCGTGTGTAGTAGGGGTATGATGTTAATTACCTATGGAAATCTGTGCTGCAAGTGGGAACTTTTGAGTACATCGTTCGGTTCTTGGGTCATGGCTCCGATAACCAGCAGGACATTCGCATTCGTACGATCCTTGGGTGTCCGTGCAGAGACCGTAGCAACGATACTGTGCCGGATTTGCACATTCATCTATATCTGTGTTCCACAAATTCACAAAATGAACGTTAATGAGGACATTTTAATCAATAAAGGAATATTTTTGTATGTTTTCTGCTGAGGCTGTTTCGAAAAAAGTGCAATTTCAACCAGGCAGGGATAAATACAAATTGCAATTTGCACTAAAAATTGAGATTGTTCTCGATCAACGCTACTAGGAATCGCCATTCTTGGATGCCCGAAACCCCAAACAAAATCATAGCGGCACTAATTAAGCACGAAATCTTACTGGTGCATCCGTCCACAATGTAAGCGTCGCCCTGATAGCCGTCAGAGCACCTGCAGTTGTAGCCAGGCCCATTGGTGGAGTCGAGGCAGTCGCTGTGAGTGCTGACACAGGCGTACTCGCTGGTCCTGGCCGCTTGCTTGCATGACAGTATGTCGCCGGAGATGGAGCCGTTGCCGCGAATGGCCCAGTCCAGCCACACCGGCGAGGTCCGGTTTGTGTCCATCTTGAGGTCGGACCGGCGGAAGGTGTAGTTGTTCCTGTCGACGAGGAAGGCATAGTCGCAGGGGCTGTAGTCCATCATGCTGGAGTGGTCGTAGGCGTTGAACTTGAAGTAGTTGTGGGTGAGCCCCGGCGGGATGTCGACGTGGCAGCAGCCGACGCCGGCGCAGAGGCCGTCCTGCGCGCTGGCCGAGTTGTTGCAGTAAGACATGCACCCGGTGTAGTAGGCGTGAGAGGCGGAGCCGCCGTCAGTTTTCATGCTGGCGGTGTAGCCCATGGTGTCGCAGCCGATGACGACGAGCATGTTGTGCGTGTTGGAGATGCGGTACACGCCGTCCTTGTTCATCGTCGTCTCCCCGTAGCTGGAGTCCGCGGCTTCAGTTGGGCTGGAGGCGTTGTAGCACTTCCACCCGATGGGGAGCATCACCAGCGACACGTCTGGATGGATCGACAGGTGCTTCACCCGAAGGGACGAGCCGGCGAGCACCGGGCCGTCCTTGGTGCACTCGATCTCGAACCCCTTGCGGAAGCAACCAGTACCGATGCCGAAAGGGTAGGGGATGTCCACGCCGCCGCAGCTCGGCCGACACCCACGAGTCGTCGTCGTGCTGGTAGCTGCCGCTGCCGCTGCTGCTCCTGGCGCAAGGAGCAGCAGCATGGTCGTCAGTGCCATCCACATTTGCTGCATGCTGACCGGCCGAATGTTGGTTTCCGGCAAAGTAGCGAGTTTTGTATAAGCCCATCGCTAGCGCAACAAAATTTAATAATGTAACCAACATACGGCCGGCCGGGTCAGCAACAGACGTGGTCATCAATGATTGTGGCGCAAGTTGCACCTTCATCAAGGGGTGCGACGACTATCTAGACCATCCACAAATCACAAATTTCCTTGATATATCCCATCAAATAGGATAAGGTAGCCTTTATACCGTACATGACACAAGCATGTTCGTCATGATGATGCGTACACACTTTTAACTGCTCAATTATTGCAGTTGTTGTCTAGTAGTAGTACGTATAATATACAACTTGCATTTTCAAATGACTTGCACTCCTCCTTGACCTCAATTGCAACCCAGACAAATTAGGCAGGACTCTCTCTCGTAGAGGAATCAGATTCCATTGATGTCTCTCGTAGAGGAATCAGATTCCATTGATGTCATGTTTAATCCCGTTTAAACCCACTAATAATCTAACAGTTCAAAAATTTGTTTTTTCTTGGGGGGAAAGTGAACTTTGGAGCTAGCTAAAGCTAACTAAATGGGACTTGCGGACGCCGTTTATTTGCCATTTACATCCCTAGATTCCAATCGGATCAACCTTCCTGTCGTGTTGGAGTAGTTACTAAATCTTCGGGCAAAGGTAGTTTTTGCCTTGACCTTGTCGATTCAGGACGCCTGATTCTTCTATTCTGCTCCTTGTCTTGACCGTATACGAACTTGGATCGAGATGGCTAAAACATCAAATTTGTACAGACAAACAATTCTTGTGTTAATCACTTTTTCATCAGAGACCGTCTTGACGACCCTACGAACCCATCTTCAACTTCAGTCGGAATCCGTCAGGCAGCAAGATGGGCTGTTTGGTGCTTGTCGCGACTTTGTATGTCGCATAATGACTGGGATTGTGATGACTCCAAAAACAAAGTTGTACATCTCGATGATGCGCACAACTTCCGTGTTGAGCACTTTTCCATCTGAGGCCATCTAGATGACTTTACGGACCCATCTTCAGCTTCTATTCAGATTACCTGACTGATGGTTCACTCGGATTCAAGGCCTCTTATATTACCCGACTGATGGTTCACTCGGATTCCATGCACTCGGATTACCCGACTGGTCATTCAGTCGGATTTGATCATTGCCAGTCAGTTTTGACCATCACCCGTTGGTTTTGACCATCATTAGCTGGATTTTGAGTATCATCAGTCAGATTTATCCGACAGGATTTTCCCATCCCGTGTTTCTAACATTCTTTCTGCTCTACAGATTTCATACTCCCTCGGATGGAGATGATCCAAAATGGAAAGTTGTTCATTTTGACGAGACAAAGAATTTTTATGTTGACAGCTTCTTCATTTGTGGCCATCTTAATTACGTTTTATACCATGAAATAATCTCACGTCAACATGCACATATGTGAACTCGTCATACCTTCCACAACCAAACTCTGTTTTGGACCACCTTTATATCCATTTTAATCTTCTCAAATAGGGCTATTCAAAGGCGAACTCCAAACTTAAATTTGAACTCATATTGTCATGGTTTCAAGCTACTCTTTGCATAGCAACTGGCCTGTCGACTGGAACATGGAGCACGCTGAATCGGTGAGCCACTTGCCGATTGGGACATGGCAACTCGTATCACCTTGGGAGAGCTACCATTGGTCACAATAGACCCCGTGTATGCCCTGCTCCATAGTGCCTATATGCCTCCTAGCTGCTTCTCCATGTCTTGAGCGTCTTTCTTGAGTGCGCCTCACCCGGGTCCTCTGTTATGGCAGGAATGCTTCCCTTGGCAGGAGGTTCGCCAAAAACGAGTGCGAACACCTTCAATGTCAACACAAGTATGGGTTTGGCCTCACTGCAGCAATGTCTCTCCCTACATCCATCCTCTATTAAATTATCACTTATGATATAATTCAAATTGTTTAATTGAGATGCCTTTCAAAAAGAAAAGAAAGTACTCTAAGCTTTGTGTCAATGTTACAATTATTGCAGCAAACTCATCCAAGAGTAATCTTTAACATAAAAAGTTCAACAAGATCAAGACTTGTTTTTGAGTTGGAACAAGCTCAATACTTTTGTTGCTTACGAATTGAAAGAAACAATAACATATTAAAAATTTCCCGAGTACTCAGGCAATGGATTGTGGCCGGGTTTATCAGGGAAAAAGATGAGAGCAAAACATTGGAGGTACTGAGCATGTGAACCAAAGCCTATTACAGGTAGTGTTAAGGAATTATGTCGGACGACTGAAACGGTGTCGGACGCATGATGTCAAACGCCTTCTTGCCCTCAACAAAGCCAAGGTGGAATGCTTTGGTAAAGTTTATAATGGCTCTGGTATTGGGGCATTCTCTGTAGAGGGTGCACGTCGTATGTCGGTCCAGGGTGAAAACCTTGAACAATTGAGCCGATCTGGTGCAATACAGCTCCGTTCGCTCCAAGTTTTTGATAGGTATATCAATGTTGATTCGCTGAAGCATATCCTAACATCTTCGAATCTGTTGTCGACGTTGGATCTACAAGGTACTCATATCAAAATGTTGCCCAATGAAGTATTCAACTTGTTTAATCTGTGCTATTTGGGCCTTAGAGATAACGATTTCGAAAGCCTGCCTGAAGCAGTGGAAGGTTACAAAATTTGGAAGTCTTGGATGCTTTGCATTCTAAGCTGACGTATTTGCCAAACAGTGTTGTCGAACTTCAGAAGTTGAGATACATGTATACGTCTACTTCCTCCACTAGAAAATGACGCTGGAGATGGAGTCAAAGGTATTATGTCGCATAGGATCTGGTGTGACATGTCCAATGATTTGAAAGGTGTATTACAAGAACACTCCAAAGGAGGAAAGCACGACAAAAATGGCTAGTGCAAATAGAAGGAGAAGAAGAAGAAAAACGGTTGCTTGTTTTACTGAATGGAAACCGAACGAAAACCTAAACAATGGCAAGCCACACATAGCTATACTAGGTCTAAAACACACAGGATATACAAGACATTGGTAAAGCCAACAACAGACGACACACACAGTTGGAAGCTCGAGCGTCCGATGATACCAGAGTACGCACTGAAACTAACGCATCAATCCGGTCTGCCATGAGCATACTTGCCAACCTCATTGACAATGGAGAGGGAGGACATGCCCGAAGGGAGGCGGACATATGATGCTTCAGTCCCACGAGAAACAACCAATGTGTCTCATCTAATGCTCGTCACATGTGAAGAATGCTCTGGCTACCCTCCAGCGCCGGCACCACACGATCCCCTGTCGACCACCACTAGTAGAAAACAGGGCATCAGTCCCGGTTCCAGAGGGCCTGTAGTCCCGGTTCTGCAACCGGGACAGAACAATCGGGACTAAAGGCCCCCACTTTTAGTCCCGGTTGGGTTACGAACCGGGACTAAAGGAGCTCCACGTGGCCGCTGTGGGCGTCCAGGTAGGAGGACCTCTAGTCCCGGTTGGTAACACCAACCGGGACTAGAAGGCAGCCACGCGTCAGCACCTGACAGGCGCTGGGGTTTTTTTTTTGAAAGGAGGGGTTTAGGGGTTTTGGAGGCTTTAGGGGTTTCATATTGTGTTTCCCCTTTTCTTTTTGTGTTTACCATTCAATTATTTTACATTTAGGGTTTTCATTTTTATTTTATGCTTTTCATTCAACTCGACGCTAGCTACTACATATAGCAATGAAGGAACCATTACACAACATCGTCATGATCAATATATAGAGAGAAGTGACCTCTGTTTCTCCGTGCTTGGTCGAATAACAAGTTTTCGTATATCTATTCGACGCTACTACATATAGTACACGTTCATGCATATATACAATATAACATCTCTTACGATCCCTAATATCTAATTACCACAATCGCTTTGCAAATCCCGATGGTATTCTCCGTCTGTAGGTATGACATGCTCAACAAAGAATCCCGCCAATTGCTCTTGAATTGCTCGTATGCGATCAGTTGGTAGTAGTTCGTCCCGCTTCCGCCAGATCTAATTTAAAGAAGGGGGTCAATATATATATATATATATATATATAGGACTACTTTTCTGTACTCCTGGGTGTATGTACTCCCATCCTTAATATACCTTGTATACGCATTGATTATACCTCTTTATCATTCTCAATATACTTCATTAAATATTCTAAGATACCTCAATACAAGTTTTGTTGAAAAAATATCACTTGCGACGTACTTTTTGTAATATACCTTTTTCACATATAAACAAATCAGCATATACGTACACCTTTAAAAATATGTAGACTCACATGAATTTTTTCATGAAACTCATTTTGAGGTATCTAGTAATTATTAGTGAAGTATATTAAAAATAATAATGAGGTATAAAACATTCATTTATGTGGTATATGAGGAGCGAGAGTACGTACTCTCAAGAGTACAGAGCCATTTTCCTATATATATATATATATATATATATATATATATATATATATATATATATATATATGAATGAAACTCAACACAATTGATGGTAATAAAATAAAAATGTGAATATTGTTTACGTACTTCAAATTGTTCTTCAGATCTGGCCCGCTCAGAGGTCTTGTGGTGAATGAACTCGCAAACGTAGTATCTACATAAATTATTCCCGGGTGCCTGCCACAAGCACTTTACGAGAATAGAGTTCAATCAAAATGATAATCAAGCATGATAATGGTATTGAAACTAGAATCAATGAGAGATGCACGGAACTAGCTAGTAGTACTTACTTTGGGGTGTGAAAATCGCAGCTCCTTTTTCCACTCACCCCTAACCTGGTTGATGAACTTTTTCCAAACCCTGCCCGGCAAAGAAAAAGATTACTTGATATCAGGAAATGAACGAAAGTTGCCGATATGGTGCGATAATGATTGAACTTACTTCTGGAGCATTTGACTCATGTCCGTCCACTCCTTAGGATCTTTACGTCTCGAGTCCAAGACAATTACTAGTCCCGCGTCAAGCTGAATGGCTAGCAGAATAAAGTGGAACTTGCGCACGCATAACTCATCAAATACACTTAACCTCGAGTAAGCGAAACAGAATGTGCACAAGACAGTAACACTCA
Source organism: Elymus sibiricus (assembly GCA_039707655.1). NCBI lineage: Eukaryota > Viridiplantae > Streptophyta > Magnoliopsida > Poales > Poaceae > Elymus > Elymus sibiricus. Next base: position 24,218,085 of record CM077664.1, read on the forward strand.
CTGGAAGTTGTAAGGAAATAGTATTTCCCTTTTGCTTTGTTGTCCAAGTAACGCCTTTAGCAAGTTTTTCTCTGTATCATTGGGCATTTTTTGTACCGTATATTCATTTACTGTATTTGGGTTAATGAACCCAATGTCATAGATTTTTCCTCTGCATTCTCGGATCTTCAATCTGCATAATATAGTGTGAGGATAATTATACATGCAATGAACGAGCTGAGCTAGAGACTTAATTACAGAAAAAATACTTACAGACAATAGCAACTGACGATAGTTTTGTCGAGGGCATCTTGATTGTATAACTGAAATAATTCTTCAAAATCAATGTACAACGCCTCGACTGCATTGAAGTAGTGCTCATCTTTAATTCCCACGTAGATACTGTCGGTCCCTTCCTTGCAGGCTTTCAAGTACCAGTCATGCAATCTTCGCATCATCGTTGATAGATGCGGGAGCTGCTCAGGTCTGACGAGAGGCTTCCCGTGCTGGTATCTAATGGCTACCTCAGCCATTTCGAACTGTACCTCATCGCCTAAGTAATCACCAATAGTGTAACCAGGATGAGCGGCCACTACCCCCGGATCATTAGTGATATCGGGAAACACCTTGAGCGGGGGGCACGATTGTTTTTCCTGTTCGCCGAGCTGGGGAATTGTTATCCCACTTCTTGCAGCACTGCTACTTCTGGTACTTCCCGACCTTTTCACTTCATCAAATGTCTTTACAATACAGCGGTCATAGTGTGATAGCGGCGGAGGCGGTGGTGGTCGCTTAAGGGCATCCAGACAGCGCTTTGCTTTTACCGAATCTATTTTCTCCTTTGGATCTGGACGTTTCGGTGCAAACTGGCGTTTCACATCGGCAGCCACGGTCTCCTTGGTTTCCTCCTCAGTCATGTCGTATGGTAACTTGGCAGGAGCCTTCTTGACGCTTGGACCTGCTCTGGATTTCTTCGTTGTTGTACTGCTAGCCGCCAGAGCGGCGGCGGGTCTCTTCCGCCGTTGCTGAGGAGGCGGAGTCAGCTGACGTGGCGGAGGAGGCGGAGTCCGCTGAGGCGGCGGAGGATTCTGCTGAGGGGCCTCCTCCGGCGGAGTCCGCTGACGCGGCGGAGACAGCTGACACGACGGAGTGTTGTGACGCGGCGGAGACGACTGAGGCAGCGGAGATAGAGCTGGACTGTGAGGAGTCTGCTGAGGGGCCTCCTCCGGCTGAGTCTGCCGATGCGGCGTCCATTGTGGAAGCACGATGCATTCCTTTCTCCATAGAATGGTAGTCCTTACGGCATCTACCAGATGCGTCTCCCCTTCACCTGTAGGGTACTCAAGCTCCAGCCCCTTGAATCCGTTGGTAACTTCATCCACCCCGACAATAGCAAAGCCATCTGGAATCGGATTGCAATGGAAAGTTCCATCAGGTGTAGGAGGTAAGACATAGCCGACCGCCACCTTCAAGGTTAGGTTGATGCATTTCGCCATTAGCTCACAATGTTCCCTCTCCGTTATATAATCCACGGGGTAGCGAGGAGCCGTGATATCAGGCCGAACGAGCTCCATGGAAGCCACGCTGCTTTTCCGCTGAGATGGTGGGGTAGCTTCGTGGGCAGTATCGAATTAAGGATCTTCGTGCTGCTGAGATGGTTGGCCGGTAGCTCGCTGACTGGTAAGTGCCTCTAGTTTCTTCTCCTGCAACGCTAATCTTTATTCTACATTCTGCATCCGGTCTGCTTCCTCTTTCTTCTTTCTCCCTCGGCTTCTATAACCAGTGCTGTCGGGAAACCCATGCACCCACGGAACGGAGCCTGATGTGCCTCGTGTTCGTCCAGGGTGTTCAGGATTCCCGAGGGCGCGTGACAGCACGTCCTTCTCTCTGTCGGGATGGAACCTCCCTTCCTGCACGTCCTTGATTGCTTCCTGGATCTTTATGACGGGTGTTTGAAGTTGGTCTTTCGTGTAAACACACTTTCCTGTTTCTGGGTCCAAAGTTCCCCCATGCCCGAAGAACCAAGTCCTTGCCCGTTCGGGCCAGTTCGATGTCGCTGGTTGGATCCCTTTAGCAAGAAGGTCGTTCTCAGCTTTGTCCCACGTAGGCCGGGCAACCTTGTAGCCACCTGACCCCGTAACATGGTGATACAACTTTTTTGAAGCATTTAGCTTATTTGTCTGTGACCTGTTCTTAGCTTTCTCCGATTTCTTGTACGCCACAAATGCGGGCCAGTGATCTTTTATCTTCGCATATTGACCGGTGAATTCTGGAGTCTCATCTTTCTCGACAAACTGTTCATTCAATCTTTTCTTCCAGTTCTTGAATTGTTCTGCCATCTTCTTAAGAGCCCATTTTTTGACTTTTCGCTGTATAACTGGGTTATTTGGATCCTCCTCTGGCGGTAGGCTGAAATTTATCATGAGCGAGTTCCAAAGCTCATCTTTGCATCTATCGTCGACATAAGAAACTCCATCGTCCTTCTTCTTATTCCATTCTTGGATGCTGATCGGGACGTTGTCCCTAACAACAACTCCGCACTGATGTATAAATCAGTCTTGGGTCCGCTTGGGAACAGTCGGTTTGCCATCTGGATCGACTTCTTCGATCGTGAACCTTTCATTCTCGCCCAACCTTTTCTTTGGGCCTTGTCTCCTTATAGAAGTTTGGCTCGATCCGGAGGGCTAAAACAAGAAAGAAGCGTTAATATATGTACATACAAAACAAGTAATGCATCTAGTCACCAGAGACTTAATTAATATATATACCTCGCCGGACTTTGCAACAGTTAAGGCTCCAACACCGGCGGAGCCGTCATCTTCTCCCTCCTCCAATCGATCACCGGAGCCGTCATCTTCTCTTCCCTCCTCCATTCGACCATCGGAGTCGTTGAGAAACTGTGAGGGGCTATCATCACCTCCGTCGCGGATTATATCCCCCAACATCTCTTCTTTTTCTAAGTCTCTGTCGTGTTCCATAGTTTCTGCAAATATTACAACATGGCAATATACAACCATGAGAGATGGATTAGTGGCAAACATAGACCTAATCACAACAAGCAATCATATGCATATGAGCAATGGATTAGTGGATTATCGGGGTTATGTTTTAACGACCCCCTCCCCCCTCATGTCGAAGTTATACCGAAATTATCGGGGTTATGTTTTAACGACCCCCTCCCCCCTCATGTCGAAGTTATACCGAAATTATCGGGGTTATGTTTTAACGACCCCCTCCCCCCTCATGTCGAAATTTGTAAGTGATTGCTAAACTTTTATGCTTCATTTATATGAAGATCAATTATCCAATATAACTATGTTCGCGATATGTATCTAAAAACCTAGTAAAACTACACAAAACAAACAAAAAATTACAGCCATCTCCATCTCATCTCATCCATCTCATCTCATCTCATCCATCTCATCTCATCTCAATGAACAAAAAATTATATTACACATGAATAATATCAATGACTTTGAGATCATGAATAATGCTATAAAACATTTGTATAATTATTACACATGAATAATATCAATGACTTTGAGATCATGAATAATGCTATAACTCTTTTCCACCTTACAAAAATATTTCTACAATATTTACTAAAATTCCAAAGTTGGAATTTATTTTGTTCATGGTTTCTTTGGTTTACAAAGGAACCATATTTTCTACAAGTCTTCTGCTCCCACCAAAATTATCCTAGCAACTAGACGGTACCTACAACCCATTTCACCAAAGACTTTGGGTTCCACAATTCAAAAATTTCAAATTTCCTTCAATTCAAATTTGGACTAGAAACAAACTCTCTGATACAAACTCAATTTTTATAGCTCCAAAAATTCTAAAACTTTGCCAAACTCTCTTATATACATCTCAACAAATGAACCAACCATCATCCTATGAACAAAACTCAACATACAACAAATGGACACCTTTTGTCGAACAACGGAGGGACGATCAGGGACCAACTCCACGGAGATGCAACACCACAACCTGTAATTCCACGGAGATGTAACACATGGAAAAACATGCTTACTGAACTAATTCAAATGACCCCTAGATCAATGGCAATCATCATGATCAAGTTGACAAGTATTAACAGATTTTCAGACTTAAGTGATATTTGCATAGAGTGGCAGAAAACAGATTCATGATGCAACCTTTGAGGCAAGTAAAATATATGCTACAGCAGTTTTTCATGGCAAGAAAGAGCATGGCAAGCATGTACTAATTACCCTCAACAAAACACCCTTACTAATCATGATCCAAAGATGCACAGATTTGTTGCAAACCTCAAGGAAAAATGCAAAGTATTAATACTACCAGTTTCAGACTTAGAGAAAAATAGCATGGCATGGCAGAAATGAATAGATAGCAAGTTTACAAGCTTGTAGCACTCACTACACGTCCTAACATGGCATGAACTAAAATCTACCAGCAAGATGACATCAAAATGCTCCTACTTCATGTTCAAAGATTGCCCAAAAGATGCTTGCATTAAAACATACAAAAAAGACAAAATGAACTCTAATGCAAAAATTTTGTTCTTTGATTTGCAAAGGAGCTATATTCTCCCCAATTCTTTTGCACCCACAAAAATTACTCCATCTATTTGACAGTACCCACAACCCATTCCACCAAAAACATTTGGTTCCATAGTTCAAATTTTTCAAATTTCATTCAGTTCAATTTGGACCAGATTCAAACTCCATGGTCAAAGCCCAATTTAAATTGCTCCAAAAATTCTGAAACTTTGCCAAACTCTCTTTTGTGCATCAACACCTCACCACAAAAATTCTCAAAAATTCCTAAAATTCCTAGAGCCCTCTGGCATTTCATCATACACTTGATGTGCACTGTCAAAAAATTCAGAAATTTTTTTGTTCTTCAATTTGTTTTAGCAAGATCATCATCTAACATCCATCTAACATCCATCCATCTAACAACAGCAATGCAGCGGCGGCGGCGGCAAGCAGAGCACGCAGCGGAGCAGTGGCAACAGGGGAATGGGGGAGCTCACTGGGGGCGGCGCGCGATGGAGCTGGAGGGCCGGCGACGAGGGGAGCGGACTCGGTGGCGGTGATGGCGAGGAGGTCCGGCGACGAGGAGTGGCTCAGGGGCGGCGATGCTCGGGGAGGTCCGGCCGGCGACGAGGAGCGAGCGGGCTCGGGGACGGCGTCGGGGCAGGGCTCGGGGACGGCGTCGGGGGCGGCGGCGAGAAGCGGGCTCGGGGAGGCGACGGCGAGGTCCGGCAGCCTGGCGGCGTCGAGGTGGTCTTCGGCGCCGTCGGGGGAGAGGGAGATCGAAAACTGCAGATGGCTTTTGGAAAATTTCCTAAGTGCAGCTTATATACACAGAGTTTTAGTCCCGGTTGGTGGCACCAACCGGGACTAAAGGCCCCCCTTTAGTCCCGGTCCGAGCCACCAACCGGGACTAAAGGTGAATTTCACCAGCCCAAAGGGCGGGAAACCCAGGCCTTTAGTCCCTGTTGGTGGATCGGACCGGACTAAAGGGGGGCCTTTAGTCCCGGTTGGAGCCACCAACCGGGACTAAAGGGTGGCACAGCCGTGGGGTGGTGAAAGTTTAGTCCCACCTCGCCAAGCGAGAGGAGATCGCACCGGTTTATATACGCGGCTGCGATCTCTGTCCCAAGCTCCTCTCTAAAGCAGGCAGTTAATTGCCTAACCTCTGCCCTGTTGGGCCTACTAGCCCCGCGCGCCTGCATCATGGCCCATATATAGTTGGGTTTCTAGTCGTATGCAGGCCGTGGTGTCTGCTAGTAGGCGGGTATTTTTTTATTTTTTATGTTATTTTTTGCATATGTTATGTTTTTTTATTTTTATGTTATTTTTTGCATATGTTATGTTTTTTATTTTTATGTTATTTTTTGCATATGTTATGTCAATTTTAATATTCTTTCATAACCACTATAAAATATATGGCACATGTTATGTCTTTTTATTTTTATGTTATTTTTTATGTTATGGCAATTTTAATTTTTTGCATATGTTATGTCTTTTTATTTTTTATGTTATTTTTTGCATATGTTGGGTTTCTAGTCGTATGCAGGCCGTGGTGTCTGCTAGTAGGCGGGTATGCAGGCCGTGGTGTCTGCTAGTAGCCGTGGTGTCTCCAAAGCAAGGATAAACACCCCATTTCTAAGCAAGTTTTTTCCGACCTTCTCTAAATGAGCCAAAAATCAAAACTTGACTTCCAGTGTGCAAATATAGGGTCCATGCCCAATATGGGATCGTTTGGATAAACTATGACATGCTTAACCCTAAACCCTAACCTGAATCCCGCACAACCTCCTTCGAGATAGCTAGGTTTTGTGAAGGGTTTTTCATGAAAATACCCGTAGACCAAGTTTCTTATTTTTTCCAGCAACCTAGTAACATAAAACGATGATGGGTGCAAGTTTCATATTTTTTTGATTTTTTTTGAATTAGTTATGGTCAACCCTAGCCCTTGAAATATCTCAAAACCCTCTCAAAACCCCTCATAACCCCCTCAAAACCCCTCAAACCCTAGTCAAAACCCCGCACCCTTCCGGGCCGTTGGATATCTACGAGTGGACGGTGTGGATCAGGCGCGATAGGGTAACGTCAGCAATCCGCGTGAGGCGCTTTGATTGGCGCGAAACCCAACCCTTTAGTCCCGGTCCGAGCCACCAACCGGGACTAAAGCTCGTTTTCAGCAGCCCAAAGGGCGGGAAACCCAGGCCTTTAGTCCCGGTTGGTGGCTCGGACCGGGACTAAAGGGGGGCCTTTAGTCCCGGTTGGAGCCACCAACCGGGACTAAAGGGTGGCACAGCCAGGGGGTGGTGAAAGTTTAGTCCCACCTCGCCAAGCGAGAGGAGATCGCACCGGTTTATATACGCGGCTGCGATCTCTATCCCAAGCTCCTCTCTAAAGCAGGCAGTTAATTGCCTAACCTCTGCCCTGTTGGGCCTACTAGCCCCGCGGGCCTGCATCCTGGCCCATATGTAGTTGGGTTTCTAGTCGTATGAAGGCCGTGGGCCTAGTAGGCGGGCATTATTTTTTTGCATATGTTATGTCAATTTTTTGACCTTCTTCAAATCACATCCTAATTTTTATACATACTCACTTATGTGTAATACACATGATTATCAAATAATTTCAAAAAAATATATGAAATTCTAAAAAATGCAAAACTTTCATATTCTTTCTGTGTTAATGAAAGAGATCATGGCTATTTTTAATTCTTTGGTTTTAATTCTAAAGTTTTCTTTTAAACAGATGCATAAATGCCTAGTTTTCATTTAATTCTTTTTGCTATTAAAGTTTTTAACAAAAAATACTTTATGAAAATTTTAGTTGCATAAATTTCATGAAACTTTTCATAATCTTCTGACATGTCTGTCTTGTCCTCCACTCCCATGCCGAAAGTCCTCTCGACTTGACTGACATGACAACACCTCCAGCGATTAATTTCTCTCCCACGACTAATTAATTTACTGGGAGCAACCAACCGAGCAGGTGAACTCGTCTTCCTCAGCTACTCTGCTGCTCTATAAAGATCTCCACCTGGTGCTCCAACCCACCCATTTTCTCGCTGCAGTATACACTACTTGCTCAAGGCCTGAAGCTAAGCGACATGCAGGTGAGCATTGCGCCTCTCCCCAGTATAGCCATCAGATAGTGACAAATAGTTCTATCAAGTTATTTTTCATAGGTACCATTGCCGCAACATTTCGCATTGAAGGGCCAGCATCAGGTTTGTCAATATGTTTTTGAAAATATGACACAAGGCGATCAATGCTGTCAAAATCTTTCCTCCGGAATCTAAAGCCCTTCCAGAATCTAAGGCGATCAATGTTGTCCTCAGTTTCACCAGAAAGCAACCAGAGAACTCCTCATCTGGACCTCCAACTTTATGTCATACAACGTTTCTCTCTTATCATCTCCGATGCTTCTGCTATATTCATCTATGTCAAGACGTTTAAGCCATGTCTATATTAACCTTGTTATTTTATATGGAGCCACCAACCGGGACTAACCGCGTATGATCAACCCTGCAAAACTTGGGACTGAAATCACTACAACTGGTGAGGGTGTGTATGGCCTATGCCTGTCAATCTCAAGCGACTTATCTGGAATGCTCAGAAGACATTCATATTTTGTTTGGACATAATTGCATTGATTAACTCCTCTGTATAATTAAAATACTAAAAGGATAGGAATAATTGAAATTTCATAACTTAATAAATAATTATTCTAAAATCATGTTTCAAATGCCAAAATGCCCTAGCTAGCTCTTACAAAGATTCCCTCTGGTTTGTCCGAAGTGGCACTTTCCAGCTAAAACTTTTTCTTCGCGTGTGTCCCTTGCTTATTGCGCCGTAACCATGGATAATCTTCATCATTTAACATGATGCTTGGGTCAGTCTTCACTGTGAAGGGAGGAATTTCATGAAACTTTTCATAATCTTCTGACATGTCTGTCTTGTCTTCCACTCCCACGATGTTTCTTTTCCCTGAAAGAACTATGTGGTGCTTTGGCTCATCGTATGATGTATTCGCTTCCTTATCTTTTCTTTTTCTTGGTTTGGTAGACATGTCCTTCACATAGAAAACCTGCGCCACATCATTGGCTAGGACGAATGGTTCGTCTGTGTACCTAAGATTGTTGAGATCCACTGTTGTCATTCCGTACTGCGGGTCTACCTGTACCCCGCCTCCTGACAGATTGACCCATTTGCACCGAAACAAAGGGACCTTAAAATCACGTCCATAGTCAAGTTCCCATATGTCCTCTATGTAACCATAATATGTGTCATTTGCCCTATTGGTGTTTGCTGCATCAAAGCGGACACCACAGTTTTGGTTGGTGCTCTTTTTATCTTGGGCAATCGTGTAAAATGTATTCCCATTTATCTCGTACCCTTGGAAAATCAATACAGTCAAAGATGGTGTCCTGGCCAACAAGTACAGCTCATCTCCAACAGTGGTGTTACCCATGAGATGTGTTTGCAACCAACCGCCAAAAGTCCCCACGTGTTCACGTGTAATCCAGTCGTCAGACTGCTCCGGGTGTTTGGAGCGTAGAATATTCTTGTGTTCATTGATATACGGGGCCACCAAGGTAGAATTCTATAGAACTGTGTAGTGTGCTTGCGCCCAAGAATGCCCGTCCCTACATATTATTGAGTTCGGTCCTAGCGTGCCTTTTCCACCCAGTCTCCCCTCATGCCGTGATTCAGGAACACCAATCGGCTTAAGGTCAGGAATAAAGTCAACACAAAACTCAATGACCTCCTCTATTTGATGGCCCGTGGAGATGCTTCCTTCTGGCCTAGCACGGTTACGAACATATTTCTTTAAGACTCCCATGAACTTCTCAAAGGGGAACATATTGTGTAGAAATACAGGAGCCAGAATTGCAATCTCGTCGACTAGGTGAATTAGGACGTGCGTCATAATATTGAAGAAGGATAGTGGGAACACCAACTTGAAACTGATAAGACATTGGACCAAATCATTCTGTAACCTTGGTAGGATTTCTGGATCGATTACCTTCTGAGAAATTGCATTGAGGAATGCACATAGCTTCACAATGGCTAACCGAACATTTTCTGGTAGAAGCCCCCTCAATGCAACCGGAAGCAGTTGCGTCATAATCACGTGGCAGTCATGAGACTTTAGGTTCTGGAATTTTTTCTCTGCCATATTTATTATTCCCTTTATATTCGACGAGAAGCCAGACGGGACCTTGATACTGAGCAGGCATTCAAAAAAGATTTCCTTCTCTGCTTTGGTAAGAGCGTAGCTGGCAGGACCTTGATACTGCTTTGGATGCATGCCGTCTTTTTCGTTCATACGTTGCTGGTCCTCCCGTGCCTCCGGTGTATCTTTTGTCTTCCCATACACGCCCAAGAAGCCTAGCAGGTTCACGCAAAGATTCTTCGTCACGTGCATCACGTCAATTGCAGAGCGGACCTCTAGGTCTTTCCAATAGGGTAGGTCCCAAAATATAGATTTCTTCTTCCACATGGGTGCGTGTCCGTCAGCGTCATTCGGAACAGATTGTCCGCCAGGACCCTTTCCAAAGATTACTTGTAAATCCTTGACCATATCAAGTATATCATCACCAGTACGGAGGACAGGCTTCTTCCGATGATCTGCCTCACCTTTGAAATGCTTGCCTTTCTTTCTTAAGGCATGCTTGGTCGGAAGAAATCGACGATGTCCCAGGTACACATTCTTCTTGCATTTGTCCAAATATATACTGTCGGTATCATCTAAACTGTGCGTGCATGCGTGGTATCCCTTGTTTGTCTGTCCTGAAAGGTTACTAAGAGCAGGCCAATCATTGATGGTTACAAACAGCAACGCTCGTAGGTCAAATTCCTGCTGTTTGTGCTCATCCCACACACGTACACTTTTTTTATCCCACAGCTGTAAAAGTTTTCAACTAATGGCCTTAGGTACACATCAATGTCGTTGCCGGGTTGCTTAGGGCCTTGGATGAGCACTGGCATCATAATGAACTTCCGCTTCATGCACAACCAAGGAGGAAGGTTATAGATACATAGAGTCACGGGCCAGGTGCTATGATTGCTGCTCTGCTCCCCAAAAGGATTAATGCCATCTGCACTTAAACCAAAGCATAAGTTCCTTGCGTCACCTGCAAAGTCCGTCCACTTTCTCTCGATTTTTCTCCACTGCGACCCATCAGCGGGTACTCTCAACTTCCCGTCTTTCTTACGGTCTTCTTTGTGCCATCGCAACAACTTGGCATGCTCTTTGTTTCTGAACAGACGTTTCAACCGTGGTATTCAGTATGCCCGGTATGACCCGGTATGCGGTGCCCGGTATGACCCGGTATGTTTCTGAACAGACGTTTCTGAACAGACGAATTTGAATGCATGCCCGGTATGCGGTGCCTTGCAGTATAAGATCAGACGAAATGACCCTGGTGATGTTGAGGGCGAGCGCCCCAGGAAGACGTTTCAACCTTTGGAAGCTTCTTCTTCATTATTTTCAGTAGCGTTCCAAATCCCTTGTCAGATACACCATTGTCTGCCTTCCATTGCAGCAATTCCAGTGTGGTACCGAGCTTTGTGTTGTCATCTTCGCAATTTGGGTACAACCGTTTTTTATGATCCTCTAACGTGCGCTCGAACTTCAACTTCTCCCTTTCACTTTCGCATCCTCTCTGTGCATCAACAATGACCCGACGAAGATCATCATCGGGCACATCGTCTGGTGCCTCTTGATCTTCAGCTTCCCCCGTTGCAGTATCACCGTATTCAGGGGGATAGTTGTCATCATCCTCTTCTTCTTCGTTGTCTTCCATCATAACCCCTCTTTCTCCGTGCTTGGTCCAAACATTATAGTGTGGCATGAAACCCTTCTGAAGCAGGTGAAAGTGAAGGGTTTTCGAGTCAGAGTAATCCTTCGTATTCTCACAGACAGTACATGGACAATACATAAAACCATTCTGCTTGTTTGCCTCAGCCACATCGAGAAAATTATGCAGGCCCGTAATGTAGTCGGAGGTGCGTCGGTCACCGTACATCCATTACCGTATATCAAAAACCATTACAGAACATCATGAATAGAGACATGACCAAATGAATACAAGTTCATCATCACATTAAAACCAAAGTACAGTAGTGATCAAATGTTATTACTGAAAAAATAAATACATAAAGTTCATACATAGTTCTCATAGAACAACATACAGCTCTCTAGAGCATCTAATTAAAACATACATTGAAACTAACATACAACTATGTAAAACATTTCAATGCAACAACAAATGCGATCAAAATCGCAACTAAGATAACAATTGATCCAACAGCATAATGATACCAAGCCTCATTATCAATGGCATATTTTCTAATCTTTCTAATCTTCAAGCGCATTGTATCCATCTGGATCTTGTGTAGATCGACGACATCGGCAACATGCAACTCCAATTTCATCTTCTCTTCTTCAACTCTTTTTAATTTTTCTTTCAAATAATTGTTTTCTTTTTCAACTAAATTTAACCTCTCGACAAGAGGGTCGGTTGGAATTTCCGGTTCACATACCTCCTAGATAAAGACATCTATGTCAAGTTGGTCGGCATAATTGTCATAAACACTAAATGAAACAAATAATTATAAAAGATAATATACCACATCCGAATCATAGACCGGATGAGAGCCGACGGGGGCGGATACCCAAACCATGGCACTATATAATAACAAACAATAATACAAGTAAGAAAATTATACAAGTAGCTATATAAATCATACAAGTAAGAATTTTTCTTTAAAAAAAAAGATAAGAACAAGAGGCTCACCACGGTGGTGCCGGCGACGAGATCGGCGCGGGCGATCGACGGCGGTGAGGACGGGGACGGGGACGGGATGGCACCCTACACATGTGCAAACTAAGAAGTTAATTTGAGCTCAAATTGTGCATCTAAATCAAATAAACTCACACATACACTCCTCCACTAAAACCCACAAACCACACTACTTCTAGAGCATTTGAAATGAGCTAAACTACCAGTGAGAGATGAAAGGATGACGTTGCTAACCTTTTTAGAACACTTGGATAGTTGGTGCACCGCCAAACCTAGACAAATTTTGGGGAAAATGGAGCTTGGAGGTCGAGCTTTGAGGAAGAACAGAGGAGAAAGCTTAAGTGTGGCTCCGGCATTTCATCGAACACCTCATGTGCATATATAGGCAAAAAACAGAGTAGCTCACACCTCCACCCTTCCACGGCCAAAAAACAGAGGAGATGGGGGGGGGGGGGGGGGGGCGTGGATATATATAGGCAAAACTTTAGTCCCGGTTTGTGTCTAAAACCGGAACTAATGGCCTACCCTTTAGTCCCGGTTCCAGACATTAACCGGGACTAAAGGGCAGCAACACCTTTAGTCCCGGTTGGTGGATGGAACCGGGACTAAAGGTCCCAGCCGAACCGGGACTGATGTCTGCCGAGGCCCGGCCGGCGTCCTAGCCTCTCGAATCGGGACTGATGCTACCATTAGTCCCGGTTCGTGACACAACCGGGACTAATGCTCTGATCTGGCCAGGACCAAAGCCCTGTTTTCTACTAGTGCACCTCCACGAGCATGAGTCCCTCTGGCCAGATTCACCTCGAAGACGACACCCCCAAGAGGGAACACGAGCCAACAAACCTAATACTGCCGCCATCACCCGATCTGGGAGACCAGATCGAGTGTTTACCCCAAAGCATGCCGGGAAGGGAGGTGACAGATGCTACATCGACGTCTCCAACAATGGAACGACATCCATAGGCGCCGCCATCGACAACCCCAGCCATATATGTAGTATGGCTTTCGCCGGTAGCCTCACCCACCCATACCCATGAACTGGTCAGCCCTCCTGGCCTACCACCTCTGTGTCGCAAGATCCGGGCATCTCAACCATAACGCGAACCCAGCCCCAGGGTCGACATCAGGCCCGGAAAAACCTAGATCGGGCCCTGTTGGCCACGAACCCACGCCTCAACCCATGTCCAGACCCTTCACGCCTCGATGAGTTCCCTGTGGGCCACCAGCCGCTGGCCAAGCACCTCTCTAGCCGCCCACCTATGGGCCTCTGAACGGGGAAGGAACCCACCAGATCCAAACTACGCGTGCGAGGGTAGCATGCATAGTGTGGTATCCTCACCTGTCACCTGAATCTGGCCCGAGGCCATCTCTGTCTACGCAGGTATAGCGTGGCCCACCTGCATGTCGGCCACGGACAACTAGGACCGGCCTAGACATAGAGCGCTTGCTGTGGCGGAAACACTCGTCCAACAGGCTCAAGACATATTGTTTCTTACAAAATCAAAGACATAAAATTATAATCGAATAAACAATTAGTAGCTAGTAGAAAGCGAAGTACAAATTATAATCAAATAAACAATGCACGTTGATTAGTTCACATATGGAATATTTAGGCACACCTAAAGACGAGGAAGTGATCAAAACTAATGTGCAACTACATATTATAATGAATTAATGTCTACAAGTAGTTGTTAGTCAAAACTTAAGTATCAATTATAATCACACGCACACACAAACACACGCACAGACACGCACACACAACAAAACACACACACAAAAACACTTATAATTAACCAATTAATTTCTATAAGTAGTTGTTAGTCAATAGTGAACATAAATCATAATCGAAGACCTAAGGCCATTTCCAATGCTCCACCTTGTATCGGTGCTAAGGCTGCCATGTAGGCGAAAAATCTGATGTGACAAGGTAATTAAGAGAAGAGAGATGAGTTTGATGACCCCAGAAAGAAACAATGCCAAGCCCGTGAACCTAGGCAAAACACTTAAATGAAGGAAGCTCACTAATACATGCAACATTTTAGTTGCTAAATCGTTAAACGAAGGGAGGTTAGCTACAACAATTTAAACACCTATTCATTGGGGGGCACTACTAGGAAAAACCTTATAGGTGAACTCAAAAGAGTGGCGGGCGCGACCAGGCACCCGTCACTTCAAGTTAGGAGAAGTAGCAGTGGCGGGTGCCAAAATGCAACCGCCAGAGCTACAGGCACATCAGTGGCGGGCGAAATACATCACCCGCCACAAATAAGCATTGCCGAGTATGGCCACATGATGAATGCTAGCAGTGGCGGGTGGCTAGGCGGACCCACCACTGGTGTTGTAGGCAGCAGTGACGGGCATTCCAAAGGCCCCACCACAGATGAATGCCTGCAACCGGCGCCAATTTTTTTTATGTAGATATTACCTGTGGCGGGCGGCAGATCATGTCCGCCACACATATGTTACCTCTGGACTGTCCAAATTCGACTCGAAGATTGCCGCCCGCCACCGCAAAGTAGCAGTGGCGGGTAGGCTGGCGTGCCTGTCGCACAAGATGAATTCTATCTGCACGCGTGCGCCCCTCCCCTACCCCACTTCACTCTCACTCTCACTCTCCCCCATCTCGCTCTCGTCGCCATCGTCGTCGGCTCATCCTCGCTGCCCACGTCGCCGTCGCCGTCCGCTACCGCCGTCGGGCTCGCCGCACTCGTCGCCGTCCACGCCCTGCACCGCGTCGCCCTCTCGATCCGCCCCGTCGCCCTCGCCCTCGCCCTCGATCCACCGCCCCGTCGCCCTCGCCCTCGATCCGCCCCGTCGCCCTCCGCTTCGGCAAGTAATCCGTCGCTGTCCCCGCCTCTCTTTCCGGCCCTCCTCCTCGCCACCCGCGGCCGCGGCCGCCACGCACTCGGACAGCCGCGGCAGCAGCCATGTTCGACTAGGGTTAGGGTTAGGGGTCTTACTATGTGTTCATATTCGTTATTGTAATGAGTTCAATTTGTTCATATTAGGGTTAGGGGTGTTATAAATTGGAGAGCTATCTTGGTCTCTTGGGTGAACTAGCAATTGACGATGGTCTTCCTCTAGATGCCTACAAACGCATATTTTGACAATCTAATATTTTCTGAATTTCTTTGTAGTTGTAGTTTCTTGTTCTATAGTTTTTAAGGCACACACTAAAACAAATTGTAGATTGAAAGATGAGTTTAGCAACCAAAACTAGTCGTAATATGAACTCACCAGCCACATACGTAACCATCAACGAGGAAAATTAGATCATTGAGGGGGGGGGGGGTCTCGCATATATATCTTATTATTGTGTACAGTATTTCTGTTCATATTGAGTTCAATATTATGCTGTAGTAGGTGTCTTCAGTTCTTTACAGGGATACATACTATAAGTGCTAAAGTTTTGGCGAAACGTTGATTTATTTCTGTTTCGCCAAATTTCTAGCACTTAATGTGTCCATTTTTATGCAGAGGTCATGCCAAATTTCTTTGTTTATTTTCTATTCATATTGTGCTGTAGTAGATGTCTTAAGTTCTTTACAGGGATTCATACTATAAGTGCTAAAGTTTTGGCAAAACGTTGATTTATTTCCGCTGTGGCTAGTCGTATAACTCCGTACTTCAGATGTTTGAACCTTTAATGTACTACTTATGAAACTTGCTATGGCGTACTATATATGTCCGTGACTTCATAGAGCCTTATTTTGTAGACTTGATAAACCTGCTTATATATATCGTCGTACTACCTGGTTGTAGTAGTGTTGGTAATCTGTGATCATACCTCATCGTGATGATGATATTTTTTTCTGCCGATTTTTTATGCCGCTTCTCAATATTACTTTAATGAATTAGCACCAATGATAACAGTGTTTAATTTCTTGAAGGGATCATGGTGCATAAGGTCTGCAATGTCTGTAAAAATCCTTGTACGGATAGTTTATCTCATGCAGTAGAATTCGGGCTCTTCTTGAGGGACGGATTCGAAAAATCTATGGTAACAATGTTTAGCTTTATCATTCAATTCTAACCATTAGCTGAATTCTTGTACTGTGCATGCCATTAATTGTTAACATTATTCTTAATTGTTACATAGTGTATCCCATGCAACATAAGATTCGAATTCAATAATTTAATCGGTGACAGTTTCAACTTTTCGGATGGTCAAGGACAATCGTACAAAATTGATGTTTGTAAACAAAAGGATAAAACCATCATAGGAGACGATGGATGGAACAACTTGTGATAGCCTGGTTTAATAGGGATGGTAGACTACCCATATCAATAAGGAATTCCTTCTTTTCCGGGAGCCCATTCGGAAAGAACTCCAAAGTTAATCGTGCTTAGCTTGGAGTAATTTCAGGATGGGTGACCGACCGAAAGTTGGTCCCGGGTGCGCACGAGTGAGGACAAAGTGCGCAGGAAAGACTAGTATTGATCTGTGGGGCCAGTCTAGATCCCGCCAGGAGTAACGACCACCGGCGGGTGTGTCCGGAGAGTTACAAGTTGGTATCAGAGCCGACCCTCGCGGTTACACGGATGTTTGCGGGTCAGGTGCGCGGTCATGTTGTGCATGACGTTTGTGACTCGTCGTGGCGCACGGCATGGCACATGTGCCGGACTGCTCGCACAGACGTATGTGCCAAGAGGGAACGTTCCTGTGCCTGACGAGGACGTCGGTTCCTCTGAGTGGGGGTGTATGTTATAGCCTGGCTTAATAGGGATGGTAGACTACCCATATCAATAAGGAATTCCTTTTTTTCCGGGAGCCCATTCGAAAAGAACTCCAAAGTTAAGCGTGCTCGGCTTGGAATTATTTCAGGATGGGTGACCGACCGGGAAGTTGGTCCCGGATACGCACGAGTGAGGACAAAGTGCGCAGGAAAGACAAGTATTGATCTGTGGGGCCAGTCTAGATCCCGCCAGGAGTAACGACCACCGGCGGGTGTGTCCGGGGCGTTAGACAACTACATTTCAAATAATAAACTCATCAGGGGAGAGTACATAGGCTTTTACTTGAAGAAAGTGGCCAACAAGTTAAGGATTAAGTATTTCTCCAACCAAGCTGATGACGTTGACGAAGAAGATGATGAGGATAGCCAGGATTATGAGGATGATGATGATGATGAGAGCCAGGATGATGATGATGCTAGCCAGGAGCATGAGGATGAGGAAGATGATGAGAGTAGCGGAGATGATGACGATGATGTTCCATACAATTCTGCAATTTTCTCTCAAAGAATGAAAGAGCTTACTGAGGATGAGAAGACCAATCTCATCGCGATCCTACCATCAAGTGTGCACTACTTGGGGAGGCCATTTGTGCACCGTTTTACTAAGACCAACATCGTGAAACACAACATGGTAATGTTCATAACACTACATGGCGAGATGTCTAACATTGCGTGCTCTATTTGCTTTTAATCACGGGGATCATAGAAATTACCTATGAAGATGATTTCCGGTGAGGACATCCCTGCTGCCGGCATGGCTGGAGTGCGCCTTGGAGTAGCAGGTCCTGTCACCAGCGTTCAATACAAGACGGACATAGACGGCCGCATATCGTTCTATGAGGTCGGCTGGCGGGAATTCCTGAAGGGAAAGAGACGACTAAGGGTTGACACAGCAGTGGTCATCACGATAAGGAACAACAGGAACAACAACTTCCATATGATGGTTGTTGTAGACCTTATTTAAAAATAAGGTCCAAGTCAAATATCTCCAAGCCGATGAACTCTTAGTTACTTAGTTAAGATGCCTGTGAAACTTCGATTTTGGTTTGTTAACTAGAACTAATTTGAAGTGCTAGTAGTTGTTATGAAGAGTACTAATTACCTAGTGAACTTGCATGCCTAAGCTTACAATGCGTGCTTTATTTGCTTCTAGTATTGAATTTCTTAAATTTGTTTTATGCAAAACGCAGCCATGACAGCACAATTGTTGCCGTGGCTGCAATTTTTTTAATTCGCATGACTAAGCTTTAAGTGGTGGGCGCTCTAATAAGCCTGCCACTGCAACATGAATAAACAGTGGCGGGCACATGCACGTTGCCCGCCATTGGGGTGGCTCTACTAGTGGCGGGCAAATACGCTTTGCCCGCCACTACAGACACTACCAGTGGCGGGCGGGTGCCCGCCACTGATGCGGTTGTAGTAGTGGCGGAGGTCGGTGGCGGGCGCCCCTGGCAGCCTGGCCCGCCACTGTTGGCATTTTTGTGCCTACCACTGCTAGGCATTCCTGCAGTAGTGGAATGTAGTTGCTAAACTTTTTAATACGCTTAGAACCTCATCTAAGCACCTATGGAATGGAAGAGGCCTAATGCACGTCAAATAGTTCACACAAAGGATAATTAGAGGCACACCTAAAGACGCAGAAGCGACCAAATTTAATGCGCAACACTTATAATTAAGTAATCTCTACAATTAGTTGTTAGTCGAACGCGAAGTATAAATTATAATCGAAGACCCAATGCGCGTCAATCAGTTCACACATAGAATAATTAGAGGCACACCTAAAGACGCGCAAGCGTCCAAATTTAATGTCCAACTGGAACTTATAATTAAGTAATTTCTACAATTAGTTGTTAGTAGAAAAAGAAGTACAAATCTACCATTCTTAAGAAGTTGCTCTCCACTTCTCCTTATTCTCTCACCATGCACACTGTCCACATCAGCGATGTGCCATGTCATTATTCAGTTTCCAAAAGCAGCCAATCAGTCTTATTCCCAGCCTATCCACGTCATCAATCCTGTCTCATCAGCAAACAAGCGGAGGTGGGACCCGCCACAGGTTAATCAGCCTACACAAAGACCACGTCAGTTCGTTACCAGCAGGTGAAGAGAGATCGACCGCAGCCTGACCATCTTCCACGGCCCCCTCGATTTAGTCGAACCCATCAATCCCCATTTCCCGGCAGCATTGAACAGGCTGGTCGTCTCCACTTCCCCACCAGACCCCTCCCCCTCCCTTCCCCCTCCCCTTCCCCTCCCCCTGCCTTAGGCTTTCCCCAACTTTCAGGGAATCTTCTCCGCTTCCATCCTCACCCTCTTCCTTTCCATGAGGAATTGAGTCATCCAGATGGGACTCAGATCCGGTTGCCCAGCGAAATCTTCTATTCGACACTTCAACTGCAGCTGGTGGAACTCGGATCGAAGTGGCAGCACCAAGCGGAGGAAAAGCCGTCGGATGTCGTTGGTGGACATGGCACAAGAGGAAGCTCGCCGCTGCTCCGCAAGAAGAGGACGCAGCTGCCGCTGCACCCGATTACGGGGAGGAGAAGGCCAGCCAGGCGCCGAGGCCGGCGGCGGAGCTGACCGAGGAGCAGTAGGAGGTTGGGGAAGGAGCCGTGGCTTCCTTTAACAGATGAACATTCGTTCTGCTGAAGCAGTCCAGATCCAAACATTTCTTGATTGATCCTTGGCTCTTGGTTTTTCTTGTCAGTTTTATTTTGTGGTGAATGCCATTTTTGTAAACTGTGACTATGTAAACCACCATGCAACAAGGTAGTGCACTCCTCCACCTCCAACACTGATACTCGAGAAGTATTACTCTGGCACCGAATCAATCTGTTATCGATATAAATGGTTGCCGACATTTGGGAAACGACCGCCAGGTATTCTGTTTTTTTTTTTGCCTCAGTGTCCTTACCAAATTTTGTTTACTTGCAGGTCTTTAGATTTTGTTCGCACTATGGGATCATCATCGGTTCTGTTGTTTGAGTGTTTTTCTTGCGGTGTTGCTTCATGGCTTTATTTCTTCTCCACCAATGTTGATCTGTGTGCAGGGAAGATGACTTCTTGATATGCTATTTTTCTTTTTTGATGACATTGTATACTCAGTCTACATGCAGATCAGTCAAGGGATTTTTTTTAAATAAGTAGTGTGTTTTTCTTTCTTTTCTTTGTCATGTGCATATGAACATAGGTATTAGCGTCAGATTATGTTAGATACATTCGTGTTTACCTGTTGGATGATAGGAGCAGTTGTACTGTCACATTAATATTTTGTGTTTTGTCAGACCCTTGCTAGGATGCAGAGTTTCTTTATTCATGGATGCATGTCATCTGTGGTGGGATGTAGCTACCAGCCCTTGGCATGACGTTTGTACTTTGCTTGCTTTACTAGGATGCAAAGTGTTTAATTTGGTTTAGTAAATTAGCCACACACACACTAACTCAGAGAAGCTACTGTGGTGGGGATCAATCTAAAATGTTTTTTGCTTGGTCTGTCTATTTTTGCAGGGATAAACATCATTAATCGAAGCAACATATGTTGGAGAATGTCTTTCATTTCAATAGCTTTAGAGGCATCCTATCCGACCTATGAATGATTTCTAAACTGCCGCTCCCGAGTTCAGATTCATATGCATGTGAGTTCACTACATGCAAATATTTGTAGGTTATTGTATGGTGGGTGTCAGTACAATTTTTGCATTCTTCTCCAGTTTGTAACCTGAAGGTGCACATTACTTCATTTTGTATTTATTTTGCATATTATGTATGTCCTTCTCAAGTCATTTTTCGGTCTTGATTCTTCCCAATGTTGTGACGAGCTGGCTAGAGCTCACTTCAGAAGGCAAAGGCAGTATTGGGACTTTTTTTAATATAGGTGGCAAATAAACATGCGGATTTTTAAGTCCACAAGTTTATCATTTTCCCTTTGTTTCTTTGAGATTCAGGACATGGAGATAACAGTGTTTGTGCCACAACTCTTCAAACTGAAACACCAAAATCTGTTTTGATGAGTAGGAGTTTCATCATGAATGATAGAATTGTTAAACCGAAAGGAGATAGTACAATGGAGATGGCCATTCATACTGATGAAAAAACTAGCTGCAAAGACCTTGATTAGTTAGCAGTGCACACTAATCGTCTGCTTTCCATACAAGCTTACAATACAAAAATATATATTTGCTTTAATGATTTAAAATTTGCTAACGTGCATCAAATTTCTTTCACAAAATTCCGCAGCAACGCGCGGGGTATCATCTAGTTATAATCAAAGACTCAATGCACGCCAATCAGTTCACACATGGAATATTTAGGCCCACCTAAACACGAGGAAGTGATCAAAATTAATGTGCAACTAGCAATTATAATTACTCCCTACATTAAGTTATACAAGGTCACAAACTCGAATTACAGGTACCAAGATAAAAATTAATGTCTGCTTTACAAGCTAGGTAGTCTTCTTGTTTACCGGTTAATTAATAGGACACATGCAAATTAGAGGAAATTGAGTGGGCGTGAGGGTGGAAGTACTTGAAAGTGTCATTATCATCCACTACATCCATGCGAGTAGTTAAATCATGGATTGCTAGTACGAGTCAACGTCATCAATTTTTGCGTAAGTTACCGTTGGTGGCCTTGTATTTAAAAATGGAGGAAGTAATTAATTTCTACATGTAGTTGTTATTTGAAACTTGAGTATCGATTATAATAAAACACACACGCACACACACACGCGCGCGCACACACACATAATTAAGCAACTAGTTTCTATAAATAGTTGTTAGTCAAAAGTGAACCATAAATCATAATCGAAGACCTACACTAGTGGAGAAACGGTCTTTAGTCCCGGTTGGGAAGGGCCTTTAGTCCCGGTTCACCAACCGGAACTAATAAATCGGGACTAAAGGCCCCCACCCTTTAGTCCCGGTTGGCCATGACCCGGGACTAAACCTTTAGTCCTGGTTGGTGACATCAACCGGGACTAAAGGTTTAGGGGTTTAGGGTTTATTGTTTATTTTTCCTTTTCATTTTGTGTTTTCCATTTAATTCTTTTTCATTTCAAACATATTTTACGCTACTACATACTGTACACGTTATGCATATATAATAGAATTTCTCGTAGAACCAATCATATATCATAGAATTTCTCGTACGACCATGCATACACATATATATATATATATACAATTTGGTATATACAATTTCTCCTACAATTTTGCAGATCATTACATGCAGGCATTAGGTGAAATGATATTCTCCGTCGGGAGATATGACCTGCTGAAGCAAAAATCCCGCCATTTCCTCTTGAAGTGCTCGTATGCGGTCCTTTGGTAGGAGCCTACCCCGCATCTCCGACATCTTTAAAGAAGGAGATCAATATGAATATATTAGTTGTGTGTATATATATTAGATCATGATAAAAAAAATGTGAATAGTGTTTACGTACCCAAAGATGTCTTGCATCTCTGCTCCTTTCGGTCATAAAGCGAATGTTCTCGCAAACGTAGTATGCACATAAATTAGTCCCCTTTTCCTGCCTCAGACACTTTACGAGAATAGAATTCAATCAGATAATAATCAAGCATGATAATGGTATTGAAACTAGAATTAAAGAGACGCGCGGACGTAGCTAGTACTACTTAATTACCTTGGACCGTCGCCATTTCAGATGTGGTTCCCATTGACCGACAACCTCTTTGATGAACTTTTTCCAAACCCTGCCACTACTAGGAAAAAGCCTACTAGTAGCGCTGGTTTTTGGGCTAGCAGTAGCGAGGGTGCCCGCGCTACTGCTACAACGCTACAGCTAAATTTTAGCAGTAGCGCGGTTCTTACCCAGCGCTACTGCTACTTACACCTACCAGTAGCGCGCCTCTAGCCATCGCTACTGGTAATGTTCTGTAGCGCGTCCCTGGGAACCACGCTACTGGTAAGGCAGCGCTGCTGGTACTCTAAAGCCCCTCGCTGCTGCTAGTTTTTTCTTTTTTTTATGCTGCTATATTTATATTTTTACAGGTTTTATACAATTACAACATACACATACATTGAACTATATGAAAAAAGGAATGTCTCATCATCATTATCAAAGTGGTACAACATAGTCTCATCATATCATCATTATCGAACACAAATGATGTCGATATCATCATCTCGAAATAGCGATACAAGTTAATTATCACATGTCTCTTACATTGTCACCGCACACACATGTTTCATTATCTACCTAAACTATGACATACGAGAGAAGAGCGATCACGATGAGCAAAAGCGGGATTATGTAGTAGTTTTTGCAGCGCCGGTTCTGAATCCTCTGTTGCGCTATGAATCTCAAGTAACTAGCTTCGGCTTCCATTCTGCTATCAAACCCTTTCTGGCTTCCGCCTGGGAAGCGGTACACTTGGGCCTGACACTCCGGCCACTCATCGTACACACCCGGAACATGCCCTACATACACGGCATACCACTTCCTCGCCATCGTTGATCTATATACCTGTCAGAGATGCACATATATCATCAAGCGAATTCAACGATATATAATATGCAGCGTAAGTTACGTCGGCCTGTGGAGAGAAACAATTATGAAATAGAAGCAACGTATAGTAAACATAGTTAACGAAATTCATCGTACCGAAGCTAATTAACTAGCGCAGCAGCATTTACATCTAATAGTTTCGTCGTACAGAGACATTCAAAAGTTTCGTCGTGCAGAAAGTAACAACTAACTAAACAGACACATTGTCTTCAAGCAGTGCACTCTTCCCATCCGGCCATATCCGGGAGGATGCACCCAAGCTTAGTGAAAGGCGTCATGTCCTGACGCTGTAGGGCTATGCGGGTTCGGACGTCAGCTCGTGATATTGGGCCGTTGTAGAACATCCCATTCTCTTCGAGGACGTCTTTCATGATGATGGACGAAATTTCCTGCTGGATCCGGTAGAAATCATTTCGAAGTTGATTATCCGGCACGGTTCCAAAGGCTTCGGCCCATCTCCGGATATGGGCATCGCCGGATGAAGATGTCATGAAAAGTGATTGCACATCCCTTCTGTACTCCATCATTAGATGGATGACGTAGAATCCATCATTCTCACTTGTTGCCGGTCGCTGGAGGCAATAGAAGTCAGTCTTATGGCCGAAACACAGCCCGGCCTTACTTGTTTTTTTGACTTGGATGTAGCCACCCCGCATGCTGAAGCCCATGAGAGCTCTGTCCAGAACATACTTTATGTGTGTGTAATCTTTCTTCTCTATGTTCTTCGATGGGTCCAAATATAGAGCGTGGGAGAAACGCGGGTAAAGAATGATGAGAACAGCACGCGCCCCCCCCCCCCCCCCCCCGCTGCGCAAAATACACGATCAAGTTAGCCTCCATGCGTGCAAAGTAATTATTGAAATGCACGAAAGGATGTATGTGTTATAGTGGCTATCCGCGGATGACTTACCCGGGATGATAAGGTAGGAGAATCTTTTCTTTGTCCTTATTGATGACCAAGAATTCTTCGATGTACTCCCTCGCATATTGACGGTTGGCTTCGTTGATTGACAAGAAGCCCTCATGCATGTAGTATGGGTCCGCGACCGCAAGACCAGTGATTTGCTCTCTCCTGACGATGTAGTTCATGTGCAGCGCATACAGGTAGACGAACGTAAAATCGAGTCTCCTCATTTGAAACATCTCGAAGATGTAATCAAATCGTAGGAAGAACAGGTCCGCGGGGCATGTGCTGACGTGCATCTTGCCACTGCACAGCACCCTAACCGTATAAAGTGGGTATCCTGGATCATCCGAGGCGAGGAGGCTTCTCTCTGTCGACAACACATGGTCATGGAGTCTCCTGAGATCCCCTGTTATGGCAGCTAGCGCATCCGCCGGTACCATTGGCTTTCCCGCGACATGGAGTAATGGAGCATGTTTCATCGGTACACTGTCAACCCTGGTCTGCGGAGGCGGCTGGCTGCTAGAAGCAACATTGGCAGCTTTATTGCCTTTTCTCATCGGTCTCTTCCTCTGCTTCTTCTTCGTGGGCTCAGGTGCTGGTGGGTCTGTCAGACCCTCCCTGACCACCGCCCCTAGTGTTGTTGGGCTCAATATTGAACGCCTCTGGCTAATTAGTTGAGCTTGGGTGGAACCGGCATCTGGAGGCGTGTCCTGCGAGGATTGCATGAACAAAGACTTCTTGCACTCCCGAGGACGTTCTGTCTCAGGTACACCATGCATCTCATATGGTTGACTCATCGTTACTTCGTGGTCAAAGCCGGTATTGAGATACTGGATAGGGTCATCCACCTCCATGTCATGATCCATATCCTCTTCCATGGGGCCGATGTCATCATCCGCCGGAACGGTTGGCCCTCCTTCCTCGTGTCTCTCGATCTCACCCAGCAGCACAGACGATGGTTGTTGTAGTTGTGTAGGTGGGGTTGTGGTCATACCTACTTCCTGATGAGGTCCCGTTGGTGTGCTCCCGGCCACCTCCACACGAAGAAGATTCTTCGGCCACAGGATCGGCCAATTTTTGCATTGGCCAAGCTGCGTGAGGGTCTCGTCATCCTCTCCACCGGTTTGTATGGGACGAGGAAAATCCTCGTAGCCCTCTTTCACACTCGCCACAGAGACCCTTAAGGCATTATCAGGCATCTGCCGGCTGTGGAACAATCGATCCTTGGGCTTCACTATAGTACCCTTCCCCACATCCACCAACCCGCCCTTCATGTGGTAAAGGAGAGTGCACAGAGTGGAGTCGGCCTGCGAAGACATGTACGTGTGCGGCGTCAGAGATCCAAAAAGAAACGCGAACTGAAGATTAATTAGTTGTGTTGATGAGGGTGTGAAGCGTATTTACCGTGAGGGCATCGAGCTCAGCCAATGTCGATGGCCCGTCATTCAAGCCAGAGACGGAGCTAGGGCTGCTGTGAGAGGGTGCGGGAGCAGGTGCTGGAGTAGGTGCGGGTGCGGTTGCCATATCAGGTACGGGTGTCGGTGCGGTGTTCATTGAGTTGCTCCCGGTGAAGCTGGGCATGGGAAAATCAGTTGGTGCCGCGTTTGGATTTTGTTGCAACCAGCTGACCACACTTGGAATCAAGCTTGTAAAGGCAGCTGCCATATCATTTCTACAGGCAGCTACCGCTTCCCGGACTGTATCAGCTTTTGTTTTCTCGATCGCCCGCGCCACCTTCTCGTCGATAGTCACTTGACTTAACTTCTTTCTCTGTCTTTTGGACTCAGGGTCCTCGCCATAATAGTACTTCCACGTTGCGCCGTCTCCGACGCCGTGCACACATCCATATTGCGGCCGCTGGCCCGGCGGGTGTCCCATCATTACGTTCATGGCCCGGTTGAAATGGGTGTCCCACTTGTACTTCGTCGACGACTGAGTCGACGAGTCGCTTTCGGCCGCAATCTTGTGTTGCTCTCTCTACAAAATGGAGCGTGAATCATTTACGAATGTCACTAGAATGTAGTAGACTTCATTGATCGGAAACTAATATATAAGGTGGTAAAAGGATAATTACCAGTAATCTCATGAATTGCCTAGTTGGCCCGTCGGTGAAAAAAATCTTTTTTATGGGGTCCCACTTGAATCGGGCCCTGATGAAGTCGTGCTCCTGCTGGTCGGTGAACTCAGCCAAGGGGTCTGGGATCCCCAGACGTTCACGTTCCGCGTCCTCCTTAGCCCACACGGGCCTCTTTCCCGTGTAACCACGACTTCCGAGGCGGTGGTTCCCCATGTTCATTGCCTGTAGCTGCTTGCCTCTCTCCGACCTGGCCTTGGCAGCTTCTTCATTGCAAGTAGCCTTGAACTTTTCAAAGTCCTCTAGCGTAATTGTCGGATTCTCTGCAACAATCTCGGCGTAGGTTTCATGGTCTACTTCAATCGCCTTTTTCACCCTAGTTTTCCAGGCGCTCAATGCGTTGCTGAACTTCCCTAGGGCTTTGTTGTTGATTTTTTTCATGGCATCATCTTTCCATGGGTCAACGTCGTCATTCCGACCGGGGAACAGGAATCTTGCGTGCAACCTAGTTAGGAGCAGCTGCTTCAAATGTTCATTCTTCCGTATTTTTGTGGTGTTGATGTTAGCGGTATCCCGTAGGATGCATGCTAGTTGGTTGCCGTAACACGCTGCCACTTCCCGCGGCTCTACAGGCTCGAAGTCGCCGGGGTTCACCGCCGTGACCACCAGTCTTCCGGTGCCGAGCTCATTTGGGCGTCGTGCCCTCTTTGCCTTCTTTCCTTCACTGGCTTGGGAGGTCCCACCTTCCGTGCTGTCGTTAGAACATCATCAGGGCCCGTCTCAGTGCCGGTGTTGGTGGCATCAGTGTCGGCGCCGGCGCCACCACCGTCGTCGTCCGTCATGACAAGGGGGTCCTGCCACCCTTGTTTCTCCTGAGCCGCAAGAAAGTCGAGGTAGGCGTGTGCTTGTCCTTCTTGGGTGTGAGAACCTCCGGCCTCATCATTGTCGGTCATGTTTTCTAGATAGGGTTCAATGTCGTAGTCGTTTAATTATCGAGCTTTATATAATAAAGTGAAT
This sequence comes from Elymus sibiricus, assembly GCA_039707655.1. NCBI lineage: Eukaryota > Viridiplantae > Streptophyta > Magnoliopsida > Poales > Poaceae > Elymus > Elymus sibiricus. The sequence continues at coordinate 24,245,645 of CM077664.1, forward strand.
AATGACAAAAAAAGTGACCTTTATTTTGCCTGAATGTCGTTTCATTCCCGTGGCGGCAAATCTCGAGCACTCGATATGTCCAACTTTCTAGCACAAGTCATGCCGAAATTCACGGAAAATTTCGGCATGACCTATGCTAGAAAGTGCACATATAGAGCGCTTGAAATTTGCCGGAATGGAAATGAATCAACATTTCCAGCAAAACATAGGCCACTCGGAATCGGTTTCCCTGCAAACAACCAAAGTCCGGCACAACTACAGCAGCACAACAATATAGGATGCTCACTATCATTCTATAGCATCTGTCCAAACAACCAAAGTCCGGCCGGTGTCGGGGTCACAGGTCCAAATCACATGTCCAAATCACATGTCCACATATCACATGTCCACTTCAAATTTGCATATAACAGCAAGAAAAATATAGAACTTGAAGAAAAATGTAAGAAGTCCTTTTTCTTCACAGTATTTGAAACTAAATTCAGCACTTGTCAAATTTGATAGTAAATTCAGCACTTGTCAAATTTCTGTCCTAATTTGAAACCTAGATAAATTTCTGTCCTAATTTAAAAACCTAGCTAAATTTCTGTCCTAATTTGAAACCTAGATAAATTTCTGTCCTAATTTGAAAACCTAGCTAAATTTCTGTCCTAATTTGAAACCTAGGGTTCATACTAATTAACTAGGGTTCATACTACCTAATCTGTCCTAGGGTTTTTTTTAACTAGGGTTCATACCACCTAATTAACTAGGGTTCATACTAATTGTGTTTTTTTAAATAGCAACAATTGCTTTAACTAAAAAAATTAAATAGCAACAATTGCTTTAACTAAAAAATAGCAACAGTTTGAAACCTAGGGTTCATACTAACTACCACTAAAAAATAGCCACTAATCTGTCCTTGGGTTTTTTTTAACTAGGGTTCATACTAATTCTATTTTTTTTAAATAGCAACAATTCATACTAACTAGCACTAGAAAATAGCCTAGGGATCATATGGCAGAGAGACACAGAGAGAGAGAGAGCAGAGAGCAGAGAAGAGGGGAGGGGAGAGGGCTTACAGAGGGCAGAGAGAGAGAGAGGGGGTCGGGGGAGACGGCGGCACCGAGGCGGGTCGGAGGTGAGGCGGGGTCGGGGGAGACGGCGACGTTGAGGAGGCTGCAGGCGCCGGCGAGGTCGAGGAGGAGGGGGCAGAGGGGGCCGGCCGGCGTCGGGGTCGGGGCAGAGGAGGCCGGCCGGCGTGCGTCGTCGGCGGCGGCGTGCGTCGGCGGCGGCGTGGGCTGGGGAGAGAGATCGCGCGAGGGGGATCGAGAGTGAGAGAGAGAGAGGAGTGCGTGCGGGGCTGGACAGGGCTGGGGCTATAGCCAACTTAGCTATAGCGCTGGTCGTAAAAACGCGCTATAGCTAAGTTAGCTATAGCGCGGTTAGGAAAACAAGCGCTAGTGCTAGTTTTTTCTTTTTTATTTTTTAAATTCTATGGCCAGTTTAGCTATAGCGCTTGTCCTATAAAAAGCGCTACTGCTAGTCTTTTTCATTTCTCTTTTTCTTTTTCTCTTTCTTTTTCTTTCATTTTTCTTTTTCATTTTTCTCTTTCTTTTTCCTTTCCTTGTTGTAAGTTGTAGCAGGGGTTAGGGTTAGGTCTGTTTATGGACTAATAACACACCCTCCGGATATAATTAGTGCATAATATATATATATATATATATATATATATATATATATATATATATATATAACATCATTTGACCACTAACGGTGTTAAGTACGTATACAAAATAGATATAGACAAATTATGATAGTTTGTCAGCTTGGTCGACGACGCTTCAGACTGATCTTCTTCTTTCCTCTTTTGTTCGTTGTCGAATAATTGAGCCCATGGTCGTGACTTTTCCTTTTCCAGGGAGTACGATCTTTCGTAGGTAATGTAGTCTTCATCCTTCTTTTGACATATGTTTCATCGTCATCAGCATCATCTTCCCTCATCGGGTCACCGTACTGGTCGTAGTCTTCCTCGTTGGCGACTCCATCCATTCCGACGATGCTCCTTTTGCCTCTCCTCACGACAACACGGCTGGGATTGCTCGGGTCGGTTATGAAGAAACATTGTGTCACATGTTTAGCGTGTACCCATGGCTCATTTTTGGCGGTGGCGTTGACGGTACCGCTATCGGAGTCGGGTATACACATGGTAGTGAAATGTCGGTTTTCTCTTTGTACGTTCTTAGCCCATCTGACACGGAACATCGTCGCGCTATGCAATCCAGAGTAGTCAAGCTCCCAGATCTCATCGACCCTTCCGTAATATCTTTCAATTACGTTCCCGGTCATGGCTTCCATCGTCACCCCTGAGTTCTGGTTATCACTGTTTATATCTTTGGCCTCCGTGTAGAACGTGTATCCGTTGATATCGTATGCTTGATAAGTCGCGAGGTTGATCGACGGGCCATGTGCTAAGGCGTATATGAGCGTTCCGTCCGGACAGCCCTCTTCCGGGGGATTAGCCAGAACTCGCTCTTTGAACCAACGCAAGAAAGTGGAGTTGTGCTCTCTAATAACTTCAGCGTCCGTCCTGTGCACCCCACGGTCACGGTAGTTCTTTGCGATGTTCTCTTTGTGCAGTGTCACGAAATCTTCTAGCACATCTAGGTGTTGTAGCACTACTAAGTTTGCCCTGTCAAAGTCGTTTTGTCGGCCCGAGCGGAACACATTCACATCCCTCCGACCATTGGTATGACCTTCGCCTTCGAGCCTTCCACAGTGCTTGCTGACGGGCAAACCAACAACAGGGTCTCCGGTGCCTAGATAAATCTCGCAGAAAGAGATGCACTCTTTGGTCAGATATCCCTGGGCTATGCTTCCATCCGGACGGGACATGTTACGTACGAATCCTTTGATGACCCCATTCATCCTCTCGAACGGCATCATGCTGTGCAGGAATGTCGGCCCTAGGTCGATGATGTCGTCCACGATGTGGACACATAGATTCACCATGACATCAAAGAACGCGGGCGGGAAGTACATCTCTAGCTCATTTAGTATGACAACGATCACTTCCTGTAGCCTATGGAGTTGCTTGACACTGATCGACTTTCGAGAGATAGCATCAAAAAAGTGGCATAGGTCAGTAAGCGTCTCACGGACGTGTGTGTCCATAATCCCTCTAAGTGCAACCGGGAGTAACTGCGTCATCATCACGTGACAGTCGTGAGACTTCATCCCGCTGAACCTTTTTTTCTTGGTGTTCAGATATCTGCTAATCTTCCCACAGTATCTGGAACTAACTTTGATTCCGGCAAGGCACTTGAACAATTGATCGACCTCCTTCGGATGTAAGGTGAAGCAAGAGGGGGGGCCAATATTGTTCTTCCTTCTTGTTTACTTTTTCCCCCTATCTTCCGTCTCCGACTCCGTCTCCGTCTCCTCCGACGACTTTTTACCGAGCATTTGGAGATCTTTCCTGATATTCAAAAATTCCAAGTCTTTTCTTGCCTTCGGCCCATCCTTGGTCTTCTCCGGCATGTTCATCAATGTTCCAAGCAAGCTCTCGAGGATATTCTTCGTGATATGCATTTGATCAAGGCTATGAGGCGTGTCGAGTTTGGGCCAGTACTCTAAGTCCCAGAAAACAGACCTCGTCTTCCATACCTTCAGCAGCGGCTCAGGCGCCTTTTTCTTCGTCTTTCCCGGCGAGGGGCACTCTTCCCAGTTCTTTAATAACTCATATATTTCGGCACCGCTACGCTTACGTGGAGGACCTCGATGCTCAGCCTTACGATTGAATAGATCTCCACGCTTTCTCCACGGGTCATCCTTCTCGAGCCATCTTCGATGCCCCATGTACACGATTTTCGAAGACCCGCCATCTTTCGATAGCTGCTGAGCAGTTGTATCATCCATGCACCTGGTGCATCCGCAATATCCGTGGCACACCTGGCCGGAGATATAGCCGTAACCGAGATAGTCCTGCACCGTCGTAATCAGCGCGGCTCTCATGTAGAAATACTCTCCTTTGCTTGTGTCCCATGTCTTGGCCGGCGTTGTCCATAAGGTTTGTAGCTCCTCTTTCAGTAACCCGAGATACAGATTTATATCATTTCCCGGTTGTCTCAGCCCTTGAATAAGCATAGTCATGTGTATGTATTTTTCCTTCATGCACTTCCAGGGGGGAGGTTGTACATCCATACAAACACGGGCCATGTGCTATGATTGGTGTTCTGGTTGCCAAACGGATTCATGCCATCAGTACTAGCGCCAAGCACGATGTTCCTTGCATCATCTGCGAAAAGTTTAAATTCAGCGTTTAATGCTCTCCACTGGCTAGCATCTGCGAGGTGTCTCAGCTTCGGATCATCTCCGTCATCTGGCTTCACCCTCTCCGCGTGCCAGCGCATAAGCTTTGCTTCCTTAGGATCTATGAAATACCGCTGCAGACACGGAGTGATCGGAAAGTACCATACAACTTTCTGTGGAGCTTTCTTTCCGGCCTTCTTATATCGTGAAGCATTGCACTTTGGACAGATGGTTTTTTCCGCGTGCTCGTTCCGATATATGATGCAATCGTTGATGCATGTGTGATATCTAATGTGTGGCAGATCAAGAGGGCACACGATTTTCTTTGCCTCCTCGACACTAGTAGGACACAGGCTTCCCGCGGGAAGAACCTTCTTTAGATACTTCAGAAGCTCATCCAGGCTTGCATCCGTCCATTTGTTTTTTGCCTTCGTCTTTAGAAGTTCTAGCGTGAAACTCAAGCGGGTCACCTCGGGATAGCAACCATCATACAATGGAGTCATCGAGTCTACCTCCAGTTGCGCCAGTTTGGCCTCCTCTCTAGAAGCAGCTCTGTCGCTAGTCGTCTCCTTGCGAAGCAGGTCTCGAACATGCGGGTCCCGCATGGCTGAACTTAGTAGCGACGAAGGCTGCGGCGTGTCCGCGTCTTCTCCGCCTTGTACTGCCTCTTCGCCATCACCATTTCTAAGGCCCTCTTCTTCGGGCCCATAATCGGTCATCTCTTCGTCTGGCACAATGTCGTCATTTCCTGCCCCGTCGACGTCCTCATCATCATCATCTTCACTTATCCACCAAGCATGGCCATCCATGAAACCATGCATGAGCAGGTGCGCCTTGAATTTACCACCCTTAAAGGGGTCGAGCCTGACTCCTCCTTTGCATTTTCGACACGGACATAAAACATCCTTCAGTCTTTTTTCATACATGTCGTCCACCGCGGATTGCCAGTATCTTTCCACCATCCTTCCATTGACCTTCATGATCACCTGCATGCGCGGAGCAAAAGAATTATAACCACGTACGCATGCATGGATCAAATTCATACAAAAATTCGACATGACCTTCCCTAAACATAGGACATATTGAGTTTGCCCGAAATTCACCGAAACGGAATTGAATTGACATTTCGGCAAAACATAGGCAACTCATGTCACTCACATGCCACACACAATTCGGTATATTCATATCGCGCATAGTTTCGGTCCTAATCGCACACACACATATTTCCATTCTTGCACAACTCTTTTTTTGCTCACCTATGTGTCGAGAGGGATATCGAGCACCTTCTTAATTAGCTAGTAGCTCTAGATAGTGAGGTACCTACATATAGCTCTAACTAGGGAGAGAGAGAGAGAGCTAGTGGAGATGGGTGGATGGGCAAAGAAAGAGAGATGGAGGAGGGAGGCCATTAATTAATGGAGAGGTGGTGGAGGGGCAAAGAAAGAGAGAGGGAGGAGGGAGGGCATTAATGGAGGGGTGGAGGGGCAAAGAAGAGAGGGGGAGGAGGGAGGGCATTAATGGAGGGGTGGAGGGGCAAAAAGAAGAGAGAGGGAGGAGGGAGGGCATTAATGGAGGGGTGGAGGGGCAAAGAAGAGAGGGGGAGGAGGAAGAACCAACAAGCAAGTGCAAGAGGAGGGGAAGAAAGGAAGGGGGAGGGGAGGGAGAAGAGGGGGGGGGGGGGGGAAAGGTGACATATATTTTTGCTGGCGGCCATACCAGTAGCGTGGGGGCTCAAATAGGCGCTACTGGTAAAGTTCTACGTATAAGCATTTTCCTAGTAGTGTGCCCGGCAAAGAAAATGAATAAAGGAGTTATTAATTACTTGATATCAGGAAATGAACTAAGGAGGCCGACATAGTGCGATAATGATTGAAATTACCTGTCGAGCATCAACTTCAGGCTGATTGCATTGCCTGTTCTCCGAGCTGGGGAACAGTTTTCCCGCTTTTATTACTACCTGTAAGGCTCGACTGCTGCTTTTTTTGTTGATGATATGACTTGCTAATAGAGCGTTCATAGTCTGATCGCCTTTTCTCCACAGCCGGTTTAGCAAGATCCACAAAGTGTTGTACGACTTTCTCAGGTATTTTCTCCTTCGGCGGCGGGGGCGGTTTCGGTGCAAAATGGGCCTGCACTTCGGAAGCCACTTGGGCTTTGTTTTCGTCCTCAGTCATCTCGTAAGACAACTTCTTTTTGGAAGGAGGCTCGGGTTTCTTATTTGGTGCTCCCTTCCGCTTTGTACTCGGCTAACGCGGCGGAGATCAATATCGCGTACTCGCGTTGGGCTCCGTCTCGAGGTGGGGTGGATTTGGCTGACGCGGCGGAGATCGATATAGTGGCGGACTCGCGCTGTGCTCCGTCTCGAGGTGGGTTGGAGTCGGCTGACGCGGCGGACTTGGAGGAGGAGTCGGTGCCCTTGGCGTCGAGTTTGGAAAGACGATGCAATCCTTTCTCCATACAATGATATCACGTATGGCTTCTCCCAGTGTCTGCTCCCCTTGACCTCCAGGAAAGTCAAGCTATAGTGAGTCATATGCCGACAGAACTTCATCCACCCCGACACGAGCATAGCCAGGTGGAATTGGATTGCCGTGGAAGGTTGCTTCAGGGGGATTTGGTAAAGCATAGCCGCCCGCCACCTTCATGGATATGTTCTTCACTTTCATGTGTAGCTCACAACTTGTCATCTCTTCGATATCATCCACGGGGTAGCGAGCCAGCAGTGCATCATCGGCCGGGACCCCCGTGGAACCCACGCTGCTTTTCAGCATAGATGGGACGGTGCTATCCAATGCTGGATCTGCTTGCTGCTGCCGCTGAGACGCCCTTTCCAGGCTAAGTGTGTCGATCTGCTCCTGCTGCCGCATGAAAGCGCGTTCCAACTCCGCGTGCATTGATTCTACCTGTTGAAGCCGGTCTGCATCCTGCTTCTTCTTGTCTTCCTCCTGCTTCTTCTTTCTCGCACGGCTTCTGTAACTGACGTTCCAGTCCGCAAACCCCTCAACCCACGGAATAACGCCTTTGCCTCGTGTTCGTCCCGGGTGTTCAGGATTCCCGAGGGCGCGTGTAAGCTCGTCGTTCTCTCTCTCGGGCTGGAACACCCCCGTTCGAGCCGCTTCTATTGCAACAAGTGAAGTGTCCGAGGCTTCTTTAAGACTTGCTTGCACCATAATCTCCCCTATCTTTGGGTCCAACCTTCCCCCATGCGCATAAAACCAAGTCCTGCACCTGTCGGGCCAACCCAATGTTTTTGGAGTGACCCCTGCAGCAATCATCTTTTCCTCAGATTCATCCCATTTAGGCCGACCAGTCTTGTAGCCACCTGGCCCCAGAACATGGTGAAACTGTTTCTTCTCAGCATTGATCTTGTTTTTCCTCGACCGTTCCTTAGCTGCTTCCGATTCCTTGAACTCCACAAATAAGTCCCAGTGATCTTTTGCCTTCTCCAGTGCTCCAGTGAATTCTGGAGTCTGCTTTCCTGCTTCGACGTAGCAGGCCCATAATCTTTTCTTGTGGTTGCAGAATTGTGTGGCCATCTTCTGAAGAGCACTCTTCTTGACTTTCTCCCGTTCTGCATATGTTAAATGCTCTGGTAGGGTGAAATGTGACATGAGCGTTTCCCAAAGCAGATCTTTTGCTCTTTCGTCGACAAAACTAACTCCTCGATCTCCCTTTGGCTTATTCCATTCTTGAACGGAGATCGGGATTTGATCACTGACAATAACTCCGCACTGACGAGTAAATTTGTCTGCATTCTTTTTAGGAGCAAGCGGTTCGCCATTTGGTTTGATTTCATCGATGTTGTACTTTATGCCAGCCTGCAACTTTTTGGCCGGGCCTTGTACTGCCCTGCTTGTAGAAGATTTGCTCGATCCGGAGGGCTAAAAGAAGAAATATTCATTAATATATATATATACAAATCAATTAATACATGTAATGATCACCAGAGGCCTTATATATACCTCGCCGGTCTTTGTTAATTGAAGATCATTTCCTTCACCATCATTGTTTGTGTGGCCTTCGTCTGTTGGTTCTTCCTCAAATATTCCCTCTCCGGAATTGTTCAGATATTGTGAGTCGTCATCTTCAGGTTCACCCTCTGGGTTTCGGATCATGTCGAACATGATATGCTCTTGATCATGGTCGTCTCTGCCGCTAGCGTCCATAGCTTAACTAATCCAGAAGAAAGATAAAACAATTTAGTATTCAAATTAGAATGCATCTCGAATAATATCCCTAATACATCTCGAATAATCCAATTAATGCATCATCGAATATTATCGAATATAATCTCGAATACATCTTGAATATTATCACTAATACATCTTGAATAATCTAGTTAATGCATCATCGAATATTATCGAATATAATCTCAAATACATCTCGAGTATTATCACTAATACATCTCGAATATTATCATATAACATCACTAGCTAATACAGATCGAATACTATCGAATAATCCAATTGACTCGCGGTTCCTGAGGCGCGGGCGGTGGACACCCAAAGAGAAGGAACCATCACAAGATCATAGCTCGGGTGAGATCCCTGAAGAACCTGCCAGGTATTGGAGAATCTGACGTCCAACGCAACCATGTAGCGACGGACGTGCTTGTCCTCCTCCCTGACACGGCGACGTACCACCTCCTCGGGGGCCGGCTGCCTCCGCACCGATAGTGGCCCACGCGACCGCCACCAAAGAAGCTCCGGGTCGACGATGGGAGCCCGGTTCCTCACCAAGCTGCGTGCCCCGGAAGGTAGCACCTCCCAGTGCCAGCCCGGCGGAGCCCAGCCCCGGACATGGCGCCTCTCAAGCAGGTTGTCGCCACCGAGTCGGTGACGAGGATGCGGGCCGGGCATCGTCGACGCCAAAAATGTTTCTATGCAAATTTAACATTTTTTAAATGCTTGATTATGATTTTTGTAATTCTTGTTCACTTGATTTTGCAAATACATGACAAACTTTTGCAAATACAACATTAAGATATTAACATTTTCCAAATAAGATATTAACATGTTTTTGATCAATATTTTTAAGATACAACATTAAAATATTTTTAATACATGGTCAAATTTTTTCTATGCAACTTTTTTCTATGCAAATTCCACCGTTCATCTACATACATACATACATTGTATACATACATACATTGTATACATACATACATATACTAAGCATCTACAACATCTAGTGAAAAAAACAATCTATGAAAAAAAAAGATGAACAAAATTAAGGAGGGAGCTAGGCTCACCGGCCGGGATCGTCGGGGCGGAGAGAGGCGGGGAGGATGCCGGAGACGGAGGAGCGGCGCCGGAGACGGAGGAGGACGCCGGAGACGGGGAGGAGCGGCGCCGGCGCGGGCTCGGGCCGCGGCGGCTTGTGGAGGAGCGGTCGTCGATCGCGAGGCGGGCGCGCGCGGAGGAGCGGCGGCGGCGGGCAGCGTGGCGGCGCCGGCGCGGGCTCGGGCGGCGCTTGGGAGCAGAGCGGCCGGACGGCGACGTCGAGGTCCGACAGCCTGGCGGCGTCGTGGTCTTCGGTGCCGTCGGGGGAAACTATAGATGAGTTTATAAATTTTGCAAAGTGCTGGTTATATACAGATACCTTTAGTCCCGGTTGGTGGCTCCAACCGGGACTAAAGGCCCCCCTTTAGTCCCGGTGCGAGCCACCAACCGGGACTAAAGGTGAATTTCACCAGGCCGAGCGGCGGGAAGCCCAGGCCTTTAGTCCCGGTTGGTGGCTCGCACCGGGACTAAAGGGGGGCCTTTAGTCCCGGTTGGAGGCACCAACCGGGACTAAAGGGTTGGTCCTGGCGTGGTGGAAGTTTAGTCCCACCTCGCCAAGCGAGAGGCACTCGCACCTGTTTATAAGCCCCGCTGCGATAACCGTCCTGAGCTCCTCTCTAAAGCGGGCAGTACATGCCTAATGTTCCTCTCTGCCCTGTTGGGCCTACTTGACATGCGGGCCTGCATCCTGGCCCATATAAAGTTAGGTTTCTAGTCGTATGCAGGCCGTGGTGGCCTAGTAGGCGGGCATTTTTTTATTTTTTGCAAATTTTTTAGTCCCGGTTGGTGGCTCCAACCCGGACTAAATGTCTTTTCCAATTTTTTTGTTTTTGCTTTATTTTTGTGAATAACTTTACTTTAAAAATAGATTTTTGAGTGATTCACAAAAATAGATTTTTTTGAATAACTTTACTTTAGGGTCACAAAAATTATAAACTTTCTGTTAGTGCCAGTAGTTTTCAAATTTGAATAGTTTAAATTTCAATTCTTTGAAATTTGTTTGAATCACTAGTTTGTGAATAACTTTACTTTAAAAATAGATTTTTGAGTGATTCTTTTTTCTGCTGTTTAATATTAGTGTGTTTTATCAGTATGTTCAATTTGGTAATTTTTAGGTTATTTTAAATAGGTGTTTTAATCAAAAACAGATTATGTTTAGCTCTTTTAGTTTTATAGCTCAAAAAAATCATTAAATGCATGAAAAATAGCGAATGAAGTCAGAAAGGGTTGAAAATTGATGATGTGGCTTTGAATGGTGCATGTTGAATGCACAAAAAGTCTGGAGTTAAAATAAGTTTAAAAAAATGAAATGCCTTTGTAACTGATGAGTTTTCGTCCGAAACCCTGATACTTCGAAAGAGATTGTCCAGTTTGTACACGAAGTGCATCCAGTTTTTTCCGTAACCCTCTCAACTTTTTAGCACATGCTATGTGGGTGAAATGATGATACCATGCCAAGTTTCAACCTTTTCAGAGTTCATTTGTAGTGCTTTTCAATTTCAGGGTCATTTAGCTCAAAAAAATCAATAAATGCATGAAAAATAGCGTTCCTTCACGTTTCAAATGCCAAAACACATATATACCCTAACTATTACAAAGATTCCCTCCGGTTTGTCCGAAGTGAGACTTTCCAGATAAGTCCGGAAACTCACTAGAGAAGAAAGTGATGACGGTGAAGCCGGTCACATCCCAGAGTGGGATCTTGGGGTATAAAACTTTTTCTTCGCGTGTGTCCCTTTGCGCCGTAACCATGGACAATCTTCATCATTTAACAGGATGCTTGGGTCAGTCTTCACTGTTAAGGGAGCAATTTCATGAAACTTTTCATAATCTTCTGACATGTCTGTCTTGTCCTCCACTCCCACGATGTTTCTTTTCCCTGAAAGAACTATGTGGCGCTTTGGCTCATCGTATGATGTATTCGCTTCCTTATCTTTCCTTTTTCTCGGCTTGGTAGACATGTCCTTCACATAGAAAACCTACGCCACATCATTGGCTAGGACGAATGGTTCGTCTGTGTACCCAAGATTGTTGAGATCCACTGTTGTCATTCCGTACCATGGGTCTTCCTTTACCCCGCCTCCAGTCAGATTGACCCATTTGCACCGAAATAAAGGGACCTTCAAATCACGTCCATAGTCAAGTTCCCATATCTCCTCTATGTAACCATAATATGTGTCCTTTGGCCTATTGGTGTTTGCTGCATCAAAGCGGACACCACTGTTTTGGTTGGTGCTCTTTTTATCTTGGGCGATCGTGTAAAATGTATTCCCATTTATCTCGTACCCTTTGAAAGTCGATATAGTCGAAGATGGTGACTTGGCCAGCAAGTACAGCTCATGTCCAACAGTGTCGTCATGCATGAGACGTATTTGCAACCAACCGCCGAATGACGCCATGTGTGTACGTTTGATCCAGGGCTCAGACTGCTCCGGGTTCTTGGAGCGTACACTATCCAGGTGTTCCTCGATATACGGAGCCACCAAGCTGGAATTTTGTAGAACTGTGTACTGTGCTTGCGCCCAACAATGCCCGTCCATACATATTACTGAATCCTTTCCTAGCGTGCCTTTTCCACCCAGTCTGCCCTCATGCCGCGATTCGGGAACACCAATCGGCTTAAGGTCAGGAATAAAGTCAACACAAAACTCAATGACCTCCTCTGTTTCATGGCCCTTGGAGATGCTTCCTTATGGCCTAGCACGGTTATGAACATATTTCTTTAAGACTCCCATGAACCTCTCAAAGGGGAACATATTGTGTAGAAATACAGGACCCAGAATGGCAATCTCGTCGACTAGGTGAACTAGGACGTGCGTCATGATATTGAAGAAGGATGGTGGGAACACCAACTCGAAACTGACAAGACATTGCACCAAATCATTCTGTAACCTTGGTAGGATTTCTGGATCGATTACCTTCTGAGAGATTGCATTGAGGAATGTACATAGCTTCACAATGGCTAATCGAACGTTGTCCGGTAGAAGCCCCCTCAATGCAACCAGAAGCAATTGCATCATAATCACGTGACAGTCATGAGACTTTAGGTTCTGGAACTTTTTCTCTGCCATATTTATTATTCCCTTTATATTCGACGAGAAGCCAGACGGGACCTTCACACTGAGCAGGCATTCAAAGAAGATTTCCTTCTCTTCTTTGGTAAGAGCGTAGCTGGCAGGACCTTGATACTGCTTTGGATGCATGCCGTCTTTTCCGTGCATACGTTGCTGGTCCTCCCGTGCCTCCGGTGTATCTTTTGTCTTCCCATACACGCCCAAGAAGCCTAGCAGGTTCACGCAAAGATTCTTCGTCACGTGCATCACGTCGATTGCAGAGCGGACCTCTAGGTCTTTCCAATAGGGTAGGTCCCAAAATATAGATTTCTTCTTCCACATGGGTGCGTGTCCGTCAGCGTCATTCGGAACAGATTGTCCGCCAGGACCCTTTCCAAAGATTACTTTTAAATCCTTGACCATATCAAGTATATCATCACCAGTACGGTGGCGAGGCTTATTCCGGTGATCTGCCTCACCTTTGAAATGCTTGCCTTTCTTTCTTAAGAGATGCTTCATCGGAAGAAATCGACGATGTCCCAGGTACACATTCTTCTTACATTTATCCAAATATATACTTTCGGTATCATCTAAACAGTGCGTGCATGCGTGGTATCCCTTGTTTGTCTGTCCTGAAAGGTTACTAAGAGCAGGCCAATCATTGATGGTTACAAACAGCAACGCTCGTAGGTCAAATTCCTGCTGTTTGTGCTCATCCCACACACGTACACCTTTTATGTCCCACAGCTGTAAAAGTTCTTCAACTAATGGCCTTAGGTACACATCAATGTCGTTGCCGAGTTGCTTGGGGCCTTGGATGAGCACTGGCATCATAATGAACTTCCGCTTCATGCACAACCAAGGAGGAAGGTTATAGATACATAGAGTCACAGGCCAGGTGCTATGATTGCTGCTCTGCTCCCCAAAAGGATTAATGCCATCTGCACTTATACCAAACCATAAGTTCCTTGCGTCACCTGCAAACTCCGGCCACTTTCTCTCGATTTTTCTCCACTGCGACCCGTCAGCAGGTACTCTCAACTTCCCGTCTTTCTTACGGTCTTCTTTGTGCCATCGCAACAACTTGGCATGCTCTTTGTTTTGGAACAAATGTTTGAACCGTGGTATTATAGGAGCATACCACATCACCTTGGCAGGAATCCTCTTCCTGGGGCGCTCGCCCTCAACATCATCACCAGGGTCATCGCGGCTGATCTTATAGCGCAATGCACCGCATACCAGGCATGCATTCAAATTCTCGTACTCCTCACCGCGGTAGAGGATGCAGTCATTAGGGCATGCATGTATCTTCTGCACCTCTAATCCTAGAGGGCAGACAGCCTTCTTTGCTTCGTACGTACTGTCGGGCAATTCGTTGTCCTTTGGAAGCATCTTCTTTAACATTTTCAGCAACTTTTCAAATCCCTTGTCAGATACATCATTCTCTGCCTTCCATTGCAGCAATTCCAGTGTGGTACCCAGCTTTTTCTTGTCATCTTCGCAATTTAAGTACAACATTTTTTTGTGATCCTCTAACATGCACTGCAACTTCAACTTCTCCTTTTCACTTTCGCAGTTTCTCTTTGCATCAGCAATGGCCCGACCAAGGTCATCAGTGGGTTCATCTGATGCCTCTTCTTCAGCTTCTTCTTCTTCATTCTCTTCCCCCATTGTAGTACCATCGTATTCAGGGAACTCAGGATAGTTGTCATCATCCTCTTCTTCTTCATTCTCTTCCATTAGAACCCCTCTTTCTCCGTGCTTGGTCCAACAGTTATAGCCGGACATGAAACCGAACGTAAACAGGTGGACGTGAATGACTTTTGAGCTAGAGTAATTCCTATCATTCTTACAGACACCACATGGACAACACATAAAACCATTCCGCATGTTTGCCTCAGCCGCACGCAGAAAACTATGCACGCCATTAATGAACTGGGGAGAGCGTCGGTCATCGTACATCCATTGCCGACTCATCTTCATTACACAACACCGAAAAGACCAAATTAATACAAGTTCATACATAAAGTTCATACACACTTATTCTCATAAAACAACATAAAACTATCTAGCTAAAGCATTTAAATGCAACAACAAATGCGATCAAAATCGCAACTAAGGTAATAATTGATCCAACAGCATAATGATACCAAGCCTCTTTATTAACGGCATATTTTCTAATCTTTCTAATCTTCAAGCACATTGCATCCATCTTGATCTTGTGATCATCGACGACATCGGCAACATACAACTCCAATTTCATCTTCTCTTCTTCAATTCTTTTCAATTTTCTTTCAAATACTTGTTTTCTTTTTCAACTAAATTTAACTTCTCGACAAGAGGGTCGGTTGTAATTTCCGGTTCACATACCTCCTAGATAAAAATATCTATGTCAACTTGATGGGCATAATTGTCATAAACACGAAATGCAACAAATAGTTATAAAAGAGAATATACCACATCCGAATCATAAACCGGACGAGGGCCGACGGGGACGGATATCAAAGTCATGGCACTATGTATAAAAAACAATCATACAAGTAAGAAAATTATACAAGTAACTATCTAAATCATACAAATAAGATTTTTTTTATAAAAAGGATAAGAACAAGAGGCTCACCAAGGTGGTGCCGGTGACGGGACGGTGCGGGCGATCGACGGTGGTTAGGACGGGGACGGGAAGGCACTAAGTAAACCACACCTACACATATGCAAACTAAGAAGTTAATTTGAGCTCAAATTGCATATAAATCAAATAAACTCCCACATAATTACTCCCAAACTAAAACTCATAAATCACTATACTTATAGAGCATTGCACGAGCTAATCTAGCAATGAGAGATGAAAGTACAAAGTTGCTAACCTTTGTGAACACTTGGATAGATGGGGTGCCTTCAAATCTTGACAAATCTTTGGCAAAAATGGAGGATGAGCTCGAGCAAGGGGAAGAACAGAGGAGAGAAAGGGGAAAACAGAGAGAATGGGCTCGGGCTGGACAAAGGGTTTATATAGGGACGTCTTTAGTCCCGGTTGGTTATACAAACCGGGACTAAAGGTCCACCTCTAGTCCCGGTTTGTGATACAAACCGGGACTAAAGGGGCTCGCAGGGGCCCCAGCCTGACGCTAGCCTGCCACCACCCCTTTAGTCCCGGTTTGTATCACAAACCGGGACTAGAGGTCCACCTCTAGTCCCGGTTTGTGATACAAACCGGGACTAAAGGGGCTCGTGGGGGCCCCAGCCTGACACCAGCCTGCCACCACCCCTTTAGTCCCGGTTTGTATCACAAACCGGGACTATAGGTAGAAAATGAACCAGGACTAATGATGCCCGTGCCCCCGACCGCTCCTAGCCGTTGGAACCGGGACTAATGGTCACATTAGTCCCGGGCCGTAATCAAACCGGAACTAAAGGGGCGGACGAAAGGTCTGTTTTCTACTAGTGCTAATGCACGTCAAATCGTTCACAGATAGGAGAGGCACACCTAAAGACGCAGAAGCGACCAAATTTAATGTGCAACTAGCAATTATAATTAAGTAATTTCTACAATTAGTTGTTAATCAAAGACCCAATGCACGTCAATCAGTTCATACATAGAATAAATAGAGGCACACCTAAAGATGCGGAAATGACCAAATTTAATGTGCAACTAGCACTTATAATTAAGTAATTTCTACAATTAGTGGTTAGTAGAAAGCAAAGTATAAATTATAATCGAAGACCCAATGCACGTCGATCAATTCACACATGCAATATTTAGGCACACCTAAGGCTGGCCATAGTGGTGGTATCTTAGCCGGTATCATGCACTCGGGAATAGCAAACACGCTGATGTGGCAGAGAATTAAAGAAGAGAGAGAGGGTTAAAGTAACATAGGTAGATACCGTATCATAATAAATGCTATGCTACTTTGTGTCATGCATGACAATAAATAAGACCATCTATGATACTACTCTATGATACTATGTACTATGAAGATAGTATCATACACTAGTATCATATGCATGATACTAGTATATGATACTCCCCACTATGAGTAGCCTAAAGATGAGGAAGTGATCAAAATTAATGTGCAACTACCAATTATAATTAATTAATTTCTACAAGTAGTTGTTAGTCAAAACTTAATTATCAATTATAATCACACACACACACAGAGAGTTATAATTAAGCAATTAATTTCTATAAATAGTTGTTAGTCGAAAGTGAACCACAAATCATAATTTTAGACCTAATGCACGTCAAACAGTTCATACATAGGATAATTAGAGGCACACCTAAAGACGCAGAAGCGACCAAATTTAATGTGCAACTAGCAATTATAATTAAGTAATTTCTACAATTAGTTGTTAGTCGAAAGCGAAGTATAAATTATAATTGAAGACCCAATGTACGTCAATCAGTTCACACATAGAGTAATTAGAGGCACACCTAAAGACGCGGAAGCGACCAAATTTAATGTGCAACTAGCACTTATAATTATGTAATTTGTACAACTAGTTGTTAGTAGAAAGCGAAGTATAGATTACAATCAGATATCTAACGCACATGTAAAGACACATAAGCGATCATAAGTAATGGGCAACTTGCATTCTAATGAACTAATTTCTGGCTGTTAGTCATCAAGCGTGAAGTATTAGTGATTAAAATCGAAGACCAAAGGTGCAGATCAATCAGTTCACAAGGGACAAGACCCAAGTGCACGCCAGTCGAGCAGTTCACACATGGAAGATTCTAGTAAAGCTAAAATAAAGAAGGTGGGTTCGACAGGAAAGAATTGGTTCCCTACTGCGCACATATATATGGAGCAAGTCTCACATCGGCCAATTCTTCTCCCTCGCAAGCGCTTGCACTCCGTCTCTTACAGGTTAGCCTTTCTTCTTGGTGCTCCTCCCCATATTGTTCCAATATCCATTGACCCCTTCTGAACATCAGTGTATAGTTGATCGATGTAGCTAGAGTTCTACATAGATATTCTTTCTAATTTGCACTTTTATTTTAATTTTGCTTCCGATCCCAGTTCTGCTCAGCTCTGCACATCAGAGTTTATCCATCTATATATGTATATCTTCTGTGTGTGTTTACTTCTTTTCTGAATACATGGCCACTTATGGAAAAAAATTATCAATCTTAAAGTTATGGAATTCACGTATTTGTGTGTGTACTAACCTTAAGGGAATATTAGTATGTACTCCCTCCGTACGGAAATACTTGTCGGAGAAATGGATCTATCTAGACTCCCTCCGTCCGGACGTATAAATACATCCATTTCTCTGACAAGTATTTCCGGACAGAGGGAGTAGTAATCTTCTTCTTTTTTCGGAACTGAAACATACATAGATTGAATATGAAGAGCTCATTCTCACTAGATATATATCTGAAAAGTTCAAGCCCATGACTACCTTTGTGCTGCATACGTCGGAGAATGAATATGCAGGCATCATCTATTAACACTTGCTTTGCATAAGATACCAGGATGGATTGTCCTCTCTTTATTTACTTCTTCGAGAACAATTATTTTTATTACTCATCCGGTTTCGGCATAAGAAAGAAGCACAACTCACTCAGCGTGAATTTTTTTTCCGAGAACACGCATGAGGGCTGTGTGCCTATGTATTAAGATAGAGAAACGTTCAATTTACAAGTTTTGCTTGATGCGCCAACAAGCTGGCAACCTCGAGCACTCCACCACTCACTCAACTCGCTAGGGGATTGCTCGCTTTAGGCTACCATTACCCACCAACCACCATTCACGGCAATGATTACACACTTTGTCTGCGCAAAAGATTATCCTAATATATCATTTCTTATCCTTCAAATTATCATATGGGGAGGAGCTCCAAGAAGTAACGCTAACCTGTAAGAGACGGAATTGAATAGACCGAGCAAGTTTAAATTGGCATAACATGTGCAAAAGCCCCACGCAGAGCTACTAAAGCCCATAGACTGATATTTGACACCAACGAGTAAAATCTCCTTGTGCTTCCGGCCCCCATAGTAGCAACATAGAGTGTGCTAAACTATTGGCAGGGGTAGAAACTGCTTCGGTTAAGAAATTACAACCTTCGAAATAGGAACTAGCCAATCCATGGGTATACCAAGATGTTAGAAGTTGTCCTTCTGCTCTTTTATCATTCTTAGTATGTTTATATCATGGTTTTAAATAGCATGCTATAGCGTTTCGAAGAGGTGTTGCGCTAAGGGATTTTGGTCAAAACACATGAACAAACATTTTAAATAGCGCGCTAAAATACCGCTATAGCACGCTATAGCGTTTAGAAGAGGCCCGCCGCTATTTAAAACTATGGTTTATATAGTATTGTTTAAGATGGCAAGAAGTGTATATCTAATTAAACTATGACATTAGTTCTTTAAAATTACGAAAACATTATTGGAACCACATGACATACTATAAGATGTTCCAACAAAGTGGTTTTAATAATACAACTTTATGTGACCGTGGAAAAAAATGTCGAACTCATACATGTCCTCTTTCTAAAATTACAATAATATAAGGTGATTTTTTGTTGTTGGGGCAAGCCTTTGAGCAGCAATTACCCTATATTTTCTGAGACACAAAATTATAACTACAAGCAGTTAATTTTGAAAATAAATCTAATGACATGAATTTGGTAACAAAAAATATACACTAAAAGACCAATTGTTGGTCAAAGACAGGCATAGCCGTATGAAACAAAGTACAACATACATTTTGTATTGGTTGGAGTATGTCACTAGTGAGTTGAACTGCTTGTTTCTTTTTCTTTTTTTGTCCGGTAACTTAAAATCGTATTAAAAAATATCTTTAGGTCATCGTAATTTTTAAAAACTTTTACTAACCTGATGGTTAGTTAATTTTCCAAAAAGGAGGTTGAAACCCCTGGCCTGCGCATCATTACGATGGTATATCTAACTATATGGTTAGATATACCAAACTGTAGTTAGAAACAACAACTTAAAGCAACCTGAGTATTTATTTTGTATGCAGGGTTTGAGCACATCACTGGACATCGATCAGTAGATGTACTAGTTTGTAGTTTGCAGAACATCTACAGGGTTGCTGCTTAAGTCTCCAGTAGGTACGCCTTTAATATCTTGTTAAATACTCGCAAAGTTCATTAGTAAGTTGAACTGTTTTTTTTTTTTTTGCCATGGTTACTTAAAATACAACATATATTTTTGTATTGGTTGGAGTATGTCACTGCTAGTGAGTTGAACTGTTATTTTTTTTCCATGGTTACTTAAAATCGTATTAAAAAAATTAATCACTGTAGGCCATCATAATTTTTGAAAACTTTTAACTATATGGTTAGAAATACCAAAATTTATTTTAGTTATTAAGAACTTAAAGCAACCTGTGTATAATTATATTTTTAATGCAGGGTTTGAGCACATCACTGGACATCGATCAGTAGATGTTCTAGTTTGTAGTTTGCAGAACATCTACAGGCCGGGTTGCAGGTTAAGTTTCCAGTAGGTACGCCTTTAATATCTTGTTAAATACACGCAAGTCTAGTGACTCTTTTCCAGTATAATTACTCAACTTATGTCAATGTGAATTGTTGAGATGTCCGGCCTTCCTTTGTTTACCTGCCATGGTTTCTTCCCCCAAAAGACTTGCATATCAATTTTCCTTGAAAGAATGATGATTGGGATAGTCTTTCTTAAATGCTGTCCTAGAAATGTTGCTAGATATGTTTCAACAAAAAAAGCACACACTTGGTTACAAAACAATACATATAACGCTGCAACACATATAAGACTGTACTTCAGGATAGATTGGTATATATATAATCTTTAAATAAAGGAAAGGGTCGATGTAGTTCTAGGTCTCTGCGCTCTTTTGTTCTGGCTTTCCTCATCATAATATAGACACAATCGTGATTAGGTGGTGAGTTCAGTGGCCTGTGGAACGGACCTGCGGCAAGCCGGCAACGGCGAGGCTGTCTTGGCGTCATGCCGTGCGCCTCAGTTTAGTACTCCCTCTGTTCCTATACAAGACGTTTACACAGTTCAAATTAAACAACAAAAATGTCTTATATTAAGAAACAGAGGTTAGTAGAAACGAGTTGCCACACAAATTAGTGAGGTGTCTTTTTTTTAAAGAAAGTCTTGAATCAGGACCGGCCTGCGAAATCCGGGGCCCAGTGCAAAACTATAAAACGGGCCTACCTTTAAAACAATAAAACTATAATAATGTATAGACCATAATGTCTTACATGGCAAGACAACTTATAAAAAATCGTACTGAGAATGTATATGAGTTAACCTTGAGTGTTGAGTGTTGAGTGTGTGCGTGTGCAGGATTGTCGGAAAACTCATTCTCTATCAGTCTGTCCCTCGCGTCGCCTCCCCTCGGGCGGCGCCAGGGGCCCCCAATCCCTAGCCGCCAGTCCCTCCCCGCTGCTCCATCCCCAGCCGCCGCTGCCGCCGGCAAGGGCCGCGGTGGCGGCGGTCCCTGCACCGCAGATCCAGGGCGGGTGGTCGCCGCGGCGGACCCTGTGAGGCGGAGGCGGCGTCTCATGCGGGGAGGCCGGGGGCGGCAGTCAGGGCGGCGCCCCTGCTGCGCGGCGGCGATGGGAGCCTCCATGGCCGGCGGTGTGGCGGCTGCGTGCGCATGGGTGGCTCCGATGGCTGCGGATCTGGCGTCCTGTCCAGATCCGTCTTGGTACGGCTTTGGACGGCCGGTGGCGCGAGGAGGACCGGTGAGGGGTGGATGGAGGCTCCCTGCCGGCGTGCCGACGGCGGTCCTTGTCTCCACGGCGAGGCTCCGTTCGGTTCCAGCCAGCTGCGAGGTTGGGGGGACGCGACTTCCGGTGAAAATCGCGCCGACTTCGGTCATGGCGGACGATAGCGGCGTCTATGACGTCGTTCCCTTCTCGAGGCATCGTTGTTGCAGGTCGTGGCACCCCACTCGTGATGCTCCGGGGGAAACCCTAGATCTGGATCTACATGATCGGACGATGATGGTACCTTTGATGTCGTTGTCCCTCCTGAGGGCATCGTTTTGGAGCAAGTGCTGGTTGAACGGGACGAGCGGAAGAGCGGTGTCTCATCCACCGCAAGGCCGACGGCGGATCCCGGTGGCATGGCGCTGCGGAGGTTCGGCGACGGGCGCGGGTGGACGGATACGTGCAGGATGGTGGAGTTGTCTGGCGTCGTGGTGGCGTCGACGGCAGGCCAGCCAAGGTCGATGTGTCAATTACTGCTCTGGAGATGGACCGGTGGAAGATGGCGGCGACAGCCTCTGAGAGTGCGTCGGTCCAGTATGGGACCCAGTCCCGGTGTGTGGCTGGGCTGGGGCATCCGGCTTTAGATGTTAGGGTTTGGTGCGATGTCCGTTTGGTATTAGGCCCGGATATTCGGCACACCTTCATCAATGGGATAGGAGTAGCAACAGGTGTTGCCTAGATGGTACTGATGTATTACTTTGTATGGTCTCTGTGAATAATTAATAAAATGGCCGGGGGTCTATCCTCCTTTTCAAAAAAAAAAAAA
Source organism: Elymus sibiricus (assembly GCA_039707655.1). Classification (NCBI taxonomy): domain Eukaryota; kingdom Viridiplantae; phylum Streptophyta; class Magnoliopsida; order Poales; family Poaceae; genus Elymus; species Elymus sibiricus. The sequence continues at coordinate 24,267,766 of CM077664.1, forward strand.
AAATCCACTCGTCATCCTACGGGTACTCTGAAAAAAGGGAATTCCATTGGCGCACCCGACCAATTGCAAGTTCAGAACGGTTCACAGGATTAGAGACAAGCAAACTAGAAGGATTAATCGAAGGTCAAACTCGTGCCCTCCATTGCCCAGCCGGTGCCAAAAAAATTCAAGGAACCGGAGCAAGTAGCTGCTCCGATGCCCGCTCCGCTATGGGTCGAGGGCTCCTGGACTGCAGAGAGCTTTGGATCTATAGGGATCGACTGGATCAATTCACTCAGCGATTTACGCATGCATCCTTAACATTTGCATCTTGCCCCCTCAAAAGAAGCATGTATTCTAGGTTTCTCACACCAGCATGCATGATGGATTTTCCTAATCACCAGCATGGACTACAGTACAGTCTGGTCACCTACATGTTGACTGACTAGGTGCTTACTACTAAATATTGAAGTCCCAAAATGCATCAAATACTCAATATGCAATTAGGAAATATACTCCCTCTGTATGATCTAAAACGTCTTACAAAAGTTTACAGAGGGAGTACAATGGAACAAACATCCCTGCTCATTTTGCCACATACATCCTTGCACATCAAGACCAAGCAACAATAGATATTAAGTGAAGCAAATAAAATCCTACAAGTAAAACTAATCGTGATGGTTTTTTTAACTCAAATATAAGGAACAGGACTCGGCAAAACAAAGGACATTCCACAACACTAGTAACGCATTCAGAAAGCATGTTGTTGTCCAGTAAAACAAACCACAGCAGTACAATCTTTTAGACTGACAAAACACAATGCAACGCTGGCCAGGAAATTGCACATATATGTAACAACAGTTATATTCTGATGTGTTAAACTCAATATGGTGCTACTCCTAAACCTAAAAGGTAAATATTGCCTGTAATATTACATTACTCATGTCAACTGCTAACACAGATGGTTCCCCTAATGACACAGCAAGAACACCAAAAGGATGATCATGTTTCTGCTCCGGAATCTGTAGCCCCAGCCATATGGTCGTTTTGCATGCCATGTGAGGGCCAATCCGTACCTGGAGCCAAGATATTCCACATCTGAATGTTGTTTTCCGGATGCTGCAAGCATGCACATCATTGATTGGAACATCTGCCTCCGTAAGAGTCACCTAGAGTAATAGTTCTCTTGTTAGGAATTTAAAGAGTGCTAAAAGTGTATTTACCCATTACATTTGTTAAAGGACAAAGAATGCCTATGTTTCAACTGAAGAAACTCAATCATGCTGAAAAGCCAGTAAAAAAATTACCCACCCAGGTCAAACCAAAAGTTTTTATATTACCTGGTCATATGCTCCCATATTATTTCAAATCCAGAAAATGATGTGAGCCAGCAATGCATGGTTCTAGTTGTTCCCAACGATTTTTTGGCAGGAAGCTGATCCATCATAAACCTCAGCTGAACATAAATGGTCAGTAAGTCAGTTTATTACACTGTGAAGAACTAATTTTGAGCCGTCAAACTTTTCTAATTCCAGTTGTTGTGAACTGAGAACAACTACATAGATTTCTAGTAATCAGTGCTCCGGTATGAATTTAGTCAATCGCTCAATCAATAGCAACGAAAAAAATAGCGCGCTATTTCGCCGTTATAGCACCGTTATAGCGTATTAGGAAAGAAGACGCTACGTTTTCGCAAATTCGTCCGCTACAGCGCTAAACACGTAATTAGCACGCTACGCCTCGCTATAACGTTGTAACTTGTAATCGTTGTAGCGTGCACATGATGCAAAAATAAGAAAACATCAGCCCAGCAGGCCCAAAAGGCCAAAACCACCCCTCGGCCACACCCTTCTAGCTCTCTTTCCCAGATGAGCTTCCGGGTAATTTTGATTCATTCTTTCTTCTCTTTGTAATTGTATTCTGTACTGAACTAACAAGTAACAAGTTTGATTCTTTCTTCTCTTTGTAATTGTACTCTGTACTGAACTGAAGCTGGTATTATCAATGTACTGAACTGAAGCTGGTGTTATGAATTGTGCCACAATAGGATAACAAGCATTCCTTTTTTATGCCTTGGATTTGGCCCTTGTGCTCCTGGGAACAATTTAATTGCTGAAATACTTTATTTCTGCATACATTTGGCATTTTTTTTGCAAACGCTATTTTGAAATATAGCACGCTATTAGCGCGCTATAACTTGTGTAGCATTTGGAGAAGGGCCTCACTATATTTTGTAGCACGCTATTTTTTTCATTGATCAATAGACATGACTTGGTAAAAATCTAAATGCTCACTTATTTGGATCATATGACCAGCTGGACTAATAGTGCATTTTGGTCTGAATTTGCGTTAGGCTGTACATGTGGTTTTCAACTACTATATGTAACAACTCAAAAGAAAAACTACTATATGTAAGAAATATTCTATGGCACTATAAGAAAGATTATGTATATAATTCAGCTAGACAGGTCAGGAAAGGAAGCAGCAGCCAACATTTTAAACACTGCTAGATTTCATGATTAGCAAGATGCTGTAATGACTAATGAGTGACTGAACAAGAACTTGGTCCAAGTAGCAAGCATCCTTCTAATTCTGCAAAGATTGAAATACTGACACATATGTGCTCCAAACTAACTTTACCATCTGCTGAGATTGCATTGCGGGACATCAATTTTTCATAACTACAACTAACATTAGATGTAGCCGTATTTGCATAATTTTTTCACTTCTTTCATTTGTGACAGTTGCAACAATTGGCTTTGAGTTCATAGTTTTAGCAACATCGCGGCAGACTTCAGACCGTTAAGGGCTACTTTGTGAATAGCAATTCACAACACTATGAAATTAGAGGGTGAACTAACAAGGGCTGCCGGCAGTGTCATGGTATCCCACTTGAGTGACTCAGTTAGGAATCGGCCGAACCAAACCAACTCCCGCATTACGGACATCCAGTCCAAAAATCAAATGGCCCACATGCGTACGACGAAATCAAAAAAAATCAAACACAAGAAAATGGTTCAGATGCGTACGACGAAGGAGGCGCTGCCTCTTATCCTATCTTCGTTGCGTAGTATCTCCGGCTCCCATGACGCGGTCGGCTCCAGCGACGGCGAGGACAGATCGGTCTCGGCTCCAATGAAACTGACCGGATATGAGCGAAGGAATCGGGAAGCGCACGGACCATGTCGTAAGAGACTCAAACCTGTCTGCCTGCTGCAGGCATTCGCAGCATTCAGCCCAGGCGAGAATAATAGGCATGCATCCTATGGCCTGCAACAAACTGCTAGGAAACTCGGGGCCCCTGAAAATTTGGGGCCCTGTACCGTCGCCCGGGCCTGTATTGGGCAACCTGGAGCTGAGCGGGTGGGTGGGCTTCAGAGAAAATTGAATAGCTATTGGCTAGAAAGTGTACTCAGCCTGCTAGAACTGAATATGTACTATTACCATGCGTCTACTTTATGTTTTCTTGCCAAGTTAATGTGTGTACATATGTACTAGTACCATGCATGCATCAGCTAGTCTTATTGTACTCGATGCCTAACTCATGTATGACGAATATATAACTTGTTGGGTGTTTGTGTTTTTTCAGAAGCGAATGGCGGAGGCCATACTCCTTGCTGTGTCGAAGATTGGGACAATCGTTTTGAATGAAGTAGTCACGGATGTGGTACAGAAGCTGTCGAGGAAGCTTGATGCTCTAAAGGAATTGCCAGCAAAGGTCCAAAGAATCGAGATAGAACTGAATACAATGAATGATATAATCCAAGATTTGGGTTCAACAAATCTCAACAACAATGTCATCAAGGGTTGGATTGGAAACGTAAGGAAGCTGGCCTACCGTGTTGAGGATGTAATTGATAAGTACTCGTATGAGGCTCTTAAGCTCAAGGACGAAGGCTTCCTACATCGTTACATCATCACCGGTTCACGCCATGTTAAGGTTTTCAGTAAAATTGCTGAGGAAGTTGAAGAGATAGAAAAGGATATCGTGCAAATCAAAGGACTGCCTAAATATTGGAGAGACACAATCCAACCCAACAAAAATGAGCATGCAAAGATTGATAAGCAACGGTCTGGAAGCTGCTTTCCAGAACTTTTTAGTGACGAGGATCTTGTGGGAATTGATGAAAATAGGAGCAAGTTGATTGAATGGCTGGCCACCAAGGATAAAGAAAGCACAGTGATAACAGTTTCTGGTATGGGAGGCTTGGGGAAAACAACCCTTGTCAAGAATGTGTATGATCGGGAGAAAGTCAACTTCCCTGATGCACATGCTTGGATTGTGGTGTCAAAGGAATATGATGTAATTGATTTGCTGGGGACATTGCTCACCAAGATACGACACACACAAGAGTCAACGACACCACCTCCTCTTAGCGTGGGTGCCAAATCTGATGTATATGACTTAACAGAAGCAATAAACAAGATACTACAAGACAAGAAGTGTTTGATTGTGCTTGATGATGTGTGGAATAAAGATGCATATAATCAAATGTGCAATGCTTTCCAGGGTATCCAAGGAAGCCGTGTTATGATCACAACACGGATGGAAGATGTTGCAGCTCTTGCTCAACCGAAGCGTCGCCTTGTACTCCAGCCATTGGGTAGCACTGAGTCATTCAAGCTATTTTGCTCAAGGGCTTTCCACAGCAACCTGAACCGCGAGTGCCCTCTGGAGCTCAAGACGGTGGCTACAAAAGTTGTTGAGAGGTGTCGTGGCCTACCATTAGCCATTGTATCTTCTGGCAGCCTATTGTCGACGAAGCAACCAACAGAGCATGCCTGGAATCACATGTTCAATCATCTCCGTAGCGAGCTGCGGGGGGATAACCATGTCCAACCTATACTTGATCTGAGCTACCATGACTTGCCAGGCGATCTAAGGAACTGCTTCCTGTACTGCAGCTTGTTCCCTGAAGACTATGCAATTTCACGGGAGAGCCTTGTGCGGTTGTGGGTTGCCGAAGGATTTGCGGTGAAGAAAGAAAACAGCACACCAGAGGAAGTGGCTGAGGGAAATCTTATGGAGCTCATTGGGAGGAACATGTTGGAAGTTGTGGAAAGGGATGAGCTCTTAAGGGTTAGTACATGTAAGATGCATGACCTTGTTCGTGACCTGGCTCTTGCTGTGGCTAAAGAGGAGAGGTTTGGCTCTGCGAATGGCCCCAAAGAAATGATTCGCATGGATAAAGAAGTTCGTCGGTTCTCGACATGTGGTTGGAGAGACAGTAAAGCAATAGTGGGAGTGAAATTTCCACGACTCCGTACCATCATGTCACTTGCGACAGCTTCGCCCTGTACTAACATGCTTTCCTCAGTTTTGTCTGGATCCAGCTACCTTACTGTTCTCGAGCTTCAAGACTCTGCAATAACCCAAGTGCCAGCATCCATCGGGGATTTGTTCAATCTTCGCTACATCGGCTTAAGGCGTACCAATATCCAGTCACTGCCACACACCATTGATAAACTCTCAAACCTTGAGACACTGGACATCAAGCAAACAAAAGTGGAAAAGCTACCACCAGGAATTGTAAATATTGAGAAGCTACGGCACCTTTTAGCTGACAGGTTTGCTGATGAGAAGCAGACCGAGTTCCGATACTTTGTCGGAGTCGAAGCGCCTCACATGATTTCCAACTTTCAAGAGCTGCAAACTCTTGAGACCGTCCATGCCAGCAAAGACTTGTCACTACAGCTGCAGAAAATGATGAAGCTGCAGACAGTTTGGGTTGATAACATCAATGCATCTAACTGTGATGACCTATTGAAAACCCTCTCAGATATGCCCCTACTTTCCAGCTTACTTCTCTCTGCGTGTGATGAGAATGAGACACTTAGTTTCCAAGCACTCAAACCAGTTTCCACAAATCTCCACAGGCTAATAATTAGAGGCGGCTGGGCTGATGGTACACTCAAGTGCCCAATATTTCAGGGCCATGGGAAGAGTCTCAAGTACTTGGCTCTAAGTTGGTGCAATCTTGGGATAGAAGACCCGCTGCAGTTGTTGGCATCTCATCTTCCAGATCTCACTTATCTCAGTCTTAACAGGGTGAGTAGTGCAGGTATATTGGTTCTTTCTGCAGGGTGCTTTCCTAAGCTGAAGACACTCGTCTTGAAGCGCATGCCTAATGTCAAGCAACTGGAGATTAAAAAGGGCGCCATTCCGGACATTGACGGGATCTACATTGTGTCACTCTCCAAGCTGAATATGGTCCCTCATGGCATTGAATCCCTTGAAACCCTCAAGAAGCTCTGGATGTTGGATCTGCACAAGGACTTCAAGGCTCACTGGAATCTAAACCAGATGCACAACAAGATGAAGGGTGTTCCTGAGCTCCGTGTCTAGCAAAGAGCGGCAGCCTACCTCCTTCAGTAATAAAGAATCATAAGAATTTCTTATGCACTGTAAGTGTGCATGCTTTTAATTATTTGTGATGAGTCCTATGGTACTGTAATAGTATCAAGAGCTCTTAATTTATTTGCGACAGTATATTGTCATGCATTGTTGGTTGTGTCTGTAATAATTCCTGAAACACGGGCATTCCTTGCCATCAGGAACTAAACTGAGTGAGTTTGTTTCATTATATAAGCTTATCACTGCTTGTTTTGCTTGACGTCATATACATACTGATTCCATCAAATCATATACCATGTAGCCGCGCATCTCCCTGTTTCCTAGATATTGCATTGCATTACTACTTGTTTGGTTATGCACTACTACTTGTTTAGTGCCCTATTGGGCTCATGAGTGCATACTTTCTAGTTCAAATGTTACAGAAGTGCCCATGCAAATGCGTGAGCAACATCTTTTCGTGTATGATTTATCAAAGAAATTAGTGTGTAGCAGTAATTTCCTGTGCACAGCGCTGGGACATTGAGTCTACTGCATGTAGAAGTAGCTTATATCAAGACGCATTTTTCAGTTCTACTTCTATAACATATTAGGATTTAGACCAGTGCATTGAATTAGAGCCTTTCCCCATGCCCAAATGTCACTTAACTCCCTAAGAACTGAAATTTTAGGGAGTTACACCCAACTAACCCTTTCTCTAAATTTTTTACTCCCAAAACAAATTAAGGAAAGATCACAAAACATCCCTAGTTCTCAAAAATTGAGAAATGCAGCTATTCTCTATCCAGCTGCCGATCGGGCCCCTTTTTGGCGGGGCAAGGTTGTGCTGCCTGCCATCGCCAACACCATGGCGCCACCTCCCGTGCTCTCTTTTTTGTCCGAATAAAGGAACAAAATAGAGAAACCCTGATTTCGATCATGAAGGGTAAAAAAGAAACAACCGTATATATGAGATTGTAATTAGTGCCAGACACTCACAAAGAAAAGACATAAAAATCGAAGACATGCATGGAGATTACATATTTGGATCATAAATCCTGGGTGTTGCTTTTCTGTTATCTTCCAGCTAGCTGATTTTCAATCCAGTATCATTTGGATTTTTGCATGTTTGATCCGCTCCATCACGCACCGCATCGCCATGATTTGGTTTACAGTGGGGATGGTTTAGACCTCCACATACTCCGCACAAAACGTGGCACACCATGCTGATGATTGTTCCGCTGAGGATATTGTAATCCTCTAGGGTGCGGTCGTCCTCTAGTCTTTTCCTGTTGAAGATGAGTTGATGCACGCACATGGGAGTGTCGTCCTTGTATTTCTTCGCCTTGACGGCCACTATGGGATGCGACTTGTTGGTCCAGAGAGGTCCGATCTTGCTGGCCAAGCTCCTGTAGGAGATCGTTATCGGTTTCTCTATGGGCTAACAACAGTTTTGAGGATGGTTGAGGGACCGCGAGAAAGGTTCTCAGACAACTACACATCCAAGGATGGGAACAACGTGCAAGTGTCCAGCCATCGTCGGATCCAACCATTGAAGGCCAGATCTTGAGTTTTCATCCTTGAAAACAAATCCAAGCAATGCCTAGTGGTGATGGCAACAAACCGAGCCTTTTGTTTTCCCACAAATGATAAATATATAATGTATGGTTTTTCTGTCAACCAATCAGTCATTTGGTTCATTGAGGAACATACCTACTAGCTTTTCTGATATGCCCCATCTTCCGGTTAACGGGTGGTGCTTTGAACAAGTAGAGGTAGGTTTTTGTACCTTTAGTCGAGAGCCCACTCCACTAATGGAATAACATTGTTCTACTCCCCATTGTCTTGCAAATTGCAATGGCACATAGGTATGCAATGTGTGTAACAAAAACATATGCAGAGGAGATGAGGGCACTATCATATATCGAGAAGGGTGGAGCCGAAGGACAAAAAATCTAGACAATTGTCTGTTTATAATCCTAATTCTAGAGCATCGACACTGACCTAACTACACACGCGGGAATGATCTAAAAACGCTGAATATGCAACCGCTTCAATATCCTATATGACCGCGAGGATAGGAGCCTTGTGCTTCAGTTTTAATCTAGTATCACCGCCAATGATTTTGGTTTTAGTAGTGAATAGTACACATCCAAGGGACCATGGCATCATTCACACCACGGTAATATTAAGACACTTCCGCTTCACCCAGGGATATAGTCTATACTAGTAGTATATAAAAGTTACGAGTTGGTGCAATTCAAACGGTCTCAACCATCGAATACACTGAAACCCAACGACTCATGAATTAATTTGGGTGTTAATCCTCAATACAGATAGTTAATTAATCCTATGTTGGGCACGCTTCAATACATACTTACATAGTTCATATAGTTTGTGCAGTTTATATTTGCACATGTGGAATTACTAGTAAAAGGTAAAGCGGCTGACTCAAATAATGATCAGACATGCAACATGGGCAGAAATCCGCAAACCGCAGACAACACAATATATTGACGTACAGTTCTGCTATTCAACTTTAGTGAATACAATCTTGTTGTTTGGTAGATTTCTCCACATGTCCATCAAAACCTTCACCAGTAGGTGGACAGAAGCATCACCATGTTTGTATATGACTAGCAAATATGCTCGTGCGTTGTAACAGGAGAAAAACAATTAGATTATGCCAGGATGACATAAGGACTTTTAAAATGCCATTTCATAAACTACATCTGAATCATGTCATGATGAGATAAGAGACTTTTAAAAAGTCATTTCAAAAACTGAAAATGTCGTGGTCTCATCAAGACTTGATTTCCTATAGCGCCACAACAAAATATTTTTTGGCTGAGCAAACTGCATTGATGGACCCTGCCTGAGCTAGATTGATGAATGATGTGTCTCACCTTGACCCAGTGTCGTGGTGTTTGCCATGACCAGTAAAATTGTGGTACCAGAAAAACATACCTATATAGGGAGGCAAATTACACATTTAGTCATTTTCATATAGCTTACTAAAACTAACCCATAGGAAGCTGTGTCAATTTTTTTGGGCTCGTACAGAACCTTATTTTTTTACCCAACACACGATGGATTAAATAAAATCATAAAATGACCTCTACAGATCCCCTAAAAAATAACTCTCTGTAAGCGACGGTTCATTTTTTTCGTTTACGGATCTGTTTGAATTTCTGTGAATATTTCCTAAGATTTCATGGACATTTTTCCAAATTCCCGAATATGTTTTGAATACACGATCATTTTTTATTTCATGAACATTTTGTTCGAAATCATGATTTTTTTTGTAATATGCGAACATCTTTTTAAATCACGTAAATTTTATGATTTCCTGAACGTTTTTTAAATTCACGATCATTTTATGATTTGCATTTTTTAAAAAACTTGTAAATTTTTAAAATTTGGATTTTTTGGAAATTCCGAATTAATTTAAACAAAGGAAAAATATAAACAGAAATTAGAAAAGAAAAAGTAAAAAAACGAAATAAAAAAAGAGGGCGTCACACCTGCATATGGCCCATGAACGCGTGGGGGGGGGGGGGGGGGGGATGAGGCACGCTTGCTATATAAGAGAGAAAAGGAGAGAATTCAATGGATCTGTTTGAATTTTTGTGAATATTTCCTAAAATTTCATGGACATTGTTTCAAATTCCTGAATATGTTTTGAATACGCAATCATTTTTTATTTCACGAACATTTTGTTCCAAATCATGATTTTTTTGTAATATGTGAACATTTTTTTTAAATCACGTACATTTTATGATTTCCTGAACGTTTAATTTTACAACATTTTATGATTTGTCAGTTTTTTAAAAACTTGCTACTTTTTAAAATTAATTTTTTTGGAAATCCTGAATTAATTTAAAGAAGAAAAAATAAAACAGAAATGAGAAAAGAAAAAGTAAAAAACAAAATGAAAAAAAATGAGGGCATCACATGGGCCGGCCCATGAACGCGGGGGGGGGGGGGGGGGGTGGGGGGGGGGGGAGGCCTGCTTGCTATATAAGAGAGAAAAGAAGAGAAAAATGATAGAACCGGGATCACACCCCGGTCTCCCATGTGGAAGTCTGAGGCCTTAGCCACTGTGATGATTCTGTGTTTGTGATATAGTATGAGGGAATCGCTATATATGAATCGTAACCGACGGCGAGTTCAAGAAAAAAATCAATCGTTTTCTTTACTAATGGGTGGCGTAGTGGGTAATTTATGGCAACTTCGGTGCCAATTCTATGACGGACCGTCAGAAGTAATAACCCCTTTATTTTATAATATAGATTTCACTAAGACTAAAGTTCTCGCACTTGAAATCCACTGGGTTCTCGGAATATGAGTGAATGCGTTCCATCGCCTCATTTCAATGTTTATAATTCAAGACCTGTTGAACATCATGGAAAAATTAATATTATGGAGGAAATTGAGTTATATGGTAATAATTGATGAAAGAAGAAGCAATAGCACCTTGCAACGGCGCAAAGTGAGCTTCCGCAGGTTACGTGAGTTCCACAGGTAAGGCTCCAGTCCCATGAAGTCGTGCGCAAAATAACACACGTCCATGTACAGGATCCTCAGGTTCTCGAATACAGGAAGGTACACATAATCCTCACTAGGGAGCAACTGTAAACCCAGGCAGTCAGATTTTGTGCTTTAAACAGGATTGAATGGAAGAAGCCAAGAAAAGGAGCATACCATGCTGTCGAAATGGGACAAGTGCATACCATGATGTCGAGGTGTGCGACAGCCAAATCGAGCGACGGCGTGGCGGTGGAGAAGCTCCAAATGTGGCGGATTCCAGGCATGGGGCGGCCGAAAAGCGGCGGCTCCAGCGGCGAAGGGGGTGAGCAGGCCGGAGGCTATGAGGACGGCGACGGAAAAGCTTAAATCGCGCGGCGCGGCAATTTGCAGGCGGGGGCGGCGGAAATGCGGTGGATCCGACGGCGGGTGTGGGAAGTAAAGCCAGTGGTAGTTGGGCGTTCGCGGGCTGCTGTCCGTTTTACATATGGTGTGGCCAAGTGATGTATATTTGCATTACTTGATGATGCATTTTACATCAATGTAAAATCTGAGTAAATATATTGCATCTACATCATCTGTTGAAGAGATGTTTTTTTAGCCTACGTGATGATGTATATTTCGGTTATGTTTACATCTACATTATCTATCTACGTTCTCTATTGCAGGTGCTCTTATGTAATCCTGAATTGTGTGCACCTCTAGAATCAAATCAAAGGCAGCGAGAGATGTGGGGGAGTCCCGGCGGTGAGGGCCTCCTCCATATGGGCGCCGGCGCAGGCTTGGCGGAGGGACGCCTCCGTCGGCTCCCGTATGTCGTCGGTCTCGTCCGCGAGGAATCTGATGCAGGGGGACGGCGACGACCTCCTTGTTGGAGTCGGAGAGATCTCTGTCTGCGCCGATAGCGGATCCACCTACGCGGACAGCCCGACGCGAGAGATAGCCCTCCGGTTGGACGCGGCGGCGGCGACGAGCACCTTTCGGCCAACCAGTTCAGTTGAACCGCTCGAGGGAGGCTGGGTAGGTGGCCCTCTGACGAAACTGAAGAAACACGGTAGGTACAGGTAACTGAACCTAACACATTTTCTTTCCTCCTGCGTGAAGCATACTAGGAGTATCATATCCCAAGACCAAATTCACTTCTTGGAATTGATCCCAACGTCTCTGATTTGCTTCGCATTGCTTGCCGTTGGAGCTTTTGCTTTTGCTTTTGCCTTTGCTTTTGCTTTGCTTGCTGTAGGAGACGATGCGAGATTCTTTGCCGAGAAACAGAGCAGATTCATGGCTTTGCTTGGAGGGGGAGGGGCACCTCCGGCGGGCCATGGCGGTCCGGTTCCCCTCGCTCTCCTCCACCTCCTCCCGCTCCATCTCGCCAGACTCCTCGTCGTCCTCCTCTTCTCCTAGTCGCTCCCCTCCCCAGTGCAGCCGCAGGAGAGCCGTTCCGCCGGAAATCACCTCCCAGGCAGTCTCACCGCTTGCGAGCCCAAAGCATCAGCGGCCATGGCGGAGGCTGTTGTCGGCCAGCTGCTGGTCACGCTCGGCGGGGCGCTGGCGAAAGAGGCGGCCACGTTCGGCGGGACGCTGCTGTGCCAGGAGGCTGCCGCCCTCAGGGGCCTCTTCGGCAAGATCCGCCAGTCCAGGGCCGAGCTGGAGAGCATGCAGGCCTACCTGCAGGAGGCGGAGCGGTTCAAGGACACCGACAAGATCACCGCCATCTTCGTCGGCGAGATCAAGGGCCTGGCCTTCCAGACCGAGGACGTCGTCGACGAGTTCACCTACAAGCTGGAGGACTACAAGCACGGAGGGTTCGCCGGCAAGATGAAGAAGCGGCTCAAGCATATCAGGACCTGGCACCGCCTGGCGGCCAAGCTCCAAGAAATCGAAGCCCAGCTGCAGGATGCCAACCGGAGGAAGAGAGATTATGCCGTCACCGGCAGATCTGCCTCTAAACTGACCAATCAAGCTCTGCACTTCACCAAGGATGAGGATCTTGTGGGGATCAAAGAGAACAAGGAGAGGTTGATACGGTGGCTGACCAGCGATGTTGATGGTCTGGAGCAGAGCAGCAGCAAAGTCACCACAGTGTGGGGGATGCCTGGTGTTGGTAAAACCACTCTGGTTGCTCATGTGTACAGCACCGTGAAAGAGGATTTTGACGCAGCGGCTTGGGTAACTGTGTCAGAGAGTTACCGTCTTGAAGATCTATTGAAAAAGATTGCTGCCCAGTTGGGCATCGCAGTCAACATCGCCAACATTGAGATGCGAGGCCTAGCAGAGTGTATCCATAATTACCTTCAAGGTAAAAAGTACATCTTGGTCCTGGATGATGTCTGGACTCCGGGCGTGTGGTCGGAGATAAGGAATGTCTTCCCAACTTCTAACTGCACGAGCCGATTTGTTATCACATCAAGAAAGCATGAAGTTTCACTGTTGGCAACTAGGGAGTCTGCAATTCACTTGGAACCGCTACAAGCACATCACTCCTGGGAGTTGTTTTGCAAAGGGGCCTTTTGGAATAATCATGACAAAGAGTGCCCGTTGGAGTTGCAGAAATTGGCTTTGAAGTTCATAGATAAGTGTCAAGGCTTGCCTATTGCCATTGCTTGCATTGGTCGCCTACTGTCCTGCAGGCCCCCAACTTCTGCTGAATGGGAGAATGTGTACATGGGTTTGGATTCGCAGTTGGCAAAAGATGTGATCCCTGAAGCTTATATGATCCTAAAGGTTAGCTTGGAGGACCTCCCATCTGAATTAAAGAATTGTTTCCTACACTGTGCGTTGTCCCCAGAAGATTATGTATTAAAGAGGAGGAAGACAATGAGGCAGTGGATCGCGGCGGGGTTTATCAAGGAAACATATGAGAGCAAAACATTGGAGGAAGTGGCAGAGGGATACTTGGTTGAGCTTGTGAACCGAAGCCTATTACAGGTAGTGGAAAGGAATTATGCCGGATGGCTGAAAGAATGTCGGATGCATGATGTCATACGCCTTCTTGCCCTCAACAAAGCCAAGGAGGAATGCTTTGGTAAAGTTTATAATGGCTTTGGTGGTACTGTGGGTTCGCCGGCAAGATGAAGAAGAGGCTCAAGCATACCAAGACCTGGCGCCGCCTGGCGGCCAAGCTCCAAGAAATCGAAGCCAAGCTTCAGGATGCCAAGCGGAGGAAGAAGGATTACACCGTCAACACGGTGGTGATGATGGTCTGGAGCAGAGCAGCAGCAAAGTCACCACGGTGTGGGGGATGCCTGGTGTAGATAAAACCACTCTGGTTGCTCATGTGTACAACGCCGTGAAAGTGGATTTCGACGCCGCGGCGTGGGTAACAGTGTCGGAGAGTTACCGTCTTGAAGACCTACTGAAGAAGATCGCAGTCGAGTTCGGCATCGCAGTGAACGTCGCCAACGTTGAGATGAGAGGCCTAGCAGAGTCCATCCACAACTACCTTCAAGGTAAAAAGTACATCTTGGTCCTGGATGATGTTTGGACTCCACGCGTGTGGTCGGAGATAAGGAATATCTTCCCAACATCTAACTGTACCGGCCGATTTGTTATCACATCAAGAAAGCAAGAAGTGTCACTGTTGGCAACTAGAGAGTCTGCAATTCACTTGGAACCACTACAAGCACATCACTCCTGGTTGTTGTTCTGCAAAGAGGCTTTTTGGAATGACGACGACAAAGAGTGCCCGTTGGAGTTGCAGAAATTGGCTTGGAAGTTCATAGCAAAGTGTCAAGGCTTGCCTATTGCTATTGCATGCATTGGCCGCCTACTCTCCTACAAACCCCCAACTTCCGCCGAATGGGAGAATGTGTACAGGGGTTTGGATTCGCTGTTGGTGAAAGATGTGATCCCTGATGCTCATATGATTCTAAAGGTCAGCTTGGAGGACCTTCCATATGATTTGAAGAATTGTTTCTTACACTGTGCATTATTCCCAGAAGATTATGTATTAAAGAGGAAGACAACAATGAGGCAGTGGATTGCCGCAGGATTTATCAGGGAGAAGGAAGAGAATAGAACATTGGAGGATGTGGCAGAGGGATACTTGGCTGAGCTTGTGAACCGAAGCCTACTACAGGTAGTGGAAAGGAATTATGCCGGGCGACTGAAACACTGTCGGATGCATGATGTCATACGACTTCTTGCCCTCAACAAAGCCAAGGAGGAATGCTTTGGTAAAGTTTATAATGGCTCTGGTACTGGAGCATTCTCTGTAGAGGGTGCACGTCGCATATTGGTCCAGGGGGAAAACCTTGAACAACTGAACCTATCTGGTGCAAGACAGCTTCGTGTGCTCCATGTATTTGGGAGGTATATCGATATTGATTTGCTGAAACCTATTCTAACATCTTCGAATCTGCTGTCGACGTTGGATCTGCAAGGTACTCATATCAAAATGCTGCCCAATGAAGTATTCGACTTGTTTAATCTGCGTTATTTGGGCCTTAGATATACCAATCTCGAAAGCCTGCCTAAAGCAGTGGGGAGGTTGCAAAACTTGGAAGTCTTGGATGCTGCGAGTTCCAAGCTGATGTATTTGCCAAACAGTGTTGTAAAACTTCAAAAGTTGAGATACCTGTATGCGTGTACTATCACCACACCAGCAAATATAGTCGGGGTCAAGGCGCCTAATGGCATGCAGCACTTGGCAGGACTGCGGGCTCTTCAGTCCGTCAAAGCCACTCCAGAGTTTCCGCGTGAAGTTGGAGCTCTGACAGAGCTAAGAACATTCAGTGTCTGCAATGTGAGAAGTGAACACTCTGCTCACTTGATCAATACTGTCACCAAAATGAGCCATCTTGTTCATCTCGACATTCTCGCTGCAGCTGAGAATGAGGTTTTGCGGCTTGAAGGGCTATATTTACCTCCAACCCTTTCTGAGCTTGGTTTAGGAGGGCAGCTAGAAAAAACATCGATGCCTCAGCTATTCTCTTCTTGGTCACATCTTAGTAGCCTTGCTCGGTTGCAGCTAGCATTCTCCAATATTGATGAGAAAACCTTTTCCTGTCTGTGCATGTTACGTGGTCTACGCTATCTTGTGCTATTGAAGGCTTTTGAAGGGAAGGGGTTGGATTTTCACGCAGGGTCATTTCCAAAACTTCGGTTTCTACAGATATGGGGCGCGTCACAACTCAACCAAGTGAGAATAGAGGAGGGCACGATGCAAAACCTCGTCGAGCTATGGTTCAGAGACTGTCCTGAGCTAAAATTTCTTCCAGATGGCATCGAACACCTTGCAGCCCTTGAGAAATTAGTTCTGGTTGACACATCAGAAGAGCTGATAGAGAAACTCCGGCAAAAGAGAGATTTAGATGAATGCAGCGAAGATGTAATGAAGATTAGCCATATAAGGAATGTTACAGTTGAACTGACCAAGATTTTGGTTACCGAATGGGGCATTTTTACCGAGGGGGACGGGTAAATGCGGTTACCATGGTTACCACGAAATACCGAGCGAATTTCGAACGAAATTTTTTGAATTCAAATTTTTAAACACCAAAACTAAAAAATTTGAAATTTTGACAGCATCACCCCTATATTTATGGCATATAAGCAGTTTATAGCAATAGTAACTGGCCTTAAGAGACCCACAACACATATAACAATAGAATGACCAACATAGATATACAATACTCATAAACCATCAGCCACAAGCCCACAAGATTGCAGTCCAACAATATAGTTTCAGACTTTAGAGACTAAACTTAAGATTAGACACAGGAAGACACACATAGCAGTCCAACTACAAAAGAAGTGCAGCCAGTCCATATTACAGTCCCATAACAAAAGATCGTCGATTCGGTCAATTACAGAACCAATCATCGGCAGGAACTACGAATTTGCAATGCAGAGTTGGGTTTGTTTAATGTCAGTCCTGATGGTTATTTAATCTGGTATACGAACTGTAACCTGCTGCACATTACTACAAAAGAAGTTGATCCACCTAGTAAATACTGGTATTTGGGACTACTTCTATTTCTGTAATCTAGCTTGATTCAAGACAAAATAAAAGCATACTAGACAGGAAATTAGAAACAAAAATGAACGTAGATCTACAAGGACACAACCTTACCTTTAGTTGGTTCTTTAACCGGCAGTGGAACCTCCGGGCCTCTGCTTATGCCACCCTGACGAGCCACCCCGGTGGCAAATCCGCTTCGGTTGATGTCATCCAGAAATCCCGTTGCTTGTCCTCCCGATGAACGGCCGACGGGGATCGTTGCACAGCCGCTGCCGTGACCTCTACCCTGACAAGCGGGAATAGCCTCTTGAGCTGGGTCATGGACGCCGGCGACGACCCCCACTGTTCGCAGCTCGCCATCGCCACAGCCCCGTCCCATCCCCCTTCCAACACCGGCCATGCCGGAGGGCGCCCCAGGTGGACGACGTGAAGCGGTGAGATCACGGTGGCGCCGCCGTCGGAAAGAGATCTAAGGGCGGATTGGGCGCCGCCGCCGCCGCCGCCGTCTCACTCGCGCCCAGCAGCCAATTTCTTGCGGGAAGTCGATTTGGGGAGAAAGACGGCTAGGTTTCGTCCGTGGGTGTGTGCCTGTGGGAAGTACGCTTCCTCTGCCTCGGCTGGGCCGTGCCAAAAATTCAAACGGGCCGGTATAATTTGCTCAAAAGGCCCATTTACCGGGGGTCATGGATAAACGTGGTTACCGCTCGGTAAATGGAAATTTCCATCGGTAACCAAAACCTTGGAACTGACGCAGAAAGGACTTGTAGAAAGAATTAGGTGATACATCGTCGCTGCTCTAAGGTTAGCGTTTGATGTTTCTTCTTTCACTCTTTTGTGCATATACATACAGTTTTTTTTTCTATGAACCTTGTCATATGTTGGCAGAAATAAAGCAACTGGTAGCTCCTAGTAATGTGAATTTATTACGAGTTTGTCAACTAAATCTAATGTGATCTTTCTACATGCTCATGTGTATTGTCACCTGCGCTAGAAATATAGACTCCATAGGACAGAACTGGTAGGGTCGATCACACAGTTTCCATTATGTGGATGTTCCTTGGTTTAAAATTTGTCAAAGAAAGAGGATGTGTGCTTTCATGCTTCCTAGTTATCCTAAATTAAGAGGCTCAATCGACTGTTCTATTAAGTAGAGTTTGCAAAGATACATATAGATTCATTCACTCCCCTGACTGAATGACTCAATTTGCAGTCATTATCAGATTCTGCACTGCACTGCAAGCTCCATCGTCTCCTTGTTATCACTATGAGTTTTTTCCTATCTTGGACCGAAGATGACATGAAAGAAGGTCAGCTGCGCAGTCGGATTCTTGAAGGCAGATGTACTGGCGGTGCGCAATCCTGAAGGGCAAAACATGAGAGGCTCTGCAACAATGCCAATGCATGTGGTCTTCTTCCACATTATGCTGTGTGAAATGAGTATTACCGCTCATCAGTTAGTGCTCTGCTGCCTACCTACTTTCTTTGCCATGGTGAACTATGTTGGTGAGAACATGGCCATATGTTGTTGGAAACTCAATCTAGAACGATGTTGCTGTAGACTAAAGACTTCATTCAGTGAACTCGGGTTGAAATTGGGGAGCTGCGCTATGCTCCTGTTATCGATTTCTTTTGTCTTACTCGTCGCATCGGAATTGAAAATGTATGTAAGTTAGCTTCTTAGTGATGTTCATGGAATGTTCGTCCATCATTTTTTTATGAACAAAATTGAACACAGTTGTCTAGGAAAGATACCTGCTTCTCCAAACAGAAATAAAGGTGCTCCTTTTCTCACCTTTCCCATCACAGGGGGAAAAAATCCTTCCGAGGAATCGGCTGACTGGTTCAAAACACTTATTTCGACCGGAATTTGTATCTAAGAGTAAGAAATAAATGAACAACTATATAATTTAAACTTAACTGAAATTACTCTATTTGTTCCTCTGATAACAAGTGCACGGCGAGGAAGGCAGTTTGGGCAGGGGCTGCCACTTGCCAGTAGTACAAAGCAGTGGACATCAACAATAGCAGCTTCAGTCTCAAGGTAACATATCACAGGAGCATATCAGCATTGCTGGAGTTGAACAGAAGACTCTCCAGTGTTTTGAACTAACAGTGTCCACACATTCTCCAGGCATGGCAATGTCAACGTTACTGCAATTTCCACGTGGCGCTCCTCGTCGCACGCGCACAAGTTGCATTTGACAGGACTGGATTGCAGCAAGTATATATATGCAACCACTAGAACACGGCAGGGGGTTCCATTCAATCAGTGTTGGAATTTCTTTTCCTGCATACGATCGAAGATGACATGTAAGAAGACCATCTGTGGTTCTGGTTCTTGAAGGCAATTATGTAGTTCCATGACCGCGACGATTTCTTAGATGCCAAGAAGAAAAAGAACTATCTATGTGTTCGAGTACTTGGCGGTGCGCAGTCCTGAAGGGGAGAACATGAGGGGCTCTGCAACAATGCCAATATGCCATTAGTTTCTGTTGCCTAGCTAGTTTCTTTGGCATGATGAACTTTGTTCATGAGATTGATCATATGATGCAATGAAAACTAAAACTGTATTTCAATAAATTCATGACGAATTTGGGGAGAGCAATCTTTACTGTGGCTGCAGGTAAGTAAACCAATGGTGTTACTGCCAGCAGAATGAAATACAGAGTTCTTGTTTCAAGGAAAAGGAACACAAATTTATCTGAAAAATGTTTCTCAACAAGAAAAGATGCGTTCTTTTGTCACCTCTCACAAGTGGTACAAACAATATTTTCGATCAGAATTTGTATTAAGACAACTGAACAAACAAACAGATGGATGTAATATTTCAAACTTATTTGAAGTTACTCTGTTTGTTTCTCCAGTAACAAGTGCATAACAAGGAAGGCACTTTGTACAAAGGATTTATACTTGATTTTGGTACTGCTACAACCATAACTTTTACAAGCTAAGTGCATCACTCCATGATACATACATATACGTGCACATACACATACACAAATTATATCGCACATTGTATATATACCTCACACAAATTATATCACACGTTGTATATATACATACACAAAGAAGTTCTTATTCATCGCACCGGAATCACAATGAATGACAATCTTTAATGTGGCTGCAGATAAGTAAACCAATTGTGCTATGGATCTATTGTACGCAAAAAAAAATTGCATGCAAGCGGCTTCTCAGTGACAATGTTCATCCATAATGATGTATGTTGTTAGGAATGAGCAACTGTATTCTCAGGAGGGCCAAGGGCCAGTACATATACATGTGTACAATGGGGATAAACTGAAAAGAGAGACTATACACATCTAATACATCTAACACCCCCCCTCAAACTCATGATGGGTCAACCACACTGAGTTTGGAGAGAAAGAACCCGTGCTGCGCTCGAGTTTGGGCCTTCGTGAAGAAGTCAGCCAACTTAACTCAGAGGGCACATAGTGGAGAGCAAGAACCTGATCTTGTACTGCAGCACGCACAAAGTGGGCATCCACACTGATGTGCTTGGTGAGCTCATGCTTCACCGGATCACGGGCAATACTGATAGCTCTGGTGCTGTCTGACAGTAAGGGAGTCGAGGTAGTAGTCGACACACCAAAATCCTCAAGTAGCCATCGTAACCAGATCACTTCAGCCGTCAACATAGCCATTGCTCGCAACTCAGCCTCTGTACTCGAGCGAGAAACTGCAGTCTGTTTCTTTGTCTTCCAGGCAATCAGAGAGCCACCAAGAAAAACACAGTAAGCAGACAGTGAACGTCGATCAGAGGGATCACTAGCCCAGGTAGCATCCGAGTAGGCCTGGAGCTCGAGAGAGCTGGAGCGGGGAAAGAAGAGACGCTGAGAGATCGTGCCACGAAGATATCGTAGAACACGGAGGAGATGACTATAGTGGACAGAGGTGGGGGCTGAAACAAACTGACTCAGGATGTGGACAGGATAGGAGATGTCAGGACGCGTAACAGCAAGATAGACAAGACTGCCAACGAGGTGACGATAGCGAGTGGGATTAGGAAGAGGGTCACCATCAGAGGCACGAAGCTGAACGTTGAGCTCCATAGGAGTCACAACTGTGCGCTCATCACCGAGAGCAGCGCGAGAGAGAAGATCCTGAATATATTTTTCTTGGGAGATGTAGAAGCCATCAGAGGTCGAGGAGATCTCAATCCCAAGAAAATAGCGAAGAGGACCAAGATCAGTCATGAGGAACTGGTCGCGAAGGCGAGCCTTAACAAAGGCGATGTAGTCAGAGTCGTCACCAGTGATGATCATGTCATCAACATAGAGAAGGAGAAGAGTCCGACCACGAGGAGACGTGTGAACGAACAAAGTGGGATCATGATCACTGGGCGAGAAGCCCGCGGCAGTCACGACAGAGGCGAACCGCTCAAACCAGGCACGAGGGGCCTGTTTAAGACCATAGAGAGAGCGGCGAAGTCGGCAGACCATACCATCAGGAACAGAGTACCCTGGGGGTGGCTGCATATAAACCTCCTCACGCAACTCACCATTGAGAAAGGCGTTCTGAACGTCAAGCTGAGAGACAGACCAATGACGAACAGAAGCGACAGCAAGGAGAGTGCGGACAGTGGTCATGTGGGCCACAGGAGCGAATGTCTCATCATAATCGCGTCCCTATTCCTGCTGAAAACCACGAGCCACAAGACGAGCTTTGTAGCGCTCAAGAGAACCATCAGAGCGAGTCTTAATCTTATAGACCCACTTGCATGTGATGGGACGAACACCAGAAGGAAGGGAAACCAGATCCCACGTGCCAGAACGCTCAAGGGCAGCAAGCTCCTGGGCCATCGCAAGCTGCCATTCAGGCTGAGTCAGGGCAGCCTGATAGGAAGTCGGCTCAGCAACAACAGAGAGGCCGTACTTGGCAGGAGAGTAGCGATCAAGAGGGGGTCGAGGTCGAGCACGGAGATTATGAACTGGTGGAGGCGTGGAAGGAGGAACATCGGAAGTGGAAGATGTGTCAGGAGAATCATCCTCAACACGAGGTCGGCGAGTGTAGTGGAGAGGAAAAGGAGAGAGAGGCCGACGGATCGGAGAGGATGGTGGAGAGGAGGATGGAGGGGATTGTGGTGTCGGTGGCATGTGAGGAAGAGTGAGACGGGTCGGAGGAAGGGGAGAGACCTGAGGCACAGAGGAGGATGTATCAGGAAGGAGAAGGAAAGAAATATCGTCCACAGAGAAACTCGAGGAGGAAGGGCGGGGGTAGTAAGAGCGAGACTCATCAAAGGTCACATCACGCGAGATGCGCAAGCGACGACCAACAGGGTCCCAACAGCGATAGCCCTTGTGCTCATCACTGTAGCCAAGGAAAACACACTCAACCGACTGAGCAGTCAGTTTGGTGCGTTCTCGCGGGGCAAGCAGGACATAGCACACACATCCAAACATACGAAGAGCTGAGTAGTCAGGTGATCGACCAGTGAGACACTCCATAGGAATACCACCCTGCAGAGCAGTCGAGGGCTGAATGTTGATGAGATAGGTGGATGCAGAAACAGCCTCAGCCCAAAAGTGGGGTGGAAGAGAAGCGGCAATCATCAGCGCACGAGCCGTCTCAAGCAGATGACGATGCTTACGTTCAGCAACGCCATTCTGAGCATGAGCACTAGGACATGAGAACTGGGCAAGAGTACCCTGTTCCGCGAGAAAACCACGCAACAGCTGGGAGATATACTCTCCAGCAGAGTCAGCACGAAAAGTACGAATGGGCGTGGAAAACTGGGTGTGAACCATGGCAGCAAATCGTTTGTATATAGAGAGAACCTTGCTACGAGATTTCATGAAGTAGAGCCAAGTGTAGCGAGAGAAATCATCAATAAACAAAACATAGTAGCGATGACCACCTTTCGAATCAAAGGGAGCAGGACCCCAGACATCAGAATGAACTAAGTCAAAAGGATGCTGAGATACGGACTCACTAGTAGGATAAGGTAACTGGGTCTGTTTGCCAAGTCTGCAACCATTACAATGTAAGGAAACATCTCCAGATACAGACCCTAAGAGGCCCTGACGAACTAAAGAAGACAAGCAAGAGCCACAGATGTGACCAAGGCGATGATGCCACTGCTGGAAGGACGCAGACGAAGAGGCAGCAAGAGCATGAGAGCTGGCAGAAGTGGTGGCAGCGGAAGGAACACAAAGCCAGTCAACCTCCCAAAGGCCCTCTGACTCACGGCGCCGGGGGCCAGCACCAACCAAAGCCTTGGTGCGACGATCCTGAATGGAGCAAGAGTCGGTATCAAGAATGACACGACAACCAGAATCAGTAAGTTGGGCAGCGGAAAAAAGATTCATGGTAAGGCGAGGAACATGAGAAACACTAGGAACAGAAAAAGATGGAGTGGAAAGAATACCACGACTAGCAACAGGAAGAGGTGTGCCATCGGCGGTAAGAACATTAACAGGCAAATCGAGAGGTCGGAGAGAAGACAGCGCGGAAGAATCAGAAGACATATGAAGGGAGGCTCCAGAATCTAGAACCCACGTAGATGTACCTGACTGTGTAGATGTTGACGGTGGTGGAGAAGTGGATGCAGTCACAGCAGCAGCGGAACCAATCGAGGAGGAGCCGGAGGAAGCAAGTAGACGCTTGAGGCGTACAATGTCCTGGTCAGTGAGTGACGGAGTCGAGGGAGACGCATGAGTCCCACTGATAGAAGAGCGCCTCTGGTCTCGCTGTTTCTGGCGGCAATCAGACTCTGGGTGACCTTGCCTGGAGCAGTAGCCACAGAAAGTGTCACGGCGCGACCGGCCCTTCTCAGCATAAGGAGGGCGGCCCACCCCCCCTGAAGGTGTGGGCAGAAGCGGTGGAGCAGTGAGACGACCAGACGACACAGGAGCTCGAGCAGCCAACACAGATGGAACCGCAAGCAACCCAGCAGAACGGAGGCGGGTCTCCTCAGCACGAAGCTCAGCAAGCACCTCCGAGATAGGAACACGACCACGAGCAAGCAAGTGAGCACGTCGAGGCTCAAACTCGGAACGGAGGCGAGATAAGAACTCATGGACACGCTGAAACTCCAAGTCGGACCTCATAGTCTGGCAGCAACGGCAAGTTCCACAAACAACTGTCCGAAGGGAGTCAAGCTGGCGCCAGATGCAGAGCTCTGTGTGTAGAACTCATCAACAGAAGAGTCACCCTGCTGAAGAGCGTGCTCCTGACGCACCATAGATAAGTAGAGCGCATCACCAGGGGGCTGATAGCGCTGACAGAGGTAAGACCACATGGCTGCAACTGTGCCAAGTCCCATGAACTCCGAAGCAAACTGAGGGAGGACACTCGCTGTGAGAACAGCAGCAGCACGAGCATCATCATTGGACCACTGAGTGTAAGCAGACAGATCATCACGGTACACAGAGAGAGCATCTGAATAAGCAGATACCTGCTGGTCATAAGCATCAACCGCAGCATCATCGAGAGCCTTGGCTGCATCCCGGTCAGCCTGAGAAGCATCAGCAGCAAGGACCGGTGGCACCGGGGGTATTGGGGCCACGGGCGCAACAGGGCATGGCGGACAGGGGACCTCGCCAGAGAGAACACCCCACAGGAGAAGACCGCGCATGTGGATACACATGAAGCCCGCAAACTCAGCATAGTTGGTGCCATCGAAGATCACCGAGCACCGAGGAACAGCAACGTAGCCCGAAGAAGACATGAGGAACTCTCTGTTTTTTTTTGGTCAACTGCTACAGTACCCGATCTGGATCGGGGCTGAGGAACTCACACGAGCTCGATGCAGCCCCGAATGGAGGAATCGGGGAGGAGGGGCGAGCGCAGGAGGTCCGGCCCTGGGCTGCACCGGCTGTAGCAGGAGGAGCGCCGGTTGTCCAGCCGCGGGGCACCGGCGGATAGCCGGAGACGGAGGCGACGGCGGCCGGCGCGGGCTGGGCGCGGACAGGCGTGGGCCGGGGCGCGGCCGGGCGGAGCTGGCTCGGGCTGGGCGTGGCCGGGGCGCAGCCGGGAGCAGGAGGGGCGCAGGCTGGTCGCGGCCGTGGTCACGGCCCTGGGCGCGGGCGCGGACAGAGCAGCAGCGGAGCGGCTGCAGGCTCCTGCCGGGCGCAAGGACGGCGCGGACGAGCAGCGGCGGCCGTGGAGGAGGTGGCCGGCGGCGGGGGAGGAGGTGGCCGGCGACGAGGACGGAGATGGCCGGCGACGAGAGGTGCACGGATCTGCGAGCGTGCAGGAGCGGGAGAGGAACCTAAGCATCTGATACCATGTTAGGAATGAGCAACTGTATTCTCAGGAGGGCCAAGGGCCAGTACATATACATGTGTACAATGGGGATAAACCGAAAAGAGAGACTGTACACATCTAATACATCTAACATATGTTACTGCCAGCAGAATGAAATACAGAGTTCTTGTTTCAAGGAAAAGGAACACAAATTTCTCTAAAAAATGTTTCTCAACAAGAAAAAGGCGTCCTCTTGTCACCTCTCACAAGTGGTTCAAACAATATTTTCGATCAGAATTTGTATCAAGAGTACTGAACAAACAGATAGATGGATGTAAGGTTTCAAACTTATTTGAAGTTGCCCTGTTTGTTTCTCCAGTAACAAAGTGCACAACAAGGATACACATAACTGGATTGGCATTGTTACAACCATAGATTTTACAGCGAAGTGCGTCACTCAATGATACATACATACACATTCATATACATACATAAATTACATCACACATTGTATATCGCACACATCGTCTTCCTCTGACACCGCAGTCAATTCCTCCTCCGGTACCGGGGTCAGCTGCGAAGTGAAATGGTAAGAATCCTCTACATGGATGTGCCCTTCATCGCAAAAAACCGACCTAGAAGGCATCTGCAGACCATCCACCCCAGCCTCCAGGATCTCAATGACCTCTTGGCCGATCGCGAGACTTCATCTGAATACACCATAATCCGACAACACATAGCTTCTTCTCCAACTCATTCATGTCGATAGCAGGAGATATCTGTTAACAACCCAGCGCTATCTTGACTCATCAATTAGCAAGGATTCAGAGATTACAAACCATTTGTGGAGGAACATGAAGCTATCTAATGCAGTTCATGGAGGAAATGGGGGAGGAAGATAAACAGTAGTGAGCGAGAGCCAGCCGAGCCAGGAAGCCGAGGCCGAAGCCCTTCAGTCTGTCCCCGTCTTCAGTTGCCATCCCGTTCTATTTGTACTGCTCCTCTCGTGTAGTTTGCCAGCAGGCCCGGACCCAAGAGGCGCCCCTCTGGACAGCCCAGCTACAGAGTATAAGGCCGCTGACATTCCCTCTCCCTTAAATTTCGGCTTGACCCCAAGCCGACGTCGTGACAAACCACCAGGATCCCATGGGACTCCCATGCGACCCTTCGCAGTATCTTCTTTGACTCCATGGTTTGAACCGCCGGGGTCCCAAGGCAGGCACAAGTGTAGAGCATGTACTATTGTTCCCCTGCTCAGTGCTCTTCAAGGGTCGTTGCACAACCGCCAGGATCCCAATCTAGGAGCAGTGGCAGATGGATTATAACAATGATGTTCTTCGGAGGACTGCCAAGAACAGTTCATTGATGTTGTTTCAAATAACGGTTGCAGCTGTGTGCATTGAACAGCATGACACTCGTAGGGGTAGCGAGCTTGGCCACTGACAATACTTCCCCTGAAAATTTCGGCTCGCCCTCGAGCCAAGCATATGCCGAAGCCACCAGAATATTGTGAGTGCTGAAGCTCATATGGTAATAGTACATGGCTGAACGACCAAGGAATCCTCCAGTGAATGGTTCTCAAACAAATAGCAAACCCAGTGGCTCCAGTATGCTGTCACGAACCTAGATAGCTGCCGGCGTCACGCATGGCGGATCGAGCTCGGCGGCGCCGTCTCAGGAGGAGAACAGGGGAAGGAAGAAGAAAAGCAGCAGGGTTGGGGGACAAACTCACTAGTTCATTCGATAGATGCCTCATCAGGCATCACACAGGCACATATAGGTTTATCACATGGGCCAAGCCCGACACGACATAGGCTCACAGGCCCAAACACTCGACCACACTCGACCCACTACTACTATTAGCAGCCCATGACTCAGGTCATGACATATGCGAAGAACAGTGACCAGGCCCGAAAGGAACCCAAGCGATTTGCCATGCAAAAGCACTTGCAGTTAGGAATATAATGCAGAGAAAGTATTGTTGCACTTGCCCAGAAGATTGCACAACCTGCAGAACTGGTGATGTACTGACCATACCTAAAATGGTACTGAAAATTACTCCAAGTATAATGTCAGCACTGCACCCAGCGAGTAGTAGCAAAAGAGCATCAACCACATGACCATATTGCAGAAAATAACTAGAGACAGTAATATAAGCAGCTAGCAAAGTTACTTGGAATCCATCAAACTCCAGCACCATATTAACCCATATGTGACCTTGCCATATCTGCAAAGTTGATGGAACAGCATCAGGAGAAAAGCATACATCTATGCACTGTACCTTGTGGAGCTGAGTAAAATATGCATCTGTACTTATGAATCCTGTACCCACCATGTACCAGGAACATCAACAACACAATAACCGATGACAATGGAGTTGGCTAGAAGGATCTCTTCACCCATTTGGGGAAGCAATAATTCTTTGAAAGTCATACGAGCAGTTCTCCACTGAACTTGTTCTAATTCAGGGAAGGAAACCTCTCAGGAGTGCAAGGCTGCACTGAATTTGCAAATAATGGATGAGCAAATTGTTTGCCACTAGCAAAGTACTCTAAGGGAAAATACCATGCAATTTCCCATTGTATAGGCTCAAAACAACACTAATAATTCCAAGAGCTCCGCTTCCTGGTAGTGACAATTCCACTTCCTTCAAAATTTGATCTAGCACAAAATGAGTCCACTAACGACCATGCAATTTGTAGGGGAATGCGACAGAAAACAAAAAAATTCCGCACTACGAACAGCCCAGGATCACTATGGAGATGCATACAAGGTTTGATCTGATCATTACCGACTCGTAGCGCAGCGGAAGTAGAGTCGATGTATATCGTCGGTACAGATCCCCGCGGCTAGGATTTACAACCTCCCAACCGCGAGGATGTACTCCCTCGCCAGCTCCTCGGACAGCCCTCCGGGAAGCTCCTGGACAGCCCCTCGGACGGTCTCTCGGACAGCCCTTCGGGAGGTGGTCGGACAGTCCCTCGGACGGTGTCACAGACAGCCCTCCGGGAGGACATTCGAACAGCCCCTCGGGTAGAAGATCGAACCTACGACCTCTCTAGGGGGTTGCAGACATACGGTGTCAGCTATCCGGCAGGGCTTCGCCGTCCAGAACTAGTTCCTACCGGAACCCAGACAGCCTTTCGGCTCTACGAACTTGTTTCGTGTGAGGGAGAGAAGAAAGCCAGATCATGCATGGCATTTGTATGAGAGAGTTGAGTGAGTGTGGAGAGCTCCTCTCCACCTCTATTTATAGGGAAAGGAAAGGGGTAGGGTGGCACTTGGAAATACCAAAATGCCCATGATATATGTCCTTCATAAGGGCAAAATGGGGTGGCTTTCAAATAGTGTTGCCTGCATCACCATGCCTGCATCATCCCCTAATAGTGTTTCCACTATTTACAATAGTGTTTCCCCTATTCATGACAACATATTTTCAGTGTCTGTTTAATCCGAAAATATTTTTGCAGGTCCAGAATATTTTCAGTACCCCCTAAAATAATTCTGGACGCGTTCCGAAACATTTTCGCATGAACACATTTCTCCATAACGTTTTTGGTTTCACACTGAAACTATTCTGTTTTCTCTCCGGAACTTTTCCGTCGTCTCCGAAACTTTTCCGGTGACTTTCTCTCAGACTCCCTGTCTAGTATTCAGCAGATAGATGACCCTTAAGCGTGTGACCCTGTAGGTTCGGTGAAATATAGACATGATCGGAACTCTTTCCGATCAATGATCAATAGCGGAACCGTGGACATCCATATTGATCCCTATACCCACACGAATGAATATCCGAGTGAACCTGGTAGTTGCCGTGTGCTATTCCTGTTGCTTCGCGATATGTTACAAAACCCGAGGTGAGATTTACCGGCATCCCCGTGAATCAACAACTTGTCCACTATGCCAGTTACCTCGTTACCGGTTTTGTTCGTTCTTTCTCGTTCCCGCGTTCCGGCATCCTTATGATCAAATCACATTGTGTCTGGCCAGACGATGATGGATACCGTAACACCGAGAGGGCCCTAAGAATATCTCTCCATCGTCGGAGGAGCAAATCCCATTCTCGAGCTATCAAGTTCCTTGTCATACTTTTCCATGAACCCGTAAGCCGCCGTAATAGCCACCTTTTTACGGATGACGTTTAACAAACCCCAAAGTTCATGAAGCAAGCATGAAGAAACTCGATACTCTCATGGTCTAAGGAATTATGCAAACGTTAACTTTCTCTGTGTTATTAACCATTAACTTGTGACGAATGTATCTCATAGCATAACATCAATTCGGGTCGATTCAACACAAGTGTTCTTCTAACATTGTGCCCTCAAAGTTGTCGGCATAGTCATGCCCATGATCAGGAAAACAGGACTATCATGCAACACTTTGAGCTAGTCTTAGAGGCATGACTAGGAATACATTTTACCGTTTATTATACCACACGTGCACATGTGTTTCCCTTCGAGCCTCGTGGTTATTGCAAACTCAAGAATCATTGCAGTTATAGCATGTGTCATAAACATTAATTACAAACTTGGAGATACAAAATAACTATTATTATTGCCTCTAGAGCATATCTCCTACACAATTGCCCAGAGAAAATATTCCGGATCATGATGTGTATCATTTTCGCACTTGAGCATGTTGCAGCTACCGTACTGAAGGAACTAAGAATTCGTCCTATGATACCCAGAGGGACAAGGTAATAACCAGTATACATGTACATGTACCTCATGCAATGGTCCATGAAATTGCATATTGACTGCTCCTTCTCCAATTTTTCTTTGAAATATGTAACTGCCCCGGAATAATGGTACTTCATTTTGCTAATTAATCTTGCCATGTCATCATGTTTACATTGAATTAAATTGAGGCCAATTTAATTAAAATAATGATGACCAAAAATGGTTTCCTAAAAATCCAGAAGTATTTTTATAAACCCTAAGAATAAATGCAAGATCCCACAAAATTCTTGAATGTTGCGAAACACTTGAATTTGTATTTTTGGATTAAATGCAACCCTCTTCAACTTAGCCCAATAACCCAAACAAAAACGAGCATAATTCTTAATTATGAAACTGGGTGTGTGACTGTGTAATGATGTTGTGGATATTTACAAAAAATTCAAAGCAATTAAAATTCATTTGCTATTTAAATTAATTGGAAAACGGAGGAGAAAATAAAACAGAAAAGAATAAAAAGAAACTGGACTGTGCACTTGAGCCTAAAAAGCACAGTGCACAGCCCAGCCCACCTAACCGTCGTCTTCAACCTCCCTGATGGAGTCAAATCCAGCAGATCTCGGGTAGGGGGTCCCGAGCTGGTAGCCTTGGTGCGATGGTAACAAGAGACACATGGATTTACCCAGGTTCGGGCTCTCTCGAAGAGATAATACCCTACGTCCTTCTTTGATTGTATTGATATTGTGGGGAGTACAAGTTACAGGTTGATCTACCACAAGATCGTGTGTGTATGAGAGTCATCGCCTACGGTTCTCACCCCTCGGCTTATATGGATACCGGGGGTGCCTAGGGTTCACATAGGTCGGTTACATCTAAGGGTAATCATGACGAGGACGACCTCTAC
This sequence comes from Elymus sibiricus, assembly GCA_039707655.1. Classification (NCBI taxonomy): domain Eukaryota; kingdom Viridiplantae; phylum Streptophyta; class Magnoliopsida; order Poales; family Poaceae; genus Elymus; species Elymus sibiricus. The sequence goes on from CM077664.1 coordinate 24,298,350, forward strand.
GTCTTGGAGTATGCCCCAAGTCTTCGGAAGATTCCATCTTGGTGCTCCCGGGCCCGAGGAACGTAGCCCACTGGTTAATCTTCACGGTGGGTCCTCGGCCTGGCCCACATGGCCAGGAGCCGACGTGGCCAGCACCCCCCTAGTCCAGGACACCATCAGTAGCCCCTGAACCAGTCTTCAAGCCGAGGAAGCTCCTTGGTCCTTCTGAGTTGTTCTCCGTCTTCGGTCATCGGTCTTGCAAGCTGATTCAACAAGTTTTCCATGTGCTCTTCCAAAGTGGTTAAGTCTTGTCCGAAGAGTTTTATACCTCGGGCATCCGAGGAGTCTTCTAAAGTTTCCAATGCTCCTTTAACAGAAGCTTCATCATTCTCGGGGAGTTTTTCGGATTGGAGGATCCCTCACCCCTATGCCGCTGCCTTAAAGGCGAAGTAAGTCCCCTATTCGGATCCGGATGATAGCCTAGCCCCACTCTGACAACTTTGACTACCTTTGTAGGTGTGCTGTCATATCAAGGGTCTCCGCAGCGCGTTCGTGCAGCTCGGGGCCCCACCATTGGGACGTCCAATCAGGAAAGTTTAACGTGCCCCGAGACACGTAGAGCGGCACAATTAACCACCCCCTCGATTTTCGCGCGTGCTTAACGCATGACGCCTGGGGAATACACGGTTTTACCACTACAAGACTCAAGCGTCCCATCACTGCACGGCAGGAAATCGCCGTAAAAAGCCACAGTCGCAGGGTGGAGAGATTTTACATCTCCCATAATCCACATCGCACTGATCCCCTGCGTTCTCCTCCCCCTTCTTCTAGCTCGAGCTAATCGCCCAATCCGCCGTCACGTGAGAGAGCCTGCCGCCATGGATTTTGCAGCTGCTTCATCTTCGCACTCCACCGGCCTTCTCGAGGGAGAGTGGAAGAGCTGCTCCATGACTCAAGGTCAACTGGGCTGGCTCGCCGCATTGGGATATCTGCTCGCGCCAGAAGTAGCGTTTGACCGCACTGGATTGGTAGCCCTCGACGGAAACTTCACTCAGGATCCCTACCCCAAGCCTCAGGAGAATGAGCGGGTATGTCTTGTTCCCTTCCTTCTCAAGGGCCTCGGCTTTCCAATCCATCCCTTCTTGAGGGGCTTGTTGCACTTTTACGGCCTTCATCTCCACCACCTGTCTCCCTATTCGATTCTTCACATAGCCTGCTTCGTCACGTTATGTGAGGCTTTCCCCGGATGTCAGCCACACTTTGACTTGTTGTAACACCCTCATGTATTAAGCTACAGTGATCCTCATCTAATTATGCCAAGTCATCATGTTTTGCAAGCTTGATCACCATTGCATTCATATCTCATTTCAAATTCCTCTTCAATTTTCAATTCAAATTGCAAGTCAAAATTTTACTTCATCAAACAGAAATAGGAAAATGTTCATAATATCACAAATAATCCATAAGTAATCATGCATGCCGAACATATACCTCACCAGAGCTATGATGAGCACAGCATTCCAAAGAAGAAAACGCCATGAAGAATTTGGATATCTTTGCGCATACATCATTACTTTCCGAGGCCTCCCATGACAACTTCAGAATCATTCTTTTAAGCATTGGTGCACATCTAACTATCAGTTTCAAAAAATCAAACTCATGATCCTCTCCTTCGAAGCCGTTGATCTTCACTTCTTCAAGAGCAGTCAAGGAGACAGTTTGGGACCTCCAGTCTGTGGGCTCACATGGACAATCTGATTCGCATCCTTCTTCCAACTAAAACCAAAAACAAATTAATGTCAGTATATAACTACATAATGTATTGTTGAGATAAGTAATCAGAAATGAGAAGTACCGTACCAATCTCTGTAAGACGACATTAAGCCTCCGCATAGCGGTACGAATTCGATCCATCCCAAGCAGATGAAACACCAGTGCTCCAAAAGCATGCCCCTCTGTTTGAAGTTGTAGCTCCAAACCAGAGAAGGAAGCAACCATGTGCTTCTCTACCTCCTGTGCCAAGTTGTCCGCCTCATCATGAACAATAGTTGAGCCCTGAAGAAACATAAAAATTGGCCGGATATATATATCATTCACAAAGATTACTTTACTCGGAGTTTGCAGTAAATTGAGTAGGAGAGGGGGCGCACGGCGGAGGCACGAATGTGCAGCGAAGGTAGCTGTCCTTGTCTCTCTGCCGTCTGCAGAGTCACCTGCTCGAGGTACCAAAGACCAAAAACAACATGCACCCCATAGTAGTAGCAGCAATTCCACGAGAGCTTCTCCACCATTGGTGCCAAGACGGAGATGATGCAGAGCTCCGAGGTGGTGAAGGACACGGTCAACTGCTTAAGCACGGGCGCAACAATGTTGACACTGTGTGTCCATTTGCGGTCGAGGACAAGCTCCAGCAGCGACGGCGAGTTGACCCTCAGGTAGGTCTCGTTCACCACAGTGCCGTCGAGCTGGAGCGTGCGCAAGCGCGGGCAGCTGGAGAGCAAGGAGTCGAGGCCGTGAATGCAGCACCGCAGGTACAGCGTCTCAAGCACGGGGAACTCGATGCCTGCCGGCACGCGTATGGCGGAGAAAATGTCCAACACGATGGAAGTGGCACGGCGGAAGCAAGGCAGTTCGACGACTGGGGAGTCGCCGATCAAGTCCGATGAGAGGCCGAAGAAGAGCTCCTCCGGCTCAAGCCTTGCGGCGGCGCGCAGCAGCGAGTTGACGCGGTCGGCGTCAGACCCGGTCAGGCGGCCAGCAGCAGGGAGCTGACTCGGGGACGTGGATTTTGAGGAGGGAAACCACGGGCGAGATGCGGCCGAGCGCCGGTTCGATGGAGCCTAAGGCGGTGTCGTGGAAGACGATCCGGCGAAGATGGGCCCAGAGGCCGCGCCACCGGCGGGAGAGGACGCCGGTGCGCGCGGCGGCCGCGGCGCATGGGAGGCGGGCGAGGACGAGGAGGAGCAGGTCGTCGGGGAGGGCGCTGATGCGGTCCGGTCCGACGCCGCGTGGAAGACCTAGCTGCTGCCGCGAGAAGCGGAGACGACTCCCCGATCTCCTCAACTCCATGGGAACTTTTTCAAAACGAGACGTGCGGTGGCTCGTGGATACAAATAGATACACGCGACTATTAATTCCCCTCCTTTCCACCCCTAAAAAAATAAATTCCCCTCCTTCCCAAAATAATGTCCTCGCTTTTTTATTCATCATTTTTTTTCCAAATAATCTCGTATTTATAGAGACATTATAATCATGCAACTTTCCAACACTCCCAGGCCGTCGGATAAGCAGTTTGGGGCGTTTTGCACCGTCGGATTACCTCCTAATCCCACATCGGCTAGTGTCATTAGCTATGAGCGTATGCTAACCATGCTGGGCCCGGTCATGTATGTATGTGCAACACCAGTTCAGACTCAAATTCAGGCACTATAGACCACTGATATATTGTCTCATCTCTCATGACATACTTTAGCCAAAGACACGGCTTTCTTTTCCCTTATTACTAGTCACCCCCTCTCTGCCTATCAGCTGGGAGTTCCCATACAACACAATAGTTGTTACCATTTCATCAACTTTCCAGCCCTCCCAGGCTATAAGCATTCTCAGTCATCGGATAATCAGTTTAGGCGTTGTGGGCCGTCGGATTACTCCCTAACCCCATGTCGGCTCGTGTAGTTAGCTACGAGCGTACGCTAACCGTGCTGGGCGGCTACTCTGGCGACAATTTTGGGAGCCTGGTATTAAATTGGGTGTGATGGGCTCAGAACACTCTCCCCGCTCGTGCATGCAAAGAAAAAAAAAGGTTTGTATGCGACCCTCCTTTCGTCCGCCAAGCTAAACACTAGAAGCTTTGGGAGGAGGCCAGAAGACCCTGGTGGAGCCCACGAGCCACCAGGGCGCGCCTTGGGGGGACAGGCGGACCCTGGTGCCTCGTGGGGCCCACCAAGCTCCGTTTGACCTAATTTCAGCACTATAAATTCCAGAAAAATCAGAAACCCTCAGAAGAGTCCACGAAATACTTTTTCTGCTGCCGCAAGTTTCTGTTCTAGAGAGATCCCATCTGGAGGCCTTCTCCGGTAATCTGTCGGAGGGGGAATAGATCACGGAGGGGCTCTACATCAACCTTGCTGCCCTTCCGATGATGCGTGAGTAGTTTACCACAGACCTTCGGGTCCATAGGCAGTAGCTAGATGGCTTCTTCTCTCTTTTTGATCTTCAATACAATGTTCTCCTTGATGTTCTTGGAGTTCTATCCGATGTAATCACTGTTTGCGGTGTGTTTGTTGGGATCCGATGAATTGTGAGTTTATGATCAGATTATCCATGAAATTATTTGAGTCTTTACTGCACTATTTTATGCATGATTATTATAGCCTCGTATTTCTTCTCCGATCTATTGATTTGGTTTGGCCAACTGAGTTGATTTATCTTGCCATGGGAAGAGGTGCTTTGTAGTGGGTTCGATCTTGCGGTGCTCAATCCCAGTGACAGAAAGGGACATGACACGTATGTATCGTTGCTACTAAGGGTAAAAAGATGGGGTTTATTCATGTGTGTATTCACTCGTGGGTTTTACTTTGTCTACATCATGTCATCGTTCTTAAGGCATTAATCCGTTCTTTATTGGACTTAATACACTAGATGCATGCTGGATAGCGGTCGATGTGTGGAGTTATAGTAGTAGATGCAGGCAGGAGTCGGTCTACTAATCTTGGACGTGATGCCTATATACATGATCATTGCCTTGGATATCGTCATGATTATTTGCTTTTCTATCAATTGCCCAACAGTAATTTGTCTACCCACCGTATGCTATTTTCTTGAGAGAAGCCTCTAGTGAAATCTATGGCCCCCGGGCCTATCAAAATCATATTACTAAAACACTAAAAATATTGCTGCCATTTTCTTTTATTTATTTTATTTTGTATTTTAGTGTCAATCTATCAATCTATCATATACAATTTAATCTTGCAATCTTACCGCCAAGGGATTGACAACCCCTTGTTTGCATTGGGTGCAAGGATTTGTTGTTTGTGTGCAGGTGCTGCTAACGAGGTGTTGTGTGATTCTCCTACTGGTTCGATAACCTTGGTTTCATAATCGAGGGAAATACTTATCTCTTCTGTGCTGGATCATCCCTTCCTCTTCGGGGAAATACCAACGCAAGCTACAAGTAGCTGGAAGAATTTCTGGCGCCGTTGCCGGGGAGATATCATCAACATCTATCAAGTACCTTTGCATAAACTCTCATCTCCTTGCATTTATTTTATTTGCCTCTCGTTTTCATCTCCCCCACTTCTAAAAAGTTTTTACAAAAATACAAAAATATTTTCCGTTTGCCTTTTTGCTCGTTTGCTATCTTTGCTTGTGTGCCATGTGCCTTCTATTTGCTTGCATCTTCGCTTGCTAGAAATCTATTGATATGGATCCTCATCCACTTGCTAATCTTTTCAAAAAACCCAATTATGATGAACCAATTGCTAGTGAGTTGAGTACATTAGATTATCTTTATGAAGTTTTGCTTGAAAATCATGAATCTGAAATTTTTGATGAAGTGTTGAAAGAAGAAATTTATAAAGTGATTCATGATAGCTCCTTGATTGAAAAGCATGATTGCAATGATGTTACTATAAATTCTATTAATGTGAGTTGTGCTAATAATATGCAAAACTACAAGCTTGGGGATGATAATTTTGTTATGTCCACTACTTATTGCAATGATCATGATTGGGGTGATAATGCTTATTATGAAGTTGAAAATTTATTTAAGCCTCATGATGAATATGTTATTGATAATAATGTTTGCAATACTATTAAATGTGGGTTTGGAGAGGTCATGACTTCAGTTGATGTCAATCCCACTATTTTGGAAGAGTATAAAAAATCTATGCATGTGGATCATGAAGAGAATATTTTATACGATAGCTATATCGTTGAATTTGAATATGATCCTACATGTAATTATTATGACAGAGGAAAATATGCTTGTAGAAATTTTCATCTTACTAAATTACCTCTCTTCATGTTGAGATTGTTATTGTTTCTTTCCTCTTCCTTGCATATGCTAGGTTTTGCTTGTCTAGATAATTTGTTTGCCTATAAAATGCCTATGCATAGGAAGTATGTTAGACTTAAATGTGTTTTTCACATGCTACATGATGCTCTCTTGTGTTTCATTTATTATCTTTCATGTGAGCATCAATAAAATCTCAAGTCTATCTTAATGGCTATAAAGAAAGAGCTTGTTGGGAGACAACCCAATGAATAAAATAAATTTTTGTTATAAGTTTCTGTTATTGTGTGTTTTTACTGTCATGCTACTGGTATGATGGTGTTTTTATGTTTTTAATTAGTGTTTGTGCCAAGTAAAGCCTTTAGGATGATTTGGAAGATAGTATAATTGATGTTGTTTGAAAACAGAAAGTTTTGCGTCCAGTGCTGGAATTTTATTTCTGTACTGTTACGTCAGAACCTTCTGAAATTTTTACACAATATTGATATATGAATTTCCCACGTAGTCCTAATTTTTCAGAAGTTTTTTGAGTTACAGAAGTATGACCATAATTCAGATCTCTACAGACTGTTCTGTTTTTGACAGATTCTGTTTTTGATGCGCTACTTGCTTGTTTTGATGAATCTATGGATTGTATCGGGTGGTATAAGCCATGGTGAAGTTAGAGTACAGTAGGTATAATGCAAAAATAAAATATGAATGGGTTTTCAACAGTACATATAGTAGTGATTTATTTTGTTATACTAACGGATCTCACGAAGGTTTTGTTGAGTTTTGTGTGATTGAAGTTTTCAAGTTTTGAGTGAGATCACGATGGATGAAGGAATACGGAGTAGTAAAAGCCTAAGCTTGGGGATGACCGAGGCACCCCAAGGTAATATTCAAGGAAGATTCAAGCGTTTAAGCTTGGGGATGCCCCGGAAGGCATCCACTCTTTATTCTACCAACCATCGGTAATTTTACTTGGAGCTATATTTTTTTTCGTCACATGATATGTGTTTTGCTTGGAGCGTCTTGTATGATATGAGTCTTTGCTTTGTTTGATTTTTAGTTTGTCACAATCATCTTTGCTGCACACACCTATCTTGAGAGAGCCACACGTTTATCATCATAATTTGTTAGAATACTCTATGTGCTTCACTTAAATTTTTTGAGCTAGGCAGTTGCTCTAGTGCTTCACTTAAATCTTTTTGAGCACGGTGGTGGCTATATTTTGAAGAAATAAACTCTCATGCTTCACTTATATTATTTTGAGAGTTGATTAAAATTTTGAAGAAATAAACTCTCATGCTTCACTTATATTATTTTGAGAGTTGATTAAAATTTTGAAGAAATGAATTCTCATGCTTCACTTATATTATTTTGAGAATTGATAAGATTAAAATTTTGAAGAAATGAATTCTCATGCTTCACTTATATTATTTTGAGAATTGGTAAGATTAAAATTTTGAAGAAATATTTGCACTCTCATGCTTCACTTAAATCTTTTTGAGAGATGATGATAGTAACGGTAATTTGCTCAAGTTATGAAGTTGGTCCCAAAGTGATGAATATTTAAGAGGAATATAGATAAAAACTTTCATATAGATCATTGGATATGTCGAGTGTGATTCCTTGCAATAGTTTTGCGAAATGATAATATGTGAGTCATGTTAATGAGTTATTGTGATTTAGTAAGAATATTAGTGTTAAGGTTTGTGATTCCCTATGCATGCACGTTAAGTCAATAGTTATGCAATGAAGTTACATCCTACTTATGGTGCATTATTCGGTGTTAGTTGTCTTCAATGCATGTTTATGACCGTATTCGTTTTTTAGTTGGTTGCTTCTCAATCTTTTGCTAGCCTTCATTTGTACTACGCGGAAATACTGTTTGTGCATCCAAAATCCTTAAACCCAGTTTTGCCTTATGAGTTCACTATATCTACCTATATGCGGTATTTCAATGCCGTTCCAAGTAAATTTGCGTGTGCCAACTCTAAATTTCAAAATAATTTTTTCTGTTTTGTGTGCCCGTACCGCTCATGAAGCTGCAGGGGGTGGCCATTATTTTCCATGCTAAGTGTGTTATTCTCACGATGAGTGTTTATTCACTTGTCATTGCACGAGAGAATGGTTGGTAATAGGGATGCCTAGTCCCACAATGAAATCAAATTAATAACAACAAAATTCCTTGGAATGTGATGGTATGGAGGGCACCCGTGGATACGGCTAGCCATGGATTGTGAAAGAATTGGTGGAAAGGAAATAAACTTTACTTTCTGTTTGGGAACCACCTATGATGTGTCTAGCATGGAAGATAATGGAAATTCTCGGTCATTTTCGTTGACAGGAAAAGCATGCCTCTCAAAATATTTTTATCTCTTTAATTTCAGCTTTGAGCTCTGGCACATTTGACAAATCTCTGCTTCCCTCTGCGAAGGGCCTATCTATTTACTTTTATGCAATTTTTATTTTATTTGAGTCTCCATCTTCTCTCACAAAAGCACCAACTAGAGAGCACTATTGTCATACTTGTGCATTGGATGTAGCTAATATTTGAGTGTGTTTCATGAATGGATCAATGATTGAGCATAATGGGCTAGAGATAACTTTCTTTAGCGTTGATATTTTAAAAGACATGGTTGCTTGTTAGCATGCTTGAGTATTTATGTTTTCATGTCAAACTATAGACTATTGCTTTGAATCATACAAGTCCAATGTCCATGCTACAAAAGAAAAATAATATGTGATGAATATGTTAGGCAGCATTCCACATCAAAAAATTTGTTTTTATCATTTACCTACTCAAGGACGAGCAGGAATTAAGATTGGGGATGCTGATACGTCTCCAACGTATCTATAATTTTTGATTGTTCCATGCTGTTATAATATCAATCTTGGATGTTTTTATAATCATTTACAGCAATTTTATATCATTTTTGGAGACTAACCTATTAACCTAGTGCCCAGTGCCAGTTGCCGTTTTCTGCCCTGTTTTTGTTTTACAGAAAATCAATACCAAACGAAGTCCAAATGCCACGAAACTTTTTGAAGATTTTTTATTGGAGAAGATAAACACTAGAAGCTTTGAGAGGAGGTCAGAAGACCCTGGTGGGGCCCACGAGCCACCAGGGCGCGCCTGGGGGGCAGGCCCACCCTGGTGCCTCGTGGAGCCCACCAAGCTCCGTACGTTTGACCTAATTCCAGCACTATAAATTTCAGAAAAATCAGAAACCCTCAGGGGAGTCCACGAAATACTTTTTCCGCCGCCGCAAGTTTCTGTTCCAGAGAGATCCCATCTAGAGGCCTTCTCCGGTAATCTGCCGGAGGGGGAATCGATCACGGAGGGGCTCTACATCAACCTTGCTGCCCTTCCGATGATGCGTGAGTAGTTTACCACAGACCTTCGGGTCCATAGGCAGTAGCTAGATGGCTTCTTCTCTCTTTTTGATCTTCAATACAATGTTCTCCTTGATGTTCTTGGAGTTCTATCCGATGTAATCACTTTTTGCGGTGTGTTTGTTGGGATCCGATGAATTGTGAGTTTATGATCAGATTATCCATGAAATTATTTGAGTCTTTACTGCACTATTTTATGCATGATTATTATAGCCTCGTATTTCTTCTCCGATCTATTGATTTGGTTTGGCCAACTGAGTTGATTTATCTTGCCATGGGAAGAGGTGCTTTGTAGTGGGTTCGATCTTGCGGTGCTCAATCCCAGTGACAGAAAGGGACATGACACGTATGTATCGTTGCTACTAAGGGTAAAAAGATGGGGTTTATTCATGTGTGTATTCACTCGTGGGTTTTACTTTGTCTACATCATGTCATCGTTCTTAAGGCATTACTCCGTTCTTTATTGGACTTAATACACTAGATGCATGCTGGATAGCGGTCGATGTGTGGAGTTATAGTAGTAGATGCAGGTAGGAGTCGGTCTACTAATCTTGGACGTGATGCCTATATACATGATCATTGCCTTGGATATCGTCATGATTATTTGCTTTTCTATCAATTGCCCAACAGTAATTTGTCTACCTACCGTATGTTATTTTCTTGAGAGAAGCCTCTAGTGAAATCTATGGCCCCCGGGTCTATCAAAATCATATTACTAAAACCCTAAAAATATTGTTGTCATTTTCTTTTATTTATTTTATTTTGTATTTTAGTTTCAATCTATCAATCTATCATATACAATTTAATCTTGCAATCTTACCGCCAAGGGATTGACAACCCCTTGTTTGCGTTAGGTGCAAGGATTTGTTGTTTGTGTGCAGGTGCTGCTAACGAGGTGTTGTGTGATTCTCCTACTGGTTTCATAACCTTAGTTTCATAATCGAGGGAAATACTTATCTCTACTGTGCTGCATCATCCCTTCCTCTTCGGGGAAATACCAATGCAAGCTACAAGTAGCAGTGCCTCGTTGGCCCACCTTTGCTCCGTTTGACCTAATTCCGCCTCTATAAATTCTCTAAAATCGGGAAACCAACAGAGAGCCACCAGAAACCCTTTTTCCGCCGCCGCAAGTTCCTGTTCTTGAGAGATCCCATCTGGAGGCCTTTTCTGGCACTCTGCCGGAGGGGGGATCAACCACGGAGGGGCTCTACATCAACCTTGCTGCCCTTCCGATGATGTGTGAGTAGTTTACCACAGACCTACGGGTCCATAGCTAGTAGCTAGATGGCTTCTTCTCTTTCTTTGATCTTCAATATAATGTTCTCATCGATGTTCTTGGAGTTCTATTCGATGTAATCACTTTTTATGGTGTGTTTGTTAGGATCCGATGAATTGTGAGTTTATGATCAGATTATCCATGAATATTATTTAAGTCTTCTCTGAACTCTTTTATGCATGATTATTATAGCTTTGTATTTCTCTCCGATCTATTGATTTGGTTTGGCCAATTAGATTGATTTTTCTTGCAATGGGAGAGGTGCTTTGTAATGGGTTCAATATTGCGATGCTCAATCCCAGTGACAGAAAGGGACATGACACGTATTTGTATTGTTGCCATTAAGGATAAAAAGATGGGGTTTATTCATGCGTGGGTTTACTTTGTCTACATCATGTCATCTTGCTTAGCGCGTTACTCCGTTATTTATGAACTTAATACTCTAGATGCATGCTGGATAGCGGTCGATGTGTGGAGTAATAGTAGTAGATGCAGGCAGGAGTCGGTCTACTTGTCTCGGACGTGATGCCTATATACATGATCATTGCCTTGGATATCGTCATGATTATTTGCTTTTCTATCAATTGCCCAACAGTAATTTGTTCACCCACCGTATGCTATTTTCAAGAGAGAAGCCTCTAGTGAAAACTATGGCCCCTGGGTCTATTTTTATCATATACTTAAATCTAAAAATACCTTGCTGCAATTTTATCTACTTTATTTTATTTTATATTTTTGTTCTATCTATCTATCACTACGAGATTTGATCCTTGCAATTAACCGCCGAGGGTTTGATAACCCCTTGTTCGCGTTGGGTGCAAGTATTTGTTATTTTGTGTGTAGGTACTGCTAACGAGGTGTTGCGTGGTTCTCCTACTGGATTGATAACCTTGGTTCTTAACTGAGGTAAATACTTATCTCTATTGTACTGCATCATCATCTACTCTTCGAGGAAATCGCAACGCAGCTCACAAGTAGCAGCTACGATCATGTCGTAGGCTAGAGCAAAGCTTAAGACACCTTCTCCTTCTTGATTCCTGATGCCATAGCCAAAGCCCCCATCCACCCCTTCAAAACATGTGTTAGATGTACCCACGTGGCCATTGAGGTCTCCTCCTATGAAGAGCTTCTCGCCAATCGCTACACTCCTAACCATGTTCTCCAGGCCTTCCCAGGACTCCCTCTTGGTGTTCTCATTGAGGCCTACTTGCGGGGCATACGCGCTGATAACATTGAGAACTAAGTCCCCAACTAGCAGCTTGACTAGGATAATCCGATCCCCACGCCTCTTGACGTCTACCACTCCATACTTGAGGCTCTTGTTGATCAAGATGCCTACGTCATTTCTGTTTGCAGCCGTCCCCGTGTACCATAGCTTGAAGCCGGTATCCTCCACCTCCTTCGCCTTCTGTCCCGTTCATTTGGTTTCTTGGACGCAAAGGATATCAACACCTCTCCTCGCCGCTACATCAACTAACTCCCGAAGCTTCCCTGTCAGAGATCCTACGTTCCAGCTACCTAAGCGGACCCTCCTAGGCTTGGCTAGCTTCCTTACCTTTCGCACCCGTCGAGTCAAATGCGAAGACCCTTGCTCATTTTCCACTACATCCGGGCGCCGATGTAGCGCGCCACTAAGGATGCGACGACCTGATCCTCGCTCACTTGCCACCGTGTCCAGATCAAGATATAGCGCGCCACCGGGGGGGGCGGGGGTGACGGCCTGGCCCTTACCCATTTGACACCACACCCGGGTTCCGATGTGGCGCGTCGCTGAGAGGGTTACGCCCCAACGAAAATCTTTTGGGTTTCATCTCCATAAGAGTGACTGAGTTTTTACATTGGATCGCCAAGCCTATCACAACCCTCCTCCTTTACCCGGGCTTGGGACCGGCTATGTTGAGACAACAACATAATTTAAACTTGACTGAAATTAATATATTTGTTTCCCTAATAGCAAGTTCATGGTCAGGAAGGCAATTTGTGACAGGAGCTGCCACTTGCCACTAGTACAAAGCAGTGGACAACTAAAATAGCAGCTTCAGTCTCAGGGTGGACAATGTCAGCATTGCTGGAATTGGAAAAGAAGCCTCTTCTGTCCACACATTCTTCAGACATGGTCAACGTGAGTGTTACTGGAATTTGACAAGACTGGGTCGCACCAAGTCTATGCAGCCACTACAACGCAGAAAGGGGTTCCATTAAATCAGAGTTGGAAACATATTTTTCCTGCCTACCATCGATGACAACATGTAAGAAGATCAGCTGTGGCCTGTGGCTCTGGTTATCAAATGCAATTATGTAATCCATGACCGCGGCGATTTCTTAGCAGCAAAGAGGGAAAAGGAACTATTATTATCTATGTCTTCACATCCCTGGGGATGCGCAATCCTGAAGGGGAGAATATGTCGACGATGCAATTATGCAGCTGGAAACTCAACCTGGAATGATGTTGTTGTAAACTAAAACTGCATTCCAATAAATTCGTGATGAAATTGGGGACAACAATTTTTCAATGTAGTTTTATGGATCTATCATATGCAAAAAGAAAAAATGTATGCAAACTAGCTTCATCCATAAAACTTCTCAGTGATAATCTTCTTAGTAAGAAAAACTGTATGTTGCTGCCAGCAGAGTGAAATGCAAAGCTCTTTTTTTTCCTAAGGAAAATGAATACAAATTTCTCTGAAAAATGTTCCTCAGAGATCGAAACCAGCCGCAGACCACAGTACATATGAAGGGGCAGGTAGTGTTCATCCGGTGGAAGGGGCCCTTCACCATGGTGGCAACTTGGATGAGGATAAAATGGATTTTTGTTAAATGGGATAAGAAAACTTGGAATACCTCAAAGCCTTAGCCTGGAAGAGGATAAAAGAAACACTCATCGTTCAAAACTGTGGTCGGGAAGAGGATAAGGAAAGATTGGACGGAGCCCAAAGCCCCAACAACCACCAGATCGTGGAACACCAAACTGTGGTCTGGCATGCACGTTGATTATTCAAAAGACCAAACTGTGGCTTATATTCACGCTGATTATTCAAAGGCCAGATTATGGACTCAAATTTGTGAGCTCAGAGTCGAGTAAAGCCTTAGCTACCACCAAATTAGAGGCAGCGCTCAAACAACCAGTTCACTCCTCGGAACTACCACCAAATTGTGCGCTCAAACAACCAGTTTATACTCACCAAAAGCCTCAAGAACCATGGCGGAGGCTGTTGTTGGGGTTGTGGTGGCGACGCTCGGGGCGGCGCTGGCGACAGAGGCAGCGTCCTTTGGCTGGTCGTTGGTCGCCAAAGAAGCTGCTGCCCTCAGGGACGTCTTCGGCAAGATCCGCGCGTCCCAGGCGGAGCTGGAGAGCATGCAGGCCTACTTGCACGAGGCAGAGCGGTTCAAGGACACCGACAGGACCACCAGCATCTTCGTCGGCGAGATCAGGAGCCTCGCCTTCCAGATGGAGGACGTCGCCGACGAATTCACCTACAAGCTGGAGGACTGCAAGCACGGAGGGTTCGCCGGCATGCCCAGGAAGCGGCTCAAGCATATCAAGGCCTGGTACCGCTTGGCGGGAAAGTTCCAAGAAATCGAAGCCAAGCTGGAAGATGCCAATCGGAGGAAGAAGTATTACGCCATCCAATATCCACCTGCTGCCAAATCAACGAGTCAAGGTCAAGCTCTGCACTTCACCTGAGATGAGGACCTTGTGGGGATCGAACAACACAAGGAGAGGTTGATACGGTGGCTGCACGGCTGTGGTGAAGGTCTGGAGCACATCAACAGCAAAGTCACCATGGTGTGGGGATGCCTGGTGTTGGTAAAACCACTCTGGTTGATCATGTGTACAACACCATGAAACTGGATTTCGACGCCGCGGCATGGGTAACTGTGTCAGAAAGTTACCATATTGAGGACCTGCTCAAGAAGATCGCCGCCCAGTTTGGGCATCGCAATTGACACCGCCAACATTGAGATGAGAGGCCTAGCAAAGTCCATCCACAACTACCTTCAAGGTAAAAAGTACATCTTGGTCCTGGATGATGTTTGGGCTCAGCGCTTGTGGTCGGAGATAAGGGATGTCTTCCCAACATCTAACTGTACCGGCCGAGTTGTTATGACATCAAGAAAGCAGACGGTGTTGGCAACAAGGGAGTCTGCATATGCAATTCACTTGGAACCACTACAAGCACATCACTCCTGGGTGTTGTTATGCAAAGGGGCATTTTGGAATGATGATGACAAAAAGTGCCCGTTGGAGCTGCAGGAATTGGCTTGGAAGTTCATAGCAAAGTGTCAAGGCTTGCCTATTGCTATTGCTTGCATTGGCCGCCTACTCTCCTGCAAACCCCAAAATTCCGCTAAATGAGAGGATGTGTACAGGTGTTTGGATTCGCAGTTTGCGAAAGATGTGATCCCTGATGCTCATTTGATCCAGGGCCGGCCCTGGGGAGGGGCAGGGGGGGCGGCCGCCCCGGGCCCCCAAAGTCCAGGGGCCCCTCCCCATGTGTATGTACGTAGGCTATATGGCCAAACATATTTGATATTTCGAGAGATCAGAAAAAATCGCTATCGGGCTGGCCGGCTGGGCCTCACGAAGCATGCGCGCATACACGCACACAGCAGGCCAGCGAGGCACAGAGGCAGCCATGTTCCTTCCTTTTTCACGTAAAAATAGGAGTGATTGATCCCTTCCTATTCCATCTCGCATTGACGCAGCGATTCCTAGCGGCCGCCGACGCTTCATCTGTTCGGGACTGCGCACTCGGCGCTCCTTAATCCTAATTTAGATCATCAGCCCCTCGCCGCTGATTTCAATTCGCCGGGGGCCGTTCGTAATCCGGCTTTGGTTTCCGTCCATCGCTGATTCGACCATCCGAGGTATATCATATATTTGTATTGTGGCTCTGTAGATGCATAGCCGGCACAACGGCACTGTTCAAGAATTAATGATTTTTTTTCAGCATTGTATCTCATCATATCGTCCGGAAGAAAGTATGCATCTGGTAGCGATACAAGGAAAAGAAAGAAAATACAAGGTATAACACAATATTTTGATACGTACAGAGATGAGGGTTTTCTACTAGTTTGATAATTGTCAAAGGTATTACAACTGAAATGAGTGTAGAGCCATTGTTACCGGTAAATCGTCGTGTTACAAGGAAGAAACAAATTGTGGAAAGTGATTGTCAAGAAGAAATTCTAGAATCTGAGAAGGCTTTCCAAGCTTTTTTTGTTGTTGATAGCAATAACTTCTTTGAAGGATAGATTTAATGAACTCATGGTGTTTAAATATATATTTGGATTTTTATTGAGCTCGTGAACTGTGAAGTCATTGAATGATAATGAACTTGAAAAGTGTCGCACAAAATTTGCTGAAACTTTCTCTCTTGATAGTTCATGTGATGTTGAGGTATATGATCTTATTTCTGAATTAAAGATTGTGAGATTCACTTTGCCAGATGATCGTAATATCTGCTATGGAGGTTTCGAGCATGTCAAGAGAAGTTGGTCGTTATCCTGATATCTCCATTGCTTATCGCATCTTATTTACTATGCCTGTGACTATTGTATTGGCCAGAGGAAGCTTTTCAAATTTGAAATTATTGAAGAACTCTCTGAGGTCACCAATGACTCAAAAGAGGTTATATGGTTTGACAACATTATGGCATCGAGAAGAAATTATTGGATGATATTGACATCGACCCATCATTAGTAACCTTGCATCAAGGAATGTTAGAAGAATTATTTAAGGTAATATTTATGAAATATTTGATATCCATACTAGTTTTGGATGCATTTAAGTGCTATAGAATATTTCACATATATGTATATTCATTGTTATTGTTATATGATGTTTATATTAAGGGCCCCGAGTTTTAGTCTCGCCCCGGGCCCCCAAAATCTCAGGATCGGCCCTGATTTGATCCAAAAGGTCAGCTTGGAGGACCTTCAGTATGATTTGAAGAATTGTTTCCTACACTGTGCATTGTCCCCAGAAGATTATGTATTAAAGAGGAGGAAGACAATGAGGCAGTGGATCACGGCGGGGTTTATCACGGAAAAAGATGAGAGCAAAACATTGGAGGAAGTGGCAGAGGGGTACTTGGCTGAGCTTGTGAACCGAAGTCTATTACAGGTAGTGGAAAGGAATTATGCCGGACGACTTAAAAAATGTCAGATGCATGATGTAATACGCCTTCTTGCCCTCAACAAAGCCAAGGAGGAATGCTTTGGTAAAGTTTATAATGTCTCTGGTGGTACTGGGGCATTCTCTGTGGAGGGTGCACGTCGCATATCTGTCCTGGGGGGAAACATTGAACAACTGAGCCCATCAGGTGCAACAAAGCTCCGTGCCCTGCATGTATTTGAGAAGGATATCAATGTTGATTTGCTGAAGCCTATCCTAACATCTTCGAAATTGCTGTCGATGCTGGATCTGCAAGGTACTTATATCAAAATGCTGCCCAATGAGGTATTCGACTTGTTTAATCTGCGTTATTTGGGTCTTAGAGATACCGAGATTGAAAGCCTGCCTGAAGCAGTGGGGAGGTTACAAAACTTGGAAGTCTTGGATGCTTGGAATTCTAAGATGACGTATTTGCCAATCAATGTTGTAAAGCTTCAGAAGTTGAGATACCTGTATGTGGGTGCTTGCAGCACATTAGACTTTGGAAGTGTAGGCGGAGTCAAGGTGCCTAATGGCATACAGCACCTGGTAGGACTGCGGGCTCTTCAGTTCGTCAAAGCCACTCCAGAGTTTCTACGTGAAGTTGGAGCTCTGATAGAGCTAAGGACATTCGGTGTTTGCAGCGTGAGAAGTGAACACTCTGCTGACTTGAGCGATGCTATAACCAGAATGAGCCATCGTGTTCATCTCGATATTTGTGCTACAGCTGAGAATGAGGTGCTGCAGCTGGAAGAATTATATTTGCCCCCAACCCTTTTTGGGCTTACTTTACATGGGCAGCTAGAAAAAACAACGATGCCTCAGCTTTTCTCTTCTTGGTCACACCTTAATAACCTCACTCAGTTGCAGCTGACATTCTCCAATATTGATGAGGGAACCTTTTCCTGTTTGTGCGTGTTACGCGGTCTATGCTTTCTTGAGCTAAAGAAGGCCTTTGAAGGGAAGAGGTTGGATTTTTATGCTGGATCATTTCCAAAACTTAGGCATCTAGGGATATGTGGCGCAGCACAGCTCAACCAAGTTGGAATAGAAAAGGGCGCGATGCAAAACCTCGTCGCGCTATGGTTCGTAGACTGCCCCGAGCTAAAGTTTCTTCCTGATGGCATCGAGCACCTTGCAGGCCTTGAGAAATTAGTTCTGTATGGCATGTCAGAAGAGCTGATAGAGAAACTCCGGCAGAAGAGAGATTCAGATGAGTGCAGCGAAGATGTAATGAAGATTGGCCACATAAGGAATGTTGCAGTTGGACTGGCGCAGAAAGGACTCTGGGAAAGGATTAGGTGATCGTCTCTGCTCCAAGGTTAGGGTTCACTGTTTTGTCTTTCATGCATGTATTATATATATGTTGGCAAATTAAATTAGCAATTAGTAGCTAGCAATGTCTGGTGCAAATTTATTACGAGTTTGTGTACTAAATCTATCGTTATTCCTTTCTCCATGCTCACTTGTATCTTGTTCACCTAGACTAGAATTATACATACGGTCAAGTCCTCATGGACTTGAATCTGACTCTTATTTGTTCTCTTTCATAATAGTTCTAGTTCCTCCTATGAGCATGCACTTTCATTTAAAGTCTGACAATGAAAATGGATGTGTGCTCTTTCGTTTAACAGTGAATCATGGACTCCCCTGACTGACTCACACAGTTTGTGATTATTATCAGATTCTGCGCTGCAATGTCAAGCACATTATGCTCACTTGGGAGGAGACAAGGATCGATGTTGGTCTGCCGACTGTCCTCCCGAATTAATGCTCTTACACAATTTGTGAGGTGTTGCACTAGCTTTTTAGTTGTTACATCTGTTGCCCAATGAAATAAATTCTGGGCCATTCTGTTTTACTACTCTATATCGAAGACGACACAAGACATGGCCGCAAAGATTTCGTAGCTGAAAAGAAGGAAAAGGGGAATGCTTTCAGGCTCTGCAACATTACACTGTCGGAAATGAGTTTCTGTAGTATACCTATTTTCTTTATCATTGTCAGAGAAGCTTCAGCATGTCTGGATGTACTGAAAGGATGTGCGCACGCAGGCACGCCTGTACTTGATGTGTCCAATTCTCCGCCGATCCATCTTTGTAGATTTTCAGATTTTGTACTGCCGTTGGCACTTGTAATAATGTATATAAGTTGCAATCATTACTGAGGTATATACAAGTATCTATTATTCCTCATTATTCAGCAGGCATATGCTGTTGGAAACTCAATCTGGAATTGTGTTACTGTAAATTAAAATTGCATTCAATGAATTCGCGATGAAATTGGGGAGCCGAGCTGAGATCCTGCTATTGATTTTCTTTGTTTTAGTGTTGCTTGAAAAAATACCTGCTTCTCCAACAAGAAATAAAGGTGCTCCTTTTGTCACCTCTCCCATCACAGGGAAAATAAAAATCCTTCGAAGGACTAGGCCAAGTGGTTCAAATATTTATTTTGACCGGGATTTGAATCTAAGAGTAATAAATAAATAAATGACTGAATATTTCAAACTTAACTGAAATTACTCTATTTGTTTCTATTGCTAATAACACTAGAGCACGACCAGGGATTGCCACTCCCAGTAGTACAAAGCTGTCGACAACAACAATAGCAGCTTCAGTATCAGCATTGCTGGAGTTGGAACTGACTGAGTTGGTCAGGAAACTGAAGCCTCGGGTGGTTATTCCTGGCATGAATCGCTCATTTCAACAAATGTAGATTCAGGCTAGGGTAACATGGGTCCGCCCCTGCCCATGGGCACCAAGAACGCAAAAACATAAACGATTCCCACAAATGTAGATTCTGGCTTCAAGACTGAACCGAGCACTCTAGTAGCAGCTCTGGATAACGCATACATTTAACTCACAGCGAGTTAAAAGATCTGCTTTGTGTTTATGACTTTACGTTGAGCATGGAGCTCGGGGAGCGATAATGCGATATACACCCCCTTCTCTCGTCTGGACTTTCACAACAGAGATGGCTGGAGTTTGGGAAATGGATAGTTTGTTTATATGTCCTTTCCTTGGTCCAACATATTTTCACAAGTACTTTTTCGAAAAAAGTGCTAGGGTATTTTCACAAGCCTGAGTCGTTCAACAAGTACTTTCAGAAAACTGTTGTTTCTGAAGAACAAGTGGGATCAGCATTTCTCTGATCTCATCAAGGATCAAAATTAGGAGACACTAAAGAATCGCGCCAACAAGTTTGCGAAGGTTAGCCTATGACATACATCCTGAACATCCCTCTCAAACCTTGTTCAGAGATAAAGGTTGGTAGTTCAGAGAAACTTAGTGTCTGACATGCGTGCTCTCCTTGTGGGATGAACAGACACTCTGCTTTCGTCGTGGGGTGAACAGACACTCGAGAGCTGTGGCTGGGATGTCGCCGGCTGCCACGGTGGCATTTAAATGCTGGCGAAACTGACGGCGTACATCGGCAAATCGTTCAGGGTGGACGGTCTTGAAGGCGAGCTCGGTGGCTATAACATCAGGGAAGCGCTCCTTAGATCCACTGGACCCTGCCTGCATAAGCAGCAGCAAGTGGACCGGGATACCGAACTACTGCCGGTTCAGCTTTTTACTTGAGACCGACCACTTCGACCGGGCGATGGACTGCATAACACGGTTCAGGGAGTTGGTTCTGGAAGAAGCAGTGCTCAGATGTTGAATGGTAGTTGTAGCTAGCTAGGGTTATTTTCTTGGTCATCGTCATGGAAAGTAAAACCTGAAGAAATGTGGTCACTTATTATCCTTTTTTCTGCCTTGTAACTGATTATTAAATGGAAATGAGATTTTCTGATGCAAGGCTGGCGAACCATGCATGGTGGCACGCCGCAGTCACCCTGCGCGCGGTGGTACAAACCGTCATTTTGTTGTTTAGTTTTGGCATGTGATTTTTTTTTTTTTTTTTGCTTCTTATAGCATTTTTTGTGCATATATAATAAAACATATAGTGTGCATAAAAACCCAGAACAACTATTACAAACATAATATATTTTTTTGAACGGTCACCGGGGGGGAAAGAGTCCCCACCTGAATATATTGCTCAAAGTGGCCATAATGCCATGTGTTTGATCCAGTTTATAAGGAAAACCGGATCGAAAACCTTAACAAGTTGCCCCCGTTTATAAGGAAAACCGGGCCGAAAACCGCACAAGAGCAAGAAACAAAGGGTGAGAAAATATGAACGCCCAGGAGGAGGCACAACCTTGCTAGCAACCTAGAGACCACACCCTGAAAGACACGAGTATAAGTGTTGTGTCGTCGAGGGGACACAATACCAACTCTAAACAACTGTCCTAACGCACCACACTGGCGTGCGTACCGACCTTGGCGCGACGATCAGCATCAACGAGTGACCCATCACGAACCTTGACTGCAGACTCTGCCCCAGGAACCGACACGATTAGCAAGGTGGGGAGGCATCGTTGCGTCGAAGTTGAGCAAAGATGTACCGAGACAACACGGAAAGCACGAAGCTCGCCACCACACACGACAGCCATGAGAGGGACTTGAGCAAGCAGAGCGAAGGAAGACCAACCACACAAGGGGAATAGATGGCCGCCCTGCGATGCCGCAGGCACCGCTGCCGATCCCCAGAGAACTCCACCGCACAACCACCGTCGACCCCAAGACAATCGCACCACCGCCACCATCCAACCCCCACTGATCCCGTCGGTTGATTCCTGCTCCAAAAATGATGCCCACAAGAGGGGTACGACGCGAAGCGCCGCCATCATCCGATCCGAGAGAGCACGGATCTAAGGTTTCCCTCGGAGCAAGGGACGAGGATGAGAAGAATGCAATACCACCGCAACGCCTTCAAGAAGATAGCGGCGCCCACGAGCGCCGCCGCTGCCGGCACCGACTATAGCCGGTGACAAACTTTCGTCTGGCTTCATCTCTCTCCCTTCGTCCACACCAACCAACCCGCCATGACCATCACCCACCGTCACGAGCCGAGGCAGCCGAAACCCCACCCCTCTTCACACCGAGCAGATTTAAACCGTCGCCGCCGGACGCAGCAACCGACCCAGCTTTGCCGAGCACCATGCCGGCAAGCGGGCAGAGGAGCAGCCCGAGGCTCGGAACCACCGCGGTTCCCAGCCGTAGCGCCAGAGCAGTAGCACAACGGAAGGGAAGCCTCAGACCGCCCCAGACGGGCGACGCCGCCACCACCACAGGCCTCCACCAGCCAGCCACCGCGCACCGGATCCGGGCATGGCCTGCCCTGATCTGGCCGACACGCCGCAGCCCGCCCCCCGACTGCGAAATCCGGCACCAACTCGACGGGAGCACGCCCATCGAGCAGGCCGGCACCAGCCATCCACCACGCACGGGATCCGGGCATCGCCGGCCCGGATCTGGCCGCCAAGACGCAGCCCGCCCCCGGCGGCGACCTCCGGCTCCAACTCCACCGGAGGCAGCTGCCACGCGCGACCGCCGCGCTCGCTCCCTGCAGCCACCGCGCCGAAGGCCGCCCGCCTGCGCTGCCGCCGGCCGAGAGCCCCGCCGCCGCGCCGCCCCGCACCAGCGCCGCGCCCCCGCCGCGCCGCCACATCCCGCGCTGCCGCCGCACGCCGGGGGGGAAGGGAATCCCCGCCGCCGCCTGCGCCCACCGGCCTTTGCCCGGCGGCGCCTGCCGGCGGCGGCGAGGGGAGGGGAGGACGGAGGAGGTCGAAGGAGTGTGGGGCTAGGGTTCCCCCGCCGCCGCCCGCGAGAGCGACGCGGGGTTCGAGATCTTTTTTGTCTGAACCATTACAAACATAATAGATGAGCACAATACAAAGAAGTCCTTGGAAATAGTAGGGGGTATAAAGCAGTACCTTAGCATGCAAAAGCACATGGCCGCACCTCTGTCTTCAGTTCCATCTTGTTTCCAGATCACCAGCACCATGACGAGGACCAGGCTCTTTGCGACACACCCACAGGCATGGCATTCTGGTATGGCCTCACCTTCACGTTTCCCTGAAAACGATCTTGCTTGGCCATCATCATCTGGATCAGGTTCACCTTCTGTGCCTTGCACATAAAATCTCTGTTTCCTAGATGTAAAACGTATATCGTGGAAACACTTTGAATTCTCTTGACGATGAATTCAATAGACGATGATAAGCAGCAGTCCCCGACAATGCATGGACACTTGCTAGTGAGCTTGTGACCAACAATATCAGCGTCGTGATGCTGAAAAAAATACATCTTCAAATATTTTGCAACCCCTTAGCACATGACCTCTTGACTTGGTCCAGTCCAAGGAAGCAGCTCCCTCATTCAACTGAAGTAATTATAGCGAAAAAGATGATCTGCACACAGGGGCGGAGCAAGAAAAGTTTGCCATTGGGTTCACTTGTTGTGATAATTCGATAAATTAGTTAAGTGTAATGTAAAGTCTAATTTACACTATCTTACAACAAAAATATATAGTACTCAAAAACAACATAACGAATATAAATACTACCTCCGTCTTAAAATGTAAGACGTTTTTGTAGGCTAGTTATAAGACGGAGGTAGTAAGATATCGTTTATCATATATTGTGCTACCAAAAATTGAAGGGTGAGACATAACAATTGATGAAATTATATAATTATTGATTTACTTACCATAAATAAAGTAGTACCAAAATAACTTCATAGCTCCACATGTAGAGTCTCATCGTCCTGAAAACATTCAAAAAAAGTGATAAGTTAGTTTGACAAGCTTAAAATAAGTACCATACAAAAAAACTTGTAAAGTCAGTTACATTTTATAGTGTTCCCTTTCGACTTTTCATCATCTTAAAAATATCAAACATTACATCCTTAATAATGGTAGAAAATATATCTTTTTCCAAATAGAAAATTAGATAATCACTCGTAAACTGATCATCTATTTTATGGTGCAACTTTTTCTTGATAACATTCATAGTTGAAAAAGATCTCTCCACTGATGTTTTGGCAACCAGCAATATCAATGCCAGCTTTAAAAATTAATAGACCAAAGGAAAAGCAACATGTTTATTTATTGCCACCATTAGTTTATCAATATCAAAAACTCTGTCCAAATTGGCCAACCTTTGATGGTTCGCACATTGTTAATGTAAATGCAAAGTTTAGGACCAAGATCATCCAATATTTTGAATCATTATCCAAATCTGATGATCGATTTCTCTTCAAAAAGTATTGCCCCATAACCGAGATAATCAAAGTTCAGGGAAAAAGTAATTACAAAATTAGGGCAAAGACCATCACAGCACTAAGCTACTAGGCTAGATTGGATATGCATAACTGCACAACGGATAGAAGATATGATCTTCCGTACCTTGAATATGTACTAGGACCTGCCGCCGGCGGCGCATCTGAAGATCGAACCACATTCGAATAAACGGAACGGAAGGGATGAGAAGTGAGAGATCGTGGGAGTTGCGTTGGAAGCGATCGAGTCAATTCAGGATAAATCAGCCCATGCAAT
This sequence comes from Elymus sibiricus, assembly GCA_039707655.1. Lineage (NCBI taxonomy): Eukaryota > Viridiplantae > Streptophyta > Magnoliopsida > Poales > Poaceae > Elymus > Elymus sibiricus. The sequence goes on from CM077664.1 coordinate 24,322,599, forward strand.
GAGAATCGATAAATCAGCCCAGGCAATTTTGGGCTTTTACTTGGGCTTCCTAGAGTATTTTCTCGGATTATTATAGAATATTTTAATTGCCCTAAAAGGCTTGGTTGTGCGTCCGATGGGTTCAGCCAAAACATTACTGGGTTCAGACTACTTTGTACCCTGTGTATATGTTCGTGGCAGGAAAAGCGCCTATACGCTGCCTCCGCCCCTGTCTGCACAAGATCTTTCTACCTTATGAGAAAAACAAATAACCTTGCAAGTTCATGAAGTAGGAGATTTATTTGATACGTTCATACTTCCCATGCTGTACATGAAATTGTGACACAATATATTCACATACACCAGAATTTGCTGCATAAGAAATATTTATCTGCGTATTGGAAAAAAAAAACAGTTCATATTCACCTTATTGAAGCCTAGGGTGCACTTCAGCTACATATCCTACTGGTGTCATTTCAGTCAGAACTCCAACTCATAACCTATGCTGAAAAGTGAAAACACACGAAGAAACTGCATAAACAAACTTGCTGCATGAAGATTGTTACCTTGTTTGTGATCGTAGTTGTGCTAGGGTCACAGGAAAGCATGTGCATTCTTTTCAGAGTCGCCGAGGATGGTCGGTTCAGCTGGCAACCCACAAAGGGCAAACACAACAGTGAAATCCAAGATGCCATGATTGGCTTGTCCAAAATTATACAAATCGCACAGAAATTTTAAAATATCAGGTGATTATACAGCCGAGGTAGTCTCTTGATCATATCCACCCACAACTTTCGGATCTGACATCTTCCTACTCACAGAACTGCAGCAACTGTTGCAGTATGATTATGCACAATTTAAAACAATTATTTAACTAAAATTCTCAAGTTCCCATGCCAGGTTTAACAAGAACAGGACAACACACATATTTCTATATCTGCCATTTTCTGCTACAATGATTGCTTACCATATATAACTGGCACTAAAAAACTTAAATAAGAGACAACTAATTAGCAACAGAAAACTTGCTTCCTTTATTCCTTCCTCTACACATTACAACTTCACGAAAATTGCTGAACTTAACAAGACTAATAATATCGACTGCAAAATATTATTACATTAAAGTTGCAGCTCCAGACTGTTCCGTTAGAGCTGCAAGTAGTCTTGGCATCGGCGGCACATCAATCTCCCGTAGGCCCTCGAGAACCTGGACCACTTCACCCATCGTCGGCCGATCAAACTCATTATCTTGGATGCACCAGCATGCAACTTTGCAAACCTTTTCAGCCTCTTCCAAATTGAAGTCACCATGTAACTGTGGATCCACCAAACTCTTTACATCTCCGCTGTGAAGCTTGCTGATGGTTTGCACAGGGAAATATCCAACATGCTGGTCCACATTGCTGCTGCTATTGTTGTAGCGTGATGTCTCAGGTGACGAATTCCTCCTTCCTGATATGATTTCCGGCAGCACCATGCCAAAGCCACAAACATCAATTTTTGGTGTGACCGCAACTCCGCTAAGCCACTCTGGGGCAAGATAACCTGTAGTTCCTCTTAATGAAGTCAGAATTCGGCTAAAATCCCTTCCCACAAACGCTGCCAGCCCAAAGTCTGCAACTTTAGGAACAAATGATGCATCCAGAAGTATGTTCTCTGGCTTAATATCGCAGTGTATGATGCATTTGTGGCAACTCTGATGCAAGTAGGACAATCCTTTGGCAACTCCTAGGGCTATTTGATATCTAGTGTTCCAATTTAGAACAGCAGCAGAAGCAACAACATTTCTCTTTTTAAATAGATGACCATCAAGAGACCCATTTAACATGTGTTCATACACAAGTAATCTGTGATCACCTTCACAGCAGAAACCGATCAATTCTACTAGGTTGATATGTTGGATCAGTCCAACTGAGCTCACCTCAGCCCTGAATTGCTTCTCTCCTTGATGAGCACCATCAAGCCTTTTGACTGCTATAGTAGTCTTTGAGTCAATTAACACTCCCTTGTATACTGAACCAAAACCACCTCCTCCCAGCTTTTCTGAGAATTTTTTAGTAGCACGAACTAAATCAGTGTATCTAAAGGCTACAATCCCACTAGCACTCCCTTGATTGTCAGAGTATATTGGCAGCAAACCACACCACTTGAATTTGTTCCTCCAAATCAGTAGCAACAGCATGAGCATTAGTAACCCAACAACAATAATGCTTGCAGCAGTAACAACTCCAACATTTGGTTTTCTTTTGTTTTTTCTTAAATTTGCCGACAAATCTTTGGCAGCAAGGCGGAGATAAAGAACATCTTCGGAAATGTTATCGATGCCATCATCCAGATTTACACTAAGCAATTCTCCATTCCAGACAGAGCATCTGTTATTGTTATAGGAATAAGCAGTGCAGGAGCATGAACTGAGACAAGCTTCTTCACATTTGCTCTGAGTGGTAGCAACAGCTATGCTTTGTGGGTTGTAGGGCAGTGTAACTTGAGCAACGGGATGGAAAATGTCTGTTGAACTTGTGATGTTTTTTTCAGTAGTGCAATGTAATGGTGTATTTCTAATGCATCCTCCTGTTCGATCCTCAAACTCCCAATCCTGCGGTGACTTCTGAGAGAAGCTCTCCATACAGTCACATGATGGATGCGGCTTGCCTCTGCAGACCGTGAAAGGTCCACAGGCAGCAGGTGGATTGCAGGGATCATCAGGTTGGGCATATATTGTTTGCCAAGACTGATTGGCTTGGGACCAAAGATTCAACTTTATCTGACCAGAGATGTCTAGTGACACAAACATGGAAGATGATTCATCATGTGAAGTGTACATGTAGTACTCCTCTTGGTCGTTATTGACATATACTAGGTTATATAAACCTTTAGTCCGAGGATCCAAACTTAGCAGTGAATTGACTACTGGTACAAGATTCAACGATGATGTTGTGGAGGATACATAAAGCCAATATTCTATGGAGGGGTTACGGTGCTTAAGGACGATCCCCCTGGTGTCTTCTAGTTCAATACTGTATGAGCCGAGACCTGGATCAATGAGGCTCTTCTTTGAGATGCCATAACGACTAAAACCGGTGACCTTGTCCCTGCCAAACTTGACACCAGCAAGCCAAACATCTGTTGGGTTGTCAAAGCTCTGCCACACCAGTAAGTCAGATGACGGGCTCTCTTTGAGGACAAGGTTTCCACTGTTCAAGAGAACGACAGCACTAGTGATGTTTAGGCTGTTGTGTGTCCTATTACTGACAATGTGAGTGGACCAAACTATAGATTGAGTGTTGCTACCATGGTTTACTACGATGACAAGATTGCCATCGTTTGAGATCTTGAGCTGTGCTGAGTTGAGGTTGGAGTGGGTGATGGGCTCCTCTCTATTAGCAATCCACACGGTAGTCAAAACTGGGATTTTATTAAACCATATGCCAAGGTACCAGCTGGATCTGGCGGAGGTGGCATTGCGGGACAACTTACTGATACTGCTGCTTGCTGCTGGCTGGAAGAAGCCAAGGGCGAACTTGCCGTTCCTCGAGACGAGCTTGTCGCCAACGGCGAGCGCTTGGCCTGCCATGAGAGTGTCCTCATCTACAGCTGCAGAGAAGCACCAAGGAGTAGTGTGCAAGAGGAGAAGACCGAGTAGTATGTAGAGGAGAGCCATGGAGAAGAAGAATGAATAATTTGGAGAAGAGAGGATGTATGTATAGAATGGAAAGGCCAAGTGTTCAGCGGACTGAAGCTGACGGGGAAGTCTACTTGGGCTCACCTAAGTTCACATTGGGACAGAACTACCATAAATACCATGTGCTACTGTCAGGGGCCACCCTACAGTTTCAGTTTAAATAAAAAACATGTGTACCTTAGCTGGTCAAGTCAATCACGAGGCTTCCACCAAGCTTTCATGAGGCTTTCACCAACCCTCATCGCAATGGCTTCAATGGTAAATGGCAACACACAGAACACCAGCAAGTAATAGCACTCACTTTTCCAGAGAGAGAAAAAACATCAGTATAATACTAATCGGCATAATTTGGCAATGTCAGTAAGTCATAAATAAGTAACAGCGAGGCAGCTTCCTTCTATATTTCCTCCAATCCATTAATTGCTACAACTGGAAGTATGTATGTCAAGAAACCCTCATGACATGTTGCTTGTCAGTGGTCAGCTAACAAAGCAATGAATGGCCTGAATGATCATGGTGTTAACCTAAACCAACAAAAAAAAACTCACTTGTTCGAGGGTTATATATGAATACATTTAAAAAAAATCCAACCCACAAATATCTGTTTCCATGAATACTGGAAATGCAAATTCCATGCATATCATTGTCAACACAAAAGCTCCCTAGAAAGACAAGCAAAAGTGTGACCACAGAAATACAAGAAATGCTGTAAGCTGGAGTTAGAAAACTTAACAGGCTACCAAAGTTTCAGAGTGACATTCAGATTCATCAATTTCGAGTGCCTTCTTGTATCGAGGGTGTTGGCCGAGTCTTGTAGCCTAAACACGTCTTGGCATGAACAGGCGCTGTGACAAACAAAAAACGAAACTAATAACCTATCAAAAATATTGTTTTAAGAATTTGAGCTGTGACAACGTAAAGGAAAAAAATATTTGTATATGCAATTTGGAATTGATCATCTATGCAAGTTAGTGAAGAACTGAAGATTCAGTTTCTGATGCTTTCAAACATGTTATCTAACTCGAAGGGGATGCATGCCTTCATCACGCCGAGCTGTTTCTACCGCATAGAGATGGGAAACACAAACAGAGACGATGGCTTCGGCGTCGCTGGCGTAAGGTTAGGGAAGGGGAATGGAATGAACCCAATTTTTTTCAAGGCAACTAATAGATAGTCGGTCCCAAGCCTTGCATTCTGGATCTGGGTATTCATACTATTATTGGAGCATATCTCTGCTTGCTTCACCAACTTCGCGCACGGCAGAGACCAATTAACAGCAAGATCAATCCATGGCAGAATCGCTGCTTCTTCCCACCGACATGCGCTTGCCTAGACTGCTGCTGGTCGACGCCAAAGTGAAGAGCGAGACCAACATCAAGAGTCTATTTCTTGACGTCAATATTGGTTGAGACTTGAGAGGGCCTCATTTGTTCACACTGATTTTTGAAGCTTTTTGGAACCCACGTACATGCATGCTGGCCCACAGGTCAGAACATCGACCATGCACGCACGCGGTTTCTGTCTCCAATAATTCTTCTCCATCTCAATAATTGTACTAGGCAGCAACACTGACTGTCTGTCACTGTGGAGGAGCAGGACCAGCTCTCTGTGTCCCTCCCCTTCATAATTGTACTAGACAGCGCAGGGCAGCAACACGCGGTTTCTGTCTCCAATAATTCTTCTCCATCTCAATAATTCCACTTCATAATAGTCCCTCCCTTCTCGATCTCAACTCCACTCCATGTGAGACTCCGACTCTACAGTTCCTCTCCAGACCGCTTCTCATGTACGGCTTGCTGAGGAGAAGGCCATGCGAAGAGTTGGTCAAGAAATGCAGGGGGGTTGCCTCTTGCTCTGAAGATGATGGCTGGCTTGATGAGCTCTAAACAACAAGTGCAGGAATGGCAGGTCATAGAAAAAAAAAACATTGGGGATAATGACAGAGGCAAGTGCAGGAATGGTCCTAAGCATATTGAAATTGAGCTACAGACACTTGACATCTGAAATGAAGCAATGCTTTGCCTTCTGTGCGGTCTTTCCCGAGGACTACGAGATGAAAAAAGACATGCTGATCCAACTATGGATGGCAAATGGTTTTCTTCAACAAGAGGTTACAATGGATTTGCCACAGAAAGGCGAATTTGTTTTCAATTATTTGGTTTGAAGATCCTTCCTCCAAGATGCGAGCGCGGATAAATTTATACATTACTTCAACGGCACTCCATATGAGTATGGCTCAACTGTTTGCAAAATGCATGATTTAATGCATGACCTAGCGAAACATATCGCAGATGAATGTGCAACTATAGAAGAGTTGGTTCAGCAGAAATCATCGTTAGAAGATGCCCGTCATATACAGATTCCAAAGTATGAATGGAGCATGTCAAAGTCTGAATTGGAACAAATGAGTGGATTATTCAGAAGCACAACATCTCTCTGCACTTTTTTAACGACACCACCAGGATACAAGGATCTCAAAGAGTTCCATATGATGTCAGTAAGAGCATTGTGTTGTAACAGTTATGATATTACCAATAGCCAGATCAAAAATGCAAAACATTTACGGTATCTTGACCTATCTTGGTCTTTCATTGTTAGATTGCCAGATTCAGTATCTATGCTATATAGCTTGCAAACACTGAGCCTCAGTAATTGCCGGATTCTGAAGCTGTTACCTGAAGGTATAAGTGCAATGAGGAAGCTCATTCATCTCTACCTTCTTGGATGCCCTTGTTTGGAACAGATGCCCCCAAACATCAGTCTACTGAACAACTTATGCACACTAACGATATTTATTGTGGACACCAAAGCTGGTCATGGAATCGAGGAGCTCAAAGACTTGCAGCACCTTGGCAACGGGTTGGAGCTGTACAATTTGAGGAAAATAAAGAGTGGGTCAAATGCAAAAGAAGCCAATCTCCACGAGAAGCAAAATGTAGCCAAGCTATTAATGTGTTGGGGCCATGGAAGAGATGACATGCCTGAAGATGAGGCATGTAACGCGGAACAAGTGTTGGAGTCTCTCGCACCTCATAGTAAGCTAAAGATTTTGGAGGCCTGCATTCCTCAGGGTTCTCCATATTAATGATTGCAGAGGCCTGAAAGCGTTGGCTGATGGGATGGATGGCCTTACTTCCCTTGAGCGATTGATGATTGAGTTTTGTCCAGTGATAGAGGAATTCCCGCAGGGTCTCCTCGGGCGGCTCGGGGCCCTCAAATCCCTAAGGGTAGTTGGCTGCCCCATCTTGCAAAAGCCTTGCAAAGAAGGTGGGAGTATTTTCACTTGCTCTCCTCTATCCCGGAAACAGTCATTGAATATGATGAAGCAACAAAAATAGAAACAGCAAAAGGGACAGAATCTGGCATGAAGAGGCTCGTAAGGAGGCTCCTGTCCTCCTGTGCGGACTCTTTAACTCTGACTGAGGTGCGTAGTCTACCTCTTTCTAATGCAGCATATTTTTTACAGTCTTTCAATCACTCACTTCACATACTCTTCTTTTTGTTTGTTAGGATCGTCCAAGATGGAACTTACCGTGGCCACCCCTTCCGCCCCAGCCCCCAGCTTCTCAGCTTGGTCAGTTTGATGACTGATCCCTCCGCCCATCGTTGTCATTCAGCAGGCGGCAACTTACACCGCCTCGACCTCCGCTCACGACTCATCGTCTCAAACGCCTTGTCCTCCCTCGCCATCAGCACCGACAAACCAGTTTAGCTCACCAGGATCACTTCGGGTAATGACCAACACTCACTCTGCTCTTCCCCAATCAAACAAAACGCTACTCCCTCCGTACCAAAGTAATTGAAGTTCTAGGTTTGTTTTAACGCTTTGTCCTTGTGCATCAGTGCAGGACGAATGCCAAAGAAAGGAACGAAGTCTGAAGAGGCAAAGGCTCACTTTTAAGAGTTACTAGGGAGAAGGTGTTACTGCGTACACTGCTATTTGCAGTGGTGATATTTCTCTGCTTATGTTAGCTTGTGAATATCCTTTCTCCATGCTGAGTTTTTATAAAGGGGGAGAAAATGAATGCTGGACGGTCAGTTCGACTGTTCAAGCAATAGTATATATTCTATACTGGTCGCTGCAGCAATTTCTTCAGAAAATCTCTGCTGTAATTCCTATGAGTTGGTGTGCCTGATAAAGTCTGAATCTTAACTAGGAGAAATACAGAGCCCGGCGTTTTGGGCCATCATGATTACGTGCCCTGTTAATGTAAAAATGTTCCATTGTAAATTCTTCCTCCTGTGGCAATGTTAAGGCATCTTCCGTGAGCATGTTTTACCAATTTTGGTTAGTGGTACTGGTAGAGACATATCCAACTTGAGAAGGCACCATTTATGGATCAAACTATGGTGTCTCATATGTGAAGATTATGTGATCGTGTGTGTTTGTTATGTCAGCAGATTTGCAAGTTTAAAAATTGGAGCCGGAAGACAGGTAGTAACTTTATGAGATGCTAGTTCACTCGTACGGATTTAAACGTTGGTGCTGAATTCAAGTTTCACTGAAAACTTTTCTTATGTATATATAGCTTAAAATCAACCTCCTTACTGACATACATGGGCAAAAAAAGAAGCAGACATATCAACATGAGCGGATCCTAAGCAGAGTGGTGTGGTGCAGTAAGCAGTACCTCCTGATCTTGGATTCTGAGAGGAACCGCTGCTGGTTGCTGCCATTGGGGTGGAAGGGGCGGCAGACCGCCGATCCAGTCACCGATGTGGGGGGCGACGGCCGGGGATCAGCTCCCGGCCGGCTGCGGTTGCAGTTGCTGGTGGTGGTGGTGGTTTGGGGTGACCTGCACATGCTTGCCGCCGTCGGGAGCGGACGGGCGGCGGCCGGCGTCATCGTCGGCGGATGGCGGGCCGTGGAGGCGGCTGGGACGGATGGATTTTTTCTTTTTCTTTTTGAGGGGGCTGGGACGGATGGATGAGGTGGCTACTTTCCTCCACTGTGAAGCCTACTTCTAACAAGGCCTGCTAACTCACTTTTATTAAAATAGAAATAAAACTATGTCTGCTTGCCAGAGCCCATCACGTTTCCCGGCCCATGATCAAAGCATCCCATCGCCTTCTACCATTTGATCCCTGGGTCGAACCTCTGTCTCCCGCCACCTGCGGTCCACATCGCCGCCCGCCTAGTTTTGTCCTTGCCTGTACCTGCGCCACTACCAGGTCAAGCTCAATCTATCTTTCACCTCCTCCGTGCCTCCGTCATCCACCCTCCACTGCCTCGCCTCCGATCAATCTCCATGGAGCACTCGACCTCCACCTTGTCGTCATCGCTCAAGCATCTTTTTCGGGCTCAGGATGACGCGCATGTGTGTGTTCGATCGAAAATTCGATGTCAGGGAGCGTGGAAAACGGTTGATCCCACTTATAGCGATTGGAAGCAAACAATCGACCACACATGACTTAAATGGGTCAAGGTCGGCACGGCCCATTCAAATAGATACATTTATTTATTTATTTGGAAATTTGCTTAAAAATTTATAATCAAAGCTACAAAAATAAGTAAAAACATTTGTTGTTATAAAAAATATTTACACACATAAAAAATAGAAAAATGATAAATGTTCATGTATTTTTTAAATGCCATTAAAAACAATGTTCGTATACTTTGAAAAATGTTAGTGTACTTTTAAAAAGTGGTCACAACTTTTTTTAAACTATCCACTACTATAAAGTGGACGTGCATTTAAAAAAAATGGAAATAAAAGATGTTGACACATTTGAAAAGGATGTTCTTGTTATTTTAAGAAGTGTTCATGCAATTTCAAAACATGTTCAACTATTTAGAAAATATTCCTGGATTTTTCAATAAATGTCTACTATTCTCGTTTTCTTTGTTATTTCTCGGTTTTTCACTACTTTATTTTTTCTTTGTATCTTTTTTCCATTTTCATTTATTTTCTTCGGTTTTCTTTGTTTCCGTTTCTTTTTCACCGGTTTTCTTCGGATTCTTTATTTTTTATGTGTGTTTCTTTATTATTTTTGTTGGCTTTTTTTCTCTCTCACTTTTCTTCTTTTTTTCTTCCGATTATTTTCTTGGTTTGCAATGTGTTTTTTTGTTTTTCTTTGTTTCTTGATCGGTTTTCACCGTTTTCCATAGTTTTCGCACTTATTTCTTTGGTTTTCTTTTTAGTCTTCTATTTTTTTCGATTTTCATTATTTTTTCGTTTTTCGTTGTTTCTTGTGGTTTTCATTCTACATTTTTTTTACGTCAATAACAATTTTCTAATACATGTTTATCATTTTAGAAATGCAACTTTAACATTATTTTTAATGTACATGTTAAACCTTTTTCTATAAACATTTTTAACATTTTTCAAATTATTGATTAATGTTATTCAAATACAAGATTAACATTTTTTAATACATGGTCAACATATTTTATACACATTTCAAATGCTTGATTAATATTTTTCAAATACAATATTCACCTTTTTTAATACATGGTCAACATTTTTTTATACACTTTAATATTTTTCAAATGCTTGATTAACATTTTTCAAATTCTCTTTTACCATTTTTTTTTCAAATGCTTGATTAACATTTTCTAAAAACATGATCAACTTTTTTCACACACATTGTATAATTCTTTTTATGCATGAGAAACATTTTCTTTATATGAATTTAACATTTTCCAAATGCTTGGTTAACATTTTTTCAGTACATGGTCAACATTTTTTCTGTCCTCTCTCAGGTTCATTTCATTTCTTTTTTCTTACATGTGAAACAAGTTCTGGTTAGTGCCCGGGCTTGGCATCATCCTCACTGCAACCACCTAACCGCGGGCAGCGTCGTCATTAGACGCTCGATACGTCCCCTCTCGTTAGGGTTTCATGTCCTCTCGGCGGCGGCGGAAGTCACCGCTGTAGAGATCGATACTTCCCCTATCCCTCCTCTCCGCCGGTGATCGTCGGGGTCCTGGACTACTGGCCTTCGCGCGGGAGACGCAGGGAGCTAGGGAACCACCGCCCGCGGACTGTCTTTCTCGGGCGAGAGATCTAATGGAAGAAGCTTCGGGCTCCGGGTCGTCTATGACCAAGCTAGAAGCGATGATGGAAGAACTAGGGCTTAAGGAAGGAGATATTCAGGATGTGGTCGTGGAAGACGACGAGCTGCCGGAAGAGGAGACCAGATGGATGGCTGTGGCCAGGGTACACACTACCAAACCCTATAGCCAATACTGGTTCTTTAGGACCATGAGGGCTGCCTGGGACCTAGCGCAGGAGGTACAGATCCGTCCGCTCGAAGAAACCTCTACACACTGAAATTCTCATGCCTAGGAGACTGGGAGCGTGTTATGCAAGAGGGTCCATGGTAGTTCAAGGGGAAGGCTGTTGTTTTGGCACACTATGACGGGTTCACAAGGCCCTCAACGATCCCTCTTGACAAAATTGATATATGGATGCAGATCCATGACCTGCCAGACGGTTTATTTGGCAAGATCAAAGCTCTCTCAACCACTGTTGGTGAGTACATATATGCTGAACCAAAGTCTCCAGACTTTGAAGGGAACTTTTACCGGGTCAGAGTGAAAATCAATGTCACCCAACCCCTCAAGAATGCAGTTCCGCTTGTTGTGAAGAAAAAGAGAGAAATATTCAGGATCAAGTTCGAGAGGCTGCCGGACTGGTGCGCCGTTTGCGGGCACTTGGGACATTTATTCAAGGAGTGTGGTGACGGGGTTCATCCACCTAATGCTCTGGTTTTCAAGGATCTGCGGGCATCGTGGTTCAGAGGTGCAGGGCAAGGCCCGGGAGAAGGAAGAGGTACACGGGGCAGAAGAGGAAGAGGACGATCAGGCCGTGGGCCAGGACGGGGCTCCTTCCAGCCTTCACAGTTCACTGATGAGCACGATGGTGAGGATCCTTCTTCTGACGCAACTATGGTTGACGCAGAAAATAACAAGAAAAGAGGTGCAGCCACTGCCCCAGGTCAACCGCAGCTATCTCTCCAGGGTGATGGAAAAAATATGCTTACACTACCCCCAGCTACGGTGCCTCCCAGTCCACCTCCAAAACAGGACCCGAAAAGAAGCAGGAACTCTTTGGTGATAGCTGACAAAGGTGGAAAGAACACCACGGCAAACAAAAATCCTAATGCGCAAGTGGCGGGCCCCGACCAGGGGTCGCGCCTAGCGCAATGAGTTGCCTTGTATGGAACTGTCGTGGGGCTGGCAACCCCGTGACGGTGAGAGAGCTTCGAGACATGTCGAAGCTAAATGCCCCCTCTATTCTTTGCATCTTAGAAACTCAAATAGAGGGTTCCCGTGTTGAGAGTTTATCTAGCACTTTAGGCTATAATAAGAGTTTTGCTGTTAGTAGTTCTGGTAGAAGTGGTGGTCTTGGAATCTTCTGGAATGATTCAATAAAAGTTGAAGTTGTGGGCTACTCTGAGTATCATATTGATGTCCAGGTTGATGATCTGATGGAGTCACAAATTAGACTCACTTTTATATATGGAGAAGCCCAGGTCTCTGAAAGGTACAAGACCTGGAACATGATGAGAGGTATTGCAGGTACAGGCAACGGCCCATGGGCAGTCATTGGTGATTTCAACGAGGTCCTTCAAGCTCATGAGCACGACGGAGTGGGAAACCGTAGCCAAGCCCAGATGGATGCTTTCTGGGATGCACTAGATACATGCGGGCTCTCGGACATGGGATATAAAGGCACAAACTGGACGTTCGAAAAAAGGTCGCAGGTGGCACATACACTAGAGTCCGGCTGGATAGATGCGTGGTGAATGCGGCATGGACATTGGCCTACCCCACGGCTGAGCTAGTGCACAAAACAGCTGTCACTTCGGATCACGTTCCCTTGCTCCTCTCACTAAGGGACGTGACTGTATGCAACAGGGGCCCCAAGCAATTTAGATACGAGGTTGCATGGGAGAGGGACCCAGCGCTGGTTGAATTGGTGGACACGAAGTGGAAAGAAGTGTTAGGAGAATCAGTTGAGTCTGTGCATGCAAAGTTAAAATGCCTGGGACAGATTTGTCCGTTTGGGACAGAGAGCACTTTGGTAATGTGCGACGCGAAATAAGCCAATTAAAAAAGCAGCTACAGGACTGGCGGGCGATCCCAGGTCGCACGAGACCGTCACACACTGAGATTAAGGTTACTGATCGCCTGATCGAGCTCTATTATCGAGAAGAGATGCTGTGGCGTCAACGTGCACGTATAGAGTGGCTCATGCATGGCGACAAAAACACATACTTCTTTCACTTGCGCGCAAGCCGGAGGCGGAGGAAAAATCAGATTAAGTCTTTGCAGAAAGATAATGGTCAAATGACGGATGACACTGCGGAGATGGAGTCGATGGCAACAACTTTTTATAAAAATCTCTATACTTCCGAAGGCGTGCATGATATGAACAAGGTCCTGGACACTGTCCCATGTAAGGTAACTGCGGCAATGAATGAAATCCTTAATGCTCCCTACACCCAAGATGAAGTCAAGAAAGCTTTGTTCCAGATGTTTCCCATCAAAGCCCCGGGCCCAGATGGCTTTCCAGCACACTTTTTTCAGCGTCATTGGGATATATGTGGTGATGATGTTACTAAGGTGGTCCTGAGAATTGCACTTTAGCTACATTTCAGTCAGCTGAAATTTCACTTTTGGGTCAGTCGATTTTCTGTCCGTTGATTTTTTTCTGAGATTCGTGCTGCATCTTTTTCCTAACTAGTGTGTTTGTTGTGTGGGCTTGTTTCTGTTTTTGACTGACCCCTTCTTTGGGTCAGTCGATTTCCTTCTGGGCCGAAGCCCATTAACTGTGAAATCCAGCCCTCCTCTCTCTCCCTTCTTTTTTTAATGTTTTTCTGTTTTTATGTGTTTTTGCTTTTGTTTTTCTGTTTCTCTTTGTTAGTTGGTTTTATTTTTATTTTGTGAATATTTTTGGGATGTTGGGTGAGTGTAATGTATACACATAAAAACTTTGAAATATGTGCGAAAATTACACTACTATATGATTATTGTTTGCGAACTAAAAAAGTGTAATTCAAGAGCGAAGTTGTGGTCAAGTTTTGTAAACTTTCTTTTGCTATATTTTTAATAGATAATGATAATGCAACTGATTAATTGTTCCTTATTTTAATTAATTAATTTATTTTTGTTTCTTTTTGTTTCTTCTTAAAGGGTAATACTAATGACACTAATTTATTCTTCCATGAAAAAACTTATTATTTTCATTTTGTTTTAGTTTTTATTTTATATTTTTCTTCTTAAAGGGTAATACCAATGTTTAATAATTCATTCTTCCTTAGAAAACCTCATTATTTGGATTTTATTCTAGTTTTTATTTTATTTTATTTTCTTAAAGAGTAATACCTAAGCCACTAATTCATTTTTTTCTTGAAAACTTTGGTATTTTGACTTTTTAGTTATATTTTATTTCCTTTATTCTTTAATGGTAATACCAATGCCGCAAATTCATTTCTTCTCAGGAAACTTCCTTTTTGTGTAAATTACACTATTATAATATGTGCCAAAATTTCATGATTATATGATTATTTTTGCGTATGCAAAGTTGTGTGCAAGTTTTTCTAATTCTCATTCTTCTTAAAGGAAATACATCATTTCAATTACACTCTGTGTAAATTATAGTAGAATGCGAAAAATGCACTATTATATGCTTATTCTTTGCATATTTCAAAAAGTGAAATTTTAGTGCAAATTTTGTGCAAGTTCGGAAAGTTTTTTCTTTCTTCTTAAAGGGTTTCATTCTTTCTTAGAAAACTTTATTATTTGGATTTTGTTTTAGTTTCTTACTGAAAGGGTAATACCAATGCCACAAGTGTTTTACTGTGTTTTCATTCATTCTAGTCTATACGTAGTCCCTATTGAAATATTCAAATCGTCTTATATTTTTATGGTGGGTTTTTGACTGAGTGTAATTATGTACAAACAAATACTATATAATATGTGCCAAAATTTCATGATTATTTGATTATTTTCGCATATTACAATAGAGTGCAATTTTGGTGCAAAGTTGTGCGCAAGTTTTTTTTTCGTAATTTTCTTTCTTCTTAAAGGAAATACATTATTGCAGTCACACCATGTGTAAATTATAGTAGAATGTGAAAAATGCACTATTATATGCTTGTTCTTTGCATCTTAAAAAAAAGTGCAATTTCAGTGCAAATTGTGTGCAAGTTTTGAAAGTTTTTTTCTTTTTCATTTTCTTTCTTCTTAAAGGGTTTCATTCTTTCTTAGAAAACTTCATTAATTTGACTTTGTTTCTTCTTAAAGATATTTTTTGCTTTATTTTTTTATTTTTGTTATCTGTTTCTGTGCATTTTCCTTTTTCCTTTTTTCTTTCCTTTTATTGGTTAATTTTATTGTGGGTTTTTTGCTGAGTGTAATTATATACAAAAAAATACTATATAATATGTGCCAAAAGTTCATGATTATATGATTAGTTTTGCATATTAAGATAAAGTGCAATTTTGGTGCAAAGTTGTGCGCAAGTTTTTTTTCGTAATTTTCTTTCTTATTAAAGGAATTACATTATTGCAGTCACACTATGTGTAAATTATAGTAGAATGTGAAAAATGCACTATTATATGCTTATTATTTGCATATTAAAACAAGTGTAATTTCAGTGCAAACTGTGTTGAAAGTTTTTTCTTTTTCATTTTCTTTCTTCTTAAAGGGTTTCATTCTTTCTTAGAAAACTTCATTAGCTTGTTTTTGTTTTTTCCGAAAGGGTAATACCAATGCCACGAATTCATTCTTCCATAGAAAACATCATTTTTTAAAATTGTTTTTAGTTTTTATTTCATTTTTATTTTGTTTTAGTTATCATTTCTTTCTTTTGTAAGGGTGATACCGATGTCACTAATCCATTACTTTTTAGAAAACTCTTTTTTTGCGGAAATCTCACTATAATATGCTCAGTTTTGCTTTATGTTATTTATTTTTGTTTTCTGTTTCTATGCATTTTTCTTTTTCCTTTTATTTCCTTTATTGGTTTTTTTGTTTTTTGTGGGTTTTTGACTGAGTGTAATTATGTACAAACAAATACTATATAATATGTGCCAAAATGTCATGATTATATGATTAGTTTTGCATATTACGATAAAAGTGCAATTTCGGTGAAAAGTTGTGCGCAACTTTTTTTTAATTTTCTTTCTTCTTAAAGGAAATACATTATTATAGTTATATTATGTGTAAATTATAGTAGAATGCGAAAAATGCACTATTATATGCTTATTCTTTGCATATTTTAAAAAGTGCAATTTCAGTGCATATTGTGTGCAAGTTTTGATAGTTTTTTCTTTTTCATTTTCTTTCTTCTTAAAGGGTTTCATTCTTTCTTAGAAAACTTCATTAGCTTGTTTTTGTTTTTTCCGAAAGGGTAATACCAATGCCACGAATTCATTCTTCCATAGAAAACATCATTTTTTAAAATTGTTTTTAGTTTTTATTTCATTTTTATTTTGGTTTAGTTATCATTTCTTTCTTTTGTAAGGGTGATACCGATGTCACTAATCCATTACTTTTTAGAAAACTCTTTTTTTGCGGAAATCTCACTATAATATGCTCAGTTTTGCTTTATGTTATTTATTTTTGTTTTCTGTTTCTATGCATTTTTCTTTTTCCTTTTATTTCCTTTATTGGTTTTTTTGTTTTTTGTGGGTTTTTGACTGAGTGTAATTATGTACAAACAAATACTATATAATATGTGCCAAAATGTCATGATTATATGATTAGTTTTGCATATTACGATAAAAGTGCAATTTCGGTGAAAAGTTGTGCGCAACTTTTTTTTAATTTTCTTTCTGCTTAAAGGAAATACATTATTATAGTTATATTATGTGTAAATTATAGTAGAATGCGAAAAATGCACTATTATATGCTTATTCTTTGCATATTTCAAAAAGTGCAATTTCAGTGCATATTGTGTGCAAGTTTTGAAAGGTTTTTCTTTTTCATTTTCTTTCTTCTTAAAGGGTTTCATTCTTTCTTGGAAAACTTCCTTATTTTGATTTTGTTTTAGTTTTTTCTACAAGGGTAATACCAATGC
Source organism: Elymus sibiricus (assembly GCA_039707655.1). NCBI lineage: Eukaryota > Viridiplantae > Streptophyta > Magnoliopsida > Poales > Poaceae > Elymus > Elymus sibiricus. The sequence goes on from CM077664.1 coordinate 24,339,291, forward strand.
CACGAATTCATTCTTCCATAGAAAACTTCATTTTTTTTAGTTTTTATTTCATTTTTTGATTTTGTTTTAGTTTCCATTTCTTTTCTTTTGTAAGGGTAATACCGATGTCACTAATCCATTACTTTTTAGAAAACACTTTTTTTGCGGAAATCTCACTATAATATGCCCAGTTTTTGAATGGTAATAATACATTTTCCATATATATGTATGTATAAAAATAAATATGTGTGAGAGTGCTATTCATCGATGAGATTGCACATGTATAAAAATAAATATACATGTGAGAGCCACTAACCATTGCATGCAAATATGTGTGAGAGTGCTATTCATCGGTCATCTACAAAGGCATGGCCAATAAGTAACAATACTAAAGCGGGAAGCTTTCCCTTTTTCTGGTTTTTTTGACTTTTTTCTTACTACAACTGTTTAATTACGTGTCTAATTATGAATAGTAAATGTGAAAAGTGTCCAGCTGCGAACAGTACTGTGTGAACAGTATTCATCGGTGAACAGTACCCCCTGCGTGAACAGTGTTCTGGAGAAAAAAAATACACTAGCTAAAAAAAGTTGTGATTTTGTTACAAGTTAAGATTTAGAATTTTTCTACACATTATTCCTCTTCACCGGCGTACCGATGCAGAGCCGCCTCGATCGTCTCCCGCTCCTTTCCGATGATGGTGCTGCCAAGCCACAAAAGCAGTAAACCGGAACAGTGTATTTGCGTGAAAAGTAATCCATAGGGAAAATAAGTTCTTCGCTGATTATTGTCTACTTTACACCATGGCAGCAGTGAACAGTGCACCAACAATTACCCGATATTCGAATAAATCGAGAACTACTAACTGAAATAATAGCCGAAATAAACCAAAACAGCAAACCCGAATAAACCAAAAAAGCAAAAACAATAAACCGAAGCAGAAACCCAAATAAACCAATAATAGTAACCCCAAACAATAAAACAGAACACTAAACGCGAATAAACGGGAACAATAACCGACATACTATGCGAAATATCAAAGCTTATGGACAAAATGCATCGTCACGGTGACACCAAGTAGCAAATCACTGGATAATAATTATTGCTATTTCCAAGTGCAAGTCACGGAGCATACTGCGAACATAGACCTTCTACCTCCACTGCCATTAGGAAGCGATATGCATCCAGGCCCAACTAAACAGTCTTCTTTGTCCTCTTTACTACCAACTGATGCACCACCAAATAATCTGCTTGCAACCCCACCATAAGCGAATTCTACTTTGTAGAAAAATGAAATGCCTCAATCAGAAGAAAATGAGGTATAAACAGTTAGAGTATATTTTACAATACAATTAAGAAACAATGTAGCACTGATTCTGCTTCCCTTGTTGAATGTCCCCCGGCCTCACATGCATGCTGAAGAAATTTCACAAGGAAAAAAGGCAAAACACTAATGATTTACCCACACGCAGCAAACAAAAAAAAGGTTTTCAATTTGTTGCACCGTATTACTCAAAAAAAAGATATTGCACCGTACTTAGAATAATTTGTTCTACACCGCACATGTATTATTTAACTCTTTGCCATAAATAAATTACGGTTCGTTCAAAACTTCAATCTCATGATCCTTGAAACACTTCCGTTCTATACAAAAAACACGGAGTGGACGGGACCGGTAATAGTCTTTTCCGCTCTATACAAAAAACAAGACAAGCATTTCTATACGCAAGGACAAAAATAGCAACTACAATGGATGTAAACGTGTTATAAATAAACCTATTGCACCAATGAACCTTGCTAAAATGAACCTACACCTCCTTTGTCCTTTCCTTCCTATAAAACCCAAATAAAACAAAACAAGTCCAACCGACTAAACATGAAAAAAGACATGCATTCAATAAAAATAAAAATAAAAGTATTTATCCAAAATATAAATAAGGCTTGCCACGGGCGCGGCGTGCGCCGCGCATCTTCGGCGCTAGTACTACACTAGAGCAGCCCCTAATTAACATAAAAGAAAATAGGCTGGCTTGGGAGTACTGGACTGGAGCAGCCCATGGTCCAGCTTGCACCTGTGCGGACGCTTGCGTGGGCTTGTGTAGCTACAACTACCAACATGATCAGAGCCACAATTCATTGAGCTGCCGTGCAGAGTTTGGGGTCAATCGACTGACCCACATTCATTTTCAGTCGATTGACCAGTAGCCAGTCCCGAGAATTGTGAATGGGACCGAGACCGCCAACTGTATTAATGAAACCATCTTGGTTCTAATCCCGAAGGTAAAAAATCCTACTCTCCTATCACAGTTTCGACCCATTAGTCTTTGTAATGTGCTGTACAAGATTGCATCGAAGGTTATATCCAACCGCCTGAAGCAAGTTTTACCAGAGATAATATCTGAGGAGCAATCAGCTTTTGTCCCAGGAAGGCTAATCACTGACAACATCATAACTGCTTATGAGTGCTTGCATTTCATGAAGCGAAACAGGGCAAAGAAACATCAATCATGTGCTTTGAAACTTGACATGATGAAGGCATATGATAGGGTGGAATGGGAGTATCTCCAAGCTATTATGCTGAAGCTGGGATTCACAGAGAGATGGGTTAACATTGTGATGGGCCTGGTTAGCTCTGTCAAATTTTCAGTAATGTTCAATGGACGGAAGTTGGAAGAATTTACACCATCGAGAGGGATCCATCAGGGGGACCCGATATCTCCATACTTGTTCTTGTTGGCAGCAGAGGGCCTTTCGTGCCTTTTAAAATCAAAAAGTGAGTCATCAAACTTGAGTGGTCTACAGGTGGCACCTTCCGCGCCGCAGGTAAACCATCTTTTATTTGCAGATGACAGCCTGTTGTTCTTCAAGGCGGATAGTGTGGGTGCTACCGAGGTGCTCCAAGTCTTGGACATATATTGTCAAGCTACTGGTCAGCGAATCAACTATAACAAATCATCCATCTTTTTCAGCAGGGGTGTTCCGGATAATGTCCGTAATGATATCAAAGGTCTTCTGAATGTGCCAACTGAAACATTGAATGAGAAGTACCTGGGTATGCCTTCTGATATAGGGAATTCGAAGAACGGGGCCTTCAAATACCTCAAAGATCGATTGTGGAGTAAGATACAAGGATGGATTGAAAGCACCATGTCGAGAGCGGGGAAAGAAGTCCTTGTCAAATCATTAGCTCAAGCGGTACCGGTTTATTCCATGTCATGCTTTAGACTTCCCCGAGGGCTCTGCGAGCACCTTAACATGCTTATCAGAAAATTTTGGTGGGGCAGTAAAGAAGGGCAGCGGAAACCACATTGGGTGTCTTGGAGAGACATGACACAGCCAAAGTGCATGGGTGGCTTAGGCTTCAAGGACTTCGAGTTGTTCAATCTAGCCATGCTAGCAAGGCAAGCTTGGCGTCTTTTGCAGAGCCCTGATACATTGAGTGCGAGGATTTTGAAGAGCATCTATTACCCCAGCACCTCCATTTTAGATGCAAGTCTCGGCAACCACCCAAGCCAAATATGGCGAGCTGTAATTGAAGGACGTGACACCCTTAAGCAAGGTTTAATCAAGAGAATTGGGAATGGCCTCACCACCAATATATGGACAGAAAATTGGCTCCCAAGAGTAGAGATGCCGCGACCATATGGCTGCTTGCTTCAGGATCGACCATCTTTAGTCTCTGAACTAATTGATCCAACAACCGCCTCCTGGAATGTTCAGCGCGTTCGTGAGGTTTTTTTGAGTATGGATGTTCCTGTCATACTAGGAATTCCCTTATGCACCCGGAACGTGACTGATTTTTGGTGTTGGATTCATGAGAAGAATGGGTCTTTTTCAGTAAAGTCGGCATACAACATGTTGGTTGCAACTCGACAGAGAAGGGAAGCTTGGCTGTATGGCACAACGGGTTCTTCTGTTGCTAGCAGAGATGAGAGGGCGTGGAGAAGCCTGTGGAAGATACAGGTACCGGTCAAAATTCATATGTTCCTATGAAGACTTGCGAAGCAGTCGCTCCCGACGGAGGATGTAAGGGCACATCGCCACATGTCTAATTCCAGCTCTTGCAGACTCTGTGGAGCCCCGGATTCTTGCCGCCACTCTTTACTTGAGTGCACGACCTCCAGATGCATTTGGGCCCTGGTAGATGAGGAGCTAGCGCAAAGCCTAGTGGCAACATCTGAGCCGAGTGCCAAACATTGGCTTTTTACTCAGTTGGATGCATTATCTCATGCCATGTTTGTCAAACTTGGTGTTACTTTGTGGGCGATATGGTCATCACGAAGGAAAGCTATCCATGAGGGAATCTTCCAAAGTCCACACTCCACTCATGCTTTCGTTCAGAGATTCATTGAGGAGCTTCAGGTTCTAAACCCCGGTCGGCCAGCTTCTCATGTTTCTAGTGCAGCAGCACTACAAGAAATATGCTAACTTGCGACCATCAATATTGGTCACTGAATGGTCATTGTTTTCCATTTGCGACCTTTTTGTGACCAAAAACAGTTGGTCAAAAGCTGACCGTCTTTAATGAAACTTAACGACCTTCTTTGTGATATGGTCGTAGAAGGCAACGACCAAAATAAAAGGTCGTTGGTTCTACGACCAATTGTTTTGGTCGCTGGCAGTCTACCCAGGCCACGTCGGATCCAACGTGGCAAGCTGACGTGGCAAAATGGCGACCAATTGAATTGGTCGTTGATAAGAATCAGCCCGCTCCAATTTGGTGTTTTACATGGGCCGAGCCCAACAATTCAGCCTTTTTATATTTATTTTTCCTATTAATTTTGGTCAGCTACATGGGCTTGGCCCATTAATTCGGCCTTTTTGCTTTCTGAGATGCATGCTTTTCACATTCTATATAATTTCTATTTTCGGCTTTTCTTTGTTTTTTTGTTACATTCAATTTTTAGATTATTGTAGTCAACTGGGTGCACATTGGCAGATTCTTCAAGGCGCTGGGACTCAATCATCAAGTTCTAATTTTTCACAGCTTGTAACTCACGGATATACCAATCAGAGAATACGTTTAAAATATATTCAAATAACAGCCAAACTGAGTTTATTACAATATTCCACACAATCACAATATAACCATACATTATTCCACCAATCACAATATAGCACTCTACAGATAAAACGCTCAACAATATAGCACTCTATAGTCAGGGCCCAGCCAAGCCTACTACCATGCATGAGGCCACAACCAGCCCAATAGCATCACCACCGTCGAAGCCCTGACCAACGTCCAGAACAAGCTCCCTGCAAATTGCATTTAGTGTCAAAGCATCAATAGATGGAGTTGCAAAGTGAATATCTTAAAAGAGTTAACTGAAGGAGTACAATTAGCGTGTAACCTGGAAAACATATAGCTAGTACAGACAAATACATGTCATCACATAGAAGCCAAATACTATTAACTGATAATTAGTAGACAGACATGTTTCAGCTACGTAACGGCTACCACAAGCAAAAGTGACAACACAAAGAAAAGGGGGACTAGGAGGAAGTAAGGAGAAGCAATCCACAATAAGAAATTATGTAAATAACACATTGAAAATGGAAACAGAAGAAGATTGCCTATCTGTGTGTGTGTTGTACATAGCTTATTTCTTTAGCCAACAGAATTTATAAAGAAGATTTTTTTGCAATACAATTATGTTATACATATGAATGTCACCCAAGTAATTTGAGATGGAAACAAATACAGCTAACAATCTAACATGTGTAGTAGCACCAGCAAAAGAGCAAGACACGGAAGAATTTACAAGAACAACACACTGGAAAGAACTTGGGAGTCCAGTTACATGTACATGAGGTGCTGCTGCTAGTATATATAGAACCAATCAAGCTGCTGGTGTACACGGGGTGCTTGAGCTCCTGCTGCTTAGTACGTATACATGGTAGAATCCTGCTGATAGTGTTCTAAACCAACAACGCGTGCTATAGGAGCAGAAAAGAGGGAGCTAGGGGTAGGAGATGGAGCCAACTCACAGGAGAACTTGTGGTCGCCGCCATACACAGCCGCCATAACGCCGGTCACCTCGTTGATCTTGTCCTTGAAGTTCTCTAACTCCAGATTGTTCCACTGCAACTCGGTATTTGCTCAACTGTGTGTGTACATGCATCAGGGCATACATAAAATATTCAAGTCAATATTCTCAGCTAACTGTGATGTAATGAAAATAATTACTTAAGGACTTGGGGTAAAAATTGATTTTAGACATCAAAATTTGCAGCGCTCATTTCAACCATGTTCAGATAAACTTGAGGTAAATTAGCAGTAAGGATATTAGTTACAAGCTAGGTGAAACACAAACGAAGTCCTATTGTATTTATGGATCACAACTTGTTTAAACTAGAGCAGATCGTTCAACTTGTACAATCTAGCAGTCTAAAAAGAGAGAAATATGTTCATTCTCAGTTACACATTAATTAGGACAGAAATGAAAGACACTAATGTAAGCAAGAACTTACAACAAAGTATACATTAAATATATTGTAGCATCTCTAGCACTGTTGTTGTTTGCATATTAAAACCAATGGTTGACAGCTATGGATCATCACTGATAAATTTGCATCTGATGCTACCACTTAATTTCAGCACATGACAATGATTACCCATCAAATTCACAGTAGATAATATAGACAAATAACCATCATCCCATCAAATTCACAGTACATTGTATAGACAAATATACATGATCACGGGTCCTGAATCACACCGGCATCACACATGAGGCAATTTATCTCTGTAATTTGTGCCTCCACCTTTGAAACCCTGATCAACTCATAATCCATGAGATCTACAAAAAGCACCAAATGTACTAGTGCCAAGGTCCAAGGTGCTAATTGTTTGCTCGCTTTAGCAAGTGGTATTCGAAAGATCAAGAGCTGGAAGAGAGGAACTCTGAAGGTTGAAGGGGCCTGACCTGGCTGAGGGCGCAGTGGAAGACGGGGGTCTCCTTGCCCCTGGTCGCCTCGGCGATCTCCGGCAGCCGGTCCGCAAAGCCATCGCTGGCGTAGTGGTCCGACCCGGCGATGTGCGCGTCGCAGATCCTCTCCTCGTCCCTGTGGAGACCCCAACCAACCACCCCGTTAGCCTCTTCTCGCTCGCGCTCCCCAGCGCAGTTACAGAGATGGGGCGGATCGGTGCGTGCTTACCTAACGTCGATGATGGCGATGCGGGGGTCGCGGACCATGTACACGAGCTGCGCCGCTTTCACGTACGACACGCCCTTCCTCGCCATCGTCTCCGGCTGCCGTGGGGTGCGGGGTCGGGGCCCGCATGGTGGTGGCACCCTGATCGGAGGGGCGGCGGACTGGTGGAGGTCGGATCCGGTGATGCAGGAGGCCATGGCTCGCAGCTCCACCTGCAGCGAGACGAAGCAGGGGCGCGACATGACACTGCAGCAGCGGTTGCGGCGGCTCGACGCACTCAGGGGAGGCCGGATCTGGCGGAGCAGAGGACCTCGGGCGTGGGGGAGGCCATGGACGGCGGCTAGCTCCGCCGGAGGGAGGTGTCGGCGGCGATCTGGAATGGAGGAGGCGAGCTCTCGCTCTCTCTCGATCTGGAAGGGTTCGAGTGGTTCGGTGGGTGGGAGCGGCGGGGAGAGGACTGGATCGGGATCGGGATCGGGAGGGGAGAGGGGTGAGAATGACTGGATTGAGATCGGGACGGGAGGGGAGAGGGGATCAGGATCGATGGGCGCGTCGCGAAAGGAGGCCGGGGACGGGGAGGAGGTGGCGGCGGCGGCGAGGAGATGAGGACGAGGGAGGAGGAGTGCGATGGGAGGAGACAGGCGGCGGCGGGTGTGTTCTCGGGGAGAGGGGGAGAGAGATCTGGATGGAGTGAGGACAGGGGGCTGCTAGGGTTTGGGTTGGGGGAGAGAGACCTGAGAGGTGAGTGAGAGACGTTGGATCCGTCGAGTGTGGACGGTTCAGATCGGCTACATTGGAGTGATCCGTGGGAAGAGCCCTGATTGGTTCAGAAAATTTATGATTTAAAATAGTTTCTAAGTACTAAAACTAGGAGGTTTTGTGAAGCAGCTATCAAAAATATTTTGCAAAATGGCACAACTAAATTTATCACTCAAGTTAGACCACATTTTATGGATGATCACAAATTTGCATGCATTTTTTTATCTTTCTAGCTATTTTTAATCATTTTTCGAGTGCCCAAAATGAGTTTTTTTTGTGAAGGACCTACCATATATTTGTTGCAAAATTGGACCAAATCAATTTTATAAAATATTAGGACATATTTAATGTACAATTGACCAAATGGTTGCGTGTCAAAAGCTTTGATCCACCTCTCGTGAAAAAGACAAAGTTTCGCCGATTCAGTTGGAAGTGGGTCAAATTTGAACTGCAGCTGCCTCATAATTTACTCTTTATTTTTTCCAAAAATCATTTCTAGGTACATAAGTATCTATTTAATCAGAGAAACACCAAAAGTTTTTCAAGATTCAACCACTCGCTAGGAACGGTCATGCCCTCCGTTTGGACCGCATTCTGAAATGGGCATGAAAAATTCAAAACAAATCAAAAAATTGGAAAACCTTTGCATTGTGTCATTATATGTGACCAAGTTACCAGGAAAAATAATAAATTTGTAATACGGCAATTATTTTAAAAAAGTGTTCTCAGAAATGAGCTATCATGTGTGAAGATTCATGGCTTTCAAGCCAAATGGTCAATCTTATGGCCACATTCATGGCATAATTTGTTAAAATAATCTAATATTGTGCACACAGGTGCATCTTGGAATGGCAAACAATGTTGCCTAAGGAAGTTTTCATTTTCTTTGGACGAAAATTTCATTTTCCATTTTTCGAGTGTCCAAAATGAGTTTTTTTGTGAAGGACCTACCATATATTTGTTGCAAAATTGGACCAAATCAATTTTATAAAATATTAGGACATATTTAATGTACAATTGACCAAATAGTTGTGTGTCAAAAGCTTTGATCCACCCCTCGTGAAAAAGACAAATTTCCGCCGATTCAGTTGGAAATGGGTCAAATTTGAACTACAACTGCCTCATAGTTTGCTCTTTATTTTTTCCAAAAATCATTTCTAGGTACATAAGTATATATTTAATCAGAGAAACTCCAAAAGTTTTGCAAGATTCAACCCCTAGATACAAACGGCCACTCCTGCCATTTTGACCGCATTTTGAAACGGGCATAAGAAATTCAAAAAAATCAAAAAATTGGAAAACCTTCACATTGTGTGATTATATGTGACCAAGTTACCAGGAAAAATAATATACTTGTAATACAACAATTATTTTAAAAAGGTGTTCTCAGAAATGAGCTATCATGTGGGAAGATTCATGGCTTTCAAGCCAAATGATCAATCTTATGGCCACATTCATGGCATAGTTTATTCAAATGATCTCATATTGTCCACAAGGGTGCATCTTGGAATGGCAAACAATGTTGCCTAAGGAAGTTTTCATTTTCTTTGGACGAAAAATTCATTTTCCATTTTTCGAGTGTCCAAAATGAGTTTTTTTGTGAAGGACCTACCATATATTTGTTGCAAAATTGGACCAAATCAATTTTCTAAAATATTAGGCCATATTTAATGTACAATTGACCAAATGGTTGGGTGTCAAAAGCTTTGAGCCACCTCTCGTGAAAAAGACAAATTTCCACCGATTCAGTAGGAAGTGGGTCAAGTTTGAACTGCAGCTGCCTCATAGTTTGCTCATGATTTTTTCCAAAAAGCATTTTTAGGTACAAAAGTATCTATTTAATCAGAGAAACACCAAAAGTTTTCCAAGATTCAACCACTAGCTAGGAACGGTCATGCTCGTCGTTTTGACCGCATTTTGAAATGGGCATGAAAAATTCAAAAAAAAATCAAAAAATTGGAAAAACTTCGCATTGTGTCATTATATGTGACCAAGTTACCAGGAAAAATAATAAACTTGTAATACGGCAATTATTTTTAAAAAGTGTTCTCAGAAATGAGCTACCATGTGTGAAGATTCATGGCTTTCAAGCCAAATGATCAATCTTATGGCCACATTCATGGCATAGTTTGTTCAAATGATCTCATATTGTGCACAAGGGTGCATCTTGAAAGGCAAACAATGTTGCCTAAGGAAGTTTTCATTTTCTTTGGACGAAAAATTCATTTTCCAGTTTTCGAGTGCCCAAAATGAGTTTTTTTTGTGAAGGACCTACCATATATTTGTTGCAAAATTGGACCAAATCAATTTTCTAAAATATTAGGCCATATTTAATGTACAATTGACCAAATGGTTGCGTGTCAAAAGCTATGATCCACCTCTCGTGAAAAAGAAAAATTTCCGCCGATTTAGCAGGAAGCGGGTCAAATTTGAACTGCACCTGCCTTATAGTTTGCTCTTTATTTTTCCAAAAATCATTTCTAGGTACATAAGTATCTATTTAATCAGAGATACATGGTGTGGTGGCGAGACGTCGAGGTTTGGATGGTGGCCGAGGCCCCCAACTCCAGAGCGCGTAAAGATTTATTAGGCAAATGGATCTGAATATTGGCATGTGGCAATTATTTGGACATGGAAGAGTTCCCAAAAAGTTTGAGGGCAATAGGAGGGGTCTAGCTAGCACTTGCTTTGCAATGTGTCAATCTGGCCAGAAAATAGAAATTGAAGCTGGGCCCACATAGATAATTGGATTGAGCTGCAATTTGGAGGAGGATGATAATTTGGGCATATTAAGGCACTGTAAAAATTTCATACCATTTAGATAAATAAAAATGGTACTTCCTTCACAATGCTCTCCACTGAACTAAAAATTGGGAAAAATATTGAGGGCAATTGGCTAAATTAAATGTGCTAAAATTTGCTGGAGGGAGGTTCTATGGGCATGGTCATGTCCTGGCCAATTTTCAGCAATTATAAAGCAATATAAAATATAGTTGCTTCACAAACTGAAAATATTACCAGAAACAAAGATTGGATGGTGAGCTCACATGGATTGTTAGATGGGGCTCAAATTTTGTGGAGAGCTATGATTTGGGCATATAGAATATGTGGCAAAAATTCAACTTATTATGATATGCCTAGCTAGTACTTCCTTCACAAAGCTTCTAGCTGAACAGAAACTTTGGAAATTTGCTGAGGAAGATTTACTAGGCAAATGGAGCTGGATTTTGTCATGAGGCAATGATTTGGATAGGAAAGAGTGCCCAATTTTTTTTTTTTGAAACACAGGAACATTTTTTCATTGTAACGAACATTTTTTTAGAAGTTATAACCATTTTTAAAAACTGACTAACAAATTTTTATACTATGTTAACATTTTTTCAAATTCTTGTTTTTAAGTTTCTTTATAAGATTTAAGTTTTTGAAATATATGCATTGAGTCCCAGGGAGTTTCTTTATGCAAACATTTTTTCAAATTCTTGTTTTTAAGTTTCTTTATAACATTCGAGTCCCAGGGAGTCCCCTTTTTTATGCAATTTGTTGTAATTGCGCCATAGCTCCCTTTTTTATGCAATTTGTTGTAATTGCGCCGTGGCGCTGCCACTGAACCATTTAGCCATTGCACCTGGGAACCCTTTTCATACACATTTTTAACATTCTTTAAATGCTTGGTTAACATTTTTCGAATACAAGATTATTATTTTTTAATAAATGGTCAACATTTTTTATACACATTTTAACATTGCCAAATTCTTGGTTAACATTTTTTAAATACAAGATTAATTTTTTTAATACATGGTCAACATTTTTTATACATATTTTTCAAATGCTTTATTAAAAAAATTCATATAGAAGATTTATTTTTTTAATACATGGTCAACATTTTTTCTATACACATTTAAACATTTTCAAATGCTTGATTAAAATTTGAACTCCCTTTATTTATATGGACTCAAAGTTGTGCGAATCCCACGTTTTCCACACATGCATATTCTATTGGCCTATGAGCTTTTGGCCCACTCGGCACACAAAAAAGAAAAAAATAGTGGGCTTGTTCAGCCGAGGCCCAAACCCAGCAGGAATTGTATGTTTAAAATGAGCCGGCTGGGTAGTTTTTCACAAATTGTGTTGTGGTCTGATGGTTAGCCTCTCTAGTCTCCACACTACGCAGAGGTGGAGGGGCGCGTGTTCGAATCCCCACCCAGCATTTTTTTTGTTAGATTTATGAATTAAGATGGCTGGAGGGCGTCGTGAGGTTGGTCCAGTTGCACATCAAGCCCAACAGACAACTATCTCTATAAGTAAACTCCGTGTGGCAATTTATCACAAGACGAGGGCTAGCCTGATGGTTGGCGCTCTCGCACCGCATCACGGCGTCGCGGGATCAAACCCCTGCCCGCACCCTTTTTACATGGAAATATTTCCTCCGCCCACGTTTGACATGTAGGCCCCCCGGTCCGACATGTAAGTATGGCGGGTCCTATGGTACGGTGGGTTCCACATGTCATTGGTAAACTTTGAGTGATGTTGGTCCCACGCGTCAAGTCGGTGGGACTGTAGGTATTGCAGACCCCACGTGCCAGGTCGGTAGGGTGGGTCCTACACGTCATTCAAACCCGTGAGTGATGCGGGTCCCACTTGGTGGGGCAGGCCCCACATGTGAAATGGGAGCATGTGGGTGGTGTTGGTCCCACGCGTAAGATCAATGGGTCTCACCTGCCCGCACCCTTTTTACATGGAAATATTTCCTCCGCCCACGTTTGACATGTAGGCCCCTCGGTCCCACATGTAAGTATGGCGGGTCCTATGGTACGGTGGGTTCCACATGTCATTGGTAAACTTTGAGTGATGTTGGTCCCACGCGTCAAGTCGGTGGGACTGTAGGTGTTGCAGACCCCACGTGCCAGGTCGGTAGGGTGGGTCCTACACGTCATTCAAACCCGTGAGTGATGCGGGTCCCACTTGGTGGGGCAGGCCCCACATGTCAAATGGGAGCATGTGGGTGGTGTTGGTCCCACGCGTAAGATCAACGGGTCCCACCTGCCCGCACCCTTTTTACATGGAAATATTTCCTCCGCCCACGTTTGACATGTAGGCCCCTCGGTCCCACATGTAAGTATGGCGGGTCCTATGGTACGGTGGGTTCCACATGTCATTGGTAAACTTTGAGTGATGTTGGTCCCACGCGTCAAGTCGGTGGGACTGTAGGTGTTGCAGACCCCACGTGCCAGGTCGGTAGGGTGGGTCCTACACGTCATTCAAACCCGTGAGTGATGCGGGTCCCACTTGGTGGGGCAGGCCCCACATGTCAAATGGGAGCATGTGGGTGGTGTTGGTCCCATGCGTAAGATCAACGGGTCCCACCTGTTAATAGGAAAAAAAGTGCTAAATAGTGACATGTAAGTGATAATGACACCTAAACACGCCATGTAGGCGAGATTGCTGAGGTGTCTGCCAAGTCATGCCAAATCAAATCATCGTAGAAATTACGACTATCTAAATTGGTCATAATCGACAAGAAATAACATTGTAAATAATGTTCACAAATTTACGACCATTTCGTGTCAGGCAATTACGACCTTTCTGACCAAAATGGTCATTATTGTTTAGGGTTTGGACCCTCCCAAACAGCTTACAACCAATTGGTTTGAAATGGTCGTAGATTTACGACCAATTCACCCACGGTCACTGAGAGAAGGTCACAAGTTGACATATTTCTTGTAGTTCAGGGTCAAACGATCATGGAATGAAGCGACCTAAAGCACCACCTCCCCAGCATGCGAAAATCAATGTGGATGCAGGAATTAGAATGGGCCGGGGAGGATCTGCTGTTGCAGTCTGTCGCGACAATAATGGAGAGTATTTGGGCAGTTCAGCGCTGACCATAGGAGGAGTGGATGATCCGGCGACAATGGAGGCCATTGCATGCCGAGAAACACTATGCCTTGCTGAAGATCTTCATATCGGAACGTTTGTTATAACTTCTGATTCCAAACAAGTGATTCAAGATATCAACACTGGTACAATGGGCCGCTATGCAGCGATTGTGAGTGAGATTAAGTCTCGAGCAACTTCTTTTAATTGTAATTTTATCTTTGAGGGCCGTGCCAATAATTATGAGGCACATAGTTTAGCTAGATTTTCTTTAAATCTTGCTGTAGGACGTCATGTGTGGCTCGACCATCCCCATGACGAAACTTGTATCCCACAATTTGTGGTCTTCGATGAATAAATTCGGCCTTTCTGCTCAAAAAAAAAAAACCTAACCGCGGGGCATTTCTTTGTCGTGGCCGTGAGGATATTGCAAAGTGGATCAATAACAGTACTATCCAACCCTTTTTTTAGATGGCCCAACCCTTTTGTTTGTTAGTTAGTTCATGGGGAAAATTAGAAAAGGAGGGTTTCCATTTTTTGTCTCAAGCTTATTGTTGTCGGGAGAGTAGAGTAGTGCTCAATCACGGCCGTGGGATCCTGATCCAGCGGTGACCATGAATAGCATAGCAGAACCACTCTCACTCGCCTGCCCCCAATCCACCTCCCCTCCCAGCACGGCGACGGCGAAGCCGCCCGCCGGCGCTCCATGGCGATTCGTGAGACCCATCTGCCCCCGGCATTCAGACGGAGGATCCTCACATCTCCTTGGCGGCATGGCGTGCGCTGCCCCCTCACTCTCGCGCTTCAATCTCAGCCCGGCCATCGATGCTCTCCTCCGCCGCTGCCGCTGGAGGAGAGCGTCATCGCGGTCGCGCGTGAGCGTCAATCTCAGTTCAGCATCATCGTGATCGCGTGTGAGACCCAGCACAGGTAGGCCACATCCCCCCTTCTCTCTGTGCTCGCTGTACCTTCAGTTCAGTTGAGAGTAAAATCCCCCGTTTCTGCATCTTGATTGGGCCGATAACTGCATATGTACAGCGACTATTTTCTGTGCTGGAACTATTTTCTGGGTTTCATTTACTGCTGTTCAGAGTTGAAGAGTTTCAATTCCTGATGTAAATCTATCTATCTATCTATGCTTGTACCATTTCATGTTCAAACTCTAAAACTAGAGAAACCGAGGAGAGGCCTTAAGTAGGGGATGGTTGATAGCTAGTCTCTTCACTGCTATGTTCCTCCTCCTCTACTTTTTGGTAGGCAGAAAGAATACCCAAGTACTTACTTCTTGAGCGTCTACATTAGCCAAAGGCTCTCTGAACTAGTTCTTAAAAAACTGAATTTGTTTTGTTGTGCAATATATTTACACATGAGCGAAAGACCCTGATTCTTACCACTATAAATAATTGTCTTCAAAAAGTTTGGCTTTCCTTTTTGATCTGCAATCTGCATACTAGTATGTTTCATTTTGGGAGCACTGTATGTGGTTGTTTCGCGGGTACTAACTGTACATTTTCCGTGCCTGTGATTGAGCACCAACTAGCCTAATTAGCCGGGTCCCTCTGCTTGTGTCTCTATGTGATTTTATTTAAGATGCTGAATCAGATTGTGGTTGGCATTGAAGCCCCTGCAGTGAGTGGTTGATTAGTACTAGTGATGATCAACAGACAGTTGGTGTTCCCTCGGTCTCACCTTTCACTCACATGTGACATATTTGCGTCTGCTACTCCAGGAAGGATGTATTTCTGATGGAGTGTGCTACTTTTCTTCCAGAGTTTGACAAGGTAATACATAATCACTCTCGTCTCCTGAACTTGTGCTTTTCCCATGGTGCATGCTACTTCCATTGATTGTTGTCAACTTTTGTGTCCTGAACTTCCTCCTTAATCTGTGTACAAGTGCATAGTCTTTCATTCCTAGTGAGTGACAACCTCGGCTTGGTTTAGACTTTATATCCGTAGAGATAGCAAGAATGTAAGACAAAAAGTTTGTTCCCAAGTTAGGGAAGCATATACAAGTCAAAACTATGAATATAAACAAAAAATTATCTTCTCCCATAATAAGTTATGATAAAAAGTCGTGATATGTGATTGGAAGCTGCTGAAAGAAAAGGCCCTTGGCAATTAATGGATCAATAATCTCTGGACAAAGTTTTGTGTGGGGAAAAAAATTGGCTGGAAGGAGGATTGCAGGCTGCACAGTGCATGCACATCCAGTAATCTGTTGGCTTCAGGATGTGAACAGAATGCAGAGCAGAGGAGGCAGCAGAGCACAGGCAGCAGCAGAACACGCTCTCTCTCTCACTCTCTCTCAATTATTGAGAGCTCTCACTCTCACTCGCACTCCCACTCTATTATTGAAGTGCCAGCCACCACCTGTCCTCATCCTGGTTCCTTGTTTCTTTCCCCTCCTCATCCTGGGTCGATCCAGACACCGCCCGCCGCCGGTGCCCCTAGCGGCCGGTGGCTGCCGTCTCCAACCCCAACTCCTCGCCGCCGCCGGAGGAGAAGAAGCAGAGCACAAGCAGCTGGCAGATCGATGCAGCGAATCGAGGAAGACGACGATGCCGATGGTTAGCCTAATTCTAATCCATTCTTTTACTCCCCTAAGGATTGCAACCTGATGTTTTCCACTGTACTGCATACTAGTATACAGGATCGATGCTAAGGACATGTGAGTCAAGCTTTGCAGCTAGAAATAGGGGATTTTATAATAGCACATAAGAGGTCCTCGGAGAGTGTTCTTGAATCCTGCAGGATTGGATGTTTCATTTCAGTCGCTTTTAGTCAAAGGTCTATCTTGAGATATGCCATTTTGTTTTCTTGGAAAAAGTTGTGATATATTCCAGATTGAGTTGGGGAGAAAATGGTGAAAATATGCTGTAGGTTCATGTGCTTGTGACTGTTTTGTTTGACTCCACACAGATGAAACCTGAATGCTAGTACTATAACTGTCTTCTCTCATAAGCTAAGAAAAAAAAAGGGGGTCAAATTTCCATTTTGCTATGCAACGTCCAGGTCAGGATATATCATTTTGGAGTCATGATATGTGATTGGAAGCTGCTGAAAGAAATGGTCCAACCAGCTTAATTACTTGGCCTCTGCTTGTGTCGAGTGCAAATCGAACCAGGCGCGTCGTCCCGGAAGGCTCTACTGCACAGGTTGGTTCTCCCCTTCTTCCAGGTGGTGTGTGTGCTTGTCTTGTGGTGAGGGTGAGAGAGCAGAGAGGGTGAGTTGAGATTTGGCTGAGACTGCTGCTTGATGCCGCTGCAGAGTGGGAGAGATAGATGCTGCAGTGATGCTCTACTTGTTTTGTTAGTGATGTTATTGTCCCTGATGTTCTTGTTTCTACTGATTTTACAGGTTCTCATCACAGCCAAATGAGCCATCGACCTATGTGGAGAGAGACAGAGAGATTTGATGGTTATATGGAATCAATAGAATAAAATGTAGGTGTGTGAGATCTGCTGATTGGGTTGGACTGCACACGAAGTAAGGCGGGTGTTGGTACTCGAATGAGAATTTGGTGAGTGAGATTTGGACACTTGGTTGGAGTTGCACTCAACAACCATCATCTGAGAAATAAGAAAACCTCAACAACCATGGCGGAGGCTGTTGTCGGGCAGCTGGTGATGACGCTCGGCATGGCATTGGCAAAAGAGGCAGCAACCTATGGTGGGGCACTGCTGTGCAAGGAAGCCGCCGCCCACAGGGGCCTCTTCGGCAAGATACGTCAGTCCAAGGCAGAGCTCGAGAGCATGCAGGCCTACCTGCAGGATGCGGAGCGGTTCAAGGACACCGACAGGACCATCGCCATCTTCATTGACGAGATCAGGCGCCTCGCCTTCCAGATTGAAGACGTCGTTGACGAGTTCACCTACAAGCTGGAGGAATGCAAGCACGGAGGGTTCGCTGGCAAGATGAAGAAGAGGCTCAAGCATATCAAAACCTGGCGGCGTTTGGCAGCCAAGCTCCCAGAAATCAAAGCCCAGCTGCAGGATGCCAACCGGAGGAAGAGAGATTATGCCGTCACCGGCAGATCCGCTCTTGCTGCCATTTCGACAAATCAAGGTCAAGCTTTGCACTTCACCAGGGATGAGGACCTTGTGGGTGACGAGGGCATGTACTAGGGATAGGGTAACATGCCTAACCTACGGACCCTACCCTAGGACTCCTCACGTCTCATACTGGGCCCCAGGGCCAGATCAACAACCCAGAGTTCTGCAAACTGACATTCACTCGGAGTTCGACGAACCACTCGGAAGGCAAGAGTTCACTCGACCAGCTCGTTTCACTCGGAGCACCCGAAAGTCACTCGACCAGAGAAGACCAGGAGACTCCGGGAGCGCAACGGTCGGGACGCACGTTCGCCTGTATTAATTGTAATCAATGCGCCCGTTACCTGGCGCCCTTAAACCCCCTCTTAACCCCTGGTAATGGCAGCATTCATGGGAGGGCTGGCGGCGACTATATAAGCCACCCCCCACCTCCATTCCATGGGTTCGCAATCCATTTGTAACTCATACACTCAAGCAATCAAGCTCTAGAGCACCGAGACGTAGGGCTATTACCTCCACCGCTGAGGGGCCTGAACTCGTAAATCCGAGTGTAACACCTGCACCGTAGCTAGGCTCTGCCCTCTCATCCGTACCCCTACACACTACTGTCAGACTTGCACCCACGACAGTTGGCGCCCACCGTGGGGCAGGCGTCTAGCGACTTCTGGCGTAGTTGCATTTTTCCGATCATCACCATGGTTTCCGGTGGCGGACTGACTCTGGGCGGCGAGATCCGTTTCGGCGTCCTCAGCTTCATCGCCGACGATTCGGCGTGGCTCCAGGAAGCCCCGCTGGATGTCGAGGCGTTGCCCGTCCGCGGCGTGGCGCACTTCCGCGCGAGTACCTTCGGCGTCCTTCTTCGGCAACCGTCGACTCCTTATCAGTCGACGTCTTCACTCTCCACCAGCCGTCGTCGCAAGCGCTTCGAGCGCTCTCGGCTTCAACGGTGGATCAAGCACGCGGCGGCCCTTCAGACTGCGGCCCCGCAGATCGCGGCAATCGAGCCCGATGAACCTGTCTTCGATCTGTTCGCCTCCGTATATGAGCACTCGAAAAGCTTGTCCGAGTGCGAGAGCAGCGATCCCGCTGCAGAGGTGCTGATGGCCGATTCCCCGCCCAGTCGTCCTGGGTACGGCCGTGGCGGCACGGAGAACGGTGACCCGTCGCGCCCTGATCTTGGCAGCGGCAGGGACCGACACGACGAAGAGTACGTCCCCCGACCTCTCACTCGGCAGCAGAGGGAGGAACAGCAGCGCATGACTGAGCAGGCCCTCCAGACGCCCATCGTTGGGACGACCCCCGAGGCTCAGGCTTTGGAGGCCGTGCGCCAGGCCAACTTGGCTGAGTGCAATCGTTTGGAAGCGCTCCAGAAGTCACTCGACGATCGCGCCCGCAGGCAGCATCAGCCCAGTTCCAGTCGGCGGCAGCGGCAGTTGTTCTCGAATGATCAGCAGCAGAGCTTCCAGGTATTCCGTACTCCCGTCCAGAATCTGGCGGCGGCCACTCAGATAGCGGATTCCATTGAGCCATCCCGATCCGAGGCGGGGGAGGGTCTTCGGCAGATCCGGGCCCTGCTCAAGGCACTTGAGGAGCAAAATTCGGCAGTATCCCAGTCGCGCAACCGGATTCACAGCAGATCCGTAAGGGCTGACACCGTTCAGTCGGCCCACAGCCCAGTGTCCCCAAGGAGAAACAGACACTCGCCTCCACGGAGAAACGACCAAGACCGCCACCGAGACCAGTACTCGGGGCAGGGTCGTAGTCGGAATACGCCTCCGCGGCGTCAGGATGATCGTCGCCGCCTGCAGTCGCCCCCTCCGCGGGATGGCTCGTACGCGCCTCGGCCGTAAAACGCCAGGCGTCCTTACGGCAACGATCGGAGGGCCAGCCCTCCCCGTCATGGTGATGGTTATCGCCAGAGGGAGCCAGTCGACTACCGCGACCCGCAGTTCAACGCGAGATCCGTTCTTGCTCAGAACCTGGTCGACAGAGGCAGAGCTCTGAGAGAGAACTTGGACAGAGATCGTTCGAGTGGAAGTGGAGCCTTCATCTCCGGGCCCGAGTGTTTCAGCAGGGCCATCCGGGCCGCTGAGATCCCGCCTAACTTCCAGGTGGTGTGTGTGCTTGTCTTGTGGTGAGGGTGAGAGAGCAGAGAGGGTGAGTTGAGATTTGGCTGAGACTGCTGCTTGATGCCGCTGCAGAGTGGGAGAGATAGATGCTGCAGTGATGCTCTACTTGTTTTGTTAGTGATGTTATTGTCCCTGATGTTCTTGTTTCTACTGATTTTACAGGTTCTCATCACAGCCAAATGAGCCATCGACCTATGTGGAGAGAGACAGAGAGATTTGATAGTTATATGGAATCAATAGAATAAAATGTAGGTGTGTGAGATCTGCTGTTTGGGTTGGACTGCACACGAAGTAAGGCGGGTGTTGGTACTCGAATGAGAATTTGGTGAGTGAGATTTGGACACTTGGTTGGAGTTGCACTCAACAACCATCATCTGAGAAATAAGAAAACCTCAACAACCATGGCGGAGGCTGTTGTCGGGCAGCTGGTGATGACGCTCGGCATGCCATTGGCAAAAGAGGCAGCAACCTATGGTGGGGCAGTGCTGTGCAAGGAAGCCGCCGCCCACAGGGGCCTCTTTGGCAAGATACGTCAGTCCAAGGCAGAGCTCGAGAGCATGCAGGCCTACCTGCAGGATGCGGAGCGTTTCAAGGACACCGACAGGACCATCGCCATCTTCATCGACGAGATCAGGCGCCTCGCCTTCCAGATTGAAGACGTCATCGACGAGTTCACCTACAAGCTGGAGGACTGCAAGCACGGAGGGTTCGCTGGCAAGATGAAGAAGAGGCTCAAGCATATCAAGACCTGGCGGCGTTTGGCAGCCAAGCTCCAAGAAATCCAAGCCCAGCTGCAGGATGCCAACCGGAGGAAGAGAGATTATGCCGTCACCGGCAGATCCGCTCTTGCTGCCAGATCGACAAATCAAGGTCAAGCTTTGCACTTCACCAGGGATGAGGACCTTGTGGGTGACGAGGGCATGTACTAGGGATAGGGTAACAGGCCTAACCTACGGACCCTACCCTAGGACTCCTCACGTCTCATACTGGGCTCCAGGGCCAGATCAACAACCCAGAGTTCTGCAAACTGACATTCACTCGGAGTTCAACGAACCACTCGGAAAGAAAGAGTTCACTCGACCAGCTCGTTTCACTCGGAGCACCCGAAAGTCACTCGACCAGAGAAGACCAGGAGACTCCGGGAGCGCAACGGTCGGGACGCACGTTCGCCTGTATTAATTGTAATCAATGCGCCTGTTACCTGGCGCCCTTAAACCCCCTCTTAACCCCTGGTAATGGCGGCATTCATGGGAGGGCTGGCGGCGACTATATAAGCCACCCCCACCTCCATTCCAAGGGTTCGCAATCCATTTTAACTCATACACTCAAGCAATCAAGCTCTAGAGCACCGAGACGTAGGGCTATTACCTCCACCGTTGAGGGGCCTGAACTCGTAAATCCGAGTGTAACACCTGCGCCGTAGCTAGGCTCTGCCGTCTCTTCCGTACCCCTACACACTACTGTCAGACTTGCACCCACGACAGTGGGGATTCAAGAGAACAAGGAGATGTTGATACGGAGGCTGACCGGCTGTGGTGATGGTCTGGAGCAGAGCAACAACAAAGTCACCATGGTGTGGGGGATGCCTGGTGTAGGTAAAACCACTCTGGTTGCTCATGTGTATGGCACCGTGAAAGAGAATTTCGACGCTGCGGCATGGGTAACTGTGTCGGAAAGTTACAATATTGAGGATTTGCTGAAGAAGATTGCCGGCCAGTTCGGTATTGTAGTATACATCGCCAACGTTGAGATGAGAGGTCTAGCAGAGTCCATCCACGACTACCTTCAAGGTAAAAAGTATATCTTGGTCCTGGATGATGTTTGGGCTGAGCGCTTCTGGTTAGATATAAGGAATTTCTTCCAAACATCTAATTGTGCTGGCCGATTTGTTATCACATCAAGAAAGCAGGCAGTGTTGACAACTAGGGAGTCTGCACCTGCAATTCACTTGGAACCGCTACAAGAGCATCACTCCTGGCTGCTATTTTGCAAAGGAGCCTTTGGGGATGCTGATGACAAAGAGTGTCCGTTGGAGTTGCAGGATTTTTTTTTGAACCGGGCTTAACCCCTTTCCATTGCAAATGAACGGAAATACAGAACAGATCCAGAAACATTGTCAGGAGGAGAGAAAGAGGAAAAGCGAGTTCAGGCACTACCAGGAAACCCGCCACATTCACCCGCCGTCGAAACGAATGCTACGGGGCGAAAACCTAGATAGCACCAATAGTTCTAGGATCACAACATTATTACATCTCCAACCAGACCGAGCACAATAGCATCAAAAGCGCAAGAAGAGCTACGGAACCCCTGCAGTATCACCATAAACCAAATCTCCCGTCCCTCCAATCAAGATGAAGTGTGGCCGTCATCCTCCTGTGATCGGACATCTAGCAGCCTCGCACATCTTCATCAGCTGCATCGTACTTGCCCTGACCAGTTCAGCACCTGTGCGCAGCTCTCCTGCATCATCTCCTTGTTGCAGCCCTGTCCAATACAAAAGAAACGAGCACATAGAAAAGACGATTTCAAAAGGTGTCTTAATCTGTTTTTTCTCAAAGGTGGCACGGTTCCGAGCTAGCCAGATGGCCCAGCAAGCAGCCGCAAGGCCCATCGTGTAGAACTTCTCTCTACCAGGGAGAAAAGTGTAGCACCAAGTAAAATATTGCCAGTAATTGTTCGGACATCTATCGGTGCCCAGGACTACCCCAATGGATCGCCAAACAACCTTGGCCACCGGACAAGTAAAGAATAAGTGTTGTGAAGTCTCTATTTCACTTCAAAAGGAACAACAAGGATTTCCTTGCCATCTCATTTTTCTCATCACCTGCCTAGTGAGGACAGCATCCTTCGACATCTGCCACAGGAATATCTTGATCTTGAGAGGTAACTTAGCTCTCCAGATCCATCTATAGTGGCATCCACTAAGCGGTTTTTCAAGCCACTTATATACTGACTTGGTAGAGAATTTACCATTCTGGTTCAGACCCCATGAGATCCAGTCAGTCTCCCCAGATCGGGGCAGATTACCAATGGTGTTGTGCATCTCTCCCCATTGCCCAAGTAGTTCAGGTGTCAGCCTTCTCCTAAAGAAGGTGTTCACCTCAGCAGTACGAATTTTTTCTACAGTGCAGTCTGGAATGTTGCAAATCTCAAACAGTTGCGGGTATTGCTCCTGGAATGGGGGCAGCCCATTAATGGAGTCTTTCCATACCCTAGCAATGTTCCCAGATTCAATATTAACTTTCCTACCAGCCATATAAACTTCTTTAACTTTTAACAAGGCTTTCCAACAAGGTGAGTCTGAGAACCTGGGCCCAACCTCGGCTACTGTTTTGTTCCTAAGATATCAAGCACGAACAATATCTTGCCACATCCCATTTTGGGTTTCTAGTTTCCACCACCACTTAACCATAAGACTAATATTTTGTTTCCGAAGGTCTTTAATCCCCAGGCCTCCTTTTTCTTTAGATCTACAAATTCTACCCCATTTGACAGGGTGATATCTTCTTTTTTTTAGTACACCCTTGCCAGAAAAACCTCCTTCTATGTTTATCTAGCTTTTCAATGAACGTTTTATTCATAAGCCACATAGACATGTGATAAAGAGAGATTTGAGTGAGGACTAAATCTAGCAGAGTATGCCTGCCTCCCATGGAAGTAGCATTACCTATCCAAGCCTCAAACCTCTTAAGATACTTGACTATGATGAATTCCCAATCAGAGTTTCTAAGGGTGGAATAACTAACAGGCATTCCAAGATATTTGATAGGGAAGCTGCCAATGTCACAATTAAACAGATCAGCATAGTCTTTTACCACACTATCATCTCCACCCACAGTTAAGATTTCACTTTTCTGGAAGTTTACCTTCAAACCAGACATCATCTCGAACATATAAAGCAGTAACTTCAGGTTAACTGCCTTATCTATATCATGTTCCAAACATATAATGGTGTCGTTTGCATACTGCAAAACAGCGACCCCATTAGGAATTAGATCCGAGGCCAGACCAACCAGAAGTTTGTTTTTCTGGGCATTCTTAATCATTTTGGCAAGGCACTCGGCGGCCAAGTTAAACAGGAAAGGAGAATGAGGATCCCCCTGACGTACCCCTTTAGCACTTTGGAAGTACGGACCAACACAATTATTAAGTTTGATGCTCACCATGCCATTATGCAAGATTTGCTTAATCCACCCACACCAGGTTTCATTAAAGCCTCGCAACTTATGACACTCGAGGAGGAAGTCCCAATTGACCTTATCGTAAGCTTTCTCAAAGTCGAGTTTCAGTACAATCCTCACCCTCTTCTTCACATGTGTGTAGTTAAGAATCTCGTGGAGAGAGAGAACTCCATCCATAATGTTCCTCCCTCTCACAAAGGCATTTTGCGTAGAACTAATTAACTTATCAGCATACACCGCTACACGACGATCTAGGACTTTTGTAATGAGCTTATACGGGCATCTAAGGAGGCAAATTGGTCTGAATTGCTGGATTTTATCAGCATCAGACATTTTTGGTAAAAGCGTGATAACACCGTAATTAAGGCGTTGCACATCCAGCTCCCCACGATGAAAATGATTAAACAGGGACATAATATCACCTTTAACAATCTCCCAGCACGCTTGATAAAACTCCACAGGGATATTATCCGGCCCCGGCGCTCTATTGGATGCCATGGCAAACAATGCCTCCTTAACCTCTGTCTCCGTGAATTCACGGCACAGATCAATGTTATCAGCCTCATTAAGTTTTTCCTCTTCCGACCACGCGTCAGGATCAAGGTGGAACTGGTTACCAGGTGCGGGACCAAATAGCTCCTTGTAGTATTCAGTAGCATGAGCTATCAAGTTATCAGTACCCACCACCTCAACCTCTCCAACTCTAAGGGAATGAATAGTATTTTTCCGCTTGCGTCCATTGGCAATCTTATGAAAATAGTCAGTGTTCAGATCACCTTTAAGCAGCCATCGTTCATGCGATTGCTGAAGCCAAAAGATTTCTTCATTGACCAATAGTTCATGTAATTCAAAACAAACATCTATTTTTCTACTATATAGTTCTGGTGACAGCGGACCTTCCTCCTCCAACTCCTCTAACATAGATAATTCAGTTCTGAGATCTTCCTTTCTCTTCTTATCGTGACCAAACTTGTCAGATCCCCACCCTTTAAAATAAGTTTTAATCCTTTTCAATTTAATATTCAGGATGTCTATAGGGTCTGTGGAAGCAACCTTCCGTGACCAAATCTTACTAATAATCGGCAGGAAGCGATCGTCTTTGATCCATGATAGATCAAAGCGGAACTCTCGAGGTTTGGGTGCCTCGCGCCCCTCTTCACCCGATGACAGCAACAGGGGATTATGGTCAGAAATTTCCCGCACCAACTTTCTAACCGAAACAAGTGGGAACATGTCCTCCCAGCTCTCCGACATCAGGATGCGATCAAGCTTTTCTAGCGTGGGATGTGCCTGGTTATTGGTCCAGGTGTATTTTGCCCCCACTAGTGTGGATCTCTCTAAGAGCCAAGGTGTTAATAATGGAATTAAAAATGTCAGTCGACCTGTGGCTCGACATTTTTTTGTTCTTTTCTCCAGGGTGTCTGAGGATATTGAAATCTCCCCCAACAATGTAAGGGATATTCATGCTACTGCACATGGCAGCAAGCTCAAGCAGGAACTCTTCTTTAGATTCTTCATGAGCGGCACCATAAACCACTAGCAACCCCCAATTAGTTTTTTTCTTTTTGTCAAACACCATAACTTGCAGGATATATTTGCCTTTAGTACAGGAAATTATATCTAGGGTGTCATGTCTCACCCCACACAGGATGCCTCCTGATTTCCCCTCAGATGGAATTCAGTTCCATTTGAATAAATCAAAGGGATCTATCCTCCTCAAACATTTGGGAGTAAAGTCCTTTTTCATGGTTTCTTGTAACCCCAGGAAGTCTAATGAATGGTCACTAATCATATCAGAGAGGCAGGTGGCCATTCTTTTCTTGCCTGCCCCTTTGCAATTCCAGATGAGGCCTCTCATCTGGAACATTTCTTGTGAAAATGAGATGTAGTAACCCAACCAGGAGGCATGGTAGGATTACAGGACGGCTCCCCCAAGGGGTCCTCTTTTTTCTGGCTTCTAGTCACAGGCCTAGAAGTCTTGACAGCAGACTTATGTTGTTTTTTCTTTTTGGGCTTGGCAGAAGAAACACGTTCATGAACGGTTTCATCTTGGTCCAGCCAAGTCAGATTAACAGGAGCAACTTTGCCCAGCTCATTAGTAACAAATATATCATCTTCATGGTCCTGATTGTTAATCTCTAACTTGTTTTTCTCATCTAAATTCCCTCTAACACGCTCCAGCTCTCTAAGCACATCAATGCAAGCAAAATCATTATCAGGAATAGAGACACCCATATTAGACGCCCTACTCATTAGTTCAGCACCAGACAGAGCAGCAAAAGAATTCTTGCAAGTATTCTGGGGGTTACCTTCCAAATTCTTTTTGCTTGCAAGCTTCCTGGCTTTAGCTTCGGCATGTTCCTGCAGCCCTTGAATGTTACGCTTGCTGAATCTAAGCATAGCTTCAGACGCGAGCGGAGGAGTGAGGATGATCTCATCACTGCAGTCAGGAGGAGGGAGCTGTACCACATAGTCGTGTGATGTCTTCAGTTTCAGGTCCACCTCTCCGTCCACCTGTACTTCCCGAGATTCAGTGACATGCTCAACAGGAGCTTGCACCATAGTGGGACACATCGGAACAATCCAATTCGATACATCACAGGCTTCCCTTTGACCAGAATTCTCATATTCTCTCGCAAGAGTATCAATGAGCAGGGAGTTTTCCACATCATTATCTGAAGAAATCGACACCTCCTGTTCAGGCGATAGCAAACGACAGGTTTTGCCACCATGAGATGAGGGTCCAGTTTTGTCACATCCAGGCGATCCAGATTGCTCGTTCTCTTTATCATGTTCAGCACGCTTACGTTTAGGTGTTTGATCAGGTTTAGTTGGATCCCCTTTAGATACATGCACAACAGCTTCCTCATTGATAGGATTTCTAACCAGCACCTCCTCAACTTCATAGGTGAACTTATAGAAGTGCCCTCCCAAAACCCCTCAGCAGAGGCTGGGAGCTGATCAATGAACCTACAACCAATCTTAGCTCTGACCGAGGAGGGACGGTTCAGAGTTGACAGATCCACTTCCAGTGTCACACCAACTAAACCACCCACATAAGCCACAGTTCTATCACATCTTTTGTTAGGAGGAATTTTCCCAATCCTAACCCAAGCAATTTCCAGTAATCCCTCAGAATCAATGTCCTCAGACCAGGGAGAAAATTTAACACTGACCCCACATTTTTTCAACTTGACATGTTCAACAAACAAGGCCCGGTCCACCTCTCTAGGGTTAGGCAGAGCTGCAGGAATTGGCTCAAAAGTTCATAGCAAAGTGTCAAGATTTGCCTATTGCTATTACATGCATTGGCCGCCTACTCTCCCGCAAACTCCCAACTTCCGCCGAATGGGACGATGTGTACAGGGGTTTGGATTCGCAGTTGGCGAAAGATGTGATCCCTGATGCTCATATGATCCTAAAGGTCAGCTTGGAGGACCTTCCGTATGATTTGAAGAATTGTTTCTTACACTGTGCATTATCGCCAGAAGATTTTGAATTAAAGAGGAGAAGCATAGTCAGGCAATGGATTGCGGCGGGGTTTATCAGGGAAAAAGATGAGAGAAAAACATTGGAGGAAGTGGCAGAGGGATACTTGCTGAGCTTGTGAACCGAAGCCTACTACAGGTAATGGAAAGGAATTATGCCGGACGACTGAAACACTGTCGGATGCATGATGTCATACACCTTCTTGCCCTCAACAAAGCCAAGGAGGAATGCTTTGGTAAAGTTTATAATGGCTCTGCTAATGGGGCATTCTCTGTAGATGGTGCACGTCGCATATCGGTCCAGGGGGAAACCCTTGAACACCTGACCCGATCGGGTGCCACGCAGCTCCGTGCACTACATGTTATTGACAACTATATCGATATTGATTTGCTGAAGCCTATCCTAACATCTTCTAGTTTGTTGTCGATGTTGAATCTGCAAGGTACTCCTATCAATGTGTTGCCTAATGAGGTATTTGACTTGTTTAATCTGCGTTATTTGGGTCTTAGAGATACCGAAATCAAAAGCCTGCCTGAAGCATTGGGGAGATTACAAAACTTGGAAGTCTTGGATGCTGCGCTTTCTAAGCTGTCATATCTTCCAAAAAGTGTTGTCAAACTTCAGAAGTTGAGATACCTGTATGCATATTCTGCTGGTGGTGCAGATGAGGGATTAGAAAGTATATGTAATGACGGAGTCAAGGTGCCTAATGGCATGCATCACTTGGCAGGACTGCGGGCCCTTGATTCTGTCAAAGCCACTCCAGAGTTCCTGTGTGAAGTGGGAGCTCTGATAGAGTTAAGAACATTCGGTGTCAACGTGAGAAGCAAAAACTCTGCTGACTTGAGAAATGCTATCACCAAAGTGAGCCATCTTGTTAGTCTCGAAATTTCTGCTGCAGCTGAGGATGAGGTGCTGCGGCTGAAAGGGCTATATTTGCCTCCAACCCTTTCTTGGCTTTGTTTAGCAGGGCACCTAGAAAAAACAACGATGCCTCAGCTTTTCTCTTCTTGGTCACATCTTAATAGCCTCACTCGGTTGCAGCTGGCATTATCCACTATTGATGAGGAAGCCTTTTCTTGTCTATGCGTGTTACATGGTCTACGCTCTCTTAAGCTATTGAAGTCTTTTGAAGGGAAAAGGTTGGATTTTCATGCAGGGCCATTTCCAAAACTTAGGCATCTATGGATATGGAGCGCAGCACAGCTCAACCAAGTTGGAATAGAGAAGGGTGCGATGCAAAACCTCGTTGAGCTATCCTTCGCAGACTGTCCTGAGCTAAAGTTTCTTCCTGATGGCATCGAGCACCTTTCAGGCCTTGAGAAATTAATTCTGTTTGACACTTCAGAAGAGCTGATAGAGAAACTCCGGCAGAAGAGAGATTCAGATGAATTCAGCGAAGATATAATGAAGATTAGCCACATAAGGAACGTTACAGTTGAACTGACGCAGAAAGGACTTGTCGAAAACATTAGGTGATACATCATCACCGCTCCAAGGTTAGCGCTTGGTGTTTCTTCTCCACTCTTTTGTGCATATACACACAGTATGTTTTTACGAACCTTGTCATATATTGACGGAATTAAAGCAACTAGTAGCTGCTCCTAGCAGTGTGAATTTATTACGAGCTTGTCAACTACATCTAACATGGTCTTTCTGCATTTTCATTTCTATCGTCACCTGACTCCATATGACAGAACTGCTAGGGTCGATCATAGAAACAAGTAACTGATCATGCAGTTTCCACCATGTGGATGTTCCTTAGTTTAAAGTTTGTCAAAGAAAAAAGGGTGTGTGCTTTCAATCTTTCATACTTAACTAGTTATCCTAAATTAATAGGCTGAGTCGACTACTATATTTAGTTGATTATGAAAGATACAGATTCATTCACTCACTTGACTGGCTGACTGAATTTGGAATTATTACCAGATTCTGCACTGCAAAACAAGCTTGGTTGTCTCTTACCACTCTATGGGATTTTTTCCTGTCTTCGACCGAAGATGTCTATCTCTGTGACTGCGATGATTTCTTAGCTGCAAACAAGAAAAAGAAGGGGAGAATTTGAGAGGATCTGCAACAATGCCAATGCCGAATGAAATGAGTATTCTGCTCATCAGTTACTTTGTTTGGCATTGTTAGACAAGCTCAGCACTTCCGTGTGTACGCACGGCTGCACACCTATACCTGATGCGACCGATTCTTCAGAAATCAGGAGTAGTAGCGCTTCGTCGCTGATCCATCATTCGAGCCTTTCAGTTTGTGTACTGCAGCTCACACTTGTAATCTATATAAGCTCTAATCACTACTGAGCAATACAATTATCTATTGCTTATTATTCAGCACGCATGGTCGACCTTGTTCATGAGAGCTGAGCTGGTGGAAAGTCAATTTGGAAGTATGTTCTTGTAAAGTAAAGATTGCATTCAATGAATTCGTGATGAAATCGGGGAGCTAAGCTGTGCTCCTGCTATCGATATTTTTTGGTGTATTTGTCGCATTGGAATCAGAATGTATTCAAGTTAGCTTCTCTGTGATGTTGATGGAATGTTCATCCATAGTGCACGGTTTCTTCTCTTCTTTTATGAAAATGGACACCAGTTGTCAGAAAAAGTATCTGCTTATCCAAAAAGAAATAGAGGTGCTCATTTTCAAACATTTATTTCGATCGGAATTTAACTGAAATTACTCCATTTTGTTCCTCTAATGACAAGTGCAGGGCCAGGAAGGCAGTTTGTGACAGGGGCTGCCACTTGGCAGTATTACAAAGCAGTGTAAAACAAAAATAGCAGCTTCAGTCTCAGGTAACATATATTAGCATTGCTTCTGCCCCATCTACTGGGTAACTGACAGTGTCCACACATTCTTCAGACATGGCCAACGTCAGTGTTACCGCAATTTCCAGGAACACAAAGTTCATCTGTTTATCTAAGAAAAGGAACACAAAGTTAAATCAGAGTTGGAATTTTTCTTCCTGCATAAGATCGAAGACTACATGCAAGAAGATCAGCCTTGGCTCTGGTTCTTGAAGGCAATTATGTAGTTCGATGACCGCCACGATTTCTTAGCTGCAAAGAAGAAAAACTATCTGTATCTTCATGATACTTGGTGGTGCGCAGTCCTGAAAGGGGAGAATATGACAGGCTCTGCAACAATGCAGATATTTGTTTAGTTTCTGTGGAATGCTGAACTTTGTTCATGAGAGCATGGCCATATGATGCTGGAAACTCGAGCTGGATTGATGTTATTGTAAGCCAAAAATGTAGCAGATTCACCACAACTTGCAGATCGGCGATCTTGGTGTTGATTGCCAGCTTCCAGGAGCTGAATTCTCCCGCCACCGAGACCTTGATGTCCTCCTTGAGTAGCTTTGGTGAGGGGCTCCATGGCCTCCCGTTGTAGTCAATCTGCTCACAGCTCTCTGTTGTCTAGTCTCGATGGTAGATGTCACCATAGCGGTGGTGCCGGTGGGAAGACAATGTCAGCATTGCTGGAGTTGGAACAGAAGACTCTTCTGCCCCATCTACTGGTAACTGACAGTGTCCACACATTCTTCAGACATGGCAACGCCGGTGTTACTGAAATTTCCACACGGCGCCCCTTGTCGCACGCACAAGTGGCATTTGACAGGACTGGGTTGCACCAAGTCTATGACACGAGGTTCCATAAAATCAGAGTTGGAATTTTCTTTTTCCTGCATACGATCTTAGGCGACCTGTAAGAAGATCAGCTGTGGCTTGTAGCTCTGGTTATCAAATGCAATTATGTAATTCCATGACCACAACGATTTCTTAGCGGCAAAGAGGAAAAAGAACCATCTATCTATGTGTTCGCCTACTTGGCTGTGCGCAGTTCTGAAGGGGAGAATATGAGGGGCTCCGCAACAATGCAAATATCACTACTAGAATTTCCCTATACGCCGGGTGCCAGGCTCTTTGCCGAGAGCCAAACCACGGGCACTCGGCAAACTTCGGTACGCCGAGAGCCACGCTCGGCAACAATGGGTTCACGGTAAACCCGAACGTACGCCGATACGAAGCGGTAAAGAACACTCGGCAAAAGGATAACACTCGGCAAACTACCTATTTGCCGAGAGCCAGCCTATGGCACACGGCAAAGGGTAGCCACATGGCAAGACCGGCAGTGGTCGTCGTCGCTCTGATGGTCGCGCTGCTTTACCGAGCGCCCGCGTAATAGCTCTCGGCAAACAATATTTACTTGCCTTATTTATTTTTCTCGTTTTCATCTATATATAAGTGGGAGCTGAGTTTAGTCCCACCTCGCTTAACGACGACCATCAGGACCGGCTTAAATAGTCGGATAGTACACAACAAGCAAGCGTCGGTCTTCATTACACTCTTATTAAGAAATGGACTGTCACTATGAATCTTCACCTGTTCCGGACAGAGAAGGTCCATAGTGACAGTCCATATTCTTAATGATGGATGCCGACGGTTTTTATTAATTTATGATCCAACAGCACCATTACAGAGAAGGTCCATAGTGACAGTCCATATTCTTAATGATGGATGCCGACGGTTTTTATTAATTTATGATCCAACAGCACCATTACCGAGCGCTGCTCTCGGTATGATAAGCTTTGCCGAGGGCGGCTCTCGGCAAAGCTCCGTCTCTCAGAAAACTTTTAGTACCACCTCGCCCAGAGACAAGCAACATGACCAGTTTAAATAGTCGGATAATCCAGACGCAGTAAGCTTCGGTCTTCATTACACTCCTGTTAAGGAGATGAACCATTACTGTGAATCTTCACCCCTTCCGGGCACTGAAGATTCACAGTGACGGTCCATCTTCCTAATGATGGATGCCGGTGCTTTTTATTAATTCAATTATTACTATTTTTGAGTTTGCCGTCTGTGTGAGAACAATGATCTAACCGCTTGTAAACCGCACCATCTCCGAGCTAGTCTCTGGGTATCGAGAGGGAATGTGTCCGGTTTGTGCAGGAAGTGCGGGTCCTGTTGCTCCGTTGGCCTTGAAACTTCTCGTGCTCACAAAGGAGGCCATCGCATGACACGTGCCAGGCCCCCGCATTTTTCGGACCCGCATGGAATATTCGAGAAATTTATTGCTCTGCCAGGGTTTCATCGCCGGAAATTGCAGATCTGCAAGGCGGCGCATGAAATCATGCCCAGAAGTGGCATGGAAAATACTTTGTGGTGTCCTGACGGCATGCGTAGGCCTTGTGCAGAGGAGGGAGGGGCATGCCCTCCCACCGGGGGCCGAAAGTACCTCGGTGCCATGCCTGATACAACCGTTTAAATCCTCGAAAAATCGTACGATGCCGGAATTCCTCGAGAGCTGGCACGGTGTCATCACATGGCCCCTATAGGGTGTGGTAAAAGTTTGGACGCGTTTCGAATAAGCCTCCCCTGAGGCCGCTTGTAAACTGCACCATCTCCGAGCTAGTCTCTGGGTATCGAGAGGGAACGTGTCCGGTTTGTGCAGGAAGTGTGGGTCCTGTTGCTCCGTTGGCCTCGAAACTTCCCGTGCTCACAAAGGAGGCCATCGCATGACACGTGCCACGCCCCCGCGTTTTTTGGACCCGCGTGCAATATTCGAGAAATTTATTGATCTGCTAGGGTTTCATCGTCAGAAATTGTAGATCTGCAAGGCGGCGCATGAAATCATGCCCAAAAACGGCATGGAAAATACTTTGTGATGCAGGGCTAGATGAAACGATGCAAACTAGTCACTTTGCCGAGAGTGGCTCTCGGTATAACAGACTTTTTCCGAGAGTGGTACTCGACATGAGCTACTTTTACCGAGAGTGCGCTCGGTAAAGGTTAAACCCTAGATCTAGGTTAGGAATTTTACCGAGAGTGCGCTCGGTAACAGTTGAACCCTAGATCTAAGTTAGCACCTTTACCGAGTGCTGCACCGACGGACTCTCGGGAAAGGTTCGCGGGACACTTAAGTGGCAAGCCTCCGCTGCTTCTTCTCATTTCGCTCCATACTCTTCTCCCCGCTGCCCCCACCCCGCCGGCGCCCCCCTCACCGCCCCCACCCCGCCGGCGCCCCCTCACCGGTCCCCACCCCACCGGCGCCCCCTCCCCTCCCCCCGCGCACCCCCGACCCCGCGCGGCCCTCCCCTTCGGTGAGCTCCCCCCTCCCTCCCTCTCATGTGGATGGATGGATGGATGGATGAATGCATAGATAGATGGATGGATTGATGCATGGATAGATGGATGCATAGATAGATGGATGGATTGATGCATGGATAGATGGATGCATAGATGGATGGATGGATGCATGGATAGATGGATGCATAGATAGATAGATGGATGGATTGATAGATGGATGGATAATATGTACATAATTTTTTTGCTATGTAGATAATTTTTTTGCATTAGTTTTTATGTAGTAGTTTTATCTATTAGTGGGACTAGTAGTTTTTTGTAGTAGCTTTTATGTACTAGCTTTTATGTATTAGTGGGACTAGTACCTTTGTCACGCACGATGGACTGGCCCAGCTCGACCATCACCAAAAGTCGAAATACCCGTGAGAGAGTGTCCACCATATATATACCACCACCAGAGAGAGTGTCCACCAGAGAGAGTGTCCACCACCAAAGAGATGAGAGTGGGAGATGAGATGCTGTTGAAGGAAGGATACCGGTTGTTCGTAGGTGGTCGGTCTTTCTCGTCCTCCTCCTCTGAGACCTTGGTAAAGCAGGGGGTGGACGAAAAGACCCACCGTCACCGACGGTTGAAATAACATTGAGAGATGATAGATGTTATGCGAGGAAAGACACCGGTTGTTGTCGTAGGTGGTCGTTGCTCCTCATCTCTTGCTGTGAGACATTGGTAACGCAGCAAGGGATGGGAGTAACGACCGTCACCGACAGTTGAAATATACAGGCAAGGAGTGCCCCACCATACATATATACCACCACTTGAGAGGTGAGAGTTGTTGAAGGGGGCATCGATGGAATGAAAATCAACCCACATGAAGAGTTGTTGTGTATTCTTCATTTAGTTTTGAACTTATCAAAATTAAATTTGATATCGAGACCGTTGTCGAATGACACTTGTTTAGGAGGATGAATCCCATATGAGTGCTTGGATGAATGCTATATGAATGCTATATGGATGAATGCTATATGAATGCTATATGGATGAATGCTAGATGGATATATGTATGGATGAATGCTAGATGGATATATGTATGCTAGATTGTTGCTATGGATGAATGCTATATGGGTGCTATATGGATGAATGTATTAATTTTTTGTAGTTGTTTTTATTTAGTAGTTTCTATGTAGTAGTTTATGTAAAAGTTTTTATGTAGTATTTTGGTAGTAGTTTGTATGTATGCTAGATGGGTGCTATGGATGAATGTATTGATTTTGGTAGTAGTTTGTATGTATTAGTTTTTATGTTGAGCGATTGTTGATCATATTTGACAGATAAGAGATGTTTTCAGAGGAATGGTACCGACTGTTGCCGTAGGGGGTCGCGCTTCCTCTGCTCCTCCTCTGTGATCTTTGTATAGCAGGAGGAGCAGAGGAAGAGCGACCATCACCAACAGTCGATAAGAGTTGTTCTTGGAGGAGGAAAATCGACTTTTGACGATGGCGGTCGATCTGGGCCAGTTCATCCTGTGATATACCTTTGTCACGCACGATGGACTGGCCCAGCTCGACCATCACTGAAAGTCGAAATACCCGTGAGAGAGTGTCCACCATATATATACCACCACCAGAGAGTGTGTCCACCATATATACGTGAGAGAGTGTCGATGAGAGTTGTTCTTGGAGGAAGAAAATCGACTTTTGACGATGGCGGTCGATCTGGGCTAGTTCGTCCTGTGATATATATACCTTTGTCACGCACGATGGACCGGCCCAGCTCGA
Organism: Elymus sibiricus; assembly: GCA_039707655.1. Taxonomy (NCBI): domain Eukaryota; kingdom Viridiplantae; phylum Streptophyta; class Magnoliopsida; order Poales; family Poaceae; genus Elymus; species Elymus sibiricus. Next base: position 24,374,780 of record CM077664.1, read on the forward strand.
CCATCACCGAAAGTCGAAATACCCTTGAGAGAGTGTCTACCATATTTGACAGATTAGAGATGTTATCGACTGTTGTCGTAGGGGGTCGCTCTTCCTCTGCTCCTCCTCTGCGATCTTTGTAGAGCAGGAGGAGCAGAGAAAGAGCGACGTGGGGGCATCACCCGCAGCTGATCCTAATAAAGTATTTTGAGGATCTGGCCAAGAAGAATCCGCCAGCTAAGGAGGGCAAGGCACCACCACGTAAGGGGAGTGACGACCCGGTGCCATTGAGTCCACCGACCATCATTCCCGACGACGCTTGGTCCTCCACTGCGGGGGATGCCCCCACGTGCTCTGACTCCACGATCACTGGTTTCACCGACTACACCTCGAAGTAGTCACCTAGATAGTTTGACGTTGATTTAGTGATATAGTTGTGTAGCTGCTAATATGGACTTGGATGGCCATTTGCGATGCTTTTGATTATATGAGTGATGAATGCTTACGTGGATTATGTATGATGTGCTCTTTAACCTTGCATTATTTCTCTGCCTCTTTTTCTCTTTCTTTGTAGATGAAGTGGTATGCGGTGTACAGAGGTAGGTGTCCAGGAGTCTACGAATCATGGTCTGAATGCAATGAACAAGTGCTTCGTTACGAAGGCAGCTCCCACGACTCGTTCAATAGCAGAGAGAAGGCAGAATATCATTACAATCAGTATGTGCTTAACCAGAAGAGAAAGACTGAATTAGGCAATGGTGCAAGCCAGAAACGGCTTATCGAGTTCAGTGGATTGAAGAACTTGATAATTCTCTTTCAGTTTGTCATAATTGTGGTGTTGCTTTTATCATGTGGTCGCATGTAGACATGCATTGACCACTTTGTTGTTTAGTAAGTAGGCACTTGTACTAAAGAGCTACTTTGTGATTTCAAATGAAACTTGTGTGAACTATTTATGGATGAATGCTTATGTGAGTTTGTTGTTAACCCGTGTGACTTGAAATGCAAGTTTGAGTATTTGTATAACTGTTTTTGCTGTAGCGATTCGAACGAAAAGCTGCTGAATCAGAACTGGGAACGAAACTTTACCGAGAGCATCTCTCGGAAGAAACACGTTTACCGAGAGGCCAACTCGGCAAAGTGGCATGCGCTGGGAGCTGCTAGAACTTGGCTGTTGCAGTTATGCCGAGAGAGGCACTCGGCAAAGACCAGACGGAAGCAGCGGCCGTGAAGCCACTTTATTTTGCCGAGAGGCACTGTTTGGCTCTCGGCAAACTCTTTGCCGAGTGCCCGACGTTTGGCTCTCGGCAAATTTCTGTTTGCCTGAGAGGTGTACGCCGGGTGGCCTTTGCCGAGAACAACTCTCGGCAAAGGCTTTGCCGACGGTTTTAGGCCCTTTGCCGAGTGTTTCTGGCACTCGGCGTCTGCGATGATTCCAATAGTGTATGTGTAATTTCTGTTACCTAACTAGTTTCTTTGGAATGCTGAACTTTTTTTTCCATGAGAGATCGGTCAACCTATAGAGAGATGTTGCTGTAAACTATAACTGTATTTCGATGAACAAAGTGATGAAATTGGGGAGCTTAGTTGTGCTTCCGTTCTGTTATCCAGCAAAAAAAATCTTGTCTTATCTGTCAGAATGTATGTCAATCTTTAATGTGGCTGCAGTTAAGTAAACCAATGCTGTTATGGATCTTTCATATGCAAAAGAAAAAATGTAAGCAAGCTAGCTTCCCAGTGACAATGTTCCTGCTAGAAGAATGAAATACAAATTTTCTCTGAAAATGTTTCTCAACAAGAAAAAGGCGGTCTTTTGTCACCTCTCACAAGCTTATTTTGCATCAAAATTTACTGTTCAATCAATATTTTCTATCAGAATTTATCGAGGGTAATGAACAAACAAATAGATGGATGTAAGATTTCAAACTTACTTGAGGTTGCTCTGCACAGCAAGCAAGGCAGTTTGTACAAATCATTTATACTGGGTTGGTACTGTTACAACCATAACTTTTACAGATAAGTGCATCACTCCATGATACATACATATAAATACATAATTTATTGTAGCACACATTGTATATATACCTCACACATCATCTTCCTCTGACACCGTGGTCAAATCTTCCTCCGAGACCGCCGTCAGCTCAGAAGTGAACTGGTAAGAGTCCTCCACATGGATGTGCCCTTCGTCACAAAAAAACGGCCTCGAAGGCATTTGCAGGCCGTCGGCCCTAGCCTCCAGAATCTCTATGACCTCGCTCATCGTTTCGTTGTCGATCGCGAGACCTCATCTGAATGCACCATAACCCGACAACGCACAGCTTCTTCTCCAGCTCGTGCATGTCGGCAGCAGCAGGAGATATCTCGCCCGCTTCTTCCCGAGTCAGGCGATCGTACACCCATGATGGATAGTACGCCTGGCTTGATCTCCCCGCGTTTGGATCAGCGTTCCTTCTTCCGCCGGCCATCTCCAGCAGCAGCATCCCGAAGCTGTACACGTCAGACTCGCTGGATATGATGCCGAAGCTCCGCGATATCATCTCGGGGGCTATGTAGCCGACGGTTCCCCGCATGGCGCTCAGTGGGACGAAACTGTCGCCCCTCGGGTACAGTTCCACAAGTCCGAAATCGGCGACCTTTGGGACGAATTGCTGTCGAGAAGGATGTTGTGCGGCTTGATGTCAAAGTGCTGCATGTCGTACCCCTCGTGTAAGTAGTTGATCCCCCTGGCAATGCCCAAAGTAAATATATATTTGCACTATGATTTGATGATGGTTTCTGCGTTGGGCAGAAATTCTTCAGACTCATAATATGGCACATGGAGGATACCCAAACGCTGGCTTGGTGATACGAAAGTGTTATCTAGTGCTTAGTCTCTTTTCGATTAATATATTGTCCATTTTCATTGTTTTTAGTCTGTCGGTATTATTATCAATGCTCTACTTTTCCATGCATCACCAATTTTTTTTTTTTTTTTTTTTTTTACGGTATGTAGTTGAGACCGGTAATGTGTGCTTTGTAATTGATGTAAGAAAACCTGGATCGAAATTTACTGTCATGGCATCTTCTTTTGTTTTCCTGCTCGAATGTCGTTTGTTGATGAAGGTGGCGACCACGTGCATCCACGAGGGGCGTTGTTCAAAAGATGCGCGCGCGTTGGATGCATCGTAAACTAATCTACTACCGTACTAGCTGTTTGGAGCGCGTCGCCAGTCACCAAGCCCCGATCGAGGTCAGATCTAAACCAGCTAGCAGCAGCTGACTTCCCACTGGGGCTCTTGGCCTTTCGCTGTTTAGTTAAACTGTAGATAATTGACAGTTGTTGTCACCCGGCCGACTCTGAGCGCTCATTGAGTTGTTTATGCACCGTACTCCAAGAAGCTGTACTACGCGACACGGCATGCATGTTTCGATGGAGTGGATACTCGAATTAAGCTGCGCCCAGTGGGTGTAATAATGTGCACACTAACTAATGGGTGTAATGGTAGGTTTCGAGTCCATGCGCCAACCAAGGAGGAATCTTACACAAACGACAAATAAAAGGGCAAACGGGCAGTGTGCAAATTTTCTAACACGGCTTATATCATATGACACGAGTTTTGAGAAGTTTGGGATCGTTGGGTGCACCACGAACGCTAATGGCTTCTTTGCTTGTGCCTAACAATCAATTATTGGTCGACACCACTCGTGTTGTATACTCTACAATCTACATACATGGTAGCATGGCAAATGCGACAAGGTTATTGAATTCATGCTCCAGCTAGTTGCTTCAAAAATTGGAACAATATATTTCAACACTCCACCTCAAGTCTAGTCTTTTTTAGCCCTTAGACGTGGGATCGATGTAGGCCATAATTTTTGTTAATACTGCGTTGGCAGGGTCTTCAACTCAAGACTTCATGGCGCATACCATTTTGAATTCATATGCTCCAACCAACTGTTTCAAAAACTTTGAACTGTGGTAGAGGGTTGGACATTATACATCAACAACGGTGTATGGGAAATAATACATACATAACTACCTACGGAGTGTTAGTCTGTTGCAGTCAAATACATATTTTGACATATTGTTTTCTTTGACCAGCGATTACATCAATAATATATGAGATGTATACTAAAATACTGCACCACTGAAAAACTCGTTTCAAATATGAATTTGAGAGTATAATTTTTAGACATACATCTCAAACATTATTTAAGGCATATTTCAGTCGCTTGAAATAGGGTAGAACTAATGAAGTTTAAACAAGCTTAAAATGAATACAATATTGATCTTTGTTATAAGGTCATGTTGCAAGGAATTCAATATACAAAAAATCGAAAATACAATTTTAGTTCAAAATATATCAATCATATAAATTATCATGTGGAAAAAGTGTATGGATTTTGTTTGGAGGGCGAGAAGAGAAAATCGGATGCAGAAGTAGAGAGAGAGAGAGAGAGAGAGAGTAACCCGCGTGGGCGGAGTAATACCAAATTGCGAAAAACTAAAATACAAGGGCTGTATATGTATCCTCTCCACCACGCATGGATCTAGCAGCGGCACCCACGGAGAGCACCGCCTCGGCGACGGGGGCCGTCGTGAGTGCCGCATCTGCCACAGGTGCCTACGATAGCGCCTCGTCGTCGACGGGCGCCGGGAGCACCACCGCCTCGTCCACTGGCGCCGACGCGGCCACAGGGCCGTGGCCACAGGATCACCTTTTGTTCTCTGTTTGTTTTTTGCTAAAATGGATGATTTTCAATTTGCTAAAATAAGCTAGGTTTCTACTATTTATTTAGATAATGGGTTCTTGCTTCTACTAACTAACGCACCTTAATTTCTGTGGTAATTATTCTTCTATATAGCCCGCCAAAATAAAATTCTAAAAATTGTGATATGTGTAGTTGGTTATATCATGTGTGATGTATATATTATTGTAGCTAGTTATATTAGTGGTAAATTCTCAAAATGGTAGGAATATATATAGTTTAATCTGTTAATTGTTAGAAAGTTAGATATTGGTCTAAATATATATTAATTTGCAAATACTAATTATTAGCGTAAAAATCCGGGAAAGATCACCTGAGCTACGATCGACTATATGTCGAGTCCTCCAGCGAGGAGAGGCCGCCCGAGCTTCCCCTTTCCGAGGATGAGGACCGGCCGAGGAAGCCCTCCAACCTCTTCACTTCCGAGGACTCCGAGCATGTCGCTCTCATGGATGGGATGCCCTCGCCGACCGACGAGGAGGAGGCAGAGGAGGAGGAGGAGAACGACGATGGCGATGAGGATGATGAGGAGGTGGAGGACGACGACGACAACCAGCCGACGGTCAGTGGCAAGCGTTGTCGCCCAGACGATGGCCAGGAGGGGGCATCAAAGAAGAAGTTCTAGATGCTTCTATATACATACATGTCGATATAGGTAGCTTTAATTTTATGGTTTGATCGACTTGTGGAACTCCCTCCTAGTGCATCTGGACTTGTTGCTTCTATTTTGGTTGTTGCTATTTGACATGTGACTGTTTATTATTTTTATATTTATGCATGCATGCAATAATTTCTATGTTTATATGTGTAGCTCGTGGTACTTTAGATCAAATGCTATGAGTAGCCGTTGTGGGATCCTCCGGAGAATCGAGTAGTGAGTGCAAAAGATATAATAAACATCAACACTCAGTAGTCACTGGTGCAGCGACGTCCTATATAAACGGTTTTTAACCCTTTCCGTGACATAGTTTTAAACCGTCGCCTTGCCTATGTGTGCGATAGGGGGTCCATCCCACACGACCCAGAAAATCGTCGGCGATAGGGAGTAAGAATGGATATGTTTGGCAGAACTAAGCGTATGCGATGCTTGTATCTATCCCAAACGTGAGTCGTCACACAACTGTTTGCGATATATCAAATTTCCCAAATGCTCCATCCTTACTACTCGTGTGGGATGGCATTACCATCACACGTGCTATTCTGTGGTCCAACGTTTACGCTGCGCGCCCATCACAAACAGTTCATGATTGCCAAGCGTGTATGATAAGAAGACTATCACACACATTCACTTTCCCGCATCGTTTGCGATATATAATTAAGAAATTAAGAAGATAATGATACGTCTCTAAACGTATCTATAATTTTTGATTGTTCCATGCTATTATAGTATCTATCTTGGATGTTTTATATGCAATTATATATCATTTTTTTTGGACTAACCTATTAACCTAGTGCCCAGTGCTAGTTGCTGTTTTTTGCCTGTTTTTGGCTTTTCAGGAAATCAATATCAAACAGAGTCCAAACGGAGAAAAAACTTTGGATTAATTTTTTCTGGACCTGAAGAGACCCTAGAAGGTTCGGAAGAAGACCTGAAGAGCCACGAGGGAGCGACAAGCTCGGGAGGCGCGCCCCAGGGGGGCGCGCCCCCCAGTCTTGTGGGCCCCTCGTGGCACCTCTTGACCTAATTCCGCCTCTATAAATTCTCAAATATTCCCCTGACATTAGAGAGACACCCGAAATACTTTTTCCGCCACCGCAAGTTTCTGTTCCCACGAGATCCCATCTGGAGGCCTTCTCCGGTACTCTGCCGGAGGGGGAATCGATCACGGAGGGGATCTACATCAACCTTGCTGCCCTTCCGATGATGCATGAGTAGTTTACCTCAGACCTACGGGTCCATAGCTAGTAGCTAGATGGCTTCTTCTCTCTCTTTGATCTTCAGTACAATGTTCTCCTCGATGTTCTTGGAGATCTATTCGATGTAATGACTTTTTGCGGTGTGTTTGTTGGGATCCGATGGATTGTGAGTTTATGATCAGATTTATCCATGAATATTATTTGAGTTTTCTCTGAACTCTTTTATGCATGATTGTTATAGCTTTGTATTTCTCTCCGATTTATTGATTTGGTTTGGCCAACTAGATTGATTTTTCTTGCAATGGGAGAGGTGCTTTGTGATGGGTTCGATCTTGCAGTGCTCAATCCCAGTGACAGAAGGGGACATGACACGTATTGTATCGTTGGCATTAACGATAAAAAGATGGGGTTTATTCATACGTGAGTTCTCTTTGTCTACATCATGTCATCTTGCTTAAGGCGTTACTCCGTTCTTTATGAACTTAATACTCTAGATGCATGCTGGATAGCGGTCAATGTGTGGAGTAATAGTAGTAGATGCAGAATCGTTTCGGTTTACTTGTCTCGGACGTGATGCCTATATACATGATCATTGCCTTGGATATCGTCATGATTATTTACTTTTCTATCAATTGCCCAACAGTAATTTGTTTACCCACCGTATGCTATTTTCAAGAGAGAAGCCTGTAGTGAAAACTATGGCCCCCGGGTCTACTTTTATCATATATAAAATCCTAAAAATACCTTGCTGCACTTTTACTTTATTTATTTTATTTTGTATTTTTGTTCAATCTATATATCAATTACTACACAATTTAATCTTGCACGTAACCGCCGCGGGATTGACAACCCCTTGTTCGCGTTGGGTTGCAAGGATTTGTTGTTTGTGTGCATGTGCTGCTAACGAGGTGTTGTGTTATTCTCCTGCTGTATTGATAATCTTGGTTCTTAACTGATGGAAATACTTATCTCTACTGTACTGCATCATCCCCTCCTCTTCGGGGAAATCCCAACGCAGTTCACAAGTAGCAGGAAGAATTTCTGGTGCCGCTGCCGGGGAGACATCATCAACATCTATCAAGTACCTACGCATAAACTTTCATCTCCTTGCATTTACATTATTTGCCATTTGCCTCTCGTTTTCATCTCCCCCACTTCTAAAACGTTTTCACAAAAATACAAAAATATTTTCCGTTTGCCTTTTTCGTGTTTGCTCGCTTTATCGTTATGGCTAGTTCTTCTCTTATCTCGTGTACCCCTGAAAATGAAGTTCTCAATTTTAAACAAAGGGGAGGGGAGAATTTAAAAGATGCTTGGTATAGGATTTGCGATGCTCAAAATAGATCAACTCGTAAGCAATCTACTACCGTTCTTCTTCGCAATTTTTATGTGGGTGTTACTACTTGGTATAGATGTGTGCTAGATACTATTACCGGAGGGAATTTCTTGAGTAGTAACCCTATGTGTCGGTGTCAAAACCGGCAGACCTCGGGGTAGGGGGTCCCGAGCTGTGGATCTCGGACAGATGGTAACAGGAACAGAGAGACGATGTTTTACCCAGGTTCGGGCCCTCTTGATGGAGGTAAAACTCTACGTCCTGCTCTTGTTTATATTAATGGAGATGTATCAAGTACAGAGTTAATCTACCTCGAGATTGTAATATGTGGTCTAACTCTAGGGCTAGGTGAATGATATTGCGTTGATGTCCCCTCTACGGGCTAAACCCTACGGCTTATATACCCACCAAGTAGGGTATCTAGGGTCACAAGGTCGGTGTCTAGGAGCAAGGCGGCGGGGGAGATCTTGGAGTATACGTCAAGTCTTCGGTGGAGGTAGTATTGATCATGCCTCCTGTGTACGGCCTCTCGAGTCCATCTTGATCACGAATGAGGGCCCATCGGCCCAACCCGAGGAGCATGGGCCGACTAGGTTAGCACCCCCTAATCTAGGACACCGTCAGTAGCCCCCGAACTGGTCTTCTATGCCGAGGATGACTTTCTTGATGATAACAACCTCGGATCCAGAGTCCTTGGCTCGACAGATGAGTTCCGTCTTATAATTCTCGGACCACTCTTTTAAAGGAGTGATGCCAACCGAGGCTCAACCGAGCCTGTACCCTGCCCGAAGAGATCAGATAACTTAGCCTCGAAGGCCAACCATCTCAGTGTGAATAGTTCCAGTTAACCTGACAACTTTATCGAAACGGCTCACCCCACGACAGGTCGAGCAGTTACTGCTTCCCTCAAATCGTGGCCCGAGACAGCCTTTCTACTGGCACGTCCCATCGAGGTGGAGATCGTGCCCGTTTTCTCAGGGATATCATCAAGATTTTGTTTCTCCCCATATGCTTAACGGCATCTTCGGTGGGAATGGCGTTTTTATCGGCGCAGTAAGCGGGACTCTTGGCCTTTCAGCAGCCTATAAGAGCAAAAGAGAGGACATCACAACAGACCACGCTCTCATTTCCCCCTCCTGCTGCTTCGTCTAGCTCCAGCGCCCAGATCCGATCTCACACTCTTCTCCCTTCCAGCGAACCCAAGCTCCTGCACCCAGCCATGGCCGACACCCTTAAGGGGCACTGGGGTGGTTCCATCGTTACGGATGGCACCATCCTAGTTGCGCAGCGCGGGGTACTTGTCCGCCAACATCGCCGCCCGTGCTCCAGCCGCTGGCCAGCAAGTGCCCGCTCCCAATGTAGGGGAGTGGGTGGTCTTCGTCCCCCACCTCGTCCGAGGCCTGGGGTTCCCGCTTCGTGCGCGGGGTCATGTTTTACTATGGGCTTGACTTCCACCATATGGCCCCAAACTCCATCCTCCATCTCGCCTCCTTCATCACGGTCTGCAAGGCCTTCCTCTGCTGCGAGCTGCACTTCGGCCTATGGCTGAAGATCTTCGGGATCAAGCCGAAGTCCAGCGGCTCCGACCTCACGGAGTGCGGAGGGGCCATGATCAGCAAGAACCAGGGGGCCGAATGGTTCAAGGGCACCTTCATCGAAACGGTGAAGGAGTGGCAGCGGTAGTGGTTCTACATCACCGAACTGCTCGCCCCTGGCCAGATCGAGGTCCCAGCCTTGTCGGCCGGGCCCCCGAAGAAGCTCAGATCCTGGAAGATGAAGGGCGTCGCCTGGGGGAACCCAGCGGAGGTGGAGGCCATGATCAAGAAGATCAAATGGTGGTCCACCACGAACAACCTCCAGCTTGTTGACGTCATCAACGTCATGCTCAACCGCCGTATCCTTCCGCTCCAGCTCCGGGCTACCCCGATGTGGGCGCAAAAGCCCGAAGACGCGGGCCCCCTCACTTCCTTCTTCCGCTCCACCTTGGCCGCTATGTGGACTCGACTCCTAAAGCTGGCCAAGGACAAGATCCCCAAGGAGGGGGAGGACCTCGGCTTCGAGGACGGCTACGAAGCCCCCAGTAAGTGCTCTAACACACAAGTCAAATATTTTTGTCTCCCATACTGAGGTGTAGAGTCTAACGAATCATTATGCTTGATGTTCTGCAGAAGTGGTCGGCCTCGGTGCAAAAAGTGCGGTGCCCAGCCCCACTACCAGAGGAGCCAATGACTCCCCTGCTCACTGCGCTCCTAACCAAGGAGCCGCACGTGGTGGCCCCCAAAGGGACGAAGTCCCTGAAGGGCAAGGCGAGTGCTCGGGCTCGGGAAACCTTGGTTACCCGGTCCGAGGAGACCCACACCTCCTCCGCCCACGAGGATGACACGGAGGAGGGTGAGGAGGAAGAGAACCCTCCTCCTAAGGGGAAGAGGGCGGCGTCGGAGGACGCCGAAGTCGGCATGCAGCCCAAGGGCTCGAAGAGGTTGAGGAGGACCTTGGCCAGGGCTGCCGGCAAGTTGTCAGAGAGAGCCGAGCTCTCCGACGAATCAGAAGAAGACCCCCTTGCTATGGGGAGGAAGAAACCGGCACCCTGAGGGTAAGCCATCGTCTTAATATCCCGTATTTTTGATAAGTCCTCTTAGTAATGGTAAACTCATAAAGCATCTTTTTTTACACAGTCCGCAAGGGTGATCCCTAGCGGCTCCTCGAACGGGTTGACGAACTCCAGAGCCCGCCGCTTCTCCACCAGCTCATGACGGGCTGGGGGAGGCGACATCCACTCTGGCCCCTCAAGCCAGCACGGCGGGGGCCGAAGAGTCGGTCGTCATGGCCGAGGTTGATACCTCGGCCCAACAAGACCTAGGGGAAAAGATCCCCGAGGTTGTCAAGGAAGGACTAGGTCAGTCATCGGCCCAGCCGACGTCTACTCCAGCTCCTCCATCGGGGCAGGAGGCTGCTCGACCCAGCCCCCCGGCGCCTGGGTCCGAGGTCGTCCCGCTACCCCCACCTCATGCCCAAGGGCATGCTAGCACGGGGTGGACAGAAGACGTGGAGGAGGCCTTGAAGGGCTCCTCCCTCAAGGAAGAGCACCGCGCCTTAATAGGTGCGGCGCTGCAGGGCTTCCGGTCCGCAGGGGCCAGCCCGCACGAGGTTTTCAAGAACCTCGTCACGAGCTTCAAGGTATGCTTCTACACTTATATCAAATTAGCTTATTTGTTTGAGCGTATGTATCTGTCCGAGAACATGATATCACGGCTTTCTAAATGGCATAGTGAGTGAGTAGCCCCCGAGCCCAAAGCTTCTTTCAAGAAACCAGCATTGGGGTCGTATAACTTAGTAGGAGCTTGTTATGCAGCCCCCAGGATGCTGCCTAAGGCAATCGTCCTGGAGTTTCAATATTTTGATTGCGGGCTTTGTATAAGAATTCTTGTTGGCAGGTTTCGACCTCGGTTCCGGACTCCGTCTCCGAGGAGATTGCGGAGATGAACCAGAAGGTCGAGAGGTCCCAGGAGGACATCAACCTGGTGAACCAGAGGTTCGAGCAGTCTCAAGGTAAGCAATTTGGACTTGCGTTTGATACGTGATATTTTGCACAGAATTTTTTAACGTGTCTGTGCTGAGCGGGGAACTAAGGCCGAACTGTTTGAATGAAAGCAGCATTGGCCGAGCTTGAGGCGCTCAAGGCCGAGCTTGAGAAAGCTCGGCAGGAGGTGAAGCAACATAAGGCTGCGGCCGCGAAGGCGGAGGAGGCCCGAGAAGGTGGCCGGGGATAAGAACCGGGCGCGGGTCCAGGAGGTCGAGGAGACCCTGAAGGGCGTGTTCGAGGCACGTGACAAGCTTCAGGCGGAGGGGAAGCAGACGAAGGAGGAGCTTGAAAAGCTCCAGCTTGCCCATTCCGAGCTCAAGACTATGGCCCGGGCTGACCGCGAGGTGCTCCAGCAAGTGGAGCAAATCGCCTCGGGTAAGCTATATTTATTACAGTGTGTGTTTGGCAGCAAAGGGTGCGTCGAGCTCACCCAGCTGTGGCGTTCCGCAGAAGTCTTCGCGGATCTCCCGCAGAGCATGGCGGATGCCGTTGCGCACTTCGACCAACTGGCGGGTCACGAGGTGGAGAAGGCCTTCTGGGGGCAGTTCCCGGGGTCTCCGTCATCGCAAGTGTTGAATCATCGAATGAAGTAGCTGGCGGAGTTGTTCCGCATGGCGAGGTCGGCGCTTCAAGACCTCTGCATCGCACTGTGGCCTGCCGAACCCCTTCCGACCAGCCTCTTCGGCCTCTTGATGCGCCTGCAAGGAGCTATCTCGCGCGCCAATAGCTGGAGGAGGTCCGCGTGCTTTGAAGGAGCGCGGAGGGCGTATGCCTGTGTGAAGATGCACTTCCGGAAGGTCAATGCGGTGACGGTTGCCACGGGTCCTCCTACAGACAAGCTGTGCACCGCGGAGCAATTTTATCCCGAGGTGGAGGAGGGAGCCCGGATTACCGAGGCCATGTGTCCAAAGGACACTTTGTATTTCTAGGTAGCACTTCGGGATGCCGAAGTTGTGAAATGTACAAAATTTATCGTTTGATGGAATGAGTATGGTTTTAAATTCCTTTATGTGTATGTACTTTTTAATTATTCTACCTCCTGTTTGACCGTTTTAAAAAGAAAGCGGCCAGTCGTCGGCTTCTGCCCCAGTGTAGAATATACAAAGGGTGTTCTGAGGTGCAGTTTGGACCCTTGGCTGACGTCTCGGTACCTGATGTCTACTACGCAACTTTTATTCTTGTAGACTCGTGTTGGGCCTCCAAGCGCAGAGTTTTGTAGGACAGTAGCAATTTTCCCTCAAGTGGATGACCTAAGGTTTATCAATCCGTGGGAGGCATAGGATGAAGATGGTCTCTCTCCAACAACCCTGCAATCAAATACAAGAAATCTCTTGTGTTCCCAACACACCCAATACAATGGTAAATTGTATAGGTGCACTTGTTCAGCGAAGAGATGGTGATACAAGTGTAGTATGGATAGTAGATATAGGTTTTTGTAATCTGAAAATATAAAAACAGCAAGGTAGCAAGTGATAAAACGGAGCACAAACGGTATTGCAATGCTTGAAAACAAGGCCTAGTGTTCATACTTTCACTAGTGCAATCTCTCAACAGTGCTAACATAATTGAATCATATAACAATCCCTCAACGTGCGACAAAGAATCACTCCAAAGTTCTTATCTAGCGGAGAACATAAGATGAAATTGTTTGTAGGGTACGAAACCACCTCAAAGTTATCCTTTCCGATCAATCTATCGAGATATTCCTATAAGTGTCACAAACAGCCCAAGAGTTCGTACTAAAATAACACCATATGATACACATCAACCAACCCTAATGTCACCTAGATACTCCAATGTCACCACAAGTATCCGTGAGTTGATTATACGATATGCATCAAACAACTTTAGATTCATAATATTCAATCCAACACAAAGAACTTCAAAGAGTGCCCCAAGATTTCTATCGGAGAAAGTAGGACAAAAACGTGCATCAACCCCTATGCATAGATTACCCCAATGTCACCTCGGGAATCCGCGAGTTGAGTGCCAAAACATACATCAAGTGAATCAATATAATACCCCATTGTCACCACGGGTATTCATATGCAAGACATACATCAAATGTTCTCAAATCCATAAAAGTATTCAATCCGATAATAGTGAAACCTCAAAGGTAAAACTCAATTCATCACAACAAGATAGAGAGGGGAAAACACCATATGATCCAACTATATTAACAAAGCTCGCGGTACATCAAGATCGTGTCAAATCAAGAACATGTGAGAGAGAGATCAAACACATAGCTACTAGTACATACCCTCAGCCCCGAGGGTGAACTACTCCCTCCTCATCATGGTGGCCGCCGGGATGATGAAGATGGCCTCTGGTGATGATTTCCCCCTCTGGCAGGGTGCAGGAAAAGGGTTGTAGATGAGATCGTGGAGGTACAGAGACTTGCGGCGGCGGAGTCAAAGTTCTAGGGTTATTTCTGGGGGTTTCTCTATTTATAAGAATTTTTGGCGTTGGAATCACGCGAAGAGGGGCCACAGGGGGCCCACGAGGCACCAGGGCGCGCCCAGGGGGGGTGGTCATGCCCAGGTGGCTTGTGGGGCCCCTGTGGGTCTTCCGCTACTCCCCCGAAGCTTCCTGGGTCTCTTTTCTTCCAGAAAAAATCGTCAAAAAGTTTCGCTGCATTTGGACTTCATTTGATATGGATTTTCTGGAAAACCAAAAACAAGCAGAAAACAGCAACTGGCACTGGGCACTAGGTCAATATGTTAGTCCATAAAAATCATATAAAAGCCATATAAAAGTGCACCAAAATCATACAAAACTATAATAAACATGGCATGAATACTTCATAAATTATAGATACGTTGGAGACGTATCAGCATCCCCAAGCTTAATTCCTGCTCGTCCTCGAGTAGGTAAATGATAAAAGAAATAATTTATGAAGTGTGAATGCTAGCATTGTGTATAAGTTTGATCAATTATAATTTCAATCATTTTTCCTAGCATCATAACAACAACTCTTTCTCATAAAACTCATCATGATAAAGTAGTAATCAATTAACATGTTATGGTTCAAACAATGCATTCTCTTGAAACTTAACAACCTATGTTCTTAGTCACCAAACAATTGCAATTCAACTTATTCAACAAAGTCTAAGTAAGAGCTCCACATACTCAATTATCATATAGTCTTCTATGATTGCTAGTACTCAAAATATATTTTTAGAACAAATGGCATCCATCGAACATAGAGAAAGACAGGGGCTTAATGTTTCGCCTCCCAACTTATTTATCATAGAGATAATTGTCAACAATAATAATTCATGATCAAATATATTTGAATGGCCATATGTGCCTGGATATTTCCCCACCACATGATACTTGCCAACTAAAGAATAATTTAGGTTGAAATGAGAATGAATACTTATTGACTCTTGCATAAAAGTAAATACATAAAAGTAAAATATAGGCCCTTCGCAGAGGGAAGCAGAGGTTGTCATGCGCTTTTTATTTTTGGATGTCAAGCCCTTAATGCAAAGGAACGTCACGTTATATTGCCCCATGTGATAGCAACCTTTATTATGCAGTCCGTCGCTTTTATTTCTTTACCATCACAAGTTCGTACAACACTTATTTTCCCTTGCAATAAAAGATCATACATATTTTAGGAGCAATTTTTATTGCTTTTTTGCACCGATGACAACTTACTTGAAGGATCTTATTCAATCCATAGGTAGATATGGTGGACACTCATGGCAAGAAACTGGGTTTAAGGGTTTTTGGATGCACAAGTAGTATCTCTACTTAGTATGAATTTTTGGCTAGCAAAAGATCCTAAGCAAGCACCACATGTTGGAGGATGCATAACAATATAACTTCTATACAAATATACCCAAACATAACTCATTACGTTGTCTTCCTTGTCCAACTTCAACTAATTTGCTAAAGTTTGAAAATAATTAATGGGTATTCACAATCATAAAAGATGTCAAAGATAATATATTTATATGTGAAAGTTCTCTTCCTTATACTAATCATTCATGAATTGCTTGTATGACTAATATTGTGATTGTCAAACTTCAATAGATTTTGCTTTCTAAACCCAATGTGAAGCTACTACTAGGCATGACGCAAGCATATGAAGCTCATATTGTTTCAACTTCATGATATTCAATTTATTCAACAATTTACTCATAGGATATAAGTGAAGAACAAAAGTAAATGACAAACTACTCCAAAAAGATATAAGTGAAGACCAAATGAGTAGTTAAGTAAATAGTTAGCTATGTGAGGACTCTCTCCCATTTAAAAATTTCAGATCTTAAGTATTTTATTCAAACAGCAAGGAAAACAATATAAAATGACATTTCAAGAATAGCACATCTCATGTGAAGAAGCAAAAACTTAGGCTCAACCAAGACTAACCGATAATTGTTGATGAAGAAAGGTGGGATGCCTACCGGGGCATCCCCAAGCTTAGATGCTTGAGACTTCTTGAAATATTAACTTGGGATGCCTTGGGCATCCCCAAGCTTGAGCTCTTGTGTCTACTTAATTCCTCTCATATCACGGTTTCCCAAATCCTTAAAAACTTCATCCACACAAAACTCAACAAGAACTCGTGAGATAAGTTAGTATAAATCCATGCAAAACCTTATCATTCTCTACTATAACAAATCAATAAAATTATAATTAAACATTGTATACTAAATGCCTCTGCATATTTAATACTCCTATCCATAAATAGAAACATTAAACAAGCAACATATGCAAACAATGCAACTATAACCGAAATCTGCCAAAACAGAACAGTCTGTAAAGGGGGATTTAAAATTCATACTTCCCTAACTCCAAAAATTCTGAAAAATTACCACTTGACAGAGAACTTATGCATTATTACTGTGTAAAAATTTCAGATTTTTATCATGTTCTGAGTATTCAATAATATTCTGGACATAACAGAAAACTTTCTATTTTCAAACAGCAACACTTGAACTTGCAAACTGAGCATGGTAAAGGCTATAATTGGCATTTTATTGAACTAAAAGATTCAAAACATGACTATTGATAACACCAAGCAAATCTCAACAAAATAAAATGATGCTCCAAGCAAAACTCATATTATGTGACGAATAAAAATATAGCTCCAAGTGAGGTTACCGATAATGTTGAAGATGAAAGAGGGGATGCCTTCCGGGGCATGCCCAAGCTTAGACGCTTGAGTCTTCCTTGAATATTACCTTGGGGTTCCTTGGGCATCCCCAATATTAGGGTCTTTCCATTCCCTATTCTCCACATATCGATATCTCACCCAAAACATGAAAACTTCAATCACACAAAACTTAACGGAACTTGTGAGATAGGTTAGTATGATAAAAATAAATCATCCACTTAGGTACTGTCAAGACAAGATTCATAATTGTTCTCACATTATTCATACTGTAATATATCATTTCCACAATTTATATCTCATAATATAAGCTATAGAAACACTAAAACAAGAAAACTATGCAATAAAAACAGAATCTGGCAAAAACAGAACAGCATGTAGTGAGCGATTTAAAAAACATACTTCTGTGCCTCCAAAAATTCTGAAAAATTAGGACAATGTAAAAAATTTGTAACCCAATACTGTGTAAAAAGTTCAGAATTTTATCACGCTCCAGTACAGAATAGAAATTCCAGCACTGGACGCAAAAGTTTCTGTTTTTGCACAGAATCAAATCAACAAGCATCCACACTATCCCAAAGGCTTTACTTTGCACATTATTGAAAGAAAAGTTATAAAACATGATTACTACAGTAGCTTAATCATGTGAACACACAAAAACAGTTTTCATTTTTTATTGAGTTTTGTTCATTTTTTATGAGTTGCTGAAATTTTTTCAGAAAATGGAGAGGATGAGGAACTACCTTTCGAGGGGCACTAGAGGCTCCTCGAGCAGAGGCACCGGGGGAACAGCTCATCGTGAACCAAGATACAATCTTCCCTGTTTCACCGAGGTGTGAGCCTGTGAGTGGCCATGTGAGGTATTCATGAACGGAGCAGGTATTAGACATGAATTTGCATAATTTGTTGAGAGAGCAGATTTGACCGCTTTCCTTGCAGATAAGTGTTCTCAATATCAACTCCTTGCTAGTACATTTGTGCAAAAATTTGCCTTTTCACCTGGACTTCTTGTGCCTTGAGTTTTATTTCACTTGTACGACCAAGTTTTTGGTATCACTTCGGCTGAGTTCTGTGAAATTTGTAAAATTCATTTCTAGGATAGTATTGCTGGGCCTCGACCTGGGGAGTTAGAACAATTTCTGTATGAATTATGTGAACGAAGAACTATGAAGGCGTATGCAAAACGCACTCGGATATCCTTCTCACAAACATAATTTAGGCAGAAATTGTTCGAACTCCCCAGGTCGAGGCTCAGCAATACTACCCTCGAAGGGAATTTTACAAATTTCACAGAACTCAGCCAAAGTGATATCAAAATTTTGATCGTACAAGTGAAATTAAACTCGAGGCACATGAAGTCCAGATGGGACGATAAAATTTTGCACAAATGTATTAGTAAGGAGTTGATATTGAGAACACTTATCTGCAAGGAAAGCGGTCAAATCTGCTCTCTCAACAAATTGTGCAAATTCATGTCTAATAACTGCTCCGTTCATGAATACCTCACATGACCACTCACAGGCTTGCGCCTCGAGGAACGGGGAGGCTTGTATCTTGGTTCACGATGAGCTGTTCCCCGGTGCCTCGGCTCGAGGAGCCTCTAGTGCCCCTCAAAAGGTAGTTCCTCATCCTCTCCATTTTCTAATTTTTTTACAACAACTCATAAAAAAATGAAAAAAACTTAATACAAATGGTAACAATTACTCCCACAAACTTCTAGTGCCTAAACCATGCATCAAAACTACTTAGAACCAAATAAATTTGACATGTAATCTCATATTCAAGGTTAGCAAAATAAGGAAAGTATAGACCACTAGAATAAAAATTAATTGAAACAATGGAGGAGTCACATATCAAGGAGCAATACCTCCAAAAAGTTTCAGAAACGGTGCTCTGAGCAAGGAGATTGACAATTATTCATAAAATAGCAAAAACACGAGTTGGGAAGCTGGAAGAAATTTTTCTGGAGGTAGAAGAAGGCAGGGGGCCACGGGCACAAGTGAAGTGGGTGTCTATTGATGGTGTCCTGGACTAGCGGGTGCTAGACACGTCGGCTGCCAACTATATGGGCTGGGCCGAGGACCCCCAATGAAGATAAACCAATGGCCCTCGTTCGTCGGGCCCAGGAGAGCCAAGATGGAAGATTCCAAAGCGTGTACTCCAGACAATTAGAAGTAGTCTTCGCCACGATACAACCGACCTATCTAAACCCTAGGCGCTCAGGGTATCTATAGAATCTGAGGAGTGAGGGTCGTAGACAACAAGTCATACACATACGATCTCGTGGTAGATGACTTGTACTATGTACCCCCTCGAAATCAATACAATCAAAGCAGAACGTAGGGTATTACCTCTTAGAGAGGGCCCGAACTTGGGTAAACTCATGTGTCCCTGTTACCATCGTGCCAAGACTACCAGCTCGGGACACCCTACCAGAGATCCGCTGGATTTTACTCCATCACCTATGGGCCCCACACGGCTACATGGCTTGACCTAGGGGGTGGGCTCTCCACCAAGCCGTGTGGAGGCCTGGTGGACCCCCTAAGTTGATTTCAGTACCAAAAATTCTTTTATATTGCGGAAAAATTATTGTAAATTTTTCAGGGCATTGCGAGAACTTTCATTTTCGCACTTTTTTATATGTAGAAAACTCAGAAACTGGGTAAAACTGGCTATTCTAAAACATTTAAACTCTTTTAAAACTAATTCAAATAAGGTACACCTTCTTGCCCTCGACAAAGCCAGGGAGGAATGCTTTGATAAAGGTTATAATGGGTCTGCTACTGGGGCATCCTGTGTAGAGGGTGCACGTTGCTTATCGGTCCATGAAGGAACCCTTGAACTATTGAGCCGATTTGGTGCGACACAGCTCCGTGCGCTCCATGTTTTTGAGAGCTATATCAATATTGATTTGTTGAAGCTTATCCTCACATCTTCGAATCTGCTGTCGCCGTTGGATTTGCAAGGTACACGTATCAAAATGTTGCCCAATGAGGTATTCAATTTGTTTAACCTGCGTTATTTGGGCGTTAGAGAATTTTTTTTTGATAAGGAGGATAGACCCCCGGCCTCTGCATCTGGACGATGCATGCGGCCATTTTATTAATTATTCACAGAGACCATACAAAGTAATACATCAGTCAGCCTGAAGCCACCATCTAGGCAATACCTGTTGTACTCCTATCCCATTGATGAAGGTGTGCCGAATATCCGGACCTAATACCAAACGGACATCGCACCAAACCCTAACATCTAAAGCCGGATGCCCCAGCCCAGCCACACACCGGGACTGGGTCCCATACCGGACCGACGCACTCTCAGAGGCTGTCGCCGCCATCTTCCACCGGTCCATCTCCAGAGCAGTAACTGACACATCGACCTTGCCTGGCCTGCCGTCGACGCCACCACGACGCCAGACAACTCCACCATCCTGCACGTATCCGTCCACACGTGCCCGTCGCCGAACCTCCGCAGCGCCATGCCACCGGGATCCGCCGTCGGCCTTGCGGTGGATGAGACACCGCTCTTCCGCTTGTCCCGTCCAACCAGCACTTGCTCCAAAACGATGTCCTCAGGAGGGACAACGGCATCAAAGGTACCATCATCGTCCGATCCGGTAGATCCAGATCTAGGGTTTCCCCCGGAGCATCACGAGTGGGGTGCCATGACCTGCAACAACGATGCCTCGAGAAGGGAACGACGTCATAGACGCCGCCATCGTCCGCCATGACCGAAGTCGGCGCGATTTTCACCGGAAGTCGCGTCTCCCCAACCTCGCAGCTGTCTGGAACCGAACAGAGCCTCGCCATGGAGACAAGGACCGCCGTCGGCACGCCGGCTGGGAGCCTCCATCCGCCCCTCACCGGTCCTCCTCGCGCCACCAGCCGGCCAAAGCCGTACCGAGACGGATCTGGACAGGACGCCAGATCCGCAGCCATTGGAGCCACCCATGCGCACGCAGCCGCCGCACCGCCGGCCATGGAGGCTCCCATCGCCGTCGCGCAGCAGGGGCGCCGCCCTGACTGCCGCCCCCGGCCTCCCCGCATGAGACGCCGCCTCCGCCTCACAGGGTCCGCCGCGGCGACCACCCGCCCTGGATCTGCGGTGCAGGGCCCGCCGCCACCGCGGCCTTTGCCGGCGGCAACGGCGGCTAGGAATGGAGCAGCAGGGAGGGACTGGCGGCTAGGGATCGGGGGCCCCTGGCGCCGCCGGAGGGGAGGCGACGCGAGGGGAGGAGATGCGTTTTTTTCTAAAAATTGGGGGAGAATTACACTTCCCCGGCCTCTGCACCAACTAGGGATGCATACGGCCATTTTAGTATGAGTAGTTGAGTACCAAGATAAACATGATCCTCATAATTTTTTAAATGAGTATCAAGATACTTTTTGATGAGTGGTTCCACCACACACCAAACTTGATCCTCAATAAATGGGGGAAAACCCCTGTGCATCACCTGTCAATTCTAGGAATTGAACTCGGGTCGTTAGGCTGCACAACCGCATGCCCAACCACTGAGCCAAGGCTCTCTAAATATTTGGGCGTTAGAGATACCGAGATCGAGAGCCTGCCTGAAGCAGTGGGAAGGTTACGAAACTTGGAAATCTTGGATGCTTGTGACTCTAAACTAACATACTTGCCAAAGGGTGTTGTAAAGCTTCAGAATTTGAGATACCTGTATGCATGTACTTTGGGCACATTAGGAAGTATAGTTGCGGTCAAGGTGCCCAGTGGCATGCAGCACCGGGCTGGACTGTGGGCTCTTCAGTCCATCAAAGACACTCCAGAGTTTCTGCGTGAAGTTGGAGCTCTGACAGAGCTAAGAACACTTGATGGCTGCAAGGTGAGAACTGAACACTCCGCTGACTTGAGCAATGCTAACACAAAAATGAGCCATCTTGTTCATCTTGAAATTGACTTTGCAGCTAAGGATGAGGTGCTGCGGCAGGAAGGGCTACATTTATCTCAAACCCTTTCTTGGCTTTGTTTAGGAGGACAGCTAGAAAAAATATGCAACTTCATAGCCCGTAACTGGTAGGATCTGTCATTGACAGAAACAAGTAACTGATTGTGTACTTTCCATTTTCTTTATATTAATACGTGTTTTGTTGTACTTAGGATACGTATGCTTTCCACCTCTCCCAGGGTTCAAGTCCGCGTGGACTCGGATCCGAGTTCTATTAGTTCTCTGTTAATATAACTTCTAGTTCATCCTACACGCATGTTCCTTGGTTTAAAGGCTGTCAAAGAAAACCGACATGTGCGCTTTCATACTTGTCCTATTTGCTAGCATCGACAAAGATACAGACAGACAGACTGACTCAGTTTGCGATCATTATCAGATTCTGGGCTGCAATGTCAAGCACATTCTGCTCACTAGGGAAGAGGTTTTGCAGTTGTTACATCAGTTTCTCAATGAAAACCTGGGCTGTTCTTTCTTGTTACTATTGCTCTATATGAGCTGTTTCATGTTTTGCATCCAAGACAAGAAGAAAAGAATACAAGTCAGCCTATTTGTCAGCGCACAATCCTGATGGGGAGAACATGAGATGAGAGGCTCTGCAAAGGCCAACGAATGTGATCCTCTTCTACATTACGCTAGCTAGCTAGCTGGGTGAAATGAGTATTCTGCTCATCAGTTACTGTTGCCTTGTTAGACAAGCTTCAGCATGCCTGCGCACTTCAGTAGTAGTTCTTCTTCGCCGATGGCACTTGTAGTCTGTATAAGCTGTAATCACTATTGAGCAATACAAGTATCTATTCATCATTAATCAGCAGGCATGGCAAACTTTGTTAATGAGAGCATGGCCATATGCTTCTGGAAATCCAATCTGGAATTATGTTACTGTAAACTAAAGACAGCATTCGATGAATTCACGATGAAATTGGGGAGCTGAGCAAGTTTTCCTGTTATCCTTTTTTCTTGGTCTTATTTGTCACATTGGAATCGGAATGTATGTAATTTATCTGCTCAGTGATGTTGATTGAATGTTCATCCCATAATGTAAAGTTCCTTTTTTGTCCCAAAAAATATCTGCTTCTACCAAAAGAAATAATTGTAGTGTTTTTTTTTTTCTCACCTCTCCCATGACAGAAGAAAGGCAATCCTTCCAAGGACTGCGTATACCCGCGCGCATGAAAAAAAAACAAAAAAGATCTGCCGCCGCCGCGCGTGTACGGGAAAAAAGAGGAGGTTGCACGATCCTCTCGCCCGCCCGGCGATCACGCTCGTTCCGTCCCATTTTTTCAAGTGGCCGATCGCCGCCGGTGGCCGGTGGTGTGGAAGAACGCCGTCGGCTTGTTGGATCACCGTCCCAACGCCGTCCGATGCCGATCTCACTGTCCTCGTCCGACGCCGCGGACGTGAAGGGCCCGACGTCCGCCGCCGCCAGTGACCGGTGTCGTCCCCCGCGGAGGACCCGGCCAAAAATCCCGCGGCTTCCTCGTCTTGCACGTCGCCGCCGGCTAGAATCAAGCCGGAGACCCCTGCGTGGAGGCCGTCGTCCTACGCCGGCGACGTCCACACCGCGGCCCAAGGTTTGGCATCTAAACCTAGCATGATGGATGGAAGTGGTTTAGTTCATGTAGTGATTTAGGGTTTAGTTCATCTACGCCGGCGACGTCGTGCCGCAGCGCCACCTCCACGGACGACCGCATGATGTAGAGAACTAGTGTTGCATCTGGCATGATCCACTGTACAAAATTTAACACACGATAAATTATCAATGTTGTGCAGTTTTGCGAGTTAGGTGTGTTCACATGGATGAACAAACCGCATTCACGGGGGATGATGACAGCAGCGACAACGATTCGTGCTTGTCATATGATATCTTACCTGCGGAGGATTTTGATAATAATGAACAAGGCGCGAATAGGGAAACGTATGTGGCGTATATTTTGTTTTCATTTTTCAATTTGCAAAGTATGACAAGGCTAACTATTTCTCTATGTTTACAAATTTGCAGGAAGATGTGGATGTTGACAATGTGCAAAATAGTTTCCAGGAATCATTCGCAGATAACTTGAGCCAGGTTCGTTCATACATGTACATCGCGCAATAGCATGTTGTATTTCTCTATGTTTATAAATGATAGTAATTGACAAAGTTTCATATGTAATTTTGAAGGAGGTGTCAGATGGTCCTAGCGGTGATCACGATGATGCAGAGATGGACATTGAGGAGGCTCGAAGGCAGCAGCAGATGCTGGAGACACATTGGAAGATCATGGCTATGACATTTCGGTCGCAAGGGGATGCATACATATTCTACAACAATCACGCCAAAGAGCACGGGTTTAGCATCAGGAAACAGAAGGTCAAACAAGGTGCTTCAGGAATGATACGGTACCGGCGATTCCTTTGCTCCAGGGCTGGGAGAAGGCAGGCCAAATTCATAACCATGGAGGGCCGCACCCGCAGGCTTAGACCCAAGACTCGTTGTGAGTGCAGTGCACACATGGTGGTGAAGTATGACAGACAACGTGGCGTTTGGTTCGTCGCGTCATTCGTGGATGATCACAACCACGCGATGGCTCGCCCCGACGAGGTTTGTTTTCTATGGTCACACAGACGCATTGGAGATGGAACGAGGGCAGAGATACTGGCGATGGAAGCGGCCGGGATAAGAAAGCATATAATAATGGACAACTTCATCAGCAGATACGGTTCGTACGATAAGTGCGGACTTATCAGGCGGGACATTTACAATCTGTGCTGCAGAGAGAAAATGAAGCTCATTGCAAAGGGTGATGCTGAGACGGCAGTTGGCATTATGAGGAGCAGAAAGGAGAAGGACCCTGAGTTTTTTTTTGAGTATGTGCTTGATAATGAAGGGCGACTGAAGAGTATGTTCTGGTGCGATGCACAGTCGCGGAGGGACTATCAGGACTATGGAGATGTGGTCGTGTTTGACAGCACATATAAGATGAACAGATATGGTATGCCGTTCATCCCCTTTGTCGGAGTTAACAACCACCGTTGCACCACAGTGTTTGGTTGTGCCATTGTTTCTGACGAGACCGAAGGGACATACGTGTGGCTGCTGCAGACATTTATGAGGGCAAACTGTCAGGTGAAGCCAAAGTCAATAATCACAGACGGTGACGCTGCAATGATCCGGGCGATTCGGACTGTCCTTTCAGATGTGTTCCATCGTCTTTGCTCGTGGCATATCGAGAAAAATATGCAGAGACACCTACATTACAAGTCACTGGATGAGTTCAGATCGCTCCTGTACGATGCCACCTCTCAAGCCAACTTTGAGCAGAGATGGACCGCTTTCGTCGATAAATGGAAGACGGATAAAACTGAAGAGTGGCTTAACAGGATGTACAGGAAGAGGAGACTTTGGGCAGCTTCATATCTTTCCGATGGTTTTTTCCTTGGTATGCGAAGTAACCAGAGGAGCGAAAGCCTTAACTCCTGCCTTCACCTCCACCTCGACTATGGTATGACCATAGTTGATTTGGTAGTGCATTATGAGAACTGCATAGTTCGCCTCCGTGAGAACGAGGCACACGATGACAGTGATGCTAATAATAAAGTACCACCGTCGGTTACTGAATATAAGGCCCTTGAGGAGCATGCTGCCACTGTATTCACACCTGCTAATTTCTACATCCTGCAAGATGATTTGCAGAAGATGGGACAGTTGGAGATATTTGAATCGACCGTGGGAATTGAGCGTCAGACATTCATCGTGACATGGAAGGAGAACCACAAGTTCAGTTACAATATTGTTTATGAACCAGGTAACTCAGAAGAAACTATAACATGCAGTTGTCTTAGGATGGTTCGGAAAGGGCTGCCATGCAAACACATTCTCTTTGTTCTCCATCATCTGAACTTAACAGAAATACCAAAGTTTTGTGTCCTTCATCGGTTGTCCAAAAATGCGAGAGATGGGTTGCCTGTGCAGCGGAAGAGTGATATGTTTGGATGGGGTTGGTCAGGGCCATTGGAGAGAGAACGGTATAGTCAAATAACCATAAAAACCGCAGAAGCTGCTCATGTTGCAGCAAATGATGCCTTCTTGTTCGACGAGTTGATGAAGTGTCTGGACAACATAATAGCGCAGAAAAAGATTTCAGAGGAGGAACTTATAGGAAGTAGAAGGTATGCTATGCTTAGGAAGGAGGAAAGTCGGGCGCAACAAGTTGAACCTGGTATTGCTGATCCAGAGAAAGTTTCGACGAAGGGTGCACCTAAGAAGGGGCGGTCAAAGGGGGGCCCCGACGTTACGAAAAATGGTAGACCAAAAGATTTTACAGAGAAAAAAAGTGGTCCGTTGTGCAGTCTGTGTCATCTCCCAGGTCATAACAAGGCGACATATCGTCTGAACGAGAAGTAAGTTGTTACATTCTTATTTTTGTTATGTTGCTAATTTGATTTTTCCGACTATATTTTCTCACGCACTTCTTTATATGTCGTTTAGGTATCGGGCGTAGAGAAGCAGCTTCGTTTGTCAGAAGAGGAAAACTGGTGGCACGAGTCATGTCGGAATAACCTATGTTCTCTTTTTTTTTATTCATACGTGTGTGCGTTCGAAAAACAAAACCTTACCTCCAACCAATTGGCCCTAGGTGGCCGACGGCGTGTGTGACGTACTTATGCAGCTCGGGGGACGACGGCGGGATCGGGGGACGACGGCGAGATGGGGATCGGGGGACGTTCGCGAGATAGGGGGAGGACGGCGTGATGGGGAACGGCAGACGGCGGCGTCCGTGACGTCGGCAGGCCGGCCTGCTTCCTGAAGGCGGCGGCGTGATGGGAGCAGGGTTGCGGCGTGCGTGATGGGGGCAGGGTGGGGGCGTCGGCGTGATGGCGCAGATGGGGGCGCCCGCGAGATGGGGGCAGTGGCGGCGTGTGTGATGGGCGCAGATGGCGGCGTGCGTGAAGCTAGGGTGCGGGCGGAGATGGCGGCGTGCGTGATGGGGCAGGGTGGTGGGCGTGGATGGCGGCGGGTGCGGGCGGAGATGGCGGCGGGGTGTGTCGAACGTGGGCTTTGACCCACGTAGATGCAGGTTTTTAGGGTAGTCCTTTTTTTTAGAGGTGTCATGCATGCATGTATGATTTGTGCACATACAAGTTGTGCACGTACAAATTTTTTTTAGGGTATTGTGCACGTACAAGTTGTGCACGTCGTCCCCGCCTCCTCGTCAATTATCCGGCCCATCCAATCATTTATGCATGCGTCGGCTGACCCACTTCGCTTACGATCTCACGGCGTCAGCACGTCTAAAAATCCTAAAACACTGTACCCCTAGTGCAACCAGCACCGTTCGGGTGTGCCGGTAGGGCTACTCTGAAAGACGTTTTTTTTCCACGTCAACCGAATGAACCCTAACTTTTTCCACGTACTCCACGCACCATGGCAAGCATGCATGACAATTTTCGGTATTTTTCGACGTCCGATGCATTTTCTAGGGTTTTCCCGGTGGAAAAACCCTAAAACACTGCCCGGACGTGACGCAACGTGCGTTTGGTGTCCGGATTCGTTCATATCTTGCGTGGGGGCCTACATTGGGCATGCGCACATGCTCGCAAAAATTGGTTTCGTTTCGTGCATGCGATCACGTACCCCTAGTGCAACCAGCACCGTTCGGGTGTGCCGGTAGGGCTACTCTGAAAGACGTTTTTTTTTCCACGTCAACCGAATGAACCCTAACTTTTTTCACGTACTCCAGGCACCATGGCAAGCATGCATGACAATTTTCGGTATTTTTCGACGTCCGATGCATTTTCTAGGGTTTTCCCGGTGGAAAAACCCTAAAACACTGCCCGGACGTGACGCAACGTGCGTTCGGTGTCCGGATTCGTTCATATCTTTCGTGGGGGCCTACATTGGGCATGCACACACACTCGCAAAAATTGGTTTCGTTTCGTGCATGCGATCACGTACCCCTAGTGCAACCAGCACCGTTCGGGTGTGCCGGTAGGGCTACTCTGAAAGACGTTTTTTTTTCCACGTCAACCGAATGAACCCTAACTTTTTCCACGTACTCCAGGCACCATGGAAAGCATGCATGACAATTTTCGGTATTTTTCGACGTCCGATGCATTTTCTAGGGTTTTCCCGGTGGAAAAACCCTAAAACACTGCCCGGACATGACGCAACGTGCGTTCGGTGTCCGGATTCGTTCATATCTTGCGTGGGGGCCTACATTGCGCATGCGCACACGCTCGCAAAAATTGGTTTCATTTCGTGCATGCGATCACGTACCCCTAGTGCAACCAGCACCGTTCGGGGAAGTCCGGAGTACGTTTTTTTTCCAACTCCGCCAAATGGCCCCAAACTTTTTTGACACATTGCCATCACCATGGAGGGCATGCATGCCAAAATTCGTTGATTTCCGACGCTCGGTGCATTTCCTATGATTTTCCCAGTCAAAAAACCCTAAAACACAGCACAGACGTGACGCAACGTTCGTTCGGTGTCCGATTTTGCTCAACTCTTGCGTGGGGGCCTACATGGGGCGTGCCCACATGCCTACAAATTTTGGTGTCATTGCATGCATGCAATCACGTAGACCATGTGCAACTGGCACCGTTCGGGTGTGCCGGAGGGGAAGTCCGAATTTAAACTAGTTTTCAACGCATTAAACATCCGCTACTGCATTCTTTTATACATATTTTTTAAAAATGCAACCGACAACATATGATATCTTACATAGTTTTCTTAACGAAATTTTACAGTCGTAAATTAAAAAGAACGAAAAAAACTCAAACTACTCGTCGTCGCTTACAAGATCCACAACTATGCCTTCGCCGCTGTTTCCTCCGTCGTCTTCGCCACCGTCCGAGTCGGAGCTACCGAAGTGCGCAAAAAATTCGGGCGAGGTCGCACACTGCTGCGCCAGAATCTCGGTCGACTCTCTCACCGCCTGCTAGTACGCCGGCTCGTCGGCCGGGTCCCTCGGGTCAACCACCTCCGCCGGCGGAATCCAACTCGTCTCGGATGTCGAGTTCCGGATCGTGCGAATCAAACCCGGCGATTCCAACGGGCCGCCCTCCTCCTGCATCGCGGCCAATTCCGGCGGCACCTGAAATTGGGGTGCGGCGGCGGGCTCAGCCGGGGCGGCTGCACGAGCGGGTCGACCGGCACGCGGCTGCACGAGCGCGTCGACCGGCACGCGGCTGCACGGGCGGGGCGGCCGGGGGCGCGAGGGGCGCGTTTGGAGCGTCTGCGCGCATGCCGTGGGACTTGTAGAAGGCGACGACGGTGTCAAAGTCGCGGCCTTCCCAGAAACTCCGGCGGCCTTCGGGGTTCCACGGACCGGGTTGCGCATCGCCCGGAGTCGCATAGCCGTCGGTGGTGATGTGCCACCCGTGCGCTAGGCGGCACGACGGCGGCACGGGAATGCCGTGGCGGTAGATGTCCACCGTCTGCGGCCCGGTGAGGCTTGACGGCCACAGGCTAGCCGGTGCGGCGCCTCCTCCACCGCGTCTGCCTCCGGCGCCGCCTACACCGCGGCTGCCTCCGGTGCCGCCCCCACCGTGGCTGCCTCCGGCGCCGTCTCCTGCTCGGCGGGTGCCGAACCAGCGCCTCCCGAAGCAGCCGCTTCCATGGGCCATCGCGCCGGAGACGATTGAAAAGAGAGCACGAGCAGGGAGATAAGAGTGCGCAGTGGCGAGGTCGAAGAAGATGGTGTCCGGCTGTCCGCCGCGCGCGGGTGATTTATAGTAGACGCGGTGGGCTTGGGTCCGGCTGGCCGCGGGTGCACGCGTCGGATGAGGTGGCAGCGGGGCGCGGCGGGCGAGGTGGAAGCGGGGCGCGTCGGGCGAGGGCCTGTGGGGCGCGGCGGGCCAGGTGGAAGCGGGGCGCGGCGGGCGAGGTAGAGCGGCGACGGGATGGGGCCGGGGTAGGCGAGGCAGCAGGCGCGGGATGGGGGCGGGGTAGGCGGGCCAGCGGGCGCGGGCGCATGCATGCTCGCCGCAGTTGGCGGCACGTCCAGCTGGGGGTGGGGTAGGCGGGCGCGGGCGCATGCATGCACGCCGCAATTGGCGGCACGTCCAGCATCAGCCAAAAAACCACCCCGTATTCGTATACGTACAGTGCGTGGGCGGCCCGGCGGGTGGGCAGATTTTTTTTAACACCATTTCAAAATATGCCCATCATGCCCCTGATTATGAAAGGGTATCGGACAATCTGAGCCATCCTTGTATTAGGGGGGTCTACCGAAGCGGAAGTGGGATAATTAATAAACAAACAATTGTGTATTTCAAACTTAATAACTGAAATTACTCTATTTGTTCCTCTAACGACAAGTGCACAGCTTCAGGACCATATCAGCATTGCTGGAGCTGGAACAGAAGACTCTTCTGCCCCATCTGCTGGGTAACTGACAGTGTCCAACATTCTCCAGGCATGGCAATGGCAGCAAAAAGGAAAAGGAACCATCTATGTCTTCGTGCACTTGGGGGTGCGCAATCCTGAAGGGAAGAATATGATGGACTCTGCAACCAGTAATGCCAATTATGCAGCTGGAAACTCAACCTGGAATGATGTTGCTGTAAACTAAAACTGCATTTCAACAAATTCGTGCTGAAATTGGGGAGAGCAATGTTTAATGCATTTGGATCAGCGTTCCTTCTCACACCAGCCATCTCCAGGCTCCAGCAGCAGCATCCTGAAGCTGTACACATCAGACTTGCTGGATATGACACCAAAGCTCCGGGATATCAATCTCGGGAGCTATGTAGCCGACGGTTCCCCGCATGGCGCTCAGTGGCATGAAACTGCCGCCCCTCGGGTACGGTTTCGCAAGCCCGAAATCGGCGACCTTGGGACGAAATTGCTGTCGAGAAGGATGTTGTGCGGCTTGATGTCAAAGTGCAGAATCTGCATGTCGCAAACCTGGTGCAAGTAGTTGATCCCCCTAGAAATGCGCAAAGTAAATATACATGCACAATAATTTGATGGTGGTTTCTGCGTTGTGCAGAAATTCTTCAGACTCATAATATGGCACATGGAGGATACCCAAACGCTGGCTTGGTGATACGAAAGTGTTATATAGTGCTTAGTCTCTTTTCAATTAATATATTGTCCATTTTCATTGTCTTTAGTCTGTCGGTATTATTATCAATGCTCTACTTTTCCATGCATCACCAATTTTTTTTTTTTTTACGGTATGTAGTTGAGACCGGTAATGTGTGCTTTGTAATTGATGTAAGAAAACCTGGATCGAAATTTACTGTCATGGCATCTTCTTTTGTTTTCCTGCTCGAATGTTGTTTGTTTATGAAGGTGGCGACCACGTGCATCCACGAGGGGCGTTGTTCAAAAGATGCGCGCGCGTTGGATGCATCGTAAACTAATCTACTACCGTACTAGCTGTTTGGAGCGCGTCGCCAGTCACCAAGCCCCGATCGAGGTCAGATCTAAACCAGCTAGCAGCAGCTGACTTCCCACTGGGGCTCTTGGCCTTTCGCTGTTTAGTTAAACTGTAGATAATTGACAGTTGTTGTCACCCGGCCGGCTCTGAGCGCTCATTGAGTTGTTTATGCACCGTACTCCAAGAAGCTGTACTACGCGACACTGCATGCATGTTTCGATGGAGTGGATACTCGAATTAAGCTGCGCCCAGTGGGTGTAATAATGTGCACACTAACTAATGGGTGTAATGGTAGGTTTCGAGTCCATGCGCCAACCAAGGAGGAATCTTACACAAACGACAAATAAAAGGGCAAACGGGCAGTGTGCAAATTTTCTAACACGGCTTATATCATATGACACGAGTTTTGAGAAGTTTGGGATCGTTGGGTGCACCACGAACGCTAATGGCTTCTTTGCTGGTGCCTAACAATCAATTATTGGTCGACACCACTCGTGTTGTATACTCTACAATCTACATACATGGTAGCATGGCAAATGCGACAAGGTTATTGAATTCATGCTCCAGCTAGTTGCTTCAAAAATCGGAACAATATATTTCAACACTCCACCTCAAGTCTAGTCTTTTTTAGCCCTTAGACGTGGGATCGATGTAGGCCATAATTTTTGTTAATACTGCGTTGGCAGGGTCTTCAACTCAAGACTTCCTGGCGCATACCATTTTGAATTCATATGCTCCAACCAACTGTTTCAAAAACTTTGAACCGTGGGAGAGGGTTGGACATTATACATCAACAACGGTGTATGGGAAATAATACATACATAACTACCTACGGAGTGTTAGTCTGTTGCAGTCAAATACATATTTTGACATATTGTTTTCTTTGACCAGCGATTACATCAATAATATATGAGATGTATACTAAAATACTGCACCACTGAAAAACTCGTTTCAAATATGAATTTGACAGTATAATTTTTAGACATACATCTCAAACATTATTTAAGGCATATTTCAGTCGCTTGAAATAGGGTAGAACTAATGAAGTTTAAACAAGCTTAAAATGAATACAATATTGATCTTTGTTATAAGGTCATGTTGCAAGGAATTCAATATACAAAAAATCGAAAATACAATTTTAGTTCAAAATATATCAATCATATAAATTATCATGTGGAAAAAGTGTATGGATTTTGTTTGGAGGGTGAGAAGAGAAAATCGGATGCAGAAGTAGAGAGAGAGAGAGAGAGAGAGAGAGAGAGTAACCCGCGTGGGCGGAGTAATACCAAATTGCGAAAAACTAAAATACAAGGGCTGTATATGTATCCTCTCCACCACGCATGGATTTAGCAGCGGCACCCACGGAGAGCACCGCCTCGGCGACGGGGCCGTCGTGAGTGCCGCATCTGCCACATGTGCCTACGATAGTGCCTCGTCGTCGATGGGCGCCGGGAGCACCACCGCCTCGTCCACTAGCGCCGACGTGGCCACTGGGCCGTGGCCACAGGATCACCTTTTGTTCTCTGTTTGTTTTTTGCTAAAATGGATGATTTTCAATTTGCTAAAATAAGCTAGGTTTATACTATTTATTTAGATAATGGGTTCTTGCTTCTACTAACTAACGCACCTTAATTTCTGTGGTAATTATTCTTCTATATAGCCCGCCAAAATAAAATTCTAAAAATTCTGATATGTGTAGTTGGTTATATCATGTGTGATGTATATATTATTGTAGCTAGTTATATTAGTGGTAAATCTCAAAATGCTAGGAATATATATAGTTTAATCTGTTAATTGTTAGAAAGTTAGCTATTGGTCTAAATATATATTAATTTGCAAATACTAATTATTAGCGTAAAAATCCGGGAAAGATCACCCGAGCTACGATCGACTATATGTCGAGTCCTCCAGCGAGGAGAGGCCGCCCGAGCTTCCCCTTTCCGAGGATGAGGACAGGCCGAGGACGCCCTCCAACCTCTTGACTTCCGAGGACTCCGAGTATGTCGCTCTCATGGATGGGATGCCCTCGCCGACCGACGAGGAGGAGGCACAGGAGGAGGAGGAGAACGACGATGGCGATGAGGATGATGAGGAGGTGGAGGACGACGACGACAACCAGCCGACGGTCAGTGGCAAGCGTTGTCGCCCAGACGATGGCCAGGAGGGGGCATCAAAGAAGAAGAAGTTCTAGATGCTTCTATATACATACATGTCGATATAGGTAGCTTTAATTTTATGGTTTGATCGACTTGTGGAACTCCCTCCTAGTGCATCTGGACTTGTTGCTTCTATTTTGGTTGTTGCTATTTGACATGTGACTGTTTATTATTTTTATATTTATGCATGCATGCAATAATTTCTATGTTTATATGTGTAGCTCGTGGTACTTTAGATCAAATGCTATGAGTAGCCGTTGTGGGATCCTCCGGAGAATCGAGTAGTGAGTGCAAAAGATATAATAAACATCAACACTCAGTAGTCACTGGTGCAGCGACGTCCTATATAAACGGTTTTTAACCCTTTTCGTGACATAGTTTTAAACCGTCGCCTTACCTATGTGTGCGATAGGGGGGTCCATCCCACACGACCCAGAAAATCGTCGGCGATAGGGAGTAAGAATGGATATGTTTGGCAGAACTAAGCGTATGCGATGCTTGTATCTATCCCAAACGTGAGTCGTCACACAACTGTTTGCGATATAACAAATTTCCCAAATGCTCCATCCTTACTACTCGTGTGGGATGGCATTACCATCACACGTGCTATTCTGTGGTGCAACGTTTACGCTGCGTGCCCATCACAAACAGTTAATGATTGCCAAGCGTGTATGATAAGAAGACTATCACACACATTCACTTTCCCGCATCATTTGCGATATATAATTAAGAAGATAATGATACGTCTCCAACGTATCTATAATTTTTGATTGTTCCTTGCTATTATAGTATCTATTTTGGATGTTTTATATGCAATTGTATATCATTTTTTTTGGACTAACCTATTAACCTAGTGCCCAGTGCCAGTTGCTGTTTTTTGCCTGTTTTTGGCTTTTCAGGAAATCAATATCAAACAGAGTCCAAACGGAGAAAAAACTTTAGATTATTTTTTTTGGACCTGAAGATACCCTAGAAGGTTCGGAAGAAGACCTAAAGAGCCACGAGGGAGCTACAAGCTCGGGAGGCGCGCCCCCCAGTCTTGTGGGCCCCTCGTGGCACCTCTTGACCTAATTGCGCTTCTATAAATTCTCAAATATTCCCTGTCATCAGAGAGCCACCCGAAATACTTTTTCTACCACCGCAAGTTTCTGTTCCCACGAGATCCCATCTGGAGGCCTTCTCCGGTACTCCGCCGGAGGGGGAATCGATCACGGAGGGGCTCTGCATCAACCTTGCTGCCCTTCCGATGATGCGTGAGTAGTTTACCTCAGACCTACGGGTCCATAGCTAGTAGCTAGATGGCTTCTTCTCTCTCTTTGATCTTCAATACAATGTTCTCCTCGATGTTCTTGAAGATCTATTCGATGTAATGACTTTTTGCGGTGTGTTTGTTGGGATCCGATGAATTGTGAGTTTATGATCAGATTTATCCATGATTATTATTTGAGTTTTCTTTG
The DNA here is from genome assembly GCA_039707655.1 of Elymus sibiricus. Lineage (NCBI taxonomy): Eukaryota > Viridiplantae > Streptophyta > Magnoliopsida > Poales > Poaceae > Elymus > Elymus sibiricus. Next base: position 24,409,355 of record CM077664.1, read on the forward strand.
AACTCTTTTATGCATGATTGTTATAGCTTTGTATTTCTCTCCGATCTATTGATTTGGTTTGGCCAACTAGATTGATTTTTCTTGCAATGGGAGAGGTGCTTTGTGATGGGTTCGATCTTGCGGTGCTCAATCCCAGTGACAGAAGGGGACATGACACGTATTGTATCGTTGCCATTAAGGATAAAAAGATGGGGATTATTCATACGTGAGTTCTCTTTGTCTACATCATGTCATCTTGCTTAAGGCGTTACTCCGTTCTTTATGAACTTAATACTCTAGATGCATGCTGGATAGCGGTCAATGTGTGGAGTAATAGTAGTAGATGCAGAATTATTTCGGTTTACTTGTCTCGGACGTGATGCCTATATACATGATCATTGCCTTGGATATCGTCATGATTATTTGCTTTTCTATCAATTGCCCAACAGTAATTTGTTTACCCACCGTATGCTATTTTCAAGAGAGAAGCCTCTAGTGAAAACTATGGCCCCCGGGTCTACTTTTATCATATATAAAATCCTAAAAATACCTTGCTGCACTTTTACTTTATTTATTTTATTTTGTATTTTTGTTCGATCTATCTATCAATTACTACCCAATTTAATCTTGCACGTAACCGCCGAGGGATTGACAACCCCTTGTTCGCGTTGGGTTGCAAGGATTTGTTGTTTGTGTGCAGGTGCTGCTAATGAGGTGTTGCGTTATTCTCCTACTGGATTGATAATCTTGGTTCTTAACTGATGGAAATACTTATCTCTATTGTACTGCATCATCCCCTTCTCTTCGGGGAAATCCCAACGCAGTTCACAAGTAGCAAGAAGAATTTTTGGTGCCGTTGCCGGGGAGACATCATCAACATCTATCAAGTACCTACGCATAAACTTTCATCTCCTTGCATTTACATTATTTGCCATTTGCCTCTCGTTTTCATCTCCCCCACTTCTAAAACGTTTTCACAAAAGTACAAAAATATTTTCCGTTTGCCTTTTTCGTGTTTGCTCGCTTTATCGTTATGGCTAGTTCTTCTCTTATCTCGTGTACCCCTGAAAATGAAGTTCTCAATTTTAAACAAAGGGGGGGGGGAATTTAAAAGATGCTTGGTATAGGATTTGCGATGCTCAAAATAGATCAACTCGTAAGCAATCTACTACCGTTCTTCTCCGCAATTTTTATGTGGGTGTTACTGCTTGGTATAGATTTGTGCTAGATACTATTACCGGAGGGAAATTCTTGAGTAGTCACCCTATGTGTCGGTGTCAAAACTGGCAGACCTCGGGGTAGGGGGTCCCGATCTGTGGATCACGGACAGATGGTAACAGGAACAGAGAGACGATACTTTACCCTGGTTCGGGCCCTCTTGATGGAGGTAAAACCCTACGTGACTTTGTTGATGGAGCTATGCGAACCCTTGGAATGGAGCAGGGGGCGGCTTATATAGCGAGTCCTAGCCTTCCCATCAACGCTGCCATTACTAGGGGGTTTAAGGGTGCCAGGTAATGGGCACATTCATTACAATTAATACAGGAGAACGTGTGTCTCGACCGTTGCGCTCCTGGAGACTCCTGGTCTTCTCTGGTCGAGTGACTTTCGGGTGCTCCGAGTGAAACAGGTCTGTCGAGTGAACTCTTGCCTCCCGAGTGGTTTGATGAACTCCGAGTGAATGTCAGTCTTCAGAACTCTTGGTTGCTGATATGGCCCTAGGGCCCAGTGTAAGACATGTAGTGTCCTAGGGTAGGGTCTATAGGTCAGGCCTATTACCCTATCCCTAGTACATGCCCTCGTCATTAGCCCCCGAATCGGTCGAGGTTAGGCCGGTCGAGTCAAGGCGAATTCCCAGGCGAGTTAAGCGCTACGGAGGCGCTCAAGAACTCTCACTGGTCATTTAGACGCCCTTGTTTTCGAGCGGCACCTCGACGGATTCTGGACCATATGACGCCCGAGTGAAACGAGTAGTCTTCATCCGAATGTGTAGTTTCCATCTGAGTGAAATGAGTAGTCTTCATCCGAGTGGCGGAGCGGATCCGCGCGTTTATGGAATGTCTTCAAAGGCGAGTCATCGGATAGCTGGAATCCGGATCTTGCGGGATTTGAAATCGGCGACGAGCGCGCGCGAACGGTTGCGGCGTGGTGAGTGGGGAAAGTGGGGCGTGACGCCTCGATTTTCGCCCCGCTTTCCACCACGTACCGCTGGATCTTCGACGGCGCGATTTGAGGAGATTTGCGGGCCCACGATTCAGCGGCGTGGATTGGGAAGCGGTGCGGGCGGCGATATAAGGGGCGGCCGCGGCGGGGAGAAAGAGAAGACCAGATCCCCTCTTCTCCACTCCCCCCATTCCGCCTGAATCCTCCTCAGCGCTGAAGAGCTTGGCGGTGATGGCGAAAGACAAGACGGCGAAGCTTGAGAAAGCGAAGAAGGTGGCGAAGGGGAGGAAAGCGTCGAGCTCCCGAGCTGCGCTCCCGCCCAGGTGGATCCAGGGAGACTGGATCCCGCCGACCACCACGGTCGACGACGTCAGCGGGCTCGTCGTGGACGGGCTGATCCGCGACGGGACCTGGAGGTTGTCGGAAGAAGGGGAGACCGAGCCCGCGCCGCGCCCCGGGGAACGAGTGCTCCTCACCACGCACGTCGAGCGAGGTTTCTCCATGCCACCCCACCTTTTTTTTGCGGATTCTTGAACTTCTTCGGTGCACAACTCCATCATCTGCCTCCCAATACCATCATGTATCTTGCTGCGTTCGTTTCTCCGTGCGAGAACTTTCTTGGTTGTCAGCCGTACTGGGGTTTGTTCAAACATATTTTCACGTGGCGATCTCAATCGGTTAAGAAGGTTGAGCCCGATGGAGAGAGGACGCACGTGATTCAGATGTGCGGTGGTTTAGGTATTCAGATGAGGGGTAAGAGTGCCTTCCCATCTATGTCTTTTCCTGACTCGGTGAGGGGTTGGTAGTCGACCTGGTTCTACTGCAACGACCTGCCAAGCTCTGGCTCGTCGACATGCCTTCCTCCTTACACGACTGAAAGGGTTCAGACTCCTCCCTCGCTGACGGTTGACAAAAAGGAGAAGACGGATGTAGGGATCTTGATGACCGCAGTGGTTAGCTTGATTCAGGGTGGATTGACTGGCCTGGACCTTCTGGAGGTCTTTCTTAGTCGGAGGATCCAGCCGCTGCAGGAGCGGGCTCACCCCATGTGGCGCTACACTGGGGCCAACGACTCGACCCGAGTGCATCCAGAAGATGTCGAGGAGAAAACGGTGGAACAGTGGATCAGGTGCATCACTGGCGCGTGCGACAATCCGCGAGGGTCGAGACGGATCCTGCCCTACGACGCCAACAACCTGCCGTTGGAGGTATGACATGCATTTCCGAGTGAATCACTTATGCGCCAATCTTCCGAGTGAACTGAGTAATCTGACTGAACCGACTGTCTCTGATCTTTGTGTCTTGCAGGAGTTCCAGAAGATGTTATCGCCTGTGCCGAATGGAGAGCAACTTGTCGGAGGCGCGGAGAGCGAACATGGCAGCGCCGGGGGCAGCTTCGCGGAGGACAGTGAAGAGGAAAGTGAGGACTCGGAAGGGAGCGACGACGTCGAGTCTTCTTTGTCTCCGGAGTTGGGCTTCGAGCACGGCTCCAAGCGAGCTCAAGATCCGAGTGCTGACCTGGAGAAGGAGGCGGCTCCGAGTGCCAAGGCTCCGAAGCGCACTCGGACGTCATCGCCTGCGCTGACTGAGAAGGCTGCCAAGCAGCCCAAGGTCACCTCCCCCAAGCCTCGGAAGGCTCTGCCCCGGATCATGGTCGCTGTGCCTGTCGCCTCAACGTGAGTATCTTTTCTGTCTTTGTCAACTTTCGTGAACTCTTCTGACCAAGTGCATCTTATGAACCAGTGCTGCAACCTCGACGACGTCTCCCATGCAGATTGACGGGGACCGCGTCGAGGCCGAGTCGGCAGATGCAGCCACTTCTCGAAAAGGTAACAGTGACTTCATTTTTGCTTCGACCTGTCATTCGACTGAAATGCCTTCATCCGATTGAATCGTGTATTGCGACTGATTGTGTCGAGTGAACATAATGCTTGCTGAGGTCATCCATGTCGGAGATGATGATGAAGAGCCGCCACGGAGGAACACTGAGAAGGAGACCCCAGTTCCGACTGCTCCTCAGGCCACCACACGGAAGACGCCGCCGAACAAAGTGCCTCGAGCTCCACCTGCGCCTGCTTTGACCGTGCCTCTGGGGCAAGGTTCTCAGGCTAGGGCTGGTCCTGCCGCGGCTCCGTCGACTGCCCTGGCTTCGGTTCCGACTGCTCCCGTCAACATCTTCAATCTGTACAAGACGCCGGAGGACCAAACCGGGGCCAGCAAGGAGGCGATGATCCAGGCGGAACTGATGACCCAGCGGGTCACGGAGATGTGCGTGGCTGGGAAGTTGGCTTATGATGCCAGTGCCGCTCTCCAGGAGAACGTTCGAGTAAGTGCCCTTGTAAGTTGATCTCCAAGTCTTTTTTCTTCAGTAGGAATTGCAGTTGGAAAGTATCCGGTACACCCAGTGGCTGTTGTTGTCTCTTTTTTTTTGTGTTTGGCCATCACTCGGATCGGGCGGACCGTTCCGAGTGGATTCAATTCCAGTGGGGGCACGCTGAGTGCACCCACTGAGTGTAGTCCCCGAGACTGCTGTCGGTCGCGGGCGGTCGGCGGGAGTCTTAGAACTTAGACTTTGCTCTGTTGTTGCTGTTGTTTTTTTTTTGCTGTCTGGCCATCACTCGGATCGGGCGGACCGTTCCGAGTGGATACCATTCCAGTGGGGGCACGCTGAGTGCACCCACTGGGTGTAGTCCCTGAGACTACCGTCGACTGCGGGCAGTCGGCGGAAGTCTTAGAACTTAGGATCTAATACTGGTCAAGCTTGTTGCTTCCAGAAGCGTCGATCTCTGGGCACTCGGAACTTTTTGTCTTGTTTTTTTTGTATTTGGCCATCACTCAGATCGGGCGGACCGTTCCGAGTGGATTCCATTCCAGTGGGGGCACGCTGAGTGCACCCACTGGGTGTAGTCCCCGAGACTACCGTCGACTGCGGGCAGACGGTGGAAGCGGGGCGCGGCGGGCGAGGTAGAGCGGCGACGGGATGGGGCCGGGGTAGGCGGGGCAGCAGGCGCGGGATGGGGGCGGGGTAGGCGGGCCAGCGGGCGCGGGCGCATGCATGCTCGCCACAGTTGGCGGCACGTCCAGCTGGGGGCGGGGTAGGCGGGCGCGGGCGCATGCATGCACGCCGCAATTGGCGGCACGTCCAGCATCAGCCAAAAAACCACCCCGTATTCGTATACGTACAGTGCGTGGGCGGCCCGGCGGGTGGGCAGATTTTTTTTAACACCATTTCAAAATATGCCCATCATGCCCCTGATTATGAAAGGGTATCGGACAATCTGAGCCATCCTTGTATTAGGGGGGTCTACCGAAGCGGAAGTGGGATAATAAATAAACAAACAATTGTGTATTTCAAACTTAATAACTGAAATTACTCTATTTGTTCCTCTAACGACAAGTGCACAGCTTCAGGACCATATCAGCATTGCTGGAGCTGGAACAGAAGACTCTTCTGCCCCATCTGCTGGGTAACTGACAGTGTCCAACATTCTCCAGGCATGGCAATGGCAGCAAAAAGGAAAAGGAACCATCTATGTCTTCGTGCACTTGGGGGTGCGCAATCCTGAAGGGAAGAATATGATGGACTCTGCAACCAGTAATGCCAATTATGCAGCTGGAAACTCAACCTGGAATGATGTTGCTGTAAACTAAAACTGCATTTCAACAAATTCGTGCTGAAATTGGGGAGAGCAATGTTTAATGCATTTGGATCAGCGTTCCTTCTCACACCAGCCATCTCCAGGCTCCAGCAGCAGCATCCTGAAGCTGTACACATCAGACTTGCTGGATATGACACCAAAGCTCCGGGATATCAATCTCGGGAGCTATGTAGCTGACGGTTCCCCGCATGGCGCTCAGTGGCATGAAACTGCCGCCCCTCGGGTACGGTTTCGCAAGCCCGAAATCGGCGACCTTGGGACGAAATTGCTGTCGAGAAGGATGTTGTGCGGCTTGATGTCAAAGTGCAGAATCTGCATGTCGCAAACCTGGTGCAAGTAGTTGATCCCCCTGGAAATGCGCAAAGTAAATATACATGCACAATAATTTGATGGTGGTTTCTGCGTTGTGCAGAAATTCTTCAGACTCATAATATGGCACATGGAGGATACCCAAACGCTGGCTTGGTGATACGAAAGTGTTATATAGTGCTTAGTCTCTTTTCAATTAATATATTGTCCATTTTCATTGTCTTTAGTCTGTCGGTATTATTATCAATGCTCTACTTTTCCATGCATCACCAAATTTTTTTTTTTACGGTATGTAGTTGAGACCGGTAATGTGTGCTTTGTAATTGATGTAAGAAAACCTGGATCGAAATTTACTGTCATGGCATCTTCTTTTGTTTTCCTGCTCGAACGTAGTTTGTTTATGAAGGTGGCGACCACGTGCATCCACGAGGGGCGTTGTTCAAAAGATGCGCGCGCGTTGGATGCATCGTAAACTAATCTACTACCGTACTAGCTGTTTGGAGCGCGTCGCCAGTCACCAAGCCCCGATCGAGGTCAGATCTAAACCAGCTAGCAGCAGCTGACTTCCCACTGGGGCTCTTGGCCTTTCGCTGTTTAGTTAAACTGTAGATAATTGACAGTTGTTGTCACCCGGCCGGCTCTGAGCGCTCATTGAGTTGTTTATGCACCGTACTCCAAGAAGCTGTACTACGCGACACTGCATGCATGTTTCGATGGAGTGGATACTCGAATTAAGCTGCGCCCAGTGGGTGTAATAATGTGCACACTAACTAATGGGTGTAATGGTAGGTTTCGAGTCCATGCGCCAACCAAGGAGGAATCTTACACAAACGACAAATAAAAGGGCAAACGGGCAGTGTGCAAATTTTCTAACACGGCTTATATCATATGACACGAGTTTTGAGAAGTTTGGGATCGTTGGGTGCACCACGAACGCTAATGGCTTCTTTGCTTGTGCATAACAATCAATTATTGGTCGACACCACTCGTGTTGTATACTCTACAATCTACATACATGGTAGCATGGCAAATGCGACAAGGTTATTGAATTCATGCTCCAGCTAGTTGCTTCAAAAATCGGAACAATATATTTCAACACTCCACCTCAAGTCTAGTCTTTTTTAGCCCTTAGACGTGGGATCGATGTAGGCCATAATTTTTGTTAATACTGCGTTGGCAGGGTCTTCAACTCAAGACTTCCTGGCGCATACCATTTTGAATTCATATGCTCCAACCAACTGTTTCAAAAACTTTGAACTGTGGGAGAGGGTTGGACATTATACATCAACAACGGTGTATGGGAAATAATACATACATAACTACCTACGGAGTGTTAGTCTGTTGCAGTCAAATACATATTTTGACATATTGTTTTCTTTGACCAGCGATTACATCAATAATATATGAGATGTATACTAAAATACTGCACCACTGAAAAACTCGTTTCAAATATGAATTTGACAGTATAATTTTTAGACATACATCTCAAACATTATTTAAGGCATATTTCAGTCGCTTGAAATAGGGTAGAACTAATGAAGTTTAAACAAGCTTAAAATGAATACAATATTGATCTTTGTTATAAGGTCATGTTGCAAGGAATTCAATATACAAAAACTCGAAAATACAATTTTAGTTCAAAATATATCAATCATATAAATTATCATGTGGAAAAAGTGTATGGATTTTGTTTGGAGGGTGAGAAGAGAAAATCGGATGCAGAAGTAGAGAGAGAGAGAGAGAGAGAGAGTAACCCGCGTGGGCGGAGTAATACCAAATTGCGAAAAACTAAAATACAAGGGCTGTATATGTATCCTCTCCACCACGCATGGATTTAGCAGCGGCACCCACGGAGAGCACCGCCTCGGCGACGGGGCCGTCGTGAGTGCCGCATCTGCCACATGTGCCTACGATAGTGCCTCGTCGTCGATGGGCGCCGGGAGCACCACCGCCTCGTCCACTAGCGCCGACGTGGCCACTGGGCCGTGGCCACAGGATCACCTTTTGTTCTCTGTTTGTTTTTTGCTAAAATGGATGATTTTCAATTTGCTAAAATAAGCTAGGTTTATACTATTTATTTAGATAATGGGTTCTTGCTTCTACTAACTAACGCACCTTAATTTCTGTGGTAATTATTCTTCTATATAGCCCGCCAAAATAAAATTCTAAAAATTCTGATATGTGTAGTTGGTTATATCATGTGTGATGTATATATTATTGTAGCTAGTTATATTAGTGGTAAATCTCAAAATGCTAGGAATATATATAGTTTAATCTGTTAATTGTTAGAAAGTTAGCTATTGGTCTAAATATATATTAATTTGCAAATACTAATTATTAGCGTAAAAATCCGGGAAAGATCACCCGAGCTACGATTGACTATATGTCAAGTCCTCCAGCGAGGAGAGGCCGCCCGAGCTTCCCCTTTCCGAGGATGAGGACAGGCCGAGGACGCCCTCCAACCTCTTGACTTCCGAGGACTCCGAGTATGTCGCTCTCATGGATGGGATGCCCTTGCCGACCGACGAGGAGGAGGCACAGGAGGAGGAGGAGAACGACGATGGCGATGAGGATGATGAGGAGGTGGAGGACGACGACGACAACCAGCCGACGGTCAGTGGCAAGCGTTGTCGCCCAGACGATGGCCAGGAGGGGGCATCAAAGAAGAAGAAGTTCTAGATGCTTCTATATACATACATGTCGATATAGGTAGCTTTAATTTTATGGTTTGATCGACTTGTGGAACTCCCTCCTAGTGCATCTGGACTTGTTGCTTCTATTTTGGTTGTTGCTATTTGACATGTGACTGTTTATTATTTTTATATTTATGCATGCATGCAATAATTTCTATGTTTATATGTGTAGCTCGTGGTACTTTAGATCAAATGCTATGAGTAGCCGTTGTGGGATCCTCCGGAGAATCGAGTAGTGAGTGCAAAAGATATAATAAACATCAACACTCAGTAGTCACTAGTGCAGCGACGTCCTATATAAACGGTTTTTAACCCTTTTCGTGACATAGTTTTAAACCGTCGCCTTACCTATGTGTGCGATAGGGGGGTCCATCCCACACGACCCAGAAAATCGTCGGCGATAGGGAGTAAGAATGGATATGTTTGGCAGAACTAAACGTATGCGATGCTTGTATCTATCCCAAACGTGAGTCGTCACACAACTGTTTGCGATATAACAAATTTCCCAAATGCTCCATCCTTACTACTCGTGTGGGATGGCATTACCATCACACGTGCTATTCTGTGGTGCAACGTTTACGCTGCGTGCCCATCACAAACAGTTCATGATTGCCAAGCGTGTATGATAAGAAGACTATCACACACATTCACTTTCCCGCATCGTTTGCGATATATAATTAAGAAGATAATGATACGTCTCCAACGTATCTATAATTTTTGATTGTTCCATGCTATTATAGTATCTATCTTGGATGTTTTATATGCAATTGTATATCATTTTTTTTGGACTAACCTATTAACCTAGTGCCCAGTGCCAGTTGCTGTTTTTTGCCTGTTTTTGGCTTTTCAGGAAATCAATATCAAACAGAGTCCAAACGGAGAAAAAACTTTGGATTATTTTTTTCTGGACCTGAAGAGACCCTAGAAGGTTCGGAAGAAGACCTAAAGAGCCACGAGGGAGCGACAAGCTCGGGAGGCGCGCCCCCCAGTCTTGTGGGCCCCTCGTGGCACCTCTTGACCTAATTCCGCTTCTATAAATTCTCAAATATTCCCTGACATCAGAGAGCCACCCGAAATACTTTTTCTGCCACCGCAAGTTTCTGTTCCCACGAGATCCCATCTGGAGGCCTTCTCCGGTACTCTGCCAGAGGGGGAATCGATCACGAAGGGGCTCTGCATCAACCTTGCTGTCCTTCCGATGATGCGTGAGTAGTTTACCTCAGACCTACGGGTCCATAGCTAGTAGCTAGATGGCTTCTTCTCTCTCTTTGATCTTCAATACAATGTTCTCCTCGATGTTCTTGAAGATCTATTCGATGTAATGACTTTTTGCGGTGTGTTTGTTGGGATCCGATGAATTGTGAGTTTATGATCAGATTTATCCATGATTATTATTTGAGTTTTCTTTGAACTCTTTTATGCATGATTGTTATAGCTTTGTATTTCTCTCCGATCTATTGATTTGGTTTGGCCAACTAGATTGATTTTTCTTGCAATGGGAGAGGTGCTTTGTGATGGGTTCGATCTTGCGGTGCTCAATCCCAGTGACAGAAGGGGACATGACACGTATTGTATCGTTGCCATGAAGGATAAAAAGATGGGGATTATTCATACGTGAGTTCTCTTTGTCTACATCATGTCATCTTGCTTAAGGCGTTACTCCGTTCTTTATGAACTTAATACTCTAGATGCATGCTGGATAGCGGTCAATGTGTGGAGTAATAGTAGTAGATGCAGAATCATTTCGGTTTACTTGTCTCGGACGTGATGCCTATATACATGATCATTGCCTTGGATATCGTCATGATTATTTGCTTTTCTATCAATTGCTCAACAGTAATTTGTTTACCCACCGTATGCTATTTTCAAGAGAGAAGCCTCTAGTGAAAACTATGGCCCCCGGGTCTACTTTTATCATATATAAAATCCTAAAAATACCTTGCTGCACTTTTACTTTATTGATTTTATTTTGTATTTTTGTTCGATCTATCTATCAATTACTACCCAATTTAATCTTGCACGTAACCGCCGAGGGATTGACAACCCCTTGTTCGCGTTGGGTTGCAAGGATTTGTTGTTTGTGTGCAGGTGCTGCTAATGAGGTGTTGCGTTATTCTCCTACTGGATTGATAATCTTGGTTCTTAACTGATGGAAATACTTATCTCTACTGTACTGCATCATCCCCTCCTCTTCGGGGAAATCCCAACGCAGTTCACAAGTAGCAAGAAGAATTTTTGGTGCCGTTGCCGGGGAGACATCATCAACATCTATCAAGTACCTACGCATAAAATTTCATCTCCTTGCATTTACATTATTTGCCATTTGCCTCTCGTTTTCATCTCCCCCACTTCTAAAACGTTTTGACAAAAATACAAATATTTTCCGTTTGCCTTTTTCATGTTTGCTCGCTTTATCGTTATGGCTAGTTCTTCTCTTATCTCGTGTACCCCTGAAAATGAAGTTCTCAATTTTAAACAAAGGGGGGGGGGGGAGAATTTAAAAGATGCTTGGTATAAGATTTGCGATGCTCAAAATAGATCAACTCGTAAGCAATCTACTACCGTTCTTCTCCGCAATTTTTATGTGTGTGTTACTACTTGGTATAGATTTGTGCTAGATACTATTACCGGAGGGAAATTCTTGAGTAGTCACCCTATGTGTCGGTGTCAAAACCGGCAGACCTTGGGGTAGGGGGTCCCGAGCTGTGGATCACGGACAGATGGTAACAGGAACAGAGAGACGATACTTTACCCTGGTTCGGGCCCTCTTGATGGAGGTAAAACCCTACGTGACTTTGTTGATGGAGCTATGCGAACCCTTGGAATGGAGCAGGGGGGTGGCTTATATAGCGAGTCCTAGCCTTCCCATCAACACTGCCATTACTAGGGGGTTTAAGGGTGCCAGGTAATGGGCACATTCATTACAATTTATACAGGAGAACGTGTGTCTCGACCGTTGCGCTCCTGGAGACTCCTGGTCTTCTCTGGTCGAGTGACTTTCGGGTGCTCCGAGTGAAACAGGTCTGTCGAGTGAACTCTTGCCTCCCGAGTGGTTTGATGAACTCCGAGTGAATGTCAGTCTTCAGAACTCTTGGTTGTTGATATGGCCCTAGGGCCCAGTGTAAGACATGTAGTGTCCTAGGGTAGGGTCTATAGGTCAGGCCTATTACCCTATCCCTAGTACATGCCCTCGTCATTAGCCCCCAAATCGGACGAGGTTAGGCCGGTCGAGTCAAGGCGAATTCTCAGGCGAGTTAAGCGCTACGGAGGCGCTCAAGAACTCTCACTGGTCATTTAGACGCCCTTGTTTTCGAGCGGCACCTCGACGGATTCTGGACCATATGACGCCCGAGTGAAACGAGTAGTCTTCATCCGAATGTGTAGTTTCCATCTGAGTGAAATGAGTAGTCTTCATCCGAGTGGCGGAGTGGATCCGCGCGTTTATGGAATGTCTTCAAAGGCGAGTCATCGGATAGCTGGAATGCGGATCTTGCGGGATTTGAAATCGGCAACGAGCGCGCGCGAACGGTTGCGGCGTGGTGAGTGGGGAAAGTGGGGCGTGACGCCTCGATTTTTGCCCCGCTTTCCACCACGTACCGCTGGATCTTCGACGATGCGATTTGAGGAGATTTGCGGGCCCACGATTCAGCGGCGTGGATTGGGAAGCGGTGCGGGCGGCGATATAAGGGGCGGCCGCGGCGGGGAGAAAGAGAAGACCAGATCCCCTCTTCTCCACTCCCTCCATTCTGCCCGAATCCTCTTCAGCGCTGAAGAGCTTTGCGGTGATGGCGAAAGACAAGACGGCGAAGCTTGAGAAAGCGAAGAAGGTGGCGAAGGGGAGGAAAGCGTCGAGCTCCCGAGCTGCGCTCCCGCCTAGGTGGATCCAGGGAGACTGGATCCCGCCGACCGCCACGGTCGACGACGTCAGCGGGCTCGTCGTGGACGGGCTGATCCGCGACGGGACCTGGAGGTTGTCGGAAGAAGGGGAGACCGAGCCCGCGCCGCGCCCCGGGGAACGAGTGCTCCTCACCACGCACGTCGAGCGAGGTTTCTCCATGCCACCCCACCTTTTTTTTGCGGATTCTTGAACTTCTTCGGTGCACAACTCCATCATCTGCCTCCCAATGCCATCATGTATCTTGCTGCGTTCGTTTCTCCGTGCGAGAACTTTCTGGGTTGTCAGCCGTACTGGGGTTTGTTCAAACATATTTTCACGTGGCGATCTCAATCGGTTAAGAAGGTTGAGCCCGATGGAGAGAGGACGCACGTGATTCAGATGTGCGGTGGTTTAGGTATTCAGATGAGGGGTAAGAGTGCCTTCCCATCTATGTCTTTTCCTGACTCGGTGAGGGGTTGGTAGTCGACCTGGTTCTACTGCAACGACCTGCCAAGCTCTGGCTCGTCGACATGCCTTCCTCCTTACATGACTGAAAGGGTTCAGACTCCTCCCTCGCTGACGGTTGACAAAAAGGAGAAGACGGATGTAGGGATCTTGATGACCGTAGTGGTTAGCTTGATTCAGGGTGGATTGACTGGCCTGGACCTTCTGGAGGTCTTCCTTAGTCGGAGGATCCAGCCGCTGCAGGAGCGGGCTCACCCCATGTGGCGCTACACTGGGGCCAACGACTCGACCCGAGTGCATCCAGAAGATGTCGAGGAGAAAACGGTGGAACCGTGGATCAGGTGCATCACTGGTGCGCGCGACAATCCGCGAGGGTCGAGACGGATCCTGCCCTACGACGCCAACAACCTGCCATTGGAGGTATGACATGCATTTCCGAGTGAATCACTTATGCGCCAATCTTCCGAGTGAACTGAGTAATCTGACTGAACCGACTGTCTCTGATCTTTGTGTCTTGCAGGAGTTCCAGAAGATGTTATCACCTGTGCCGAATGGAGAGCAACTTGTCGGAGGCGCGGAGAGTGAACATGGCAGCGCCGGGGGCAGCTTCGCGGAGGACAGTGAAGAGGAAAGTGAGGACTCGGAAGGGAGCGACGACGTCGAGTCTTCTTTGTCTCCGGAGTTGGGCTTCGAGCACGGCTCCAAGCGAGCTCAAGATCCGAGTGCTGACCTGGAGAAGGAGGCGGCTCCGAGTGCCAAGGCTCCGAAGCGCACTCGGACGTCATCGCCTGCGCTGACTGAGAAGGCTGCCAAGCAGCCCAAGGTCACCTCCCCCAAGCCTCGGAAGGCTCTGCCCCGGATCATGGTCGCTGTGCCTGTCGCCTCAACGTGAGTATCTTTCTCAGTTTATCTTTTCTGTCTTTGTCAACTTTCGTGAACTCTTCTGACCAAGTGCATCTTATGAACCAGTGCTGCAACCTCGACGACGTCTCCCATGCAGATTGACGGGGACCGCGTCGAGGCCGAGTCGGCAGATGCAGCCACTTCTCGAAAAGGTAACAGTGACTTCATTTTTGCTTTGACCTGTAATTCGACTGAAACGCCTTCATCCGATTGAATCGTGTATTGCGACTGATTGTGTCGAGTGAACATAATGCTTGCAGAGGTCATCCATGTCGGAGATGATGATGAAGAGCCGCCACGGAGGAACACTGAGAAGGAGACCCCAGTTCCGACTGCTCCTCAGGCCACCACACGGAAGACGCCGCCGAACAAAGTGCCTCGAGCTCCACCTGCGCCTGCTTTGACCGTGCCTCTGGGGCAAGGTTCTCAGGCTAGGGCTGGTCCTGCCGCGGCTCCGTCGACTGCCCTGGCTTCGGTTCCGACTGCTCCCGTCAACATCTTCAATCTGTACAAGACGCCGGAGGACCAAACCGGGGCCAGCAAGGAGGCGATGATCCAGGCGGAACTGATGACCCAGCGGGTCAGGGAGATGTGCGTGGCTGGGAAGTTGGCTTATGATGCCAGTGCCGCTCTCCAGGAGAACGTTCGAGTAAGTGCCCTTGTAAGTTGATCTCCAAGTCTTTTTTCCTCAGTAGGAATTGCAGTTGGAAAGTATCCGGTACACCCAGTGGCTGTTGTTGTCTTTTTTTTTTGTGTTTGGCCATCACTCGGATCGGGCGGACCGTTCCGAGTGGATTCAATTCCAGTGGGGGCACACTGAGTGCACCCACTGAGTGTAGTCCCCGAGACTGCTGTCGGTCGCGGGCGGTCGGCGGGAGTCTTAGAACTTAGACTTTGCTCTGTTGTTGCTGTTGTTTTTTTTTTGCTGTCTGGCCATCACTCGGATCGGGCGGACCGTTCCGAGTGGATACCATTCCAGTGGGGGCACGCTGAGTGCACCCACTGGGTGTAGTCCCTGAGACTACCGTCGACTGCGGGCAGTCGGCGGAAGTCTTAGAACTTAGGATCTAATACTGGTCAAGCTTGTTGCTTCCAGAAGCGTCGATCTCTGGGCACTCGGAACTTTTTGTCTTGTTTTTTTTGTGTTTGGCCATCACTCAGATCGGGCGGACCGTTCCGAGTGGATTCCGTTCCAGTGGGGGCACGCTGAGTGCACCCACTGGGTGTAGTCCCCGAGACTACCGTCGACTGCGGGCAGACGGTGGAAGTCTTAGAACTTAGGATTTGATACTGGTCAAGCTTGCTCCTCCCTGTCAAAGGGTACTTCAGGATGTGATACTGGACAATCTTGTTCCTTCCAGGAGTACTGGTCCTTGGGCACTCGAAATATTTCTTGACATTAACCTTTCTGTTCTCTCTTGTATTTCAGAAAACTTGCGAGCTTGGGACTCCAGTACGTGGCACTGGAGAAGGAGACGGCTCAGCTCCGAGTGGATCTGGAGGTGGAGAGGAGGAACACGGCGCGTGCTCAAGCGGAGCTCAGGACCATGGGAGGTACGCTTCAGTTACTGAGCATTCCGCTTTTACCTCTCTCCGTTCTTTGAACCGAGTGACTTCACTCGAACAGATGTGCGTAATGAAAACCACCGACTCCAAGTGCGGCTCAGAACTTCTATCTCTTTAGATACCATGAAGCAGGCACTTGAGAACAAAGACAACGAGCTGGCGGGGGCGCAGCAAGTGGCGAAGGAGAATACCAAAGCCGCCGAAGAGAAGCTGGCCTCACTCGGGAAGCTCGAAGCAGGGAACGCATCGCTGAAGAAAGAGGTTCTGGAGCTCAAGAAGCAGCAAACCGAGTGGGACAGCAAGCTCAAGGCCCAGGCCGAAGTCTTCGAGAAAGAGAAGGAGACTCTGAACGAGAAGATCACACAGCTGATCGAGAAGAAGAACGCCCTGGAGAATCATATAGAGGAGTTCACGGAGGAGATGAACACCAAGCTTGCAGGTAACTTATAGCGTCCGAGTGTATTTCAACTTATCTCCGAGTGAACTTCTTGCATGCTGATGTTCAACTCTCTTTTTCCTTTCTTCACAGAGTATTGCCGAGACTTCGATCTGGAAACTGACAGGATCGAGAGGGATCTGGATCCTTCCAGGTTACTCATCAGTGATAAGGCTGCTCTGGGCATCCTGCGGGTGGAAACCCGCATTGAAGACGTCCAAGGGTACATCATTCGTCTGCGGGGTGCACTCGGCAGAATCGACAAGGAGCTATGGCCTGAAGACACCTTCGACACCGACCTGGAGGCCATGATGACTCGTCTCAACGACATTCCCAGCAGAGTGCAAGCGTGGAAGAAGTCGGCTGCTCATTGCGGGGCTGACGTGGCGCTCTCCCTGGTCCGAGTGCATTGCAAGGAGGGCAAGGAGGAGAAACTGAAGACTCTCCAAGTTGCCAACACGAAGAAACTCCAGTTCGTGGACTTCATGGAGACATTCATCGAAGCTGCCACTCGGATCGCGGACGTCATTGACTTGGATGCCTTTGTTGAACCAGCCAGCCCTACAGGGGCATGAAAAAACTTTAAGTCTTTCTCGTTAGCCTCGGTATGCCGAGTGAAGCTGTAATCGTTAAACTCTTTCGGGCCTTGGGCCCGCGTACTCGTATTCGCTTTAGAACTTCTGGAGTTAATCGAATGCTTTCCTTCGAGTCATTCATATCTTTGAACTGGGTTTTAACTTAGGCGAAAGCCGGTTCACAGCTAAGCCTCCGAGTGAGAGGGATGCTCTTCACTTGGAGTAGATTTCTAACCTGGGCGAAAGCTGGTTCGCAGCCAAGCCCCCGAGTGAGAGGGATGCTCTCACTCGGAGTGGTGTTTCTAACTTGGGCGAAATCTGGTTCGCAGCCAAGCCCCCGAGTGAGAGGGATGCTCTCACTTGGAGTAGCGTGTTTAACTTGGGCGAAAGCTGGTTCGCAGCCAAGCCCTCGAGTGAGAGGGATGCTCTTCACCCAGAGTGACGTTTCTAACTTGGGCGAAAACTGGTTCACAGCCAAGCCCCCGAGTGAGAGGATTGCTCTTCACTCGGAGTTGCTATTTTAACTTGGACGAAAGCTGGTTCGCAGCCAAGCCCCCGAGTGAGAGGGTTGCTCTTCACTCGGAGTAGCGTTTCTAACTTGGGCGAGAACTGGTTCGCAGCCAATCCCCCGAGTGAGAGGGATGCTCTTCACTCGGAGTAACGTGTTTAACTTGGGCGAAGACTGGTTCGCGGCCAAGCCCCCGAGTGAGAGGGTTGCTCTTCACTTGGAGTAGTGATTTTAACTTGGGCGAAATCTGGTTCGCAGCCAAGCCTCCGAGTGAGAGGGTTGCTCTTCACTCCGAGTAGCGTTTTTAACTTGGGCGAAAGCTGGTTCGCAACGAAGCCCCCGAGTGAGAGGGATGCCCTCACTCGGAGTAGAGATTTTAACTTGGGCGAAAGATGGTTCGCAGCCAAGCTCCCGAGTGAGAGGGATGCTCTTCACTCGGAGTAGCGATTTTAACTTGGGCGAAAGCTGGTTCGCAGGCAAGCCCTCGAGTGAGAGGGTTGCTCTTCACTCGGAGTAGTGATTGTAACTTGGGCGAAATCTGGTTCGCAGCCAAGCCTCCGAGTGAGAGGCACTCGGAGTCGCGTGTTTAACTTGGGCGAAAACTGGTTCGCAGCCAAGCCCCCGAGTGAGAGGGTTGCTCTTCACTCGGAGTAGTGATTTAACTTGGGCGAAAGCTGGTTCGCAGCCAAGCCTCCGAGTGAGAGGGACGCTCTTCACTCGGAGTAGGTTTTAACTTGGGCGAAAGCTGGTTCGCAGCCAAGCTCCCGAGTGAGAGGGACGCTCTTCACTCGGAGTAGGTTTTTAACTTGGGCGAAAGCTGGTTCGCAGCCAAGCCCCCGAGTGAGAGGGACGCTCTTCACTCGGAGTAGCGTTTTTAACTTAGGCAAAAACTGGTTTGCAGCTAAGTCACCCACTGGGGGTTGTAAGCCAGAGAATGCGTACGAGTGAACATCAATGTAGAACTGGAAAAGTCATGCTTTTATTCATCAAATGTCACTCGAGAACTTTTATTACATCTCATCATCAAGTGTAAAATCGTCGGCGATAGGGAGTAAGAATGGATATGTTTGGCAGAACTAAGCGTATGCGATGCTCGTATCTATCCCAAACGTGAGTCGTCACACAACTTTTTGCGATATATCAAATTTCCCAAATGCTCCATCCTTACTACTCGTGTGGGATGGCATTACCATCACACGTGCTATTCTGTGGTGCAACGTTTACGCTGCGCGCCCATCACAAACAGTTCATGATTGCCAAGCGTGTATGATAAGAAGACTATGACACACATTCACTTTCCCGCATCGTTTGCGATATATAATTAAGAAGATAATGATACGTCTCCAACGCATCTATAATTTTTTATTGTTCCATGCTATTATAGTATCTATCTTGGATGTTTTATATGCAATTATATATCATTTTTCAGGACTAACCTATTAACCTAGTGCCCAGTGCCAGTTGCTGTTTTTTGGCTGTTTTTGGCTTTTCAGGAAATCAATATCAAACAGAGTCCAAACGGAGAAAAAACTTTGGATTAATTTTTTCTGGACTTGAAGAGACCCTAGAAGGTTCGGAAGAAGACCTGAAGAGACACGAGGGAGCGACAAGCTCGGGAGGCGTGCCCCAGGGGGGGCGCGCCCCCAGTCTTGTGGGCCCCTCGTGGCACCTCTTGACCTAATTCCGCCTCTATAAATTCTCAAATATTCCCCTGACATCAGAGAGCCACCCGAAATACTTTTTCCGCCGCCGCAAGTTTCTGTTCCCACGAGATCCCATCTGGAGGCCTTCTCCGGTACTCTGCCGAAGGGGGAATCGATCACGGAGGGGCTCTACATCAACCTTGCTGCCCTTCCGATGATGCGTGAGTAGTTTACCTCAGACCTACGGGTCCATAACTAGTAGCTAGATGGCTTCTTCTCTCTCTTTGATCTTCAATACAATGTTCTTGGAGATCTATTCGCTGTAATGACTTTTTGCGGTGTGTTTGTTGGGATCCGATGAATTGTGTGTTTATGATCAGATTTATCCATGATTATTATTTGAGTTTTCTTTGAACTCTTTTATGCATGATTGTTATAGCTTTGTATTTATCTCCGATCTATTGATTTGGTTTGGCCAACTAGATTGATTTTTCTTGCAATGGGAGAGGTGCTTTGTGATGGGTTCGATATTGCGGTGCTCAATCCCAGTGACAGAAGGGGACATGACACGTATTGTATCGTTGCCATTAAGGATAAAAAGATGGGGATTATTCATACGTGAGTTCTCTTTGTCTACATCATGTCATCTTGCTTAAGGCGTTACTCCGTTCTTTATGAACTTAATACTCTAGATGCATGCTGGATAGCGGTCAATGTGTGGAGTAATAGTAGTAGATGCAGAATCATTTCGGTTTACTTGTCTCGGAAGTGATGCCTATATACATGATCATTGCCTTGGATATCGTCATGATTATTTGCTTTTCTATCAATTGCCCAACAGTAATTTGTTTACCCACCGTATGCTATTTTCAAGAGAGAAGCCTCTAGTGAAAACTATGGCCCCTGGGTCTACTTTTATCATATATAAAATCCTAAAAATACCTTGCTGCACTTTTACTTTATTAATTTTATTTTGTATTTTTGTTCGATCTATCTATCAATTACTACCCAATTTAATCTTGCACGTAACCGCCGAGGGATTGACAACCCCTTGTTCGCATTGGGTTGCAAGGATTTGTTGTTTGTGTGCAGGTGCTGCTAATGAGGTGTTGCGTTATTGTCCTACTGGATTGATAATCTTGGTTCATAACTGATGGAAATACTTATCTCTACTGTACTGCATCATCCCCTTCATGTCATCATCGAATACTATTGAATAATCCAGTTGACTCGCGGTTCCTGAGGGGCGGGCGGTGGACACCCAAAGAGAAGGAACCATCACAGGATCATAGCTCGGGTGAGATCCCTGAAGAACCTGCCAGGTATTGGAGAACCTGACGTCCAACGCAACCATGTAGCGACGGCCGTGCTCGTCCTCCTCCCTGACACGGCGACGTACCACCTCCTCAGGGTCCGGCTGCCTCCGCACCGATAGTGGCCCACGCGACCGCCACTAAAGAAGCTCCGGGTCGACGATGGGAGCCCGGTTCCTCACCAAGCTGTGCGCCTCGGAAGGCAGCACCTCCCAGTGCCAGCCCGGCGGAGCCCAGTCCCGGACATGGCGCCTCTCAAGCAGGTTGTCGCCACCGAGTCGACGACGAGGATGCGGGCCGGGCATCGTCGATGCCAAAAATGTTTCTATGCAAATTTAACATTTTTTAAATGCTTGATTATGATTTTTGCAATTCTTGTTCACTTGATTTTGCAAATACATGACAAACTTTTGCAAATACAACATTAAGATATTAACATTTTCCAAATAAGATATTAACATGTTTTTGATCAATATTTTTAAGATACAACATTAAAATATTTTTAATACATCGTCAACTTTTTTCTATGCAAATTTTTTCTATACTATAAGTGATACAACATTAAAAGTATAAAAAACTAAAAAACAGAAAAAAAACTAGCTAGTGAAGAAAAGCAATCTATGCAAATTCCACCGTTCATCTACATACATACATACATTGTATACATACATACATATACTAAGAATCTACAACATCTAGTGAAAAAATAATAATCTATGAAAAAAAAAGATGAACAAAATTAAGGAGGGAGGTTCACCGGCCGGAATCATCGGGGCGGAGGGAGGCGGGGAGGACGCCGGAGACGGAGGAGCGGCGCCGGAGACAGAGGAGGACACCAGAGGCGGGGAGGAGCGGCGCCGGCGCGGGCTTGGGCCGCGGCGGCTTGTGAGGGAGCGGTCATCAATCGCGAGGCGGGCGCGCGAGGAGGAGCGGCGGCGGCGGGCAGCGTGGCGGCGCCGGCGCGGGCTCTGGCAGCGCTTGGGAGCAGAGCGGCCGGACGGCGACGTCGAGGTCCGGCAGCCTGGCGGCGTCGTGGTCTTCGGCGTCGTCGGGGGAAACTAGATGAGTTTGGAAATTTTGCTAAGTGCTGCTTATATACAGAGACCTTTAGTCCCGGTTGGTGGCTCCAACCGGGACTAAAGCCCCCCTTTAGTCCCGGTGCGAGCCACCAACCGGGACTAAAGGTGAATTTCACCTGGCCGAGCGGCGGGAAGCCCAGGCCTTTAGTCCCGGTTGGTGGCTCGCACCGGGACTAAAGGGGGGCCTTTAGTCCAGGTTGGTGGCTCCAACCGGGACTAAAGGGTTGGTCCTGGCGTGGTGGAAGTTTAGTCCCACCTCGCCAAGCGAGAGGCACTCGCACCTGTTTATAAGCCCCGTTGCGATATCCGTCCTGAGCTCCTCTCTAAAGCAGGCAGTGCATGCCTAACGTTCCTCTCTGCCCTCTGGGGCCTACTTGCCCTGCGGGCCTGCATCCTGCCCATATATAGTTGGGTTTCTAGTCGTATTCACGTCGTGGTGGCCTAGTAGGCGGGCATTTTTTTATTTTTTGCATATGTTATGTCAATTTTTTAGTCCTGATTGGTGGCTCCAACCGGGACTAAAGGTCTTTTCCAGTTTTGTTTTGTTTTTTGCTTTATTTTTTTCTTTTGTTTCAAGTTACAGGCAAATATTTAGAGTTTTTGAGTGAATCTTTTTGGTTTAGGTCACAAAAATTATAAACTTTCTGTTAGTGCCAGTAGTTTTAAAATTTGAATAGTTTAAATTTGAATTCTTTGAAATTTGTGTGAATCACTAGTTTGTGAATAATTTTACTTTAAAAATAGATTTTTGAGTGATTCTTTTTCCTGCTGTTTAATATTAGTGTGTTTTATCAGTATGTTGAATTTGGTAATTTTTAGGTTATTTTAAATTGGTGTTTTAATCAAAAACAGATTCTGTTTAGCTCTTTTAGTTTTATAGCTCAAAAAATCATTAAATGCATGAAAAATAGCGAATGAAGTCAGAAAGGGTTGAAAATTCATGATGTGGCTTTGAATGGTGCATGTTGAATGCACAAAAAGGCTGGAGTTAAAATAAGTTTAAAAAAATGAAATGCCTTTGTAACAGATGAGTTTTCGTCCGAAACCCTGATACTTCGAAAGAGATTGTCCAGTTTGTACACGAAGTGCATCCAGTTTCTGCCGTAACCCTCTCAACTTTTTAGCACATGCTATGTGGGTGAAATGATGATACCATGCCAAGTTTCAACCTTTTCAGAGTTCATTTGTAGTGCTTTTCAATTTCAGGGTCATTTAGCTCAAACAAATCAATAAATGCATGAAAAATAGCAAATGAAGTCAGAAAGGGTTGAAAATTGATGACGTGGCTTTGAATGGTGCATATTGAACGCACAAAAAGTTGGGAGTTAAAATAAGTTTATAAAAATAAAATGCCTTTGTAACAGATGAGTTTTCGTCCGAAACCCTGATACTTCGAAAAAGATTGTCGAGTTTGTACACGAAGTGCATCCAGTTTTTGCCGTAACCCTCTCAACTTTTTAGAACATGCTATGTGGGTGAAATGATGATACCATGCCAAGTTTCAACCTTTTCAGAGTTCATTTGTAGTGCTTTTCAATTTCAGGGTCATTTAGCCCAAAAAAATCAATAAATGCATGAAAAATAGCGTTCCTTCGCATTTCAAATGCCAAAACACATATATACCCTAACTAATACAAAGATTCCATCCGTTTTGTCCGAAGTGGGACTTTCCAGATAAGTCCGGAAACTCACTAGAGAAGAAAGTGATGACGGCGAAGCCGGTCACATTCCAGAGTGGGATCTTGGGGTATAAACTTTTTCTTCGCGTGTGTCCCTTTGCGCCGTAAGCATGGACAATCTTCATCATTTAATAGGATGCTTGGGTCAGTCTTCACTGTGAAGGGAGCAATTTCATGAAACTTTTCATAATCTTCTGACATGTCTGTCTTGTCCTCCACTCCCACGATGTTTCTTTTCCCTGAAAGAACTATGTGGCGCTCTGGCTCATCGTATGATGTATTCGCTTCCCTATCTTTTCTTTTTCTCGGCTTGGTAGACATGTCCTTCACATAGAAAACCTGCGCCACATCATTGGCTAGGACGAATGGTCCGTCTGTGTACCCAAGATTGTTGAGATCCACTGTTGTCATTCCGTACCGCGGGTCTTCCTTTACCCCGCCTCCAGTCAGATTGACCCATTTGCACCGAAACAAAGGGACCTTCAAATCACGTCCATAGTCAAGTTCCCATATCTCCTCTATGTAACCATAATATGTGTCCTTTGGCCTATTGGTGTTTGCCGCATCAAAGCGGACACCACTGTTTTGGTTGGTGCTCTTTTTATCTTGGGCGGTCAAGTAAAATGTATTCCCATTTATCTCGTACCCTTTGAAAGTCGATATAGTCGAAGATGGTGACTTGGCCAGCAAGTACAGCTCATCTCCAACAGTGTCGTCATGCATGAGACGTGTTTGCAACCAACCGCCGAATGACGCCATGTGTGTACGTTTGATCCAGGGCTCACATTGCTCCGGGTTCTTGGAGCATACACTATCCAGGTGTTCCTCGATATACGAAGCCACCAAGCTGGAATTTTGTAGAACTGTGTAGTGTGCTTGCGCCCAAGAATACCCGTCCATACATATTACTGAATCCTTTCCTAGCGTGCCTTTTCCACCCAGTCTGCCCTCATGCTGTGATTCGGGAACACCAATCGGTTTAAGGTCAGGAATAAAGTCAACACAAAACTCAATGACCTCCTCTGTTTCATGGCCTAGCACGGTTATGAACATATTTCTTTAAGACTCCCATGAACCTCTCAAAGGGGAACATATTGTGTAGAAATACAGGACCCAGAATGGCAATCTCGTCGACTAGGTGAACTAGGACGTGCGTCATGATATTGAAGAAGGATGGTGGGAACACCAACTCGAAACTGACAAGACATTGCAACAAATCATTCTGTAACCTTGGTAGGATTTCTGGATCGATTACCTTCTGAGAGATTGCATTGAGGAATGAAAATAGCTTCACAATGGCTAATCGAACGTTGTCCGGTAGAAGCCCCCTCAATGCAACCGGAAGCAATTGTGTCATAATCACGTGGCAGTCATGAGACTTTAGGTTCTGGAACTTTTTCTCTGCCATATTTATTATTCCCTTTATATTCGACGAGAAGCCAGACGAGACCTTCATACTGAGCAGGCATTCAAAGAAGATTTCCTTCTCTTCTTTGGTAAGAGCGTAGCTGGCAGGACCTTGATACTGCTTTGGATGCATGCCGTCTTTTCCGTGCATACGTTGCTGGTCCTCCCGTGCCTCCGGTGTATCTTTTGTCTTCCCATACACGCCCAAGAAGCCTAGCAGGTTCACGCAAAGATTCTTCGTCACATGCATCACGTCGATTGCAGAGCGGACCTCTAGGTCTTTCCAATAGGGTAGGTCCCAAAATATAGATTTCTTCTTCCACATGGGTGCGTGTCCGTCAGCGTCATTCGGAATAGATTGTCCGCCAGGACCCTTTCCAAAGATTACTTTTAAATCCTTGACCATATCAAGTATATCATCACCAGTACGGTGGCGGGGCTTCTTCCGGTGATCTGCCTCACCTTTGAAATGCTTGCCTTTCTTTCTTAAGAGATGCTTGATCGGAAGAAATCGACGATGTCCCAGATACACATTCTTCTTACATTTATCCAAATATATACTTTGGGTATCATCTAAACAGTGCGTGCATGCGTGGTATCCCTTGTTTGCCTGTCCTGAAAGGTTACTAAGAGCAGGACAATCATTGATGGTTACAAACATCAACGCTCGTAGGTCAAATTCCTGCTGTTTGTGCTCATCCCACACACGTACACCTTTTATGTCCCACAGCTGTAAAAGTTCTTCAACTAATGGCCTTAGGTACACATCAATGTCGTTGCCGGGTTGCTTGGGGCCTTGGATGAGCACTGGCATCATAATGAACTTCCGCTTCATGCACAACCAAGGAGGAAGGTTATAGATACATAGAGTCACATGCCAGGTGCTATGATTGCTGCTCTACGCCCCAAAAGGATTAATGCCATCTGCATTTATACCAAACCATAAGTTCCTTGCGTCATATGCAAACTCCGGCCACTTTCTCTCAATTTTTCTCCACTACGACCCGTCAGCGGGTACTCTCAACTTCCCGTCTTTCTTACGGACTTCTTTGTGCCATCGCAACAACTTGGCATGCTCTTTGTTTTGGAACAAACGTTTCAACCGTGGTATTATAGGAGCATACCACATCACCTTGGCAGGAATCCTCTTCCTGGGGCGCTCGCCCTCAACATCATCACCAGGGTCATCGCGGCTGATCTTATAGCGCAATGCACCGCATACCGGGCATGCATTCAAATTCTCGTACTCCTCACCGCGGTAGAGGATGCAGTCATTAGGGCATGCATGTATCTTCTGCACCTCTAATCCTATAGGGCAGACAGCCTTCTTTGCTTCGTATGTACTGTCGGGCAATTCGTTGTCCTTTGGAAGCTTCTTCTTCATTATTTTCAGCAAGTTTTCAAATCCCTTGTCAGATACACCATTCTCTGCCTTCCATTGCAGCAATTCCAGTGTGGTACCCAGCTTTTTCTTGTTATCTTCGCAATTTGGGTACAACAATTTTTTGTGATCCTCTAACATGTGCTGCAACTTCAACTTCTCCTTTTCAGTTTCGCAGTTTCTCTTTGCATCAGCAATGGCCCGACCAAGATCATCAGCGGGCTCATCTGATGCCTCTTCTTCAGCTTCTTCTTCTTCATTCTCTTCCCCCATTGTAGTACCATCGTATTCAGGGAACTCAGGATAGTTGTCATCATCCTCTTCTTCTTCATTCTCTTCCATTAGAACCCCTCTTTCTCCGTGCTTGGTCCAACAGTTATAGCCGGACATGAAACGGGACGTAAACAGGTGGACGTGATTGACTTTTGAGCTAGAGTAATTCCTATCATTCTTACAGACACCACATGGACAACACATAAAACCATTCCGTTTGTTTGCCTCAGCCGCACGCAGAAAACTATGCACGCCATTAATGAACTGGGGAGAGCGTCGGTCATCGTACATCCATCGCCGACTCATCTTCATTACACAACACCGAAAAGACCAAATTAATACAAGTTCATACATAAAGTTCATACACACTTATTCTCATAAAACAACATAAAACTATATAGCTAAAGCATTTAAATGCAACAACAAATGCGATCAAAATTGCAACTAAGGTAATAATTGATCCAACAACATAATGATATCAAGCCTCTTTATTAACGGCATATTTTCTAATCTTTCTAATCTTCAAGCGCATTGCATCCATCTTGATCTTGTGATCATCGACGACATCGGCAACATACAACTCCAATTTAATCTTCTCTTCTTCAATTCTTTTCAATTTTTCTTTCAAATACTCGTTTTCTTTTTCAACTAAATTTAACTTCTCGACAAGAGGGTCGGTTGCAATTTCCGGTTCACATACCTCCTAGATAAAAATATCTATGTCAACTTGATGGGCATAATTGTCATAAACACGAAATGCAACAAATAGTTATAAAAGAGAATATACCACATCCGAATCATAAACCGGACGAGGGCTGACGGGGATGGATATCAACGTCATGGCACTATGTATAACAAACAATCATACAAGTAAGAAAATTTTACAAGTAACTATCTAAATCATACAAATAAGATTTTTTTTATAAAAAGGATAAGAACAGAGGCTCACCAAGGTGGTGCCGGCGACGGGACGGTGCGGGCGATCGACGGTGGTTAGGACGGGGACGGGAAGGCACTAAGTAAACCACACCTACACATATGCAAACCAAGAAGTTAATTTGAGCTCAAATTGCATATAAATCAAATAAACTCCCACATAATTACTCCCAAACTAAAACCCACAAATCACTATACTTATAGAGCATTGCACGAGCTAATCTAGCAATGAGAGATGAAAGGACAAAGTTGCTAACCTTTGTGAACACTTGGATAGATGGGGTGCCTTCAAATCTTGACAAATCTTTGGCAAAAATGGAGAATGAGCTCGAGCAAGGGGAAGAACAGAGGAGAGAAAGGGGAAAACAGAGAGAATGGGCTCGGGCTGGACGAAGGGTTTATATAGGGACGTCTTTAGTCCCGGTTGGTTATACAAACCGGGACTAAAGGTCCACCTCTAGTCCCGGTTTGTGATACAAACCGGGAATAAAGGGGCTCGTGGGGGCCCCAGCCTGCCACCACCCCTTTAGTCCCGGTTTGTATCACAAACCGGAACTATAGGTAGAAAATGAACCGGGACTAATGATGCCGGCGACGGGACGGTGCGGGCGATCGACGGTGGTTAGGACGGGGACGGAAAGGCACTAAGTAAACCACACCTACACATATGCAAACTAAGAAGTTAATTTGAGCTCAAATTGCATATAAATCAAATAAACTCCCACATAATTACTCCCAAACTAAAACCCACAAATCACTATACTTATAGAGCATTGCACGAGCTAATCTAGCAATGAGAGATGAAAGGACAAAGTTGCTAACCTTTGTGAACACTTGGATAGATGGGGTGCCTTCAAATCTTGACAAATCTTTGGCAAAAATGGAGGATGAGCTCGAGCAAGGGGAAGAACAAAGGAGAGAAAGGGGAAAACAGAGAGAATGGGCGCGGGCTGGACGAAGGGTTTATATAGGGACGTCTTTAGTCCCGGTTGGTTATACAAACCGGGACTAAAGGTCCACCTCTAGTCCCGGTTTGTGATACAAACCGGGACTAAAGGGGCTCGTGAGGGCCCCAGCCTGACACCAGCCTGCCACCACCCCTTTAGTTCCGGTTTGTATCACAAACCGGAACTATAGGTAGAAAATGAACCGAGACTAATGATGCCCGTGCCCCCGACCGCTCCTAGCCGTTGGAACCGTGACTAATGGTCACATTAGTCCCGGGCCGTAATCAAACCGGGACTAAAGGGGCGGACGAAAGGTCTGTTTTCTATTAGTGTTCGATGGAGTGGATACTCGAATTAAGCTGCGCCCAGTGGGTGTAATGTGCACACTAACTAATGGGTGTAATGGTAGGTTCCGAGTCCATGCGCCAACCAAGGAGGAATCTTACACAAACGACAAATAAAAGTGCAAACGGGCCGTGTGCAAATTTTCTAACACGGCTTATATCATATGACACGAGTTTTGAGAAGTTTGGGATCGTTGGGTGCACCACGAACGCTAATGGCTTCTTTGCTTGTGCCTAACAATCAATTATTGGTCGACACCACTCGTGTTGTATACTCTACAATCTACATACATGGTAGCATGACAAATGCGACAAGGTTATTGAATTCATGCTCCAGCTAGTTGCTTCAAAAATCGGAACAATATATTTCAACATTCCACCTCAAGTCTAGTCTTTTTTAGCCCTTAGACGTGGGATCGATGTAGGCCATAATTTTTGTTAATACTGCGTTGGCAGGGTCTTCAACTCAAGACTTCCTGGCGCATACCATTTTGAATTCATATGCTCCAACCAACTGTTTCAAAAACTTTGAACTGTGGGAGAGGGTTGGACATTATACATCAACAACGGTGTATGGGAAATAATACATACATAACTACCTACGGAGTGTTAGTCTGTTGCAGTCAAATACATATTTTGACATATTGTTTTCTTGGACCAGCGATTACATCAATAATATATGAGACGTATACTAAAATACTGCACCACTGAAAAACTCGTTTCAAATATGAATTTGACAGTATAATTTTTAGACATACATCTCAAACATTATTTAAGGAATATTTCAGTCGCTTGAAATAGGGTAGAACTAATGAAGTTTAAACAAGCTTAAAATGAATACAATATTGATCTTTGTTATAAGGTCATATTGCAAGGAATTCAATATACAAAAAATCGAAAATACAATTTTAGTTCAAAATATATCAATCATATAAATTATCATGTGGAAAAAGTGTATGGATTTTGTTTGGAGGGCGAGAAGTGAAAATCGGATGCAGAAGTAGAGAGAGAGAGAGAGAGTAACCCGCGTGGGCGGAGTAATACCAAATTGCGAAAAACTAAAATACAAGGGCTGTATATGTATCCTCTCCACCACGCATGGATCTAGCAGCGGCACCCACGGAGAGCGCCGCCTCGGCGACGGGCCGTCGTGAGTGCCGCATCTGCCACAGGTGCCTACGATAGCGCCTCGTCGTCGACGGGCGCCGGGAGCACCACCGCCTCGTCCACTGGCGCCGACGCGGCCACAGGGCCGCGGCCACATGATCACCTTTTGTTCTCTGTTTGTTTTTTGCTAAAATGGATGATTTTCAATTTGCTAAAATAAGCTAGGTTTCTACTATTTATTTAGATAATGGGTTCTTGCTTCTACTAACTAACACACCTTAATTTCTGTGGTAATTATTCTTCTATATAGCCCGCCAAAATAAAATTCTAAAAATTGTGATATGTGTAGTTGGTTATATCATGTGTGATGTATATATTATTGTAGCTAGTTATGTTAGTGGTAAATTCTCAAAATGCTAGGAATATATATAGTTTAATCTGTTAATTGTTAGAAAGTTAGCTATTGGTCTAAATATATATTAATTTGCAAATACTAATTATTAGCGTAAAAATCCGGGAAAGATCACCCGAGCTACGATCGACTATATGTCGAGTCCTCCAGCGAGGAGAGGCCGCCCGAGCTTCCCCTTTCCGAGGATGAGGACAGGCTGAGGACGCCCTCCAACCTCTTCACTTCCGAGGACTCTGAGTATGTCGCTCTCATGGATGGGATGCCCTCGCCGATCGACGAGGAGGAGGCAGAGGAGGAGGAGGAGAACGACGATGGCGATGAGGATGATGAGGAGGTGGAGGACGACGACGACAACCAGCCGACGGTCAGTGGCAAGCATTGTCGCCCAGCCGATGGCCAGGAGGGGGCATCAAAGAAGAAGAAGTTCTAGATGCTTCTATATACATACATGTCGATATAGGTAGCTTTAATTTTATGGTTTGATCGACTTGTGGAACTCCCTCCTAGTGCATCTGGACTTGTTGCTTCTATTTTGGTTGTTGCTATTTGACATGCGACTGTTTATTATTTTTATATTTATGCATGCATGCAATAATTTCTATGTTTATATGTGTAGCTCGTGGTACTTTAGATCAAATGCCATGAGTAGCCGTTGTCGGATCCTCCGGAGAATCGAGTAGTGAGTGCAAAAGATATAATAAACATCAACACTCAGTAGTCACTGGTGCAGCGACGTCCTATATAAACGGTTTTTAACCCTTTCCGTGACATAGTTTTAAACCGTCGCCTTGCTTATGTGTGCGATCGGGGGGTCCATCCCACACGACCCAGAAAATCATCGGCGATAGGGAGTAAGAATGGATATGTTTGGCAGAACTAAGCGTATGCGATGCTCGTATCTATCCCAAACGTGAGTCGTCATACAACTGTTTGCGATATATCAAATTTCCCAAATGCTCCATCCTTACTACTCGTGTGGGATGGTATTACCATCGAACGTGCTATTCTGTGGTGCAACATTTACGCTGCGTGCCCATCACAAACAGTTCATGATTGCCAAGCGTGTATGATAAGAAGACTGTCACACACATTCACTTTCCCGCATCGTTTGCGATATATAATTAAGAAGATAATGATACGTCTCCAACGTATCTATAATTTTTGATTGTTCCATGCTATTATAGTATCTATCTTGGATGTTTTATATGCAATTATATGCAATTATATAACATTTTTTAGGACTAACCTATTAACCTAGTGCCCAGTGCCAGTTGCTGTTTTTTGCCTGTTTTTGGCTTTTCAGAAAATCAATATCAAACAGAGTCCAAACAGAGAAAAAACTTTGGATTAATTTTTTCTGGTCCTGAAGAGACCCTAGAAGGTTCGGAAGAAGATCTGAAGAGCCACGAGGGAGCGACAAGCTCGGGAGGCGCGCCCCAGGGGGGTGCGCCCCCCAGTCTTGTGGGCCCCTCGTGGCACCTCTGGACCTAATTCCACCTCTATAAATTCTCAAATATCCCCCTGACATCAGAGAGCCACCCGAAATACTTTTTCCGCCGCCGCAAGTTTCTGTTCCCACGAGATCCCATCTGGAGGCCTTCTCCGGTACTCTGCCGGAGGGGGAATCGATCACGGAGGGGCTCTACATCAACCTTGCTGCCCTTCCGATGATGCGTGAGTAGTTTACCTCAGACCTATGGGTCCATAGCTAGTAGCTAGATGGCTTCTTCTCGCTCTTTGATCTTCAATACAATGTTCTCCTCGATGGTCTTGGAGATCTATTCGATGTAATGACTTTTTGCGGTGTGTTTGTTGGGATCTGATAAATTGTGAGTTTATGATCAGATTTATCCATGATTATTATTTGAATTTTCTCTGAACTCTTTTATGCATGATTGTTATAGCTTTGTATTTCTCTCCGATCTATTGATTTGGTTTGGCCAACTAGATTGATTTTTCTTGCAATGGGAGAGGTGCTTTGTGATGGGTTCGATCTTGCGGTGCTCAATCCCAGTGATAGAAGGGGACATGACACGTATTGTATCGTTGCCATTAAGGATAAAAAGATGGGGTTTATTCATACGTAAGTTCTCTTCGTCTACATCATGTCATCTTGCTTAAGGCGTTACTCCGTTCTTTATGAACTTAATACTTTAGATGCATGCTGGATAGCGGTCAATGTGTGGAGTAATAGTAGTAGATGCAGGCAATATATTAGCCTTTCATAATGCGGATATATTGATGTATTTGTATAACGCAAACTTTGAACCTTTTGCCTGTGTTAGAAATGTTTTGTTTTCATTGATATGTAGATATACATATGTTATGCAATGTACCTACTTTTGTGCATAATGTACTTGCACCATTGTCTAGCTAAAGTTTGCTTAGGTGATGGGATAACAATGTCCCAAGCGAGGCAGCCCGGCAAACACGTCGCCTTCAACCTTGAATGCAGCCACCCGGCGTCAACGTCGCATTGACTTCACTTCTAACACGTCATCTCTCTATGTCTGTGTGTGTGTGTTTAGCTTCCCTTTAATTTTTTGATGCTTGCATCACAATATTTGTTGTTCGTTATTACCTTCGCTCCTAGATTTTGCTTCAAGATTATTTTGCGCATATTATTTCATATTATATATATGTTTTCAGGAATATTGCATAATATACTGATGTTAATGATTACCTAATGTACCGACTATAGTAAGCAGTTATATAACTATTAGCGATTTTCATCTTTGTATGCTAAAACCAATTTAATGTAATTAAGGTAGTGCTTGAGAGTCAGAAAGGTTAATTGGTTGATGCCCCGGCCCCTCCATTTTTTTCTAGGCATTGGCTGATTGGATTCTACGTATATAATGTAACGATGTGTAGTTGCTCCACTACTGACCATCACATATTAGATAATATAGATTACCATTTTTTACATGATAGAAACTAAATATTAAAATATATCTTGCATTCAATAAAATTGCAAAACACTATAAGCTTGTATGTGTCTAAATCGTTTACCTTTTTTTTGAATTGTTTCCATCAAGTGTTGATGCTTTCTGACCATACTTCTATGAAAGTGTTAGGCCATATACATCCTAACATATATACTGTGTATCAATCTTGTTAACATTCATAAGTCAATTCTTTTGCAGAAAAAACTATTTTGCAATGAGCTAAATTTCCATGAACTTATTTAATGCTTGTCTCCAATGCAGTAAAGCATGTTCTTTACCACATCAACCCCCATCAATATTTTCCATATTTATCATTACAGCATATGTCTATCTGTCCGATGCAAACGAACCTATGGAACCAATATCGCTCACACATGTATATGTGCTATGTATCAGTATACACGTAATTTATTTCCTTGTAGGCTTGTCTAGTTTGTGCATGCATTTATTTTCTCAGAAAGACCTGCCCGTATGTTTCTTTAATATATGCATGTGACCTGGTTTAATTGATATTCATGTAGGTTCACTGAGTTACGCGTGCATGCTTTCTTTCTCAAAAGATCTGCTCACGCCTCTTGAAAAATGGATCTGCCCGTACGATTGTGCTTTGAAGACGTCCCTGCTTCAAAGAGAGAGGTTACTTTAAGAAATTTTGAAGAAAGAAGTTGATTTAGCAACGTAACTGGCCTGGATTTGTTTTTTCAAATACACTTTCATATCTTTTAGCATGTACGGGGCAGCACTCAGTTTTTATTCCTTCTTTAATTTTCGATCAAGGCATATCCAGCCAGTCCTCTCGTATAGGTATTGGACACATGGATACACTCAGTTTTTTTATTCCTTCTTTTCTTTGGGATGAGAGCATATCCAGCCGGTCCTGTATAGATAGTGGACTCATGGCTTTGTACGTGCCTGGACTTTCTTTTTAGATGTCCATGTCCGACTAAGTTTTACGTAACATTGTTGTCAATCTATTGTCAATCATGACCATTAAAATGAAATATTAACTGTAGAGATATTTTAGCACGTTGCTTCCTTTGCGCTTTCTGTTACGTAGATCGAACGGCTATGACTCCTTAATTTATGAAGGTCCACCAGATAAAGGGCTGGCATTTTCTGATTAAC
Organism: Elymus sibiricus; assembly: GCA_039707655.1. Taxonomy (NCBI): domain Eukaryota; kingdom Viridiplantae; phylum Streptophyta; class Magnoliopsida; order Poales; family Poaceae; genus Elymus; species Elymus sibiricus. Next base: position 24,443,082 of record CM077664.1, read on the forward strand.
GTGAGATTTTCTAACTAATATGTCTATCTTTCCTCCGTATTTTCCTTTTAGTATATAATAGATAGATTGCCCAACAGTAATTTGTTTACCCACCGTATGCTATTTTCAAGAGAGAAGCCTCTAGCGAAAACTATGGCCCCCGGGTCTACTTTTATCATATATAAAATCCTAAAAATACCTTGCTGCACTTTTACTTTATTTATTTTATTTTGCATTTTTGTTCGATCTATCTATCAATTACTACACAATTTAATCTTGCACGTAAACGCCGAGGGATTGACAACCCTTTGTTCGCGTTGGGTTGCAAGGATTTGTTGTTTGTGTGCAGGTGCTGCTAACGAGGTGTTGCGTTGTTCTCCTACTCGATTGATAATCTTGGTTCTTAACTAATGGAAATACTTATCTCTACTATACTGCATCATCCTCTCCTCTTCGGGAAAATCCCAACGTAGTTCACAAGTAGCAGGAAGAATTTCTGGTGCCGTTGCCAGGGAGAAATCATCAACATCTATCAAGTACCTACGCATAAACTTTCATCTCCTTGCATTTACATTATTTTCCATTTGCCTCTCGTTTTCATCTCCCCCACTCCTAAAACGTTTTCACAAAAATACAAAAATATTTTCCGTTTGCCTTTTTCGTGTTTGCTCGCTTTATCGTTATGGCTAGTTCTTCTCTTATCTCGTGTACCCCTGAAAATGTAGTTCTCAATTTTAAACAAAGGGGAGGGGAGAATTTAAATGATGCTTGGTATAGGATTTGCGATGCTCAAAATAGATCAACTCGTAAGCAATCTACTACCGTTCTTCTTCGCAATTTTTATGTGGGTGTTACTACTTGGTATAGATTTGTGCTAGATATTATTACCGGAGGGAATTTCTTGAGTAGTCACCCTATGTGTCGGTGTCAAAACCTGCAGACCTCGGGGTAGGGGGTCCTGAGCTGTGTATCTCGGACAGATGGTAACAGGAACAGAGAGACGATGTTTTACCTAGGTTCGGGCCCTCTTGATGGAGGTAAAACCCTACGTCCCGCTCTTGTTTATATTAATGGAGATGTATCAAGTACAGATTTAATCTACCTCGAGATCTTAATATGTGGTCTAACTCTAGGGCTAGGTGAATGATATTGCGTCGATGTCCCCTCTACGGGCTAAACCCTACGGCTTATATACACACCAGGTAGGGTATCTAGGGTCACAAGGTCGGTGTCTAGGAGCAAGGCGGCAGGGGAGATCTTGGAGTATACGTCAAGTCTTCGGTGGAGGTAGTATTGGTCACGCCTCCTGTGTACGGCCTCTGGAGTCCATCTTGATCACGAATGAGGGCCCATCGGCCCAACCCGAGGAGCATGGGCCGACTAGGTTAGCACCCCCTAATCCAGGACACCGTCAGTAGCCCCCGAACTGGTCTTCCATGCCGAGGATGACTTTCTTGATGATAACAACCTCGGATCCAGAGTCCTTGGCTCGACAGACGAGTTCCGTCTTATAATTCTCGGACCACTCTTTTAAAGGACTGACGCCAACCGAGGCTCAACCGAGCCTGTACCCTGCCCGAAGAGATCGGATAACTTAGCCTCGAAGGCCAACCATCTCGGTGTGAAGAGTTCCACTTAACCTGACAACTTTATCGAAACGGCTCACCCCACGACAGGTCGAGCAGTTATTGCTTCCCTCAAATCGCGGCCCGAGACAGCCTTTCTACTGGCACGTCCCATTGAGGTGGAGATCGTGCCCGTTTTCTCAGGGATATCATCAAGATTTTGTTTCTCCCCATATGCTTAACGACATCTTTGGTGGGAATGGCGTTTTTATCGGCGCAGTAAGCGCGACTCTTGGCCTTTCACCAGCCTATAAGAGCAAAAGAGAGGACATCACAACAGACCACGCTCTCATTTCCCCCGCCTGCTGCTTCGTCTAGCTCTAGCGCCCAGATCTGATCTCACACTCTTCTCCCTTCCAGCGAAGCCAAGCTCCTGCACCCAGCCATGGCCGACACCCTTAAGGGGCACTGGGGTGGTTCCATCGTTACGGATGGCACCATCCTAGTTGCGCAGCGCGGGGTACTTGTCCGCCAACATCGCCGCCCGTGCTCCAGCCGCTGGCCAGCAAGTGCCCGCTCCCAATGTAGTGGAGCGGGTGGTCTTCGTCCCCCACCTAGTCCGAGGCCTGGGGTTCCCGCTGCACCCCATCGTGCGCGGGGTCATGTTTTACTATGGGCTTGACTTCCACCATATGGCCCCAAACTCCATCCTCCATCTCTCCTCCTTCATGACGGTCTGCAAGGCCTTCCTCCGCTGCAAGCCGCACTTCGGCCTATGGCTAAAGATCTTCGGGATCAAGCCGAAGTCCAGCGGCTCCGACCTCGCGGAGTGCGGAGGGGCCATGGTCAGCAAGAACCAGGGGGCCGAATGGTTCAAGGGCACCTTCATCGAAACGGTGAAGGAGTGGCAGCGGTAGTAGTTCTACATCACCGAACTGCTCGCCCCTGGCCAGACCAAGGTCCCAGCCTTTTCGGCCGGGCCCCCGAAGAAGCTCAGATCCTGGAAGGAGAAGGGCGTCGCCTGGGGGAACCCAGCAGAGGTGGAGGCCATGATCAAGAAGATCAAATGGTGGTCCACCACGAATAACCTCCAGCTTGTTGACGTCATCAACGTCATGCTCAACCGCCGTATCCTTCCGCTCCAGCTCTGGGCTACCCCGATGTGGGCGCAAAAGCCCGAAGACGCGGGCCCCCTCACTGCCTTCTTCCGCTCCACCTTGTCCGCTATGTGGACTCGACTCCTAAAGCTGGCCAAGGACAAGATCCCCAAGGAGGGGGAGGACCTAGGCTTCGAGGGCGGCTACGAAGCCCCCCAGTAAGTGCTCTAACACACAAGTCAAATATTTCTGTCTCCCATACTGAGGTGTAGAGTCTAACGAATCATTATGCTTGATGTTCTGCAGAAGTGGTCGGCCTGGGTGCAAAAAGTGCGGTGCCCAGCCCCACTACCAGAGGAGGCAATGACTCTCCTGCTCACTGTGCTGCTAACCAAGGAGCCGCACGTGGTGGCCCCCAAAGGGACGAAGTCCCTGAAGGGCAAGGCGAGTGCTCGGGCTCGGTAAACCTCGGTCACCCGGTCCGAGGAGACCCACACCTCCTCCGCCCACGAGGATGACGCGGAGGAGGGTGAGGAGGAAGAGAACCCTCCCCTAAGGGGAAGAGGGCGGTGTCGGAGGACGCCGAAGACGGCTTGCAGCCCAAGGGCTCGAAGAGGTTGAGGAGGACCTCGGCCAGGGCTGCCGGCAAGTTGTCAGAGAGAGCCGAGCTCTCCGACGAATCAGAAGAAGACCCCCTTGCTATGGGGAGGAAGAAACCGGCACCCTGAGGGTAAGCCATCGTCTTTATATCCCGTATTTTTGATAAGTCCTCTTAGTAATGGTAAACTCATAAAGCGTCTTTTTTTACACAGTCCGCCAAGGGTGATCCCCAGCGGCTCCTCGAGCAGGTTGCCGTCTGCCAGCGGGACTCCAGAGCCCGCCGCTCCTCCACCAGCTCATGACGGGCTGGGGGAGGCGACATCCACTTTGGCCCCTCAAGCCAGCACGGCGGGGGCCGAAGAGTCGGTCATCATGGCCGAGGTTGATACCTCGTCCCAACAAGACCTAGGGGAAAAGATCCTCGAGGTTGTCAAGGAAGGGCTAGGCCAGTCATCGGCCCAGCCGACGTCAACTCCAGCTCCTCCATCGGAGCAGGAGGCTGCTCGACCTAGCCCCCCGGCGCCTGGGTCCGAGGTTGTCCCACCACCCCCACCTCCTGCCCAAGGGCAGGCTAGCACGGGGTGGACAGAAGACGTGGAGGAGGCCTTGAAGGGCTCCTCCCTCAAGGAAGAGCACCGCGCCTTAACAGGTGCGGCGCTGCAGGGCTTCCGGTCCGCAGGGGCTGGCTTGCACGAGGTTTTCAAGAACCTCGTCACGAGATTCGAGGTATGCTTCTACCCTTATATCAAATTAGCTTATTTGTTTGAGCGTATGTATCTGTCGGAGAACATGATATCACGGCTTCCTAAATGGCATAGTGAGTGAGTAGCCCCCGAGCCCAAAGTTGGTTTCAAGAAACCAGCATTGGGGTCATATAACTTAGTAGGAGCTTGTCATGCAGCCCCCAGGATGCTGCCTAAGGCAATCGTCCTGGAGTTTCAATATTTTGATTGCGGGCTTTGTATAAGAATTCTTCTTGGCAGGTTTCGACCTCGGTTCCGGACTCTGTCTCCGAGGAGATTGCGGAGATGAACCGGAAGGTCGAGAGGTCCCAGGAGGACCTCAACCTGGTGAACCAGAGGTTCGAGTAGTCTCAAGGTAAGCAATTTGGACTTGCGTTTGATACGTGATATTTTGCACAGAATTTTTTAATGTGTCTGTGCTGAGCGGGGAACTAAGGCTGAACTGTTTGAATGACAGCAGCATTGGCCGAGCTTGAGGCGCTCAAGGCCGAGCTTGAGAAAGCTCGGTAGGAGGTGAAGCAGCATAAGGCTGCGGCCGCAAAGGCGGAGGAGGCCTGAGAAGGTGGCTGGGGATAAGGACCGGGCAAGTGTCCAGGAGGTCGAGGAGACCCTGAAGGGCGTGTTCGAGGCACGTGACAAGCTTCAGGCGGAGGGGAAGCAGACGAAGGAGGAGCTTGAAAAGCTCCATCTTGCCCATTCTGAGCTCAAGACCACGGCCCAGGCTGACCGCGAGGTGCTCCAGCTAGTGGAGCAAATCGCCTTGGGTAAGCTATATTTATTACAGTGTGTGTTTGGCAACAAAGGGTGCCTCGAGCTCACCCAGCTGTGGCGTTCCGCAGAAGTCTTCGCGGATCTCCCGCAGAGCATGGCGGATGCCGTTGCGCACTTCGACCAGCTGGCGGGTCACGAGGTGGAGAAGGCCTTCTGGGGGCAGTTCCCGGGGTCTCCGTCATCGCAACTGTTGAATCATCGAATGAAGCTGCTGGCGGAGTTGTTCCGCATGGCGAGGTCGGCGCTTCAAGACCTCTGCATCGCACTGTGGCCTGCCGAACCCCTTCCGACTAGCCTCTCCGGCCTCTTGATGCGCCTGCAAGGAGCTGTCTCGCACGCCAATAGCTGGAGGAGGTCCGCGTGCTTTGAAGGAGCGAGGAGGGCGCATGCCTGCGTGAAGACGCACTTCCGGAAGGTCAATGCGGTGACGGTTGCCACGGGTCCTCCTGCAGACAAGCCACACACCGCGGAGCAATTTTGTCCCGAGGTGGAGGAGGGAGCCCGGATTACTGAGGCCATGTGTCCAAAGGACACTTTGTATTTCTAGGTAGCAATTCGGGATGCCGAAGTTGTGAAATGTACAAAATTTATCGTTTGATGGAATGAGTATGGTTTTAAATTCCTTCATGTGTATGTACTTTTTATTTATTCTACCTCCTGTGTGACCGTATTAAACTGAAAGCGGCTAGTCGTCGGCTTCTGCCCCAGTGTAGAATATACAAAGGGTGTTTCGAGGTGCAGTTTGGACCCTTGGCCGACGTCTCGGTACCTGATGTCTACTACGCAACTTTTATTCTTGTAGACTCGTGTTGGGCCTCCAAGCGCAGAGTTTGTTGGACAGTAGCAATTTTCCCTCAAGTGGATGACCTAAGGTTTATCAATCCGTGGGAGGCGTAGGATGAAGATGGTCTCTCTCCAACAACCCTGCAATCAAATACAAGAAATCTCTTGTGTCCCCAACACACCCAATACAATGGTAAATTGTATAGGTGCACTTGTTCAGCGAAGAGATGGTGATACAAGTGTAGTATGGATAGTAGATATAGGTTTTTGTAATCTGAAAATATAACAACAGCAAGGTAGCAAGTGATAAAATGGAGCACAAACGGTATTGCAATGCTTGAAAACAAGGCCTAGGGTTCATACTTTCACTAGTGCAATCTCTCAACAGTGCTAACATAATTGAATCATATAACAATCCCTCAACGTGCGACAAAGAATCACTCCAAAGTTCTTATCTAGCGGAGAACATAAGATGAAATTGTTTGTAGGGTACGAAACCACCTCAAAGTTATCCTTTCCGATCAATCTATCGAGCTATTCCAATAAGTGTCACAAACAGCCCAAGAGTTCGTACTAAAATAACACCATATGATACACATCAACCAACCCTAATGTCACCTAGATACTCCAATGTCACCACAAGTATCCGTGAGTTGATTATACGATATGCATCAAACAACTTCAGATTCATAATATTCAATCCAACACAAAGAACATCAAAGAGTGCCCCAAGATTTCTACCGGAGAAAGTAGGACAAAAACGTGCATCAACCCCTATGCATAGATTACCCCAATGTCACCTCGTTAATCCGCGAGTTGAGTGCCAAAACATACATCAAGTGAATCAATATAATACCCCATTGTCACCACGGGTATTCATATGCAAGACATACATCAAGTGTTCTCAAATCCATAAAAGTATTCAATCCGATAATAGTGAAACCTCAAAGGTAAAACTCAATTCATCACAACAAGATAGAGAGGGGAAAACACCATATGATACAACTATATTAACAAAGCTCGCGGTACATCAAGATCGTGTCAAATCAAGAACATGAGAGAGAGAGAGAGAGATCAAACACATAGCTACTAGTACATACCCTCAGCCCCGAGGGTGAACTACTCCCTCCTCGTAATGGTGGCCGCCGGGATGATGAAGATGGCATCTGGTGATGATTTCCCCCTCCGACAGGGTGCCGAAAAAGGGTTGTAGATGAGATCGTGGAGGTACAGAGGCTTGCGGCGGCGGAGTCGAAGTTCTAGGGTTATTTCTGGGGGTTTCTCTATTTATAAGAATTTTTGGCGTTGGAATCACGCGAAGAGGGGCCACAGGGGGCCCACGAGGCACCAGGGCGCGCCCAGATGGGTGGGCACGCCCAGGTGGCTTGTGGGGCCCCTGTGGGTCTTCTGCTGCTCCCCCGAAGCTTCTTGGGTCTCTTTTCTTCCAGAAAAAATCGTCAAAAAGTTTCGCTGCATTTGGACTTCATTTGATATGGATTTTCTGGAAAACCAAAAACAAGTAGAAAACAGCAACTGGCACTGGGCACTAGGTCAATATGTTAGTCCATAAAAATAATATAAAAGCCATATAAAAGTGCACCAAAATCATACAAAACTATAATAAACATGGCATGAATACTTCATAAATTATAGATACGTTGGAGACGTATCAGCATCCCCAAGCTTAATTCCTGCTCGTCCTCAAGTAGGTCAATGATAAAAGAAATAATTTATGAAGTGTGAATGCTAGCATTGTGTATAAGTTTGATCAATTATAATTTCAATCACTTTTCCTAGCATCATAACAGCAACTCTTTCTCATAAAACTCATCATGATAAAGTAGCAGTCAATTCACATGTTATGGTTGAAACAAGGCATTCTCTTGAAACTTAACAACCTTTGTTCTTAGTCACCAAACAATTGCAATTCAACTTATTCAACAAAGTCTAAGTAAGAGATCCACATACTCAATTATCATATAGTCTTCTATGATTGCTAGTAGTCAAAGCATATTTTTAGAACAAATGGCATCCATCGAACACAGAGAAAGACAGGGGCTTAATGTTTCGCCTCCCAACTTATTTATCATAGAGATAATTGTCAACAATAATAATTCATGATCAAATATATTTGAATGGCCATGTGTGCCTGGATATTTCCCCACCACATGATACTTGCCAACTAAAGAATAATTTAGGTTGAAATGATAATGAATACTTATTGACTCTTGCATAAAAGTAAATACATAAAAGTAAAATATAGGCCCTTCGCAGAGGGAAGCAGAGGTTGTCTTGCGCTTTTTATTTTTGCATGTCAAGCCCTTAATGCAAAGGAACGTCACGTTATATTGCCCCTTGTGATAGCAACCTTTATTATGCAGTCGGTCGCTTTTATTTCTTTACCATCACAAGTTCGTACAACACTTATTTTCCCTTGCAATAAAAGATCATACATATTTTAGGAGCAATTTTATTGCTTTTTTGCACCGATGACAACTTACTTGAAGGATCTTATTCAATCCATAGGTAGATATGGTGGACACTCATGGCAAGAAACTGTGTTTAATGGTTTTTGGATGCACAAGTAGTATCTCTACTTAGTACAAATTTTTGGCTAGCAAAAGATCCTAAGCAAGCACCACATGTTGGAGGATCCATAACAATATAACTTCTATACAAATATACCCAAACATAACTCATTACGTTGTCTTCCTTGTCCAACATCAACTAATTTGCTAAAATTTGAAAATAATTAATGGGTATTCACAATCATAAAAGATGTCCAAGATAATATATTTATGTGTGAAAGTTCTCTTCCTTATACTAATCATTCATGAATTTCTTGTATGACTAATATTGTGATTGTCAAACTTCAATAGATTTTTCTATCTAAACCCAATGTGAAGCTACTACTAGGCATGACACAAGCATATGAAGCTCATATTGTTTCAACTTCATGATATTCAATTTATTCAACAATTTACTCATAGGATATAAGTGAAGAACAAGAGTAAATGACAAACTACTCCAAAAAGATATAAGTGAAGACCAAATGAGTAGTTAAGTAAATAGGTAGCTATGCGAGGACTCTCTCCCATTTAAAAATTTCAGATCTTAAGTATTTTATTCAAACAGCAAGCAAAACAATATAAAATGACATTCCAAGAATAGCACATCTCATGTGAAGAAGCAAAAACTTACGCTCAACCAAGACTAACCGATAATTGTTGATGAAGAAAGGTGGGATGCCTACCGGGGCATCCCCAAGCTTAGATGCTTGAGACTTCTTGAAATATTAACTTGGGATTCCTTGGGCATCCGAAGCTTGAGCTCTTGTGTCTACTTAATTCCTCTCATATCACGGTTTCCCTAATCCTTAAAAACTTCATCCACACAAAACTCAACAAGAACTCGTGAGATAAGTTAGTATAAATCCATGCAAAACCTTATCATTCTCTACTGTAACAAATGAAAAAAATTATAATTAAACATTGTATACTAAATGCCTCTGCATATTTAATACTCCTATCCATAAATAGAAACATTAAACAAGCAACATATGCAAACAATGCAACTATAACCGAAATCTGCCAAAACAGAACAGTCTGTAAAGGGGGATTTAAAATTCATACTTCCCTAACTCCAAAAATTCTGAAAAATTACCACATGACAGAGAACTTATGCATTATTACTGTGTAAAAATTTCAGATTTTTATCATGTTCTGAGTATTCAAGAATATTCTGGACATAACAGAAAACTTTCTGTTTTCAAACAGCAACACAAGAACTTGCAAACTGAGCATGGTAAAGGCTATAATTTGCATTTTATTGAACTAAAAGATACAAAACATGATTATTGATAACACCAAGAAAATATCAACAAAATAAAATGATGCTGCAAGCAAAACTCATATTATGTGACGAATGAAAATATAGCTCCAAGTGAGGTTACCGATAATGTTGAAGACGAAAGAGGGGATGCCTTCCGGGGCATCCCCAAGCTTAGACGCTTGAGTCTTCCTTGAATATTACATTGGGGTGCCTTGGGAATCCCCAAGATTAGGGTCTTTCCACTCCTTATTCTCCACATATCCATATCTCACCCAAAACTTGAAAACTTCAATCACACAAAACTTAACGGAACTTGTGAGATAGGTTAGTATGATAAAAATAAATCATCCACTTAGGTACTGTCAAGACAAGATTCATAATTGTTCTCACATTATTCCTACTGTACTCTATCATTTCCACAATTTATATCTCATAATATAAGCTATGGAAACACTAAACCAAGAAAACTATGCAATAAAAACAGAATCTGTCAAAAACAGAACATCATGTAGTGAGCGATTTAAAAAACATACTTCTATGCCTCCAAAAATTCTGAAAAATTAGGAAAATGTAAAAAATTTGTAACCCAATACTGTGTAAAAAGTTCAGAATTCTCTCATGCCCAGTACAGAATAGAAATGCCAGCACTGGACGCAAAAGTTTCTGTTTTTGCACAGAATCAAATCAACAAGCATCCACACTATCCCAAAGGCTTTACTTTGCACATTATTGAAAGAAAAGTTATAAAACATGATTACTACAGTAGCTTAATCATGTGAACACACAAAAACAGTAGGTGTAAGTATTGGGTTGTCTCCCAACAAGCGCTTTTCTTTAATGCCTTTTAAGATAGGCATGATGATTTTAATGATGCTCGCATATGAATAGTAATTGAAACATGAAAAAGAGCATCATGAATCAGATGGCAAGCACACTTAAGCCTATCCCACTTCCTATGCATAGGGATTTTGTGAGCAAACAACTTATGGGAACAAAAATCAACTAGCATAGGAAGGCAAAACAAGCAATACTTCAAAACTTTCAACATAAAGAGAGGAAACTTGATATTATTGAGATATGTAAAAGCATATGTTCCTCTCTCATAATAATTTTCTGTAGCATCATGATTGAATTCAACAATATAACTTTCACATAAAGCATTATTTTCATGATCCACAAGCATAGCAATTTTATTACTCTCCACATAAGCAAATTTCTTCTCATTCATAATAGTGGGAGCAAACTCAACAAAATAACTATCACGTGATACTTGATTTACATAATCAATTTGAGCACTAAAATCATGATGACAAATTTCATGGTTATCATTATTCTTAATAGCATACATGTCATCACAATAATCATCATAGATAGCAACTTTGTTCTCATAATAATCAATTGAAACCTCTTCCAAAATAGTGGATTCATCACTAAATAAAGTCATGACCTCACCAAATCCACTTTTATCATTATAATAAGATTCAACACCCTCCAAAATTGTGGGATAATTATTAAATAAAGTTGACACTCTTCCAAACCCACTTTCATCATCATAAACAAGAGGCATGCAATCATCATAATAATTTTTCTCATCAAAACTTGGGGGACAAAAAATATCATCTTCATCAAACATAGCATCCCCAAGCTTATGGCTTTGCATATCATTAACATCATGGATATTCAAAGAATTAATACTAACAACACTGCAATCATGCTCATCATTCAAAGATTTTATGCCAAACATTTTATTGAATTCTTCTTCTATCAATTGAGCACAATTTTCTGATCCATCATTTCCAAGAAAGACACTATAAAGATGAATAATATGAGGTAACCTCAATTCCATTTTTTTGTAGTTTTCTTTTATAAACCAAACTAGTAATAAAACAAGAAACTAAAAGATTCGACTGCAAGATCTAAATATATACCTTCATGCACTCACCTCCCCGGCAACGGCGCCAGAAAAGAGCTTGATGTCTACTACACAACTTTTATTCTTGTAGACTCGTGTTGGGCCTCCAAGCGGAGAGTTTTGTAGGACAGTAGCAATTTTCCCTCAAGTGGATGACCTAAGGTTTATTAATCCGTGGGAGGCGTAGGATGAAGATGGTCTCTCTCAAACAACCCTGCAATTAAATACAAGAAATCTCTTGTGTCCCCAACAAACCCAATACAATGGTAAATTGTATAGGTGCACTAGTTCGGCGAAGAGATGGATAGTAGATATAGGTTTCTGTAATCTGAAAATATAAAAATACCAAGGTAGAAAGTGATAAAACGGAGCACAAACGGTATTGCAATGCTTGAAAAGAAGGCCTATGGTTCATACTTTCACTAGTGCAATCTCTCAACAGTGCTAACATAATTGAATCATATAACAATCCCTCAACGTGCGACAAAGAATCACTCCAAAGTTCTTATCTAGCGGAGAACATAAGATGAAATTGTTTGTAGGGTACGAAACCATCTCAAAGTTATCCTTTCCGATCAATCTATCAAGCTATTCCTATAAGTGTCACAAACAGCCCAAGAGTTCGTACTAAAATAACACCATATGATACACATCAACCAACCCTAATGTCACCTAGATACTCCAATGTCACCACAAGTATCCGTGAGTTGATTATACGATATGCATCAAATACCTTCAGATTCATAATATTCAATCCAACACAAAGAACTTAAAAGAGTGCCCTAAGATTTCTACCAGAGAAAGTAGGACGAAAACGTGCATCAACCCCTATGCATAGATTACCCCAATGTCACCTCGGGAATCCGCGAGTTGAGTGCCAAAACATACATCAAGTGAATCAATATAATACCCCATTGTCATCACGTGTATTCATATGCAAGACATACATCAAGTGTTCTCAAATCCATAAAAGTATTCAATCCGATAATAGTGAAACCTCAAAGGTAAAACTCAATTCATCACAACAAGATAGAGAGGGGAAAACACCATATGATCCAACTATATTAACAAAGCTCGCGGTATATCAAGATCGTGTCAAATCAAGAACACAAGAGAGACAGATCAAACACATACCTACTAGTACATACCCTCAGCCCCGAGGGTGAACTAGTCCCTCCTTGTCATGGTGGCCGCCGGGATGATGAAGATGGCCTCCGGTGATGATTTCCCCCTTTGGCAGGGTGCCAAAAAAGGGTTGTAGATGAGATCATGGAGGTACAGAGGCTTGCGGCGGCGGAGTCGAAGTTCTAGGGTTATTTCTGGAGGTTTATCTCTTTATAAGAATTTTTGGCGTTGGAATCACGCGAAGAGGGGCCACAGGGGGCCCAGGAGGCACCAGGGCGTGCCCAGGGGGGTGGGCGTGCCCAGGTGGCTTGTGGGGCCCCTGTGGGTTTTCTGCTACTCCCCCGAAGCTTCCGGGGTCTCTTTTCTTCCAGAAAAAATCATCAAAAAGTTTCGCTGCATTTGAACTTCATTTGATATGGATTTTCTGGAAAACCAAAAACAAGCAAAGAACAGCAACTGGCACTGGGCACTAGGTCAATATGTTAGTCCATAAAAATCATATAAAAGCCATATAAAAGTGCACCAAAATCATACAAAACTATAATAAACATGGCATGAATACTTCATAAATTATAGATATGTTGGAGACGTATCAGACCCCGGAGGCGGTCTCTGCTCATAGGAACCATGCAATAAGACTATAATGGCTTGATAACTTTCACTTAGTCTTAGGAGTTTGACTATGGGGGCTGGTGACGAGCCCCCGGTGTGGGAAGTGGCCGGCTAAAAAGAGTAGCCCTTCGTTTAACATGGGTGATCTCTATCGTTGATACGTCTCCATCGTATCTACTTTTCCAAACACTTTTGCTCTTGTTTTGGACTCTAATTTGCATGATTTGAATGAAACTAACCCGGTCTGACGCTGTTTTCAGCGGAATTGCCATGGTGTTGTTTTTGTGCAGAAATCAAAGTTCTTGGATTTGGATGAAACTTTTTGGAGAATTTTTATGGAATATATAAAAATTATTGGCGCAAGAATCAACAGAAGGGGGGCCACCCCCCCAGGCGCGCCCTGGTACATCGTGGGGCCCACGTGGCTCCGTTTGACCTAATTCCAACTCTATAAATTCATAATTCCAGAGAAAAAAATAAGGGAGGAAGTTCAGGGCTCCGGAGAGGGGGATCTTCCGGCATCGTCATCATCAACCATCCTTCATCACCAATTTCATGATGCTCACCGCCGGGAGTGAGTAATTGCTTCGTAGGCTTGCTGGACGGTGATGAGTTGGATCAGATTTATCATGTAATCGAGTTAGTTTTGTTAGGGCTTGATCCCTAGTATCCACTATGTTCTGAGATTGATGTTGCTATGACTTTGCTATGCTTAATGCTTCTCACTAGGGCCCGAGTGCCAAGATTCCAGATCTGAACCCTTTATGTTTTCATGAATATATTTGTGTTCTTGATCCGATCTTGCAAGTTATATGCACCTGCTATGTGTTATGATCCGCATACCCCAAGGTGACAATAATTGGGATTCTTTCCGGTGATTGCCATAGTTTGAGGAGTTCATGTATTCACTAAGTGTTAATGCTTTGTTCTGGTTCTCTATTAAAAGGAGGCCTTAATATCCCTTAGTTTCCTTATGGACCCCGCTGCCACGGGAGGGTAGGACAAAAGATGTCATGCAAGTTCTTATCGCAAGCACGTATGACTATATACGGAATACATGCCTACATTACATTGATGAATTGAAGCTAATTCTGTGTCGCCCTAGGTTATGACTGTTACATGATGAATGTTATCCAACGTATATCACCAATCCAATGCCTATGAGTTTTTCACATATTGTTCTTGCTAAGTTACTACTGTTGCTACTGCTGTTACAATTGCTACTACCACTGCCGCTACCATTACTGCTACTGTTACTATTATTGCTACTGCTATCAAACTATTATACTACTATGCTACTGATCACCTTGCTGCAGATATTTAGTCTCCAGGTGTGGTTGAATTGACAACTCAACTGCTAATACTTGCAAATATTCTTTGGCTCCCCTTGTGTCGAATCAATAAATTTGGGTTGAATACTCTACCCTTAAAAACTGTTGCGATCCCCTATACTTGTGGGTTATCAAGACCTTTTTCTGGCGCCGTTGCCGGGGAGCATAGCTTTATTTGCTAAATCAATTGGGATATATATCTGTTGAATACTATGAAGAATCTGAAAGACGCTAAGACCAATATCGTTCCCTCTTGACGAGGGGAGGTAAGAAACTGCCATCTAGCTCCGCACTTGATTCACCTTCTGTTTTGAGTAAACTTGCAACACCACCACATGCTATTAATTCTGATATGTCGCAAGTTATTGATGATACCACTTCTGCCATGAATGATACTCATGATGATGCTAGTACTATGCTTGATAATGCTGTGCCACTTGGTGAATTTCTTAGTGAACAAATTGCTAAAGCTAAAGAAATTGAAAATGCTGAAACTCTCGAGAATCATGATTCACCTATTATGCCTAGCTCTCCTACTAGAGTTGAAACACCCGATGAACATTGCTTTGATAGGGAGACGGCTAGAGCTATTCTTGCTTGTAATGATAGAGATGAAGTTATAAAACTGCTTGCTGAAACGAAAGAAAAATCTATGAGGGAGAAAATGAAATATTATCCTAAGTTTGCTACCTCTCCCATATTTGTTACTGATAAGGATTATGAATTCTTTGTTGATCCTGAGTTAATTACTTTGGTTGAATCTGATCCTTTCCATTGCTATGAAACTGAAACCGTTGTGGCACATCTTACTAAATTAAATGATATAGCCACCCTATTTGCTCATGAGGAAAAAAATCGCTATTATTATATTCTTAAGTTATTTCCTTTCTCATTAAAGGGTGATGCCAAGGAATGGTATAATACGCTTGCTCCCGGTTGTGTGCATAGTCCCCAGGATATGATTTATTACTTCTCTGAATTTTTTTTCCTGCTCATAAGAAACAAGCTGCTCTATAGGAAATATTTAACTTTGTGCAAATTAAAGAAGAGAATCTCCCTCAAGCTTGGGGGAGGCTTCTCCAATTACTTAATGCTTTGCCTGATCATCCTCTTCAGAAAAATGAAATACTTGATATCTTCTATAATGGACTAACCGATGCTTCTAGGGACTACCTAGATAGTTGTGCGAGTTGTGTTTCAGGGAACAGACTATTGAACAAGCTGAGGAATTATTGAATAACATATTGAAGAATGATAATGATTGGACACTTCTTGAACCACCGCCTATACCCACTCCGAAGAAGAGGGGTACTTTATATCTCAGTCCTGAAGATATGCAAGAAGCAAAGAAATGCCAGAAGGAAAAAGGTATTACAGCCGAAGATGTTTAGAATTTGCCACCTATTGAAGAGGTAAATTCTCTTATAAAGTTTAATGAAACTGATATTCCTTATAACAAACCTCCTAGTCAATGCTTGTATGAATTTGACAATTATATTATTAAGCAAGATCACTTTAATGCAAATGTTATGAAACAATTGAAACGAAATGCCTACATGATTGATCGCTTGAGTGACTTGTTATTTAGAATTGCTAATGATGTCAAAGGTGTAAGTAAACATGCATCTATGGTTCAAACCCAATTAGAACAAGTTGCTAAATCTCAGAGTGAATTGCTAAATGAAATGAATAACAATATGAATGACCATGCTGTTAGAGTAATGACTAGAGGAGGTAGAATGACTCAGGAGCGACTTTATCCTGAAGGTCACCCTAAAAGAATTGAATAAGACTCTCAAATAATTAATGTTGATGCACCTAGTCCATCTAAAAAGAAAAGGAAAAAGAAAAATGATAGGACTTTTCATACTTCTAGTGAACCCGAGGTAGGGAAACCCTTGGAGGATTGTAATGATGTTTCTATTTCTGATGCTGAAACACAATCTGGAAATGACAACCACCTGATGATAATAATAATGAAGATGCTCATATAGATACCCAACCAGATAATGATAAAGAACTTGATAATGATGTTGAAATAGAACCTGCTGTTGATCTTGATAACCCACCTTCTAAGAATAAACGCTAGAAAACATGGTAAAGAAAGAGAATCATGGGTTCAAAAACCCATGCCCTTTCCTCCTAAACCATCTAAGAAAAAGGATGAGGAAGAGTT
This sequence comes from Elymus sibiricus, assembly GCA_039707655.1. Lineage (NCBI taxonomy): Eukaryota > Viridiplantae > Streptophyta > Magnoliopsida > Poales > Poaceae > Elymus > Elymus sibiricus. The sequence continues at coordinate 24,459,607 of CM077664.1, forward strand.
TGAACGCTTTGCTGAAATGCTTAGGCCAGTCTTTTTGCGTACTCATTTGACTGATATTATAAAGATGCCTCCCTATGGTAAATACATGAAAGACATTGTCACAAATAAAAGAAAGATACCTGAAGCTGAAATTTCCACCATGCTTGCAAATTATTCTTTTAAGGATGGAGTGCCTAAGAAACTAGGAGATCCAGGAATACCAACTATACCATGCCCCATTAAACGAAATTATGTCAAAACTGCTTTGTGTGATTTAGGAGCCGGTGTTAGTGTTATGCCTTTCTCTTTATATAAAAGACTTGATTTGAATAAACTCACTCCCACTGAAATATCATTGCAAATGGTTGACAAATCAACTGCCATACCTATCGGTGTTTGTGAGGATGTGTCCGTTGTAGTTGCAAATGTTACTATTCTAGCAGACTTTGTTATACTTGATATACTCGAGGTTGACAACATGTCGATTATCCTTGGTAGACCCTTCTTGAATACTGCAGGGGCTGTTATTGATTGCAACAAAAGCAAGGTCACTTTTCAATTTCATATCAATGGTAATGAACATACGGTGCACTTTCCGAAGAAACAATTTCAAGTAAATGGTATTCGTGTTATTGAAAAGACTCCGACAATTACTATTGGAAGTTTTCAACTCCCTCTTCCTACTGTTAAAAAGAGATATGAAACACTTATTATTGGGGAGATGCATATCCCCGTTGAGGTAACTTAGTGTTATACGAAAGTTCTTCGATTTCATGTTACTCGGAAATGGTTTGTTAATAAGACTTGATCAACCTTATTAATGGATTCTTGTTGAGAGGCATGTGGTCGATGAATTTAGTAAGCACAACTTTCTGTACCCACTTTTTGTTTTCTGTTACTTTTAGCTAAATAAAATAAAATGCCATGATTATCCTGTTTTCTGAATTATCCGTGCAATAAAAAAGTGTCCAGAAATAAAAGTGTTCAGGATGCAATAAAATTTTGATATGAATTTTTATATAATATTTAAGAATTTTTGGCACAAAAATCATACCAGGGGGGTGCCCTAGGTGCCCACGAGGCACCAGGGCACGCCACCCCCCCTGGCGCACCCAGGTGGCTCGTGGGCCCCACAGGGACCCCCTCACTTATTCCTTCAGTCCACTTCATCTCCTACCTCTTGAAAAAATTCCTGGTAGTTATCTCTCTCGTGTTCTTGCTCGCAAACCTAAAATTTTCGATCTCTTTGCTCGGAGCTCTGTTTCCAAAACTGTTTTGGGAGATTGCTCCTTGGTATGTGACTCCTCCATTGCTCCAATTAGTTTTTGCTCTAGTGGATTATATTTTGCATAATTAGCTACTCTTGGTGCTACTGAAAATGAGCTTGCATGTTGAATTCTTTGAGTTCCAAGTAGTTTGAATGCTTGATGTAGCCTCTAGACATACATATGAGTAGTTGCTATCAATCTTGTGAAGTTTTATTGATATCATTTTGTGACCCAAATTTTTTCAGAAATTTGTTCTTAGGAAAATGAAAATCTTTCGAAGGAGTTCTTCGAAGAGGACCACCAAGGGAGTCCTTGGGGACTCCTCGGACAATGACCTCAACATCCAGCGTAGGACGGAGGTCCGGCCGTTTGAATGGCCGCACGATGCCTTCATGAACGAAGCCAGATTCTACCAAGAGTTCGCGCAATTTGTTGCCAATGCCGGATTGACCGACTTCCCCGCAGATGAGTGTGACCAGCACCACATCCTTACAAATTCCTTTGTGCAAAACTTTCATTTTCTGAATAGGCTTGAACCTCCTGAGGTGCGCTTTGATTTATATGCTGAACATTATCAGATACCTCTGGTTGAGTTTTGTGAGATATGTTTGATTCCCTTTGATGGCTTCCTCCACACTTTAACTATGGGAGAGGAAAGGGGCGTGTCGAAAGCCCGAGCCACTAGCTTGCAATTTCCCTCTGTTCATTACTTTGCCTTATTTTTAGGGAAATGCTTGATTGCTAGAGAGCAAGGTAGTGCGCTAGCTGCACCTGACTTTGCCATTTTACGCCGCGCACTTCATAATGACAACACTTATAACCTGGGAGCTATCATTGCATGCCGCCTGCACACTAATAGGACTAGGGGTAAAATTCAATGTGGTATTTATGCTACTCGCTTAGCGAGACGTTTTAATGTTAACATACGCCCTCATGATTACTTGCTGCCTAGAGTTTACTTAGATCATCAGTCTATGAAGGACCAGCACTTTCTTGATGCTCCTGAGCCTCCTCACAACATTCGTTATAACTTGGTTTTTAGTGAGAATACTCGTGATATTATTCCGTTGCCTGCACCTGCTTTGTTTGATTCTCATGCTAGGAACGGATATACCGTGATGCCAACGGACATTGTTGCTTACCGGAACGCGTTGGCAGCGGCAGAGGCAGAGGCCCGGGAATGGGACGCTCGGGTGCCGCCTCCTCAGGAGTTCCATATGGGACCGGATGGCTACTACGGATGGCCGTAGACCAAGCTAGGCAAAAGCCTAAGCTTGGGGGAGTACGTATCTCTCACCGACATTACATTCATGTCCACACATTCGATTCCAGTTGTCGGTGTTCATACTTTTTCATTGTATAATCCATGTTAAATTTATTTTTCTGGCTTTCTTCTTGTGTGTTTGAAAAACTTTGAGAAAATCCAAAAACATTTCTCGTTTCTTTTCGGTTTTTCTTTCTAGCTTAATTAGTAGTAGTACTAAAAGGAAACCCAAAAAGATTTCTCGTTTCTTCTTTTACTTGTTGGGAGCTTTCCCGTGTAAATAGTTTTTCTCATTTTTTGTTTTCTTCTTTATTTCGTTTTCTTTAAAAAACTAAAAACTCCAAAAATATTTCTGTATGTTTCTCTGAAATTCTTTTCTTTTGCTGAGTCATTGTAAGGAGAAGACCACGATGAAAACGTTGAGTGGCTCTCATATGCATTGTGGTTTATCTAACAAAGGGCCCATATTACCTTGTCTTCTCCTTTGAATAAAATGCTTGCAGATTCCAGCTTAGTCCACGACATACTTGCACTATTTTTATTTTCATATCATTCGGTCGTGCAAGTGAAAGGCAATAATGACGATGATTTGATGAAGTGACTGTGGCAAGGAAAAGTGGGTATGAACTCAACTTGTTCTTTGTTTTTGTAAATATGTTTAACTCAGTATCTATGATTCAGCATATTATGCACTACTGGAATCTGATAATTTGCCATCTGCTGCCTCTTTGCCGTTAGCCACCTGACAGCAAAGAGCTTTGGGGAAGCAGACAGCAAAGAAAGGACTCATGGCAATGTTAGTTTTTGCCGTCAGTCCTTTCTTTGCCGTCTGCTTACCGACGGCAAAGATCAATATGCCAGACGGAAAAGAGGAGGGTGGGCCCCACCGAAGATTGGCATTGGCTAGGTCAACTCTTTGCCGTGTGCTGGCTCTTTGTCGTCGGCTAGCAGATGGCAAATAATGAAATAGCAGACGGCAAAGAGCACTGGGCCCCACCCGCCGCACGGTACCGTTGAGGGCTAACTGACGGCCTCTAGGCCGTCTGCTAGCAGACGGCAAAGAGCGATATACCGTCCGCTAGCAGACGGCAAAGCGGGGGTTTGCCTTAACGGCTAGCCCCCGCCCGAAACCCCCCACTCGCCACTCCCCCCCACCCCCGCGCCTCTCTCTCTCTCCCTCTGTTGCCGCCGCCGCGCCCGTCGCCGCCGCTCCCCCGCCTCGCCGCCGCCGCGCCCCGCCGCCCCCCTGCCCCGTCGACCCGCCGCCCCCTGCCGCCCCCCTGCCCCGCCGCCCCATTGCCTCACCGCCAAGCCGCTCCCCCGCCCCGCCGCCGCCGCGCCACGCCGCCCCCCTGCCCCACCGCTCTGCCGCCCCCCAACCCCGCCCCCCTGCGACGCCGCACCGCCGGCGAGCCCCGGGCCGAGCCCCGTTTTGACCCACCGCCGGCGAGCCAGGCCGCGGCGCCGCCCCCCTCCCCGCGGCCCTTCTCCAGCACCACAGCACCGGCGTCCTCCCTGCGGTGGCCCTCCTCCACCGGCCCCCTCCTCCACCGGCCCCTCCGAGGTGAGCTTTTTTTTCCTGTTTTTTTTCTGTTTCTTGCTGTTTAGGTTTAGGTTAGAGTGCTAGGTTTAGGTTTAGGTTTAGATTTACGTAGTTATAATAAGAAAGAAGAAAGATGAAAAAAAGAAAAGAAAAATAAGAATAAGTAGAAGAAGAGGAAGAAGAAGAAGAAGACGAAGAGGAGGAGGCGAAGAAAATAAGAAGAAGAAGAAGAAGAAGAAGAAGAAGAAGAAGAAAAACAGGAGAAGAGGAGAAGAAGAAGAGGAAAAAGGAAAAGAAGGAAGAAGAGGAAGAGGAAGAAGAAGAAGAAGAAGAAGAAGAAGAAGAGGAGGAGGAGGAGGAGAAGAAAAGAAGAAGAGGAGGAGGAGGAGGAGAAGAAAAGAAGAAGAAGAAGAAGAGGAGAAGAGGAGAAGAAGAAGAAGAAGAAGAAGAAGAAGAAGAAGAAGAAGAAGAAGAAGAGGAGGAGGAGGAGAAGAAGAAAAGAAGAAGAGGAGGAGGAGGAGAAGAAGAAGAAGAAGAAGAAGAAGAAGAGGAGGAGAAGAAAAGAAGAAGAAGAGGTGTCGACGGAAAAACCCTAAATGACAACTCTTTAGGTTAGGGGTTGTTGCGGGGAACGAGTAGTGCGAATCTCTTTTTTACAACTTGGCGGTGGCATCCTGTTGTAAATATTTAGTTGGGTTGACGGAAAAAACAATAATGGTATGTTACTCATCTTTGGATTTAAATGTGCAGTTGTTTCGTCGCTGCGAGGGTCTGGTGTTCGACGACCTCCCCGTGCATTTGACGAGCTCCCCTGCGTTCGTGGGTGAGCACAAATGACATCACCTCCCCCCTCCTTAATTTGCTCTGTTCCGGTCTTCGTGCCGATGAAACTTGCTAGCTATAGGTGTCTTCAATCATCAGTATGCGTGACCAGTATGCGTCTCCCGTTCGAAAGGGTGGCATCTATAAATATGCATGTCTTTGCATATTTATAACCGCCATGCTTTCGAATTGTCCAACGTTATCCATGGACAGCCCGAGTATGTGTAGATTGGGTTCGTTTTCCCATGCTCTGCTCCGGATCCGTTGCAGAATTTCGTCAGTGCCTCCCTGTTGTTCTCCGGGTACACATCCTCTCTGTTTATTGCCGAGATGTGTATCAGGAGAACAGCGGGGAGGTGCAGCCAAAATTCTGCGTCGGATCCGGAGCAGAGCATGGGAAAACGAACCCAATCTACACATACTCGGGTTGGATTAGGACCTATCTTTACCTATTAGCGTGTAGGTTGCATGGGCGTAATAAAATTGACAAACTTAATTAACTGATGAATATATATGATGAATTATATATATATTTCTTGTGTGTTTAGTAGGTAGGCAAGATGAGTGATCGTGCGTGGATGTACACCAGCCGCACTAGTCAGGAAGACATGACAACTGAATGGTTAACAAAAACCAAGGGGTTTGTGAAAGCCGCATTTGCAAATGGCCAGAGAAAAACCTGGTGCCCCTGTCTTAGGTGCGACAACTTTAAAAAGAGGACAGAGGCTGAAATGGGTAAACACCTGCAGAAGTGGGGTTTTACGCCTGATTATACTGTGTGGACATTTCATGGTGAGTCTGCCCAACGTACCAGAGCTGAGGTGGTTCGTCGTCGCACCGACGAGCATGGTACCGGGATCGACGATATGGTGCAAGACTTTGATGATGCTCGGGATTCGGACGAGGAGATGGAGGAATCTGCAAGCCTTCAATGAAATGTTGGAGTCTTCAAAACGTCCTCTCCACGAGCACACTGAGCTTTGTCAGCTGGATGCCATCGCACAAGTAATGGCTCTCAAGGCTCAATTCAACTTGGGCAGAGAATGCTACGACGCGATGATGACACTATTTGGACGCTTTCTACCCAAAGGCCATGTAATGCCTGCAAACCTGTACCAGTCGGACAAAATCCTCCGTGCACTTAAGATGCCCTATGAGAAGATAGATGCCTGTGAGAACGGATGTGCCTTATTTAGGCTTGAGTATGCGGGCTTGAACTATTGTCCCATTTGCAAGTCTTCCAGGTATGTTGTGGTAGACAACGGTATGGGTGAGAAGAGGCAGACCAAAATCCCCGTTAATGTTCTTCGGTATCTGCCAATCAAACCAAGACTTCAACATCTTTTCATGGTCGAAGAGACGGCCAGACAGATGACATGACACAAATTGGGCAAAAGAACCGAACTAGATGCATATGGGAATCAGATGATGGTACACACATCGGATGCTTTTGCGTGGAAGAAGTTTGATGAATTACATGGGGATAAAGCAGCAGATCCAAGGCATCCTCGAGTCTGCATCGGCACGGATGGGTTCAATCCGTTTGGTATGACGGCAACCCAATACAGTTGTTGGCCTGTATTTGTCATTCCACTCAATCTCCCCCCCGGACAGATTATGCAAAGAAAGAACATTTTCCTGACGTTGATAATTCCAGGGCCCAACTATCCGGGGAAGAATATGAATGTGTACATGCAGCCGCTTAAGGATGAATTGCAAGAAGCTTGGGATAATGGGTTCAAGACATACGACGCCGCTAGCAAACAAAACTTCATAATGCGTGTCTGGTACATGTACTCGATGCATGACTTGGCGGCATGTGCGCTATTCGTTGGCTGGTGTGTGCATGGAAGGTTCCCGTGCCCCACATGCAAGGCAGCTCTTCAGTTTCGTTGGCTGCAGGCGGGTCGCAAGTATTCTTGCTTCGACTTGCATAGACCGTTCCTGGATCCTCGCCATAAGTTCAGAAAAGACAAGAAGAACTTCATCAAAGGTAGAGTTGTCAAAAACTCTGCACCACCTGCGTTGACAGGCCAACAGATCCTGGATCAGTTAAACGCTCTCGAGCCTGATCCAGAGCATCTAGGGTATTTCAAGGGGTATAATTCGGAACACGCCTGGACTCACAAGACATGCTTGTGGGATCTGCCTTACTTCAAAGACCTCCTTCTTCCACACAACATCGACGTGATGCACACTGAAAAGAATATTGGCGAGGCCCTTTTTGGTACATTGTTCGGCATAGAGGGGAAGTCAAAGGATAATCCTAAGGCTAGAGTCGATCAACAGACTCTATGTGATAGACCGTTACAGAACATGCGACAACCGAAAGGAAAGAAGAACTGGATGAAGCCAGAGGCCTCGTTCAATCTTGGAAGGCCAGCTATGAGGGAAATTATCTTGTGGGTGAAAATGCAGTTGATGTTCCCCGATGGGTATGCAGCGAATCTAAAGAGGGGAGTCAGTCTTGAAAAATTGAAAATATTTGGTCTCAAGAGTCATGATTGGCACATATGGCTTGAGCGGGTAATGCCGGTGATGTTGCGTGGCTTTATCCCTGAGGATGAATGGCTAGTACTAGCAGAGCTGAGCTATTTCTTCCATGTTCTTTGTGCGAAAGAACTATCGCCTGCGGTGATAGATGACATGGAAAAGTTGGCGCTAGAGTTGCTTTGCAAGTTAGAGAAGATCTTTCCACCGGGCTTCTTTAATCCAATGCAGCATTTGATTTTACATCTCCAGACCGAGGCAAGATTGGGGGGGCCCGTGCAAAATCGTTGGTGCTATGCAACTGAGAGGATGCAGAAGACGCTTCGAGCAAAATGTAAAAATAAACGTAGAATTGAAGCATCGATGGCCGAGGCATTCATTACGGAGGAGGCGGCAAATTCGTGACAACACACTACGAAGCCAAAAATCGTCATTTGCATAATCCGAAGCCTCGGTACAATGCTGGAGACCCTAAAAAAGGTGGATCCAACCTCAGCCTATTCAAAGGGAAGCTTGCGCCAGCCGGTGCTTCGAAACCAATAGAGTTGGATGTCGAAGAATGGCGGACCATTTCGTTGTATATCTTCAACAACCTAACAGAAGTGCGGCCGTACATCGAGTAAGTTGTCGGTACATTGTTTCGCAACTTCTAATTATTCCTTTGAACTGCTCTTATTCCCGGATATTTGATACAGTCGATACGTCGCCAAATTCTCGGATGGAGCAGTGATCCAAAAGGATTCCGTCGAAGAGTATGAGCTTCTGGCAAAGCATGGAGGCGGCTATCCTGGTTGCATCTCTTGGTTCAAACAAACGGTAATTAGCATAAATAGACCATTTCATTTCTTGGTCTAATTTGCGGCTAATGCAACAATTATTTCGTATTAAACTTGTAGGCTAATTCAGAGTCTATGGACGCCGAATTGACACAAGCCGCTAAAGGCTTTGACTATAAGGTCCGTTCATTTGAGAAATACGACATCAACGGGTATCGCTTTTGTAACTTTGGCAAAGAGCTATCTATGGCCGACCAAAAATCTACAAATTGTGGTGTCTTTGCTATCGGCGAAGGAGGTACCGAGTATTATGGAAGAGTTGAAGCAATTTATGAACTTCTATTCTATGGTGAAAACCCACCGAACGTCGTAGTCTTCAAATGTTATTGGTTCCAGCCGAAGGAGACTAGAAGGACTCATGAACATATAGGGCTAGTAGAAATCAAACAAAGCACCCATTTAGATGTTCCCGATATCTATATTACGGCTCAACAGGCGACCCAAGTTTTCTATCTACCGTGGGCATGCCAAACTAATGCAAATCTGAAGGGTTGGGATGTCGTTTATGAAGTGCCGCCACGTGTTAGACCACCTCCCCCCAATGAAGAGGATTATGAACCTCACATTAACCCAGACAGATATGATGGAGAATTCTTCCAAGAAACACGTCTTTCCAAAAAACGTTTCAAGAACCGCTCTACTTCACCCCAGAACATGGAAGTAGACCGCGACAGTGAATCCGACAACACCCCTGAGCTGGAACAAGAAGAGTTGGAACAAGAAGAATTTACTGCTACGGATGACCTGTCAATGCTTGACCGATTACAGAATGGCCTTCCACATGTTGATGCCGCCGAACCCGATGAGCACGTCATTCATGACGACACGTGTGATAGTGATGATGATGATGATGATGATCCCGGAGCATATATAGACGATCCAGACTATTATTAGTTTGTATGCATCCCAACTTAAATTATATACATATTATTATTCATGTCAGTTCTTCAATTTTTTTATGTTGTACTAATTTCGTTTACTCTTTGTCATGGCAGGTGTTGAAAGATGGTGGGCACGGGTCCAGAGCACGCCGCTGGTACTTCGGCGGCGGCGGCCCGCGGGAGGGGTACTTCCATTCCACCCGTACCTCTCCAGAGAGCGTTGTTAGACAGTATGGGGACACCGCCGGGCGCTTCTTCGTCGGCGTCGTTGCCCACCGCCGGGAGAGTAGGTCGGGGAGGGAAGAAGATAGGAGGTAGATCAGGACGCAGGGGCGGGAGAGGTAGGTAGGCTGCCACGCCTTCCTTGCCGATACCCCCAGCCGATTCACCCGAGCACAGGACTGCTAGGGTGGACCCGTTTGAGGTGGAGGCTACGGGGACTCCGCACCAGGAGCCTCGGGTCGACGGGCCTTCAGCCTACGAGACTCCGGACCGAGAGGCTTCGGCCCAAGACACTCCGGACCGAGAGGCTTCGGCCCATGACACTCCGGACCAGGCTACGTCCCAGGAGACGTCCGGATGGGGTACCTGGCCGGATCTGCGTGAGGGGCCGAGTGGCCATGCTGATGGTGGCGGGGATGATCCGTTTACTGATAGTGAGGGCGAGGTGGTTGAGGGGGCCACCGTGTACCAGCGTGGTGGTACACGGCTCCCGCCCGTGCCGGCGACCCGCGAGCTACGGCCGGTGATTAGGCCTGATGGGGAGAAGTAAGTGCATTTACTCTTTTTGTACCTTTTGCCTTCAGGTTTCTTCAAATATCTAATGCGTTTGCCTTGTCATACTGCAGGGGTTGGGTACATACCAGTGGAGTCCGCAGGCCCAACACCGTCCTTGGTGTGCTTTGCCGGCAAAACTTCCCATGGTTTGTCACGTTGCCCGGTGAGGGTCAGCTTCCACAACTAGGATTGAGCTGGGAGCACTACTTGGCTGCCCAGGCCCCGCCGGACCATATGATCGACGGTGTCTTGTGCCACACGATTGCCGAGATGGTGATCAGAAGCTTTTGGGTAATTTCTCCTTTGAACAATTAAAAATTAACAATAGCTAGTTATTTTACTAATCAGTGTTGTCTCGTTTGATTGTAGACCCTCTACAGGTGTGAGGAGGGATACGAGGAGGAGGCGGCACAGGTTATCGATAGCGAGTGCATGCGCCTACTACAAAACTTAGGGCACGAGGCTCGACCGCAGGCTATTCGAGACTACTACGCCACGCGTGGTATTAAGAACGACAAGGCGTCGTGCCGGGCTAAGTTTCTGAAGAAGGATCAGTACATGAAGGTAATTAACTATTCTTAATGCATTGTACTTAGTTTCCTTGATTTGATTCGTAGGCGTAGCGCTCAAATTTCTCTTTACTAACTTAGGTGCCCCCGAGATGGTGTGCGGATAAGATGGATTGTTGGGAGGCGTTGGTGGATGAGTGGTGCACAGGCCGCTGGCGAGCTGTCTACGACAATTCCAAGGACCGGCGTGCCCAAATGGTTGGTGTGCCTCACCATCAAGGCAACGCCAACTTATTTCAGTTCGGGCGGAACTGGGTATGTGGTTTGCTTCATGATTCATGCAATTCATTCTTCATGCTAGCTTGAGCCCTTTACTAATACTTTGTTCCTCTCTTTTAGGCGGGACACAATAACACAGAGGTGCCAGAGGTTTACGACCTCTATGCCATGGCCCATACTGCCTCGTACAAGAAGGTCAAGGCATTCTCTGAGGCTGACCTCGATAATCCAGAGAACTTCACCAACATCTCCTCCCACCACAAGCTCATGAGGTACAGAGATGAGGGGAAGGCGAGGAAAGGGGAGGACTTTAACCCGAGCCAGCATCCCTTTGATCCAGAGCTGGTGATGATATCTGGTGGCGGGAGGCCCCATGGCTCGATAGCCATTGGAGATGGACTTATACGTTGTCCTCGCACTCTCCCGGAGATCAAGACGCACCAAACGAGCTCCTGTCCTGAGATAAGGCCTCGTCCACGGCCAGTCGATCTCGCCATCGAGGTAAGTTATACGGACTCAGATATCTTTCCTCCATTACATTGTTTGTGTGCCCATCCATGATTAAAATGCTAACGAGGAGTGGTGTTGCAGGCTGCTCTTCATAAAGAGAGAGAGAGACAACCCAGGTGCTTCTGGAGGAGAGGGACCGGCTGGCGGCGGAGAGGGAATGGCTGGCGGAGGAGAAGACGGCTAGGTTGTTGGAGGAGGAGAGGGCACAGAATGATGCGTCTCACTGGGCCATGTACGAGCTCCTCGTGGTAAGTTTCTTATGCATATTAGCCAAATCATGAACGTAATATGTTCGTTTCATTACTAACCTATATGACTGACTCGTCAAAACCAAATGTGCAGTCTATGTGCGAGAAGACCGGTCAGACCCCTCCGCCGATGCCGGTCATTACTAGAGCAGGAACGGTGAGTTTCATTTGAATGGTCATTAGTTACAAGTCTTAACATTTGAGTGTCATCATGCTAACAAGAGTTTGCAAATGATCTTTGGTGCAGCATAACTCCGATGCCGCATCGCACAACCCTTCTCCAGGTGAAACCGGCCCGCCGAACCCCGATGCTTGACCTCCGATAAGTTTTCTCTATTATGCCACATACTTAGCTTATTTTCCCCAAAAAAGACATACTTATATAGCTAATTATCCTCCAAAATGATATAATTAGCTTATTTAGTCCATTTATGACATAATTAGCTTATTCGTTGCAAAAATGGCATAATAACCTTGGTTACCTCATAAATGTCATATACTTAGCTTATTATCCTACAAAATGACATAATTACCTAGGTTAGCTCTAAAATGACCTATACTTACCTAATTTGGCTCAAAAATGGCATAATTACCTAGGTTAGCACAAAAATTACCTATACTTACCTTATTTTCCTAGGTTAGCACAAAAATGGCATACTTACCTAGGTTAGCTCTAAAATGACACAAATAAGGAATAAGATGAAGAAAAACAAGGAAGAGGAGAAAAAGAAGGAATAGAAGAAGAAGAAGAAGAAGAAGAAGAAGAAGAAGAAGAAGACTAGAAGAAGAAGAAGAAGAAGAAGAAGAAAAAGAAGAAGAAGAAGATTAGAAGAAGAAGAAGAAGAAGAAGAAGAAGAAGAAGAAGACTAGAAGAAGAAGAAGAAGAAGACTAGAAGAAGAAGATGAAGAAGACTAGAAGAATTAGCCTAGTCTTCTTCTTCTTCTTCTTCTAGTCTTCTTCTTCTTCTTCTTCTTCTAGTCTTCTTCTTCTTCTTCTTCTTCTTCTTCTTCTTCTTCTTCTTCTTAGCTTATTTTCCCCAAAAAAGACATACTTAGCTAATTGTCCTCCAAAATGACATAATTAGCTTATTTAGTCCATTTATGACATAATTAGCTTATTCGTTTAAAAAATGGCATAATAACCTTGGTAACCTCATAAATGTCATAAACTTAGCTTATTTTCCTCCAAAATGACACAATAAGCTTAGTTAGGTCAAAAATGGCATAATTACCTAGGTTAGCTCTAAAATGACACAAACAAGCAATAAGAAGAAGAAAAACAAGAGGGGAAAAAGAAAGAGAAGAAAAACTATTCTTCTTCTTCTTGTTCTTCTTCTTCTTCTTCTAGTCTTCTTCTTTTTCTTCTTCTTCTAGTCTTCTTCTTCTAACTTTCTTATTTCCCATTTTGCAGATTTGATTCACTTCACGGAAGCTTGCATTGATGGAGTGCTTGTGTTTACTTTTTGTTTTGATTTTGTATCCATGAACAATGTGAAACTTGCTACCTATGGATGAAACTATTGTAATATGGTGAAACTTGCACATTTTGTTTTGGTATATCTGTTGGATGATCATATCCATATGGCAGGGATATACTTTCTTATGTGTTGGATATCATATACTTGCTGTGAAACTTGCACTTACTGTTTGCCCTGTGAAATATATACATATATATATCATATATTTGCTGTGAAAATGCTTGGATATAACAAAAAACAGAATAAAAAGGGGCAATACAGGCACTTTGCCATCTGCCAGCGGACGGCAAAGGTCTTTGCCGTCAGCCAGCGGACGGCAAAGGTCTTTGCCGTCAGCCAGCGGACGGCAAAGGTGCCACGTGGCAGCAACCTGTGCAACCTCGGACCCATTTGGTCATTATGCCGTCCGCTGGCATACGGCAAAGGCGAGTGGTTCTTTGCCGTCCGCAAGCAGACGGCAAAGAAAGGGAGCGGCAGACGGCAAAGAAAGGCGAGCGGTAGACGGCAAAGAAAGGCGAGCGACAGACGGTAAAGAGCGTGGGGAGAGCACGTTTGCCGTCCGCCGGCAGACGGCAAAGTCTCCCATTAGCCACCTAACGTGGCTAACGTCTATTCATTGCCGTCCACTTTCGTTGCTGTCTGCTTGGCCAAGAAAGCTGACGGTCTTTGCCGTCAGCTGTACGAATGCAGACGGTAAAGAAGCTCATTACCGTAGCTTCTAGTGCCGGAAGCGTTTGCCATCTGCGGCAGACGGCAAAGACCTTTGTCGTCCGCTTTCTGGTCCTTTGGCATCTGCCACGGCAGACGGCAAATCAGCTGATTCCTGTAGTGATGATTAAGCATGTTTATGATGACAATTAGAGATTATAGTTGCTCATGCCATGCTTAAGTAGCAAGGAGTGGATTATTATTTATCTTCAGTGTCAACATGCATTAAAATGATTGTGATGTAGTATGATGATATGGTATCCTCCTCTGAATGTTTCAAGTGGCTTGACTTGGCACATGTTCACGCATGTAGTTGATTCAAAACCAACATAGCCTTCACGATATTTATGTTCATGGTGCTTATATCCTACTCATGCTAGTATTCAATGTTGATTATTCATAATGCATGTTTATGACCGTTTTCGCTCTCTAGCTGGTTGCTTCTCAACCTATTTGCTAGCCTTCGCCTGTACGAAGCGGGAATACTGCTTGTGCATCAAAACCTTTAAACCAAAGTTATTCCAGATGAGTCCACTATATCTACCTATATGCGGTATTACTCTGCCGTTCTAAGTAAATTTGCATGTGCCACCTCTAAATATTCAAATGAACATCTGTTTTGTGTGCCCGTACCGCTCATGGAGCGACAGGGGGCGGTCAGTATCTTCCATGCTAAGCGGGTTATTCTCATGACGAGTGTTTACTCACTTGTCCTTGCACGAGAGTGGCTGGTAATCGGGATGCCCAGTCCCATACTTAAAATTGCAAAATAATAAAACAAACTCCCCCGGAAAGTTGTTGGTATGGAGGGCACCCGAGGATTCAGCTAGCCATGTCTTGTGATTGTTGGTGGAGGGGGAGTAAACTTTACTTTACCGCTTGGGAACCGCCACTAATGTGTTTAGCATGGAAGATATTGAAAACTCTCGGTCATGACATTGACAGGAAAGGCATACCTCCCAAAATTTTATTTATCTCTGATTTAAGCTTCGATCTCTGGCACCTCTGCAAATCCATGCTTCCCTCTATGAAGGGCCTATCTATTTACTTTTATGTTATTTTACTTTTATTATTGAGTCATCACCTTCTCAAACAAGCACCAGACCTGAGAGCACTATTGTCATTCTCATGCATTGTGTATAGTTAATGTTGTGTGCATCATGACTGGATCTCTCCTACCATGAATTACAATGTTTAGTCACTGTTTGAACCTTGGAGGTGCTCTGCATTTATGTTTTGTGGTCTCAGAAAGGGCTAGCGAGATACCATGTTGTCAGACTATATCATGATTGTTTTGACAAATTGTTGGCATTTGAGATATCTTATTATTGCTCGCTAGTTGATTATGCCATTGATATGAGTGAATATAATTTCTAGGAGTTATCATTTGCATGGTTAGTTATAATCTTTGCTAAAAACCTGGACACTATTTAAGCATATATATAGATACAAGAACAAAAGAGTTTGTAAAAGTTTTTCTTTATCACTTTCAGTTTGTCAACTGAATTGCTTGAGGACAAGCAATGAGTTAAGCTTGGGGGAGTTGATACGTCTCCGACGTATCTACTTTTCCAAACACTTTTGCTCTTGTTCTGGACTCTAATTTGCATGATTTGAATGAAACTAACCCGGACTGACGCTGTTTTCAGCAGAATTGCCATGGTGTTGTTTTTGTGCAGAAATCAAAGTTCTTGGATTTGGATGAAACTTTTTGGAGAATATTTATGAAATATATAAAAATTATTGGTGCAAGAATCAACAGAAGGGGGGCCACCCAGCGCGCCACCCCCCCAGGCGCGCCCTGGTACCTCGCACGGCCCACGTGGCTCCGTTTGACCTAATTCCAACACTATAGATTCATAATTCCAGAGAAAAAAGAAGGGAGGAAGTTTTATTGCGTTTCACGATACGGGGCCGCCGCCACCTCCTGTTCTTCATCGGGAGGCCAGATCTAGAGTCCGTTCAGGGCTCCGGAGAGGGGGATCTTCCGGCATCATCATCATCAACCATCCTTCATCACCAATTTCATGATGCTCACCGCCAGGAGTGAGTAATTCCTTCATAGGCTTGCTGGACGATGATTAGTTGGATGAGATTTATCATGTAATCGAGTTAGTTTTGTTAGGGCTTGATCCCTAGTATCCACTATGTTCTGAGATTGATGTTGCTATGACTTTGCTATGCTTAATGCTTGTCACTAGGGCCCGAGTGCCATGATTCCAGATTAGAACCCTTTATGTTTTCATGAATATATTTGTGTTCTTGATCCGATCTTGCAAGTTATACGCACCTACTATGTGTTATGATCCGCATACCCCAAGGTGACAATAATTGGGATTCTTTCCGGTGATTGCCATAGTTTGAGGAGTTCATGTATTCACTAAGAGTTAATGCTTTGTTTCGGTTCTCTATTAAAAGGATGCCTTAATATCCTTAGTTTCCTTATGGACCCCGCTACCACGGGAGGGTAGGAGAAAAGATGTCATGCAAGTTCTTATCGCAAGCACGTATGACTATATACGGAATACATGCCTACATTACATTGATGAATTGGAGCTAGTTCTGTGTCTTCCTAGGTTATGACAGTTACATGATGAATGTTATCCAACGTATATCACCGATCCAATGCCTACGAGTTTTTCACATATTGTTCTTGCTAAGTTACTACTATTGCTACTGCTGTTACAATTGCTACTACCACTGCCGCTACCGTTACTGCTACTGTTACTATTATTGCTACTGCTATCAAACTATTATACTACTGTGCTACTGATCACCTTGCTGCAGATATTTAGTCTCCAGGTGTGGTTGAATTGACAACTCAACTGGTAATACTTGCAAATATTCTTTGGCTCCCCTTGTGTCGAATCAATAAATTTGGGTTGAATACTCTACCCTCGAAAACTGTTGCGATCCCCTATACTTGTGGGTTATCAATCGTCACTTTGCTTAATGTAGTCTGCGGATGGCCGACCAGTTTGCGCCTGCCTAGATAGTCAGTTTTCGGCTTTCTCCGCTGAGGCGCTCTGCCAATTAACCTCGTGGCACAGTCGCAGTGGTTCTCCCATTACGCTCTTAGCCGAATTCATCGGGAATGTAAGAGGCACACATAGGAGCCGGGCAACCCAACTATTGACCAAAATCTAGGTTTAAAACTGGTCCATATAAAGCTAAATCCAGGACACCGAATACTTCGGACTTGTAAGATAGGGGAGTAGAGCCCCTTAACGATTGTATCTTTAGAGACGCTCTTGCAGCGCAGAGGCAGTGCTTGAACAGAAATACAATAAAGACCTTTAAAGGGCATGATTTCTACGTTATATAATCTCAAGCTTTTACATGTCGGGCTGCCATGAGAGAAACGAAAAATAATACAACGTAAAAGAGTAAATAGAGCAGTAAGAAAAAACAGGGCGGATATTATCATTGGGTTTTGAGGAGCCCAAGCCGCGTCCTGCCTCACGTCTGCGCTTCCGAGCTGTTGACTAGCTTTGCCATTAATAACGAGGAGGACTGATGCAGTCTCGGCCCTTTATGTGCTTCAGGCGTTTATTGGCCGAGCCCTTTGAAGGGGGCTTTGCAAGAGTTAGTTGTGCGGTTTAGGCCACATTGATTTAGTCAGGCTGGCCATTTCTTTGACAGAGGCCTGCTGATGTAGAGGCTCGAAGCCACGTCGTTCCTCATTCGAACCGTTCTGATGTTTCAGTAAATTTTGGCTCCTTGATGGACCAGGGAATTTTGAGTGCGAAATTATGCACCCTGGGGACATATGTGACGCCCCTGCTCGACCGTGCACTAATCATACACGCAAATGTGCACGGTCGAGATCAGAGACTCACGGGAAGATATCACAACACAACTCTCAACTTAAATTAAACATAAATCTTCATATTACAAACTAGGGGTCATGAGGACCCGAATACATAAGTCATACACACAAATAATATCTGAGTACAAACATAGTTAGTCAAGTTTGCCTTAAGAAGGCTAGCACAAACAGCGACATAACGATCGAAAAGGCGAAGGCCCCTTGCCTAGGGCCTCCGAACTACTCCTGGTCGGCTGGCTCAACCCAGTAGTACGTGCCTCCAGGGCTCTCCTGGTAGTAGGCTCCTGCGGTGGCGTTTGGCTCCTGGGCTCCGTCGTCTGATTTCATCAAGTGGGCATGGGGAAAAAGATAGTAGAGCAACCGTGAGTACTCGTCCAAAGTACTCGCAAGACTGACATCAGAACTATACTAATTATGCATCGATATCAAAGGAATGGGGCTATATTTTGGGCTAAACTACAGAAATGCTGGAACAAAGGGGGAGAAGCCTAGCCTATCGAAGACTAGCATCTTGAAGCAATCTTGCAGCATTAGAAGAGAGCAGATTAGCATATTTAAATTAACAAGCATGTTGAAGCAGGCCCAGAGATCCTTCCTCGACTCCCTGCGAGAAAGCGATCCCAGAGCTTATAATTAATTATCATGTATCTAGTTCAAATAGAGGTAGATCGGGGTACAACACTGAGCGTCCTGTTACCGTGGACACGGCTATTCGAATAGATAACTTCCCTGCAGGGGTGCACTACTATTACCCAACACGCTCGATCACATCTGGCCGGACACACTTACAGGGTAATGCCCAGCCTCGGGTGATCGACACGACGCAGTCCTACCTAGGCTGAGCAGAGAGGTCAGCACGCCGGTCTAAATCCTAAGTGCGAAGGGGTCTTGGGCCATCGCCCTTTGCACTCCTGGACGTTGCGAGACTGGCCGGGGCCCAAGCGCGACACTGTATACACAGTGACGTAACCAGCTCACCCCAACAATCAGCCCGCATCTCTGAGCTGTGACGTCTGAAGAGCTTTCGGCTGATACATACGACGTAGAGGGTCCATAACCATTATCCCATGTGGTGGTAGTGCGTATAGGGCCAACGACCCACTCAGATCAAATTCCCAAATCCGTTAGGCATATTTAGTAACTCGCAGAGACGATCAGACTATCTGTCGCTCCGACTTAGTAACACACGGATCACGATTAGGGTGGTCTCCGCCTGCCCTGTCGTTCCGCCACAATAATCTCTCGTGGGTGCCCTCCTGGCATACCCGACTTCATATTTCCCCGCGGGTACCCCTCGGGGTCGACCCGCCTGCCACGAGGCCAAAGTATCCGTGTGTCCAAAATATCGAGAAGGAATCTGAGGAATCACCCTCGATGGATTCCCACTCGAGGAGTTACACGACGGAAGCTTTATCGGAAGTGATGAGAGAGGAATCACCCTCGGTAACTCACAACCGGATAGCTATTCTATAGAGGCATCATCGGAAGTGAGATAAGAGGTATCACCCTCGGCACTCGATGCCAGCTCTGTAGAGACGACCAACTTAGGGGGTGTGCGGTGATGTGCTGTTCTCAGCCCGTTCAATCACATTGAACGGGGCACCAGTACTAAAGCGGGGCAACTACAGCAAGGGAGAGGGGCCACAGATGGTTTACCATCCTACCTATACTAAGCATCTTGGATATCAGGCAGGTATCAATAACTGTTACCAAAAACAGGCTATGCAGCAGAATAGGATAAAACAGAGTAGTAGCAATTTCTAATGCAAGCAGGAGGGAGAAGGAATAGGTGATATAGGCATGCGTCAAGGGGGGTTGCTTGCCTGGAACCTCTGCTGAGAGAGGCTGGTCGTCTGAGGGCGGCTCGTCTAGGGCGTAGTCGTACTCAGGTGCGTCGGCGGTGGTCTCGGCGTCTATCGGGAGAGAAGGAGGGGGAAGAAACAATAAATCCACGGCAAAATGCAACAGCGATACATGACATGCCTAAATGATATGCAGGTGTGATATATTGCCTATTTAATTGTATTAGATATTTTACGAATTTATTGCAATTATTTTATTAAAGTCATGCACTATTCATTTATCGAATCCGGGCAAAAAGTTCCAGGTTCAGTATGTATGAGGGATGTGACAGGGATGTGGGTGGCATATTCGGATTCTTCATATTTTTCTCATCATTTTTCATATATAAATTATTTTCATCCGAGTTATGGTTTATTTTATGTGATTTTTCGAAGTTTTAATCATTTTTTGGAATTTCTGGAATTATTTAATTAGAATTATCCGAAACAGTATTTCGTGACGTCAGCAAGACGTCATGATGATGTCAGCAGTCAACAGACCGGCTGACCAGTCAAACCTGACCAGTGGGTCCCACTGGTCAGTGACTGTGCTAATTAACAGTGATTAATTTAACTAAACTAACCTAATTAGCAGGTGGGCCCGCCCTGTCAGTGACTAATTAGACTAAATAAATTTTATTTAAATTTAAACCGGCTTAATTAGGCGCGGGACCCACATGTCAGTGGCCCACGGGTGCCCAGTCAGCAGTTGACTGGGTCAACCCAGTCAACTGGGACCCGTGGGGCCCGCTGTCAGCCTCACAGGAGGCTGCCACGTCGGCGCCTGGTCAGTGTCACCGGAGTTTCACCACCGGCAACCATTCTAGTGGCGGTGCGGCACGGGAGGTCGTCGGAAATCGCGCACAGGGCACCGTTCGCCGCGTTTTTGGGCGCGTTCGAAAGCTATGGTTGCGCTACGTCCAACGGTGGCAGTTGTGGCGGCGGGGTTGACCGGGATCGAGCGCGGCGCGAGCTCGTCGGCGGGCGGCCGGTGTCGGGCGAGTGGGGATTTGGCGTTTTGGCGCGCAAGTGAGCAAACTAAACGGCCAGACGTCCTCTACGCGATGCGGCGAGCATGACGGTGGCACGCGCGGGACCCAAAGTCACCGTGGCTACGCCGACGACGATGCGGGCGGCGGAGCGTTCGGGCACGGTCAATGCAGCAGCTGCGGGGACGGATCCACATGGGGAAGAGGGGAGGAAGACGGCGACTGCTCACAGGGCCCTGCAGGTGTGCTCAAGTGGGCTCGGGGAGGTTTGTTGACGTCGGAATCGTCGTCGTCGTCGCGGTGGCCGAAGGTTGAAAAAGAGGTCGTCGGGCTCGACTCGGTGGCTCCCGGCTTGAATGGCTGGGCTTAGTCGACGGAGAGGATGACGGCGGAGAGCTACGGCATCTCGGCGAAGCTTGGGGACGATGGAGAACACGGGATCGACGGCAATGGCGGCAGCGACTTTCGGGTGAGCTTGCACGAGAGCGATGGAGGGGACGAGAGGGGGTGCTGGGGCATCTAGGGTTCGCGGGAGGGCGAGGGAGGCTCGAGGGCATCCTTATCCGCGCCGGGGAGGCGGCGGATGGCCGACAGCGCGGCGCTCGGCGATCGGATGCGCGCGCGCGCTGACGCGTGCGAGAGGAGGACGACGACAGTGGTAGCGGGCTGGGCCGGCTACTGTTCGACTTAAGCCCAGCCGCACAGTAAGTCCTTTCCCCCTTTCTTTTTCTATTTTCTGTTTTCTATTTTATTTCTGTTTTGCAAATTGTTTCGCTAACAAATGACTTTTGTAAAATACAAGTGTTGTTCATTTAAATACTAGGTAATATTTAACACTGCCAGAAACTGGTTTGGTGAAATAATGATTTCATTTGAATTCATACTAAATAAAATGGGATTAAATATTGCTGTTTTCCTACTGTTTGAGGTTGTTAGAGTCATCCAAGTATTTTAGGTGATATTGTTTTTCTTAACACAATTAGTTATAGATTATTTGCTATTTATCGAACATTTTAGTTTACAATTTGAAGCAACTTTTATTTTCACTTTATATTCGAAATTCAATTTGAATTGGAATTTGAAATGAGATATGATGCAAAAGATGATCTAGCACTGTTAAGCATGGTGACTTGGCATTATCAAGAGGTGATTACTGTAGCTATTACATGGGGATGTTACAACATAGTGCCCCATCCAGGGAAGGCACGCAAGGAGCCTGTATCCCTATTTAGGGCGCGGGGGTATGTGGCCGAGGTCGACTTGTGCAGCCCGCGTGCGCTTCGAAGAGCTGGTGGTGCGTTTATCGCTGCGGGCTGCCTCCTAGGACGCCTGTACCTCGGCTACGAAAGCCGCGGTCTGCTCCTCCGTTCGGAGTGAGCGCTCAGTGTTACCATTGATCGTGATAATGCCATTGGGTCCTGGCATTTTAAGCTTGAGATAAGCGTAATGCGGGACTGCATTGATGTGTGCGAAAGCCGTGCGCCCTATGAGCGCGTGGTATCCGCTTCGAAAGGGGATGATTTCGAAGATTAACTCTCCGCTTCTGAAGTTCTCGGGCGAGCCGAAGACTACCTCCAGCGTAACAGTTCCAGTGTAGTGGGTTTTGACGTCTGGGATGACACCTTTAAAGGTGGTGGTGCTCGGCTTGATCCGGGATGAGTCGATGCCCATCTTCCTAACCGTATCCTCATAGATGAGGTTGAGGCTGCTTTCCCCGTCCATCAGGATGCGTGTCAGATGGTAACCATCGACAATTGTGTCCAGGACGAGTGCCGCCGATCCGCCATGCCTGATGCTGGTCGGATGATCATGCTTGTCGAATGTGATTGGGTAAGCCGACCATGGGTTAAACTTGGGGGCGACTGGCTTGTTTAAAGACCCATCAATTCCTGTTGGTGTGGGTTGCTGGTTTTTCCTGGGTGCCGTGGATTTGGCACGGCCGGTCCAGTATCCCGTCGAGCTGGCTGGGTCCGTCTTTGTTGCCTTTAAAGGGCTTTCGTTTGTGTCCGGATCTAGGTCCGGCAAACCCTGCATTGACTACCGCATCCTCTGTGTCGCTCCCGCCATTTTTATACCTGCCCTTGTTCTTATTACGCTTAGGCTTTCCATTGGTGTCGCGTGTTTCCGAGGTGCCCGTTTCGCCATTATGGGTACTTCCGGCGAGCCAGCTGTCTTCTCCTGTGCAAAAGCGGGTCATGAGTGAAGTTAGGGCTGCCATGGTCCTCAGCTTGTCTTGACCGAGCTGGCGGGCAAGCCACTCGTCTCGGATATTATTCTTGAATGCAGCGATAGCCTCGGCTTCGGAGCAGTCTATGATCTGGTTCTTCTTAGTGAGGAACCTATCCAGAATTTCCGGGCTGATTCGCCTGGCTGCTGGGTGACACGGCTGAGGTCGTCGGCATCCGGAGGACGGATGTAGGTGCCTTGGAAATTTGCCCTGAAGGCATCTTCAAGGGCCTCCTAGCTGCCGATGGAGTGGGGAGGCATGCTGTTGAGCCAATGCCTAGCCGGCCCTTTTAATTTGAGCGGCAAATATTTAATGGCGTGGAGCTCGTCTCCGTTAGCCATGTGTATATGGAGAAGGAAGTCCTCGATCCATACTGCTGGATCGGTGGTGCCATTGTGCGATTCTATATTGATGGGCTTAAATCCTTCAGGGAATTGATGTTCCATTACCCTGTCTGTGAAGCAGATCGGGTGGGCCGGACCTTGGAACCGAGGAGCATCTCGTCGGAGGTCGGGGGACAGCCGAGAGTAGGCCTGGTCTCGTGCACGGCCCTTCCTATCTACCCAGGCATCGTAGCCGTCAAGCCCGGCGGGCGCGCGTCCTCTTGACCCGTAAATGGACCGAGGGGGTGCCCTGTTTCCCTCAATGTGATGTCGAATGTCATGAGGATCTAAGTAGTCCACGGGGTCCTTGTCATAACGGCGTGGAGGTGGTCGAGTGTTGAGGTTTTCCCACATTGGCCTGTCCCGTACTCTAGGGGATCGGTCAGGCTCATCAGCAGCTAGCTCCTCATCGAACTCTGGCAGCAGACGCCTACATGGGTATGATTTCGGTGCACTATGGCGCCGGTCTTCCATATCTTGCTCGGCAGAGAGCACTTCGACCCACTTTTCATTTAGTGCGTCGGTGTTGGCTTGCAGCAGCTGCTGCTTGCGCTTCATGCTCCGAGCCATGGCGATGAGGCGCCGCCGGAAGCACTCTTGTTCGAAAGGGTCTTCGGGGACGACGTAGTCCTCGGTATCGAGGCTCTCGTCTTCCTCGGATTCTGGCATATAGTTGTTGTCGGCTCCTTCAAAGAGGTCGTCGGGGTCGAAGTCCTCGAGATGTCGTTCGGGTGTGCCGTTCCGTACTGGGGAGGCTTGAGGGTCCTCCTCAGGGTTGTCGGCATCACCGGCTGCTGCATCACCGTTGTCGGTGGTAGCATTGTTACCGCTAGGCTCCCCGTTATTACCCCTTCTATGTCTACGCTTACGTCTTGGAGGAGAGTTGGGGGTGTCAACCATGTAGACATCATAAGTAGATGTAGCAGTCCACCTGCCGGTGTTAACCAGAGGCGAGGTGTTTTCTGTGGGGCCATCGGCATCTTCATCCATGTCCGTGGCCTCGCCGTAGTCTAGCACGTCGGTTAAATCATCGATTGTGGCGACTAGGTGGGTGGTGGGTGGGATGTAAATTTCCCGATCGTCGGCTTTAAGTCCGATCTGATCATAAACTGAAGTCTTGCCATCCGAGATAGACATACTCTGGATACGGTCAAGGATCTCATTGAGGTGGGATAGCTCTTCAGAATTTATCACTTGGTTATATGCGGGGCTGACTCGAAGTATGCCTGGCGTGTAACTTGATGTATTTTCGGCGCGAAGGGTATCTGGAAGCGATTCTGGATTCTGCGCCGAGGTGAGCTCTAAACCTGACGCAACTTCAGAGATGTGAGCCGGATCTACGTCCGGACTGGAGATCGGAAGGGGACCGCCCGGAGTGGTTACGACAGGGGTCTCTGGTGACGTCACGACGGAGATTG
The DNA here is from genome assembly GCA_039707655.1 of Elymus sibiricus. Taxonomy (NCBI): domain Eukaryota; kingdom Viridiplantae; phylum Streptophyta; class Magnoliopsida; order Poales; family Poaceae; genus Elymus; species Elymus sibiricus. The sequence continues at coordinate 24,483,886 of CM077664.1, forward strand.
GTTCCAGAGTCGAGCCTCCGGAGCCGGGAGAGCTCTCAATTCGGCCGGGAGCCCATCCTGAGAGGACGAGTACGCCGCGGGAATCCGCGGTGTACTCGAGGCCACCGAAGGTCACGATCCGACCTGGGGAGTAGTTTTCAACAGAGGCCAGATGGCCCGTCGAGTCAGCACAGAAGATCATGCTGCCGAACACAAAAAGCTGGTCGGGGGCGTAAACGTTCCCACGGCCATTGGTGCAGTTGATCTGCAGATGAGCCATCAATCCTTCTGTTGATCGCACAGTGGAACTCTCAATGAAAGCACTAGTGTCGGTGTCAAAACCGGCATACCTCAGGGTAGGGGGTCCTGAGCTATGGATCTCGGACAGATGGTAACAGGAACAGAGAGACGAGGTTTTACCCAGGTTCGGGCCCTCTTGATGGAGGCAAAACCCTACGTCCTGCTCTTGTTTATATTAATGGAGATGTATAAAGTATAGAGTTGATCTACCTCGAGATCGTAATATGTGGTCTAACTCTAGGGCTAGGTGAATGATATTGCGTTGATGTCCCCTCTACGGGCTAAACCCTACGGCTTATATACACGCCAGGTAGGGTATCTAGGGTTACAAGGTCGGTGTCTACGAGCAAGGCGGCGGGGGAGATCTTGGAGTATACATCAATTCTTCGGTGGAGGTAGTTGATACGTCCATTTTGCATCATGTTTTCCTACTGTTATTTATAATGTTTTTAATCAATATAACACTTTGTGGAGCAATTCTAATGCCTTTTCTCTCTTAATATGCAAGATTTACGTAAGGAGGGAGATTGCCGGCAACTGGAATTCTGGACCTGAAAAAGCTATGTCAGAGATACCTATTCTACACATCTCCAAATGAGCTGAAATTTCACGGAGATTTATTTTGGGATAAATAAAAAATATTGGAAGGAAGAAGTACCAGAGGGGGCCACCCAGGTGCCCATGAGGCACCAGGGCACGCCACCCCCCCAGGCGTGCCCTGGTGGCTCGTGGGGCCCCTGGCCAGCCTCCGGTGCCCATTTTCTGGTATATAAGCCCATTTGCCCTAGAAAAAAATAAAGAGAAGACTTTTGGGACGGAGCGCCGCCGTCTCGAGGCGGAACTTGGGCAGGAGCACTTTTGCTCTCCGGCGGAGCGATTCCCCCGGGGATACTTCCCTCCGGGAGGGGGAAATCGGAGCCATCAACATCACCAACGATCCTCTCATCGTGGGAGGACCAATCTTCATCAACATCTTTAACAGCAGCATCTCATCTCAAACCCTAGTTCATCTCTTGTATTCAATCTTTGTCTCAAAACCTCAGATTGGTACGTGTGGGTTTCTAGTAGTGTTGATTACATCTTGTAGTTGATGCTAGTTTGGTTTATTTGGTGGAAGATTATATGTTCGGATCCAATATGCTATTTAATACCCCTCTTATCTTGGACATGAATATGATTTGTGAGTAGTTACTTTTGTTCTTGAGGACATGGGAGAAGTCTTGTCATAAGTAATCATGTGAACTTGGTATTCGTTCGATATTATGATGATATGTATGTTGTTGATTCTCTTAGTGGTGTCATATGAACGTCGACTACATGACACTTCACCATCTTTGGGCCTAAGGGAATGCATTTTGGATTAGTAATTAGATGATGGGTTGCTAGAGTGACAGAAGCTTAAACCCTAGTTTATGCGCTATTCCGTAAGGTGCTGATTTGGATCCGTATGTTTAATGCCATGGGTAGAGTTATCTTAATTCTTCTTTATTAGTTGCGGATGCTTGCGAGAGGGGGTAATCATAAGTGGGAGGCTTGTTCAAGTAAGAACAGGACCCAAGCACCGGTCCACCCACATATCAAATTATCAAAGTAGCGAACGCGAATCGAACCAACATGTTGAAAGTCACTGGATGAAATTCCCATGTGTCCTCAAGAACACTTTGCTTATTATAAGAGATCTTTCCGGCCTATCCTTTGCTACAAAAAGGATTGGGCTACCTTGCTGCACCTTAGTTACTATTGCTACTTGTCACTTGTTACAAATTATCTTGCTATCAAACTACTTGCTACCGATAATTTCAGTGCTTGCAGAAAGTACCTTGCTGAAAACCGCTTGTCATTTCCTTCTGCTCCTCGTTGGGTTCGACACTCTTACTTATCGAAAGGACTATGATTGATCCCCTATACTTGTGGGTCATCAAGCCTCTTTTCTGGAGCCGTTTCCGGGGAGTGAAGCGCCTTCGGTGAGTGGAATTTGGTAAGGAAATATTTATATTACGTGCTGAATTTTACTGTCACTTGTCACTATGGAAAGTAATCCTTTGAGGGGCTTGTTCGGGGTATCTTCACCTCAACCGGAAGCACAAATAGTTGCTCCTCAACCTACTGCACCTACTGAAAATATTTGTTATGAGATTCCTTCGGGTATGATAGAGAAACTGCTAGCTAATCCTTATGCAGGACATGGAACAATACATCCTGATATGCACTTGATCTATGTGGATGAAATTTGTGGATTGTTTAAGCTTGCAGGTTTATCCGAAGATGGAGTTAAGAAGAAAGTATTCCCTTTATCTTTGGCGGGAAAGGCATTGACATGGTATAGGCTATGTGATGATACTGATACATGGGACTGGAACCGATTGAAACTGGAATTCCACCAGAAATTTTATCCTATGCATTTGGTTCATCATGATCGGAATTATATATATAATTTTTGGCCTCATGAAGGAGAAAGCATCGCTCAAGCTTGGGGGAGGCTTAAGTACATGATGTACACATGCCCCAATCATGATCTCTCAAGAGAAATTATCCTACATAATTTTTATGCTCGACTTTCTCATGATGATCAAACCATGCTCGATTCTTCTTCGACTGGCTCCTTTATGAAGAAAACTATTGAATTCAGATCTGATCTTCTGGAAAGAATTAAATGCAACTCTGAAGATTGGGAACTCGACAAAGTTAATGAGTCAGGTAGAATACGTGAGTTCGATTGTGTTAAATCTTTTATGGATACCGATGCTTTTCATAAGTTTAGCACTAAATATGGACTTGACTCTGAGATAGTAGCTTCCTTTTGTGAATCATTTGCTACTCATGTTGATCTCCCTAAGGAGAAGTGGTTCAAATATCATCCCCCTGTTAAAGAAAAGATTGAGGAACCCGTTAGTGTTAAAGAAGAAACAATTGTTTGCCATGTTGATCCAGTTGTGCCTACTGCTTATATTGAGAAACCACCTTTTCCTGTTAGTTTTAAGGAACATGCTAAAGTTTCAACTGTGGTTAACAAAAGTAATATTAGAGCACCTAGACCCTCTGAACAAATTAAAGTTGAACCTAATGTTGCTATGGTTAAAGATCTCTTGGTCGATAATATAGATGGGCATGTTATTTACTTCTGTGATGAAGCAGCTAGAATCGCTAAACCAGATCCTAAAGATAAAAACAGACCTGTAGTAGGCATGCATGTTGTCTCTGTTAAAATAGGAGATCATTGTTATCATGGCTTATGTGATTTGGGTGCTAGTGTGAGTGCTATTCCGTTTACCTTATATCAAGAAATTATGAATGATATTGCACCTATTGAAATAGAGGACATTGATGTCACTACTAAGCTTGCAAACAGAGATACCATTACACCGCTTGGGATCGTTAGAGATGTTGAAGTCTTGTGTGCAAAAATAAAATACCCTACTGATTTTCTAGTCCTTGGTTCTCCACAAGATAATTTTTGTCCCATTATATTTGGTAGACCTTTCTTGAACACTGTTAATGCCAAGATTGATTGCGCTAAAGAAATTGTTAGTGTTAATTTTGGTGGTATGTCTCATGAGTTTAATTTCTCCAAGTTTCGTAGACAACCTCATGATAAAGAATTGCCTAGTAAAGATGAAATTATTGGTCTTGCTTCTATTGCCGTACCTCCTACTGATCCGTTAGAACAATATTTACTAGACCATGAAAATGATATGCATATGAATGAAAGAAATGAAATAGATCGGATGTTCTTTGATCAACCACCTATCCTTAAACACAATTTGCCTGTAGAAACTCTTGGAGGCCCTCCTCCACCTAAGGGTGACCCTGTATTTGAATTGAAGCAATTACCTGATACATTGAAATATGCTTATCTAGATGAAAAGAAGATATATCCTGTTATTATTAGTGCTAACCTTTCAGAGCATGAAGAAAAGAGATTACTAAAAACTCTGAGGAAGCACCGCGCTGCTATTGGATATACTCTTGATGATCTTAAGGGCATTAGCCCCACTCTATGTCAGCACAACATTAATATGGAGCCTGATGCTAAACCAGTTGTCGACCACCAACGATGATTAAATCCTAAGATGAATGAGGTGGTAAGCACCGAAATATTAAAGCTCCTGGAAGCAGGTATAATCTATCCCATAGCTGATAGTAGATGGGTAAGTCCCATTCATTGTGTCCCTAAGAAAGGAGGTATTACCATTGTTCCTAATGATAAAAATGAACTCATTCCACATAGAATTGTAACTGGTTATAGGATGGTAATTGATTTTAGAAAATTAAACAAAGCCACTAGAAAAGATCATTACCCCCTACCTTTTATTGATCAAATGTTAGAAAGATTGTCCAAGCATACACACTTTTGATTTCTTGATGGATATTCTGGTTTCTCTCAAATACCTGTATCACAAGCCGACCAAGAGAAAACCACCTTTACTTGTCCTTTTGGAACTTATGCTTATAGACGTATGCCTTTTGGTTTATGCAATGCACCTGCTACCTTTCAAAGATGTATGACTACTATATTCTCTGACTTTTGTGAAATGATTGTTGAGGTTTTCAAGGATGATTTTTCCGTTTACGGAACTTCTTTTGATGACTGCTTAAGCAACCTTGATCGAGTTTTGCAGAGATGTGAACAAACTAATCTTGTCTTGAATTGGGAGAAGTGCCACTTTATGGTGAATGAAGGTATTGTCTTGGGGCATAAAATTTCTAAAAGAGGTATTGAAGTAGATAAGGCTAAAGTTGATGCGATTGAGAAAATGCCATGTCCTAAAGATATTAAAGGTATAAGAAGTTTCCTTGGTCATGCTGGTTTCTATAGGAGGTTTATTAAAGAATTCTCTAAAATTTCTAGGCCTCTTACTAATCTTTTGCAAAAAGATGTTCCATTTGTTCTTGATGATGATTGTGTAGAAGCCTTTGAAACACTTAAGAAAGCCTTAACCACTGCACCTATTGTTGAACCACCAGATTGGAACTTGCCTTTTGAAATTATGTGTGATGCTAGTTATTATGCTGTTGGTGTTGTTCTAGGACAGAGAGTTGATAAGAAATTAAATATTATCCATTACGCTAGTAAAACTCTAGACAGTTTTCAAAGAAATTATGCTACTACTGAGAAAGAATTTCTAGCAGTTGTGTTTGCATGTGATAAATTCAGATCTTACATAGTTGATTCTAAAGTAACTCTTCACACCGATCATGCTGCTATTAAGTATCTTATGGAAAAGAATGATGCTAAACCTAGACTCATTAGGTGGGTTCTATTGCTACAAGAATTTGACTTGCATATTATTGATAGAAGGGGAGCTGAGAATCCCGTAGCAGATAATTTGTCTAGAATGGAAAATGTTCTTGATGACCCACTCCCTATTAATGATGATTTTCCTGATGAACAATTAGCTGTTATAAATGCTTCTCGTAATACTCCTTGGTATGCAGACTATGCTAATTAGATTGTTGCTAAATTTATACCACCTAGTTTCACATACCAACAAAAGAAAAAGTTCTTCTTTGATTTAAGACATTACTTCTGGGTTGACCCACATCTTTATAAGGAAGGAGTAGATGGTATTATTAGACATTGTATAGCTAAGCATGAACAGGAACAAATCCTACGGAAGTGTCATTCCGAGGCTTATGGAGGACACCATGCGGGAGACAGAACTGCACACAAGGTATTACAATTTGGTTTTTATTGGCCTACTCTTTTCAAGGATGCTCGTAAGTTTGTCTTATCTTGTGATGAATTTCAAAGAATTGGTAATATTAGTAGACGTCAAGAAATGCCTATGAATTATTCACTTGCTATTGAACCATTTGATGTTTGGGGATTTGATTATATGGGACCTTTTCCAAAATCCAATGGGTATACCCATATTTTAGTTGCTGTTGATTACGTTACTAAGTGGGTAGAAGCTATTCCAACTAGTAGTGCTGATCATAACACTTCTATTAAAATGCTTAACAAGTTATTTTCCCGAGGTTCGGAGTCCCTAGATATTTAATGACTGATGGTGGTTCACATTTTATTCATGGTGCATTCCTTAAACTGCTTGCTAAATATGATGTCAACCATGAATTGCATCTCCCTATCACCCTCAATCTAGTGGTCAAGTTGAATTGAGCAATAGAGAAATAAAGTTAATTTTGCAAAAAACCGTCAATAGATCTAGAAAGAATTGGTCTAAGAAACTTGACGATGCATTATGGGCTTATAGAACTGCTTATAAAATCCTATGGGTATGTCTCCTTATAAAATGGTTTATTGAAAAGCATGTCATTTACCTCTTGAGTTAGAACATAAAGCATATTGGGAAATTAAAGAACTCAATTTTGATTTTAAACTTGCCGGTGAAAAGAGGTTATTTGATATTAGCTCAGTAGATGAATGGAGAACCCAAGCTTATGAAAATGCCAAATTCTTTAAAGAAAAAGTTAAAAGATGGCATGATAAAAGAATTCAAAAACGGGAGTTTAAAGTGGGTGAGCAAGTTCTATTGTACAATTCTCGTTTGAGATTCTTTGCAGGAAAACTTCTCTCTAAATGGGAAGGAAAGTATATCATCAAAGTTTATCGCTCCGGAGCCATCAAAATAAACAACTCCGAAGGCACTAATCTGAGAGTGGTGAATGGGCAAAGAATTACGCACTATATTTCAGGTATGCTTATTAATGTTGAGACTAACATTATTCAATCTATGACACCGGAGGAATACATAAGAGAGACCTTCCAGAACACTCTAGAACCCTGAAAAGGAAGAGGTATGTGATACGGTAAGTAAACCGACTCCAAAAATTCCATAAAAATATTTTCTGACAGCTTTGGAATATTAGAAAAAATACAAAAATAAGAAACAGCCGAGGGGACCCACTAGGTGCACACGAGGCACCAGGGCGCGTCACCCCCCCCAGGCGCGCCCTAGTGGCTCGTGGGCCCCTCGTGAGCCTTCCTGACCCCGTTTTCTTCTAGAATACTTGTTTTGCAAGATAAAAATTCTTTATATATACTCCCGGACGTTTTGACCACCGTATCGCAGAAATCTCCTCTGTTCTTGTTTCGTACTATTTTTTTGACAGATCTAGATCGCTATGGCTCCACCAAGCTCTTTCAAAGACAAGTTCTATGAGAAGGTCATCAATCCCTACCTACCGGAGGTGATGAAACACCCTCAAGCCATCGAGATGCGTGAGGGGGTGCTTCACATCCAGGATGTTCAAGGACCCAAGAAGACCGGGAGCGTGGAGGCCAGGCTCAAAGCGGTGGAGCAGGAGATCTTCAAGTGCCAAGGGATGGTAGAACGTGGACTCAGCGCCAAGCACTCCACGATCACGGAATTCACCTGCGATCACAAGGTGGATGGCCAATTGATGGGGGACATCATCTTCAAGCTCAATGAACGAATCGACTATCTCCAAGGCCAAATCTATGATCTTCAAAACCAAAATTTTGAGTATGAGGCAACATTCAAAGGTATGAGTTTCGCTGCAAGTTTCAGGACTCCAGAGACTCGTTCATCTTTTTATGATGGGGAACCTATGCTATGGAAGCCGGAGGACAAGCCCACCACTTCATCACCACCACCATCACCGAAGAAGGAAACTTGAGTACATGGGTATGGGCACTCCCCTTGGCTTGTGCCAAGCTTGGGGGAGGTGCCTCGGTATCGTATCACCATCACTTTTATTATCTTTACCTATTTTTAGTTCGATCCTTGGTGATTTCATGATTTAGTTGAATAAAAGTTTAGTATGATCTATTTTCGAGTGCTAGTTTCGTGATCTATCTATCTATGTAATTGAGTTGAGAGTTATATAATAAAGAGTAGTTTGAGTTTTTGCTTCTTTACTTTTATGTTTCAATCCTAGCAATGAAAATAATGAAAAAGATCATATGCAAATCTTATGGAAAGTAATGACATTACATAAAGGAAAGTATAAGTGGTAAAATTTATTGAAAGTTAACAAGCATAGCATTGGTCAATGATGCAATTCTTGAAAAAATTAATAAGGGAAGAGAAGATTCACATGCAAATACACTATCTTGGACATCTTTTATGATTGTGAGCCCCCATTAAGTATTTTATGTCAAATTATTGACGTTGGACAAGGAAGACAACGTAATGAATTATGTTTGCTTATATTCACATAGAAGCTATATTGTCATAGATCCTCCAACATGTGGTGCTTGCCCAATATCTTTGCTAGCCAAAAATCTGCACCAAGTAGAGATACTACTTGTGCATCAAAAACCCTTAAACCCAGTTTCATGTCATGAGAGTCCACTATATCTACCTATGGATTGAATAAGATCCTTCAAGTAAGTTGTCATCGGTGCAAAAAGCAATAAAAATTGCCTCTAAATATGTATGAACTTTTATTGTAAGGGAAAATAAGGTTTGTACGAACTTGTGATGGTAAAGAAATAAAAGTGACGGACTTCATAATAAAGGTTGCTATCACAAGGGGCAATATAAAGTGACATTCCTTTGCATTAAGAGCTTGTGCATCCAATAACAAAAAGTGCATGACAACCTCTGCTTCCCTCTGCGAAGGGCCTATCTTTTACTTTTATGTATTTACTTTTTATGCACGAGTCAATAGTGTTCTCCTCTATTCTTTTTATTTTTCTCTTTTGCAAGCATCATGTGGTGGGGAAGATCTAGGCATATATATCCAGTTGGATATGAGTGATCATGAGTTATTGTTGTTGACATTACTCTTGAGGTGAATAATTTGGGAGGCAAAATTATAAGCCCCTATCTTTCTATGTGTCTGGCTGAAACTTTTTGCTCCATATATATGTTGTGAGTGTTAGCAATCATAGAAGACTAAATGATGGTTGAGTATCTGGACTTGCTAAAAAGCTCCTACATGAGACCCTTCCTGAAAATATGATGAATTGCAATTGCATTGTTGACTGAGAACATAGTTTGTTAGTTTTCAAGAAAGTTTATGTCTTATAATTCGTTATTGTGATGAATTATTACTTGCTCATGAGAAGTTTTATGATAATGAATATTGCTGTTATAATAATGATCATGATGCTTCTATGTCCGTATTTTGTTTTTATCGACACCTCTCTCTCTAAACATGTGGACATGATTATCGATATCGGCTTTCGCTTGAGGACAAGCGAGGTCTAAGCTTGGGGGGAGTTGATACGTCCATTTTGCATCATGTTTTCCTACTGTTATTTATAGTGTTTTTAATCAATATAACACTTTGTGGAGCAATTCTAATGCCTTTTCTCTCTTAATATGCAAGATTTACATAAGGAGGGAGATTGCCGGCAGCTGGAATTCTGGACCTGAAAAAGCTATGTCAGAGATACCTATTCTGCACATCTCCAAATGAGCTGAAATTTCATGGAGATTTATTTTGGAATAAATAAAAAATATTGGAAGGAAGAAGTACCAGAGGAGGCCACCCAGGTGCCCACGAGGCACCAGGACGCGCCACCCCCCCCCCCCACGCTCCCCCTGGCCAGCCTCCGGTGCCCATTTCTGGTATATAAGCCCATTTTCCCTAGAAAAAATAAAGAGAAGACTTTTGGGACAGAGCGCCGCCGTCTCGAGGCGGAACTTGGGTAGGAGCACTTTTGCTCTACGGCGGAGCGATTCCGTCGGGGATACTTCCCTTCGGGAGGGGGAAATCGGAGCCATCGACATCACCAACGATCCTCTCATCGTGGGAGGACCAATCTTCATCAACATCTTCAACAACACCATCTCATCTCAAACCCTAGTTCATCTCTTGTATTCAATCTTTGTCTCAAAACCTAAGATTGGTACCTGTGGGTTGCTAGTAGTGTTGATTACATCTTGTAGTTGATGCTAGTTGGTTTATTTGGTGGAAGATTATATGTTCAGATCGAATATGCTATTTAATACCCCTCTGATCTTGGACATGAATATGATTTGTGAGTAGTTACTTTTGTTCTTGAGGACAAGGGAGAAGTCTTGTCATAAGTAATCATGTGAACTTGGTATTCGTTCGATATTTTGATGATATGTATGTTGTTGATTCTCTTAGTGGTGTCATGTGAACGTCGACTACATGACAGTTCACCATCTTTGGGCCTAAGGGAATGCATTGTGGATTAGTAATTGGATGATGGGTTGCTAGAATGACAGAAGCATAAACCCTAGTTTATGTGCTATTCCGTAAGGGGCTGTTTTGGATCCATATGTTTAATGCTATGGTTATAGCTATTTTAATTCTTCTTTCGTAATTGTGGATGTTTGTGAGAGGGGGTAATCATAAGTGGGAGGCTTGTTCAAGTAAGAACAGCACCCAAGCACCGGTCCACCCACATATCAAATTATCAAAGTAGCGAACGCGAATCAAACCAACATGATGAAAGTGAGTACATGAAATTCCCATGTGTCCTCGCGAATGCTTTGCTTATTATAAGAGATCTTTCCGGCCTGTCCTTTGCTAAAAAAAGGATTGGGCTACCTTGCTGTACTATTGCTACTTGTCACTTGTTACAAATTATCTTGCTATCAAACTACTTGCTACCGATAATTTCAGTGCTTGTAGAAAGTACCTTGTTGAAAACCGCTTGTCATTTCCTTCTTCTCCTCGTTGGGTTCGACACTCTTACTTATAGAAAGGACTACGATTGATCCCCTATACTTGTGGGTCATCAGTAGTATTGATCACGCCTCCTGTGTATGGCCTCTGGAGTCCATCTTGATCACGAATGAGGGCCCATCGGCTCAACCCGAGGAGCATGGGCCGACTAGGTTAACACCCCCTAATCCAGGACACCATCACTATGGATGCTTTCAATGCTATGGGAAATTTAATGGGATCATCACCTATCAGTATTAATGAAACGGTTTTAAGCTTGGAACATGTTATGCAAAGGCTAGATGCTATTGAAAATGAAATGCCTACTGTAGAGCATATTGAAAATTTGGATAAAAAGATTCATAATCATGTTACTCAATTTGGATCAAAGGTAGGGATTACTCTTAAGATGCTAAAAGAGAAAGAACTAATGATCAATGAAAGAGTGGAGCAAAGTCCCGCTAGGATTGACAAGTTGGAAGAAATTATTAATAATTTGGGTTCCGCTTTTGCTTCCGTTAAAACTATTGAAAAGACTCCTCCTAGAAAGAATTGCAAGTTTATATATGTTCCTAAAAACAAGGGTGCTACATCTATCAACAACATCGAAGATCTTAAAATGATTAGTGTTTACCCCAATTTTGCTAATTTGATAAAGGAACCTATATATGAAGATAGATTCCTCAATTTTGTTCCTAGGAGTGTGATCATTAAAAATATGCATGCTAGAACTCCTAGGAAATATGGATGTGTGTTCGAGGAGTTAGAAACTAAAGATGACAACACGTGAAACTATGCATTACGCCTAGCTAGGGGCATAAAACGATAGCGCTAGTTGGGAGGCAACCCAATAGTTATATTATTTTTCTTGTTTATTTTTCTGTTTTATTTTGTGCACACAATTATGCTACTATTATGGTTGTGTTTTAATTAGTGTTTGTGCCAAGTGAAGCCTTTGGGATGATTTGGATGATAGTTGCTTTGATTCTGTGCAAAAACAGAAACTTTTACGTCTGGTAGCAGAATTGTTAAAAATCACTGGAGCGACGAAAAATTCTGAATTTTTTACACATGATTGATATACAAATTTCCCACGTTGTCCTAATTTTTCAGAAGTTTTGGAGTTACAGAAGTATGGTCATTATTCGAATTATTACAGACTGTTCTGTTTTTGACAGATTCTATTTTCGTGGTGTTGTTTGCTTGTTTTGATGAATCTATGGATTGTATCGGGGGGTATAAGCCATTGTGAAGTTAGAATACAGTGGGTATCATGCAATAATAAAATATGATTGGGTTTACAACAGTACTTAAAGTAGTGATTTGCTTTGTTATACTAACGGATCTCACGAAGGTTTTGTTGAGTTTTGTGTGCTGAAATTTTCAAGTTTTGGGTGAGATCACGATGGTTGAAGGAATAAGGAGTGGCAAGAGCCTAAGCTTGGGGATGCCCGAGGCACCCCAAGGTAATATTCAAGGACTCCCAAGCAACTAAGCTTGGGGATGCCCCGGAAGGCATCCCCTCTTTCTTCTACCAACTATCGGTAATTTTACTTGGAGCTATATTTTTATTCATCACATGATATGAGTTTTGCTTGGAGCGTCGTGTATTATACGAGTCTTTGCTTTGTTTGCTTTTTAGTTTGTCACAATCATCTTTGCTGGATACACCTTTTTGAGAGGGACACACATCATTCGTTATTTGTTAGAACTAGCGGGGTCACCCGCGCATCTGCGCGGCTAGATTGTATTATTATTTCATTTGGTATTTAAATGTGAAATTGTATTTTGTCAGAAATAAATATTTTAAAGCATCTTTCAACATGTGTCATGGAATTTAGATTCATTCATAAATATATTTCAAAATGTTGAAATTTTAAAATTATAAGGGCTCAATGGGTTATTGGCCTACAGAAAATATATGCCTCTTTTTCAGTATGACCAATGATCCACGTGGTTCAAATAGTTAAATGCACATCGGTTCTTAAATATAAAGTTTGCATCAATTATTGTGGAAACCGCGTATAATTTAATGCGGATTACTTAATAAAATTAAATATGTACTCTTATAGTTCGTATACTTGTGTTCTCTTTCTCCGCTTGACTCGTCATCTGTCATATTGAAGCTTGAAAACATGATCATCTTACACTAACTGCCTCGCCCATCTAAGACAATATAGTTACCTGTTTCTGTTAGTATGAATATACGTAAAACATTACCTCTCACTGACTCACTCAGTCTCTCTATAGCTTATCCTTGTCGCACTGAGGTTATTTTGCATCGACTTAAAAATGTGTCCACAGTTGTAGGTCTTTTTACTTGCATAACACTATTCATTGTTGCCATAACATTATTTCCCCATGCTTATTACAAAATTGCATTGATTCCTTGTAGTTGGTTAATGTACATGTTACAAATCCGTAATGTAGGAAGTGAATATTTTTTGTACTTGTCCATTTTCTATGCGTGTCCATGTCCTGATTTCCTTGTCTTTTTTTCTGAAATTTTATTCCGCGAACGTTCCCTTGGCAGCACGTTTGCGCGACGTGATCTCGACCCCAGATCACACCATGTCTTCATCATGTGTGTTCGTTTCCTTGTCTGTTTTTTCGGAATTGTATTGTATTCCGTGAATGTTCCCTTGTCCGGAGGTTTGCGCGACGTGATTTCCACCCCACATCGCTCCGTGCTTCTCTAGTATGCGCTTCCTGTGATCCCTTAGCATTGTTTGGACGTCATGCTGTATTAATTTTTTTTTCTTCGAATTTGTCCTTCTTTTACACGCTAATGTCAGTTTCCAATATTTTCTTTCCAAATCATAGCGAATCTGAGACGTTTGTTTTTGTTGCGTAATGCTACATGCTCTTAATATAAAAATATATTATTTGAATCAGTTAAGGTCATGCCGAGTTGAGCATGCATATGCTTCTTCGTAGGTTCATGCAACTGTATTAGTTAGTTAGCTGGAGTTCTTGTCCGTGACTGTATTAGTTGTAATTCTTTTTCCTGGACGATGTATTACTTCTAATTATTGCCGGACACCAATTTCATATCCATATACGTAGACATGGTATGTCCCGAGTAGCATAATGGTTTGTACTTTTCCATTAGCAAATCCGTTCCAATAAACCTGTGCATGCTACTGTGTTTAGAAAAAAAAAATCTGTGTATGCATGTGTTGTACGTTTCCAATGAAACATGTGTATACACTTCAATATCATTGTATGTAACTCTTAAAATCTTTTAATCTCAGACTTTGTAATTTGGATCAACAGAACATGTATTTTTTAGCCTATATGAATTAATGTGATGGCTTATTTGTGTCTTGTTTTAATAATATATTAGTTTTTTATGCAATAATATAATATATTTAATCTAATATGATAACGATGCAATATTAACTCTTAATTTGATTTAAAAAATTGTTTTAAAATTAAGCTATTTGTGGATTTTTATTCCTGTGAAACCTTTTTTACTTTCCTTTTATGAATGTAAAATTATTTTTTCTTCCAATCCATTCAACTTTCTAATTTTTTATTTCACATAATTGTACGCTGAGTTTCACGTATGAATATAAATATATATTTACTAATTCTTGTCGGTGTTCGTTGTGAAATATACCTGTATTAATTTATTTAGAACTTTATTTAAATCCTTTTACATAAATTTGCTAATAATTAAGTTATTTATGCCAAAGTAAATTAATCTCAATGTACAACCATCATCAGACGTCCGGCCACACATGAATTGAAATAGAAGCAAATTAGCAGTACATTTTATTTACCTGATGACATCATCATGAGGTCATTGCATGCAATGCCAATCCAACTCTTATTCTAATCGGTGCGGTCACTACGCATGTTTTTTTTTTGAGGGAATGCATGCTTCTTTTTAACACGTTACACGTAAGTGATCTGGTTCCTATTTGTCGGTGTTCGACTCAGCTTGTATGTGATCTGATCTTTACTTATCTGTGTTGGACTCAACTTGTACGTGTCAGCGTCAACGACACATGATTGATATTTGCTGTTTTTTTGACTGGTTCCGATTGGCTGTTGATAGGACGTACATGTTATTTTTTCATGTAAAGTACACGTTCTTTTTTTTGTGTGTGCCAGTTACGTGTCGGATTGTAAGAATTGTACACGATATTGTTCTACGTAACTTTTAGAACTTTTACCTCAAAAAAACTTTTAATCCCAGCCATTCAAATATCATAACTTTAGACTGCTCAATCTTCACCGTTCCTTTTCTATCGTTTTAAGTATATAATAGATACTCTATGTGCTTCACTTAAATCTTTTGAGCTAGGCAGTTGCTCTTGTACTTCACTTATATCTTTTAGAGCACGGTGGTGGTTATATTTTAAAGAAATAGTTGCAGTCTCATGCTTCGCTTATATCTTTTTGAGAGTTGATAATAGTAATGGCAATTTGTGTGGGTTATGAATTTGGTCCTAATATGATAGGTATTCAAGAGGGATATAATAAGAACATTCATGTAGATCACTGAATATGATAAGTTTGATTCCTTGCAATAGTTTTGCGATATAAAGGTGGTAATATGCGGGTTATGCTAGTGAGTAATTATGGTTTAGTAAGAATATTGGTGTTAAGATTTGTGATTCCCGAAGCATGCACGTATGCTCTCTCGTTATGCTGTGAAATTGGAGCATGATTTATTATTGATTGTCTTCCTTATGAGTGGCGGTCGGGGACGAGCGATGGTCTTTTCCTACCAATCTATCCCCTTAGGGGCATGCGTAGTAGTAATAAACTTTTGCAATAAGTATGTGAGTTCTTTATCACTAATGTGAGTCCATGGATTATACGCACTCCTACCTTTCCGCAATTTGCTAGCCTCTTCGGTACCGTGCATTGCGCATTCTCACCTTGAGTTGTGGTGCAAACTTCGCCGGTGCATCCAAACCCCGTGATATGATACGCTCTATCACACATAAGCCTCCTTATATCTTCCTCAAAACAGCCACCATACCTACCTATTATGGCATTTCCATAGCCATTCCGAGATATATTGCCATGCAACTTCCACCGTTCCGTTTTATTATGACACATATCATCATTGTCATATTGCTTTGCATGATCATATAGTTGACATAGTATTTGTGTCTCAGCCACCGTTCATATTTTTTATACATGTTACGCCAAATCATTGCACATCCCGGTATACCGCCGGAGGCATTCATATAGAGTCATATGTTTGTTCTAGTATCGAGTTGTAATTTTTTTTCGAGTTGTAAGTAAATAGAAGTGTGATGATCATCATATTCATTATTAGAGCATTGTCCCAAGTGAGGAAAGGATGATGGAGACTATGATTCTCCCACAAGTCGGGATGAGACTCCGGACGAAAAATAAAAAAAAGAGGCCAAAAAGAGCCCACAAAAAAAGAGAGGCCAAAAAGAGCCCAACAAAAAAAATGAGAGAAAAAGAGAGAAGGGGCAATGTTACTATCCTTTCCACACTTGTGCTTCAAAGTAGCACCATGTTTTTCATATAGAGAGTCTCCTATGCTTTGCTTTCTTATAGCTAGTGGGAATTTTTCATTATAGAACTTGGCTTGTATATTCCAATGATGGGCTTCCTCATATGCCCGAGGTCTTCATGAGCAAGCAAGTTGGATGCACACCCACTTAGTTTTATTTTTGAGCTTTCATATACTTATAGCTCTTAGTGCATCCGTTGCATGGCAATCCCTACTCCTTGCATTGACATCAATTGATGGGCATCTCCATAGCCCGTTGATTAGCCTCGTCAATGTGAGATTTTCTTCTTTTTTGTCTTCTCCACACAACCTCCAACATCATACTCTATTCCACCCATAGTGCTATATCCATGGCTTGCGCTCATGTATTGCGTGAGAGTTGAAAAGGCTGCAGCGCATTAAAAAGTATGAACCAATTGCTCAGCTTGTCATCAGGGTTGTGCATGATAAATTCTTTGTGTTAAGAAGATGGAGCATGATAAGACTATATGATTTTGTAGGGATAACTTTCTTTAGCATTGATATTTTGAAAGACATGATTGTTTGTTGGTATGCCTTAATATAATTGTTTTTATGTCAAACTATAGACTATTGCTTTGAATCATTTGTATCTTTATATTCATGCCACAAAGAGAAATTACATGATGAACATGACAGGTAGCATTCCACATCAAAAATTCTGTTTTTATCATTTACCTACTCGAGGACGAGCAGGAATTAAGCTTGGGGATGCTTGATATGTCTCAAACTGTCATGGGGACGACCATCTATGGGGCCATGCAGCCCCTTGTGGTTCGGCAGGGGGGATCGGCGTGCACAAAGAGCAGAATCAATGGAGGACGCAAGGGATTTACCCAGGTTCGGGCCGCTGAGAAGCGTAAAACCCAACTCCTGCTTTTGGTGTATTGGTTGTATGAGAGCACAAGAACAAGGAGCGCTTCTCCCGGCAAGGGGCGGGGAGAGCAGCTACGCGAGACGTGCTGGTGTTTGAAAAAGGGTCCAAATCCCTCTAACTGTTGCCTTGGCCCTCCTTTTATAGCTCAAGGGTTACCACAGTGGCAAAACAGTAATTACATGGCGATTAGATAGCGAACAGTGCTATCATACCTAACTCTGCCAGTTTAGGACAAAAGCATTAAATGCGCCATTAGGTGTCATGTGGAGAGGTACTCCCGGCAAGGTTTCTGCACCGCTCGCCCAGCTACCTCGTATTATTCTGACACGCCTCCTGGACGGGTGTCATTAAAGGCAAATCCTGTCCCAGTGTGCTGACACGTGCCCAACAAGCCTCACCAACCGGCCTG
Organism: Elymus sibiricus; assembly: GCA_039707655.1. NCBI lineage: Eukaryota > Viridiplantae > Streptophyta > Magnoliopsida > Poales > Poaceae > Elymus > Elymus sibiricus. Next base: position 24,501,547 of record CM077664.1, read on the forward strand.
CGCGGTCGACACCTCATCCACTAGCGAACATCCGTGAGGTGAGGTGGAGCGCTGGAGGGCTGGCAGAAGCTTACCGGTATGGAGCTTGCCGGGTCTTTACCTTGCCGGCAAGGAATGTCTTCATCTTCGGCACTGGTTGAGTGTTTGTTGGTGTTGTGTCTTGAGCCTCTCTCCAGTGGCTTCCGCAACTGGGTCTTGAATCTTGTCGCTTGGCAGGTCCCGGCAAGCCTTGGCTGGTGAGGAGGCTGCCACTGTCTGTGCATAAGTCAGGGTATAAAAGTACCCATGTTTTATACACCGATAGGAGCCCCCGAGTTGGGCCATTCGCGCGTCTGAAGCGTCGTTGGGTTAGGCCCAAATAATGCACAGACACGCGGCGGGAAACTGTCGTTGTAATTTTCGTCATGATGGTTATCTCCTCTTGAGATCTTCTTTGCTTCTTCATTAATCAGGCCTCGGGTATGCTCTTGGTCATCCCCCAGCAAGCCTTGTCATCGAACGGATGGCCGCTTGGCATACTCAAACCAGGGGCATGCTTGTAGGTGGGGCGTCGTGGGTTCAAACTGAACCGGCATGCGGCCACGCGTGGCAGAGGGTAATTGCCATGTCTGTCTTCTCCTTTTTCTGCGCCCCTCCATCACGCGCATTTGCATGCATGCAAGGCAGCGGATTGGTGGAGAAGGGCGGCCATTGGAGTGATGCGCCGGGCCAGGGGCGCAGGGCGCGGGATTGGCGATCGTGGGCGGTTGCTGGAGTAATGCGCCCGTCCAGAAGCGCAGGGCGCGGGATTGGTGAACGTGGGTGGCCGCCCGAAGTCGGTGAAGAGCCAGCTCCCCGCACTCCCCCTATAAAGAGGGGGCTGTGGAGCGTGATGTTCAACCACCTTCTTCTATCCCGATTCCTAGCAACTGTCGCCTCTTCCTCCTATTTTCTTCCCCCGCATCTGTGGACGGCATGGCGAGGGGGAGAGGCCGCGGTCGTGCCCCCGCCGCCACGGTGAGGGCTTCTTCTCGGCTCCATGCTCAAGCTTCGGCCGCGGCTGCGGAAGCTGGCTCCAGTGCCCAAGGGGTCGTGGACAGCGCGGTGCCCATGGCCGAGGCACTTGCCGCTCCATCTTCGGGCCCTCCTCCGCCGGCAGAAGGCCACACGGAGGATACGGCGCAAGAGTTCGTCTTGGAGTTGCGCGATCAGCCGCGGAGCTGGCTGCGGCTTCCTCGCCCCTTTGCCAGGGAGATGGAAGGCCGCCACCTGCACGGCTTGTGCCTGCGCGTGGACGGTTGCTGCAACGGCCCAGTCTGGGTGACCGTTGCGACCTCCAACAACGGTATTATGTACCTCACGCGCGGGTGGAAATCTTTCGCTCGTGCCCATTGCTTAGGGCAGGGGCATCTCCTTCACTTCAGGCTGGACGGACCAGACACGCTCGTCGTGAAGTTCTTCGGCGCTTCGGGCGCTCGTATAGAATGCTGCGCGGAGAGCTTGAGCGACAGCGACAATGCTTCCTCCAGCAATGCTGAGCATGACGATGATGACGGCGATGACGACGGCGTTCCCGGCGTGAAGATCGAAGATGACGATGAAGAGTCTGGCTGATCGCCGGTAGCACCATCATCTGGCCTTCCGGGAACAAGCCAGGCTTCGCCTAGGCGCCCCTTTTGCCCTTCTTGCTCTTGAGATAAACCCTGGGGAAGGGCCAATGAGATGTAATTGAGTGCTTGTTTTAATGAATATCTAGTGTTTGTCGGGCTTAAATGAATGCGTGCTGCTTGAATGAATGTATGTTGTTTCCCTTGTTTTATTTTGCTTTTGTATGATTGCTTTCCCTACGCTGGCTCGGAAACTTGCCGGTGTACACACTTGCTGTGAGCGCTTCGAGGAGCTGGTCCTTAGTAGCCTGCTGGAAGTGACGTTGCCGGCAAGGCAACTTGCCTGGCCAGAACGCAGCCGCTAGGCTTGCCGAGCGGACTCGAGGAAAACTAGGGCGCGGACTGATCACGACAAGGTTCCTTCGCATGCAGGTTTCTCATAGAAAGCACATAATCGTTCAAGGGAAATTGCAGATGTAACAAGGAAATTTTTTAAAGTTTTCCAACTTACTTTTCCTTGCGTTGTTTCTCTCGTTGTATGAAATGATCACTTGAACGTCATTAAAATGGAACCCCATCTCCACTCACCCCGGGAAACTTGCACGCGAGGGGTGCTTCTGTCCTTTTGAGAAAAAGAAAGAAGAGAAAAGAGTGGTTTGGGAACCTTGACGGTCCTATCAGCCATTCCATACAAACTAAAGTGTAAATCACAACGTCATATGCATCCACATATAAATGAATATGTACGAGGAGTTGTGAAACACTTAGCTTTATTATGCACAGGGTCTGGCGTTAGTACCCCCGGCAGCTTGCACGGCAATCGTATAGATGCCCAGAAATTCTGCCGGGTTCATTTTGCCGTCGTACTTTCCTGGTACTTCTGGCTTGAAGGCCCGGACGGACGGCCATCGGACTTGCCGCAGCTCATGGGTGAAGGCAGGACATCCAAACTCGTAAGGTAGATACCCGTTAACCCCTGGCACAGGCTCATCAACGATGGGGCCGTTGCGCTCGTCATATTGACGGCGTGCCTCCCGGCGCCGTTCGATGGTGGTGCGGGCATCTTCTACCCGTCTGTCTCGCAACACCTGCCGCTGGTCTTGCCGCGCTCGGGGATCCGAAGAGGCCATCGACATCTCGTCGGGCTCAAAAGATTGTTGAGTTGGCCGTGGCTGTTGGCGTTGCTACTGTTGAGACTGTTGCCGTTGGGGTGATTCCACCGTTTGCGAAGTACCGTCAATGAGGCCACCAGTTGGAGCTACTGGTGCCGTTTGTGGATGCCGTGAGGGTTCCGCTTGCAGTGATTTGCTGCCCTCGTTAAACCCTATCAAGCTTTGGATGGTGGCTCTCCACTCATCCATCTTTTCTGCCGCTGGGGGGAAATTCAGCAGCATCTGGGCCCGTGCCATTGCTTCCGCTGCTATGGCTGGCATGGCCGGAAGCGAAGAACGTGACGTCGCTCTACTTCTGGCAGAACCAGTAGGAGAGGCGTCGCGGTCTTGCTGCCGCGGCACATGATCAGCAGCTGGCCGTTGTGACGGAGGCGGTGCTTGAGGATCTGGAGTTTGATCGACAGGGGTCTTGCCGTGAGGTCGCCGCTTCCCGGAGTCGTTGGCGCTGCTCGGAGCCGTGCCGCGCCCGTTGGGCGAGGGGCGCGGCGTTGGTCCTGAAGCAGCACCCTTGGACGTCACCGCGGCTGGATCTTGGCTCGCGCCGGCCCGGGCATTTCTGCTCCGATGGCTGCGTTTGTTGGCGCGGCGAGGAGGAGGAGGAGGGAGTCGTCTGTCCACTCTGCCCACACCGTCTTGGCTTCGCTCGCCAGACGGTCGAGGAAGTCGACCGCCTCTAGCACGCTCATCTCCCGCACTGACCACGGTGGGCATGGCGATCGCGCCGCTTGCGCTTGTCATGCCAACCGCGGTGTCCGTACCGCCCGCATTGGCCGCGCCGCCTACGCCGCCTGCGGATGCGTGCGGAGTGGCCGTCATCGTGATGCCCTTCTTCTTGGGCGCCATCGACGACGGGGAGGATGGTGATGAAGTTGATGAAGATGACGCGCAATCCACTGATTCAGGTTCACGCAAGCGTGCCCCCTACCTGGCGCGCCAAAATGTCGTGGGGACGACCATCTATGCGGCCATGCAGCCCCTTGTGGTTCGGCAGGCGGGATCGGCGTGCACAAAGAGTAGAATCAATGGAAGACGCAAGGGATTTACCCAGATTCGGGCTGTTGAGAAGCGTAAAACCCTACTCCTGCTTTTGGTGTATTGGTTGTATGAAAGCACAATGTAGGAGATATGCCCTAGAGGCAATAATAAATGTTATTGATTATCTCCCTGTTCATAATTAGGTTTATGTTCCATGCTATAACTGCTATGGTTCTCGAGTCTACAATAACCACGAGGCTCGGAGGAAGACTCATATGCACGTGTGGGATAATAAACGGTAAAATGTATTCCTAGTCAAGCCTCTATGACTGGCTCAAGTATTGCATGATGATCCTGTTTTCCTGATCATGGGCATGGCTATGCCGGCAATTTTGAGGGCACAATTGTTGGTAGAACACTTGTGTTGAATCGACCCGATTGATGTTATGCTATGAGATACATTCGTCATAAGTTAATGGTTTATAACACAGAGAAGTTAATGTTTGCATAATTCCTTAGACCATGAGAGTATCGAGTTTCTTCATGCTTGCTTCATGAACTTTGGGGTTTGTTAAACGTCATCCGTAAATGGGTGGCCATTACGGCGGCTTACGGGTTCATGGAAAAGTGTGTCAAGTAACTTGATAGCTCAAGATTGGGATTTGCTCCTCCGACGATGGAGAGATATCTCTGGGCCCTCTCGGTGTTACGGTATCCATCATCGTCTGGCCAGACACTTTGTGATTTGATCACAGGGATGCCGGAACACGGGAACGAGAAAAGAGAACAATACCGGCAACGAGGAAACTTGCATAGTGGACAAGTTGTTGATCCACGAGGATGCAGAAAATCTCACCTCGGGTATTTGTAACATATCGCGAAGCAACAGGAATAGCACACGACAACTGGAGGTTCACTCGAATATTCATTCGTGTGGGTATAGGGGTCAATATGGGTGTCCACGGCTCCGATGTTGATCATTGATCGGAAGGGGTTCCGGGTCATGTCTATACTTCACCGAACCTATAGGGTCACACGCTTAAGGGTCATCTATCTGCTGAATACTAGACGGGGAGTCTGAGAGAAAATCACCGAAAAAGTTTCGGACGAAACGGAAACGTTCCGGAGAGGATATCGGAATAGTTCCGGTGAAACTGAAAAGTTGTTTCAGGGTATTCCATAAAGTCAAATTGGTTTCGGCACATGCCTGGAAATTATTGGAAGGTACCAGAATTGTTCCGGTAACTTCTGAGATTTTTCAGAGACAAAAACCGGAAATGTTCCGAACTGCCGGAACCGCTTTAGTTGCATTTCACAGATGAAAATCACTAAACCGAAAAGTTGTTTCGGAGTACACCATAAAGTCAAAATGGTTTCGGCACATGCCTGATAATTCTTGGAGAGTGCCAGAATCGTTCTGGAAACTTTCTGGAATTTTTCGGGATGAAAACCGGAAATGTTCCGGAGCTGCCGGAACCGCTTCAGATGCTTTTCGCAGATGAAAATCACTAAACCGGAATTGTTCCGGATCGCATTGAAACTTATTTTGGTGGGTACTGGAATTGTTCTAAGCCCACATAAATATTTTCAGTTCGACCGGACGCTGAAAAATGTCGTCGTGAATAGTGAAATCAGATTTATGGATATGGTTGGAAGTTGGCTTTCCACAAATATCTGCCCAAGATATTTTGGGATGACATGGAATTTTGGATATGCCCATCCTACCCCTTGTTTTTCCTATAAATAGAGGGGAGGAGGCAGCCCCATATGCTTCATCCTTGCTCTCATACACATGCCATAGACTTGTCTGGCTTCTCTCTCCCTCCCAGCGAAATAGTTTCGTAGAGCCGAAAGGCTGTCTGGGTTCCGGTGGGAACTAGTTCTGGACGGCGAAGCCCTGCCGGATAGATGACACCGTATGTGTGCAACTCTGTAGAGAGATCGTAGTTTCGGTCTTAGTTCGAGAGTGCCTCCCGAAGGGCTGTCCGTGTGACCGTCCGAGTTTTGGAGGTCCTCCCGAAGGGCTGTCCGAGTGACAGTCCGAGTTTCGGAGGTCCTCCCGAAGGGCTGTCCGCGACACCGTCCGGGGGACTGTGCGACCGCCTCCCGGAGGGCTGTCCGCGGGGCAGATGAGGGTATACATCCTCGCAGTTGGGAGGTTGTAAAATCCTAGCTGCGGGGATCTGCACCGCCGATCGTCATCGACTCTACTTCCGCTGCGCTACGAGTCGGTAACGAAACAGATCAAACCTTGTATGCAGTCTCTATAGTGATCCTGGGCTGGTGCGTAGGTCGGAAATTTTTTGTTTTCTGCTGCGTTACCTAACAGTGGCATCAAGAGCCGTGCCATGCGTAGATGCAGGTTGCGATCTAGAATACATAGTGATGTATGGGTGTTGCACAATATAATTAGGTAGTAGATGAGATCTATTACTGAAAATTATTTGTGCGGGTAGCAGATGAAATCTGTTACCCGATGTTCTTGTTGCTTCCCTGGAATTTGCGAAGTCCTGATCTTGACGGCATGGTGGAATCTCACAAAGTTCTGGCAATCCGCGATCCTTTCATGCTGCTCCTGAGTATGCTGATTGACAGATCAACGAAGTGCTAACAGTTCTTTGGGTTCCACCATAGTTGAGAAAGATGGATGTTTCGCAGACGAAAGGGCAATGCAGATATGATCTGCACGGGGGTCACGCGTATGACGAAGTTTAGTATGGGGCTCGAGATTTTATTATCTCGTGTTTCATACACCCCGCAATGTTAAATCTAGCGACTTGGATTATCATGCTTGATGATGGACGTTGGTAGCTTCGGTTTGTTTCGAAACCTTAGAAGCCACGTAAAATAAAATTTTGCATGAACCGATTAGAGGCGTCTAACTTGGTTTTGCAGGATGGTTTGCATGTGCATATGATGTGGTATAGCAGTGCTCATATTAATTTGATTATGTATGAGATGACTATATGATGTAAAATTAACATGACCTGCGTGTCATGATTTGGCATGATGGCTGGAGCCATATGATTGCACTTTAATGACCTGCGTGTCAACCTTATGTAATGCACTTATTTTATTAGCTATAGAGATAGCAATATTATCTGGTGCATCGACAAGGTGGTGGCAATCTTCGCGAAGGTGAACACCAACGCGAATGCCGAAGACGAAGAAATGAAAGACTTCTCCGTCAGAAAGGGCTATACCATATCATGCTATTATGAATTGCCTGAGATGTTTATCCCTTATGATGCACCCTTTTGATTGCGCAGTAGTCGCTTTTATTAGGGTGATCTCTCACAAAAATATCAAGTAGTTAGTGTTCTCCCAAGTGTAGCACCGTCTGAAATTCGTATCTTTTCGGGGTGCGCCATGTCCACATGGGTACGAACGAATCGAGAGGAATGAGGCGGGTGAGGTCAGACCTCGCAGCGAGATCACTTGGTTGTCTTGACGTTCTGGCTTGATTGTCCTGAGCTCGGAACACGCCCATCGAAAGATGAACAGGAGTCACATAGAGATGTGATCGGCATGTTTGCCCACCAATTGAAATTCTCGTCATCAGTGATGTCCACATGAATGGCGTTAAATTAAAATGTGGATCTTGTATCACTCACAATCAATTATGAGAGATATTGATTTGAGTGGGAGCGCACTGTAGAATTAATTCTTTTAATTCTCAGTGCAATTAATTTTGAACACTGTCTAAGTGTGATTTGCATAATAGTTGTAGAATAATGGCTCGCGTTTCCACCTTCCCTATTAAAATTGAATAGCTGTTAAATATCTGGTTAAAGCTTTACGGTTGGTAACGTAATGTGAGGATTGTCCTCTAGAGTGCCGAGAAGGACTTTGTCCTATCGCATACTTTCGGTATTCTCCCTCTAATGCTATGGATCATGTGACTCTCGTCCTTCGATCCAAAAGCTAGAATTCTGTTTCAGTCAAGTGAAATACGTTTGCTTCCATGAGACCCGAACTTCGAAAGTTTGGATATTTATGTGATATTCATGGAATCTGAAAATCAATTTCAGAGACAGACAAAGGCTAAAAGATATGAGATATCCAAAGCAATGTTTGTTTGCAAACTATTAGTAAAGGAGTTTACTATGCATTAGACTGATAAGAGAGGGATCCAGGAGAACGCCTGTCATATGATGAAAGGTGAATAAAACAACAACTTAAAGAGAAAGGAAGTGTCCGAAGGGTGTTAGTGAAACTTTCACGCCTAGGAAGTCCGGGGCTATCGCCACTCTTAAGTTGGGTGCTTCTTCTGAGAGTAGGAGAAATACTGAAAGTTAAACTGTTAGAAGTATAATGACAAAAGGAAAGAAGACTGGAATATCCAGCTCATGTATGAATGTCATACAGGTTTTTTGATGTATACAAGGCTGGTCAAAGATATAGTTCTTGGGAATTATGGTTAAACAAGTTAATCACTAATTCTTGGGTATTGTGAGTTGATCACAAAGATACCCGCTCGATTGCATTCTGTTGCAACTCGATGTAAGAACTACTATGGCCTGAAAGACTAGCCAGGAATGAGGTTTAGATACACGCAGGGAACATAGTAAATGTTACTATGCCTTCCATCGGTGTATTCCCTATGTATTTACTTTCATAATTCATTTTAGAGTTTCACACTCTAGCCCTTTGCATAAGGTATCTTGCAAGAAGGTTATTCATAAGAGAACTTTTGATGTTCGATGTTATGAATAACATAAGGGCCATACTTTCATTATGAATGAGACGTATGTTATGAATATTGATAACAATACATTACCTCTGTATTTACTTTCATAATTTATTTTAGAGTTTCATATACTCTAGCCCTTTGCATAAGGTATCTTGCAAGAAGGTTATTCATAAGAGAACTTTTGATGTTCGATGTTATGAATAACATAAGGGCCATACTTTCATTATGAATGAGACGTATGTTATGAATATTGATAATAATACATTACCTCTGTATTTACTTTCATAATTTATTTTAGAGTTTCATATACTCTAGCCCTTTGCATAAGGTATCTTGCAAGAAGGTTATTCATAAGAGAACTTTTGATGTTCGATGTTATGAATAACATAAGGGCCATACTTTCATTATGAATGAGACGTATGTTATGAATATTGATAATAATACATTACCTCTGTATTTACTTTCATAATTTATTTTAGAGTTTCATATACTCTAGCCCTTTGCATAAGGTATCTTGCAAGAAGGTTATTCATAAGAGAACTTTTCATGTTCGGTGTTATGAATAACTTGAAGGGTCATGCTTCCATACAAGATGGGATGTATGCTATCAATATTGATGGTAATATGATACATCCATAACACTGACGCTAAATGTCGCAAGACTAAAAGAATACCACACAAGTGTGGCACTGCATTTGGTCACATTGGAGAAACCCGCATGGAAAATTCCATTATGATGGATTTTGAAGTCATTTGATTTTGAATCATCTGACACTTGCAACTTTCCTCTGAAAAGTGAAGTGACTGAAATACCGTTCACAGGCCGTAAGGAACGAGCAAAGAACATATTGGTGATCATACACTATGATGTGTGTAGTCCAATGAATGTTGTTGCAAACAGTGGATTTGTCTACCTTCAAAAATTGACTCAAGTAGATATATGGATATTTACTTGCTGAGACGTAAGTCTGGATCTTTTGAATTCATTCATAAGGTTTTCAAAAATGAAGTAGAAGTTGTTGTAACAAGAAAATTATTTTTCTACAATTTGATTGTAGAAAGGAATATTTGAGTTACAAGTTTGGCGAATGTCTGATGAGTTGTGAAAGGGGTTTCATAACTTGCACCTCCCGGAACACCACTGCAAGTGGAAAGTCCGTGAAGATGTAATCGAACCATTTATGACATGGTAAGATCAAAGATGACATAAATAAATTTGCCATTACCCCTTTTAAAGAGTAATGCTTTAGAGACTGCGGCTTTTACACTGAAAAGAGATCCATCAGGTCTGTTGAAATGACGCCATGGTATGGTATGCCCAACCATGTTATATCTTTTCTTAACATTTGGAATATGGGGCTTGTGTAAAAGGTTACAAACCTATTCCAAATCAGACAAGTGCTACTTTGTAAGGTTATCCCAAGTCATTGGGTATTCCCCACCACTATACCGAGGCAAAGGACTTTGCCACAAAACGGTATGCTTTTAAAGAGAATAGTTCTTACAAAAGGCGAGTGGGAGGACAGTGCAACTCGACGAGATAACCAGTATCTTCGTCATCAGATCAAAGGAAAGAAACCTTGGAAGTGATTCCGAAGTTTCCTACTGCGACTGATACGGAAGTCTCTACAATAAAATGTATGGACTTCGGTCGAACTTGCAGTTGAACCACGTAGGCAAAGCTCGTGCAAACCTATCAGGTGCGCAAACGAGATATTGTTGTTAGACAACAGTATACCTACAATACACAAGGAAGCGTTGATGGGCCCTGACTCCGGAATTGGCTAAATGCCAATACAATCCGAGATAGTTTCCATATAAGTGATTCAAGATTAAGATCTTGATACACCTTTCAGAAGACTTAGAGTCTAACGAATATTTATTGAAACTAAAAACTGATACGGATAAAATGTTTTATCCATAAAGCTCGACTTGTTGCAATAACAAGTTCAAGGAGTTGACTACGATGAGATTGTCTCACCGTAGCGATGCTTGATGTCGGTTCGGGTTGAACTAGCAATTAATACATATTTCAATCATGAGATATGAAACATGGATAACAAAGGGATTTCCATCTGATGGAAATGAAACCTAGGACTTGTATGTGATACAGTCCAAAGTAATTTGTCGATCTAGAGGATGCTAGTAAGTATGCAAACTTCAGAGTTCCAGCGATGGACAGAAGAGAGCAAAGTGGAGTGGGAATATTCGTTTTTGATGGAATGGTCAAAGGGGTTTGACTTCATCAAATGGGTATCGAAGATGCTTGTGATTCAAGAAAGTAAGTGGGAGCATAATAATATTTCTAAAAACCTTGTGTACTTGACACATTGTTAATTGGAAATAAATTTCTTGACACGAATTAGGACTTCATTTGAAAATAGTTTTTCCGATGAAGTGCTTGGGCTAAATAGCCTCAATATTAGGCATGATGATCTATGGAGATAGATTTACCTAATGGGGCTAAGCAATGAATACATATTGACAAGATGCTAAAACTTTTTAGCATTTAAAACGCCAAGGAGTGATTCTTGCCGAAGTCACATGGAAAGAGTTTTTGCAAGACTCGGTGTCCCAAAACTCTGATGAGTAAAATACATGATGGAGATTCCACACACTCTTGTGTTTGGATTAATCATGTATTCCATGGTATGTAAAACAACCAGATATGTCCGATACTCCAAAAGTTGTTGCGAGTATGGATACCAAAGTGATCAAAGTACTGATCATAGGACAACAGTGAAAGATGTCATTAAGTACTAGAGTAGTAGTGATGACATGTTTTCTCGCAAGCAGAGATTATGAAGTGCTCGTTGTAAGTAATTACATCGATACAGTCTTCATCAATGCTCCATGCGATTTTCGATTTAAGTTAAGGGTTTTGTGTAATACACAATATGATGGCACGGTAGTTGGAAATTGTTCCAAACAAGATACTGTGGCGAATTCTATAACAAAGTCTAAGTATGTTGACGCTTAAGAAGCGACAAAGAAGATGTTGAATCATATAGTTCATTCATGAACTTAGTATGGTTCCAAGATGGCTTTGGTCAATGGGACACTATTGCAGATAGTTGCTCCATAGCTCAGTCTGAGGAATCAAGGTTTGACCTGTGATTCGCATATATACAAAGCCAAGTCCACACAAAATATGAATTTTGTGAAAGCGTGAAAACGCGGGGATATGCATAGTTACACACGGAGCTGAAGTCGTCAGATCCGTTGGACATCAGGCTATACCACATGCGAAGCATATTTTACACCAGTATGCCATAGGTGTAAAGTGCATTAGCATTGACTAGATTATTGACTCTAGTTCAAGTGGGAGTCTGTAGGAGATATGCCCTAGAGGCAATAATAAATGTTATTGATTATCTCCCTGTTCATAATTAGGTTTATGTTCCATGCTATAACTGCTATGGTTCTCGAGTCTACAATAACCACGAGGCTCGGAGGAAGACTCATATGCACGTGTGGGATAATAAACGGTAAAATGTATTCCTAGTCAAGCCTCTATGTCTGGCTCAAGTATTGCATGATGATCCTGTTTTCCTGATCATGGGCATGGCTATGCCGGCAATTTTGAGGGCACAATTGTTGGTAGAACACTTGTGTTGAATCGACCCGATTGATGTTATGCTATGAGATACATTCGTCATAAGTTAATGGTTTATAACACAGAGAAGTTAATGTTTGCATAATTCCTTAGACCATGAGAGTATCGAGTTTCTTCATGCTTGCTTCATGAACTTTGGGGTTTGTTAAACGTCATCCGTAAATGGGTGGCTATTACGGCGGCTTACGCGTTCATGGAAAAGTGTGTCAAGTAACTTGATAGCTCAAGATTGGGATTTGCTCCTCCGACGATGGAGAGATATCTCTGGGCCCTCTCGGTGTTACGGTATCCATCATCGTCTGGCCAGACACTTTGTGATTTGATCACAGGGATGCCGGAACACGGGAACGAGAAAAGAGAACAATACCGGCAACGAGGTAACTTGCATAGTGGACAAGTTGTTGATCCACGAGGATGCAGAAAATCTCACCTCGGGTATTTGTAACATATCGCGAAGCAACAGGAATAGCACACGACAACTGGAGGTTCACTCGAATATTCATTCGTGTGGGTATAGGGGTTAATATGGGTGTCCACGGCTCCGATGTTGATCGTTGATCGGAAGGGGTTCCGGGTCAAGTCTATACTTCACCGAACCTATAGGGTCACACGCTTAAGGGTCATCTATCTGCTGAATACTAGACGGGGAGTCTGAGAGAAAATCACCGAAAAAGTTTCGGACGAAACGGAAACGTTCCGGAGAGGATATCGGAATAGTTCCGGTGAAACTGAAAAGTTGTTTCAGGGTATTCCATAAAGTCAAATTGGTTTCGGCACATGCCTGGAAATTATTGGAAGGTACCAGAATTATTCCGGTAACTTCTGAGATTTTTCAGAGACAAAAACCGGAAATGTTCCGAACTGCCGGAACCGCTTTAGTTGCTTTTCACAGATGAAAATCACTAAACCGAAAAGTTGTTTCGGAGTACACCATAAAGTCAAAATGGTTTCGGCACATGCCTGATAATTCTTGGAGAGTGCTAGAATCGTTCTGGAAACTTTCTGGAATTTTTCGGGATGAAAACCGGAAATGTTCCGGAGCTGCCGGAACCGCTTCAGATGCTTTTCGCAGATGAAAATCACTAAACCGGAATTGTTCCGGATCGCATTGAAACTTATTTTGGTGGGTACTGGAATTGTTCTAAGCCCACATAAATATTTTCAGTTCGACCGGACGCTGAAAAATGTCGTCGTGAATAGTGAAATCAGATTTATGGATATGGTTGGAAGTTGGCTTTCCACAAATATCTTCCCAAGATATTTTGGGATGACATGGAATTTTGGATATGCCCATCCTACCCCTTGTTTTTCCTATAAATAGAGGGGAGGAGGCAGCCCCATATGCTTCATCCTTGCTCTCATACACATGCCATAGACTTGTCTGGCTTCTCTCTCCCTCCCAGCGAAATAGTTTCGTAGAGCCGAAAGGCTGTCTGGGTTCCGGTGGGAACTAGTTCTGGACGGCGAAGCCCTGCCGGAGAGATGACACCATATGTGTGCAACTCTGTAGAGAGATCGTAGTTTCGGTCTTAGTTCGAGAGTGCCTCCCGAAGGGCTGTCCGTGTGACCGTCCGAGTTTTGGAGGTCCTCCCGAAGGGCTGTCCGAGTGACAGTCCGAGTTACGGAGGTCCTCCCGAAGGGCTGTCCGCGACACCGTCCGGGGGACTGTGCGACCGCCTCTCGGTTGGGAGGTTGTAAAATCCTAGCTGCGGGGATCTGCACCGCCGATCGTCATCGACTCTACTTCCGCTGCGCTACGAGTCGGTAACGAAACAGATCAAACCTTGTATGCAGTCTCCATAGTGATCCTGGGCTGGTGCGTAGGTCGGAAATTTTTTGTTTTCTTCTGCGTTACCTAACACACAAGAACAAGGAGCGCTTCTCCCGGCAAGGGGCGGGGAGAGCAGCTACGCAAGACGTGCTGGTGTTTGAAAAAGGGTCTGAATCCCTCTAACTGTTGCCTTGGCCCTCCTTTTATAGCTCAAGGGGTTACCAAAGTGGCTAAACAATAATTACATGGCGATTAGATAGCGAATAGTGCTATCATACCTAACTCTGCCAGTTTAGGACAGAAGCATTAAATGCGCTGTTAGGTGTCATGTGGAGAGGTACTCCCGGCAAGGTTTTTGCACCGCTCGCCCAGCTACCTCCTATTATTCTGACATGCCTCCTGGATGGGTGTCATTAAAGGCAAATCCTGTCCCAGCGTGCTGACACGTGCCTGACAAGCCTCAGCAACCAGCCTGCGCGGTCGACACGTCATCCACTAGCGAACATCTGTGCGGTGAGGTGGAGCGCTGGAGGGCTGGCAGAAGCTTACCAGTACGGAGTTTGCCGAGTCTTTACCTTGCCGTTTAACCTTGCTGGCAAGGAATGTCTTCATCTTCGGCACTGGTTGAGTGCTTGTGGGTGCTGTGTCTTGAGCCTCTCTCCAGTGGCTTCCGCAACTGGGTCTTGAATCTTGTCGCTTGGCAGGTCCCGGCAGGCCTTGGCTGGTGAGGAGGCTGGCACTGTCTGTGCATAAGTCAGGGTATAAAAGTACCCATGTTTTATACACCGACACTAACGTATCTATAATTTTTGATTGTTCCATGCTATTATAGTATCTATCTTGGATGTTTTATATGCAATTATATATCATTTTTTGGGACTAACCTATTAACCTAGTGCCAAGTGCCAGTTGCTATTATAGTATCTATCTCCGATGATGCGTGAGTAGTTTACCTTAGACCTACGGGTCCATAGCTAGTAGCTAGATGCCTTCTTCTCTCTCTTTGATCGTCAATACAATGTTCTCCTCAATGTTCTTGGAGATCTATTCGATGTAATGACTTTTTGCGGTTTGTTTGTTGGGATCCGATGAATTGTGAGTTTATGATCAGATTTATCCATGAATATTATTTGAGTTTTCTCTGAACTCTTTTATGCATGATTGTTATAGCTTTGTATTTCTCTCTGATCTATTGATTTGGTTTGGCCAACTAGATTGATTTTTCTTGCAATGGGAGAGGTGCTTTCTGATGGGTTCGATCTTGCGGTGCTCAATCCCAGTGACAGAAGGGGACATGACACGTATTGTATCGTTGCCATTAAGGATAAAAAGATGGGGTTTATTCATATGTGAGTTATCTTTGTCTACATCATGTCATCTTGCTTAAGGCCTTACTCCGTTCTTTATGAACTTAATACTCTAGATGCATGCTGGATAGCGGTTGATGTGTGCAGTAATAGTAGTAGATGCATAATCGTTTCGGTCTACTTGTCTCGGACGTGATGCCTATATTCATGATCATTGCCTTGGATATCGTCATGATTATTTGCTTTTCTATCAATTGCCCAACAGTAATTTGTTTACCCACCATATGCTATTTTCAAGAGAGAAGCCTCTAGTGAAAACTATGGCCCCCGGGTCTACTTTTATCATATATAAAATCCTAAAAATACCTTGCTGCACTTTTACTTTATTTATTTTATTTTGTATTTTTGCTCGATCTATCTATCAATTACTACACAATTTAATCTTGCACGTAACCGCCGAGGGATTGACAACCCCTTGTTCGGGTTGGGTTGTATGGATTTGTTGTTTGTGTGCAGGTGCTGCTAACGAGGTGTTGCGTGGTTCTCCTACTGGATTGATAACCTTGGTTCTTAACTGAGGGAAATACTTATCTCTACTGTATTGTATCATCCTCTCCTCTTCAGGAAAATCCCAACGCAGTTCACAAGTAGTAGATAACTTAACCATCGTACATGTGTTGGATAAGTTTCTGAAATGTTCGACTGTCGTACTCGTGTCGGATGGGATAACTATCGCACGCTCTATTCCGTGGTGCAACATTTACGATGCATACTACATCACAAATTGTTCATGATTGTAAAACGTGTACGATAAAGAGACTATCACAAACATTAGTTCGGTTGCACTATTTGTGATATTGTCTGACATCACACACGCTTTGCAAACGGCAATTGTGTGCATGGTCGCACACGTTTTCTCTCTGTGAAATGTGTCGGATTATGAGGTATATCACACACGTTGTGTTTTATAAACCGTGTGCGGCGTAATGATCCGCAGAGCGTATTTTCCATCCTAATTTAGTCGCTGCAATTTAAAATTGTATAAAATTTGAATTTGAAAGTAGGCAATAACGTTTTTCATATCCATCAGGTTCAACAACCAATGCATTATTCGATTCACAGGTACATATGTTCAAAAATTACATCATCAACAACAACAACAAAGCCTTTAGCCCCAAACAAGTTGGGGTAGGCTAGAGGTGAAACCCATAAGACCCCGCAACCAACTAATGGTTTTGGCACATGGATAGCAAGCTTCCACGCACCCCTGTCCATGGCTAGTTCTCTGGTGATACTCTAGTCCTTCAAATCCCTCTTTACGGATTCCTCCCATGTGATGTTTGGTCTACCACTACTGGGAAAAGCCTTATAGGTAAACTCATATGAGTGACGGGCACTACGTCGCGCCCGCCATAGCTAATTTCAAAAACTAGTAGTGGGGGTGGTGGGGTAGCAAATAGCGCCTGCCACTGGAGCTGCAGTAGCAGGGGCGGGCGAAAAACATCACCCGCCACAAGTGTGCTCCCCCAGATGTGCCCGTGTGCTGAAAGTGAACAGGGGCTGGCAGCATTTGTGCCCGCCATAGATAAATTGTGCTGACCGCGCAAAATATAGATTTTATATATTCAGAAGTTAGCACTGGTGGGTCCTACGTCTCGCCCGCCACAAGTACTTTAGCACCAAAAATTGCCAAGGGAGGCGTATGTAATAGACCTGCTAGTTAATGGGGTGGGCAGTTTCTAGTGCCCGCCGCTACTAGTTGGTGTGGCGGGCATTTGCCAGTAGCCACCGCTGTTATTGCTGGCCCTAGCGCAGATTCAATTCCCCCCCAAAAGCGCATCTGGAAACTCAAACTCTCCCCACTCTTCCGAATATGTCCCACCCCCCTCGCCATCGCCGCGGTCCTCCACCGCACCCGCCCTCCTCCGTCGCGGCTCGCTCCCCTCGTCGCCGTCCCCGTGTTCCACCGTGGCCCACCCCCCGTCGCCGCCGTCCTCCACCGCGCCTGCCCTCCTCTTTCATGGCCCCCTCGTTGTAGCCGTCTTCGTTCGCCGCGTCCGCCTGTGACACCCTGGTTTTCGCTCCTTGTTTTTTTTCCTTCGCGGGATTGGACTCCCGTCTTTTTTTTTATGTTATCAGATTTTCTCTCGCTCTTGGGTATATGAAGATGGTCATTTAGCCTTGCCTTTCCTATCCAACCAGAGATTCTCTCCAGTCCAACCTTGCCACCCAAGATACATTCTCAGGATTTTGCCACCGGAACCCTACCTTCTGAGTTACCAGAAAGGAAATCCTAATTCCTTCAGTTGCAAAACAACCCCAATTTTCTTTGCTCTGTTGTCTCCCAATTTTTTTTCCAGAGACTCTCCTATATCTATAAACCCTGGATATGCAAACATATTGCCAAGTCATTTGCAATGTTTTTCATTTAAAATTAATTCCTTTTTCTGGCAGTTAAAGGAATTTAATCCAGGAAAATATCTATCCATCTCCAAAGTTCATGAAAACTTGTGGAGATATTCTTTGTGATCATATTGAGCTCTCACAAAAATATTGGCCATAATTAAATAAGGGAAATTGCATTTTCCTATTTAAAGCCAATATTGTATTTTTGGTACTTTCCAAAGGAACTACCATTTTGGTAGCCGGGAAAAATCCCAAATAATTTGTGGAGCTTCTCCTATCCATATATTCACCATTTCCATTAAGAACCCAAGTTCCATAGTTCAAATTTTGAGTAAAGCATCCATTTGCCAATTCTGTCCCGTTGGGCAAATTGCAAAGGAAGTGATTGAACCCTTGATCATTTTGAGCTAAAATTTTGCAAGGTGGTTAACCCTGATAAATCACTCATGCAAACCAAAAATAAGCTCAATCCAGCTATCCATTCTTCCCCAGTAATTTTCCTAAGTTTCTGTCCAGCAGGGAGCACTGTGAAAGAAGTACCACTTTGGCATACCCAAATGGTATGAAATTTTACCAGTGCCTTTATACTCCTAAACCATCACTCTCCACCAAATTTGAAACCAATCCATCAAGTCATTTGAGTCCAGCATCTAAACCTAGCTTCTGTCCAGATTTTCAATTTGTGAAGGAAGTGCTAGCTAAATGGTCCATTTGCCATGAAATTTTTCCAGGATGTGCACCTTAATGGATCATCACTGCACGCCAAAAACCAGCTCGATCCCTTCAGCAGTTTCTCCACAAGAACACCTGCAAATTTCTGACCAGGACAGGTTTCTGGACATAGCAATCAACTCCCAGCCGCCGATTGCATTTCAACCACACAGATCCCCCATTTGAGGACAAACACACCCCCCAGACATGATATTTTAGCCAATGGGGCATAGCTAGCCTTGGACACATGGTGACCACGCGCAGAGTGCACCGAAACCGCACCCTGTGCACTGGCCTCGCTGTCCGGTCGCTTCCTGCCGGCCGCAGCTTGTCCGAGAGCGCCGGCGAGTTCTCTACCGCACGCGTGTACCCTTTGGAGTCCTCTCCCCAACGTCCCCTAGCTCCTGGCCGCTTGTGCCAACCTCCGATGCCTCGCCGGAATGCCGCCACGACATCGAGCTCCCGGAGCTTCGGCCGTCGTCGAGAAGCCCTCCTCGCGGCTATATAAGCATGTCCCCGAGCCCTCCTGACCCCAGCAACCTCCCCAGCCCATCCACTCAAGCCCCGGAGCTTTCCTTCCCTTCCTCTGGCCGCCGTTGCCGCCTCGGCCCACTCCTAAATTGGAGCTGCCCGAGCCCCCTATCTCCCTCCTGACCTCACCTGAGCTCCCTCCGGACCACCTCAAGGCTTTCCCGACCCCCAGCCCCTCCTCTCCGCGCCCGTGCCACGCGCCCCCATGATGGCCGTGGTCGCCGTCCGCCGTGGCCGGGTTTCCGCTTGCTCCACTGCTCTCCGGTGAAAGCCAAGCCCCCTGGCGGACGCGCCTAGTCGCGCCGGTCACGCTGGTGGCCGGACCTCAGCCGGAGGTGGCCGGCAGTGTCGGGCCCGCGCTGGCGCACGCTCGGCCGGACCTCCTCTGTCGCGCCCCGTCGAGGAGAGGAAGAAGGAGGAGGGAGGAGAGAGAGAGTCAATGCGCGGGCCCAGTCATAAGTGATCCAGCCGCCGGGCCCGCGCCAGTTAAGTGGAAACGGGTTTCATGGATTACGCCTTCGGTTGCCTGAAGATGTATTTCCCTGCGGCTTCGGTTGGAAATGTGCTTTCCCTTGTTGAAAGCGTATTTACCTGAAGGCGATTTCTATTTCAGCCCCACCGCCGAAACCATTAGATTGCGGGCATTCACCCGGTAAGATCAGAAAAGCACAGTTTTTATTTGTTTTTCTGCCTAACGAACAAACGGCCACAACTTCACAACCGTAACTCCGATTCAGGTGATTCCAAAGCCCACGTTCTCTGTTTGTCGAGCCCGTTCCGATGGAATCACTTTCATGATGTTTACAAACCCTAAAAATGACCATATTGGCCCCGCCCTATATTCAGTCCATTCAGGAGAGAAACTTTTCCGGTGAATCCATCCGCGAGATGATCGCACTTCTTCCTGGAGTATTCCTTCACCCCCAGGCAAGTTGACCATCTGATATATGTCCTAAAGCATTGCTTCTATGTTGTTCTTGAATGTGTAAGTACTTGCATGTAAAAGAGTATGGTTATGCTCGTATACGTAGTAGTAAGCTGTATGCGATTCTGATGAACCCTTGCTTGCCCCTTTCTTTGGTGGTGGCACCACGCCTGTGTTCTGAGCTGCTTTCAGCCGTCCGGGGTGGATGCCCACATTATATTCCTCTTTTCAACAACTGTCCCGTGATCTGAGCTGCTTTTCGGCCGTCTTGGGCAGCTGTTGAGTTTCTTTTTGTAGCGGTGACCCCATGCTCTGAGCCGTTTTTCAGCAGTCTTAGGAAACCGCTACATTATTTTTATCAACACTGTCTCATGCTCTGGGCTGCTTTTCAGCCGTCTTGAGTAGTGGTTGAGTTATTTCAGTAATGTCCCAGATCTGAGTTGTAAAGACCGTTCTGGTGGCTACTGATTTATTTGTCGGTTTCATACAAGGGTTCGGATGGTCGTAACCCACAACTAAAACTTGTAAAGTGATAAACTTGCCATTTAAACATTGTTTCACTAATGAGTCATTGTGATATTATATGGAGATAGGTTTTTATGTTTCCATAGGTTTTACGTCATGCATTGTTGCTATTATTGCAATGATAAAGAATGTGACTTAATAATGACAACCTCCTCCGTCGGCTGGATCGAGTCATAGTGCCACCGAACCGAGCTCATCAGTGCAGCCACATTTGCCTTTATGGGGAGGCCCTAACTTGGTCTATTGTCTTGCCTCTTATCGGTACCACCAAAGAGGGGAGGTTATGCGTGCGTGCTACCCTGGCCCGGTCGACGGCGATAACCTTGTGAGCCCGGTCGTTTGTTTAGCCCGGGGTCCCCGTTTGGGACAGTTTAGTTTGGCCACGACGGTGGAAGGTGTCAGGAGTGACACAGGGGCCACCCAGGACATGATCCGGAAGGGGTATGATTGTCGGTGGGATCGTAAGAGTGCCGGGCAATAGACAAGTTTTGTTGGAGCAGCACCGGTCCACCCGAATGGGAACATGTACTAAAGTGCGAGGCCGGGAGCTCCATGGTGTGGGTAAAGTGCGCAACCTATGCAGAGTGTAAATCTATTCGAATAGCCGCGTCCTCGGTCATGGGACACAGTTCGTACTAGGTCAGACTATTTGGTCGGCGTCGAGTCTGGAGGAGTTAACCGAATGTGTGCTAAGAACAAACTAGATAAGGTAAGCTTTGTCAGCACAGATGCCTGGACATCGGTTGGTGTCAGGAATATGGGAGGCTAGCCATGGAATGGCTATGAAAGAGTTGGTCGGATGACCGTAAGAACCTGGGTATGATCCGGAGGGATCGCGAGAACAAACCTGATCAGATACCTTTACTGTTATGCTTTGCCTTGCTATCTTTATTTCAGTAATTATCTTGCTAGATAACCCTGTTATAACATGATAATTAGTAATGCTACATAGTTAAACCATATTAATCAACAATGCTAAAAGTATTATTGCATGCTTGAATGTCATGGATTGCATTGCTTGGTGTATATGTTATTTGGTTTACTTGCGAGTACATTAAAAAGTACTCAGCGGCCTTCAATGTGGCCAGGTTCAGCTAAGGATCCGTCGAGGAGCCGGAGTGTTCACGGGCTAGAAGAGTAACCCAGCCAGATCCCTGTGGATTGGAGCCACACCAAGACCATACTGCCTTAGATAGAGCTTTTCCGCTGCCATCACCCTTGTAAAATATCATGTAAGACTTATATATCCATTAATAGAAATTCCTGTGTTCATGATGCTTGTTGTAAAGGCACATGCCAGTGTGATTTCCTAGGCTGTTGTGTGCGGCGACCGCCTGGCTACAGTGGTATTCAGGCGGGGCGCCACAATGGATGGTATCAGAGACGCCAGGCTGACTGTAGGTTACCCTAGCCAGACTTCATTGCCTCTTGATCAGTAGAAAGCTTAGATGGATTTCAGCCATCTTTGCCAGACTGGCACGGCTACTATTGATCATAAGGCAATCCCGTAGGTTTTTCCCGCATCATACCCCAACTCTCGTGGCCTTTGCCTTTGGTGGGAGATGTTCACACCAGGCATTGACCCGTGAGCCGTCAACCCCAAGGTAAACCAGATATCCCTACCGTGCTTGCTACCCATGGCATTTCTCTCCGTAAATCCAGTTTCCTTTGGGAAATGATAACCCACAAGTATAGGGGATCGCAACAGTTTTAGAGGGTAGAGTATTCAACCCAAATTTATTGATTCGACACGAGGGGAGCCAAAGAATATGTGCAAGTATTAGCAGTTGAGTTGTCAATTCAACCACACCTGGAGACTAAATATCTGCAGCAAGGTGATCAGTAGCACAATAGTGTAATAGTTTGATAGCAGTAGCAATAATAGTAACAATAGCAGTAATGGTAGCAGCAGTAGTAGTAGCAATTGTAACAGCAGTAGCAACTTAGCAAGAACAATATGTGAAAAACTCGTAGGCATTGGATCGGAGATATACGTTGGATAACCATCATCATGTAACAGTCATAACCTAGGGCGACACAGAACTAGCTCCAATTCATTAATGTAATGTAGGCATGTATTCCGTCATACGTGCTTGCGATAAGAACTTGCATGACATCTTTTGTCCTACCCTCCCGTGGCAGCGGGGTCCATAAGGAAACTAAGGGATATTAAGGCCTCCTTTTAATAGAGAACTGGAACAAAGCATTAACACTTAGTAAATACATGAACTCCTCAAACTATGGCAATCACCGGAAAGAATCCCAATTATTGTCACCTTGGGTATGAGTATCATAACACATAGCTGGTGCGCATAACTTGCAGGATCGGATCAAGAACACAAATATATTCATGAAAACATAAAGGGTTCAGATTTGGAATCATGGCACTCGGGCCCTAGTGACAAGCATTAAGCATAGCAAAGTCATAGCAACATCAATCTCAGAACATAGTGGATACTAGGGATCACGCCCTAACAAAACTAACTCGATTACATGATAAATCTCATCCAACTCATCACCGTCCAGCAAGCCTACTAAGGAATTACTCACTCTCGGCAGTGAGCATCATAAAATTGGTGATGAAGGATGGTTGATGATGACGATGCCGGAAGATCCCCCTCTCCGGAGCCCTGAACGGACTCCAGATCTGGCCTCCCGATGAAGAACAGGAGGTGGCGGCAGCTCCGTATCGTGAAACGCAATAAAACTTCCTCTCCTATTTTTTCTCTGGAATTATGAATTTATAGCGTTGGAATTAGATCAAACAGAGCCACGTGGGCCCCACGAGGTACCAGGGCGCGCCTGGCGGGGTGGCGCGCCGTGGTGCCTCGTGGGCACTGGGTGGCCCCCTTCTGTTGATTCTTGTGCCAATAATTTTTATATATTCCATAAAAATTCTCCAAAAAGTTTCATCCAAATCCAAGAACTTTGATTTCTGCACAAAAACAACACCATGGCAATTCTGCAGAAAACAGCATCAGTCCGGGTTAGTTTCATTCAAATCATGCAAATTAGAGTCCAAAACAAGAGCAAAAGTGTTTGGAAAAGTAGATACGATAGAGACGTATCAACTCCCCCAAGCTTAACTCATTGCTTGTCCTCAAGCAATTTAGTTGACAAACTGAAAGTGATAAAGAAAAACTTTTACAAACTCTTTTGTTCTAGTATCTATATATATGCTTAAATAGTGTCCAGCTGTTCAGCAAAGATTATAACTAACCATGCAAATGATAACTCTTAGAAATTATATTCACTCATATGAATGGCATAATCAACTAGCGACCAATAAAAAGATATCTCAAATGCCAACACTTTGTCAAAACAATCATGATATAATATGACAACATGGTATCTCGCTAGCCCTTTCTGAGACCGCAAAACATAACTGCAGAGCACCTCCAAAGTTCAAGCAGCGACTAAACATTGTAATTCATGGTAGAAGAGATCCAGTCATGATGCACACAACATTAACTATACAGAATGCATGAGAATAACAATAGTGCTCTCAGGTCTGGTGCTTGTTTGAGATGGTGATGACTCAATAATAAAAGTAAAATAACATAAAAGTAAATAGATAGGCCCTTCTGTCGGTGTATAAAACATGGGTATTTTATACCCTGACTTATGCACAGACAGTAGCGGCCTCCTTGCTGGCCAAGCCTTGCCAGGAACCGCCAAGACCAAGACTCAAGGCCCCGTCGCGGAAGCCACTGGGGAGATGCTCAAGACAACACATCAACAAGCACCTAACCAGTACCGAAGATAAAGACATTCCTTGCCGGCAAGGCTAAACCGGTAAGGTGAGGACCCGGCAAGCTCCGTACCGGCAAGCTTCTGCCAGCCCTCCAGCGCTCCACCGCTCCACCTCACCAAACATATGTTCGCTAATGGATGAGGTGTCGACCACGCAGGCTGGTTGGTAAGGCTTGTCGGGCACGTGTCAGCACACTGGGTCTGGATTTGCCTCTAATGACACCCGTCCAGGAGGCGTGTCAGCATAATACGAGGTAGCTGGGCAAGCGCTGCAGAAACCTTGCCGGGACTACCTCTCCACATGACACCTAACGGTGCATTTAATGCTTTTGTCCTAAACTGGCAGAGTTAGGTATGATAGCACTGTTTGCTATCTAATCGCTATGTAATTACTGTTTTGCCACTGTGGTGAGCCCTTTGAGCTATAAAAGGTTGGCCAAGGCAACAGTTAGAGGGATTCGGACCCCCTTTTCAAACACTTGCACGTCTCGTGTAGCAGCACTCTCCGCACCTTGCCGGGAGAAGCGCTCCTTGTACTTGTGCTTCCATACAACCAATCCACCAAAAGCGGGAGTAGGGTTTTAAGCTTCTCAGCGGCCCGAACCTGGGTAAATCCCTTGCGTTTTCCATTGTTCATGTTCTTTGTGCACGTTGATCCCCCTTGCTGAACCACAAAGGGCTGGATGGCCCCATAGAAGGTCGTACCCACAACATCTTTCGCGCGCTAGGTAGGTAGCGTCGCTTGTGCAAACCTTGATCAGTCGATTGCGCGTCTTCTTCATCATCTTCATCGACCTCCTCGTCATCCTCCTCGTCGTCGATGGCGCCAAAGAAGAAGGGCATCACGATGACGGCCACCCCGCACGCATCCTCAGGCGGCGTAGGCGGCCCGGCCAATGCGGGCGGCGCGGATACCGCGGTTGGCACTACCGGCGCAGGCGGCGCGGTCGCCACGCCCACCGCGGTCGGCGCAGGAGACGAGCGCGCTGGAGGCAGTCGACCTCCTCGATCCTCTGGCAAACAGAGCCGCGATGGCGTGGGCGAGGCGGATGGACGTCTTCCTCCTCCTCCTCCTCGCACCGACGAGCGCAGCCACCGGGGAAACAATCCCCGGGTCGGTGCGAGCCAAGCTCCCGCCGTGGCGACATCCAGGGACGCTGTGTCGAGACACACGCCGCGCCCATCACAGGACAGACGCGGCACAGCCCCAAGCGGCGTCAACGACTCCGGGCAGCAGCGACTTCACGGCAAGACCCTTGTCGGTCAGATCCCAGATCGTCAGGCATCACCTCCGCCACGGCGACCCAATGCTGATCATGCACCGCGGCAGCAAGACCGCAATGGCGCTCCTGCTGGCTTTGCCAGGAGTCGAGCGACGTCGCGCTTTTCACTTCCGGCCATGCCAGCCATAGCGGCATAAGCAATGGCGCGAGCCCAGATGCTGCTGAACTTCCCTCCAGCGGCAGAGAAGATGGATGAGTGGAGAGCCACCATCGAAAGCCTGATTGGGTTTGCCGAGGGCAGTAAATCACAGCAAGCGGAGCCCTCACGGTGTCCGCAAACTGCACCGGCAGCTCCAGCTGGTGGCCGAGTTGACGGTACCACGCTAACGGTGCAATCACCTCAGCGACAGCAGTCTTAACAGCAGCAACACCAACAACCGTGGCAGGCTCGATGATCTTTCAAGCCCGACGAAGTGTCGATGACCTCTTCGGATCTACAAGCGCGACAAGACCAGCGGCAGGTGCTGCGAGACAGGCGGGCAGAAGACGCCCGCACCACCATCGAATGGCGCTGGGAGACGCGCCGTCAATCCGACGCGCGCAACGGCCCCATCGTTGATGAGCCTGCGACAGGGGTTGGCGGATACCTACCTTACGAGATTGGGTGTCCCGCCTTCACCCATGAGCTGCGGCAAGTCCGATGGCCGTCTGTCCGGGCCTTCAAGCCAGAAGTACCAGAGAAGTACGACGGCAAGCTAAACCCGGCAGAGTTTCTGGGCATCTACACGATTGCCGTACATGCTGCCGGGGTAAGAGATGAGAAAATCCTCGCCAATTACTTCCCATTGGTATTGAAACCTAACGTGAGGTCTTGGCTGATGAAATTACCGAAAAATTCCATTTCTTCGTGGTTAGATCTCTGCAACGAATTCGTTGGCGTCTTTACCGGAGGCCACAAGGCCCCTGGACAGCCCAGCGACCTACAAGTGATCCCGCAAAGGGATGATGAAACTTTACGCAAATACATCCAGAGGTTCAGCCGTGTGCACCGTAACATCCCAGATGTGCACCCCGCAGCTGTCATTGCCGCCTTTCACACGAATGTGCACCATCAAAGGATGCGGGAGAAAATGAACGTCAAGTTGCCCAAGACCGTCAACGAGCTTACACGTTGGCGGATAAGTGTGCACGCGCTAAGGAAGGAAGAAGGCTTCCCGGGGAGGACGCTGGTGCTGAGGTAGATTCTGAGGACGGTGATGCTGCCACCCCGAGGAAGAAAGGCCGAAAGCGCAAAAGGAAGACTGTTATGGCTGTCGATGGCTCCGGCAACTCTGAGCCCGTCAAGAAAGCCAAGACTGAGAACTCCGTCAAGGAGGCAGCTGGATGCGCCGCTTGTCAGGAGGCGGCGGCGAATGAGAAGACCGGCAAGTCTGATGGACCATACTGCAAGATTCACCGCACCAAAGGTCATGATCTCCAAGAGTGCCGACAAGTCGAGCACCTTGTTGAGAAACAAAAGGCCGAATACGAACAGCGCAACAAAGAGAAGGGTCAAGATGGTGCTGGTGGATCCGGCAAAAAGGGCCGTGGTGGTCGAGGAGGCCGCCGCGGCAAGGCCCAGCAGAAGAAAGAGAAGCCTGCTAGAGGCTGAGACAAGAAAGAGGAAGATGATGGAAGTGACGAAGAGGATGATGATGAGACCAGCGAACAAGAATTCCAGAAGGCAACCGAAGCCAAGTGCATTGACGGAGGAGCATCCTTGCACTCCTCTCACCGCCAACTTAAGCAGTGGGTGCGTGAGGTTAATGCGGCAGAACAGGCAATGGGCTCTCAGAAGGCACTCAAATGGTCGCACACGCCTATAATTTTTTATGCTGAGGACCACCTTGATAGCATAACTACGGTCGGGTGTTTGCCGTTGTTGGTTTCACCAACGATCCACAACCTCCAAGTAATAAAAATGTTAGTTCATGGTGGGGCCGGCCTTAATCAGATCTCTCCGGAAGTTATCAAGAGGCTGCAGATTCCCGACGAGGAGCTTGAGAAAACGGGCACGTTTCAAGGAGTAAACCCGGGACGAAGCCAGCCCAAGGGAAAGATCACCTTACCGGTGACGTTTGGCGGGGAACTGAACTACAAAACGGAAAAGATTGTGTTCGACATCGTCAAGATCCCGTTGCCGTACAATGGAATCCTTGGCCGCCCAGCCCTGGCAAAATTCATGGCAGCATCTCACTATGCTTACAACACGTTGAAGATACCAGGACCGATGGTTGTCATTTCCGTCAACTCCAACAAGAAAGATGCAGTCATTTGCGTCGATAAGATGTACAGAGATGCAGTTGCAGCGGAGGCCGCCAAGGTGCCAGCTCCCACCAAGAAGAAGGAAAGCAAGAAGCCCAGCAAGACTTCCAGCAAGGATTCCGGGAAGCGCACCTCTTCGGAGTGCTGCACGCCGGTTGAAGACTTGCCGGAATACTCTGCCGGTAAGATATCCAAATCCGCTTCACCGGCGACCAAAAAAGGTGCCGGCTAAGGAGGACGACACTGACGGTACCTTCACCATCAGTGCCACCCTTGACAACAAATAGGAAAGCGCGCTTGTTGCCTTCCTGCGGGCGAATGTCGATGTGTTCGCATGACGACCATCTGACATCCCCGGTGTTCCCAGGGAGGTAATTGAGCACCACCTTGCCGTCTGTCCCCACGCCCGGCCCGTCAAGCAAAAAGTCCAGAAGCAAGCGTTGGAGCGGCAACAGTTCATTGCCGAAGAAATCAAGAAGCTTGAGGCAGCAGGATTGGTTAGAGGTGTACTACATCCAACTTGGCTGGCAAATCCAGTTGTGGTGCGCAAAGTAAACGGAAGGTGGAGACTCTGTATTGACTACACTGATATTAACAAAGCATGTCCAAAGGATCCTTTCCCTTTGCCGCGCATTGATCAAATTGTAGACTCTACTTCCGGCTGTGATTTGCTCTCCTTCATTGATGCATACTCTGGATACCATCAGATATTCATGGCCAAGGAGGATGAGGAGAAAACCGCATTCATTACTCCATGTGGCACATACTGCTTCGTGCGTATGCCTTTCGGATTAAAGAGTGCAGGTTCAACATTTGCAAGGGCAGTCCAGATTGGATTTGAACCCCAGCTCCACAGGAATGTGGAAGCATACATGGATGATATAGTAGTCAAGACCAAGGACAAATCTACCCTCATTCAAGATCTAGAAGAGACATTTGCAAACCTGCGCAAAATCAATTTAAAGCTCAATCCCGAGAAGTGTGTGTTTGGCGTTCCATCCGGCAAACTTCTCGGATTCTTTGTATCTCAGCGAGGAATGGAAGCAAATCCCGACAAGATCAAAGCCATTGAGTAGATTCAAGCACCAAAAAGCGTCAAAGATGTGCGGCGTCTTGCCGGCTGTGTTGCTGCCTTGAGTAGGTTCATTTCAAGATCCGCCGAGCGCGGCCTGCCATTTTTCAAGATTTTGAAAAAGGCAGGTCCGATGAAATGGACTCCGGAAGCAAAGGCTGCGCTACAGGACTTGAAAAGATACCTCTCCTCCGCGCCAACACTAGTTGCACCTAGACTACAAGAGCCGTTGTTGCTATACGTAGCGGCAACGAATCAGGTGGCTAGTGCTGCATTAGTGGCACAGAGGGAACTCGATGACGAGGAAGCATGCTGGGCAAGCCCGTCCAGCGATAAACTGGAATCTTCTCCGGCAAGATCTGGTGCCGACAAGTCAAAGGTAGCGCAAGCAAGTGAAGCTGATCAGCAAGTGGTACCGAAGAATAAGGTGGTGCAGTGACCCGTGTATTTTGTTATTACCCTTCTACAGTGGGCTAGATCAAGATACTCTGGCATGCAGAAGCTGCTTTTCGGCCTCCTTATGGCCTCGAGAAAGCTGCGTCACTACTTCCAAGCACACGTGGTCACTGTCGTCACCCGCTTTCCGTTGCAACGCATCTTGAGACATCCAGAGGCGACCGGCAGGATAGTGGGTGTGGGCGTTGGAATTGTCAAGCTTTGCACTCAAGTTCGAAAGCACTTCAACCATCCAGAGCAGAGCCTTGGCGGAGATCCTTGCAGAATGGACGCCAATGCAAGACGAAGAAGTTCAGGAAACAGCTCTCCCCGGCAAAGAGACAACCAAGGAATGGATCATGTACTCTGACGGTGCCTTCTCGCTGCAAGGCGCTGGTGCCGAAGTGTTGCTTATCGCACCCACCGGAGAGCACCTCAAGTACGTGGTTTAAATGCACTTTCCCAGGGAGCAAGCCACAAACAACACTGCTGAGTACGAATGACTCCTTGCCGGTCTTCGGATCACAGTGGACCTTGGGATCAGAAAATTAATCATCTGCGGTGACTCACAGCTTGTTGTGAAGCAAGTAAACAAAGATTACCAGAGCCCGTTGATGGAAGCGTGCCTGGAAGAAGTGACGAAATTGTAAGAACACTTTGACGGGTTACAAACAGAGCACGTCCCTCGTGCGGAAAACAGCATTGCTGATAGCCTGTCATAGTGTGCCGCTCAAAAGCTTCCCGTGGAACCGGGAACGTTTGTGCTCCATTTGAATCAACCAACAGTCACTCCATCAATGCAGGCCAGTAAGAGAAGGAAGTTGGATACCGGAAAGTATTTTCAGGCAGAGCTCCCGGAAGCCGCCGACAAGGATATTGCCGGGAACAAGAACACGGTTGCCGGTGAGCAGCCGCTTAGCGCAGAACCCCAGGTTCTTGTCGCAGAAGCAAGCGCTCCCATGTCCGAAGAGGTGCCTTTAGTCCTTGTCGTCGAGCCGCAGGCTCCGGCATGGGCACAGCAGATAGTCCGTTTCCTTCAAACAGGAGAACTTCCCGATGAGCAAGAAGAAGCCAAGAAAGTAGCCCGTCAGTCAAGTATGTATCAGTTTGTGGATAGGGTTCTTTACAGAAAGCGACCAAACGGTGTGAAATTGAAGTGCATTTGCCGGGAAGACGGATTAGAGCTGTTGGCGGAGATACACGGAGGCATATGTGGCTCTCATATGGGATCAAGGGCACTTGCTGGCAAAGCATTCCGGCAAGGCTTCGATTGGACCACTGCCCTCCAGGATGCGACTGAGCTGGTAACCAAGTATGAAGCATGCCAGTTCCATTCAAAGAACATACATCAGCCAGCTCAAGCTCTCCAAACAATCACTCTCTCCAGGCCCTTTTCGGTCTGGGGGCTCGATATCTTGGGCCCCTTCCCCCGTGCTGCCGGGGGCTTTGAGTTCTTGTACGTCGCCATCGAGAAGTTCACAAAGTGGCCTGAAGTGGAGCCAGCGAGAAAGGTGACAGCGCAATCAGCCGTCAACTTCTTTAAAGGATTAGTTTGCCGTTTCGGGGTTCCTAATAGAATCATCACCGACAACGGCACACAATTCTAGAGCTGCACCTTCATGCAGTATATCCAAGACCTTGGCAGCAAACTCTGTTTTGCGTCTGTTGCTCACCCGAGAAGCAATGGCCAGGCGGAAAGGATGAATGCTGAAGTGCTGTGTGGCCTCAAGACAAGAACCTTTGACAAGCTGCGCAAGTGTGGAAGACACTGGATTGATGAGTTGCCGGCGGTTCTTTGTTCACTCAGAACGACACCGAATCAAGCTACCAGCCAAACGCCCTTCTCCCTAATCTATGGTGCAGAAGCGGTGCTCCCCACGGAACTCATATATGGGTCACCTCGAGTGCTCGCTTATGATGAAGCTGAGCAAGAGCAGCTGCGGCAAGACGACGCAACGCTCCTTGAGGAAGATCGTGTTCGGGCGGCTGTGCGAGCTGCACGCTACCAGCAAGCCTTGCGCCGCTATCATAGCCGCAAAGTGCATGCCCGAAGCTTTGAGGAAGGCGACCTTGTTCTTTGGCGCGTTCAGTCCGCCAAGGGATCAAACAAGTTGACGCCGAAGTGGGAAGGCCCTTACCGGGTAGTACGAGTCACCAGACCTGGCGCAGTCCGTCTGGAGACCGAAGATGGCATTCAAGTGCAAAACTCATGGAATATTGAGCATCTTCGCAAGTTCTACCCATAAGGCGCAGTTGCCGGGACACCTCCCGGCAACCCCTTTTGTACAAGCTTTGTCGGCAAGACATGTAACCCTTTGTACAAAGCCAGGCGCAGATCCTGTGCCTAATAAAGCTAAGTGTTTTCGAACTTCTCGTACATATTCATTTCTATGTGGTTACATGCGATGTTGTGATTTACACTTTAGTTTGTATGGAATGACTGATGGACCGTCAAGGTTTCCAAACCATTCTTTTCTCTTCTTTCTTTTTCTTAAAAGGACAGAAGGATCCCTCACGTGCTAGTTTCCTGGGGGGAGTGGAGATGGGGGACCATTTTAATGATGTTCAAGCGATCATTTCATACAACGAAAAAAACGACGCAAGGAAAAGTTAAGTGGAAAAACTTTGAAAATTTTCCTTGATTACATTCGCATTCTCCCTTGAACGATTCTGTGCTTTGTATGAGAAACCTACACACGAAAGGAACCTTGTCGCGATCGCTCTACGCTCTCGCTTGCCTCGAGTCCGCTCGGGAAGCCTAGCAGCTGCGTCCTGTCCCGGCAAGTAGCCTTGCCGGCAGCGGCACTTCCTGCAGGCTGCTAAGGACCCGTTCCTCGAAGCACTCGCGGCACGTGTGCACACCGGCAAGTTTCCAAACAACGTAGGGATGCGATCATACAAAGGCGAAGTAAAGCAAGGGAAACAACACGCATTCACTTAAACTCGGTAAACGATAGATATTCATTGAAAAGGTACTCTATTACATTTTCATTGGCCCTTTGCCAGGGTTTATCTCAAGTGCAAGGAGGGCAAAAGGGGCGCCTAGGCGGAGTCCGTCTTGTTCCCGGAATGCCAGATGATGGTGCTGCTGGTGATCAGCTAGACTCATCGCCGTCGTCTTCAATCTTCACACCCGGAGAGCCATCATCATCACCGTCATCATCGTCATCCTCAGCATCGCTGGAGGAAGCAGTGTCGCTGTCGCTCGAGCTCTCCGCGCAGCACTCCAGACGAGCACCTGAAGCCCCGAAGAACTTCACGACAAGCGTGTCTGGTCCATCAAGCCTGAAGTGAAGGAGGTGCCCGTGCCCCAAGCAACGGGCACAGGCGAAGGATTTCCACCCGCGCGTGTGGTACAGGATGCCGTTGTTGGAGGTCTCAACAGTCACCCAGACCAGGCCATTGCAGCAACCGTCCACGCGCAGCCATATGCCTTGCAGGTGGTGGCCTTCCATCTCCCTAGCAAAAGGGTGAGGAAGCCGCAGCCAGCTCCGTGGCTGGTCGCGCAGCTCTAAGACGAATTCTTGCGCCGTGTCCTCCGTGTGCCCCTCCACCGGCAGAGGAGGAGCTGAAGACGGAGCTCCAAGCGCACCGCCACGGCTGCCCCGACCGCGAGCACCGCGTCATCCACGACCACGGGCCGCGACCCTCCCTTGAGTGCCGGAGCCGGCCTCCGCAGCTGCAGCCGAAGCATGGGCTTGGAGCCGAGAAGAAGCTCTCGCCGCGGCGGTGGAGACATGGCCGCGACCTCTCCCCCTCGCCAAGCCGTCGTCGGATGCAGGGGAGGAAGATGAGAGAAAGAGGTGACAGTTGGTAAGGATCGAGGTGGAAGGAGATGAGTGAGCATCGCACCCCGCAGTCCCCTCTTTATAGGGGGAGTGCGGGAGGCTGGCTCCTCACCGTCTTCAGGCGGCCACCCACGTTCGCCAATCCCACGCCCTGCGCTCTGGCCAGACGCGTTACTCCAGCTACCGCCCATGATCGCCAATCCCGCGCCCTGCGCCCCCTGGCCCGGCGCATCACTCCAACGGCCGCCCTTCTCCACCAATCCTCTGCCTTGCATGCATGCAAGTGCGCGTGATGGAGGGGCGCAGAAAAAGGAGGAGTAAAGACAGACATGGCAGTTATCCTTGGCCACGCATGGCCGCATGCCGGTTCAATTTGGACACGACGCTCCACCTATGAGCGTATCAAGCGGCCGCCCGTTCGGCGGCAAGGGTTACCGGAAAGCAACAAAGAACATACCCGAATTCAAATGAATAAGGAAGCAAAGAAGATCTGAAAGAAAAAAAAAGATAACCATCATGACGAAAATTACTACGACTGTTTCCCGCCGCGTGTCTGTGCATTGCTTGGGCCTAGCCCATCGACGCTTCGGACGCGCGTATGACACAGGCCCGGGGGCTAATGTCGGTGTATAAAACATGGGTATTTTATACCTTGACTTATGCACAGACAGTAGCGGCCTCCTTGCCGGCCAAGCCTTGTCGGGAACCGCCAAGACCAAGATTCAAGGCCCAGTTGCGGTAGCCGCTGGGGAGAAGCTCAAGACAAGGCATCAACAAGCACCTAACAAGTACCGGAGATAAAAACATTCCTTGCCGGCAAGGCTAAACCGGCAAGGTGAGGACCCGGCAAGCTCCGTACCGGCAAGCTTCTGCCAGCCCTCCAGCGCTCCACCCCTCCACCCCACCGAACAGATGTTAGCTAATGGATGAGGTGTCGACCACGCAGGTTGGTTGGTAAGGCTTGTCGGGTACGTGTCAGCACACTGGGATAGGATTTGCCTCTAATGACACCCGTCCAGGAGGCGTGTCAGCATAATACGAGGTAGCTAGGCAAGCGTTGCAGAAACGTTGCCAGGACTACCTCTCCACATGACACCTAACGGTGCATTTAATGCTTTTGTCCTAAACTGGCAGAGTTAGGTATGATAGCACTGTTTGCTATCTAATCACTATGTAATTACTGTTTTGCCACTGTGGTGACCCCTTTGAGCTATTAAAGGAGGGCCAAGGCAACAGTTAGAGGGATTCGGACCCCCTTTTCAAACACTTGCAAGTCTCGTGTAGCAGCACTCTCCGCACCTTGCCGGTGGAAGCGCTCCTTGTACTTGTCCTTTCATACAACCAATCACCAAAAGCAGGAGTAGGATTTTACGCTTCTCAGCGGCCCGAACCTGGGTAAATCCCTTGCGTTTTCCAATTCATCAATGTAATGTAGGCATGTATTCCGTATATAGTCATACGTGGTTGCGATAAGAACTTGCATGACATCTTTTGTCCTACCCTCCCGTGGCAGCGGGGTCCAGAAGGAAACTAAGGGATATTAAGGCCTCCTTTTAATAGAGAACTGGCACAAAGCATTAACACTTAGTGAATACATGAACTACTCAAACCATGGCAATCACCGGAAAGAATCCCAATTATTGTCACCTTGGGGTATGCGGATCATAACACATAGCTGGTGCGCATAACTTGCAAGATCGGATCAAGAACACAAATATATTCATGAAAACATAAAGGGTTCAGATCTGTAATCATGGCACTCGGGCCCTAGTGACAAGCATTAAGCATAGCAAAGTCATAGCAACATCAATCTTAGAACATCGTGGATACTAGGGATCAAGCCCTAACAAAACTAACTCGATTACATGATAAATCTCATCCAACTCATCACCGTCCAGCAAGCCTACGAAGGAATTACTCACTCCTGGAGGTGAGCATCATGAAATTGGTGATGAAGGATGGTTGATGATGAAGATGCCAGAAGATCCCCCTCTCCGGGGCCCTGACCGGACTCCAGATCTGGCCTCCCGATGAAGAATAGGAGGTGGCGGTAGCTCCGTATCGTGAAATGCAATAAAACTTCCTCTCCTATTTTTTCTCTGGAATTATGAATTTATAGCGTTGGAATTACATCAAACGGAGCCACGTGGGCCCCACGAGGTACCAGGGCGCGCCTGGGGGGGTGGCGCGCCCTGGTGCCTCGTGGGCACTGGGTGGCCCCCTTCTGTTGATTCTTGCACCAATAATTTTTATATATTCCATAAAAATCCTCCAAAAAGTTTCATCCAAATCCAAGAACTTTGATTTCTGCACAAAAACAACACCATGGCAATTCTGCTGAAAACAGCGTCAGTCCGGGTTAGTTTCATTCAAATCATGCAAATTAGAGTCCAAAACAAGAGCAAAAGTGTTTGGAAAAGTAGATACGATGGAGACGTATCAACTCCCCCAAGCTTAACTCATTGCTTGTCCTCAAGCAATTAAGTTGACTAACTGAAAGTGATAAAGAAAAACTTTTACAAACTCCTTTGTTCTTTTATCTATATATATGCTTAAATAGTGTCCAGGTTTTCAGCAAAGATTATAACTAACCATGCAAATCATAACACCTAGAAATTATATTCACTCATATCAATGACATAATCAACTAGCGTGCAATAATAAGATATCTCAAATGCCAACACTTTGTCAAAACAATCATGATATAATATGACAACATGGTATCTCGCTAGCCCTTTCTGAGACCGCAAAACATAAATGCAGAGCACCTCCAAAGTTCAAGCAGCGACTAAACATTGTAATTCATGGTAGAAGAGATCCAGTCATGATGCACACAACATTAACTATACACAATGTATGAGAATAACAATAGTGCTCTCAGGTTTGGTGCTTGTTTGAGATGGTGATGACTCAAAAATAGAAGTAAAATAACATAAAAGTAAATAGATAGGCCCTTATGTCGGTGTATAAAACATGGGTATTTTATACCGTAACTTATGCACAGACAGTAGCGGCCTCCTTGCTGGCCAAGCCTTGCCGGGAACCGCGAAGACCAAGACTCAAGGCCCAGTCGCGGAAGCCACTGGGGAGAAGCTCAAGACAAGGCATCAACAAGCACCTAACCAGTACCGAAGATAAAGACATTCCTTGCCGGCAAGGCTAAACCGGCAAGGTGAGGACCCGGCAAGCTTCGTACCGACAAGCTTCTCCCAGCCCTCCAGCTCTCCACCGCTACACCTCACCGAACAGATGTTCGCTAATGGATGAGGTGTCGACCGCGCAGGCTGGTTGGTAAGGCTTGTCGGGCATGTGTCAGCACACTGGGACAAGATTTGCCTCTAATGACACCCGTCCAGGAGGCGTGTCAGCATAATACGAGGTAGCTGGGCAAGCGGTGCAGAAACCTTGCCGGGACTACCTCTCCACATGACACCTAACGGTGCATTTAATGCTTTTGTCCTAAACTGGCAGAGTTAGGTATGATAGCACTATTTGCTATCTAATCGCTATGTAATTACTGTTTTGCCACTGTGGTGACCCCTTTGAGCTATAAAAGTAGGGCCAAGACAACAGTTAGAGGGATTCGGAGCCCCTTTTCAAACACTTGCACGTCTCGTGTAGCAGCACTCTCCGCACCTTGCCGGGAGAAGCGCTCCTTGTACTTGTGCTTTCATACAACCAATCCACCAAAAGAAGGAGTAGGGTTTTACGCTTCTCAGCGGCCCGAACCTGGGTAAGTCCCTTGCGTTTTCCATTGTTCATGCTCTTTGTGCACGTTGATCCCCCTTGCCGAACCACAAGGGGCTGGATGGCCCCATAGATGATCGTACCCACGACACCTTCGTAGAGGGAAGCATGGATTTGCAGAGGTGCCAGAGCTCGAAGCTTAAATCATAGATAAATAAAAATTTGGGAGGTATGTGTAACACACCTGAGTAATGAGCCACAGTGATCTTCAAATTAGTGCTAAGCTAATTTGTTTTGCAAAGAATGATCACAGTGAAATCATATCTCATTTCAAATTCCTCCACTGAATTCAAATTCAAATGCAAGTGAAATTTGAAGTTGCTCAAATATTGCTGCAAAAATGTTCATCATTTAGCAGATATTCCCTAACTAATATTTGTTAAGGAAAACAACATCACATCCAAGCTATGATGGACAGTAGCAATTAAAATAGTGCAATTCCAGCATTTTAAAATGCCATTTTATTTGAAGAAAATTCAAATAGCCTCCAAACTTTTTGTGGCAGTACACAAAATTCCCTAGTAGTTGTTTCTACCAGTTGCACATTTTTGCAAAGTAATTGGTTGGCTAAAGGAAAATGCAAAAGGCTACTGGAAAAAGAAAAACAGAAAAATAAAAAGGGAAAAAGGCAAAAGGCTAATGTGGACTTGGCCTAAGTCCACAGTGCGGCCCAGCCCACAGCGCACCGTCTCCCTCCTCTCTCTCCTCGCGTGTGTTGGTTCGCCCGTGGCCGCGCCGGCGCGCACCGGCGAACGGCCGACACGGCGACGCCCCAGGCCGGGCAAGGAGATAAGGATGGGCCCCTCGACCTCCGCTCCATCCTCATCCACTCCTCCCCTCTCCTCGCGCTCTCTCTCGCTCGCCCCCGAGCTCGGCAGTACGCCGCCGTCGCCGCGCCGCTGCCCCACCGCAGCCACCGACCTCGCCTCGCCTCCTCTCTGTGTCCTTCGTCCTCGCCATCATCGACCACGTCGTCTAGCGCAAGCCGAGGAGCTCCGCATCGAGCGGATCGAGCCGCCCCCTTCTTCTCGGGCACCGTCGACCACCGGCCGTCCCCGACCTCTCCGGCAGCTCCTAAGAACTCGACGGCCTTTCTTGTGCCGCTAGGTGAGCTACCTCTCCTCTCCCCTCTTCTTCTTCGTCTTCCCGCGCTCAAAGCCGTCGTTTTCACCAAGGTCAAGCTCGCCGCTGCACGAGCTCGTCCCCGGCTACGTTCCGGTGACCGCACGGCCGCGCAACGTTGTCCATTGAGCTCACAAGCACGCGTAGAGCATGCCTAGCCCATCAGGTCGAGCTGCTGCACACCGCATCATCGTTTTTGCCGTAGCCCGAAACCGCTCCTCCGCTGACCTCGTCGCCGGCGTCGATTCCGGCCGACTCCGGCGACGCCACCGCCACCATTCGAGATGGCTCGTTCGACTCGTTCGAACGAGCCCAACCGCGCGCCATTTGGCCCTTTGTAGCCGTTTTCCGGGGAGCGCCCGTGCGCGCCGCCGCGTTTGCGCGTCGCCGGCGGCTAAACACCGGCCGCCGCCGACGTGGCTGGCCTTGGGCCCACCCTGGGTCGCCGACCAGTGGGTCCCTGGGCCCGGTTGACTGCGTTGACCGTGGTCAACGCGCTGACGTGGCCGCGCTGTGGCACTGACCAGTCGGCCCCCGCGTTTAATTAATCTAATTAGTTTTTAAAATTAATCTAATTACTAATCTGACACTAACATGTGGGGCGTACGAGCTAATTAACTTCTGTTTAGTTTAAATTAACTCTAATTAGCCCAGAGTCACTGACCAGTGGGGCCCAGCTGTCAGGTTTGACCTGGAACAGCTGGGTTAACAAGTGACGTCATGCTGGCGTCACGCTGATGTCATCAGTTACTATTTTGGATAATGTGATTTAATTAATTAAAATAAATCCAGGATTTTTAGAAAAAGGTTTAAATCATTGAAAATTCGTAGAAATTCAACCGTAGCTCGGATCGAAAAGTTTTCAACATGAAAGTTGATCAGAAAAATGAGACGAATCCGAATACGTGGTCAAAATGCTTGAACATCACTCCTAACTATCTAAACATGGAACCTTCCCCTCCGGTTCAGTATACCAAAATCTGCCTAAACGCCGGGAAAATATCCCAGATATTTTCCCGCTTCGTCTGCGACATGTAGCATTGCATTAGGTCACCACCAGCACTGCATATTGTCAAGCCATGCATCTGTGTTGCATTGTTTGCCTTTATTTATTGTTTTTTCCCCCTCTTCTTATCCGGTAGACCTTGAGACTGACGCAGCTCCAGAGTCTGACTACACCGCTTACGACCCCTCGTTTGCCGCAGAGCTTTCAGGCAAGCAACCCCCCCTTGACGCATGCCTATATCACCTATTCCTTCTCCCTCCTGCTTGCATTAGAATTTGCTACTGCTTTTGATTGATCCTATTCTGATGCATAGCCTGTTTTTGTAAAGTGTTTTTGATACTTTACCTGATATCCTAAATGCTTAGTGTAGGTTGGTTAGCAAACCATCTGTGGCCCCTCTTCCTTGTTCTAGTTGCCCCGCTTACTTTCTATTGCCCCGTTTGATGTGATCGACGGGCTGAGTCCAGCACATCACCGCACACCCCCTAGGTTGCTCGACTCTGCAGAGCTACCATCAAGTGCCGAGGGTGATACCTCTTATCTCACTCCTGATGTTGCCTCTGTAGTACAGCTAGTCGGATGTGGGTTACCGAGGGTGATTCCTCTTTCACTACTTCCGATGAAGCTTCTGTCGTGCAACCCCGCTAGTGTGAATGCCATCGACGGTGATTCCTCCAGGTTCACCTTGACGGATACATCTAGTGGGAATCCAACGAGGGTGATTCCTCGGATTCCTTCTTGATGTTACCTTGACTTTTCTACTGATACTGGATAAGTCGGGTCGGCCCCGTGGGGTACCCGCGAGAGATGTGGTATCGGGTTGACCATGAGGGTACCCGAGAGATGAATACGTGGCACGGCCAGGCATTCTTAGCCTTTGCCGTAAGTCCACGAGACGAGGCGATGGGGTCACAGGATCGTGAGTCTCTGCTTGTCACCGCGAGCTCCCAATGCACTAATGGGTTAGGACATGTAATCTGAGTAGGCCTCTGGCCTTATCGCACTAACCACCATGCGGGAATAAGTATGGGCACTCGGCGTCGTATGTATCAGTCGAAGCTCTTCAGATGTCAGCGGTTGAGTGGCACGCGCCCGGGTTGGACCGCGAAAGCCTGCGCTTGTATTAAGGGGGCTAGGTCTGCTCCCGGCCGTCCTCGCAACGCGCAGGAGTGCGAAGGGTGATGGGCCCAAGACCCCTGAGTGCTTAGGATGTAGACCGGCGTGCTGGCCTCTTTGTTGAGCCTAGGTAGGGCTATGACGTGTCGATAGACCGAGGCCGGGCATGACCCGAGCAAGTGTGTCCGGCCAGAGTTAATCGAGCGTGTTGGGTAAGTTGGTGCACGCCTGCATGGAAGTTTATCTATTCGAATAGCCGTGTCCACGGTAACAGGACGCTCGGA
Organism: Elymus sibiricus; assembly: GCA_039707655.1. Classification (NCBI taxonomy): domain Eukaryota; kingdom Viridiplantae; phylum Streptophyta; class Magnoliopsida; order Poales; family Poaceae; genus Elymus; species Elymus sibiricus. Next base: position 24,541,615 of record CM077664.1, read on the forward strand.
AAATATCCCGATCTACTACAACTAGAACCGGGTTAATATGTTGCTCCGGGATTGCTTTCTCGCTGGGAGTCGAGGAAGGATCTCTGGGCGTTGTTACTACTTTATGCTACTACTATACTTATTGTACTAATCTGCACTCTTCTAATGCTGGAAGACGCTGAAGATGCTAGTCTTAGATAGGCTAGGCCTTTCTCTCTATTCTGACATTTCTGTAGTCCAGTCCACTGATACAGCCCTTCCTTGATCCCGATGCATATTTAGAATAGATCTGATGTAAGTCTTGCGAGTACTTTGGATGAGTACTCACGGTTGCTTTGCTTCCCCTTTTCCCACATACCCGATTGATGCGACCAGATGATGGAGCCCAGGAGCTAGCTGTGCCAGCCGACGACTACTACTACTACCCCTGTGGTGGAGAGTACTACTACGTGGAGACCGCCGACGACCAATAGTAGATAGGAGGCACCCAGGCAGGAGGCCTGCGCCTTGCGATCCAGTGTCATTGTTTTGCCCCGCCTTCTTAAGGCATATCTGTTTAACTATTATGTATGTACTCAGATATCTAATGCTTCCGCTGATACTTGTATGACTCAAGCTGATGTATTCGAGCCCTCGAGGCCCCTGGCTTGTAATATAAATCTTGTAAGACTTTTATTTGTTTTTAGAGTTGTGTTGTGATATCTTCAAGTGAGTCCTTAGGCTTGATCGTGTGCATTTGCTTGTATGATTAGTGCACGATTAAGTCGGGGGCGTCACAGTATGCCTTTCCTGTCAACGTCACGACCGAGAGTTTTCAATATCTTCCATGCCAAACACATTAGCGGCGGTTCCCAAGCGGTAAAGTAAAGTTTACTCCCCCTCCACCAACAATCACAAGCCATGGCTAGCCGAATCATCGGGTGCCCTCCATACCAACATCTTTCCGAGGGAGTTTGTTTTATTATTTTGCAATTTTGATTATGGGACTGGGCATCCCGATTACCAGCCCCTCTCGTGCAAGGACAAGTGAATCTACACTCGTCATGAGAATAACCCACTTAGCATGGAAGATACTGACCGCCCCCTGTCGCTCCATGAGCGGTACGGGCACACAAACCAGATGTTCATTTGAATATTTAGAGGTGGCACATGCAAATTTACTTAGAACGGCAGAGTAATACCGCATATAGGTAGATATAGTGGACTCATCTGGAGTAACTTTGGTTTAAAGGTTTTGATGCACAAGCAGTATTCCCGCTTAGTACAGGCGAACGCTAGCAAATAGGTTGAGAAGTGACCATCTAGAGAGCGAAAACGGTCATAAACTTGCATTATGAATAACCAACATTGAATACTAGCATGAGTAGGATATAAGCACCATGAACATAAATATCATGAAGGCTATGTTGGTTTTGAATCAACTACATGCGTGAACATGTGCCAAGTCAAGCCACTTGAAACATTCAGAGGAGGATACCATATCATCATACTACATCACAATCTTTTTAATGCATGTTGATGTGACACCCTGGTTTTTGGCAACGTTTTCTTTTCGAAATCTTTCTGGCTTTATTTGGAATTTGGTTGGATTATGAACCTTTTTCAGTTGACTTTGGACTTATGAATTCCTCTCAGTGATCCAAAACCCTCAGCACCTTGCCAAAATCTTGTCACTCACCATCTGGATCAATTTCCAATTCTTTATCTTTCCCAATTATCCATTTTCTTCCTTTGGGAAAATCTGTTATCACTATGGGTTACAAAGCAACCTATAGTTCTGGTGATCAGAAAAATCCCAAATTAATCCCAGACCTTCTTGTATCATCTACTCCCACAATCTTCAAAAACATTTCATGGTCCAGTACAAAATTTTGTCAAGAAAACTCCATTTGCTCTCTGGACAGTACTGGTCATTTGTGAAGGAGCTCATATTTTCCCTACTCAGAAAATTCCCTGAGCTTCTAGGGAACCTATCTTTCCACAATATCCAAAAATATAATCTGGTCCAGTAGAAATTTGCATCAACAATATTCTGCCAAGTTTCTGTCCAGTTTGAACCTCTGTGAAGGAAGTACCAGCTAGAGGTATCCAATTGATCTGAAATTTTTATGACATCTCCTCCTCACCAAATAACCCTGCCATACCAAAATTCAGCTCCAGAAGATCACCCAGATGAGTGCTACAAGATCATCTAGGTTTTTGGTTCAGTACAGCAGTTGTACATGAACTACCCTCAAATCTTGATGAAATTCCTTCAAACTTGGCCAGCTCATAGTACTTCCAAAGTAGATCATCCCAGACATCTACTTTGGCTCCATCTCCAGCTCACCTCTTGTCTAGATCACTCTCAAGTTTGCTGTTAGAGACTGTAGCTGAAGCTACACTTCGAACCAGTCTGTATCTAGTCGAACCAGAGGCATGGAGAGACTAAGGGGTCAAGGGTCGACGTGCCAGACAAGAAATTCCAGGCTCGCGAGGCCTCTAGACATCAGTAACCGTGGTGAGCACGACAATGGTATGCCACTGCGCGCGCTCTGCATCGCGCCCGTGCCTGATGCGTCGTGTCCGCCTGCCTCGCGCCGCCGTAGCTTGTCTCAGTGCGCCGACTAACTCCCCTGCATCCACTTGGCCATCCTGGAGCTTGGCCCTCGCCGGAATCGCCCTCGCCGGAATCCTGGAGCGGGCACAGTGGCTTCCTCCGCTAGCAGCCACTGCCCGCCATTAGTCCTCCTGCCCTCCTCCGTCCCGTCGCCGCTCCCAGCCAGCCAGCGCATCGTCCTCGCGCCGGCGACGTGTCCCAATTCCGCCGTTTCCAGAGAGCTTGCCCGAGCTCCTCCCCCTGCTATAAATAGCCCTCCCCGGCCTCTCCCGAGCTCCTCACCCCAGTCCCTCCGCCTCCTATCGAGCCCCCGAGCACCGAGCCAGGGCCGAGATGCCCTCTGGCCTCGCATCTTGCCGGAGCACCGCCGCCACCCGAGCCCAGCCTCCTCGCAGATTCGCTCCTCCCCGGTCTCCACCGACTCCACCATCGAGTTCACCGCATTCCACTGACCCTGCCCAAGCCCTTGCCCGGTCGAATTGTTGCCGGAAGCGCCGTCTCCGAAGACCCCCGAGACCCGCCACCGCCGGAGAGGAAGGGGACGACGTCGTCCGGCCACCGTTCGCCAACCCACGGGTACGTGCGTGTTCGCCTCGGTGAGTTCTTTCGATTCCCGTAGTCGCCGGACCTCGCCACCGTCTGTGTCGCCGGCGACCATCGCCGGAGCCCCGCCTCCCTCTATTTTCCTCCTCCCCCGTTTAAATCTGATGCTGGGGCCCGCTCGTCAGCGGCTTACCGAAGAGGTAAGTGGAGACGCCCGGGCAGTTTACGCCTTCGACGTGGCCCCGGTTGATTTTCTGTTTTTCTATTTTATTTCCAGAGTTGACCAGAAACTTTGACCATCCATAACTTTAATCCATAAGTCCAAATCAATTGATTCTTTTTCCATCTGGTTTGTCTTGAGCTCCTTTATTTTCTGTCAAATTTTGGTATTTTTCCCATGTCCACAGAATTTCTGGTGCCCAAAACAGTAGTATGTGACATTTTCAATTGCATTTTTAAAATATTTTTAGAAGGGAATTCTTTTGGATTTGAAGCCCAGATGTTTGTGGACAACCCAACAGAGCAAGGCAAGCCATGTCATCCATTGCATGAAGCATTTAAGAGTATTGGTCATTTAATTGAATTTCATGCATTATTTTTAATATGTGCTAATTCCTAGTAAATTATTTAATTGCCTAGCTACTGCCATAGTAAATTATTCCTGATAAATACTCATACTGGTTAAATTCTTGACAACACTAAACTTAGTTGGTTGATCAAGAGCCACCTACCCGGACTTTTCTGTGCAGCCACATTTGCCGGTATGGGACGGCCTTGACTTGGTCTGGCTTTGTGCTCTTTTATCGGTACCACCAAACTAGGGAGGGTTATGCATGCGTGCTGCCCTGATCAGGTAGACGACGATAATCCTGTGAGCCCAGTTGAGTTATTTTGCCGGCGTCCCCGGTTGGGACAGTTTAGTTTGGCCACGATGGTGACAGGTGTCACGGGGTGACACAGGGGCCACCTAGGACATGACCCTGGGAGGGTATGATTGTCGGTGGTACGATAGGGGGGTCACGGATCAGGAAGGTTTCGTTGGAGCTCCACCGGTCCACCCGAATGGGATCACGAGGCCAGGTACTCCATAGTGTGGGTAAAGTGCACAACCTCTGCCGAGTGTAAAAACCTATTCGAATAGCCGCGTCCACGGTATTGGACAGTCCGTTTAGGCCTCTCTAGGATGGTCAACCGTAATGATAATAATGATGGAAGAACTTGTCTTATGTTCGGAAGAGCTCTGTGGATTGTGAGCATTCCGAGGGTTGTGGGACAACCCCGATGAGAGTAAGTTGGTACTGGGTACCAGTAAGTGAGCAATCTAAGCACTTAATCTGTTATTGCCATGCTATTGTTTGCTGCATTGTTTTGGTTGCCATGAGCTTGCGAGTACATTCCAAGTACTCACCTGGCGTATCATGCCAGATGCAGGAGTAGCCGAGGACGGAGGTCCCGAAGGTTCGTGCTACGCTAACTAGGCCGTGTCCACAGCTGTGTCCCTGTGAATGGAGTTTCCCGTGCTATTTTCTGCTACGCCGTAGTCTACCCAGTAGTATCGAGGCCCCGCTATATTCCATAAATAATGTAGATATTGTCTTAGCACCTGCAGTGCTTCTAGCCTCGCTATCATGTAAATTATGAGCTTGTACTCGAGATATTTTAATAAAGTTCAGCTCAGTTCTGTTCCAAGTTGTTGTGTGTTTCCAGAAGACACGATCTCTGGGTTGGAAACACTGGTAAACCGGTTCTCTGAGCCGGGGTGCCACAGTTGACACTCAAGATAAATAATTATCCACTCCTAGCTACTTAAGCACGGCATGAGCAACAATAATCTCTAATTGTCATCATAAACATGTTAATCATAATATGCTGAATCATGGATACTGAGTTAAACATATTTACAAAAACAAAAACAAGTTGAGTTCATACCCGCTTTTCCTTGCCACAGTCACTTCGTCAAATCATCGTCATTATTGCCTTTCACTTGCACGACCGAATGATATGAAAATAAAAATAGCGCAAGTGTGCCGTGGACTAAGCTGGAATCTGCAAGCATTTTATTCAAAGGAGAAGACAAGGTAATATGGGCTCTTTGTTAGATCAACAACAATGCATATGAGAGCCACTCAACATTTTCATCGTGGTCTTCTCCTTACAATGACTCAGCAAAAGAAAACAATTTCAGAGAAACATACGGATATATTTTTGGAGTTTTTAGTTTATCTAAAGAAAACAAAATAAAGAACAAAACGAAAAACGAGAAAAACTATTTACACGGGAAAGCTCCCAACAAGTAAAAGAAGAAACAAGAATTTTTTTTGTGTTTTCTTTTAGTACTACTACTAATTAAGCTAGAAAGAAAAACTGAAAAGAAACGAGAAATATTTTTGGATTTTCTCAAAGTTTTTCAAACACACAAGAAGAAAGCGAGAAAAATAAACTTAACATGGATTATACAATGAAAAAGTATGAACACCGATAACTGAAATGAAATGTGTGATCATGAATAAAATGTCGGTGAGAAATACGTACTCCCCCGAGCTTAGGCTTTTGGCCTAGCTTGGTCTACGGCCATCCCTGGTCTGGGTAATAATCAAAGTGGTAGCTCGTAGAGGCATGCTGAGCCGCCTCCTCAGCCAGACGGGCAGTCTCAACCGCTGCCTTGTACTCGTGCTCCTCGTTCTCCAATAGATAATATCTCTATTTGTTCTGAAAATCAAAGAGGGAAGGAGCAGGAAAAACAACATACACAGATCGAGATTTATTAAAAACTAAGTTATATTAATATCCCTGTGCATTGCGTTTTAAAAACTTATGTTCTCGCATTGTATCGAAATTTAAATATTTCTAGGGTAAGAGGGGATCATCGGAATTGGGCGAGACCCCCAACCTTGCTGCTACACGGGAGGCATAAATTCCTCCATACAAATCACCATTACCCGCATTACGCTGCAGCCTACGTGCGACAATAGCCCCAAGATTATAATACTTGCTGCTAGTCAAAGCCGTATGAATTAGACTCAGATCAGGGGCGCAAAGGGTACTGCAGTCTTGCTTACCAACAATGCATTTTCCATTAAAGAGTGCAAAATACCGAATAGCAGGAAAGTGCATGCTAACTATTCTAGCCTGCGTAACTCCCCTATCCTCACTGTTGCAAAGGCTGTTAAGAAATGGCTCATAATCAGATTTTTGTGGTTCATCTAACGAACCCCAATACGGAATTTTTCATGCATTAGAGAATTCTTCTAGAGACATTCTATAGGATCTGTCATAGAGGTGAAATAAAACTCTAGAAGTGCGCGGATGATATTCAAAGTTTTGAGTGAATGAACGAGTAAGGTTGTAATGCTGTGGTGGCTTATCTGCAACGAAGGCGGAAAGCTCGGCGTTGTGAATATATTGATCAAATTCCTCCTTGATGCCTACACCTAGCATGAACTCATTGCACGGCCATCTACATGATTTTGCTTCGGCACCTCGCACTGAACTTGCCCTTGGTTCAACGTAAGATTGACGTGCGGGGTCTTCGCTAGATGATGCCTCGGTGGGCCTCCTCCTTGAAGAACTCCTCCGGAAGATGTTCATTTTCCTAAGAACAAATTTCTGAAAATTTTTGGGTCACAAAATGATATCAATAAAACTTCACAAGATTGATAGCAACTACTCATATGTATGTCTAGAGGCTACATCAAGCATTCAAACTACTTGGAACTCAAAGAATTCAACATGCAAGCTCACTTTCAGTAGCACCAAGAGTAGCTAATTATGCAAAATATAATCCACTAGAGCAAAAACTAATTGGAGCAATGGAGGAGTCACATACCAAGGAGCAATCTCCCAAAACAGTTTCGGAAACGGAGCTCCGAGCAAAGAGATCGAAAATTTCAGGTTTGTGAGCAAGAACACGAGAGAGAGAGAGCTACCAGGAATTTTTCTAGAGGTAGGAGATGAAGTGAGCTGAAGGAATAAGTGAGGGGGTCCCTGTGGGGCCCACGAGCCACCTGGGCGCGCCAGGGGGGGTGGTGGCGGGCCCTGGTGCCTCGTGGGTACCTGGGGCACCCCCCTGGTATGATTTTTGTGCGAAAAATTCTTAAATATTATATAAAAATTCATATCAAAATTTTATTGCATTCTGAACACTTTTATTTCTAGGCACTTTTTTATTGCATGGATAATTCAGAACACAGGATAATCATGGCATTTTATTTTATTTAGCTTAAAATAACAGAAAACAAAAAGTGGGTACAGAAAGTTGTGCTTACTAAATTCATCGACCACATGCCTCTCAAAAAGAATCCATTAATAAGGTTGATCAAGTCTTATTAACAAACCATTTCCGAGTAACATGAAACCGAAGAACTTTCGTATAACACTAAGTTACCTCAACGGGGATATGCATCTCCCCAATAATAAGTGTTTCATATCTCTTTATAACAGTTGGAAGAGGGAGTTGAAAACTTCCAATAGTAATTGTCAGAGTCTTTTCAATAACACGAATACCATTTACTTGAAATTGTTTCTTTGGAAAGTGCACCGTATGTTCATTACCATTGAGATGAAAAGTGACCTTACTTTTGTTGCAATCAATAATAGCCCCTGCAGTATTCAAGAAGGGTCTACCAAGGATAATCGACATGTTGTCATCCTCGGGCATATCAAGTATAACAAAGTCTGTTCAATAGTAACATTTGCAACTACAACGGGCACATCCTCACAAACACCTATAGGTATGGCAGTTGATTTGTCAGCCATTTGCAATGATATTTCAGTGGGAGTGAGTTTATTCAAATCAAGTCTTTTATATAAAGAGAAAGGCATAACAATAACACCGGCTCCTAAATCACACAAAGCAGTTTTGAGATAATTTCGTTTAATGGAGCATGGTATAGTTGGTATTCCTAGATCTCCTAGTTTCTTAGGTACTCCATCCTTAAAATAATAATTTGCAAGCATGGTGGAAATTTTAGCTTCAGGTATCTTTCTTTTATTTGTGACAATGTCTTTCATGTATTTAGCATAGGGAGGCATCTTTATAATATCAGTCAAACGAGTACGCAAAAAGACTGGTCTAAGCATTTCAGCAAAGCGTTCAAACTCTTCCTCATCCTTTTTCTTAGATGGTTTAGGAGGAAAGGGCATGGGTTTTTGAACCCATGGTTCTCTTTCTTTACCATGTTTTCTAGCAACGAAGTCTTTTTTATCATAACGTTTATTCTTAGAAGGTGGGTTATCAAGATCAACAGCAGGTTCTATTTCAACATCATTATCAAGTTCTTTATCATTATCTGGTTGGGTATCTATATGAGCATCTTCATTATTATTATCATCAGGTGGTTGTTCATTTCCAGACTGTGTTTCAGCATCAGAAATAGAAACATCATTCCTATCCTCCAAGGGTTTCTCTACCTCGGGTTCACTAGAAGTATGCAAAGTCCTATCATTTTTCTTTTTCTTTTTAGATGGACTAGGTGCATCAACAATACTTCTCTGAGAGTCTTGTTCAATTCTTTTAGGATGAACTTCAGGATAAAGTGGCACCTGAGTCATTCTACCTCCTCTAGTCATTACTCTAACAGCATGGTCATTCATATTGTTATTCATTTCATTGAGCAATTCACTCTGAGATTTAGCAACTTGTTCTAATTGGTTTTGAACCATAGATGCATGTTTACTTACACCTTTGACATCATTAGCAATTCTAAATAACAAGTCACTCAAGCGATCAATCATGTAGGCATTTCGTTTCAATTGTTTCATAACATTTGCATTGAAGTGATCTTGCTTAATAATATAATTGTCAAATTCATATAAGCATTGACTAGGAGGTTTGTTATAAGGAATATCACTTTCATTAAACTTTAGAAGAGAATTTACCTCTACTACCTGTGTCGGTTTGTCAAGACCATGTATCTCTTCAATAGGTGGCAAATTTTTAACATCTTTGGCTTTAATACCTTTTTCCTTCTGGCATTTCTTTGCTTCTTGCATATGTTCAGGACTGAGATATAAAATACCCCTCTTCTTCGGAGTGGGTTTAGGCGGTGGTTCAGGAAGTGTCCAATCATTATAATTCTTCAATATGTTATTCAATAATTCCTCAGCTTGTTCAATAGTCCGTTCCCTGAAAACACAACTCGCACAACTATCTAGGTAATCCGTAGAAGCATCGGTTAGTCCATTATAGAAGATATCAAGTATTTCATTTTTCTTAAGAGGATGATCAGGCAAAGAATTGATACGTCTCCAACGTATCTATAATTTATGAAGTATTCATGCCATGATTATAACAATTCTATATGGTTTTGGTATGATTTGATTAGAACTAACCCGGACTGACGCTGTTTCTAGCAGAATTGCCATGGTGTTGTTTTTTGTGCAGAAATAAAAGTTCTTGGAATTGGATGAAATTTGTTGGAGATTTTTTATGGGATAAATAAAAAATACTGGAACCAAGACCCACTGGAGGGGCGTCACCCAGTGCCCACGAGGAACCAGGGCGCGCGACCCCCCAGGCGCGCCCTGGTACCTCGTGGGTCCCACGTGGCTCTGTCTGACCTGATTCCAAAGCTGAAAAATCCTAGAAATAGAGAAACCCCTAGAAATAACCCTAGAACTTCGACTCCGCTGCCGCAAGCCTCTGTACCTCCACGATCTCATCTACAGCCCTTTTCCGGCACCCTGCCGGAGGGGGGAATCATCACTGGAGGCCATCTTCATCATCCTAGCGGTCTCCATGACGAGGAGGGAGTAGTTCACCCTCGGGGCTGAGGGTTTGTACCAGTAGCTATGTGTTTTATCTCTCTCTCTCGTGTTCTTGATTTGGCACAATCTTGATGTATCGCGAGCTTTGTTAATATAGTTGGATCATATGGTGTTTCTTCCCTCTCTATCCTTGTTGTGATGAATCGAATCTTTTCCCTTTGAGGTTTTGTTATCATCGGATTGAATATTTCAGATTTGAGAACACTTGATGTATGTCTTGCATATGAATACCCGTGGTTACAATGGGGTATTATATTCATTCACTTGATATATGTTTTGGCACTCAACTTGCGGATTCCCGAGGTGACATTGGGGTAATCTATGCATAGGGGTTGATGCACGTTTTCATTATCTTTTCTCCGATAGAAACTTTGGGGTGCTCCTTGGAGTTCTTTGTGTGGATTGAATATTATGATTATGAAGTTGTTTGATGCATATCGTATAATCAACTCACGGATACTTGTGGTGACATTGGAGTATCTAGGTGACATTAGAGTTGGTTGATGTGTATCATATGGTCTTATTTTAGTACGAACTCTAGGGCTGTTTGTGACACTTATAGGAATGGCTCAATAGATCGATCGGAAAGGATAACTTTGAGGTGGTTTCGTACCCTACAAACAATTTCTATCTTATGTTCTCCGCTAATAGGAACTTGGGAGTGATTCTTTATCGCACGATGAGGGATGGTTATATGATCCAATTATATTAGCATTGTTGAGAGATTGCACTAGCGAAAGTATGAACCCTAGGCCTTATTTTTAAGCATTGCAATACCGTTTGTGCTCACTTTTTTTACTTGCTACCTTGCTGTTTTTATATTTTCAGATTACCAAAACCTATATCTATTATCCATACTACACTTTTATCAGCATCTCTTCGCCGAACTAGTGCACCTACAATTTACCATTGTATTGGGTGTGTTGGGGACACAAGAGATTTGTTGTATTTGGTTGCTGGGTTTTTGGAGAGATACAATCTTCAACCTACGCCTCCCACGGATTGATAAACATTAGGTCATCCACTTGAGGGAAAATTGCTACAGTCCTACAAAACTCTGCGCTTGGAGGCCCAACAAGAGTCTACAAGAATAAGTTGTGTAGTAGACATCAAGCATTAAGTAATTGGAGAAGCCTCCCCCAAGCTTGAGGGAGATTCTCTTCTTTAATTTGCACAAAGTTAAATATTTCCTGTAGAGTAGCTTGTTTCTTATGAGCAGGAAAATATTTTTCAGAGAAGTAATAAATCATATCCTGGGGACTACGCACACAACCAGGAGCAAGAGTATTATACCATTCCTTGGCATCACCCTTTAATGAGAACGGAAATAACTTAAGAATATAATAATAGCGAAATTTTTCCTCATGAGCAAATAGGGTGGCTATATCATTTAATTTAGTAAGATGTGCCACAACGGTTTCAGTTTCATAGCCATGGAAAGGATCAGATTCAACCAAAGTAATTAACTCAGGAGCAACAGAGAATTCATAATCCTTATCAGTAACAAATATGGGAGAGGTAGCAAACTTAGGATCATATTTCATTTTCTCCTTCATAGATTTTTCTTTCATTTCAGCAAGCAGTTTTATAACTTCATCTCTATCATTACAAGCAAGAATAGCTCTAGCAATCTCCCTATCAAAGCAATGTTCATCAGGTGTTTCAACTCTAGTAGGAGAGCTAGGCATAATAGTTGAATCATGATTCTCGACAGTTTCAGCATTTTCAATTTCTTTAGCTTTAGCAATTTGTTCACTAAGAAATTCACCAAGTGGCACAACATTATCAAGCATAGTACTAGCATCATCATGAGTATCATTCATGGCAGAAGTGGTATCATCAATAACTTGCGACATATCAGAATTAATAGCATGTGGTGGTGTTGCAAGTTTACTCAAAACAGAAGGAGAATGAAGTGCGGAGCTAGATGGCAGTTCCTTACCTCCCCTCGTCTTAGAGGTAACGATCCTGGTCTTAGCGTCTTTCAGATTCTTCATAGTGATCAACAAATATAAATCCCAAGTGACTTAGCAAATAAAGCTATGCTCCCCGGCAACGGCGCCAGAAAAAGGTCTTCATAACCCACAAGTATAGGGGATCGCAACAGTTTTCGAGGGTAGAGTATTCAACCCAAATTTATTGATTCGACACAAGGGGAGCCAAAGAATATTTGCAAGTATTAGCAGTTGAGTTGTCAATTCAACCATAGCTGGAGACTAAATATCTGTAGCAAGGTGATCAGTAGCTCAGTAGTATAATAGTTTGATAGCAGTAGCAATAATAGTAACAGTAGCAGTAACGGTAGCAGCAGTAGTAGTAGCAATTGTAACAGTAGTAGCAACAGTAGTAACTTAGCAAGAACAATATGTGACAAAATCGTAGGCATTGGATCGGTGATATACGTTGGATAACATTCACCATGTAACAGTCATAACCTAGGGCGACACAGAACTAGCTCCAATTCATCAATGTAATGTAGGCATGTATTCCGTATATAGTCATATGTGCTTGCGATAAGAACTTGCATGACATCTTTTGTCCTACCCTCCCGTGGCAGCGGGGTCCATAAGGAAACTAAGGGATATTAAGGCCTCCTTTTAATAGAGAAACGGAACAAAGCATTAACAATTAGTGAATACATGAACTCCTCAAACTATGGCAATCACCGGAAAGAATCCGAATTATTGTCACCTTGGGGTATGCGGATCATAACACATAGCAGGTGCGTATAACTTGCAAGATCGGATAAAGAACACAAATATATTCATGAAAACATAAATGGTTCAGATCTGGAATCATGGCACTCGGGCCCTAGTGACAAGCATTAAACATAGCAAAGTCATAGCAACATCAATCTCAGAACATAGTGGATACTAGGGATCAAGCCCTAACAAAACTAACTTGATTACATGATAAATCTCATCCAACTCATCACCGTCCAGCAAGCCTACGAAGGAATTACTCACTCCCGGCGGTGAGCATCATGAAATTGGTGATGAAGGATGGTTGATGATGACGATGCCAGAAGATCCCCCTCTCCGGAGCCCTGAACGGACTACAGATCTGGCCTCCCGATGAAGAACAGGAAGTGGCAGCGGCTCCGTATCGTGAAACGCAATAAAACTTCCTCTCCTATTTTTTTCTCTGGAATTATGAATTTATAGCATTGGAATTAGGTCAAACGGAGCCACGTGGGCCCCACGAGGAACCAGGGCGCGCCTGGGGGGGGGGGGTGGCGCGCCCTGGTGCCTCGTGGGCACTGGGTGCCCCCCCTTCTGTTGATTCTTGCACCAATAATTTTTATATATTCCATAAAAATTCTCCAAAAAGGTTTCATCCAAATCCAAGAACTTTGATTTCTGCACAAAAACAACACCATGGCAATTCTGCTGAAAACAGCGTCAGGCCGGGTTAGTTTCATTCAAATCATGCAAATTAGAGTCCAAAACAAGAGCAAAAGTGTTTGGAAAAGTAGATACGACGGAGACGTATCAGAAAACGCCTATAAATTCCATCTCTCCCTGACAACATGAGGATCATTGACCAAGCCACCTTGGTTATGGTCGTGCGTCAAGTTGGATGTTCCCTAAGGAAGTAGTAGGAGCTTGACACCAATTGCTACCAGGAGCATTGTGTGGTTTTGCTTCTAGATCCTTAGAGGTGCATCTAGTGCGCTATAATAGTTATACTAGTGAATCTTCGGCCACATGTGTAAAGTCCGCAAAATTTGAGCTTTATTTGCTTTTTGGTTTTCATGAATCTTACTTCTTTTCTCGATCTCGTTCTTTTGCCTCAACTGGATCCATCCACAAGAGCTACCAAAGAAGACCAACACACAACTTGGATAATATCCAATAATCCAAATTCAGTGAGAGTCAAGTCAAGCCAACTGCCCGATATTCAGAACATTATAACCGGATCTGTCAAGAATAAAGAATGGGTCAGAAGCAGAATCTGCGTGCAATAGATAAGTCCAGAATATACCTAAGAGAGTTTACCTCAGAACAAATCATACCTGAGGAATAGTCAGATGAGCTATCCGGAATGAACACCAGTAAGGGACAAATGATTCCGTCCTCGACACAAGGATTATTTCAGTCAGTGGGGTGAACCTTGATGTCTTTTCTCAATGGACTCAAGAATCATTTATTACCCACAGAAGACATATTTCGAGAATGTGAACGTACCAAGAGCGGCAACAAAACTTTGGTATGTTAGGATATTTTGGAGTTCATCAGTGCATACACAAAACTTCCGGGCACTATGAACAAGGTTTGCGAGACATATGGATAAGTCCACGGCTATCCGGAATCAATGAGAATTTCAAATACGTGGAAGTTCAGCAAAACCGAATGAAATTATCCGTCAACTGCTCACTACCGGCAACACTTGGTTGGAATGAAAAGGGTATTCTGAATTAATTACCAACATGAACCTGCATCAGTTGTGCAACCTTTACAGCAACAATGAGCAGACCAGCAGAAGGACAAGCGGTGTGCCCGACCAATGGAATACCTTCAGTCAAGGTATGGCCTATACCAAGTGGTGGCTCCACTATAGGTAAATTTTGGATACTCCGGAAAGGAGCCAGAATCAGCCACAGGTCTGACTGCGTATCACAGTGCAAGGCTTTTGGTACAAGGAACCAAGCCTTCCTCCGCAAGTTATTAGGAGGAGCTTACGATGCATGGCTCCCAATCTTCCTCGCTACGCCACTAGGGGGAAAAATCTTCTAGGGTACGGCACTCCAATCTTCCTCAGCCTGCTGTCGTGGAAAGCTTCCAGCATAAAACACCTGACCGTCCGCAGTAAGTCACATGAGGGAAAGCTTCTGAGGTACGATACCCAACCTTCTTCACCACACTACCCTGGCAGAAGCTTTAGGCGTAAGGAATTCAGCCTTCTTCAATACTCCGTCATGCCCACAACAATCTTGTTAGAAGCACGAGCTAGTCCGGACACACGTCTGCCTCAGAACCCAATGGATTCATCCTACCCCTGCATATGTTGAGAGCATGCAGTCCAGTGGATCAGTTCATGCGAGCCACCCGTATAGAGGAATGACTGTGTTCAGAGAAACATTGGCCCCATATTTCAAACAACGATATGAACGCAGCCATCCCTATGAGATATGCAAGAGTAAGTTATGATATGACCAAGGAGCCATGTTGGCCGGTCATGACAGCTCCACAAACAGGAATCCTCATGAATAAAGAAGTTCTGGATAAACAACCTCCGTGGCGGTCAACAAGATACAGCTTCACAGACAGAGTGATATAACCAACCCTTGTCAGACTCTTGCATATGCGGCCACAACAATGCAGCCAGCATGGCATACTCATCATGGATACGGGCCATCAACCAAGATAAGAGGCTATGCCCCGAAAGATACACCGGATGCTAGCCATACTATGTTCAGCTCAATAGTCATAACAAGGACTACCGAGGCTATATATGGCAGAGCCACCTCAGTAATTGACAAAGTTTGACAGTCTGGATTCACATGTAAATAAAACATTCAGATAAAATAGCTAAAAGCACATACACGTCGGCATCGACGGTTCGTAGATGCCACGGTGTCATTGGAATAGGAGATTACTGCCTATGATTACTTCGCGATCATGCCTGACAATTCAGTTGGGGATACACCGGTAATAGTTCGATCATGTTGTTCCTTAGATTGTGGATCACCTAAGGACAAAGTCAGAATGCATAAGACAGAAGGAAACATCAGTACGGAACCCAGAGCCAGACTGAGCCTTCTGACAAGATAGAAAGAAAAGCCACCCCTAGTCACTCGAGGCCATACAAGCACGTGAGCCCTGCACCCAGAAAGGATGTCTCGCCCTTGGCAGTCAGGATACGGAGTATTAACATAAAACCCGAAGCAACTAGCGCCAGGTCTTGGAAACCAAACTACTTGTCAATACTATGAGCTACCCACCAAGCCTAGGCAACAAACTACAAGGACCAAGGGTTCGCCTGACAGGAAAGAGAAGGATTCAATGCAGTCGTTGGAAAAGATAGCACCTGAGCCATCAGAAGAGGCGATGAGAAGACCGGTGAACCGACGAAGACCAGAGACAACTGATGGATCCAAGTCGCACACAAGTATGTCCCCCTTACCGGGAGGTAAGCCTAGAAATATCGAGGACCAGATTTTCTTAAGGGGGGTAGGTTTGTGACACCCTGGTTTTCGCTCCTTGTTTTTTTTCCTTCGCGGGATTGGACTACCATCTTTTTTCCGATGTTATCGGATTTTCTCTCGCTCTTGGGTATATGAAGATCGTCATTTAGCCTTGCCTTTCCTATCCAACCAGAGATTCTCTCCAGTCCAACCTTGCCACCCAAGATACATTCTTAGGATTTTGCCACCGAAACCCTACCTTCCGAGCTACCAGAAGGGAAACCCTAATTCCTTCAGTTGCAAAGGAACCCCAATTTTCTTTGCTCTATTTTCTCCCAATTTTTTTTCCAGAGACTCTCCTATATCTATAAACCCTGGATATGCAAAAATATTGCCAAGTCATTTGCAATGTTTTTCATTTAAAATTAATTCCTTTTTCTGCCAGTTAAAGGAATTAAATCTAGGAAAATATCTATCCATCTCCAAAGTTCATGAAAACTTGTGGAGATATTCTTTGTGATCATATTGAGCTCTCACAAAAATATTGGCCATAATTAAATAAGGGAAATTGCATTTTCCTATTTAAAGCCAATATTGTATTTTGGGCACTTTCCAAAGGAACTACCATTTTAGTAGCCAGGAAAAATCCCAAATAATTTGTGGAGCTTCTCCTATCCGTATATTCACCATTTCCATCAAGAACCCAACTTCCATAGTTCAAATTTTGAGTAAAGCATCCATTTGCAAATTTTGTCCAGTTGGGCAATTTACAAAGGAAGTGATTGAACCCTTGCTCATTTTGAGCTGAAATTTTGCAGGGTGGTTAATCCTAATAAATCACTCATGCAAGCCAAAAATCAGCTCAATCCAGTTATCCATTCTTCCCCAGAAATTTTCCTAAGTTTCTGTCCAGCAGGGAGCACTGTGAAAGAAGTACCACTTTGGCATACCCAAATGGTATGAAATTTTACCAGTGCCTTTATACTCCTAAATCATCACTCTCCACCAAATTTGAGACCAATCCATCAAGTCATTTGATTCCAGCATCTAAAGCTTGCTTCTGTCCAGATTTCCAATTTGTGAAGGAAGTGCTAGCTAAATTGGTCCATTTGCCGTGAATTTTTTCCACGATGTGCACCTTAATGGATCATCACTGCACGCAAAAAACCAGCTCTATCCCTTTAGTAGTTTCTCCACTAGAACACCTGCAAGTTTCTAACCAGAACAGGTTTCTAGACATAGCAATCAACTCCCAGCCGCCCATTGCGTTTCAACCACACAGATCACCCATTTGAGGACAAACACACCCCCCAGACATGATATTTCAGCCAGTGGGGCATAGCAAGGCCGTGGACACATGGTGACCACATGCAGAGCGTGCCGAAACCGTGCCCTATGCACTGGCCTCGCCGTCCGGTCGCTTCCTGCCGGCCGCAGCTTGTCCGAGAGCGCCGACAAGCTCTCTACCACACGCGTGTACCCTCTGGAGTCCTCTCCCCCTCGTCCCCTAGCTTCTGGCCGCTTGTGCCGACCTCCGATGCCTCGCCGGAATGACGCCACGGCATCGAGCTCCTGGAGCTTCGGCCATCGTCGAGAAGCCCTCCCGGCGGCTATATACGCACGTCCCCGAGCCCTCCCGACCCCAGCAACCTCCCCAGCCCATCCACTCGAGCCCCGGAGCTTCCCTGCCCTCCCTCTGGCCGCCGTTGCCGCCTCGGCCTCCTCCTAAATTGGAGCTGCCCGAGCCCCCTCTCTCCCTCCTGACCTCACCTGAGCTCCCTCCGGACCACCTCGAGGCTTTCCCGACCACCAGCCCCTCCTCTCCGTGCCCGTGCCGCGCGACCCCATGATGGCCGTGGCCGCCGTCTACCGCGTCCGGGTTTCCGCTTGCTCCACTGCTCTCCGGCGAAAGCCAAGTCCCCTGGCGAAGGCGCCTGGTCGCACCGGTCACGCCGGTGGCCGGACCTCAGCCGGAGGTGGCCTACAGCGTCGGGCCCGTGCCGGCGCACGCTCGGTCGGACCTCCTCTGTCGCGCCCCGTCGAGGTGAGGAAGAAGGAGGTGGGAGGAGAGAGAGAGTCAACGCGCGGCCCACTCGTAAGTGAGCCAGCCGCTGGGCCCACGCCAGTTAAGTGGAAACGGGTTTCGTGGATTACGCCTTCGGTTGCCTGAAGACGTATTTCCCTACGGCTTCTGTTGGAAATGCGCTTTCCCTTGTTGAAAGCGTATTTACCTGAAGGCGCTTTCTGTTTCAGCCCTGCCGCCGAAACCCTTATATTGCGGGCGTTCACCCGTTAAGAACAGAAAAGCATAGTTTTTATTTGTTTTTCTGCCTAACGAACGAATAGCCACAACTTCACAATCGTAACTCCGATTCAGGTGATTCCAAAGCCCACATTCTCTGTTTGTCGAGCCCGTTCTGATGGTATCGTTTTCATGATGTTTACACACTCTAAAAATGACCATATTGCCCCTGCCCTATATTCAGTCCATTCGGGAGAGAAACTTTTCCGGCAAATCCTTCCGCAAGATGATCGCACTTCTTCCCGGAGTATTCCTTCACCCCCAAGCAAGCTGACCATATGATATATGCCCTAAAGCATTGCTTCTATGTTGTTCTTGTATGTGTAAGTACGTGCATGTAAAAGAGTATGCTTATGCTCGTATACGTAGTAGTAAGCTGTATGCGATTCTGATGAACCCTTGCTTGCCCCTTTCTTTGGTGGCGGCACCATGCCTGTGTTCTGAGCTGCTTTTAGCCGTCCGGGGTGGATGCCGACGTTATATTTATCTTTTCAACAACTGTCCCATGATCTGAGCTACTTTTTGGCCGTCTCGGGCAGCTGTTGAGTTTTTTTTTTTGTAGCGGTGACCCCATGCTCTGAGCTGTTCTTCGGGCATCTTAGGGAACCACTACATTCTTTTTATCAACACTGTCTCATGCTCTGAGCTGTTTTTCAGCCATCTTGAGCAGTGGTTGAGTTATTTTAGTAATGTCCCAGGTCTGAGTTGTAAAGACCGTTCTGGTGGCTACTGATTTATTTGCCGGTTTCATACAAGGGTTCAGATGGTCGTAACCCACAACTAAAACTTGTCAAGTGATAAACTTGCCATTTAAACATTGTTTCACTAATGACTCATTGTGATATTATATGGAGATAGGTTGTTATGTTTCCATAGGTGTTACGTCATGCATTGTTGCTATTATTGCAATGATAAAGAATGGGACTTAATAATGACAACCTCCTCCGTCGGCTGGATCGAGTCATAGTGCCACAGAACCGAGCTCATCAGTGCAGCCACATTTGCCTTTATGGGGAGGCCCTAACTTGGTCTATTGCCTTGCCTCTTATCGGTACCACCAAAGAGGGGAGGTTATGCGTGCGTGCTACCCTGGCCCGGTAGACGGCGATAACCTTGTGAGCCCGGTCGTTTGTTTAGCCCGGGGTCCCCGTTTGGGACAGTTTAGTTTGGCCACGACGGTGGCAGGTGTCACGAGTGACACAGGGGCCACCCAGGACATGATCCGGAAGGGGTATGATTGTCGGTGGGACCGTAAGAGTGCCGGGCAATAGACAAGTTTTGTTGGAGCAGCACCGGTCCACCCGAATGGGAACATGTACTAAAGTGCGAGGCTGGGAGCTCCATGGTGTGCGTCGAGTCTGGAGGAATTAACCGAATGTGTGCTAAGAACAAACCAGATAAGGTAAGCTTTGTCAGCACAGATGCCTGGACATCGGTTGGTGTCAGGAATATGAGAGGCTAGCCATGGAATGGCTATGAAAGAGTTGGTCGGATGACCATAAGAACCTGGGTATGATCCGGAGGGATCGCGAGAACAAACCTGATCAGATACCTTTACTGTTATGCTTTGCCTTGCTATCTTTATTTCAGTAATTATCTTGCTAGATTACCCTGTTATAACATGATAATTAATAATGCTAGATAGTTAAACCATATTAATCAACAATGCTAAAAGTATTATTGCATGCTTGAATGTCATGGATTGCATTGCTTGGTGTATATGTTATTTGGTTTGCTTGCGAGGACATTCAAAAGTACTTAGCGGCCTTCAATGTGGCCAGGTTCAGCTAAGGATCCGTCGAGGAGCCGGAGTGTTCGCGGGCTAGAAGAGTAACCCAGTCAGATCCCTGTGGATTGGAGCCGCACCAAGACCATGCTACCTTAGATAGAGCTTTTCCGCTGCCATCACCCTTGTAAAATATCATGAAAGACTTATATATCCATTAATAGAAATGCCTGTGTTCATGATGCTTGTTGTAAAGGGACATGCCAGTGTGATTTCCTGGGCTGGTGTGTGCGGCGACCGTCTGGCTACAGTAGTATTTAGGTGGGGCGCCACACCGCCCTCCTCTGTCGCGGCCCGTCCCTCTCGTTGTCTCCGCTGCCGTCCTCCACCGTGGCCCACCCCCTCGCCGCCGCCGTCCTCCATGGCGGCCGCCCTCCTCTGTCACGCCCCTCTCACTGCGGCCATCTTCGTCCGCCGAGGTCCTCGTCCGCCGAGGCCTTCGTCCACTGCGGCCGCCCTCGTTCGTGGTCCCCCAATGCGATGGCCTCCGCCAGCAGCGGGGGGCTGACACCGCCGCTGCCAGCCAACTCCTCCCCAGTTGGGGCCACCGATCCCTCGTCCGCCTCATGCTCAAGTAGTGTGCAGGTAATTTAATTTGATTCATGTTAGATTGTATGTATAGATTGTAGATTAATGTTGGTGTTTATATGCACGTTAATATTGATTGTAGATGAATTGATTAACAAGGCTTCAAAGGAGTGTCTAAAATATCGCGAAACGTTGATTAATTTCCGTTTCACAACATTTTTGACACTCAATGTTTTCATTTTTTAGCAGAAGTCATGTCCAAACTTTTTGTCCATCCATACTCTGTACTATTTGTTGATGTAGAACACATACTCTAAAAAAAGATAAATCATTGTAATACATACTCTAAAAGAAATATAAATCATTATAATACACACTCTAAAAAATTATATAAATAATTGTAATACATAGCTAAAAAAAACTTATTCTAAAAAATATCTAAAAAACAGTGGTCCTAGTCTTCATCTTCCGAATCGGAATTTTCATCAGAACTTAATACTTGCCTTCCAACTGTAGTAATAGATTTGAATCTCAACGTCACTTCTTGCCTATTGTTTCCAGGAATGATAAGTATTACTACCCACCCCTCAACATCTATCTCATGTTGACTTACAAAATTACTCGATCCAGGGCCGTTAATTTCGAGACGGCCATCTCTTTTAATCAGATATTCAACTTCTATTGATTGGTGTGTTTGCCGGCTCATTTGCAGCAGATTGAACCATATTGTTGTAGACCAAAGCTGCCAACTATTGGTCTATGTATTACCTGCATTAAAAAATAATAAATTTTATTAAAATGTGAGTGATGAGATTCCATTTTACATATTGTATATTACTTACCAAATGATTATCATACATGTTCGCAGCTGTAAAGCAATGGACATGCACATAATATTCCTCATACGTCTATAATATAGTGTCCATGTTGTTGACTTGCCTTTGTGTTGGATTAAATTGATTGCTATATGCAACAGGTCTTTCTCCTTCGTCAAATTCGTCAGCTTTATGAATTTAAAAAATTAAACAATTGTTAATTATAAAAATATAAGCACCTTCCTGTGTAATACTCGGTTGGTTGTCAAGGCAATGTCGTCCGAACTGCCTCATCAACAACATCTGCAAGCTCGACAGAATGATATATCTGCGGATGGAGGACGGCGCAGCGCCAGACGTCGCTGGGGCATGCCTAGGGGCCATGACCGCAGCCCTGGCGAGAGCCAATGTCTTCTCGCCGGACGACGCCGGTGCAGACCCGGCGGTCGCGGTAGCCCGACTCCTGTCTGCATCTACTACCATTACTCCACCCTTCAACCGCTATCCAGCATGCATCTAGGGTATTAGGTTAATAAAAACAGAGTAACGCCTTAAGCAAGATGACATGATGTAGACAAAGTAAACCCAATCAATATGAATAAACCCCATCTTTTTATCCTTAATGGCAACTATACAAATACGTGTCATGTCCCTTTCTATCACTAGGATTGAGCACCGAAAGATTGAACCCATCACAAAGCACCTCTCCAATCACTACTGCAGGATGCTGCTAACGAGACACTACAATCAGAGACCCTTCGACAAAACTGTGTGCGAGGCATTAATCGCAAACGGTGGTGTAAGAAAACCGTCAAAAATGATACGAACTGTTTGTGATGGGGGAGACATCAAACGCGATTCAGATTAGAGTTGTGTCTACGATACGTGGCATACAGTTGATCCATACGAACTGTTTGTGGTGAGCATAACAACAGAAATGGTCAGCCAGATGAAGGTGTGTGTGATATACGACATACAGTTCACTCGGATGAACTGTTTGTGATTAGGCAACACAACAGAAATGGTCAGCCAGATCAAGGTGTGTGCGACATACGGCATACAGTTCATTCGGATGAACTGTTTGTGATGAGCCAAGACAACAGAAACGGTTCAACTTAACAAGATGTGTGTGACCCGCGGCAAACAGGCAACTCGGATGAACTGTTCACTGATACGTTTACAAGTGACAATATGTGTGTGGTACCTGGCAAACAGGTCACTAATACGTCTCCAACGTATCTATAATTTTTGATTGTTCCATGCTATTATAGTATCAATCTTGGATGTTTATTATGCAATTATATATCATTTTTGGGACTAACCTATTAACCTAGTGCCCAGTGCCAGTTGCTGTTTTTCGCTTCTTTTTGACTTTTCAGAAAATTAGTACCAAACGGAGTACAAATGCTACGAAGCTTTTTGATGACTTTTTCTGGACCAGAGGGGACCCTAGAAGCTTCGGGAGAAGACCTGAAGAGTCACGAGGGAGCGACAAGCCTACCAGGCACGCCCCTAGGGGGGCACCCCCCAGGCTTATGGGCCCCTTGTGGCACCTCTTGACCTAATTCCAGCTCTATAAATTCCCAAATATTCCCAATACATCAGAGAGCCACCCAAAATACTTTTTCCGCCGCTGCAAGTTTCTGTTCTTCGGAGATCCCATAAGGAGAGCTTTGCCGGTACTCTGTCGGAGGGGGAATCGATCACAGAGGGCCTCTACATCAACCTTTCTACCCTTCTGATGATGTGTGAGTAGTTTACCACAGACCTACGGGTTCATAGCTAGTAGCGAGATGGCTTCTTCTCTCTCTTTGATCTTCAACACAATGTTCTCCTCGATGTTCTTGGAGATCTATTCGATGTAATCCTTTTTGCGGTGTGTTTGTTGGGATCCGATGAATTGTGGGTTTATGATCAGATTATTCATGAATATTATTTGAGTCTTCTATGAACTCTTTTATGCATGGTTGTTATAGCTTTGTATTTCTCTCCGATCTATCCGTTTGGTTTGGCCAACTAGATTGATTTTTCTTGCAATGGGAGAGGTGCTTTGTGATGGGTTCGATCTTGCAATGCTCAATCCCAGTGACAAAAAGGGACATGACACGTATTGTTACCATTAAGGATAAAAAGATGGGGTTTATTCATATTAATTGGGTTTACTTTGTCTACATCATGTCATCTTGCTTAAGGCGTTACTCCGTTCTTTATGAACTTAATACTCTAGATGCATGTTGGATAGCGGTCGATGTGTGGAGTAATAGTAGTAGATGCAGGCAGGAGTCGGTCTACTTGTCTTAGACGTGCGCCTTGAATATCGTCATAACTATGCACTTTTCTATCAATTGCCCACCAGTAATTTGTTTACCCACCGTATGCTATGTTCGAGAGAGAAGCCTCTCTACTGAAAACTATGGCCCCCGGGTCTATCTTTATCATATATTAAAATCCAAAAATACCTTGCTGCAATTTATTTACCATTATTTTATTTTGTGTTTTTGTCTATCTATCTATCACTGCGAGATTTGATCCTTGTAATTAACCGCCAAGGGATTGACAACCCCTTGTTTGCGTTGGGTGCAAGTATTTGTTATTTTGTGTGTAGGTGTTGTTCTTGAGGTCTTGCGTGGTTCTCCTACTGGATTGATAACCTTGGTTCTTAACTGAGGGAAATACTTATCTCTACTGTACTGCATCATCCTCTCCTCTTCGAGGAAATCCCAACGCAGCTCACAACTAGCAGTCACTTGGGTGAACTGTTTGCGATGATAAAAAATAACACAAATGATTCGGCGTAATAAGATGTGTGTGATACTCGGCAAACAGGTAAGTAATCAGAGTTGTGTAGTAACACGGACTGACAATAACACATACGATTCGTGCTAATAAGCACCTGATTCAGAAAATGATTGCAGAAATTATCGATCGTACTCATACATAATCAACCAAACAACATAATAGCGGCATTACATATTAGCAATGTTCACAAAACAGCAAAATATAAACAGCTACTCGTCGGCGTTGTTGCGGGGCTGGCCTGTTGGTGCGACGATGTTGAAATATTCTCTGCACTGATGCAAAATCCTCTCTCAGAAGGAAGGGTCGAGATTCGGGTCGGCGACGGCCATGTCCTTGAACATTTCATAGGCCCAGCCATTCGTCTGCTCCTGCTCCATCACAGTAGCTCCGGGCTCAGGGAAAATCCCGTCCACGGCCAAACGCGCGCGTACGACATGGCCTTGACGGACATGTTCCAAGCGGCCGTAAACAGCAAAGGCATCTGATGTGTGTGCTGCTAGAGCTCTAGCAAACCCTAAGGAGGCTGCCGCCCTTACCACGGCGAAATCCGCGCTTGCCGCCAACTCCAAGGCAACGGCGGGCTCATCATCGCGTGCCGCCAAGGCCGTGGCCTCAACCGCTCGTTCCGCGTACAGAACCGCGCGTGCCCCCAACAGATCTGCTGCAGCCGCCAACTCTTCCGCGCTTGCCGCCAAGGCCGCCGCACCCTCATTAGCGCATACCGCCGCCGCCGCCGCGGGCTCCGGTGCACGTATGAGCTACGTCGCCCCCGTGCCTTCCGCGATGGAGAGGGTGGTTTGAGTTTCTGAGGACATGTGTGATGTGGAGGATTTTGTGGAGGCGAGGACAGAGGGGAGAAGAAGGCCAGATTTGGGGGTTGTGAGAGGAAAGAGACGATTGAGAGCGAAGAGATGATATTTATGGTGTCGCTAACCCTTGCAGACTGTTGCTACAGTTGTTTCGTGTGCGATTATGTGTGTAGAAAAAACTTTGAAAATGCAAACAAGTTGTTTGAGATGGCTAGGAGCATCGCACACAATGCGTGGTGCGAGTACTCGTGTGTGATGATTTGTAATACACATACGTGTCCTTATGTTAACACGTGTGTGATAGCACGAGACACAGCATATCGTTGTATGCTGGGAATTGTGTGCTCCACTTAGTCTTCCCGCGCTCCAGCGAAGACTTCCCGCGCAGCGGCAGGGGTAAATTGTAAAACCCTCAATCTCCTAGCCAGCTGCTAGCTATAAATAACCACAACAATGGCCCGCGGCGTCGACTAACTACTGATCCCCTTGGTAGCTAGTTACCCACACATACCGGCATACCCCAAACGGCCGACGACAGGATGGGCGACGACGGAATCAAGGCTGGTGGCGCGATGGTCGGCTTGGCGGTCGACAGCCATGCCGCCGCCTCTCCCGACGATGGCCAGAGGAAGCAGAAAACACAGTATGAGCAAGCCGCCAGGTTAGACAGGGTCGTCCTGAAAGCGGACAGGGATCACCAGCGGGCGATACTGCTGGCTGGGCGCAGAGTGCGGCGGATGGTGCGGGCGGCGGAGCAGGAACCGCGACGACGCAAGGACAATTGCGGCAGTGGCGGCCACCACACGAGGCGCATGCTTATGTCCCAGATGGAGGAGGGCGCAGTGCCGGATGTCGCAGGGGCATGCCTGGGGGCCGTGACCGCAGCCCTGGCGAGAGCCAACGTCGTCTCGCCGGACGTCGGCAGGGCAGACCCGGCGGTCGCGGTAGCCCTGGTGAGTGCTACACCAGAGGTAGTACCGGTGATCCCTGATGTCGAGGCTGCCACAGGATCGACACACTAATGGACGATGGCAGCCTCCGCTCCTCCTGAGTCCAGGATCGACACGCTGATGGACAATGGCAGCTGTGCGTGCTGGGTCGACGTCAGGTGCATAGTAGCTCTTTTGTGCGCGCACGGTTCGTTATATTCTTGTAAATTAGCGAGCTAATGGTTTGTAAATTACTCGTCGAACTAGGCACTGGACCAATAATTTGAGCATATATCTATATATATATATGTATATATATATATGCTCGATTGATTTGTTCATGCATGTCAAATATGTCAATTGTATGGGCTGGCCTATCTGTATATTATCTGAATTTGCAATATGGACAATTAATATGCAGATGCCTTCTGGACATCGGTGTCGATCGCCATGTCGAAAACATCGACATCCTCTACCCTACCGGGCACACGCTTAAACTGAATGAACTGTGTACGATACTAATACTTTCCATGAAAATTTAAGAACTTGGCAAACAACATTTGAGTAACATATATATAGTGGTGACACTATTCAACAAAAGGCGGATCTTGGTAACACGGTGCTTAACAATTCCGAACTTCACAATTTGGACAACCATATGGTCCTTATCTACATACTTAACATAGTAACATCTAGCACATTTTAAGAGGCAGAGGGCCAACAACCACAACTATCCGCTGGAAGCAGCTTGATCACAGCGACTCAACATCTCGTCAATGAAAAGGAAGAACCCTCCTGTGCCTTGGTAGAGCATGAGTAGAACAGTGTCTCCAATTTTCCAATGTGGATGCATTCCCACGACAAGCGAGAACTTGTTAATTTGAATGGTTCCATTTCTGCGGGAAATGCAGTACCTTGCAATCTGCTACTTGTGAGCTGCGTTGGGATTTCCTCAAAGAGGAGAGGATGATGCACTACAGTAGAGATAAGTATTTCCCTCAGTTAAGAACCAAGGTTATCAATCCAGTAGGAGAAGCACGCAACACCTCGTTAGCAGTACCTACACACAAGATAACAAATCCTTGCACCCAACGCGAACAAGGGGTTGTCAATCCCTCGGCGGTTACTTGCAAGATTAAATTGTATGGTGATAGATAGATAAAACAAAAATACAAAATAAAATAAATAAAGGAAAATTGCAGCAACGTATTTTTGGTTTTAATATGATAGAAAATAGACCCGGGGGCCATTGTTTTCACTAGAGGCTTCTCTCTTGAAAATAGCATACGGTGGGTAAACAAATTATTGTTGGGCAATTGATAGAAAAGCAAATAATCATGACGATATCCAAGGCAATGGTCATGTATATAGGCATCATGTCCGAGACAAGTAGACTGAAACGATTCTGCATCTACTACTATTACTCCACTCATCGACCGCTATCCAACATGCATCTAGAGTATTAAGTTCATAAAGAACGGAGTAACGCCTTAAGCAATATGACATGATGTGGACAAAGAGAACTCACATATGAATAAACCCCATCTTTTTATCCTTAATGGCAACAATACAATATGTGTCATGTCCCCTTCTGTCACTGGGATTGAGCACCACAAGATCGAACCCATCACAAAGCACCTCTCCCATTGCAAGAAAAATCAATCTAGTTGGCCAAACCAAATTAATAGATCGGAGAGAAATACAAAGCTATAACAATCATGCATCAAAGAGTTCAGAGAAAACTCAAATAGTATTCATGGATAAATCTGATCATAAACTCACAATTCATCGGATCCCAAGAAACACACCGCAAAAAGTCATTACATCGAATAGATCTCCAAGAACATCAAGGAGAACATTGTATTGAAGATCAAAGAGAGAGAAGAAGCCATCTAGCTACTAGCTATGGACCCGTAGGTCCGAGGTAAACTACTAACGCATATTCGGAAGGGCAGCAAAGTTGAGGTAGAGCCCCTCTGTGATCGATTCCCCCTCCGGCAGAGTACCGGAGAAGGACTCCAGATGGGATCTCGTGGGAACAGAAACTTGCGGTGGCAGAAAAAGTATTTCGGGTGGCTCTCTGATGTCTGGGGAATATTTGAGAATTTATAGAGGCGGAATTAGGTCAAGAGGTGCCAAGAGGGGCCCACAAGCCTGGGGGGCGTGCCCCCCTGGGGCGTGCCTCCCGAGCTTGTCGCTCCCTCGTTGCTCTTCAGGTCATCTCCTGAACCTTCTAGGGTCTCTTCTGGTCCAGAAAAAATTAATCCAAAGTTTTTTCTCCGTTTGGACTCTGTTTGATATTGATTTTCTGAAAAAACAAAAATAGGCAAAAAACAGCAACTGGCACTGGGCACTAGGTTAATAGGTTAGTCCCAAAAAATGATATATAATTGCATATAAAATATCCAAGATTGATACTATAATAGCATGAAACAATAAAAAATTATAGATACGTTGAAGACGTATCAAGTATCCCCAAGCTTAATTCCTGCTCGTCCTCGAGTAGGTAAATGATAAAAATAGAATTTTTGATGTCGAATGCAACCTATCATGTTCATCATGTAATTTCTCTTTGTGGCATGAATATAAAGATCCGAATGGTTCAAAGCAATAGTCTAGAGTTTGACATAAAACCAATAATAATAAGGCATACCAACAAACAATAATGTCTTTCAAAATATCAACACTAAAGAAAGTTATCCCTACAAAATCATATAGTCTTGTCATGCTCCATCTTCTTAACACAAAGTATTTATCATGTACAACCCCGATGACAAGCCGAGCAATTGGTTCATACTTTTTAACGCGCTTCAGCTTTTTCAACTCTCACGCAATACGTGAGCGCAAGCCATGGATATAGCACTATGGGTGGAATACCGTATGATATTGGAGGTTGTGTGGAGAAGGCAAAAAAGAAGAAAGTCTCACATTGACGAGGCTAATCAATTGATGTCAATGCAAGGAGTAGGGATTGCCATGCAATGGATGCACTAAGAGCCATAAGTATATGAAAGCATCCAACTTGCTTGCTCATGAAGACCTCGGACATTTGAGGAAGCCCATCATTGGAATATGCAAGCCAAGTTCTATAATGAAAAATTCCCACTAGTTATATGCAAACAAAGCATACGAGACTCTCTATATGAAAAACATGGTGCTACTTTGAAGCACAAGTGTGGAAAGGATAGTAACATTGCCCCTTCTCTCTTTTCCTCGCATTTTTATTTCTTTTTTTTGTTGGGCTCTTTTTGGCCTCTTTTTTTTTCATCCGGAGTCTCATCCCGACTTGTGGGGGAATCATAGTCTCCATCATCCTTTCCTCACTTGGGACAATGCTCTAATAATGAATATGATGATCATCACACTTCTATTTACTTACAACTCGAAAGAAAATTACAACTCGATACTTGAACAAAAATATGACTCTATATGAATGCCTCCGACGGTGTACCGGGATGTGCAATGATCTAGCGTAACATGTATAAAAAATATGAATGGTGGCTGAGCCACAAATACTATGTCAGCTATATGATCATGCAAAGCAATATGACAATGATGATATGTGTCATAATAAAGTGGAACGGTGGAAGTTGCATGGCAATATATCTCGGAATGGCTATGGAAATGCCATAATAGATAGGTATGGTGGCTGTTTTGAGGAAGATATAAGGAGGCTTATGTGTGATAGAGCGTATCATATCACCGGGTTTGGATGCACTGACAAAGTTTGCACCACAACTCAAGTTGAGAAAGGGCAATGCACGGTACTGAAGAGGCTAGCAAATTGCGGAAAGGTAAGGGTGCGTATAATCCATGGACTCACATTAGTCATAAAGAACTCACATACTTATTACAAACGTTTATTAGCCCTCGAAGCAAAGTACTACTACGCATGCCCCTAGGGGGATAGATTGGTAGGAAAAGACCATCGCTCCTCCCCGACCGCCACTCATAAGGAAGACAATCAATAATAAATCATGCTCCAATTTCATAGCATAACGAGAGACCATACATGCATGCTTCGGGAATCACAAACCTTAACACCAATATTCTTACTAAACCATAATTACTCACTAGCATAACCCGCATATTACCACTTTTATATCGCAAAACTATTGCAAGGAATCAAACTTATCATATTCAGTGATCTACATCAAAGTTTTTATTATATCCCTCTTGAATACCTATCATATTAGGACCAAATTCATAACCCACACTAATTGCCATTACTATTATCAACTCTCAAAAAGATATAAGTGAAGCATGAGAGTGCAACTATTTCCTTAAAATATAACCATCGCCGTGCTCTAAAAGATATAAGTGAAGTACTAGAGCAACTGCCTAGCTCAAAAGATTTAAGTGAAGCACATAGAGTATTCTAACAAATCACGAATGATGTGTGTCCCTCTCAAAAAGGTGTGTCCAGCAAAGATGATTGTGACAAACTAAAAAGCAAACAAAGCAAAGACTCATATAATACACGATGCTCCAAGAAAAACTCATATCATGTAATGAATAAAAATATAGCTCCTAGTAAAATTACCGATAGTTGGTAGAAGAAAGAGGGGATGCCTTCCGGGGCATCCCCTGTAGGGAACGTGACAGAAAACAAAAAAATCGGTACAGCGAGCATGCCCAGGATCACTATGCAGATGGCATACAATGTTTTATCTGATCATTATCGGAAGTAGAGTCGATGTAGATCGTTGGTGCAGATCCCCGCAGCTAGGATTTACAACCTCCCAACTGCGAGGATGTACTCCCTTGTTGGACAGCCCTTTCGGAGGTGGTCGGACAGTCCCCCGGACGATGTCATGGACAGGCCTTCGAGAGGACCCTCGAAGCTCGAACGGTAACTCGGACAGCCCTTCGGGAGGACCCTCGAACAACCCCTCGGGAAAAAGATCGAACCTACGACCTCTCTATGGGGTTGCACACATACGGTGTCAGCTATCCGGCAGGGCTTCGCCGTCCAGAACTAGTTCCTGCCAGAACCCAGATAGCCTTTCGGCTCTACGAAACTATTTCGCGGGGAGGGAGAGAGAAGGCCAGATCATGCATGGCATTTGTTTGAGAGTAAGGAGTCAGTTTGGGCAGCCACCTACACCCCTATTTATAGGCCAGGCCCAAGGGGTAGAGGACACTTGGAAATACCAAAATGCCCTCAAAGGTTGCTTCCCAAACAAGCTACCAAATAGTGTTTCCACTATTCATGAAAATATTTTTCCGTGACCGTTAAATCCGAAAATATTTCTGTAGGTCCAGAACATTTCCAGTACCCACTAAAACAATTCTCAATGCGTTCCAAAATATTTTCGGATCAATGATTTTCATCAGCGAAAAGCAAACAAGAATGCGTTTTCACTATTCACAAAGACAATTTTTCGCGTCCGTTAAATCCGAAAATATTTCTGTAGGTCTTAGAATAATTCCAATACCCACTAAAATAATTCTGGATGCGTTCCGAAACATTTTCAGATCAATGATTTTCATCAGCGAAAAGCAACCAAAGCGGTTCCGGCAGCTCCGGAACATTTCCGGTTTTTTACCCGGAAAAATCCCAGAAGTTCCCAGAACAATTTTGGCACCCTTCAAGAATTTCCAGGCGTGTGACGAAACCAATTTTACTTAATGGTATACTCCGAAAGAACTTTTCAGTTTTTCCGAAACTCTTCCGGTGTTCTCTCTCCGGAACTCTTCCGTTGTCTCCGAAACTTTTCCGGTGACTTTCTCTCAGACTCCCTGTCTAGTATTCAGCAGATAGATGACCCTTAAGCATGTGACCCTGTAGGTTTGGAGAAGTATAGACATGACCAGAACACTTTTCGATCAATGATCAACATCGGACCCGTGGACACCCATATTGACCCCTATACCCACACGAATAAATATTCGAGTGAACCTCCAGTTGCCGTGTGCTATTCCTGTTGCTTCACGATATGTTACAAACACCCGAGGTGAGAATTATCGGCATCCCCGTGGATCAACAACTTGTCCACTATGCCAGTTTCCTCGTTACCGGTTTTGTTCTCTTTTCTCGCTTCCGTATTGCGGCATCCCTGTGATCACATCACATTGTGTCTGGCCAGACGATGATGGATACCGTAACACCAAGAGGGCCCGAGAATATCTCTCCATCATCGGAGGAGCAAATCCCAATCTCGAGCTATCTCGTTCCTTGTCATACTTTTCCATGAACCCATAAGCCGCCGTAATAGCCACCCAGTTACGGATGACGTTTAACAAACCCCAAAGTTCACAAAGCAAGTACGAAGGAACTCGATACTCTCATGGTCTAAGGAATTATGCAAACATTAACCATCTCTGTGTTATAAACCATTAACTTGTGACGAATGTATCTCATAGCATAACATCAATTCGGGTCGATTCAACACAAGTGTTCTTCTAACATTGTGCCCTCAAAATTGCCGGCATAGTCATGCCCATGATCAGGAAAACAGGATCATCATGCAATACTTGAGCCAGTCTTAGAGGCATGACTAGGAATACATTTTACCGTTTATTATACCACACATGCACATGAGTTTCTCTCTCAGCCTCGTGGATATTCCAGACTCGAGAATCATTGCAGTTATAGCATGGAACATAAACATTCATTACAAACATGGAGATACAAAATAACTGTTATTACTGCCTCTAGGGCATATCTCCTACATCCCCAAGCTTAGTTGCTTGGGAGTTATTGAATATTACCTTGGGGTGCCTCGGGCATCCCCAAGCTTAGGCTCTTTCCACTCCTTATTCCTTCATCCATCGTGATCTCACCCAAAACTTCAAAACTTCAGCACACAAAACTGAACAAAAACCTTCGTGAGATCCGTTAGTATAACAAAGCAAATCACTACTTTAAGTACTGTTGTAAACCCATTCATATTTTATTATTGCATTATACCTACTGTATTCTAACTTCACCATGGCTTATACCCCCCGATACAATCCATAGATTCATCAAAACAAGCAAATAATGCAACGAAAACAGAATCTGTCAAAAACAGAACAGTCTATAGCAATTCAAAGAATGACCATACTTCTGTAACTCCAAAAATTCTGAAAAATTAGGACAACGTGGAAAATTTGTATATAAATCATTTGTACAAAACTCAGAATTTGTTGATGCTCCAGTTATTTTTAACAATTCTGTTACTGAGTGAAAAAGTTTCTACTTTTGCACAGAATCAAAGCAACTATCATCCAAATCATCCCAAAGTCTTTACTTGGCACAAACACTAATTAAAACACAAACACGCAACCATAACAGGAGCATAATTGCGTGCACACAAAAAAAACAGGAAAGATAACTATTGGGTTGTCTCCCAACAAGCTCTTTCTTTATAGCCATTAAGATAGGCTTGAGATTTCAATGATGCTCACATAAAAGATAATAGTTGAAACACAAAGAGAGCATCATAAAATACGCGAAAACATATTTAAGTCTAACATACTTCCGATGCATAGGCATTTTATAAGCAAATACATTATCAAGACAAGAAATATCTAGCATATGCAAGGGAGAAGAATAAAACATTGACAATCTCAACATAACGAGAGGTAATTTAGTAACATGAAAATTTCTACAATCATATTTTCCTCTCTCATAATAATTGGATGTAAGATCATATTCAAATTCAACAATATAGCTATCATATAAAATTTTCTCTTCATGATCCACATGCATAAAAGTTTTATAATCTTTCAAGATAGTGGGATTAGCATCAACTAAAGTCATGACCTCTCCAAACCTACTTTCGTCAAAAAGTTCATAAGATTGATAGTTCTCCAAAGTAGTGGGATAATTATTACCTAAAGTTGACACTATTTCAAACCCACATTCAATATTATTGCAAACATTATTATCAATGACATATTCATCATGAGGCTTAAATTAATTTTCAAGATCATAAGAAACATTATCACCCCAAGCTTGTGGTTTTGCATATTATTAACATAATTGACATTAATAGAATCTATTATATTATTAAAACGATAGAAAACGAACGGCTCAGATGTAATAAAAGATAAAGAGTTGTAAAGAACGGCTGGGATTTGCAAAAAAGAAGTATGTAAAAAAAAGCAATCTATAGGCTCACACTATTGGAATCCGTCGCATAAGCAAAACACAATGGATTCATTTTCAAGAGGCATCGTACGTTTGCAGGACTCGGCCAAAGAATTCTACAATGCACTACACGTAGTAGTCAAAGGTAACGTATTAGTTTACAACTCTTAAGTAATTTTGGGATTCATCTTTTCCTGACCGGACAGGCTGGCTGCATGGTGCATATCCATAGAAACGTACAAAAGAACATATCATGGGCACGTACAAAACCTTCCTGAAAAAGGCACACGTACAGGTTAGGAAAAGATGCATGTATACAGATTAAAAAAGAAAGAAAAAAAAGAAAAGAAAGAGGCACGTTCCTAAAAAAGGCACACGTACATGTTAGGAAAAGATGCATGTATATACAGATTAAAAAAGAAAGAGGCACGTACAGATTAAAACAAGGCACACGTGCAGAAACAGGGCACGTCATATAAGGAAACACTTCTTTAACCTCTAATAATCTCTTTGGTCAGATTACACGTAAGTGTCAACTACACGTTCTCAAGGACTCGAACGCACGGCACAAACAAGTACTACTATTAGTTAAAAAAAAGAACTATTGGCTGCTACCACAGGAACCAGTCATCTCCCGATTAGGATACAGACCTGCCTCTTCGATGATTATGAATGACCTGACCAGGGACGAAGCCTCGCCACCGGTAACCAGCCAGAGCAAAGAAACAATTGCCTTGCCGCGGGACAAGGAATGCCATGCATCATCACATGTACGAGTATGACAGAGCCCCGAACCAGCATCACGTGTACGAGTATGGCAAAGAGCCCCGAAGCAGCCTGCCCGTGGCAGACATGGATGCAGGCGAAAAAGAAGCGGCGGCGGCAAAGTCGTCAACGACGACGACGTAACCCTAGAGTCGTCACATTGGAATCAGTAAGCAATATGTTGAAATATTCTCAACAATGGACAAGAGGAGTAATGGAGGAAAACTCGGAGACTAAAATGGTCTGGCTTCGCATGGAAGTACGCTCCAGGATCCTCAGTGCTATTAGTCACACGTTATTCCTCCTCTGTGTTTTTAACAACAATAATAAATTTATCATAAAAAATTCCACCGCAGTTTGATCATGTTCCTCATGATGCACATTTGAGCTATCTTAAACAACATTTTGGAGATGAGTAAAAAATAGCTATAATGAAGAGGAGTAGAAGACCATTGCTATTGTGCCCTGCCTATGAGCTAGAGAATCATGAATATGATGTAACATAGTCTCATGTCAGCAATGTAAGAGTTGGAAGCACAAATCAAGTCAAGTATGTGGTAATATCCTTAGTGTGCAAAAGAATACAACTTTATGCCAATACCATGCATGGACACCATCATAAAATATTCAATTTGTGTGCACACTTATCGAGCTGTAATGATTTAGAATTTTTTTGATGAGTGTGCCCTGATAAAAATTCGATGTTAGATGTGCGGGCGATAATACATATTTCATATGTATGACATTGTACTGAACGAATATGTAAATGTAATATTGCACTGGTGATGAGGCTGGACAGGAAGAAAATATATGTTTAGATTCTGTTCTTTGTTCTAAATTTCCTTTTTTTTGCGAATATTGTTCTAAATTTCCCAGAAGATATTTAGGAAGTATTTTAATAATTTATCTTTGCAGTCCAATTAGACATCAACATTGAATCATAGAAGCATATATTGAGAATAATGTGTGCACTCAAACATTACTAATGTTGGCAATTAGTGTATAAAAAATAGATTACTCAACTAAAATTAATATAATTCTATTTGCAATGGATGATTTCTGTAGTCTTATCATAATTTTTAATTTTGAACAAATATTCATACTTAAAAAGTAATGATCAGAGTTATGTACCAGATATGCTGAAATTCTAAGGCGATGTACATAATAGTATGTAAGCCGAGGAAACATGCATGTCACTAAAAGAAAAAAAGAAGTCGAGAATTATTTCTCTCCATAGCCAGATGAATTTGTCCAATAATACATGTAACCAAAGTGCAAAGATTTATATCTCTATAGAAGATTTATATCTCTATAGAAATAATAAATATAATTATGTCCATCACGAACTTCTTAGTAATACAATGATTTGGTAATCTACACAATGGCATATTTATAGAATAATAGTTACCAAAGCTATGCGCTAGAGACCGTGTCTAAATCTAAAACCAGAAATATGAGATACTTAATAATCTAGCCGCGCGAATGCGCGGGTCACCCTGCTAGTTTATAATAACATCATTGCAATCATGCTTTTCATTCAAGGAGCTATCATGAATCAATTTATAAATTTCTTCATTTAACACTTCATCACAATTTTCAGATTCGTGATTTTCAAGCAAAACTTCATAGAGGTAATCAAGTGAACTCAACTCGCTAGCAATTGGTTCATCATAATTTGGTCTTTTGAAAAGATTAGCAAGTGGATGAGGATCCATAGCAATAGATTTTTAGCAAGCAAATATGCAAGCAAATAGAAGGCACATGGCAACACAAGCAAAGATAGCAAACAAGCAAAAAGGCTAACGGAAAATATTTTTGTATTTTTGTGAAAACTTTTTAGAAGTGGGGGAGATGAAAACGAGTGGAAAATGGCAAATAATGTATATGCAAGGAGATGAAAGTTTATGCGTAGGTACTTGATAGATGTTGATGATGTCTCCCCGGCAACGGCGCCAGAAATTCTTGCTGCTACTTGTGAGCTGCGTTGGGATTTCCTCGAAGAGGAGAGGATGATGCAGTACAGTAGAGATCAGTATTTCCCTCAGTTAAGAACCAAGTTATCAATCCAGTAGGAGAACCACGCAACACCTCGTTAGCAGTACCTACACACAATATAACAAATCCTTGCACCCAACGTGAGCAAGGGGTTGTCAATCCCTCGGCGGTTACTTGCAGGATTAAATTGTATGGTGATAGATAGATAGATCAAACAAAAATACAAAATAAAATAAATAAAGGAAAATTGCAGCAAGGTATTTTTGGTTTTAATATGATAGAAAATAGACCCGGGGGCCATAGTTTTTGTCGGGGCCGGATTTTCGGGACACGATATCCCAGAAATTAACCCCTCGTGTCGTCACCAGCCCCAGGATTACTGTTACTGGTGGACATGTCCTTGTTATAGATTACCAAGCAATTACAAGAATTGGATACAAGATCATAAAGTTCTAATGATACAACAATGATTTCTGGTGACGGGTGACGGAAGCGACTCGTGGTTCTCCAATGCCGATGGGGCTCCATTCCCACAGGAACAGCTGACCCGGATAATTCCTATCCCGCGTGGCTGCAATCCTAGGCTTCGCATGGACGTCGTTGTAGTACTCCTCGCTGAAATCCTGACCTGGCCACTTAAATAGCCAGGGACAAGCCAGTGAGTACGCTGGAATGTACTCGCAAACATAATGAACAAAAGATATACCGAATGCATATGATCATGATGGACTAACTTATATGCATATGCTGACCAAAATTAAAGCATGGCACGATAAATATTAATATGGTGCGGGAGAATAAATATATCATGTTAGTAGTAAATCAAGGAAATAAAATGGAACATCGGGCGTTGGACCGCCCGAGGAATTCCAAGAAAAATGCCAAACGGGTGTCTGAAAGCGACGCCTCGAGAGGTCTTGAAAAGAAATGCCAAAAGGGTGTCTAAATGCGACGCCTCGAGAGGTCTTGAAAAGAAATGAGTATACAGGTGGACTAGCCATCCCAAGTGATACTCAGAAAAGAAAATAAAACTGAGTGTCCAGGTGGACTAGCCATCCCAAGTGATACTCAGAAAAGAAAATAAAACTGGGTATCCAGGTGCACTAGCCATCCCAAGTGATACTCAGGGTTGCACATAGAAGAAAAGGGTTAGTCCGCAATAATATTCATGTTAACAATAGTATTCATAGTGGCATCCGTAGTGACAATAATCATCCTGCAAAAATGCTCAATTTTAATTATTTCCTCCGAAGACCGACACTAAGACCGACACTTGACCAACCCAGACTATAGTCCTTAACCGCGGACACGGCTATTCAAATAGGTTTTAAAACTCTGCAGAGGGTGTACTCTTTACCCACAAGTAAAGGATTTCTTTAGCCAACACTGAGTTGCTGACTAATTCCAATTACGGTGTGTGGGTTGAAAACACACCTGACCAGCACACACCAGATTAACTTTCCGGATGCCAGGAATCACCCGCAGCGCTGTTTAGCCGCCTGACGCCACTGGGCCAGGCCCAATTGCTCGGCCACGCGAAAACCTGCCGACGTCGAAGGCATAATTATTGGAATACGCTTTCGAGTGAGGAAGACGTATTTTGGTAAAATGCGCGTCCACTTAACCAGCAGGGCCCGCGACTTGAGTGGCTGACGTGCGGGTCCCACGCACTATCTCTCTCCTCCCCTCTTCTTCTCTTCCTCCTTTCGACAAGCAATAGAGGGGCGCCGGCGGTCCTCACCACTGTAGATGGAGGGCTCGGCGGCCTCGGGCGACGGCGGGGATGGATCCGCCACTCCATCCCGCGTCCGTAGGTCGTCTGGGCAGCACCGGGGGTGGCCGGAGTGGAGCGCGGCGTTGCAGCACAGAGGCAACCGGAGTTCGATCGGGGCGAGGCCATGGCCATCCCCGAGGCTAGCTACGACTCGGGACGGCCTCGTGGTGGTGGTGAGGGTTGGCCGGTGGTGCTAGGTGGACAGGAGGAGGCCAGGGTGGGGTGATTTTGACAGAGGCTAGGTGGCGATGGTTGTCACCGGAGTGGGGGAACAAGACCACTCCCGGGTCGGCTGAGTGCTCCGGGAGCGAGCTTGAGGATGCAGGACTGTTCCCGTTGATCAAAACGATCTTGGGGTGGAACTTTATAGCGAGGGCGAGGTCGGTTCCGAGAGATATTATCCGGCCGAGGTCGTTACGGTGGATGGAGGCCATTAATGGCGAGCTGGGTCGGTTGGCCGCGGTCGGTGCGACGTGGCGAAGCCACGGAGGTGAGCAGATAAGCTCAGAGTGCTCGGGAGCTTGTGATCGCGACGAGTGGCAGAAGGCCGACGCGGCGGTGAGGGATTGATGACGCTGACGGCTTGTCGGTGCTAGGAGCCAAGCGAGGGTGTCGACAAGGCGTGAAGCTTGCTAACGAAGCCGGTGGAGGTAGTGCCCGGCTGGGAGAGGCAACAAAGCCGCGCCGTGCGGGTGATGCCGAACGAGCCAAACTGCTCCTCTCCCACTCTGCGCATGCACATAAGCCATTCGATAAAATGCCAAGGGGCCAAGAAAGACTTGCTGAGTTTGAAATTTGCTAAGATGGTATTGAATAGTCTGGTGAGGACAATGGACATGCTGGTTTGGCCATATGACCTAGTGTGGAATGCAAGTTAGAAAGATGCAAAGTTTTTGCCATGCCCACAAGCTGTTTGTCAAAATGTTAGGGCTGTCTAGATGATTTTGTTAGCTGTGAAAATCACCAGGATGATGCTTCATTGGATGGAGAGAAGTGTGGTAGGGTTTGTTTGGCAAAATTCAAAACTTGCTAGTGCATGTTTTGTTGGAATTCAGTTCTGGACCCAAACTGAGGGGAATTATTTGGTGGACTTAGAAGACTCAAATGGAGCTGAAATACTGGACTTAAGGTTTTGGTTGGAAGGACTATAACTGGGAATAATTTCAGAATTTTTCGAGCAAGAAAAATTGAGGTTGTAGTTATAACCTAAGAATGGGGCAGAATTGAAAAGAGGATGTTTTGCTCAAAATTTTCAAATGACCATGATGGGTTTTTGCATAAAAGTGACCTATAGGCATCTCTTGACCCCTCAGAATTTTTGTGGAATTTTAGGAGAATTATTTAAAATAGTTGTAGTGCAACAGAAGCATTTCAAGATTGAAAATGCTATTACAAGAATTGTTTTGGTGCAATTTTTATTATGAAACTAATTCCTACTATTAATTAAAATATAAATGAAACGATTTAAGAAAACTACCAAAGCCCATAATATTTCCCAAAATTTTCTATATGTAGGGAAGAATTTTGGAAAACATAAAACAGAAATGGTCCTGACTTTATTAAAAGACCTAAAATAAATCAAAAATTTATTTCTGGCCAAATTTTATTTTGTAAAAACATGATTAAATTATTGGGGTGTTACAAACTCTACCCCCTCTTAAGAAAATCTCGTCCTCGAGATTTGTTAAGGGCGGAAGAATTAAATACATATCACAACAAATGATCATATGCAGAATGCAATCATAGCAATGCACTTATGACATACGCCCT
Source organism: Elymus sibiricus (assembly GCA_039707655.1). Lineage (NCBI taxonomy): Eukaryota > Viridiplantae > Streptophyta > Magnoliopsida > Poales > Poaceae > Elymus > Elymus sibiricus. The sequence continues at coordinate 24,581,977 of CM077664.1, forward strand.
AAAATACTTCGCAAGGATTGCATCATGTAAACTAGCGTTAGACACAGCAACAACCACACTCATGACCGTCTACGGTTCAAAGGTGAGATCTACGGGGTCTTGCGGAAGGGTTCGTGGTGCTGGAGCACATTCTTCTTCTTCCGAAGGAAGTGGAGGAAGCAGACGAAGAGCATGTCCTCCCTGAGTTGGCAGAGGTGGTCCGCCGATGGCGATCCGGGGATTCAGAACAGCAAGATAGTGGAGATACTCCAGTAGTTTCTGGGTGAAATGCTCTTGGGCCATCACATACTGAATGAGATAGACCAGAGCTGGATCTCTTTCTATACGTTCACAGCGGAACGTAGCTTCTGCGCCAAAAGCTGCGCGGCTCAGAAAATAGCAGTATTCCCTTTCGCTGGCACAGGGTACCGCGAATTGAAGACGGGTAACTGCTTCGTAAGCGGCAGCCTCGATGGCCATGCCTAAGGTTGGCTTGGATCTCCCAATGAAGACAACATACGGAGGGCCTTGGTTCAAATCCGCTGGTGGGATTTGCAAAACTGCCTAGTATTTTGAGAGATCAGTGGTGATCCTCATTTTGTACAACTCATACATGGGTGGGTGGAAGGAACCAAGGGTATTGCAGGTAAAATCACACAAAACCTTAACAAAACTACCAGGGCTTGCATCTGGGGTTCTTAGGTAGGCTCCGGGGTGTGACATGGAGTGATGGAGTGATGGATGCGGTGCTCAAGGTTGATGGTGGCTGGTGTGGAGTGGGATATGGCCGCTTATAAAGTGCCTGGGTTATGAAATATGAGGCAGCGCTGGTACGGCTTGTGTATCGGCTCCTGTCATAGGGTTGCCCAAGTCAGAGTCTCGGACCTCAACCCTCAAAATGAATGCGACGTATTACTGTGCGTGTCAGTTAGGGGGTTCGGCAGTCACGTCTAGAATTTACTCTGCCTCCACACGCCAATAATTACGCTAGATTATGCATACTACTATTAAGACAATGGTACACATGAAATTTACAGACTTACTACGCCATACAACTGCTACTACAAGAATAGAGGGAAACCGGGCCATTAAGGCTTGACAACAATTCCGGTGGACTCAGTCCACCTCGTTGACATCTAGTCGGGCGCGTCTTGTAGATGTCGAGGCTTCTCCGTGAGCTTCAGTGTCGGAGCTGACCGGGGTCGGATGGGGAGCTACAGGGCTGTGATAGCGGTGGTGCCCCTCGCGAGGTGTTGAGGTCACCGTCCCGTTGGAGTAGGTCTCCATGAGACGACGGAGTTCCCCCGGGGAGGCATAGGCATTGCCCGGGTAGATAACCGGGGCAGATCTTGGGTGCTCAACTGGCCTCCCAAGCAGTACTATCGGGGTGTCGGTGGCAGGTGCAGCTTCTCTTCTTGCCGGGGTCAGGAGAGCGAGCGTCCTGCGGGTCGCAATCATATCAAGGGTGACCTGATCGAATAGTGCCTCTTGCGCTCTCAGGTAGCGCACCAAATGAACTAAAGCAGGATCCGTCTCATGGTCTCTGTTGGCGACTTGGGTCGTGCTACCATAGCCTTCACGACTAGGGTAGTAGTAGAAAGGATGGATGTTAACCCTCGGCGCCAAATGCCAAAGATTAACTACAGCCTCTCGGGCTGCAAGTTGGATGGCTTGGGGCTCGTCCGAGGTCATCCTCCCGGTGAACCGGTAGGGGCGTTCTGAAGGAGTGCCCCTCCCGTAGATGTGCACCATGGCCCAAAAGTGGCGGATGGAATCACTCGTGTGCTCTTGGTACACGACATATTCCGAGGGCTCTTCTGTGCCAAAAGCATGACGGGTGAGATTGGCGAGGATGACAACAAAGTCTCCGAGCTCGGCTGCGGTGGTCTCGTTACGAACGATGGGACCAGGCATCTTGGTGATTGGATATCGAACTGAGAGTGAGGCTGTGATGTGCTGAGTTGGGGCAAGGCTTCCTTTATAGGCTAGTAGAGTCTTCCATTGCACGCTTGTGGATGGAACAACTCAGGTGTCGGCCACAGGCGCACGGCCTATGGGCAGGGCTGATAGGTTGGGCACCAATTGTCAAAAGATGTCAGCTGGCCACTGTGCAGGCCATCGGATGAGATATGTTTGGCTACGGACAGAAAAGATTAGGATTGGTGTGGAAACCTAAGGATAATGACCAGGCTAAGATAGGATTTCTGGTGACGGGTGACGGAAGCGACTCGTGGTTCTCCAATGCCAATGAGGCTCCATTCCCACAAGAACAGCTGACCCGGATAATTCCTATCCCGCGTGGCTGCTATCCTAGGCTTCGCATGGACGTCGTTGTAGTACTCCTCGTTGAAATCCTGACCTGGCCAATTAAATAGCCAGGGACAAGCCAGTGCGTACGTTGGAATGTACTCGCAAACATAATGAACAAAAGATATACCGAATGCATATGATCATCATGGATTAACTAATATGCATATGCTGACCGAAATTAAAGCATGGCATGATAAATAATAATACGGTTTGGGAAAATAAATATATCATGTTAGTAGTACATCAAGGAAATAAAATGGAACATCGGGCGTTGGACCGCCCGAGGAATTCCAAGAAAAATGCCAAACGGGTGTCTGAAAGCGACGCATCGAGAGGTCTTGAAAAGAAATGCCAAACGGGTGTCTAAATGCGACGCCTCGAAAGGTCTTGAAAAGAAATGAGTATCTAGGTGGACTAGCCATCCCAAGTGATACTTAGAAAAGAAAATAAAACTGAGTATCTTGGTGGACTAGCCATCCCAAGTGATACTCAGAAAAGAAAATAAAACTGGGTATCCAGGTGGACTAGCCATCCCAAGTGATACTCAGAAAAGAAAATAAAACTAGGTATCCAGGTGGACTAGCCATCCCAAGTGATACTGAGGGTTGCACATAGAAGAAAAGGGTTAGTCCGCAATAATATTCATGTTAACAATAGTATTCATAGTGGCATCCGTAGTGACAATAATCATCCTGCAAAAATGAATCATGCTCAATTGTAATTATTTCCTCCGAAGACCGACACTAAGACCAACACTTGACCAACCCAGACTGTAGTCCCTAACCGCGGACACGGCTATTCGAATAGGTTTTAAAACTCTGCAGAGGGTGTACTCTTTACCCACAAGTAAAGGATTTCTTTAGCCAACACCGAGTTGCTGACTAATTCCAATTACGGTCTTTGGGTTGAAAACAAACCTGACCAGCACACACCAGATTAACTTTTCGGATGCCAGGAATCACCCAAAGCATCGTTCAAGAAAAACTATAAGATGGGGAGACCATCCTCTCGAATAGCATGGGATCACTATTAATACGCGCGGATTACAAGGGGTGCCCCCCTCTCGGCCCAGCCGGATACACCCATGCACCCTGACCCGATGACTGGCATTATAACCGGTACCTGGAAACCTTTATCGCGGCGTCTCTGTACGGTGTGTGCAGGGAAAGGGGTTATCAACTTACTGAACCAGTACCCTACCTATGGCAGGGACAAGTGGTAGCATGAATCAAGTATGGGGGTTACCAGTGACAAGACTCGATCTATGATCGACTCAGGAGGTTTATAATTCCTGAAGTGATTAGCACAATAAATTTTCTTGGTAATACCCAACAGGGTCACCAACTGGGATGTCCCAACATGCCCTCACTGATCATTCTCGTCTCAACGAGAATTCCGTCTCACGGTCACATTTCTCGTGACTGGTTCTTTCCTGCAGATTAGCCCGGACCAACATATGCATAAGTGACATGTGAAAATGACCATATTCACTCATACTTAAATGAAGATCAAATATTATCAGGGGATCATGCATGCATAGCTAGCAATATGCAAACTTTATTTGAATTCAACATATTCATGAATCCATTATTCTCGCAAACAATTAACCATGCATTCATCATATCAAGTGTTCAAGATGCTTGCCTTGAACATGCAGAAGTGTTGGGTGCACTCCAAAAGTTTTGAAAATTCTCTTCCCTCCATTTTTCCTATTTTCAAAATATTTAAATTACCACATAAACTTGATACAGTACAAAAAAGTTGTCTGGAAATTTTTGAAATAAATACTAAAATAAACTAGATGAGAAATAAGGAATTTCAGAAAAAAGAAACAATTGATTTGGAGTTCATATGATTTTCCAAGAGAATTTCTAAGCTGAAATAAATAAAGAAATGTACTATTTAATAAATCCTACAGAAACAAAGCCTAGAAAAAATGTTCACCCTAGCTGGATTAATAGAACATGAATTTAGGAGTGTGTAGAAATTTGAATCATCAAATTTGGCCTTGAAATGATTGTTGTGGATTTATTTGAAATTTGCTGGAAAAGAAAGAGAGAAAAGGTCAGAAGGACGCCCCGAGAGCTGTTTAGCCACCTGACACCACTGGGCCAGGGCCAGTTGCTCGGCCACTCGAAAACCTGCCGACGTCGAAGGCGTAATTATTGGAATACGCTTTCGAGTGAGGAAGACATATTTTGGTAAAATGCGCGTCCACTTAACCAGCAGGGCCCGCGGCTTGAGTGGCTAACGTGCGGGTCCCACGCACTTTCTCTCTCCTCCCCTCTTCTTCTCTTCCTCCTGTCGACAGGCAACAGAGGGGCGCCGGCGCTGCTCACCGCCATTGATGGAGGGCTCAGAGGCCTTGGGCGACAGCGGGGATGGATCCGCCACTCCATCCCGCGCTCGTAGGTGGTCTGGGCAGCGCCGGGTGTGGCCGGAGTGGAGCGCGGCGTCGCAGCACAGAGGCGGCCGGAGTTGGATCGGGGCGAGGCCATGGCCATCCCCGAGGCTAGCTACGTCTCGGGACGGCCTCGTGGTTGTGGTGAGGGTTGGCCGGTGGTGCTAGGTGCAGAGGACGAGGCCAAGGTGGGGTGATTTTGACAGAGGCTAGGCGGCGATGGTTCTCACCGGAGTGGGGGAAGAAGACCACTCCCGGGTCGGCTGAGTGCTCCGGGAGCGAGCTTGAGGATGCAGGAGTGTTCCAGTTGATCGAAACGAGCTCGGGGTGGACCTTTATAGCGAGGGCGAGGTCGGTTCCGAGAGATATTATCCGGCTGAGGTCGTTACGGTGGATGGAGGCCATTAATGGCGATGTGGCACCTCGGCTCAGAGGGACCGGAACACCCCGTATTCCAGCCCAGAAATGTCTTCTGGAATACGGCACTGCTTGGCATAGAACAAATCAGCTTTTATTACAGGCGATAAAGTTACAAAGGTTTGCTATTACAACGGTTACATAGCATGGCGACACTACGCCTGCTAAAGTAGCTCTATGCTAGCAGCGGACCAACTCGTAGCAGCGGAACGAAGACGACGGTGGTGAACTCCACTCCGCAGGGACTCTGGCTGGGACACGGCCTAGCTCGCACAAACGAGATCCACAACAAGCAATCAATCGACGAAGGAGGCAATGGACGTGGGGCCATTGCAGCACCGAGCAAGTGTCTGGCCCGGGTCGCGTCTCGGACGAGCTCAGCAATCAGCATATACTCGGCCATCATGAACCGGGACATTGCTGGGATGGCCATATCATCATTAGGACGAGTAGAGGGGAATCTGACTCGCCTGGGGTTTTCGGCTATGGTGGGGTAGTAGGAGTAAGCACGGTTTTCTTGCATCACCAGCTCTTGATGACGAAGACCCGTGATTCCTGCCAGGGCTGCGAGTTGAACTGCGCGATCCGGGGTGGCACCATATCAACCATGGAATCTATAGGAACATCTTCCAATAGGGATTCTGGCTTCCAGAAAAACATGGGAAAAATACTCCAGTAATCTGCCTCCAAGCTGAACCTCAAATACCTGGTACCGCGGCATCTCTCCATTGGGGTAGATGCTATGCCACACATCGTGGAGCAGGGACGCGAAGGTCAGCGGTGCAGGGGCTGCGTTGAACTCAATGGGAGTGGTGGCCATCTACACTCATGGAATAGATGGTCAGAAGAAAGACGGAACCTATATGCATGCCATGCAACAACCAAGTGCAGCAATCAAATGCAAAAAACAATCAGGATCCTACACTACCGGTTTCTAACGCTCGCGTTGGCTAGGGCGTCCTACAGCCAGACCTGCTCTGATACCAACAGTTGTGGCAACCCGGCTCAGAGGGACCGGAACACCCCGTATTCCACCCCAGAAATGTCTTCTGGAATATGGCACTGCTTGGCATAGAACAAATCAGCTTTTATTACAGGCGATAAAGGTACAAAGGTTTGCTATTACAACGGTTACATAGCATGGCGACACTACGCCTGCTAAAGTAGCTCTATGCTAGCAGCGGACCAACTCGTAGCAGCGGAACGACGACGACGGTGGTGAACTCCACTCCGCAGGGACTCTGGCTGGGACACGGCCTAGCTCGCACGAATGGGATCCAAAACAAGCAATCAATCACAGCATCACCTGCAAACTGGCATGATAAGCCAGGTGAGTACTTTGAATGTACTCGCAAGCTCACAACAACCAAAAGCATCAAGGCAAAACAACAACATAGCATTAACAAATTAACTTATTACCAACTACTATGAGGTGGAAGTATGAGTTACACAAACTAATGCGATAAGGCCAGAATCACTGATGAACCATCATCTTGGTTCACAAGGAACCATCTCACTCTTGGCTACCTGACCAAGCAACATATCCACTTGATCACTTCGTGATCGATACATCCTCGTAATCATCACATGATCACCTCATAATCTGCTGATCAATCTCATCATCATCAAAGCCTGCCAAACGGTTACTTGCTCACATACAACTATAAATCATAATATAAGTCATTCCGTCATTGTGAGTGTTGATCGAACGGTGTGACCTACAACGAACTGTGTCCATGACCGAGGACGCGGCTATCGATAGTTTATACACTCTACAGAGGTTAGTACACTGTACCCACACTACGGAACTCATGGCCTCGTGCTCCCATTCGGGTGGACCGACGACGTTCCGACAAAACCAGTCTATTGCATGACACTCTCCCGGCCACTCCCGACAAACTCCCCTTTGGGCTATGTCCTGGGTGGCCCCTGATGTCAACATGTGACATCCGCCACCTCTGTGGCTGCCACCGTCGTGGCCAACACAACAATCTTGTCCCACACGGGGACACCCGGGTACAACACAACTTGGGCACACAAGGTTATGACCGCCTACCGGGCCAGGGCAGCGCGAGCACATAACCTTCCCTAGTTGGAGGCACCGGCGAGAGGCATGACAATAGACCGAGTTAGGGCCTCCCCATCCAGGCAAGTGTGGCTGCACTGATGAGCTCGATTCGGTGGCACCTGACCAACGGAATGACGGAATTTATCCCCAAGATAGGTATGTGATAGAACTGTTACTCCAATGAGACATATCAACCTGAGATTCAAATCAAAGCAATATCCATCCAAAATCCAAAGTATAAGATATCCACATATTCCATATGACTACGAAATAAGCATGACTACTGCTACTAGTAATCCTGAAGTAACATATCATCCTCATTCTTCAAAATATAAGTCCTAGAGATCCAAGCATCATCATATCAGTAGCAAACTCACATATATCCAATCATAATGCCATAAATAAATCATTTCTAAACGCGGCAATATTAAGCAAATTTAAATAAGATAAACCATGCATTGCATTGCAATCATGCAAATGGAGGGTGTGGCTTGCCTTGCTCCAAAAGAGAGGGGAAAAGCTCCTGGTCTTCACCAACACACAACAAGCACTCTGAAAATATTTTGTCAAGAATTTAAGAATATACCATAAAGTAAATACTTCTGTCCAAAAATTCTAGACAAAAGAGAAAAATACCAAACTCTACTAGAAAATAGAGGAGAACAAAAGAAAAATAATGCAAAAAGAATTAGTTCATTTGGACTTGTAGTTTAGGAGTTATTCACGGTCAAAGGAGGGTCCAATCTGTATTTAAAATTGAATTTAATTGATTTTCTGGAAATCTCAGAGGGGCTGACGTCGAAGGCGTCTTTTAGGAATACGCTTTCACTAAGAAAACGTTTCGGAGGCGTCGGAGTCACTGACCAGCGGGCCCCTTCGGTCAGATTAGAAGAGAGAAAGGGGGGGGCAGAGACAGCGGGTTCACCGGCGACGAAACGGCGGCGAGGAGGCTACGGCGACACCGAGAGACGGCGGGGATGGATCGAGCGGACCGAGGCGGAGCTGCTCGTACCCGTGGCTCCGCGAGAGACGGCCGGACGATGTCGGCGTCTTCGTCTCCGGCGGGCGCCAGCGAGATCGACGTTTCCGGCGACGATTGGCTAGGGAGAGCGGTTAAGGAGGAGTAGGAGAGCTAGAGGAGCTCGATGGTGGGCTCAGCTGAGGCTGGGGTGGCTCGAAGTGAGGTCGAGGAGCAGAGGGCCGAGCGGCGGAAGGTTGGCCCGAGAGGAGGAAGGAGAGGGCTCCGGCTCGAGGGAGAGGCTTTGGGGGTCGATTTGGAGAGGAGGGGGTTGAGTGGTGAGGAGAGGCGAGCTCGGGCAGAGCTTAAATAGTCGGGAGGAGATACTCGAGCTCGGGTGCCGCTACGGGCGCCCGGGAGATTCTTCCGGCGAGGCCGGGCACGCGCGGGCCCGTGAGGCGACGGGAGAGGCAGAGAAGGTGCGCACGCTGCGTTAGAGCCGCGCAGACGCAGCCGAGGCGAGCACAGGCGCGGCAGAGCACGCGGCGCTCGGGGCACCCGTGGTCGCGACAGCTGGCGCCGGCGTGGTCGCTTTTGGAGGGCGGGGAGGGGTCCAGTGGCGACATGGGAGGAGGAGGGGGCTGGTCGGCAGTAGAGGACGCGCGGGAACGGGCAGGGGAAAACGGCCCGAAGCAAAACGACGCTCGGAGCGCGGCCAAACGCGCAGAGCACGCGCACCGGCGTGCCAACAGCGCGGTCACGCCCGCGTTGCCACGGAGAGGGCACGCAAGCCTGAGAAAAGTTGTCTACGGTGTTGTCCCTCCATCCTATAGTCTTACTGAAGTGATAGATCGACCAGAGCTACTGTGGGTAGACGGGATGCATCAGATGAAAGTTTCTGCAGTCAACTATGGTTAGATGTTGTGGTCAAATTACTTGATCATTGGACTAGAGGGGATGTCTCAAGGGTTTAGGATAGGAAGGACTATATTTCTGGAAATTTTGAGGTGGATTGGACCAGGTTTGAAGATAGATGCAGTACAACTGCCCAAAACAGTGCAGAAGCTAGATCAGGAAGATGCACTCACATGGGGTGTGGACTTGAGCTGCATTTTGGTATAGGATGATGATCTGGGACCTTGAAGATACTGGGAAAATTTCATAGCATTTGGAAATACCTAGATGGTACTTCCTTCACAAAGGTCCTCTCTGCACAGAACCTTGGGAGAATTTTGTAGTACAATTGACTAGGCAAACTAATGTGAAATTTGACAGGCACAAAGGATATAAGGACCTTTAGGCCCTGGATTAATTTCAGAATTTTTGAAGCAATATAAAAGGTAGTTGCTTCATACCTTGAAAATTTAACCAGAACCAAAGATTGGAAGGTGTGCTCACATAGATGGTTGGACAAGGCTGAAATTTGGTGTAGGGTAATCATTTGAGCATAAGAAGGGCCTGGCAAAATTTCAACTCATTTGGATACTCCTAGCTAGTACTTCCTTTACAAAGCTTCTCTCTGCACCGAAACTTTGGGAATTTGCTAAGGAAGATTCACTAGGCAAATGGAGCTGAATTTTGTCATGCGGTAATGATTTGGGTAGGAAAGAGTGCCCAAAAATTTTGAGAGCAATCAGGAAAATATAAATAGCACTTCCTTCACAAAGTGCCAAACTGGACAGAATGGAAAAGGAATATTGCTGAATTATTTTTGAACTAGGCAAGGAAGGGTTGGGGCATATTTGGGGAATATATGATCAAAATAATTTATGGAAATAATTTGGGAATTTATGGGATGACAGAAATATAGGTTGCTTCACAACCTCAGTCAGATAGAGTTATTCCTTTAATTAGAAATGGAATATTCCTTAAGAAAAGAATTTTTGGAACAGGGCTAGAATGGAAATGCATGATCTTGGGAAAGATACAAGGATGAAACACATATTGGAAGAGGAAGAAATGATGACCTCCCAGGTTTCAAGTCCATAGAACTGCTGCAAAAGGAAAAACCAGAGCAAAGCCAAATAAAACCAAGAGAAAAAGAGAGGGCCAAAAATCGGGGTGTTACAAACCTACCCCCCTTACAAAAATCTCGTCCTCGATATTTGGTTGCTCATGGAACAAGTGTGAATATGACTTAAGGAAACCGTTTCCAACTCGGGCGTCCTTTTTCCTTTGTACTTTGTTCCCTTAGAATTTCCTATCATCAGACATTCTGCCTCTGAGATGATTTGCTTTACTTTACTTGAATTTCTGACGAGCCTTACCTCATTCGCCCAACTCTATGCTGACTTGGATGGGTTCATGTCTGCCAGTAATATCGTGAAAATAAATTCTCCTGTGAGCACGAAACTTTTGTATTTCTTCCATTGATTTGTTCAAATAGAGGTGTGTCTTCCAGGTACTAACATTGCTGAGAATCATAGTTGTTCTGTTAACGAGATCCGACAACCTGATACTGCGGCATCGGGATTTGTCTCTTCGTACGAGCTTGCAATTGTACCATCTCGAGTCTGGGCTGACGGTTGCGTTGCCTGGAAAATATTTCTCATGTACAATTGTCCTTGTACTCAGTTCCATTAGTGAGAGCATCTGAGCTGAACAGGGTGCTCGGTTTTGTCTTACCCATGCTGTCGGCATTGTTAGCGGTGTTACAAGGCGGTAAGACATTTTATCCTGGTTGCTGTGGTCACATGCTGAAATGACTGAGGAAATCTTGCATCTGATGAGACAGACTTGGATATTTAGCACTGACCCTGCTAACCATGTGTAACCGGATGAACCGGTTATCATGATGTGAGGCCCTTGTGTAGTAGGGTGGGCTTCTGAGTACATGTGCAATGTTCCATTTTCATAACTCGTTTTTGCGCATGAAACGAGTCCTCATAAGCATACCATAGAGTTGGTACAGCGCGCGTTGTTCGAGCTGATTAGACAAGGCTGTGCCAAGATTCCATGATACCACCTCTTTCGATGTCGAGAAATTGTCCTTGGAAACTGCTGTCAAAACTGTTGTTTCAAGCTTGCTTGCTTCACCGTTTGTTGATTCGCCGGTGATGGGTCTCTGATTTTGCTTCTTCTATCCCGGATTATGGAGTTGGTGCATCTTGGCCTTCGTCTGATTGGTTTATGTGATCCGAGTTGTATCCTTGTATAAATGACTTGCATGGTCTGGGGTGCAGGCTCCTTATGCTGTGTCATATCATGTAGTAATACTGCTGGCAGTGTGTAGTACCGTACTGAAGAAACTGGGTTGCTTGCTGAAGAAGGCTGGATTCCGTGCTTGAGAAGCTTCTCCCCTGGTCGCTTACTGAGGAAGATTCACTGCCTTAGGCCAGAAATCTTCATCGAGGTAGCTTGCTATGGAAGACTGGGTACCTTGGGCAGAAAACTGTTCATATGTTGTGCAGAGGGAACTTGAGGAGACTTACATCATAAGCTTCTTCCGGTACCGTGTGGAGGAAGGCTGAGCTCCTTACACCAGAAGATTCATACTGCGAGTTGTGGACTGCATACTGTACATATATCCATAACATTTCTGATGCTGGGTATGTGTATGAAGAGAATTGCTGGGCTGTCTTTTTAGCTGAAAGTTGAACTCTGAGCTCCTTCTGTCTTTCTTTCGTAGTACAACATATTTCAAATTCCATGTGTGGCTGAAATAAAATTTTATATATATAGCCACGCCTTCGGTGGAGAACATACAGCTGATCTTGTGCCTCACTTGTCCTTCTGCTGGCTTGATTATTGCTGCTGTAAAGGTTGCACAACTGAGGTAGACTTGATGCTGGTAATAAATCCATACTATCATTCAGATTCCCGATATATTGTAATCAACTAAGATTGCCATACTATTTAGCTGAGCTTCCAAATACTGAGATCCTCATTTCTTCTTCGGGTCCGAAGGTGATTGATGAGCAACTTTCATAAGAGGGGATAAATAAAGTAACACCAAAGGCACAAAAGAAGCAACAAAGAAAACAAATCAATCGAAAACGGCACATAACAGTCATACAAGCATCCATAAGTAACACTGCATCCCTTACTACTCAACACACAACACCACATGCATGCTACTACAACTGATGCAACATGAGCTATTCGGATCCTAACGTACTACGAACAAACTAAAGCTGGGTAACTGGCGAAGCGGCTGGTGTAGGGGTGGGTGAAGCAGTTGACACTAGGGGTGCAGAAGTCGACGAAGGAGGCAATGGACGTGGGGCCATTGCAGCACCGAGCAAGTGTCTGGCCCGGGTCGCGTCTCGGACGAGCTCAGCAATCAGCATATACTCGGCCATCATGAACCGGGACATTGCTGGGATGGCCATATCATCATTAGGACGAGTAGAGGGGAATCTGACTCGCCTGGGGTTTTCGGCTATGGTGGGGTAGTAGGAGTAAGCATGGTTTTCTTGCATCACCAGCTCTTGATGACGAAGACCCGTGATTCCTGCCAGGGCTGCGAGTTGAACTGCGCGATCCGGGGTGGCACCATATCAACCATGGAATCTATAGGAACATCTTCCAATAGGGATTCTGGCTTCCAGAAAAACATGGGCAAAATACTCCAGTAATCTGCCTCCAAGCTGAACCTCAAATACCTGGTACCGCGGCATCTCTCCATTGGGGTAGAAGCTATGCCACACATCGTGGAGCAGGGACGCGAAGGTCAGCGGTGCAGGGGCTGCGTTGAACTCAATGGGAGTGGTGGCCATCTACACTCATGGAATAGATGGTCAGAAGAAAGACGGAACCTATATGCATGCCATGCAACAACCAAGTGCAGCAATCAAATGCAAAAAACAATCAGGATCCTACACTACCGGTTTCTAACGCTCGCGTTGGCTAGGGCGTCCTACAGCCAGACCTGCTCTGATACCAACAGTTGTGGCAACCCGGCTCAGAGGGACCGGAACACCCCGTATTCCAGCCCAGAAATGTCTTCTGGAATATGGCACTGCTTGGCATAGAACAAATCAGCTTTTATTACAGGCGATAAAGGTACAAAGGTTTGCTATTACAACGGTTACATAGCATGGCGACACTACGCCTGCTAAAGTAGCTCTATGCTAGCAGCGGACCAACTCGTAGCAGCGGAACGACGACGACGGTGGTGAACTCCACTCCGCAGGGACTCTGGCTGGGACACGGCCTAGCTCGCACGAACGGGATCCACAACAAGCAATCAATCACAGCATCACCTGCAAACTGGCATGATAAGCCAGGTGAGTACTTTGAATGTACTCGCAAGCTCACAACAACCAAAAGCATCAAGGCAAAACAACAACATAGCATTAACAAATTAACTTATTACCAACTACTATGAGGTGGAAGTATGAGTTACACAAACTAATGCGATAAGGCCAGAATCACTGATGAACCATCATCTTGGTTCACAAGGAACCATCTCACTCTTGGCTACCTGGCCAAGCAGCATATCCACTTGATCACTTCGTGATCGATACATCCTCGTAATCATCACATGATCACCTCATAATCTGCTGATCAATCTCATCATCATCAAAGCCTGCCAAACGGTTACTTGCTCACATACAACTATAAATCATAATATAAGTCATTCCGTCATTGTGAGTGTTGATCAAACGGTGTGACCTACAACGAACTGTGTCCATGACCGAGGACGCGGCTATCGATAGTTTATACACTCTGCAGAGGTTAGTACACTGTACCCACACTACGGAACTCATGGCCTCGTGCTCCCATTCGGGTGGACCAACGACGTTCCGACAAAACCAGTCTATTGCATGACACTCTCCCGGCCACTCCCGACAAACTCCCCTTTGGGCTATGTCCTGGGTGGCCCCTGATGTCAACATGTGACATCCGCCACCTCTGTGGCTGCCACCGTCGTGGCCAACACAACAATCTTGTCCCACACGGGGACACCCGGGTACAACACAACTTGGGCACACAAGGTTATGACCGCCTACTGGGCCAAGGCAGCGCGAGCACATAACCTTCCCTAGTTGGAGGCACCGGCGAGAGGCATGACAATAGACCGAGTTAGGGCCTCCCCATCCAGGCAAGTGTGGCTGCACTGATGAGCTCGATTCGGTGGCACCTGACCAACGGAATGACGGAATTTATCCCCAAGATAGGTATGTGATAGAACTGTTACTCCAATGAGACATATCAACCTGAGATTCAAATCAAAGCAATATCCATCCAAAATCCAAAGTATAAGATATCCACATATTCCATATGACTACGAAATAAGCATGACTACTGCTACTAGTAATCCTGAAGTAACATATCATCCTCACTCTTCAAAATATAAGTCCTAGAGATCCAAGCATCATCATATCAGTTGCAAACTCACATATATCCAATCATAATGCCATAAATAAATCATTTCTAAACACGGCAATATTAAGCAAATTTAATTCAGATAAACCATGCATTGCATTGCAATCATGCAAATGGAGGGTGTGGCTTGCCTTGCTCCAAAAGAGAGGCGAAAAGCTCCTGGTCTTCACCAACACACAACAAGCACTCTGAAAATATTTTGTCAAGCATTTAAGAATATACCATAAAGTAAATACTTCTGTCCAAAAATTCTAGACAAAAGAGAAAAATACCAAACTCTACTAGAAAATAAAGGAGAACAAAAGAAAAATAATGCAAAAAGAATCAGTTCATTTGGACTTGTAGTTTAGGAGTTATTCACGGTCAAAGTTGGGTCCAAGCTGTATTTAAAATTGAATTTAATTGATTTTCTGGAAATCTCAGAGGGGCTGACGTCGAAGGCGTCTTTTAGGAATACGCTTTCACTAAGAAAACGTTTCGGAGGCGCCAGAGTCACTGACCAGCGGGCCCCTTCGGTCAGATTAGAAGAGAGAAAGGGGGGGGTCAGAGACAGCGGGCTCACCGGCGACGAAACGGCGGCGAGGAGGCTACGGCGACACCGAGAGACGGCGGGGATGGATCGAGCGGACCGAGGCGGAGCTGCTCGTACCCGTGGCTCCCCGAGAGACGGCTGGACGACGTCGACGTCTTCGTCTCCGGCGGCGGAAAGCCGCGGGCGCCAGCGAGATCGACGTTTCCGGCGACGATTGGCTAGGGAGAGCGGTTAAGGAGGACTAGGAGAGCTAGAGTAGCTCGATGGTGGGCTCAGCTGAGGCTGGGGTGGCTCGAAGTGAGCTCGAGGAGCAGAGGGCCGAGCGGCGGAAGGTTGGCCGGAGAGGAGGAAGGAGAGGGCTCCGGCTCGAGGGAGAGGCTTTGGGGGTCGATTTGTAGAGGAGGGGTTGGGTGGTGAGGAGAGGCGAGCTCAGGCAGAGCTTAAATAGGCGGGAGGAGATACTCGAGCTCGGGTGCCGCTACGGGCGCCCCGGAGATTCTTCTGGCGAGGCCGGGCACGCGTGGGCCCGTGAGGCGACGGGAGAGGCAGAGAAGGTGCGCACGCTGCGCTAGAGCCGCGCAGACGTAGCCGAGGCGAGCACAGGCGCGGCAGAGCACGCGGCGCTTGGGGCACCCGTGGGCGCGACGGCTGGCGCCGGCGTGGTCGCTTTTGGAGGGCGGGGAGGGGTCCAGTGGCGACGTGGTAGGAGGAGGGGGCTGGTCGGCAGTAGAGGACACGCGGGAATGGGCAGGGGAAAACGGCTCGAAGCAAAACGACGCTCGGAGCGCGGCCAAACGTGCAGAGCACGCGTACCGGCGTGCCAACAGCGCGGTCACGGTGTTGTCCCTCCATCCTACAGTCTTACTGAAGTGATAGATCGACCAGAGCTACTGTGGATAGACGGGATGCATCAGATGAAAGTTTCTGCAGTCAACTATGGTTAGATGTTGTGGTCAAATTACTTGATCATAGGACCAGAGGGGATGTCTCAAGGGTTTAGGATAAGAAGGACTATATTTCTGGAAATTTTGAGGTGGATTGGACCAGGTTTGAAGATAGATGCAGTACAACTGCCCAAAACAGTGCAGAAGCTAGATCAGGAAGATGCACTCACATGGGGTGTGGACTTGAGCTGCATTTTGGTATAGGATGATGATCTGGGACCCTGAAGATACTGGGAAAATTTCATAGCATTTGGAAATACCTAGATGGTACTTCCTTCACAAAGGTCCTCTCTGCACAGAACCTTGGGAGAATTTTTTAGGACAATTGACTAGGCAAACTAATGTGAAATTTGGCAGGCACAAAGGATATATGGACCTTTAGGCCCTGGATTAATTTCAGAATCTATTATATTATTAAAACGATAGAAAACGAACGGCTCAGATGTAATAAAAGATAAAGAGTTGTAAAGAACGGCTGGGATTTGCAAAAAAGAAGTATGTAAAAAAAAGCAATCTATAGGCTCACACTATTGGAATCCGTCGCATAAGCAAAACACAATTGATTCATTTTCAAGAGGCATCGTACGTTTGCAGGACTCGGCCAAAGAATTCTACAATGCACTACACGTAGTAGTCAAAGGTAACGTATTAGTTTACAACTCTTAAGTAATTTTGGGATTCATCTTTTCCTGACCGGACAGGCTGGCTGCATGGTGCATATCCATAGAAACGTACAAAAGAACATATCATGGGCACGTACAAAACCTTCCTGAAAAAGGCACACGTACAGGTTAGGAAAAGATGCATGTATACAGATTAAAAAAGAAAGAAAAAAAAGAAAAGAAAGAGGCACGTTCCTAAAAAAGGCACACGTACATGTTAGGAAAAGATGCATGTATATACAGATTAAAAAAGAAAGAGGCACGTACAGATTAAAACAAGGCACACGTGCAGAAACAGGGCACGTCATATAAGGAAACACTTCTTTAACCTCTAATAATCTCTTTGGTCAGATTACACGTAAGTGTCAACTACACGTTCTCAAGGACTCGAACGCACCGCACAAACAAGTACTACTATTTATTAGTTAAAAAAAAGAACTATTGGCTGCTACCACAGGAACCAGTCATCTCCCGATTAGGATACAGACCTGCCTCTTCGATGATTATGAATGACCTGACCAGGGACGAAGCCTCGCCACCGGTAACCAGCCAGAGCAAAGAAACAATTGCCTTGCCGCGGGACAAGGAATGCCATGCATCATCACATGTACGAGTATGACAGAGCCCCGAACCAGCATCACGTGTACGAGTATGGCAAAGAGCCCCGAAGCAGCCTGCCCGTGGCAGACATGGATGCAGGCGAAAAAGAAGCGGCGGCGGCAAAGTCGTCAACGACGACGACGTAACCCTAGAGTCGTCACATTGGAATCAGTAAGCAATATGTTGAAATATTCTCAACAATGGACAAGAGGAGTAATGGAGGAAAACTCGGAGACTAAAATGGTCTGGCTTCGCATGGAAGTACGCTCCAGGATCCTCAGTGCTATTAGTCACACGTTATTCCTCCTCTGTGTTTTTAACAACAATAATAAATTTATCATAAAAAATTCCACCGCAGTTTGATCATGTTCCTCATGATGCACATTTGAGCTATCTTAAACAACATTTTGGAGATGAGTAAAAAATAGCTATAATGAAGAGGAGTAGAAGACCATTGCTATTGTGCCATGCCTATGAGCTAGAGAATCATGAATATGATGTAACATAGTCTCATGTCAGCAATGTAAGAGTTGGAAGCACAAATCAAGTCAAGTATGTGGTAATATCCTTAGTGTGCAAAAGAATACAACTTTATGCCAATACCATGCATGGACACCATCATAAAATATTCAATTTGTGTGCACACTTATCGAGCTGTAATGATTTAGAATTTTTTTGATGAGTGTGCCCTGATAAAAATTCGATGTTAGATGTGCGGGCGATAATACATATTTCATATGTATGACATTGTACTGAACGAATATGTAAATGTAATATTGCACTGGTGATGAGGCTGGACAGGAAGAAAATATATGTTTAGATTCTGTTCTTTGTTCTAAATTTCCTTTTTTTTTGCGAATATTGTTCTAAATTTCCCAGAAGATATTTAGGAAGTATTTTAATAATTTATCTTTGCTGTCCAATTAGACATCAACATTGAATCATAGAAGCATATATTGAGAATAATGTGTGCACTCAAACATTACTAATGTTGGCAATTAGTGTATAAAAAATAGATTACTCAACTAAAATTAATATAATTCTATTTGCAATGGATGATTTCTGTAGTCTTATCATAATTTTTAATTTTGAACAAATATTCATACTTAAAAAGTAATGATCAGAGTTATGTACCAGATATGCTGAAATTCTAAGGCGATGTACATAATAGTATGTAAGCCGAGGAAACATGCATGTCACTAAAAGAAAAAAAGAAGTCGAGAATTATTTCTCTCCATAGCCAGATGAATTTGTCCAATAATACATGTAACCAAAGTGCAAAGATTTATATCTCTATAGAAGATTTATATCTCTATAGAAATAATAAATATAATTATGTCCATCACGAACTTCTTAGTAATACAATGATTTGGTAATCTACACAATGGCATATTTATAGAATAATAGTTACCAAAGCTATGCGCTAGAGACCGTGTCTAAATCTAAAACCATAAATATGAGATACTTAATAATCTAGCCGCGCGAATGCGCGGGTCACCCTGCTAGTTTTTGAAGTAATATAAAAGGTAGTTGCTTCATACCCTGAAAATTTAACCAGAACCAAAGATTGGAAGGTGTGCTCACATAGATGGTTGGACAAGGCTGAAATTTGGTGTAGGGTAATCACTTGAGCATAAGAAGGGCCTGGCAAAATTTCAACTCATTTGGATACTCCTAGCTAGTACTTCCTTTACAAAGCTTCTCTCTGCACAAAAACTTTGGGAATTTGCTAAGGAAGATTCACTAGGCAAATGGAGCTGAATTTTGTCATGCGGTAATGATTTGGGTAGGAAAGAGTGCCCAAAATTTTTGAGAGCAATCAGGAAAATATAAATAGCACTTCCTTCACAAAGTGCCAAACTGGACAGAATGGAAAAGGAATATTGCTGAATTATTTTTGAACTAGGCAAGGAAGGGTTGGGGCATATTTGGGGAATATATGATCAAAATAATTTATGGAAATAATTTGGGAATTTATTGGATGACAGAAATATAGGTTGCTTCACAACCTAAGTCAGATAGGGTTATTCCTTTAATCAGAAAAGGAATATTCCTTAACAAAAGAATTTTTGGAAAAGGGCTAGAATGGAAATGCATGATCTTGGGAAAGATACAAGGATGAAACACATATTGGAAGAGGAAGAAATGATGACCTCCTAGGTTTCAAGTCCATAGAACTGCTGCAAAAGGAAAAACCAGAGCAAAGCCAAATAAAACCAAGAGAAAAAGAGAGGGCCAAAAATCGGGGTGTTACAGGCGAGCTGGGTCGGTTGGGCGTGGTCAGTGCGACGTGGCGAAGCCACGGAGGTGAGCAGATAAGCTCAGAGTGCTTGGGAGCTTGTGATCGCGACGAGTGGCAGAAGGCCGACGCGGCGGTGACGACGTGATGACGCCGGCGGCTTGTCGGTGCTAGGAGCCAAGCGAGGGTGTCGGCAAGGCGTGGAGGTTGCTAGCAAAGCCGGTGGAGGTAGTGCTCGGCTGGTGATGTGTACTTCACAACATGTTCTTGTAGACTCGTGTTGGGCCTCCAACCGCAGAGGATTGTAGGACAGTAGCAATTTTCCCTCAAGTGGATGACCTAAGGTTTATCAATCCGTGGGAGGCGTAGGATGAAGATGGTCTCTGTCAAACAACCCTGCAACCAAATAACAAAGAGTCTCTTGTGTCCCCAACACACCCAATACAATGATAAATTGTATAGGTGCACTAGTTCCGCGAAGAGATGGTGATACAAGTGTAGTATGGATAGTAGATATAGGTTTTTGTAGTGCGAAAAATAAAAAACAGCAAGGTAGCAAGTAACAAAAGTGAGCATAAACGGTATTGCAATGCTTAGAAACAAGGCCTAGGGTTCATACTTTCGCTAGTGCAATCTCTCAACAATGCTAACATAATTGGATGATGTAACAATCCCTCAACGTGCGATAAAGAATCACTCCAAAGTTCCTATTAGCGGAGAACATAAGACAGAAATTGTTTGTAGGGTACGAAACCACCTCAAAGTTATCCTCTCCGATCGATCTATTGAGCTATTCCTATAAGTGTCACAAACAGCCCTAGAGTTCGTACTAAAATAACACCATATGATACACATCAACCAACTCTAATGTCACCTAGATACTCCAATGTCACCACAAGTATCCATGAGTTGATTGTACGATATGCATCAAACAACTTCATATTTATAATATTCAATCCACACAAAGAACTCCAAGGAGCACCCCAAAGTTTCTATCAGAGAAAAGATAATGAAAACGTGCATCAACCCCTATGCATAGATTAGCCCAATGTGACCACGGGAATCTGCGAGTTGAGTGCCAAAACATATATCAAGTGAATCAATATAATACCCCATTGTCACCACGGGTATTCATATGCAAGACATACATCAAGTGTTCTCAAATCTGAAATATTCAATCCAACAATAACGAAACCTCAAAGGGAAAAGATTCGATTCATCACAACAAGGATAGAGAGGGAAAAGCTCGCGATACATCAAGATCGTGCCAAATCTAGAACACGAGAGAGAAAGAGATCAAACACATAGCTACTGGTACAAACCCTCAACCCCGAGGGTGAACTACTCCCTCCTTGTCTTGGAGACCGCCGAGATGATGAAGATGGCCTCCGGCGATGCTTCCCCCCCTCCGGCAGGGTGCCGGAAAAGGGCTGTAGATGAGATCGTGGAGGTACAGAGGCTTGCGGCGGCGTAAAAACTCATCTAGGTTAATTTTCGGGGGTTTATGAATATATATGATTTTTTTGCATTGGAATCACGTGAAGAGGTGCCACAGGGGGCCCACGAGGCACCAGGGTGCGCCTAAAGGGGGGGCAGGCGCGCCCAGGTGGCTCGTGGGGCCCCTGTGGCTCTTCTGCTGCTCCTCCGAAGCTTCCTGGGTTTGTTTCCTTCCAGAAAAAACCGTCAAAAAGTTTCGCTGCATTTGGACTTCATTTTATATGGATTTTCTGTAAAACCAAAAACAAGCAGAAAACAGCAACTGGCACTGGGCACTAGGTCAATATGTTAGTCCATAAAAATCATATAAAAGTCATATAAAAGTGCACCAAAATCATACAAAACTATAATAAACATGGCATGAATACTTCATAAATTATAGATACGTTGGAGACGTATCAGCATCCCCAAGCTTAATTCCTGCTCGTCCTCGAGTAGGTAAATGATAAAAGAAATAATTTATGAAGTGTGAATGCTAGCATAGTGCATAAGTTTGATCAATGATAATTTAAATTACTTTTCCTAGCATCATAACAGCAACTCTTTCTCATAAAACTCATCATGATAAAGTTGCAATGAATTCACATGTTATGGCTCAAATAATGCATTCTCTTGAAACTTAACAACCAATGTTCTTAGTCACCAAACAATTGCAATTCAACTTAATTTCAACAAAGTCTAAGTAAGAGCTCCACATACTCAATTATCATATAGTCTTCTATGATTGCTAGTACTCAAAGCATATTTTTAGAACAAATGGCATCCATCGGACAAACAGAAAGATAGGGGCTTAATGTTTCGCCTCCCAATTTATTTATCATAGAGATAATTATCAACAATAATAATTCATGATCAAATATATTTGACTGGCCATATGTGCTTGGATCTTTCCCCACCACATGATGCTTGCCAACTAGAGAATAATTGAGGTTGAAATGTGAATGATTACTTATTAACTCTTGCATAAAAGTAAATAAATAAAAGTAAATGCATAAAAGTAAAAGATAGGCCCTTCGCAGAGGGAAGCAGAGGTTGTCATGCGCTTTTTATTTTTGGATGCACAAGCCCTTAATGCAAAGGAACGTCACGTTATATCGCCCCTTGTGATAGCAACCTTTATTATGCAGTCCGTCGCTTTTATTTATTTACCATCACAAGTTCGTACAACGCTTATTTTCCCTTACAATAAAAGATCATACATATTTTAGGAGCAATTTTTATTGCTTTTTGCACCGATGACAACTTACATGAAGGATCTTATTCAATCCATAGGTAGATATGGTGGACACTCATGGCAAGAAACTGGGTTTAAGGGTTTTTGGATGCACAAGTAGTATCTCTACTTAGTACGAATTTTTGGCTAGCAAAAGATCCTAAGCAAGCACCACATGTTGGAGGATCCATAACAATATAACTTCTATGCAAATATACCCAAACATAACTCATTACGTTCTCTTCCTTGTCCAACTTCAACTAATTTGCTCAAGTTTGAAAATAATTAATGGGTATTCACAATCATAAAAGATTTCCAAGATAATATATTTATATGTGAAAGTTCTCTTCCTTATACTAATCATTCATGAATTGCTTGTATGACCAATATTGTGATTGTCAAGCTTCAATAGATTTCACTTTCTAAACCCAATGTGAAACTACTACTAGACATGATACAAGCATATGAAGCACATATAATTTCAAATTTATGATATTCAATTTATTCAACAATTTACTCATAGGATATAAGTGAAGCACAAGAGTAAATGACAAACTACTCCACAAAGATATAAGTGAAGATCAAATGAGTAGTTAAGTAAATAGGTAGCTATGTGAGGACTCTCTCTCATTTAAAAAATTTCAGATATTAAGTATTTTAGTCAAACATAAAAGAAAACAAAATAAAATGACATTCCAAGAATAGCACATATCATGTGAAGAAGCAAAAACTTAGGCTCAACCAAAATTGACCGATAGTTGTTGAAGAAGAAAGGTGGGATGCCTACCGGGGCATCCCCAAGCTTAGATGCTTGAGACTTCTTGAAATAATAACTTGGGATGCCTTGGGCATCCCCAAGCTTGAGCTCTTGTGTCTCCTTAATTCCTCTTATATCGTGGCTTCTCCTAAATCTTAAAAACTTCATCCACACAAAAGTCAACAAGAACTCGTGAGATAAGTTTGTATAAATCAACTCAAAACCTTAACATTCTCTACTGTAGAAAATCACAAAAATTATAATTAAACATTGCATACTAAATGCCTCTTCATATTTAATACTCCTATCCACAAATAGAAACATTAAACACGCAAACATATGCAAACAATGCAACTATAACAGCAATCTGCCAAAACAGAACAGTCTGTAAAGAGTGAATAGGAATTCATACTTACCTAACTCCCAAAATTCTGAAAAATTACCACGTGAAAGATAAATCATGCGTTCTTACTGTGTAAAAATTTCAGATTTTTATCATGTTCTGGCAATTCACCAAAAATCAGGACATAACAGAAAACTTTCTGTTTTCAAACAGCAACACATAAACTTGCAAACTGAGCATGGTAAAGGCTATAATTGACATTTTATTGAACTACAAGATACAAAACATGATTATTGATAGCAGCAAGCAAATCTCAACAAAATAAAATGACGCTCCAAGCAAAACACATATCATGTGACGAATAAAAATATAGCTCCAAGTGAGGTTACCGATAGTGTTGAAGACGAAAGAGGGGATGCCTTCTGGGGCATCCCCAAGCTTAGACGCTTGAGTATTCCTTGAATATTACCTTGGGGTGCCTTGGGCATCGCCAAGCTTATGGTCTTGCTACTCCTTATTCTCCTCATATCGATATCTCACCCAAAACTTGAAAACTTCGTGAGATAGGTTAGTATGATAAAACTAAATCATCCACTTAGGTACTGTCAAGACAAGATTCATAATTGTTCTCACATAATTCCTACTGTAGTCTATCATTTCCACAATTTATATCTCATAATATAAGCTATGGAAACACTAAAACAAGCAAACTATGCAATAAAAACAGAATCTGTCAAAAACAGAACAGCATGTAGCCAGCGATTTAAAA
The DNA here is from genome assembly GCA_039707655.1 of Elymus sibiricus. Lineage (NCBI taxonomy): Eukaryota > Viridiplantae > Streptophyta > Magnoliopsida > Poales > Poaceae > Elymus > Elymus sibiricus. The sequence continues at coordinate 24,605,996 of CM077664.1, forward strand.
ACCATACTTCTGTACCTCCAAAAATTCTGAAAACTTAGGACAATGTAAAAATTTTGTAACCCAGTACTGTGTAAAAAATTTATAATTTTCTCACGCTCCAGTACAGAATAGAAATTCCAGCACTGGACGTAAAAGTTTCTGTTTTTGCACAGAATCAAATCAACAAGCATCCACACTATCCCAAAGGCTTTACTTGGCACATTATTGAAAGAAAACATATAAAACATGATTACTACAGTAGCTTAATCATGTGGACACACAAAAACAGAAGGTATAATTATTGGGTTGTCTCCCAACAAGCGCTTTTCTTTAATGCCTTTTAGCTAGGCATGATAATTTCAATGATGCTCACATACAAGTAAAAAAAATTAAACACAAAGAGAGCCTCATGAAGCATATGACTAGCACATTTAAGCCTAACCCACTTCCTATGCATAGGGATTTTGTGAGCAAATAATTTATGGGAGCAAGAATCAACTAGCATAGGAAGGCAAAACAAGCATAACTTCAAAACTTTCAACACATAGATAGGAAACTTGATATTATTGCAACACCTACAAGCATATGATCCTGTCTCATAATAATTTTCAGTAGCTTCATGAATGAATTCAACAATATAACTATCACATAAAGCATTCTTTTCATGATCCACAAGCATAGAAATTTTATTACTCTCCACATAAGAAAATTCCTTCTCATTCATAATAGTAGGAGCAAATTCAACAAAATAACTATCATGAGATACTTGATTGACATAATCCAATTGAAAATTAAAATCATGATGACAAGTTTCATGGTTATCAGTATTCTTTATAGCATATATGTCATCACAATAATCATCATAGATTGCAACTTTGTTGTCATCTTCAATTGAAACCTCTTCCAAAATAGTGGATTCATCATTAAATAAAGTTGTGACCTCTCCAAATCCACTTTCATAATTGTAATCATCATAAATAGGAGGCATGCAATCATCATAATAAATTTTCTCATCAAAACTTGGGGGACTAAAAATATCATCTTCATCAAACATAGCATCCCCAAGCTTGTAGTTTTGCATATCATTAGCATCATGGGTATTCCAAGAATTCATACTAACAACATTGCAATCATGCTCATCATTCAAAGGTTTTATGCCAAACATTTTATTGAATTCTTCTTCTATCAATTGAGCACAATTTTCCTTTCCATCATTTTCAGGAAAGACATTATAAAGATGAATAATATGAGGCAACCTCAATTCCATTTTTTTGTAGTTTTCTTTTATACGCCAAACTAGTGATAAAACAAGAAACTAAAAGATTCAATTGCAAGATCTAAAGATATACCTCCATGCACTCACCACCGCGGCAATGGCGCCAGAAAAGAGCTTGATGTCTACTACACAACTTGTTCTTGTAGACTCGTGTTGGGCCTCCAAGCGCAGAGGTTTGTAGGACAGTAGCAATTTTCCCTCAAGTGGATGACCTAAGGTTTATCAATCTGTGGGAGGCATAGGATGAAGATGGTCTCTCTCAAACAACCCTGCAACCAAATAACAAAGAGTCTCTTGTGTTCCCAACACACCCAATACAATGGTAAATTGTATAGGTGCACTAGTTTGGCGAAGAGATGGTGATACAAGTGTAGTATGGATAGTAGATATAGGTTTTTGTAGTGCGAACAATAAAAAACAGCAAGGTAGCAAGTAAAAAAAGTGAGCATAAATGGTATTGCAATGCTTAGAAACAAGGCCTAGGGTTCATACTTTCGCTAGTGCAATCTCTCAACAATGCTAACATAATTGGATCATATAACAATCCCTCAACGTGCGATAAATAATCACTCCAAAGTTCATATTAGCGGAGAACATAAGATAGAAATTGTTTGTAGGGTACGAAACCACCTCAAAGGTATCCTTTCCGATCGATCTATTGAGCTATTCCTATAAGTGTCGCAAACAGCCCTAGAGTTCGTACTAGAATAACACCATATGATACACATCAACCAACTCTAATGTCACCTAGATACTCCAATGTCACCACAAGTATCCATGAGTTGATTATACGATATGCATCAAACAACTTCATAATCATAATATTCAATCCACACAAAGAACTCCAAGGAGCACCCCAAAGTTTTAGCGAAGAAAAGATAATGAAAACGTGCATCAACCCCTATGCATAGATTACCCCAATGTCACCACGGGAATCCGCGAGTTGAGTGCCAATACATACATCAAGTGTTCTCAAATCTGAAATATTCAATCCAACAATAACAAAACCTGAAAGGGAAAAGATTCGATTCATCACAACAAGGATAGAGAGGGAAGAAACACCATATGATCCAACTATATTAACAAAGCTCGCGATACATCAAGATCGTGCCAAATCAAGAAAACGAGATAGAGAGAGATCAAACACATAGCTACTGGTACAAACCCTCAGACCCGAGGGTGAACTACTCCCTCCTCGTCATGGACACCGCTGAGATGATGAAGATGGCCTCCGGCGATGCTTCCCCCCCTCTGGTAGGGTGCCGGAAAAGGGTTGTAGATGAGATCGTGGAGGTACAGAGGCTTGCGGCGGCGTAAAAACTCATCTAGGTTAACTTTCGGGGGTTTCTAAATATATATGATTTTTTGGCGTTGGAATCACGCGAAGAGGTGCCACAAGGGGCCCACGAGGCACCAGGGTGCGCCTGGGGGGGGGGGGGGGGCAGGCGCGCCCAGGTGGCTCGTGGGGCCCCTGTGGCTCTTCTGCTGCTCCTCCGAAGCTTCCTGGGTCTGTTTCCTTCCAGAAAAAGTCGTCTAAAAGTTTCTCTGCATTTGGACTTCATTTGATATGGATTTTCTGTAAAACCAAAAACAAGCAGAAAACAGCAACTGGCACTGGGCACTAGGTCAATATGTTAGTCCATAAAAAGCATATAAAAGTCATATAAAAGTGCACCAAAATCATACAAAACTATAATAAACATGGCATGAATACTTCATAAATTATAGATACGTTGGAGACGTATCGGCTAGGAGAAGCAACTGAGCCGCGGTGTGTGGGTGATGCCGAACGAGCCAAGCGGGTGCTCTGCTCGCGCTCTGCGCATTCACATAAGCCATTCGATAAAATGCCAAGGGGTCCAGAAAGACTTGCTGAGTTTGAAAGTTGCTAGGATGGTATTGAATGGTCAGGTGAGGACAATGGACATGCTGGTTTGGCCATATGACCTACTGTGCAATGCAAGTTAGAAAGATGCAAAGTTTCTGCCAAGCCCACAATGTGGCACCCCGGCTCAGAGGACCGGTTTACTAGTGTTTCCAACCCAGAGATCATGTCTTCTGAAAGCACACAACAACTTGGAACAGAACTGAACTGAACTTTATTGAAATATCTCGAGTACAAGCTCATAATTTACATCGATAGCGAGGCCAAAAGCACTGCACGTGCTAAGACAGTATCTACATTATTTATGGAACATAGTAGGGCCTCGATACTACTAGGTGATTCTACGGCGTAGCGGAACATAGTGCGGAACACTCCATCCACAGGGACACTGCTGTGGACACGGCCAAGTTAGCGTAGCACGAACCATCGGGACCTCCGTCCTCGGCTTCTCCTGCATCTGGCATGATACGCCAGGTGAGTACTTGGAATGTACTCGCAAGCTCATGGCAACCAAAACAATGCAGCAAACAATAGCATGGCATTAATCATAATAATGCTTAGGTGCTTACTGTTACCAACTTACTCACGTCTAGGTTGTCCCACAACCCTCGGAATACTCATAATCCACTGAGCACTTCCGAACATAAGACAAGTTCTTCCATCATTATTATCAGTATTACGGTTGACCTTTCAGTGGCCTAGTACGGACTGTCCAATACCGTGGACGCGGCTATTCGAATAGATTCATACACTCTGCAGAGGTTGCGCATTTTACCCACACTATGGAGCTCCTGGCCTCGTGCTCCCATTCGGGTGGACCGGTGCTGCTCCAACGAAACCTGCCTGACCCGTGACTCCTCTATCGTACCACCGACAATCATACCCTCCCAGGGTCATGTCCTGGGTGGCCCCTGTGTCACCCCGTGACACCTGCCACCGTCGTGGCCAAACTAAACTGTCCCAAACGGGGACGCCGGCAAAATAACTCAACTGGGCTCACAGGATTATCGTCGTCTACCTGATCAGGGCAGCACGCACGCATAACCCTCCCTAGTTTGGTGGTACCAATAAAAGAGCACAAAGCCAGACCAAGTCAAGGTCGTCCCATACCGGCAAATGTGGCTGCACGGATGAGTCCGGATAGGTGACACTAGATCAACCAATTAGGTTTAGTTTTAACAAGAATTTAACAAGCATGGGTATTTGTCATGAATAACTAGTCATGGCAGTAGCTAGGCATTTAAATAAATTACTATGGATTATCACATATTAAAATAATGCATGAAATTCAATTAAATAACCAACACTATGGAAATGCTTCATGCAATGGATGACATGGCTTATCTTGCTCTGTTGGGTTGTCAACAAACTCCTGGGCTTCAAATCCAAAAGAATTTCCTTCTGAAAATATTTTAAAAGTGCAAAGGAAAATGTCATATATTACTGTTCTGTTCACCAGAAATTCTATGAGCATGGGAAAAATACCAAATTTTTCCAGAAAATAGAGGAGATCAAGACAAACCCAGAGCAAAAAGAATCAATTGATTTGGACATATGGATAAAAAGTTATGGCTGGTCAAAGTTACTGGTCAAATCTGGAATAAAACAGAAAATAGAAAATCCAGCAGCGGGCCACATCGAAGGCGTACTTTGCCAGGGCGCCTCCACTTACCGCTTCGGCGTGCCACTGACGAGCGGGCCCTACTATCAGAGTTAAAAGGGGGAGGAGGGAAACAGAGAGCGGCGGCACTCCGGCGACGGTCGTCGGCGATACAGACGGCGGCGAGGTCCGGCGACTACGGGAATGGATAGAGCACATCGAGACGAACACGTACGTACCCGTTGGTTGGCGAGAGATGGCCGGACGGCGTCGTCCTCTTCCTCTCCAGCGGCGGCGGGTTTCGGGTGTCGTCGGAGACTGCGATTCCGGCGGAGATTCGGGCGGGCAAGAGCTCAGGCGTGGTCAGTGGAGTGCGGTGACCTTGTGGGTGCAGTCGGAGGAGTCCGTGGAGGAGTGGAACGGTGAGGTGGCTGGGTTCGGGTGGCGGTAGGATCTCCGGCGAGAAGCGAGGCCAGAGGGCCTCTCGGCCTTGGCTCGGGCCTCGGGAGCTCGATTGTGAGGTGGAGGAGGTGGGGTGAGGAGCTAGGTGGGGCGGGGCATGGCCTTTTATAGGCGGGGGCGACCTCTCTGGAAGCGGCGGAGCTCTGGTTCGACTAGATTCACTCTGATGCGAAGTGTAGCTTCAGCTACAGTTTCTGACAGAAAACTTGAGAGGGATCTAGAGGAGAGGTGAGCTGGAGATGGAGCCAGTAGACATGTCTAGGGTGATCTATCTTGGATGGACTCCAAGCTGGCCAAGTTTGAGAAGATTTCATCAAAGTTTGAATATAGTTCATGTACAAGTGCTGTTACTGGACCAGAAGAAAGATGATCTTGTAGCACTCATCTGGTTGATCTGTTGGAGCTGAATTTTTGTGTGGGAGAGTTATCTGGTGGATAGAAGATGCCATAAAAATTTCAGCTCAATTGGATACCTCTAGCTGGTACTTCCTTCACAGAGGTTCCAATTGAACAGAAAGTTGGCAGAATATTGCTGATGAAAATTTGTACTGGACAAGATGATATTTTTGGATATTGTGGCAAGATAGGTTCCCTAGTATCTCAGGGAATTATTTGAGAGTTTTCTGAGTTGGGAAAATATGAGTTGCTTCACAAATGGCCAATACTGTCCAGAAGGCAAATGGAGTTTTCTGGTCTAAATTTTATACTGGACCATGAAATGTTTTTGAAGATTGTGGGAGTAGATGATGACAAGAAGGTGTGGTATTAATTTGGGATTTTTCTGATCACCAGAACTATGGGTTGCTTTGTAACCCATAGTGATGACAGATTTTCCCAAAGGAAGAAAAAGAATATCTGGGAAAGATGGAGAATTAGAATTTGATCCAGAAGGTGAGTGACAAGATTTTGGCAAGATGCTGAGGGCTCTGGATCAATGAGAGAAATTCATAAGTCCAAAGTCAACTGAAAAGGTTCAAACTCCAACCAAATTGCAAATAAAGCTAGAAAGATTTTGAAAAGAAAAAGTTGCCAAAAACCAGGGTGTCACACACAATGTGTTTGACAAAATGTTAGGGCTATCTAGAGGATTTGTTTAGCTGTGAAAATCACCAGGATGATGCTTCATTGGATGGTGAGAAGTGTGGTAGGGTTTGTTTGGCAAAATTCAAAACTTGCTAGTGCAAGTTTTGTTGGAATTCAGTTCTGGACCCAAACTGAGGGGAATTATTTGGTGGACTTAGAAGCACTAGTAGAAAACGGGCCTTTAGTCCCGGTTCTGCAACAGGGACTGAACAATCGGGACTAAAGGCCCCCACTTTTAGTCCCGGTTGGGTTACGAACCGGGACTAAAGGAGCTCCACGTGGCCGCTGTGGGCACCCAGGTAGGAGGACCTCTAGTCCCGGTTGGTAACACCAACCGGGACTAGAAGGCAGCAATGCGTCAGCACTGCCAGGCGCTGGGATTTTTTTTTTGAAAGGTGGGGTTTAGGGGTTTTGGAGGGTTTAGGGGTTTCATATTGTGTTTCCCCTTTTCTTTTTGTGCTTACCATTCAATTCCTTTACATTTAGGGTTTTCATTTTTATTTTATGCTTTTCATTCAACTCGACGCTAGCTACTACATATAGCAATGAAGGAACAATTACACAACATCGTCATGATCAATATATAGAGAGAAGTGACCTCTCTTTCTCCGTGCTTGGTCGAACAACAAGTTTTCGTATATCTATTCGACGCTACTACACATAGTACACGTTCATGCATATATACAATATAACATCTCTTACGATCCCTAATATCTAATTACCAAAATTGCATTGCCACTCCTGATGGTATTCTCCGTCTGTAGGTATGACATGCTCAACAAAGAATCCCGCCAATTCCTCTTGAATTGCTCGTATGTGATCAGTTGGTAGGAGTTCGTCCAGCTTCCGCCGGGTCTAATTTAAAGAAGGGGGTCAATATCTATATATATATATATATATATATATATATATGAATGAAACTCAACACAATTGATGGTAATAAAATAAAAATGTGAATATTGTTTACGTACTTCAAATTGTTCTAAAGATCTGCCCCGCTCAGAGATCTTGTGGCGAATGTACTCGCAAACGTAGTATCCACATAAATTATTCCCGGGTTCCCGCCACAAGAACTTTACGAGAATAGAGTTCAATCAAAATGATAATCAAGCATGATAATGGTATTGAAACTAGAATCAATGAGAGATGCGCGAAACTAGCTAGTAGTACTTACTTTGGGGTGTGAAAATCGCAGCTCCTTTTTCCATTCACCCCTAACCTGGTTGGTGAACTTTTTCCAAAGCCTGCCCGGCGAAGAAAATGATTAGTTGATATCAGGAAATGAACGAAAGTTGCCGATATGGTGCAATAATGATTGAACTTACTTCTGGAGCATTTGACTCATGTCCGCCCACTCCTTAGCCTCTTTACGTCTCGAGTCCAAGACAACTACTAGTCCCGCGTCAAGCTGAATGGCTAGCAGAATAAAGTGGAACCTGCGCACGCATATCTCATCAATTAAACTTAACCTCGAGTAAGCGAAACAGAATGTGCACAAGACAGTAACACTCACTTGAAGTTGTAAGGAAATAGTATTTCCCTTTTGTTTTGTTGTCCAAGTAACGCCTTTAGCTAGTAATTCTCTGTATCATCGGGGTTTTTTTGTACCGTATATTCATTTACGGTATTTGTCTTAATGAACCCAATGTCATAGATTTTTCCTCTGTATTCGCGGATCTTCAATCTGCATAATATAGTGTGAGAATAATTATACATGCAATGAACGAGCTGAGCTAGAGACTTAATTACAGAAAAAGTACTTACAGACAATAGCAACTGACGATAGTTTTGTCGAGGGCATCTTGATTGTATAACTGAAATAATTCTTCAAATTCAATGTACAATGCCTCAACTCCATTGAAGTAGTGCTCATCTTTAATTCCCACTAAGATATTGTTGGTCCCTTCCTCGCAGGCTTTCAAGTACCATTTATGCAATGTTCGCATCATCGTTGATAGATGCGGGAGCTGCTCAGGTCTGACGAGAGGCTTCCCGTGCTCGTATCTAAAGGCTACCTCAGCCATTTCGAACTGTACCTCATCGCCTAAGTAATCAGCAAGAGTGTAAGCAGGATGAGCGGCCGCTACCGCCGGATCATTAGCGATATCGGGAAACACCTTGAGCGGGGGGCACGATTGTTTTTCCTGTTCGCCGAGCTGGGGAATTGTTTTCCCACTTTTTGCAGCACTACTAGTACTTCCCGACCTTTTCGCTTTATGAAATGTCTTTACAATACAGCGGTCATAGTGTGAGAGCAGCGGAGGAGATGGTGGTCGCTGAAGGGCATCCAGACAGCACTTCGCTTTTACCGGATCTATTTTCTCCTTTGGATCTGGATGTTTCGCTGCAAGCTGGCGTTTCACATCGGCAGCCACGATCTCATTGTTTTCCTTCTCAGTCAGGTCGTATGGTAACTTGGGAGGAGCCTTCTTGACGCTTGGACCTGCTCTGGATTTCTTTGTTGTTGTAATGCTAGCCGCCGGAGCGGCGGCGGGTCTCTTCCGCCGTTGCTGAGGCGGCGAAGGAGGCGGAGTCAGCTGACGCGGTGGAGGAGGCGGAGTCCGCTGAGGCGGCGAAGACAGCTGAGGCGGCGGAGGATTCTGCTGAGGGGCCACCTTCGGCGGAGTCCACAGAGGCGGCGGAGACAGCTGAGGCGGCGGAGGATTCTGCTGAGGGGCCTCCTCCGGCGGAGTCCGCTGACGCGGCGAAGACAGGTGAGGGGCCACCTCCGGCTTAGTCTGCTAACACGGCGTCCATTCTGGAAGCACGATGTTTTCCTTTATCCATAGAATGGTAGTCCTTATGGCATCTACCAGATGAGTCTCCCCTTCACCTATAGGGTAATCAAGCTCCTGCCCCTCGAATCCGTTGGTAACTTCATCCACCCCAACAATAGCAAAGCCATCTGGAATCGGATTGCAATGGAAAGTTGCATCAGGTCTAGGAGGTAAGACATAGCCGACCGCCACCTTCAAGGTTAGGTTGATGCATTTCGCCATTAGCTCACAATGTTCCCTCTCCGTGATATAATCCACGGGGTAGCGAGGAGCCGTGATATCAGGCCGAACGAGCTCCGTGGAAGCCACGCTGCTTTTCCGCTGAGATGGTGGGGTAGCTTCGTGGGCAGTATCGAATGCAGGATCTTCGTGCTGCTGAGATGGTGGGTCGGTAGCTCACTGACTGGTAAGTTCCACTAGTTTCTTCTCCTGCAACGCTAATCTTTGTTCTACATTCTGCATCCGGTCTGCTTCCTCTTTCTTCTTTCTCCCCCGGCTTCTATAACCAGTGCTGTCGGGAAACCCATGCACCCACGGAACGGAGCCTGCTGTGCCTCGTGTTCGTCCAGGGTGTTCAGGATTCCTGAGGGCGCGTGACAGCACGTCCTTCTCTCTCTTTGGATGGAACCTCCCTTCCTGCACGTCCTTGATTGCTTCCTGAATCTTTGTGACGGGTGTTTAAAGTTGTTCTTTCGTGTAAACACACTTCCCTGTTTCTGGGTCCAAAGTTCCCCCATGCCCGAAGAACCAAGTCCTTGCCCGTTAGGGCCAGTTCAATGTCGCTGGTTGGATCCCTTTAGAAAGCAGGTCGTTCTCAGCTTTGTCCCACGTAGGCCGGGCAACCTTGTAGCCACCTGACCCCGTAACATGGTGATACTGCTTCTTTGCAGCATTTAGCTTATTTGTCTGTGACCTGTTCTTAGCTTTCTCCGATTTCTTGTATGCCACAAATGCGGGCCAGTGATCTTTTATCTTCGCATATTGACCGGTGAATTCTAGAGTCTCGTCTTTCTCGACAAACTGTTCGTTCAATCTTTTCTTCTAGTTCTTGAATTGTTCTGCCATCTTCTTAAGAGCCCATTTTTTAACTTTTCGCTGTATAACTGGGTTATTTGGATCCTCCTCTGGCGGTAGGCTGAAATTTATCATGAGCGAGTTCCAAAGCTGATCTTTGCATCTATCGTCGACATAAGAAACTCCATCGTCCTTCTTCTTATTCCATTCTTGGATACTGATCGGGACGCTGTCCCTAACAACAACTCCGCACATATGTATAAATCGGTCTTGGGTCCGCTTGGGAACAGTCGGTTTGCCATCTGGATCGACTTCTTCGATCGTGAACCTTTCATTCTAGCCCAACCTTTTCTTCGAGCCTCGTCTCCTTATAGAACTTTGGCTCGATCCGGAGGGCTAAAAGAAGAAAGAAGTGTTAATATATGTACATACAAAACAATTAATGCATCTAGTCAGCAGAGGCTTAATTAATATATATACCTCGCCGGACTTTGCAACAGTTAAGGCTCCAACACTGGCGGAGCCGTCATCTTCTATTCCCTCACCATCGGAGTCATTGAGAAACTGTGAGGTCATGATATCATCATCTCCCTCGCGGATTATTTCCTCCAACGCCTTTTCTTGTTGTAAGTCTCTCTCGTGTTCCATAGTTTCTGCAAATATTACAACATGGCAATATACAACCATGAGAGATGGATTAGTGGCAAACATATACCTAATCACAACAAGGAATCATATGCATATGAGCAATGGATTAGTGGATTATCGGGGTTATGTTTTAACGACCCCCTCCCCCCCCATGCCGAAGTTATACCGAAATAATCGGGGTTATGTTTTAACACGACCCCCCCCCCTCATGTCGAAGTCAATGAACAACATGAAAATTTGTAAGTGATTGCTAAACTTTTATGCTTCATTTATATGAAGATCAATTATCCAATATAACTATGTTCGCGATATGAGGCATTGGACATTATCTAGAATCATATCTGATGAGTCGTCCTATCTTTTGGGAGAGGATACTTTGCGGACCGCCTCTCTCATGCCTGTCCGACGTGCAAATCAGGTTTTCATATGCCTCAAAATCAAAGTTATCGGGGTTATGTTTTAACGACCCCCCCCTGTCATGTCGAAGTTACGACGATATTTGTACAAGATGAATACAAGATTTATACACAAGATGAATACAAAATGAATACAAGATGAATACAAGATTTATACACAAGATGAATACACAACTCAACAAATGAACCAACCATCATCCTATGAACAAAACTCGACATACGACAAATGGACACCTTTTGTCGAACAGCGGAGGGACGATCAGGGACCAACTCCACGGAGATGCAACACCACAACCTGTAATTCCACCGAGTGAAAAAAAATTAGGCAAACCCAAGTATGCCACTGAATAGAATGGAAGATTTTAGTTGAAATGGACCTATAAAGATCATGGCAAACGGATGCACGGAACTCAAATGGTGATCAAAGCAATATGCAATGCAAATCTGTCCATTATAGCTAGATACCAATTTGAAAGAAAGATTTGAACATGCTACAGAATTTCTACATGGCAACAAATGGCATGACATGAATGTACATGTAACACATGGCAAAACATGCTTACTGAACTAATTCAAATGACCCCTAGATCAATGGCAATCATCATGACAAGTTGACAAGTATTAACAGATTTTCAAACTTAGTGATATTTGCATGGCATGGCAGAAATGAATAGATAGCAAGTTTACAAGCTTGTAGCACTCACTATAGGTCCTAACATGGCATGAACTAAAATGTACCAGCAAGATGACATCAAAATGCTCCTACTTCATGTTCAAAGATTGCCCAAAAGATGCTTGCATTAAAACATACAAAAAAGACAAAATGAACTCTAATGCAAAAATTTTGTTCTTTGATTTGCAAAGGAGCTATATTCTCCCCAATTCTTTTGCACCCACAAAAATTACTCCATCTATTTGACAGTACCCACAACCCATTACACCAAAAACATTTGGTTCCATAGTTCAAAATTTTCAAATTTCATTCAGTTTAAATTTGGACCAGATTCAAACTCCATGGTCAAAGCCCAATTTAAATTGCTCCAAAAATTTTGAAACTTTGCCAGACTCACTTTTGTGCATCAACACCTCACCACAAAAATTCTAAAAAATTCCTAAAATTCCTAGAGCCCTCTGGCATTTCATCATACACTTGATGTGCACTGTATAGCACTGTCAAAAAATTCAGTAAATTCAAAAAAATTTGGAGAGAGGGGGGAATCGATGCCATGCACTCCACCAGGGGGGGGGGATAGGAGGAGGAGGGGGGGATCGGGGCGGCGCTCACAGCGAGGAGGCGTCGGCGACGAGGGCTCGGGGGCGGCGACGACGAGGACGGGCTCGGGGGCGGCGACGAGGAGCGGGCTCGAGGGCGGCGACGAGGAGCGGGCTCGGGGGCGGCGATGCACGGGGAGGAGGGCTCGAGGACGGCTCGGAGGTGACGGCGATGGCGATTCCGGCAGCCTGGCGGCGTCGAGGTGGTCTTCGGCGTCGGGGGAGAGGGAGATCGCAACTGGAGATGGTGTTTGGAAAAAAATTCTAAGTTCTGCTTATATAGACAGAGATTTAGTCCCGGTTGGTGGCTCCAACCGGGACTAAAGGCCCCCTTTAGTCCCGGTCCGAGCCACCAACCGGGACTAAAGGTGAATTTTCACCAGCCGAAAGGGCGCGAAACCAAACCCTTTAGTCCCGGTTGGTGGCTCGGACCGGGACTAAAGGGGGTCCTTTAGTCCCGGTTGGAGCCACCAACCAGGACTAAATGGTGGCACAGCCATGGGGTGGTGAAAGTTTAGTCCCACCTCGCCAAGCGAGAGGAGATCGCACCGGTTTATATACGCGGCTGCGATCTCTCTCCCAAGCTCCTCTCTAAAGCAGGCAGTTAATTGCCTAACATCTGCCCTGTTGGGCCTACTAGCACCGCGGGCCTGCATCCTGGCCAATATATAGTTGGGTTTCTAGTCATATGCAGGTCGTGGTGTGTGCTATTAGGCGGGTATTTTTTTATTTTTTATGTTATTTTTTGCATATGTTATGTTTTTTTTATTTTTTATGTTATTTTTTGCATATGTTATGTCAATTTTAATATTCTTTCATAACCACTATAAAATAAATGGCACATGTTATGTCTTTTTATTTTTTATGTTATGGCAATTTTTATTTTTTGCATATGTTATGTCAATTTTAATATTCTTTCATAACCACTGTAAAATATATGGCACATGTTATGTCTTTTTATTTTTTATGTTATTTTTTATGTTATGGCAATTTTAATTTTTTGCATATGTTATGTCTTTTTATTTTTTAAGTTATTTTTTATGTTATGGCAATTTTAATTTTTTGCATATGTTATGTTTTTTTTAATGTTATTTTTTGCATATGTTATGTCAATTTTATTTTTTATTTTTTCTGTTATTTTTTATGTTATTTCTTACATATTTTAATTCTTTTTGCTATTAAAGTTTTTAACAAAAAATACTTTATGAAAATTTTAGTTGAATACATTTTATATAATTTTAAGTTAATATTATTTTTATCATAACTAGAGTTTTATAAAAGCTTTTTAGTTGATTCTTTTTGCTATTGAAGAATATTATAGTTTTGTTTTAGTTGATCATAACTAGAATTTTATATAACTTTATTTCATGATATAGATTTTCATCAGATAGTGACAAAATATCTAGAATTCCGATACTTTTTGTAACCTAATTTTTTTTTATGCATAGACACATAGTGATTCAAAAAAAGCCGACACCAATGTTCCCTATGTGAAGGAGGTAGACCCTTACTATATGAATCTTCTAGTATTTTCTGTTAACCTAATAATGTTATATTTTCTTTATGTCATACAACGTTTCTCTCTTATCATCTCCGATCAGAGAAACCACATAGTACCTCCAACTTTATGTCATACAACGTTTCTCTCTTATCATCTCCGATGCTTCTGCTGTATTCATCTATGTCAAGACGTTTAAGCCATGTCTATATTAACCTTGTTATTTTACATGGAGCCACCAACCGGGACTAACCGCGTATGATAAACCTTGCAAAACATGGGACTGAAAGGATAGGAATAATTGAAATTTCATAACTTAATAAATAATTATTATAAAATCATGTTTCAAATTCCAAAATGCCCTAGCTAGCTCTTACAAAGATTCCCTTCGGTTTGTCCGAACTGGCACTTTCCAGCTATAAGTCCGAAAACTCACACTAGAGAGAAAGTGATGGCGGTGAAGCCGGTCACATCCCAGAGTGGGATCTTGGGGTATAAAACTATTTCTTCGCATGTGTCCCTTGCTTATTGCGCCGTAACCATGGATAATCTTCATCATTTAACAGGATGCTTGGGTCAGTCTTCACTCTGAAGGGAGAAATTTCATGAAACTTTTCATAATCTTCTGACATGTCTGTCCTCTACTCCCACGATGTTTCTTTTCCCTGAAAGAACTATCTGGTGCTTTGGCTCATAGTATGATGTATTCGCTTCCTTATCTTTTCTTTTTCTCGGTTTGGTAGACATGTCCTTCACATAGAAAACCTGCGCCACATCATTGGCTAGGACGAATGGTTCGTCTGTGTACCCAAGATTGTTGAGATCCACTGTTGTCATTCCGTACTGCGGGTCTACCTGTACCCCGCCTCCTGACAGATTGACCCATTTGCACCGAAACAAAGGGACCTTAAAATCACGTCCATAGTCAAGTTCCCAGATGTCCTCTATGTAACCATAATATGTGTCCTTTGCCCTATTGGTGCTTGCTGCATCAAAGCGGATACCACTGTTTTGGTTGCTGCTCTTTTTATCTTGGGCGATCGTGTAAAATGTATTCCCATTTATCTCGTACCCTTGGAAAGTCAATACAGTCAAAGATGGTGTCCTGGCCAACAAGTACAGCTCATCTCCAACAGTGGTGTTACCCATGAGATGTGTTTGCAACCAACCGCCGAAAGTCCCCATGTGTTCACGTGTAATCCAGTCGTCAGACTGCTCCGGGTGTTTGGAGCGTAGAATATTCTTGTGTTCATTGATATACGGGGCCACCAAGGTAGAATTCTGTAGAACTGTGTAGTGTGCTTGCGCCCAAGAATGCCCGTCCCTACATTTTATTGAGTTCGGTCCTAGCGTGCCTTTTCCACCCAGTCTCCCCTCATGCCGTGATTCAGGAACACCAATCGGCTTAATGTCAGGAATAAAGTCAACACAAAACTCAATGACCTCCTCTGTTAGATGGCCCGTGGAAATGCTTCCTTCTGGCCTAGCACGGTTACGAACATATTTCTTTAAGACTCCCATGAACCTCTCAAAGGGGAACATATTGTGTAGAAATACAGGACCCAGAATTGCAATCTCGTCGACTAGGTGAACTAGGACGTGCGTCATATTATTGAAGAAGGATGGTGGGAACACCAACTCGAAACTGACAAGACATTGGACCAAATCATTCTGTAACCTTGGTAGGATTTCTGGATCGATTACCTTCTGAGAAATTGCATTGAGGAATGCACATAGCTTCACAATGGCTAATCAAACATTTTCTGGTAGAAGCCCCCTCAATGCAACCGGAAGCAGTGGCGTCATAATCACGTGGCAGTCATAAGAATTTAGGTTCTGGAATTTTTTCTCTGCCATATTTATTATTCCCTTTATATTCGACGAGAAGCCAGACGGGACCTTGATACTGAGCAGGCATTCAAAAAAGATTTCCTTCTCTACTTTGGTAAGAGCGTAGCTGGCAGGACCATCATACTGCTTTGGATGCATGCCGTCTTTTTCGTTCATATGTTGCTGGTCCTCCCGTGCCACCGGTGTATCTTTGGTCTTCCCATACACGCCCAAGAAGCCTAGCAGGTTCACGCAAAGATTCTTCGTCACGTGCATCACGTCGATTGCAGAGCGGACCTCTAGGTCTTTCCAATAGGGTAGGTCCCAAAATATAGATTTCTTCTTCCACATGGGTCCGTGTCCGTCAGCGTCATTCGGAACAGATTGTCCGCCAGGACCCTTTCCAAAGATTACTTGTAAATCCTTGACCATATCAAGTATATCATCACCAGTACGGAGGACATGCTTCTTCCGGTGATCTGCCTCACCATTGAAATGCTTGCCTTTCTTTCTTAAGGCATCCTTGGTCGGAAGAAATCGACGATGTCCCAGGTACACATTCTTCTTACATTTATCCAAATATATACTTTCGGTCTCCTCTAAACAGTGCGTGCATGCATGGTATCCCTTGTTTGTCTGTCCTGAAAGATTACTAAGAGCAGGCCAATCATTGATGGTTACAAAAAGCAATGCTCGTAGGTCAAATTCCTGCTGTTTGTGCTCATCCCACACACGTACACCTTTTATGTCCCACAGCTGTAAAAGTTCTTCAACTAATGGCCTTAGGTACACATCAATGTCGTTGTCGGGTTGCTTAGGGCCTTGGATGAGCAATGGCATCATAATGAACTTCCTCTTCATGCACAACCAAGGAGGAAGGTTATAAATACATAGAGTCACAAGCCAGGTGCTATGATTGCTGCTCTGCTCCCCAAAAGGATTAATGCCATCTGCACTTAAACCAAACCATAAGTTCCTTGCGTCACCTGCAAAGTCCGGCCACTTTCTCTCGATTTTTCTCCACTGCGACCCATCAGCGGGTACTCTCAACTTCCCGTCTTTCTTACGGTCTTCTTTGTGCCATCGCAACAACTTGGCATGCTCTTTGTTTCTGAACAGACGTTTCAACCGTGGTATTATAGGAGCATACCACATCACCTTGGCAGGAACCCTCTTCCTGGTGCGCTCGCCCTCAACATCACCAGGGTCATCTCATCTGATCTTATACCGCAATGCACTACATACCGAGCATGCATTCAAATTCTCGTACTCCCCACCGCGGTAGAGGATGCAGTCATTAGGGCATGCATGTATCTTCTGCACCTCTAATCCTAGAGGGCAGAGAACCTTCTTTGCTTCGTACGTACTGTCAGGCAATTCGTTATCCTTTGGAAGCTTCTTCTTCATTATTTTCAGTAGCTTCCCAAATCCCTTGTCAGATACACCATTCTCTGCCTTCCATTGCAGGAATTCCAGTGCGGTACCGAGCTTTGTGTTGCCATCTTCACAATTTGGGTACAACCCTTTTTTGTGATCCTCTAACATGCGATCGAACTTTAACTTCTCCCTTTCACTTTCGCATCCTCTCTGTGCATCAACAATGACCCGGCGAAGATCATCATCGGGCACATCTGGTGCCTCTTGATCTTCAGCTTCCCCCGTTGCAGTATCACTGTATTCAGGGAACATAGGATAGTTGTCATCATCCTCTTCTTCTTCATTGTCTTCCATCATAACCCCTCTTTCTCCGTGCTTGGTCCAAACATTATAGTGTGGCATGAAACCGTTCTTAAGCAGGTGGAAGTGAAGGGTTTTCGAGTCAGAGTAATCCTTCGTATTCTCACAGACAGTACATGGACAATACATAAAACCATTGTGCTTGTTTGCCTCAGCCACATAGAGAAAATTATGCAGGCCCGTAATGTAGTCGGAGGTGCGTCGGTCACCGTATATCCATTGCCGGTTCATCTGCGTGCATTATATAATTAAGTATATCAAAAACCATTACAGAACATCATGAATAGAGAAATGACCAAATTAATACAAGTTCATCATCACATTAAATCCAAAGTACAGTAGTGATCAAATGTTATTACTGAAAAAATAAATACATAAAGTTCATACATAGTTCTCATAGAACAACATACAGTTCTCTAGAGCACCTAATTAAAACATACATTGAAACTAACATACAACTATGTAAAACATTTAAATGCAACAACAAATGCGATCAAAATCGCAACTAAGGTAACAATTGATCCAACGACATCGGCAACATGCAACTCCAATTTCATCTTCTCTTCTTCAACTCTTTTCAATTTTTCTTTCAAATAATTGTTTTCTTTTTCAACTAAATTTAACCTCTCGACAAGAGGGTTGGTTGGAATTTCCGGTTCACATACCTCCTAGATAAAGACATCTATGTCAAGTTGGTCGGCATAATTGTCATAAACACTAAATGAAACAAATAGTTATAAAAGATAATATACCACATCCGAATCATACACCAGACGAGAGCCGACGGGGGCGGATACCAAAACCATGGCACTATATAATAGCAAACAATAATACAAGTAAAAAAATTATACAAGTAGCTATATAAATCATACAAGTAAGAATTTTTTCTTTAAAAAAAAGATAAGAACTAGAGGCTCACCACGGTGGTGCCGGCGACGAGATCGGCACGGGCGATCGACGGCGGTGAGGACGGGGACGGGACGGCACCCTACACATGTGCAAACTATGAAGTTAATTTGAGCTCAAATTGTGCATCTAAATCAAATAAACTCACACATACACTCCTCCACTAAAACCCACAAACCACACTACTTGTAGAGCATTTGAAATGAGCTAAACTAGCAATGAGAGATGAAAGGATGAAGTTGCTAACCTTTTTAGAACACTTGGATAGTTGGTGCACCACCAAACTTAGACAAATCTTGGGGAAAATGGAGCTTGGAGGTCGAGCTTAGAGAGGAGAAAGCTTAAGTGTGGCTCGGGCATTTCATCAAACACCTCATGTGCATAGGAGGTGAGAACAGAGTAGCACACACCTCCCACACGCCGGCCGGCCAAAAAACAGAGGAGTGAGCGCGCAGGGGCGAGGATATATATAGGCATCTTTTTAGTCCCGGTTGGTGTCTAGAACCGGGACTGAAGACTGACCTTTAGTCCCGGTTCCAGACACCAACCGGGACTAAAGGGGTTGCGCCAGGAGCGAGGCCCTTTAGTCCCGGTTGGTGGCTAGAACCGAGACTAAAGGTCACAGCCGAACCGGGACTGGTGCCCGCCGAGGCCCGGCCGGCGTCCTGGCCGCCCGAACCGGGACTGATGCACGCATTAGTCCCGGTTCGTAAGTCGACCGGGACTGTTGCTCTGATCTGGCAAAAACCAATGCCCTGTTTTCTACTAGTGAAGACTCAAATGGAGCTGAAATACTGGACTTAAGGTTTTGGTTGGAAGAACTATAAGTGGGAAAAATTTCAGAATTTTTCGAGCAAGAAAAATTGAGGTTGTAGTTATAACCTAAGAATGGGACAGAATTGAAAAGAGGATGTTTTGCTCAAAATTTTCAAATGACCATGATGGGTTTTTGAATAAAAGTGACTTATAGGCATCTCTTGACCCCTCATATTTTTTGTTGAATTTTAGAAGAATTATTTAAAATAGTTGTAGTGCAACAGAAGCATTTCAAGATTGAAAATGCTATTAAAAGAATTATTTTGGGGCAATTTTTGTTATGAAAATAATTCCTACTGTTAATTAAAATATAAATGAAATGATTTAAGAAAACTACCAAAGCCCACAATATTTCCCAAAATTTTCTACATGGAGGGAAGAATTTTGGAAAACAGAAAACAGAAAAAGGTCCTAACTTTATTAAAAGACCTAAAATAAATCAAAATTTTATTTCTGGCCAAATTTTATTTAGTAAAAACATGATTAAATTTTTGGGGTGTTACTGTTTTCACTAGAGGCTTCTCTCTTGAAAATAGCATACGGTGGGTAAACAAATTACTGTTGGGCAATTGATAGAAAAGCAAATAATCATGACGATATCCAAGGCAAGGATCAGGTATATAGGCATCTCGTCCAAGACAAGTAGACCGAAGCGATTCTGCATCTACTACTATTACTCCACACATCGACCGCTATCCAGCATGCATCTAGAGTATTAAGTTCATAAAGAATGGAGTAACGCCTTAAGCAAGATGACATGATGTAGACAAAAAGAACTCACGTATGAATAAACCCCATCTTTTTATCCTTAATGGCAATGATACAATACGTGTCATGTCCCCTTCTGTCACTGGGATTGAGCACCGCAAGATTGAACCCATCACAAAGCACCTCTCCCATTGCAAGAAAAATCAATCTAGTTGGCCAAACCATATCAATAGGTCGGAGATAAATACAAAGCTATAACAATCATGCATAAAAGAGTTCAGAGAAAACTCAAATAATATTCATGGATAAATCTGATCATAAACTCACAATTCATCGGATTCCAACAAACACACCGCAAAAAGTCATTACATAGAATAGATCTCCAAGAACATCGAGGAGAACATTGTATTGAAGATCAAAGAGAGAGAAGAAGCCATCTAGCTACTAGCTATGGACCCGTAGGTCTGAGGTAAACTACTCACGCATCATCGGAAGGGCAGCAAGGTTGATGTAGAGCCCCTCCGTGATCGATTCCCCCTCCGGCAGAGTACCAGAGAAGGCCTGCAGATGAAATCTCATGGGAACAGAAACTTGCGGCGGCGGAAAAATTATTTCGGGTGGCTCTCTGATGTCAGGGGAATATTTGAGAATTTATAGAGGCGGAATTAGGTCAAGAGGTGCCAAAAGGGGCCCACAAGCCTGGGGGGCGCGCCTCCCGAGCTTGTCGCTCCCTCGTGGCTCTTCAGGTCTTCTCCCGAACCTTCTAGGGTCTCTTCTGGTCCAGAAAAAATTAATCCAAATTTTTTTTCTCTGTTTGGACTCTGTTTGATACTGATTTCCTGAAAAGCCAAAAACAGGCAAAAAACAGCAACTGGCACTGGGCACTAGGTTAATAGGTTAGTCCCAAAAAATGATATATAATTGCATATAAAACATCCAAGATTGATACTATAATAGCATGGAACAATCAAAAATTATAGATACGTTGGAGACGTATCACAATCACTTTCGCGTTATTAGCAGGCACAAGTGTAATTCGACCACACTGGGAAATCGATTCAGGAACAGCTGCAGCGGGTAATTTCTGTTGCAATGTAGAATAAAAACCAATTGTAACATATCGTTGAAGCTATATATAGTTTATGAACATCAACATAAAAATAAGACTTTGTACCAGCGTTTTGTGCACACAATTGGTCTTGTTCAATGTGTGCACCAGTGGTAGAATTAATCCCATCCCAAATCCAGCGTTCATACGCTGTGCTATCTTTGTCAGATTATCAACCAATTTTATAACATGCTCCAAATATTCCCAGTGAAATTTGGTACGCCGAGTAACATACAGATCGTTAACTATGCATCCAACATATCCTACTTAAAAGGTGAAAAGGGATTATTTATTCAGAACGTGGCAGAAGAATAGTGGGCATAAATTGGTAATTAGAATTTGTTACTGCCTAGGAACAGTCAGAAAATGAAATCACAATTGGTTGCTTAATTAGTGATCAGTTTGTCAGAACAAATACCTCGATTTTGCTATGTAATATACCAACATGGACAAAGTTGAACGAACACTAACCTCGATCAGACTATGATCGGCTGATGACGTTGGGGAAGTAAACATCCATGCTAATTAGACCAGGCTGTGTTGCACGCACTAGAATTTTATTGTCAGCTTTCAGTTCATAAAACTTAGAAATTTTTCTCCAAAGGTCCGCATCAAAATAGGAGTGACCATCTTTATCAAGTTTTACCCTAACTGTCATTGTAAATCCATGCTGCGTTGTCAATATGACATCCATGGAGTCATCAACAAAGTAAAGGCCAAGATTTCCTTCTACACATGTTCTTACAAAGCAAGGGATGTACTGCTTGAAATGATAATTAAGAAGTTGATGTGGTGCAGAGTTGCGGAGGAGTGCGCGGCGTGTGAGTGGGGACGAAGTAGGGAGGGATGAGGGTTTTCTTTTTCCTTTTTGACGTGTGGGTGAATGCACACAGTTCGCAGATGCGACGTAGATGAACCGTGTGCGATAATAAATCACCAAGATTGAAGGGGAATCCAAATTTCCTTCCTCGTTTGTCCTTCAGTTTTTTTCTACGATCAACATACCTCCTCCAATGCACCATGTTCAAATTTGGCATTTTTCTGCGCTCATTTACTATATTTACTCCATTATGTGCATTTTGCTAGGCATTCATGCATATAATTCAAATTCAGACAATCGATGCATGAAAATGTGCACAAAACGGTCTGGAAAACCATGCTCGTGGTATTTAGTAAATTTTCATGCCTTTTACAAGGAATGGGCAGAGATTTCAAGGATATGTGTGGCAAGAGTCAACCACAAACAAGTCGTTTATTGGTTTTTAAACTATAGAAAATGAAAAACATGCTAGAAATAGATGACGCCTGGCATCGTGCCATGGTATGGCATCACCATGCCCTGGTAAACATTTAAGAATGTTTGGCTTATGTCTTCATGCACGCTCTTCATAAATCGAACCATCACCGAGGAAGTTTCGTGGTTTCGAGAGGGAACTCACCAAGATTGAAGGGGAATCCAAATTTCCTTCCTCATTTGTCCTTGTGTTTTTTTCTATGATGAACATACACCCTACAGATCACCGTGTTCAAATGTGGCACTTTTCCGGGTTCATTTACCATATTTAGGCGATTATGTGCATTTTCTAGGCATTAATGCACATAATGCAAATTCAAACAATCGGTGCATGAAAAATTGCACAAAAACAGTCTAGAAACCATGCTCGTGGTATTTAGTAAATTCTCATGCCTTTTACAAGGAATGGGAAGAGATTTTAAGGATATGTGTGGCAAGAGTCAACCTCAAACGTGTCGTTTATTGGTTTTTCAACTATAGAAAAATGAAAGACATGCTTGTAAAACATGACGCCTGGCATGGTGCCATGGTATGGCCTCACCATGCCCTGGTAAAAAATTGAGAAGGTTTGGCTTTTGTCATCATGCACACTCTTCATAAATCAAACCATCACCGAGGATGTTCCGTGGTTTCGAGAGGGAAATCACCAAGATTGAAGGGGAATCCAAATTTCCTTCGTCCTTTGTCCTTGAGTTTTTTTCTATGATCAACATACACCCTACAGATCACCATGTTCAAATTTGGCACTTTTCCGGGCTCATTTACCATATTTAGGCGATTATGTTCATTTTCTAGGCATTAATGCACATAATTCAAATTCAAACAATCGCTGCATGAAAAAGTGCGCAAAAACAGTCTAGAAACCATGCTCGTGGTATTTAGTAAATTCTCATGCCTTTTACAAGGAATGGGCAGAGATTTCAAGGATATGTGTGGCAAGAGTCAACCACAAATGTGTCGTTTATTGGTTTTTCAACTTTAGAAAAATGAAAGACATGCTTGAAAAACATGACGCCTGGCGTGGTGCCATGTTATGGCCTCACCATGCCCTGGTAAAAATTTGAGAATGTTTGGCTTATGTCGTCATGCACGCTCTTCATAAATCGAACCATCACTGAGGAAGTTTCGTGGTTTTGAGAGGGAACTCACCAAGATTGAAGGGGACTCCAAATTTCCTTTGTCCTTTGTCCTTGAGTTTTTTTCCACGATGTACATACACCCTACAGATCACCGTGTTCAAATCTGGCACTTTTCCAGGCTCATTTACTATATTTAGGCGATTATGTGCATTTTCTAGGCATTAATGCACATAATTCAAATTCAAACAATCGCTGCATGAAAAAGTGCACAAAAACGGTCTTGAAAACCATGCTCGTGGTATTTAGTAAATTCTCATGCCTTTTACATGGAATGGGCAGAGATTTCAAGGATATGTGTGGCAAGACTTAATCTCAAATGTGTCGTTTATTGATTTTTCAACTATAGAAAAATGAAAGACATGCTTGATAAACATGACGCCTGTAATGGTGCCATGGTATGGCCTCACCATGCCCTGGTAAGAATTTGAGAAGGTTTGGCTTATGTCATCGTGCACGCTCTTCATAAATCGAACCATCACCGAGGAAGTTTCATGGTTTCGAGAGGGAAATCACCAAGATTGAAGGGGATTCCAAATTTCCTTCGTCTTTGTCCTTGAGTTTTTTTCTACGATCAACATACACCCTAAAATTCACCGTGTTCAAATCTGGCACTTTTCCAGGCTTATTTACCATATTTAGGAGATTCTGTGCATTTTCTAGACATTTAGCGCAGATAAATCAAATCCTAGCTATAGCTGCACGGGTGTTATGAGAGGGACGTGGATTGCCGTTCGATCGTGGTGCATCCTATGGTGCACACGCGCGATCCGCGTGGCTGGGGTTCCGGCCAATTAGAACGCAACACACAATAGGGTGAGCGCACATGGTTTCCAAAGGCAACGGAGATGAACCATGTGCGATAATGAATGACGAAGATTGTTGGGGAAGCCAAATTTCCGTTGTCGATTGTCCTTGAGCTCTCAAAAACCACCGCACTGTACGGTTGTCCGGCCACTCCACCCCAGAGCTCTATCGAAGCATCGTTCATGCCACCACGCCGCACACTAACTGGTAAGGAAGCGATGGCATCCCGCCGTGCCAAGTTCCTCGCCGCCCGCGATCGCACACTAAATGGTAAGGAAGCGATGGCATCCCGCCGCGATGAGTTCATCGCCACCTGCGGCCACACATCTACATGGGCGGACTTTGAAGCTGCCATGGCCGAATGGGCGGTGGAGCAAGAGGTGGCCAAAGCCACACAGAAGGAGCAGAAAAGGCAGAAAGAACTCAAGAAAAGAGAGTCCCGCCGCCGCAAGAAAGAAGTGGCCTGATACGTCTCCAAAGTATCTATAATTTTTGATTGTTCCATGCTATTATAGTATCAATCTTGGATGTTTTATATACATTTACAAGCAATTATATATCATTTTTTGGGACTAACCTATTAACTTTGTGCCCAGTGCCAGTTGTTGTTTTTTGCCTGTTTTTGGTTTTTCAGAATATCAGTACCAAACGAAGTCCAAATGCCACGAAACTTTTTGGAGATTTTTTTCTGGACATAAGAGACCCTAGAAGCTTCGGGAGAGGACCAGAAGACAGAGGAGGTGGCCACGAGCCACCAGGGCGTGCCCTAGGGGGGTGGCGCGCCCTGGTGCCTCGTGGGCCCACCTCTGCTTCGTTTGACCTAATTCCACCTCTATAAATACTCTAAAATCGGGAAACCAACAGAGGAGTCCACGAAATACTTTTTCCGCCACCGCAAGTTCCTGTTCTCGAGAGATCCCATATGGAGGCCTTTTCCGGCACTCTGCCGGAGGGAGATTCGATCACGGAGGGGCTCTACATCAACCTTGCGGCCCTTCCGATGATGCGTGAGTAGTTTACCACAGACCTTCGGGTCCATAGTTAGTAGCTAGATGGCTTCTTCTCTCTTTTTGATGTTCAATACAATGTTCTCCTCGATGTTCTTGGAGTTCTATCCGATGTAATCACTTTTTGCGGTGTGTTTGTTGGGATCCGATGAATTGTGAGTTTATGATCAGATTATCCATGAATATTATTTGAGTTTGTTGGGATCCGATGAATTGTGAATTTTTGATCACTTTTTGCGGTGTGTTTGTTGGGATCCGATGTAATCACTATCTATTATTAACGTACAATGTCGATAAGCGCATCCTTTTAGGGCTTTAAGCGTTGCTTAGCATCTGTTCACTAGAGTTTTGTAGCCGTACCCCGGCCCTAAATCCTCCTGAACCGTCCACCCACAGCCACCCGAACCCACCGGAGACGAGCTGGCCATAGCTTCCACGCTTGCCGCCAAGGCCACCGCACCCTCATTAGCATGTACCGCCGCCGCCGCGGGCTCCGGCGCACGTATGAGCTGCGTCTCCCCTGTGCCTTCCGCGATGGAGAGGGTGGTTCGAGTGTCTGAGGACATGTGTGATGTGGAGTATTTTGTGAAGACGAGAACAGAGGGGAGAAGAAGGTCAGATTTGGGGGCTGCGAGAGGAAAGAGATGATAGAGAGCGAAGAGATGATATTTATAGTGTCCCTAACCCTTGCAGACAGTTGCTACAGTTGTTTCGTATGCGATTATTTGTGTAGAAAAAACTTTGAAAATGCAAACGAGTTGTTTGCGATGGCTAGGAGCATCGCACACAATGCGTGGTACGAGTACTCATGTTTGATGATTTGTAATACACATACGTGTCCTTATGTTAACACGTGTGTGATGGCACGTGACACAGCATACGGTTGTGTGCTGGGAATTGTGTGCTCCACTTAGTCTTCCCGCGCTCTAGCGAAGACTTCCCGTGCAGCCGCAGGGGTAAATTGTAAAACCCTCAATCCCCTAGCCAGCTGCTAGCTATAAATAACCACAACAATGGCCGGCGACATCGACTAACTACTGATCCCCTTGTTAGCTAGTTACCTACACATACCGGCATACCCCCAACGGCCGATGACAGGATGGAGTTGGGCGACGGCGGAATCAAGGCTGGCGGCGCGATGGTCGGCTTGTCAGTCGACGGCCATGCCGCCACCTCTCCCGACGATGGCCAGAGGAAGCAGGAAATGTGGCCAGAGGGATCGCCAGCGGGCAATACTGCTGGCTCGGCGCAAAGTTCGACGGATGGTGTGGGCGGTGGAGCAGGAACCGCGACGACGCAAGGACAACTGCAGCTGTGGCGGCCACCGCACGAGGTGCATGCTTATGTCCCAGATGGAGAAGGGTGCAGCGCCGGACGTCACCGGGGCATGCCTGGGGGCCGTGACCGCAGCCCTGGCGAGAGCCAATGTCGTCTCGCCGGACATCCCCGGGGCAGACCTGGCGGTCACGGTAGCCCTGGTGAGCGCTGCACCCGAGCCAGTACCGGCAATCTCGGATGTCGAGGCTGCCCCAGGATCGACACGCTGATGGACGATGGCAGCCTCCGCTCCTCCTGAGCCCCGGATCGACACGCTGATGGATGATGGCAGCTGTGCGTGCTTGGTCGGCGTCAGGTGCACAGTAGCTCTTTTGTGTGCGCACGGTTCGTTATATTCTTGTAAATTAGCGAGCTAATGGTTTGTAAATTACTCGTCGAACTAGGCACTGGACCAATAATTTGAGCATATATATATATATATATATATGCTCGATTGATTTCTTCATGCATGTCAAATATGTCAATTGTATGTGCTGGCCTATCTGTATATTATCTGAATTTGCAATATGGACAATTAATATGCAAATGCCTTCTGGACATCGGTGCTGATCGCCACGTCAAAAACATGGACATCCTCTACTCAACCGGGCACATGCTTAAACTGAATGAACTGTGTACGATACTAATACTTTCCATGAAATTTAAGAACTTGGCAAACAACATTTGAGTAACATATATATAGTGGTGACACTATTCAACAAAAGGCAGATCTAGGTAACACGGTGCTTAACAATTCTGAACTTAAAATTTTTGACAACCATATGGTCCATATCTACATACTTAATATAGTAACAACTAGCACATTTTAAGAGGCAGAGGGCCAACAACCACAACTATCCGTAGGAAGCAGCTTGGTCACGGCGACTCGACATCTCGTCAATGAAAAGGAAGAACCCTCATGTGCCTTGGTAGAGCATGAGTAGAATAGTGTCTCCAATTTTCCAATGTGGATGCATTGCCACGACAAGCGAGAACTTGTTAATTTGAATGGTTCCATTTCTGCGGAAAATGCAGTACCTTGCAATCACTTTGGCGTTATTAGCAGGCACAAGTGTAATTTGACCACTGTTGGGGATGTTTACCAGCATGGAGACCCGGCAGGGTGTTAACCCGGCCATAAGGCGAGCTTAGCGGGTCAACTCACCGCGGGGCTGATGACTCTGTGTGGGCCGGCTTAACGAGGCCTGGTAAGGATAGGCCGGCTTAAGAAATGGGCCGGCTCACGACAAGATAGATGGCAAGAATACTGTCTTGGAGGACAAGTAGGAAAAGGTAGGAGGTAGGTCAAAGAACGACCCGGAGTCTCATGTAATCTAGGGTTCCACACTGCATATATAAAGGGCAACACCTATACGAAAAAGACGAGGTTGCAATCTCCTCGAAAACTAGGTTAGCGAATCCGCATCCTTGTAATCGAGATCTACAGCAATATAATCAAGCAGGACTTAGGCTTTTACCTCCACCATGAGGGGCCAAACTGGGTAACCCGGCATCTTCTCATCCCGATCAACCCCGTTAAGCTTCCACCTTCATGCGATGGCCTCATCTCTAAGTCCTTTCACAAGGGCATCTGCCGTGTTAAAACCACGACAGTTGGCGCCCACCGTGGGGCCTACGCACGGTGGAGTTGAGTTCTTAGCGGGATCTCTCCCAGGGTTCGGGAAGTAAGCGGTTGGCATGATGACCAAGAGCCGCCGCGGGAAGTTCTACATCGACGATTCATACTGGGGCCCCGACGCCGACTCAATCGAGTACGGGTACCGGGTCCCCTTCGGCAAGATCCATACCTTCATCGGCGTGGTCGTCGAGCCGGCCGCCGGGTTGGAAAGCGTCATCGGAGTTGAGTCGGCCCGCCGCGCTGGCCAGCACCTCGTGAGACCCGGCCCGCGTCAAGCCGGCCCGAGCCACGCCTTCGTCGGATTCACCCAAGGGGTGGCCTTATCAGAGAACTCACTGTCTCAGGATGACACGCTCGTTCAAAGTGACGGCAAGTCCTCGACGGGGGAAACCGAGTCAATTCTTCCGCCGCATGATGAAGGGCTCGGGCACACGGACGACGTATTTTTGGAGAGCCCTAGTCCGCCTCGCTTCGCGGCGGTGTACATGGCGGGAAGCCAAGATCCAGTGCGAGACCCGACCAATCCAACAGCAGGGCAGAATAACATCCTTGCCGGCTCAGGAGGAGCCGGCGCATCCGCCACTGGCTCTCAGAAAACCGGGGCTCAGGCGCTCACAGACTTGATGACTACGCTGGCAGCCCTGTTGGCTGAGCCGGTCACCGCGGAGAACACGGCGGCACGTAACGCGGAGATCACGAAGTGTCGCGAACAGATGGCCAAGATCCAAGAGTACGTCAACGCGGAGAACGCTCGCATGATGCAGGAACATGCCCGGATTGCCGATGAGAGGCAGCGCCTGGAGGAGGAGGCACATTACCTGAACCGCCGGCTGGCCGAGTCAGAGCTCGTTCACAGGAGGCGTCATCAGAGCCGGCTTCCGGCTAGTCTTGAGCCGACTCAGCTCTTTACCACACCGCCGGCTCTGACGAACCCGGGGTTTGGAGTCGTCCCCACGGGAGAGCCGCCTTTGCAACAGCCGGTCCAACAGTAGGAGCCGGCACAACATCGCACGCCGGAGCAGCAGCAGCAGTCACCATCTCGCCGTTTCCAGACCCCAATTGGACACTACTCTAACCCGGTGGATAACGTGCTGGCATCAACCCACAACTTGGCGACTATTCCGATCGAGGGGGATGGCCCGATTCAGACCGAGGCCAGAAAACGCCATTGTGATGCTCAAAGCAGCCATGGTGCAGCAAGCCAACTATTCGCATAGCCAGCATCGGCTTCACTCGACCCCTCATCAGAGCCGCACCAGGAGTCAGCGCCCTGAGTCGCCAGCGGTCTCCAGCAGCGCACATCGTAGGAGAGCCGCCC
This sequence comes from Elymus sibiricus, assembly GCA_039707655.1. Lineage (NCBI taxonomy): Eukaryota > Viridiplantae > Streptophyta > Magnoliopsida > Poales > Poaceae > Elymus > Elymus sibiricus. The sequence continues at coordinate 24,635,529 of CM077664.1, forward strand.
AGCCGCTGGCGGAGCAGCGCCAGCCTGGGATCCCGCAAGACGTTGCAGACGCTGCCCGGATTCTGCGGGCTTGGGAAGAAGCAAACGCGCGTACAGGGCACAACCCGCCGGCGCGAGCTAACCCGCTGCTGGATGTCAACCCGCCGCTGAATGTTAACTCGCCCGTCGTGACCTCGATAGATGGCCGACTCGGGAGCTCTTCTAGCCACATGATTGGAACTCCCTGTTTGGTACCAGCGCTGCGAGAAGCACGCATCCCCCCTGATTTCAAAGGGCCTCGCAAGGTCCCTAACTATACAGCAAATCTGGAGCCAACCGAGTGGATCGAGAGTTATGAGCTAGCTATGGACTTGTTGGGCGCAAGTGAGTCAGTATGCGCGCGTTACCTCCCTCTGATGTTGGAAGGCCCTGCACGAACCTGGATGAAAAACCTACCGGCGAATTCTGTCAACACATGGCAGGAGCTGAAGGAGCGCTTCATCAAAAATTTCCAGGGAACCTGTAAAAGGCCAACCACCATTGTTGATCTTGAGCGTTGTGTCCAGCGCGAGGATGAGTCGGCGCATCACTGGGCTCGCCGGGTTGAGGAGGTCATACACAGTTCAGACAGCATCTCGGCGGCTCAGGCAGTGCTTGTTCTAGAGGGAACGTGCAAGTTCCAGCACCTGGTCCAGAAGCTTGGGCGACTCAAGCGAAAGGTCCAGGACATGGGAGACCTCATTGATGTCTTAACCCGGTATGCAGAGTCGGATAACACCAAGGATCCGCTGTCGGGCGAGGAGAAGTCTGACAAGGGGAAGTAGGCTGGTGGCAAGGGTCAGCAGCATAACAACAGTACAGGTCAGCACAATAATGGTGGTAAATGCAAGGTTCATGACGGTAGTTCCGATCTGGTGGCAAACACGAACACAGAGAATAAAGGTCAATGGCAGAATGACGGTTCGAGGAGGCAATCTGGAAATCGCACTCTCACTTACGAGGAAGCTCTCAAGTCTCCTTGTCCGAAGCACAGTTATAATGGTAAGCCGTCCAATCACTCCTGGGAAAACTGCTATCTCATGCAAGAGTTTGCCAAGCGCGTCTTCCAGAATCATCATAATGGAGGCGGCATGGGTCGACAACCCGCCAGTCCGGGACCCGGCTTCTCGGGCGCCGGCTTACAAGGGACCTTCGTAGGACCCGGCTTCCAAGGGAACTATGGTCAGGGCGGCGGGTTCTAGGGGGCTGGTAACGCTGGAGGCGGCAATCAGCGAAACAACCAGGGACATCAGCATCAGGCTGGTGCAGCAGGGTTTCAGGGTAACCCGAAACAGTTAAATAGCGGGCAGTACCATGTCTTTACCACGAGCACCTGCAAATGGGATCGGAAGATACAGCGACGGGCCGCCCACGTGGTTGAGACGGCGGTTCCTTACTACCTCAACTGGTCTGAACAGCCAGTTACCTGGAGCAGGGAGGATCATCCTGTCCTCGTCGATCACCCTGGCCACCTGGCTCTGGTAGTTGCACCACAGGTCGGCGGTTACACCCTGACTAAGGTGCTCATGGACGGAGGCAGCAGCATCAACATTCTGTATTATGACACGTTCATGCGGATGAATCTGTCCGATAAGCAGTTAACTCCATCCTCTACAGTCTTTCACGGCATTGTTCCTGGCAAGTCGGCCTATCCCATGGGGAGAATTTCCCTTGAGGTGGCCTTTGGCTCAGAGGATAACTGGCGTTCTGATTTCCTGTCCTTTGAGGCGGTTAAGATTAAGAGCCCATACCACGCCTTATTTGGCCGGCCGGCTTACGCGCGGTTCATGGCGCGGCCATGTTACGTCTACCTGAAGATGAAGATGCCAGGACCGAGGGGAACCATCACAGTGGAAGGAAACCACAAGATTGCACTCGAGTGCGAGGAAGGAGATGCCGCTTACGCTGAGTCGGCTTGTGCTACAGAGGAGTTGCGGTATTATAAGGACAACGTCGACCCGACTGACAGGATATCCCTGAAGAAGCCCACTACGGAGTCAGACCACCTGCTCAAGTTTAAATCAGCCAGAGACACAAAGCAAGTTGATTTCACCCCCGGCAATTCTTCTGAGCAGTTCACCATCGGGGCAAATATGGATCCTAAATAGGAAAGCGCGCTCATCGAGTTCATTCGTGAGAACCGGGACATGTTTGCGTGGAAACCTTCTGACATGCCAGGTGTACTGAGAGAACTCGTTGAGCACTCCCTTAATATGGATCCCGAGTTCAAGACAGTTCGCCAGTATCTCCGTCGCTTTAATGAGGAAAGACGGAAAGCTATTGGTGAAGAAGTGGCTCGGCTCCTAGCTGTCGGTTTCATCGTCGAAGTCTTCCATCCTAAATGGTTAGCTAACCCAGTACTGGTTCTGAAGAAAAATGGGACTTGGCGGATGTGTGTTGATTACACAGACCTGAACAAGGCTTGTCCTAGTGACCCCTTTGCCTTGCCCCGTATTGACCAGATCATCGATGCTACAGCTGGTTGTGAGAGTTTATGTTTCCTGGATGCTTACTCTGGCTATCATCAGATCAAAATGAAGTTGGAAGACCAGGAAAAGACGGATTTCATCACACCCTTTGTGGCGTTCTGCTATACAACCATGCCGTTCGGTCTGAAGTGTGCACAGGCGACTTACCAGCGTTGTGTCTAGAGCTGCTTTCACAAACAGATAGGGCGGAACGTTCATGCTTATGTTGATGACATTGTGTTCAAGTCCTAGAAGAAAGAAACTCGATTGGAGGATCTCAAGGAAACGTTTGACAACCTCCGCATCTACCAGATGAAGCTTAACCCGGAAAAGTGTGTTTTTGTTGTCCCTGCAGGAAAACTTCTAGGATATCTTGTTTCCGAGCGTGGCATTGAGGCTAACCCGGAAAAGATTAAGGCAATCACAACTCTGGCTAAGCCGGCCAGACTGAACGATGTGCAAAGGCTGGCTGGGCGGGTCGCAGCGTTAAGCCGGTTCATAAGCCGGCTTGGAGAAAAGGCCATTCCATTATACCAGTTGCTTAAAAAATCAGATGACTTTGTCTGGAGTGATGCTGCAGATCAGGCTTTTGGGGCCCTCAAGAAACAGTTATCTGAGCCACCAGTCCTTGCTGCCCCTCGTGAGAAGGAGCCGATGTTGCTATATATTGCTGCTAGTAACAAAGCTCTATGTGTGGCAGTCGTGGTAGAGCGCAAGGAAGATGGTAAGGAATATCCGGTCTAGCACCCTGTATATTATGTCAACGAGGTGTTAACCGAGTCGAAGCAGCGATATCCACATTGGCAGAAGCTGGTTTATGGAGTGTTTATGGCTAGCCGCAAGCTGAAGCATTACTTCCATGAGCACCTGATCACTGTAGTCAGTTCAACACTTCTTGGGGATATAATCCAGAACCGGGAGGCAACAGGCCGGGTTGCTAAGTGGGCCATCGAGCTCAGTCCGCATCATCTCAAATATGTGCCTCGCACAGCAATCAAATCTCACGCATTGGTTGAATTCATTAATGACTGGACAGAGCTGCAGGCTCCCGAGGAGAAGCCCGACACAACATACTGGTCCATACACTTTGACGGCTGAAGGCAGCTCGAAGGCTCGGGGGCTGGGGTTGTGATTACTTCCCCCCGAGGAGATAAGTTCTGTTATGTTTTGAGGCTCATGTTTCCCTGTACTAATAATGCTGCAGAATATGAGGCCTTACTTCATGGGCTTCGGATAGCCAAGGAGAAGAATCTGAGCCGGGTCAGGTGTTTGGGCGACTCAGACTTGGTCGCCCAACAAGTTTCTGGTACTTGGGACAACAAGAATCCCCTTATGGCGGTTTATCGGCACGCGGTCACGAATATTGCTGGACACTTCAAAGGTTATCAAGTTGATCAAATTGATCGCCGGCAGAACAAGGCGGCATACGCACTCTCCCGCTTAGGCTCGCAGCACAAGCCGGTGCCACCCAATGTGTTCCTCGATGTTTTGCACAACCCCTCTGTCAAGTTGCCGACAGAGGAGGACTTAGCTGTTCTTGACCCGGAGGCGGCTCTAGTGGCTACTGTCCATGCAATCCCTGATTGGACGGTCCCTATTTAGCTTATTTAAGTCGGGGAGAACTGCCAACAGAGGAACTGCTTGCTCGGCAGATTATTAGACGATCCAAGGCTATGACTATTGTCAATGGCGAGTTACACCGACGAAGTGTCACTGGTGTTTTTCGGCGTTGTGTTCCACCGAAAGAAGGCCGCGCAATTCTCAATGAGATTCATTCTGGCGATTGTGGACACCATGCCGGCTGAAGATCACAGGTCGCGAAGGCCTTCTGGCACGGTTTTTACTGGCTCACGGCTCATGCTGATGCGGAGGAAATTGTCAGTAAGTGTGATGGTTGCCAGAAATATGCTCGCCAGGTCCATGTGCCGGCTCAAGAGTTGAGGATGATCCCAATTACTTGGCCGTTCGCGGTCTGGGGGCTTGACATGGTGGGCCCCTTCAAACGCTCTAAGAATAAGCATACGCACCTACTCGTGGCTGTGGCCAAGTTTAGCAAGTGGGTGGAAGCAGAGCCGGTCAGCAAATGTGACGCGGCTACATAGGTCAAATTTATGAAAAAGCTGATATTCCGGTTTGGCTACCCGCACAGTATCATTGCAGATAATGGGACCAATCTTTCCAAGGGAGCCATGGAACAGTTCTGCAAACAGGAGCACATCCGGCTTGATCTGGCATCGGTTGCGCATCCTTAGTCCAACGGACAGGCCGAACGGGCTAATCAGGAATTGCTGCGTGGTATCAAACCCCGACTCATGGTGCCTCTGCAGTGCACGCCGGGTTGCTGGGAAGAAGAGTTACCTTCGGTGCTTTGGAGCATACGGACTACTCCCAACAGGTCGACAGGCTATACGCCGTTTTTCCTAGTCTATGGTGCAGAAGCCATACTTCCAAGCGATATTCGTCATGACTCCCCTCGAGCGGCGGCTTATGTGGAATCAGATAATGAGCTGCCTTGCCAAGACGCTCTTGATGCTCTGGAGGAAGCGCGTGACTTTGCTGCATCCAGATCAGCAATTTATCAGCAAGACCTGCGTCGCTATGATAGCCGTAGAGTTCGAAGCCGTACTTTTCAGGAAGGTGACTTAGTACTCCGTCTGATACAAGACCAGGCAGGCATGCATCAGCTGTCACCACCTTGGGAAGGGCCCTTTGCGGTCAGCAAGAATCTCAACAACGGGTCATATTACCTGATTAATATACGGGAAGGAGACAAGTCACGTACTTCTGAGGAGGAAACAAGCCGGCCCGGGAACATTGCCCAGCTCCGGCCATACTACACCTAACTCATTGACTAGGTCATATCTTTGTACATACCTTTTATCCTGTATATACCTGTCTTTGATCAAATATAATAACGACCAGCAACACTGTGTGAAGGTGTTGTTTTGCCTCAAAGCTTGTGTACTGGATCTTTATTTGTTGATCTTGGTTACTTGGGGGCTTCCAACTCAATTGAGTTTAGATTACAAAACCCTTTTAACCCAGCGAGATGCCACAAAGTCAGTTAAACCTGCCTATTAGCAAGATGCTACTCCCTGAATAACGACCCGGCGTACGCCTGATGAGTCAATCACGTAGGTGACCCTGAATTCATCAGAGTTAAAACGACTGATTGGTTGTGTGTGAGCCGGCTTTCAGAGAGCAAGGATAAATCAACAGGCCAAAGTGCCAGCTTCATGAAAGCATATTCCGGCTTGCGCTTCTTAAACCGGCCATTTGAAGTTGTGTTTCGGCTTGCATTTTATAAGACGGCCATTTCAAGTATATTCCTACTTATGGTTATTTTACAGACATACCCATGTGTATCACCTCTGCACACATACATTCATGCATATCATCTCTGCATGCATATATCCATGCATATCATTTGCTTTGTCCCATTTAAGCATTTGATTCATTGCAAATAGTAACAAAGATTACTTGTTCAAAAATGATTTCGTCAGTAACCATCACATGTAATTGTTCTCATTTCAGCAGAATCACTCTTGCAAAACCGGCTCTCAAGGCCAAAAGGAGGATTTGTAGAAGCACAAAGTATTTGTACTAGCAATCTGCAAGCTCAGTACACGATGGCACTAGCATCAGCACTAAGAGTATGCTACACTATTACAAGCCGCCCATCAGCTGCGGCCATGGCAAAAATCCTTTACAAGTTCGGCCTACTAGGGTGAGCCGGCGTTAACACCGCCGGGTCAGAACTGGCGCCAGTGCCTGATGGAGCACCGTGAGCTCGCTCTTCGCGGCCATCGTCATCCTCCGCTTCTTCGCTTGAGTCGCTGGTCGACCACTGAATTGTGCATAACACTTCAAACAGGGCATCGGTGGATATCAAAGAAGAAGGGTCGACTTCAGGAGCGAAGGATGTCTTACATGTCCGAGTTAGGGCCACCGGCTCATGATTCGGCGGCCCTATCTGCTCATTATCTTTCGAATAGGGCCCCTGGTACCGGCTCAGATCAGCTTCTTCTGCAATGGCGGTAGCTGCAACCCAGGTTTCTCTGATGCAGCGTTGGAAATCCTTCTTGGTGAAGGGCGTGTCATCTACATTGAACTCCGGGTAGCCGCCCACAATTTGAGCTGGGTCGAGCTCTGGCACGTATGCCTTGGCTCGGGCAAGTGCTGTTAGGGCCCCAGAGCGGCAGCACGCCTTCTTCCAGTCTTCAAACCACCTTGGTACAATAGACAGCTCCTTCAACATGTCCGCGATTAGTTGTGGTGGTGAAGTGGTGTTTTTTGCAGCCATAATGCATCTTGAGCTGCCTATATAGAGCTGTTCCACAAAGGTATATACTGCCTTCAGCTTCACCAAAGGTTGCTACACAAGAGTTTGATTCTTCCGACCTGCAAATATAAATGTTTCGCCATCAGTCAAGCCGGTTTGGCATGTTAAGCCGGTGCTATTGGCATATTTAAGCTAGAGCTGTTGGCGTTTGGCTTACGGTAGATGGCCCCGCACATGGCGATGAATTGGCCTTTCAGAGTCGCCAGCTCTTGAGTGACCGGCTCCAGTTTGGCCTCGGCATCTGCCGCCCGCGCAGCTTCGGCGGCTCTTGCGGCCTCTGTTTGTTTCAGGGTGTTCCTTACAATCACCAAAGCTTTCTTTGCCTCGGTGGCGGTTTCTTCATATTCTTGGCGCAATTTTTTCTCTTTCTTGGCCTCCTTTCGGAAGCCGGCGGCCTGGGTTTCTACTTGGTCCAGCATTTCCTGCAGAGCAGACGGTTATACAAAGTATACATATGACCCTGGTCACCCTAAAGAACAACCCAGCCCATGGGGGCTACATGTTATCAAGCTTCAAAACCCGTAAAGGCAAGTTCCATGCAGCTGCAAGCACTCTACATGGCACTTGGGGGCTAATGCCTAAATTGATCTATCCGGCTTACAAGTTATGAGGACCCGCCCGCCATGAAGGGTGAGCCGGCCCTTGTAGACACCGATTGAAGTTGAGCTTACAAGTTAACATTTCTGAAGTCCCGGGTCATTATTCCATAATGATCCAGTCCTTGGGGGCTACATATATATATGGTACAAGATGAAGGGTGCAAATTACCTCATACTTCCGCTTCAATGACGTGATCATGGCAATCTCCATGTCCCGGCTTTCAGATAGCCGGGTCAGCACGGCTTGATGCAAAGATCTGGCATCTTGATCTTCAAATGTTGGAAAGTTCAGAGCCGTCTTTCCTTCTGAGGCCGGCTCAAGCTTGGTAGGTATCTTCGTAAGAGCGGTGGAAGCCTCCGGAGTTGTTTGATGTTCTCCGGTCACCACCACGTCTTCCTGAGCTGATGCCACGGGCGGCTCTTTGGGCTGTTCCACAGCTGGATTTTCGCTTTCCTAGATAACAGGTGAAGGAGGACGAGCCGGGCTGGCGGTGTCTTGAGCCGGCGGGCTGTTCTGGACTGCCGGCTCATCTTGGCTGGTTAAAGTGGCCTCTTTCTCCCCTTGAGTGCCTGGTTGAATGACCGGGTCAGATGACCCGGCAGGTGTTTTCTTTTTGATAGCCTTGGCCCTGTACAAAAACCAAAGGAGTTATTCATTTGAAGAGGAAAGAGTAAAGAAATGCTATATGTCAGTTTGCTTACCCAGGGTTGATATTGAAAGCCGGCGCTTGCGTGGCGCTTGACTCGCCAGAGGAGTGGGACGTCTGATATGCCGAGTCATTTAAACATAAGGGCTCATTGAAATGACCAGCTACAGGAAAAGAGGGAGTTGGACTAAGAAGCACCTCAGCTCGCGCCTTACGAGATGGCGGCTCATATGGAAGCCCGCCGCTTAATTCGCCTTCACTGCTCCGGGTCTTCCTTTTGGACGTCCCGGTTTGACGAGTCTTCAAAACAAATTTGGGATCCAAATGAGCATCCTGGTGTGAAAAAGGGACCTTACGGACGGCAACCCGGGGCTTCCTTCGAACCTTGCGGATCACAGCCCGGGTTTTCTTACGAATAGGAACTGGAGAATCAGAATCAGAAGAGATCAAAGTTACCTCCGGCTCGTTGGTATGGCTAATTTCGGCTTCATCCTGAAGAGAAGGAGCGTCAGCAAGTTGAATAAAAAGGCGGCCAAGCGAGTCAAGTTCTACCTCCGCCTCGTCTTCTGCAGCCGGCTTATCAGTATCGACCGGCTCATCCTGCTGTTCCGCTGGAGCGGGGGCGGGTTCTTGGGGCTTCTTCTTTTTTCAAAATTTGTCGTTCGCCTGTATTGTGACGAGTTGGCAGTTAAGAGTGAGATGAGGAAGGCGGGTTAAGAACAGAGTAAGAAGGTGCAAACACTTACTGAAGGCACCGGGTTGGTTAAGCAGAAGGGGGCCAGCCCGGTTTTATTGCATTTCTCCTAAGGCTCTCCCAGTAGCCTCTTGGTGGTCTTGTTGATATCACTCACGGATAAATTGACTTGACTGAAGCGTTGAACGTCAGCCGGCTCACCAGTATAATTGCACATCAGGTCGCGCCTGTGGCTAAGGGGCTGGATTCGCCAGCTTATCCAGCACAGGGTCAGATCGATCCCGATAAGGCCGTTAGCAACCAAGGCCCTTATTTTGGAGTAAATAGGGGCGAATTGCTTGCGTTCTTCTGTTGAAGGCCAACCCGGAAAAGCCACTGTGGCATTGAGCCGGTCCGGTCTATAACCCGACAGGGGATTTTCACCTAGAGGGGCAGTACTCTTGCAGTAAAACCAAGTCTTGTTCCAGCCCTTGGGGTGACTCGCCAGCTTGGCCTCAGGAAAGGGAGTGTTTCTTCACCTTTGAAAAGAGACGCCACCAAGTTCTATGCTGGGGCGATCAGTGAACTCAGTCTGATGGTTGATATAGAAAAACTCTCGAAAAAGGAGGACAGTTGGAGGTGCTTGAAGATATACTTCGCAGAACACTTGAAATTGGCATAGATTTGTGACTGAGTTGGGGCCGAGATCCTCTAGTCGGAGGTCGAAAAAGTTAAAGACATCGCGGAAGAATTTTGACCCGGGCGGCCGAAACCCCTTATGAAGATGATCTGCGAAGACCACTACTTCGTCTTGTTGGGGCTGGGGGGTGCTTTCTTCTTCAGGCGCCCGCCAGTTGATTGTGGTTTGAGCCGGCAAGAGGCCTTGCCCCACGAGCTCATTCAGCATCAGGGTTGAGACTTGAGATCTGACCTAGTTGCAGGATTTGTCGGTCTTGGGAGCCATGGCGACTTAAAAGTTTAACTGCAAGGACAAAAATGACAAGCTGGCGTGTTAAGCTTAAGAAGGACAAGCCGTCAGAATGTAAAACCCGGCCAAATGATAAGAATCGGGATGGCTAAAATCATAACCTGGATTCATGGAAGCCAACGAAGGCAATGATGAGCCGGTGTTGACGAGTCAATGGTGTTCCGAATTTCTCCTAAGCGTTGAGCTAGTGACAAACAGGAATCTAATGGAGCAGTGGCTATTACGGATCTGAAAATACTACGGAAAGGAAAATTTAAAAAGACTTAGGTGGATGGATATGAGGGACCGTGGTCAATGCGGGTCTGTGGAAGACGATACGAAAATCTAGATAAGGAAAATGACCTCGCCGCGGCTCTAACAGTAATTATTAGATGATTCGGATGCCGTTAGATCTACAGACGAGCAAGAAGGACGAACACCGATGAACACCAAGAACACCGATGAACTATAGAGAAGAATGGACATTATTGATCTGGAAAGGAGGAAGGTTTGGATGTACCTGACTGCGGCGGATGTGGCTGTGGTGTTTTTGATGAGCTCCGGCGACGATGTGGAGGCAGCAAAGGACGCTGGTGAGGTCGTCGGAGAGCTTCAGAGCAGCAACGCTTCGGACGCGAGAAGAGACCGATGCGAGGAAGAAGAAGTGTAGGGTAAAAAGTGATAGTAGGGAATGAGCTGGCCTCCTTATAGGCGCAGTAAAAAATTAGAACGGCGGATGCGGAGCCCGAGGCGGCGCAGTAATTTTTGGCTGCGGGTTCCTCGATTTTAGCGCCTGACCGGACGATACATACCCACTCAAAGATTCGAGGTGATGTCATCCCAGATTTTGCGGAAGTGGATTCTGACGTCATGAGGGAAAAGGAGCTGAAAATGTCTAAGTCTGAACCTGAAGAGGAGACTCGCCGATCCATTTAACCCGGCCAATTGAGCTGGCCTAGGACGGTGTTCTAAAAGGGCGGCTTAGAGAATATTGCTCATGTTTTGCTTTTTCAGGTTGAAGTTTAACGTGAATAAATTCAAGTCAAACTGAGGGATAATGTTGGGGATGTTTACCAGCATGGAGACCCGGCAGGGTGTTAACCCGGCCATAAGGCGAGCTTAGCAGGTCGACTCACCGCGCGGCTGATGACTCTGTGTGGGCCGGCTTAACAAGGCCTGGTAAGGATAGGCCGGCTTAAGCAATGGGCCGGCTCACGACAAGATAGATGGCAAGAAGACCGTCTTGGAGGACAAGAAGGAAAAGGTAGGAGGTGGGTCAAAGAACGACCCAGACTCTCATGTAATCTAGGGTTCCACACTGCATATATAAAGGGGAAAACCTATACGAAAAAGACTAGGTTGCAATCTCCTCGAAAACTAGGTTAGCGAATCCACATCCTTGTAATCGAGATCTACAGCAATATAATCATGCAGGACGTAGGCTTTTACCTCCACTATGAGGGGCCGAACCTGGGTAACCCGGCGTGTTCTCGTCCCGATCAACCCCGTTAAGCTTCCACCTTCGTGCGATGGCCTCATCTCTAAGTCCTTTCACAAGGGCATCTGCCGTGTTAAAACCACGACAACCACGCTGGGAAATCGATTCAGGAACAGCTGCAGTGGGCAATTTCTGTTGCAATGTAGAATAAAAAGCAATTGTAACATATCGTTGAAGCTATATATAGTTTATGAACATCAACACATAAATAAGACTTTGTACCAGCATTTTGTGCACACAATTGGTCTTGTTCAATGTGTGCACCAGTGGTAGAATTAATCCCTTCCCAAATCCAGCGTTCATACGTTGTGCTATCTTTGTCAGATTATCAACAAATTTTATGACATGCTCCAAATCTTTCCAATGAAATTTGGTACGCTGAGTAACATACAGATTGTTAACTATGCATCCAACATATCCTGCTTAAAAGGTGGAAAGGGAATATTTATTCAGAACATGGCAGAAGAATAGTGGGCATAAATTGGTAATTAGAATTTGTTACTGCGTAGGAACAGAGTCAGAAAATGAAATCACAATTGGTTGCTTAAATAGTGATCAGTTAGTCAGAACAAACTCCCTGATTTTGCTAAGTAACATGCCAACATGGAGAAAGTTGAAAGAACACTAATCTCGATCAGACTATGATCGCTGATGATGTTGGGGAATTAAACATCCATGCTAATTAGACCAGGCTGTGTTGCATGAACTAGAATTTTATTGTCAGCTTTCAATTCATAAAACTTAGAAATTTTTCTCCAAAGGTCCGCAACAAAATAGGAGTGACCATCTTTATCAAGTTTTACCCTAACTGTCATTGTAAATCCATGCTGCATTGTCAATATGACATCCATGGAGTCAGCAACAAAGTAAAGGCCAAGATTTCCTTCTACACATGTTCTTGCAAAGCAAGGGATGTACTGCTTGAAATGATAATTAAGATCATTACACATATATTGAAATAATAGAGCAATATGCAAATATGGGAGGAATTGAGAGAACATAACAATATATAGCTGAAAGCAAAGTACAAAAATATATAATTAAAAAGATAATGTAACAAAGATTTCATGCAAATATGAGTAACTGAATGAACAATACATCATTAATTTACCTAATTTAGAAAAACAAATCATCTTCGACGTCTAGGCTGCATGTGGCACCGTACCTTTTATCCAAATGTAGCAATATACGGTATATGTTCATAAATTTAGGCCATGCCAACCGTGGTAGGGAGAGATTGAACATACCGAGCGCTCCCTGAAGTCATCTGGTATGGTGAGATAGAACTTCGTTTCCGACTGGCCGCGACCACACTGGCCTGATTTGTGCTCGCACTTTGTGCACTTAAATGAAAACCCTCAAATCAGCTAGAAGAAAAATGAATCCACGGCGATTTCCGCTAGTTGATTAATAGGGACAGATGGACTGTGATAAGATATGAGCGAATATTTCACCAAATTAATTACCTTCTCCATGAGAAAAATCCCTGGCCCAATCCTGTAGAAAACACCAATCGCCCAGAGTCCAGAAAGTCGGTGCAAGTCGGTGCAGATAGGCGGCGGCAAGCGGTAGGGGCAAAATCCTGTGCCGTTTGGAGTGCGACTGCCGCCCGCCAACAACAGCCATCGAGCTTAGGGGTGGCCGCCGCGATAGAAGTTGATGAGGTGCAGAGTTGTGGAGGAGTCCACGCCATGTGAGTGGGGACGAAGTGGGGAGGGGTCAGGGTTTTCTTTTTCCTTTTTGACGTGTGGGTGAACACACACGGTTCGCAGATGTGACGAAGATGAACCGTGTGCGATAATAAATCACCAAGATTGAAGGGGAATCCAACTTTCCTTCCTCGTTTGTCCTTCAGTTTTTTTCAACGATCAACATACCCCCTCCAATGCACCATGTTCAAATTTGGCATTTTTCTGCGCTCATTTACTATATTTACTCCATTATGTGCATTTTCTAGGCATTCATGCACATAATTCAAATTCAGACAATCGATGCATGAAAATGTGCACAAAATGGTCTGGAAAACCATGCTCGTGGTATTTAGTAAATTTTCATGCGTTTTACAAGGAATGGGCATAGATTTCAAGGATATGTGTGGCAAGAGTCAACCACAAATATGTCGTTTATTGGTTTTTAAACTGTAGAAAATGACAAACATGCTAGAAATAGATGACGCCTGGCATCGTGCCATGGTATGGCATCACCATGCCCTGGTAAACATTTAAGAAGGTTTGGCTTATGTCGTCATGCACGCTCTTCATAAATCGAACCTTCACCGAGGAAGTTTCGTGGTTTCGAGAGGGAACTCACCAAGATTGAAGGGGAATCCAAATTTCCTTCCTCGTTTGTCCATCAGTTTTTAACTATGATCAACATACCCCCTACAAATCACCGTGTTCAAATGTGGCACTTTTCCGGGCTCCTTACCATATTTACTCCATTATGTGCATTTTCTAGGCATCAATGCACATAATTCAAATTCAAACAATCGGTGCATGAAGAAGTGCACAAAAATGGTCTGGAAAACCATGCTCATGGTATTTAGTAAACTCTCATGCCTTTTACAAGGAATGGGCAGAGATTTCCAGGATATGTGTGGCAAGAGTCGACCACAAATGTGTCGTTCATTGGTTTTTCAACTATAGAAAAATGAAAGGCATGCTTGAAAAACATGACGCCTGGCATGGTGCCGTGGTATGGCCTCACCATGCCCTGGTAAAAATTTGAGAAGGTTTGGCTTATGTCGTCATGCACGCTCTTCATAAATCGAACCATCACCGAGGAAGTTTCGTGGTTTCGAGAGGGAACTCACCAAGATTGAAGGGGAATCCAAATTTCCTTCGTCCTTTGTCCTTGAGTTCTTTTCTACGATGAACATACACATTACAGATCACCGTGTTCAAATGTGGGACTTTTCCGGGTTCATTTACCATATTTAGGCGATTATGTGCATTTTCTAGGCATTAAGGCACATAATTCAAATTCAAACAATCGGTGGATGAATAATTGCAGAAAAACAGTCTAGAAACCATGCTCGTGTTATTTAGTAAATTCTCATGCCTTTTACAAGGAATGGGCAGAGATTTCAAGGATGTGTGTGGCAAGAGTCAACCACAAATGTGTCGTTTATTGGTTTTTCAACTATAGAAAAATGAAAGACATGCTTGAAAAACACGATGACTGGCATGGTGCCATGGTATGGCCTCACCATGCCCTGGTAAAAATTTGAGAAGGTTTGGCTTATGTCGTCATGCACTCTCTTCATAAATCGAACCATCACCGAGGATGTTTTGTGGTTTCGAGAGGGAAATCACCAAGATTGAAGGGGAATCCAAATTTCCTTCATCCTTTATCCTTGAGTTTTTTTCTACGATCAACATACACCCTACAGATCACCTTGTTCAAATTTGGCACTTTTCCGGGCTCATTTACCATATTTAGGTGATTATGTTCATTTTCTAGGTATTAATGCACATAATTCAAATTCAAACAATCGGTGCATGAAAAAGTGCACAAAAATAGTCTGGAAAACCATGCTCGTGGTATTTAGTAAATTCTCATGCCTTTTACAAGGAATGGGTAGAGATTTCAAGGATATGTGTGGCAAGAGTCAACCACAAACGTGTCGTTTATTGGTTTTTCAACTATAGAAAAACGAAAGACATGCTTGAAAAACATGACGCCTGGCATGGTGCCATGGTATGGCCTCACCATGTCCTGGTAAAAAATTGAGAATGTTTGGCTTACGTCATCATGCACGCTCTTCATAAATCGAACCATCACTAAGGAAGTTTTGTGGTTTCGAGAGGGAACTCACCAAGATTGAAGGGGAATCCAAATTTCCTTTGTCCTTGAGTTTTTTTTCATGATGAACATACACCCTAAAGATCACCGTGTTTAAATCTGGCACTTTTCCGGGCTCATTTACAATATTTACGCGATTATGTGCATTTTCTAGGCATTAATGCACATAATTCAAATTCAAACAATCGGTGCATGAAAAAGTGCACACAAACGGTCTTGAAAGCATGCTCGTGGTATTTAGTAAATTCTCATGCCTTTTACAAGGAATGGGCAGAGATTTCAAGGATATGTGAGGCAAGCGTCAACCACAAACGTGTCGTTTATTGATTCTTCAACTATAGAAAAATGAAAGACATGCTTGATAAACATGACGCCTGGCATGGTGCCATGGTATGTCCTCACCATGCCCTGGTAAGAATTTGAGAAGGTTTGGCTTATGTCATCATGCACGCTCTTCATAAATCGAACCATCACCGAGGAAGTTTCGTGGTTTCAAGAGGGAAATCACCAAGATTGAAGGGGAATCCAAATTTCCTTCATCCTTTGTCCTTGAGTTTTTTTCTATGATGAACATACACCCTACATATCACCGTGTTCAAATCTGGCACTTTTCCGGGCTCATTTACCATATTTAGGCGATTATGTGCATTTTCTAGACATATAGCGCAGATAAATCAAATCCCACCTATAGCTGCACGGGTGTGATGAGAGGGACGTGGATTGTCGTTCGATCGCGGTGCATCCTACGGTGCAGACGCGCGATCCGCGTGGCTAGGGTTCCGGCCAATCAAAACGCAACACACAATAGGGTGAGCGTACACGGTTTCCAAAGGCGACTGAGATGAACCGTGTGTGATAATGAATAATGAAGATTGTAGGGGAAGCCAAATTTCCATCGTCGTTTGTCCTTGAGGTCTAAAAAACCACCGCACTGTACGGTTGTCCAGCCACTCCGCCCTAGAGCTCTCTCCAAGCATCGTTCATGCCACCGCGCCGCACACTAACTGGTAAGGAAGCGATGGCATCCCGCCGCGCCAAGTTCCTCGCCGCCCATGACCGCACACTAAATGGTCAGGAAGCGATGGCATCCCGCTGCGACGAGTTCATCGCCGCCCGCGGCCGCACATCTACGTGGGCGGACTTTGAAGCTGCCATGGCCGAATGGGCGGTGGAGCAAGAGGTGGCCAAACCCGCACAGAAGGAGCCGAAAAGGTAGAAAGCACTCAAGAAAAGAGAGTCCCGCTGCCGCAGGAAAGAAGGGGCTGAACGCCTTGCTAAGGAGATCTCAGTGGTGATCCAAGCATGGTGGGCTGCCGCCGACAAGGCCGGGAAGGAGAACGACGGCGTCTGGCCAGCTTGCCCCGATGCTTCCACCTGCCAGGATCACTGTGGTAGCTACCCCGACGCTTATGAGAGCTGTGTAGAGATCCAAGCATGGTGGGCTGCCGCCGACAAGGCCGAGAAGGAGAATGATTACGCCTGGCAAGCATGTGAGAAGTAGTTAGTGCATGCGTCGCCCGTAAGTTTGTATAATTAATTATGAGCATCTACCAGTAGTACTTACTAGTTTTAGAGCAAATTACTAGTATCTAGGAATTTAAGTTGGTACTATCTATTATTAACATACAATGTCGATAAGCGCATCCTTTTAGGGCTTTGAGCGTTGCTTAGCATGTGTTCACTGAAGTTGTGTAGCCGTACCCCGGCCCTAAATCCTCCCAAAATGTCCGCCTGCAGCCACCCGAAGCCACCGGAGACGAGCTGTCCACAACTGGTTTTTAGTCCCACCTCACCGCGCAAATTCGCCGTACACCAGCTTAAATAGCCGCACCAGTGGATGGCAGCAAACTTACCTTTTGTTGCATAGGATCTATTCTGGCTGTGTGAGTGAGGCAGGTTGACACTTGATTGCATTTCATAAACCAATGATTGTTCATCGAGTGTCACCTTTGCCTCGTTCATGTACATTGAATAACCCTGCTACAATGAAAGAGATTTTTAAATTTGAAGGTGCGGCTGTAGATGCTGATAGATTTAAGAATTATTAGAAGATCACAAAACACACGGTTTCTATGGCATTCAGTGTGCGTTCTTTTGCCTTACTGGTCCATAAGTCAGTTACTTGGGCGATGTTTTCTAATAACGCAAGCATACCATCACGACCGCCGTTGACCGATTTAATCAACTACATGTGTAGAATTTTTTGGAGACGGCACCCGCCAATTTTCTCTTTTCTCGCACACGAGTATTTTATGCGCTTCGTCTGCGTTGTGTGTTTCCCCCGCCCAAGTTTCGAGTTTTGCAGCGAAATTTTGATTAGGCGCACGATTTCAGAATTTATTCCTCCCACCACATCCCCATCCATAACACTTCCGCAGTATCTCCCCACCCTGGCCCCCTCCCAGCAGCTCAAACCGCCGCCGCCGCAACCACAGCTTCAACCAAATCTACGTTCTGCCCGAGCCTCATCGGTCCAGTCAAGTAACCCACCGATCTCTATGACGGCTACGGCCTAATTGCTTAAATGGCGCTTGCGAAACATTCTCATGCCTCCAAATCCCCACCGCCCCTACTCCAGAGCATCGTCGCGTAAGCCCAACCACATATCACGTGGAGGTCGAGGAGCTGATGGCGGTCGATGGCGTGATGCCGTTGTGCGAGTCGACCCGAAGGAACACCTCGCCTCCGCCGCCGCCGACTTGGGGCAGGCTCTGGCCCAGATGAAGTTCCCTGGCAACTATCCCTCAGGACATACCAAGTATGAACTGACCAGTTCAATCTTACCAATACCAGTTGCAATGGCTATGTTTTGTACGGTTGATGTATTAAGCATGTTGTAGTAAACAGGCCTAACCCGTCTTAGCTATTTTCCCTACCTTTTTATAGACAACTGGGCCATTCTCTGCTCTAGCAGCACTTGCCTTGCGATGTTTAACTTTGTCAATTACATTTTTATCAGTACCAGTTTCAATGGCTATACTAGGTTGTCTGTAGGTAAACGTGCCTTGTTTATTTCAGGACTGCACACTGTGTGATGTTCAAGTATGAACTGTCCAGCTCAATTTCACCAATACCAGCTATAAACTTACAATACATGACTTAGGATGTTGTTAACCCTGTTGTAATTAACAGCTGTATCCATTTTTAATCTGTCCCTTTGCTACCGTGCTACTCTCCGCATTGAAGATATCACTAGAGTTGATGT
Organism: Elymus sibiricus; assembly: GCA_039707655.1. Taxonomy (NCBI): domain Eukaryota; kingdom Viridiplantae; phylum Streptophyta; class Magnoliopsida; order Poales; family Poaceae; genus Elymus; species Elymus sibiricus. Next base: position 24,653,750 of record CM077664.1, read on the forward strand.
CATTTTATTTTCATTTGCTATTTTTGGTGGATGCTAACCCAGTTGTAGTTAACATGCCTTTCCATGTACTTACGCAAGGCTATAATGGGCGATGCTATTGTTTGCCGTCGAGGTTAGCTGCATCCCATGTCTTACAGTATTTTACATCATTTTTGCAATTGCAGTTTAGCTTGTAACATTTACTTGCTTCTTGTAGGTACACATGTTAGCGGCACTGATCCACGCTTCGACCCAGAGGAACACCTCGCCTCCGCCGCCACCAACTTGGGGTGGGCTCTGGCCCAGATGAAGTGCCCCAGCAACTACCCCTCAGGACTAAGAATGTATGAACTGACCAGTTCAATCTTACCAATACCAGTTGCAATGGCTATGTTTTGTATGGTTGATGTATTAAGCATGTTGTAGTAAACATGCCTAACCCGTCTTAGCTATTTGCCTACCTTTTTATAGACAACTAGGCCATTCTCTGCTCTAGCAGCACCTGCCTTGCGATGTTTAACTCTGTCAATTTCATTTTTACCAGTACGAGTTTCAATGGCTATACTAGGTAGTCTGTTGTTAAATGTGCCTTGTTTATTTCAGTACTGCACACTGATTGATGTTCAAGTATGAACTGTACAGCTCAATTTCACCAATACCAGCGACAAACTTACAATACTTGACTTAGGTTGCTGTTAAGCCTGTTATAGTAAATAGTTGTATCCATTTTTTAATCTGTCCCTTTGCTACCGTGCTACTCTCCGCAATGAAGATATCACTAGAGATGATGTCGTTTTATTACCATTTGCTATTTTTGGTGGATGCTAACCCTGTTGTAGTTAACATGCCTTTCCATGTACTTACGCAGGGCCATAATGGGCGATGCTGTTGTTTGCCGTCGAGGTTAGCTGCATCCCATGTCTTACAGTATTTTACATCATTTGTGCAATTGCAGTTTAGCTTGTTCCATTTACTTGCTTCTTGTAGGTACACATGTCAGCGGCATTGATCCACGCTTCGACCGGAGGAACACTTCGCCTCCGCCGCCGACTTGGGGCGGTCTCTGGCCCAGATGAAGTGCCCCAGCAACTACCCCTCAGGACTTACCAAGTATGAACTGACCAGTTCAATCTTACCAATACCAGTTGTAAAGGCTATGTTTTGTACGGTTGATGTATTAAGCATGTTGTAGTAAACATGCCTAAACCATCTTAGCTATTTTACCTAGCTTTTTATAGACAACTGGGCCATTCTCTGGTCTAGCAGCACCTGCCTTGCGATGTTTAACTCTGTCAATTTCATTTTTATCAGCACCGGTTTCAATGGCTATACTAGGTTGTCTGTAGTTAAACGTGCCTTGTTTATTTCAGTACTGCACACTCTGTGATGTTCAAGTATGAACTGTCCAGCTCAATTTCACCAATACTAGCTACAAACTTACAATACTTGACTTAGGTTGCTGTTAAGCCTGTTGTAGTAAACAGTTCTATCCATTTTTTAATCCGTCCCTTTGCAACCGTGCTACTCTTTCACAATGAAGATATCACTACATATGCTGTTGTTTTATTACCATTTGCTATTTTTGGTGGATGTTAACCCTGTTGTAGTTAACATTGCCTTTCCATGTACTTACAGAGGGCCATAATGGGTGATGGTGTTGTTTGCCGCCAAGGTTAGCTGCATCCCATGTCTTATACTCCCTCTTTTCCTAAATATATGTCTTTTTAGAGATTCCAATATAGACTACATACGGAGCAAAATAAGTGAATCTACATTCTAATCTAAACTATGCCTATATACATCCGTATGTAGTTCATATTCAAAACTCTAAAAATACTTGTATTTAGGAATGGAGGGAGTAGTATTTTACATCATTTGTGCAATTGCAGTTTAGCTTCTAACATTTATTGGTTGCCTGTAGGTACATATATCAGCGGTACTAATCCACGCTTCGACCCCTTTTGCGTATGGGGCAATGAGATATTCATGAACAAGCGTCAAGTGAGGAAACTAAGAAAGATTGGTAGGCGAAAGAGATGGGTGATGGGAATTAAACTCTTTATTTACACTTTTTCCAAGACAACAATGAACTTTAGGATGGTAAGTATTGTGTTGCCTTTTCCCCTTGCCCACAACGAGTTACTCTATTAGACATGAATATCTGAAAGTTTTCTCTTTTCAATGGTTTCCGAAGCAATTTACTGATGATTACCTTGCAAACTACATGACCGGAGTGGAGGCAACTAAGGTTAAAGTATATAATTCATACTACCATGATAATGGTCTAGAAGTCTTCCTGAAGGCGGTGAATGATGGGCGGCGATCGTCACAAGGGGTTGGACAAAAGTTGTGCGCGCCTTTGTCGTGCAGGAGAGCACATGTGAGACCCCGGTTTTCGCACCTTGTTTTTTTTCCTTCGCAGGATTTGAGTCCCGTCTTTTTTCGGTGTTCTTGGATTTTCTCTCGCTCTTGGGTATATGAAGACGGTCATATAGCCTTGCCTTTCCTATCAGACCAGAGATTCTGTCCAATTCAACCTTGCCACTCAAACTAAATACTCAGGATTAGGCCGCCGAAACCTTGCTTCCCGAGTTGCCCGGAAAGGAAACCCTAATTTCTTCCGTCACAAAGGAACCCCAATTTCCTTTGATCTGTTGCCTCCCAAACTTTTCCTAGTAACCCTCCTATATATTTCAACCCTGGATATGTAAAAATATTGCCAAGTCATTTGCAATATTTTTCATTTAAAATTAATTCCTTTTTCTGCCAGTTAAAGGAATTAAATCCAGGAAAATATCTATCCATCTCCAAAGTTCATGAAAACTTGTGGATATATTCTTTGTGATTATATTGAGCTCCCATAAAAATATTGGCCATAATTAAATAGGGGAAATTGCATTTTCCTATTTAAAGCCAATATTGCAGTTTGGGCACTTTCTAAAGGAACTACCATTTTGGTAGCCAGGAAAAATCCCAAATAATTAGTCGACCTTCTCCTATCCATATATTCACCATTTTCATCAAGAACCCAAGTTTCATAGTTCAAAGTTTGAGGACATCTTCCATTTGCAAATTCTGTCCAGATTTCCAGTTTGCAAAGGAAGTGCTTGAACCCTTGATCCTTTGGAGCTGAAATTTTGCAGGGTGGTTAAACTTGATAAATCACTCATGTAAACAAAAAATCAGCTCAAACCATTCAACTAATATTCCCCAGCAATTTTCTCAAATTTCTGTCCAGAGAAAAGCACTGTGAAGGAAGTACCACTTTGGCATGTCCAAATGGTATGAAATTTTACCAGTGCCTCCATAATTCCAAATCATCCCTATACACAAAAATTCAGCTCATATCATTAAGCCATTTGAACACAACATGAAAACCTAGTTTCTGGACCAACTTGGCAGTTGTGAAGGAACTATGGTCAAACTGGGTCCAATTTGCTTCAAATTTCTCCAGTAGGTGCTCCTTCTTATCTTATTTCCCTGTGGCAACTAGCCTAGCTCATTAGCACATTTGTCTGACCACAACTTCCTGTCGAAATATCTATCCAGAAGGTGTTCTGAATCATTCTGATCAATCTAGATCCCTCCCAACCTCTCCAGTGGCTAATCCTATCTATTTGAGCAGTGAAGGACAAGTGGGACAACGAATGGACGACAGATGTGGGCCAGAACGTGCCATCGCCGTGGTGACCATGCCACAGACGAGGCCAAATGCGCGCTCTGCGCGCTGACCGCGTCTGGTCGCGTCGGACAGGCCACCACCGGCCAACTCCGGCTTGTCTGAGCGTGTCTAACGGCTCCACGGAGTCCACGCGCCCACCTCTCTAGCCCCTGCCCCCTCCTCCTTCCTCCTCCTCACGCCACGGTAGCTCCGCCACAGTCACTGTTCTCCCGTGAACCATTGTCGCTTTCCTCCTATTCCCTTGTGACACCCTGGTTTTCGCTCCTTGTTTTTTTCTTCCTTCGCGGGATTTGACCCCCATCTTTTTTTTCGGTGTTATTGGATTTTCTCTCGCTCTTGGGTATATGTAGATGGTCATATAGCCTTGCCTTTCCTACCCAACCAGAGATTCTCTTCAGTCCATCCTTGCCACCCAAGATATATTCTTAGGATTTTGTCGCCGAAACCCTACCTTTCGAGTTACCGGAAGGGAAACCCTAATTCCTTCCGTTACAAAGGAACCCTAATTTTCTTTGATCTGTTACCTCCCAAACTTTTCCCAGTGATCATTCCACATCTATAAACCCTGGATATGTAAAAATATTGCCAAGTCATTTGCAATATTTTTCATTTAAAATTAATTCCGTTTTGTGCCAGTTAAAGGAATTAAATCCAGGAAAATATCTATCCATCTCCAATGTTCATGAAAACTTGTGGAGATATTCATTGTGGTCATATTGAGCTCTCAGAAAAATATTGGCCATAATTAAATAAGGGAAATTGCATTTTCCTATTTAAAGCAAATATTGCATTTTGGGCACTTTCCAAAGGGACTACCATTTTGGTAGCCAGGAAAAATCCCAAATAATTTGTGGAGCTTCTCCTATCCAAATGTTCACCATTTCCATCAAGAACCCAAATTCCATTGTTCAAATTTTGAGTAAAGCATCCATTTGCAAATTCTGTCTAGTTGGGCAATTTGAAAAGGAAGTGCTTGAACCCTGGATCCATTTGGGCTGAAATTTTGCAGGGTGGTTAACCTTGATAAATCACTCATGGAAACCAAAAATCAGCTCAATCCATTCAACCACTCTTCTCCAGTAATTTTCCCAAGTTTCTGTCCAGTGGAAAGCATTGTGAAGGAAGTACCTTCATAGTGCATCCAAATGAACTAAAATTTTGCCAGGTTGTTAATATGCCTAAATAACTGTCACACACAAAAATTCAGCTCATTCCAGTTATCCATGTGATCCCAGGTTCAAAACCTAGTTTCTGGACCAAATTTGTCACTCCAAAGGAAGTATATGCAAAATGGGTCCAAATGGATTCAAATTTTGCCAGAATTTACTCCTTTCTACCACATTTCATTGTGACAAAGATCCAGCTCCTCTCCTTCATCCATTTCTCCAGAAACATCCACCCAAGTTTCTGTTCAGAAACAGTTTCTTGCTAAGCTTCTCACCTCAGAGCCACCTAGCTGGTTCTTGCCACTTCGTTCATCTATTTGAGCAGTGAGGGATCTAGTTGACAAGGTGTGACGAGCAGGAGCGTGCCAGAGCACGCAGTACGCGTGGTGACCATGCGGACGGTGGGCAGAAGCGCGCGCTCTGCGCCCGGCACCCCTCGAGAAGTCACTTCCGGCTGGCCTTCGCTCGTCTAGCCATGTCCATCGTCTGCGCACCACCCACGTACCCACTCTAGACCCTTCTTCCCCCCTTTCCTCTTCCTTGCCGCACCGCGATGAGCTCCGTCGCCGCTCTGTGCACCCGTGACTCGTCACCGTCGCTTTCTACCTTGGCCTCTTCTTCCCACGCGGTTGCACAGCATTGCGCTGTCCCCCCCTCGTCAGGTCGGCACCGCTAGCCGCACGCCAGCTCACCGCGAGAAACAGCATGCCGGCCAGCTCAACGTGGCGGCCGTGCCTATCCGTTGCCCCGGCCGGCTGTAAAAGCCGCGGCCCAGAGCCTCCCCGGGCATCCTCGAGCACCCACAGCTCCCCCTTTCCGTCCTAAGTTTGCCCCTGGCCGAAGGAGCACGCTCCGGTGCTCAAATTCCTCCTCTCTAGCTGTCATGGCTGCCACGGCCTTCGCCCCAATCCCACCCCTTCGGCCATCCCCGGCTCTGTCCGAGCCCACCCACGGACGTGCCGTCCTTCGGATACCTCTCCCACGCCCGCGCCCATCCTCCCCGGCCACCGGAGCCCCTACATCGCCCGAACCGGCCACTCCCTGTCAACTCGCGCCACCGCATCTCCAACCTCCCCCGCCACCTGTGCGACCCACCCCCGGATGTGGTGCTCGCCGGCGCACCCGTCTGTGGTCTGGCCCACCCCAAGGGCTCACCGGAGCTCCGCCGGCCATCGGGGCCGCAGCCCTCTGTCGCTGCGTTGGGAGAAACAAAGGAGGAGGTCGAAGAAGGAGAGGGAGGAGAGAGAAATCTGACCGATGGGGCCCGGACCCACCCGTCAGTGAGAGAGGGAGGCGCCAGCATGGATAAGTGGAGGCGCATTCGTGAAAATACGCTTTCCATTCATCAAAGTGTAAAAAGTTGTGGCTTCGGCGTGGAATACATTTTCACCACAGCGAAGACATATTTTTCGAGAAGACGCTTTCTGTTTTCAGCCGCCGGCCGAAACCCTTAAATGGTCGACATTCACCCGTTAAGAGCTAAAGTGGACACTATTATGTCTGCTTTTCTGTTTAATGAATGAACGGCCATATCTCCGCAACTGCAACTCCGATTCAGGTGATTCCAAAGCCTACGTTCTCTGTTTGTCGAGCCCGTTCTGATGATAGCATTTTCATGAGGCTGACACATTCTGAAAATACCGATTTTTCCCCTGCCCTATATCCAGCCTCTCCGAGAGAGAAACCTTTCCGGCGAATTCTTCCGTGAGGTGACCACAGTTCTCTCCGGTGAATCCATCGACCCCCAGGCCAGCCGACCATCTGATATATGCCCTAAAGCATTGCTCTTGTTATTCTGACGTGTTTAATTAATGAATATGCCTGTGTTAGAAATAATTAAACTCCTGCTAGGTTGAACTTGCTGTTTACATTACCTGCTAATGCTCATCATGTTATCGCACTAGTGACTCGTATGTGACATTCTGGAGATAGGTTCTTATGTGTCTATCATGCATTATTATTGTTATCGCGCGATAAGAGTGTGGCTTACTAATAACAACCTCCTCCATCGGCTGGATCGAGTCATAGTGCCACCGAACCGAGCTCATCAGTGTAGCCACATCTGCCGGGATGGGACGGCCCTAACTTGGTCTATTGTCTTGCCTCTTATAGGTACCACCAAAGAGGGAAGGTTATGCGTGCGTGCTACCCTGGCCCGGTACGCAGCGATAACCTTGTGAGCCTAAGTTGTTTAGACGGCGTCTTCGTTTGGGACAGTTTAGTTTGGCCATGACGGTGGCAGGTGTCAGGTGTGACACAGGGGCCACCCAGGACTTGACCCGGAAGGGGTATGATTGTCGGTGGGGCCGTAAGAGTGTCGGGCAATAGACAAGTTTTGTTGGAGCAGCACCGGTCCACCCGAATGGGAACAAGTACTAAAGTAGGAGGCCAGGAGCTCCATGGTGTGGGTAAAGTGTGCGACCTCTGCAGAGTGTAAATCTATTCGAATAGCCACGTCCTCGGTCATGGGACACAGTTCGTACTAGGTCACACTATTTGGTCTGTGTCAAGTCTGGAGGAATAAACCATATAATGTTATTGCTAATAATAAACCCGAGAACGGTAAGCTTTGGCAGAGTTACAGCACAAATGCATGGACATCGGTTGATGTCAGGAATATGAGATGCTAGCCATGTGATGGCTATGAAAGAGTTGGTTGGATGGCCGTAGGAACCTGGGTATGATCTAGAGGGATCGCGAGAACAAACCTGATCAGATACCTTTACTGTTATGCTTTGCCTTGCTATTTTTACTTCAGTAATTATCTTGCTAGATAACCCTGTTATAACATGGTAATTGATATTGCTAAATAGATATGCTATAGATAATGTTGCTCTAATAAGAAATGCATGCCTGAATGCCATGTATTGCTTTGCTTGGTGTATATGTTATTTGGTTTGCTTATTAGTACATTCAAAAGTATTCAGCGACCTTCAACGTGGCCAGGTTCCACTAAGGATCCCTCGAGGAGCGGGAGCGTTCGCGAGCTAGAAGAGTAACCCGGTCAGATCCTTGTGGATTGGAGCCTCTCCAAGACCATGCTGCCTTAGATAGAGCTTTTCCGCTGCCATCACCCTTGTAAAATATCATGTAAGACTTATATATCCATTAATAGAAATGCCTGTGTTCATGAAACTTGTTGTAAAAGCGCATGCCAGAGTGATTTCCTGGGCTGGTGTGGGCAGCGACCGTCTGACTACAGTGGTAATCAGGCGGGGCGCCACATCCCTCTTCCCCTTGGCCTCTTCCTCGCCGTCGCGTCGCGTCATGTTGTGCCTCATCTGGTCGGCACTGCGCGCATCCAAGGCCAGCTCGCCACGAGCAACAGAGCTCCCGCCACCTCACCCCAGCACCGTTCTTATCCCCTCACCGTGGCTTGGCTATAAATAGCCATGCCCGGGCTCCGCTGAGCACTTCAAGCTCTTTCCTTCCCTCCCAGCTCCCTCCTGGCCAAAGCTCTCGCCCTTTCCCGCTCCATTTGCTCCGCCCTGTCGCCATGATCTCCGCCTCGGCCTCGGGCAAATTCTGAGCGCCCCCCCCCTCCCCTCTCCACCTAGCTATCGCCATCGACCCCCATGCTACTTGTAGCTTGCGTTGGTATTTCCCCGAACAGGAAGGGATGATGCAGCACAGTAGAGATAAGTATTTCCCTCAGTTATGAAACCAAGGTTATCGAACCAGTAGGAGAATCATGCAACACCTCGTTAGCAGCACCTGCACACAAACAACAAATCCTTGCACCCAACGCAAACGAGAGGTTGTCAATCTCTCGGCGGTTAATTGCAAGATTAAATTGTATGTGATAGATAGATAGATTGAAACACAAATACAAAATAAAATAAATAAAAGAAAATGGCAGAAATATTTTTAGGGTTTTAGTAATATGACTTTGATAGACCCGGGGGCCATAGATTTCATTAGAGGCTTCTCTCAAGAAAATAGCATACGGTGGGTAGACAAATTACTGTTGGGCAATTGATAGAAAAGCAAATAATCATGACGATATCCAAGCCAATGATCATGTATATAGGCATCACGTCCAATACAAGTAGACCGACTCGTGCCTGCATCTACTACTACTACTCCACACATCGACCGCTATCCAGCATGCATCTAGTGTATTAAGTCTATAAGAACGGAGTAATGCCTTAAGAACAATGACATGATGTAGACAAGATAAACTCATGTATGAATAAACCCCCTATTTTTAACTTTTGTAGCAATGATACATACGTGTCATGTCCCTTCCTGTCACTAGGATTGAGCACCGCAAGATCGAACCTACTACAAAGCACCTCTTCCCATGGCAAGATAAATCAATCTAGTTGGCCAAACCAAATCAATAGATCGGAGAAGAAATACGAGGCTATAATAATCATACATAAAAGAGTGCAGCAAAGACTCAAATAATTTCATGGATAATCTGATCATAAACTCACAATTCATCGGATCCCAACAAACACACCGCAAAAAGTGATTACATCGGATAGAACTCCAAGAACATCGAGGAGAACATTGTATTGCAGATCAAAAAGATAGAAGAAGCCATCTAGCTACTGCCTATAGACCCGAAGGTATGTGGTAAACTACTCACGCATCATCGGAAGGGCAGCAAGGTTGATGTAGAACCCCTCCGTGATCGATTCCCCCTCCGGCAGATTACCGGAGAAGGACCCCCGATGGGATCTCTCTGGAACAGAAACTTGCGCTGGCGGAAAAAGTATTTCATGGTCTCCCCTGAGGGTTTCTGATTTTTCTGGAATTTATAGTGCTGGAATTAGGTCAAACGGAGCTGGGTGGGCCCCACGAGGTACCAGGGCGCGCCCTGGTGCCTCGTGGCCCACTCCTTCATCTTCTGGCCCTCTCCCGACGCTTCTAGTGTTTATCTTGTCCAATAAAAAATCTCCAAAAAGTTTCGTGGCATTTGGACTTCGTTTGGTATTGATTTTCTGTAATACAAAAAGAGGGCAGAAAACAGCAACTGGCACTGGGCACTAGGTTAATAGGTTAGTCTCCAAAAATGATATATAATTGCTGTAAATAATTATAAAAAGAACCAAGACTGATATTATAACAGCATGGAACGATAAAAAATTATAGATACGTTGGAGACGTATCAGCATCCCCAAGCTTAATTCCTGCTCGTCCTCGAGTAGGTAAATGATAAAAACAGAATTTTTGATGTGGAATGCTGCTTAACATATTTATCACATATTCTTTTCTTTTATAGCATGGACATTGGACTTGAATGATTCAAAGCAATAGTCTATAATTTGACATAAAGATATAAGTACTCAAGCATGCTAACAAGCAACCATGACTTTCAAAATGTCAACGCTAAAGAAAGTTATCCCTAGCCCATTATGCTCAATCATTGATCCATTCATGAAACACACTCAAATATTAGGTACGTCCAATGCACAAGTATGACAATAGTGCTCTCTAGTTGGTGCTTTTGTAAAAGAAGATGGAGACTCAAAAAAATAAAAATTGCATAAATGTAAATAGATAGGCCCTTCGCAGAGGGAAGCAGAGATTTGTCAAATGTGCCAGAGCTCAAAGCTGAAATTAAAGAGATAAAAATATTTTGAGAGGCATGATTTTCCTGTCAACGAAAACGACCGAGAATTCCCAATATTTTCCCTGCTAGACACATCATAGGTGGTTCCCAAACAGAAAGTAAAGTTTATTTCCTTTCCACCATTCTTTCACAATCCATGGCTAGTCGTATCCATGGGTGCCCTCCATACCAACACTTTCCAATGAATTTTGTTGTTATTAATTTGATTTCATTGTGGGACTAGGCATCCCTATTACCAACCATTCTCTCGTGCAATGAAAAGTGAATAAACACTCATCGTGAGAATAACACACCTAGCATGGAAAATAATGGCTACCTCCTGCCGCTTCATGAGCGGTACGGGCACACAAAATAGAAAATTATTTTGAAAATTAGAGTTGGCACACACAAATTTACATGGAACGACATTTAAATACTGCATATAGGTAGATATAGTGGACTCATTTGGCACCACTTGGGTTTAAGGATTTTGGATGCACAAGCAGTATTTCCGCTTAGTACAAATGAAGGCTAGCAAAAGATTGAGAAGCAACCAACCAAAAAATGAAAACGGTCATAAACATGCATTGAACACAACTAACACCGAATAATGCACCATAAGTAGGATATAATTTCATTGCATAACTATTGACTTAACGTGCGTGCATAGGGAATCACAAACCTTAACACTAATATTCCTACTAAATCACAATTACTCACTAACATGACTCACATATTATCATTTCCATATCGCAAAACTATTGCAAGGAATCACACTTATCATATCCAATGATGTATATGAAAGTTTTTATTTATATCCCTCTTGAATATTCATCACTTTGGGACCAACTTCAAATCTTATGCAAATTACCGTTTCTATCATCAACTCTCAAAAAGATTTAAGTGAAGCATGAGAGTGCAAATATTTCTTCAAAATTTCAATCTTATCAATTTTCAAAATAATACAAGTGAAGCATGAGAATTCATTTCTTCAAAATTTTAATCTTGTCAATTCTCAAAATAATATAAGTGAAGCATGAGAATTCATTTCTTCGAAATTCTAATAAACTCTCAAAATAATATAAGTGAAGCATGAGAGTTTATTTCTTTAAAATTTAGCCACCACCGTGCTCAAAAAGATTTAACCGAAGCACTAGAGCAACTGCCTAGCTCAAAAAATTTAAGTGAAGCACATAGAGTATTCTAACAAATGATGATAAACGTGTGGCTCTCTCAAGATAGGTGTGTTCAGCAAAGATGATTGTGAGAAACTAAAAAGCAAACAAAGCAAAAACTCATATAACACAAGATGCTCCAAGCAAAACTCATATCATGTGACGAATAAAAATATACCTCCAAGTAAAATTACCAATGGTTGGTAGAAGAAAGAGGGGATGCCTTCCGGGGCATCCCCAAGCTTAGACGCTTGAGTCTTCCTAGAATATTACCTTGGGGTGCCTTGGGCATCTTCGAGCTTAGGCTTTTACTACTCCTTATTCCTTCATCCATCGTGATTTCACCCAAATGTGAAAACTTCAATCACACAAAACTCAACAAAACCTTCGTGAGATCCGTTAGTATAACAAAATAAATCACTACTATAAGTACTGTTGCAAACCCATTCATATTTTATTTTTGCATTATACCTACTGTACTCTAACTTCACCATGGCTTATACCCCCCGATACAATCTATAGATTCATCAAAACAAGCAAGTAGTGCATCAAAAACCGAATCTGTCAAAAACAGCACAGTCTGTAGCAATCTATTTAGAAGCCATAATTCTGTAACTCCAAAAATTCTGAAAAACTAGGACAACGTGGGAAATTCATACACCAATACTTTGTAAAAATATCAGATTTTTGTGACGCTCCAGTACAGAAACAAAATTCGGGCACTGGACGCAAAACTTTCTGTTTTCCAAACAGCATCAATTATAGTATCTTCCAAATCATCCTAAAGGCTTTACTTGGCACAAACACTAATTAAAAACACAAAAACACAATCATACCAGTAGCATGACAGTGAAAACACACAATAACAGAAAAAAATTATTTTATTTATTGGGTTGCCTCCCAACTAGCGCTATTGTTTTATGCCCCTAGCTAGGCATAATGCATAATTTCAAGTATTGTCATCTTTCAAGTTGATTCCATAAGTGGCCCTCATAATTGATTCATATGGTGCTTTAATTTATTTCCTAGGGAAATGCTCCATACCTTTATTTATTGGAAACTAAAATTTTATATTCCCTTCTGTCATATCAATAACGGCACCTATAGTTCGTAAGAACGGTCTACCAAGTATTATGGGGCAAGAAGAATTGCATTCAATATCAAGAACAATAAAATCAACGGGCACATAGTTCCTATTTGCAAGAATAAGAACATCATTAATTCTACCCAAAGGCTTTTTAATAGTAGAATCCGCCAAGTGCAAATTATGAGAACATTCATCTATATTGGTGAGACCTAGCACATCACATAAAGATTTTGGAATTGTGGAAACGCTAGCACCCAAATCACATAAAGCATTGCACTCATAATTTTTAATTTTATCTTTAATGGTGGGTTCCCATTCATCATATAATTTTCTAGGAATTGAAACTTCTAGTTCTAACTTTTCTTCTAACGCTTTCATCATTGCTTCTACGATGTGTTTAGTAAAAGCCTTGTTTTGCTCATAAGCGTTGGGTGAATTGAACATGGATTGTAACAAAGAAATGCACTCAATCAAAGAACAATTATCATAATTAAAATCTTTTTAATCCAAGAGAGTAGGCACATCGCTATTTAAAGTTTTTACCTCTCCAAACCCACTTTTAGCAATTTTCTTATCAAGATTTTCACCCTCCGAATTATGGGGACGCTCTTTAGCTAAAGTTAACTCTTCTTTAGTCCCCTTTTCATCAAGTTTAATATTGCTAAACAAAGAATCAATAGATGAAACACCAATCATTTTAATATCCTCATCATTACTACGATAAAAACTGGGAGGAATCGCTTTTTCTAAAAATTCTCGTTTAGCCTTTAGCATGGCAGTTCTTTTCTTACTCTCATCCATGGAGACATATAAAGCTTTAATTGATTCACTAATATCAATTTTGGGTGGCAAAATTTAGTCTTAAGATTTTCCAGATCATGAATAATTCTATCAAAGCTCCTAGACATATCATCAAGTTTACTCAATTTTTCTTCTAGCGTAGTGTTGAAAACTTTTTGAGCATTAATAAATTATTTAGTATTACTTTCAAGATCAGAGGGCATCCTATTAATATTATAATAACTAGCAAAGTGGCCCTCGCAAATGCTCGGGCTAGAATTTAATAAAGTTGATTTACCAAGGCAATATATTAGCCTTTCATAATGCGGATATATTGATGTATTTGTATAACGCAAACTTTGAACCTTTTGCCTGTGTTAGAAATGTTTTGTTTTCATTGATATGTAGATATACATATGTTATGCAATGTACCTACTTTTGTGCATAATGTACTTGCACCATTGTCTAGCTAAAGTTTGCTTAGGTGATGGGATAACAATGTCCCAAGCGAGGCAGCCCGGCAAACACGTCGCCTTCAACCTTGAATGCAGCCACCCGGCGTCAACGTCGCATTGACTTCACTTCTAACACGTCATCTCTCTATGTCTCTGTGTGTGTGTGTGTGTGTGTGTGTGTGTGTTTAGCTTCCCTTTAATTTCTTGATGCTTGCATCACATTATTTGTTGTTCGTTATTACCTTCGCTCCTAGATTTTGCTTCAAGATTATTTTGCGCATATTATTTCATATTATATATATGTTTTCATGAATATTGCATAATATACTGATGTTAATGATTACCTAATGTACCGACTATAGTAAGCAATTATATAACTATTAGCGATTTTCATCTTTGCATGCTAAAACCAATTTAATGTAATTAAGGTAGTGCTTGAGAGTCAGAAAGGTTAACTGGTTGATGCCCCGGCCCCTCTATTTTTTTCCAGGCATTGGCTGATTGGATTCTACGTATATAATGTAACGATGTGTAGTTGCTCCACTACTGACCATCACATATTAGATAATATAGATTACCATTTTTTACATGATAGAAACTAAATATTAAAATATATCTTGCATTCAATAAAATTGCAAAACACTATAAGCTTGTATGTGTCTAAATCGTTTACCTTTTTTCTGAATTGTTTCCATCAAGTGTTGATGCTTTCTGACCATACTTCTATGAAAGTGTTAGGCCATATACATCCTAACATATATACTGTGTATCAATCTCTTTAACATTCATAAGTCATTTCTTTTGCAGAAAAAACTATTTTGCAATGAGCTAAATTTCCATGAACTTATTTAATGCTTGTCTCCAATGCAGTAAAGCATGTTCTTTACCACATCAACCCCCATCAATATTTTCCATATTTATCATTACAACATATGTCTATCTGTCCGATGCAAACGAACCTATGGAACCAATATCGCTCACACATGTATATGTGCTATGTATCAGTATACACGTAATTTATTTCCTTGTAGGCTTGTCTAGTTTATGCATGCATTTATTTTCTCAGAAAGACCTGCCCGTATGTTTCTTTAATATATGCATGTGACCTGGTTTAATTGATATTCATGTAGGTTCACTGAGTTACGCGTGCATGCTCTCTTTCTCAAAAGATCTGCTCACGCCTCTTGAAAAAAGGATCTGCCCGTACGATTGTGCTTTGAAGACGTCCCTACTTCAAAGAGAGAGGTTACTTTAAGAAATTTTGAAGAAAGAAGTTGATTTAGCAACGTAACTGGCCTGGATTTGTTTTTCAAATACACTTTCATATCTTTTAGCATGTATGGGGCAGCACTCAGTTTTTATTCCTTCTTTAATTTTCGATCAAGGCATATCCAGCCAGTCCTCTCGTATAGGTATTGGACACATGGATACACTCAGTTTTTTTATTCCTTCTTTTCTTTGGGATGAGAGCATATCCAGCCGGTCCTGTATAGATAGTGGACTCATGGCTTTGTACGTGCCTGGACTTTCTTTTTAGATGTCCATGTCCGACTAAGTTTTACGTAACATTGTTGTCAATATATTGTCAATCATGACCATTAAAATCAAATATTAACTGTAGAGATATTTTAGCATGTTGCTTCCTTTGCGCTTTCTGTTACGTAGATCGAACGGCTATGACTCCTTAATTTATGAAGGTCCACCAGATAAAGGGCTGGCATTTTCTGATTAACGTGAGATTTTCTAACTAATATGTCTATCTTTCCTCCGTATTTTCCTTTTAGTATATAATAGATAGATTACCATAAGGATGGCCATAATTATTAGAAGAATTTCCAGGAAACGGCCTACCATTGAAATTACCTCTATAAGCATTTTTATTAAAATTGTTTCGTGAGACAAAATTCACATCGACGGGATCATTATTTTGCTCAATCAAAGTGGACAAAGGCACATCATTAGGATCAATAGAAGCATTTTTGCTAGCAACCAATTTCATAAGCGCATCAACTTTATCACTCAAAGTATTAATTTCTTCAATAGAATTCACCTTTTTACTAGGAGGAGTTCTTTCAGTATGCCATTGTGAATAATTTGCCATAATATTATCAAGCAATTTAGTAGCTTCACCCAAAGTAATTTCCATAAAAGTACCACCCACGGCGGAATCTAAAAGATTTCTAGAGACAAAATTCAATCACGCATAATTTTTTTGTATGATCATCCATAAATTTAAACCATGAGTAGGGAAATTTCTTATCATTAATTTCATCCTCTCCCAAGATTGGGCAACATGTTCATGATCAAGTTGCTTGAAATTCATAATTTGATTTCTAAGAGAAATAATTTTCGTCGCAGGAAAATACTTAGTAATAAAAGCATCTTTACACCTATCCCAGGAATCGATATTATTTCATGGTAAAGATGAAAACCAAATTTTTGCATGATCCCGTAATGAGACTGGGAATAATTTTAATTTCACAATATCATTATCCACATCTTTTTCTTTTGCATGTCACACAACTCTATGAAAGTGTTTAGATGGGATGCAGCATCTTCATTAGGACTACCGGAAAATTGATCTTTCATGACAAGATTTAGCAAGGCAGCATTAATATCACAAGTCTCCGCACTAGCGGCGGGAGGAGCAATCGGAGTACTAATAAAATCATTATTATTAGTATTGGAAAAATCACACAATTTTGTATTTTCTTGAGACATCGTGACTACGCAAACAAGATAGCAAACAAGCAAACAAGAAAAAGGCAAACGGAAAATATTTTTGTATTTTTGTAAAAACGTTTTAGAAGTGGGGGACGTGAAAATGAGAGGCATATGGAAATTAAAATAAATGCAAGGAGATGAGAGTTTGTGCAAAGGTACTTGATAAATGTTGACGATGTCTCCCCGGCAACGGCGCCAGAAATTCTTCCTGCTACTTGTAGCTTGCGTTGGTATTTCCCCGAAGAGGAAGGGATGATGCAGCATAGTAGAGATAAGTATTTCCCTCAGTTATGAAACCAAGGTTATCGAACCAGTAGGAGAATCAAGCAACACCTCGTTAGCAGCACCTGCACACAAACAACAAATCCTTGCACCCAACGCAAACGAGAGGTTGTCAATCTCTCGGCGGTTAATTGCAAAATTAAATTGTATGTGATAGATAGATAGATTGAAACAAAAATACAAAATAAAATAAATAAAATAAAATGGCAGCAATATTTTTAGGGTTTTAGTAATATGATTTTGATAGACCCGGGGGCCATAGATTTCATTAGAGGCTTCTCTCAAGAAAATCGCATACGGTGGGTAGACAAATTACTGTTAGGCAATTGATAGAAAAGCATATAATCATGACGATATCGAAGGCAATGATCATGTTAATAGGCATCACGTCCAATACAAGTAGACCGACTCCTGCCTGCATCTACTACTATTACTCCACACATCGACCGCTATCCAGCATGCATCTAGTGTATTAAGTCCATAAGAACGGAGTAATGCCTTAAGAACGATGACATGATGTAGACAAGATAAACTCACGTATGAATAAACCCCATCTTTTTACCCTTAGTAGCAATGATACATACGTGTCATGTCCCTTTCTGTCACTGGGATTGAGCACCGCAAGATCGAACCCACTACAAAGCACCTCTTCCCATGGCAAGATAAATCAATCTAGTTAGCCAAACCAAATCAATGGATCAGAGAAGAAATACGAGGCTATAATAATCATGCATAAAAGAGTGCAGCAAAGATTCAAATAATTTCATGGATAATCTAATCATAAACTCACAATTCATCGGATCCCAACAAACACACCGCAAAAAGTGATTACATCGGATAGAACTCCAAGAACATTGAGGAGAACATTGTATTGAAGATCAAAAAGAGAGAAGAAGACATCTAGCTGCTGCCTATGGACCCGAAGGTCTGTGGTAAACTACTCACGCATCATCGGAAGGGCAGCAAGGTTGATGTAGAACCCCTCCGTGATCGATTCCCCCTCTGGCAGATTACCGGAGAAGGACCCCAGTAGGGATCTCTCTGGAACAGAAACTTGCGGCGGCGGAAAAAGTATTTCGTGGACTGCCCTGAGGGTTTCTGATTTTTCTGGAATTTATAGTGCTGGAATTAGGTCAAACGGAGCTGGGTGGGCCCCATGAGGTACTAGGGCGCGCCACCCCCCCGGGGCGCGCCCTGGAGCCTCGTGGCCCACTCCTTCATCTTCTGGCCCTCTCCCGAAGCTTCTAGTGTTTATCTTGTCCAATAAAAAATCTCCAAAAAGTTTCGTGGCATTTGGACTTCGTTTGGTATTGATTTTCTGTAAAACAAAAATAGGGCAGAAAACAGCAACTGGCACTGGGCACTAAGTTAATAGGTTAGTCTGCAAAAATGGAATATAATTGCTGTAAATAATTATAAAAACATCCAAGATTGATATTATAAGAGCATGGAACAATCAAAAAAGATAAATACGTTGGAGACGTATCACCCCACCACCACCACGGCGACTCCCCGCCCTCCATCCTGGCCTAGGACTGGCCGTAGCCCCGAGCCCCAAGCTCACCGCAACCACTGTCCGGCCCACCCACCGTCTAGCCGCCACGATCCACCTCCGCCTCCGCCGCGGGTACGTGCAGGCGTGGCACTCGCCGCCGCGTCCATCCCCACTGTCCCCGCAATTCCTCGACCACCGGAGTGGCCGAAGGTAGCGCGACCAGAGCTCTCTGTGGTTCACCGGTGGGAGAAAGCAGAAGGAGAGGTGAGGAGGAGAGAGAGAGAGGCCCGACGGGACCCACCTATCAGCGACCGAAGAGGTGGCCCCGCCCGCCAGCTCGGATTAAGTGGAAGTGGCTTCTGCAGAAGCCGTCTCCCCGAGCTGAAAGTGTATTTTCCCAAATACGCCTTCTGCTCTCAGCTCAGCACCGAACCAGTTAAATTGCGGGCATTCACTAGTTAAGAGCAGAAAAGCACAGTTTTTATTTGTTTTTCTACCTAACGAACGAACGGTCGTATCTCCGCAACCATGACTCCGATTCAGGTGATTCCAGAGCCGACATTCTCTATTCGCCGAGCCCGTTCCGATGACATCACTTTCATAATGTTTGTGCATTCTGAAAATGAGCATATTGCCCCTGCTCTATATTTAGTCTGTTCAGGAGAGAAACTTTTCCATCGAATTCTTCCGCGAAGTGATGACACTTCTCTCCGGTGAATTCTTCGACCCCCAAGCAAGCCGACCATCTGACATATGCCCTAAAGCATTGCTTCAGTGTTATTCTTGTGTGTTTAATTAATGAATATGTTTATGCTCGAGTGCATAGTAGTAGGCGGTATATGATTCTGATAACGGCACCATGCCTGTGTTCTATGCTGCTTTCGGCCGTCCGGGGTGGATGCCGACTTTATATTTCTCTTTTCAACAATTGTCCCATGTTCTGAGCTGCTTTTCGGCCGTCTCGGGCAGCCGTTGAGCTTCTTTTCGTAGCGGTGACCCCATGCTCTGAGCTGTTCTTCGGTAGTCTTGGGGAACCGCTACATTCTTTCTATCAACACTGTCTCATGCTCTGAGCTGCTTTTCGGCCGTCTTGAGCAGTGGTTGAGATATTTCAGTAATGTCCCAGATCTAAGTTGTAAAGACCATTCTGGTGGCTACTGATTTATTTTCTTGTTTCATACAAGGGTTCAGATGGTCGTAACCTACAGTTAAAACTTGTAAAGTAATAAACTTGCCATTTAAATATTGTTTCACTAATGACTCATTGTGATATTATATGGAGATAGTTTGTGACGTTCCATAGTTGTTACCTCATGCATTCTTACTTTTATTGCAATGATAAAGGATGTGACTTAATAATAACAACCTCCTCCATCGACTGGATCTTGTCATAGTGCCACCGAACCGAGCTCATCAGTGCAGCCACATCTGTCTTTATTGGAAGGACCTAACTTGGTCTATTGTCTTGCCTCTTATCGGTACCTCCAAGGAGGTAAGGTTATGCATGCGTGCTACCCTAGCCCGGCAGGCGGCGATAACCTTGTGAGCCCAAGTTATATGGATCCAGGTTCCCCGTTTGGGACAGTTTAGTTTGGCAACGACGGTAGCAGGTGTCAGGAGTGACACATGGGCCACCCAGGACATGACCAGAAAGGGGAATGATTGTCGGTGGGACCGTAATAGTGCCAGGCAATAGACAAGTTCTGGTGGAGCAGCACCGGTCCACCCGAATGGGAACATGTACTAAAGTACGAAGCCAGGAACTCCATAGTGTGGGTAAAGTGTGCAACCTCTGCAGAGTATAAGAATCTATTCGAATAGCCGCGTCGTCGGTCGTGGGACACAGTTCGTACTAGGTCACACTATTTGGTCTGTGTCGAGTCTAGAGGAGATAACCGAATGATTGCTAAGAACGAACTAGATAAGGTAAGCTTTGTCAGATGTACAGCACAGATACATGGACATTGGATGATGTCAGGAAGTTGGGATGTTAACCAAGGGATGGCTATGAGAAGAACTTGGATCCTGAGAGATCCTATGAATGAACTTGATCAATTGCATTTACCATTATGTTTTACATTACCGCATTTACTTTGGTAGTTTCCATGCTAGGTAATCCAGTTATAACACGATAATTAATATAGATAGATAATCCTGCCATAACATAGTTAATACTGTTAAGATAACAAATGCATGCTTGAATGCCATGGATTGCTTTGCTTGGTGTATATGTTTGTTTGGTTTGCTTGCGAGTACATTCAAAAGTACTCAGTGGCCTTCAACGTGGCCAGGTTCACCTAAGGATCCGACGTCTACTAGCGAGGAGCCGAAGTGTTCGCAGGCTCGAGGGGTAACCCAGTCAGATCCCTGTGGATTGGAGCCGCACGAAGACCATGCTGCCTTAGATAGAGCTTTTCTCCTGCCATCACCCTTGTAAAATATCATGTAAGACTTATATATCCATTAATAGAAATGCATGTGTTCATAATACTTGTTGTAAAGGCACGCGCTGCTACTTGTAGCTTGCGTTGGTTTTATCCCTGAAGAGGAAGGGATGATGCAGCACAACAGAGGTAAGTATTTCCCTCAGTAATGAAAGCAAGGTTATCAATCCAGTAGGAGAACCATGCAACACCTCGTTAGCAGTACCTGCACACAAACAACAAATCCTTGCACCCAACGCAAATGAGGGGTCAATTGCAAGATTAAATTGTATGTGATAGATAGATAGATAGATTGAAACAAAAATAAAAAATAAAATAAATAAAAGAAAAGTGCAGCAAATATTTTTAGGGTTTTAGTAAATGATTTTAATAGACCCGGGGGCCATAGTTTTCACTAGAGGCTTCTCTCGAGAAAATAGCATACGGTGGGTAGACAAATTACTGTTGGGCAATTGATATAAAAGCAAATAATCATGACGATATCCAAGGCAATGATCATGTATATAGGCATCACGTCCGAGACAAGTAGACTGACTCCTGCCTGCATCTACTACTATTACTCCACACATCGACCACTATCCAGCATGCGTCTAGTGTATTAAGTCCATAAAAGAACGGAGTAACGCCTTAAGAACGATGAAATGATGTAGACAAGATAAACTCACGTATGAATAAACCCCATCTTTTTACCCTTAATAGCAACGATACATATGTGTCATGTTGTGATGGTGTGACGACCATCTATGGGGCCATGCAGCCCCTTGTGGTTTGGCGGGGGAGATCGACGTGCACAAAGAGCATGAACAATGGAGGGCGCAAGGGACTTTACCCAGGTTCAGGCCGCAGAGAAGTGTAAAACCATACTCTTGCTTTTGGTGTATTAATGGTGTGGGAGCCCAGTACAAGGAGCGCTTCTCCCGGCAAGGTGGGAGGAGAAGCTACACGAGACGTGCTTGTGTTTGAAAGGGGGTCCGACCCCTCTAACTCTTGCCCTGGCCCTCCTTTTATAGCTCAAGGGGTTGCCACAGTAGCAAAACAGTAATTACATAGCAATTAGATAGCAAACAGTGCTATCATACTTAACTCTGCCAGTTTAGGACAAAGGCATTAAATGCGCCGTTAGGTGTCATGTGGAGAGGTAGTCCCGGCAAGGTTTTTGCACCGCTTGCCCAGCTACCTCGTATTATCCTGACACGCCTCCCGGACATGTGTCATTAGAAGCAAATCCTGTCCCAGTATGCTGACACGTGCCCGATAAGCCTTACCAACCAGCCTGTGCGGTCGACAGCTCACCCACTAGCGACCACCTGTGCGGTGAGGTGGAGCGCTGAAGGGCTAGTAGGAGCTTGCCGGGTCCTCACCTTGCCGGCTGAGCCTTGCGGGCAACGAATGTCTTCATCTTCGGTACTGGTTGAGTGTTGTGTCTTGAGCTTCTTTCTGGTAGCTTCTGCGACTGGACTCTGAATCTTGGTCTTGGCGGTTCCCGGCAAGGCTTGGCCGGCAAGGAGGCTGCCACTGTCTGTGAATAAGTCAGGGTATAAAATACCCATGTTTTATACACCGACACGAGCCCCCGGGCCTGGGCCATACGCGTGTTCGGAGCGTCGTTGGGCTAGGCCCAAACAATGCACCGACACGCGGCGGGAAAATACCGTTGTAATATTTGTCATGATGGTTATCCCCTCTCTTTGAGATCTTCTTTGCTTCCTCATTAATCTAAATTCGGGCGTGTTCTCGGTCGTCTTCCGGCAACCCTTGTCGTATAACGGGCGGCCGCTTGGTGTGCTCATAGGTGGAGCACCACGGGTTTAAATTGTACCAGCACACGGCCACGCGTGGCAAAGGATAACTGCCATGTCTGTCTTTACTCCTTTTTGTTCGCCTCTCCATCACGCGCACTTGCATGCATGCAAGACAGTGGATTGGTGGAGAAGGGTGGCCGTTGGAGTGACGCGCCGGGTCAAGGGGGCGCAGGGTGCGGGATTGGCAATCGTGGGCGGTTGCTGGAGTAATGCGCCCGGCCAGAGCGCAGGTCGTGGGATTGGCGAACGTGGGCGGCCGCCCGAAGACGGTGAGGAGCCAGCCTCCCATACTCCCCCTATAAAGAGGGGACTGCGGGATGCGATGCTCACTCATCTCTTTTTGCCTCAATCTCCAGCGACTGTTGCCTCTTTCTCGTATCTTCTTCCTCCGCATTCGACGACGGCATGGCGAGGTGAAGTGGTCACGGTCGTGCTTCCGCCACCGCGGCGAGAGCTTCTTCTCAGCTCCAAGCTCATGCTTCGGCTGCAGCTGCGGAGGCTCGCTCCAGTGCTCAAGGGAGGGCCGCGGCCCGTGGCCGTGGGCGACGCGGTGCCCGTGGTCGGGGCGGCCACGTCGGGGCGCTTGCCGCTCCGTCTTTGGCCCTTCCTCCACCGGCAGAAGGCCACATGGTGGATACGGCGGAAGAGTTCGTCTTGGAGCGGCGCGACCAGCCGCGGAGCTGGCTGCGGCTCCCTTGCCATTTTGCTAGGGAGATGGAAGACCGCCACCTGCACGGCTTATGGCTGCGCGTGGACGGTGGCTGCAACGGCCCGGTCCGGGTGACCGTTGAGTCTTCCAACAACGGCATCATGTACCTCACGCGCGGGTGGAAATCCTTTGCCCGTGCCCGTTGCCTGGGGCAGGGGCACCTCCTTCATTTCAGGCTGGATGGACCAGACACGCTCGTGGTGAAGTTCTTCGGGGCTTCAGGCGCTCGCCTGGAGTGCTGCGCGGAGAGCTCGAGCGACAGCGACACCGCTTCCTCCAGCGATGCTGAGGATGACGATGATGATGGCGATGACGACGGCTCTCCGGGCGTGAAGATTGAAGATGACGGCGAAGAGTCTGGCTGATCGCCGGCAGCACCATCATCTGGCCTTCCGGGAACAAGCCAGACTCCGCCTAGGCGCCCCTTTCGCCCTCTTCGCACTCGAGATAAACCCCGGCAAAGGGCTGATGAATATGTAATCGAGTACCTTTTCAATGAATATCTAGTGTTTGCCGGGTTTAAATAAATGCATGCTATTTCCCTTGTTTTATTTTGCCTTTGGATGATTGTGTTCCCTACGCTTATTGGAAGCTTGCCGGTGCGCACACTCGCCGCGAGCGCTTTGAGGAATGGATCCTTAACAGCCTGCTGGAAGTGCCGCCGCCGGCAAGGTAACTTGCCAGGTCAGAATGCAGCTGCTAGGCTTGCCGAGTGGACTCGAGGCAAGCTAGAGCGCAGACCGATCGCGACAAGGTTCCTTTCATGTGCAGGTTTTCCATACAGAGCATAGAATTGTTCAAGGCAAATTGTGAATGTAACAAGGAAAAGTTTTCAAGGCTTTTCAACTTAGCTTTTCCTTGCGTTGCTTCTCTTGTTGTATGAAATGATCTCTTGAATGTCATTAGAAATGGTACCCATCTCCACCTCACCCGGGAAACTTGCGCGCGAGGGATCCTTCTGTCCTTTTAAGAAGAAAGAAGAGAAAAAGAGTGGGTTGGGAACCTTGATGGTCCAACAGTCGCTCCACACAAACTAAGGTGTAAGTCACAATCATCACATGTATCACATATAGAACGAATATCTACAAGGAGTTGGGAAAAACTTAGCTTTATTATGCACAGGATCTGCGCCTGGCTTTGTACAAAGGGTTACATGACTTGCCGACAAAGCATGTACAAAAGGGGTTGCCGGGAGGCCCAGCAACTGCGCCTTACGGGAAGAACTTGCGAAGATGCTCAATATTCCATGAGTTTTGTACTAGGGTGCCATCTTCGGTCTCCAGATGGACTGCGCCAGGTCTGGTGACTCGTGCTACCCGATAAGGGCCTTCCCACTTCGGCGTCAACTTCTTTGATCCCTTGGCGGTCTGAACACGCCGAAGAACAAGGTCGCCTTCCTCAAGGCTTCGGGCATGCACTTTGCGGCTATGGTAGCGACGCAAGGCTTGCTGGTAGCGTGCAGCTCACACAGCCGCCCGAAGACGATCTTCCTCAAGGAGCAACGCGTCGCCTTGCCGCAGCCGCTCTTGCTCAACTTCATTGTCAGCGAGCACTCGAGGTGACCCATATATGAGTTCCGTGGGGAGTACCGCTTCTGCACCATAAATTAGGGAGAAGAGTGTTTGGCCGGTAGCTTGATTTGGTGTCGTTCTGAGTGACCAAAGAACCGCCGGCAACTCATCAATCCAGTGCCTTCCACACTTGCGCAGCTTGTCAAAGGTTCTCGTCTTGAGGCCACGCAGCAATTCCGCATTCATCCTTTCCGCCTGGCCGTTGGTTCTCGGGTGAGCAACGGACGCAAAACAGATCTTGCTGCCAAGGTCTTGGATATACTGCATGAAGGTGCAGCTCGTGAATTTTGTGCCGTTGTCGGTGATGATTCTATTAGGAACCCCGAAACGACAAACTAATCCTTTGAAGAACTTGACGGCTGATTGCGCTGTCACCTTCCTCACCAGCTCCACTTCAGGCCACTATGTGAACTTGTCAATTGCAACATACAAGAACTCAAAGCCCCCGGTAGCACGGGGGAAGGGGCCCAAGATATCAAGTTCCCAGACCGAAAAGGGCCAGGAGAGAGGGATTGTTTGGAGAGCTTGAGCTGGCTGATGTATGTTCTTTGAATGGAACTGGCATGCTTCACACTTGGTTACTAGCTCAGTCGCATCCTGGAGTGCAGTGGGCCAATAGAAGCCTTGCTGGAATGCTTTGCCGGCAAGTCCCCTTGATCCTATGTGAGAGCCACATATGCCTCCGTGTATCTCCGCCAACAGCTTTAGTCCATCTTCCCGGCAAATACACTTCAATTTCACGCCGTTTGGCCATTTTCTGTACAGGATGTTATCCACAAACTGATACATAGTTGACTGACGGGCTACTTTCTCCACTTCTTCTTGCTCATCGGGAAGTTCTCCTGTTTGAAGGAATCAAACTATTTGTTGTGCCCATTCCGGAGCCTGCGGCTCGATGACAAGGACTAAAGGCATCTCTTCGGCTGCGGGAGCGCTCGCTTCTGCAGCAAGAACCTGGGGTTCTGCGCTAAGCGGCTGCTCACCGGCAACTGTGTTGTTGTTCCCGGCAGCATCCTTGTCGGCGGCTTCTGGGAGCTCTGTCGGAAAATACTTGCCGGCATTCAACTTTCTTCTCTTACTGGCCTGCGTTGATGGGGTGATTGTCGGTTGATTCAAATGGAGCACAAAAGTTCCCGGTTCCACGGGAAGTTTTTGAGCGGCACATTTTGACAGGCTGTCAGCGATGCTGTTTCCGCACGAGGAATGTGTTCTATTTGCAACCCGTCAAAGTGTTCTTCCAATTTCCTCACTTCTTCCACGTACGCTTCCATCAACGGGCTCTAATAATCTTTGTTGACTTGCTTCACAACAAGCTACGAGTCACCGCGGACGATCAATTTTTTGATACCAAGGTCCATTGCGATCCTAAGACCGGCAAGGAGTCCTTCGCACTCAGCAGTGTTGTTTGTAGCTTGCTCCCTGGGGAAGTGCATTTGAACCACATACTTGAGGTGCTCTCCGGTGGGTGCGACAAGCAGCACTCCGGCACCGGCGCCTTGCAGCGAGAAGGCACCATCAAAGTACATGATCCATTCCTTCGCCGTTTCCTTGTCGGGGAGAGCTATTTCTTGAATTTCTTCGTCTTGCGTTGGTGTCCATTCTGCAGCGAATTCCGCCAAAGCTCTGTTCTGAATAGTTGAAGTGCTTTCAAACTTGAGTGCAAAGCTTGACAATTCCAACGCCCACTCCACTATCCTGCCTGTTGCCTATGGATTCCTCAAGATGCGTTGCAATGGAAAGCGGGTGACGACGGTGATTTCGTGCACTTGGAAGTAGTGACACAGCCTTCTCGAGGCCATAAGAAGACAGAAAAGCAACTTCTGCACCCCAGAGTATCTCGATCTAGCCCCTTGCAGAAGGGAACTGATGAAGTATACCGGTCGCTGCACCACTTTCTTCTTCGGCACTGTTTGTTGATTATCTGCATTTGTCTGAGCTGTTCCCGACTTGTCGGCACCATGATTTGCCAGAGAAGATTCCGGTTTATCGTTGGATAGGTTTGCTGTGGTTACCTCCTCGTCATCGGGTTCCCTCTGCGCCACTAATGCAGCATTAGCCACTTGATTCGTTGCCGCTACGTATAGCAGCAACGGCTCTTGTGGTCTTGGCGTAATTAGTGTTGGCATGGAGGAGAGGTATCTTTTCAAGTCCTGCAGCGTGGCCTTCGCTTCCGGAGTCCATTTCATCGGACCTACCTTTTTCAAAACCTTGAAAAATGGCAGGGCGCTCTCAGCGGATCTTGAAATGAACCTACTCAAGGCCGCAACACAACCGGCAAGACGCCGCACATCTTTGACGCTTTTCGGTGCTCGAATCTGCTCAATCGCTTTGAACTTGTCGGGATTTGCTTCAATTCCTCGTTGAGATACAAAGAACCCGAGAAGCTTGCCGGATGGAACGCCAAACACGCACTTCTCGATGTACACATGCATTGAACATAACTAATTTCTTTGCATAAGTATTTCCGCTTAGTACAAATGAAGGCTAGCAAAAGATTGAGAAGCAACCAACCAAAAAGCGAAAACGGTCATACACATGCATTGAACATAACTAACACCGAATAATGCACCATAAGTAGGATATAATTTCTTTGCATAACTATTGACTTGATGTGCATGCATAGGGACTCACAAACCTTAACACGAATATTCTTACTGAATCACAATTACTCACTAACATGACTCACATATTATCATTTCCATATCGCAAAACTATTGCAAGGAATCACACTTATCATATCCAATGATCTATATGAAAGTTTTTATTATATCCCTCTTGAATATTCATCACTTTGGGACCAAATTCATATCTTGTGCAAATTACCGTTACTTTCATCAACTCTCAAAAAGATTTAAGTGAAGCATGAGAGTGCAAATATTTCTTCAAAATTTCAATCTTATCAATTCTCAAAATAATATAAGTGAAGCATGACAATCTATTTCTTCAAAATTTCAATCTATCAACTCTCAAAATAATATAAGTGAAGCATGAGATTGTATTTCTTCAAAATTTTAGTCAACTCTCAAAATAATATAAGTGAAGCATGAGAGTTTATTTCTTCAAAATATAGCCACCGCCGTGCTCAAAAAGATTTAAGTGAAGCACTAGAGCAACTGCCTAGCTCAATTGTTTTTTTAAGTGAAGCACATAGAGTATTCTAACAAATCATGATAACGTGTGGCTCTCTCAAAATAGGTGTGTTCAGCAAAGTTGATTGTGACAAACTAAAAAGCAAGCAAAGCAAAGACTCATATAATACAAGACGCTGCAAGCAAAACACATATCATGTGACGAATAAAAATATAGCTCCAAGTAAAATTACCGATGGTTGGTAGAAGAAAGAGGGGATGCCTTCCGGGGCATCCCCAAGCTTTGACGCTTGAGTCTTCCTTGAATATTCCCTTGGGGTGCCTCGGGCATCCCCAAGCTTAGGCTTTCACTACTCCTTATTCCTTCATCCATCGTGATCTCACCCAAAACTAGAAAACTTCAATCACACAAAACTCAACAAAACCTTCGTGAGATCCGTTAGTATAACAAAATAAATCACTACTTTAAGTACTATTGAAAACCCATTCATATTTTATTTTTGCATTATACCTACTGTATTCTAACTTCTCCATGGCTTATACCCCCCGATACAATCCATAGTTCCATCAAAACAAGCAAGCAACACATCAAAAACAGAATCTGTCAAAAACAGAACAATCTCTAGCAATCTATTTAAAAGCCATAATTCTGTAACTCCACAAATTCTGAAAATTTAGGAAAACATGGGAAATTCATATACCAATACGGTGTAAATATTTCAGATTTTTCTGACGCTCCAGTACAGAAACAAAATTCCAGCACTGGACGCAAAACTTTCTGTTTTCCAAACAGCATCGATTATACTATCTTCCAAATCATCCCAAAGGTTTTACTTGGCACAAACACTAATTAAAAACACAAAAACTCAATCATAACAGTAGCATAACAGTGAAAACACACAATAACAGAAACAAATAACAAAAATTTATTTTATTCATTGGGTTGCCTCCCAACAAGCGCTATTGTTTTATGCCCCTAGCTAGGCATAATGCAAAGTTTCAAGTATTATCATCTTTCAAGTTGATTCCATAAGTGGCCCTCATAATGGATTCATATGGTGCTCTAATTTTATTCCTAGGGAAATGCTCCATACCCTTTTTTAATGGAAATTGAAATTTTATATTCCCTTCTTTCATATCAATAACGGCACCTATAGTTCGTAAGAACGGTCTACCAAGTATTATTGGGCATGAAGGATTGCATTCAATGTCAAGTACAATAAAATCAACGGGCACATAGTTCATATTTGCAAGAATAAGAACATCATTAATTCTTCCCAATGGCTTTTTAATAGTAGAATCCGCAAGATGCAAATTAAGAGAGCATTCATCTATATTGGTAAAACCTAGCACATCACATAGAGATTTTGGAATTGTGGAAACGCTAGCACCCAAATCGCATAAAGCATTGCACTCATAATTTTTAATTTTGAATTTAATGGTGGGTTCCCATTCATCATATAATTTTCTAGGAATTGAAATTTCTAGTTCTAGCTTTTCTTCTAACGCTTTCATCATTGCTTCTACGATGTGTTTAGTAAAAGCCTTGTTTTGCTCATACGCGTTGGGTGAATTTAACATTGATTGTAACAAAGAAATGCATTCAATCAAAGAACAATTATCATAATTAAAATCTTTGTAGTCCAAGAGAGTGGGCACATCGCTATTTAAAGTTTTTACCTCTCCAAACCCACTTTTATCAATTTTCATATCAAGATTTTCACCCTCCGAATTATGGGGACGCTCATTAACTAAAGTTGACTTTTCTTCAGTCCCCTTTTCATCAAGTTTAATATTGGTAAATAAAGAATCAATAGATGAAACACCAATCATTTTAATATCCTCATCATTACTACGATAGAAACCGGGAGGAATTGCCTTTTCTAAAAATTCTCGTTTAGCTTTTAGCATAGCGGTTCTTTTCTTGCTCTCATCCATGGAGACATATAAAGCTTTAATTGATTCACTAATATCAATTTTAGGTGGCAAAATTTTAGTCTTAAGATTTTCCACATCATGAATAATTCTATCAATGCTCCTAGACATATCATCAAGTTTACTCAATTTTGCTTCTATCATAGCGTTGAAAACTTTTTGAGCATTAATAAATTCTTTAATATTACTTTCAAGATCAGAGGGCATCCTATTATTATTATTATTATAAGAATTACCATAAGGATTGCCATAATTATTAGAGGAATTTCCAGGAAACGGTCTAGCATTGAAATTACCTCTATAAGCATTGTTATTAAAATTGCTTCGCGAGACAAAATTCACATCTACGGGATCATTATTTTGCTCAATCAAAGTGGATAGAGGCACATCATTAGGATCAATAGGGGCATTTTTGCTAGCAACCAATTTCATAAGCGCATCACCTTTATCACTCAAAGTATTAATTTCTTCAACAAAATTCACCTTTTTACTAGTAGGAACTCTTTCAGTATGCCATTGTGAATAATTTTCCATAATATTGTCAAGCAATTTAGTAGCTTCTCCCAAAGTGATTTCCATAAAAGTACCACCCGCGGCGGAATCTAAAAGATTTCTAGAGACAAAATTTAATCCCGCATAAAAAAATTGTATGATCATCCATAAATTTAAACCCTGAGTAGGGCAATTTCTTATCATTAATTTCATCCTTTCCCATTATTGGGAAACATGTTCATGATCAAGTTGCTTAAAATTCATAATTTGATTTCAAAGTAAAATAATTTTCGCGGGAGGAAAATACTTAGTAATGAAAGCATCTTTACACCTATCCCAAGAATCGATACTATTTCGTGGTAAAGATGAAAACCAAATTTTTGCACGATCCCGTAATGAGAATGGGAATACTTTTAATTTCACAATATCATTATACACATCTTTTTTATTTTGCATATCACACAATTCTACGAAAGTGTTAAGATGGGATTCAGAATCTTCATTAGGGCTACCAGAAAATTGTTCTTTAATAACAAGATTTAGCAAAGCGGCATTAATATCACAAGTCTCCGCACTAGCGGCGGGATGAGCAATTGGAGTACTAATAAAATCATTATTATTAGTATTGGAAAAATCACACAATTTTGTATTTTCTTGAGATATCATGACTACGCAAACAAGATAACAAGCAAGCAAACAAGTAAACAAGAAAAAGGCAAAACAAAAAATATTTTTGTATTTTTGTAAAAACTTTTTAGAAGTGGGGGAGATGAAAACGAGAGGCAAATCCAAATAAAGTAAATGCAAGGAGATGAGAGTTTATGCAAAGGTACATGATAGATGTTGACAATGTCTCCCCGGCAACGGCGCCAGAAATTCTTCGTGCTACATGTAGGTTGCGTTGGTTTTATCCCCGAAGAGGAAGGGATGATGCAGCACAACAGAGGTAAGTATTTCCCTCTGTTATGAAACCAAGGTTATCAATCCAGTAGGAGAACCACGCAACACCTCGTTAGCAGTACCTACACACAAACAACAAATCCTTGCACCCAACTCAAACAAGGGGTTGTCAATCCCTCGGCGGTCAATTGCAAGATTAAATTGTATGTGATAGATAGATAGATAGAAACAAAAATACAAAATAAAATAAATAAAGAAAAGTGCAACAAATATTTTTAGGGTTTTAGTATATGATTTAGATAGACCCAGGGGCCATAGTTTTCACTAGAGGCTTCTCTCGAGAAAATAGCATACAGTGGGTAGACAAATTACTGTTGGGCAATTGAAAGAAAAGCAAATAATCATGACGATATCCAAGGCAATGATCATGTATATAGGCATCACGTCCGAGACAAGTAGACCGACTCCTGCCTGCATCTACTAATATTACTCCACACATCGACCGCTATCCAGCATGCATCTAGTGTATTAAGTCCATAAAAGAACGGAGTAACGCCTTAAGAACGATGACATGATGTAGACAAGATAAACTCACATATGAATAAACCCCATCTTTTTACCCTTAATAGCAATGATACATACGTGTCATGTCCCATTCTGTCACTGGGATTGAGCACCGCAAGATCGAACCCATTACAAAGCACCTCTTCCCATGACAAGATAAATTAATCTAGTTGGCCAAACCAAATCAATAGATCGGAGAAGAAATATGAGGTTATAATAAGCATGCATAAAAGAGTGCAGCAAGGACTCAAATAATATTCATGGATAATCTGATCATAAATTCACAATTCATCGAATCCCAACAAACACACCGGAAAAAGTGATTACATCGGATAGAACTCCAAGAACATCGAGTAGAACATTGTATTGAAGATCAAAAAGAGAGAAGAAGCCATCTAGCCACTAACTATGGACCCGAAGGTCTGTGGTAAACTACTCACGCATCATCGGAAGGGCAGCAATGTTGATGTAGAGCCCCTCCGTGATCGATTCCCCCTCCGGCGGAGTGCCGAATAAGGCCTCCAGATGGGATCTCTCGAGAACAGAAACTTGCTGTGGCGGAAAAAGTATTTCGTGCACTCCCCTGAGGGTTTCTGATTTTTTGGGAATTATAGTGGAGGTATTAGGTCAAACGGAGCTCTGTGGGCCCCACGAGGTACCAGGGCGTGCCTGGGGGGCCTGGTCCCTCATGGGCACCCCCTGGGGCTTCTGGCCTCCTGTCGAAGCTTCTAGTGTTGGTATTGTCCAGAAAAAAATCTCCAAAAAGTTCCGTGGAATTTGGACTTCGTTTGGTATTGATATTCTGTAAAACAAAAACAGGGCAGAAAACAACAACTGGCACTGGGCACTAAGTTAATAGGTTAGTCTCCAAAAATGATATATAATTGCTGTAAATGCATATAAAAACATCCAAGATTGATAATATAACCGCATGGAACAATCAAAAATTATAGATACGTTGGAGACGTATCACGCGCCAATGTGATTTCCTGGGCTAGTGTGTGCGGCGACCGTCTGGCTACAGTGGTATTCAGGCAGGGCGCCACAACGGATGGTATCAGAGCCGTTAGGCTGACTATAGGTTACCCTAGCTGGACTTCATTGTCTTGTGCTCAGTAGGAAGCCCAGATGGATTTCAGCCATCTTTGCCAAATAGGCATGGCTACTATTGATCATAAGGCAATATCATAGATTTATGCCCCTATCAAACCCCAACTCTCGTGGCCTTTGCCTCTGGTGTGAAATGTCTACACCAGGCAACGACCCGTGAGCCTTTAACCCCTAGGTAAACCAGATATCCCTACCTTGATTGCTAACCATGGCATTTCTCTCCGCAAATTCAGTTTCCTTTGGGAAACGCCTGTAAATTCCATCTTTCCCCGACAACCCTAGGATCATTGACTAAACCACTTTGGCTATGGTCATGCGTCGAGTTTGGTGTTCCCTAAGGAAGCAGTAGGAGCTTCACACCAACTGCTACCAGGAGCGTTGTGTGGTTTTGCTTCTAAATCCTTAGAGGTGCATCGAGTGCGCTAGGTTAGTTATACTAGTGAATCTTTGGCCACATGTATGAAGTCCGCAAAATTTGAGCTTTATTTGCTTTTTGGTTTTTCGCGGTTCTTGCTTCTTTTCTCGATTCCGTTCTATTGCTCCGACTGGATCCATCCGCAAGTGCTGTTAAGAAGACCAGATTACAGCTTGGATAATACCCAATAGTCCAAATTCGGTCAGTTCAAGTCAACCACCTGATCTTCAGACCAACAAAATTGCAAATTCGCCAAATGAAGAATGGGTCAGAAGCAGAATCTGCGTGCAACAGACAAGGCTAGAATATACCTAAGGAAGTTTGCCTCAGAACAAATCATACCTAAGGAATAGTCAGATGAGCTATCAACAATGAACACCAGTAGGGACAAATGATTCCGTCCTCGACACAAGGATTATTTCAGTCAGTAGGGTGGACCTTGAGTCTTTCTCAATGGACTCAAGAATCATTTATTACCAACAGAAGACATGTTTCAAGGATGTGAATGTGCAGAGAGCAACAACAACACTCCAACATGTTGGTACAAATTTCTAAGCATACTTTGGAATTCACCGGTGCATATACAAATTTTTCTGATCAGACCAGCAGAAGGACAACATGAAGTCTGCATCAGTTGTGCAATCTTTACAGCAACAATGATCAGACCAGCAGAAGGACAAGCGGTGTGCATGACCAACGGAATATCTTCAGACAAGGTATGGCCTACACCAAGTTTTGGCTCGCTATGCGTAAATTTTGTATACTCCGGAAGGGAGCCAGAATCGGCCATAGATCCGACCGCATATTACAGCGGAAGACTTCTGGTAGAAGAAACCCAGCCTTCCTCCACAAGCAATCGGGAGGAATTTTCGATGCAAGACTCCCAACCTTCCTCGCTACGTTACTAGGGGGAAGCTTCTGAGGTATGACACCCAGCCTTCTTCGGCACACTACCCCGGCAGAAGCTACGAGCATAAAGTATTCAGCCTCCTTCAACACGCCATCTTTCCTACAACAAGCTTGTCATAAGCGTGAAATAGCCCGGACACATGTCTGCCTCGGAACTCAATGGTTATGAAAGGATTTATCTTACCCCTGCATATGTTGTGAGCATGTAGTCCAGTGGATCAGTTCATGCGAGCCACTCGTACTTGGGAATGACTATGTGCAGAGAAACATTGGCCATACTTCAAAGAAGGATATGAACACAGCAATCCTTACGAGATATGCAAGAGTAAGTTGTGAATACAAGCCCAACAAGCTGGGATATGACCAAGGTGCCGTGTTGTCCGGTCATGACAGCTCCACAAACAGGAACCCTCAACAATAAAGAAGTTTTGGATAAACAACCTCCGTGATGGTCAACAAGATACAGCTTCACGGACAGAGTGATATTGCCAATCCTTATCAGACTCTTGCATATGCGGCCACAACAATGCGGCCGGCATGTCATACTCATCATGAATATGGGCCATAAACCAAGATAATAGGCTATGCTCCGAAAGATACACCGGATGCTAGCTATACTATGTTCAGCTCAGTAGTCATAGCAAGGACTACAAAGGCTCTATATGATAGAGCCATCTCAACGAGTGACAGAGTTTGACAGTCTGAATTCACTTGGAAATAAGACATTCAGATAGATGCCATGATGTCAGAGGAATAAGAGATTATTGTCTATGATTACTTTGTGATCATGCCCGACATTTCAGTTGTGGATATAACAGCCGTAGCTCGGTCATGTTGCCTCTTGGATTGTGGGTCACCGGGATACTGGAGTAACGATTGTGACAGGATATATTTTTGAGATAAATTCTGGGAGCCAGACCCTAATGGCTTGCCATGACAGTCAGGGTACGAAATATCGCGATAAAACCCGAAGCAGTCAGCGCCAGGTCTTGGAAACCAAACTATTTGTCAGCACTACGCGCTACCCACCAAGCCTAGGTAGCAAACTACAGGAAAGAGAAGGATTCAATGCAGTCATTGGAAAAGACAGCATCTGAGCCATCAGAAGAGACAGTTAAAAGGCCAGTAAACCGACGAAGATAAGACGGCTGATGGATCCAAGTCACACATAGGTATGTTCCCCTTTGCTGGAAGGTAAGCCCAGAATTCTCGAGGATGAGATTTTCTTAAAGGGGGTAGGTTTGTGACACCCTGTTTTTTGCTCCTTGTTTTTTTTCCTTCGCGGGATTTGACTCCCGTCTTTTTTCCGTGTTCTTGGATTTTCTATCGCTCTTGGGTATATGAAGATGGTCATATAGCCTTGCCTTTCCTATCAGACCAGAGATTCTCTCCAATTCAACCTTGCCACTCAAACTAAATTCTCAGGATTAGGCCGCCGAAACCCTGCTTCCCGAGTTACCCGGAAAGGAAACCCTAATTTCTTCCGTTACTAAGGAACCCCAATTTCCTTTGATCTGTTGCCTCCCAAACATTTCCCAGTAACTCTCCTATATATTTCAACCCTGGATATGTAAAAATATTGCCAAGTCATTTGCAATATTTTTCATTTAAAATTAATTCTTTTTTCTGTCAGTTAAAAGAATTAAATCCAGGAAAATATCTATCCATGTCCAAAGTTCATGAAAACTTGTGGAGATATTCTTTGTGATCATATTAAGCTCCCATAAAAATATTGGCCATAATTAAATAGGGGAAATTGCATTTTCATATTTAAAGCCAATATTGCAATTTGGGCACTTTCTAAAGGAACTACCATTTTGGTAGCCAGGAAAAATCCCAAATAATTTGTGGAGCTTCTCGTATCCATATATTCACCATTTTCATAGTTCAAAGTTTGAGCACATCTTCCATTTGCAAATTCTGTCCAGATTTCCAGTTTGCAAAGGAAGTGCTTGCACCCTTGATCCTTTGGAACTCAAATTTTGCAGGGTGGTTAAACTTGATAAGTCACTCATGTAAACCAAAAATCTGCTCAAACCATTCAACTAATATTCCCCAGCAATTTTCTCAAATTTCTGTCCAGAGAATAGCACTGTGAAGGAAATACCACTTTGGGATGTCCAAATGGTATGAAATTTTACCAGTGTCTCCATAATTCCAAATCATCCCTATACACAAAAATTCAGCTCATTTCATTAAGCCATTTGGGCACAGCATCAAAACCTAGTTTCTGGACCAACTTGGCAGTTGTGAAGGAACTATGGTCAAACTGGGTCCAATTTGCTTGAAATTTCTGCAGTAGGTGCTCTTTCTTATCTCATTTCCCTGTGGCAACTTGCCCAGCTCATTAGCACATCTATCTGACCACAACTTCCTGTCCAAATCTCTATCCAGAAGGTGTTCTGGATCATTCTGATCAATCTAGATCCCTCCCAACCTCTCCAGTGGCTAATACTATCTATTTGAGTAGTGAAGGACAAGTGGGACAAGGAATGGACGACGGACATGGGACAGAACGTTCCATGGCCGTGGTGACCATGCCACGGACAAGGCCAAATGCGCGCTCTGCACGCTGACCGTGTCTGGTCGTGTCGGACAGGCCAACTTCGGCTTGTCCGAGCGTGTCTAACGGCTCCGCGGAGTCCACGCGCCCCCTCTCTAGCCCCTTCCCCCTCCTCCTTCTTCCTCCTCACGCCACGGCAGCTCTGCCGCGGCCACTGTTCTCCCGTGAACCGCCGTCGCTTTCCTCCTGTTCCCTCTTCCCCTTGGCCTCTTCCTCGCCGTCGCGTCGCGTCATGCTGTGCCTCGTCAGGTCGGCACCGCACGCGTCCAAGGCCAGCTCACCGCGAGCAACAGAGCTCCCACCAGCTCACCCCGGTGCCGTTCTTATCCCCTCGCCATGGCTTGGCTATAAATAGCCATGCCCGGGCTCCGCTGAGCACTTCAACCTCTTTCCCTCCCTTCCAGCTCCCTCCTGGCCGAAGCTCTCGCCCTTTCCCGCTCCATTTGCTCTGCCTGGTCGCCATGATCTTGTGGCACCCCAGCTCAGAGGACCGGTTTACCCAGTGTTTCCAACCCAGAGATCATGTCTTCTGGAAACACACAACAACTTGGAACAGAACAAAACTGATCTTTATTAATATTATACAAGTACAAGCTCGGGAATTACATCAGGTAGCGAGGCCGGAAGCACTACACGTGCTATGACAATATCTACATTATTTATGGAACGTAGCAAGGCCTCAGTACTACTAGGTGATTCTACGGCGTAACGGAACAACGGGTGAACTCTCCATCCCATAGGGACACTGCTGGAACACGACCTAGTTAGCGTAGCATGAACCATCGGGACCTCCGTCCTCGGCTTCTCCTGCATCTGGCATGATACGCCAGGTGAGTACTTGGAATGTACTCGCAAGCTCACAGCAACCAAAAGAGTACAGCAAACAACAGCATGGCTATGAATATGTTAAGTGCTTAAGTTGCTTACTTACTGTGACCGATTATCAACTTACTCTCTTCCGGGATCACATGTGACCCCCGGATCATTCACGACCCATCGGTCACTTTCGAACATGAGACGAGTTCTTCCATCATTATTATTATTACGGTAGACCACTCAGTGTGACCTAGTGCAGACTGTGACCAATATCGTGGACGCGACTATTCGAATAGATTCTTACACTCTGCAGAGGTTGCGCACTTTTCCCACACCATGGAGCTCCTTGTCCCGTACCTCGGTACACTTCCCTTCCTGGTGGACCGGTGCTGCTCCAACGAAACTTGCCTATCCCGTGACCCCTCCATCGTACCACCGACAATCATCCTCCCCCGGAATCATGCCCTGGGTGGCCTCTGTGATACTCTTGACACCTGCCACCGTCGTGGCCAACTAAACTGTCCCAAACGGGGACGCTGGCAAATAACTCAACTGCCTCACAAGGTTATCGTCGCCTACCTGATCAGGGTAGCACGCACGCATAACCTTCCCTCTTTGGTGGTACCGATAAAAGAGCACGCGGTCAGACCAAGTCAAGGCCGTCCCATTCCGGCAGATGTGGCTGCATGGGTAAGTCTGGGTCGGTGGCACTTGATCAACCATTAAGCTTAGTTTTAGTAATTATATGACAGGCAAGATTGGCTATCATGAATAAATTAGTTTGGCAGTAGTTATACAACAATATAATTTACAATGTATTATCACATATTAAAATAATGCAAATAATTTAACAATAAACCAATACTATTGAAATGCTTCATGTAATGGATGATGTGGCATGCCTTGCTCAGTTGGGTTGTCCACACACTCCTGGTCCTCAAAACCAAAATGATTTCCCTCTGAAAATATTTTAAAATAGCAAAAGAAAATGTCACATAATACATTTCTGTTAACCAGAAATTCTGTACATATGAGAAAAATACCAAAATTTGGCAGAAAATAGAGGGGCTCAAGACAAAACCAATGCAAAAAGAATCAATTGATTTGGACTTGTGGATAAAAAGTAATGGGCAGACAAAGTTACTGGTCAAAGTTGAATTTAATACGAAATTAGAAAATCTCTGGGAGGGCCACGTCGAAGGAGTAAAACGCAAGGGCACCTCCACATACATACCGCTTCGGTGCGCGGCGGAGTCACTGACAGGTGGGGTCGGCTGGATTTAAAACAGAAACAGAGAGAGAGGAACAGAGATGGGCGGCTCACCGACGGCGATCACCGGCGATAGCGACGGCGGCGAGCTCGGGAGACTGCAGGGATGGAACGAGCGCACGATGGCGGTCCTCCTTGTACCCGCAGCGTCTCCGGAGACAGCCTGACGCCGTCGTCCCCTTCCTCTCCAGCCAGGCGCAGATCCTGTGCATAATAAAGAAAAGTGTTTCGCAACTCCCCATACGTATTCATTTATATGTCGATGCATGTAATGTTGTGATTTACACTTTAGTTTATATGAGATGGCTAATGAACCGTCAAGGTTCCCAAAACTCTCTTTTCTCTTCTTTCTTTTTCTTAAAAAGGACAAGGGAATCCCTCGCGCGCAAGTTTCCTGGGGGGAGTGGAGATGGGTACCAGATCGAAATGACGTTCAAGTGATCATTTCATGCAACAAGAAAAACGATGCAGAGAAAAGCTAAGTTGGAAGATTTAAAAAATATATTCCTTAGTTACATTCGTGTTCTCCCTTGAACGATTTTGCACTTTGCATGAGAAACCTGCACGTGAGAGGAACCTTGTCACGAGTGGTCTGTGCTCTAGCTTGCCTCGAGTCTGCTCGGCAATCCTAGCAGCTGCGTTCTGTCCCGGCAAGTTGCCTTGCCGGCAGCGGCACTTCCAGCAGGCTGCTAAGGACCCGTTCCTCAAAAGCGCTCGCGACAAGTGTGCGCACCAGCAAGCTCCCGATAAAGCGTAGGGAACACGTTCATGCAAAGGCAAATAAAACAAGGGAAGCAGCATGCATTTGTTTAAACCCGGCAAACACTAGATATTCATTGAAAAAGTACTCGATTACATTTTCATCGGCCCTTTGCCAGGGTTTATCTCAGGTGCAATACAAGGGCAAAAGGGCCGCCTAGGTGGATCGCTCCCGCAGAGCCAGATGATGGTGCTGCCGGCGATCAATACAAGACGAAGGATATGGAGCCGTCGTCCTCGACCTTCATGCCTGGAGCGCCGCCGTCGTCATCGCCGCCATCGTCATCGTCCTCAGTCTCGCTGGAGGAAGCGGTGTCAGAGTCGCTCGAGCATCCGCGCAACACTCCAGACGAGCGCCTGAAGCCCCGAAGAACTTCACGACGAGCGTGTCGTCCCCGTCCAGCCTGAAGTGGAGGAGATGCCTCTGCCCTAGGCAGCGAGCACGGACGAAGGACTTCCACCCTCGCGTGAAGTACAAAATGCCGTTGGCGGAAGCTTCGACGGCCACCCAGACCGAGCCATGGCAGCAGCCGTCAACACGCAGCCACAAGCCGCGCAAGTCGACACCCTCCATCTCCCTGGCGAAAGGGCGAGGAAGCCGCAGCCGGCTCCGTGGCCGGTCGCGCAGCTCCATGACGAACTCGCGTGCCGTATCCTCCGTGTTCCCTTCGACCAGGGGTTGGTTGGCTGGAGGCGGAGTAACGAGCGCACCGCCACGGCCACCTCGTCCCCAGGCAACGCGTCTTCCACGACCCGCGGTTCCACCCCGAGCGCTAGGGCCGGCCTCCGCGGCCGCTGCAGAAGCGCCAGCACGATCCCGAAGAGAAGCCCGCGTGGCGGTGACAGGCCCATGAGCCCGGCCTTTCCCCCTCACCATGGTGGCCAGGGAAGCGGGAGGAAGGAAAGGGAAGGAGGCGAGGATAGCGGCCGCTGGAAGGATGCGACGAAGGAAGTGGATGAGCATCGCATTCTGCAGCCCCCTCTTTATAGGGA
The DNA here is from genome assembly GCA_039707655.1 of Elymus sibiricus. Classification (NCBI taxonomy): domain Eukaryota; kingdom Viridiplantae; phylum Streptophyta; class Magnoliopsida; order Poales; family Poaceae; genus Elymus; species Elymus sibiricus. Next base: position 24,694,476 of record CM077664.1, read on the forward strand.
GGATGCGGGGGCTGGCTCTTCACCGTCCTCGGGCGGCCGCCCAATCTCCCCAATCCTGCGCCCTGCATTCATGGGCGGGCACACTACTCCGGCGACCGTCCAAGTTCGCCAATCCCGCGTTCTGCGCCCATTAACAGGCGCACCACTCCAACGACCACCCCTCTTCGCCAATCCGCTGCCTTGCATGTATGCAGACGCGCGTGATGGAGGGGCGCAGAAAAAGGAAAACTAAAGACAGGTATGGCAGTTACTCCTCGCCACGCGTAGCTGCGTGCCGGTTCGTGACTAACCCGACGGCAAGAGTTGCCGGAAGACGGCCGAGGACACACCCAAGTCCACATTAGTGAGGAAGCAAAGAAGATCTCAAAGAATGAAGACCATCATGACCAAAATTATAACGACGGTTTCCCACCGCGTGTCTGTGCATTACTTGGGCCTAGCCCAACGACGCCTCAGACGCGCGTATGGCCCAGGCCCGGGGGCTCCTGTCGGTGTATAAAACATGGGTATTTTATACCCTGACTTATGCACAGACAGTAGCAGCCTCCTTACCGACCAAGACCTTGCCGGGAACTGCCAAGACCAAGACTCCAAGACTAGCAGAAGAAGCTACCAAGGAGAAGCTCAAGGCTCGACACTCAACTAACACCAAGGGTGAAGACAATTCCTCACCGGCAAGCATAAACCGGCAAGGTGAAGACCCGGCAAGCTCCATGCCGGCAAGCTTATGCCAGCCCTCCAGCGCTCCACCTCGCCGCACAGGTGTTCGCTGATGCATGAGGTGTCGACCGCGCAGGTTGGTTGGTGAGGCTTGTCGGGCACATGTCAGCTCGCTGGGACATGATTTGCCTCTAATGACACCCGTCCAGGAGGCGTGTCATGATAATACAAGGTAGCTGGGCAAGCGGTGCAGAAACCTTGCCGGGACTACCTCTCCGCATGACACCTAATGGCGCATTAAATGCCCTTGTCCTAAACTAGCAGAGTTAGGTATGATAGCACTGTTTGCTATCTAATCGCTATGTAATTACAGTTTTGCCACTGTGGTAACCCCTTGAGCTATAAAAGGACGGCCAGGGCAATAGTTTAGGGGATTCAGACTCCTTTTAAAACACAGGCACCTCTCGTGTAGCTGATCTCTCCGCACCTTGCCGGGAGAAGAGCTCCTTGTACTGTGCTTCCACACCACTAATACACCAAAAGCAGGAGTAGGGTTTTACGCTTCTCAGCGGCCCGAACCTGGGTAAAATCCCTCGCGTTCCATTGTTCATGCTCTTTGTGCACGCCGATCCTCCCCGCCGAACCACAAAGGGGCTGCATGGCCCCATAGATGGTCGTACCCCGACAGTGTAGCATCGACAACAGTTTCCTGTCAGTAACTTAGGAGAGATCTGGAGAGAAGATGAGCTGGAGATGAAACCAATAGAGTTGCCTGGAGTGGTCTAGGTTGGAAGGACTCCATGCTGGCAAGTTTTGAGAAACTTTGACCAAGATTCGAACATGGTTCATGTACAAATGCAATACTGGTCCAAAAACTTGGTGAGGTTGATGCACTCACATGGGTGATCTACTGGATCTGAAATTTGGTGTGTAGTGGTTACATGATAATGCCAAGATGCCATAAAAATGTCAGCTCAAATGGGTACCTTTAGCTGGTACTTCCTTCATAGAGGTTTGAAATGAGCAGAAACTTGGCAGAATACTTTTTCTAGAAATTTATACTGGACAAGGAGATGGTTTTGGATATTGTGGCAAGATATGTTCCCTAGTACCTCAGGGAATTATTTGAGAATTTTCTGAGGTATAGAAATATATGTTCCTTCACAAAGGGTCATTGCTGTCCAAAAGATAAAAGGAATATTCTGGACAAAAATTTATACTGGACCATGAAATGTTTTTGGAGATTGTGGGAGTAGATGATGACAAGAAGGTGTGGTATTAATTTGGGATTTTTCTGATCATCAGAACTATAGGTTGCTTCACAACCCATAGTGAGGACAGATTTTCCCAAAGAAGAAAATGGATTATTTTGAAAGAAATGAAAATTAGAATTTGATCCAGAAGGTGTGTGACCAGATTTTGGCAAGATATTGAGGGCTTTTGATCACTTAGAGAGAAATTCAAAGGTTCCCAGGTCCAAAGTCAACTGAAAAGGTTTAAAAGCCATCCAATTTGCAAATAAAACGACGAAAATTTTGAAAAGAAAAAGTTGCCAAAAACCAGGGTGTCACAAACCTACCCCCTTTAGGATGAATCTCATCCTCGAGATTCGGTTGCTCAGGGAACAAATGCGGATATGCTGATCTCAGAAAATCCTCTCTTTCCCAGGTAGCTTCTTCCTCAGTATGATGATCCCACAATACTTTATAAAATTTTATTATCTTACTCCTGGTAGTTCTTTCCATCTCTTCCAAGATTCTGACAGGCTTTTCCTCATAGGTCAAATCCTTAGTCAGCTGTAGCTCACTCATATCTGCCAGCTTGACCGGAGGTGCAACGCACTTTCTCAACTGTGATATGTGGAAGACATCGTGAACGTCGGACAACTCTGGTGGTAACTATAACAGATATGCCACTCTGCCTCTTCTAGCAATTACTGGAAAGGGACCGATATATCTCGGTGCAAGCTTCCCTCGGGTATGAAACCTTTTTATTCCTTTCATGGGGGTGACTCAGAGATAAGCATACTCTCCAGGATCAAAAGTTACTTCTCGATGCTTAGGGTCATAGTAACTCTTTTGATGGGACTTGGCTGCTCGAAGATGTTACTGAATATCCTTAACTTGCTTCTCAGCCTCGAGCATCAAATCCGTGCCGAAGATACGGCTGTCTCCTGTCTGGGACCAATTTAAAGGAGTACGACATTTCCGTCCATACAGTGCTTCGAATGGTGACATCTTGAGACTCGACTGATAACTATTATTGTAAGAGAATTCCACGTAGGGTAGACTATCCTCCCATTTGGGTCCATAGGTGAGTGCACAAGACCGAAGCATATCTTCCAATATCTGGTTCACACATTCGGTCTGCCCGTCTGTTTGTGGATGATATGCCGTGCTATGCTTTAGCACGGTTCCCAGGGCTTGGTGCAACCGCAGCCAGAATGCTGAAGTGAACAAGGACCCTCTATCTGACGTGATAGACTTGGGTACTCCATGAAGACTAACTATCCGGGACATGTAGAGCTACGCAAGCTGATCGGCTCTGAAGGTGGTCTTCACTGGAATAAAGTGAGCCACTTTAGTAAGTACATCCACGATGACCCAGATAGCATCATGGCCTCTTGTTAACTTGGGTAGTCCAACAATCATGTCCATGCATATGTCATCCCATTTCCACTGGGGAACCTGTAAAGGTTGCAGTAGTCCAGCGGGTTTCTGGTGTTCAGCCTTGACTTTATTGCAGACATCACAACAGGTGACATAGTACGCAATGTCTCTTCGCATTCCTGGCCACCAAAAGGTTTCCTTTAAGTCCTGGTACATTTTTGTTCCTCCCGGATGAATAGAGTATGCGGATTCATGTGCCTCCCTAAGTATTTGTTGTCTCAAGTTTTCTTGATCAGGCACACATATTTGGTTCTCAAACCATAAGGTGCCTTGGTCATCAACACGGAAGGACTTGGTCTTCCCTTGCTGAATGTTCTCCTTGATCTCCTGTACACTTTTATCTGATTTCTAGGCTGTCTTAAATTCTCCCATAAGTGTTGGAGTAATTTCCAATGTATCCAGGCTAATTGGGCCGCATAGCACCATATTAAGCTTGGCAAACTCTTCTTGTAGCCTTGGATGGATACCCTCAATTATTGCATTCATGGTGCCTTGTTTTCTGCTAAGAGCATCGGCGACCACATTGGCTTTTCCGGAATGATAATTAATTCCAATGTCATAGTCCTTGACCAGTTCAAGCCATCTTCTCTGTCTGAGATTAAGGTCGGGTTGGGTGAAAATATACTTGAGACTCTTGTGGTCTGTGTATATTTCACATCGCTGCCCAATGAGATAATGCCTCCAAATCTTTAATGCATGAACCACGGCTGCCAATTCCAAATCATGAGTGGGATAGTTCTCTTCATGGAGTCGTAGCTGTCTAGATGCATATGCTACAACCTTTCCTTCTTGCATTAGCACGCAGCCGATTCCACGCCTGGAAGCATTGCAATATATATCAAAGCTTTTGTGGATGTCTGGAAGAACTAAGACAGGGGCCGTAGTTAGCCTCGTCTTTAACTCCATGAAACAGCTATCACATTCTTCTGTCCAAGCAAATTTGTGATTCTTTTTCAACAGTTTTGTTAATGGCTTGGCTATTTTTGAGAAGCCTTCAATGAAACGACGGTAGGTGCCAGCCAATCGCAGAAAGCTGCGGACTTCGGTTACTGTAGCTGGTGTCTTCCAGTTTAATACAGCAGTCACTTTGCTGGGGTCGACGGCCACTCCCTGTTCTGACAGAACATGTCCTAGAAATTCCACCTCTCTTAGCCAAAATTCACACTTACTGAACTTGGCATACAAGCGATGGGTCCTTAGTGTTTTCAGGATAGCACGGAGGTGTTGCGTGTGTTCTTCTTCATCTTTGGAATACATAAGAATATCATCGATGAATACCACCACAAACTAGTCCAAAAAGTCCATGAAGACCTTGTTCATCATGCTCATGAAGTAGGCTGGAGCATTTATCAGCCCGAATGACATGACTGTAAATTGATACAGACCATATCGGGTAGTGAAGGCTGTCTTGGGGATATCCTCTTTCCTGATTTTTAGCTGATGATACCCCGTTCGAAGATCAATCTTGGAAAATACCCAGGCCCCGTTTAACTGGTCGAACAGATCATCAATGCGGGGAAGCGGATATTTATTTTTAATGGTGACCTCATTCAGTTGGCGGTAGTCTACGCACATTCGTAGGCTGCCATCCTTCTTCTTAACGAACAGCACAGGTGATCCCCATGGCGAGGTGCTTGGACGAATGTACCCTTTTTGTAGTAATTCATCCAGCTGTTACTTTAACTCCACTAGCTCTGAGTTCCATGGCCGCCTTGATTACTACACCCCTTCATCCTATATTTGTTCCCATTGCAAAATACCGAATTGATGAGCAACATCCATAAGGGAAATACAACAATATGACACCAGGAAAAGAAACCAAATAAAAAGGGGAAACAAAGCGAACAACATAATTATACAAGGCAACCCAACATCATACATGACAAGCTAGTAGGGGGGTTATCATGACTAGAACTGCTCATACGGCAGTTGACACATGCAGAGATGCTACGATGCACGCATGTACTGAAACTCAAGCCTCCACTCTAGTAGCGCGGGTGGCACGGCCACTGGCAGACTGAAGACTCCTCGTCGTCTGATCCTGTCTCGGAATCAGAGCTGATGATGTGAATCTCGGCCTCCGGATCAAAGGAAACATGGCGACGCTGACGGGAAGGTTCTCCCTCTGAAGGAGAAGAAGCACGACGCCGCAGCATCGGAGCAGTTGGAGTGGCTAGGAGTGAGGCCCGTTCTGCCAGGGTCTCACGTCGGCTACCAGACGAAAAGCCTGGCGGTCCGAACGAGCTAGAAGGAGTCTCAGGTTCTAGTGAAGGTGGAACGGGTGGGGTATACATAGGTGAAAATGCAGGAGGAAGAGGAGACTGTGCTGCCGCAACAGCTACAAGTGCCTCTTGGGCATGGGTCAGCTCCTCAGCCAGTGAGGTGATCATACGGTAACTGGCGTTCAGATAACGAGATAAAACACCAGTAGCATGATCACTCGCCGGGTCAACAGGTGCGAAAAGGACTCGCCCTGTCGTAGGTGACAGGGTGGGGTAGTGAAAGAAACCTGGATGTGTCTGCATCTCGACCTCGTGGAAGCGCAAGTCAGTGAGAGCCTCCATCATAGCAAACTGGATCGCTAGCTCTGGAGTAGAAGCAGTTCTGCCCTTGGAAGAGCGGGAGTAGCTGCCAATATCCGAACTCACAGTAAGAAAGGCCTCCACGTGATACTCGTACACTGAACCAGCAAGCTTCTCTCAGAACACGTGCTACACTGGGTCTTCGCCGTTGGGATACAGCCGAAGCCAGACGCTACGGAGCAGTACTGGAAAAGTGAACGGTGCTGGCTCATGGTTGTAGTGGTACGGAACTGGTGCCATCTACACTCACAAGGCCAACGGTTAGCACAATAATAAACTATATGAATGCCATGCAGCAATCAGATGCAACAAGCAAAGCACATACCAAGATTCTAGGCTAATAAAGGTTCTAGCGCGGGCTTAACTAGGGTGTCCTACAGTCAGCGCGGCTCTGTTACCAAGTGTTGTTGCACCCCGGCTCAGAGGACCGGTTTATGCAGTGTTTCCAACCCAGAGATCATGTCTTCTGGAAACACACAACAACTTGGAACAGAACAGAACTGATCTTTATTAATATTATACAAGTACAAGCTCGGGAATTACATCAGGTGGCGAGGCCAGAAGCACTACATGTGCTATGACAATATCTACATTATTTATGGAACATAGCAAGGGCTCAGTACTACTAGGTGATTCTACGGCGTAGCGGAACAACGGGTGAACTCTCCATCCCATAGGGATACTGCTTGAACACGGTCTAGTTAGCGTAGAACGAACCATCGGGACCTCCGTCCTCGGCTTCTCCTGCATCTGGCATGATACGCCAGGTGAGTACTTGGAATGTACACGCAAGCTCACAGCAACCAAAACAGTGCAGCAAACAACAGCATGGCTACAAATATGTTAAGTGCTTAAGTTGCTTACTTACTATTACTGATTATCAAGTTACTCTCTTCCGGGTTCACACGTGACCCCCGGATCATTCGCGACCCATCGGTCACTTTCGAACATGCGACGAGTTCTTCCATCATTATTATTATTATGGTTGACCACTCAGTGTGACCTAGTGCGGACTGTGTCCAATACCGTGGACGCGGCTATTCGAATAGATTCTTACACTCTACAGAGGTTGCGCACTTTTTCCACACCATGGAGCTCCTTGTCTCGTACCTCGGTACACTTCCCTTCCGAGTGGACCGGTGCTGCTCCAACAAAACTTGCCTAACCTGTGACCCCTCCATCGTACCACCGACAATCATCCTCCCCCGGAGTCATGCCCTGGGTGGCCTCTGTGTCACTCTTGACACCTGCCACCGTCGTGGCCAACTAAACTGTCCCAAGCGGGGACGCCGGCAAATAACTCAACTGGCTCACAAGGTTATCATCGCCTACTTGATCAGGGTAGCACGCACGCATAACCTTCCCTCTTTGGTGGTACCGATAAAAAAGCACGCGGTCAGACCAAGTCAAGGCCGTCCCATTCCGGCAGATGTGGCAGCACGGGTAAGTCCGGGTCGGTGGCACTTGATCAATTATTAAGCTTAGTTTTAGTAATTATATGACAGGCAAGATTGGTTATCATGAATAAATTAGTATGGCAGTAGTTATACAACAATATAATTTACTATGAATTATCACATATTAAAATAATGCAAATAATTTAACAATAAACCAATACTATTGAAATGCTTCATGTAATGGATGATGTGTCTTGCCTTGCTCAGTTGGGTTGTCCACAAACTCCTAGTCCTCAAAACCAAAATGATTTCCCTCTGAAATATTTTGAAATAGCAAAAGAAAATGTCACATAATACATTTCTGTTAACCAGAAATTCTGTACATATGAGAAAAATACCAAAATTTGCCAGAAAATAAAGGGCTCAAGACAAAACCAATGCAAAAAGAATCAATTGATTTGGACTTCTGGATAAAAAGTAATGGGCAGTCAAAGTTACTGGTCAAAGTTGAATTTAAACAGAAATTAGAAAATCTCTGGGAGGGCCACGTCGAAGGCATAAAATGCCAGGGTGCCTCCACTTACATACCGCTTCGGCGCGCGGCGGAGTCACTGACAGGTGGGGTCGGCTGGATTTAAAACAGAAAGAGAGAGAGAGGAACAGAGATGGGCGGCTCACCGACGGCGATCACGGGCGATAGCGACGGCGGCGAGCTCGGGAGACTGCAGGGATGGAACGAGCGCATGATGGCGGTCCTCCTTGTACCCGCAGCGTCTCCGGAGACAGCCAGACGGCGTCGTCCCCTTCCTCTCCGGCGGCGGCTGTTCTCGGGTGTCGCCGGGGACGGCGACTCCGGCAGAGTTTTGGCTAGGCAAGAGGTGGAGAAGAACCAGGGGAGCTTGCTGAGCTCAGGGACGGAGTTGGGCGGGGCTGGGGTGGAGTGTAGCGCGGGGAGTGGCGGAGCTTGCTTGGCGGCAGCACGCCGGCGAGCTGCGAGGCCAGAGGGCCTCTCGGCCTTGGCTCGGTGCTCTGGTGGTCGATTGGAGGTGGAGTGAGTGCGGTGAGGAGTGGAGCGAGCCGGGCAGGGCCTTTTATAGGCGGGAGAGGAGCTTCTGGAGTCGGGCGGCGCCATGGCCACGTCGCCGGAGCGAGGACGGCTAGTTGGCTGGCGCGGCTCGGGCGACGCGATGGAGGAGGCAGAGGGAGTAAATGAGCGAAGAGACGGGTCACCGGGAAGCCTCCAGCCACCTCACCTCCCGTACGGCTACAGTGCCGCCCGTGGTGCATGGTGGCCGTATCCGGCGAGGACGATTACGGTGAGGGGGAAGGGTCTAGCGCGGCCAAGTGGACAGAGGGGAGCTCGTCGGCGTGCGGAGACAACGTACGGCGACGCGGTCGTCGCACTCCGACGTGACCCGTGCCTACCGGTGCCCAGAGCGCTGTTTTGGCAGGGCTGGCCACGCGGTCACCGCGCGCACAGGCACACACGGCGCGAGCTAGCCTGCCAGACCGTGTCTGGTGTGCCGACCCTGCATACTAGAACCCTCTCGCGCCACTAGTTCGCCCAAAAACTCACTGAGCCGAAGTGTAGCATCGACAACAGTTTCCTGTCAGTAACTTATGAGAGATCTGGAGAGAAGATGAGCTGGAGATGAAACCAATAGAGCTGTGTGGAGTGATCTAGGTTGGAAGGACTCCATGCTGGCAAGTTTTGAGAAACTTTGGCCAAGATTTTAAAATAGTTCATGTACAAATGCTATACTGGTCCATAAACTTGGTGAGGTTGATGCACTCACATGGGTGATCTACTGCAGCTGAAATTTTGTGTGTGGGGGTTACTTGATAATGCCAAGATGCCATAAAAATTTCAGCTCAAATGGGTACCTTTGGCTGGTACTTCCTTCATAGAGGTTTGAAATGAGCAGAAACATGGCAGGATATTTTTGCTGGAAATTTATAGTGGACAAGGAGATGTTTTTGGATATTGTGGCAAGATATGATCCCTAGTACCTCAGGGAATTATTTGAGAGTTTTCTGAGGTATAGAAATATATGTTCCTTCACAAAGGGTCATTGCTATCCAGAAGATAAAAGGAATATTCTGGACAAAATTTTATACTGGACCATGAAATGTTTTTGGAGATTGTAGGAGTAGATGATGACAAGAAGGTGTGGTATTAATTTGGGATTTTTCTGATCATCAGAACTATAGGTTGCTTCACAACCCATAGTGAGGACAAATTTTCCCAAAGTAGAAAATGGATTATTTTGAAAGAAATGAAAATTGGAATTTGATCCAGAAGGTGTGTGACAAGATTTTGGCAAGATATTGAGGGCTTTGGATCCCTTAGAGAGAAATTCAAAGGTTCCCAGGTCCGAAGTCAACTGAAAAGGTTTAAAAGCCATCGAATTTGCAAATAAAACCAGGAAAATTTTGAAAAGAAAAAGTTGCCAAAAATCAGGGTGTCACAGATCTCCGCCTCGGCCTCGGGCAAATTCCGAGCGCCCTCCCCTCCCCTCTCCACCTAGCCATCGCCATCGACCCCCACCAACACCACGGCGACTCGCCACCCTCCATCTTGGCCCAGGACTAGCTGTAGCCCCGAGCACCGAGCTCACCGCAACCACTGTCCGCCCCCACCCACCGTCCGGCCGCCACGATCCACCTCCACCCCCGCCGCGGGTATGTGCAGGCGTGGCACTCGCCGCCGCATCCATCCCCACTGTCCCCGCAATCCCTCGACCACCGGAGTGGCGGGAGCTAGGGCGACCAGAGCTCTCTGTGGTTCACCGGCAGGAGAAAGAAGAAGGAGAGGTGAGGAGGAGGGAGAGAGAGGCCCGGTGGGACCCACCTGTTGGCGACCGAAGAGGTGGCCCCGCCCGCCAGCTCGGATTAAGTGGAAACTGCTTCTGCAGAAGCCGTCTCCCCGCGCTGAAAGCGTATTTTCGAAAATACGCCTTCTACTCTCAGCTCAGCGCCGAACCAGTTAAATTGCGGGCGTTCACTAGTTAAGAGCAGAAAAGCACAGTTTTTATTTGTTTTTCTGCCTAACGATCGAACGACCGTATCTCCGCAACCATGACTCCGATTTAGGTGATTCCAAAGCCCACATTCTCTAGTCGCCGAGGCCGTTCCGATGACATCACTTTAGTAATGTTCACACATTCTGAAAATTACCATATTGCCCCTGCCCTATATTCAGTCCGTTCGGGAGAGAAACTTTTCCAGCGAATTCTTCCGCGAAGTGATCACACTTCTCTCCGGTGAATTCTTCGACCCCCAGGCAAGCTGACCATCTGACATATGCCCTAAAGCATTGCTTCAGTGTTATTCTTGTGTGTTTAATTAATGAATATGTTTATGCTCGAGTGCACAGTAGTAGGCGGTATATGATTCTGATGAACCCTTGCTTACTTTTCTCTGGTGAGGGCACCACACCTGCGTTCTATGCTGCTTTCGGCCATCCAGGGTGGATGCCGACTTTATATTTCTCTTTTCAACAACTGTCCCGTGTTCTAAGCTGCTTTTCGGCCGTCTCGGGCAGCTGTTGAGTTTCTTTTCGTAGCGGTGACCCCATGCTCTGACCTGTTCTTCGGCCGTCTTAGGGAACCGCTACATTCTTTTTATCAACACTGTCTCATGCTCTAAGCTGCTTTTTGGCCGTCTTGAGCAGTGGTTGAGATATTTCAGTAATGTCCCAGATCTGAGTTGTAAAGACCGTACTGGTGGCTACTGATTTATTTGCCGGTTTCATACAAGGGTTCAGATGGTCGTAACCTACAGTTAAAACTTGTAAAGTAATAAACTTGCCATTGAAATATTGTTTCACTAATGACTCGTTGTGATATTATATGGAGATAGGTTGTCACCTTCCATAGTTGTTACCTCATGCATTGTTACTGTTATTGCAATGATAAAGGATGTGACTTAATAATGACAACCTCCTCCGTCGGCTGGATCAAGCCATAGTGCCACCGAACCGAGCTCATCAGTGCAGCCACATTTGCCCGGTAGGCGGCGATAACCTTGTGAGCCCTAGTTATATGGATCTAGGGTCCCCATTTGGGACAGTTTAGTTTGGCCATGATGGTGGCAGGTGTCAGGAGTGACACAGGGGCCACCGAGGAAACCTTAGAGAGCCTCGCGTCGTAGTTCATGCAGCGAGTTTTGGCGAGGCGATTTTCGCTCCAGGAAATCAATTGTCAGAAGTAGGCCGCCATCCCGCGTCCTCTTTGGTTTCTTTCTTCGCATGACCACTCGGACTGCCAACTGCCTCCAAGACACCGGAAGGGAAATGATTGTCGGTGGGACCGTAATAGTGCCAGGAATAGACAAGTTCTGTTGGAGCAGCACCGGTCCACCCGAATGGGAACATGTACTAAAGTACGAGGCCGGGAACTCCATAGTGTGGGTAAAGTGCGCAACCTCGGCAGAGTATAAGAATCTATTCAAATAGCCGCGTCGTCGGTCATGGGACACAGTTCGTACTAGGTCACACTATTTGGTCTGTGTCTAGTCTGGAGGAGATAACTGAATGATTGCTAAGAACGAACCAGATAAGGTAAGCTTTGTCAGATGTACATCATAGATGCGTGGACATCGGATGATGTCAGGAAGTTGGGATGTTAACCAAGGGATGGCTATGAGAAGAACTTGGATCCGGAGAGATTCTATGAATGAACTTGATCAATTGCATTTACCATTATGTTTTACCTTACCGCATTTACTTGGGTAGTTTCCATGCTAGGTAATCCTGTTATAACACGATAATTAATATTGATAGATAATCCTGCCATAACATAGTTAATACTGTTAAGATAACAAATGTATGCTTGAATGCCATGGATTGCTTTGCTTGGTGTATATGTTGGTTTGGTTTGCTTGCGAGTACATTCAAAAGTACTCAGCGGCCTTCAACGTGGCCAGGTTCACCTAAGGATCCGACGTCCACTAGCGAGGAGCCGGAGTGTTCGCGGGCTAGAGGGGTAACCCAGTCAGATCCCAGTGGATTGGAACCGCACCAAGACCATGCTGCCTTAGATAGAGCTTTTCCGCTGCCATCACCCTTGTAAAAAATCATGTAAGACTTATATATCCATTAATAGAAATGCATGTGTTCAGGATACTTGTTGTAAAGGCATGCGTCACTGTGATTTCCTGGGCTGGTGTGTGCGGCGACCGTCTGGCTACAGTGGTATTCAGGCAGGGCGCCACAGCACATTATGGGCATTCCGCTTCTTCAACACCATCGACAGCCAAAATGATATACACTTCCCTCTTCACCTTTACCGCCTCTAAATATTGTGGTTCATCATAGTTAATTGCTGCCTATTCCTGTAATTACTGAACATATTGTACTGAGAATTTTATTTATGGATTGGTTGTTGAACCATTGTGCTGAGAATTTGAATTCCACGTTTCATAATTCAAAATGTAAAATTTCCATTTTGAATAATAAATTATAGGGAAAAATAAAATTAAACAGGAGCGAATAAAATAATGTACACACGGTTAGAAAGAAAACATCGTGTGCGATGGAAAATATAGAACAGACGGTTCTTTGACGGGAAACGTTTGCGATGCTCAACGGACGAACACACAGTTTCGTCTCATATGCGTGTGCGATTCATGGTAATACGACAAACGTTTCAAACCTGTATGCGTGTGTAATATTGGACAAAAAGAAGACGGTGCATATATGGAGCCCGTGTGTGATAGGAATACCTATCGCACACAGTTATGAAATGGACACGTTGGCGATAGTAGAGGCACCGCACACATTTTACATTTTTTAACTATGTGCGATAACGTACCTATCGCAAACACATCGGTAGATTAAATGTTTGTGATAGCCACCTTTTCCACATGACTATAGCAGCGTAATCATTTCGGATGTCTCTCAGATCAGAAACGTAACGTCGAGGCCTAACGTGTGGGACAGGCCGCGACTTCTCATACGTTTATTCTATGGAAATCATCAGTAGCCGCTCGCCTATCCCCGACGGTTTCTGGGTTATGTGGGAAGGACCCCCCTATCGGACACACAGCCAAGGCGATTTTTTAAAACTCTATCGTGGAAAGGGGATAAAAACCGTTTGTATAGCACGTAATGGTACCAGTGCATTGCAAATAAAAGCAATCTAGTTGGCCAAACTAAACGGATAGATCGGATAGAAATACAACGCTATAATAATCATGCATAAAAGAATTCAGAGAAGACTCAATTAATATTCATGAATAATCTGATTTGAAACCCATAATTCATCGGATCCCAACAAACACACCGCAAAACAAGATTACATTGAATAGAACTCCAAGAACATCGAGGAGAACATTGTATTGAAGATCAAAGAGAGAGAAGAAGCCATCTAGCTACTAGCTATGGACCCGTAGGTTTGTGGTAAACTACTCACGCATCATCGGAAGGGCAGCAAGGATGATGTAGAAGCCCTCCGTGCACTACTGCAGGATGCTGCTAACGCGACACTACAATCAGAGACCCTTCGACGAAACTGTGTGCGATGCATTAATCGCAAACTGTGAGTTAATAAAACCGTCAAAAAAGATACAAAATATTTGCGATGGCGAAGACATCAAACACGATTCAGATTATAGTTGCATGTGCGATGCGTGGCATACAGTTCACTCGAATAAACTATTTGCGATGAGCATACACTGGTATAGCGAGCTACTATACAAACGGTTTTTAACCCCTTTCCGCGATGGCATTTTAAACCGTCGCCTTGCCAGTGTGTGTGATAGGGGGGTCCTTCCCACACGACCCAGAAACCATCGGGGATAGGGAGTAGCAATGTATACGTTTTACATAACTAAACATATGAGATGCCGGCATCTATCCCAAACGCGAGTCTTGAGACAACTGTTTGTGATATCTCAAATATCCCAAACGCTCCATCCTTGCTACTTGTTTGTGCTCGCATTACCATCGTAGTCGGTATTCTATGGTGCTACGTTTACGATGTGCGCCCCATGACAAACAGTTCACGATTATAGAACGTGTATGATAAGCAGACAGTCACACACATTCACTTCTCCCGAACCATATGTGATAAATAACTAAGAAGATTAGCTAATCATCGTACGAGTGTCGGATAGGATTACAAAACGTCGGACCGTCATAACAGTGTCGTACAGGATAACTATCATACACGCTATTCTGTGGTGCAAAGTTTACGATGCGTACCACATCAGAAACAGTTCATGATTGTAAAGCGTGTACGATAAGGCGACTATCACAAAAATTTAGTTTGATCGCACCGTTCGTGATATTGCCTGACATCACACACGCTTTGCAAACGGCAACTATGTGCATGGTTACACACGTTTCCTCTCTGTGAACCGTGTCGGATTATGATGTATATCACACACGTTGTGCTTTACAGACCGTGTGCGCCATAATGACCTGCAGAGCGCAATTTCACCCTAATTTAATTGCTGCTATTTAAAATTGTACCGAATTTGAATTTGAAAGTAGGCTATAGCTTGATTCATATCCATCAGGTCCAAACAACCAATGCATTATTCGATTCACAGGTACATATGTTCAAGAATTACATCAAAAAAAAGAATTACATAAGCACCAAATAAAGAATGATGAACCACGGTTGTATACTTGTACTATTAAAGACGGTAAAGAAAGAGGCAAAAGACATTCTGGTTGCTGAACAAGGTGAAGCGGAATGCCCATATTGTGCCCTCCTCCATGCAGAAGGCACGCACGACTCTAGTCCAACCCCTTGTGATGGCCGACCGCCCATCCTTCATTGTCTTCATGAGGACATCTAGATAGTCATCGTGTTCTGGTAGAAATACTTTAACCTTTGCATGCCCACCAATCATGTAGTTTGAGAGGTAATCTTGAGTAAACTGCTTTGGGAACCACTGCAAAGGAAAAAGATTCAGACATTGTCATCTAACACAACTCGTTATGGGCAGTAAAAAGAAGGCTGCAGAGTTCTTACTTACCATCCTGCAGTTCACTGTTATCTTCGATAAAGTGTAAACAAATAGTTTAATTGCCATCTTTTGACCCATTTTACTAACAATCTTTATCAGTTTCCTCACTCGTTGCTGGTTCATCAATATCTCATTGCCCCATACGCAGAAAGGGTCGAAGCGCGGATCTTTACCAATGACATATGTACCTAAAAGCACCAAGTTAATATTAGAAGCTAAACAACAATTGCACAATGATGTAGTACAACACTCCCTCCGTCCCGTTATATATGGTCTTATAACATCCAATATAATCACATATTGGATGAATTAACATCTTATATTATGGGGCGGAGGGAGTTTATTACATTTTTACAAATATCGGCCGATTAACTGCAGGTAACTACTGCTGTGTTGTTGTTGTTGTTGTTATTGTTGTTGTTGTTGTTGTTGTTGTTGTTGTTGTTGTTGCTGCTGCTGCTCTTCTATGTATATCTAGACATCATCAGAACATTAGGGTAACACTCTTCCTTGTTGCTATGTAGCCTAGGATTGCATATTTAGACATTCAGTACAATGCATGTTCCTATGTAGCCTCAGATATATTAGATATGGCCCTAGTTAACCTACCAATAAATGGGTTACAGATATATTCAGTTAAATGTCCGATTCACCGATTAATCCCTTATCAGCCCCCGGCCTATATGGTACCAGCTACCGATATCGTGAACAGTGAGTATATATAAGCCATGGGAAGAAACTAACCTCGATGGAGAACAGTAAGTACATCGAAAGGCATAGTACGCACAACAGGCTAAACATCAACCAAATATATCCATGGTAGACAACATCATCTCCAAATGATAGCTTCAGTGTACAGGTTTAAGCACGCTAGTTAAGCAAAACAAAAAGTGGAAAGGTGTGTTAACTGCAACAGGCCTAACATTTAACAACAAGCAAATATAGTCATTCAAACTGGTATTGTGCCGGTCTAAGTACACTAGTTATTGTTAAATAAAAATGGAAAGGCGTGTTAACTACAACATGCTTAACAGCAACCAAATGTAGTCATTCATAGTGGTATTGTTGAAACTAGTATTGATGAAATTGAACTGCACAGTCCAAGCCGCAACTGCATGTGTTGATGAAAGGGATGAGGATTGTCGTTCAATCTGGGAGCATCCAACGGTGCAGACATACGATCCATCAGGATTGGGTTCTGGCCAGTCAAAACGCATGACTCACATCACGCGCCACAGTTTGGTAGGCACACGGCTTTCATGAATGAACCGTGTGCTATTTGAAAACATTTACATTAACTAACAACATATTTTTGTTTGAATGAAGATGTGAGTTCATCATTTCACCTCGAATTTTTTTCCACGGTAAGCAATCACCATTATACCCTAGGTTTCATTTTCTGGCGCATTTCAGGTCTCGTTTGCTATATTTAAGCCATTTTTTGCATTTACCATGCATTTAGTGCATATATATATCAAAACTGTGCCGAAACTACATGTGGGTGTTAGCAAGACATTTGTGTGTCGCTTTGCAAGTTTTCAGTCATTGTTCGAGAAACGGGGAGAATTTCGGCCGTGAGGTGCGGCCACCGGCGTAGGGCTTGTAGGTATTTTAATTACAGGAAATGCATATAGAGTCCAAAAATCATGAAAATCGGTGTGTCACCGTGGCGTGCTCTCATGACCCCATGGAAAAATTTGGTAAAGTTTGGCACAAGTTTTGATGATCGCTCCTTGGAAACTGGAGCATCTCACAAGAAGGATCATAGTTTCCAAAAGGAGATGCGGCAATTCAGACTCCAATCGTCGATGACTTCACCGTTCCGCCTCGATTTTTTTTCACAGTAAGCAATCACCAATATACCCTAGGTTTGATTTTCTCGACCATTTAAGGTCTCGTTTGCTATATTTAAGCCATTTTTTGCATTTACCATGCATTTATTGCATATAAAATCAAAACCCTACTGCAACTACATGTGGGTGTTAGCAAAGAAGGTGTACAAATCATTTGTGTGTTGCTTTGCGAGTTTTCATCCATTGCCCGAGAAGCGTGGAGAATTTTCAAACATTTCGGCTGCGAGGTGTGGCCACCGGCGTAGGCCTAGTTGGTATTTTAATTACAGAAAATGCAGATGGAGTCCGAAAATCACGAAAATTGGTGTGTCGCCATGGCATGCTCTCACGAGCCCGCGGAAATTTTTTGGTAAAGTTTGGCACAAGTTCTGAAGATCGCTCCTTGGAAATCGGAGCATCTCATAAGAAGGATCATAGTTTCCAAAAGGAGACGTGGCAATTCAAACTCCAGTGGCCGGTGACATCATCGTTTCGCCTCATAAAAATTTCCACGGTACGCAAACACCATTATACCCTAGGTTTCATTTTCTGGCACATTTCATGTCTCGTTTGCTATATTTAAGTCATTTTTTGCATTTACATTGCATTTTGTGCATATAAATCAAATTCCAACCGCAACTGCATGTGCTGATGAAAGGGATGAGGATTGCCGTTCGATCTGGGAGCATCCAACGGTGCAGACGTACGATCCGTGGGGTTTGGGTTCTGGCCAATCAGAACGCACGACTCACATCGGGCGCGCAGTAGGGGGCATCGGCCATGGTTTGGTAGGCACACGGCTTTCATGAATGAACCGTGTGCTATTTGAAAACATTTACATCAACTAACAGCATATTTTTGTTTGAATGTATACGTGAGTACATCGTTTCGCCTCGAATTTTTTTCCACGGTAAGCAATCACCATTATAATCTAGGTTTGATTTTCTGGCACATTTCAGGTCTCGTTTATTATATTTAAGCCATTTTTTCCATTTACCATGCATTTAGTGCATATATATGAAAACTCTGCCGCAACTACATGTGGGTGTTAGCAAGATCATTTGTGTGTCGCTTTGTGAGTTTTCATTCATTGTCCGAGAAACGGGGAGAATTTTCAAACATTTCGGCCGTGAGGTGCGGCCACCGGCGTAGGCCTTGTTGGTATTTTAATTACAGGAAATGCATATAGAGTCCAAAAATCACGAAAATCGGTGTGTCACCATGGTGTGCTCTCACGACCGCATGGAAAATTTTTGGTAAAGTTTGGCACATGTTTTGATGATCGCTCCTTGGAAACCGTAGCATCTCACAAGAAGGATCATAGTTTCCAAAAGGAGATTCGGCAATTCGGACTCCAATCGTCGGTGACTTCATCGTTCCGCCTCGAATTTGTTTTCATGGTAAGCAATCACCAATATACCGTAGGTTTGATTTTCTGCCCCATTTAAGGTCTCGTTTGCTATATTTAAGCATTTTTTGCATTTACCAGGCATTTATTGCATAAAAAATCAAAACCATAATACAACTACATGTGGGTGTTAGCAAAGAAGGTGTACAAATCATTTGTGTGTCGCTTTGCGAGTTTTCATCCATTGTCCGAGAAGCGGGTAGAAATTTCAAACATTTCGGCTGCGAGGTGTGGCCACCGGCGTAGGCCTTGTTGGTATTTTAATTACAGAAAATGCAGATGGAGTCCGAAAATCACGAAAATCAGTGTGTCATCGTGGCGTGCTCTCACGACCCTGTGGAAACAATTTGGTAAAGTTTGGCACAAGTTTTGATGATTGCTCCTTGGAAACCGGAGCATCTCACAAGAAGGATCATAGTTTCCAAAAGGAGACGTGGCAATTCAAACTCCAGTGGCCGATGACATCATCATTTCGCCTCATAAAAATTTCCACGGTACACAAACACCATCATACCATAGGTTTGATTTTCTGGCGCATTTCAGGTCTCGTTTGCTATATTTAAGCCATTTTTTGCATTTGCATTGCATTTTGTGCATATAAATCAAATTCCAACCACAACTGCATGTGCTGATGAAAGGGATGAGGATTGTCGTCCGATCTGGGGGCATCAAATGGTGCAGACGTACGATCCGTGGGGTTTGGGTTCTGTCCAATCAGAACGCACGACTCACATAGTGCACGCAGTAGGGGGGGCATCGGCCATGGTTTGGTAGGCACACGGCTTTCATGAATGAACCGTGTGCCATTTTTTAAACATTTACATTAACTAACAGCGTATTTTTGTTTGAATGAAGACGTGAGTTCATCGTTTCACCTCAAATTTTTTTCCACTATAAGCAATCACCATTATACCCTAGGTTTGATTTTCTGGTGCATTCAGGTCTCGTTTGCTATATTTAAGCCATTTTTTGCATTTACCATGCATTTAGTGCATATATATCAAAACCGTGCCGCAACTACATGTGGGTGTTAGCAAGATCATTTGTGTGTCCCTTTTCTAGTTTTCATTCATTGTCCGAGAAACGCGGAGAATTTTCAAACATTTCGGCCACGAGGTGCGGCCACCGGCGTAGACCCTGTTGGTATTTTAATTACAGGAAATGCATATAGAGTCCGAAAATTGGTGTGTCATCGTGGCGTGCTCTCATGACCCCATGAAAATTTTTTGGTAAAGTTTGGCACAAGTTTTGATGACCTTTCATTGGAAAACGGTGCATCTCACAAGAAGGATCATAGTTTCCAAAAGGAGACGCTGCAATTCGGACTCCAATCGTCGGTGACTTCATCGTTCCGCCTCAAAAAAATTTCCACGCTAAGCAATCACCAGTATACCCTAGGTTTGATTTTCTGTCCCATTTCAGGTCTCGTTTCCTATATTTAAGCCATTTCTTGCATTTACCATGCATTTAGTGCATATAAAATCAAAACCCTACTACAACTACATGTGGGTGTTAGCAAAGAAGGTGTACAAATCATTTGTGTGTCGCTTTGCAAGTTTTCATTCATTGTACGAGAAGCGGGGAGAATTTTCAAACATTTCGGATGCGAGGTGCGTCCACCGGCGTAGGCCTTGTTGGTATTTTAATTACAGGAAATGAAGATGGAGTTCGAAAATCATGAAAATTGGTGTGTCACCGTGGCGTGCTCTCACGACCTCGTGGAAAAAATTTAGTAAATTTGGCACAAGTTTTGATGATCGCTCCTTGGAAACCGGAGCATCTCACAAGAAGGATCATAGTTTCCAAACGGTGACGAGGCAATTCAAATTCAAGTGACCGGTGACTTCATCGTTTCGCCTCATAAAAATTTCCACGGGACACAATCACCATTATACCACAGGTTTGATTTTCTGGCGCATTTCAGGTCTCGTTTGCTATATTTAAGCCATTTTTGCATTTACCATGCATTTTGTGCATATAAATCAAATCCCAACAACAACTGCATGTGCTGATGAAAGGGCTGAGGATTGTTGTTCGATCTGGGAGCATCCAACGGTGCAGACGTACGGTCCATGGGGTTTGGGTTCTGGCCAATCAGAACGCACGACTCACATCGCGCGCGCGGTTTGGTCAGCACATGACTTTCATGAATGAACCATGTGCTATTCGCAAACCAGAATGCATATGTTCTGTTCATACATACTGGAGTGAGATCAATTGAGTGTGCTACCTCTAGGGTATATAATCATAAATAGTTCAAATTCATTGCCTGGGCTGACAACATATCAAGGTCAACATATTAATCGTTCTTAGATCAACAGAAGGCCGGGCATAACTCACAAATTCAGTACACGCGACAGTTCTAAATTGAACGAATTAAGCTGTAGAATAGGCATAAAAAATAGTGTTACGGCTTAATTCCCATGTACATGGGGGAACTGGCATCATTAGGTTGACCCTGAATGAACTTAGGTTTTTTGATGATTTTAAGCCTCTCTGTTTGGCTCGTGCGTGATCCCTTGGCTGGCAACTTAGAAAATTCATCGTACTCATCCTCATCAGCAACATCCTTGACGCCCAGTACCTGTTGGGGTTACAATCCTGACAATGAGTACTAGGGGTACGAAAGAGGGGCAGAGCCTAGGTGTAGAGCGCAACAACTACAGCAGTTACAGGTAACGGCGCAGGTGTAACACTCGGTGTTTAGCGAGTTCGGGCCCCTCTCGGAAGAGGTAATAGCCCTATGTCTCGTGCCCTGAGGCTTGGTTTTCTTGAGGGGTATGATTACAGTGATTGCTTAAAGCCAACACAGGATGAGGAGTGCGGCTTATATAGAGTGCGCTGCAGCTCCATCGCTCCCACGTCGCCGGGGCACTTAATGCTCATAACTACGGCAGTTACAGGTGTAAAGCGCCACAACTACAGTAGTTACAGGTAATGGTAGTTATGACTCTACTTTAAGAATGACTTTGGATTCCTCGACCGTTGCAGGTCCCACGTTGTCCCTCCACCTCCCCCGTCCGAGTGCTGGTGGTCATGCCGACTGAAGACTGGTCGCTGAGTGACGTCGACGTGTCCGAGTGGACCTCCTGGTATACGCATCCAAATGCGAGTGCGGTCCTGAGACTTACCAATGATGGTGTGGGGCCCTAGGTGGACCCCGTATGACAGGTCCTTGACCCTACCTGTAGTAGGTGACCTCATCATTAGCCCCCGAATCGGTTGAGGTTTCGTAGGGCATACGGATAGAGCCTTCGGTTAAGTCTGAGTGCTTTAGTAGCACTCGGAATATGTTTCCGAATCGTGGTTCGCTGCTCCTTAGACGAGAACACAATGGACTCTGGACTATAGGTTTTCCCGGATGTCCGGGTGTTGTTGATCGCTAAGAAAAATCTGGTGGCATTCATTTGTCTCTCAGAGGAGATAGACTTGAGGCCCTAGTGAGGGCATGCCATTATAACTAGAGTGGCGACGCTGGCGCGTGGTCCGATTCTCTAGGGAGATGCCACTCCTTATCCTAGGGGAACGCTAGCGCAGGCCATCTACGAGTCCAGATTTACGAGTCATGCACCTTGGAGCCTAGTGAAAGGGCCAAGTCAACCCGCAGAGGGGCGTCAATCTCGTCTCGTAGCAATCCTGAAGAAGACTTCAGTCGGGTGTTTAGCATGGCCGAGTGCACGGGTCCCCGCGGAGGGTGGTTAGTCGGACTGACGGACGGCCCTTGGGAAAGGGACTGTGGGCAATCAATCGCATTGATTTGCTCCGGAAATCTCGGGATTTGAATTTGTCTGTGCGCGCGCGGAAGCGGTAACGACGTGGGTTAGTGGTGAAAGTGGGGGCACGATGCCTCGAATTTCGCCCACGAAATCTGCCACGTGCCACAGTTGCTCTGCGCGATACCTCGCAGTGTGCACCCTCGATCCAGAGATCTGCTGCGAGAGATCCGGTGCGCGATTTTATTGGAGATATAAAAGGATTGGGGGCTGGGGTTAGACCTCCAGATCCCCTTCTCTCCCTCTCGACTCCTCCACTTCTCCTCTCCACTCGAGCGCGCAGGACACCCGAAGCCATGGCGAAGGACTCCACGGCCAAGGCGGAGAAGGCGAAGAAGGCTGCGACGGCCACCTCTTCGGGCTCCGGTCCGTCGTCTGGGAGCGCGTCAGGGGATTGGATCCCCTCGCGCATCTCGGCCAAGCGGCTGGAAGACCTCGCTGCGGAGGGGCTCATCCCGCAAGACGGGTGGCGCCGTCCGAAGGCGGGGGAGGTCGAGCTGGCGCCGCAGGAGGACGAGCGTGTCCTTCTGCTCACCCACATTGAGAGAGGTTTCTCGATGCCTCCGCATCCCTTCTTTTGGGGTGCAGCTCCACCATCTTCCCCCAAATGCTATCAACTACCTTTCGGCTTTCATCTCTCTTTGTGAGAATTTCCTCGGTTGCCACCCCCATTGGGGCCTCTTCAAGCATATCTTCACTTGTCGGTTAATGACCGTCAAGAAGGATTCGTCGACTGGCGCCAAGACCCACGTCACCCAGCTGTGTGGAGGTCTAGGGATCCAGCTCAGGGGGGCAGCGCCTTCTCGAAGATGAGCTTCTCCGACTCCGTCAAGGGGTGGCAGGGGACTTGGTTCTACTGCAGGGACGTCCCCGGGGCCGACAGCCAGTCGGGCCTTCCACCATACTTGACGGAGAGGGTGAGGGCTCCCGAGTCTCTTTCGGTGACGAAGGAGGAGAAGACGGAGGTTGGCATCCTGGCTAGCGCCCTTGTTGGGGTCGTGAACGCTGGCGCGAATGGAATGGACTTGCTGGAGACCTTCCTCACTCGGCAGATCCAATCACTGTAGGCCAGGGCTCACCCCATGTGGATGTACGAGGGGACGAGTGATCCCACTCGGGTGCACCCGAAGGAGCTTGCCGAGAAGGACGTGGGGCCAAGATCAGGGCCATCACTTGCGCCCGAGACAACCCACGGGGAGCCAGGATGGTGCGTCCGTACTCCAAGGACTTGCCGCCAGTCGAGGTAAGCTTCTTTCGCTCAGTCGGACCGTACATATGTTATTTCCTATGCATCTGATTCTTGTGTTGTGGTATGTTTGTTCCTCCAGATTTTTCAGTATATGATCTCTGATATTCCGGTGGTCGATCGGTTACCCGAGGACGTGACAAGTGTCACCGCGCGCCAGTACTCGGAGGAGGAGGATGACGACGATGAGAGCGACGAGGACGAGAGCTCTGAGGAGGGGGAGGAAGCCGAGTCCTTGCCGTCGTACGAGGTCCCCAAGGAGCCTCGCTCCAAAGCGCTGCACGATCCGAGTGGCAAAGCAGGAGGAGCTCAGCAGCCGACCGCTTCGGGGTGGACGACCCACAGCTCAAAGTGCGGGCGCGCCGAGGCGGAGAGCTCTCCCGAGAAGCAGCCGAAACAGCCCAAGCAGATTGCCTCCAAGCCTCGGAAGGCCGCTGTGCCTCGGATCAAGGTGACAGTGCTGGTGGCCTCGACATAAGTGCTCTTGCTAATCCTTCATTTATTGTTGTCTTAACTCGGCTGATGGCCGAGTGTTATTGAACTTCGCAGCAATGAGACCTCAACGATGTTGCCGGATTCGAATGCTCCCAAGTAGGACCAGGGCGAGGCTGACGCAGTGGACGCCGCCACTTCCAAAGGTATTCTCGCACTGACTGATTGGGACATCCAGGTTTTCACCCGGGTGACTTTCACTGATTCCTTCAACTCGTGTGTTTGTGCAGCGCCGCCTGAGATCATTCAGGTGGATGATGATGATAAGGCCGACCCGCCCAACCCAGAGGCTGACAAGGGAAGGGCAACTAGCATCGACGTGGTCATGCAGGAGGCCTCTCCTCGCCGAGTGCCGCGTGTTTTGCCAGCCAAGACCGTTGCAAAACCTAGTGGACCGAGTCCTTTGGCTCAAAGCAGTTCCGCGCCTGCGACCGCTGTGGTTCCGACCCCGAGACCTATGCCAGCACCTCCGTCGACTCCCATCACTGCCTACCCCCTATACCATGTCCCAGAGGATCAAGTGGGGGCGAGCAAGGAGGCCCTGATCCAGGTGGGGCTGATGTGCAGTCGGCTGAAGGACGCATACGACGCCAGCGAGGCGCTGCAGACCAACGTCCGAGTAAGTACCATTGTGAGTAAGATTTTCAGTCGAAGTTTCTGAATTTCCAGTTTCTTTCTCCATGATAGGATTTCCGTCAGTGGGTTTGCGCAGGGCACACCCACTGGGTGTTTTTGATCCAGTGGGGGCACGCTGAGTGCGCCCACTGGGTGTAGTCCCCGAGGCTCCCGTTGACTGGAAGCAGTCGGCGGGAGTCTTAGAACTTATGTTTTTCGTTGTCATCGTTTCCACTCGGGTTTAGACAGGGCGTTTCTGTGTGTTTTCGATCCAGTGGGGGCACGCTGAATGCACCCACTGGGTGTAGTCCCCGAGGCTACCGCCGACTGGATACAGTTGGTGGTAGTCTTAGAGTGTCTGGCGTCTTTGCCCTGGGGCTAATTGCCTTTTTTTTAGCTCATCAACATGAGTCACTTTCCAGTGGGGGCACGCAGAGTGCACCCACTAGGTGTAGTCCCCGAGACTGCTGCCGATTGCAGGCAATCGGTGGCAGTCTTTAGAACTGTTCCTGTCGTGTGGCACTCGGAGTGCTCGACCGTACTTGGCTGACCGAGGGGGTATTCTGATGAGACGAAGGATAGGATCTTCTTCATTGCTGACTCGGTGGTCAGCCGAATGATAGTAGATCAGGGTGTTGTTGTCCTTGATCTTCTTCCTCGCTGACTCGGAGGTCAGCTGAATGACTGGAGATCAGGGTGTTGTTGTCCTCGATCTTCTTCATCGCTGACTCGGTGGTCAGCCGAATGACTGGAGGTCAGGGTGTTGTTGTCCTCGATCTTCTTCATTGCTAACTCGGTGGTTAGCCGAATGACTGGAGATCAGGGGGTTGTTGTTCTCGATCTTCTTCATCGCTGACTCGGTGGTCAGCTGAATGACCTCGAACTTAATGCAATTGATGTTGATTTTATCCATGCCTTCCGACTGACTGATTCTTGTATGGTGCAGAGAGCCTGCGAGCTGGGATCACATTATGCCGACCTGGAGAAGGAGGTGATATCGCTCCGAGTGGACATGGACGCGGAGAAGCACAAGAGCGCTTGATTGCAAAAGGAGAAGAAAACATTGGGAGGTAAGTTGTTTCCTCCGGCTGGTCATCACATGTCGTTTTCTCCTTTGATCCGAGTCAATCCGCTCCGACAGATGTTTGTAGCGAGAACGCCCAACTTGTAAAGAGGCTCAGTTCTTCTATTTCTTTAGAAGCCATGAAGCAGGCCCTGGAGAACAACGATAAGGAGCTGGCGCTAGCCTAGAAGGAGGCCAGGTCCAAGACCAAGCTTGTTGAAGAGAAGCTAGCGTCAGTCGGCAAGCTGGAGGAGGAGATCAAGACCTTCAAGGCCGCTGCCGCTCCTGCGAAAGGGAATCCTCCGAGTGGTAGAAGAAGTGCAGGGATCAAGATGGTGCCTTTGAGCAGGAGAAGAAAACCTTGGAGGAGAAGGTCGCCCAGCTCCTCGAGAAGAAGAAAGCACTCGAGCAGTATCGACGATTTCTGCTCGGAGATGAATGAGAAGCTTGCTGGTAAGTCTTTCAGCTGAATGCAATCTGTTTGCTCTCGGATTTGTTCAATCATTGATTTTTGGTGTTGTTTCCTTACGACAGAATACTGTCTCAACGAGGACCTGGAGACGAGGCGGATTGAGCGGGACCTGGACCCCAAAAGCCAGCTTATCAATGACAAGGCCGCCCTTGCCGTCCTCCGACTGGACGAACGCCTCGACAACGCCACAGGCTACATCACTCGTCTGTGCGGTGCCATGGGAAGAATTGACAAGGAGATGCGGCCGGGGGAAGAGGTCCAGGTGGATCTGGAGGCCATCATGACGCGGTTGAATGAGATCCTTGCCCGAGTGCAGGCATGGAAGAAATCGGCGGCCCGGAGTGGTGCCGACGTGGCCTTGTCACTCGTCTGCATCCATTGCAAGGATGTGGATGAGGAGAAGCTGAAGAACCTCCGAGTGGCCAACAAGAAGGATCTCAAGTTCGAGGACTTCATGGAGACATTCGCCGAGGCTGCCACGTGTATTGCCGACGGAATCGATCTGGAGACCTTCGTCGAGCCAACCAGCCCTCAGCCTGATGCTTGAAAAACTTGTTTGACTTAAATTTGCACCGAAATGCCGGGTGGTTAATGTAACCATATACTCTGACGAGCTCCAAGCTCGTTTTACTTTTGCTTTCGCTCTTGAACATTCGAACGGGTCGAAGCTTTTGATTGGGAACTTTGAGTCCTCATTTGTTTTTGTGTTTCTTAGACTTAGGCAAAAGCTGGTTCGCAGCTAAGCCCCTGAGTGCAGACTTTGTCCTCTCCCGGGATGTTTTCGAACTTAGGCAAAAGCTGGTTCGCGGCTAAGCCCCCCGAGTGTGGAGCGCGTCCTCACTCAGATTGTTTTTGAACTTAGGCGAAAGCTGGTTCGTGGCTAAGCCCCTGAGTGTGGAGCGTTTCCTCACTCGGATTGTTTTTGAACTTAGGCAACAACTGGTTCGTGGCTAAGCCCCCGAGTGTGGAGCGTGTCCTCACTCGGATTGTTTTTGAACTTAGGCAAAAGCCGGTTCACTGCTAAGCCCCCAAGTGTGGAGCGTGTCCTCACTCGGATTGGTTTTGAACTTAGGCAAAAGCTGGTTCGCAGCTAAGCCCCCGTGTGTGGAGCGTGTCCTCACTCGGATTGTTTTGGAACTTAGGCGAAAGCTGGTTCGCGGCTAATCCCCCGAGTGTGGAGCGTGTCATCACTCGGATTGTTTTTGAACTTAGGCGAAAACTGGTTCTTGGCTAAGCCCTCGAGTGTGGAGCGTGTCCTCACTCGGATTGTTTTGGAACTTAGGTGAAAGCTGGTTCATGGCTAAGCCCCCGAGTGTGGAGCGTGTCCTCACTCGGAATGTTTTGAACAGAGGCGAAAACTGGTTCGCAGCTAAGCCAATTAACCCGCTGGGAGTGTGTTAGTTCCCGAATGCTATTAGTCACCTGAGTGAAAATGCAGCCCTAGGCCGAACTAGACGATATACAAGAAAAGTAAGACTTTTATTCATCTAAGTTCATTCGAAAAACTATTACAATGGGGAATTTTATTCTAAGTGTAAAACTTGCAGAGCAGGTCCGCGTTCCAAGCTCTGGGCTCTTCTATCTCGTTGCTGAAATTGTAGAGCCGGTAGGCTCCATTATTCAGGACCTTCGATATGGCAAAAGGCCCCTTCCATGGGGGTGACAGTTTGTGAGGCCTCTGCTGATCCACTCGGAGGACCAGATCCCCTTCCTGGAAGGCTCATCCCCTGACGTTTCTGTCGTCATAGCGGCGTAGGTCTTAGTGATACAACGTCGACCTTATGAGCACCAACTCACGTTCCTCCTCCAAGAGGTCGAGGCCATCTTGTTGTGCTTCTTCAGCTTCAGCCTCCAAGTATAGATCCACTCTGGGGGAGTTGTGAAGTAGATCACTCGGTATGACTGCTTCTGACCCGTACACCATGAAGAATGGAGTGCGATTGGTGGATCGGTTCGGGGTCATCTGCAAGCCCCAGAGGACTGATGGTAGCTCGGTGACCCAGGCTCCTGCCACGTGCGTTAGGTCGCGCATAAGGCGAGGCTTCAGCCCTTGGAGTATCAGTCCATTCGCTCGCTCCGCCTGCCCATTCGACTGCGGGTGAGCCAAGGAGGCGTAATCGACCCGAGTGCCCTGGGAGTAGCAAAACTCGCGGAACTCATCCGAATCAAAGTTAGATACATTGTCGGTGATGATGATGTGGGGGGCTCCAAATCTGAAGACTATTTCCTTGATGAACTGTATGGCAGTCGACGAGTCCAGCTTCTTTATAGGCTTCGCTTCAATCCAGTTAGTGAACTTGTCGACTACCACCAACAAATGTGTGAAACCACTCGCCCCAGTCCGGAGAGGGCCAACCATGTCAAGTCCCCATACGGCAAATGGCCAGGTTAGGGGGATCGTCTTTAGCGCAGACGCCGGCTTGTGCGACTGGTTCGCATAGAACTGGCACCCAACGCACTAGTCTACTCTGTCTCGGGCGGCTTCATTAGCGCGGGGCCAATAGAAACCAGCCCTGAACGCCTTGGCAACCAACGTCCGAGAGGATGCGTGGTGTCCGCAAGTTCCCAAATTAATTTCCTGCAGAATCTGCCATCCTTCCTCCAGTGAAATGCAGCGCTGAGTGACTCCAGAAGTGCTCTTTTTGTAAAGCTGGTCGCCCATGACGGTGAAGGTCTTAGATCGACGGACGATCTGACGAACCTCAGCCTCATCTTCTGGGAGTTCTTGCTTGCGCAAGTAAGCAAGGTATGGTTTGGTCCACTCGGGAGTGATTACGAGAATCTCCTAGATCAGGTCGATCACCGCAAGGATGTCTACCTCAGTCGAATTTGATGGACCGACTAGTTGCGGGGGCTCCTCCACAAAAGGGTCTTCCTTGATCGTGGGCGAGTGTAAATGCTCTAGGAACACGTTTTTAGGGACTTTCTTCCGAGTGGAACCTATCTTGGCCAAATCATCAGCTGCTTGGTTTTTGAGTCGCGGAATATGATGGAGTTCCAGCCCTTCAAAGTTCTTCTCCAGCTTCCTGGCGGCGTTGCAGTAGCCAGTCATCGCTGGACTCCTGATATCCCACTCCTTTATGACTTTGTTGACCACCAGATCCGAGTCACCATAGAACATCACTCGGGGAATCCCGAGAGAGATTGCCATACGCAGCCCATACAGGAGAGCTTCATACTCGGCCTCATTGTTGGAGGAGTCAAAGTCTATCTGAAGCACGTAACTGAGTCGGTCGCCTTAGGGGTCACCAAGACCACTCCAGCTTCGGAGCCGTTGTAACACCCCAAAATTTTCTCTTTGGATTTTTAAATCTTTTTATTAAAAGAAAATACTTTGAAATTGTTTTGACCCAATTCTTCTTCTTCTCTTTCTTCTGTTCTGATATTTATTTTTATTTTTAATTAGGTTTCCAAAATTTTATATTGTTCTGATTTGGATGATTTAATTTTTGGGCAATTATTTTTGAGAGATCAAAAACATTTTTCTCTTTACAAAAGTTTCTGGAATATTAAAACTATTACATGAAAATAGCCTTTTCACTTCTTTCTAGCACTTCTAAATTCTTCCTATAATTTTTCTGCCACTCCTAAATTGTGCCTCAAGTCACTCACACCTTTTTGGACAGTATCCAACTCCTCTCACCTCCACAAAAATATTTTTCTCATATTTTATAAATTCCAAAGTTGGAATTCATATTATTCATAGTTTCTTAGGATTACAAAGGAACCATAATTTCTGTGACTCTTCTGCTTCCACAAAAATTATCCTAGCAACTAGACAGTACCCAAAACCCATTTCACCAAAAACATTAGGTTCCACAATTCAAAAATTTCAAATGCCATTCAATTCAAATTTGGACCAGATTCAAATTCCATGACCAAAACCTATTTTCAATTGCTCCAAAAATTCTGAAACTTTGCCAGACTCTCTTATATGCATCAACACATCACCACAAAAATTCTCCTAAATTCCTAAAATCCCTAGCACCCTCTGTCATTTCATCAAACATGTGGTATGCACACTGTAGCACTGTCGATGAAATTCAGAAAAATGCAGAGTTCAGAGAGCAGAGGGATTCCACGCCGTGCGCCACACTTCACTCCATTTCCTTCTCATCCACGCCTCCTCTCCTCTTGAATGACCCCCCTGGACCCCCTGGTCAGCTGCCCGCCGCCGACAGCACAGGAGGTGGCTGGTGCAACGGCCACCGTCCCTGGCTGCGGCAGCCGAGCAGGTCAACACGGCGCTCGCCATCTTCACTTCCCCTGCCGCCTCCCTCCACCTACCTTCTCCACGCGGCACCTCCTCCGCATCACAGCCTCAACGACCACACCGCCCTGGCCCCGCCTGGCAGTCACCGGAGTCGGTCATCGCCACCACACCCGCACGGAGACTTCGCCGTGGATAAGGCCGAAGAACTCGCGCTCGTCCACGATGGCGCTTTCAAAGAACTCCACCGGCCTCATCAACTCCGCGCCGCCCATGACCACCGACCGTAACCACCTCGATGGCTGGAATTAACTCCGGCGTCAGCCGCAAGCCACTGGCCTCCCCCGATCGCCTATAAAAAGAGGCCCCCGAGCTCCATTCACTTCATGCACCACCTCCACTGCCACCCAATCGATCCCTACGCCACTCCCTCGACCCCGAGAGGGTCATCTTCCTCCTCTCCGACCACCAACCCGCCGCCACTTTCCCCGACCGGCCCGCCGCCGTTAGGCCATCTCCACCTCCAAAACTCCACCCGTCAACTCGAATCACTCCCTCTAGTCGATCCCGCTCATCAATTCGGTGCTTCCCCGTCTCTCCGGCGAGATCCGCCGTCACCCGAAGCACCGTCCGCCGTCGTCGAGCTCGCCGCCGTTCAGGTGCTCGCCGGCGACCTCCACTGCCACCCACCGTCGCGGACAGACCCCCTGATCATTAACCAACCATCGCCGCCTCACAAAACCCCAGCGATCGTCGCCGGTGATCGCCGCCTCCCCACTGTTTTCGCGCGCGAACGCATTTAAGTTCAAACCTGACGGGTGGACCCCACCCGTCAGCGTTTTATTCTTTTCCGATTAAAAACAGAAGACGTATTCTGTCATTTACGCTTTCTGAGTTGGAAGGCGTAATTCTACCCGAAGCGTTTTCTTTATAAACGCACAGGGACTGGATTTTTAAAGAAAAACCCCTGAGTTTAAAAATTGAATAACTTTTAAACTACAACTCTGATTGAGTTGAAGCTTTTTTTGAAATTCTTATTTTTCTATCTAGTTTTTTTTAGTATTTATTGAAAAATATTTTGAGACAAGTTTTGGTCTTGTTGCCAAAAAATTTAATTGGATTTTGAATTTGAATTTTTTTTAGAAAAAGAAGAGGGGAACTTTGCCGGGAATTTTGAGTATTCTTCTTCTGACTACTTTGGACAAGGCAAGCATTTTGAACCTGGGATATGGTGAATTGCATTGCATGTTTGCATTGATTTGAGTTTGCATCACATGTGTGGGGATAGTGCATGCATGCATGGTCATATCATATTGCATTTGCTTGCACTTCGCTCAAGTGAATTTCTACCGTGAATAATAGTTTTGAGACAACCAGGAGTGTACTCCTGCCTTGGACGTGCCGGTGGGCACGAGTCAAGTTTTGACACGGTGGTGTCACGGTGACGTATGTGGAATATACCCGTCATAATAACAACACCTCCTGAGTCGACCTAGATCGAGTCTTGTTCCGTCACACCTAGCTAAAAACCGTGCTGCCACGGGCCTTCCCGCGAGGGAAGTACGGTTCAGTAAGTTGCTAACCCCTGTCTGTGTACACACCACATAGAGGGCCATGATGAGGGTTTCCACGTCCATGGACTAAATCCCGTCATCAGCTCAGGGGCATGGGTGTATCCGGTCTGGGACCGAGGGGGTAGCACCCCTGTTTGCGCGCCGATATAAATATTGTGATCCCATGCTATTCGAGATTGTAGACTCCCCGACTTAGAGGTTTTCTTGAATGATGCTTTGGGTGATTCCTGGCATCCGGAAAGTTAATCTGGTGTGTGCTGGTCAGGTGTGTTTTCAACCCAAAGACCGTAGTGGGAATTAGTCAGTGCCACGGTGTTGACAAAAGAAATCTTATACACGTGGGTAAAGAGTACACCCTCTGCAGAGTTATAACTATTCGAATAGCCGTGTCCGCGGTCAAGGACGTTAGCTGGGAAGGGTCAAGTGTCGGTCCGGTGTCGGTCTTCGGAGGAAAATAATTAATTTGAGCATCAATTATTTTACAGAATATTATTATTTCATCACTAACACTGTCATGGATATTTTAGTTATCAGGAATATTATGGTTGTGGATATTATTGTTACTATGCATATTATTATGGAATAACCCGTTTCTCTTATTTTATTTTTCCTGAGTGTCTTAGGGGCTGGCTAGACTACCCCGGACACTCAACTTTATTTTCAAGTCCTCTCGTGGCGTCGCTTGAGTTCTCGGGCGGTCTGTCTCGCCCGATTCTCTTTTAGACACCCGACTGGCATTTCTTTTCAAGACCTACCGTGGCGTCACTTTTAGACACCCGACTGGCATTTCTTTTCAAGACCTCTCGTGGCGTCGCTTGAGTTCTCGGGCGGTCTGTCTCGCCCGATTCTCTTTTAGACACTCGTTTGGCATTTCTCTTGGAAACTCGGGCGGTCTTATCTCGCCCGATTATCCACTTTTAATTTTCTTGGTTTATCACTAACAAATTATTTTCTGCACATGCTAATATTTATCATGCCATGTTTTAAATTTCAGTCAGCATGAGCATATCATTTAACCCATCATAAGCATATGCATTCGGTATATCTTTCGTTCATAATGTTTGCGAGTACATTCCAACGTACTCACAGGCTTGTCCCTGGTTATTTAATTGGCCAGACCTGGAGGTGGACGAGCTTGTGGAAGGAGATTGCGCTAGCGAGCTCAATGCTTAGAGCTATGCCAGTCAGTTAACCTGTGATCTTGGAGTCTGCCACATGTATCATCCATTGTGTTTCCGCTACACCAATAAAATAGTCAAGCCTCACACTGACGCTTGACTTAATTTTATTGTATCAGTGTTGTTCTACCACCACACCACTGTATTATTCCACCACCGTAGTATATTGGCAAGCTTGTAATAATTGTTGAGCACTCTGGCTCAACCCCCGTGTAATATTATTGTACTGGTTAACTATATCAAGGAAGTCTACCAGTTGATCTTGGGGCTGGTATGACTTGAGGCTCTTCTGTGATTTATCCCAGAAATGGGCCTGACAGCCATGGAGCATCATGGAGCCGTCGAAGAACATCGTCCAGTGCTTTGGGAGACTCGGGACAGGCTGCTCCAGCTCCACCCACTCGGCGAGAAAATCCACTGCGGCTTGCGACTTGATGGCTTTCTTAGCCTCAAACTTGATATCCAAAGGACGGAGCTCGATGGCCCACTTCGCCACTCGGCCTGTGGCATCTCTGTTGTTCATGATCTCGGACAAAGGAGCATCGCTTATCACCGTGACCGAATGCTCTTGGAAGTAATGTGCCACCTTCTTTGCAGTCAGATAAATCCCGTACACCAGCTTCTGGCAATGCGGGTACCTTTGCTTGTAGGGAGCCAAAACTTCTGAGATGTAGTAGATTGGCTGTTGGAGCTTGAAGGTTTTGCCTTGTTCCTCACGCTCCACAGTGAGCACAATGCTAACAACTTGGCTCGTGGCCGCGATATATAAGAGAAAGGGCTCTTTGCTGCTCGGAGCAGCTAGCACCGGCTGGGTGGAGAGCAGGGCTTTGAGTTCCTGAAACGCGGCCTGCGCCTCGGGAGTCCACTCGAACCTGTCAGATTTCTTCATCAGTCGGTAAAGCGGCAAGGCTTTTTCACTGAATCATGACATGAACCTACTCAAGGCTGCCAGACAGCCCGTGAGGCGCTGCACATCATGAAGACGTTCAGGTTGTTTCATTCGGATAATCGCTCCAATCTTCTCGGGGTTCGCATCGATCCCGCATTCAGAAACGAGGAAACCGAGTAGCTTGCCAGCCAGAACCCCGAAAGTACACTTAGCCGGATTGAGTTTTATGCCAAAGAGGCGTAAGTTTGCGAAGGTCTCGGCGAGGTCTGTCAGGAGGTCGGAACCTTTCCTAGACTTGACCACGATGTCATCCATGTAGGCCTCCACATTCCGACTGATTTGCTTTTGCAAGCACTTCTGAATCATTCGCTGGAAAGTAGCCCCAGCATTTTTTAATCCGAATGGCATAGTCATATAGCAAAAACACCCGAATGGGGTGATGAACACTGTTTTTATTTCATCCGGACCATACATTCGGATCTGGTGGTACCCGGAGTACGCATCCAGAAACGAGAGCCGCTCACACCCGGCAGTAGAATCTACTATCTGATCTATGCGGGGGAGAGGAAAATGGTCTTTCGGGTAGGGCCGATTGATGTGCTTGAAGTCGATGCACATCCGGAGAGAGTTATTATTTTTTGGCACCATGACGACATTGGCGAGCCACTCGAAGTGGTACACCTCTCGGATGAATTCGGCGGCCAAGAGCCGCACTATTTCCACGCCAATCGCCTTGCGCTTCTCGGTAGAAGAGCGTCGAGTGTTCCTTGACAGGCTTCATCTTCAGGTCAACACAGAGTTTGTGCTCAGCCAGTCCCCTGGGCACACCCAGCATGTCAGAAGGCTTCCATGCAAAGATGTCCCAGTTCTCACGGAGGAACTGGATGAGCTCGCCTTCCTATTTGCTGTCAAAGGTGGTGGAGATGTTGGTTGGGGCGGCGTTCGGATCGTTGGGGTGGACGTGTACTGGCTTTGTTTCTCCAGCCGACTGGAAAGCGGATTCCACAGTCGGCTTCTTGGACCTCAGCAGATCACTCGAATCCACTGCTTTCTTGTACTCATCCAACTCGGCCAGCGCCATCTGCTCGTCGGCAATCTTGGAGCCCTTCTGGAGGCACTCCTCAGCTAGCTTCCGGTTGCCTGTGATAGTGATCACACCATTCAGCCCCGGCATCTTAAGTTTAAGATACACATAACATGGTATGGCCATGAAACGTGCGTAGGCTGGCCTACCCAGGATGGCGTTGTAAGCACTCCGGAAGTCTACCACCTCGAAAGTCAGCCGCTCCATCCTGAAGTTCCTCTCTCCACCGAATACGACGTCGGGGGCAATCTGCCCGAGTGACTTGGCCTTCTTCCCGGGGATTACCCCGTGGAACAGCATGTTACTCTTGCAGAGTCGGGACATCGGAATGCCCATCGCCTCCAGGGTGTCGGCGTAGATGATGTTTAGGCCACTGCCGCCCCCGTCCATGAGGACCTTGCGCAGTCGGACCCTGCCTACAGCCGTATCAACCACGAAAGCCTGTGGCCCAGGGGTCGGTATGTGGGCCGGGTGTTCCGACTGATCGAACGTCATGGGCGTCTTGGCGCAATCGAGATAGTTGGTGACAGTCGGAACTGCCATGTTAACCTCTCGGTTGATAACCTTGAGGCAGCTCTTGCTTTCGACGTCGGCAAACATCATCAGGACTTTCTCGATGTTGGGATACCTGGAAGTACCCTTGCCTCCATCATCATCGTCGTCGTCGTCCTTGTCCCCGGATGGTGTGATCCCTCGTCAACTCACCGGACAGATCTCCGGGCAGCCCTTCGGGAGGCCTCGGGACAGTCCCTCAGACAGTCCGACCGGACGGATCCTCGGACAGCCCTTCGGGAGGCCTCTGGACAGTCCCTCGGATAGTCCCACCAGACGGATCCTCGGACAGCCCTTCGGGAGGCCTCTGGACAGCCCTTCGGGCGGGTCACTCAAACAGCCCCTCGGGTAAAGAATCGAAACTATGACCTCTCTACGAGGTTGCACACATACGGCGTCAGCTATCCGGCAGGGCTTCGCCGTCCAGAACTAGTTCCTGCCGGAACCCAGACAGCCTTTCGGCTCTACGAAACTATTTCGCGGGAACAGAGAGAGAAGGCCAGATCATGCATGGCTTGTGTATGTTGAGAAAGAGTGTCTCTTTAGGCAGCCCCCTCCACCCCTATTTATAGGCCAAGCCTAAGGGTGGCTTCTCCAAGAAGCCAAGGGGAAAAATACCAAAAGGCCCTCAAGGTCGCTTCTCCAAGAAGCCACCCAAAAAGCACTTTCACTATTCACAGAAACATTTTTCCGCGACCATTAAATCCGAAAATATTTCTATGGGTCTTAGAATAATTCCAGTACCCACTAAAATGATTTTGGACGCGTTCCGAAAAGATTCCGGATTAGTGATTTTCATCTGCGAAAAGCAACCAAACCGGTTCCGGCAGCTCCGGAACATTTCCGGTTTTTATCCCAGAAAAATCCCAGATGTTTCCAGAACAATTCTGGCACCCTCCAAGAATTTACAGACGTGTGCCGAAACCAATTTGACTCAATGGTATACCCTGAAACACCTTTTCAGTTTTACCGAAACTATTCCGGTGTTCTCTCTCCGGAACTTTTCCGCTGTCTCCGAAACTTTTCCGGTGACTTTCTCTCAGACTCCCTGTCTAGTATTTAGCAGATATATGACCCTTAAGCGTGTGACCCTATAGGTTCGGTGAAGTATAGACATGACCGGAACTCTTTCCGATCAATGGTCAACATCGGAGCCGTGGACACCCATATTGACCCCTATACCCACACGAATGAATATTCGAGTGAACCTCCAGTTGCCGTGTGCTATTCCTGTTGCTTCACGATATGTTACAAACACCCGAGGTGAGAATCCTCGGCATCCCCGTGGATCAACACTTTTCCACAATGCTAGTTACCTCGTTACCGGTTTTGTTCTCTTTTCTCATTTCCATGTTCCGGCATCCCTGTGATCAAATCACAATGTGTCTAGCCAGACGATGGTGGATACCGCAACACCGAGAGGACCCAGAGATATCTCTCCATCATCGGAGGAGCAAATCCCAATCTTGAGCTATCAAGTTACTTGACATACCTTTCCATGAACCCGTAAGCCGCCGTAATAGCCACCCATTTACGGATGACGTTTAACAAA
Source organism: Elymus sibiricus (assembly GCA_039707655.1). Lineage (NCBI taxonomy): Eukaryota > Viridiplantae > Streptophyta > Magnoliopsida > Poales > Poaceae > Elymus > Elymus sibiricus. The sequence goes on from CM077664.1 coordinate 24,731,701, forward strand.
CCCCAAAGTTCATGAAGCAAGCATGAAGGAACTTGATACTCTAATGGTCTAAGGAATTATGCAAACGTAAACCATCTCTGTGTTATTAACCATTATCTTGTGACGAATGAATCTCATAGGTCGATTCAACACAAATGTTCTTCTAACATTGTGCCCTCAAAGTTGACAGCATAGTCATGCCCATGATCAGGAAAACAGAACCATCATGCAACACTTGAGCTAGTCTTAGAGGCCAGACTAGGAATACATTTTACCATTTATTATTCCACACGTGCATATGAGTCTTCCTCCGAGCCACGTGGTTATTGTAGACTCGAGAACCATAACAGTTATAGCATGGAAGATAAACATAATTATGAACATGGAGATAAACAATAACATTTATTATTGCCTCTAGGGCATATCTCCTACAGACTCCCACTTGCACTAGAGTCAATAATCTAGTCAATGCTAATGCACTTTACACCTATGGCATACTGGTGTAAAAAATGCTTCGCTTGTCGTATAGCCTGATGTCCAACGGATCTGACAACTTCAGTTCCGTGTGTATCTTTGCATCTCCTCGCGTTTTCACGCTTTCACAAAATTCATATTTTGTCTGGACTTGGCTTCGTATATATGTGAATCACAGGTCAAACCTTGATTCCTCAGACTGAGCTATGGAGCAACTATCTGCAATAGTGTCCCATTGACCAAAGCCATTTTGGAACCATACTAAGTTCATGAATGAACTATATGATTCAACATCTTCTTTGTTGCTTCCAAAGCGTCAACATACTTAGCCTTTGTTATAGAATTCGCCAGAGTAACCTGTTTGGAACGATTTCCAAACACCATGCCACCATATTGTGTATTACACAAAACCCTTAACTTAAATCGAAAATCGCATGGAGCATTGATGAAGACTGTATCGATGTAATTACTTACAACGAGCACTTCATAATCTCTGCTTGTAAGAAAACATGTCATCAGTGCTACTTTAGTGCTTAACGACATTTTTCACTGTTGTCCCATGATCAGTACTTTGATCACTTTGGTATCTATACTCGTAACAGCTTGGGAGTATCGGGCATATCTGGTTGTTTTACATACCACGGAATACATGATTAATCCAAACACAAAGGTGTGAGGAAAATCCATCATGTATTTTGCTCATCAGTGTTTTGGGACACCGAGTCTTGCAAAAACCCTTTCCATGTGACTTTGGCAAGAATCACTCCTTGGCGTTTTAATGCTAAATTGTTTTAGCATCTTGTCAATATGTATTTTTGGCTTTAGCCTATTAGGCAATTCTTTCTCGTAGATAAATATGCCTAATATCAAGGCTATTTAGCCCAAGCACTTCATCGAAAAACTATTTTCAATGAAGTCCTAATTCGTGTCAAGAAATTTATATTATTTCCAATCAACAATGTGTCAAGCACACAATTTTTTTAGAAATAATATTATGCCCCCACTTAATTTCTTGTAATGACAAGCATCTTCGTTATCCATTGATGAAATCAAACTCTTTTGACTATTTATCAAAACGAAGATTCCAACTCCATTTTGCTCTCTTCTGTCCATTGCTGGAACTCTGAAGTTTGCATACTTACTAGCATCCTCTGGATTGACAAAATACTTCGGACTGTATCACATGCAGGTCCTAGGTTGCATTTCCATCACATGAAAATCCTTTTGGCATCCATGTATCATATCTCAAGAGAGAAATATGTATTAATTGCTAGTTTAACCCAATCTGACTTTAAGCATCGCTATGGTGAGACAATCTCATCGTAGTCAACTCCTTGAATTTGTTATTGCAACAAGTCGATCTTTATGGATAAAATATTTTATCCACATCAGTTTATAGTTCCATTAATGTTCGTTAGACTCTAAGACTTCCGAAGGGTTTATCAAGATATAATCTTGAATCATTTTTATGGAAACTATCTTGGATTACATTGGCATTTCGCCAATTCCGGAGTCAGGGCCCATCAACGCTTCCTTGTGTATCGTAGGTATACTGTTGTCTAACAACAATATCTCACTTGCGCACCTGAGAGGTTTGCACGAGTTTTGCCTACGTGGTTCAGTTGCAAGTTCGACCGAAGTCCATACATCTCATGTAGAGGCTTCCGTACCAGTCGTAGTAGGAAACTCTGGAATTACTTCCAAGGTTTCTTTCCTTTGATCTGATGACGAAGATACTGTTATCTTGTCGAGTTGCACTGTTCTCCCACTCACCTTTTTGCAAGAACCATTCCCTTTAAAAGCATACCGTTATTGGTGGCAAACCTTTTTGACTCGGTATAGTGGTGGAGGAATTCCCAATTACTTGGGATAACCTACAAAGTAGTACTTGTCTGATTTGTAATAGGTTTGTAAATATTTTACACAAGCCCCATATTCCAAATGTTAAGAAAAGACAAAGCATGGTTGGGCGTACCATACCATGGCGTCATTTCAACAGACCTGATGGCGCTCTTTTCAGTGTAAAAGCCGCAGTCTCTAAAGCATTACATTTAAAAGGGATAATGGCAAATTTATTTATGTCATCTTTGATCTTACCATGTCATAAATGGTTTGAATACATCTTCACAGACATTCCACTCACAGCGGTGTTCCGGGAGGTGTAAGTTATGAAACTCTTTTCACAACTCATCAGACATTCGCTAAACTTGTAACTCAAATATTCCTTTCCGCAATCAAATTGCAGAAACATAATTTTCTTGTTATAATACTTTCTACTTCATATAGAAAACCTTATGAATGATTTCAAAAGATCCAGACTTATGTCTCATCAAGTAAATATCCATATATCTACTTGAGTCATTTCTGAAGATAGATAAATCCACTGCTAGCAACAACATTTATCGGACTACATACATCAAAATGTATGATCACTAATAAGTTCTTTGCTCATTCCTTATGGCCTGTGAACGGTATTTCAGTCACTTCACTTTTCAGAGGAAAGTTGCAAGTGTCAGATGATTCATAATCAAACGACTTCAAAATCCATCATTATGGAATTTTTCCATGCGGGTTTCTCCAATGTGACCAAATGCAGTGCCACACATGTGTGGTATTCTCTTAGTCTTGCGACATTTAGCGTTAGTGTTATGGATCATATTACCATCAATATTCATAACATACATCCCATCCACGATGGAAGCATGGCCCTTATGTTATTCATGACACTGAACAACAATTGTTCTTTTATGAACAACCCTTTTTCAACAAACATTATGCAATGGGCTAGAGTGTGTAAAACTCTAAAATGAATTATGAAAGTAAATACAGAGGTAATGTATTATTATCAACATTCATAACATACATCTCATTCATAATGAAAGTATGGCCCTTATGTTATTCATAACACCGAACATCAAAAGTTTTCTTATGAACAACCTTCTTGCAAGATACCTTATGCAATGGGCTAGAGTGTGTAAAACTCTAAATGAATTATGAAAATAAATACAGACGGTAATACACCGATGGAAGGTATAGTAACATTTACTATATTCCCAGCGCGTATCTAAACCTCACTCCGGCAAGTCTTTTAGGCCGTAGTAGTTCTTGCATCGAGTCGCAGCAGAATGCAATCGAGCGGGTATCTTTGTGATCAACTCACAATACCCAAGAATTAGTGACTAACAATTTAATCACAATTCCCAAGAACTATTTCTTTGACCAGCCTTCCATACATCAATAACTTGTATGACTTTCATACATGAGCTGGACATTCCAGTCTTCTTTCTTTTTGCCTTTATACTTCTAACAGTTTAACTTTTAGTATTTCTCCTACTCTCAGAAGAAGCACTCAACTTAAGAGTGGCGTTAGCCCCGGACTTCCTAGGCGTGTAAGTCATAATAACACCCTTTGGACATTTCCTTTCTCTTTAAGTTGTTTGTTTTATTCACCTTCATCATATGATAGGCGTTCTTCTGGATCCCTCTCTCATCAGTCAAATGCCTAGTAAACAGTTTACTAATAATTTGGAAAACAAACATTGCTTTGGATATCCCATATCTTCTAGCCTTTGTTTGTATCTGAAAATGATTTTCAGTTCCATGAATATCACATAGCTATCCAAAACTTTTGAAGTTCGGGTCTCATGGAAGCAAACATATTGCACTTGACCGTAACGGAATTCTAGCTTTTGGATCGAAGGACAAGAGTCACATTATCCATAGCATTAGCGGGAGAATACCAAAAGCATGCGATAGGACAAAGTCCTTCTCGGCACTTTTGAGGACATTCCTCACATTACGTTACCAACCGTAAAGTTTTAACCAGATATTTAACAGCTTATTCAATTTTAATAGGGAAGGTGGAAACGCGATCCACTATTTTACAACTATTATGCAAATTTCACTTAGACAAAGTTCATAATTAATTGCACTGAGAATTAAAAGAATTAATTCTAAAGTGCGCTCCCACTCAAATCAATATCTCTCATAATTGATTGTGAGTGATTCAAGACCCATATTACAATTCAACGCCAAGGATGTATCCATCTCAAGTGACGAGAACTGCAATCGGTAGGCCAACTTGCCAATCACATCTCTATGTGACTCTTGTTCATCTTTCGATGCGTGTGTTCCGATGTGACACCCTGGTTTTCGCTCCCTGTTTTTTTTCCTTTGCGAGATTTGAATCCCGTCTTTTTTTTCGGTGTTATCGAAATTTCTCTCGCTCTTGGGTATATGAAGATGGTCATTTAGCCTTGCCTTTCCTATCAAACCAGAGATTCTCTTCATTTCAACCTTGCCCTCCAAGATATACTCTCAGAATTTTCGCCACCGAAACCCTACCTTCCGAGTTGCCGGAAGGGAAACCCTAATTCCTTCCGTTACAAAGGAACCACAATTTTCTTTGCTCTGTTGCCTCCCAAACTTTTCCCAGAGTCTCTCCCTCACCTATAAACCCTGGATATGCAAAAATATTGCCAAATCATTTGCAATATTTTTCATTACAAATTAATTCCTTTCTCTGCCAGTTAAAGGAATTAAATCCAGGAAAATATCTATCCCTCTCCAAAGTTCATGAAAACTTGTGGAGATATTCTTTGTGATCATATTGAGCTCCCATAAAAATATTGGCCATAATTAAATAAGGGAAATGGCCTTTTCCTATTTAAAGCCAATATTGCATTTTGGGCACTTTCCAAAGGAGCTACCATTTTGTTAGGTAGGAAAAATCCCAATTAATTTGTGGAGCTTCTCCTACCCATATCTTCACCATTTCCATCAAGATCCCAAGTTCCATAGTTCAACTTTTGAGCACATCATCCAATTCTTGTTTCTGGATTTATTTTGAGGTTGTGAAGCAACTATATTTTATATTGCTTCACAAATTCTCAAATTAATCCAGGACCTCACATTCCATATATGATGTGAGTATGACAAAATTCACATCATTTTATCTAGCCAATTTCTCCCAAAAATTCCATCTAGTTTCTGTCCAGATTCTAGCTCTATGAAGGAAGTACCACTTTGGCATTTCCAAATGAGCTGAAATTTTTCCAGTACCTCCATATTTCCAAATAATAACCCTACACAAAAATTCAGCTCATTTCATCAAGCCAAATGAGTGCAGCTTCAAAGTTAAGTTTCTGGACCAAGTTTGGCATTGCAAAGGAAGTGTATGTAAAACTTGTCCAAATGGCCTCAAATTTGGCAAGAAGCTACTCCTTCCTACCCCATCTTATTTTGACACCATTTCAATCTCATTTTCTAAGTCATTTCACCTCAGCTTGGTCCCCAAGTTTCTGTCCAGAAGCTTTTCTGGATCCCCTCGACCCACCTAGACCTTTCCTGCCCTCTCCAATGACCCATCTTGTCCATTTGATCAGCAAGGAGCCAGTTTGACAAGGTTGGACAGGCAGGCGCGTGCCAGAGCAGTAAGTGCGCGTGGTGACCACGTGAATTGCACGCAGGAACAGCGCACCGCGTGCCCACCGCGTCGGGCCAGCCATCTTAGGCTGCCCTGGCTTGTCCATTCATGTCCAGCAGCTCCCCACCGTCCACGCACCCCTCTCCCGCAGCTTCTCCCCTCCTCTTCCTTCCTCTGCACGCCACGGCGATGGCCGCCAAGGTTCTGCACGCCCGTGATCCGCCGTCGTCTTCCTCCCCCCTTGGCCTCTTCCTCCTCGAGCCGTCCCCTCCCTCTTCTCCTCGTCAGGTCGGCACCACCCGACGCTTGCCACCTCGCCGGAAGTGCCAGTGCGCCGATGAGATTGCCACCACGGCCATCCTCATCTGCTCGCTCCGGCTGGCTATATATAGCCAGCCCCGAGCCCCCTCGAGCTCACACCACTCCACTCTCCCTCCCTAGACCACCCACGGCCAAAGCCCTCGAGCTTCCTCCTCTCAATTCCGCTGCACCACCACCATGGACGCCGCTCGTCCTTGCCCTAAATTCGCCCACTCGAGTCCTCCCCGGCTCTGCCCAAGCTCACCACCGGACGAGCCATCCTCCGGCAAGCCCTCCCGTCTACTCTCCTTCTCCGGGGAACCCCCAGGCCGCCGGAACCCCGCCGGAACTGCCGCCCATGGCCGTCCAAGCCGTCGTCACCCCGCTCTTCCTCGGCGTCCGTGCGCTACCAGGACAGATGCGCGGCGTCCCCCTGAGCCCGCTGGTAGCCGTAGCGTCGTCGGAGGTGGCCGGAGCTGCTGGTGCGAGCGACGGCACGAGCTCGGCCGAGCTCCTCTGCCTCCAGCGTCGCGGGGAAGAAGAGGACGGCGGGAGGAGAGAGAGAGAGAGCTGGCGGGCCCCGCCAGTAAGTGACCCAGCCCCGGGCCCGCAGTGATTTTAAGTGGAGGCATATTCTCCAAAGTACGTTTTCCTCTCTGGAAAGCGTACTTTGCTTTTACTCCGTCCGAAAATTCGTTTTCAATATGCAGAAGGCGTATTTCAGCGGAAGGCGCCTTCTGTTTTACTCAGCCGGCTGTAATGGATAAATTGCGGGCGTTCGCTTGTTAGCCGCAGAAAAGCTCAGTTTTTATTTGTTTTTCTGCCTAATGAACGAACGGCCCTAACTTTTTAACCGTGACTCCGATTCAGGTGATTCCAAAGCCCACTTCTTCAGTTCGTCGAGCCCGTTCCGATGATACCACTTTCACCATGTTTACGCATTCTGAAAATGCCCATTTTGCCCCTACCCTCTATTCAGCCCCTCCGAGAGAGAATCTTTTCCGGCGTATTCTTCTGCGAGGTGATCGCACTTCTCTCCAGTGAATCCGTCGACCCCCAGGCAAGCCGACCATCTGATATGTGCCCTAAAGCATTGCTCTGTATTATTCTTGTGTGTTTAAATTAATATGCTTATGCTCGTTTGCGTAGTGGTGAGCTGTATGTGACGCCAATGAACGCTTGCCTGCCTCTTCTGACGGTGTATATGTTGGTATGGTTTGCTTGCGAGTACATTCAAAAGTACTCAGCGGCCTTCAATGTGGCCAGGTTCACCTAAGGATTCGACGCCCTCTAGCGAGGAGCCGGAGTGTTCACGGGCTAGAAGAGTTACCCAGTCAGATCCCTGTGGATTGGAGCCGCACCAAGACCATGCTGCCTTAGATAGAATTTTTCCGCTGCCATCACCCTTGTAATATATCATGTAAGACTTATATCCATTAATAGAAATGCCTGTGTTCATGATACTTGTTGTAAAAGCGCATGCCAGAGTGATTTTCCTGGGCTAGTATGTGCGGCGACCATCTGGCTACTGTGGTATTCAGGCGGGGCGCCACAACGGATGGTATCAGAGCCAGGCTGACTGTAGGTTACCCTAGCTAGATTTCATTGTCTTGTGCTCAGTAGAAAGCCCAGATGGATTTCAGCCATCTCTGCCAAACAGGCACGGCTACTATTGACCATAAGGCAACCCCATAGGCTCTTGGCTCCATCAGACCCCAACTCTCGTGGCCTTTGCCTCCATTGGGAAATGTCCACACCAGGCAATGACCCATGAGCCTTGAAACCCTAGGTAAACCAGATATCCTTACCTTGCTTGCGAACCATGGCATTTCTCTTCTTAACTCTAGTTTCCTTTGGGAAAAGCTTATAAATCCCATCTTTCACCCGACAACCTTAGGATCGTCGACTAAGCCACTCTGGCTATGGTCGTGCGTCGAGTTTGATGTTCCCTAAGGAAGTAGTAGGAGCTTGACCCCAATTGCTACCAGGAGCATTGTGTGGTTTTGCACCTAAGTCCTTAGAGGTGCATCGAGTGCGCTAGGCTAGTTATATTAGTGGATCTTCGGCCACATGTGTAAGGTTCGCAAAATTTGAGCTTTGTTGGTGTTTTGGGTTTTCGCGGTTCTTGTTTCTTTTCTCGACTCCGTTCTCTCGCTTCGACTGGATCCATCCGCAAGTGCCATCAGGAAGACCAGCATACAACTTGGATAATACCCAATAATCCAAATTCAGTAAGGTTCAAGCCACGCCAACTACCTGATATTCAGAACAGTATCACCGGATCTATCAAGAATGAAGAATGGGTCAGAAGCAGAATTTGCAGGCAATGGATAAGGCCAAAATATACCTGAGAAGGAGTCTGCTTCAGAATTGATCACACCAAAGGAACAACCAGATGAGCTATAGGGAATGGACATCAGCAAGAGCAAATTATTCGGTCTTCGACACCGGGAGTATTTCAGTCAGCGGGGTGAACCCTGAGTCTTTCTCAATGGACTCAAGAATCATTTATCACCCATCAAAGACATATTACCAGAATGTGAAAGTGCCGAGAGCAACAACAATACTTGGGTATGTGGATACACATTTCAAAGCACATTCTGGAATTTACCGGTGCAGGTATAAAATGCTGGGCATGGTGAACAAGGTTTGCGGGAAATATGGATAAGTTCACGGCTACCCAGAAGCAATGAGAATTTCACCTACCTGGAAGCTCAGCTGAACCAAAGGGAATTATCCGTCAACTGCTCACTACCGGCAACCCTTAGTTCGAATGCAAAAGATATTCTGAATTAATTAATAACATGAAGTCTGCATCGGTTGTGCAACCTCTACAACAACAATGATCAGACCAGCAGAAGGACAAGCGGTATGCATGACCAATGGAATATCTTCAGACAAGGTATGGCCTATACCAAATTTTGGCTCCGCTATCGGTAAATTATGGATACTTCGGAAGGAAGCCAGAACCGGCCACAAGTCCGACTGCATACCACAGCAAAAGGCTTCTAGTAGAAGAAACCCAGCCTTCCTCCACAAGCTGTCGGGAGAAGCTTACGACGCAAGACTCCCCAATCTTCCTCGCTATGCTACAAAAGTGGAAAATCTTCTGGGATACGGCACTCCCATCTTCCTAGGCATGCTACCGCAGAAAGCTTCCAGCATAAGGCACCGGGCCTTCCACAGTAAGCCAAATGAGGGAAAGCTTCCGAGGTACACCACCCAGTCTTCTTCGGCACACTACCTTGGCAGAAGCTTCGAGCGTAAGGAATTCAGCCTTCTTCAACACGCCATCGTGCCCACAACAATCTTGCCAGAAGCATGAACTAGTCCGGACACACATCCGCCTCATAGCTCAATTGATTATGAAAGGATTTATCCTACCTCTGCATATGTCGTGAGCATGCATTCCAGTGGATCAGTTCATGCGAGCCACTCGTACACATGAATGACTGTGTTTAGAGAAACATTGGCCCCATACTTCAAAGAAGGATATGAACACAGCAATCCCTATGAGATATGCAAGAGTAAGTTGTGAGTACAAGCCCAGCAAGCGGGGATATGACCAAGGAGCCGTGTTGGCAGGTCATGACAAGTTCCCCAAAAGGAATCCCCAAGAACAATGTAGTTTCGGACAAACCACCTTCACGATGGTCAACAAAATGAAATTTCACAGACAAGGTGATATTATCAATCTTTATTAGACTCTTGCATATGCGGCCACAACAATGCACTACTTGCGGTTACAAGTGATCTTGCCGCATTCATCCTGAATACGGGCCAAGATAAGAGGCTATGCTCCGAAAGATACACCGGATGCTAGCCATATTATGTTCATCTTGATGGTTATAGCAAGGACTATAGAGGCTATATATGGCAGAGCCACCTCAGAGATTACCGTCTATGATTACTTTGTGATCATGCTCGACATTTCAGTTGGAAATCACCTGAAAGAGTGCATAAAACAGAAGGAAACATCAGTACGGAACCCAGAGCCAGGCTGAGCATTCTGACAAGGCAAAAAGCAAGCCACTCCTAGCCACTCCAGGCCATACGAGCACGTGAGTCCGGTACCCAGAAAGAATGTCTCGCCCTTGGCAGTCAGTGTACGAAGTATTGCAATAAAACCCGAAGCAGCTAGTCCCAGGCCATGGAAACCAGACTATTTGTCGATACTCGGAGCTACCCACCAACTCCAGCCAACAAACTACCAGGACAAAAGTACACCTGACAGGCAAGACAAGGATTCAATACAGCCGTTTGAGAAGACAGCCCTGAGCCATCAGAAGAGGCAGTTAAAAGGGTCAGTGAACCGACGAAGCAAAGACAGCTGATGTATCCAAGTCGCACACAGGTATGTTTCCCCTTAGCCGGGAGGTAAGCCCGGAAATCTCGAGGACGAGATTTTCTTAAGGGGGGGTAGGTTTGTGACACCCTGGTTTTCGCTCCCTATTTTTTTTCCTTTGCGAGATTTGACTCCCGTCTTTTTTTTCCGGTGTTATCGAATTTTCTCTCGCTCTTGGGTATATGAAGATGGTCATTTAGCCTTGCATTTCCTATCCAACCAGAGATTATCTTCATTTCAACCTTGCCCTCCAAGATATACTCTCAGAATTTTGCCACCGAAACCCTACCTTCCGAGTTGTCGGAAGGGAAACCCTAATTCCTTCCGTTACAAAGGAACCCCAATTTTCTTTGCTCTGTTGCCTCCCAAACTTTTCCCAGAGTCTCTCCCTCACCTATAAACCCTGGATATGCAAGAATATTGCCAAGTCATTTGCAATATTTTTCATTACAAATTAATTCCTTTTTCTACCAATTAAAGGAATTAAATCCAGGAAAATATCTATCCCTCTCCAAAGTTCATGAAAACTTGTGGAGATATTCTTTGTGATCATATTGAGCTCCCATAAAAATATTGGCCATAATTAAATAAGGGAAATGGCCTTTTCCTATTTAAAGCCAATATTGCATTTTGGGCACTTTCCAAAGGAGCTACCATTTTGGTAGCTAGGAAAAATCCCAATTAATTTGTGGAGCTTATCCTACGCATATCCTCACCATTTCCATCAAGATCCCAAGTTCCATAGTTCAACTTTTGAGCACATCATCCAATTCTTGTTTCTGGATTTATTTTGAGGTTGTGAAGCAACTATATTTTGTATTGCTTCAAAAATTCTCAAATTAATCCAGGACCTCACATTCCATATATGATGTGAGTATGCCAAAATTCACATCATTTTATCTAGCCAATTTCTCCCAAAAATTCCATCTAGTTTCTGTCCAGATTCTAGCTCTGTGAAGGAAGTACCACTTTGGGATTTCCAAATGAGCTGAAATTTTTCCAGTACCTCCATATGTCCAAATCATAACCCTACACAAAAATTCAGCTCATTTCATCAAGCCAAATGAGTGCAGCTTCAAAGTCAAGTTTCTGGACCAAGTTTGGCATTGCAAAGGAAGTGTATGCAAAACTTGTCCAAATGGCCTCAAATTTGGCAAGAAGCTACTCCTTCCTACCCCATCTTATTTTGACACCATTTCAATCTCATTTGCTAAGTCATTTCACCTCAGCTTGGTCCCCAAGTTTCAGTCCAGAAGCTTTTCTGGATCCCCTCGACCCACCTACACCTTTGCTGGCCTCTCCAATGACCCATCGTGTCCATTTGATCAGCAAGGAGCCTGTTTGACAAGGTTGGACAGGCAGGCGCGTGCCAGAGCAGTCAGTGCGCGTGGTGACCGCGTGAATTGCACGCAGGAAAAGCGCACCGCGTGCCCACCGCGTCATGTCCAGCAGCTCCCCACCGTCCACGCACCCCTCTCCCGCAGCTTCTCCCCTTGTCTTCCTTCCTCTGCACGCCACGGCGATCGCCGCCAAGGTTCTGCACGCCCGTGATCTGCCGTCGTCTTCCTCTTCCCTTGGCCTCTTCCTCCCCGAGCCATCCCCTCCCTCTGCTCCTCGTCCGGTCGGCACCACCCGACGCTTGCCACCTCGCCGGAAGCGCCAGTGCGCCGATGAGATCACCACCACGGCCATCCTCATCTGCTCGCTTCGGCTGGCTATATATAGCCAGCCCCGAGCCCCCTCGAGCTCACACCACTCCACTCTCCCTCCCTAGACCACCCACGGCCGAAGTCCTCGAGCTTCCTCCTCTCAATTCCGCCGCACCACCACCATGGACGCCGCTCGGCCTCGCCCTAAATTCGCCCACCCGAGTCCTCCCCAGCTCTGCCCAAGCTCACCACCGTATGAGCCATCCTCCGGCGAGCCCTACCATCTACTATCCCTCTCCGGGGAACGCCCAGTGACGGTGTCCTGTATTAGGGGGTACCAAACTAGCCAGCCCGTCTCCTCGGATGGGCCGATATGTCCCCGTTCGTGATCAAGATGGACTCCGGAAGTGGCACATGGGAGACGTGATCAAGACTGCCTCTACCGAAGACTTGACGTACACTTCAAGATTATTCCAGCCGCCTTACTCCAAGATACCAACCTTGTAACCCTAGATACCCTCCCTGGCATGTATATAAGCCATAGGGTTTAGCCCGTAGGGCACATTAGCGCAACATCGAACACCTAGCTATAGTAGTTAGACACATATTACGATCTCGAGGTAGATCAACTCTGTACTCGATACACCTCCATTAATATAAACAGAAGGAGGACGTAGGGTTTTACCTCCATCAAGAGGGCCCGAACCTGGGTAAAATATTGTCTCCCTTTGTCTCTGTTACCATCGATCCGAGATACGCATCTCGGGACACCCTACCCCGAGGTCTGCCAGTTTTTACAACGACACTGGTGCTTTCATTGAGAGTTCCGCTGCGTGATCACCAGAAGGATTGATGGCTCGTCTGCAGATCAACTGCATCAATGGCTGTGGGGACGTCTACGCCCTAGGACAGCTTTTCGTCTTCGGCAGCATGGTATTTTGCGCCGACTCGACGGGTCATCTGACCTCTGTCGAGAACTACGCCCCTGGTCGGATCGTGACCTTTGCGGCCTCGAGTACACTGCGGACTCCCGTGGCGAGCTCGTCTTATCGGGATGGACTCCCGGCCGGATCGAAAGTTCGGCCGATTATGGAGGCTCGACTCCGGAACCGAATTCCGTCACGGTGCCCCTTGAGACTCCGGACGCCGCCGCTCCGGCCAGTCTCTCCCCGATTATCGGTCCGGAGATAGATCCGTCACCCACTTCTGAGATTACGCCAGTGCCAGAATCGATCCCGGCGCAGGAATCGGATCCATGCTCAGATTCTCCTCGAACCGGAAACACGTCCGGTTACACACCGGGGCTACTTCAAATCAGCCCTGCCTACGACGCATCCATGGATCCTGAAGAGCTATCTCAGCTCGACGAGATGCTCGACCGAATCCGGAGCATGTCCATCTCGGACGGCAAGACTTCGGTTTATAATCAGATCGGACTTAAAGCCAACGATAGGGAAATCTATACCCCACCTACCACCCACCTAGTCGCCACGGTCGACGATTTAACCGACGTGTTGGACTACGGCGAACCTTCTGACATGGAGGAAGATGCTGATGGCCCCCTTGAGGACACCTTGGCCCCGGTCAACACGGGCAGGTGGGCGGCCACATCCACCTACGATACTTATATGGTGGACACCCCCAAATCCCCTCCAAGACGTCGGCGCCGGCGCCGAAGGGGCAATAATGGGGAGCCTAGCGGCAATGACGCGACAGCCAATAACGGCAATGAGGAGGACGGCGAAGCCGATAACCCTGAGGAGGACATTCAAGCCTCCCCAGTAAGGAACGGCACACCAGACCGACCTCTTGTGGACTCTGATCCCGATGACCTCTTCGAAGGGGCTGACGACAATTACATGCCGGAGTCCGAGGAGGACGACAGCCTCGGTACCGAGGACTTCATCGTCCCCGAGGACCCCTTCGAACAAGAACGCTTCCGGCGACAACTCGTTGCGACGGCCCGGAGCTTAAAACGCAAGCAGCAGCAGCTGCAGGAAAATACCGACGAGCTAAATGACAAGTGGGTTGGAGTGCTCTCTGCCGAGCAAGATATGGAAAACCGACGCCATAGCGCGCCGAAGTCCAACCCACGCAGGCGCCTACTACCAGAATTCGACGAAGAGATCACTGATGACCTCGATCGGCCCCCTAGAGGTCGGGACAGGCCAAGACGAGAAGACCAAGGCGATAGGCCACCTCCACTCCGTCATGGTAAAGACCCTATGGATCACTTGGATCCTCGTGACACTCGACGTCGCATCGAAGAAAATAGGGCTCCTCCTCGGTCCATCTATGGATCAAGGGGACGTGCGCCCACAGGGCCCAACGGCTACGATGCCTGGATGGACAGGAACGGCCGCGCCCGAGATCAAGCTTACTCATGGCTCTCTCCCGAGACCCGACGAGACCCTCCTCGATCCCGAGGTCTGGCTCACCCGATCTGCTTCACAGACAGGGTAATGGAACATCAGTTCCCAGAAGGGTTCAAACCCATCAATATAGAGTCATATGATGGTACCACGGACCCAGCCGTTTGGATCGAGGATTTCCTCCTGCGTATACACATGGCCAATGGAGATGATCTCCATGCCATTAAATATCTGCCGCTCAAACTAAAGGGGACGGCAAGACACTGGCTTAATAGCCTACCTCCTCATTCTATCGGCAGCTGGGAGGCCGTAGAAGACGCCTTTCGAGCAAACTTCCAGGGCACATATGTCCGACCTCCGGACGCTGATGACCTCAGCCGTGTCACCCAGCAGCCAGGCGAATCAGCCCGCAAGTTCTGGAATAGGTTCCTCCCTAAGAAGAACCAGATTATAGACTGCTCCGACGCCGAAGCCATCGCCGCTTTCAAAAACAATATCCGAGATGAATGGTTGGCCCGACAGCTCGGACAGGATAAACCGAGAACTATGGCAGCCCTGACTTCACTAATGACTCGCTTTTGCGCGGGAGAAGATAGCTGGCTTGCCCGAAGTACCCACAACGGCGAGGCAGGCACCTCGGAAATTTGCGACGCCAATGGAAAACCAAAGCGCAATAAAAATAAGCGCAGGTATAAAAATGGCGGAAGCGACACTGAAGACGCCGCGGTCAACGCAGGATTCACCGGACCTAAATCCGGGCAGAAAAGAAAACCCTATAAAGGGAACAAAGACGGACCTAGCCAGCTTGACAGACTCCTGGACCGCCCATGTGGGATTCACGGTACCCAGGAAAAGCCAGCAACTCACACTAACAGGAATTGCTGGGTGTTTAAGCAAGCCGGGAAGATAGCGGCAGAGGGGCAAAATAAAACCCAACACCGCAGCGATGATGAGGATGAACCTCGGCAGCCCACTAATGGAGGGCAGAAGAAGTTTCCAAACAAGGTAACAGAGGTCAATATGATCTACGTCGCCCACATCCCCAAGAGGGAGCGGAAACGTGCACTTCGGGACGTATACGTGCTGGAGCCAGTCGCCCCGAAGTATAACCCGTGGTCGGCCTACCCGATCACTTTCGATAAGCATGATCATCCGACCAGCATCAGGCATGGCGGATCGGCGGCGCTCGTCCTGGACCCCATTGTTGATGGTTATCATCTAATACGTGTCCTAATGGATGGGGGAAGCAACCTTAACCTCATTTACGAGGATACAGTTCGGAAGATGGGCATCGACCCATCTCGGATCAAGCCGAGCTCTACCACCTTTAAAGGTGTCATCCCGGGCGTCGAAGCCCGTTGTACGGGAACAATAACCCTGGAGGTAGTCTTCGGTTCGCCCGAGAACTTCAGAAGCGAGGAGTTAATCTTCGACATCGTACCCTTCCGGAGTGGGTACCATGCGCTCCTAGGCCGCATAGCCTTCGCCCGCTTTAACGCAGTTCCGCATTATGCCTATCTCAAGCTCAAAATGCTAGGACCCCAGGGCGTTATCACTGTCAATGGTAACACAGAACGCTCACTCCGGACAGAGGAACAGACCGCGGCTTTCGCAGCCGAGGTTCAAGCGTCCGAGGAGGCAGCCCGCAGCAGTAAACCCGCTGCCCGCTCTTTGAAGCGCGTCAAGGCGGCACAAGTCGACCTCGGCCTATTACCCCCACACCCGAAACAGGGGTGCGGGCTCCTCGAGTGTCCTCTCTGTGGGCACTACGTCCCTAGAGTGCATAATTTCGCACTCAAGATCCCCTGGGACGCCGAGGAGCCAAAACAATTCTGAAGCGTCATGCGCGGGTTAACCACACAATGGCAAGGCTTAGAGCCCCAGCACAGGCAGGTATCTGTAAAAGAAGCAGCCAAAAAATTCATACGTCTAGGTGGCCTTGACCACAGAGTGTCTTCGGCCACACCTCCACTCAAGGAGCTCGGTCAATCAAACACTTAGAGTGTATAAAGGGCCAGCAGGGCATCGACCTTCGTAAATTCTTCGTCTTCAATCAGGACGATCTGGTCAACAGTTCGGGAACGCAGACGTGCGGCAGGCTTCGGTCTGGATCCTTTAAAATCCGTTAGTAATTATGCGACCTGTTTTTCCTCCTCCTTCTTTACCGTTTACATTGTATTCTTTCCATTACTCTCGTCCACAGGGCATGTACATGATTGAAATTATGAAATAAACAAACCATGCCCTTTCAAGGTCCCTATTGTATTTCTTTATCAGCCTAGCTCTGGAATGATGAAGTTCTCTAAAAAAGATGCAATTGTATCACAAAAGTCCGATGTGTTCGGCGTCTCAGATTTTGGCCTTATATGCATCAGTTTCGAACCTAGATTTCGGTCAATAGTTGGGTTGCCCGGCTCCTATGTGCAACCCTTACGTTTTCGATGACTTCGGCTAAGGGCGTAACGAGAGAACCACTGCAATTGCGCCGCCAGGTCAATTGGCATGGCGCCTCAGTGGAGAAAGCCGAAAACTGACTATCTAGGTAAGCGTAAACTGGTCCGCCATCCGGAGACCGCGTCAAGCGATGTGGTCATAGAGATCACCCGTGTTAAACGAAGGGCTTTTATCTTATAGCCGAAGTGTGCTATGGCCTAGACCTCGGCCAATTAAGCCGAACACTTCCAACACCAGGGGCTGGTCATCACCCCCATAGTCAAACTCCTATGGCTAAATGAAAGACATCAAGCCACCATAGTCCGATTGCCTAGTTCCTCTAAGTCATCGACCGCCCATGGGTATCGAGACGTCGGCTAAGGGTCAAGTATGGCTTAGGGAACACCCTTTGTATGACCTACACTAGGGCTGAAGCCGACGACTGGCCACTCTCATTTTAAAAAGTCATATCGGAGGAATAATTGTATTACTAAATAAACACATATGGAACTTCAAGCCATTTTCATTTCAAGCGATAAACTTTTTACATCATACGCCCCGGCATTCCGGAGTATCTAAACATACAGGGTGTCCTTAGGGCACATGGCCTCGGTGGTCCGAGCTCCTGCCTCCACCTCGGTGAAGAACTGCTCGGCGGTCCGCGGCTTATCGGCAGGGGGGCCAGCTGCACAAGTCTCCGCATCAACTTTGCGGAAGTGCGTCTTCATGCAAGCGTATGCCCTCCGAGCCCCTTCGAAGCACGCCGACCTCTTCCAGCGATCAACGCAGGGCACGGCATCTCGCAGACGAGCCGTCAGGCCGAAGAGACTCCTCGGCATGGCTTCGGCCGGCCACAGAGCAACGCAGAGTTCCTGGAGTGCTGGCCTGGTCATGCGGAACAGCTCGACCAGCTGATTCACTCGATGATTTAGCAGCTGCGCAGATGGGGACCCTGGGAATTGACCCCAGAAGGCTTTCTCCACCTCATGACCCGCCAGCTGGCCGAAATAAGACACCGCATCCTCTGCACTCTGCGGGAGATCCTCCAAGACCTCTGCGGACCGCCATAACTAGGTGAGCTCGACACACCCTTTCCTGCCAAACGCACACTGCAGCAAAAATATCTTACCCGAGGCGATTTGTTCCACTTGCTGGAGCACCTCGCGGTCCGCACGAGCCGAGTTGTTGAGTTCGGAGTGGGCATGTTGAAGCTTCTCGAGCTCCTCTTTCACGCGCCGCTCCTCCTCCTGAAGTTTGTCGCGTGCTTCAAACATGCCCTTCAGGGTCTCCTCGACCTCCAGCACCCGCGCCTGGTGCATCTCCCCGGCCGCCTTCTCGGCTGTGGCGACAACTGCTTTCTGCTGCCGCACTTCCTTCCGAGCACTTTTAAGCTCGGCTTTGAGCGTCTCCAGCTCCGCTGTCAACATATTTAAGTCTTAGTTGTTTTCCTCAACATACAACACACAAAGCAAGCTTCACCTTGTTTACCTTGAGCTCGCTCAAGTCTCCTGTTCATCTCTTCGGAGACGGAGTCCGGAACCAAGGTCGATACCTGAAGTATAACAAAATCCTCGTTAGATGGAAAATGGCCTAGACCATCAACATGCTCCAGGACAGCCACTTCGGGTAGCATCCTGGGGGCTCATCAATAGGCTCCTACTTCCTCAAGCGACCCCGATGACGGTTTCTTGAAACCGACTTCGGGCTCGGGGGCTACTCACTCATTACGCCGTTTAGCAGGCTACATTTTTATGTCCTCGGACAAATTTCATAAAGACAAAGTAAACCGAATGCGTAGAAGACGTACCTCACAACCTGCTACAAGGTTTTTGAAGACCTCGTGCAGGCCGGCCTCTGCGGACCGGTAGCCTTCCAGCGCCGTGCCTATCAAGGCGCGGTGCTCCTCCTTAAGGGAGCAGCCCTTTAGGGCCTCCTCCACCTCCTCGGCCCACCCCGCGCCGGTCCGTCCTCGGACAGCAGGCTGGGGTGCAGGGATGACCTCGGATGGATCCACCCGAGGAGCCCCCGTCTGTGATGGCGGTGCCGAGGTAGACTCCTGCTGGGCCGATATCTGGCCCAGCCCTTCTTCGATGACCTCGGGGCGCTTCGTCCCCTGGTCTTGTTGGGCCGAGGTTTCAACCTCGGCCATGACTGCCGCATCGTCGGCCCCCGCCGTGTTGACCTCGGGGGCCAGAGTGGATGTTGCCTCCGCAAAACCGACTTGCATCAGGGGAGAAGCAGCGGGCTCTGGAGTCCCGCTGGCGGACGGCAACCTGTCCGAGGAACCGCTGGGGATCACCTTCGGCGGTCTGTGTATGAAAAGTTGCTTATGTGAAAATTTCCCTTGATGAAACAATGACTCAAGCAAGGGAGACAAGGATAAGGGCTTACCCTCGAGGCGCCGACTTCTTCCTCCCCGTTTTGAGGGGATCTTCCTCTGAGTCACCGGAGAGCCCGGCTCTCTCCGACGACTTGTTGGCGGCCTCGGATAAGGCTCGCCTCAGCCGCTTTTGGCCCTTGGGCAGCATGCCCACGTCGGCGTCTTCCGACACCGACCTCTTCCCCTTCGGGGGGGGGGGGGAATCTCCTCCTCGCCCTCCTCGGCGCCGCCGTCTTGAGTGGCGGAGGTGTGGGTCTCCTCTGATCGGGTGACCAAAGTCCACCGGGTCCGAGCACTAGACTTCCCCGCTTGGATCTTCGTCCCTTTGGAAGCCACCACATGTGGCTCCTTGGTCAGAAGCGCCGAGAGCAGGGGAGTTTGGGGTTGTTCTGGCAATGGGGCTGGGCATCGTACCCCTTTTACCCATGCCGACCACTTCTGCAAAATGTCGAAACACAACGGCTCAAATAAAGACTTTACTCCTCGGAGCAGTAAGCAAAGAATGAAAGATTGAATGATGGAACCACTCACCAGGGGGGGCGTCATAGCCGTGTTCGAGGCCGCGATCCTCTCCCTCCTGGGGAATCTTGTCCTTGGCCAGTTTCATGAGCTTTGTCCACATAGTGGCCAAGGTGGAGCGGAAGAAGGTGTTGATGGTGTCCATGTCCTCAGGCTTCTGTGCCCACATCGGGGTGGCCCGAAGTTGGAGAGGAAGGATGCGGCGGTTGAGCATGACGTTGATGACATCAGCCAGCTCAGCCTTCCCTGTGGTGGTCCACCACACGATCCTCTCGACCAGGGTCTCTACCTCTTCGGGCTTCCCCCAGGCGACGCCCTTTTCCTTCCACGACTTGAGTTTCTTGGGAGGCCCGGCCGAGAAAGCCGGGACCTCGGTTTGACCAGCGGCAAGGGGTTCGGTGATATTGAACCATTCCTTTTGCCACTCCTTCACCGTTTCAATGAAGGTGCCCTTGAACCAGGTGGCCCCCTGGTTCTTGCTGATCATTGCCCCTCCGCACTCCGCAAGTTCGGAGCCGCTTGACTTCGGTTTAATCCCGAAGAGCTTCAGTCATAGGCCGAAGTGTGGTTCACAGTGGAGGAAGGCCTCGCAGACTGTTATGAAGGCAGCGAGGTGGAGAATGGAGTTGGGGGCTAGGTGATGGAAATCTAACCCGTAGTAAAACATGATCCTGCGCACGAAAGGGTGCAGCAGGAACCCCAGGCCTCAGATGAGGTGGGGAACAAAGATCAACCGCTCCCCGGCGTTGGGAGCGGCTACCAGCTCGTCGGCCTCTGGAGCGCGGGCGGCGATGTCGCGGGCTAGATACCCCGCGTCGCGCAGCTCGGCGATGGTCACCGCCGTCACGGTGGAGCCGCCCCAGTGCCCCTTAAGGGTGTCGGCCATGGCTGATGGGGAAGTCGAGCTTGCATACGAGACTGGCGTAAGGGCTGGATCTGGGCGTTGGAGCTAGACGGAGTGGCAGCAAGGGAGGAATGGGCGCGTAGGCTATCGCGCTGTTCTCCCTATTGCTTTTATAAGCCTATGAAAGGCCAAGAGCCCCCTTTGCTACGCTGATAAATTCGTGATTATTATCAAAGATGCCGTTGACACATATGGGGAAACGAAATTTCGATGATATCCCTAAGAAAGCGAGCATGATCTCTGCCTCGACGGGACGTGCTAGTAAAAGAGCCGCCTCGAAACGCGATTTGAGAGGGGGTAGTAACTGCTCAACCTGTCGTAGGGCGGGCCTCTCCGATAAAGCTGTCAGGCTGGATTGGATCGTTCATACCGGCACAGCAAGCCTTCGAGGCTAAGATACTTGCTCACCTCGGATAGGGTACAAGCTCGGTTGGACCACGGATGTCGATGCTCTATTAATAGAATTCAAAATATAAGGTGGAACTCGTCTGTCAAGCCGGAGACTCCGGATCCGAAGTGATGGTTCAAAGTCGTCCTCGGCATAGAAGACCAGTTCGGGGGCTACTGACGGTGTCCTGGATTAGGGGGTACCAACCTAGCCGGCCCGTCTCCTCGGATGGGCCGATATGCCCCCGTCCGTGATCAAGATGGACTCCGGAAGTCGCACATGGGAGACATGATCAAGACTGCCTCTACCGAAGACTTGACGTACACTTCAAGATTATTCCAGCCGCCTTACTCCAAGATACCGACCTTGTAACCCTAGATACCCTCCCTGGCGTGTATATAAGCCATAGGGTTTAGCCCGTAGGGCACATTAGCGCAACATCGAACACCTAGCTATAGTAGTTAGACACATATTACGATCTCGAGGTAGATCAACTCTGTACTCGATACACCTCCATTAATATAAACAGAAGCAGGACGTAGGGTTTTACCTCCATCAAGAGGGCCCGAACCTGGGTAAAACATCGTCTCCCTTTGTCTCTGTTACCATCGATCCGAGATCCGCAGCTCGGGTCCCCCTACCCCGAGGTCTGCGGTTTTTACACCGACACCCAGGCCGCCGGAACTCCGCCGGAACCGCCGCCCATGGCCGTCCTAGCCGTCGTCACCCCGGTCTTCCTCGGCGTCCGTGTGCTACCAGGACAGATGCGCGGAGTCCCCCTGAGCCCGCCGGTGGCCGTAGCGTCGTCGGAGGTGGCCGGAGCTGCTGGTGCGAGCGACGGCACGAGCTCGGCCGAGCTCCTCTGCCTCCAGCGTCGCGGGGAAGAAGAGGACAGCGGGAGGAGAGAGAGAGAGCTGGCGGGCCCCGCCAGTAAGTGACCCAGCCCCGGGCCCGAAGTGATTTTAAGTGGAGGCGTATTCTCGAAAGTACGTTTTCCTCTCTGGAAAGCGTACTTTGCTTTTACTCCGTCCGAAAATGCGTTTTCAATATGCAGAAGGCGTATTTCAGCGGAAGGCGCCTTCTGTTTTACTCAGCCGGCCGAAATGGTTAAATTGCGGGCGTTCGCCCGTTAGCCGCAGAAAAGCTCAGTTTTTTTTTATTTTTCTGCCTAACGAACGAACGGCCCTAACTTTTTAACCGTGACTCTGATTCAGGTGATTCCAAAGCCCACTTCTTCAGTTCGTCGAGCCTGTTCCGATGATACCATTTTCACATTGTTTACATGTTCTGAAAATGTACATTTTGCCCCTACCCTCTATTCAGCCCCTTCGAGAGAGAATCTTTTCCGGTGAATTCTTCCGCGAGGTGATCGCACTTCTCTCCGGTGAATCCGTCGACCCCCAGGCAAGCCGACCATCTGATATGTGCCCTAAAGCATTGCTCTGTGTTATTCTTGTGTGTTTAAATTAATATGCTTATGCTCGTTTGCGTAGTGGTGAGCTATATGTGACGCCAATGAACCCTTGCCTGCCTTTCTTTGATGACGGCACCACGCCTGTGTTCTGAGCTGCTTTCGTCTGTCCAGAGTGGATGCCGACTTTATGTTTCTCTTTTCAACAACTGGCCCGTGTTCTGAGCTGCTTTTCGGCCGTCTCGGGCAGCTGTTGAATTTCTTTCTGTAGCGCTGACCCTATGCTCTGAGCTGTTCTTCGGCCGTCTTAGGGAACCACTACACTCTTTTTATCAACACCGTCTCATGCTCTGAGCTGCTTTTCAGCCGTCTTAAGCCGGGGTTGAGTTTTTCCAGTCACGTCCCAGATCTGAGTTGTAAAGACCGTTCTGGTGGCTACTGGTTTATTTGCCGGTTTCATACAAGGGTTCAGATGGTCGTCACTTACAGCTAGAACTTGTAAAGTGATAACTTGCCATTTAAATATTATTTCACTAATGACTCGTTGTGATATTGTATGAAGATAGGTTTGTTATGTTTTCATAATTGTTACATCATGCATGATTACTGTTATTGCAAAATTATGAAATGCGACTTAATAATGATAACAACCTCCTCCGTCGGCTGGATCGAGTCATAGTGCCACCGAACCGAGCTCATCAAGAGCAACCACATTTGCCGGTATGGGACGGCCCTGACTTAGTCTATTGTCCTGCCTCTTGTCGGTACCTCCAAATAGGGAGGGTTATGCGTGCGTGCTACCCTGGCCCGGTAGGCGGCGATAATCCTGTGAGCCCAGTTTAGTTATATGGTACCAGGTCCCCGTTTGGGACAGTTTTTTTGGCCACGACGGTGGCAGGTGTCACGGGGTGACACAGGGGCCACTCAGGACATGACCCTGGGAGGGTATGATTGTCGGTGGGACCGTAAGAGTGCCAGGCAATAGACAAGTTTTGTTGGAGCAGCACCGGTCCACCCGAATGGGAGCACGAGGCCGGGAGCTCCATGGTGTGGGTAAAGTGCGTAACCTCTGCAGAGTGTAAATCTATTCAAATAGCCGCGTCCTCGGTCATGGGACACAGTTCGTACTAGGTCACACTATTTGGCCTGTGTCGAGTCTGGAGGAACAAACTATATAATGTTATTGCTAAGACTGAACCAGAGAATGGTAAGGTTTATCAGACTTGCAGTACAGATGCATGAACATCAGATGATGTCAGAGGTTTGAATGCTAGCCATGAGATGGCTATGAGATGAGTGGTCGGGTGACCGCAAAGCTTGGATCAGATTTGGATCATGAGCATATTCGGAGTTCAGATCATTTACCTGATATACTTTACTTTACTGCATTTACTTCAATAATTATCATGCTAGATAATCCTGCTATGACATGATGATTAATGCTGCTAGATGTTTAATCTTGCTAGATAATCCTATCATAACATGATAGTTAATACTGTTAAGATAACAAATGCATGCTTGAATGCCATGGTTTGCTTTGCTTGGTGTATATGTTGGTATGGTTTGCTTGCGAGTACATTCAAAAGTACTCAGCGGCCTTCAATGTGGCCAGGTTCACCTAAGGATTCGACGCCCTCTAGCAAGGAGCCGGAGTGTTCGCGGGCTAGAAGAGTTACCCAGTCAGATCCCTGTGGATTGGAGCCGCACCAAGACCATGCTGCCTTAGATAGAATTTATCCGCTGCCATCACCCTTGTAATATATCATGTAAGACTTATATCCATTAATATAAATGCCCGTGTTCATGATACTTGTTGTAAAAGCGCATGCCAGATTGATTTTCCTGGGCTGGTATGTGCGGCCACCGTCTGGCTACTGTGTTATTCAGGCGGGGCGCCACATCCGAGCTCATGACTTTCATGCCTGAACGTCAAGGCAACCAAGTGATCTCGCTGCGAGGTCTCAACTCACCCGCCTCACACTTCTATAATCGTTCGTACCCATGTATCCATGTGATACCCCGAAGTGATAGGTGCCGTGACGGTGCTACACTTGGGAGAACACTAACTACTTGATATTTTTGTGAGAGATCACCCTAATAATAGCGACTACCGCGCAATCAAGAAGGGTGCATCATAAGGGATAAACATCTCAGGCAATTCATAATAGCATGATATGGTATAGCCCTTTCTAACGGAGAAGTCCTGTATTTCTTCGTCTTCGGCATTCGCGTTGGTGTTCACCTTCACGAAGTTTTCCACCACCTTGTCGATGCACCAGATAATATTGCTATCTCTATAGCTAATAAAATAAAGCATTATGACAATGTCGATACGCAGGTCATTTACAGTGACAATCATATGGCTCCAGCCATCATGCCGAATCATGACACGCAGGTCATGTTAATTAATTTACATCATATAGTCATCTCATACATAATCAAATTAATACGAGCACTGCTATACCACATCACATGCACATGCAAACCATCCTACAAAACCAAGTTAGAAGCCTCTAATCGGTTTATGCAAAATTTCATTTTACGTGGCTTCCAAGGTTTCGAAGCAAACCGAAGCTACCAACGTTCATCATCAAGTATGATTATTCAAGTCGCTAGATTAACTTTGTGGGCTGTATGAAACACGAGATAATAAAATCTCGAGCCCCATACTGAACTTCGTCATACGCATGACCCCCGTGCAGATCATATCTGCATTGCCCTTTCATCTGTGAAATTTCATCTTTCTCTCTAACTATGGTGGAATTCAATGAACTGTTAGCACTTCGTTGATCAATCAGGATCGCGGATTGCCAGAACTTTGAAATTCTACCATGCTGTTATCAAGATCAAAAATATGCAAATTCCTGGAAAGCAACAAGAACATCGGGTAACAGATTTCATCTGCTACCCGCACAAATAATTATCAGCAGTAGAACTCATCTACTACAAATTATATTGTGCAACACCCATACATCTCTATGTATTCTAGATCGTAACCTGCATCTACGCATAGCACGGCTCATGATGCCACTGTAGGGGAATGCAGCAGAAAACAAAAAAATTCGGACCTACGCACCAGCCCAGGACCACTATGGAGACTGCATACAAGGTTTGATCTTTTCGTTACCGACTCGTAGCACAGCGGAAGTAGAGTCGATGACGATCGGTGGTGCAGATCCCCGCAACTAGGATTTACAACCTCCCAACCGCGAGGATGTACTCCCTCGTCAGCTCACCGGACAGATCTCCGGGCAGCCTTCGGGAGGCGTCGGGACAGTCCCTCAGACAGTCCGACCGGACGGATCCTCGGACAGCCCTTCGGGAGGCCCCTGGACAGTCCCTCGGATAGTCCCACCGGACGGATCCTCGGACAGCCCTTCGGGAGGCCTCTGGACAGCACTTCGGCGGGTCACTCGAGCAACCCCTTGGGCAAAGGATCGAAACTACGACCTCTCTACGGGGTTGCACACATACGGCATCAGCTATCCGGCAGGGTTTCGCCGTCCAAAACTAGTTCCTGCCGGAACCCAGACAGCCTTTCGGCTCTACGAAACTATTTCGCGGGGAGGGAGAGAGAAGGCCAGATCATGCATGGCTTGTGTATGTTGAGAAAGAGTGTCTCTTTAGGCAGCCCCCTCCACCCCTATTTATAGGCCAAGCCCAAGGGTGGCTTCTCCAAGAAGCCAAGGGGAAAAATACCAAAAGGCCCTCAAGGTGGCTTCTCCAAGAAGCCACCAAAAAAGCACTTTCACTATTCATGGAAACATTTTTACGCGACCATTAAATCCGAAAATATTTCTGTGGGTCTTAGAATAATTCCAGTACCCACTAACATGATTTTGGACGCGTTCCAAAAAGATTCTGGATTAGTGATTTTCATCTGCGAAAAGCAACCAAACCGGTTCTGGCAGCTCCGGAACATTTCTGGTTTTTATCCCGGAAAAATCCCAGAAGTTTCCAGAACAATTCTGGCACCCTGTAAGAATTTCCAGACGTGTCCCGAAACCAATTTGACTCAATGGTATACCCTGAAACAACTTTTCAGTTCTTCCGAAACTATTCCGGTGTTCTCTCTCCGGAACTTTTCCGCTGTCTCCAAAACTTTTCCGGTGACTTTCTCTCATACTCCCTGTCTAGTATTCAGTAGATAGATGACCCTTAAGCGTGTGACCCTATAGGTTCCGTGAAGTATAGACATGACCGGAACTCTTTCCGATCAATGATCAACATCGGAGCCGTGGACACCCATATTGACCCCTATACCCACACGAATGAATATTCGAGTGAACCTCCAGTTGCCGTGTGCTATTCATGTTGCTTCACGATATGTTACAAACACCCGAGGTGAGAATCATCGGCATCCCCATGGATCAACACTTGTCCACAATGCCAGTTACCTCGCTACTGGTTTTGTTCTCTTTTCTCGTTTCCGTGTCCCGGCATCCCTGTGATCAAATCACAATGTGTCTGGCCAGACGATGGTGGATACCGCAACACCGAGAGGGCCCAAAGATATCTCTCCATCGTCGGAGGAGCAAATCCCAATCTTGAGCTATCAAGTTACTTGACATACCTTTCCATGAGCCCGTAAGCCGCCGTAATAGCCACCCATTTACGGATGACGTTTAACAAACCCCAAAGTTCATGAAGCAAGCATGAAGAAACTCGATACTCTCATGGTCTAAGGAATTATGCAAATGTAAACCATCTCTGTGTTATTAACCATTAACTTGTGACGAATGAATCCCATAACATAACATCAATCGGGTCGATTCAACACAAATGTTCTTCTAACATTGTGCCCTCAAAGTTGCCAGCATAGTCATGCCCATGATCAGGAAAACAGAATCATCATACAACACTTGAGCTAGTCTTAGAGGCCAGACTAGGAATACATTTTACCGTTTATTATTCCACACGTGCATATGAGTCTTCCTCCGAGCCTCGTGGTTATTGTAGACTCGAGAACCATAGCAGTTATAGCATGGAACATAAACATAATTATGAACATGGAGATAAACAATAACATTTATTATTGCCTCTAGGGCATATCTCCTACAGTCTTCTCATCACGTTCCTCAGTATAGAACGTGTAGCCATTTATGTCATACGCTTGGTACATCAATACCGTAGGTGATGGCTTTTGTGCCAACCACGTAGCAATGTCATCCATGGATCCGCGTGCCAAATGGTCCATCAGCCATCTGGCATAGTCCTTATTGTGCGCCTTCATCTCAACATCTAATGGATGCACCATGGGTAAGAAGCTTCATCGTATCACCTCCAAGTGTTCGTCAGCATAAGCGTCGAGAGCTTGGCTCTTAAGCAGTACCGTCAAATGGGCTTTGTCGGCCAAATCTCCGGGTGCAGTGTTTTGCATGCCAGCAAGAACCGGCTTACCTTTCAGCTTTCCCTCGTGGCGAGAGAGGGGCAAACCTATAGGTCTTTGTTTCATGTATTCGGTGCAAAACTCAACCACCTCCTCCGTGATATGTCTCTGTCGTATCTATAAGTTTTGATTGTTTCATGCCAATATTCTACAATTTTCATATACTTTTCGCAACATTTTATATTATTTTTGGGACTAACATATTGATCCAGTGCCCAATGCCAGTTCCTGTTTTCTGCTTGTTTTTTGTTTCACAGAAAATCCATATCAAACGAAGTCCAAATGCAATAAAAATTTATGGAGAATTATTTTGGAATATATGTGATTTTTGGGAGGTGGAATCAATGCAAACGGAGGCCCACAGCCTCCAGAAGCCACCTTGGCGCGCCACCCCCTGCCACGCGGTGGTCCCTCGTGGGCACACCGTAAGTCGGTTGACGCCCTTCTTTCGTCGCAAGAAAGATAATATCCGGAAAAAATCGTGTTAAAATTTCAGCCCGATCGGAGTTACGGATCTCCGGGAATTTAAGAAACAGTGAAGGGCCAGAAAACAGGAACGCGAAACGGAAGAGAACAGAGAGAGAGATCCAATCTCGGAGGGGCTCCCTCCCCTCCGGGTGCCATGGAGGATAAGGACCAGAGGGGAAAACCTCCTCCCATCTAGGGGGGAGGCCAGGGAAGAAGAAGATTGAGGGGGGCTCTCTCCCCCTCTCTCCCGGTGGCGCCGGAACGCCGCCGGGGCAATCATCGTGACGACGATCTACACCAACAACTTCGCCGCCATCACCACCAACTCTCTCCCCCTCTATGCAGCGGTGTAACACCTCTTCTCCCCACTGTAATCTCTATTTAAACATGGTGCTTAATGCTACATATTATTATCCAATGATTTGTGGTCATCCTATGATGTTTGAGTAGATTCGTTTTGTCGTATGGGTTGATTGATGATCGTGATTGGTTTGAGTTGTATGTTTTATTTTGGTGCTGTCCTATGGTGCCCTCCGTGTCGCGCAAGCGTGAGGGATCCCCGCTGTAGGGTTTGCAATATGTTCATAATTCTCTTATAGTGGGCGGCTAGAGTGACAGAAGCTTACACCCGAGAAAGGGGGTTGTTGCGTATGGGAGTAAAGAGGACTTGTTATTTAATGCTATGGTTGGGTTTTACCTTAATGATCTTTGGTAGTTGCGGATGCTTGTGAGAGTTCCAATCATAAGTGCATATGATCCAAGTACGAAAAGTATGTTAGCTCATGCCTCTCCCTCATATAAAATTGCAATAATGATTACCGGTCTAGTTATCGATTGCCTAGGGACAAATCTTTCTCTTGTGTTACAAAAGCTTTCTACTAAACAACTAGCTTTTATTATCTTGCAAATTACTCGTAGTTTTATTCTCGCAAAGTACTCCTAGTTTTATTCTTGCAAAGTAGTTCTAGCATTACACCTACAAAGTACTTCTAGTTTCATACTTGTTCTAGGTAAAGCAAACGTTAAGTGTGCGTAAAGTTGTATCGGTGGTCGGTAGAACTTGAAGTGAATATTAATTTTACCTTTAGCTCCTCATTCGGTTCGACACTCTTTTTTATCGAAAAAGCTACCATTGATCCCCTATACTTGTGGGTTATCAAGACCTTTTTCTGGCGCCGTTGCCGGGGAGCAATAGCGTGGGGTTGATATTCTCATGTGTACTTGTTTGCTTTATCACTGAGTAGTTTTTATTTTGTGCTCTTGTTTTCTATCATTAGTTATGGGTAGGAAACGTAAAATACCAAAAAAATTAGTGGTACCTTCTAAACTAATGGTTGAAGAACCACCCAAAATCTATCATACTGCTGAAGCTTTCTACTTCGATCATCTTCGACCCCTAAGAAACACCTTCCCTACCAATGTGAGTTTAGTGATAATGGAATCATATCTTCTTATGCTAAAGGTGTTTATAGTTACTATGATATTGAACAAATTGAAGAATTTGTTGCTTTTAAGGGTGCTTATGAAATTGCTTCTTTGATTGAAATGTATGATGCTACTCTTTATAAATCTGAAAATTTTGCCATACTTAAATATTGCCATGAAAACTATGCTTCTAATGCTTATGTTAAAGAATATATTGAGGACTCCTCCGCTGTCCAAGAAGAGACTAATATTTTGCAGGAATCTATGGAAGAAGAAATTGATGACATTGTGAGCTCATTAGATGAAAAAGATGATGAGGACAGTGAAGAACAAAAGGAGGAAGAGCGGATTAGCTACCCGTGCCCACCTTATAATAAGAGTAACTCTTCAACTCATACATTGTTTAATCTCCCTTCGTGCTTACCGAAGGATGAATGCTATGATGATTGCTATGATCCCTTGGATTCGTTTGAAATATCCCTTTTTGATGAAATTGATGCTTGCTATGCTTGTGGCCATGATGCCAATATGAATTATGCTTATGGAGATGAACTTGCTATAGTTCCTTATGTTAAACATGAAATTGTTGCTATTTCACCCACACATGATAGACCTATTATCTTTTTGAATTCTCCCAACTACCCTATATCAGAGAAGTTTGCTCTTATTAAGGATTATATTGATGGGTTGCCTTTTACTATTACACATGATGATTTTGATGAATATAATATGCATGTGCTTGCTGCTCCTACTTGCAATTATTATGAGAGAGGAACTACATCTCCGCCTCTCTATGTTTCCAATACGATAAAATTGCAAGAAACTGTTTATACTATGCATTGGCCTTTATTATGTGTGCATGAATTGTTCTTTTATGACATGCCGATGCATAGGAAGAGAGTTAGAATTCGTCATTGCATGATATATGTTTCTTTGTGCTCACTACTAAATTACAAATCATTGTTAATTAAAATTGTCTTTGATATACCTTGGGATCCGGGTGGATCGATTACTTGAGCACTTTATACCTAGCTTAATGGCTTTAAAGAAAGCGCTGCCAAGGAGACAACCTGGAAGTTTTAGAGAGTCATTTATTTCTGTTGAGTGATTTTATAAAGTTTAAAAACAAAAAAAAAATATAGTGGGGAACCTAAAACTTTTCAAAAAGGAAAGTGAAAGTAAGAAAGACGAGCACCGTTGAAGTGGGGGAGCTCCATGAATTTTGTTCATTCCCATGGAAACTTTGTGAATCTTAATTACAGAAAATTTTCAACAAAAATAATTATCCCCTTGTACAAATCCATTGTATTTAAAAATAATGTGCCAAGATTTACCTTTAGGATGTTTAAATTGCTTGTTTGGTATGTGCGGTGCGAAAACAAAAACTTTTGCTGTAGTGCATGAAATTACATTTTTTACTGGAACGTGCAAAAATTTTGAAATTTTACACAGTACTTCTATGCAAATTTCTTATTTTTCCTAATTTTTCCTAATTTTTTAAGTTACAGAAGTATATGTACCATCTGCATCTTTACAGACTGTCCTGTTTTCACAGATTGCTGTTATAGTTTCGTTATTTGCGTATGTTTAAAATCTTGTTGAGCCCCGTTGACTTGGGAGCCATAGAATTGTGATAGAATACAGTGGGTAATGTTTGATTATAATTATAAAATAATGTTACGGCAGGACATGATGGGATTTGATGTTATATGTACTAACCCCGCTAATAAAAAGTTCGGTTAAGTTTTGTGTGGATGAAGTGTTCGAAGATTGAGGTGGTATCGATATGAGGAGAACAAGGAGAGGCGAGAGTTCAAGCTTGGGGATGCCCAAGGCACCCCAAGTAAATATTCAAGGAGACTCAAGCATCTAAGCTTGGGGATGCCCCAGAAGGCATCCCATCTTTCTTCAAGAAGTATCGGTATGTTTCGGTTTTTGTTTTGTTCACATGATATGCGTAAATTCTTGGAGCGTCGTGTGCCTTTTCTTTTTCTTTTAATAAATGCACCATGCTGGTATGAGATATTCCTTGGTTGATTTATAGAATGCATCATGCACTTCACTTATATCTTTTGAGTATGGCTTTATAGAATGCTTCATGTGCTTCACTTATATCATTTGAAGTTTGGTTGCCTGTTTCTCTTCATATAGAAAACCGTTATTTGTAGAATGCTCTTTTGATTCACTTATATTTATTAGAGTGTGGTCTTTTGTAGAAAGAATTAAACTCTCATGCTTCACTTATATCTATTTAGAGAGTCAACAGGAATTGGTCATTCACATGGTTAGTCATAAAATCCTACATAAAACCTGTAGATCACTGAATATGATATGTTTGATTCCTTGCAATAGTTTTGCGATATAGAGATGGTAATATGTGGGAGGTACTAGTGAATGCTTGTGGTTTAGTAGGAATATTGGTGTTAAGGTTTGTGATTCCCGAAGCATGCACGTATAGTCTCTCGTTATGCTAAGAAGTTGGAGCATGATTTTTTATTGATTGTCTTCCTTTGCGTGCAGATCGGGGGCGCGCGATGGTTAACTCCTACCAACCTCCCCCTAGGAGCATGCGTAGTAGTACTTTGCGTCGAGGGCTAATAAACTTTCGCAATAAGTATGTGAGTTCTTTTAGACTAATGTGAGTCCATGGATTATACGCACTCTCACCTTTTCGCAATTTGCTAGCCTCTTCGGTACCGTGGATTGCCCTTTCTCAACTTGAGATGTGGTGCAAACTTTGCCGGTGCATCCAAACCCCGTGATATGATACGCTCTATCACACATAAGCCTCCTTATATCTTCCACAAAACAGCCAACATACCTACCTATTATGGCATTTCCATAGCCATTCCGAGATATATTGCCATGCAACTTCCATCATCATCATATACATGACTTGAGCATTCATTGTCATATTGCTTTGCATGATCGTAAGATATCTAGCATGATATTTTCATGGCTTGTCCGTTTTTTGATATCTTTGCTACGCTAGATCATTGCACATCCTGGTATACTGCCAGAGGCATTCATATAGAGTCATACTTTGTTCTAGTATCGAGTTGTAATTTTTTGAGTTGTAAGTAAATAGAAGTGTGATGATCATCATTATTCATTATTAGAGCATTGTCCTAGTGAGGAAAGGATGATGGAGACTATGATTCCCCCACAAGTCGGGATGAGACATCGGACAAAATAAAAAAAAAAGAGAAAAAAAAAGTGAGGCCAAAAAGAGCCCAAGAAAAAAAAAGGAAAAAGAAAACAAAAAAGAGAAAACAAAAAAAAAAAACAAAAAAAAATTGAAATGAGAGAAAAAGAGAGAAGGGGCAATGTTACTATCCTTTACCACACTTGTGCTTCAGAGTAGCACCATGTTTTTCATATAGAGAGTCTCCTATGTTGTCACTTTCATATACTAGTGGGAATTTTTCATTATAGAACTTGGCTTGTATATACCGATGATGGGCTTCCTCAATTGCCCGAGGTCTTGAGCAAGCAAGTTGGATGCACACCCACTTAGTTTTTAGTTTGAGCTTTCATACACTTATAGCTCTTAGTGCATCCGTTGCATGGCAATCCCTACTCCTTGCATTGACATCAATTGATGGGCATCTCCATAGCCCGTTGAAAAGCCGCGTCGATGTGAGACTTTCTTCCTTTTTTGTCTTCTCCATATCAATCTCTACCACCGCATTCTATTCCACCCATAGTGCTATATCCATGGCTTGCGCTCATGTATTGCGTGGGGGTTGAAAAAGCTGAAGAGCATTAAAAAGTATGAACCAATTGCTTGGCTGACACCGGGGTAGTACATGATTTATATTTTGTGTTAAGAAGATGGAGCATGACAAGGCTATATGATTTTGTAGGGATAGCGTTCTTTAGCATTTTTATTCTAAAAGACATGATTGTTTGTTGGGATGCTTGAGTATTGATGTCTTTATATCAAATTATAGACTATTGCTTTGAATCACTCGTGTCTTAATATTCATGCCATGATTAGATTATATGATCAAGATTATGCTAGGTAGCATTCCACATCAAAAATTATCTTTTTATCGTTTACCTACTCGAGGACAAGTACGAATTAAGCTTGGGGATGCTGATATGTCTCCGATGTATCTATAATTTTTGATTGTTTCATGCCAATATTCTACAACTTTCATATACTTTTGGCAACATTTTATATTATTTTTGGGACTAACATATTGATCCAGTGCCCAGTGCTAGTTCCTGTTTTCTGCTTGTTTTTTGTTTCACGGAAAATCCATATCAAACGAAGTCCAAATGCAATAAAATTCTGCGGAGAATTATTTTGGAATATATGTGATTTTTGGGAGGTGGAATCAACGCAAACGGAGGCCCACAGCCTCCACAAGACACCTTGGGGCGCCACCCCCCTGTCGCGCGGTGGTGCCTTGTGGGCACACCGTAAGTCGGTTGACGCCCTGATTTCGCCGCAAGAAATATAATATCCGGAAAAAAATCGTGTTAAAATTTTAGCCCGATCGGAGTTACGGATCTCCGCGAATTTAAGAAACGGTGAAGGGCCAGAAAACAGGAACGCGAAACAGAGAGAGAGATCCAATCTCGGAGGGGCTCCCGCCCCTCCGGGTGCCATGGAGGCCAAGGACCAGAGGGGAAAACCTCCTCCCATCTAGGGGGGAGGCCAAGGAAGAAGAAGAAGGAGGGGGCTCTCTCCCCCTCTCTCCCGGTGGCGCCGGAACGCCGTCGGGGCAATCATCGTGACGGCGATCTACACCAACACTTTCGCCGCCGTCACCACCAACTCTCTCCCACTCTATGCAGTGGTGTAACACCTCTTCTCCCTGCTGTAATCTCTACTTAAACATGGTGCAAAATGATACATATTATTATCCAATGATTTGTGGTCATCCTATGATGTTTGAGTAGATTCGTTTTGTCCTATGGGTTGATTGATGATCGTGATTGGTTTGAGTTGTATGTTTTATTTTGGTGCTGTCCTATGGTGCCCTCCGTGTCGTGCAAGCGTGAGGGATGCCCGCTGTAGGGTTTGCAATTCATTCATAATTCTCTTATAGTGGGCGGCTAGAGTGACAGAAGCTTACACCCGAGTAAGGGGGTTGTTGCGTATGGGAGTAAAGAGGACTTGTTACTTAATGCTATGGTTGGGTTTTACCTTAATGATCTTTGGTAGTTGCGGATGCTTGCTAGAGTTCCAATCATAAGTGCATATGATCCAAGTACGGAAAGTATGTTAGCTCATGCCTCTCCCTCATATAAAATTGCAATAATGATTACCGGTCTAGTTATCGATTGCCTAGGGACAAATCTTTGTCTTGTGTTACAAAAGCTTTCTACTAAAAAACTAGCTTTTATTATCTTGCAAATTACTCGTAGTTTTATTCTCGCAAAGTACTCCTAGTTTTATTCTTGCAAAGTAGTTCTAGCATTACACCTACAAAGTACTTCTAGTTTCATACCTGTTCTAGGTATAGCAAAAGTTAAGTGTGCGTAGAGTTGTATGGGTGGTTGGTAGAACTTGAAGGGAATATGAATTCTACCTTTAGCTCCTCATTGGGTTCGACACTCTTATTTATCGAAAAAGCTACAATTGATCCCCTATCCTTGTGGGTTATGACTCCGCGGTATAACCTTGTAGGATGCTTGCCTCTGGATGGCTTCGGTTCCGACAATAGCGCTTCAATATTCCCATGAACAGCTCGAAGGGATACATGTTGTGAAGAAACACAGGACCACAATACTTTATCTCGTCGGCAAGGTGCACAGTGAGATGGACCATCACATCAAAGAATGACGGTGGGAAAAACATCTCTAGGCTGGACAATATTCTCGCAATATCCTCTTGCATAGAATCTAGCTCTTCGGGATCTACCACTTTCTGCCATAGTTTGCTGAAGAAATCACAGAGATCAATGAGTGTGTTTCTTATATCTATGTCCATCATATTCCTGATGGCCACCGGGAGGATTTTTGTCAACATTATGTGGCAATCATGTGACTTCATGTGTGCGAACTTCATTTTACCTGAGCTCACATCCACGAGACTTCTGATGTTTGCGGAGTAGGAAGAGGGTGTCTTAACTAACAACAAATAGTCGAAAAACTCTTTTGCTTCTTTTGTACTGAAATTGTAACTCTGGTGAGCGTGGAGGAATTTGTTATCATCTTCTGCTTCATTCTTGCATTTTGATTGATCACCAAGCATATCGAGTCGTGCATCGTCACCATCCTTTGTTTTACCTTTAATCTTGAGCAGAGTACCAAGGTTGCTTTCACATATGTTCTTCTCTACGTGCATGACATCGATGGAGTGATGTACACGTAGAATCTCCCAGTAAGGTAATTCCCAGAACACCGATTTCTTCTTAAACACTTGCTCCCTGGGTGTTTGTTTCATTGTCAAAGCGTGGTTCTTGCCACGCACAACTTTAATTTGTTTAGCCATGCTATGGACCAACTTCCCAGGATAAGTTCTTGGGCCCAAACCTACCTCTGTTGTACCATCAAATTCAGCTTTCATCTTTTAGTATGGGTGATCTTTCCGTAAGAACCTACGATGACGCAAATACACGGTTTTGTGCGAGTTGGGAAGAAATCTTCTCGCTGTCCTATCCATGCATGTGACACACCCTACATATCCCCTTGTTTTCTGCCTCGATGTGTTGCCTAATGCCGGCATATCTTGAATGGTGTGCAGCAGCATCGCATGTAGATCGAAAAACTTCTTTTTGTAAGCATCATAACATTTTACAGCAGGCTCTTTTACCGACAATGTCAGCAGTTCTTCTACCAGTAGCTGAAAGTAAATGTCGATGTCATTTCCAGGTTGCTTCGGGCCTTACATAATCATTGACATCATGATGTAATTTTTCTTCATACACAACCAAGGAGCAAGGTTATATATGCACAGAAGCACCGGCCATGTGCTGTGTTTGGTGCTCATATCGCCAAATGGATTCATCCCGTCAGTACACTCCCCGAGACTTATACTTCTAGGATCCTTGGCAAAGTCTTCATACTTGTTATCGATTAATTCCCACTGAGGCCCATCTTTCGGGTGCCTCATATATTTATCCGCAGTTTGCTCATCATGATGCCACCACAACCTCTTTGCCTCTCTAGGGTTTGCAGACAAAGGCCTCAACCTTGGAATTAAAGGCAAGTACCAAACAACCTTGAATGGGATTCCTGTCTTGATCTCGTTGTCTAATTTGTACTTGTCCTTTGCTCTCCTGTGCTTGTATCGTGCATGCTTGCATGTGGGACATGCACGCAAATCTTTGTACTCACCACGGTACAATATACAATCATTTACACAAGCGTGTATCTTCTGTACTTCAAGTTCCCATGGGCAAACAACTTTCTTTGCTTTGTTCGTGCTTTTGGGGAGCACATTATCTTCTGGAAGAATTTCTTTGAAAAGACCTAACAACTCTGTGAAGCCCTTGTTTGATAGACCATTTGTTGCTTTAAATCTGAGAAGCGCTAGTGTGGCACTCAACTTGGAATATTTCTTTTTGCAACCTGGATACAAATCTTTCTGGGAGTCCGCATCAATGGATGGCAGATCGTTGTACCCAACCATATCTTTTCTGGGCCCTGGAAATCTGCAATCATAGCAGCAAAATCTGGAATATCAAGGTCGTCGTCTACGTTGCCGTCTTGGTTTTTCAGTGGGGTTTTTGGCTTGTCTATGTTCCGTTGGTGGTTTGACGGCTCAGCCCCGATGTTAGAGATTCAACATCCTTGTGACTCTGATCAGGATTTGGCATCTTGCAGCCCTGGGTACATTCTTCCATGACCGGCTCTTCACCGTGTCTAGTCCAACGTGTATATCCATCCATGAATCCCCATTTGAGTAAGTGGTACTCGACATCTGTAACTTCACGTGACTCTGTATTGGCACAACGATTGCATGGACACAGGATGTAATCGTCATTACGAACTCTCTTCTTTGTCCTTTCAGCCAAATTTATGAACTCCGTCACACCACGGATAAAATCTGAACTTCTCTGATCCTTCATCCATTCAGATCGTTCCATTTGCACCACACGAGGGGTAATTCAAAAAAACAACAACATTAATACATGGATTAATTGATGCCCAAAGATGCGTGCATAAATCACAAGATTTTATTTTCATAATTTACTGAGGGTGCTCGATATTGTTATCCAACCGTGCGATGACAAAAATTAATGGCCAGTCAATTTACACGCAGAGTACTACAGTACTACCCTTATGAATTGAATACCTTAATTAAGCCACTCAACGAAAAGAATACCTTAATTAATTAGCCGCGCGGTGACCTCCACCCAGCAGACAGAGAAGCACGATGCCGCGGCACGCCGAGACAACAGGGTCGAGGAGCAACCGCCTGAAGTAGTGGGGCAACCGCCTGAAATTCGAGCTCCACTATCCCTCCGTCGACCGCGACGGATGTGCTCCAATCACGCCGCTGCCGACCTCGAGGATTGAACTCCTCCTATCTCCCACCACAGACCGAGGATTGACCTCCTATCACTCCGCCACCACCGACCGACCGAGGATTGACCTCCTATCCGGTAACCGCTGCCTCGGCCGCCGCCGCCATCTCTATCTGCAGAGCGGCTGTTTTTATTTTTTGACAGGTATCCGCGGAGCGGATGTTTACCCTAAGTATTAATTCAGTTATTGCATCCCCATATGTACAGGGTAGTACATCACATACGGTTATGTCACATCAACCAAGTCTCACCTATGTTGTCTTCTCACACGGTTTGGTGTGGAAATCGTGTGTGAAGTTATAATACCGAACACAAACGACATGTACAAACCGTGTACCGTATACAACACAGTGCGATAAGTAGTTCCCGACCGTTATCAGATCCCCACATTTTCCCCATTTCCCCCAAATCCCTAGATAGACTCCAAATCCCTAGCCCCCAAATTCCCTCGCGTGGCACTGACAGTGGGGGAATGCGGACGAGTGGTGCTGATGGTTTTGGTGCGGTTGTTCCTGCTCGTATCGCCGCTCTCCGCAACGCGATGGGCGGCGCCGCCATGATGGTGGTCACCACCGAGCACTTGCCTAAGGTCATCAGAAGGCAGGTGTACTATGGATCCGAATCGTCTTGTCAGGTTCCAATCTATCCCGATCTTTTTTAGCATGTCCAAAGTAGCTCCCTGCTCAATCCGTCCTGAATTAACCCCCCCCCCCCCAAACACACACACCCAGGAAAGCGATCAACCGCCGGATCCGGAGTATGACTCCAGACTCCCGCAACATGAGTTCGACTCAGAGTTTTGCGCCACCGAGAAGTACTAAAAGTTGAGTTGTGTGCACGGACACACTCCCGCTCGACGTGTATGCATGGAGGGATTCAACATTGGCAGACGGTTTCTCAGTTGCCCCTTAGAGGTTAGTGCTAAGTTCATCATTTTAGTTGACTTAATGCCACCGCTCATCCTGAATACTATTCATCATGCCATCGGACATGACTGCTTACAAGAACGAGTTGGCCGCGGCGGAGAACGAGACCCAGCCTTGGGACGCTCGAGTGCCTCCGCCCAACCACTTTCCTACCAGACGCGATGGCTATTATGGGTGGTGATTTCCAAGCTAGGCCAAAAGCCTAAGCTTGGGGGAGTACATTACATTCATGTTCACACATTCATTCCAGTTGTAGGTGTTCATCCTTTTTCATTCGCTTTCTTCTTGTGTATTTGAAAAACTTTGAAAAATACAAAAAATATTTCTCTCTTCTTTTCGGTTTTTATTGCTTGTTTAATTAATTCGTAATAGTAAAAGAAAACCCAAAAAGATTTCTTGTTTCTTCTTTTGCTTGTTGGGAGCTTTCCCGTGTAAATAGTTTTTCTCATTTTTGTTTTTCTTCGTTAATTTGCTTTCTTCAGAGAAACTAAAAACTCCAAAAATATCTTAGTGTGTTTCTCTGAAATTCTTTCCTTTTTGTTGAGTCGTCGTAAGGAGAAGACCATGATGAAATTGTTGAGTGGCTCTCATATTAATTATTGTTGATCTAACAAAGAGCCAATATTACCTTGTCTTCTCCTTTGAATAAAATGTTTGCTCCCTGGGTGTTTGTTTCATCTTAAACACTTGCTCCCTGGGTGTTTGTTTCATCGTCAAAGCGTGGTTCTTGCCACGCACAACTCTAATTTGTTTAGCCATGTTATGGACCAACTTCCCAGGATAAGGTCTTGGGCCCAAACCTACCTCTGTCGTACCATCAAATTCAGCTTTCATCTTTCAGTATGGGTGATCTTTCCGTAAGAACCTACGATGACGCAAATACACGGTTTTGTGCGAGTTGGGAAGAAATCTTTTCGCTGTCCTATCCATGCATGTGACACACCCTACATCTCCCCTTGTTTTCTGCCTCGATGTGTTGCCTAATGCCGGCATATCTTGAATGGTGTGCAGCAGCATCGCATGTAGATCGAAAAACTCCTTTTTGTAACTCTGTTTGCAGATTCCAGCTTAGTCCACGGCACTCTTGCAGTATTATTTTTTTCACATCATTCGGTCGTGCAAGTCAAAGGCAATAATGACGATGATT
The DNA here is from genome assembly GCA_039707655.1 of Elymus sibiricus. Classification (NCBI taxonomy): domain Eukaryota; kingdom Viridiplantae; phylum Streptophyta; class Magnoliopsida; order Poales; family Poaceae; genus Elymus; species Elymus sibiricus. Next base: position 24,772,121 of record CM077664.1, read on the forward strand.
CAATGAAGTGACTGTGGCAAAGAAAAGTTGGTATGAACTCTTCTTGTTTTTGTTTTTGTAAATATGTTTAACTCAGTATCCATGATTCAACATATTATGAGTAAACATGTTTGTGATGACAATTAGAGATTATAGCTGCACATGCCATGCTTAAGTAGTTAGGAGTGGATAATGATTTATCTTGGATGTCAACATGCATTAAAATGGTTATGATGTAGTATGTTAGTATGGTATCCTCCTCTGAATGTTTCAAGTGGCTTGACTTGGCACATGTTCACACATGTAGTTGATTCAAAACCAACATAGCCTCCACGATATTTATGTTCATGGTGTTTATATCCTACTCATACTAGTATTCAATGTTAAATATTCGAAATGCATGATTATGACTATTCTCGCTTTCTAGTTGGTCGCTTCTCAATCTATTTGCTAGCCTTCGCCTGTACTAAGCGGGAATACTGCTTGTGCATCCAAATCCTTAAAACCAAATTTGTTCCAGATGAGTCCAGCATATCTACCTATATGCGGTATTACTCTGCCCTTCCAAGTAAATTTGCATGTGCCACCTCTAATCCTTCAAATAATCATTTGTTTTGTGTGCCCGTACCGCTCATGGAGCGACAGTGGGCGGTCAATATCTTCCATGCTAAGCGGGTTATTCTCATCATGGGTGTTTATTCACTTGTCATTGTACGAGAGAGGCTGGTAATTGGGATGTCCAGCCCTGTAATCAAAATAAAGAAAAATATAATGAAACAAACTCACCCGGAAAGTTGTTGGTATGAAGGGCACCCGTGAATTCGGCTAGCCATGGCTTGTGTTTGAATGGTTGAGGGGGAGTAAACTTTACCTTTCCGCTTGGGAACCGCCGATAATGTGTTTAGCATGGAAGATATTGAAAATCCTCGGTCGTGACGTTGATAGGAAAAGTACACCTCTCAAAATGTATTCATCTCTGATTCAAAGGTTCAAGCTCTGGCACCTCTGCAAATCTCTTCTTCCCTCTGCGAAGGGCCTATCTATTTACTTTTATTGTTGAGTCATCACCTTCTCAAATAAAGCACCAGTCCTGAAAGCGCTATTGTCATTCTTATGCATTGAGAATGGTTAATATTGCGTGCATCATGACTGGATTTTTCTACCATAAATTACAATGTTTAGTCTCTGCTTGAACTTTGGAGGTGCTCTGCATTTATGTTTTGCGGTCTCAGAAGGGGCTAGCGAGTTACCATGTTACCATATTATATCATGATTGTTTTGACAAATTGTTGGCATTTGAGATATGTTATTATTGCTTGCTATTTGATAATGCCATTGATATGAGTAAATGTGATTTCTAAGTGTTCATTTGCATGGTTAGTTCATGATCTTTGCTGAAAACTTGGGTTCTATTTAAGCTTATATACGGATACAAGAACAAAAGAGTTCGTACAAGTTTTTCTTTATCACTTTCAGTTTGTCAACTGAATTGCTTGAGGACAAGCAATGTATTAAGCTTGGGGGAGTTGATACATCTCTGTCGTATCTACTTTTCCAAACACTTTTTCTTTTATTTTGGACTCTAATTTGCATGATTTGAATGAAACTAACGCGGACTGACGCTGTTTTCAGCAGAACTACCATGCTGTTGCTTTTTGTGCAGAAATAAAAGTTCTCGGAATTGGACAAAACTTTTTAGAGATTTTTTATGGAATATATAAAAAATATTTGAGCAAGTAACCACCGGAGGGAGGCAACAGGGCGCGGCAACCCCCCCTGGGCGCGCCCTGTTACCTTGTGGGGCCCACGTGGCTTCGCTAACCCTAATCTCAAGCCTATAAATTCTTTTTCCTCGAGAAAAAATAAGAGAAGAAGTTTCATCGCGTTTTACGATACAGAGCCGCCGCCACCTCCTGTTCTTCATCGGGAGGGCTGATTTGGAGTCCGTTCGGGACTCCGGAGAGGGGGATTCGTCGCCATTATCATCACCAACCCTTCTTCATCACCAATTTCATGATGCTCACCACCGGGAGTGAGTAATTCCTTCGTATGCTTGCTGGACGGTGATGGAGTTGGATGATATTTGTCATCTAATCGAGTCAATTTGTTAGGGCTTGATCACTAGTATCCACTATGTTCTGAGATTGATGTTGCTATGACTTTGCTATGCTTAATGCTTGTCACTAGGGCCCGAGTGCCATGATTTCAGATCTGAACCCTTTATGTTTTCATGAATATATTTGAGTTCTTGATCCTATCTTGCAAGTTGTATGCACCTATTACGTGTTATGATCCACATAACCCAAAGTGACAATAGTTGGGATTCTTTCCGATGATGACCGTAGTTTGAGGAGTTCATATATTCACCATGTGATAATGCTTTGTTCCGGTTCTCTATTAAAAGGAGGCCTTAATATTCCTTAATTTCCATATGGACCCCGCTGCCACGGGAGGGTAGGACAAAGGATGTCATGCAAGTTCTTATTATAAGCACGTATGACTATATACGAAATACATGCCTACATTACATTGATGAATTGGATCTATTATGTATTGCTCTAGGTTGTGACTGTTACATGATGAATATCATCCAACACAAATATCCATCACTGATCCAATGCCTACGCTTTTTGCATATTGATCTTTGCTAAGTTACTTTTGTTGTTGCTGTTGTTACAATCACTACAAAATTGTTGCTGTTACTATTACCGTTACTATTGCTACTGCTACTACTGCTATCAAAACTATCATACTACTGTGCTACTAAACACTTTGCTGCAGATATTTAGTTCTCCAGGTGTGGTTGAATTGACAACTCAACTGCTAATACTTGCAAATATTCTTTGGCTTCCCTTGTGTCGAATCAATAAATTTGGGTGAAATACTACCCTCGAAGACTGCCGCGATCCCCTATACTTGTGGGTTATCAGTAGCCGACTTTGATGCCTCCTTTGGTGTACCGCAGAGTTCTCGTTTTGATGGAAACTAAGATGAAGCGCCTCTGCCTTCAAGCGCTCGGTTTCGCTAAGGATGTGGGCCTGTGTCTCTGCCATGCGAATATTTTCTGCATTAATATCCTCTTGGATCTTGGCCATCTGCTCACGAAGCTTCGCAATCTCTGCGTTACGTTCGGCCACGTTCTCTGTGGTGACTGGAGCTGCCAAGAGAGTGCCCAGAGTACTCATCATCTCTGCAAGCGCCTGAGCTAGCGTTTGGCCTCAACAGGCCACTTCGGAAGCCGCCACCGAGGTACCAGCCACCACTGCGGCGCCAGCCGCCGTGGAATTCTGAGCTAGCGTAGTCCTAGCCGTGTTCTGATTCCCCGCCATATAGACGGACGCGCAGCGAGGTGGCTCGAAAACCTCCGAATCGATCTCGTCATCGTAGTAGCCCCCCAGCCTGTCATCGAAAAGCGGAAGAATTGGCTCGGTGTCTCCAATCGAGGACTCGCCATCTGAGTTGACCAGCATGTCACCGCCAGACGTGAAACCACCTGACAGGTCGATTCCATGAGTGAAACCGACGAAGGCGTGGATCCGGCCGGGTCTTGCCGGGCCGGATCTGGTGCGGCGCACCAACTCGACGGGTTCGGAGATGATGTCCGGCGCGGGACCAGATTCGCCAATCATGCCGATGAAGACGTGGATCTTGCCGAAGGAGACCCGGTATCCGTACTCGATTGAGTCGGCCTCGGGACCCCAGCCTGAGTCAACGATGTAGAGCTTGCCGCGACGACTCTTCGTCATCCGGCCGATCACATATGCCTCGATCCCTGGGAGAGCGCCCTTCAAGAACTCAACACCACCGTGCGGCGGCCCCATGGTGGGCGCCAACTGTCGTGGTTTTGTCACGGTAGATGTCCTTGTGAAAGGACTAAGTCTTGAGGCCATCGCAAATAGGTGGTTGCTTGAACGGGGTTTATCGGGAACGAAGGACACGAGTTTACCCAGGTTTGGCCCCTCACGGTGGAGGTAAAAGCCTACTCCTGCTTGATTGATATTGATGATGATCTTGATTACAAGGATGTGGATTCGCTAATCTAGCTTTAGAGAGATTGCAACCTAACTTTTTGGCCTAGGAGCTCCCCTTTATATAACAGGTTGCACTAGTAGAAAACAGGGCTTTGGTCCTGGCCAGATCAGAGCATTAGTCCCGGTCATGTTACGAACCGGGACTAATGGGAGCATCAGTCCCGGTTCGAGAGGCTAGGACGCCGGCCGGGCCTCGGCAGGCATCAGTCCCGGTTCGGCTGGGACCTTTAGTCCCGGTTCCAGACACCAACCGGGACTAAAGGGGTTGCTGCCCTTTAGTCCCGGTTGGTGTCTGGAACCGGGACTAAAGGGTAGGCCATTAGTCCCGGTTTTAGACACAAACCGGGACTAAAGTTTTGCCTATATATATCCACGCCCCGCCCCCCCCCATCTCCACTGTTTTTTGGCCGTGGAAGGGTGGAGGTGTGGGCTACTCTGTTTTTTGCCTATATATGCACATGATGTGTTCGATGAAATGCCAGAGCCACACTTAAGCTTTGTCCTCTGTTCTTCCTCCAAGCTCGACCTCCAAGCTCCATTTTCCCCAAGATTTTTCTAGGTTTGGCGGTGCACCAACTATCCACTTGTTCTAAAAAGGTTAGCAACATCATCCTTTCATCTCTCACTGCTAGTTTAGCTCATTTCAAATGCTCTAGAAGTAGTGTGGTTTGTGGGTTTTAGTGGAGGAGTGTATGTGTGAGTTTATTTGATTTAGATGCACAATTTGAGCTCAAATTAACTTCTTAGTTTGCACATGTGTAGGGTGCCGTCCCGTCCCCATCCCCGTCCTCACCGCCGTTGATCGCCCGCGCCGATCTGGTCGCCGGCACCACCATGGTGAGCCTATTGTTCTTATCTTTTTTTTAAAGATAAAATTCTTACTTGTATGATTTATATAGCTCCTTGTATAATTTTCTTACTTGTATTATTATTTGTTATTATATAGTGCCATGGTTTTGGTATCCGCCTCCGTCGGCTCTCGTCCGGTCTATGATTCGGATGTGGTATATTATCTTTTATAACTATTTGTTTCATTTAGTGTTTATGACAATTATGCCGACCAACTTGACATAGATGTCTTTATCTAGGAGGTATGTGAACCGGAAATTCCAACCAACATCTTGTCGAGAGGTTAAATTTAGTTGAAAAAGAAAATAATTATTTGGGAGAAAAATTGAAAAGAGTTGAAGAAGAGAAGATGAAATTGGAGTTGCATGTTGCCGATGTCGTCGATCTACACAAGATCCAGATGGATGCAATGCGCTTGAAGATTAGAAAGATTAGAAAATATGCCATTGATAATGAGGCTTGGTATCATTATGCTGTTGGATCAATTGTTACCTTAGTTGCGATTTTGATCGCATTTGTTGTTGCATTTAAATGTTTTACATAGTTGTATGTTAGTTTCAATGTATGTTTTAATTAGATGCTCTAGAGAGCTGTATGTTGTTCTATGAGAACTATTTATGAACTTTATGTATTTATTTTTTCAGTAATAACATTTGATCACTACTGTACTTTGGTTTTAATGTGATGATGAACTTGTATTAATTTGGTCATTTCTCTATTCATGATGTTCTGTAATGGTTTTTGATATACTTAATTATATAATGCACGCAGATGAACCGGCAATGGATGTACGGTGACCGACGCACCTCCGACTACATTACGGGCCTGCATAATTTTCTTGATGTGGCTAAGGCAAACAAGCAGAATGGTTTTATGTATTGTCTATGTACTGTCTGTGAGAATACGAAGGATTACTCTTCCTCGAAAACCCTTCACTTCCACCTGCTTGAGAAGGGTTTCATGCCCCACTATAATGTTTGTACCAAGCACGGAGAAAGAGGGGTTATGATGGAAGACAACGAAGAAGAAGAGGATGATGACAACTATCATATGTTCCCTGAATACGGTGATACTGCAACGGGGGAAGCTGAAGATCAAGAGGCACCAGATGTGCCCGATGATGATCTTCGCCGGGTCATTGTTGATGCACAGAGAGGAAGCGAAAGTGAAAGGGAGAAGTTGAAGTTCGATCGCATGTAAGAGGATCACAAAAAAGGGTTGTACCCAAATTGCGAAGATGGCAACACAAAGCTCGGTACCACACTGGAATTGCTGCAATGGAAGGCAGAGAATGGTTTATCCGACAAGGGATTTGGGAAGCTACTGAAAATAATGAAGAAGAAGCTTCCAAAGGATAACGAATTGCCTGACAGTACATACGAAGCAAAGAAGGTTCTCTGCCCTCTAGGATTAGAGGTGCAGAAGATACATGCATGCCCTAATGACTGCATCCTCTACCGCGGTGAGGAGTACAAGAATTTGAATGCATGCCCGGTATGCGGTGCATTGCGGTATAAGATCAGACGAGATGACCCTAGTGATGTTGAGGGCGAGCGCCCCAGGAAGAGGGTTCCTGCCAAGGTGATGTGGTATGCTCCTATAATACCATGGTTGAAACGTCTGTTCAGAAACAAAGAGCATGCCAAGTTGTTGCGATGGCACAAAGAAGACTGTAAGAAAGACGGGAAGTTGAGAGTACCCGCTGATGGGTCGCAGTGGAGAAAAATCGAGAGAAAGTGGCCGGACTTTGCAGGGGACGCAAGGAACTTATGGTTTGGTATAAGTGCAGATGGCATTAATCCTTTTGGGGAGCAGAGCAGCAATCATAGCACCTGGCCTGTGACTCTATGTATCTATAACCTTCCTCCTTGGTTGTGCATGAAGCGGAAGTTCATTATGATGCCAGTGCTCATCCAAGGCCCTAAGCAACCCGGCAACTGCATTGATGTGTACCTAAGGCCATTAGTTGAAGAACTTTTACAGCTGTGGGACATAAAAGGTGTACGTGTGTGGGATGAGCACAAACAGCAGGAATTTGACCTACGAGCATTGCTGTTTGTAACAATCAATGATTGGCCTGCTCTTAGTAACCTTTCAGGACAGACAAACAAGGGATACCACGCATGCACACACTGTTTAGATGAGACCGAAAGTATATATTTGGATAAATGTAAAAAGAATGTGTACCTGGGACATCGTCGATTTCTTCCGACCAAGCATGCCTTAAGAAAGAAAGGCAAGCATTTCAAAGGTGAGGCAGATCACCGGAAGAAGCCTGTCCTCCGTACTGGTGATGATATACTTGATATGGTCAAGGATTTACAAGTAATCTTTGGAAAGGGTCCTGGCGGACAATCTGTTCCGAATGACACTGACGGACACGCACCCATGTGGAAGAAGAAATCCATATTTTGGGACCTACCCTATTGGAAAGACCTAGAGGTCCACTCTGCAATCGACATGATGCACGTGATGAAGAATCTTTGCGTGAACCTGCTAGGCTTCTTGGGTGTGTATGGGAAGACCAAAGATACACCGGAGGCACGGGAGGACCAGCAACGTATGAACGAAAAAGACGGCATGCATCCAAAGCAGTATCAAGGTCCTGCCAGCTACGCTCTTACCAAAGCAGAGAAGGAAATCTTTTTTGAATGCCTGGTCAGTATCAAGGTCCCGTCCGGCTTCTCGTCGAATATAAAGGGAATAATAAATATGGCAGAGAAAAAATTCCAGAACCTAAAGTCTCATGACTGCCACATGATTATGACGCAACTGCTTCCGGTTGCATTGAGGGGGCTTCTACCAGAAAATGTTCGATTAGCCATTGTGAAGCTATGTGCATTCCACAATGCAATTTCTCAGAAGGTAATCGATCCAGAAATCCTACCAAGGTTACAGAATGATTTGGTCCAATGTCTTGTCAGTTTCGAGTTGGTGTTCCCACCATCCTTCTTCAATATTATGACGCACGTCCTAGTTCACCTAGTCAACGAGATTGCAATTCTGGGTCCTGTATTTCTACACAATATGTTCCCCTTTGAGAGGTTCATGGGAGTCTTAAAGAAATATGTTCGTAACCATGCTTGGCCAGAAGGAAGCATCTCCACGGGCCATCAAACAGAGGAGGTCATTGAGTTTTGTGTTGACTTTATTCCTGACCTTAAGCCGATTGGTGTTCCTGAATCGCGGCATGAGGGGAGACTGGGTGGAAAAGGCACGCTAGGACCGAACTCAATAATATGTACGGACGGGCATTCTTGGGCGCAAGCACACTACACAGTTCTACAGAATTCTACCTTGGTGGCCCCGTATATCAATGAACACAATAATATTCTACGCTCCGAACACCCGGAGCAGTCTGACGACTGGATTACACATGAACACATGGGGACTTTCGGCGGTTGGTTGCAAACACATCTCATGGGTAACACCACTGTTGGAGATGAGCTGTACTTGTTGGCCAGGACACCATCTTTGACGGTATTGACTTTCCAAGGGTACGAGATAAATGGGAATACATTTTACATGATCGCCCAAGATAAAAAGAGCACCAACCAAAACAGTGGTGTCCGCTTTGATGCAGCAAACACCAATAGGGAAAAGGACACATATTATGGTTACATAGAGGACATATGGGAACTTGACTATGGACGTGATTTTAAGGTCCCTTTGTTTCGGTGCAAATGGGTCAATCTGTCAGGAGGCGGGGTACAGGTAGACCCGCAGTACGGAATGACAACAGTGGATCTCAACAATCTTGGGTACACAGACGAACCATTCGTCCTAGCCAATGATGTGGCGTAGGTTTTCTATGTGAAGGGCATGACTACCAAACCGAGAAAAAGAAAAGATAAGGAAGCGAACACATCATACGATGAGCCAATGCGCCACATAGTTCTTTCAGGGAAAAGAAACATCTTGGGAGTGGAGGACAAGACAGACATGTCAGAAGATTATGAAAAGTTTCATGAAATTTCTCCGTTCAGAGTGAAGACTGACCCAAGCATCCTATTAAATGATGAAGATTATCCATGGTTACGGCGCAATAAGCAAGGGAAACACGCGAAGAAATAGTTTTATACCCCAAGATCCCACTCTGGGATGTGACCGGCTTCACCGCCATCACTTTCTCTCTAGTGTGAGTTTCCGGACTTATAGCTGGAAAGTGCCACTTCGGACAAACCGGAGGGAATCTTTGTAAGAGCTAGCTAGGGCATTTTGGCATTTGAAACATGATTTTAGAATAATTATTTATTAAGTTATGAAATTTCAATTATTCATATCCTTTTAGTATTTTAATTATACAGAGGAGTTAATCAATGCAATTATGTCCAAACAAAATATGAATGTCTTCTGAGCACCGGTTGGTTGCTCAATATTTTCAAAAACATATTGACAAACCACCACCTGATGTGTCAAAGAATAAAGTTATATAAAATTCTAGTTATGATCAACCAAAACAGAACTATAATATTCTTCAATAGCAAAAAGAATCAACTAAAAAGATTTTATAAAACTCTAGTTATGATCAAAATAATATTAACTTAAAATTATATAAAAATGAGGTACATACCTCCGACTTTACCTCAAGCCTGCTCCTCTCTATAAAATTAACATAACATATGCAAAAAATAAAAAATAAAATTGACATAACATATGCAAAAAATAACATAAAAAATAAAAAAACATAACATATGCAAAAAATTAAAATTGCCATAACAAAAAAAATAAAAAGACATAACATATGCAAAAAATTAAAATTGCCATAACATAAAAAATAAAAAGACATAACATGTGCCATATATTTCGTAGTGGTTATGAAAGAATATTAAAATTGACATAACATATGCAAAAAATAACATAAAAAATAAAAAAACATAACATATGCAAAAAATTAAAATTGCCATAACATAAAAAAATAAAAAGACATAACATATGCAAAAAATTAAAATTGCCATAACATAAAAAATAAAAAGACATAACATGTGCCATATATTTTATAGTGGTTGTGAAAGAATATTAAAATTGACATAACATATGCAAAAAAAACATAAAAAAAAACATAACATATGCAAAAAATTAAAATTGCCATAACATAAAAAATAACATAAAAAATAAAAAGGACATAACATGTGCCATATATTTTATAGTGGTTATGAAAGAATATTAAAATTGACTTAACATATGCAAAAAATAACATAAAAAATAAAAAAACATAATATATGCAAAAAATAACATAAAAAATAAAAAAATGCCCGCCTACTAGTAGACACCACGGCCTGCATACGACTAGAAACCCATCTATATATGGGCCAGGATGCAGGCCCGCGGGGCTAGTAGGCCCAACAGGGCAGAGGTTAGGCAATTAACTGCCTGCTTTAGAGAGGAGCTTGGGAGAGAGATCGCAGCCGCGTATATAAACTGCTGCGAGCGCCTCTCGCTTGGCGAGGTGGGACTAAACTCCCACCGCCCCTCAGCTGTGCCAGGACCAGCCCTTTAGTCCCGGTTGGTGGCTCCAACCGGGACTAAAGGCCCAAAGGTGAATTTCACTTCGCGCCCTTTGGACTGGTGAAATTCACCTTTAGCCCCGGTTGGTGGCTCGGACCGGGACTAAAGGGGGGCCTTTAGTCCCGGTTGGAGTCACCAACTGGGACTAAAGGGTTGGGTATATAATCAGCACTTCAGAAATTTTCTCCCATTCTCTCTCCCGACGCCGAACCACAGCACGACGCTGCCAGGCTGCTGCGCCGGAGATCGCCGTCCCCCTCCCCTAGCCGATGCCCTCGCCGCGCCCTGCCCCGACGTCGCCGTCGCCGATCCCTGCCCCGACGCCGCCGTAGCCGAGCCCTGCCCCGCTCCCCTGCAACACACTGCGAGCCGCCGCGCCGTTCCCCTCCTCCTCCTTCCCCCCCCCCCCCCCCCCCCGCGCCCCAACGCCGCCACCCGCCCCGATGCCGACGCCGCCCGCGCTCTCTGAATCTTCTGCATTTCTGAATTTTTCGACAGGGCGAACAGTGTGCACACCACATGTATGATGAAATGCCAGAGGGTCCTAGGGATTTTAGGAATTCTTGGGAATTCTTGTGGTGAGGTGTTGAAGCATATAAGAGGGTCTGGCAAAGTTTCAAAAATTTTGGAGCAATTAAAAATAGGTTTTGGTCATGGAGTTTGAATCTAGACCAAATTTGAACTAGATGTAATTTGAAAGTTTTGAACTGTGGAACTCAAATTTTTTGGTGAAATGGGTTGTGGGTACTGCCTAGTTGCTAGGATAATTTTTGTGGCTGCAGAAAAATTATAGAAAATATGGTTCCCTTATAAATCAAAGAAACTAGGATAAATATAAATTCCAACTTGGGAATTTATTTAATATAAGAGAAATATTTTTGTGGAGTGGAAAAGTATTGGACACTGTCCTAGAACGTGAGAATGACTTGAGGGAGAATTTAGAGGTGACAGAAAAATTATTGGAAGAATTTAGAAGTGCTTGAAAGGAGTGAAATGGCCATTTTCATAGAATAATTTTATTTATTCCAAAACTTTTCTAAATAAAAATCATTGGAAGAATTAGTTCAGTAAGCATGTTTTGCCATGTGTTACATCTCCGTGCAATTACAGGTTGTGGCCGGTGTTGCATCTCCGTGGAGTTGGTCCCTGATCGTCCCTCCGCTGTTCGACAAAAGGTGTCCATTTGTTGTATGTTGAGTTTTGTTCATAGGATGATGGTTGGTTCATTTGTTGAGTTGTGTATTAATCTTGTGCAAAAATCTTGTATTCATCCTGTATTCATTTTGTATTCATCTTGTACAAATATCGTCGTAACTTCGACATGAGAGGGGGGGGATCGTTAAAACATAACCCCGATAACTTTTGATTTTGAGGCATATGAAAACCTGATTTGCACGTCGGACAGGCATGAGAGAGGCGGTCCGCAAAGTATCCTCTCCTGAAAGATAGGACGACTCATCAGATATGATTCTAGATAATGTCCAATGCCTCATATCGCGAACATAGTTATATTGGATAATTGATCTTCATATAAATGAAGCATAAAATTTTAGCAATCACTTACAAATTTTCATGTTGTTCATTGACTTCGACATGAGGGGGGGGCTCGTGTTAAAACATAACCCCAATTATTTCGGTATAACTTCGACATGAGGGGGGAGGGGGTCGTTAAAACATAACCCCGATAATCCACTAATCCATTGCTCATATGCATATGATTCTTTGTTGTGATTAGGTCTATGTTTGCCACTAATCCATCTCTCATGGTTGTATATTGCCATGTTGTAATATTTGCAGAAACTATGGAACACGACAGAGACTTAGAACAAGAAAAGGCGTTGGAGGAAATAATCCGCGAGGGAGATGATGATATCATGACCTCACAGTTTCTCAATGACTCCGATGGTGAGGGAAGAGAAGATGACGGCTCTGCCAGTGTTGGAGCCTTAACTGTTGCAAAGTCCGGCGAGGTACATATATTAATTAAGCCTCTGCTGACTAGATGCATTAATTGTTTTGTATGTACATATATTAACACTTCTTTCTTCTTTTAGCCCTCCGGATCGAGCCAAACTTCTATAAGGAGACGAGGCCCGAAGAAAAGGTTGGGCGAGAATAAAAGCTTCACGATCGAAGAAGTCGATCCAAATGGCAAACCGACTGTTCCCAAGCGGACCCAAGACCGATTTATACATCAGTGCAGAGTTGTTGTTAGGGACAGCGTCCCGATCAGCATCCAAGAATGGAATAAGAAGAAGGACGATGGAGTTTCTTATGTCGACGATAGATGCAAAGATCAGCTTTGGAACTCGCTCATGATAAATTTCAGCCTACCGCCAGAGGAGGATCCAAATAACCCAGTTATACAGCGAAAAGTCAAAAAATGGGCTCTTAAGAAGATGGCAGAACAATTCAAGAACTGGAAGAAAAGATTGAACGAACAGTTTGTCGAGAAAGACGAGACTCCAGAATTCACCAGTCAATATGCGAAGATAAAAGATCACTGGCCCGCATTTGTGGCGTACAAGAAATCGGAGAAAGCAAAGAACAGGTCATAGACAAATAAGCTAAATGCTGCAAAGAAGCAGTATCACCATGTTACGGGGTCAGGTGGCTACAAGGTTGCCCGGCCTACGTGGGACAAAGCTGAGAACGACCTCCTTGCTAAAGGGATCCAACCAGCGACATCGAACTGGCCCGAAACAGGGAAGTGTGTTTACACGAAAGAACAACTTGAAACACCCGTCACAAAGATTCAGGAAGCAATCAAGGACATGCAGGAAGGGAGGTTCCATCCTGACAGAGAGAAGGACGTGCTGTCACGCGCCCTCGGGAATCCTAAACACCCTGGACGAACACGAGGCACAGCAGGCTCCGTTCCATGGGTGCATGGGTTTCCCGACAGCTCTGGTTATAGAAGCCGAGGGAGAAAGAAGAAAGAGGAAGCAGACCGGATGCAGAATGTAGAACAAAGATTAGCATTGCAGGAGAAGAAACTAAAGGCACTTACCAGTCAGCGAGCTACTGACCCACCATCTCAGCAGCACGAAGATCCTTCATTCGATACTGCCCACGAAGCTACCCCACCATCTCAGCGGAAAAGCAGCGTGGCTTCCACGGAGCTCGTTCGGCCTGATATCACGGCTCCTCGCTACCCCGTGGATTATATCACGGAGAGGGAACATTGTGAGCTAATGGCGAAATGCATCAACCTAACCTTCAAGGTGGCGGTCGGCTATGTCTTACCTCCTAGACCTGATGGAACTTTCCATTGCAATCCGATTCCAGATGGCTTTGCTATTGTCGGGGTGGATGAAGTTACCAACGGATTCGAGGGGCTGGAGCTTGAGTACCCTACAGGTGAAGGGGAGACTCATCTGGTAGATGCCATAAGGACTACCATTCTATGGAGAAAGGAAAACATCGTGCTTCCACAATGGACGCCGCGTCAGCAGACTCAGCCGGAGGAGGCCCCTCAGCAAACTCCTAACAGTCCAGCTCTATCTCCGCTGCCTCAGTCGTCTCCGCCGCGTCAGCACACTCCACCGCCTCAGCTGTCTCCGCCGCGTCAGCGGACTCCGCCGGAGGAGGCCCATCAGCAGAATTCTCCGCCGCCTCAGCTGTCTCCGCCGCCTCAGCTGACTCCGCCACCTCAGCAATGGCAGAAGAGACCCGCCGCCGCTCCGGCGGCTAGCAGTACAACAACGAAGAAATCCAGAGCAGGTCCAAGCATCAAGAAGGCTCCTCCCAAGTTACCATACGACATGACTGAGGAGGAAAACAAAAAAGATCGTGGCTGCCGATGTGAAATGCCAGCTTGCACCGAAACGTCCAGATCCAAAGGAGAAAATAGATCCGGTAAAAGCGAAGCGCTGTCTGGATGCCCTTCAGCGACCACCACCTCCTCCGCTGCTCTCACACTATGACCGCTGTATTGTAAAGACATTTCATGAAGCGAAAAGGTCGGGAAGTACTAGCAGTGCTGCAAGAAGTGGGAAACAATTCCCAAGCTCGGTGAACAGGAAAAACAATCGTGCCCCCCGCTCAAGGTGTTTCCCGATATCGCTAATGATCCGGGGGTAGTGGCCGCTCATCCTGGTTACACTCTTGCTGGTTACTTAGGCGATGAGGTACAGTTCGAAATGGCTGACGTAGCCTTTAGATACGAGCATGGGAAGCCTCTCGTCAGACCTGCGCAGCTCCCGCATCTATCAACGATGATGCGAACATTGCATAACTGGTACTTGAAAGCCTGCAAGGAAGGGACCAACGGTATCTTAGTGGGAATTAAAGATGAGCACTACTTCAATGGAGACGAGGCGTTGTACATTGAATTTGAAGAATTATTTCAGTTATACAATCAAGACGCCCTCGACAAAACTATCGTCAGTTGCTATTATCTGTAAGTATTTTTTCTGTAATTAAGTCTCTAGCTCAGCTCGTTCATTGCATGTATAATTATCCTCACACTATATTATCACTACTAGAAAAAGGCCTATCCCCAATATCCCTATTAGTGGCGCACCATGATGGTGGTGCGCCACTGCTATATAGCAGTGGCGCACCAGAAGCAGATGTGCCATTGTTATTTTTTTTACTAGTGGCGCACCTTTAGTCCAATGCGCCATTGCTATTTTTTTCCTGGGTCCACCCCCCTCCCCAGGCTTACCAATGGCGCACCTTTGCCAGGTGTGCCATTGCTATTTTAGATAGCAATGGCGCACCTGGCAAAGGTGCGCCATTGGTAAGCCTGGGGAGAGAGGCAAACAAATTCGAAAAATTTCAAACATAGTAATGGCGCACCACACCTAGGTGCACCACTGCTATGCTACGTAGCAATGGCGCACCACACGGTAAGTGCGCCATTACTAAGTCTGAATCGCCACATCTTATTAACCCCGCCGGCCTTATCCCCTTTCTTCCTCTTCCCCCCACCCCGCCCGTCTCGCGCCCGGCCCCCACCGCCCCCGGCCCCTGCCCCCGCCGCCCCTGTTCCCGCCGCCGCGCGCCGGCCCCGCCCCCGCGTGCCGCCCCGCCGCCCCCGGCGCCCGCCCCCGCGCGACGTCCCCGCCCCCGCCCGTCTCGCGCGCGTCGCCGTCCACTGGAGGAGGAGCCGCGCCGCTGTCCACTAGAGGAGGAGCCACGCCGCCATCCACTGGAGGAGTAGCCCCGCCGCCGCCACCCCCCACTGCCACCAGCGCCCCGCCCCCCGCCGTCCACGGTGAGTCCACCCCTCCCTGTCCTCTCCTCCTTTTTTGTTTCATTTAATTTCTAGGAATTAGTTTTAGTTAGTTTTAGTTTTAATTAGATTTAGTTTTAGTTAGCAACTAGTTAGATTTCATTTTAATTAGATTTAGTTTTAGTTAGCAATTAGATAGATTTAGTTTTAATTAGTTATAGTTAGAAAAAGAAGAGAAAGAAGAAGAATGAAAGAAGAGGAATAATAGAAGAAAAAAGAAGAAGAAGTGGAATAAAATAAGAAGATGAATAAAAGAATAGGAGAAAGAATAAATGGAATAAAAGAAGAGAAATAAAAAAAGTATGAAAATCAAAAGAATTTTTCAGGCATGAACAAGAATTATGTAGTTCCCTCAAGCATCTAGCTATCCATTTCAACTACAAAAACAGTATCGTCTGACGATAAAAAAACAAGAAAATACCGCTTCAATTCAACTAGTATATCAGCTAAAGCATCTAACAGAGCCTGATGACTGTCGTACATTATACCATCCTAAACTGAAAATAAACAGTAGTAAAAGTTATCTTTGAAGATGCAACTGTACATAGACATCAAGCTAGAAGAGTTCCAGCCATGCCTTCAAGTTTGAAATATAGAAACAGATAAGCAGAAATTTCCAGAGACCAAACTGACATAGAAATAGTATGAAGGTACAATCTTACTGATTATATGCTAAAAGCAACGCCATTGGTAAAAAGAAAACAGAAACAAAGAAGTTGCAGCATAGTATGTCAATTTCTTTGGTTACGCTATATTATCACAGGCTGTTATCCGCAGGAATCATTTTATTATATAATACTAAGAGATTATGTAAGTATTTAACTTCCTTTAGCTATTCTACTGGTTTATCTGAACCTTAGTTGCTGATAAGTTTTTGCTGACTACTGTTTAGTTATTGTTTCCTGTTTCGTTTATACATCTCAGTAGAAAGATATTTTGGTAGAGGAAAAAGCGAACACCTGTCCTTCTCATAGTTCTTTCTTTGTGTACTCCCTGGATCACTATGGCATCCTTTGATATGAATGTTATACTAGCAAGACATAGATCTGCCTGTTAGGTACTTTGTATTCAATCTATTCATCTCTGTTAATATTTGCTGTTTTTTGGTCAGGTTGATATCTTTATGGATGTAGCATTTGATAGTCTGCATGAGGATATGAGGTTATTGAGTGTCAGGCTATCAACATTGGGCACCAAAGCCTTTCCTGTTGGTCCTTTTGACTCACAACTCACTTACTTCATATGCCAACAGTGCGAAGCATCATTGCAATTTATTTTGTCACTGTGCCAGCAGAAGTTATTCCGAGATCGTATTTTAAAAAACAAGGTCCCGTATATATCTATGCATCTCATTTCCTTGTATTTTTTGTTCCACTGTTATGGGAAAAACTGCTGAATGTGAGCTCCTTGTCTTCTTTATGATTTATCAAGATATACTCGTTTTGGCATACTGATCAGTGACGCAAATAGAATTATATCACACTAACTCATAACTTGTTCTCTCCCTAAAAAAACTCATTACTTGTTCTCCCGTTTTAGTTCAATTCCATCTTGCTACCCCCTTGAACAAGATTTCCAGAAAATAGATTAATCTGTAGACTAATCTAGTGTGTGGAACAATATTTTAATTTAGTGACACATACATCTTCCTATGTTTCTATTAAAAGAAGTGAGTATGTACTCAAATATGTTACTGTTTCTGTATATCATTACATGGTATGCCCTTGGAGGATATTGACTCAAGAAGTTACTAAATGTAGGAGCTCTGTAGAAATGGAGGTATACTCTCACTCTCGTTTACGATATTGAAGTTAGGTGTTCCAGAATGGCTGAAAGGATCAACTGATATCGCTTCTTCCATTTCCAGACAGAAGGTTAAAATCCTTTCTATCGTAAGCTTGTCATGAGTCTTGAATTAATTTGTTTAATTCAAGTATTACTACTGTCTACTGCCAATGTTGAGTTTGTAACTAATGCCTGCTATAAACATTCTGTAGTTGTTACAACTGTGTGAATCTGAAAGTATTTCTTACCTCGATGAAGTCGCCACTTTGCCAAAGAGCATGCAACTAGGGCTGGAGGTTAGTTCTCCTAGGTCCGACCACGGCTGGGGATGAAATTACTCTTTTTCTGCAGCATCTGAAAAAATCATTCAGTTGCTATCAAATTTATCACAATGATTACTGCAGGTTCTTGATTTGCTGAAGATCGCATTTGGAAGGAAACAAAAACCTGCTGCCGGTTCCCATTATAAGAGTTACCCCATGGGTTCTGTGCTTATCAGTGCATTGCGTCTCGTTGACGTCTTTTCTGATGATTCAAACTTTAGATCTTCCTTCATAACTAATACTGTAAGCTTTGAAACCCACTGCTTTTAATACCTACCTTGATAGGTAGTCTTTTTGCAACCACAGAACTGTTATTCCAGCAAATTCAATTTTGGCGACTCCTCATGATGAGTTTGTCTCGAGTTGGTGCTCTGTCGATCTGCCAGTGATGGAAGATGATGCTAATCTGGATTATGATCCATTTGGTGCAGTTGACCTGGCACTGTTAGCTGCTTCAAATATGCTGACTGAAGCTGAAGTTAACTATTCATGCAGTTGACATGAAATGACCCATGTCTATGATTCAAGGTATCTTAGATCTTCGATGTCGGATGCAAATAATTGCTCAATTTCACTTCTCTGCAATGTTCATTCTCACATATTTCTATCATTCTTTGCAGGGATAAAGTAAAGAAAAAGAAGAAAAGATTACTAGAAGATTAGTTTTAGAATTTTCTTTTATTTCCTTGTAATTTTTCTTTTATTGGATACTTGTAAAGACATTGTAATATTCTTACTATAATAAAAATTATGATTCTATTTCATTTTTTGTTTTTAAATTATTTTTCCTTATAGGTTGTTTTCTGTAAATTTGGATTTTTTTTTGTTTTCCAAATACATTACTAGTGGCGCATTTCAGCCCTTATTAGTGGCGCACCTTCCTTTATTACTAGTGGCGCACCTATAAGGCTATTAGTGGCGCACCTAGAGGGAATACCAGTGGAGCACCTAAGGGTTAGTAGTGGCGCACCTGGTGGTGCGCCACTACTATCTGGATTACTAATGGCGCACCATTACTATCTGTTACTAGTGGCGTGTTAATAGTGGCGCACCTATAGTGCGCCATTACTAACGAAAACAGGTGCGCCACTAATAGGGCTTTTTCTAGTAGTGTATGCAGATTGAAGATCCGCGAATGCAGAGGAAAAATCTATGACATTGGGTTCATTAACCCAAATATCGTAAATGAATATACGATACAAAAAAACCCCGATGATACAGAGAAAAACTTGCTAAAGGCGTTACTTGGACAACAAAACAAAAGGGAAATACTATTTCCTTACAACTTCCAGTGAGTGTTACTGTCTTGTGCACATTCTGTTTCGCTTACTCGAGGTTAAGTGTAATTGATGAGTTATGCGTGCGCAGGTTCCACTTTATTCTGGTAGCCATTCAGCTTGACGCGGGACTAGTAGTTGTCTTGGACTCGAGACGTAAAGACGCTAAGGAGTGGGCGGACATGAGTCAAATGCTCCAGAAGTAAGTTCAATCATTATCGCACCATATCGGCAACTTTCGTTCATTTCCTGATATCAAGTAATCATTTTCTTTTCCGGGCAGGGTTTGGAAAAAGTTCACCAACCAGGTTAGGGGTGAATGGAAAAAGGAGCTGCGATTTTCACAGCCAAAAGTAAGAAGTACTACTAGCTAGTTCCGCACATCTCTCATTGATTCTAGTTTCAATACCATTATCATGCTTGATTATCATTTTGATTGAACTCTATTCTCGTAAAATTCTTGTGGCAGGAACCCGGAAATAATTTATGTGGATACTACGTTTGCGAGTACATTCGCCACAAGATCTCTGAGCGGGGCAGATCTGAAGAACAATTTGAAGTACGTAAACAATATTCACATTTTTATTTTATTACCATCAATTGTGTTGAGTTTCATTCATATATATATATATTGACCCCCTTCTTTAAATTAGATCTCGCGGAAGCGGGACGAACTCCTACCAACTGATCTCATACGAGCAATTCAAGAGGAATTGGTTGGATTCTTTGTTGACCATGTCATACCTACAGACGGAGAATACCATCGGGATTGGCAATGCGATTTTGGTAATTAGATATTAGGGATCGTAAGAGATGTTATATTGTATATATGCATGAACGTGTACTATATGTAGTAGCGTCGAATAGATATACGAAAACTTGTTGTTCGACCAAGCACGGAGAAAGAGAGGTCACTTCTCTCTATATATTGATCATGACGATGTTGTCTAATGGTTCCTTCATTGCTATATGTAGTAGCTAGCGTCGAGTTGAATGAAAAGCATAAAATAAAAATGAAAACCCTAAATGTAAAGGAATTGAATGGTAAACACAAAAAGAAAAGGGGAAACACAATATGAAACCCCTAAACCCTCCAAAACCCCTAAACCCCTCCTTTCAAAAAAAAAAAAAAACCCAGCACCTGGCAGTGCTGACGCGTGGCTGCCTTCTAGTCCCGGTTGGTATTCCCAACCGGGACTAGAGGTCCTCCTGCCTGGGCGCCCAGAGCGGCCACGTGGAGCTCCTTAAGTCCCGGTTCGTAACCCAACCGGGACTAAAAGTGGGCGCCTTTAGTCCCGGTTGCAGAACCGGGAATAAAGGCCCTCTGGAACCGGGACTGATGCCCTGTTTTCTACTAGTGTTGAGTCCCTATGTTTACAGAAGATTCCGAGTCGTACTGCTAACCCGTATCCTGCTCCAACTCTTATCTACCTTGCCTTGCAAGTTAGGAAACTTTCTCCACTTGGGCCTTCTCCGTGAGCAGGCCCATTGAGTTCCTTCATGAACCCGCCTTATGCCGGGTCTCACCCTGGGCTCTTAGTCCTTGTCTTCACCTTATAATGACTCGGAAGTGAAGTGACCCATGGAGCCTCCATGCTCCTGACCGGGTCAAACTTTTGCCGGGTCTCACCGTGGGAAATATCCCCAACACCGAATCCCTTTCAAACTCGGCAAAAAGAGGGTGATTCTAGTAGTGATGTAACGATACATCATTTTTTATATGCAAGAGTGTAAGGCATGTTCGCCAAGCTGCTATTGACTTGACTTGGTAGTAATTTAATTTGCGAGAGTGGTTGAGACAATATGTATGATTGATCAGTAGGACAGCGGATGACAGGCAACTTCTCGAAACATGCTCTCGAGACAGGCAACTTCACATGTCCAAACATTCGCAAGTTGCATTATTCCAGCGGATGTAAGGACATTTTCAACTGCTTGAAATATAAATTTTGCGGAGTCTGATTACATGCATGTTCTTTGAGTGTATATCTAAAACGACCCTTACTTTGCTGAATCAGCTACGGAGTACTATATATATTGAGCATATATCTGAGCGATCCGCCACCACGTCTATGTTACGCGTGTGTGCGTGTTCTTTGCGTCTCTGTTTCTGCAACATCATGTGTGTTGTAAAATTGCCTCCCGCAATAACACCTATATTGCAAAAAAAAAAAAAGACGAAAAGAAAAACGGCAAATATTTTTTGCAACATTGTCTGTGTTGCAATTTGTTTCCCGCAACAACACCCATGTTGCAAAAATAGTGAAGGAAAAAAAATCTACAACATCAACTATGTCGCAAAAGATTTTTGCAACACTACCCTTGTTACAATAATGAGAACGGCGGTGGACGCTGGATAGCTGTACATCTGACGGTTGCCGGGGCGGTGGATCTTTTAAAAAGATCCAGTGTGTGTAGCACGGCCCATATCTAAAACGACCCTAGAATGGGTATCCCTACCAGCAATTTTTTCTTATGACATCTACTCGTTGTATTATTATGTGTGCACGTCAGTAGAACATAGAATACAAGCGTACAGTTATCAATTTATTACATTCGACTTAATAATAATTTGTTTTTTTCTATTTAACATGGAGGCAGTTAATGTGAGGTAGCTAGGTAGCTCTTCGACTTAATATTGGGAAACGCTTCCTACAAGTGGCAATAACTTTGTGACAGTGCTTAGTAGTATAATCTGTCTTGGCCATTCAATGAGTGTAGTGACAAACACTATACGTACAAGATGATACGGCGCGCTCCACTGTGCCCACTATAGTTGCATTGGCTAAGTGATGCATAAAAGATAAAATACAAGCTCAAACCAGAAACGGTAGGCTTTTAGTTAGCTCAAAATTACTTTTCATCTTTCAAGCTTGATTGTAGATGAAATTAGATGAAGTCGAAGATTGTTGGGTATTAGGTTGGCTCTATATTAGATGACAACCCCTTATAGCGGATTATTGGCTGTATTAGGGCATCTCCAACAGCAACCCGCAAAAAACCTCCCACATCCGTCCGCGGATAGGGGGGACCAGTCCGCGGACACGGATGTGGGAGGCAGCCATCCAACGCTAGCCGCATACATTTTCACAACAACTCAAACCAACCGGACGAAATTCGTGCAAACACGGCCGAATTTCACATAAACATGACGGAATTCATATAAAAAAGCCGGATTTTCATATAAACATGACGGATTTCAGTACATTTACATCAACGGTGCTAGTCCGGCTCTGGAGGTATAATTAATACCTAATCTAAATCGCCGCCCGCGGATCCCTTTGTCTTCCTCATGTCCGGCAGCCCGATCACCGGACTACAGGAAGCCCCGGAGGTATATCCTTCAGCGCAAAGGACAGCTCGTTTCCTCACCACTCATTGGAGTGGAACCCCTGGCTGATGCTTCAGCGGGAGGGGAAGGCCGCGCCTCCGCGTTCGTGGAGCCCATGTGGGATCGACGGAGGTCCTCGAAAGAGAAGAACTGGGCAAGATACCGGCTGTGTTCGCCGGCTTCGCCTAGGCGGTGGCCTTCATGGGACCCAAGCAACGGAGGACTCCCGTGTTCTACTTCTCCTCAATGATGGCGGCGTACGTAGAGGCGCCGGCTAGCGACTCGTCGCTCTCCGCACACCCGGCTTCTGTCTCTGCCTGCATGGCGCCGTCGCAGGCACCGGAGGCGCGGTCGCAGGCATGGGAGGCGCGGCCACAGACACGGGAGGCGCGGGTGTCGACGGCAGTGATGACGCCCGTGCAGCCGTGCTCCCCGCCGTGCCGGCGTGGAGCCACTCGCCACTCCTCATCGAGTGGGCCTGGAGCGGCGAGTTGCTGAACCACGCGGCGGCTTGGGGCGGCAACTTGCTCCGTCGGGTTAGGCGTGGGAGGTGGAGCAGTGAGCTGCCTCGCTCATATCCGACGGGCTCGGCGGGCCACCCAGCCGGCTTGCATGCCGGAGAACTGCTCTTCGGAAGCCATCGGAAGAGTGGTGAAGGATGAGATGGGGGGAGCGGCGGAGGGGTGTGGTTCTTGCCCGGCGTTTGGCCTCGTTTAAATAGAGGGCGGACGGTAGGAGTTCGGCCGGTGTTGCGTTTAATGCCGGCCCGCTCAGGAACGGACGTGTGGCTGGAGTAGGTTTCTCGGCTTCCACGCGGGGTTAATGGAGGCGTATAAATGCGGCGAGGACGCGTGTTCAGCAGGGAGTGCAGCGGGCGGCGCCCTCGACCGGCGCGCTGCTTCAATGGCGGAGGCAGTGAGAGGTCGCGTCCGCCCTGAGCCGTCTTCAATGCGGAGCGGCACGCTCTACAGCAGCATGAATGCGGGCAGCTGGCGCCGGGCGGGAGCGCGCGCGGGATGGGGGAGGGGTTTTTTGGTGGGCCAGGGCGGTCAGAAGCGGGCTTGGGAGCGGTCTGGACTCTCGCAAACGTCCCCCATTTTTGTCTCCGGTTTGCGGGAGAAATCGCGTCTGGACCGCCCCGCGGACCGATACAGATCGGCGTTGGATGGCTTCCGCGGTCCGGACAGCGCGGTCCGAACGATTACGGGAGGTTTACGGGTCTGCCTTGGAGAGATTTTTTTTCAAAACTGGCACTGTATTTGGAGCAAATTCGAAAACTAGCAGTCCTAACGTGTATATATCAAAAATAGCACCCCGTCGGTCTGCCGTAGGCCGAAGAGGCACTTTTCGGCTTGGCAAAAACCGAAGAGGCCATTTCGGCTTCCCGTGGGCCGAAGAGAGCGGCAGGTCGACCGAAGAGCTGTCTTCGGTCTGGCACCGACCGAAGACCTCTTCGGCTTACCGTAGGCAGAAAAGGCTGGATAAGCCTGCCCGAGCCTTTCTTCTTTCTCCCCTCTGTTCTTTCTCTCTTCTAGCTTTCTCTCTCTCGTTTGCAACCAGAAATCGCCCCCCCTCACCGATCTCTTCATTTCTCCAGCCATTTTCAAATCCAAACCACAGAAATGGTAGATCGTAGCCATCTCCACCAGCCTACGGTAATTTTTTTCCAATGGGATAGCTATTTGTGTGTACAAGTGAGTTGTAGTCATGGTGGTGTGAGGAGAAGAAACCATGGTTGGTTGAGGAGGAGGAGGTGGTTTGGCTGGGCAAGAGGAGGTGGCCGCCGAGGGGGTGGCGTTGGTGTTGCTCGTTGGTGCAAGTTCTTCGTGAGGTGGCCACACACGTCGAAGGTATAATCACGCGTGACAAATTTTTTTAGTGTTAATTGGTTTGTGCTGTCATTTTAGCGGTCTGTTAGTGTAGCGGGTAAAAAATTTGTTTGTTGTGATTAATGAGATGGAAGTGTCTGACAGGTTGAAATGTCTGAATCAGTAAATTTGACTGTTTACTATGGCCCTGGCAATGTTCGATATAATGAGTGGGGGGTTGATCTTAGCGAGTATAAAAAATGTGTCATGACACTTCCAGACCCGGACAGACTGGACATTAGACAGTTGAAGTACTGGTTGACAACTAGTTTTGGGCTGGATCCTGGGGTATGTTCTGTCAGTATTCAAGCATTGTGGACCAAATCGTGTAAAAATGTGAAGTGGGAGTTGATGCTGATAGATAGGAGCCACCAGTGGTTGACCCTGTTAAGGCGTTGCAGAGACTGAAAAATCCACCCATATGCCCTAGTGCAACCTGTGGCGAAGGAGGAGAATACCGGAGAACCAGAGGGGGTGTATGAACTCGGGCAGGGCAGTGAAGTGGCTAACGAGATTTATTTATCCGGGTCACAACCAATGGATGTGGATGCTAGCCAACCCGAGGAAGAGCCAGATTACGTGCCACACAATTTGTGTGGTAATGATACTGGGCAGAGTAGTCGGTCGCTAATATTAGCCGGTTCTGGTTTTGCTGATGGGGATGAGGAAGAGGATGAGGAAGGAGGAGAATACCGGACAACCAGAGGGGGGGAAATGCAGAGGGTGATGGAGGAAGAGGACGAGGATGGACTGGCTGAGGATCTGGATTCTGAAAATTCCGAGGATGAAGTGGAGGTACCGATTCCTGCCGCATGGGATCAGGACCTATCCACCGGTCTCACGGTCAACGATGGCCATGAGACTCCATGGGAGTATCATCTGAACCAAGTCCAGATAGGTTCTATGTATGATACAAAGAAGAAATTGAAATATGCGGTGGTAAAGTGGGCTATGTCCACGCAGAGAGTATTTCGGACACACGTATCAAATCAAACAAACTATACAGTGAAATGTGTTGAAACAGGTTGTCCTGGGAAGGTGCACGGGCACGTGCCGAAGTATAACATCCACTGGGTTGTCACCGGTGTTGTTCCACATACTTGTGTGAGGAAAAACCTTCTGGTGAATCATCCGAACCTGTCTTCTACTCTCATTGCGCAACTCATGTATACTGAGATAGTGGAGAAGAAAGACATGGAAGCAAAACACATCCAGACAGCAGTGAAGGTCAGATGGAATTATGTCATTCCTTACGGGAAGGCTTGGAGGGCTAAGCAGAAGGCTATGGAGGAAAGGTTTGGGACGTTCTTCGACTCATATGATAATGTTGTGCGGCTCCTTCAAGTATTGAAGGAGAGGAATCCCGGCACTTATGTTAACGTACAACACACAAGATTGGCGAGTATACCAGATTTTAAGGTGTTGAAGAGAGTATTCTTTTCTTTTTCTGTTTGCATCGAAGCTTTCCGGCATTGTCCTCCTGTGATGTTTGTGGATGGCACATTCCTGACTGGTCAGTACAGAGGGCAAATCCTTACTGCTATTGGTGTTGACGGGAACAATCAAATCATCCCACTTGCTATGGCATTCGTGGAGGGTGAGAACTTTCCAAGCTGGATATGGTTCTTGAGGCAAGTGAAAATTGCCATCGTGAAGGACCGACCGAACGTGTGTGTCATTCATGACAGACATGCTGGTATATTGAAGGCCGTGAAGACACTGAGGAATCCAACTGAGAACGAATCAACACCATGGATGGACCGGCAGAGCCGGTGGTGCATGCGCCATCTTGGGGCAAATTTTTTCTCACAGTTCAAGAACAAGCAGTTGATGAAATTGTTCAAAAAATTATGCAAGCAGAACCAGCCACGCAAATACAATTTTATTTGGTCAAAACTAGATGAGTTTACTAAGAAGCAGGTTAAGGCCAGACGGACAATGGAAAAAGATCAGGCTAAATTAGCAATAGTCATCGCGCAGCTAGAGCAGCCTGTAGCTCTGTGTGACTTGCCAGCAATTGACCCTCCTGACACTAAGAGGCCGAACGGCAGGGCAATAAAGGATTTTACTGAGTGGATAGAGAAAGAGCCTCCCGTGAATTGGTCTTTGCTGCATGACACCCATGGAGCTAGGTATGGCCACATGACAACCAACCTTGCTGAGGTGTATAACTTTGTACTTAGAGGGAATAGAGCATTGCCACTCACAGCTATTGTGGAGGGTGTATTGCATGGCACTTTGAGATATTTCAGAGAAAGGCACGAGTTAGCAAAGAAGCATATTGCAGATCATCCGAAGACACCTTATTGTAGCCGTGTCATGGAGTACATGGCAAAGAAGATAGAGAAAGCAAAGAAGCACACTGTCAGGCTCATAGGTAATCAGGAAAGGAGGTATGAGGTTCAGCTACCTACCGATGGTTTTGGTACGTCAAATGAGGTGAAGACGCATGAGGTAAAAATAGGAACGGAATTTTATCCAACGTGTGAGTGTACATGCAACAAACCGCAGTTGTTGCACCTTCCTTGCTCACATGTGTTGGCTCCGTGCGGCCAGATTAAGTTGGATGCCATCTCCTTCGTGTCCCCATACTATTTGAAAGAGTCAGTACGCAACACATGGACCGGTGAGATGACAGGGTTTAGAGTCGTCGGCAATTTCAACAAGGTAAACGATGATGAGAGAGTATACATCCCGGATCCTGATCTTCGGCGAACCAGTAGGGGTAGACGTAAGGTCCGTCGCATCCGTAATGATATGGACCAATCTGAAGCTGGTGGAGCAACCAGACAGTGCTTGCTATGCGCGAATTATGGGCATAGGATGAAATATTGTCCCGACCTTAACAAAGACGGTGCATCCACATCAACGAGTGCGTCCACATCGACGAGTGCGACAACAGGAGCAAGAGGCGGACGTGGTCGAGGCAGTCGAGGCCGAAGGGGACGACGAGGAATAAATAACTCAGAAGCTATATAATGAGTCGGACTATGTTTTAATTTGTAATATGTCGGACTATGTTTTAATTTGTATTATGTCGGACTATGTTTTATTTTGTAATATGTCTGGACTATATTTTATTTTGTAATATGTCGGACTATGTTTTAATTTGTAATATGTCGGACTATGTTTTATTTTGTAATATGTCTGGACTATGTTTTATTTTGTAATATGTCTGGACTATATTTTATTTTGTAATATGTCGGACTATGTTTTAATTTGTAATATGTCGGACTATGTTTTAATTTGTAATATGTCTGGACTATATTTTATTTTCTAATATGTCGAACTATGTTTTAATTTCAGATATGTCTTCGTATGCGTTGCTTAAAGATACAATTGAAAAAAAACACCGGGCCGCACTTATGCAAACGGGCAAGAACTTAGATGTGTTGACCACTCGCACCCCAAAGTCTAACTGGCTGATACACCCTGCATGGGTTGATAGGTTTGTGTGCATATAATTTTTTAATTCGTATTTTGTAATATATGATGCCCGCTAACTGTTTGTTGTACATTCTCTTTATTTTGTAGGTTAATGTGGGCTGGACTGCTACCCTTGGCACGGCTGGTTGAGGGTACATTGGATGAGTGGGTTGATCATCCGGAAATGGATGAAACTGGTGAACCATTACAGCTATGCAAGAGGCCAACGAAACGCTTCTCTTACGACAGGTCACTCCTTACCTGCTTAGTAGATAGATGGAGACCGGAGACACATACTTGTTAAGCGATGTCTTGTTTACAGATTATATTTGTTAAGCGATAAAGAAGATTTTTTTAAGAGGTAGGCCCCATTTTAGAGTTTTGCACAGGGCCTCCGATTTTGCCGGCCCGGCCTTCTTTCCTTTTCTTTGCAGAGTGGCGAGGGATGGTGGTAGCGTAGTGGTCGTGTGTTGGCGCGTTGGTCATCGAGTGGTCTGGCCAAGCCGGTTTGGTCATTGATCGTGGTAGAAGAGAGAGATTGTGGGCCGACGTGACATGATCTTGGAGCAAGCACAGTATGTAGTGGTTGATGTTGGAATGTGGGTTCGTACTGATCTACTCGATTGCATGTTTACTTCGAGGTTGGAATGTGGACTTCTCTCATGTGCATATATGGGTTCGTACTTATCTACTACTATTACCATGCATGCATCAGTTAGTACTTGTTGTACTTTATTCCCAGCTTCTTGTATGATGTATTCCTTCCATTCAAAATTATATATGATGTTCTAAAGTTTTTCTGATTCGGATATATATAGATGCATTTTAGTGTCCTTGTTCACTTATTTCAGTCAGATGTTCTACTTATTGAAATATCCAAAGCACCTTATATTCGTTAATGGAGGGAGTATTATATAACCTGTTGGGTGTTG
Source organism: Elymus sibiricus (assembly GCA_039707655.1). Taxonomy (NCBI): domain Eukaryota; kingdom Viridiplantae; phylum Streptophyta; class Magnoliopsida; order Poales; family Poaceae; genus Elymus; species Elymus sibiricus. Next base: position 24,800,669 of record CM077664.1, read on the forward strand.
GTGTTTTTCAGAAACGGAATGGCGGAGGCGATACTCATTGTTGTGTCCAAGATTGGGACAGTTTTCTTGAATGAAGCAGTCACTGCTGTGGTACAGAAGTTGTCGATGAAGGTTGATGCTCTAAAGGAATTGCCGGCAAAGTTCAAAAGAATTGATATAGAACTGAAGACGATGAATAATATAATTCAAGATTTGGGCACAGCACATCTCAGCAACAATGTCATCAATGGTTGGATTGGAATAGTAAGGAATCTAGCCTACCGTGTTGAGGATGTAATTGATTGTTACTCGTATGAGGCTCTTAAGCTCAAGGATGATGGCTTCCTAGACCGGTACATCTTCAGAGGTACACGCCATATAAAGGTCTTCAGTCAAATTGCTCATGAGGTTGAAGAGATAGCGGAGGAGATCATGCAAATCAAAAGACTGCCTGGATATTGGAGGGAGACTCTCCAACCCATCAAAACTGAGCGTGCAACAATTGATAAGCAGCAGGGTGGGCATAGGATATTCTTTCCAGAACATATTAGTGACGATCTGGTGGGAATTGATGAAAACAGGAGCAAGTTGACTGAATGGCTGACCAACAATGATAAAGAATGCACGGTGATAACAGTTTCTGGTATGGGGGGCTTGGGGAAAACCACGCTTGTGAAGAATGTGTTTGACAGGGAGAAAACCAACTTCTCTGATGCTCATGCTTGGATTGTGGTGTCCCAGGCCTATGATGTGGTTGATTTGCTGGGGGCATTGTTCACCAAGATACAGCACACACAAGGGTCACTGATGCCACCTACTCTTAGCGTGGGCGCCAAAGCTGATGTTTATGAATTGACAGAAGCAATAAAGAAGATACTGCAAGGCAGGAAGTGTTTGATTGTGCTTGATGATGTGTGGGACACAGAGGCATATACTCAGATGTGCAATGCGTTCCAGGGTCTCCAAGGGAGCCGTGTTATGATCACAACAAGGAAGGAAGATGTTGCGGCTCTTGCTCCACCAAGTCGCCGCCTGCTACTCCAGCCATTGGGTAGTGCCGAGTCGTTCAAGCTCTTTTGCTCAAGGGCTTTCCACAACAGCCCGGACCATGAGTGCCCTCCGGAGCTCGAGAAGGTGGCTGCTGATGTAGTTGAGAGGTGTCATGGCCTGCCATTGGCCATTGTATCTTCTGGAAGCCTATTGTCCAAGAAGCAAGCGACAGAGCACGCCTGGAATCACATGTACAATCATCTCCGAAGCGAGCTGAGGGGGAATAACCATGTCCAAGCTGTACTTAATCTGAGTTACCATGACTTGCCAGGTGATCTCAGGAACTGCTTACTGTACTGCAGCTTGTTCCCTGAAGATTATGCAATGCCACGGGAGAGCCTTGTCCGAATGTGGGTTGCAGAAGGATTCACGATGAAGAAACAAAACAGCACGCCAGAGGAAGTTGCTGAGGGAAATCTCATGGAACTAATCAGCCGGAATATGTTGGAAGTTGTGGAGAGGGATGAACTCTTCCGGGTCAGTAAATGTAAGATGCATGACATTGTTCGTGACCTGGTTCTTGCTGTAGCGAAAGAGGAGAGGTTTGGCTCCGTGAATGATATGGTGGAAATGATTCGCATGGATAAACAAGTTCGTCGGTTGTCAATGTCTGGTTGGAGAGACAGTAACGCAGATGCAAGAGTGGAGTTTCCACGGCTGCGTACCATCATGTCGCTCGCGGCAACTTCGTCCTCTACCAACATGCTTTCCTCAGTTTTCTCTGGATCCAACTACCTTACTGTTCTCGAGCTTCAAGACTCTCCAATAACCCAAGTGCCAGCATCCATTGGGAATATGTTCAATCTCCGCTACATAGGCTTAAGGCGTACCAATGTCCGGTCACTGCCAGACACCATTGATAAGCTCTCAAACCTTGAGACATTGGACATCAAGCAAACAGGAGTAGAAAACCTACCACCAGGAATTGTAAGGGTTGAGAAGCTACGACACCTTTTAGCAGACAAATTTGCTGATAAGAAGCAGACAGAGTTCCGATACTTTGTCGGGGTCGAAGCACCTCAAATGATTTCCAACTGTCAAGAACTGCAAACTCTTGAGACCATCCATGCTAGCAAGGACTTGTCGCTACAACTGAAGAAAATGAATAAGCTGCAGACTATTTGGGTTGATAACATCGATGCGTCTAACTGTGAGGACCTTTTCAAGACCCTCTCTGATATGCCCCTGCTTTCCAGCTTACTTCTTTGTGCATGTGATGAGAAGGAGATACTTTCTTTCCAAGCACTAGTGCCAATCTCCAAAATGCTCCACAGACTGATCATCAGAGGTGGCTGGGCGGATGGGACACTAATGTGCCCAATATTTCAGGGCCGTGGGAACAATCTCAGGTACTTGGCTCTAAGTTGGTGCAATTTTGGGATAGAAGACCCAATCCAGTTGTTGGCATCTCATCTGCCAACTCTCATTCATCTCAGTCTTAACAGGGTGAGTAGTGCAGCTATATTGGTTCTTTCTGCAGGGTGCTTTTCTAAGCTAAAAACCCTCGTCTTGAAGCGCATGCAAAATGTCAAGCAACTGGAGATAAAAGAGGGTGCCATTCCAAACATTGACGAGATCTACATCATGTCACTCTCGGAGCTGAATATGGTCCCTCAGGGCATCGAATCCCTTGGAACCCTCAAGAAGCTCTGGATGATGAATCTACACAAAGACTTCAAGGCTCAGTGGAATCTGAACCAGATGCACAACAAGATGCAGCATGTTCCAGAGCTTCGTTCCTAGCAAAGAGCGACAGTCTACCTCCTTTTCAGTAATAAAGAATCATAAGAATTTCTTATGCAATGTAAGTGTGCATGCTTTTAATTACTTGTGATGAGTCCTATGGTACTGTAATAGGATCAAGAGCTCTTAATTTATTTGCGACTGTAAATTTTCATGCATTGTTGGTTGTGTATGTAATAATTCCTGAAACACGGGCATTCCTTGCCATCAGGAACTAAACTGAGTGAATTTGTTTCATATACGTACTGATTCCGTCAAATCATATACCATGTATGTACTGATTCCGTCAAATCATATACCATGTACCCGCCCATCTCTCTGTTTCCTAGATATTGCATTGCATTATTACTTGTTTGGTTATGCATTAATACTTGTTTACTACCCTATTGGGCTCATGAGTGCATACTTTCTAGTTTAAATGTTACAGAAGTGGCCCATGCAAATGCGTGCGCATTATATTTATCGTGAATGATTTATAAAACAAATTCGTGTGTAGCAGTAATTTCCTGTGCACAGCGCTACTCAAGGAACATTGAATCTACTGGCCCCATGGTCGAGAATCATATCCAAGTCTCCATGCTCCCACCTTATCAGGGCAGCCAGGCCGGGACTCACAGTGCTTCCTCAGCGTCACACCGACAGCATCGACCAATTCTTGGTTCCTCTCCCAGCACTCGAGCCTCCTGGCTAGCCGGCCTCCTCGCTAGCCACTGCCGGTACTGTCCTCTGTAGCACACATGGACGTATGATCTTGGTAAAAGGACTGGGCCGCCCCTGCCCTAATAGAATTACTTGATCTGGTAATCAAATTATTTCCTTATTAGTTCATTGACGCAAGATTAAGCCTGATTGGAAAGTAGCATCTATTCTCAATTTTTCGAAAAGGGGCGCTTTATTACTTAAAAGGTTTAAGCCAATATGTTTCATCCAACGCCAATATGGCCTTTTTTCTACAGGTTACACTGAATATCCACCAGAAGCTAGCTATTCCATGCAATAGGTATAAACCAGATGTGTCAATGGAGCATACAAGACTTCTAAAAATTACAAACATCCGGCATCTAATCCTAGCAATTGATTATTCTTAAACATGGCACAAATCAACAATTGATATTTCATTATTTGAAAATAGCCTATAAATTATAATAGTATAATAAACATAATTATAAGGCTTTGTACTCTAGGCTTTTGCCCCTTCTTTTGAAAGTACAGAAGACAGAAAAACTGACCACTAACGTGTAGGTGCAACCGAGAGGAGCCGAACAAAAGAGGAGGCTGATCCATGGGAGGCTCGCTGCTGACTGATTGGTGAAGATCTTGGCTCTCGGCTGGGTGATGCACTGCACAGGTCGTAAGTGTTGCTTGCACTAATATGTTTAATGCTAGCTTCCTATTTTCTCTTCTATTAGTTTCAAAGCATTTTTATAACCGTACTTATATGTTGTAGTTGGAGGAAGCTGTGGCTACTCTATAAACTGCATGCATATTTCCTTTCCCTTTCATGAAAGGTGGCTATTGTTTCCTCATGAAATTTCAATGAAATAGGTATACTGTAGGTGAGTTCGAGCAATCTGATGGAGATTATAACCAGTCGGTTGATCTGTGTCTTATCAGAATTATTTATTTTCTATTAGCTGATTTGGACTTTGTATGTTTGCTTGAGTTAGTGTTCCTATATCTATTTGTTACACGAAGCATGCAAATTTGTTTGTTTAAGGTATTGCTACCATTCAGAGTATGGGGATAAACCACACATCAGGTTGAATTATTCATGTAATTCCTAATTAAATGAACTGGTGCATACAAAACTCCATGGACAATTGCGCAACGCCCAGTTCCCTTCATGTGATTTTTTTCCAAGTAAGAGAATACATCCCATGATTTTATATTTTGAATGATATTTTTGTAATATAATGTAAGTTGTCCTTCTATGAAAACATTAGCTATTTGTAGGTACAAATTGAATAGCGAGTACATTGGTTCAGGAAATTGTACATGGTTTAGCAAAAAAAAAAATGGCATGAACAAGCTTAATTGTTCCTCATGTTCTGCACTTAGTCAATGTTATTTCATTTTTGGTTGTCTTCTCTACTTAGAAGAAGGGATAAATATCTATAGTTGTAACCCTAGGATGCTATGCCAATAACTTATTTTCATTGCATATATGACTTTCTTCAAACTACTTTATTCACTTTATTTCTCTGATCTAACAATTTCCTCTGAAATGATTTTAACAACCCCCCCCCCCCCCCCCCCCCCCCCCCCCCCGCGGTTCCATAATAAGTGTCGTATTTTCAGTTCATTGAGATCCTGACATGAGCAAACATCCATATGATGAGAAGGTTATGACTTATGTCTGTATGATGACATTTACTTTAGGGTGTGAGAACTTTGCTCAAAAGTTTCACCAAAACCTCATATGTGAAAAAAACAATTCAGGTTGTGAACTATTAATCATTGGTTATCAACAACATTTTTTTTTAAAAGGAGGATTACCCCTGGCCTCTGCATCTGGGCGATGCATGCAGCCATTTTATTAATTATTCACAGAGACCTTACAAAGTAGTACATCAGGTAGTCTGAAGGCACCATCTTAGCAACAACTGTCTCTACTCCTATCCACTTGATGAAGGGGTGCCGATAGTCCGAGCCTAATACCAAACAGACATCGCACCAAAGTCTAACATCTAAAGCCGGAGGCTCCAACCGAGCCACATACTGGGTTTGGGGTACAAACCGGTCCGACGCACTCTCATGTGTCGTCGCCGCCGTCTTCCACCAATCCATCTTCAGAGCAGAAACTAACGCACCGACCTTGCCAGGCCTCTCTGCCATCGACGCCACCATGACGCCAGATAGCGTTCTCCTCCTGCGCGAGTCCATCTCAGCGCATCGGAAGCCGAGTCTCCACTGCGCCACGCCGCCGAGATCCGCCGCCATCAATGAGTAAGATGAAGCACCGCTCCACCAAAGAAGCCGTCCACTGGTCCCTCGAGCCTGTGTACACCTCCAAGAATGACGCCCTCAAGGGGGAAACGACACCAGAGCGCCGCCGTCATCCGATCTACTGATGTAGGGTTTCCCCGGGAGGTAGCAGATATAGGTCTGGAGCTTCTCCACGGCGATGCCTTCAAGAAGGTAACGACACAAAAGAGTGCCGCCATCGCCGGTCTTGGCAACAAACCGAGAACGAGGTTTTCACTCGGATCCGCTCGACGAACCTCCATCTCGCATCGTGCGCATGGACCACCACCGATCTCCGCCGCCGCGGAGCGAGCAAGCCACTCTGGCCAGATCAGATCTGACCGGTGGGCCAACCACGCTCGCAGCCGACCAGTCCACCAAAGCCCTCCACGCCGCCGCCGATCCGAGGTGCCGCAGCGCCGATCGGCCGCCGCTCACCGCCGGGAGCGAGCCACCGCCGCGGAGGCTCGGATCCGGGGGCGCACTTCCGCTCGCCCGGGTGCCCCGCGCCACCCTCGCGCGCAAGAAGGAGAGGCTCCTCCGCCACCGCCGTCAGCCACCCGGGCTTAGCCCGGCGGCTTCCTCCAGCGGCAACGGAGGGGAGGGATGGGAGGGGGAGTGAGCGGCGGCTAAGATTGGGGCCCCTTGGCCGCCCGCGCGGGGGGCGACGAAGGGGATAGGAAGGGAGGAAGCAGCGGGCGGCGGCGCTGCTGTGTGGCGGCGGCGGCGCTAGGTCAACAGGAGTTTTTATTATTGAGAAAACAAGGTGCTGTTCGGTGCTGCTGTATGGTTATCAACAACATAATTAATGTTTTGTTATTGAGAGAAGTATTTGATTAGTTAGTGGATGTAGCGAAAAATTATATCCTAAGGGCCTGGTCGGTGCTGGCCAAAGATTTTTCTCTCTCAATGTATATTACACTCCCTGTATGCAGGTTGTTTTAATAGTTTCTCTTGCATAATGAGCTATATGCCTGTTGCCTTTGCCTAGGTTAGCTCGCATGCATGAGCATGAATGGATATGATTTTTATTACTAAAGATTCAGGATACAATTGAAATTATATTCATGTTGATTTATTATTGTGAATGATTGTATCAACCATGGAATAGAAGGCCCCCGTTTCTGTTTTTGAATGCCAAAGTATCTTTATATTGCACTATTACAGTTGTATACAAAAATCTGAATCTTTCTCTAAGCTGATGTAGGAAAATTTTCTATCGACTTACACTTTCCATATGTCAAATGTAGTTACTTAATTTTAATTCAGATTTTGAACTATAGTCCGCTAAAGATAGCATTTGTTTGTACTTTCCAAGGAGTACCAGGGAAACGAGTTGCAACCGAGCCCTTCCAACATGGATTCATCTAGAACATCCCGTGACCATATGCACATGATATAAAATAGAAATATTAGGCCAAAATTGAGAAGTTTGGCACCGCCTGTACATTACAGCTCCTACGGTTGTTACCAAAGCTCCGAGTGAATCTGAAACAGGCCATGGACATGGATCACCGAAGTGAAAAGAATGCCTCCGAGTTTCAATCTTAAACCGCATAATTTGCCTTGCTTGATTTTCAGTATAATGCCAATTCTTTTTCCTCTATATAGCTATTCTTTCATTGATGCATACATGAAAAAATATGTTCATATTTTAATGATTTTGTATGTAAATTAAATTGCTAGCCCGTGCAGAGGCATGGGTTGATGACTAGTGGCAGAAAATCCCCTTCGGTTGCAGATTTGGCGCCAAACAGATCCACGGAGATAATCACATTGGTGCCAAGCGAACGCAAATTGGTAATTGCCTTGGCACCAAACACGATCTATTTGCCTTCGTCCCGCTAATCTTCCTCATTCCTCCTGATTGTCCTCCTTGTAACAAGAACGTGACAAAGGTATGCTGTGTAGATGATCTTCCTTTTCCTTTTGGCCTTGTAGCAAGAACGATACAAGGCATGATGATCTGAAGGTGGTGTAGATGACATCCCTTTTGCCTTCCTTCTCCTAGCAACAGAAAAGAAGATGATCAGCCTCAAGGTATGTGATATATGCTCTGACTGTATTCACGTTGTCAAGGCACAAAGAGATTTCATGGACTGAGTTTACTATGCTATCACATCTTACAAAAAAGAGAGGAGAAGACAAGGTCTAATGGAGAATATGACTAACACCAACGAAGATTCAAACAGGTACCATCAGTCTTGTTAAATTCAGTAATAACTAATAAATAAACTGAACGGGAGCCAAACCCTCCAAACAACTAATACAAAATTATATGATACAATTTTCTTAATGAAGGATGATAAGTGACTCCAAAACTTATTTTCTGCATCTTTTAGACAATGTTAGAGTGAAAGTTTTCATTTAACAGAATTCATTTCTATTGCTTTGGACAAGCTCAAACTAAAATGCATAAATGTAGTCTGGTCTGTACTTGAAACGTAGGTGATTTGCTCATGAAGTGCTTGGGTTTTCCATAACTTGACAGGAGATTAATGTAGATGATCTCCCTTCTTCCTTCTGTCCCCTGGTAGCAAGAGAGATTTCCTTGACTGAGTTTGTTATGCTATACATATTACAAAAAAAAGGAGAAGAGAAGGTCTAATTGAAAATATTACTAACTCCAGCATTGATTCAAATAGGTACCACTAATTTTGTTAAATTCCCAGTCCATGTCATAATATTCTTGTAGTGTAACTATACAGATAACATAAATTATGCCTATTTTTTTACAGGACAAATACGATTCCTAGTTCACTTCTGCTTTGGTACACCACCCCTAAACACATCAACGGAAAAGATCTCTTCATACCCCCTCATAATAAAGGGTAGTATGGTCTTTTCTGAGATATCCACAGTAACGAGACGGCACATTAGCGTAATGCGAACAATTCAAATAAAATAAAATAAATAGGGGACAAAAAGAGAGAAGCTAGGGATCAAACAACGGTCTCCTAGGTGCAGCGTTGCACCACAAACCACTAGATCACTACTGGGATCGTAAAATGTTAGTAAGGGCGACCAACTTAACGTAAATGAGCTGGTTATATTCCACTAGTTTTCTGTGTTTTCTCTGTTTTCGTTTTATTACTGGTTTTCTCCGTTTTAACTTGCTATATCTAATACATTTTTGTAATACATGTTTAACATTAATCAAATCAAGATTAAAAAATTAAATATATGGTTCAAGTTTTTAATAAATATTTAATATTTTTCAAATCCGCGAACATTTTTTTACTATCGATTAATTTTTTTTCAAATCCGTGAACACTTGGGCTGGCCCAACAAGTGCCCGGCGGGAGCGATGCTGTCGCATAGTTAGGCCAAGGCCTAAAGTTTTGTTTCTTTTCTATTTTTCCGTATTTCTTCTATTTTTTGTTAATTTATTTTTCCCCTTTTGAAATTTACTAGCACATATGCACGTGCATTGCAACGGGAGAGGTAATTATAGTGTCCACCAAACATCCAACAACGCGACACAACAACATTCGGGTAGTGTCACCCGGGAGTTTAACACAAATGTATATCAACCTTTCACTAAGAACCATACTATACATACAATACTTTTATTGCGATTTTGGTAGGACAATTTCTGCCCACACCATCCATGAATAAATCAAAGTACATCGGAACCATTAGATTGACTATCGTATGAAAATTATACTTCCTCCATCTACTTTACGGAGCCTAGGAGAGTTTAAAAGGATGAAATGGCCCTATAATTTTGAAAAAACTGAACGAATTTCACATGCCCAATTAACACACGCTTGCTTTGCATGTCACGAAATTTATCTTTTCATTATCCGGGTTAATTAGAAACCACCAAATGCATCTCAATATTATGCATCTCTCCCAATAATTATGCTCAGTATGCATGCATCTTCCTTATTATGTTGTCACACTGAACCAAATTTTAGAAGGCCTAGATCCAGTCTCAATTCCTATCCAAATTAACTTTTTTCCCAATAATTATGCTCAGTATGCATGCATCTTCCTTATTATGCTGTCACACTGAACTAAATTTTAGCAGGCTTGGATCCCAGTCTCAATTCCTTTCCAAATTAGCTTTTTTTAGCAGGTTGAATCCCCGTCTCAATTCCTTTCCAAATTAGCTTTCTTATTTCCCGTCTCAATGCACTGCTTTCCTTATTATCCAGTCTCAGTTTCCTTCTCAAATCCTTTGATTCAGCGTGGACTGCTTTCCTTAATATCCGATCTCAATTCCATCTCAAAGCCTTTCCTTATTTCTCTCGCTGCACGTCGCATTGTCGACTGAAATCCTATATAAATTAGGAGGACTGAATATAAGAAGGCGAGGTGGGACTATTCTAAAAAATTCTGATAGCTCAGTTGGTAGCACAGTAGTTATATGACAGGGAGGTTGCGGTTTGATTTGCAGCACCGGTGAATATATTTTGTCCCGGCCTTTTACCCCTTATATGGGCCGTCTTCCTTGGGCTAGAGTTGCCTAGACGAACAATTGCATGGGCCGGCTTTGTTGGGCTCGGGTTGCCCCTACGTTTTACGTTTTAGTGCGATCGTATAGGCAGAACTATCCACTTAAAAAGAGGGACCACGGGTTCAATTATCAAAGAACACAGGGACTTTTTTGCAAAAATGCCATGAAGGTGAAAGGGCAGAAGCACTCCGTGCTTTATTAGTTGGTAAAGATTATTACTTTTGAATTTTTTTTCACAAAATTGAAGTACCAAAAAATGTTCCCTTTTTCGAATTTGTTATTCACAGATTTAAGAAATGTTTTTGTTTCGATAAAAAAAATTAATTTTTTTAAAGAAATATCTGGTTTGCAATTTGTGGTCAATATTTTCATCAATTGATGGGAATTTGTGAACAATTTTTGAAAAAAAATTCAAGTTTGTAAAATTTTCATACACAATTTGAAATTCCAAATTATTGAAAAAATTCAAGAAATGATCAGGACATGAGAAAATGTTCATGTTGATTGATAATGACAGAAATTCCAAATTACAAAAATATTTAAATTAGGAAAAACTACATGCTCACGGATGCGCCCATCTGGCCTAGTGTGGCAAACTGGTGTCAACTGGTTGTTGTTTTTGGATTATGGATAAATGGCCTCAACTTTTGCAAGCAGCTGGGCATGCCCATGGTAGGTATCCATGCCAGATTGAAAGAATTCCGACACCGTTTGCACGTTCTGACAAGTCCGGCCATTTATTGGCCTTTTTTCACCGAAAAGACTCCAGAAATGCAAAACTTTTCGAAAACCTAAACAATTAAGCATGGTGCCTTGAATTGGTCATAGTGCCATGGAAAAAATTGGGTTCATTTGAAAGAAGTCGAGAAACAACGTGCTCTCACACAGAGCCTTCTAGCCTACCCGAACACCCTACGTTCAACATGGTTATTTTTGGACATCCTTAAAATGACCCTAACTTTTGCAAACAGGTGGCAATTCCCATGGTAGTCATCTATGTCAAGTTTGAACGATTTCCGACACCGTATGCAAGTTGCGACACGTCCAACCCTTTATCGACCTTTTTTGACCGAAAAAACTCCAGAAATTGCAAATTTTGTCGAAAAACAAAACAACTTGGCATGGTGCCTGGAATTGGTCGTAAAAGGCCATGATAAAAATGGGGGCATTTCAAGGATGTCGAAAATCAACGTGCTCTCAGGCGGGCCCTTCTAGCCTAGTCAAACACCATGTGTTGAACATGGTGTTTTTGTGGACGTTCCTAAAAATGAGTCCAATGTTTGCCATCAGGTGGGCATGCCCATGGTAGGCATCCATACAAGGTTTGAACGACTTCCGACACTATGTGCAATTGCGACACGTCCGGCCATTTATTGGCCTTTTTTGACCAAGAAAACTCTAGAAAATGCAAAAATTGTCGAAAACCCAAACAACTTGGCATGATGCTTTTGAATTGTCTTAAAAGGCCTTCAAGGATGTCGATAAACAACTTGCTCTCAGACGGAACCTTCGGGCCTACTCGAACACCCTCCGTTGAACATGGTATATTTTTGAACATTTTTGAAATGACCTCAACTTAAAACGGTTATTCTGGTATTCCAAAAAATATTTCAATTTTTTGAACAAGTTTCAAAAGGAATAATAATGTTTTAAAAGGAGAAAAATGAATTAACGGAAAAAGAGAAGAAAAACGAAAAAATAGAAAGAAAAAAAGCTTAGGCGTTTGCCCAACTAGGCGACGACATCGCTCCCGTTGGGCACCTATTGGCCCGGCCCAAGCTCTCGCGGATTTGAAAAAATTCAACGATACTAAAAATGTCCCTATTTTCAAAATTTGTTCACAAGTTCAGTAAATGTTCCCTTTCTTCAAAGTTGTTCAAAAACTCAAAAAAATTCGGAGAATGTCAAATATTGTTTGCGCTTTCAAGTTTTCAGAATTTGAAACATACTCATGTTCGTATTTTTGTTCCGGGAAATGAAAAATATTCCTATTCATCTTTTTTTTGGAATTTAAAAAATATTCATGTTCGTACTTTTGTTCCAGGAAATTGTACACAAATGAAAAAAGTTCCGGGAAATGCATAAAAAACTTAGTCTCAAGTTTTTGTTCATATTTTCTATTGTTTTGAAATTCCAAATTAGATTGTGTTTGTCAAAAAAGTTTGATTTTTTTTTACAAACGTTCGTGTTAAAAAAGTTTCCTTGCTCTTTTTAAAAAATGTTCGTGTTTTGACATACCAGGGAATTTTGAAAGACATAAACAATTTTTTTGAAATTTCTGTACTACTTTTTAAAATGTGAATTTGTATTTTTTTATTAGAAGCGAACATTTTTTAAATTTTCTGAACAAACCCCTGTGCATGGTGCCGTCTATTTGAGCAGCTCCCAGTTAGCGCTTTAAGTGCCGATTAGGAAGGTGGCGTTCGCGCATATGCTGGCGGAGTGCGGTCCAATATTGCACAAGCTCGGTTTGTAACAGCCCCTTGTAATGAGCTACAGTGATCACCCTCTGATAATGCCAAGTCATCAAGATTAACAAGTCATGATCATCCATGATCATATCTCATTTCAAATTTCAACTCCAATTGAAATTCAAATTGCAAGTGAAAAATAAAGTTGCATAAAATTTGCTGGAAAAATGTTCATCATGTTGGAAATATTCCATAAATTTTATGTTTAGGAAAACAACATCACCATCAACTGAAAATGAGCCCTACCCCTTTAAAGAGTACTATTACAGCACTTTTAAATGCCAAATCATTCATGAGAAATTCAAAAGAAACCAGTTATTCACCAAACCTTTTTATGGCAGTACTAGATATTGCATAGAAATTATGTGGCACAATCTCATATTTTACAAAAATCATTTAGGGGCCTAACTATTTGCAAAACAGAAATAAAAATAGAAAACAAAAAAAGAAAAAGTAAAATGGAAAGGACCTACTGTGTACCTGGGCTTCCAGTGCACAGTGCAGCCTGGCCCGGCCCACCGCGGCCTTTTCTTCCTCCTCCCGCCCTCTCCCCCCGCGCTGTCGGCCACGCCCGCTGACATGCCACCGATGCCGCACGCGTCGTCCATCCGCCGAGGTGAGGAGGTGGATAAGCTCCCCGCGGCCCCTGGAAACCCTAGCCACCCCCATTTTCCCCCATGTCCTCTCCCTCGCTCGCTCTCTTCCTCGCCCGAGAGCTCCCATCGCCGCCGCCGTCGATCCCGCAGCTACCAGCCACTCCACGCCTCCCCGCCATGTCGTAGAGGATCCCCGTCGTCCGACGCCACCAGCTGGAGTCGGGAGCCTCTACATTGAGCTCCTCGAGCTCGTCTTCCTCCTCGGGTCGCCGGCGTTCGTCGACGATTCCGGCGCCACCGAGCCCTCCCCGCGCCCACTAAGCTCACCTGCAGGCTCCCTGTAAGCCCGCGCTCCCTTCCCCTCTCTTCCCGGCGTGGATTCGTCCTCGTAGCCGTCCCCAGCAACCTCATTGGAGCTCGTCTCCGTCGCATAGCTCGTCGCCGTCGTTGTAGTCGCTGCCATGGCCGTCCGAGCACATAGACATGCTCAGCTCCTTCCCGCGAACCCAACGCTCACCCGCGCGTGCTTCCTCGTGCCCGACATCGCCGGATCCACCCACGGCCGAAGTCCGGCGTCCGCTGCGGTGTCACTGACGGTGCTGACTAGGCAGCCCAGTGTCACTGACGTGTGGGCCCCGCGTGTAATTAAACTAATTTGAATTTAAAAGTTAAACTGATAATTAGTCTGAGTCGCTGACAGTAGGTCCCACCTGTTAATTAACCTAATTAACTAAAATTAAACTATGTTTAGTTAAATCAGTCACTGACCAGTGGGACCCATTGGTCAGGTTTGACTGATCAGCTGGTCTGTTGACTGCTGATGTCACTATGATGTCATGATGATGTCACAGAACACTGTTTTGGATAATTCAAATTAAATAATTTCAGAAATTCCAGAAAATGATTAAAACTTTGAAAAATCATATAAAATAAACCGTAACTCGGATGAAAATAATTTATATATGAAAAACGATCAGAAAAATATGACAATTCCAAATATCGTACCCACATACCTATCACACCCCTCTAACATACTGAACATGGAACTTTTTGCCCGTTTTCGATAAATGAATAGTGCCTGACTTTGGTAAAATAAATCCAAATAAATTCCTAAATCATTTAAAATAATTAGAGAGGCAATATATCACACCTGCATATCATTTAGGCATGTCATGCATAGTGATTGCATTTGTTGCCATGTATTTATTGTTTCTTCCCCCTCCTTCTCCCCCGATAGACCCCGAGACTGACGACGACACTGCTGCATACGACTACGTCGCCGATGAGCAGATCCCTTCAGCAGAGCTTCCAGGCAAGCAAACCGTCCTTGATCATCCAGATACCGCCTATTCTTTCCCTCTTATGCTTGCATTAGAACTGCTACCGTTGATATTCCGGCAACTCATATTCTGATGCATAGCCTGATTTTGTAACTATTGTTGATACCTTTCCTGTTATCCTAATTGCTTAGTATAGGTTGGTCAGAGCCCCACCTGTTGGCTCTACACCCTTGTCCATGTTGCTATGCTACATTCGGGTCGTGATCCCCGTTGGTGGTGATCACGAGGGTGCTCACACATTTACTTTCATTTTATTATTGGGGAACTGAAGGGCTGGCGGTACCATCCAGTAGAGATGGACCTGAGTCCCGCCAGCTCCCGTTGTTAAAGACGGGTCGGCTCCAAGAGCATCCGCGAGCCGTGTGTTATCAAGTCGGAGCGACAGGGATCATGTTCGTCTCCGCGAGGTTCTAAATACGGCTAATGGATTTGGGTATTTGATCTGAGTGGGTCGTTGGCCCTATACGCACTACCACCACGTGGGATAATGGTTATGGGACCCTCTACGTCGTATGTATCAGCCGAAAGCTCTTCAGACGTCACAGCTCAGAGATGCGGGCTGATTGCTGGGGTGGGCTGGTTACGTCACTTGTGCATACAGTGTCGCGCCTGGGCCCCGGCCAGTCTCGCAACGTGCAGGAGTGCTGAGGGCAATGGGCCTAAGACCCCTTCGCACTTAGGATTTAGACCGGCATGTTGACCTCTCTGCTGAGCCTAGGTAGGACTGCGTCGTGTCGATTACCCGAGGCCGGGCATTACCCAGCAAGTGTGTCCGGCCAGATGTGATCGAGCGTGTTGGGTAACAGTAGTGCACCCCTGCAGGGAAGTTATCTATTCGAATAGCTGTGTACACGGTAACAGGACGCTCAGAGTTGTATCCTGATCTGCTACAACTACAAATGGATACTATTACACTGTTAAACTAATACTACTGCTCTCGGGATCACTTTCTCGCAGGGTGGTCGAGGAAGGATCCCAGGACATTACTAAAATATGATTGATGATATATTATCTTGCTCTACTCTCTTCTGATGCTGCAAGAAATGCTTCAAGATGCTAATCTTCGTTAGGCTAGGCCTCTCCCCTCTATTCCGGCATTTCTACAGTTTAGTCCAAAGATATAGCCCCATTCCTTTGATACCGATGCATTCTTAGTATAGTTCTGATGTCAGTCTTGCGAGTACTTTGGATGAGTACTCACGGTTGCTTTGCTATTTATTTTTTCCATACCCGATTGTTGCGATCAGACGACGGAGCCCAGGAGCAGGAGATCCCCGGAGGCACCTACTACTACGTTGAGCCCGCCGACCAGGAGTAGTTCGGAGGCCCTAGGCAGGAGGCCTTCGCCTTTTCGATCAGTGTCGCTGTTTGTGCTAGTCTTCTTAAGGCAAACTTGACTAACTATGTCTGTACCCAGATATTATTTGTGTGTATGACTTATTTATTCGGGTCCTCGTGACCCCTGGTTTGTAATATGAAGATTTATGTTTAAATTTGAGTTTAGAGTTGTGTTGTGATATCTTCCCGTGAGTCTCTGATCTCGAGCATTCACGTTTGCATGTATGATTAGTGCACGGTCGAGCAGGGGCGTCACAAGTTGGTATCAGAGCCGACTGCCTGTAGGAAGCCCCCTTCCAATTCCTTGGTCGAAGTTGAGTCTAGTCTTTGAAAAACTATTTTACTAACATGGCTGTGTGGCTTACGGGACCACGTCGCCAATGGGTGGTATTAGGATCTTTTATTCCTCTTCTATACTCTGGGATTCTGATCTCTCTTCTATTCGGGTTAAAAATTTACTAACTCTGACTCTAGGTTCTCGTGATCATGTCCACCCGGAGCTTTGATTATCTGCAAATTGCTTTCCTAAAATGCACGATGCAAGAATTCACTCACTGTCATTTGACAATCTTGAAATTTCCTTTGTTTCAGATGGATCGCTTGTTTCCGCCGCGCCCTGCGACGCAGCTTGTACTTCGGACTTGGGCTCGTGATGCGACTGGTTTTCCAGCTATCCTGATCGCCCTCCTGACCAGACTGGGCTACCGTTGGTACCCCGAGTACATGGTTTACGAGGATTTCCGCGCGATCAACCAGGAGCAGTATCATGCCGATGTTCGTATCTTTGATCAGCGGAACGACTCCGTCACTGAGTTGCACACTTTTCACGGTATCGGCGTGACGATTGATATGGCAGTCCATGACGCTGCCCATTCTGCTATTGCACGTCTTCGTGGCGAGCATAGTCGCTTGGATGACTCCGAGTTTCGATACATCCCGTATGCCCCTGCTGGAGATGATACCGGATACTACACAGCTATCTGTGCCCCTTTCGAGCGACGTCGATATGACCCGCGGGTTTTGATTCAGTGCACTCAGGCTCTGGATCGCACTGCCCGGGCTCTTGCCGTCGAGTTGTTTGCCACTCAAGCACGTCTCTACGATGCTATGACATAGTTGCTACCAGCTGTTCATGCAGGGATACATCCAGAGTACATCCTTTACCCGCGCAGGACTCAGATGCCTACAGGTATCGATTGGCCTGCTGTTGGAGGTCACACACCCGCACGTTGACCTCTTCTTCCAGTTCGAGATCGAGTTCTGCATCAGAGTAGTCACGGAGCGCAGGACTTTCCTGCCGTGAGCACTCGTCGTCAGCACCTACAGTTACCTGGTTTCAGTGGTTTTCCCCGACGTTGATGTAGCCTTTGCTATGTCCCGTTGTTGTATTCCTCACCGCGTGCCTGCGCGCCGCCTAGTATGTCTAGCTGTTAATTTTCCGAACCTATGCTGTCCGCGTGTAACCGACTCTGTGTATGGATCTGTATGTCTTAATTGACTACTGATATGTACCTATTGCACTACTTATTCATTGTCGTGTTACATCATGTTTGTCTCTAAACACTTGCAGTTGTTTTTACCAAATTACCCCCTGTTAAATCTTTAGCAGGATGGTTAGACCAGGTGGTCGTGGTCGTGGTCGTGGCCGTGCTCCCGAGCAGCCACCACCGCCAGACTATATGGCAGCTATGATGTAGCAATTCGAGCTGAACCGCCAGTTCATGGTTGGGATCATGGCTCAGTTTCCGCACCAGAACTAGAATGCTCAGAATCCGCAACCTGCTCCAATAACTCTGCAGGAGTTTGTGCGTCTCAGCCCTACTGTTTTCCGCAACTCTGAACAGCCACTGGATGCCGATGACTGGCTTCGCGACATCACCTACGAGATGGAGTCTGCCAATGTCGCCCCCGCCAACCTTGTCACCTTCGCGTCCAACTTCTTGAAGGGTGCCGCTGCTCAATGGTGGTACACCCATAGGAGTTCATTACCTGTTGGGACGTCGTTACCTGGATCGAGTTTTAGACTGCTTTCCGTGCCCGTTACATTCCTCAGGGAATCATGGTCCGGAAGAAAAGAGAGTTTCGCAACCTCACCCAGGGCAGTAAGACTGTCGAAGCTTATCAGCGGGAATTCCTTAACCTGTCCCGCTATGCTGAAGAAGACATTGCCATAGATGCTCGCAGATAGGAGAAATTCCGTGATGGACTCCACCCAGACCTCAAGCTTGCACTTGCTGTTCATGACTTCGCCGACTTCGCCACCCTGGTGAATAAGGCTATCCAGGTTGAGACCGCTCAGATGGAGCACAAGGAGTCACAGAAGCGTCAACGTGACCTTGGCTCATCTTCGAGCTCATGACAAAGGCGTAAAATCTGGATTCCCAACAGCATGTATCGTCCAACTACCCCTGCGCTAAGGCCTTCTTATGCGGCACCTCGTCTGCCTCCTCCACCACCGAGGCAGCCAAGAGCTCAAGCTGCTCCACCACGTGCTGCTCCTCTTCGTCCTGAAGATGGTCTGTGTTTCAAGTGTCGCCGCCCAGGTCACCTTGCCAAAGACTGCCGCCAAAGTCAGAATCAGTTGGCACTTCCTCCTACTGGCCGTGGAAATGGCCGGGGCAACAACCAGACCCGCAACTATAATACTGGGTCTTCTGCTTATGGACGTGGACAGGCTTACCACGTCGATATTGAAGAAGTTCAGGATCAGCCTGAAACTGTGATGGGTACCCTTCTCGTTAACTCAGTACCCGCTTCTGTTTTATTTGATTCAGGAGCATCACATTCATTTGTCTCTGGAGCATTTGCATTCATGCATGGCATACAATATGAAAAGATGCATACTCCATTAGTCGTTAAAACTCCCGGGGCCCATTGTCATGCTAACATGATCGCACCTAACGTCACCGTCGAGATTGAAGGATTAGAGTTCCTTGTCTCCCCCATCGTTCTAAAGTCTTCCACCATAGACCTCATTCTGGGAATGGATTGGTTGAAAGCTCACATTGCTTCGATCAATTGTGCCACCAAAGTCGTCCAACTCCTTCACCCCTCCGACGAGATAGTGAACTACACCGCCCGAGTTATCCCAAATGCCGAAGCTCAGATATATGCTCTGAATGCTTTGAACGCTTCACCTCTTGAGGGAATTGAGAACGTTCCAGTCGTTCGCGAATTTCTGGATGTCTTTCCAGAAGAACTACTAGGAATACCCCCTGTTAGAGCCGTTGAATTCGTCATCGACTTGAAACCAGGCACCACTCCTATTGCTAAACGTCCCTATAAGATGCCGCCACATGAACTGCTTGAGCTTAAGGAGGAAATCGACAAATCACTTCGTAAAGGCTTCATTCGTCCAAGTTCCTCTGCTTGGGGAGCACCTTCTCTCTTTGTTAAGAAGAAGGATGGAACGAACCGATTGGTCCAGGACTATCGGCCTATCTTGGTCATGTGATTTCCAAAGATGGCATTGTTGTTAACCCAGAATGAGTTCAGGCTATTCTTGACTGGACTCCTCCGCAGACTGTTAAGCAAGTCAGAAGTTTTCTCGGTCTCGCTAGCTATTGCCGCCGTTTCGTCGAGAACTTCTCCAAAATTGCTAAGCCACTGACTGATTTGCTTCAGAAAGGCAAGAAGTTTGAGTGGACGGAAAAGTGCCAAGAAAGTTTTCAGACACTTAAAGATAAGTTGACATCTGCCCCAGTGCTACCACCCCCAGATACTCGCAAAGACTTTGTGATATATTGCGACGCATCCCGTCAAGGATTAGGCTGTGTCCTAATGCAAGAGCGCAAAGTGATTGCTTATGGCTCTCGTCAGTTGCGTCCTCACGAAGATAAGTATCCAACACATGATCTTGAGTTAGCAGCAGTTATCTATGCTCTGAAGCTGTGGCGACATTACCTTCTCGGTAATCGTTGCGAGATATACACGGACCACCAAAGTCTGAAATATTTGTATACCCAACCAGATTTGAACCTCCGTCAACAAAGATGGCTCGAGACAATAGCTGACTATGACATGGATATTTCCGATACCCCAGGCAAGGCTAATGTAATGGCCAATGCTTTGAGTCGTAAGTCTTATTGCAACAACCTCACGGTTCAGCAAGCACAACCCCTTCTTTATGAAGAACTTCGCAAGTTGAACCTTCACATTGTTCCTCGAGGTTATCTCAGTACCCTGGTTGTTGAACCGGACCTCGAGTGCAACATCAAGACAAGGCAGAAATATGACTCTGAAGTCGAGAAGATTAAGAAATACCTCTCCAAGGGAAATTCTTCATTCTACCATGTTGATGATGATGGTGACTTGTTCTTCAAAGGCCGCCTAGTGGTCCCCAGAAAGCACAATCTGGACTCTCGTTCGGATGTTATGAAAGAAGCACATGATACACCTTTGTCAATTCAGCCCGATAGCACCAAGATGTACCAAGACATTCGACAGAGATACTGGTGGCCTGATATGAAGCGAGACATTGCTCGCTATGTTGCTGAGTGTGAAGTTTGCCGTCGCATCAAAGCAGAACATCAAAGGCCTGCTGGAACTCTGCAACCCCTTGCTATTCCTGAATGGAAATGGGACAAAGTCGAAATGGATTTCATTACTGGTTTTCCCAGATCGCAGAAGGGTCATGATGCTATTTTTGTCATCATTGACCGATTCTCCAAGGTTGCTCACTTTCTACCAGTCAAGGAGACAATCACTGCTAGTCAGTTAGCAGACTTATATGTTTCCAGAATTGTGTCACTCCACAGTGTTTCGTTGGAAATCAGTTCAGATCGTGGCAGCCTCTTTACCTCAAGATTTTGGAACAGTGTCCAAGGAGCTATGGGAACTCATCTGTCCTTCAGCACCGCTTTCCACCCCAAGTCCACGGGACTAGTTGAACGATTCAATCAAGTTCTTGAGGATATGCTACGAGCTTGTGTCATCTCATTCGGTAAGAAATGGGAGGAATCTCTCCCGTATGCCGAATTCTCTTACAACAATAGCTATCAAGTTAGTCTGAAGATGGCAGCATTTGAAGTTCTCTATGGACGTAAGTGCCGAACCCCTCTGAATTGGTCAGAAACTGGGGAACGGCCACTCTTCGGTCCGGATATTATCCAACAAGCTGAAGAACAAGTCCGCATTGTCCGTGAACATTTGAAAGCTGCTCAGTCTCATCAGAAGAGCAATTATGACCGAAAACATCAGGTAAAGGTCTATCAACCTGGTGAACAAGCTTACCTCCACGTCACTCCGATGAAGGGCACTCATCGATTTGGGATCAAGTGCAAGTTAGCTCCTCGCTACATTGGCCCGTTTCGTATCCTCGCCCGACGAGGAGAAGTGGCCTATCAATTGGAATTGCCGCCGAACCTCTCTCCAGTTCACGATGTTTTCCATGTGTCGCAACTCCGTCGCTGCTTCAAGGATCCTATCCGAGCAGTGGATCATGAAATGCTTGAATTGTGAGAAGATCTATCTTATCAAGAGTATCCGGTCCGCATTCTTGATCAAGCTGAATGTCGAACCTGTCAAAAGGCAATCAAGTTTCTTAAAGTTCAGTGGTCGAATCATTCTGAAGATGAAGCCACTTGGGAACGCGAAGATCGTATTCGTGAAGAATACCCCGCTTTCTTTCAACCTACCTCTTAATTCTCGGGACGAGAATTTCTTTTAGAGGAGGAGAATTGTAACAGCCCCTTGTAATGAGCTACAGTGATCACCCTCTGATAATGCCAAGTCATCAAGATTAACAAGTCATGATCATCCATGATCATATCTCATTTCAAATTCCAACTCCCGTTGAAATTCAAATTGCAAGTGAAAAATAAAGTTGCATAAAATTTGCTGGAAAAATGTTCATCATGTTGGAAATATTCCATAACTTTTATGTTTAGGAAAACAACATCACCATCAACTTAAAATGAGCCCTAGCCCTTTAAACAGTACTATTACAACACTTTTAAATGCCAAATCATTCATGAGAAATTCAAAAGAAACCAGTTATTCACCAAACCTTTTTATGGCAGTACTAGATATTGCATAGAAATTATGTCGCACAATCTCATATTTTACAAAAGTCATTTAGGGGCTATTTGCAAAACAGAAATGAAAATAGAAAACAGAAAAAGAAAAAGTAAAATGTAAAGGACCTACTGTGTACCTGGGCTTCCAGTGCACAGTGCAGCCTGGCTTGGCCCACCGCGGCCTTTTCTTCCACCTCCCGCCCTCTCCCCCCGCGCTGTCGGCCACGCCCGCTGACATGCCGCCGATGCCGCACGCGTCGTCCATCCGCCGAGCTGAGGAGGTGGATAAGCTCCCCGCGGCCCCCTGGAAACCCTAGCCACCCCCATTTTCCCCCATGTCCTCTCCCTCGCTCGCTCTCTTCCTCGCCCGAGAGCTCCCATCGCCGCCGCCGTCGATCCCGCAGCTACCAGCCACTCCACGCCTCCCCGCCATGTCGTAGATGATCGCCGTCGTCCGCTACGTCGTCCGACGCCACCAGCTGGAGTCGGGAGCCTCTACATTGAGCTCCGCGAGCTCGTCTTCCTCCTCGGGTCGCCGGCGTTCGTCGACGATTCCGGCGCCACCGAGCCCTCCCCGCGCCCACTAAGCTCACCTGCAGGCTCCCTGTAAGCCCGCGCTCCCTTCCCCTCTCTTCCCGGCGTGGATTTGTCCCCGTAGCCGTCCCCAGCAACCTCATTGGAGCTCGTCTCCGTCGCATAGCTCGTCGCCGTCGTTGTAGTCCCTGCCATGGCCGTCCGAGCACATAGACATGCTCAGCTCCTTCCCGCGAACCCAACGCTCACCCGCGCGTGCTTCCTCGTGCCCGACATCGCCGGATCCACCCACGGCCGAAGTCCGGCGTCCGCTGCGGTCCTCGCCGCCGTCACCTCCATGCACCTCCGGCCCCGCAACCACTCTGGTTGGACGCGGCATCGTCTTCCCGATCGAACGCGCCCAACCACGTTCAAAACGGTGGCCCGTGGCCGATTTCCGGCAAGTCCCGCCGCGCGCCGCCGCGCGATTTGGTCGCCGGAGCTGTTTTGGCGCCGGCGCCGACGTGGCACGGTCGGGGCCCGCCTCTGGGTCGCTGGCAATGGGCCCCACTGGCCCCATTGACTGGGTTGACCAGTCAACGGTGCTGACTAGGCAGCCCAGTGTCACTGACGTGTGGGCCCCGCGTGTAATTAAACTAATTTGAATTTAAAAGTTAACCTGATAATTAGTCTGAGTCGCTGACAGTAGGTCCCACCTGTTAATTAACC
Source organism: Elymus sibiricus (assembly GCA_039707655.1). Lineage (NCBI taxonomy): Eukaryota > Viridiplantae > Streptophyta > Magnoliopsida > Poales > Poaceae > Elymus > Elymus sibiricus. The sequence goes on from CM077664.1 coordinate 24,823,871, forward strand.
TAATTAACTAAAATTAAACTCTGTTTAGTTAAATCCGTCACTGACCAGTGGGACCCACTGGTCAGGTTTGACTGGTCAGCTGGTCTGTTGACTGCTGATGTCACTATGATGTCATGCTAACGTCACCGAACACTGTTTTGGATAATTCGAATTAAATAATTTCAGAAATTCCAGAAAATGATTAAAACTTTGAAAAATCATATAAAATAAACCGTAACTCGGATGAAAATAATTTATATATGAAAAATGATCAGAAAAATATGACGATTCCGAATATCCTACCCACATACCTACCACACCCCTCTAACATACTGAACATGGAACTTTTTGCCTGTTTTCGATAAATGAATAGTGCGTGCTTTGGTAAAATAATTCCAAATAAATTCCTAAATCATCTAAAATAATTAGAGAGGCAATATATCACACTTGCATATCATTTAGGCATGTCATGCATAGTGATTGCATTTGTTGCCATGTATTTATTGTTTCTTCCCCCTCCTTCTCCCTCGATAGACCCCAAGACTGCCGACGACATTGCTACGTACGAATACGTCGCCGACGACCAGATCCCTTCAGCAGAGCTTCCAGGCAAGCAAACCCTCCTTGATCATCCTGATACCGCCTATTCTTTCCCTCTTATGCTTGCATTATAACTGCTACCGTTGATATTCCGGCAACTCCTATTCTGATGCATAGCCTGATTTTGTAACTATTGTAGATACATTTCCTGTTATCCTAATTGCTTAGTATAGGTTGGTCAGAGCCCCACCAGTTGGCCCTACACCCTTGTCCATGTTGCTATGCTAGAATTCGGGTCGTGATCCCCGTTGGTGGTGATCACGAGGGTGCTCACACAATTACTTTCATTTTTTATTGGGGACCTGAAGGGCTGGCGCTACCATCCAGTAGAGATGGACCTGAGTCCCGACAGCTCCCGTTGTTAAAGACAGGTCGGCTCCAAGAGCATCCGCGAGCCGTGTGTTGTCAAGTCGGAGCGACAGGGATCCTGTTCGTCTCCGCGAGGTTCTAAATACGCCTAATGGATTTGGGTATTTGATCTGAGTGGGTCGTTGGCCCTATACGCACTACCATCACATGGGATAATGGTTATGGGACCCTCTACGTCGTATGTATCAGCCGAAAACTCTTCAGACGTCACAACTCAGAGATGCGGGCTGATTGCTGGGGTGGACTGGTTACGTCACTTGTGTATACAGTGTCGCGCCTGGGCCCCGGTCAGTCTCGCAACGTGCAGGAGTGCACAGGGCGATGGGCCCAAGACCCCTTCGCACTTAGGATTTAGACCGGCGTGTTGACCTCTCTGTTGAGCCTAGGTAGGACTGCGTCGTATCGATTACCCGAGGCCGGGCATTACCTAGCATGTGTGTTCGGCCAGATGTGATCGAGCGTGTTGAGTTTTGGATGTCATGGTTAGTTTTCGATTTTCAGGGTGTATTTTAGCAGGATTCAAAGTCCGGGGTTATAAATTAAACCGAGTGGTTACTTTGAGGTTTTCTTTGATCGGTCACTGGGGGGAGATCCTTCCCACCTGAATATATTACCACTCAACTGAGGTTACAGGGAGAATTACAAACTTGCCTTAAGCAGATGGCAAATGTGAGGAGAGAAATAATAGCCACAGCCAAGCACTGTCTCTAAGCTCAATGTTTTTTAAACAAAAAAATCCAGAGAAAGAAATCTGCAACAATGTTTCTCAATGTAATTCGAGGTGGCTAAATTTCCTCTCTAAATACAGTTGCATTCCTAGAGTCCCAGATTTTCCATAGGATTGAGAGAGCAACACATTGGTGTCCAGTCCATGGGGAAGAACAACATCTTTAATCCCTTCCAAGCTGTTCGGAACAGAGAGGCCGAGTAGTAGCCAAACTTGAGTGGCAAAGGAGCAGCATCCCACCAAATGAATGGCATCCTCACAAGGGTCTTGGCAGCGAGGGTAGGCAGCAGACTGGGCAATGTTTTTGTGTCACATGTTTGCCTTAGTGTTCAGTCTGTCCCGAAAGAGCAGCCACCCAAATTTTTTGACCTTGATTGGCGCTTTGGAGGACCAAATAAAGTCATGGTGTACATCAAAGACTTCTTCGGCAATGATGGTCTTGTAGGTGCTCCTAGCAGTGATAGTGGGCCCATGCATGAGTGAACGTTCGTCGGGCCTATCTGAGGTGCGAAAATCCTACATCAACAAAAGCACACAATCCAATTATCTCACACCAACGTTAGTGAGGCAGTTCCTTAGGTTTGATAATAAGCCAATATCCCAGACAGTAGCCTCTAGGACCTTGTCATTCATGGAGTGAGAGTATAGGTTTGGGAAGACTGTTGTTAGAGGAGTACTACGAATCCATTTGTCTAACCAGAAGAAGGTAGCCAAACCATTGTAGGTTTGCACAAAAGATGAGTCAATCAGTATCTTAAGATTCTGGTTGACCACTTTCCAGAGGAAGGATGGTCCAGAGGTTTTTTCTGCGATGTTGTGATTGTATCTTTGGTGGTACCAGTGCACACAGGGTAGATCTGGGTTTTATAATAACTTAACTGGTAATTTCATAAGGATTTTGAAGTTCCATATTTTAAGATTTTGAAGTTCCATATTTTTAATGCCTAGACCACCAAATTCTTTTGCAAACATTTTTCCACGCGATAAGATAGCTCGCACCCGCACATGTTTCCTTGTTTGACCAGAAGAAGGCTCTACGAGTTGCATCTAACTTTGCTAGGACAGATATCAGAAGGAGAAAAACAGACATATTGTATATTACCAGCAGTCTAGGATAGAGGAGAGTAGGGCGAGGCGAGCACCTCTGGATAGTAATCTTGCAACCCAACCGAAGAGGAATTTTCGAAAGCTGTCAATGATCGGGTCGAAAGCTGATGTAGGAAGCTTAGTGGGAGAAAGTGGAAGGCCGAGGTAGGTTAGTGGAAAGTTGGCACAGGGGCAATGCATGGCAGAGGCGATAGAGTCCTGTAGATCCAGCGGGGTAGCAATGGTGAGAAGAGTTCTTTTTTGGAAGTTAATCTCCAAACCAGTGGCAGTGGCAAAAACCTCTAGAGTCTTTTGCGGAATAACAGCCGCGTCGTGATCTGCACGGACGGTAATTAGAGTATCGCCGGCGTATTGAAGTGTGACAGGTGGCTCGTCAAGATTTATAGGGTGACTGAATGATCTTGCCTCGAAAGCTTGGTGGATCAGTCTTTGGAGAACGTCAGCCACAATGATGAAAAGTTAGGGTGAAAGAGGGTCACCTTGTCATAGGCCGTTTCTACATTTAATCCAGTTATCGGGAGAGCCGTAGGCATGACGGCGAAGCGGACAGTCCTAAGTATGTCATGGATCCAGTTACAAAAGGCCGTGGGGAAGCCTTGGACTTGAAGGATCCGGAGAAGAGAAGCCCAACATACAGAATCAAATGCCTTTCTGAAATCGAATTTGAATACCATTGTAGATGCTTTCCTGGAGTGAGAGGTACTGAGGATATCTGCTGCGTGTACAACGTTTTCCGCGATGTTTCTTCCATGTAGGAAACCCGTTTGATCATTATGGATAAGCAAGGGAATGAAGAGTATTAATCTGGTCGTGAGCAGTTTTGCCACTGCTTTAGGAGTGCAGTTTTGGAGTGAGATTGGTCGGAACGCATCGGGGGATGTAGGTGCCGCCGTTTTTGGGAGGAGGATCATAAATGCTTGGTTAAACCTTTCTAATGATGAAAGGTGGTCATGAAAGGCAGAGAAGAAGGGGAAGATCATATGCTTGATTGAGTGCCAATATCTTCTGAAGAGGAGAGGAACAAGTCCATCAGGGCCCGGGCTAGCGTTTGGGTTCATTAGTAGAAAGGCGTCGTAGATTTCTTGCTGAGAGAAGGGTTGATCAAGTTCAGAAAGTTGAGGCAGTGAGTGACGGTAAAGTAAGGAGAGGTCAAAATTCCAAGAGGTGTGTTTTGTAACCCCAATAATTTCTTGGAAGAAGTCACGAAGTTTTTTTCCTTTTATTCATGCAAGAAAATTTCCATGCCATCGTGAAATAGCATGGGTATCTTGTTGGAACATGATCTTTGGGTGGCAGAACCATGAAAAAATCTTGTATTCTCGTCCGCCTCAACCGCCCCACGAACTTTACCACGTTGTTGCCAAAAGGTGATTTTTTGCCTGCTTGTACGTTGGAGGGCGAGAGAGATGAGAGATCGGAGTTTTTGTTCTAAGGCAGAGAGAGGCGCGAATTCCTTATTAAGATCTCGGGCTTGTAGGACGATTTTGCAATTTATTTCTCGTTGGTAAATGGGCCTGATTGTTTTAGCCTAGTTCTTTAGGACCGATCTACTCTGTTTAACTTTTTCCGCCAGGGCAGCAGCACGTGCAAGGTGTGGGCCGAAGTGGTTGGGCTGCCAAACGTTGTTGATTATATTCAGACTGACTTCACATAGGCAAGTCTGTAGCAGCCTATTTTATAAAATTAAACTACGTTCAATTAGTTCTGACAAAGAAAACACTATATTTGTTAAGCGATGTCTTGTTTACAGATTATATTTGTTAAGCGATAAAGAAGATTTTTTTAAAAGGTAGGCCCCATTTTAGAGTTTTGCACAGGGCCTCTGATTTTGCCGGCCCGGCCTTCTTTCCTTTTCTTTGCAGAGTGGCGAGGGATGGTGGTAGCGTAGTGGTCGTGTGTTGGCGCGTTGGTCATCGAGTGGTCTGGCCAAGCCGGTTTGGTCATTGATCGTGGTAGAAGAGAGAGATTGTGGGCCGACGTGACATGATCTTGGAGCAAGCACAGTATGTAGTGGTTGATGTTGGAATGTGGGTTCGTACTGATCTACTCGATTGCATGTTTACTTCGAGGTTGGAATGTGGACTTCTCTCATGTGCATATATGGGTTCGTACTGATCTACTACTATTACCATGCATGCATCAGTTAGTACTTGTTGTACTTTATTCCCAGCTTCTTGTATGATGTATTCCTTTCATTCAAAATTATATATGATGTTCTAAAGTTTTTCTGATTCGGATATATATAGATGCATTTTAGTGTCCTTGTTCACTTATTTCAGTCAGATGTTCTACTTATTGAAATATCCAAAGCACCTTATATTCGTTAATGGAGGGAGTATTATATAACCTGTTGGGTGTTGGTGTTTTTCAGAAACGGAATGGCGGAGGCGATACTCATTGTTGTGTCCAAGATTGGGACAGTTTTCTTGAATGAAGCAGTCACTGCTGTGGTACAGAAGTTGTCGATGAAGGTTGATGCTCTAAAGGAATTGCCGGCAAAGTTCAAAAGAATTGATATAGAACTGAAGACGATGAATAAATGAATAATATAATTCAAGATTTGGGTACAGCACATCTCAGCAACAATGTCATCAATGGTTGGATTAGAATAGTAAGGAATCTAGCCTACCGTGTTGAGGATGTAATTGATTGTTACTCGTATGAGGCTCTTAAGCTCAAGGATGATGGCTTCCTAGACCGGTACATCTTCAGAGGTTCACGCCATATAAAGGTCTTCAGTCAAATTGCTCATGAGGTTGAAGAGATAGCGGAGGAGATCATGCAAATCAAAAGACTGCCTGGATATTGGAGGGAGACTCTCCAACCCATCAAAACTGAGCGTGCAACAATTGATAAGCAGCAGGGTGGGCATAGGATATTCTTTCCAGAACATATTAGTTACGATCTGGTGGGAATTGATGAAAACAGGAGCAAGTTGACTGAATGGCTGACCAACAGTGATAAAGAAAGCACGGTGATAACAGTTTCTGGTATGGGGGGCTTGGGGAAAACCACGCTTGTGAAGAATGTGTTTGACAGGGAGAAAACCAACTTCCCTGATGCTCATGCTTGGATTGTGGTGTCCCAGGCCTATGATGTGGTTGATTTGCTGGGGGCATTGTTCACCAAGATACAGCACACACAAGAGTCACTGATGCCACCTACTCTTAGCGTGGGCGCCAAAGCTGATGTTTATGAATTGACAGAAGCAATAAAGAAGATACTGCAAGGCAGGAAGTGTTTGATTGTGCTTGATGATGTGTGGGACACAGAGGCATATACTCAGATGTGCAATGCGTTCCAGGGTCTCCAAGGGAGCCGTGTTATGATCACAACAAGGAAGGAAGATGTTGCGGCTCTTGCTCCACCAAGTCGCCGCCTGCTACTCCAGCCATTGGGTAGTGCCGAGTCGTTCAAGCTCTTTTGCTCAAGGGCTTTCCACAACAGCCCGGACCATGAGTGCCCTCCGGAGCTCGAGAAGGTGGCTGCTGATGTAGTTGAGAGGTGTCATGGCCTGCCATTGGCCATTGTATCTTCTGGAAGCCTATTGTCCAAGAAGCAAGCGACAGAGCACGCCTGGAATCACATGTACAATCATCTCCGAAGCGAGCTGAGGGGGAATAACCATGTCCAAGCTGTACTTAATCTGAGTTACCATGACTTGCCAGGTGATCTCAGGAACTGCTTACTGTACTGCAGCTTGTTCCCTGAAGATTATGCAATGCCACGGGAGAGCCTTGTCCGAATGTGGGTTGCAGAAGGATTCACGATGAAGAAACAAAACAGCACGCCAGAGGAAGTTGCTGAGGGAAATCTCATGGAACTAATCAGCCGGAATATGTTGGAAGTTGTGGAGAGGGATGAACTCTTCCGGGTCAGTAAATGTAAGATGCATGACATTGTTCGTGACCTGGTTCTTGCTGTAGCGAAAGAGGAGAGGTTTGGCTCCGTGAATGATATGGTCGAAATGATTCGCATGGATAAACAAGTTCGTCGGTTGTCAATGTCTGGTTGGAGAGACAGTAACGCAGATGCAAGAGTGGAGTTTCCACGGCTGCGTACCATCATGTCGCTCGCGGCAACTTCGTCCTCTACCAACATGCTTTCCTCAGTTTTCTCTGGATCCAACTACCTTACTGTTCTCGAGCTTCAAGACTCTCCAATAACCCAAGTGCCAGCATCCATTGGGAATATGTTCAATCTCCGCTACATAGGCTTAAGGCGTACCAATGTCCGGTCACTGCCAGACACCATTGATAAGCTCTCAAACCTTGAGACATTGGACATCAAGCAAACAGGAATAGAAAACCTACCACCAGGAATTGTAAGGGTTGAGAAGCTACGACACCTTTTAGCAGACAAATTTGCTGATAAGAAGCAGACAGAGTTCCGATACTTTGTCGGGGTCGAAGCACCTCAAATGATTTCCAACTGTCAAGAACTGCAAACTCTTGAGACCGTCCATGCTAGCAAGGACTTGTCGCTACAACTGAAGAAAATGAATAAGCTGCAGACTATTTGGGTTGATAACATCGATGCGTCTAACTGTGAGGACCTTTTCAAGACCCTCTCTGATATGCCCCTGCTTTCCAGCTTACTTCTTTGTGCATGTGATGAGAAGGAGATACTTTCTTTCCAAGCACTAGTGCCAATCTCCAAAATGCTCCACAGACTGATCATCAGAGGTGGCTGGGCGGATGGGACACTAAAGTGCCCAATATTTCAGGGCCGTGGGAACAATCTCAGGTACTTGGCTCTAAGTTGGTGCAATTTTGGGATAGAAGACCCAATCCAGTTGTTGGCATCTCATCTGCCAACTCTCATTCATCTCAGTCTTAACAGGGTGAGTAGTGCAGCTATATTGGTTCTTTCTGCAGGGTGCTTTTCTAAGCTAAAAAACCTCGTCTTGAAGTGCATGCAAAATGTCAAGCAACTGGAGATAAAAGAGGGTGCCATTCCAAACATTGACGAGATCTACATCATGTCACTCTCGGAGCTGAATATGGTCCCTCAGGGCATCGAATCCCTTGGAACCCTCAAGAAGCTCTGGATGATGAATCTACACAAAGACTTCAAGGCTCAGTGGAATCTGAACCAGATGCACAACAAGATGCAGCATGTTCCAGAGCTTCGTTCCTAGCGAAGAGCGACAGTCTACCTCCTTCAGTAATAAAGAATCATAAGAATTTCTTATGCAATGTAAGTGTGCATGCTTTTAATTACTTGTGATGAGTCCTATGGTACTGTAATAGGATCAAGAGCTCTTAATTTATTTGCGACTGTAAATTTTCATGCATTGTTGGTTGTGTATGTAATAATTCCTGAAACACGGGCATTCCTTGCCATCAGGAACTAAACTGAGTGAATTTGTTTCATATACGTACTGATTCCGTCAAATCATATACCATGTACGTACTGATTCCGTCAAATCATATACCATGTACCCGCCCATCTCTCTGTTTCCTAGATATTGCATTGCATTATTACTTGTTTGGTTATGCATTAATACTTGTTTACTACCCTATTGGGCTCATGAGTGCATACTTTCTAGTTTAAATGTTACAGAAGTGGCCCATGCAAATGCGTGCGCATTATATTTATCGTGAATGATTTATAAAACAAATTCGTGTGTAGCAGTAATTTCCTGTGCACAGCGCTACTCAAGGAACATTGAATCTACTGGCCCCATGGTCGAGAATCATATCCAAGTCTCCATGCTCCCACCTTATCAGGGCAGCCAGCCCGGGACTCACAGTGCTTCCTCAGCGTCACACCGACAGCATCGACCAATTCTTGGTTCCTCTCCCAGCACTCGAGCCTCCTGGCTAGCCGGCCTCCTCGCTAGCCACTGCCGGTACTGTCCTCTGTAGCACACATGGACGTATGATCTTGGTAAAAGGACTGGGCCGCCCCTGCCCTAATAGAATTACTTGATCTGGTAATCAAATTATTTCCTTATTAGTTCATTGACGCAAGATTAAGCCTGATTGGAAAGTAGCATCTATTCTCAATTTTTCGAAAAGGGGCGCTTTATTACTTAAAAGGTTTAAGCCAATATGTTTCATCCAACGCCAATATGGCCTTTTTTCTACAGGTTACACTGAATATCCACCAGAAGCTAGCTATTCCATGCAATAGGTATAAACCAGATGTGTCAATGGAGCATACAAGACTTCTAAAAATTACAAACATCCGGCATCTAATCCTAGCAATTGATTATTCTTAAACACGGCACAAATCAACAATTGATATTTCATTATTTGAAAATATAGCCTATAAATTATAATAGTATAATAAACATAATTATAAGGCTTTGTACTCTAGGCTTTTGCCCCTTCTTTTGAAAGTACAGAAGACAGAAAAACTGACCACTAACGTGTAGGCAACCGAGAGGAGCCGAACAAAAGAGGAGGCTGATCCATGGGAGGCTCGCTGCTGACTGATTGGTGAAGATCTTGACTCTCGGCTGGGTGATGCACTGCACAGGTCGTAAGTGTTGCTTGCACTAATATGTTTAATGCTAGCTTCCTATTTTCTCTTCTATTAGTTTCAAAGCATTTTTATAACCGTACTTATATGTTGTAGTTGGAGGAAGCTGTGGCTACTCTATAAACTGCATGCATATTTCCTTTCCCTTTCATGAAAGGTGGCTATTGTTTCCTCATGAAATTTTAATGAAATAGGTATACTGTAGGTGAGTTCGAGCAATCTGATGGAGATTGTAACCAGTCGGTTGATCTGTGTCTTATCAGAATTATTTATTTTCTATTAGCTGATTTGGACTTTGTATGTTTGCTTGAGTTAGTGTTCCTATATCTATTTGTTACACGAAGCATGCAAATTTGTTTGTTTAAGGTATTGCTACCATTCAGAGTATGCGGATAAACCACACTTCAGGTTGAATTATTCATGTAATTCCTAATTAAATGAGCTGGTGCATACAAAACTCCATGGACAATTGCGCAACGCCCAGTTCCCTTCATGTGATTTTGTTCCAAGTAAGAGAATACATCCCATGATTTTATATTTTGAATGATATTTTTGTAATATAATGTAAGTTGTCCTTCTATGAAAACATTAGCTATTTGTAGGTACAAATTGAATAGCGAGTACATTGGTTCAGGAAATTGTACATGGGCGGTTCCATAATAAGTGTCGTATTTTCAGTTCATTGAGATCCTGACATGAGCAAACATCCATATGATGAGAAGGTTATGACTTATGTCTGTATGATGACATTTACTTTAGGGTGTGAGAACTTTGCTCAAAACTTTCACCAAAACCTCATATGTGAAAAAAACAATTCAGGTTGTGAACTATTAATCATTGGTTATCAACAACATTTTTTTTTGAAAAGGAGGATTACCCCTGGCCTCTGCATCTGGGCGATGCATGCAGCCATTTTATTAATTATTCACAGAGACCTTACAAAGTAGTACATCAGGTAGTCTGAAGGCACCATCTTAGCAACAACTGTCTCTACTCCTATCCACTTGATGAAGGGGTGCCGATAGTCCGAGCCTAATACCAAACAGACATCGCACCAAAGTCTAACATCTAAAGCCGGAGGCTCCAACCGAGCCACATACTGGGTTTGGGGTACAAACCGGTCCGACGCACTCTCATGTGTCGTCGCCGCCGTCTTCCACCAATCCATCTTCAAAGCAGAAACTAACGCACCGACCTTGCCAGGCCTCTCTGCCATCGACGCCACCATGACGCCAGATAGCGTCCTCCTCCTGCGCGAGTCCATCTCCGCGCATCGGACACCGAGTCTCCACTGCGCCACGCCGCCGAGATCCGCCGCCATCAATGAGTAAGATGAAGCACCGCTCCACCAAAGAAGCCGTCCACTGGTCCCTCGAGCCTGTGTACACCTCCAAGAATGACGCCCTCAAGGGGGAAACGACACCAGAGCGCCGCCGTCATCCGATCTACTGATGTAGGGTTTCCCCGGGAGGTAGCAGATATAGGTCTGGAGCTTCTCCACGGCGATGCCTTCAAGAAGGTAACGGCACAAAAGAGTGCCGCCATCGCCGGTCTTGGCAACAAGCCGAGAACGAGGTTTTCACCCGGATCCGCTCGACGAACCTCCATCTCGCATCGTGCGCATGGACCACCACCGATCTCCGCCGCCGCGGAGCGAGCAAGCCACTCTGGCCAGATCAGATCTGACCGGTGGGCCAACCACGCTCGCAGCCGACCAGTCCACCAAAGCCCTCCACGCCGCCGCCGATCCGAGGTGCCGCAGCGCCGATCCGCCGCCGCTCGCCGCCGGGAGCGAGCCACCGCCGCGGAGGCTCGGATCCGGGGGCGCACTTCCGCTCGCCCGGGTGCCCCGCGCCACCCTCGCGCGCAAGAAGGAGAGGCTCCTCCGCCACCGCCGTCAGCCGCCCGGGCTTAGCGGAGGGATGGGAGGGGGAATGAGCGGCGGCTAAGATTGGGGCCCCTTGGCCGCCCGCGCGGGGGGGCGACGAAGGGGAGAGGAAGGGAGGAAGCAGCGGGCGGCGGCGCTGCTGTGTGGTGGCGGCGGCGCTAGGTCAACAGGAGTTTTTATTATTGAGAAAACAAGGTGCTGTTCGGTGCTGCTGTATGGTTATCAACAACATAATTAATGTTTTGTTATTGAGAGAAGTATTTGATTAGTTAGTGGATGTAGCGAAAACTTATATCCTAAGGGCCTGTTCGGTGCTGGCCAAAGATTTTTCTCTCTCAATGTATATTACACTCCCTGTATGAAGGTTGTTTTAATAGTTTCTCTTGCATAATGAGCTATATGCCTGTTGCCTTTGCCTAGGTTAGCTCGCATGCATGAGCATGAATGGATATGATTTTTATTACTAAAGATTCAGGATACAATTGAAATTATATTCATGTTGATTTATTATTGTGAATGATTGTATCAACCATGGAATAGAAGGCCCCCGTTTCTGTTTTTGAATGCCAAAGTATCTTTATATTGCACTATTACAGTTGTATACAAAAATATGAATCTTTCTCTAAGCTGATGTAGGAAAATTTTCTATCGACTTACACTTTCCATATGTCAAATGTAGTTACTTAATTTTAATTCAGATTTTGAACTATAGTCCGCTAAAGATATCATTTGTTTGTACTTTCCAAGGAGTACCAGGGAAACGAGTTGCAACCGAGCCCTTCCAACATGGATTCATCTAGAACATCCCGCGACCATATGCACATGATATAAAGGAGAAATATTAGGCCAAAATTGAGAAGTTTGGCACCGCCTGTACATTACAGCTCCTACGGTTGTTACCAAAGCTCCGAGTGAATCTGAAACAGGCCATGGACATGGATCACCGAAGTGAAAAGAATGCCTCCGAGTTTCAATCTTAAACCGCATAATTTGCCTTGCTTGATTTTCAGTATAATGCCAATTCTTTGTCCTCTATATAGCTATTCTTTCATTGATGCATACATGAAAAAATATGTTCATATTTTAATGATTTTGTATGTAAATTAAATTGCTAGCCCGTGCAGAGGCATGGGTTGATGACTAGTGGCAGAAAATCCCCTTCGGTTGCAGATTTGGCGCCAAACAGATCCACGGAGATAATCACATTGGTGCCAAGCAGAACGCAAATTAGTAATTGCCTTGGCACCAAACACGATCTATTTGCCTTCGTCCCGCTAATCTTCCTCATTCCTCCTGATTGTCCTCCTTGTAACAAGAACGTGACAAAGGTATGCTGTGTAGATGATCTCCCTTTTCCTTTTGGCCTTGTAGCAAGAAGGACACAAGGCATGATGATCTGAAGGTGGTGTAGATGACATCCCTTTTGCCTTCCTTCTCCTAGCAACAGAAAAGAAGATGATCAGCCTCAAGGTATGTGATATATGCTCTGACTGTATTCACGTTGTCAAGGCACAAAGAGATTTCATGGACTGAGTTTACTATGCTATCACATCTTACAAAAAAGAGAGGAGAAGACAAGGTCTAATGGAGAATATGACTAACACCAACGAAGATTCAAACAGGTACCATCAGTCTTGTTAAATTCAGTAATAACTAATAAATAAACTGAACGGGAGCCAAACCCTCCAAACAACTAATACAAAATTATATGATACAATTTTCTTAGTGAAGGATGATAAGTGACTCCAAAACTTATTTTCTGCATCTTTTAGACAATGTTAGAGTGAAAGTTTTCATTTAACAGAATTCATTTCTATTGCTTTGGACAAGCTCAAACTAAAATGCATAAATGTAGTCTGGTCTGTACTTGAAACGTAGGTGATTTGCTCATGAAGTGCTTCGGTTTTCCATAACTTGACAGGAGATTAATGTAGATGATCTCCCTTCTTCCTTCTGTCTCCTGGTAGCAAGAGAGATTTCCTTGACTGAGTTTGTTATGCTATACATATTACAAAAAAAAGGAGAAGAGAAGGTCTAATTGAAAATATTACTAACTCCAGCATTGATTCAAATAGGTACCATTAATTTTGTTAAATTCCCAGTCCATGTCATAATATTCTTGTAGTGTAACTATACAGATAACATAAATTATGCCTATTTTTTTACGGGACAAATACGATTCCTAGTTCACTTCTGCTTTGGTACACCACCCCTAAACACATCAACGGAGAAGATCTCTTCATACCCCCTCATAATAAAGGGTAATATGGTCTTTTCTGAGATATCCACAGTAACGAGACGGCACATTAGCGTAATGCGAACAATTCAAATAAAATAAAATAAATAGAGGACAAAAAGAGAGAAGCTAGGGATCGAACAACGGTCTCCTAGGTGCAGCGTTGTACCACAAACCACTAGATCACTACTGGGATCATAAAATGTTAATAAGGGCGACCAACTTAACGTAAATGAGCTGGTTATTCCACTAGTTTTCTGTGTTTTCTCTGTTTTCGTTTTATTACCGGTTTTCTCCGTTTTAACTTGCTATATCTAATACATTTTTGTAATACATGTTTAACATTAATCAAATCAAGATTAAAAAATTAAATATATGGTTCATGTTTTTAATAAATATTTAATATTTTTCATATCCGCGAACATTTTTTTTACTATCGATTAAATTTTTTTCAAATCCGTGAACACTTGGGCTGGCCCAACAAGTGCCCGGCGGGAGCGATGCTGTCGCATAGTTAGGCCAACGCCTAAAGTTTTGTTTCTTTTCTATTTTTCCGTCTTTCTTCTATTTTTTGTTAATTTATTTTTCCCCTTTTGAAATTTACTAGCACATATGCACGTGCATTGCAACGGGAGAGGTAATTATAGTGTCCACCAAACATCCAACAACGCGACACAACAACATTCGGGTAGTGTCACCCGGGAGTTTAACACAAATGTATATCAACCTTTCACTAAGAACCATACTATACATACAATACTTTTATTGCGATTTTGGTAGGACAATTTCTGCCCACACCATCCATGAATAAATCAAAGTACATCGGAACCATTAGATTGACTATCGTATGAAAATTATACTTCCTCCATCTACTTTACGGAGCCTAGGAGAGTTTAAAAGGATGAAATGGCCCTATAATTTTGAAAAAACTGAACGAATTTCACATGCCCAATTAACACACGCTTGCTTTGCATGTCACGAAATTTATGTTTTCATTATCCGGGTTAATTAGAAACCACCAAATGCATCTCAATATTATGCATCTCTCCCAATAATTATGCTCAGTATGCATGCATCTTCCTTATTATGTTGTCACACTGAACCAAATTTTAGCAGGCCTAGATCCAGTCTCAATTCCTATCCAAATTAACTTTTTTCCCAATAATTATGCTCAGTATGCATGCATCTTCCTTATTATTGTTGGGGAACGTTGCATGGGAAACAAAAAATTTCCTACGCACACACAAGATCTATCCATGGTGATGAGCATCTACGAGAGGGAGAGTGAATCTACATACCCTTGTAGATCGCTAAGCGGAAGCGTTAAGAAACGCGGTTGATGTAGTCGAACGTCTCCGCGATCCGAATCGCAAGTCGTCCCTCGATCCGATCACGAACTAGTGCCGAACGGACGGCACCTCCGCGTTCAACACACGTACGACTTGATGACGCCTTCACCTCCTCGATCCAGCGAGCGATGGTGAAGTAGAAGATGAGTTCCGGCAGCACGACGGCGTGGTGATGGTGGTGAGGAACAATCTCTGCAGGGCTTCGCCAAGCGCTACAGAGATTATGACGGAGGAACTAGAGGGTTAGGGTTGCCGCACACGGCTTGGGGAAATCTTGATGTATCCCGTGTGCTAGCCCTGCCCCTCTATTTATATGTTGAGCCTTGGGGTCTAAACTTGGAGTAAAAGCCTCCTCCAGGTCGGTTTTGCCCGCACAAGGTCGTTTTGGCCCGCACGGAAAGAGTCCAACTCGGATTCCAGCAGTATCGCGTACAAGCGGTAGTACCGCTTACGATAAGCGGTAGTACCGCCTGTAGCGGTAGTACCCCTTACGATAAGCGGTATTACCGCGTGTAGCGGTAGTACCGCTTACGATAAGCGGTAGTACCACCCCAGACGCCAGCAAAACTTCCTTTTGCACCTTGCCTAAGCCTCGTGGGCTTTACCCCTTGGCCCAAATAAAGTGTTCTCATACCCGAACATTTCGGGAAACATCCGGAACCCCTTCCGGTGAATTCCGGAACCCTTCCGGAGACCAAACACTATTATCCCATATATCAATCTTTACCTCCGGACTATTCCGGAGATCCTCGTCATGTCCGGGATCTTATCCGGGACTCCGAACAACCTTCGGTCATCAACAAAATAACTCAACTATACTAATCGTCACCAAACGTTAAGTGTGTAGACCCTGCGGGTTCGAGAACTATGTAGACATGACCGAGACACCTCTACGATCAATAACAAATAGCGGGACCTGGATGCCCATATTGGCTCCTACATATTCTACGAAGATCTTTATCGGTCGAACCTCTATGTCAAGGATTCAGTTAATCCCGTATGCTGTTCCCTTTGTTCTTCGGTATGTTACTTGCCCGAGATTCGATCGTCGGTATCCCTATACCTAGTTCAATCTCGTTACCGGCAAGTCTCTTTGCTCGTTCCGTAATACAAGATCTCGTGGCTAACACTTTAGTCACATTGCTTGCAAGGCTCATTGTGATGTTGTATTACCGAGTGGGCCCTGAGATACCTCTCCGTCACACGGAGTAACAAATCCCAGTCTTGATCCATGCCAACCCAACAGACACCCTCGGAGATACTTGACATGCAAAAAACAATAGCAATAAACTGACACGATCATATGCTACGTTTACAGTTTGGGTCTTGTCCATCACATCATTCTCCTAATGATGTGATCCCGTTATCAAATGACATCTCATGTCCATGGCTAGGAAACCTTCACCATCTTTTGATCAACGAGCTAGTCAACTAGAGGCTTACTAGGGACACAGTGTTGTCTATGTACCCACACATGTATTTGAGTTTCCAATCAATACAATTATAGCATGGATAATAAACGATTATCATGAACAAGGAAATATAATAATAACCAATTTATTATTGCCTCTAGGGCATATTTCCAACAGTCTCCCACTTGCACTAGAGTCAATAATCTAGTTCACATCACTATGTGATTTACATTGTAATGAATCGAACACCCATGCAGTTCTGGTGTTGTTCATGTTTAGCCCTTGGAAGAGGTTTAGTCATCGGATCTGCAACATTCAGATCCGTGTGTACTTTGCAAATATTTATGTCGTCCTCCTTGATGTAATCGCGGATGGAATTGAAACGTCGCTTTATGTGTCTGGTCCTCTTGTGAAATCTTGGTTCCTTGGCTAGAGCAATGGCACCAGTATTATCACAAAACAGAGTCATTGGGTTAAGCACACTAGGCACTACTCCAAGATCTGTCATGAACTCCTTCATCCAGACACCTTCCTTTGCCGCCTCCGAGGTAGCGATGTACTCCGCTTCGCATGTAGAATCCGCTACCACGCTTTGCTTGGAACTGCACCAGCTAACCGCACCCCCATTAAGAATAAATACGTATCCGGTTTGTGACTTAGAGTCATCCGGATCAATGTCAAAGCTTGCATCGACGTAACCCTTTACGACGAGCTCTTGATCACCTCCATAAACGAGAAACATATCCTTAGTCTTTTTCAGGTACTTTAGGATATTCTTGACCGCCGTCCAGTGTTCCATTCCTGGATCACTTTGAAACCTTCCGACCATACTTATGGCAAGGCTGACATCGGGTCTTGTGCACAGCATTGTATACATGATAGAGCCCATGGCTGAAGCATAGGGGACGACACTCATCTTGTCTCTATCTTCTGCAGTCACTGGGCATTGAGTCTTACTCAACTTCACACCTTGCAAAACAGGCAAGAACCCCTTCTTGGACTGATCCATTTTGAACTTCTTCAAAATCTTATCAAGGTATGTGCTTTGTGAAAGTCCTATTAAGTGTCTTGATCTATCTCTATAGATCTTGATGCCTAATATGAAAGCAGCTTCTCCTAGGTCCTTCATTGAAAAACTCTTGTTCAAATATTCCTTCACGCTTTCCAGCATTTCTATATTGTTTCCAATCAGTAATATGTCATCCACATATAATATTAGAAACGCTACAGGGCTCCCACTCACTTTCTTGTAAATACAAGCTTCTCCGTAAACTTGTATAAACCCAAACGCTTTGATCACCTCATCAAAGCGAAGATTCCAACTCCGAGATGCTTGCACCAGTCCATAAATGGATCGCTGGAGTTTGCAAACTTTGTCAGCATTCTCTGGATCGACAAAACCTTCTGGTTGCATCATATACAACTCTTCCTTAAGGAAACCGTTAAGGAACGCTGTTTTGACATCCATCTGCCAAATTTTATAATCGAAAAAGGCAGCTATTGCTAACATGATTCTGACGGACTTAAGCATCGCTACGGGTGAGAAGGTCTCATCGTAGTCAACTCCTTGAACTTGTGAAAAACCCTTTGCCACAAGTCGAGCTTTATAGACGGTGACATTACCATCTGCGTCCGTCTTCCTCTTAAAGATCCATTTGTTCTGAATGGCCTTACGCCCTTCAGGTAATACTTCCAAAGTCCATACTTTGTTTTCATACATGGATCCCATCTCGGATTTCATGGCCTCTAACCACTTCTCGGAATCCGGGCCCATCATCGCTTCTCCATAGCTCGTAGGTTCATCGTTGTCCAACAACATGACCTCTAAGACAGGGTTGCCGTACCACTCAGGAGTAGTACGCGTCCTTGTCGACCTACGAGGTTCGATAGCAACTTGATCCAAAGCTTCATGATCATCATCATTAACTTCCTCTTCAGCTGATGTAGGCTCTACAGAAACATCTTTCTGCGCTGCGCTACTTTGATGTTGAAGTAAAGGTTCAACAACCTCATCAAGTTCTATCTTCCTCCCACTCAATTCTTTCGAGAGAAACTCTTTCTCAAGAAATGTTCCGTTCTTAGCGACAAACACTTTGCCCTCGGATCTGAGGTAGAAGGTATACCCAACTGTCTCTTTTGGGTATCCTATGAAGACGCATTTCTCCGCTTTGGGTTCCAGCTTTTCAGGCTGAAGCTTTTTGACATAAGCGTCACATCCCCAAACTTTAAGAAACAACAGCTTTGGCTTCTTACCAAACCAAAGTTCATATGGCGTCGTCTCAACGGATTTCGATGGTGCCCTATTTAAAGTGAATGCAGCTGTCTCTAATGCATAACCCCAAAACGATAGTGGCAAATCGGCAAGAGACATCATAGATCGCACCATATCCAATAAAGTTCGATTACGACGTTCGGACACACCATTACGCTGTGGTGTTCCAGGCGGTGTCAGTTGTGAAACAATTCCACATTGTCTTAAGTGACTGCCAAACTCATAACTCAGATATTCTCCTCCTCGATCAGATCGTAGGAATTTAATCTTCTTGTTACGATGATTCTCAACTTCACTCTGAAATTGTTTAAACTTTTCAAACGTTTCAGACTTGTGTTTCATTAAGTAAATATACCCATATCTACTTAAGTCATCAGTGAAGGTGAGAAAGTAACGATAACCACCGCGCGCCTCAATGCTTATTGGACCGCATACATCAGTATGTATGATTTCCAACAAGTCACTTGCCCGTTCCATTGTTCCAGAGAACGGCGTTTTAGTCATCTTGCCCATGAGGCATGGCTCACATGTGTCAAGTGATTCAAAATCAAGTGACTCTAAAAGTCCATCAGTATGGAGCTTCCTCATGCGTTTTACACCAATATGACCCAAACGGCAGTGCCACAAGAAAGTGGTATTATCATTATCAATTTTACATCTTTTGGCATCAATGTTATAAACATATGTATCATTACTATCGAGATTCAATAAGAATAAACCCCTCACTTCGGGTGCATGACCATAAAAGATATTACCCATATAAATAGAACAACCATTATTCTCTGATTTAAATGAGTAACCGTCTCGCAATAAACAACATCCAGATATAATGTTCATGCTTAACGCAGGCACCAAATAACACTTATTTAGGTTCATCACTAATCCCGACGGTAATCGAAGAGCGAGCGTGCCGACGGCGATCACATCAACCTTGGAACCATTTCCCACGCGCATCGTCACTTCGTCCTTCGCCAGCCTCCGTCTATTCCGCAGTTCCTGTTTAGAGTTGCAAATATGAGCAACCGCACCGGTATCAAATACCCAGGCACTACAACGAGGGTTGGTAAGGAACATATCAATAACATGTATATCATATATACCTTGTTTGTTGTTGGCCGCCTTCTTGTCAGCCAAATACTTGGGGCAGTTCCGCTTCCAGTGTCCAGTTCCCTTGCAATGAAAGCACTCAGTTTCTGGTTTGGGTCCAGCCTTGGGTTTCTTCACGGGAGGAGCAACTGCTTTGCCACTCTTCTTGGAGTTACCCTTCTTACCCTTGCCATTTTTCTTGAAACTAGTGGTTTTATTGACCATCAACACTTGATGCTCCTTCTGAATTTCAGACTCAGCGGCTTTCAGCATCGCAAACAGCTCGGCGACTGACTTGTTCATCCCGTGCATGTTATAGTTCAACACGAAGCTCTTGTAGCTAGGTGGCAATGATTGAAGAACTCTGTCAGTGATAGCCTCTGGCGGAAGGGGCATCCCCAATTCAGCCAGACGGGTGGAGTACCCAAACATTCTGAGTACATGATCACTGATAGACCCGTTCTCCTCCATCTTGCAAGCATAGAACTTATCGGAGATCTCATATCTCTCGATCCGGGCATTCTTCTGAAAGATAAACTTCAACTCCTGGAACATCTCATATGCTCCATGACGTTCAAAACGTCTTTGAAGTCCCGGTTCTAAGCCATACAAAATTGCACATTGAACTATTGAGTAATCATCAGAACGAGCCTGCCAGGCGTTCACAACGTCTAGAGACTCAACTGGAGCGGGTGGATCACCAAGCGGTGCATCAAGGACATAAGCCTTCTGGGAAGCCGTAAGGATAATCCTTAGATTACGGGCCCAGTCCACAAAGTTACTTCCATCATCTTTCAACTTAGCTTTCTCTAGGAACGCATTAAAATTCAGGGGTGCTACTGCGCGAGCCATGATCTACAACATAAATATAGCAAAGACAACTTAGACTATTGTTCAGGATAATGAGTTTAGTTAATCATATTACTTAAAAACTCCCACTCAAATTGACATCCCTCCGGTCATTCGAGTGTAACATGATCCAAATCCACCAACTCAAGTCCGATCATCACGTGAGTCGAGGTGGTTTCAATGGTGAACATCTTCATGTTGATCATATCTACTATATGACTCATGTTCGACCTTTTGGTCTCTTGTGTTCCGAGGCCATGTCTGTACATGCTAGGCTCGTCAAGTTTAACCCGAGTGTTCCGCGTGTGCAACATGGCTTGCACCCGTTGTATGTGAACGTGGAGTCTATCACACCCGATCATCACGGCGTGTCTCGAAACGACGAACTTTCGCAACGGTGCACACTCGGGGAGAACACAATTTATCTTGAAATTTAAGTGAGGGATCACCTTATAATGCTACCGTCGTCCTAAGCAAAATAAGATGCATAAAAGGATTAACATCACATGCAAATCATAAGTGACATGATATGGCCATGAACTTGTGCTTTTGATCTCCATCTCCAAAGCACCGGCATGATCTCCATCGTCACCGGCATGACACCATGATCTCCATCATCTTGATCTCCATCAACGTGTCGCCATGAGGTTGTCGCGCCGACTGTTGTTTCCACGACTAACGTTTAGCGATAAAGTAAAGCATTACATAGCGCTTAATGATTGACACGCAGGTCATACAATAATTAAAGACAACTCTATGGCTCCTGCCAGTTGCCGTACTCATCGACATGCAAGTCGTGATATTCTATACAACACATGATCATCTCATACATCACATATATCTCATCATGTAATTGGCCATATCACGCAAATATTAGTGACTGCCTGGATATCTCATCACATATATCTCATCATGCGGAAGAGATCATGCAAATCAAAAGACTGCCTGGATATTGGAGGGAGACTCTCCAACCCATCAAAACTGAGCGTGCAACAATTGATAAGCAGCAGGGTGGGCATAGGATATTCTTTCCAGAACATATTAGTGACGATCTGGTGGGAATTGATGAAAACAGGAGCAAGTTGACTGAATGGCTGACCAACAATGATAAAGAAAGCACGGTGATAACAGTTTCTGGTATGGGGGGCTTGGGGAAAACCACGCTTGTGAAGAATGTGTTTGACAGGGAGAAAACCAACTTCCCTGATGCTCATGCTTGGATTGTGGTGTCCCAGGCCTATGATGTGGTTGATTTGCTGGGGGCATTGTTCACCAAGATACAGCACACACAAGGGTCACTGATGCCACCTACTCTTAGCGTGGGCGCCAAAGCTGATGTTTATGAATTGACAGAAGCAATAAAGAAGATACTGCAAGGCAGGAAGTGTTTGATTGTGCTTGATGATGTGTGGGACACAGAGGCATATACTCAGATGTGCAATGCGTTCCAGGGTCTCCAAGGGAGCCGTGTTATGATCACAACAAGGAAGGAAGATGTTGCGGCTCTTGCTCCACCAAGTCGCCGCCTGCTACTCCAGCCATTGGGTAGTGCCGAGTCGTTCAAGCTCTTTTGCTCAAGGGCTTTCCACAACAGCCCGGACCATGAGTGCCCTCCGGAGCTCGAGAAGGTGGCTGCTGATGTAGTTGAGAGGTGTCATGGCCTGCCATTGGCCATTGTATCTTCTGGAAGCCTATTGTCCAAGAAGCAAGCGACAGAGCACGCCTGGAATCACATGTACAATCATCTCCGAAGCGAGCTGAGGGGGAATAACCATGTCCAAGCTGTACTTAATCTGAGTTACCATGACTTGCCAGGTGATCTCAGGAACTGCTTACTGTATTGCAGCTTGTTCCCTGAAGATTATGCAATGCCACGGGAGAGCCTTGTCCGAATGTGGGTTGCAGAAGGATTCACGATGAAGAAACAAAACAGCACGCCAGAGGAAGTTGCTGAGGGAAATCTCATGGAACTAATCAGCCGGAATATGTTGGAAGTTGTGGAGAGGGATGAACTCTTCCGGGTCAGTAAATGTAAGATGCATGACATTGTTCGTGACCTGGTTCTTGCTGTAGCGAAAGAGGAGAGGTTTGGCTCCGTGAATGATATGGTCGAAATGATTCGCATGGATAAACAAGTTCGTCGGTTGTCAATGTCTGGTTGGAGAGACAGTAACGCAGATGCAAGAGTGGAGTTTCCACGGCTGCGTACCATCATGTCGCTCGCGGCAACTTCGTCCTCTACCAACATGCTTTCCTCAGTTTTCTCTGGATCCAACTACCTTACTGTTCTCGAGCTTCAAGACTCTCCAATAACCCAAGTGCCAGCATCCATTGGGAATATGTTCAATCTCCGCTACATAGGCTTAAGGCGTACCAATGTCCGGTCACTGCCAGACACCATTGATAAGCTCTCAAACCTTGAGACATTGGACATCAAGCAAACAGGAATAGAAAACCTACCACCAGGAATTGTAAGGGTTGAGAAGCTACGACACCTTTTAGCAGACAAATTTGCTGATAAGAAGCAGACAGAGTTCCGATACTTTGTCGGGGTCGAAGCACCTCAAATGATTTCCAACTGTCAAGAACTGCAAACTCTTGAGACCGTCCATGCTAGCAAGGACTTGTCGCTACAACTGAAGAAAATGAATAAGCTGCAGACTATTTGGGTTGATAACATCGATGCGTCTAACTGTGAGGACCTTTTCAAGACCCTCTCTGATATGCCCCTGCTTTCCAGCTTACTTCTTTGTGCATGTGATGAGAAGGAGATACTTTCTTTCCAAGCACTAGTGCCAATCTCCAAAATGCTCCACAGACTGATCATCAGAGGTGGCTGGGCGGATGGGACACTAAAGTGCCCAATATTTCAGGGCCGTGGGAACAATCTCAGGTACTTGGCTCTAAGTTGGTGCAATTTTGGGATAGAAGACCCAATCCAGTTGTTGGCATCTCATCTGCCAACTCTCATTCATCTCAGTCTTAACAGGGTGAGTAGTGCAGCTATATTGGTTCTTTCTGCAGGGTGCTTTTCTAAGCTAAAAACCCTCGTCTTGAAGCGCATGCAAAATGTCAAGCAACTGGAGATAAAAGAGGGTGCCATTCCAAACATTGACGAGATCTACATCATGTCACTCTCGGAGCTGAATATGGTCCCTCAGGGCATCGAATCCCTTGGAACCCTCAAGAAGCTCTGGATGATGAATCTACACAAAGACTTCAAGGCTCAGTGGAATCTGAACCAGATGCACAACAAGATGCAGCATGTTCCAGAGCTTCGTTCCTAGCAAAGAGCGACAGTCTACCTCCTTCAGTAATAAAGAATCATAAGAATTTCTTATGCAATGTAAGTGTGCATGCTTTTAATTACTTGTGATGAGTCCTATGTTACTGTAATAGGATCAAGAGCTCTTAATTTATTTGCGACTGTAAATTTTCATGCATTGTTGGTTGTGTATGTAATAATTCCTGAAACACGGGCATTCCTTGCCATCAGGAACTAAACTGAGTGAATTTGTTTCATATACGTACTGATTCCGTCAAATCATATACCATGTACGTACTGATTCCGTCAAATCATATACCATGTACCCGCCCATCTCTCTGTTTCCTAGATATTGCATTGCATTATTACTTGTTTGGTTATGCATTAATACTTGTTTACTACCCTATTGGGCTCATGAGTGCATACTTTCTAGTTTAAATGTTACAGAAGTGGCCCATGCAAATGCGTGCGCATTATATTTATCGTGAATGATTTATAAAACAAATTCGTGTGTAGCAGTAATTTCCTGTGCACAGCGCTACTCAAGGAACATTGAATCTACTGGCCCCATGGTCGAGAATCATATCCAAGTCTCCATGCTCCCACCTTATCAGGGCAGCCAGGCCGGGACTCACAGTGCTTCCTCAGCGTCACACCGACAGCATCGACCAATTCTTGGTTCCTCTCCCAGCACTCGAGCCTCCTGGCTAGCCGGCCTCCTCGCTAGCCACTGCCGGTACTGTCCTCTGTAGCACACATGGACGTATGATCTTGGTAAAAGGACTGGGCCGCCCCTGCCCTAATAGAATTACTTGATCTGGTAATCAAATTATTTCCTTATTAGTTCATTGACGCAAGATTAAGCCTGATTGGAAAGTAGCATCTATTCTCAATTTTTCGAAAAGGGGCGCTTTATTACTTAAAAGGTTTAAGCCAATATGTTTCATCCAACGCCAATATGGCCTTTTTTCTACAGGTTACACTGAATATCCACCAGAAGCTAGCTATTCCATGCAATAGGTATAAACCAGATGTGTCAATGGAGCATACAAGACTTCTAAAAATTACAAACATCCGGCATCTAATCCTAGCAATTGATTATTCTTAAACACGGCACAAATCAACAATTGATATTTCATTATTTGAAAATATAGCCTATAAATTATAATAGTATAATAAACATAATTATAAGGCTTTGTACTCTAGGCTTTTGCCCCTTCTTTTGAAAGTACAGAAGACAGAAAAACTGACCACTAACGTGTAGGCAACCGAGAGGAGCCGAACAAAAGAGGAGGCTGATCCATGGGAGGCTCGCTGCTGACTGATTGGTGAAGATCTTGACTCTCGGCTGGGTGATGCACTGCACAGGTCGTAAGTGTTGCTTGCACTAATATGTTTAATGCTAGCTTCCTATTTTCTCTTCTATTAGTTTCAAAGCATTTTTATAACCGTACTTATATGTTGTAGTTGGAGGAAGCTGTGGCTACTCTATAAACTGCATGCATATTTCCTTTCCCTTTCATGAAAGGTGGCTATTGTTTCCTCATGAAATTTCAATGAAATAGGTATACTGTAGGTGAGTTCGAGCAATCTGATGGAGATTGTAACCAGTCGGTTGATCTGTGTCTTATCAGAATTATTTATTTTCTATTAGCTGATTTGGACTTTGTATGTTTGCTTGAGTTAGTGTTCCTATATCTATTTGTTACACGAAGCATGCAAATTTGTTTGTTTAAGGTATTGCTACCATTCAGAGTATGCGGATAAACCACACTTCAGGTTGAATTATTCATGTAATTCCTAATTAAATGAGCTGGTGCATACAAAACTCCATGGACAATTGCGCAACGCCCAGTTCCCTTCATGTGATTTTGTTCCAAGTAAGAGAATACATCCCATGATTTTATATTTTGAATGATATTTTTGTAATATAATGTAAGTTGTCCTTCTATGAAAACATTAGCTATTTGTAGGTACAAATTGAATAGCGAGTACATTGGTTCAGGAAATTGTACATGGGCGGTTCCATAATAAGTGTCGTATTTTCAGTTCATTGAGATCCTGACATGAGCAAACATCCATATGATGAGAAGGTTATGACTTATGTCTGTATGATGACATTTACTTTAGGGTGTGAGAACTTTGCTCAAAAGTTTCACCAAAACCTCATATGTGAAAAAAACAATTCAGGTTGTGAACTATTAATCATTGGTTATCAACAACATTTTTTTTTGAAAAGGAGGATTACCCCTGGCCTCTGCATCTGGGCGATGCATGCAGCCATTTTATTAATTATTCACAGAGACCTTACAAAGTAGTACATCAGGTAGTCTGAAGGCACCATCTTAGCAACAACTGTCTCTACTCCTATCCACTTGATGAAGGGGTGCCGATAGTCCGAGCCTAATACCAAACAGACATCGCACCAAAGTCTAACATCTAAAGCCGGAGGCTCCAACCGAGCCACATACTGGGTTTGGGGTACAAACCGGTCCGACGCACTCTCATGTGTCGTCGCCGCCGTCTTCCACCAATCCATCTTCAAAGCAGAAACTAACGCACCGACCTTGCCAGGCCTCTCTGCCATCGACGCCACCATGACGCCAGATAGCGTCCTCCTCCTGCGCGAGTCCATCTCCGCGCATCGGACGCCGAGTCTCCACTGCGCCACGCCGCCGAGATCCGCCGCCATCAATGAGTAAGATGAAGCACCGCTCCACCAAAGAAGCCGTCCACTGGTCCCTCGAGCCTGTGTACACCTCCAAGAATGACGCCCTCAAGGGGGAAACGACACCAGAGCACCGCCGTCATCCGATCTACTGATGTAGGGTTTCCCCGGGAGGTAGCAGATATAGGTCTGGAGCTTCTCCACGGCGATGCCTTCAAGAAGGTAACGGCACAAAAGAGTGCCGCCATCGCCGGTCTTGGCAACAAGCCGAGAACGAGGTTTTCACCCGGATCCGCTCGACGAACCTCCATCTCGCATCGTGCGCATGGACCACCACCGATCTCCGCCGCCGCGGAGCGAGCAAGCCACTCTGGCCAGATCAGATCTGACCGGTGGGCCAACCACGCTCGCAGCCGACCAGTCCACCAAAGCCCTCCACGCCGCCGCCGATCCGAGGTGCCGCAGCGCCGATCCGCCGCCGCTCGCCGCCGGGAGCGAGCCACCGCCGCGGAGGCTCGGATCCGGGGGCGCACTTCCGCTCGCCCGGGTGCCCCGCGCCACCCTCGCGCGCAAGAAGGAGAGGCTCCTCCGCCACCGCCGTCAGCCGCCCGGGCTTAGCGGAGGGATGGGAGGGGGAATGAGCGGCGGCTAAGATTGGGGCCCCTTGGCCGCCCGCGCGGGGGGGCGACGAAGGGGAGAGGAAGGGAGGAAGCAGCGGGCGGCGGCGCTGCTGTGTGGTGGCGGCGGCGCTAGGTCAACAGGAGTTTTTATTATTGAGAAAACAAGGTGCTGTTCGGTGCTGCTGTATGGTTATCAACAACATAATTAATGTTTTGTTATTGAGAGAAGTATTTGATTAGTTAGTGGATGTAGCGAAAACTTATATCCTAAGGGCCTGTTCGGTGCTGGCCAAAGATTTTTCTCTCTCAATGTATATTACACTCCCTGTATGAAGGTTGTTTTAATAGTTTCTCTTGCATAATGAGCTATATGCCTGTTGCCTTTGCCTAGGTTAGCTCGCATGCATGAGCATGAATGGATATGATTTTTATTACTAAAGATTCAGGATACAATTGAAATTATATTCATGTTGATTTATTATTGTGAATGATTGTATCAACCATGGAATAGAAGGCCCCCGTTTCTGTTTTTGAATGCCAAAGTATCTTTATATTGCACTATTACAGTTGTATACAAAAATATGAATCTTTCTCTAAGCTGATGTAGGAAAATTTTCTATCGACTTACACTTTCCATATGTCAAATGTAGTTACTTAATTTTAATTCAGATTTTGAACTATAGTCCGCTAAAGATATCATTTGTTTGTACTTTCCAAGGAGTACCAGGGAAACGAGTTGCAACCGAGCCCTTCCAACATGGATTCATCTAGAACATCCCGCGACCATATGCACATGATATAAAGGAGAAATATTAGGCCAAAATTGAGAAGTTTGGCACCGCCTGTACATTACAGCTCCTACGGTTGTTACCAAAGCTCCGAGTGAATCTGAAACAGGCCATGGACATGGATCACCGAAGTGAAAAGAATGCCTCCGAGTTTCAATCTTAAACCGCATAATTTGCCTTGCTTGATTTTCAGTATAATGCCAATTCTTTGTCCTCTATATAGCTATTCTTTCATTGATGCATACATGAAAAAATATGTTCATATTTTAATGATTTTGTATGTAAATTAAATTGCTAGCCCGTGCAGAGGCATGGGTTGATGACTAGTGGCAGAAAATCCCCTTCGGTTGCAGATTTGGCGCCAAACAGATCCACGGAGATAATCACATTGGTGCCAAGCAGAACGCAAATTAGTAATTGCCTTGGCACCAAACACGATCTATTTGCCTTCGTCCCGCTAATCTTCGTCATTCCTCCTGATTGTCCTCCTTGTAACAAGAACGTGACAAAGGTATGCTGTGTAGATGATCTCCCTTTTCCTTTTGGCCTTGTAGCAAGAACGACACAAGGCATGATGATCTGAAGGTGGTGTAGATGACATCCCTTTTGCCTTCCTTCTCCTAGCAACAGAAAAGAAGATGATCAGCCTCAAGTTATGTGATATATGCTCTGACTGTATTCACGTTGTCAAGGCACAAAGAGATTTCATGGACTGAGTTTACTATGCTATCACATCTTACAAAAAAGAGAGGAGAAGACAAGGTCTAATGGAGAATATGACTAACAGCAACGAAGATTCAAACAGGTACCATCAGTCTTGTTAAATTCAGTAATAACTAATAAATAAACTGAACGGGAGCCAAACCCTCCAAACAACTAATACAAAATTATATGATACAATTTTCTTAATGAAGGATGATAAGTGACTCCAAAACTTATGTTCTGCATCTTTTAGACAATGTTAGAGTGAAAGTTTTCATTTAACAGAATTCATTTCTATTGCTTTGGACAAGCTCAAACTAAAATGCATAAATGTAGTCTGGTCTGTACTTGAAACGTAGGTGATTTGATCATGAAGTGCTTCGGTTTTCCATAACTTGACAGGAGATTAATGTAGATGATCTCCCTTCTTCCTTCTGTCTCCTGGTAGCAAGAGAGATTTCCTTGACTGAGTTTGTTATGCTATACATATTACGAAAAAAAGGAGAAGAGAAGGTCCAATTGAAAATATTACTAACTCCAGCATTGATTCAAATAGGTACCATTAATTTTGTTAAATTCCCAGTCCATGTCATAATATTCTTGTAGTGTAACTATACAGATAACATAAATTATGCCTATTTTTTTACAGGACAAATACGATTCCTAGTTCACTTCTGCTTTGGTACACCACCCCTAAACACATCAACGGAGAAGATCTCTTCATACCCCCTCATAATAAAGGGTAATATGGTCTTTTCTGAGATATCCACAGTAACGAGACGGCACATTAGCGTAATGCGAACAATTCAAATAAAATAAAATAAAAAGAGGACAAAAAGAGAGAAGCTAGGGATCGAACAACGGTCTCCTAGGTGCAGCGTTGTACCACAAACCACTAGATCACTACTGGGATCGTAAAATGTTAATAAGGGCGACCAACTTAACGTAAATGAGCTGGTTATTCCACTAGTTTTCTGTGTTTTCTCTGTTTTCGTTTTATTACCGGTTTTCTCCGTTTTAACTTGCTATATCTAATACATTTTTGTAATACATGTTTAACATTAATCAAATCAAGATTAAAAAATTAAATATATGGTTCATGTTTTTAATAAATATTTAATATTTTTCATATCCGCGAACATTTTTTTACTATCGATTAAATTTTTTTCAAATCCGTGAACACTTGGGCTGGCCCAACAAGTGCCCGGCGGGAGCGATGCTGTCGCATAGTTAGGCCAAGGCCTAAAGTTTTGTTTCTTTTCTATTTTTCCGTCTTTCTTCTATTTTTTGTTAATTTATTTTTCCCCTTTTGAAATTTACTAGCACATATGCACGTGCATTGCAACGGGAGAGGTAATTATAGTGTCCACCAAACATCCAACAACGCGACACAACAACATTCGGGTAGTGTCACCCGGGAGTTTAACACAAATGTATATCAACCTTTCACTAAGAACCATACTATACATACAATACTTTTATTGCGATTTTGGTAGGACAATTTCTGCCCACACCATCCATGAATAAATCAAAGTACATCGGAACCATTAGATTGACTATCGTATGAAAATTATACTTCCTCCATCTACTTTACGGAGCCTAGGAGAGTTTAAAAGGATGAAATGGCCCTATAATTTTGAAAAAACTGAACGAATTTCACATGCCCAATTAACACACGCTTGCTTTGCATGTCACGAAATTTATGTTTTCATTATCCGGGTTAATTAGAAACCACCAAAGGCATCTAAATATTATGCATATCTCCCAATAATTATGCTCAGTATGCATGCATCTTCCTTATTATGTTGTCACACTGAACCAAATTTTAGCAGGCCTAGATCCAGTCTCAATTCCTATACAAATTAACTTTTTTCCCAATAATTATGCTCAGTATGCATGCATCTTCCTTATTATTGTTGGGGAACGTTGCATGGGAAACAAAATTTTTCCTACGCACACACAAGATCTATCCATGGTGATGAGCATCTACGAGAGGGAGAGTGAATCTACATACCCTTGTAGATCGCTAAGCGGAAGCGTTAAGAAACGCGGTTGATGTAGTCGAACGTCTCCGCGATCCGAATCGCAAGTCGTCCCTCGATCCGATCACGAACTAGTGCCGAACGGACGGCACCTCCGCGTTCAACACACGTACGGCTTGATGACGCCTTCACCTCCTCGATCCAGCGAGCGATGGTGAAGTAGAAGATGAGTTCCGGCAGCACGACGGCGTGGTGATGGTGGTGAGGAACAATCTCTGCAGGGCTTCGCCAAGCGCTACAGAGATTATGACGGAGGAACTAGAGGGTTAGGGTTGCCGCACACGGCTTGGGGAAATCTTGATGTATCCCGTGTGCTAGCCCTGCTCCTCTATTTATATGTTGAGCCTTGGGGTCTAAACTTGGAGTAAAAGCCTCCTCCAGGTCGGTTTTGCCCGCACAAGGTCGGTTTGGCCCGCACGGAAAGAGTCCAACTCGGATTCCAGCAGTATCGCGTACAAGCGGTAGTACCACTTACGATAAGCGGTAGTACCGCCTGTAGCGGTAGTACCGCTTACGATAAGCGGTAGTACCACCCCAGACGCCAGCAAAACTTCCTTTTGCACCTTGCCTAAGCCTCGTGGGCTTTACCCCTTGGCCCAAATAAAGTGTTCTCGTACCCGAACATTTCGGGAAACATCCGGAACCCCTTCCGGTGAATTCCGGATCCCTTCCGGAGACCAAACACTATTATCCCATATATCAATCTTTACCTCCGGACTCTTCCGGAGATCCTCGTCATGTCCAGGATCTTATCCGGGACTCCGAACAACCTTCGGTCACCAACAAAATAACTCAACTATACTAATCGTCACCAAACGTTAAGTGTGTAGACCCTGCGGGTTCGAGAACTATGTAGACATGACCGAGACACCTCTACGATCAATAACCAATAGCGGGACCTGGATGCCCATATTGGCTCCTACATATTCTACGAAGATCTTTATCGGTCGAACCTCTATGTCAAGGATTCAGTTAATCCCGTATGCTGTTCCCTTTGTTCTTCGGTATGTTACTTGCCCGAGATTCGATCGTCGGTATCCCTATACCTAGTTCAATCTCGTTACCGGCAAGTCTCTTTACTCGTTCCGTAATACAAGATCTCGTGGCTAACACTTTAGTCACATTGCTTGCAAGGCTCATTGTGATGTTGTATTACCGAGTGGGCCCTGAGATACCTCTCCGTCACACGGAGTAACAAATCCCAGTCTTGATCCATGCCAACCCAACAGACACCCTCGGAGATACCTGTAGAGCACCTTTATAGTCACCCAGTTACGTTGCGACGTTTGATACACACAAGGTATTCCTCCGGTGTCAGTGAGTTGCATGATCTCATGGTCAAAGGAACAGATACTTGACATGCAGAAAACAATAGCAATAAACTGACACGATCATATGCTACGTTTACAGTTTGGGTCTTGTCCATCACATCATTCTCCTAATGATGTGATCCCGTTATCAAATGACATCTCATGTCCATGGCTAGGAAACCTTCACCATCTTTTGATCAACGAGCTAGTCAACTAGAGGCTTACTAGGGACACAGTGTTGTCTATGTACCCACACATGTATTTGAGTTTCCAATCAATACAATTATAGCATGGATAATAAACGATTATCATGAACAAGGAAATATAATAATAACCAATTTATTATTGCCTCTAGGGCATATTTCCAACAATTATGCTATCACACTGAACTAAATTTTAGCAGGCTTGGATCCCAGTCTCAATTCCTTTCCAAATTAGCTTTTTTTAGCAGGTTGGATCCCCGTCTCAATTCCTTTCCAAATTAGCTTTTTTTAGCAGGTTGGATCCCCGTCTCAATTCCTTTCCAAATTAGCTTTCTTATTTCCCGTCTCAATGCACTGCTTTCCTTATTATCCAGTCTCAGTTTCCTTCTCAAATCCTTTGATTCAGCGTGGACTGCTTTCCTTAATATCCGATCTCAATTCCATCTCAAAGCCTTTCCTTATTTCTCTCGCTGCACGTCGCAATGTCGACTGAAATCCTATATAAATTAGGAGGACTGAATATAAGAAGGCGAGGTGGGACTATTCTAAAAAATTCTGATAGCTCAGTTGGTAGCACAGTAGTTATATGACAGGGAGGTTGCGGTTTGATTTGCGGCACTGGTGAATATATTTTGTCCCGGCCTTTTACCCCTTATATGGGCCGTCTTCCTTGGGCTAGAGTTGCCTAGACGAACAATTGCATGGGCCAGCTTTGTTGGGCTCGGGTTGCCCCTACATTTTACGTTTTAGTGCGATCGTATAGGCAGAACTATCCACTTAAAAAGAGGGACTGCGGGTTGAATTATCAAAGAACACAGGGACTTTTTTGCAAAAATGCCGTGAAGGTGAAAGGGCAGAAGCACTCCGTGCTTTATTAGTTGGTAAAGATTATTACTTTTGAAAAAAAAATCACAAAATTGAAGTACCAAAAAATGTTCCCTTTTTCGAATTTGTTATTCACAGATTTAAGAAATGTTCTTGCTTCGATAAAAAAAATTAAATTTTTTAAAGAAATATCTGGTTTGCAATTTGTGGTCAATATTTTCATCAATTGATGGGAATTTGTGAACAATTTTTGAAAAAAAATTCAAGTTTGTAAAATTTTCATACACAATTTGAAATTCCAAATTATTGAAAAAATTCAAGAAATGATCAGGACATGAGAAAATGTTCATGTTGATTGATAATGACAGAAATTCCAAATTACAAAAACATTTAAATTAGGAAAAACTACATGCTCACGGATGCGCTCATCTGGCCTAGTGTGGCAAACTGGTGTCAACTGGTTGTTGTTTTTGGATTATGGATAAATGTCCTCAACTTTTGCAAGCAGCTGGGCATGCCCATGGTAGGTATCCATGCCAGATTGAAAGAATTCCGACACCGTTTGCACGTTCTGACAAGTCCGGCCATTTATTGGCCTTTTTTCACCGAAAAGACTCCAGAAATGCAAAACTTTTCGAAAACCTAAACAATTAAGCATGGTGCCTTGAATTGGTCATAGTGCCATGGAAAAAATTGGGTTCATTTGAAAGAAGTCGAGAAACAACGTGCTCTCACACAGAGCCTTCTAGCCTACCCGAACACCCTACGTTCAACATGGTTATTTTTGGACATCCTTAAAATGACCCTAACTTTTGCAAACAGGTGGCAATTCCCATGGTAGTCATCTATGTCAAGTTTGAATGATTTCCGACACCGTATGCAAGTTGCGACACGTCCAACCCTTTATCGACCTTTTTTGACCGAAAAAACTCCAGACATTGCAAATTTTGTCGAAAAACAAAACAACTTGGCATGGTGCCTGGAATTGGTCGTAAAAGGCCATGATAAAAATGGGGGCATTTCAAGGATGTCAAAAATCAACGTGCTCTCAGGCGGGCCCTTCTAGCCTAGTCAAACACCATGTGTTGAACATGGTGTTTTTGTGGACGTTCCTAAAAATGAGTCCAATGTTTGCCATCAGGTGGGCATGCCCATGGTAGGCATCCATACAAGGTTTGAACGACTTCCGACACTATGTGCAATTGCGACACGTCCGGCCATTTATTGGCCTTTTTTGACCAAGAAAACTCTAGAAAATGCAAAAATTGTCGAAAACCCAAACAACTTGGCATGATGCTTTTGAATTGTCTTAAAAGGCCTTCAAGGATGTCGATAAACAACTTGCTCTCAGACGGAACCTTCGGGCCTACTCGAACACCCTCCGTTGAACATGGTATATTTTTGAACATTTTTGAAATGACCTCAACTTAAAACGGTTATTCTGGTATTCCAAAAAATATTTCAATTTTTTGAACAAGTTTCAAAAGGAATAATAATGTTTTAAAAGGAGAAAAATGAATTAACGGAAAAAGAGGAGAAAAACGAAAAAAAATAGAAAGAAAAAAAGCTTAGGCGTTTGCCCAACTAGACGACGACATCGCTCCCGTTGGGCACCTATTGGCCCGGCCCAAGCTCTCGCGGATTTGAAAAAATTCAACGATACTAAAAATGTCCCTATTTTCAAAATTTGTTCACAAATTCAGTAAATGTTCCCTTTCTTCAAAGTTGTTCAAAAACTCAAAAAAAATCGGAGAATCTCAAATATTGTTTGCGCTTTCAATTTTTCAGAATTTGAAACATACTCATGTTCGTATTTTTGTTCCGGGAAATGAAAAATATTCCTATTCATCTTTTTTTTGGAATTTAAAAAATATGCATGTTCGTACTTTTGTTCCAGGAAATTGTACACAAATGAAAAAAGTTCCGGGAAATGCATAAAAAACTTAGTCTCAAGTTTTTGTTCATATTTTCTATTGTTTTGAAATTCCAAATTAGATTATGTTTGTCAAAAAAGATTGATTTTTTTTACAAACGTTCGTGTTAAAAAAGTTTCCTTGCTCTTTTTTAAAAAATGTTCGTGTTTTGACATACCAGGGAATTTTGAAAGACATAAACAATTTTTTTGAAATTTCTGTACTACTTTTTCAAATGTGAATTTGTATTTTTTTTATTAGAAGCGAACATTTTTTAAATTTTCTGAACAAACCCCTGTGCATGGTGCCGTCTATTTGAGCAGCTCCCAGTTAGCGCTTTAAGTGCCGGTTAAGAAGGTGGCGTTCGCGCATATGCTGGCGGAGTGCGGTCCAATATTGCACAAGCTCGGTCTGTAACAGCCCCTTGTAATGAGCTACAGTGATCACCCTCTGATAATACCAAGTCATCAAGATTAACAAGTCATGATCATCCATGATCATATCTCATTTCAAATTCCAACTCCAATTGAAATTCAAATTGGAAGTGAAAAATAAAGTTGCATAAAATTTGCTGGAAAAATGTTCATCATGTTGGAAATATTCCATAAATTTTATGTTTAGGAAAACAACATCACCATCAACTTAAAATGAGCCCTAGCCCTTTAAACAGCACTATTACAGCACTTTTAAATGCCAAATCATTCATGAGAAATTCAAAAGAAACCAGTTATTCACCAAACCTTTTTATGGCAGTACTAGATATTGCATAGAAATTATGTGGCACAATCTCATATTTTACAAAAGTCATTTAGGGGCCTAACTATTTGCAAAACAGAAATAAAAATAGAAAACAAAAAAAGAAAAAGTAAAATGGAAAGGACCTACTGTGTACCTTGGCTTCCAGTGCACAGTGCAGCCTGGCCCGGCCACCGCGGCCTTTTCTTCCTCCTCCCGCCCTCTCCCCCTGCGCTGTCGGCCGCGCCCGCTGACACGCCGCCGATGCCGCACGCGTCGTCCATCCACCGAGCTGAGGAGGTGGATAAGCTCCCCGCGGCTCCCTGGAAACCCTAGCCACCCCCATCCGTTGCTCTCTTCCTCGCCCGAGAGCTCCCATCGCCGCCGCCGTCGATCCCGCAGCTACCAGCCACTCCACGCCTCGCCGCCATGCCGTAGAGGATCGCCGTCGTCCGCTACGTCGTCCGACGCCGCCAGCTGGAGTCGGGAGCCTCTGCATTGAGCTCCTCGAGCTCGTCTTCTTCCTCCGGTCGCCGGCGTTCGTCGACGATTCCGGCGCCACCGAGCCCTCCCCGCGCCCACTAAGCTCACCCGCAAGCTCCCTGTAAGCCCGCGCTCCCTTCCCCTCTCTTCCTCGTGCGGATTCATCCCTGTAGCCGTCCCCAGCAACCTCACCGGAGCTCCTCTCCGCCGCATAGCTCGTCGCCGTCGTTGTAGTCGCTGCCATGGCCGTCCGAGCACATAGACATGCTCAGCTCCTCCCCGCGAACCCAACGCTCACCCGCGCGTGCTTCCTCGTGCCCCACATCGCCGGATCCACCCACGGCCGAAGTGCGGCGTCCGCTGCGGTGCTCGCCGCCGTCACCTCCGTCCACCTCCTGCCCCGCAACCACTCCGGTTGGATGCGGCATCGTCTTCCCGACCGAACGCGCCCCACCGCGTTCAAAACGGTGGCCCGTGGCCGATTTCCGGCGAGGCCCGACGCGCGTCGCCGCGTGATTTGGTCGCCGGAGCTGTTCCGGCACCGGCGCCGACGTGGCACGGTCGGTGCCCGCCTCTGGGTCGCTGACAATGGGCCCCACTGGCCCTGTTGACTGGGTTGACCAGTCAACGGTGCTGACTGGGCAGCCCAGTGTCACTGACGTGTGGGCCCCGCGTGTAATTAAACTAATTTGAATTTAAAAGTTAAACTGATAATTAGTCTGAGTCGCTGATAGTAGGTCCCACCTGTTAATTAACCTAATTAACTAAAATTAAACTATGTTTAGTTAAATCAGTCACTGACCAGTGGGACCCACTGGTCAGGTTTGACTGATCAGCTGGTCTGTTGACTGCTGATGTCACTATGATGTCATGCTGACGTCACAGAACACTGTTTTGGATAATTCAAATTAAATAATTTCAGAAATTCCAGAAATGATTAAAACTTTGAAAAATCATATAAAATAAACCGTAACTCGGATGAAAATAATTTATATATGAAAAACGATCAGAAAAATATGACAATTCCGAATATCGTACCCACATACCTATCACACCCCTCTAACATACTGAACATGGAACTTTTTGCCCGTTTTCGATAAATGAATAGTGCCTGACTTTGGTAAAATAAATCCAAATAAATTCCTAAATCATTTAAAATAATTAGAGAGGCAATATATCACACCTGCATATCATTTAGGCATGTCATGCATAGTGATTGCATTTGTTGCCATGTATTTATTGTTTCTTCCCCCTCCTTCTCCCCCGATAGACCCCGAGACTGCCGACGACACTGTTGCGTACGACTACGTCGCCGATGACCAGATCCCTTCAGCAGAGCTTCCAGGCAAGCAAACCGTCCTTGATCATCCAGATACCGCCTATTCTTTCTCTCTTATGCTTGCATTAGAACTGCTACCGTTGATATTCCGGCAACTCATATTCTGATGCATATCCTGATTTTGTAACTATTGTTGATACCTTTCCTGTTATCCTAATTGCTTAGTATAGGTTGGTCAGAGCCCCACCAGTTGGCCCTACACCCTTGTCCATGTTGCTATGCTACATTCGGGTCGTGATCCCCGTTGGTGGTGATCACGTGGGTGCTCACACATTTACTTTCATTTTATTATTGCGGAACTGAAGGGCTGGCGGTACCATCCAGTAGAGATGGACCTGAGTCCCGACAGCTCCCGTTGTTAAAGACGGGTCGGCTCCAAGAGCATCCGCGAGCCGTGTGTTATCAAGCCGGAGCGACAGGGATCCTGTTCGTCTCCGCGAGGTTCTAAATACGCCTAATGGATTTGGGTATTTGATCTGAGTGGGTCGTTGGACCTATACGCACTACCACCACGTGGGATAATGGTTATGGGACCCTCTACGTCATATGTATCAGCCGAAAGCTCTTCAGACGTCACAGCTCAGAGATGCGGGCTGATTGCTGGGGTGGGTTGGTTACGTCACTTGTGCATACAGTGTCGCGCCTGGGCCCCGGCCAGTCTCGCAACGTGCAGGAGTGCTGAGGGCAATGGGCCCAAGACCCCTTCGCACTTAGGATTTAGACCGGCGTGTTGACCTCTCTGCTGAGCCTAGGTAGGACTGCGTCGTGTCGATTACCCGAGGCCGGGCATTACCCAGCAAGTGTGTCCGGCCAGATGTGATCGAGCGTGTTGGGTAACAGTAGTGCACCCCTGCAGGGAAGTTATCTATTCGAATAGTTGTGTCCACGGTAACAGGACGCTCAGAGTTGTATCCTGATCTGCTACAACTACAAATGGTTACTATTACAGTGTTAAACTAATACTACTGCTCTCGGGATCACTTTCTCGCAGGGTAGTCGAGGAAGGATCCCAGGGCATTACTAAAATATGATTGATGATATATTATCTTGCTCTACTCTCTTCTGATGCTGCAAGAAATGCTTCAAGATGCTAGTCTTCGTTAGGCTAGGCCTCTCCCCTCTGTTCCGGCATTTCTGCAGTTTAGTCCAAAGATATAGCCCCATTCCTTTGATACCGATGCATTCTTAGTATAGTTCTGATGTCAGTCTTGCGAGTACTTTGGATGAGTACTCATGGTTGCTTTGCTATTTCTTTTTCCCATACCCGATTGTTGCGATCAGACGACGGAGCCCAGGAGCAGGAGATCCCCGGAGGCACCTACTACTACGTTGAGCCCGCCGACCAGGAGTAGTTCGGAGGCCCTAGGCAGGAG
The DNA here is from genome assembly GCA_039707655.1 of Elymus sibiricus. NCBI lineage: Eukaryota > Viridiplantae > Streptophyta > Magnoliopsida > Poales > Poaceae > Elymus > Elymus sibiricus. Next base: position 24,862,500 of record CM077664.1, read on the forward strand.
GCCTTCGCCTTTTTGATCAGTGTCGCTGTTTGTGCTAGCCTTCTTAAGGCAAACTTGACTAACTATGTTTGTACCCAGATATTATTTGTGTGTATGACTTATGTATTCGGGTCCTCGTGACCCCTGGTTTGTAATATGAAGATTTATGTTTAAATTCGAGTTTAGAGTTGTGTTGTGCTATCTTCCCGTGAGTCTCTGATCTCGAGCATGCACGTTTGCATGTATGATTAGTGCACGGTCGAGCAGGGGCGTCACAAGTTGGTATCAGAGCCGACTGCCTGTAGGAAGCCCCCTTCCAATTCCTTGGTCCAAGTTGAGTCTTGTCTTTGAAAAACTATTTTACTAACATGGCTGTGTGGCTTACGGGACCGCGTCGCCAATGGGTGGTATTAGGATCTTTTATTCCTCTTCTATACTCTGGGATTCTGATCTCTCTTCTATTCGGGTTAAAATTTTACTAACTCTGACTCTAGGTTCTCGTGATCACGTCCACCCGGAGCTTTGATTATCTGCAAATTGCTTTCCTAAAATGCACGATGCAAGAATTCACTCACTGTCATTTGACAATCTTGAAATTTCCTCTGTTTCAGATGGATCGCTTGTTTCCGCCGCGCCCTGCGACGCAGCTTGTACTTCGGACTTGGGCTCGTGATGCGACTGGTTTTCCAGCTATCCTGATCGCCCTCCTGACCAGACTGGGCTACCGTTGGTACCCCGAGTACATGGTTTACGAGGATTTCCACGAGTTCAACCAGGAGCAGTATCATGCCGATGTTCGTATCTTTGATCAGCGGAATGACTCCGTCACTGAGTTGCACACTTTTCACGGTATCGGCGTGATGATTGATATGGCAGTCCATGACGCTGCCCATTCTGCTATCGCACGTCTACGTGGCGAGCATAGTCGCTTGGATGACTCCGAGTTTCGATACATCCCGTATGCCCCTGCTGGAGATGATACCGGATACTACACAGCTATCTGTGCCCCTTTCGAGCAACGTCGATATGACCCGCGGGTTTTGATTCAGTGCATTCAGGTTCTGGATCGCACTGCCCGGGCTCTTGCCGTCGAGTTGTTTGCCACTCGAGCACGTCTCTACGATGCTATGACACAGTTGCTGCCAGCTGTTCATGCAGGGATACATCCAGAGTACATCCTTTACCCGCGCAGGACTCAGATGCCTACAGGTATCGATTGGCCTGCTGTTGGAGGTCACACACCCGCACGTGGACCTCTTCTTCCAGTTCGAGATCGAGTTCTGCATCAGAGTAGTCACGTTGCGCAGGAATTTCCTGCCGTGAGCACTCGTCGTCAGCACCTGCAGTTACCTGGTTTCAGTGGTTTTCCCCGACGTTGATGTAGCCTTTGCTATGTCCCGTTGTTGTATTCCTCACCGCGTGCCTGCGCGCCGCCTAGTATGTCTAGCGGTTAATTTTCCGAACCTATGCTGTCCGCGTGTAACCGACTCTGTGTATGGATCTGTATGTCTTAATTGACTACTGATATGTACCTATTGCACTACTTATTCATTGTCGTGTTACATCATGTTTGTCTCTAAACACTTGCAGTTGTTTTTACCAAATTACCCCCTGTTAAATCTTTAGCAGGATGGTTAGACCAGGTGGTCGTGGTCGTGGCCGTGCTCCCGAGCAGCCACCACCGCCAGACTATATGGCAGCTATGATGTAGCAATTCGAGCTGAACCGCCAGTTCATGGTTGGGATCATGGCTCAGTTTCCGCACCAGAACCAGAATGCTCAGAATCCGCAACCTGCTCCAATAACTCTGCAGGAGTTTGTGCGTCTCAGCCCTACTATTTTCCGCAACTCTGAACAGCCACTGGATGCCGATGACTGGCTTCGCGACATCACCTACGAGATGGAGTCTGCCAATGTCGCCCCTGCCAACCTTGTCACCTTCGCGTCCTACTTCTTGAATGGTGCCGCTGCTCAATGGTGGCACACCCATAGGAGTTCATTACCTGCTGGGACAGTCGTTACCTGGATCGAGTTTTAGACTGCTTTCCGTCCCCGTTACATTCCTCAGGGAATCATGGTCCGGAAGAAAAGAGAGTTTCGCAACCTCACCCAGGGCAGTAAGACTGTCGAAGCTTATCGGCGGGAATTCCTTAACCTGTCCCGCTATGCTGAAGAAGACATTGCCATAGATGCTCGCAGATAGGAGAAATTCCGTGATGGACTCCACCCAGACCTCAAGCTTGCACTTGCTGTTCATGACTTCGCCGACTTCGCCACCCTGGTGAATAAGGCTATCCAGGTTGAGACCGCTCAGATGGAGCACAAGGAGTCACAGAAGCGCCAACGTGACCTTGGCTCATCTTCGAGCTCATGACAAAGGCGTAAAATCTGGATTCCCAACAGCATGTATCGTCCAACTGCCCCTGCGCTAAGGCCTTCTTATGCGGCACCTCGTCTGCCTCCTCCACCACCGAGGCAGCCAAGAGCTCAAGCTGCTCCACCACGTGCTGCTCCTCTTCGTCCTGAAGATGGTCTGTGTTTCAAGTGTCGCCGCCCAGGTCATCTTGCCAAAGACTGCCGCCAAAGTCAGAATCAGTTGGCACTTCCTCCTACTGGCCGTGGAAATGGCCGTGGCAACAACTAGACCCGCAACTATAATACTGGGTCTTCTGGTTATGGACGTGGACAGGCTTACCACGTCGATATTGAAGAAGTTCAGGATCAGCCTAAAACTGTGATGGGTACCCTTCACGTTAACTCAGTACCCGCTTCTGTTTTATTTGATTCAGGAGCATCACATTCATTTGTCTCTAGAGCATTTGCATTCATGCATGGCATACAATATGAAAAGATGCATACTCCATTAGTCGTTAAAACTCCCGGGGCCCATTGTCATGCTAACATGATCGCACCTAACGTCACCGTCGAGATTGAAGGATTAGAGTTCCTTGTCTCCCCCATCGTTCTAAAGTCTTCCACCATAGACCTCATTCTGGGAATGGATTGGTGGAAAGCTCACATTGCTTCGATCAATTGTGCCACCAAAGTCGTCCAACTCCTTCACCCCTCCGACGAGATAGTGAACTACACCGCCCGAGTTATCCGAAATGCCGAAGCTCAGATATATGCTCTGAATGCTTTGAACGCTTCACCTCTTGAGGGAATTGAGAACGTTCCAGTCGTTCGCGAATTTCCGGATGTCTTTCCAGAAGAACTACTAGGAATACCCCCTGTTAGAGCCGTTGAATTCGTCATTGACTTGAAACCAGGTACCACTCCTATTGCTAAACGTCCATATAAGATGCCGCCACATGAACTGCTTAAGCTTAAGGAGGAAATCGACAAATCACTTCGTAAAGGCTTCATTCGTCCAAGTTCCTCTACTTGGGGAGCACCTTCTCACTTTGTTAAGAAGAAGGATGGAACGAACCGATTGGTCCAGGACTATCGGCCTATCAACCAAGCAACAATCTAGAACAAATACCCACTACCCCGAATGAACGATCTTTATGATCAACTTGCTAGATCCTCTATGTTCTCTAAACTCGATTTAAGGTTGGGTTACCATCAGATCCGAGTTCGTAAAGAGGATATTCTGAAGACCGCCCTCGTTATCCGTTATGGATCATACGAGTACACCGTCATGTCCTTCGGATTAACCAATGCTCCAGCAACCTTTTCTCGATTGATGAACTATATCTTCATGGACTACCTCGACAAATTCGTCGTGGTTTATTTGGATGATATCCTTATATTTTCCAAGAATGAAGAAGAACACGTCGAACATCTTTGGCTTGTATTGGAGAAACTTCAAGAACATCAACTGTATGCCAAATTTTCCAAGTGGGAATTCTGGTTATCTGAGGTGACCTATCTTGGTCATGTGATTTCCAAAGATGGCATTGTTGTTAACCCAGAATGAGTTCAGGCTATTCTTGACTGGACTCCTCCGCAGACTGTTAAGCAAGTCAGAAGTTTTCTCGGTCTCTCTAGCTATTGCCGCCATTTCGTCGAGAACTTCTCCAAAATTGCTAAGCCGCTGACTGATTTGCTTCACAAAGGCAAGAAGTTTGAGTGGACGGAAAAGTGCCAAGAAAGTTTTCAGACACTTAAAGATAAGTTGACATCTGCCCCAGTGCTAGCACCCCCAGATACTCGCAAAGACTTTGTGATATATTGCGACGCATCCCGTCAAGGATTAGGCTGTGTCCTAATGCAAGAGCGCAAAGTGATTGCTTATGGCTGTCGTCAGTTGCGTCCTCACGAAGATAAGTATCCAACACATGATCTTGAGTTAGCAGCAGTTATCTATGCTCTGAAGCTGTGGCGACATTACCTTCTCGGTAATCGTTGCGAGATATACACGGGCCACCAAAGTCTGAAATATTTGTATACCCAACCAGATTTGAACCTCCGTCAACAAAGATGGCTCGAGACAATAGCTGACTATGACATGGATATTTCCGATACCCCAGGCAAGGCTAATGTAATGGCCGATGCTTTGAGTCGTAAGTCTTATGGCAAAAACCTCACGGTTCAGCAAGCACAACCCCTTCTTTATGAAGAACTTCGCAAGTTGAACCTTCACATTGTTCCTCGAGGTTATCTCAGTACCCTGGTTGTTGAACCGGATCGAGTGCAACATCAAAACAAGGCAGAAATATGACTCTGAAGTCGAGAAGATTAAGAAATACCTCTCCAAGGGAAATTCTTCATTCTACCATGTTGATGATGATGGTGCCTTGTTCTTCAAAGGCCGCCTAGTGTTCCCCAGAAAGCACAATCTGGACTCTCGTTCGGATGTTATGAAAGAAGCACATGATACACCTTTGTCAATTCAGCCCGATAGCACCAAGATGTACCAAGACATTCGACAGAGATACTGGTGGCCTGATATGAAGCGAGACATTGCTCGCTATGTTGCTGAGTGTGACGTTTGCCGTCGCATCAAAGCAGAACATCAAAGGCCTGCTAGAACTCTGCAACCCCTTGCTATTGCTGAATGGAAATGGGACAAAGTCGAAATGGATTTCATTACTGGTTTTCCCAGATCGCAGAAGGGTCATGATGCTATTTTTGTCGTCATTGACCGATTCTCCAAGGTTGCTCACTTTCTACCAGTCAAGGAGACAATCACTGCTAGTCAGTTAGCAGACTTATATGTTTCCAGAATTGTGTCACTCCACAGTGTTCCGTTGGAAATCAGTTCAGACCGTGGTAGCCTCTTTACCTCAAGATTTTGGAACGGTATCCAAGGAGCTATGGGAACTCATCTGTCCTTCAGCACCGCTTTCCACCCCCAGTCCCAGGTACTAGTTGAACGATTCAATCAAGTTCTTGAGGATATGCTACGAGCTTGTGTCATCTCATTCGGTAAGATTTGGGAGGAATCTCTCCCGTATGCCGAATTCTCTTACAACAATAGCTATCAAGTTAGTCTGAAGATGGCACCATTTGAAGTTCTCTATGGACGTAAGTGCCGAACCCCTCTGAATTGGTCAGAAACTGGGGAACGGCTACTCTTCGGTCCGGATATTATCCAACAAGCTTAAGAACAAGTCCGCATTGTCCGTGAACATTTGAAAGCTGCTCAGTCTCGTCAGAAGAGAAATTATGACCGAAAACATCAGGTAATGGTCTATCAACCTGGTGAACAAGCTTACCTCCACGTCACTCCGATGAAGGGCACTCATCGATTTGGGATCAAGGGCAAGTTAGCTCATCGCTACATTAGCCCATTTCGTATCCTCGCTCGACGAGGAGAAGTGGCCTATCAATTGGAATTGCCGCCGAACCTCTCTCAAGTTCACGATGATTTCCATGTGTCGCAACTCCGTCGCTGCTTCAAGGATCCTATCCGAGCAGTGGATCATGAAATGCTTGAATTGTGAGAAGATCTATCTTATCAAGAGTATCCGGTCCACATTCTTGATCAAGCTGAATGTCGAACCCGTCAAAAGGCAATCATGTTTCTTAAAGTTCAGTGGTCGAATCATTCTGAAGATGAAGCCACTTGGGAACGCGAAGATCGTCTTCGTGAAGAATACCCCGCTTTCTTTCAGCCTACCTCTTAATTCTCGGGACGAGAATTTCTTTTAGAGGAGGAGAATTGTAACAGCCCCTTGTAATGAGCTACAGTGATCACCCTCTGATAATGCCAAGTCATCAAGATTAACAAGTCATGATCATCCATGATCATATCTCATTTCAAATTCCAACTCCCGTTGAAATTCAAATTGCAAGTGAAAAATAAAGTTGCATAAAATTTGCTGGAAAAATGTTCATCATGTTGGAAATATTCCATAACTTTTATGTTCAGGAAAACAACATCACCATCAACTTAAAATGAGCCCTAGCCCTTTAAACAATACTATTACAACACTTTTAAATGCCAAATCATTCATGAGAAATTCAAAAGAAACTAGTTATTCACCAAACCTTTTTATGGCAGTACTAGATATTGCATAGAAATTATGTGGCACAATCTCATATTTTACAAAAGTCATTTAGGGGCCTAACTATTTGCAAAACAGAAATGAAAATAGAAAACAGAAAAAGAAAAAGTAAAATGGAAAGGACCTACTGTGTACCTGGGCTTCCAGTGCACAGTGCAGCCTGGCCTGGCCCACGGCGGCCTTTTCTTCCTCCTCCCGCCCTCTCCCCCCGCGCTGTCGGCCTCGCCCGCTGACATGCCGCCGATGCCGCACGCGTCGTCCATCCGCCGAGCTGAGGAAGTGGATAAGCTCCCCGCGGCCCCCTGGAAACCCTAGCCACCCCCATTTTCCCCCATGTCCTCCCCCTCGCTCGCTCTCTTCCTCGCGCGAGAGCTCCCATCGCCGCCGCCGTCGATCCCGCAGCTACCAACCACTCCACGCCTCGCCGCCATGTCGTAGAGGATCGCAGTCGTCCGCTACGTCGTCCGACGCAACCAGCTGGAGTCGGGAGCCTCTGCATTGAGCTCCTCGAGCTCGTCTTCGTACTCGGGTCGCCGGCGTTTGTCGACGATTCCGGCGCCACCAAGCCCTCCCCGCGCCCACTAAGCTCACCTGCAGGCTCCCCTCTCTTCCCCGCGTGGATTCGTCCCCGTAGCCATCCCCAGCAACCTCATTGGAGCTCGTCTCCGCCGCATAGCTCGTCGCCGTCGTTGTAGTCGCTGCCATGGCCGTCCGAGCACATAGACATGCTCAGCTCCTTCCCGCGAACCCAACGCTCACCCGCGCGTGCTTCCTCGTGCCCGACATCGCCGGATCCACCTACGGCCGAAGTCCGGCGTCCGCTGCGGTGCTCGCCGCCGTCACCTCCATCCACCTCCGGCCCCGCAACCACTCCGGTTGAACGTGGCCGATTTCTGGCAAGTCCCGCCGCGCGCCGCCGCGCGATTTGGTCGCCGGAGCTGTTCCGGCGCCGGCGCCGACGTCGCACGGTCAGGGCCCGCCTCTGGGTCGCTGACAATGGGCCCCACTGGCCCCGTTGACTGGGTTGACCAGTCAACGGTGCTGACTGGGCAGCCCAGTGTCACTGACGTGTGGGCCCCGCGTGTAATTAAACTAATTTGAATTTAAAAGTTAAACTGATAATTAGTGTGAGTCGCTGACAGTAGGTCCTACCTGTTAATTAACCTAATTAACTAAAATTAAACTCTGTTTAGTTAAATCAGTCACTGACCAGTGGGACCCACTGGTCAGGTTTGACTGGTCAGCTGGTCTGTTGACTGCTGATGTCACTATGACATGATGCTAACGTCATCGAACACTGTTTTGGATAATTCGAATTAAATAATTTCAAAAATTCCAGAAAATGATTAAAACTTTGAAAAATCATATAAAATAAACCGTAACTCGGATGAAAATAATTTATATATGAAAAACGATCAGAAAAATATGACGATTCCGAATATCCTACCCACATACCTATCACACCCCTCTAACATACTGAACATGGAACTTTTGGCCTGTTTTCGATAAATGAATAGTGCCTGACTTTGGTAAAATAATTCCAAATAAATTCCTAAATCATCTAAAATAATTAGAGAGGCAATATATCACACCTGCATATCATTTAGGCATGTCATGCATAGTGATTGCATTTGTTGCCATGTATTTATTGTTTCTTCCCCCTCCTTCTCCCCCGATAGACCCCGAGACTGCCGACGACACTGCTACGTACGAATACGTCGCCGACGACCAGATCCCTTCAGCAGAGCTTCCAGGCAAGCAAACCCTCCTTGATCATCCAGATACCGCCTATTCTTTCCCTCTTATGCTTGCATTAGAACTGCTACCGTTGATATTCCAGCAACTCCTATTCTGATGCATAGCCTGATTTTGTAACTATTGTAGATACCTTTCTTGTTATCCTAATTGCTTAGTATAGGTTGGTCAGAGCCCCACCAGTTGGCCCTACACCCTTGTCCATGTTGCTATGCTAGAATTCGGGTCGTGATCCCCGTTGGTGGTGATCACAAGGGTGCTCACACAATTCCTTTCATTTTTTATTGGGGAACTAAAGGGCTGGCGCTACCATCCAGTAGAGTTGGACCTGAGTCCCGACAGCTCCCGTTGTTAAAGACGGGTCGGCTCCAAGAGCATCCGCGAGCCGTGTGTTGTCAAGTCGGAGCGACAGGGATCCTGTTCATCTCCGCGAGGTTCTAAATACGCCTAATGGATTTGGGTATTTGATCTGAGTGGGTCGTTGGCCCTATACGCACTACCATCACATGGGATAATGGCTATGGGACCCTCTACGTCGTATGTATCAGCCGAAAACTCTTCAGACGTCACAGCTCAGAGATGCGGGCTGATTGCTGGGGTGGACTGGTTACGTCACTTGTGTATACAGTGTCGCGCCTGGGCCCCGGCCAGTCTCGCAACGTGCAGGAGTGCAGAGGGCGATGGGCTCAAGACCCCTTCGCACTTAGGATTTAGACCGGCGTGTTGACCTCTCTGCTGAGCCTAGGTAGGACTGCGTCATGTCGATTACCCGAGGTCGGGCATTACCCAGCATGTGTGTCCGGCCAGATGTGATCGAGCGTGTTGGGTAACAGTAGTGCACCCCTGTAGGGAAGTTAGCTATTCAAATAGTCGTGTCCACGGTAACAGGACGCTCAGAGTTGTATCCTGATCTGCTACAACTACAAATGGATACTATTACACTGTTAAACTAATACTACTGCTCTCGGGATCACTTTCTCGCAGGGTAGTCGAGGAAGGATCCCAGGGCATTACTAAAATATGATTGATGATATATTATCTTGCTCTACTCTCTTCTGATGCTGTAAGAAATGCTTCATGATGCTAGTCTTCGTTAGGCTAGGCCTCTCCCCTCTGTTCCGGCATTTCTGCAGTTTAGTCCAAAGATATAGCCCCATTCCTTTGATACCGATGCATTCTTAGTATAGTTCTGATGTCAATCTTGCGAGTACTTTGGGATGAGTACTCACGGTTGCTTTGCTATTTCTTTTTCTCATACCCGATTGTTGCGATCAGACGATGGAGCCCAGGAGCAGGAGATTCCCGGAGGCAGCTACTACTACGGTGAGCCCGCCGACCAGGAGTAGTTCGGAGGCCCTAGGCAGGAGGCCTTCGCCTTTTCGATCAGTGTCGCTATTTGTGCTAGCCTTCTTAAGGCAAACTTGACTAACTATGTCTGTACCCAGATATTATTTGTGTGTATGACTTATGCATTCGGGTCCTCGTGACCCCTGGTTTGTAATATGAAGATTTATGTTTAAATTTGACTTAGAGTTGGGTTGTGATATCTTCCCGTGAATCTCTGATCTCGAGCGTGCACATTTGCGTGTATGATTAGTGCACGGTCGAGCAGGGGCGTCACACGGTCGCACGCTTCGTCTCCTAGATTTGCAAAAAGTTCATGAATTTGAAAATACTTCACAAGTGTAAAATACAGTTCATGAATTTTAAAAAAAACTCACGAGTTAAATTTTAAAAATTTCTTGAATTTTCAAAAGGTTCACAAATTTGAAAAAAATTGTGAATTTGAAAATTCTTACGAGTTAAAATATGAAAAAGATCATGAATTTGGAAAAACATCACACGTTTGAAAAAAGTTTACTAATTTGAAAATTGTTCACGTGCTAAAATTTTAACTTTTTATTGAATTTGAAAAGGTTCACGAGTTTGGAAATTGTTCACAAATTTGGAAAAAGTTTGCGGATTTGAAGAAATGTTTCACGAATTTTTTAAAAGAGTTCAAATTCAAAAGAAAGTTCATAAAAAATAATAATGAAAAGGGGAAAGAGACCGTGTGCAGTTGCGACATGTTCGGCCATTTATTGGCCTTTTTTGACCAAGAAAACTCCAGAAAATGCAAAAATTGTCGAAAAGCCAAACAACTTGGCATGGTGCTTTGGAATTGTCATAAAAGGCCATAAAAATTGAGTTAATTTCAAGGATGTCGATAAACAACGTGCTCTCAGACGGAGCCTTCGGGCCTACCCGGACACCCTCCATTGAACATTGTATATTTTTGAACATTTTAGAAATGACCTCAACTTAAAACAGTTACTTAAAACGGTTATTTTGGTATTCCAAAAAATATTTCAATTTTTTGAACAAGTTTCAGAAGGAATAATAAAGTTTTAAAAGGAGAAAAATGAATTAACGAAAAAAGAGAAGGAAAATGAAAAAATGGAAAGAAAAAAGGTTAGGTGTTTGCCCAACTAGGCGACGACATCGCTCCCGTCGGGCACCTGTAGGCCCAGCCCAAGCTCTCGCGGATTTGAAAAAAGTTCAACGATTCTAAAAATGTCCCTATTTTCAAAATTTGTTCACAAATTCAGTAAATGTTCCCTTTCTTCAAAGTTGTCCAAAGAACTCAAAAAAATTCGGAGAATCTCAAATATTGTTTGCGCTTTCAATTTTTCAGAATTTGAAAATACTCATGTTCGTATTTTTGTTCCGGGAAATGAAAAATATTCCTGTTCATTTTTTTGGAATTTTAAAAATAAACATGTTCGTATTTTTGTTCTAGGAAATTCTACACAAATGAAAAATGTTCCAGGAAATGCATAAAAAACTTAGTCTCCAGTTTTTGTTCGTATTTTCTATTTTTTTGAAATTCCAAATTAGTTTGTCTTTGTTAAAAAAAGTTTGAATTTTTTTTACAACCGTTCGTGTTAAAAAAGTTTCCTTGCTCTTTTTAAAAAATGTTCGTGTTTTGACATACTAGGGAATTTTGAAAGACATAAACAATTTTTTTGAAATTTCTGTACTACCTTTTAAAATGTGAATTTGTATTTTTTTTCATTAGAAGCGAACATCTTTTTAATTTTTTGAACAAACCCCTGTGTATGGCGCCGTCTATTTGAGCAGCTCCTAGTTAGCGCTTTGAGTGCCGGTTAGGAAGGTGGCGCTCGCGCATATGCTGGCGGACCGCGGTCCAATATTGCACAAGCTCAGTAGCACGCTTCGTCTCCTAGATTTGCAAAAAGTTCATGAATTTGAAAATAGTTCACAAGTTTAAAATACAGTTCATGAATTTTAAAAAAAATCACGAGTTAAATTTTAAAAATTTCTTGAATTTTCAAAAAGTTCACAAGTTTGAAAAAAAATTGTGAATTTGAAAATTCTTACAGTTAAAATATGAAAAAGATCATGAATTTGGAAAAACATCACAAATTTGAAAAAAGTTTACTAATTAGAGAATCTTTCTCGAGTTAAAATTTTAACTTTTTAATGAATTTGAAAATTTTCACGAGTTTGGAAATTGTTCACAAATTTGGAAAAAGTTTGCGGATTTGAAGAAATGTTTCATGATTTTTTGAAAAGAGTTCAAATTCAAAAGAAAGTTCATAAAATAGAACATGAAAAGGGGGAAAAGACCGTGTGCAATTGCGACACGTCCGGCCATTTATTAGCCTTTTTTGACCATGAAAACTCCAGAAAATGCAAAAATTGTCGAAAATCCAAACAACTTGGCATGGTGCTTTGGAATTGTCATAAAAGGCCCTAAAAAATTGAGTTATTTTCAAGGATGTCGATAAACAACGTGCTCTCAGACGGAGCCTTCGGGCCTACCCGGACACCCTCCGTTGAACATGGTATATTTTTGAACATTTTTGAAATGACCTCAACTTAAAACAGTTACTTAAAATGGTTATTCTGGTATTAAAAAAATATTGTAATTTTTTGAACAAGTTTCAAAAGGAATAATAAAGTTTTTAAAGGAGAAAAATTAATTAATGGAAAAAGAGAAGAAAAAGAAAAAAATAGAATGAAAAAAAGCTTAGGCGTTTGCCCAACTAGGCGACGACATCGCTCCCGTCGGGACCTGTTGGCCCGGCCCAAGCTCTCGCGGATTTTTAAAAAGTTTTTGATTTCACGAGTTAAATTTTAAAAATTTCATGAGTTAAATTTTAAAAAATTCTTGAATTTTCAAAAAGTTCACAAGTTTGAATTTTTTTTGTGAATTTGAAAATTCTTACGAGTTAAAATATGAAAAAGATCATGAATTTGGAAAAAATCACAAGTTTGAAATTTTTTAACTAATTTGAAAATTGTTCACGAGTTAAATTTTTAACTTTTTAATGAATTTGAAAAAGTTCACGAGTTTGGAAATTGTTCACAAATTTGAAAAAAGTTTGCGAATTTGAAGAAATGTTTCACGAATTTTTGAAAAGAGTTCAAATTCAAACAAAAGTTCATAAAAAATAAGAATGAAAAGGGGAAAAAGAAATATAATGAAAATGTAAAAATTAAGAGAAAAGGCCGAGCATAAACCACGCATCAAAAACCAAAAAGAAAAAACCTGAACTGAAAATGTAGACACCAAGAAGAAGTGAAACTATGCATAGTAGGTTATCTATCCCAGCTAGTAACTACTGTTGCAAATAAACAAGGTGGTATGTGTTCGATTCTCAAGCTGAGCAATATTTTCTGAAGCTAAAAAAGGAAAAAAATGTAAAAGGGCTAAGCCCAGGACAAAGCCTATGCTATTATACGACGTATACATTCAAATATGGGTACGATTGCGAAAGGTCTATATTTTCCTTTATACGTTTAGTGAGGGGCCGAGGTGTACCGCAGCGGGGCTCTTCCTAGTTGGATGCCTCAAATTGGTATGAAATTTAATTCCACAAAAGACGCTTGAAACTTTTGGACTTGTTATGGAGGTCATATTGGTTTTGATCGTAAGGGTAAATTATGAAAACAAGATCAAACTTGATGGGATAATCACTTCGGCGAGATACGTTTGTTCTAATGAGGGTTATCGAATAAAAGACAAAAGAGATCATAATACCAAGCGTCCTTGTGCATATGCAAGGACTGGCTGCAAAGTTCGAATGGGAATCAACATAGACCGAGAAGCGGGAATTTATGAAGTACACGAGTTGCTGAACACAACCATGTCTTGCAGTAGCCTAGAACATGCCACTTCATGCCCTCACAACTGAAAATGAGAACCTTGCAAGCTTTTGAAATTGAAAGAGCTGATGATTCGGGAATTGTTCCAAAAGCAGCCAATGAGTTGGCAAGTTGGTGGGCCACTAAACCTTGGCTACACACAATGTGATCACAAGAACCATTTGCAAACCAAGTGTCAAAGGGAGTTGATGTATGGTGATGCTCGAAGTATGCTTAAGTACTTTCGAGACAAAAAAAATGAGAATCCTGCATCTGAATATGACGTACAACTAGATTGCAATGAACAAATTGTTGGGGAACGCGACAGAAAACAAAAAATTTCGGTACAGCGAGCACGCCCAGGATCACTATGGAGACTGCATACAAGGTTTGATCTGATCCGTACCGACGCGAAGCGCAGCGGAAGAAGAGTCGGTGTAGATCGTCGGTGCAGATCCCTGCAGCTAGGATTTACAACCTCCCAGCCGCAAGGATGTACTCCCACTCCGGACAGCCCTTCGGGAGGCGGTCGGACAGTCCCCCAGACGATGTCGCGGACAGCCCTTCGGGAGGACCCTCGGAACCCGAACAGTAACCCGGACAGCCCTTCGGGAGGACGCCGGAAACTCGAACGGTAACTCGAACAGCCCTTCGGGCAAAAAGATTGAAACTACAATCTCTCTACGGGGTTGCACACATACGGTGTCAGCTATCCGGCAGGGCTTCGCCGTCCAGAGCTAGTTCCTGCCGGAACCCAGACAGCCTTTCGGTTCTACGAAACTATTTCGTGGGAGGGAGAGAGAAGCCAGAAATCTCTATGGCATGTGTATGAGAGCAAGGATGATCTGATTTTGGAGAGCAATCTCCTCCTCTATTTATAGGAGGAGCAAGGGGTAGAGGAAAGACCAAAAGGACCTTCCTAGGATCTTTCCACCACATGCCACATAAGGGTGTGTAGAAGATATCCACCATGAGGTGGAAGGACACCTCAAGGAGGCCCCCCCCATGCCATGGCCGAAATTTGCAGCCCCCTTGGGGAGCTCCACCTCCCTTTCACACACCAAAAGTGGTTTTCTTCTAGAAGAAAAACCCCATTTGCAAATCAACCCAAAAAGTGCTTTTCACTATTCACGAACACATTTTTCTGCGTCCGTTAAAACCCAAATTATTTCTGTGTGCCTAGAGTAATTCTAGCACCCACCAAAACAATTTTGAACACATTCCGAAACAATTTCGGAACAATGTTTCTTCAGCGAAAAGCAACCAAAGTGGTTCCGGCTGCTCCGGAACATTTCCGGTTTTTGTCCCGGAAAATTCCCAGAAGTTTCTAGAACACTTCTGGCATCCTCCAAGAATTTCCAGGCGTGTGCCAGAACCAATTTGACTTAATGGAATACTCTGAAACAACTTTTCAGTTTCACCGGAACTATTCCGGTGTTCTCTCCGGAACGTTTCCGTTTCGTCTGAAACTTTTTCGGTGATTTTCTCTCAGACTCCTCGTCTAGTATTCAGCAGATAGATGACCCTTAAGCGTGTGACCCTATAGGTTCGGTGAAGCATAGACATGACCCGGAACCCCTTCCGATCAATGATCAACATCGGAGCCGTGGACACCCATATTGACCCCTATACCCACATGAATGAATATTCGAGTGAACCTCCAGTTGCCGTGAGCTATTCCTGTTGCTTCGCGATATTTCACAAACACCCGAGGTGAGATTTTCTGCATCCCCGTGGATCAACAACTTGTCCACTATGCAAGTTACCTCGTTACCGGTTTTGTTCTCTTTTCTCGTTTTCGTGTTCCGGCATCCCTGTGATCAAATGACACTGTGTCTGGCCAGACGATGATGGATACCGTAACACCGAGAGGGCCCGAGAATATCTCTCCATCGTCGGAGGAGCAAATCCCAATCTCGAGCTATTAAGTTACTTGCCATACTTTTCCGTGAACCCATAAGCCGCCGTAATAGCCACCCAGTAACGGATGACATTTAACAAACCCCAAAGTTCACGAAGCAAGTACGAAGGAACTCGATACTCTCATGGTCTAAGGAATTATGCAAACATTAACTATCTCTGTGTTATATAACCATTAACTTGTGACAAAAGAATCTCATAGCATAACATCAATTTGGGTCGATTCAACACAAGTGTTCTACCAACATGGTGCCCTCAAAATTGCCGGCATAGCCATGCCCATGATCAGGAAAACAGGATCATCATGCAATACTTGAGCCAGTCTTAGAGGCAAGACTAGGAATACAATTTACCGTTTATTATACCACACGTGCACATGAGTTTCCCTCCAAGTCTCGTGGTTATTGTAGACTCGAGAATCATTGCAGTTATAGCATGGATCATAAACATTCATTACAAACTTTGAGATACAAAAGTAACTGATATTACTGCCTCTAGGGCATATCTCCTACACAAATAGCAAATATCTTCTAGGCTGATGCAAAGATGATCATCGAGTATGCTCATTTTGGTGATGTTGTTACCTTCGATACTACGTTTGGGACAAATAAGTACATACCCTTTGGTGTATTGTTGGCTTCAACAATTTTAGAGAAATGGTCATTTTTGGTGCTGCACTTTTATAGTATGAGACATTCGAATCCTTCAAATGGTTGTTCAACACTTTCTTATCCACACATAAAAAAAGCAGCCTAGAACTATCTTTTTTTAGAACATAGTACAATCAAAGTCACTCACATACACGAGCATACACTCACCCTTATGAACGCACGCACGCATAACCTACCCCTATGAGCACCTCTGAGAGACTTAGCCGGCACATCATCTTGAGATTGACGAAGTCGCCACAGACGCCTTCGTAGTCGACGGGAAAGTCTCCTCCCACTAAACGCACATCGCCGGAAATCCTGGAATAAATCCAGGAAAATGTGAGCACCAATGTCAAGTCTAGGACTTGAACTCTGGTTCGCTTGGGATACCACTGTCCTCCTTACCATCCAAGCACAGGTTGGTTCGCACCTAGAACTATATTTACTGATCAAGATGTAGCAATGGGTAATGCAATTGAGACGGTATTTACAGAAGCATGGCCTGGAATGTGCACTTTTCACATAATGCAGAATGCCATCAAACATTTAGCTCATAAAAAGAAAGAGGAGGATGGCCCAAATGTAGTTGCTGATTATAGTGCGTGCATGTACAAGTATGAGGAAGAGGAAGCTTTTGAAGAAGCTTTCGCTGCCATAAGAATAAACGTGGATACACAGACTTGGTTGGATAGTATCTATAAAGTAAAAGAGAAATGGGAAAGATGTTACCTGAGGAATGCTTACACTCTAGGCATGAGAAGCACACAATTGAGTGAGAGCTTGAATAGTGACCTGAAAGACCATTTGAAGTCTGTTCTTGACATTCTCCATTTCTTCAAGCACCTTGAGAGGGTTGTGCAAGGAAAGCGAGACAAAGAGCTAAATGAGGAATATGAGTCTAGAAAGAAATTACCTAGAGTCAGAATAAGGACTCCTACAATAATACAAGCAAGCAAAGTTTACACGCCTCCAATATTGAAGATTTCCAGAATGAATATGAAAGATCCATCTCAGCATACATCAAGCCATCGAAAGAACACAATGTATATACTACTACAATTGCAAGTCTTGATCCAGAGTGCTCTTATGAAGAAGAATGCAAAGTTGTAGTTGTTGAAGAGAAAAACATTTTCTGCAGCTGTGGCAGTTTGAAAGAGTTGGTATGTTGTGTAGTCATGCTTTGAAAGCCCTTGATGTCATGAATATTAAGTATCTTCCAGGCCACTATATTTTACAGCGATGGACTCGAGAAGCACGAAGCAACACTATTCAAAACATCCATGGAAACATTGTTTTGGAAGACCCTAGATTAGAAGATAGGCAGCAGTTGAAGTTTTTCATGCACGAGTTCCTTGGCATAGCTTCCTAAGCAGTTGCATCAGAAGAGTGCATCAAACTAGTAGATGATGCTTTGAAAATTCTAAAAAAGCAAGTTGAAGACAAAGCTCCTAGTACATGCATAACTCAAGCTATATCTCAAGAAGTAGACATTTGTTTGCAGAATGCTTGCATAAAGAAAAAGGAAATTCAAAAGAAGGCTTCAAGAAGAAAGAAATCATGGCTTGAGAAGCAACTGTAACACTCAGATTTTTCCTTCGCGAGATTTGACTCCCGTCTTTTTCTTTCGGTGTTATTGGAATTTTTTTGCTCTTGGGTATATGAAGATGGTTATTTGGCAATGCCTTCCCCCTCAGACCTGTCTTCTCAAGCCACCTTTGCCACTAGTCCCTACTTTCCAAATTATCGGAGAGGAAACCCTAATTCCCGCAGTTACAACTTACAAAGGAACCCCAATTTTCCTTTGATCTTTTGCCTCCCAAACTTTTCCCAGTGACCTTCCTACATCTATAAACTAGGGATATGCAAAAATATTGCCAAGCCATTTGCAATGTTTTTCATTTAGAATTAATTCCTTTTTATACCAGTTGAAGGAATTAAATCCAGATAAATATTTAGACCTCTCTGAAGTTCATGAAAACATGTGGAGATGATCCTTGTGCCCATGTTGAGCTCTCACAGAAAAATTGGCCAACATTTAATAAGAGAAATTGCATTTTCCTTTATAAAGCCAATATGCCATTTGGGCCACCTTCTAAAGGAGCTACCACTTTGGTTTCTCTATTGGTGCCCAAATAATTTGTGGAGCCTCTCCTATCCAAACCTTCACCATTTCTGTCCAAACATCAAGTTCCATAGTTCAAATGTTGAGAAGATCATCCATTTGCAAATTCTGTCCAGATTTCCGTTTTGGAAAGGAAGTGCTTGAACCCTTGATGCTTTTGAGCTGTAATTTTGCATGGAGATTAACATTGATAGATCACTCATGCAAACCAAAAACCAACTCAATCCATCTAGCCAATCTCTCCCAGTAATTTTCCAAAGTTTTTGTTCAAATTCTAGCACTGTGAAGGATGTACCATTTTGGTATACCCAAATGGTATGAAACTTTACCAGTGCCTCTATATGTTGGGAAACATAGTAGAAAAAAAATTCACGCCTATGATCACCGAAGATTAATATGGAGATGCATAATGGGTTGGGATCATGATCGTTACCGTCACCGAGTTGCAGCGAAAGAAGAACGTGTCGGTGTAGATCGTACATGGAGTCCCTCGAACCGTTGATGAACGATCCCTCATACCGCCAACGAAAGTCCCTCGAACTGAAGACCGAAAGCACGGCCTCTCTACTTGGTTGCAAGCGTGCATCCTTCACGATCCGGTAGCGCTTCGCTTTCAAGCGGTTGTAGGAGATATGCCCTAGAGGCAGTAATAATAGTTATTTGTATCTCGGAGTTTGTAATGAATGTTTATGTTCCATGCTATAACTGCAATGATTCTCGAGTCTGCAATATCCACGAGGCTTGGAGGGAAACTCATGTGCACGTGTGGTATAATAAACGGTAAAATGTATTCCTACTCTTGCCTCTAAGACTGGCTCAAGTATTGCATGATGATCCCGTTTTCCTGATCATGGGCATGTCTATGCCGGCAATTTTGAGGGCACAATGTTAGAAGAACACTTGTGTTGAATCGACCCGAATTGATGTTATGCTATGAGATACATTCGTCACAAGTTAATGGTATATAACACAGAGATAGTTAATGTTTGCATAATTCCTTAGACCATGAGAGTATCAAGTTCCTTCGTACTTGCTTCGTGAACTTTGGGGTTTGTTAAACGTCATCCGTAACTGGGTGGCTATTACGGCGGCTTACGGGTTCACGGAAAAGTATGGCAAGTAACGAGATAGCTCAAGATTCGGATTTGCTCCTCCGACGATGGAGAGATATTCTCGGGCCCTCTCGGTGTTGCGGTATCCATCATCATCTGGCCAGACACATTGTGATTTGATCACTGGGATGCCGGAACACGGAAACGAGAAAAGAGAACAAAACCGGTAACGAGGTAACTTGCATGGTGGACAAGTTGTTGATCCACGGGGATGCAATAAATCTCACCTTGGGTGTTGTAATATATCGTGAAGCAACAAAAATAGCACACGACAACTGGAGGTTCACTCGAATATTCATTCGTGTGGGTATAGGGGTCAATATGGGTGTCCACGGCTCCGATGTTGATCATTGATCGGAAAGTGTTCCGGGTCATGTCTATACTTCACCGAACCTATAGGGTCACACGCTTAAGGGTCATCTATCTGCTGAATACTAGACGGGGAGTCTGAGAGAAAATCACCGAAAAAGTTTCGGACGAAACGGAAACGTTCCGGAGAGAACACCGGAATAGTTTCGGTGAAACTGAAAAGTTGTTTCAGGGTATTCCATTAAGTCAAATTGGTTCCGGCACACGCCTGGAAATTCTTGGAGGGTGCCAGAATTGTTCTGGTAACTTCTGGAATTTTTCCGGAGAGAAAACCGGAAATGTTCCGGAGCAGCCGGAACCGCAATGGTAGCTTTTCGCTGAAGAAAAACATTGTTCCGGAATTGTTTCGGAATGCGTTCAAAATTATTTTAGTGGGTACTGGAATTATTCTAGGCACAGAGAAATAATTTGGGTTTTAACGGACGCAGAAAAATGTCTTCGTGAATAGTGAAAGTGCTTCATGGATATTTTTTGGAAAGCACCTTTTGGATATTTTCGAAAAGGCTTCTAGAAGGACTTGGGAGCCAAGGAAGCCCCCTCATGGGGGTGCCCCAAGAGTGGCTAGCCTAGGGAGGTGGGGCTCCTTGGAGCTCCACTTGCCATCCTTCTTTGCTTTATTCTTTTATGAAAAGGCATAAAGTGGGGGTACTTTTGGTATTTTTGAATGCCAACTTTACCCCTTGGCTATCCTATAAATAGAGGTGGAGGGGTGCTCTCCAAACCTCATCCTTGCTCTCATACACATGCCATGCTCATCTGGCTCTCTCTCTCTCCCTCCCAGCGAAATAGTTTCGTAGAGCCGAAAGGCTGTCTGGGTTCCGGCAGGAACTAGTTCTGGACGGCGAAGCCCTGCCGGATAGCTGACACCGTATGTGTGCAACCCCGTAGAGAGATTCTAGTTTCGATCTTTTGCCTGAGGGGCTGTTCGAGTGTCATCCCAAAGGGCTGTCCGGGTTACCGTTCGAGTTTTCGGTGTCCTCCCGAAGGGCTGTCCGAGTTACCGTTCGGGTTTCGAGGGTCCTCCCGAGGGACTGTTCGACCGCCTCCCGAAGGGCTGTCCGGCGAGGGAGTACATCCTCGCGGTTGGGAGGTTGTAAATCCTAGCTTCGGGGATCTGCACCGACGATCTACACCGACTCTTCTTCCGCTGCGCTTCGAGTCGGTACGGATCAGATCAAACCCTGTATGCAGTCTCCATAGTGATCCTGGGCGTGCTCGCTGTACCGAATTTTTTTGTTTTCTGTCGCGTTCCCCTACAGAGGTAATCGTCGCCGGAGAATTAGAGGGAGGAGATTAGAACCTGATACGTCCCTAACTTATCTACTTTTCCAAACACTTTTGCTCTTATTTTGGACTCTAATTTGCATGATTTGAATGGAACTAACCCGGATTGACGCTCTTTTCAGCAGAATTGCAATGGTGTTATTTTTCTGCAGAAATAAAAGTTCTCGGATTGGGCTGAAAATTTATGAAGAATATTTCTAGAATATATAAAAATATTGGCGAAGAGAATTACCGGAGGAGGGCCACAAGCTCAAGGGACGCGACCACCCCCCAGGGCGCGCCCCCAGGCTTGTGGGCCCCTGGAGCCTCCAGCAACCCTAATTTCAACTCCATATATACCTATTCATGGACAAAAAATCAGAGAAGAAGTTTCATCGCATTTTACGATACGGAGCCGCCGCCACCTCCTGTTCTTCAGCGGGAGGGCTGATCTGGAGTCCGTTCGGGACTCCGGAGAGGGGGATTCGTCGCCATTACCATCACCAACCCTTCTCCATTACCAATTCCATGATGCTCACCACCGGGAGTGAGTAATTCCTTCGTTGGCTTGCTGGACGGTGATGGAGTTGGATGATATTTGTCATCTAATCGAGTCAATTTGTTAGGGCTTGATCCCTAGTATCCATTATGTTCTGAGATTGATGTTGCTATGACTTTGCTATGCTTAATGCTTTTCACTAGGGCCCAAGTGCCATGATTTCAGATCTGAACCCTTTATTTTTTCGTGAATATATTTGAGTTCTTGATCCTATCTTGCAAGTTGTATGCACCTATTACGTGTTATGATCCACATAACCCAGAGTGACAATAGTTGGGATTCTTTCCGATGATGAGCGTAGTTTGAGGAGTTCATGTATTCACCATGTGTTAATGCTTTGTTCCGGTTCTCTATTAAAAGGAGGCCTTAATATCCCTTACTTTCCATATGGACCCCGCTGCCACGGGAGGGTAGGACAAAAGATGTCATGCATGTTCTTATTATAAGCACGTATGACTATATACGGAATACATGCCTATATTACATTGATGAATTGGAGCTATTGTGTATCGCTCTAGGTTGTGACTGTTACATGATGAATGTCATCCAACACAAATATCCATCACTGATCCTATGCCTACACTTTTCGCCTATTGACCTTTGCTAAGTTACCTTCGTTACTGCTGCTGTTACAATCACTACAAAACTGCTACTGTTACTATTGTTACTGCTACTACTGCTATCAAACTATCATACTACTGTGCTACTAAACACTTTGCTGCAGATATTTAATTCTTCAGGTGTGGTTGAATTGACAACTCAACTGCTAATACTTGCAAATATTCTTTGGCTCCCCTTGTGTCGAATCAATAAATTTGGGTGAAATACTATCCTCGAAAACTGTTGCGATCCCCTATACTTGTGGGTTATCAAGACCTTTTTCTGGCGCCGTTGCCGGGAGCATTGCTCTATTTGTTGAGTCACTTGGGAATTATATATGTTGATCACTATGAAGAACCCGAAAGATACTAGAACCAAGATCGTACCCTCTAAGACAAGGGGAGGTAAGGAACTGCCATCACACTCCGCACTTGATTCACCTTCTGTTTTGAGTAGGCTTGCAACACCACCACTTGCTATTCAATTTGATATGTCGTAAGTAATTAATGATGCTACTTTTGCTATGAATGATGCTAGTACTCTGCTTAATGAAACTGTGCCACTAGGTGAATTTCTTGACGAACAACTTGCTAAAGCTAAAGAACTTGAAAACGCTGAAACTGATGAAAACTATGATTCACCTATTAGACCTAGCTCTCCTAGAATTGAAATGCCTAAGGTACCTGAGGGTTATGTTATGGATGGGGAGATATCTATAGAATTTCTTGCTTGTAATGAGAGATATGATGTTAAGAAACTACTGAGTAAGCTGAAAGAAAAATCTATGATGGAGAGAATGAAATATGATCCTAAGTTTGCTACCTCTCCTATCTTTGTTACTGATAAGGATTATGAATTCTCTGTAGATCCTGAGTTAATTACTTTGGTTGAATCTGATCCTTTTCATGGATATGAAACTGAAACTATTGTGGCACACCTTACTAAATTAAATGATATAGCCACCCTATTTTCTCATGAGGAAAAAATTCGCTACTACTATATTCTTAAGTTGTTTCCTTTCTCATTAAAGGGTGATGCTAAGAATGGTTTAATACTCTTTCTCCTGGTTGTGTGCGTAGTCCGCAGGATATGATATATTACTTCTCTGAAAAATATTTTCCTGCTCATAAGAAGCAAGCTGCCTTACAGGAAATATTTAACTTTGCGCAAATTGAAGAAGAGCTTGGGGAGGCTTCTCTAGTTACTTAATGCTTTGCCTGATCATCCTCTTAAGAAAAATGAAATACTTGATATCTTTCATAATGGACTAACTGATGCTTCTAGGGACTACCAAGATAGTTGTGCTGGCTGTGTTTTCAGGGAACGAACAGTTGAAAAGGCCGAAGAATTATTGAATAATATATTGAGAAATGAAAATGATTGGACACTTCCTGAACCACCACCTAAACCAACTCCGAAGAAGAGAGGTATTATATTCCTCAGTCCAGAAGATATGCAAGCGGCAAAGAAATCTATGAAAGAAAAGGGTATTAAAGCTGAAGATTTTAAGAATTTACCACCTATTGAGGAAATATGTGGACTCCATACTCCGACACAGGTAGTAAAGGTAAATTCTCTTTGTAGATTCGATGAAGGTGATATTCCTTATAATAAATCTGCTAGTCAATGCCTGGATGAATTTGATAACTACATTATTAAGCAAGAACATTTTAACATGTATGTTAAGAATCAATTGAAACGTAATGCTATCATGATTGATCGCTTGAATGACTTGATGTTTAGAATTGCTAATGATGTTAAAGGTTTAGGAAAACATGCATCCATGGTTCATACCCAGTTAGAACAAGTTGCTAAGTCACAAACTGATTTGCTCAATGAGATGAATAATAAAATGAATGATCATGCTGTTAGGGTAATGACTAGAGGAGGTAGAATGACTCAGGAGCCACTATATCCTGAAGGTCATCCTAAAAGAATTGAGCAAGATTCTCAGAGAATTAATATTGATACACCTAGTTCATCTAAGAAGAAAAAGAAAAAGGAAAATGATAGAAATTTGCATGCTTCTAGTGAACCTGTGATAGAAAAACCTTCTGAGAATCATAATGATGTTTCTATTTCCGATGCTGAGACACAATCTGGTAATGAACATCCACCTAGTGATAATGATAGTGATGATGATGATGTTCATGTTGATGGTCGACTAGATAAGGATAAAGAACCTGATAATGATGTAGAAATAGAACCTGATGTTGATCTTGATAACCCACCTCCTAAGAATAAAAGATATGGTAAAATATATTTCATTGCCAGGGAACATGGTAAGGAAAGAGAACCATGGGTTCAGAAACCCATGCCTTTTCCAATTAAAACTCCGAAGAATAAGGATGAAGAAGATTCTGAGCGCTTTGTTGAAATGCTTGGGCCTGTTTTCTTGCGTACTCGTTTGACTGATATTTTGAAAATGCCTCCATATGCTAAATACATGAAAGATATTGTCACTAATAAACGAAAGATACCTGAAGCTGAAATTTCCACCACGCTTGCAAATTATTCTTTTAAGGGTGGAGTACCTAAGAAGTTAGGAGATCCAGGAATACCTACTATACCATGCTCCATTAAAAGAAGTTATGTGAAAACTGCTTTATGTGATTTGGGAGCCGGTGTTAGTGTTATGCCTTTGTCTTTATACAGAAGATTTGATTTGAATAAGCTCACACCTACTGAAATATCTTTGCAAATGGCTGATAAATCAACTGCTATACCTATTGGAATTTGTGAGGATGTGCCTGTTGTAGTTGCAAATGTTACTATCTTAACAGACTTTGTTATACTTGATATGCCCGAGGATGACGCTATGTCGATTATCCTTGGTAGACCCTTTTTGAATACTGCAGGGGCTGTTATTGATTGCAACAAAAGCAAGGTTACTTTTCATGTCAATGGTAATGAGCATACGGTTTATTTCCCGAAGAAACAAAGTTCGGTGAATAGTATCAACATTATTGAAAAAATTGCTACAATCACTATTGGAGGTTTTCAATTCCCTCTTCCGTCAGTCAAAGAGAAATATGAAACTCTTATGGTTGGGGGGATGCATATCCCCATTGAGTTAACCTAGTGTTATACGAAGATTCCTCGGTTTCATGTTACTCGGAAATAGTTTGGTAATAAGACTTGATCAACCTTATTAATGAATTCTTTTCGAGGGGCATGTAGTCGATGAATTTAGTAAGCACAACCTACTGTACCTACTATTTACTCTCTGTTATTAAAGTTAATAAAGTAGAAATGCCATGATTATCCTATTTTCTGAATTATCCGTGCAATGAAAAATGTCCCAAAAATAAAAGTTTTCGGAATGACCTGAAAATTTAATATTTTTTTTATAATATATTAGAACTAGCGGGGTCACCCGCACATCTGCGCGGCTAGATTGTATTATTATTTCATTTGGTATTTAAATGTGAAATTGTATTTTGTCAGAAATAAATATTTTAAAGCATCTTTCAACATGTGTCATGGAATTTAGATTCATTCATAAATATATTTCAAAATGTTGAAATTTTAAAATTATAAGGGCTCAATGGGTTATTGGCCTACAGAAAATATATGCCTCTTTTTCAGTATGACCAATGATCCACGTGGTTCAAATAGTTAAATGCACATCGGTTCTTAAATATAAAGTTTGCATCAATTATTGTGGAAACCGCGTATAATTTAATGCGGATTACTTAATAAAATTAAATATGTACTCTTATAGTTCGTATACTTGTGTTCTCTTTCTCCGCTTGACTCGTCATCTGTCATATTGAAGCTTGAAAACATGATCATCTTACACTAACTGCCTCGCCCATCTAAGACAATATAGTTACCTGTTTCTGTTAGTATGAATATACGTAAAACATTACCTCTCACTGACTCACTCAGTCTCTCTATAGCTTATCCTTGTCGCACTGAGGTTATTTTGCATCGACTTAAAAATGTGTCCACGGTTGTAGGTCTTTTTACTTGCATAACACTATTCATTGTTGCCATAACATTATTTCCCCATGCTTATTACAAAATTGCATTGATTCCTTGTAGTTGGTTAATGTACATGTTACAAATCCGTAATGTAGGAAGTGAATATTTTTTGTACTTGTCCATTTTCTATGCGTGTCCATGTCCTGATTTCCTTGTCTTTTTTTCTGAAATTTTATTCCGCGAACATTCCCTTGGCAGCACGTTTGCGCGACGTGATCTCAACCCCAGATCACACCATGTCTTCATCATGTGTGTTCGTTTCCTTGTCTGTTTTTTCGGAATTGTATTGTATTCCGTGAATGTTCCCTTGTCCGGAGGTTTGCGCGACGTGATTTCCACCCCACATCGCTCCGTGGTTCTCTAGTATGCGCTTCCTGTGATCCCTTAGCGTTGTTTGGACGTCATGCTGTATTAATTTTTTTTTCTTCGAATTTGTCCTTCTTTTACACGCTAATGTCAGTTTCCAATATTTTCTTTCCAAATCATAGCGAATCTGAGACGTTTGTTTTTGTTGCGTAATGCTACATGCTCTTAATATAAAAATATATTATTTGAATCAGTTAAGGTCATGCCGAGTTGAGCATGCATATGCTTCTTCGTAGGTTCATGCAACTGTATTAGTTAGTTAGCTGGAGTTCTTGTCCGTGACTGTATTAGTTGTAATTCTTTTTCCTGGACGATGTATTACTTCTAATTATTGCCGGACACCAATTTCATATCCATATACGTAGACATTTTATGTCCCGAGTAGCATAATGGTTTGTACTTTTCCATTAGCAAATCCGTTCCAATAAACCTGTGCATGCTACTGTGTTTAGAAAAAAAAAATCTGTGTATGCATGTGTTGTACGTTTCCAATGAAACATGTGTATACACTTCAATATCATTGTATGTAACTCTTAAAATCTTTTAATCTCAGACTTTGTAATTTGGATCAACAGAACATGTATTTTTTAGCCTATATGAATTAATGTGATGGCTTATTTGTGTCTTGTTTTAATAATATATTAGTTTTTTATGCAATAATATAATATATTTAATCTAATATGATAACGATGCAATATTAACTCTTAATTTGATTTAAAACATTGTTTTAAAATTAAGCTATTTGTGGATTTTTATTCCTGTGAAACCTTTTTTACTTTCCTTTTATGAATGTAAAATTATTTTTTCTTCCAATCCATTCAACTTTCTAATTTTTTATTTCACATAATTGTACGCTGAGTTTCACGTATGAATATAAATATATATTTACTAATTCTTGTCGGTGTTCGTTGTGAAATATACCTGTATTAATTTATTTAGAACTTTATTTAAATCCTTTTACATAAATTTGCTAATAATTAAGTTATTTATGGCAAAGTAAATTAATCTCAATGTACAACCATCATCAGACGTCCGGCCACACATGAATTGGAATAGAAGCAAATTAGCAGTACATTTTATTTACCTGATGACATCATCATGAGGTCATTGCATGCAATGCCAATCCAACTCTTATTCTAATCGGTGCGGTCACTACGCATGTTTTTTTTTTGAGGGAATGCATGCTTCTTTTTAACACGTTACACGTAAGTGATCTGGTTCCTATTTGTCGGTGTTCGACTGAGCTTGTATGTGATCTGATCTTTACTTATCTGTGTTGGACTCAACTTGTACGTGTCAGCGTCAACGACACATGATTGATATTTGCTGTTTTTTTGACTGGTTCCGATTGGCTGTTGATAGGACGTACATGTTATTTTTTCATGTAAAGTACACGTTCTTTTTTTTGTGTGTGCCAGTTACGTGTCGGATTGTAAGAATTGTACACTATATTGTTCTACGTAACTTTTAGAACTTTTACCTCAAAAAAACTTTTAATCCCAGCCATTCAAATATCATAACTTTAGACTGCTCAATCTTCACCGTTCCTTTTCTATCGTTTTAAGTATATAATAGAAGATTTTTGGCACTGGACATACCCCAGGGGGTGCACCTGTGAGCCACAAGCTCACAGGGTGCGCCCACCCCCCGTGGGCGCGCCTAGTGGGCTTGTGGGTCCCACAGGGGCCCCCTCACTTAGTGCACCAGTCCAGCACCTTCTTCCACCTCCAGAAAAATCAAACTTGCCTCATAGCCCGTGTTCTTGCTCATTTTCCTGCAAATTTCGATCTCCTTGCTCGGAACTCCATTTTCGAAACTGTTTTGGGGGATTACTCCTTGGTATGTGACTCCTCCAATGGTCCGATTAGTTTTTGTTTTAGTGCTTTATATTTTGCAAATTTTTGCTCCTGTGGTGACCATGTATTTGAGCTTGCATGTTGAATTTGTATGGTCCAAAGTAGTTTTGATGCATGATATAGCCTCTAGAAACTTGTGGGAGTAGTTGCTATCAATTTTGTTCACTTTCATTTTGAGGTACTAAAAATTCTAGAAATTTTCTAGAGGAAGAAAATGTTTAGGAAAATGTTCCATGGTAGTTCTTCGAGCAAGAGCTCTCCAAGGCTTGCAATACATGAGCCGGACCTCGAACCACCACGGGAAGCTCTTGTGCACCGGTGCGAATGGCCGTCGGACTCCTTCATGACTCGAGCCGGCATCAAGGAAGAATTTGATATGTACGTACGCAATGCCGAGCTGACGGACTTCGTGTTATGATGCTCAGCACCGGGAGTGAGTAATTCCTTCGTAGGCTTGCTGGACGGTGATGGAGTTGGATGAGATTTGTCATCTAATCGAGTCCATTTGTTAGGGCTTGATCCCTAGTATCCACTATGTTCTGAGATTGATGTTGCTATGACTTTGCTATGCTTAATGCCTGTCACTAGGGCCTGAGTGCCATGATTTCAGATCTAAACCCTTTATGTTTTCATGAATATATTTGAGTTCCTAATCTTATCTTGCAAGTTGTATGCACCTATTACGTGTTATGATCCGCATACCCCAAGGTGACAATAATTGGGATTCTTTCCGGTGATTACTGTAGTTTGAGGAGTTCATGTATTCACTATGTGCTAATGCTTTGTTCTAGTTCTCTATTAAAAGGAGGACTTAATATCCCTTAGATTTCCTTATGGACCTGATACGTCTCCAACGTATCTATAATTTATGAAGTATTCATGCCATGTCTATTATAATTTTGTATGATTTTGGTGCACTTTTATATGGCTTTTATATGATTTTTATGGACTAACATATTGACCTAGTGCCCAGTGCCAGTTGCTGTTTTCTGCTTGTTTTTGGTTTTCCAGAAAATCCATGTCAACTGAAGTCCAAATGCAGCGAAACTTTTTGACGATTTTTTCTGGAAGGAAAGAGACCCAGGAAGATTCGGGAGAGTACCAGAACACCAACAGGGGCCCCACAAGCCACCAGGGCGCGCCTAGGGGGGTGGCCGTGCCCTGGTGCCTCGTGGGCCGCCTATGGCCCCTCTTTGCGTGATTCCAACGCCAAAAATTCCTATATATTCAAAAAACCCCGAAAGTTAACCTAGAACTTCGACTCCGCCGCCGCAAGCCTCTGTACCTTCGAAATACCATCTGGAGCCCTGTTTCGGCACCTTGCCGGAGGGGGAAATCATCACCGGAGGCAATCTTCATCATCCCGGCGGCCACCATGACGAGGAGGGAGTAGTTCACCCTCGGGGCTGAGGGTATGTACTAGTAGCTATGTGTTTGATTGTAACACCCCGATTTTTGGCCCTTTCTTTTTCTTTTGGATTTCTTCGAATTTTATTTGATATTTCTTTTTCCGTGGTTATGTGGTCTTGAAACCTGGGAAAATCTTCTCTCTGCCACTTCCTAGTGGCTTGTCATTCTCAAATCTATCCCAAGGCCATGTTATTTCCATCTTAGGCTAACTCCAATATTTATTTATTGGGAATATTCCTTTTTCTATTAAAGGAATAACCCTGTTTGCCCTAGGTTGTGAAGCAACCTATATTTCTGTCATTACCAAAATTCCCACAAAATTCTCATAAATTCTTTGGACCATATCTTCCACAAATATGTCAAAACCCATCCTTGCCTAGTTCAAAAATAATTCAGGAATATTCATTTTCCATTCTGTCCAGTATGGCACTTTGTGAAGGAAGTGCTATTTATCTTTTCTTGATTGCCCTCAAATTTTTTGGGTACTCTCTCATATCCGAATAATTGCCACATGCCAAAATTCAACTTCATTTTCCTAGTAAATCTTCCTCAGCAAATTTCCAAAGTTCTGTCCAGAGAGAAGCTTTGTGAAGGAAGTACTAGCTAGGATTATCCAAATGAGTTGAAATTTTGGGAGGTCATTCATATGATCAAATTATGACTCTCCACCAAATTTCATATCCATCCAACTAACTATGTGAGCACAACTTCCAATCTTGGTTTTTGGTCACAATTTCGGTTTGTGAAGAAACTATATTTTATTTAGCTTCAAAAATTCTGAAATTAATCCAGGACCTAAATATCCCTATATCATTTGAGCATGCCAAAATTAACATCATTTTGCCAAGCTATTTTCTCCACAAAATTCCCCCAAGTTTATGTCCAGTGTGGATCATTGTGAAGGAAGTACCATTTTGGTGTATCCAAATGGTATGAAATTTTATGGTACCTTCATATGCCCAAATCAAAATCCTCCACCAGATTTCAGCTTAATCCAAGCAACCATGTGAGTGCTACTTCCTGATCAAGTTTCTGGGCCAGTTATTGCAGTTGTGAAGCAACTATGTCAAATACTGGTCCAAATCATTTCATTTTCCACAGGATCATAGTCCTTCCTACCCTAAGCCTCTGAGACATGCTGGTTATCACTTACCCCATCTCATATGATCACTACTTCATGCCTAACTTTGCAACAGCAAACTTCAGTCGATCATTCCCATCAACCCACAGTGGCTTTCTTCGATCTATCATCTCAGGTAGGACCCACTTAGGAAGGACAAGACGCTAGACATCGTTTGGTTGGCTAGAGTGCACCGCGTGCGCCTGTGCACGTGGTGACCACGCGGCCTGGCACGCCGAAAGTGTGCTCTGGACTTCGGGTCCCTCTGCAGCCGCCCAAACGCCGAGCTCCCGCCACCGCACCGTGTCCTCTGCGTAGCTCTCGCTCTCCTGCGTCCGCGTGTCCTCTCTGGACCCCTCCCCCTCCCCTATTTCCTCTACGGCGAGCACGCCGTCCCGGGATGCCCGCGGCCATCGTCGTCTTGCCGTTGTCTTCTTCCTCCCCGCGGCACCTTTGCACCGAATGCACCTCCCCTAGACCTCTCTCCCCCTCCGCGCGTGCGCGCATGCACGCGGTCGCGCCAGAGGCATCAACCTGCACGCTCCCGTCGGCATCCGGCGAGGGCATCGCCACCGCGGATATTTAAGCCACCCCCGAGCCTGTTCGGCCTCGCCAACCTCTCTCTCTCACTCCCAGTATCCTCCCTAGCAATTCAAATGAGCTTGAGGAGCTCTCCTCCCCTCCAATGGCTGCCATGGCCGCCGCTCGGCCCCTCTTAAATTCGCTCAATGCCGAGCTCCCCTTCCCTCCTAGCCACCACCAGAGAACCCACCCGAGCCCCCTAGAGCTTCCCCGCCCTTCCTCTTTTCCTCCCGTGACCAATGGCGCCGTGCCCGATCTCGCCGTGGCCGCCGTCCGCCGTGGTCGTCGTCCCGCTCGACTCGATGCCCCTCGGTGTCCGTGCGGTGCGGGAATGGGCGCGGCTCGGTCCCCTTAGCGCGCCGGTGGCCGGAGCATCACCGGGGACGGCCGGAGGCGCCCGCGCCGTTCGCCGGAGTAGCCACCTCCTCTGCCGCACGGGCGCCAGTGAGAGGATGAAGACGACTGGCTCGACCTGCAGGCAGGCCCCACGTTCCAGTGACTCAGCCGACACTGTGACGTGGATAAGTGGAGGCGGATTTTCAAAAATACGCCTTCGCTTAAAGAAAACGTACTCTGGTGCTTCTTCGGGCTAAAGTACGCTTTCCCTGTTTGAAAGCGTAATCCCAGAAGTACGCTTTCTGTTTAAACCCAGCCGGCGCCGAAACCCTTAAATAGCGGACGTTCGTCCGTTAAGGCCAGAAAAGAACAGATTTTTATTCGATTTCTGCCTAACGAACGAACGGCCGTATCTCGGCAACCGTAACTCTGATTCAGGTGATTCCAAAGCCCACGATCTCAGTTCGTCGAGCCTGTTCCAATGGTATCATTTTCATGAGGTTGTCACACTATGAAAATGACCATTTTTCCCTTGCCCTTAAAACAGCTCCGCCGAGAGGGAAACTTTTCCGGCGATTCTTTCCGCGAGTTCATCGCACCTCTCCCCGGTGAATCCTTCATCCCCAGGCAAGCCACAACAGCCACTTGCATGATGGCATTGCAGTAGCCATGGTTTCCACTTGAATATTTAATAATTGTTTGCTCATTTAATTATTTTGTGAATGCTTCGAATATGTTTGTGAATCCATGTCCATGCTTTGCCATGTTCATTTTCATCTAGTAAGTGTTATGATTAATTTCTAAGGATATTCTTATCATGTTGTATTCTTGTACTCATTTCAGATGTTAGTGATAATGATATGCTCATCTGGATCATTATGGTTGGTTATGCAAATACTTGTTATATGCATGATTATCGCTATGCCATGCTCATATGCATCCCGTAGAATAAATGGTTTATCATTGTTGATGTTAAATGTTTATGTTTCCCATCCATGGTTACACTGATATCATGCTCATCTGCATTGTTATTTCATTATGTATTTTATTGTGACTCAGCTCATTAACATTCAAGTTAAACCTGACACTAATCGAACTTGAACAAATCTGTTGGCTGAGTCATGGTGCCACCGAATCGAGCTCACCAGTGCAACCACACTTGCCTGGATGGGGAGGCCCTAATGCGGTCTATTGTCATGCCTCTCGCTAGTGCCTCCTACGAGGGAAGGTTATGGGTGCGCGCTACCCTGATCAGGTAGGCTACCATAGCCTTGAGGACCCAAGTTTTGATGGTACCAAGGTCCCCGTTTGGGACGTTGTTTATGTTTGGCCACGACGGTGGCAGCCACAGAGGTGGCGGGTGTCACATGTTCACATCGGGGTCACCCAGGACATAGCCCAAAGGGGAGTTTGTCGGAGTGGCCGGGAGAGTGTCATGCAATAGACTGGTTTTGTCGGAACGTCGTTGGTCCACCCGAATGGGAGCACGAGGCCATGAGTTCCGTGGTGTGGGTACAGTGTACTAACCTTTGCAGAGTGTATAATCTATCGATAGCCGCGTCCTCGGTCATGGACACACTTCATAGTAGGTCACACTATGGGTCAACAGAAATAATAAGCTGAATAATAAACAACCCCGGTTCGATGAGAAAAGAAGTTGTTTGATCTTTATGTGGTCATTCGATGATCACAGGTAGAGATCAAGCTCCGTGTGGTCATGTGATGATCACGATGGTATAGTTGATACCGAGCTTGGTTGATCCTGAGGTGATCGTGTGATGATCACGATGGTAAGTTTGTGGTTACGAGATCATCTCCGAGCAGAGTAAGTTGGTCCATGAGACCTTAAATGTCGACCCCCTTGCATGCTAGTGCTAGTATCATCCTGTCCCTATCATGAATTATATGTACATGTCATGCTCATGTTGTTGCCATGCTCATGTTGTTGACATGTTGTTGCCATGTTCATGTTGTTCTAGTAGTATCATGTTCATCATTGATAATTAACCTGTAGATGCCATGCTGTTGTTTGTCTTGATTGTTGTGAGCTTGCGAGTACATTCAAGGTACTCACCTGGCGTGTCATGCCAGCTTGCAGGTCATGCCGTGATTGCTCGTTTGTTGAGGATCCCGAGGTTGCGCTCTACGATACGTCCCAGCCAGAGTCCCGGCGGAGTGGAGTCCATCACCGTTGTCGTTGTTCCGCTGTTAGGAGTTATTCCGCTACGAGTTGTTACGCTGCTAGCATAGAGCTATCTGAGCAGGCATAGTGTTGCCGTGCCCCTGTAACCTTCATGCCTTCAGAACCTTTGTGCCCTTGTTATTTGTAATAAAGAGCCGATTTGTTCTGTGCCAAGCAGTGCCGTATTCCAGAAGACTTGATCTCTGGGCTGGAATACGGGGTGTTCCGGTCTCTCTGAGCCGGGGTGCCACAGCGATCTCTCTCTCTCTCTCTCTCTCTCGTGTTCTTGATTTGGCACGATCTTGATGTACCGCGAGCTTTGTTAATATAGTTGGATCATATGGTGTTTTCCCCTCTTTATATTGTTGTGATGAATTGAGTTTTACCTTTGAGGTTTCACTATTATCGAATTGAATACTTTTATGGATTCGAGAACACTTGTTGTATGTCTTGCATATGAATACCCGTGGTGACAATGGGGTATTATATTGATTCACTTGATGTATGTTTTGGCACTCAACTCGCGGATTCCCGAGGTGACATTGGGGTAATCTATGCATAGGGGTTGATGCACGTTTTCGTCCTTGTTTCTCCGGTAGAAATCTTTGGGCACTCTTTGAAGTTCTTTGTATTGGATTGAATATTATGAATCTAAAGTTGTTTGATGCATATCGAATAATCAACTCACGGATACTTGTGGTGACATTGGAGTATCTAGGTGACATTAGAGTTGGTTGATGTGTATCATATGGTGTTATTTTAGTACGAACTCTTGGGCTGTTTGTGACACTTATAGGAATAGCTCGATAGATTGATCAGAAAGGATAACTTTGAGGTGGTTTCATACCCTACAAACAATTTCATCTTATGTTCTCCGCTAGGTAAGAACTTTGGAGTGATTCTTTGTCGCACGTTGAGGGATTGTTATATGATTCAATTATGTTAGCACTGTTGAGAGATTGCACTAGTGAAAGTATGAACCCTAGGCCTTATTTTCAAGCATTGCAATACCGTTTGTGCTCCGTTTTATCGTTTGCTACCTTGCTGTTTTTATTTATTCAGATTATAAAAATATATTTCTACTATCTATACTACACTTGTATCATCATCTCTTCGCCGAACTAGTGCACCTATACAATTTACCATTGTATTGGGTGTGTTGGGGACACAAGAGACTTCTTGTATTTGGTTGTAGGGTTGTTTGAGAGAGACCATCTTCATCCTACGCCTCCCACGGATTGATAAACCTTAGGTCATCCACTTGAGGGAAAATTGCCACCGTCCTACAAAACTCTGCGCTTGGAGGCCCAACACGAGTCTACAAGAATAAGTTGTGTAATAGACATCAAGCTCTTTTCTGGCGCCGTTGTCGGGGAGGTGAGTGCTTGAAGGTATATCTTTAGGTCTTGCAATTGAATCTTTTAGTTTCTTATTTTATCACTAGTTTGGTTTATAAAAGAAAACTACAAAAAAATGGAATTGAGGTTGCCTCATATTATTCATCTTTATAATGTCTTTCTTGAAAATGATGGATCAGAAAATTGTGCTCAATTGATAGAAGAAGAATTCAATAAAATGTTTGGCATAAAATCCTTGAATGATGATTACAATGTTGCTAGTATGAATTCTTTGAATATCCATGATGCTAATGATATGCAAAGCCATAAGCTTGGGGATGCTATGTTTGATGAAGATGATATTTTTTGTTCCCCAAGTTTTGATGAGAAAAATTATTA
This sequence comes from Elymus sibiricus, assembly GCA_039707655.1. Lineage (NCBI taxonomy): Eukaryota > Viridiplantae > Streptophyta > Magnoliopsida > Poales > Poaceae > Elymus > Elymus sibiricus. The sequence goes on from CM077664.1 coordinate 24,898,010, forward strand.
CGATGAAAGCTTGCGTCCGATTTATGATGATTATATTGATGAAAGTGGGTTTGGAAGAGTGTCAACTCTAGGTAGTAATGATCCCACTATTTTGGAGGGTGTTGAATCTTATTGTTATAATTATGAAAGTGGATTTGGAGAGGTCATGACTTTATTTATGTAGCGACCCGACCAAAAAAGGATCGAAGTCTCTGTGCTTACCGTGCTAGTCCATGGATCGACTTTCTAGCACACACAGTACTCGATGAAATAACAGAAATAACACACATCTTTATTACAAAAATATGGCATAAGGCCATTAAACAAATATTGCGGAAGCAAAGAAGTAAATGAGTCCATCAACTCCACTAGCAAAGCTGAGTGCAGAACATCGACCTATCGCACCTTAATCCTCGTCGGATATATCTGAAAGATGATAGGTTGCAGCCATGTAGGTCAGTACATGGAATGTACTGGCAAGTCACATCACAAGTATAATGAACCTATTTGTACATGCAATTTGGCTGGTGGAAAGCTCTATGTTTGACTTTGCATAAAGTTGGTTTTTCCCTATTGTAAAGAAATTATTCTACCCCTACAAGATAGCATAAGAATGAGTTGGCTACCCCAACTCAATCCATTCCCAAAGTTTATTTAAACCCACTTATTAAATTAAGGGTGATGAGATCTCCCGGCATTTCCACTACTAAAAGCTCAAATTGTCCATGACCGGGGACACGGCTAATCGATTAGGTTTGACACTCTGTAGATGTTTGCGCACTTTTCCCCACAAGACTCGACCACCTCCTTGATCGAAAGATCTAGACATAGTCTTTCGAAAGTATTCCCTCTTAACCCACGGATAGGCTGGTACACCTACTCATTCTACATCTGCCCATATTGGAAGAGGTCACACTAACTACTCAACTAAGCCAGAGCCCATATTGGCTTGTGGCTGCACACGTAAGCTTCTAGACATGAAAACATGTTTGATCCGTTTGAGCCTGGGCGGCATACCACTAGTGGTGCACCACCATGTATTTCCCATGCATGCTCCCACTGTACTTCACCACCATTCAAACCAATTCCGCCTAGGTAGTTCATTTAAAAGTCTTGGTCCTGATTACTACTTTGTCACTCATGTCTCACCATGAACACTTCCCAATCCACGTCTACATTAGCGAGGCCAAAATAAACTTACACGGTGGTGACAAAGGTTGTATAGTTCAGACCTAACTCAAATGAACTACTAGGTAAAAGCATAGCCATCCGGCATAAAATTCCTATCATGCAATCCTACCACAAAGGACTAAGTGCATATATAAAACATAGGTAATTGAAAGAATGGTCAAATGTGAACTTGCCTTGGTACTACTGGTTCAACTCTAGAGACTGATAATACTCTGCCTCGCACTCCGGACAATCTATCGTCAAAATAAATAAACACACATAAGCATTCATTTCAGAGAACCAAAATAACTTGAAAAACAAAAAGGCTCAGAAAATCCATATGAACATACAACACACTCAACTATCACAAAAGTAGTCTAAGTGCAAAACAACATGTGACCTAGGGTTCAAAATTGTGATGTGAACTATAGTGCATACAAGGCATAATAGTAAAATACACATGGACAGATCCTAGTTGTGTGAAAAGTGCCATGATAAAGTTCAGGTCATAGGATTTGGCTACGGTGACAAAGTACACACATAATTACTTTAAACGGAGCTACGGTTTAGGAGATATGGCCAATTGAAGTTTGAATTCAAATCTGAATAAATTCAAATTTGAAATATAGAAAAATTTGCATAGATGATATCACTGGATAGATCTAATCATGACGAAGAATTTGCCACTTGTTTCATCAAATATGGATCTACGGTTGAAAAGTTGTGGCTAAACGAAGTTTAGGGACTAAACTGAAATTTTATAGGGACTAAACAGTGAAACAGAAAAGAAAATATAACTGCGAATAGGTCCTCGGCCACGTGGCGGGTTCCTACTGGTGCATACCCGCTCGCTGCATAGCTAAACCAGCGGACGGCCGCAATCTAGGACATACCGATTCGAAAAAAAAAAACAACCTAACTAATCTGAGTCGTTGATCTATGATCTAACGGATGGGAGACAGGGCGGTGGCTCACCGTGGGGCAACGGCGACGAACGATGGCTGCGTGGCGTCAGTGACGGAGAGGGCGGCGGCTACGGTGGGTTCGGGCGTCGGGGAAGTAGGTGGGGAGGTTTGACTCGTCGAGGGCGTTCGGGTGGTGGTGGTGGCGATCGCCGGGGTTCGTCAGGACGGGGCGAAGCGAAGTCGGTGGTGCTTCGGCGCTCCGGCGGGCTCGGGGTCGGCGGTGGCATCACTCCGGCGGGACCTAGGGGCCAAAAATATGTCAAACAAATGCGCCTAGAGGGGATAGGAAGGTTGACAGAAGGAGGGGTCTCGAGGTACCTCACCGGCGATGTATTCCTCCGGCGAAAGAGCTGCGGCCGGCGAGATTCAAACGGCGATGGAGATGGCTATGGGCGGCGTGGGAATGAGCGAGTTGGCAAGATCGAGAGAGGGGGCTCGGGGTTTTTTATAGGCGCGGCTAGGGGTGCTGGGAGTCAGGGGATAAGCGTCCTCCCGAGCGCGAGGCGGCCGGCGGTTGCGGGAGCGCGGGCGGCGAGCTCACCGGAGTGGGAGGTGCGGGAGGTTGGGGATGATAGGGTCAGGCCCACCCGTTAGTGGGCGCAGGAGAGAGGGAGGTGGTGCGGGCGGCCGACTCGAAGGAGTTTCGGCGCGGGAGCAGCGGCGTGGCCCAAATGGCCATTTGGGCCGGCTGGGTTCGGCTGGCCTGGCGCGGTGTGTGTATGTGTGTGTGTTTTTAAACAAAGAACACTTAATGGCCTTAAACAAATTCAAATGAATTTATAAAAAATACCACACAAATTCCTAAATTCATTTCTGAATATATAGAGCACAGTGAACATTAATTTAAGCACAGAAAATTTTGAAAATATTTTCCTAATGCAATTAATGCACTTTTTGCCAATAAATTAAATATCAAATAAAACCCAAAAACTCCAAATAATATTCTAATAATTTTTCCAACTCTTTTATATTTGAGGAAGTCATTTTATCCCCTCTCTTTTATTTTTCTTGAGTGGAAAATAATATTTGAATATTTCAAAAACTCCAAAATGCAATAAAATATGATATGCATTGAATGATTCTATTAACATCCAAATTTAATAAAATTGGGATGTTACAAACCTACCCCCCTTAAGATGAATCTAGCCCTCGAGATTTCGGTTGGCCAGCTAAAAGGTGTGGATGGTCCTGCCTGAGATCTTCCTCTCGCTCCCAAGTAGCTTCCTCCTCGGTGTGGTGACTCCACTGAACCTTGCATAACTTGATGATCTTGGTACGAGTGATTCTCTCTGCAGTCTCGAGAATCTTAACAGGCTTCTCCTCATAAGTCAGATCACTCCCCAACTGAATTGCCTCCAGTGGCACTGTATCTCTCAAAGGAATATCTGCCATCTCTGCATGACACTACTTCAGCTGGGAAACATGGAACACATAATGAACTCCTGACAAAGACTCTGGTAACTCCAACTGGTATGCAACCTCTCCTTTGCATTCCAGAACTCTGTATGTCCCCACAAATCGTGGTGCTAACTTCCCTTTGACTCCAAATCTCTTAATACCTCGAAGTGGAGACACTCGAAGATATGCTCTATCTCCCACTTCATAAGTCACTTCCTTGAGCTTAGCATCGGCATAACTCTTCTGTCTGGACTGAGCTATCTTGAGTCTATCACGAATCAACTTGACCTTCTCCTCAGAATCCCTGATCAAATCTGGTCCAAACAATTTGCAATCTCGAACTCCATCCCACATCAAAGGTGTCCTGCATTTCCTACCATACAATGCCTCGAAGGGGCCATCTGCATACTGGCTTGATAGTTGTTGTTGTACGAGAACTCTGCGTAAGGTAAGTTATCATCCCAACTAGACCCATAGTCTAGCGCACAAGCTCTCAACATGTCCTCCAGAATCTGATTGACTCTCTCTGTCTGCTCGTCTGTCTGCGGATGGAAGGCTGTACTGAACTCTAGCCTAGTACCCAAAGTTTCGTGTAACTGATGCCAAAACTTTGAGGTAAACTGTGTTCCTCTATCTGATACGATGGTCCTTGGAACTCCATGCAGACATATGATCCTGGTCATATATATCTTTGCCAGCTTAGCACTTGTATAGGTGGTTTTCACTTGAATGAAGTGTGCAACCTTCGTCAAACGATCAACTATTACCCAGATGGAATCATAACCTGAACGGGTCCTGGGTAATCCCGTGATAAAGTCCATACCAAGTCTGTCCCATTTCCAATCAGGTATCAGCAATGGCTGAAGTAAACCTGCTGGTTTCTGATGCTCTGCCTTTACTCTCTGACATACATCACATATCGCCACATACTCAGCAATTTCCCTCTTCATACCGGTCCACCAAAAACTTTCTTTCAAGTCCAAATACATCTTGGTGTTGCCTAGGTGTATCGAGTATGGTGAGTCATGAGCCTCCTGAAGAATCAACTTCCTGATCTCTGGACCATTGGGTACACAAATACGCTACCCAAACCATATGGTTCCATGCTCATCCTCACGGAATCCTTCTGCTTTCCCTTTGCTCATATTTTCCTTTATCTCAGCGATACCTTTGTCCAACTTCTAGGCTTCTCTGATTCTTCCCAACAAGGTGGACTGAACATCGAGTGCAGCAACATAACCTCTTGGAACTATTTCCAATTGAAGGTCTCTAAGCTCATCACATAACTCTTGAGGTAAACCTCCTGCTGTAAGGGTGTTGACATAACTCTTACGGCTCAAAGCATCCGCCACTACATTGGCTTTCCCTGGATGATAATGCACACTCATGTCATAATCCTTTATAAGTTCCAACCATCTCCTTTTCCTGAGGTTCAACTCCTTCTGCGTGAAAATATACTTCAAACTCTTGTGGTCTGTGTAGACATCACAATGATTCCCAATAAGATAGTGCCTCCAAGTCTTTAGTGCATGCACCACGGCTGCTAACTCCAAATCATGCGTGGCATAGTTCAACTCATGAGGTCGAAGCTGTCATGAGGCATAAGCTACAACTTTTCCCTCTTGCATAAGAACACCTCCAAGTCCCTGACGTGAAGCATCACAATACACCTGAAAATCCTTGTGTATGTCAGGCAGAACTAGCACCGGGGCTGTAACCAAACGCTTCTTCAACTCTTGAAAGCTGGCTTCACACTCTTCAGTCCAAACGAACTTGGTGTCCTTCTTCAACAACTCTGTCATGGGCTTTGCAATCTTGGAGAAATTCTCAATAAACCTCTGGTAATATCCTGCAAGTCCAAGGAAACTGCGAATCTCACCGACTGAGGTGGGTGCCTTCCATTCGGTGACGGCATCAACCTTGGAAGGGTCTACTGCAATCCCTTCACCTGACACAACATGTCCAAGAAATCCCACTTCCTTTAACACAAAACTCACACTTGCTGAACTTGGCATAAAGTTGATGTTCTCTGAGCTTCTCCAGAACTAAGCATAGATGGTCGGCATGTTCCTCCTCATTCTTGGAGCAAACCAATATATCATCAATGAATACCACAACAAACTTATCCAAGAACTCCATAAATACCTTGTTGTGACGCCCCCGACTTAATCGTGCACTAATCATACACGCAAATGTGCACGATCAAGCCCAGGGACTCATGGGAAGATATCACAACACAACTCTAGACACAAAATAAAATAATACAAGCTTTATATTACAAGCTAGGGGCCTCGAGGGCTCGAATACAAAAGCTCGCAAACAAGCGTTAGCGGAAGCAACAACAGTATCTGAGTATAGACACAAAGTTAAGAAACTGCCTTAAGAAGGCGAAAACAAACAACGACTCTGATCGAAAAGGCGCATGCCTCCTGCCTGGGAGCCTCCTAAACTACTCCTGGTCGTCGGTCTCCAAGTAGTAGCATGCTCCACTGGTGGGGTTGTTGTAGTCGTCGACTGAGGCAGCTCGCTCCGGGGCTCCGTCATCTGGTCGCAGCAATCGGGTATGGAGGAAAAAGGGGAAGCAAAGCAACCGTGAGTACTCATCCAAAGTACTCGCAAGACTTACATCAGATCTAATCTACATATGCATCGGTATCAAGGGAAGGCTGTATGTGTGGACTAGACTGCAGAAATGCCAGAATAGAGAGAGAGGCCTAGCCTATCGAAGACTAGCATCTTCAGCGTCTTGTAGCATTAGAAGAGTGCAGATTCGAACATAACATAAAGTAACAAGCATGTTGTAACCAAGCCTAGAGATCCTTCCTCGACTCCCTGCGAGAAAGCGATCCCAGAGCTTCCATTTAATTAACATGTAACCAGTTCAAGTAGTAGACCGGGATACAACACTGAGCATCCTGTTACCGTGGACACGGCTATTCGAATAGATAATCTTCCCTACAGGGGTGCACTACTGTTACCCAACACGCTCGATTAACTCTGGCCGGACACACTTTTCTGGGTCATGCCCGGCCTCGACTGATCGACACACCGCAACCCTACCTAGAGCTCAGCAAAGAGGTCCCCGTCGGTCTACATCCTAAGTGCTCAGGGGTCCTGGGCCCATCGCCCTTCGCACTCTGGGTCGTTGTGACGACGGTGGATACCAGCGCCACGTCTGCCTGGATCGCACGATCCGACCGTGCAACAATGCTGAACTGGACATCTGACAGAGCTTTCGGCTGATACATACGGTGTCGAGGGCCCCATTAAACCATTATCCCGTGTGGTGGTAGTGCGTATAGGCGAGTGGCCAACTCAGATCAATACCCAAATCCGTTAGTACATTATTAAGAGCTCGCGGTGACGATCAGTACTCCTGTCGCCCCGTCTCGAGGAAGTGCAACAAGGGTCAGGCCCATCCCACTCTAGGGCGGTCTCTGCCTGCCCAGCCACGCCTCGTAATTATCTCGCGGGTACCCTCCAGGTCAACCCGACTTCACATCTCTCGCGGGTACCCCTCGGGGTCGACCCGACTTTACCCAGTAACTGTAGTAAAATCCCGGTAACTGTGTGTTCAGAACATCAAGAAGGAATCCGAGGAATCACCCTCGTTGGATTCCTACTCGATGTACCTGTCAAGGTGAACCCGGAGGAATCACCCTCGATGGTATTCACACTTACGGGGTTGCACGATAGAAGCTTCATCGGAGGTGGTGAAAGAGGAATCACCCTCAGTAACCCACGTCCAACTAGCTGTACTACAGAGGCAATATTGGGAGTGGGATAAGAGGTATCACCCTCGGCACTCGATATTAGCTCTGCAGAGTCGAGCAACTTAGGGGGGGGTGTGTAGTGCTGTGCTGGTCTCAGCCCGACGATCACATCGATCGGGGCACTAGTAGCTAAGCGGGGCAACTAGGACAAAGAAAAGGGGCCACATGTGGATTACCAACCAAACTATACTAAGTATCTCGGATAGCAGGCAGGTATCAATAACAGTTACAAAAACAGGCTATGTAGCAGATTAGGATAAAACAGAGCAGTAGCAAATTCTAATGCAAGCAGGAGGGGGGAAAGAATAGGTGATATAGGCATGCTCAAGGGGGTTTGCTTGCCTGGAAGCTCTGCGGCAAAAGAGGGGTCGTCAGCGGTGTAGTCGGACTCCGGAGGTGCGTCGGTCTCGGGGTCTAACGGATAAGAAGAGGGGGAAGAAACAATAAATAAAAGCAAGCAAGGCAATACAGATGCATGACATGACGATATGCAGTGTTGGTGGTGACCTAATGCAATGCTACATGTCGTAGACGAAGCGGGAAAATATCTGGGATATTTTCTGTAACACCCCGATTTTTGGCCCTTTTTTTTTCTTTTGGATTTCTTTGAATTTTTTTTTGGAGTTCTTTTTCCGTGGCTATGTTGTCTTGAAACCTGGGAAGATCTTCTCTCCTGCCACTTCCAAGTGGCTTGTCACTCTCAAATCTCTCCCAAGGCCATGCCATTTCCATCTTAGCCCAACTCCAATATTTATTTCTTGGGAATATTCCTTTTTCTATTAAAGGAACTAGCAAAGTGGCCCTCGCAAATGCTCGGGCTAGAATTTAATAAAGTTGATTTACCAAGGCAATATATTAGCCTTTCATAATGCGGATATATTGATGTATTTGTATAACGCAAACTTTGAACCTTTTGCATGTGTTAGAAATGTTTTGTTTTCATTGATATGTAGATATACATATGTTATGCAATGTACCTACTTTTGTGCATAATGTACTTGCACCATTGTCTAGCTAAAGTTTGCTTAGGTGATGGGATAACAATGTCCCAAGCGAGGCAGCCCGGCAAACACGTCGCCTTCAACCTTGAATGCAGCCACCCGGCGTCAACGTCGCATTGACTTCACTTCTAACACGTCATCTCTCTATGTCTGTGTGTGTGTGTGTGTGTGTGTTTAGCTTCCCTTTAATTTTTTGATGCTTGCATCACATTATTTGTTGTTCGTTATTACCTTCGCTCCTAGATTTTGCTTCAAGATTATTTTGCGCATATTATTTCATATTATATATATATGTTTTCATGAATATTGCATAATATACTGATATTAATGATTACCTAATGTACCGACTATAGTAAGCAGTTATATAACTATTAGCGATTTTCATCTTTGTATGCTAAAACCAATTTAATGTAATTAAGGTAGTGCTTGAGAGTCAGAAAGGTTAATTGGTTGATGCCCCGGCCCCTCCATTTTTTTCCAGGCATTGGCTGATTGGATTCTACGTATATAATGTAACGATGTGTAGTTGCTCCACTACTGACCATCACATATTAGATAATATAGATTACCATTTTTTACATGATAGAAATTAAATATTAAAATATATCTTGCATTCAATAAAATTGCAAAACACTATAAGCTTGTATGTGTCTAAATCGTTTACCTTTTTTTTGAATTGTTTCCATCAAGTGTTGATGCTTTCTGACCATACTTCTATGAAAGTGTTAGGCCATATACATCCTAACATATATACTGTGTATCAATCTTGTTAACATTAATAAGTCATTTCTTTTGCAGAAAAAACTATTTTGCAATGAGCTAAATTTCCATGAACTTATTTAATGCTTGTCTCCAATGCAGTAAAGCATGTTCTTTACCACATCAACCCCCATCAATATTTTCCATATTTATCATTACAGCATATGTCTATCTGTCCGATGCAAACGAACCTATGGAACCAATATCGCTCACACATGTATATGTGCTATGTATCAGTATACACGTAATTTATTTCCTTGTAGGCTTGTCTAGTTTATGCATGCATTTATTTTCTCAGAAAGACCTGCCCGTATGTTTCCTTAATATATGCATGTGACCTGGTTTAATTGATATTCATGTAGGTTCACTGAGTTACGCCTCTTGAAAAAAGGATCTGCCCGTACGATTGTGCTTTGAAGACGTCCCTGCTTCAAAGAGAGAGGTTACTTTAAGAAATTTTGAAGAAAGAAGTTGATTTAGCAACGTAACTGGCCTGGATTTGCTTTTTCAAATACACTTTCATATCTTTTAGCATGTACGGGGCAGCACTCAGTTTTTATTCCTTCTTTAATTTTCGATCAAGGCATATCCAGCCAGTCCTCTCGTATAGGTATTGGACACATGGATACACTCAGTTTTTTTATTCCTTCTTTTCTTTGGGATGAGAGCCTATCCAGCCGGTCCTGTATAGATAGTGGACTCATGGCTTTGTACGTGCCTGGACTTTCTTTTTAGATGTCCATGTCCGACTAAGTTTTACGTAACATTGTTGTCAATCTATTGTCAATCATGACCATTAAAATCAAATATTAACTGTAGAGATATTTTAGCACGTTGCTTCCTTTGCGCTTTCTGTTACATAGATCGAACGGCTATGACTCCTTAATTTATGAAGGTCCACTAGATAAAGGGCTGGCATTTTCTGATTAACGTGAGATTTTCTAACTAATATGTCTATCTTTCCTCCGTATTTTCCTTTTAGTATATAATAGATAATCCTGTTTGCCCTAGGTTGTGAAGCAACCTACATTTCTGTCTTTCCAAATATTCCCACAAAATTCTCATAAATTCTTTGGATCATATCTTCCACCAATATGTCAAAACCCATCCTTGCATAGTTCAAAAATAATTCAGGAATATTCATTTTCAATTCTGTCCAGAATGGCACTTTGTGAAGGAAGTGCCATTTCTATTTTCTTATTTGCCTTCAAAAATTTTGTGCACTCTTTCATATCCAAATTATTGCCACATGCCAAAATTTAACTTCATTTGCCTGGCAAATCTTCCTCAGCAAATTTCCAAAGTTTCTGACCAGAGAGAAGCTTTGTGAAGGAAGTACTAGCTAGGCTTATCCAAATGATGAAATAATGACTCTCCACCAAATTTCATCTCCATCCAACAATCTATGTGAGCATACCTTCAAATCTTTGTTTCTGGTCATAATTTCAGGTTGTGAAGTAACTATATTTTATATTGCTTCATAAAATCTGAAATTAATCCAAGACCTAAGTACCGCTATATCCTTGGAGCATGACAAAATTCACATCATTTTGCCAAGCCATTTGCTCCAAAAAATCCCCCCAAGTTTCTGTCCTGTGAGGTGCATTGTGAAGGAAGTACCATTTATACTTATCCAAATGGGATGAAATTTTTATGGTGCCTTCATATGCCCAAATCATCATTCTCCACCAAATTTCAGCTCAATCCAAGCATCCATGTGAGTGCTACTTCATGATCTATTTTCTAGACCAGATTTGGCAGTTGTAAAGCAACTATGTTAAATACTGGTCCAAATCTTTTTAAAATCCACAAGATGGTAGTCCTTCCTACCCTAAACCTCTGTGACATCCTGGTTAGCTCTTATCCCCTCTAATTTGATTACTATTTCGTGCCCAAGTTTGATACAGCAAACTCTCTCTGAGCTATCCTATCAACCCACAGTTCCTTTTGTTGATCCATCACCTCAGGAGAGTCCCAGGATGCATGAACTACACGCTAGACATATTTTTTTCTGGCAGAATGCACCGCGTGCGCCTGTGCACGCGGTGACCACGCGGCTGGGAGGCCATTGTCGCGCTCTGGCCGTCGTTTTGCTTCGGGCGTCTTCCTCCTGCCCGTTCTCGTTTGTCCCCTGGTGCCGTCCACCCTCCTCCATCTCCCACGTAACACACAGGCCCCTCTCCCCCTCTTCTCGCTTGCCCGACGCGTCGCGGCGACCGCGTCCGGGAGTAGACCGCGTCTGCTCCACCACGGCCGGTCGGCCACGCCGCCCCGAGTCTTCTCGAGCACGCCCGAGCTCTCCCCGCACCGCGTGCATCCCCCCTGGCACCACTACCCTCCTCCTCCGCATGTCGCTGAGCTCGGCACGTGGCGCATGCATCGCCTCGGCCACGAGCTCGCCCGCCTATAAAGAGGCTGTCCCGAGCCTTCTCGACATCACCAGCCTCTCCTCCACCCTCCTTGTACTCCTCCCGAACTCTCAATCAAGCTCCTGAAGCTCTTCTACCCCCTCTATGGCCGACCCACCGCCGCCGTCCTCGGCCTAAACTCGCGCAATGCCGAGCCCGAAGCTCCTTCCTCACCTCACTACGGAGCTCCCCTAGACACCTCGAAGCATTCGAACACCCTACTCCATCCTCCCCTCAACTGGAGCCGTGCACCCCAACATCGCCGTTGCCGTCGTCCGCCCTGCCGACGTGCCGGTCGTCTCCGGCAGCCCCTGTGGCCAAGGCGACCACCGGCGGGCGCGCCTTCGAGCGGGGCTCCCTGCTGGACCCACGGCTCGACTTCCTGCACGGCGGAGCGACGGGAACCACGGCGGCCGGCTTCCTCTCTGTCTCCCGTCGGGAGGTTGAAGAAGAGGTGAGGAGGAGAGAGAGAGGTGGCGTGGGGCCCGCGTGTAAGTGGCACAGTGCCCGGGCCCGCCAGTTTAAGTAAAGACGCTTTTAGAAGAATGCGTTTTCCGTTTCTGAAAACATATTCTGGCGCAGCTTCGGACCGAAATACGCTTTCACTATGCTAAAAACGTATTCCCCTGAAAGGCGCTTTCGGTTCTCAGCCCGCGGCCGAAACCTCTAATTTGCGGACGTTCGTCCGTTAACAGCAGAAATGAACATTTTTTAATTCTTTTTCTGCCTAACGAACGAACGGCCGTAACTTCGCGACCGTGACTTCGAATCAGGTGATTCCAAAGCCCACGATCTCAGTTCGTCGAGCCCGTTCCGATGGTACCATTTGCATGAGGTTTTCACACTATGAAAATGAACATTTTGCCCTTGCCCTTAAAACAGCTCTGCCGAGAGGGAAACTTTTCCGGTGATTCTTTCCGCGAGTTCATCACACCTCTCCCCGGTGAATCCATCAAACCCAGGCAAGCCATGACAGCCACTTGCATGATGGTCTTGCAGTAGCAATGGTTCTAAATGTAATATTTAATAATTGCTTGTTCATTTAATGATTTTGTTAATACTTTGAATATGCTTGTGAATCCATGTCTATGCTTATGCCATGGTCATTTTCATCTAGTAAGTGATATGATTAATTGCTAATGATGTTCTTATCATGTTTTATTCTTGTAATCATTTCAGATGCTAGTGATAATAATATGCTCATATGAATAGTTGGGGTTTGTCATGCAAATACTTGTGATATTCATGATCATCGTTATGCCATGCTCATATGCATCCCGTAGACTTAATGATTTATTGTTGTTATATGGTTATGTTGCCCATCCATGTTTATGTTGATATCATGCTCATATGCATTATCATTTTATTATGACTTAGCTCATCACCATTCAAGTTGAACCTGACATTAATCGAACTTGAACAAATCTGTTGGCTGAGTCATGGTCCCACCGAATCGAGCTAACCAGTGCAGCCACACTTGCCTTATGGGGGGCCCTGATTCGGTCTATTGTCATGCCTCTCGCCGGTGCCTCCAACTAGGGAAGGTTATGTGCACGCGCTACGTACCCTGATCAGGTAGGCGGCCATAAGCCTTGTGCTCGAGTTGTTTGCGCGCGGTTGTCCCCGTTTGGGACGAGTTTGTTTGTTTGGCCACGACGGTGGCAACCACGAAGGTGGCGGATGTCACGAGTTGACATCGGGGCTACCCAGGACATAGCCCAAAGGGGAGTTTGTCGGAGTGGCCGGGAGAGTGTCATGCAATAGATTGGTTTTGTCGGAACATCGTTGGTCCACCCGAATGGGAGCATGAGGCCATGAGTTCCGTGGTGTGGGTACAGTGTACTAACCTCTGCAGAGTGTATAATCTATCGATAGCCGCGTCCTCGGTCATGGACATAGTTCGTAGTAGGTCACACTATGGGTCAATAGAAATAATAACTTGAATAACTAACAACCCTGGTTCCATGAGGAAAGAAGTTGGTTGATCTTTATGTGGTCATGCGATGATCACAGGTAGAGATCAAGCTCCGTGTGATCATGTGATGATCACGATGGTATAGTTGATACCGAGCTTGGTTGATCCTGAGGTGATCGTGTGATGATCACGATGGTAAGTTTGTGGTTACGAACATGCCATGCTCAAGTTGTTCTAGTAGTATCGTGTTCATCATTGATGATTAACCTGTAAATGCCATGCTGTTGTATGTCTTGATAGCTTTGGTTGTTGTGAGCTTGCAAGTACATTCAAAGTACTCACCTGGCATGTCATGCCAGATTGCAGGTGATGCCGTGATTGCTTGTTTGTCGAGGATTCTGAGGTTGCGCTCTAGGATCCGTCCCAGCCAGAGTCCCTGCGAAGTGGAGTTCATCACCGTCGTCGTTGTTCCGCTGCTAGAATTCTTTCCGCATTGAGATGTTTCGCTACTAGCATAGAACTACCTTAGCAGGCGAAGTGTCGTCGTGCCCTTGTAACCTTTGTAATATCGGACCCTTGTACCCCGATTATTTATAATAAAGAGCTGATTTGTTCTATGCCAAGCAGTGCCGTATTCCAGAAGCACTACTAGGAAAAGGCCTACTAGTGGCGCACCAGTTTTGCCTACTAATGGCGCACTACTGGTGCGCCACTAGTACCACGCCACTAGTATTTTTTACTAATGGCGCACCTGTGGTGCGCCATTAGTATCTGTTATACTAATGGCGCACCGTAGGTGCGCCATTAGTATATCCCACGGTGCGCCATTAGTATGCCTCCCAGGGGCCATATTTACCCAGGTGCTTTGGCATACTAATGGCGCACCGTGGGGTGGTGCGCCATTAGTATATTTGGCATTCTAATGGCGCACCGTGGGGTGGTGCGCCATTAGTATCCTTTGGCATTCTAATGGCGCACCGTGGGGTGGTGCGCCATTAGTATCCTTTGGCATTCTAATGGCGCACCATGGCGTGGTGCGCCATTAGTATGAATATTAGGTTTTTTATTTTTTTTACTTTTTTGATTTTTGCACAGGTTACAAAATGTATTATTGGACAGAATATAGACAGCACCACACAGCAACAGCAGATTCATCGAATACAATAGAAGATTAGTCTCTGAATACAATTCATCATATTAGTCTCCGAATTCAAAAGACCGAACAAAGATAAAACATTACAATAAGTCTCGAGACCGCGAGTAGCAAGTTTGTCTTCACATTACAAGTCGATATCGATCATCTAAACTATCATCACATATGCGGTCATCACGATGAGCATCATCGCGATGAAAACTGGTCTTCATCCGGTTCCTCCAACGCTCCCTCCTCTCTCCCGCTAGATAGCGGGCGTATCTAGATTCCGCCTCCGCCCTAGTGGTGTACCCTTTGTAACTGTTACCGCTGAAATGGTGAACCTGTCTCCGACACTCCTCCCAGTCGTCGTAGACTCCGGGAACCTTACCCTTGTACACGACATACGACGGCATGTCCATGCACAAGCCAAACAACAGACAATACATAAGCAATATATAAATATGCAACAAAAGGATCGAAAGAGAAAAGCAACACATTAATAGCGCGATTCATGGTCCTACTAATAAATAGCATCGATTAAATATAAGTTGAACGACTGTCCAAACTAATCGATATCGATATTTGAACTACATACCATCAATACTTTGGACGACTCGACTCAGCGACCGGAGCGTGGATGAAGCCGCCGTCTACCGACATGGTCATGAATGTGCGGTAGTCGTCAGCCTGCATTTTTAGGATTGTTTCTATAACACTGTTGGACGTTTGTTCTTTGAGGTAGAACTGCCCCGAGGTACGAAGGACATCTTCAGAGATGATTTCGGCCAACTCCGACTGGATGCGAAAGAATTCTAGTCTGATGTCCTCGTCCTGGATTTCCGACAAGCGTGCGGCCCATTCTTTGAGATTTTTTGGTAGCATTAGGTGATTATGGTTCCGTACGATCGCCCGCATGTGATGGAGGGCGTAGTAGGCATCCTTCTGACTGCCAGTCGGCTGCTTGATGCAGGGGAACGTCGTTACGTGGGTGAACACGTGCTTGCCGTACCTACGCATTGCCCTCTTGAAGGTGCCTCCAGATTTGGCGTAGCCGGGGAGAGCATCATCGAGGACTTTCTTTATATTTGTGTAGTCTTTCTTCGACTCACGCTCCGAGTCAAAATACGTGGCCATGGAATGTTTCGGGCTGAAGAGGATGAGTGTGCAATGTGTGTCACTGCACAAAACACGGAATGTTAGAAAAAAAAAAGACCCATCATATGTTACGGGGCGGTGAGTTGATGACTTACTCGGAAAAATAAGTCATGAGGAAGTTATCCTTATCTGGGTTCGCCAGAATGACGCCTTCGAGGTATGAACTCGCGATTTGCCGGTCCCCAGCGTTGCACAAGTTCTTGGCACGCATGTAGAAGGGGTCGACTATCACGATGTCCGGGGTCTGGTCTCTAATGATCCGCATCTCCATACTCAGCGAAAAGAGCCGAATGAAGGTGTAGTGCAGCGGATAAAGGTTAAACATAGCGAAGATGTCATCAAACCGCAGGATGATCATACGCCCGATGGTGCTATCAACAAAGCCCCTGCCCTCTGGCACCTTGGCCACGAAAACCGGGTATGCCACATCTTTCTCGGAGAGACGCCGCTTCTCCATATAAAGAACACAGTCATGAAGACTGCGCATAGAACCGGTTGCAGCTTTGAGCATATTACCCGGTAGCATCGGCCTACCCGCCACATGCACCCTCCTCTCGATATCCTTAGGTATCGGTGGCCCGTCCTGAGCACGGATCGTACTCGTTGCCGGCTGGCTCGCACCCTTGTTAGATTTTCTTTTCCGTCCCTTCTTCTGCTTCTTCTCCTGTACTGGGATCGCGTTCTCCTCAGAGACCACCTTCTTGAGTGTGTTTGGGCTGATAATATTTCGCACATCGGCTGTTTGAGTCTCGGTGAAGGCGGCAGCTGGAGGCGTCTCCTGAGAACTGAACGCCAGACGACGCCTGTTGGAATTGGGTTTCTCCGCGATACCAGCTAGATCGCGATCGTCTCTTGCAGGGTTGGGTTCTTGAGAAGTAGGAGGCTCGAATATATCGTCACCGTACCCATGCTCGTTGATGTACTGATCGATGTTGGAAAACGTACCGTTGTCGTCGTCGTGCGGCTCCTGTGCCATATGCATCTCCGGATCAGCTGACGGCGGTAGCGTTGCGGCGGTCTTGCCATGGCTTGGCGCCGGCACGACTGGCGGTGTTGTCTTTGGGGTGGTGTCCCCCGCCCCCAAACGAATCTGGCTCTTCGGCCAAAGCAGGGGCCAGCTTAGGCAGGCGCTGAGGGTCATCACATCATCTTCGTCGGCCCCGGCGGGTCGAATCGGAGGTAACAACTCGTCGCAGCCTGGCAGCACCCGAACCAGTTGAACCCTATACACGGTGGGTGGCATCGGATTACCGTGGAACACGGGGTTGCCCGGTTGAACGATTTTGCCCTTGGCGACATCGACCAACTCGTTGTTCACGAAGTGCAGGAGAGTGCACGGAACGTCGGCGGCGCCCTGCGAAAACATGTAGGGCGTCAGGGATGCCCAGTCAAAGGCAAGGAGATGAAGTCCTCGGCCGAGAGGCTTAATTAGTTACCGTGATGATGGCGTCGAGCTCGGCTAATGTCGAGGCACCGCCAACGGCGGGCGTGCAATTGACGGAGGGGCCGCTTGCTGCCGAGGTGCCGGCCGGCGTACACCCAGGTGCATTAAGCTCCAATGCCCGTGCCGGCGTCGGAGACACCAATACCGGCTCCGCCGGAGACACCAATGGCGCCGCTTGCGCGTTGTGCGAGTTGCTGGCCGTGAAGCTAGGAATCGGGGGCGGCCCCTGTTGGCCGCCCGCAATCCACGTCGTCAGCCCATGAATCAAGGTAGGCATAATGCCGGTGAGCATCGATCCCAATTGTTGTTGCACTTGCTCTTGGACAATCTCCGGAATCCGCGCCACTTGTGCCTTGAGTTCTTGAACCTCGCGCGACTGGCTTTCCGAGCTGGTCTTTCTCTCCTTTCGCCCACCATCGTTATAGTATGACGACCATTTTGTGGACAAGCCTTTGCCGGCCACACGACCAGCTGACGAAGGCTTACTGAGCTTATCCTTGTTTTTCATTACGTTCAACGCCCTATTTAGAGTGCTGTCCCAAGGGGTGCTCTGAGACGACCCCGCGCTACTGCTTTCAGTCTCCTGCGCCAGAACAAGCTCAAGCGCCCTGGTCTTCGGATCCGTGGTAAGCTCCTTTGTTTCCGGGTCCTCCTTGTACCGGGCCCTGACATAGTTCCTGGTCTGCTTGTCACGGTATTTCTCAAAGCGGGGCGGTAGGCCTTGCTCGGCACGCTCCGCGTCCTCCTTGTCCCATATAGGCTCCGCCACTCTGTAACCGCCGGGACCGAGTTTGTGTTCCCCTAAGTTCAACTCCCGCATTTCTTTCCCCCACTGACTTGATTCGGAGCTTGCGCTGCTCTGGCACTTGATCTTGAACTCCTCGTAGTCATCTTCGCTGATCGAAGGATTTTTCGCCTTGATCTTCTCATAACTATCACCTTTGTCAATCATTCTCTTCACCGCGCTTCTCCAAGTAGACAGGGCCGTGCTCATCTTCGTGAGGGCGGCACTGTTCACTTTATTCCCTGAGAGGCGTGTGTTTTCAAATTCAGCGGGGAACTTGTATCATTCGTGCAGCTTCGTGAAGAGGAGGTTGCGCAAATTCCCTCGGTCCTTATGCCTTAGGTTCTCGGTGTTGATCGAGACGGTGCTCCGGAGAATGCACCCGAGCTGAACCGAGTACCCCTTGACTATTTGTTTGGGCTCCGTTGGATGCCCGTCGGAGTCCACTTGAGTAAATTCCTCCTTGACGGTGTGGAGCACGTTCGGGCGCCGGTCCTTCCGTTGCCTCTTCGGTTGGCTGCCATCTGTGCGTGCGCTGCCATCATCAGTGCTGGCATCCTCGGCGGCACCATCAGTGGTGTCATCCCCGACGCCACTAGGGGTTGTGTAGTCAGGATCGGTGTCTTCCGCGGCGTCCTCATAGCGGTGAGGTTGTTCCTCCATCTCCTGGGACAGCTCCCAGAATTGCTTGCCGCCCGAACCGCCGGCCTCATCGTTGTGGGCCATGTTTCGCTCTAAATAGGAAAAAAGTTTGGTCAAAAAGTTGGTTATTGTCAAGGAACAAGATCATGGTCTCATCATTTAGGGTTTGTCGACACCGAGGCATCCTAAAAGCTAAGCTTTTATCATTTAGGGTTTGTCGACGCCGAGGCACCCTAAAAGCCTAAGCTTTCATCATTTAGGTTCTTATCGACACCGAGGCACCCTAAAACCTAAGCTGGGAAGGAGAATTCTAAGTTGGGCCTAATCACTTGGCTCTATTGCCACCTATGGTTTAATGCAGCAAGAATGGCGGGGCAGTTGATCCTACTTAATTAAGTACTAAGATACCCCGGCCCATGCATTAGTAGCAAGTACCCCATATGTCCGGTTTTTAGCAAAGTCATGCTAAAATTCACGGAAAATTTCAGCATGACCTTTGCTGAAACTAGGACATATGGAGTACCCGAATTTGCCGGAACGGAAGTTAATCGACATTCCGGCAAACTCAAGGGCCTCTCGGGGTACCTGCAAAATCATTATCCCCGCGTAATGAAGTCGCCAATGGGTCATTTCAGAATCTAAGTATGGAATATATTCGAATGCACTCATGTCAAGTTATTAGAATCTAAGTATATCAACTCGTTGTCCTCCTCCTTCTTTTACATCACAAAATGCAGAACAACTGAATTTGCTCATCAATGTACAACTGTACCTAACTGAATTTTTTGACAGTAGCTAACTGAACCTAACTGAATTTTTTGACAGTAGCTAACTGTACCTAACTGAATTTTTTGACATGATGCTAACTGTACCTAACAGAACATTTTCTTACATTATGGCCATTTTCTTACATTTTGGCCAGTACCACATTTATGCATTGCAAAAAGGACTACAGAAGGTGCATTAAGTTGACTGATGATGCATTGCAAAAAGTTCTGGAGAAATGCTCTGCTCTTGAGAAATTGCAATCTCAAATGATCCCGCCAACCAATGGATGATGCTACTGTCAGTGCGCCGCGAGCTCCTGGGGAATGGTGGAGAGAGGGAGGAAGGAGGAAGGAGGAGAGGTACCTGGTCGCCGGAGGGGTCGGGGTCGGGGTCGGCGAAGGGGTCGGGGTCGGGGTCCGAGCTCGTCCGGGTCCTCGCTCACCGCGGTCGAAGGAGAGCAGGGGCCGGTGGCGGAGGACGGCAGGGGCAGGCGGGGTGGGTGCGTCGGGGCCGCGCTCGCCAGCTGCTGCAGGGGCCGGAGGAGGCCCTCGCTCGTCGGAGGGAGGAGGAGAGGAGAGGAGCGGGCGGCGCGCGCTCGGCCGATCCCGTTCGGGGGGCGCGGGGGCGGCGGGGGTGGAGTCCCGCGGGGGTCGGGGCGGCGGCGTCGGGGGCAGCGCAAGACCACAGCGGCGGCGGCGTCGCCGACGGCGTGCAGACGCGGCGGACGGAGGGGGCGGAGCAAGGGGGCGGCGGCGTACGGTTGGGGTCGAGTGGGGGATCTGGCGAGGGAGGGAGGGAGGCCACAGTGCGAGGGGAATAGGTGGAGTGGGGGGAGGGTTCTAATGGCGCACCTCCCCCTAGTGCGCCATAAGTACGACGATTCTAATGGCGCACCTCTCTCTGGTGCGCCATTAGAATTTTGTTTTAATTACTAGCCCGACTGGTCAGGTTATATTCCACCTAACCCTATCTCCATCAGAACACGCCCACTAGCCCGACTGGTCAGCACGCAGCACACACACCAGGAGGTCCTGGGTTCGATTCCCAGGCTCCCCAATTTTTGTTTTTATGCATTTAAAATGCTGTTTGATATTTATTTGTGTTTAAATATGTTCAAACTTGTTTAAATCATAACAGTAATATTTTTTTATAAAAACAGTAATATTTTTTTATAAAAACAGTAATATCTAATGTCCGCAGCTATTAACAAGAGATGAGAAGATGAGAAACCAGTGAAAGTAAAGCAAACCATCTAATATCTACCCCCCTCCCTCCCCTGCTGATTTTCCACCTAGCTAGACCTACTAATAGTTTTTGAAAAATCTTATTGAGTTCAAAAATAGTAATAAATTTTTATAAATGATTTTCATAAATTTTTATAAAAACAGTAATAAATTTTTATAAAAACAGTAATAATTTATAAATTTTTAAAAATATTATTGAGTTCAAAAACTATTCATGAATTCAAAAAGTGCCCATGAAATTTAAAAATATTCATGAGTTCAAAAAGTGCCCATGAAATACAATCGAGAAATGAAGGCTACAATTTAAATACAATCGATCTTAGCTAGCTAGCTATCTTTTTCACAATGTTCTTGCCCTTCTTTTTCGCAAATGGAGTTTTTCTGTGGAACGGACGTCCTTTAGGTAGGGTGGTCCTGCTTCTTCTTGTGGTGTATGCTGCTACTTCATCGTCGTCGTCATGTTCCATCTTCGGGTCACCGTACTTGTCGAAGTCTTGCTCATTGGCGACTCCATCCATTCCGATGATCTTCCTTTTGCCTCTCCTCACAACAACACGACTGGGCTTTGACGGGTCGGTAATGAAGAAGCATTGGTCCACTTGGGAAGCCAGTACCCATGGCTCATATTTCGCGGTGACGTTTGCGCCCGCGGTCTTGGATTTGGCTTCGGGTATAACCATGGTGGTGAAATACCGGTCTTCTTTTAGGACGCTCTTGGCCCATCTGACACGGAACATCGGGACCTTCTCTCCAGCGTAGCTCAGCTCCCAGATCTCCTCGATCCTTCCGTAGTATCTGTCCTTGTCGTTACCGGTGTAGGATTCCATCGTTACCCCGGAGTTCTGATAACCATCGCTCTTCATGTCCTTGTCCTCGGTGTAGAATGTGTAGCCGTTGATATCATACGCCTCATAGGTCATCAGGTTGTGCTCGGCGCCCTGTGACAAGGCGAATATGAGTTGTTCTTCCGCGGAAGAATCCTCATGTAAAGGGTACGACAGAAGCTTCTGCTTGAACCAACGCGTGAAACATGAGTTGTGCTCTTTGATTATATCTCCGTCCGTCCTCTGTTGGCCTCGGTCATTGTACGTCTTCTCAATAAAGGTTTTGTGCTCTACCACCCAAGGATCGACCACGTCTATGTGTTGTAGCGCGACTAGGTTTGCTCTTTCAAAGTCGGCGAGTCGACCCTCGAAGTCGACATGCATTTCGCGGCGACCCTCACGGTGACCCCATCCAGCGAGCCTGCCGAGGTGCCTGTTGACGGGCAGACCAACGGGGTTCTCGATGCCTAGATAATTCGTGCAGTAGGAGATGCACTCTTCGGTTAGAAAGCCCCTGGCTATGCTTCCCTCTGGACGTGACATGTTGTGAACGTATCCTTTGACGACACCATTCATCCTTTCGAACGGCATCATGCTGTGCAGGAACGTGGGCCCGAGTTGGATGATATCCTCCACGATATGGACCAGCAGATGCACCATAACGTCGAAGAATGCGGGCGGGAAGTACATCTCAAGCTCGCATAGTATCACCACGATCTCTTCCTGTAGCCTTCTGAGTTGCCTCACGCCAACCGACTTCCGAGAGATGACGTCGAAAAAGTTGCATATGCCAAATAGCGTTTCACGGACGTGCGCGTCCATGATCCCACGGATTGCAACTGGAAGTATCTGCGTCATCAGCACGTGATAGTCGTGAGACTTCATCCCGCTGAACTTCTGCTTCGCTGGGTCTAGGTATCTGCTTATCTTCCCCGCGTAACCGTAAGGAAGTTTTACTCCTACGAGGCAGGTGAAAAACTGCTCGATCTCCTCCTGACTTAGAGTGAAGCACGCGGGAGGGTAGTCATTTCCGGTCTTCTTGGCCTTTTTGCCTTTGCGACGACTTTCTGTGTCCTGCTTCGCCTCATCATCATCATCACTAGCGTGAAGCTCCTCCCTGATGCCCATTGATTTCAAGTCTGCCCTTGCTATCGGCCCATCTTTGGTCCTCTCTGGCATGTTGAGCAGGGTACAAAGCAGACTCTCGCACACGTTCTTCGTGATATGCATGACATCAAGGCTGTGAGGCACACGGTGGATCTTCCAGTACGGCAAGTCCCAGAAAACAGACCTCGTTTTCCATACCTTCAGCAGCGGCTCTGGCGCCTTTCGCTTCTTTCCCGGCTCTGGCGCCTTTTGCTTCTTTCCCGGCAGTGGGCAATCTTTCCAATTTTTCAACAACTCGTCTATTTCCTCGCCGCTCCTCGTACGCGGGCGTCTTCGGGGTTCGGTTTCACCATCGAACAGATCCTTGCGTTTTCTCCACGGGTCATCGTCGCGAAGCCACCCACCGCCGGCATCTTCATCTTCATGATCATGCCCTTCGTCTGCTCTGGCATCTTCCTCATCATCATGTCCTGCATCTTCTACATGATGACTGTGTACAGCATCACCGTCGTGATCATGTCCTGGAGATTCTTCGTCTTCTCGCCCGCCCGAGCCGCGGTGGTTGTCTTGCTGCCCTTCCTCATTTCTTGCCCGGCCCCCATGGACGACTTCGTAGTCATCTTCATCACCTTGCCACCGATAGCCATCCATGAAACCACGCAAGAGCAGGTGGTCCCGCACCTGCCCGGAATCCGGGTCCGCAATAAGGCTCTTCAGCTTGCATCTTCGACACGGACATCTTATCTCCGTCTCGTTCTTTTGAAGCATCTCGGCCTTCGCGGAGCTCAAAAACCTATTCACGATGCCTTCGGTCATCGTGCGGACCATGGTCGCCTGCGGGGTAGAGCAAAACGATATTTTAGAACCAAGAAAAAATTTGGCATGACTTTCCCTAAAAATAGGACCAAAAAGAATGCATAGTGCCAAAATTCTCGCCGAAACGGAAATGAATCAACATTCCGGCAAAATATTGGCAACTATCGCATTTCAAATACCGGTACCTGCAAACACAAACATATATGCAACACCACAAATATATGCAACACCACGAACATACATAGATCTAGCTAGGCCATAAAAAGTGCATGTGCACGTTGTTGGAGGGAGAACAACATAAACATAGCTTCCCCCCTTACTTACCTATCAAAGAAAGGTAATTTAACCACTTAATTTGGATGAATCTATGGTGGAAAAGAGGTGACAAGGAGGAGGCAGCCGAGACAAGTTTGGAGGAGGAGGTGGAGAGAATGAAGTGGGGAAAGTGAGTGGGTAGGTGGCTGTCCAAAATATCTTGTTGGTCCCATGTTACTAATGGCGCACCTGCTGGTGGTGCGCCATTAGTAGTTCTGCAAAAAAAAAAATATATACATATATACTAATGGCGCACCGTGGCATAGTGCGCCATTACTAGTTTAAACTAGTAATGGCGCACTATGCCACGGTGCGCCATTAGTAGTTTTGCAAAAAAAAGAAAAAAAAAACTATAGTAGTGGCGCACTGTGTGTCTGGTGCGCCATTACTAGTTAGAACTAGTAATGGCGCACTGTGCATGGATGCGCCATTAGTATGTTTGGAAAAAAAAAATTGTTACTAGTGGCGCACCATGTGCCTGGTGCGCCATTAGTGTCTTCCACACTAATGGCGCACCTGCACATGGTGCGCCAGTGGTATATAGTAGTGGCGCACCACATGTTAGGTGCGCCATTAGTATCCATTTCATCTATAGCCCTTTTCCTAGTAGTGAAGACTTGATCTCTGGGCTGGAATACGGGGTGTTCCGGTCTCTCTGAGCTGGGGTGCCACATTTTCCCGGCGTTTTGGCAGATTTTGGAATACTGAACCGGAGGGGAAGGTTCAATGTTCAGATAGATAGGAGTGATGGTCAAGCATTTTGACCACATATTCGGATTCGTCTCATTTTTTCTGATCAACTTTCATGTAGAAAGTTTTTCGATCCGAGCTACGGTTGAATTTCTACGAATTTTTAAAGATTTAAACAGTTTTCTGGAATTTCTGGAATTATTTTAATTATTTAAATTCGAATTATCCGAAACAGTAGCACATGACGTCATCATGACGCCAGAGTGACGTGAGCGGTCAAACCCAGCTGGTCAGGGTCAAACCTGACCAGTGGGTCTCGCATGTCATAGACACAACGGCTAATTAGTGGTTAAAATTAACTAACTAGGATAGTTAGCTACTGGGCCCCACATGTCAGTGACTATTTAGCTAACAAATTAAGTTTTAATTGTAAAATGGTTTAATTAGTTTAATTAACCGAAGGGGGCCCACTTGTCAGCGTCAGTAGTGAACAGTAACCAGCGTTGACCCTGGTCAACGAAGGCCAGGGGCCCACTCGCAGTGACCTGGGTGGACCCCGGCCACGCCACGTCGGACGCCGGCGCCGGAAGAGGCTCCGGCGAGCCTTTTGCGGCGGCCGAATGCCGGAGATGGCCGAAAAATCGCCACGGTCCACCATTTCGTGCGCCGCGACTTGCGTTCGAACGAGTGGAGCAGCGCGCATCCAGTGGTGGTGGTGGCTGCCCGTGGGATGGCCGGAGTCGTCGCCGGCGTCGAGGTCGGCGGTCGTGGCATTTCGGGTATGTTCGGAATCGCGGCTCCGGGATGTTTTCGGGTGCGCGAAGTAGCCAGGCGGGTGCTACGCGATGCGGCGAGAATGACGGGCATGGTCCCGTGACCAAAAGGTCACCGGAGCCACGGCGGCGAACTCCGCGGTGGCGATGGGTTCGGCCGTGGCGGCACCTACGGCTGCGGACGCGGAAACAACGCACGGACGGTGAGAGCAGGAGCGGAGATCACCTAGGAGGCTCAAGGTGGCCCGATGAGGGGTTTAGTAGCAGCAGCGCAAGGGATCGATGGCGGCGAAGCTCGGTGACGCCGAGGAAGAAGAGGCCACGGGCGGCGTCGATGCCGCTCCCCAGCCTCGATCCAGCGGTGAGGAAGAAGCAGCAGTCCGCTGCGAACCTCCTGGACACCAGCAGGCCGTGTGGGGAGGCCGGTGGCCACGGTGGTGATGGACGGCGGCGGCTGCAGCGCTCGGGAGAGAGGGAGGAAGAAGAATGGAGGCGATGGAGAGCGAGGAGGAGTGGACGCGGCGTCCAGGGGCTCGTAGGGGTTCGCCCTTATCGCCTCGCCCACCTACTCCGGCGCCGTGGCAGCCAACGGCCGGAGCCGCGCGAGCTCGGCCATGGGCGCGCCGACACAGCGGCGGGAGCAGGTGGGAGAAGGCCCTGGTGGGCTGGGCCGGCTCCTGCCACTGTGGGCCTTAGTGCACACTAAGTTTTTCCCTTTTCTTTCCTCTGCTTTTCTCTTTCCAGCAGCTCTTGCATTTATTTTTGGACAACAAATGTATTTGCAAAAATGTGGAGCTGTACAAAACAAATAATAGGGATTATTGTGCACTGCCACAAAAGATTGGGAGGCCATTTGAATTCATTTAAATTTTGAATTGCATTTAAATGAGCCAAGTTGGTGCTATTGGCACTGTTTTCAAGTTGTTAGAGTCACCTGAGGAATTTTGGTGATGTTGTTTTCCTGGGCATCATTTATTATTGAATATTTGCTAAATGATGAACTTTTTCTCAGGAATTTTTGAACAACTTCAAATTTCACTTGCATTTGAATTTGAATTCAGTGATGGAATTTGAAATGAGATATGATTTCACTGTGATCATTCTTTGCAAAACAAATTAGCTTAGCATTAAATTGAAGATCACTGTGGCTCATTACTCAGGGGTGTTACACTTGTTCATCATACTCATAAAATAGGCAGGGGCATTAGTCAAACCAAAAGACATGACTGTATACTCATAAAGCCCATACCTCGTGGTAGAAGCTATGTTGGGTATATCCTTCTCACGGATCTTCAACTGGTGATAACCGGATCGAAGATTGATCTTGGAGAAAGCACTGGCTCCCTCTAACTGGTTAAACAAGTCATTGATCATCGATAGAGGATACTTGTTCTTGATGGTCACCTCGTTCAAAGAGCAGTAATCCACACACATCCTCAAGGTTCGATCCTTCTTCTCCACTAAGAGTACCAGGGCTCCCCAAGGTGATGAACTAGGGAGAATATACCCTTTCTCCAGCAGCTCCTTGATCTGTTTCTTTACTTCTTCCAAATCATTAACAGGCATCCGATATGGCCTCTTAGAGATAGGTCCTGTGCCTGGCAGCAGCTCAATCAAAAACTCAATCTCCCGATCTGGTGGCATACCTGGTAAATCCTCTGGAAATACATCGGGATAATCCTTCACCACTGGTAGTTCCTCCTGGACAACTCCCATGAGAGAGTTCACCTGAGTCCTCCTAGGTTTAAACCTGGACACATACTTGATCCGTTTTCCCTCTGGGGTGGTGAGAAAAATCGACCTACTGGCGCAACCAATACCTCCCTCATACTTGGACAACCAATCCATGCCTAAGATTACATCCAATCCTTGTGACTCAAGTACGGTCATATCTGTGGGGAAGATATGTCCCCCTATATTCAGAGGTAACTGGAAACATCCCTGACTAACCATAGACTCTACTCCCGGGGAACGCACTAGGATAGGTGACTTAAGAGCTACGATAGGCAACTTATGCTTATCCACAAATCCCCTTGATATGAATGAATGCGATGCACCAGTGTCAAAAAGAATGAGTGCTGGAAATCAATTAACCAAGAACTTACCAATCACTGCATCAGGCTGCTCATAGACTTCCTCCACATTGACATGATTCACATGCCCCTTAGTAAAAGGATTAGGCTTCTTGCCTCCAGAACTCCCATTGCCATTTCCATTCTCTAGCTTGAGACACTCGTTGGAGTAGTGCCCTGTTTTCTTGCACTTGAAGCAGGAGATGTGACTCAGATCCTTCCTCACTGGTGTAGTAGGGCTGGAATGCTGGTGATTGCCATTTCCTCCATTCCCATTGCCATTCTTGTGGCCATTGTGGTTGTGGCCATTACCTCCATGCTGAAAATGACCACCATGGTTATGATGGTTGTGCCCTCCAAACTTACTGGATCTTGAACTAGCATATCCTGGTTGCGGGGTGTATCGGGGCTTCTGTTGAGCTCCAGACTGAAACTTGCCCTCACCATATTTCCTCTTGCAGCTCTCTATCTGCTGATTCTTGCCCTCGAGAATGATAGCTTTGTCAACCAAATCTTGATAGTTCTCAAAAGTCGCCACCACCAACTGAACTCCCAGCTCGTTGTTCAGTCCTTCCAGAAACTTCTCCTGCTTGGCTGCATCTGTGGCCACGTCTCCTGGAGCATAACGGGCCAACTTGCTGAACTCATCAACATACTCTCCCACTGAACAGTTCCCCTGGTGTAAGTTGCGGAATTGCCGCTTCTTGAGATTCATAGCTCCAGCTGAAACATGAGCAGTGCGCAACGCCTGCTGGAACTGAGTCCAAGTCACACTCTCCATGGGGTACGTGGTGGTGTAATTCTCCCACCATGAAGCTGCCGGTCCATCCAGCTGGTGAGCGGCAAACCTCACCTTCTCTGCATCATTGCAACCTGCTGTGGTGAGCTCCCTTCCTATCTTGCGAAGCCAGTCATCTGTGACGATCGGCTTCGTGCTGCTGGAGAACACGGGCGGGTTCAGCCTCAAAAAACAGGTAAGACTGTCAACTGGGGGTGGCGGCGGTGGGTTGTTGTTGTTGTTCTGGTTCTGATTCTGGTTCTGGATAAGCATCTGCATAAGAGCATTCTGCTTCTGGATCAACTGGGTGAGCTCCGGTGGAAAGTTGGATAACGGGTCACGTCTCGGAGGCATCTGATGGGTTTAGAGTGGGTGAGAAATTAGAATAGAACAAGGGTCTAATGAGGAAAATCACACTACTCATATGAAAATGATAGCAATAAAACATTAAATCACACCAATTCAATTTCAATCAAAGAGGCTCACACAAATCATCAACCTAAGATAAGCCATGTCACAAGATTTGACATGGTCTCACAAATGAATAAAACTAATCGAATAATGAAATCGAATATCAAAATCGAATCCCTAAACTCTCATGGTGAACTAAAATTTAGCTCTCATCGGATGACGACAAGTCAACCATGTTGATGTCGGCTCCTGTTGCATCGCTCTTTGTGTCGTCATCTCCAAGCTCGTCATCCTGGTCCTTGTCCTGGCTGACGTAAGTACCATAAGAGTGATCCTCCTGAATGTTTTCCCTATTATCCAGCTTTTCCTCGGCCTCCTCTAGCTGAAGCTTCAGGTCGTCGTACTTGTCCTGCAGCACATCGATCTCCTCCTCGTGCTCGGCGCGAGCGTCCTGCAGCTCCTCCTCCATCTCTGCCTTGCGGGTCATGACGTTCTTGGTGACGATCAGACTGTGACTCATCTCCACCTCCATCCTGCGAATGTGCTCCTCCAAGTCTTGGATATGGGAGGCTATCGTCTCGTCCTCCAGAGTATGCACCACTTCTCCATTCGTGTCACGACGTGCGTACATGACAAAGAAGGTCTTCTTGAGTTCCTCGGCGTACTCCTCCCGAATGCGGCCAAGAGCAATGAGAGCAGCCACTAGTGGAGAAACGGCCTTTAGTCCCGGTTGGGAAGTGCCTTTAGTCCCGGTTCACCAACTGGGACTAATAAATCGGGACTAAAGGCCCCCACCCTTTAGTCCCAGTTGGCCACGACCCGGGACTAAATCCCTGCCACATGGCCGGGAGCGCGCGCCGGGGGTTGGGGGCCTTTAGTCCCGGTTGGTGACGCTAACCGGGACTAAATCCCTGCCACTTTAGTGCCGGTTGGTGAAACCAACAGGGACTAAAGGTTTAGGGGTTTAGGGTTTATTGTTTATTTTTCCTTTTCATTTTGTGTTTTCCATTTAATTCTTTTTCATTTCAAACATATTTTACGCTACTACATACTGTACACGTTATGCATATATAATAGAATTTCTCGTAGAACCAATCATATATCATTGAATTTCTCGTATGACCATGCATACACACACACACACACACACACACACACACACATATATATATATATATACAATTTGGTATATACAATTTCTCCTACAATTTGCAGATCATTACATGCAGGCATTAGGTGAAATGGTATTCTCCGTCGGGAGATATGACCTGCTGAAGCAAAAATCCCGCCATTTCCTCTTGAAGTGCTCGTATGCGGTCCTTTGGTAGGAGCCTATCCCGCATCTCAATCATCTTTAAAGAAGGAGATCAATATGAATATATTAGTTGTGTGTATATATATTAGATCATGATAAAAAAAATTGTGAATAGTGTTTACGTACCCAAAGATGTCTTGCATCTCTGCTCCTTTCGGTAATAAAGCGAATGTTCTCGCAAACGTAGTATGCACATAAATTAGTCCCCTTTTCCTGCCTCATACACTTTATGAGAAGAGAATTCAATCAGATAATAATCAAGCATGATAATGGTATTGAAACTAGAATTAAAGAGTTGCGCGGACGTAGCTAGTACTACTTAATTACCTTGGACCGTCGCCATTTCAGCTGTGGTTCCCATTCACCGACAACCTCTTTGATGAACTTTTTCCAAACCCTTCCCGGCAAAGAAAATGAATAAAGGAGTTATTAATTACATGATATCAGGAAATGAACTAAAGAGGCCGACATAGTACGATAATGATTGAAATTACCTGTCGAGCATCAAAAACAGGCTCCTGTATTCTTCAGGGTCTTTACCTAGTGAGTCCAGTACATCAATAGTTCCCTCGTCAACTCTAATGATTAGCAGGATCCAGTGGAATCTGCGCACACGTTTGTATAAGCGGGCATGCATAACTCATCAACTACACTTAACATCGAGTAAGCAAAAATAGAATTTTAGTACAAGACAGTAACACTCACCTGAAGTTGTAAGGAAAAAGTATTTCTGGTCTGGTATTTAGTTCCTTCAAAAACATTAGCAAGCTATTCTCTGTGTCTTGTTTGTGGTTATTTAACACATTTTCATTAACGGTATTTGGGTCAATGAACCCAATGCCATAGACTCTATCTCTTTTCAATTCAAAAATCTTCATTCTGCATATATAATACCACACAAAAGAATATAGTGAGGATAATTACAGGCAATGAACGAGCTGAGCTAGAGAGTTAAATTACAGAAAGAAATCACTTACAGACAATAGCAACTGACGAGAGATTTGTCCAGTGCGTCTTGATTGAATAACTGAAAAATTTCTGGAAATTCAATCCACACATCTTTTCCATGGAAGTAATGCTCTGGCTTGACTTTCACCATGAGGCTCTCTCGCCCGGCCTTTATTTCTCTCAGGTACCAGTCATGCAATCTGCGCATTTGCGTTGATAGAAGCTCCACCTCGTCAGGCCTGACTAGAGGGTTCCCGGGGACATATTTCCAAGCTAGTTCCTTCGGATCCATCGTGGGGACTTCCTCAATGCCTAGGAGTTGTTCAACAGTGATACCCATCTCTCTAGCCATCTCTCTATCAGCGTCGGTTACCGCCTTATCGGTACTCACCTTGAGCGGGGGGATCGATTGCACTGCCTGTTCTCCGAGTTGGGGAACAGTTTTCCCGCTTTTATTACTACCAGTAAGGCTCGACTGCTGATTTTTTTGTTGATAATATGACTTGCTAACAAAGCGTTCATAGTCTGATCGCCTTTTCTCCACAGCCGGTTTAGCAAGATCCACAAAGTGTTGTACGACTTTCTCAGGTATTTTCTCCTTCGGCGGCGGGGGCGGTTTCGGTGCAAAACGGGCCTTCACTTGGGCATCCACGACCCCTTTGTTTTCCTCCTTAGTCATCTCGTAAGCTAACTTCTTTTTGGCAGGAGGCTCGGGTTTTTTCTTTAGTGCTCTCTTCCGCTTTGGTGTCGGCTCACGCGGCGGAGATCGATATTGCGTACTCGCGCTAGGCTCCGTCTCGAGGTGGGGTGGATTCGGCTGATGCGGCGGACATCGATATGGCGGACTCGCGCTGCGCTCCGTCTCGAGGTGGGTTGGAGTCGGCTGACGCGGCGGACTTGGAGGAGGAGTCGGTGGTCTTGGCACCGAGTTTGGAAACACGATGCATTCCTTTCTCCATACAATGAGACCACGTATGGCTTCTCCCAGTGTTTGCTCCCCTTGATCTCCAGGAAAGTCAAGCTCTAGTGAGTCCTATCCCGACAGAACTTTATCCACCCCGACACGAGCATAGCCAGGTGGAATCGGATTGCCGTGGATGGTTTCTTCAGGTGCATTCGGTAAAGCAAAGCCGTCCGCCACCTTCATGGATATGTTCTTCATTTTCATGTGTAGCTCACAAGTTCTCGTCTCTTGGATATCATCCACGCGGTAGCGAGCCAGCAGTGCATCATCGGCCGGGACCCCCGTGGAACCCACGCTTCTTTTCGGCATAGATGGGATGGTACTATCCAATGTTGGATCTGGTTGCTCCTGCCGCTCAGACGCCCTTTGCTGGCTAATTGTGTCTATCTGCTCCTGCTGCCGCATCAAAGCGCGTTCCAACTCCGCGTTCTTTGATTCTACCTTTTGAAGCCGGTCTGCATCCTGCTTCCTCTGGTCTGCATCCTGCTTCTTCTTTCTCGCACGGCTTCTGTAAGTGTCGTTCCACTCCGCAAACCCCTCAACCCACGGAACAACTCCTTTGCCTCGTGTTCGTCCCGGGTGTTCAGGATTCTTGAGGGCGCGTGTAAGCTGGTTGTTCTCTCTCTCGGGCTGGAACGCCCCCGTTCGAGCCTCTTTTATTGCTTCAAGTAAAGCGTCCGAGGCTTCTTTAAGACTTGCCTGTTCAATAATTGTCGGGGCCGGATTTCCAGAACATGATATCCTAGAAATTAACCCCTCGTGTCGTCACCAGCCCATGATTACAGTTACTGGTGGACACGTCCTTGTTACAGACTACCAAGCAATTACAAGAATTGGATACAAGACCATGAAGGTCTAATATTACAATAATGATTTCTAGTGAGGATGACGGAAGCGACTCATGGTTCTCCAACGTCGATGGGGCTCCATTCCCACAGGAATGGCTGACCAGGATAAGTCCTATCCCGCGTGGCTGCTATCCTAGGCTCCGCATGGACGTCGTGGTAATACTCCTTGTAGAAATCCTGACTTGGCCAATTAAATAGCCAGGGACAAGCCTGTGAGTACGTTTGAATGTACTCGCAAACATAATGAACAAAAGATATACCGAATGTATATGATCATGATGGGTTAAATTATATATATATGCTGAACGAAATTAAAGCATGGCATGAAGAATATTACTACGGTGATGAAGAATAAATATGAAATGTTAATGACAAAGAAAGAAAGTTAAAAGTGGATAATCGGACGAGACAGGACCGCCCAAGAATCCAAAAGAAAATATAAAGTGGAGAATCAGGCGAGACAAGACCGCCCGAATATCCAAGAGAAATGCCAAACGGGTGTCTAAAAGAGAATCGGGCGAGACAGGACCGCCCGAGAACTCAAGCGACGCCACGAGAGGTCTTGAAAAGAAATGCCAAACGGGTGTCTAAAAGAGAATCGGGCGAGACAGGACCGCCCGAGAACTCAAGCGACGGCACGAGAGGTCTTGAAAATAAATGAGTATCCCGGGTAGTCTAGCCAGCCCATGAGATACTAAAAAAAAAAAAAATAAGAGAAACGGTTAGTCCATAATAATAACAATAATATTCATAACAACCATAATATTCATGATAGCGTCAGTGGCGACAATAATTATCCTGCAAAATAAATCATGCTCAATTTAATTATTTCCTTCGGAGACCGACACTAAGACCGACACTTGACCAACCCAGACTATAGTCCTTAACCGCGGACACGGCTATTCGAATAGGTATACCTCTGTAGAGGGTGTACTCTTTACCCACAAGTAAAGGAATTATTTAGCCAGCACCGAGACGCTGACTAATTCCCATTACGGTCTTTGGGTTGGAAACACAACTAACCCGCACGCACCAGCCTTAATTTTCCCGGGCCAGGAATCACCCAAAGCAGCGGTAAAGTAAAACTCTAAGTGGGAAGGCCTCATACAACGGCCTCCAATAGCATGAACGTTCAGCTTCGGTCCCAGACCGGCCATTCATGCCCCCGGACCAAGTGACATGACTACCAGGGCCAGTGGTATCATTCACTATGGCCTCTCTGTACGGTGTGTGCAGGAAAGGGGTTAACAACTTACTGAACCGTACCCTACCTGCGGCAGGGACATTTGGTAGCACGGTTCAAGTTTGGGGTTACCGGAACAAGACTCGATCTACGGTCGACTCAGGAGGCTTATGTATTTCCTGCAGTGGTTAGCACAATAAAGTGTTCTTTTAACAGTAACACCAAAACAGGGCCACAGCCTTTGCATGTCCCAACATGCATAACCAACAAGGCATGATAACTCTCCAACGTGATCACCCTTCTGCCGGTAACGGTATTTCTCTTATACCTGCTCCTGCAAGTTAGTCATGACAAGCACACGTTGCACGGTACGAGGAAACATGCCAACACTACATGCATGCAATTTTTATTTGAATTCAACATATGCATGACTCAATTATTTTTGCAAACATTTAACCATGCAATCACCATATCAAGTGTTCAAGATGCTTGCCTTGATCATGCAGAAATATTGGGTGCACTCCAAAAGTTTGAAAATTTTATCTTCCCTCCGTTTCCTATTTTCAAAAATATTGCAATTACCTCATAGAGCAAAAACAGTACTAAAAAGTTGTTTGGAAAATTTTACAATACATCCTAAAATAAACTAGATGAAAAATGATGAATTACAGAAAAATAATCAAATTATTTGGAGTTCATATGATTTACTTAGAGAATTTCTAAGCTGAAAGAAATAAAGAATTGGATTTATTTAATAAATCCAGCAGAGTTAAACTTATCAAAAATGTTCACCCTAGCTAGATTAATAGAGCTTGATTTTATGAGCATGTAGAAATTTGAATCATCAGATTTGGATTTGAGATGGCCACTGTGGTAATATTTGAAATCTGCTGGAATTTAAAAAAAAGGAAGAGGCAGAAGTGCGCTTGAGCGCGATATAGCCGCCTGGTGCTACTGGGCCGAACCCATTCGCTCAGCTGCGCAGAGGGGCTGCCGACGTCGAAAGCGTATTCTTGGAATCCGCTTTCCCTGTGCGAAGGCGATATCGGGGAAACCCTCCTCCACTTACAGACGCGCTGGCTCGGCGCAGGTCACTGACAGTGGGGCCCGCGGGCCCACAGGTCAGGTTCGACCAGTTGCCCGCGCGCGCCCTCTCTTCTGGCCGAACAGAGGCAGTGTTCCGGCCAAGCTCGCCGGCGAACGGCGGCGCCGTTCGGGGAGCCGAGGCCACCTGCGTGTCCAGTAGGGCCTGGTGATCCTGTAGAGGTACGGCACGGTCGCCGGGGTCCACCTAGTCGTCGACGGCGAGCTCTCCCACGGAACTCCGGCGATGGCGAATCGGGGCTTTCGCCCACGGTACTTCTCCGGGGAAATTGAGCGCGGGGATGGATCAGCGAATGCCCAAGGAAGCTGTTGGTGAAGGAAAGTTGGGTGGGGAGGCCCTAGTCGCGTCGAAATCATCCGGAAGGTGGCTACGGCCGTGGCTGCCGGAGAGGAGGAAGACGGCCACCTCCGACCGTTCTGCTACTTGGGGTGGCTTCCAGGAGAGTGTGGCCAGTTGACGAGGAGCGGGGCGAACTCGAGCGTCTATTTATACGCGGGGTAAGGCGGTTCGGTGGCTTCCAGAGAACAGCTCATCGGCGGGTGGTCATTGATGGCGCCGCTAATTTGGTTGAGGACGGTGGAGGTCGGTGAGGCTGTTATGCAGTCGGCGAGCCGTGGATGAGGCCTAGCCGTTTGCAATTAAGGCGAGGCGGCTCGGGCAGAGGCGTGGCATGATGGTTTTCGTCGGGCGGCGATGAGTGGCAGCGGTGGACGGTGCTGGACGGCGCTAGCTGCCAAGGGAGGGTGTCGGCGAGGTTCAAGGGGGTCGCGGTGATCCAGGGAAGAGCAGAATCGAGCGAGAGGAGCAGCAGAAGGAGTGGCAGGAGCTCGATGCCACGGCTGCAATATGCGTGCGCCCAGTGCACGCACGCTATGTGCTCGACAAAATGCCATTGAGGCTACAGTGCTCCAATTAAGCTGGTACTTGGCAGGGTGATGCTCCTGGAGATCCTAGAGATGATGGACATGCTGGTTCGGCCAAATGACCAAGTGTCCAATGTAGTTTAGAATGAGACCAAATTTCTGTCATGCCCACAGAGTGCTTGATGAAATGCTAGGGGTGGCTAGGTGATTTTGTTGGAAGTGAGATTTGGCAGGATGGTGTCTCTTTAGATGATAAAGATGATGATGTGATTGGTTTGTGAGAAGAGGAAACTTGCTAGTGCAAATTTTGGAGAAATACAATTCTGGACAGAAACTTTGAGGCTTTATTTGGTGAACTAGAATGAGGCAATTGGGGATGATCTTCTGGACTTAAGGGTTTGGTTGGAAGGACTATACTGGGAATAATTTCAGAATTTTTGGATCAAGAAAAATTGAGGTTGTAGTTATAACCTAGTAATGGGACAAAAATGAAATGAGGACGTTTCACTCAAAATTTTCAAAAGGCCAAGTTGGGTTTTTGCATAAAAGTGATCTCTAGGCATCACATGACCCCTCATAATTTTTGTGGAATTTTTAAAGGATTATTTAAAATAGTTGTAGTGCAACAGAGGCAATTAAAGAATTGAAAATGCTATAAAAATGATTATCTTGGGCAAAATTTTATTATGAAAATATTTCCTTTTGTTATATAAAATATAATTGAATTGATTTAAGGCAACTACCAATTCCCACAATATTTTACAAAAATTTCTAAATGGAGGGAAGAATTTTGGAAAACAGAAAACAGAAAAGACTCCGAAAATAATAAAAGACCCAATATAATTCAAAATTTTATTTCTGGCCAAATTTTATTTAATAAAAATATGGTTGAATTTTTTTGGGGTGTTACAAACTCTACCCCCCATAAGAAAATCTCGTCCTCGAGATTTGTTAAGGGCGGAAGAATTAAATGCATACCACAACAAACAATATTATGCAGAATGCAAACATAGCAATGCACTTATGACATACGCCCTAAAATACATCGCAAAAATTGCATCATGAAAATAAGTGCTGGATGCAGCAGCAACCACACTCATAACCGTCTAAGCTTCGAAGGTAAGATCTACGGGGTCCTGTGGAAGGGTACCTGGTGCTGGAACACATTCTTCTTCTTCCGGAGGGAGTGAAGGAAGTGGAGGAAGCAGACGAAGAACATGTCCCTCCTGAGTTGGCAGAGGAGGTCCGCCAATGGCGATCCGGGGATTCAGAACAACAAGATAGTGGAGATACTCCAGTAGTTGCTGAGTGAAACGCTCCTGGGCCATCACGTACTTAATGAGATAGACCAGGGCCGGATCGCTCTCCATACGTTCACAGCGTAACGTAGCTTCTGCTCCACATGCTGCGCGGCTCGGGAAATAGCAGTATTCCCTTCCACTGGCACAGGGTACCATGGATCGAAGACGGGTAATTGCTTCATAAGCAGCAGACTCAATGGCCATGCCTGAGGTTGGCATGGATCTCCCGATGAAGATAACAAATGGAGGGCCTTGGTTTAAATCTGCTGGTGGGATGTGCACAGCTACCAGTATTTCGAGAGACTAGGAGTGATCCTTGATTTGAGCAGCTCATACTGGGGTGGGTGGGTGGAGCCAAGAGTATTGCGGGTAAAATCCCACAATATCTTAACAAAACTACCAAGGCTCGCATCGGGGGTTCTTAGGTAGACTCTGGGGTGAGACATGGATGGGTGGATGGGAAAAGCAGTGCTCGAGGTGATGATGGCTGGTGTGGTTTGCGGATATGGCCTCTTATAGAGTGCCTGGGTGAGGAAATATGAAGCGGCGCCAGTACGACTTATGCACCGGTTCCGGCGCAGGGCTGTCTGGTCAAAAACTCAGACCTAGATCCAAACAAGGAATGTGACATATTACTGTGCGTGTCGGTTAGGGGGGGTCCAGTAGTCACGTCTAGAATTTACTCAGTCACCACACGTCAACAATTTTATGCCAGAGCACGCATACTACCATTAGCACACAAGTGGTTTACAAACTTACTACACCATACAACCGCTACTACGAAAATACAGGGTAACAGGGCCACTAAGGCTCTACAACAATACTAGTGGACTCAGTCCATCTCATCGACATCTGGCCGGGCGCGTCTTGTAGATGTCGAGGCCTCTCGATGAGCTTCAGTGTCGGAGTTGACCGGGGTCGGATGGGGAGCTATAGGGCTGGGGTAGCGGTGGTGCCCTTCTTGAGGTGTCGAGGTCACCGTCCCGTTGGAGTGGGTCTCCAAGAGACGACGGAGTTCCTCGGGGGAGGCGAAGGCACTGCCCGGGTAGATAACAGGGGCGGAACTTGGGGGCTCAACAGGCCTCCCAAGCAGCACTATCGGGGTGTCGATGGCGGGTGCAGCTTCACTTCTCACTGGGGTCAGGAGAGCAAGCGTCCTGCGGGTCGTAATCAGATCAAGGGTGACCTGATCGAATAGTGCCTCTTGCGGTCTCAGGTAGCACACCAGATGCACCAGAGCAGGATCCGACTCATGGTCTCCGTTGGCAACCTGGGTCGGGCTACCATAGCCTTCACGGCTAGGGTAGTAGTAAAAGGGGCAGATGTTAACTCTCGGCGATAGATGCCGGAGTTGAACGACAGCCTCCAGGGCTGCAAGTTGGATGGCTTGGGGCTCGTCGGAGGTCGTCCTCCCGGTGAACCGGTAGGGGCGTTCCGATGCGGTGCCCCTCCCGTAGATGTGCACCGTGGCCCAGAAGTGGTGGATGGCATCACTCGTGTGCTCCTGGTACACAACATACTTAGGGGGCTCTTCGATGCCGAAAGCACGACGGGTGAGATTGGCGAGGATGACCACAAAGTCACCAAGCTCGGCTGCGGTGGTCTCGTTGTGAACGATGGGGCCAGGCATCTTAGTGGTTGGATATCGAACTGAGAGTGAAGCTGTGATGTGCTGAGTTGGGGCGCAAGGCTTCCTTTATAAGCTAGCAGAGTCTTCCATCGCACGCTTGTGGATGGGACCACTCAGGTGCCGGTCACAGGCACACGGCCTATGGGCAGGACTGATAGGTTGGGCACCGACTGCCAAAAAGGTGTCGGCTGGCCACTGTGTAGGCTTATCGAATGAGATGGGCTTGGCTATGGACGGGAAAGATTTGGACGGTGTGGAAACCTAAGGATAGTGACCAGGCTAAGATAGGATTAGCCAATGGTCAGCCTGGCTCTAATACCAAGGCTGTCGGGGCCGGATTTACGGAACATGATATCCCAGAAATTAACCCCTCGTGTCGTCACCAGCCCAGGATTACTATTACTGGTGGACACGTCCTTGTTACAGACTACCAAGCAATTACAAGAATTGGATACAAGACCATAAAGGTCTAATGATACAACAATGATTTCCAGTGAGGATGACGGAAGTGACTTGTGGTTCTCCAACGTCGATGGGGCTCCATTCCCACAGGAACGGCTGACCAGGATAAGTCCTATCCCGCGTGGCTGCTATCCTAGGCTCCGCATGGACATCGTGGTAATACTCCTTGTAGAAATCCTGACCTGGCCAATTAAATAGCCAGGGACAAGCCTATGAGTATGTTTGAATGTACTCACAAACATAATGAACAAAAGATATACCGAATGTATATGTTCATGATGGGTTAAATTATATGCATATGCTGAACGAAATTAAAGCATGGCATGATGAATATTACTACGGTGCTGAAGAATAAATATGAAATGTTAGTGACAAACAAAGAAAGTTAAAAGTGGATAATCAGACGAGACAGGACCGCCCGAGAATCCAAAAGAAAATATAAAGTGGAGAATCAGGCAAGACAAGACCGCCCGAATATCCAAGAGAAATGCCAAACGGGTGTCTAAAAGAGAATCAGGCGAGATAGGACCGCTCGAGAACTCAAGCGACGCCACGAGAGGTCTTGAAAAGAAATGCCAAACGGGTGTCTAAAAGAGAATCGGGCGAGACAGGACCGCCCGAGAACTCAAGCGACGCCACGAGAGGTCTTGAAAATAAATGAGTATCCCGGGTAGTCTAGCCAGCCCATGAGATACTCAAAAAAAAAAAAGAGAAACAATTAGTCCATAATAATAACAATAATATTCATGACAACCATAATATTCATGATAGCGTCAGTGGTGACAATAATTATCCTGCAAAATAAATCATGCTCAATTTAAATATTTCCTCCGGAGACCGACACTAAGACCGACACTTGACCAACCTAGACAGTAGTCCTTAACCGCGGACACGGCTATTCGAATAGGTATAACTCTGCAGAGGGTGTACTCTTTACCCACAAGTAAAGGATTTCTTTAGCCAGCACCGAGACGCTGACTAATTCCCATTACGGTCTTTGGGTTGGAAGCACACCTAACCCGCACGCACCAGCCTTAATTTTTTCGGGCCAGGAATCACCCAAAGCAGCGGTAAAGTAAAACTCTAAGTGGGAAGGCCTCATACAACGGCCTCCAATAGCATGAACATTCAGCTTCAGTCCCAGACCGGCCATTCATGCCCCCGGACCAAGTGACATGACTACCAGGGCCAGTGGTATCATTCACTATGGCCTCTTTGTACGGTGTGTGCAGGAAAGGGGTTAACAACTTACTGTACCGTACCCTACCTACGGCAGGGACATGTGGTAGCACGGTTCAAGTTTGGGGTTACCGGAACCAGACTCGATCTACGGTCGACTCAGGAGGCTTATGTATTTCCTGCAGTGGTTAGCACAATAAAGTGTTCTTTCAACAGTAACAACAAAACAGGGCCACATCCCTTGCATGTCCCAACATGCATAACCAACAAGGCATGATCACGCTCCAACGTGATCACCCTTCTGCCGGTAACTGTATTTCTCTTATACCTGCTCCTGCAAGTTATTCATGACAAGCACACGTCGCACGGTACGAGGAAACATGCCAACACTACATGCATGCAAATTTTATTTGAATTCAACATATGCATGACTCAATTATTTTTGCAAACATTTAACCATGCAATCACCATATCAAGTGTTCAAGATGCTTGCCTTGATCATGCAGAAATATTGGGTGCACTCCAAAAGTTTGAAAATTTTATCTTCCCTCCATTTCCTATTTTCAAAAATTTTGCAATTACCACATAGAGCAAAAATAGTACTAAAAAGTTGTTTGGAAAATTTTACAATACATCCTAACATAAACTAGATGAAAAATGATGAATTACAGAAAAAGAATCAAATTATTTGGAGTTCATATGATTTACTTAGAGAATTTCTAAGCTGAAAGAAATAAAGAATTGGATTTATTTAATAAATCCAGCAGAGTTAAACTTATCAAAAATGTTCACCCTAGCTAGATTAATAGAGCTTGATTTTATGAGCATGTAGAAATTTGAATCATCAGATTTGGATTTGAGATGGCCACTGTGGAAATATTTGAAATCTGCTGAAATTTTAAAAAAAGGAAGAGGCAGAAGTGCGCTTGAGCGCGATATAGCCGCCTGGTGCTACTGGGCCAAGCCCAGTCGCTTAGCTACGCAGAGGGGCAGCCGACGTCGAAAGCATATTCTTGGAATCCGCTTTCCCCGTGCGAAGGCGATATCGGGGAAACCCGCCTCCACTTACAGACGCGCTGGCTCGGCGCAGGTCACTGACAGTGGGGCCCGCGGGCCCACTGGTCAGGTTTGACCAGTCACCCGCGCGCGCCCTCTCTTCTGGCCGAACAGAGGCGGCGTTCCGGCGAAGTTCACCGGCGAACGGCGGCGCCGTTCGGGGAGCCGAGGCCACCTGCGTGTCCAGTAGGGCCTGGCGATCCTATAGAGGTACGACACGGTCGTCGGGGTCCACCTAGTCGTCGGCGGCGAGCTCTCCCATGGAACTCCGGCGACGGCGAATCGGGGCTTTCGCCCACGGTACTTCTCCGGGGAAATTGAATCCGGGGATGGATCAGTGGATGCCCAAGGAACCTGTTGGTGAAGGAATGTTGGGTGGGGAGGCCCTAGTCGCGTCGGAATCATTCGGAAGGTGGCTACGGCCGTGGGTGCCGGAGAGGAGGAAGACGGCCACCTCCGACCGTTCTGCTGCTTGGGGTGGCTTCCAGGAGAGTGTGGCCAGTTGACGAGGAGCGGGTCGAGCTCGGGCATCTATTTATACGCGGGGTAAGGCGGTTCGATGGCTTCTAGAGAACGGCTCGTCGGCGGGTGGCCATTAATGGCGCCGCTAAGGTGGTTCAGGATGGTGGAGGTTGGTGAGGCCGTTATGCGGTCGGCGAGCCGTGGATGAGGCCTAGCCATTGGCAATTAAGGCGAGGCGGCTCAGGCAGAGGCGTGGCGTGATGGTTTTCGTCGGGCGGCGATGAGTGGCGGCGGTGGACGGTGCTGGACGGCGCTAGCTAGCAAGGGAGGGTGTCGGCGAGGTTCTAGGGGGTCGCGGTGATCCAGGGGAGAGCAGAATCGAGCGAGAGGGGCAGCAGAAGGAGTGGCAGGAGCTCGATGCCACGGCTGCAATACGAGTGCACCCAGTGCACGCACTCTATGTGCTCGACAAAATGCCATTGAGGCTACAGTGCTCCAATTAAGCTGGTACCTGGCAGGGTGATGCTCCTGGAGATCCTAGAGACGATGGACATGCTGGTTCGGCCAAATGACCAAGTGACCAATGTAGTTTAGAATGAGACCAAATTTCTGCTTGATGAAATGCTAGGGGTGGCTAGGTGATTTTGTTGGAAGTGAGATTTGGCAGGATGGTGTCTCTTTAGATGATAAAGATGATGATGTGATTGGTTTGTGAGAAGAGGAAACTTGCTAGTGCAAATTTTGGAGAAATACAATTCTGGACAGAAACTTTGAGGCTTTATTTGGTGAACTAGAATGAGGCAATTGGGGATGATCTTCTGGACTTAAGGGTTTGGTTGGAAGGACTAAAAGTGGGAATAATTTCAGAATTTTTGGATCAAGAGAAATTGAGGTTGTAGTTATAACCTAGTAATGGGACAGAAATGAAATGAGGACGTTTCACTCAAAATTTTCAAAAGGCCAAGTTGGGTTTTTGCATAAAAGTGATCTCTAGGCATCACATGACCCCTCATAATTTTTGTGGAATTTTTAAAGGATTATTTAAAATAGTTGTAGTGCAACAGAGGCAATTAAAGATTTGAAAATGCTATAAAAATGATTATCTTGGGCAAAATTTTATTATGAAAATATTTCCTTTTGTTATATAAAATATAATTGAATTGATTTAAGACAACTACCAATTACCACAATATTTTACAAAAATTTCTAAATGGAGGGAAGAATTTTGGAAAACAGAAAACAGAAAAGACTCCGAAAATAATAAAAGAGCCAATATAATTCAAAATTTTATTTCTGGCCAAATTTTATTTAATAAAAATATGGTTGAATTTTTTTGTGGTGTTACAATAATCTCCCCTGTCTTTGGGTCCAACTTTCCCCCATGCGCATAAAACCAAGTCCTGCACCTGTCGGGCCAACCCACTGTTTGTGGAGTGACCCCTGCAGCAATCATCTTTTCCTCAGATTCATCCCACTTAGGCAACCCAGTCTTGTAGCCACCTGGCCCCAGAACATGGTGAAACTTTTTTTTCTCAGCATTTATCTTGTTTTTCCTCGACCGTTCCTTAGCTGCTTCCGATTCCTTGAACTCCACAAATAAGTCCCAGTGATCTTTTACCTTCTCTAGTGGTCCAGTGAATTCTGGAGTCTTCTTTTCTGCGTTGACGTAGTTGGCCCATAATCTTTTCTTCCAAGTCTGGAATTGTGTGGCCATCTTCTTAAGAGCACACTTCTTGACTTTCTCCCGTTGGAGATTTGTGAAACCCTCTGATAGGGTGAAATGTGACATGAGCGTATCCCAAAGCAGATTTTTTGCTTTTTCGTCGACAAAACTAACTCCTCGATCTTCCTTTGGCTTATTCCATTCTTGAACGGTGATCGGGATTTGGTCCCTAACAATAACTCCGCATTGACGTATAAATTTGTCCGCATTCTTTTTAGGAGCAATCGGTTCGCCATCTTCTTTGATTTAATCGATGTTGTACTTTATGCCATCGGGCAACTTTTTGGCCGGGCCTCGTACTACCCTTGTAAAAGATTTGCTCGATCCGGAGGGCTAAAAGAAGAAAGATTCATTAATATATATATACAAATCAATTAATACATGTAATGATCACCAGAGGCCTTATATATATATAAAAAATATATATATATATATACCTCGCCGGACTTTGTTAATTGAAGAACATTTCCTTCGCCATCATTGTTTGTGTGCCCTCCGTCTATTGGTTCTTCCTCAATTCCTTCACCGAACTCGTTCAGATATTGTGAGCCGTCATCTGGTTCAATCTCTGGGTTTTGGGAGCGTATCATGTCGAACATGATATCCTCTTGATCATGGTCGTCTCTGCCGCTATAGTCCATAGCTTAACTAATCCAGAAGAAAGATAAAACAATTTAGTATTCAAATTAGAATGCATTCAATAAGCAAAAACTAATACATTTCGAATAATCCAGTTAATGCATCATCGAATATTATTGAATATATCACTAATACATCTTGAATATTATTATATAACATCACTAATACAGCTCGAATATTATCGAATAATCCAGTTGACTCGCGGTTCCTGAGGTGCGGGCGGT
Organism: Elymus sibiricus; assembly: GCA_039707655.1. NCBI lineage: Eukaryota > Viridiplantae > Streptophyta > Magnoliopsida > Poales > Poaceae > Elymus > Elymus sibiricus. Next base: position 24,942,238 of record CM077664.1, read on the forward strand.
GGACACCCAAAGAGAAGGAACCATCACAGGATCATAGCTCGGGTGAGATCCCTGAAGACCTGCCAGGTATTGGAGAACCTGACGTCCAACGCAACCATGTAGCGACGGACGTGCTCATCCTCCTCCCTGACATGGCGACGTACCACCTCCTCGGGGGCCGGCTGCCTCCGCACCGATAGTGGCCCACGCGACCGCCACCAAAGAAGCTCCGGGTCGACGACGGGAGCCCGATTCCTCAGCAAGCTGCGCGCCCCGGAAGGTAGCACCTCCCAGTGCCAGCCCGGCGGAGCCCAGTCCCGGACATTGCGCCTCTCAAGCCGGTTGTCGCCGCCGAGTCGACGACGAGGATGCGGCCGGGCATCGTCGACGTCGAGAACAAATTCTTATGACAACAAATTCAATAATTATCATTTTATTATGCTACTCATATTTAATAAACTTTTACAACTATAGTAGATGGGCAAATTAGCAAACCCTAAAAAACATACACAAGTACAGAGCAAACATCATGCAAAGTTGACAAGTTTTATAACAGTCAGTTTCAGACTTAGCAATTTTTCAGCAAGTGTAAAACAAAGTTTATTCATTAAATACTAACATCAGGTCGTCGGTGACGTAGTCGATCACAGAGGAAGCATCGGTCTCGGAGTCTATCGGTCTAGGGGTCTAGGGCATTTTCCGGACAGATGAAAAGAGGAGGACGGTTCCATGTTCAGCATGCTAGGGGCATGTGACAGTTGAACAGATTGCATATTCTGATTCGTCATACTTTTCTGAGCAATTTTCATATATAAATTATTTTCATCCGAGTTACGGTTTATTTTATATGAATTTATCTACACACAAAAGTTAACATTCATCTACACACAAAAATTACATACTCCCAAAATCTCATGTCTCATCCACAATGTCGTTATCAAAATTAACCATCTGCTCACACTAATAATTAACATTAACATGACTTGAAAAATATAAGGACATTTTCAATCTCATCGATCATTGGTTGTCCATGGCGGCGGCCGAGCTCGGGGTGTGCAACCGGGACTAGAGGCCGTGCGCGGGCCAGGGGAGAGCGGGGGAAGACAAGGGGGGCTCACAGCGAGGTCGTCGCGAGCTCGGTGAGGGCTCAGGGAGGTCGTGGACGCGTCAGTGCTCAAGGGCGAGGTCGAGGCAGTGGCGGCGACCGGCGAGGAGGAAGACGATGGTGCGCGCGCTGTGGGGCTCTTTGCTCGCTCCCGTGGTCGAGGAAGATGCTGCGGGCTCGGGGAGGGGCCAGAGCGAGTGGGACGGCATCGGAAATCTCCGGCGTCGGAGGTTGAAGACGAGCGGCCTGGCGGCGTGTGGTGTTCGATCTGTCTCCTGGGCGGTGGAAAACGCTAAGTGACAGTTATAAAGGATCGACCTTTAATCCCGGTTGAATCCACGCCCCGGGACTAAAGGACCTTTAGTCCCGGTTCGTGGCTGCAACCGGGACTAAAAGGTTGGCCTTTAGTCCCGGTTACATCCACGGGCCAAGACTAAAGGTCTGCTTTCGGGGCCCAAATTAAGCGCGGGAGGAGGACCTTTAGTCCCGGCTGGTTGTGCCAACCGGGACTAAAGGTTTTTTTCATTTTTTTTTCTGTTTTTGCTTTATTTTTTTTCTTTTGTTTCTACTTACAGCCAAATATTTAGAGTTTTTGAGTGAATCTTTTTGCTTTAGGTCACAAAAATTATAAACTTTCTATTAGTGCCAGTAGTTTTCAAATTTGAATAGTTTAAATTTGAATTCTTTGAAATTTTTGTGAATCACTCGTTTGTGAATAACTTTAGTTTAAAAATAGATTTTTGAGTGATTCGTTTTCCTGCTATTTAATATTAGTGTGTTTTATCAGTATGTTCAATTTGGTAATTTTTAGGTTATTTTAAATAGGTGTTTTAATCAAAAACAGATTCTGTTTAGCTCTTTTAGTTTTATACCTTCATTTGTTTTAAATATTTTAGTTTATATGTTTTCTTGTTATTATTTTGCCAAATTATATTATGTTTCTGTTAGTCAGCATGAGGAGTTTTAATTTTCAACGCTTACTTACTTCATTTGTTATTTTTCATGCATTTAATGATTTTTTAAGCTAAATGACCCTGAAATTGAAAAGCACTACAAATAAACTCTGAAAAGGTTGAAACTTGGCATGGTATCATCATTTCACCCACATAGCATGTGCTAAAAAGTTGAGAGGGTTACGGCAAAAACTGGATGCACTTCGTGTACAAACTGGACCATCTCCTTCGAAGTATCAAGGTTTCGGAGGAAAACTCATCTGTTACAAAGGCATTTCATTTTTTTAAACTTATTTCAACTCCAGAATTTTTGTGCATTCAATATGCACCATTCGAAGCCACATCCTCAAATATCAACCCTTTCTAACTTCATTTGCTAGTTTTCATGCATTTAATGATTTTTTGGAGCTAAATGACCCTGAAATTGAAAAGCACTACAAATGAACTCTGAAAAGGTTGAAACTTGGCATGGTATCATCATTTCACCCACATAGCATGTGCTAAAAAGTTGAGAGGGTTACGGCAAACACTGGATGCACTTCGTGTACAAACTGAACCATCTCCTTCGTAGTATCAAGGTTTTGGACGAAAACTCATCTGTTACAAAGGCATTTCATTTTTTTAAACTTATTTGAACTCCAGACTTTTTGTGCATTCAATATGCACCATTCAAAGCCACATCCTCAAATTACAACCCTTTCTAACTTCATTTGCTATTTTTCATGCATTTAATGATTTTTTTGAGCTAAATGACCCTGAAATTGAAAAGCTCTAAAAATGAACTCTGAAAAGGTTGAAACTTGGCATGGTATCATCATTTCACCCACATAGCATGTGTAAAAAGTTGAGAGGGTTACGGCAAAAACTGGATGCAGTTCATGTACAAAATGGACAACCTCGGCTACTCACTAGAGAAGAAAGTGATGACGGTGAAGCCGATCACATCGCAGAGTGGGATCTTGGGGTATAAAACTTTTTCTTCACGTGTGTCACTTTGCGCCGTAACCATGGACAATCTTCATCATTTAACATGATGCTTGGGTCAGTCTTCACTGTGAAGGGAGGAATTTCATGAAACTTTTCATAATCTTCTGACATGTCTGTCTTGTCCTCCACTCCCACGATGTTTCTTTTCCCTGAAAGAACTATGTGGCGCTTTGGCTCACCGTATGATGTATTCGCTTCCTTATATTTCCTTTTTCTCGGTTTGGTAGACATGTCCTTCACATAGAAAACCTGCGCCACATCATTGGCTAGGACGAATGGTTCGTCTGTGTACCCAAGATTGTTGAGATCCACTGTTGTCATTCCGTACTGCGGGTCTACCTTTACTCCGCCCCCTGTCAGATTGACCCATTTGCACCGAAACAAAGGGACCTTAAACTCACGTCCATAGTCAAGTTCCCATATCTCCTCTATGTAACCATAATATGTGTCCTTTTCCCTATTGGTGTTTGTTGCATCAAAGCGGACACCACTGTTTTGGTTGGTGCTCTTTTTATCTTGGGCGATCGTGTAAAATGTAGTCCCATTAATCTCGTACCCTTTGAAAGTCAATATAGTCGAAGATGGTGACTTGGCGAACAAGTACAGCTCATCTCCAACACTGTCGTCATTCATGAGATGTGTTTGCAACCAACCGCCGAAAGTCGCCATGTGTGTACGTTTAATCCAGGGGCCAGATTGCTCCGGGTTCTTGGAGCGTACAATATCCATGTGTTCCTCGATATACGGAGCCACCAAGGTGGAATTTTGTAGAACTGTGTAGTGTGAATGGGCCCAAGAATGCCCGTCCCTACATATTACTGAATCCTTTCCTAGCGTGCCTTTTCCACTCAGTCTCCCCTCATGCCGCAATTCAGGAACACCAATCGGCTTAAGGTCAGGAATAAAGTTAACACAAAACTCAATAAGCTCCTCTGTTTAATGGCCCTTGGAGATGCTTCCTTCTGCCCTAGCACGGTTATGAACATATTTCTTTAAGACTCCCATGAACCTCTCAAAGGGGAACATATTGTGTAGAAATACAGGACCCAGAATGGCAATCTCTTCGACTAGGTGAACTAGGACGTGCGTCATGATATTGAAGAAGGATGGTGGGAACACCAACTCGAAACTGACAAGACATTGCACCAAATCATTCTGTAACCTTGGTAGGATTTCTGGATCGATTACCTTCTGGGAAATTGCATTGAGGAATGCACATAGCTTCACAATGGCTAATCGAACATTTTCCGGTAGAAGCCCCCTCAATGCAAGCAGAAGTAATTGCGTCATAATGACGTGGCAGTCATGAGACTTTAGGTTTTGGAATTTTTTCTCTGCCATATTTATTATTCCCTTTATATTCGACGAGAAGCCAGACGGGACCTTCATACTGAGCAGGCATTCAAAGAAGATTTCCTTCTCTTCTTTGGTAAGAGCGTAGCTGGCAGGACCTTGATACTGCTTTGGATGCATGCCGTCTTTTTCGTGCATACGTTGCTGGTCCTCCCGTGCCTCCGGTGTATCTTTTGTCTTGCCATACACGCCCAAGAAGCCTAGCAGGTTCACGCAAAGATTCTTCGTCACGTGCATCACGTCGATTGCAGAGCGGACCTCTAGGACTTTCCAATAGGGTAGGTCCCAAAATATAGATTTCTTCTTCCACATGGATGCGTGTCCGTCAGCGTCATTCGGAACAGATTGTCCGCCAGGACCCTTTCCAAAGATTACTTTTAAATCCTTGACCATATCAAGTATATGATCACCAGTACGGTGGTCAGGCTTCTTCCGGTGATCTTCCTCACCTTTGAAATGCTTGCCTTTCTTTCTTAAGAGATGTTTGATCGGAAGAAATCGACGATGTCCCAGGTACACATTCTTCTTACATTTATCCAAATATATACTTTCGGTCTCATCTAAACAGTGCGTGCATGCGTGGTATCCCTTGATTGTCTGTCCTGAAAGGTTACTAAGAGCAGGCCAATCATTGATGGTTACAAACAGCAACGCTCGTAGGTCAAATTCCTGTTGTTTGTGCCCATCCCACATGCGTACACCTTTTATGTCCCACAGCTGTAAAAGTTCCTCAACTAATGGCCTTAGGTACACATCAATGTCGTTGCCGGGTTGCTTAGGGCCTTGGATGAGCACTGGCATCATAATGAACTTCCGCTTCATGCACAACCAAGGAGGAAGGTTATAGATACATAGAGTCATAGGCCGGGTGCTATGATTGCTGCTCTGCTCCCCAAAAGGATTAATGCCATCTGCACTTATACCAAACCATAAGTTCCTTGCGTCACCTGCAAACTCCGGCCACTTTCTATCGATTTTTCTCCACTGCGACCCATCAGCGGGTACTCTCAACTTCCCGTCTTTCTTACGGTCTTCTTTGTTCCATCGCAACAACTTGGCATGCTCTTTGTTTTGGAACAAATGTTTCAACCGTGGTATTATAGGAGCATACCACATCACCTTGGCAGGAATCCTCTTCCCGGGGTGCTCGCCCTCAACATCATCACCAGGGTCATCGCGGCTGATCTTATAGCGCAATGCACCGCATACCGGGCATGCATTCAAATTCTCGTACTCCTCACCGCGGTAGAGGATGCAGTCATTAGGGCATGCATATATCTTCTGCACCTCTAATCCTATAGGGCAGACAGCCTTCTTTGCTTCGTACGTACTGTCAGGCAATTCGTTATCCTTTGGAAGCTTCTTCTTCATTATTTTCAGCAACTTCTCAAACCCCTTGCCAGATATACCATTATCTGCCTTCCATTGCAGCAATTCCAGTGTGGTACCGAGCTTTGTGTTGCCATCTTCGCAATTTGGGTACAACAATTTTTTGTGATCCTCTAACATGCGCTGCAACTTCAACTTCTCCATTTCACTTTCGCAGTTTCACTTTGCATGAGCAATGGCCCGACCAAGATCATCAGCGGGCTCATCTGATGCCTCTTCTTCAGCTTCTTCTTCTTCATTCTCTTCCCCCATTGTAGTACCATCGTATTCAGGGAACCCAGGATAGTTGTCATCATCCTCTTCTTCTTCATTCACTTCCATTAGAACCCCTCTTTCTCCGTGCTTGGTCCAACAGTTATAGCCGGACATGAAACCGGACGTAAACAAGTGGACGTGAATGACTTTTGAGCTAGAGTAATTCCTATCATTCTTACAGACACCACATGGACAACACATAAAACCATTCTGCTTGTTTGCCTCAGCCGCCCGCAGAAAACTATGCACGCCATTAATGACCTGGGGAGAGCGTCGGTCATCGTACATCCATTGCCGACTCATCTTCATTACACAACACCGAAAAGACCAAATTCATACAAGTTCATACATAAAGTTCATACACACTTATTCTCATAAAACAACATAAAACTATCTAGCTAAAGCATTTAAATGCAACAACAAATGCGATCAAAATCGCAACTAAGGTAATAATTGATCCAACAGCATAATGATACCAAGCCTCTTTATTAACGGCATATTTTCTAATCTTTCTAATCTTCAAGCGCATTGCATCCATCTTGATCTTGTGATCATCAACGACATCGGCAACATACAACTCCAGTTTCATCTTCTCTTCTTCAATTCTTTTCAATTTTTCTTTCAAATAATCGTTTTCCTTTTCAACTAAATTTAACTTCTCGACAAGAGGGTCGGTTGCAATTTCCGGTTCACATACCTCCTAGATAAAAATATCTATGTCAACTTGATGGGCATAATTTTCATAAACACAAAATGCAACAAATAGTTATAAAAGAGAATATACCACATCCGAATCATAAACCGGACGAGGGCCGACGGGGACGGATATCAAAACCATGGCACTATGTATAACAAACCATCATACAAGTAAGAAAATTTTACAAGTAACTATCTAAATCATACAAATAAGATTTTTTTTATAAAAAGGATAAGAACAAGAGGCTCACCAAGGTGGTGCCAGTGACGGGACGGTGTGGGCGATCGACGGTGGTTAGGACGGGGACGAGAAGGCACTAAGTAAACCACACCTACACATATGCAAACTAAGAAGTTAATTTGAGCTCAAATTGCATATAAATCAAATAAACTCCCACATAATTACTCCCAAACTAAAACCCACAAATCACTATACTTATAGAGCATTGCACGAGCTAATCTAGCAATGAGAGATGAAAGGACAAAGTTGCTAACCTTTGTGAACACTTGGATAGATGGGGTGCCTCAAATCTTGACAAATCTTGGCAAAAATGGAGGATGAGCTCGAGAAAGGGGAAGAGAACAGAGGAGAGAAAGGAGAAAATAGAGAAAGGAGAGCTTGGGCTCGGGCTGGACGAAGCACTATATATAGTGATATCTTTAGTCCCGGTTGGTGATACCAACCGGGACTAAAGGGGCTCGCAGGGGCCCTAGCCTGAAGCCAGCCTGCCACCACCCCTTTAGTCCCGGTTGGTAACACCAACGGGGACTAGAGGTCACAAATGAACCGGGACTAAAGCCTAGCCGTTGGAACCGGGACTAGTGGTCACATTAGTCCCGGTCCAAAACCCGACCGGGACTAATGCTCCGGACGAAAGGCCTGTTTTCTACTTGTGAGCGATGCCCTTGCCCAAGCCCCATGATCAAACATCCAGATATAAGTCAATGGGCTCGGTGTGAACTCCGATAGTGCGTCCGGGGATATGGACATCAATCCTCCAACATGTCTCCTCGGGCAAGGTGGCTGTGAAAGTCCCCGTGAGTGTGGGCAGCGCGATCTTCAGGTGCTTCACGATCTTCATCAGCTGCCACCCAAAGGGCATGGTCTCATCGGGCTGCTCAAACTCGACAAAGGCGGCCGACCTCTACATTTGGAAGAGAGGAGAAATTAGTAATGAAGTAGATAAAAGTACGAGACCAACGGATATACAGGGAAATTTTAAAATAGAATTTTCATCCTATGGCTTTTCCATTTTCTAGGGGTCACATCCTACAGTCAACGTGTGCTCTGATACCATCTTGTAGCGACACGACCCAAAAAGGATTGAAGTCTCTGTGCTTATCATGCTAGTCCCTTGATCGACTTGCTAGCACACATAGTTCTCGATGAAATAACAGAAATAACACACATCTTTATTACATCGATAGTCCAGGAGTAATACAATTATTACAAAAATTTGGCAAAAGGCCATTAAACAAATACTGCAGAAGCAAAGAAGTAAATGAGTCCATCAACTCCATGAGCAAAGCTGAGGGCGGAACATTGACCTATCGCACCTTAATCCTCGTCGGATATATCTGCAACATGATAGGTTGCAGCCATGTAGGTCAGCACATGGAATGTACTGGCAAGTCACATCACAAGTACAATGAACCAATTTGTACATGCAATTTGGCTGGTGGAAAGCTCTAAGTTTGACTTTGCATAAAGCTGGTTTTTCCCTATTGTAAAGAAATTATTCTACCACTACAAGATAGCATAAGAATGAGTTGGCTACCCCAACTCAATCCATTCCCAAAATTGATTTAAACCCACTTATTAAATTAAGGGTGATGAGATCTCCCGGCATTTCCACTACTAAAAGCTCAAATTGTCCATGACCGAGGACATGGCTAATCGATTAGGTTTGACACTCTGCAGAGGTTTGCGCACTTTTCCCCACAAGACTCGACCACCTCCTTGATCGAAAGATCGAGACATAGTCTTTCGAAAGTATTCCCTCTTAACCCATGGATCGGTCGGTACACCTACTCATTCTACATCTGCTAGCCTATCCCGGAAGAGGTCACACTAACTACTCATCTAAGCCAGAGCCCATATTGGCTTGTGGCTGCACACGTAAGCTTCTGGACATGAAAACACGTTTGATCCCTTTGAGCCTGGGCGGTAGACCACTAGTGGTGCACCACCATGGATTTCCCATGCATGCTCCCACTGTACTTCGCCACCATTCAAACCAATTCCGCCCAGGTAGTTCATTTAAAAGTCTTGGTCCTGATTACTTCTTTGTCACTCATGTCTCACCATGAACACTTCCCAATCCACGTCTACATTAGCGAGGCAAAAATAAACTAACACGGTGGTGACAAAGGTTGTATAGTTCAGACCTAACTCAAATGAACTACTAGGTAAAAGCATAGCCATCTGGCATAAAATTCCTACCATGCAATCCTACCACAAAGGACTAAGTGCATATATAAAACATAGGTAATTGAAAGAATGGTCAAATGTGAACTTGCCTTGGTACTGCTGGTTCAACTCTAGAGACTGATAATACTCTGCCTCGCACTCCGGACAATCTATCGTCAAAATAAATAAACACACATAAGCATTCATTTCAGAGAACCAAAATAACTTGCAAAACAAAAAGTCTTAGAAAATCCAAATGAACATACAACACACTCAACTATCACAAAAGTATTCTAAGTGCAAAACAACATGTGACCTCGGGTTCAAAATTGTGATGTGAACTATAGTGCACACAAGGCATAATAGTAAAATATACATGGACAGATCCTAGTTGCGTGAAAAGTGCCATCATAAAGTTCAGGTCATAGGTTTTGGCTACGGTGACAAAGTGCAAAAAGAATTACTTTAAACGAAGCTATGGTTTAGGAGATATGGCCAATAGAAGTTTGAATTCAAATCTGAATAAATTCAAATTTGAAATATAGCAAAAGTTTGCAAAGATGATATCACTGGATAGATCTAATCATGATGAAGAATTTGCCGCCAGTTTCATCAAATATGGATCTACAGTTGAAAAGTTGTGGCTAAACGAAGTTTACGGACTAAACTGAAATTTTACGTGGACTAACAGTGAAACAGAAAAGAAAATATAATTGCGAACAGGTCCTCGGCCACGTGGCGGGTTCCTACTGGTGCATACCCGTTCGCTGCATAGCTAAACCAGCGGACGGCCGCAATCTAGCATATACCGATTCAAAAAATAAAAAAAAACAACCTAACTAATCTGAATCGTTGATCTACGATCTAACGGATGGGAGACGAGGCGGTGGCTCACCGTGGGGCGACGGCGATGAACGACGGTGGCGCGGTGTCGGTGATGGAGAGGGCAACGGCTATGGCGGGTTCCGGCCTCGGGGAAGTAGTTGGGGAGGTTCGGCTCGTCGAGGGCGTTCGGGTGGTGGTGGTGGCGGTCGCCGGGGTTCGTGGTCAGCGGTGGCGTCGCTCCGGCGGGACCTAGGGGCCAAAAATATGTCAAACAGATGCGCCAAGAGGGGATAGGTAGGTTGACAGAAGGAGGGGTCTCGAGGCAGCTCACCGGCGATGTATTCCTCCGGTGAAAGAGCTGCGGCCGGCGAGATTCAGACGGCAATGGCGACGTCTATGGGCGGCGTAGGAATGAGCGAGTCGAAGAGATAGAGAGAGGGGGCTCGGGGGTTTTCATAGGCGCGGCTAGGGGTGCTGGGATTCCGGGGATAAGCGTCATCCCGAGCGCGAGGCAACCGGCGGTTGCGGGAGCATGGGCGGCGAGCTCACCCGAGCGGGAGGTGCGAGAGATTGGGGATGATAGGGTCGGCCCCACCCGTTAGTGGGCGCGGGAGAGAGGGAGGTGGTGCGGGCGGCCAAGTCGAAGGAGTTTCGGCGCGGGAGCAGCAGCATGGGCCAAATGGCCATTTGGGCCGGCTGGGTTCGGCTGGCCTGGCGCGGGGTGTGTGTGTGTGTTATTTTTAAACAGAGAACACTTAATGGCCCTAAACAAATTCAAATGAATTTATAAAAAATACCACACAAAATCCTAAATTCATTTCTGAATATATAGAGCACAGTGAACATTAATTTAAGCACAGAAAATTTTGAAAATATTTTCCTAATGCAATTAATGCACTTTTCGCCAATAAAATAAATATCAAATAAATCCCAAAAATTCCAAATAATATTCTAATAATTTTTCCATCTCTTTTATATTTGAGGAAGTCATTTTATCCCCTCTCTTTTATTTTTCTTGAGTGGAAAATAATATTTGAATTTTTCAAAAACTCCAAAATGCAATAAAATATGATATGCATTGAATGATTCTATTAACATCCAAATTTAATAAAATTGGGATGTTACAATTTAGTGATGAATCCACAATTTTGAAAGAAGTTTCAATTGATTATGACAACAAAGTTGCTATCTATGATGATTATGGTGATGACATGTATGCTATAAAGAATAATGATAACCATGAAACTTATCATCATTTTAATTTCCAATTGGATTATGTCAATCAAGTATCACATGATAGTTATTTTGTTGAGTTTGCTCCCACTATTATGAAGGAGAATAAATTTGCTTAATGATTTGTATGACAGTTATACTGTTGAATTCATTCATGATTCTAGTGAAAACTATTATGAGAGAGGAACATATGATTCATGATGCTCCCGTTATGTTTCAATTCTTTACTTCTATGTGAGCATCATTGAAATCATCATGCCTACCTAAAAAGGCATTAAAGAAAAGCGCTTGTTGGGAGACAACCCAATACTTACACCTAGTGTTTTTGTGTGTTCACATGATTAAGGTACTGTAGTAATCATGTTTTATAACTTTTCTTTCAATAATGTGCCAAGTAAAGCCTTTGGGATAGTGTGGATGCTTGTTGATTTGATTCTGTGCAAAAACAGAAATTTTTGCGTCCAGTGTTGGAATTTCTATTCTGTACTGGAGCAGGATAAAATTCTGAAATTTTTACACAGTATTGGGTTACAAATTTTTGACGCTGTCCTAAATTTTCAGAATTTTGTGATGGAAATTGAAATTTCAGAGCGATTTGAGTTTCTGTTTGAATTTGAATTCATTTCAAACTGGCAATTGAATTTCATTTTGAAAATTCCTGACAAAATACTTTGATCAAAAAGTATGAGAGGAGGTAACATGACACCCCAAAAGTCAGAGAAAATAATGCCACAAGTATTTGAATTCAAATTTGGTTTTTTTGGGATTTTCAAAAAATTGTTTTTTTATAAAGTTTTTATTTTGTCTCTGAAAAATAGTTCATCGTTTAGGATTTATTTTTCTGATCATTTTGGTATATTATAAGTATATATAATATTTTATTTTATTTTATTTTATAGTATTTTTTTCTCTCTCTGTTAAAAAAATACCTTTTAGCCAGTGCCAGGCCCAGCCAGCCGACGCGGCCGACTACCGCGAGCCGCCAATGGTCGCAGCCCACCACCAACCGCGCCCTGCCCTGCACCGTTTTCCTTTCGAGCCAGTCGCCCGACGGCGTTGCCCTCTCCCTGTGCCCGCTGACCGCCGGGTCCCACCTCGTCTTCGACCTCCGCAACGGCCTCGCCCGAATCCCGCACGCACCCGGCGCGCCGCCGTATCCCGCGTCGACCCCTGCCCCAAGACCATGCCCTATATAAAGCCCACGGCGTCCTCGACCGTCCCCCCTTAAACCCTACGCCCAAGTCCACCCACGTCGCCCACCATCACTGTTCCGATCTCGCCGACCACCGCGATTGCCGCCATCGAATTCCCCGTCGGTGAGCACCCCAAGCTTCTCAATCTCGGGCTGTTGATCGCCCACGACTCCTCGAGTCGTTGTGACAACTTCTTGATCTTTGTTCCTGCCTACAGGGAGCTACTCGAGCTCGCGCGCCCGTCGCCGGAGCTACAACTCGCCCGAGCTCTGCCGTTGACGCCCCGCTCGCTTCTGTCGTCCCCAAGCCACGCCAAGGCCACCCCCGACCTCGTCTCGCTCCGCCGCATCGCCCGGACACCTCCGCCGTCTCCGGCGATCACCGGAACCACCGCCACCGCCGAACCCGAGCCGCCCTCGCCGCCGTCGAACCATTGGAAGCCGCCGGATCTTTTCCACCGTCCGATCTTAGATCAACGCCGTAGATTAGATCGCCATGAAGATTTAGGTTTTTATTAAGTAGATCGGTTTTTTTTACGGTTTAGATTTGGTTTAGATCAAACCGGTCCGCCCGGTTTTCTTTTATTAAAACGCGCACGCGCGATTCTGCTAGATCCCGGCCACCCGCTGGATAGTTTCGGTCAGACACCCCACCTAGCCACTCGCAGCCTGCCATGTAGCACATCGCCGATCTATAGTTTTTTTTAATTTTTGTTTTCTGTTTTAATAACAGAATAGTTCCTGTTTTAGATAATTCATATCAATTAGGACTTTTAATATTTTAATTTGATTCTTTTTGCATTTGGTTAGAAATTTTATGAAGTTTCCGTAGATATCAAGTTTGACTAGATTTGAAAGATTGAATTTGAATTTGCATGAAATTTGTTCAAATCACTAGATTGGCAATATTTTGAGCTAGGAGTATTATTTGTGTGTGATTGTTTTTGCTACTGATTCTTGGTGACATTGTTTATCAGTAGAAATTAATTGGTGAATTTTAGGATTATTTAAAATTATGTTTTAACGAAAACTGTACTGTTTTAGTGCTTTATAGGTTTTGTGCTATTTCTTTTAATTTTAATTACTTTAAATTGTTTTCTTTTGTTATTTTTGACATATTCCTTTTAGTTTCTGTTAAGTTGTCAATAGCAATTTTATTTGTAGTAAAAATATATTTTTGTATTTTATTTCTTTTAACTTGTTTTGAGCATTATAGGAGTTTTACAAATGATTTTAATATGAATCTTTTTGCATAAAATTGCTTTGTTGTTTTCTTCTATTATTTTGTAAAAACCTTATATTTGCTTCTGTTAAAATTTATTAGTAGTAGAAAATTTATTTGTAGCTTGTTTTACTTGTAGTAGGACTTTGCATTGAGTCCTAGTGTTTTCTTTGGTTTTGTTTTTGGTTTCTTTGTGTGTTTCAGTGATTGTGTTATTATTAGTTTTAATTGCTGTTGTAGTGTTAAATTGTATGATGGTATGCTTATGTTATGAATGTTTGTTCTTGATAGATTATCCGGAGTGCGAGGCTTGCTATTACGAGTCGTTAGAGTTTGAAGATCGTCACCAAGGCAAGTCATTTGATCATGTATTTTATTACCTATGATTTTTATTGCATTAGTTGTTATCCTCCCCAGCATGCATGCAAGTAGGTGAATTTGAGTTATGTTCTTGAGTTGTATCATGTGGTAGGTTGAACCCAAATCCCCATGTTACCAATGCCCGGGAACGTTGTAGTTATTTTGCTATGCTTCGTAGACGGGGTTGGTTGAGTGAATTACAAGGGAGTTGTGAGAGTTAAGTTGATGACTACAACCCCAAGACTTCAAGATCTCAAGACGGACTTCAATTCACTACTGGGTGGAGGACGGATGGAAGGGCACCCTGGAGTACCCAATGGTTGACCCAGGGATGCATGGAGAAGCGCCCTGACATCTTGCGAAAAGCTTCACCCAGGCACGGAGAGACGGATGGATATACCTTGACCGGAAGCTTACCTATGCAGCCGCAAGTCACTATGGGCTCTGGCTTGGTCGACCCTAGGCATGACTCTGGACGGACGGTGCCAGCAGATGTAGAAGAACGGTAGGAAATGGATGGGCACCGGCAGTGGCCCAGAGGAACTCTACGGAAGACCATGTTTCATTCGTCCCGTCTTCAAACACCATGCAGTGTGAGGACATAAAGGAGGGAACAATTCTTGCGGGTAAAGTGCACAAGATTCTGCAGAGTGGAAATCTAATCGATTAGCCGTGTCCCCGGTTACGGACATCTGAGCCTCTGTAATTGGATTTATCTGGAACTCTCAACACCAAAATAATTAATTGATGGGTTAATAATGATTGGGTATGAGACTTTGTAGTAATTAGAAGCAAGTCCTTTTTGTTGTAGGGAAAAATTTGCTTTTCGCAAAAACTTACACTTAGAGCCCCACAGCCAAAATTGCATATAGTGATAGCATTTTATTATTGTTCTCCTCTATGTGACTTGCCGGCATATTCAAAATGCTGACCTACACGGCTGCAATGTCTCATGTTGCAGAGGATTATTCCGACCAGGAGTGAGGCTACGATCTACGCTCGGTGATTGCCCTTTGGAGTCGGATGGACTCGCTACCTTCTACGTCTTCCGCAGTAGTTTATCTCATGAGTTGGCCTTCGGCTGAATTTATTCTGATGTAATAAAGACTATATGAGATTCGATGTAATAAATCAGGTGTGATTGACCTTTGATATTTTCATCAATGTACTGTGTGTGCCAGCATGATCTTGGGATGGTACAGTTACATAGAGACTTGACCATTTTCGGGTCGGGTCGCTACATATATTATGAGATATAAATTGTGGAAATGATAGACTACAGTAGGCATTATGTGAGAACAATTATGAATCTTGTCTTGACAGTACCTAAGTGGATGATTTATCTTTATCATACTAACCTATCTCACAAGTTCTGTTAAGTTTTGTGTGATTGAAGTTTTCAAGTTTTGGGTGAGATATTGATATGAGGAGAATAAGGAGCGGCAAGACCCTAAGCTTGGGGATGCCCAAGGCACCCCAAGGTAATATTCAAGGAAGACTCAAGCGTCTAAGCTTGGGGATGCACCAGAAGGCATCCCCTCTTTCGTCTTCAACATTATCGGTAACCTCACTTGGAGCTATATTTTTATTCATCACATAGTATGAGTTTTGCTTGGAGCATCATTTTCTTCTGTTGATATTTGATTGGTGTTATCAATAATCATGTTTTGTATCTTTTAGTTCAATAAAATGCTAATTATAGCCTTTGCCATGCTCAGTTTGCAAGTTTATGTGTTGCTGTTTGAAAACAAAAAGTTTTCTGTTATGTCCTGAATTTTTGTGAATTTTCAGAACATGATAAAAATCTGAAATTTTTACACAGTAAGCATGCATGAGTTCTCTGTCACGTGGTAAGCTTTCATAATTTTTGGAGTTAGGGAAGTATGAATTCTTATTCACCCTTTACAAACTGTTCTCTTTAGACAGATTTCGGTTATAGTTGCATTGTTTGCATATGTTTGCTTGTTTAATGTTTCTATTTGTGGATAGGAGTATTAAATATGCAGA
Source organism: Elymus sibiricus (assembly GCA_039707655.1). Lineage (NCBI taxonomy): Eukaryota > Viridiplantae > Streptophyta > Magnoliopsida > Poales > Poaceae > Elymus > Elymus sibiricus. The sequence continues at coordinate 24,958,204 of CM077664.1, forward strand.
GGCATTTAGTATGCAATGTTGAGTTATAATTTTAGTGATTTGTTACAGTAGAGAATGTTAAGGTTTTGAGTTGATTTATACTAACTTATCTCACGAGTTCTTGGTGAGTTTTGTGTGGATGAAGCTTTTAAGATTTAGGAGAAGCCATGATATGAGAGGAATTAAGGAGACACAAGAGCTCAAGCTTGGGGATGCCCAAGGCACCCCAGGATAACATTCCAATAAGTCTCAAGCAACTAAGCTTGGGGATGCCTCGGTAGGCATCCCACCTTTCTTCATCAACACCTATCGGTTAGCCTAAGTTTTTACTTGTTCACATGATATGTGCTATTCTTGGAGTGTCCTTTTATTTTCATTTTGTTTGATGTTTGAATAAAATTTTCAAGAATTGAAATGTTTATTGAGAGAGAGTCTTCACATAGCTACTTAATTGTTTGCCTACTCATTGATCTTCACTTATACCTTTTGGAGTAGTTTCTCGTTTACTCTCGTGCTTCACTTATATCCTAAGAGTAAATTGTTGAATGAATTGAATATCATTAAGTTGAAATTATATGTGCTTCATATGATTGTATCATGCCTAGTAGTACTTTCACATTTGGTTTAGAAAGTTAAATCTATTGAAGTTTGACAATCACAATATTGGTCATACAAGCAATTCATGAATGATTAGTGTAAGGAAGAGAACTTTCACATATAAATATATTATCTTGGACATCTTTTATGATTGTGAATACCCATTAATTATTTTCAAACTTGGGCAAATTACTTGAAGTTGGACAAGGAAGACAGCGTAATGAGTTATGTTTGGGTATATTTGCATAGAAGTTATATTGTTATGGATCCTCCAACATGTGGTGCTTGCTTAGGATCTTTTGCTAGCCAAAAATTCGTACTAAGTAGAGATACTACTTGTGCATCCAAAAACCCTTAAACCTAGTTTCTTGCCATGAATGTCCACCATATCTACCTATGGATTGAATAAGATCCTTCAAGTAAGTTGTCATCGGTGCAAAAAGCAATAGAAATTGCTCCTAAAATATGTATAATCTTTTATTGCAAGGGAAAATAAGCATTGTACGAACTTGTGATGGTAAAGAAATAAAAGCGACGGACTGCATAATAAAGGTTGCTATCACAAGGGGCAATATAACATGACGTTCCTTTGCATTAAGGGCTTGACATCCAAAAATAAAAAGCGCATGACAACCTCTGCTTCCCTCTGCGAAGGGCCTATCTTTTACTTTTATGTATTTACTTTTATGCAGGAGTCAATATTATTTCTTCTCATTTCAACCTTAATTATTCTCTAGTTGGCAAGCATCATGTGGTGGGGAAAGATCCAGGCATATATGGCCAGTCAAATATATTTGATCATGGTTTATTATTGTTGACAATTATCTCTATGATAAATAAGTTGGGAGGCGAAACGTTAAGCCCCTATCTTTCTCTGTGTTCGAGGGATGCCATTTGTTCTAAAAATATGCTTTGAGTACTAGCAATCATAGAAGACTATATGATAATTGAGTATGTGGAGCTCTTACTTAGACTTTGTTGAATAAGTTGAATTGCAATTGTTTGGTGACTAATAACATAAGTTGTTAGGTTTCAAGAGATTGCATTGTTTGAACCATAACATGTGAATTGATTGCTACTTTATCATGACGAGTTTTATGAGAAAGAGTTGCTGTTATGATGCTAGGAAAAGTGATTGAAATTATCATTGATCAAACTTATGCACTATGCTAGCATTCACACTTCATAAATTATTTCTTTTATCATTTACCTACTCGAGGACGAGCAGGAATTAAGCTTGGGGATGATGATACGTCTCCAATGTATCTATAATTTATGAAGTATTCATGCCATGTCTATTATAATTTTGTATGATTTTGGTGACCTTTTATATGGCTTTTATATGATTTTTATGGACTAACAAGTTGACCTACTGCCCAGTGCCAGTTGCAGTTTTCAGCTTGTTTTTGGTTTTCCAGAAAATCCATATCAAATGAAGTCCAAATGCAGCGAAACATTTTGATGACTTTTTCTGGAAGGAAAGAGACCCAGGAAGCTTCAGGAGAGTACCAGAAGACCCACAGGGGCCCCACAAGCCACCAGGGCGCGCCCAGGGGGGTGGCCGCACCCTGGTGCCTCATGGGCCCCCTGTGGCCCCTCTTTGCGTGATTCCAACGCCAAAAATTCCTATATATTCAGAAACCCCCGAAAGTTAACCTAGAACTTCGACTCCGCCACTGCAAGCCTCTGTACCTTTTAAATACCATCTGGAGCCCTGTTTCGGCACCCTACCGGAGGGGGAAATCATCACCGAAGGCAATCTTCATTATCCCGGCGGCCACCATGACGAGGAGGGAGTAGTTCACCCTTGGGGCTGAGGGTATGTACTAGTAGCTATGTGTTTGATCTCTCTCTCTCGTGTTCTTGATTTGGCACGATCTTGATGTACCGCGAGCTTTGTTAATATAGTTGGATCATATGGTGTTTTCCCCTCTCTATCTTGTTGTGATGAATTGAGTTTTACCTTTGAGGTTTCACTATTATCGGATTGAATACTTTTATGGATTTGAGAGCTGTAACACCCCAAAAATTTAACCATGTTTTTATTACGTAAAATTTGGCTAGAAATAAAAAATTTGAATTATTTCAGGTCTTTTAATAATTCCAGAGTATTTCCTGTTTTCTGTTTTCCAAAATTCTTCTCTCCATATAGAATTTAAAAAAAATAAATATTGTGGGCCTTGGTAGTTTTCTAGAATCATTTCATTTATATTTTAATAACAGTAGGAAATATTTTCATAATAAATTTTTGCCCAAGATAATCTTTTTAATTGCATTTTCAATACTTGAATGCCTCTGTTGCACTACAACTATTTTAAATAATTCTTTAAAATTTCCACAAAATTTATGACGGGTAATGTGATGCCTATAGATCACTTTTATGCAAAAACCCAACTTGGTCTTTTGAAAATTTTGAGCACAACTTCCTCTTTTCAATTCTGTCCCATTCCTAGGTTTTAAATACAACCCCAATTTTCCTTGATCCAAAAATTCTAAAAGTTTTCCACCTTATAGTACTTCCTAAGAAACCCTTAAGTCCATAAGATCAACTCCATTGGCATCTTTCAAACCCACCAAATAATTCCCTCAAGATCTGGTCCAGAACTGAAATTCATCCAAACTTGCACTAATAAGTTTCCTCTTTTCCCAAACCAATCACACCATCATCTCTACCATCTAAGGAGACACCATCCTGGAAAATTTCACACCCAGCAAAGTTCCCTAGATGGCCTTAGCATTTTGTCAAGCACCTCATATGCATGACAGAAATTGGGCACCCTTCTTGATTGCACTGATCATTAAACCCTCCCCCCAAACCAGCATCTCCATCACTCCTCTCATGATCAGAAGCACCCTCCTGCTAATTTTTAGCTCGTTTGGGTCCCTGTGGATGCCAATGGCATTTCATCAAACACATAGCATGCGTGCACTGGGCGCGGCCAGAGCACGCGTACTGCACCGCTGGCATCAAGCTACTGCTGCTCCTCTGCTGCTGCCCTCGCTCGTCCTAGTCTTCTCTTGGACCACCCAACCGCCCCTGAGCCTCACCGACATCCTTTCCATCCGCTAGCGCCGTCCACCACGGGCCTGCGTCGTCCGCCGCAGTGGTCAATTCGGGGACAGCGCCGCCCAAGCCATTTGGAGCCCCCCGAGCCAACCAGCTCACCTGGAGCATAACTGCAGGCCGGCATCGACATCACCAACTCGCACCGGCCACGCACCGACCTCCACGGCGCAATCAATGGCCATCGCCGCGTCGGGTTAATAAGACCGCGACGAAGCGACTCTCCTCCGGCCATAAATGGCCTTCCCGAGCTTGCCTCGCTGCACACATCACTCCCTACTCCCTCTGTGAGCATTCTAGAGCAGCAAGCTGGCCGAAGAAGGCCGTCTTCTTCCTCTCCGACAACCACGGCCGCCGCCACTGTCCGGATGATTCCGACGCCACCCGGCCCTCCCTCTCCTCGCTTTCTTCACCACTAGCTCTATTTCTGTAGGATTTATTAAGTAGGCCATTTCTCTTTTTCCTAGCTCTATTTTCCTAGGCTTTATTTCTGTAGGATTTATTAAGTAGGCCACTAGCTCTATTTTCCTAGGCTTAGAAATTCCCTAGGAAAATCATCTCAACTCCAAATTAATAAAAAAAAATCTGAAATTCTTTATTTTTCCTCTAGTTTATTTTAGTATTTATTTCAAAAATTTAGAAAACACTTTTTAGTACTGTTTTGGATTTATGTGGTAATTAGAATATTTTGCAAATAGGAAAAAGGAGGGAAGATAAAAAATTTCAAAGTCTTGGAGTGCACCCAATCTTTCTGCATGCTCAAGGCAAGCATCTTGAACACTTGATATGGTGATTGCATGGTCAAATGTTTGCAAGAATAATTGAATCATGCATATGTTGAATTCAAATAAAATTTGCATGCATGTAGTGTTGGCATGTTTCCTCATACCGTGCAACACGTGTGCTTGTCATGACTAGCAGGAGCAGGTATAAGAGAAATACCATTACCGGCAGAAGGGTGATCATGTCAGAGCGTGATCATGCCTTGTTGGTTATGCATGTTGGGACATGCAAGGGCTGTGGCCCTGTTTTGGTGTTACTATTGAAAGAACACTTTATTGTGCTAACCACTGCAGGAAATACATAAGCCTCCTGATCGACCGTAGATCGAGTCTTGTTCCGGTAACCCCCAAACTTGATCCGTGCTACCACATGTCCCTGCCGCAGGTAGGGTATGGTTCAGTAAGTTGTTAACCCCTTTCCCGCACACAACCTACAGAGAGGCCATAGTGAAAGATACCATTGATCACTGGTAGGCATGTCACTTGGTCAAGGGGCATGGGTGTATTCAGTTGAAGCCGAGAGAGGTAGCGCCCCTGATCTTTGCGCACGTTATATATAAGATTGTGATCCCATGCTATTCAAGATTGTAGTCTCCCCGCCTTAGAGTTTAACTTGAACGATGCCTTGGGTGATTCCTGGCATCAGGAAAGTTAATTTGGTGTGTGTTGGTCAGGTGTGTTTTCAACCCAAAGGCCGTAATAGGAATTAGTCAGCGTCTCGGTGCTGGCTAAAGAAATCCTTTACTTGTGGGTAAAGAGTACACCCTCTACAGAGTTACACCTATTCGAATAGCCGTGTCCGCGGTAAAGGACTACAGTCTGGGTTGGTCAAGTGTCGGTCTTAGTGTCTGTCTTCGGAGGAATAACTAAAAATTGAGCATGATATATTTTTGCAGGATAATTATTGTCACTACTGATGCTATCGTGAATATTATTGTTAACATGAATACTATTATGGACTAACCTTTTCTTTTATGTGCTTTTCTGGGTATCTCATGGGATGGCTAGACTACCCGGATACTCAGTTTTATTTTCTTTCTGAATATCTCTTGGGATGGCTAGACTACCCGAGATATTCATTTTCTTTTCTGAATATCTCTTGGGATGGCTAGACTACCCGAGATATTCATTTTCTTTTCTGGGTATCTCTTGGGATGGCTAGACTACCCGAGATACTCATTTTTATTTTATTTTTGAATATCTCTTGGGATGGCTAGACTACCCGAGATATTCATTTTTTTTGGGTATCTCTTGGGATGGCTAGACTACCTGAGATACTCGTTTCTTTTCAACACCTCTCGAGGCGTCGCTTTTAGACACCCGTTTGGCATTTCTTTTCAAGACCTCTCGAGGCGTCGCTTTCAGACACCCGTTTGGCATTTTCTTGGAATTCCTCGGGCGGTCTAGCGCCCGATGTTCCATTTAATTTTTCTTGGTTTATTACTAGAATAGTATATTTATTTTTCTGCACCGTATTAATATTTATCATATCATGCTTTAATTTGCGGTCAGCATAGGCATATAAATTAATTAATCATGAACATACACTCTATTGCATTCGGTATATCTTTTGTTCATAATGTTTGCGAGTACATTCAAATGTACTCACTGGCTTGTCCCTGGCTATTTAATCGGCCAGGTCAGGATTTCAACGAGGAGTACTACAACGAAGTCCATGCGGAGCCTAGGATAGCAACCACGCGGGATAGGAATTATCTGGGTCAGCTGTTCCTGTGGGAATGGAGCCCCATCGGCGTTGGAGAACCACGAGTCGCTTCCGTCACCCGTCACCAGAAATCATTATTGTATCATTAGACCTTTATGGTCTTGTATCCAATTCTTGTAATTGCTTGGTAATCTGGAACAAGGACGTGTCCACCAGTAACAGTAATCCTGGGCTGGTGATGACACGAGGGGTTAATTTCTGGGATATCGTGTCCCGGAAATCCGGCCCTGACAACCTTGGTATCAGAGCCAGGCTGACCACTGGCTAATCCTATCTTAGCCTGGTCATTATCCATAGGTTTCCATACCGTCCAAATCTTTTCCTATCCATAGCGAAGCCCATCTCATCCGATAAGCCTACATCTTTTGGCAGTCGGTGCCCAACCTACCAGCCCTGCCCATAGGCTGTGTGCCTGTGGCCGACACCTGAGTTGTCCCATCCACAAGTGTGCGATGGAAGACTCAGTTAGCCTATAAGGGAAGCCTTGCCCCAACTCAGCACATCACAGCCTCACTCTCAGTTCGATATCCAACCACCAAGATGCCTAGCACCATCGTTTGCAACGAGACCACCGCAGCCGAGCTTGGAGACTTTGTTGTCATCCTCGCCAATCTCACCCACCGAGCTTTTGGCACAGAAGAGCCCCCAGAGTATGTCGTGTACCAAGAGCACATGAGTGATGCCATCCACCACTTCTGGGCCACGGTGCATATCTACGGGAGGGGTACCCCAGCAGAACGCCCCTACCGGTTCACCCAGAGGACGACCTCTGACGAGCCCCAAGCCATCCAACTTGCAGCCCAAGAGGGTATAGTTAATCTCTGGCATTTGTCGCCATGGGTTAACATCTATCCTTTCTACTACTACCCTAGTCGTGAAGGCTATGGTACCCAACTTAGGTCGCCAACGGAGACCATGAGACGGATCCTGCCCTGGTGCATCTGGTGCGCTACCTGAGAGCGCAAGAGGCACTATTCGATCAGGTCACCCTTGATCTGATCGCAACCCGCAGGACGCTCGCTCTCCTGACCCCGGTGAGAAGTGAAGCTGCACCCGCCACCGACGCCCCGATAGTACTGCTTGGGAGGCCAGTTGAGCCCCCAAGATCTGCCCCAGTTATCTACCCTGGCAATGCCTACACCTCCCCCGGGGAACTCCGTCGTCTCTTGGAGACCTACTCCAACGGGACGGTGACCTCGACACCCCGCGAAGGGCACCACCGCTACCCCAGCCCTGTAGCTCCCCATCCGACCCTGGTCAGCTCCGACACTGTAGCTCACGGAGAAGCCTCGACATCCACAAGACGCGCCCGGCTAGATGTCAACGAGGTGGACTGAGTCCACCAGAATTGTTGTCGAGCCTTGGTGGCCCTGTTGCCTTGTATTTTTGTAGTAGCCGTTATATGGCGTAGTAAGGTTATCAATTACTTGTGTGCCGTTGTCTTAGTATGCGTGGCCTAGCGTAATTTGTTTGACGAGTGACTGCAGAGTAAATTTTAGACGTGACTGCCGAACAACCCCCCCTAACCGACACACATAGTAATACGTCACATTTTTTGGGGGAATGGGGTCTGAGATTTTGACTCAGACAACCCCACGCCGGAACCGATACACAAGTCGTACCGGCGCCGCCTCATGTTTCCTGACCCAGGTACCTTATAAACAGCCATATCCCATCCCACACCAGCCACCATCAACCTTGAACACCGCATTTCCCCATCCATCCACCCATGTCTCACCCCGGAGCCTACCTGAGAACCCAGATGCAAGCCCTGGTAGTTTTTTTAAGATTTTGTGGGATTTTATCCGCAATACCCTTGGTTCCATCCAACCACCCCAGTATGAGTTGTACAAGATGAGGATCACCTCTGATTGCTCGAAATAATGGGCAGTTGTGCAAATCCCACGAGCGGATTTGAACCAAGGCCCTCCGTATGTTGTCTTCATCGGGAGATCCATGCCAACCTCAGGGATGGCCATCGAGGCTGCTGCTTACGAAGCAGTTACCCGTCTTCGATTTGCGGTACCCTGTGCCAGCAAAAGGGAATACTGCTATTTTCCGAGCCGCACAACTTTTGGAGCAAAAGCTACGTTCCGCTGTGAACGTATAGAAAGAGATCCGGCTCTGGTCTATCTCATTCAGTATGTGATGGCCCAGGAGCATTTCACTCAGCAACTAATGGAGTATCTCCATTATCTTGTTGTTCTGAATCCTCAGATCGCCATTGGCGGACCACCTCTGCCAACTCAGGAGGGGCATGTTCTTGGTCTGCTTCCTCCACTTCCTTCGGAAGAAGAAGAATGTGCTCCAGCACCGGGAACTCTTCCGCAAGACCCTGTAGATCTCACCTTCTAACCGTAGGCAGTCATGAGTATGGTTGTTGCTGTGTCTAATGCTAGTTACATAATTCAATCTTTGCGATGAATTTTTAGGGCATAGGTCATAAGTGCATTACTATGATTGCATTCTGCATATGATTGTTTGTTGTGTGCATTTAGTTCCTCCGCCCTTAACAAATCTCGAGGACGAGATTTTCTTAAGGGGGGTAGAGTTTGTAACACCCCAAAAATTTAACCATGTTTTTATTACGTAAAATTTGGCTAGAATTTTTTTTTGAATTATTTGAGGTCTTTTATTAATTCCAGAGTATTTCCTGTTATCTCTTTTCCAAAATTCTTCTCTCCATATAGAAATTTTTTGAAAAAAAATATTGTGGGCCTTGGTAGTTTTCTTGAATCATTTCATTTATATTTTAATAACAGTAGGAAATATTTTCATAATAAAATTTTGCCCAACATAATCTTTGTAATAGCATTTTAATACTTGAATGCCTCTGTTGCACTACAACTATTTTAAATAATTCTTTAAAAATTCCACAAAATTTATGAGGGGTCATGTGATGCCTATAGATCACTTTTATGCAAAAACCCAACTTGGTCTTTTGAAAACTTTGAGCACAACTTCCTCTTTTCAATTTTGTCCCATTCCTAGGTTTTAACTACAACCCCAATTTTCCTTGATCCAAAAATTCTGAATGTTTTCCACCTTATAGTACTTCCTAAGAAACCCTTAAGTCCAGAAGATCAACTCCATTGGCATCTTTCAAACCCACCAAATAATTCCCTCAAGATCTGGTCCAGAACTGAAATTCATCCAAACTTGCACTAATAAGTTTCCTCTTTTCACAAACCAATCACACCATCATCTCTACCATCTAAGGAGACACCATCCTGGCAAATTTCACACCCAACAAAGTTCCCTAGATTGCCTTAGCATTTTGTCAAGCACCTCATATGCATGACAGAAATTGGGCATCCTTCTAGATTTCACTGATCATTAAACCCTCCCCCCAAACCAGCATGTCCATCACTCCTATCATGATCAGAAGCACCCTCCTGCTAATTTTTAGCTTGTTTGGGTCCCTGTGGATGCCATTGGCATTTCATCAAACGCATAGCGTGCGTGCACTGGGCGCGGCCAGAGCACGCGTACTGCACCGCTGGCATCGAGCTACTGCTGCTCCTCTGCTGCTGCCCTCGCTCGTCCTAGTCTTCCCTTGGACCACCCAACCGCCCCTGAGCCTCGCCGACATCATTTCCGTCCGCTAGAGCCGTCCACCACCGGCCTGCGCTGTCCGCCGCAGTGGTCAACTCGGGGACGGCGCCGCCCAAGCCATTTGGAGCCCCCCGAGCCAACCAGCTCACCTGGAACATAACTACAGGCCTGCATCGACCTCACCAACTCGCACCGGCTACGCACCGACCTCACCGGCCTCCACGGCGCCATCAATGGCCGTCGCCGCGTCGGGTGGATAAGACCGCAACGAACCGACTCTCCTCCGGCTATAAAAGGCCTTCCCAAGCCCGCCTCGCTGCACACATCTCTCCCTACTCCCTCTGTGAGCATTCTAGAGCAGCAAGCTGGCCGGAGATGGCCGTCTTCTTCGACTCCGACAAGCACGGCCACCGCCACTGTCCGGATGATTCCGACGCCACCCGGCCCTCCCTCACTTCGCGTTCTTCACCACTAGCTCTCTGGAGCACCCACGAATCCATCCCCGCGCTCAATTTTTCTCAGGAGCCGCCGTAGGTGAAAGCCCCTCCTGCCCGAGGCCGCCGTCCGCCGGGAAGCTCGCCGTCGGCGACTCCTTCCACTCCGGTGACCAAGGAGGGTACCCAAAGGACCGCCTCAGTCCCCTGGTCACGCTCGTGGCCTCAGTTCACCGTGGGGCACCGCTGTTCGCCGGTGAGCATCGCCGGAGCTCAGCCACCGTTTGGCCAAAGGAGAGAAGGCGGGGTGGACCGCGCGCGGTCAAACCTGACCAGTGGGCTAGGTAGGGCCCACTGTCAGTGACCCATTGCCTTGTTGGTTAATTAGAATATTTTGCAAATAGGAAAAAGGAAGGAAGATGAAAATTTTCAAAGTCTTGGAGTACACCCAATCTTTCTGCATGCTCAAGGCAAGCATCTTGAACACTTGATATGGTTATTGCATGGTCAAATGTTTGCAAGAATAATTGAATCATGCATATGTTGAATTCAAATAAAATTTGCATGCATGTAGTGTTGGCATGTTTCCTCGTACCGTGCAACACGTGTGCTTGTCATGACTAACTTGCAGGAGCAGGTATAAGAGAAATACCGTTACCGGCAGAAGGGTGATCACGTCAGAGCGTGATCATGCCTTGTTGGTTATGCATGTTGGGACATGCAAGGGCTTTGGCCCTGTTTTGGTGTAACTATTGAAAGAACACTTTATTGTGCTAACCACTGCAGGAAATACATAAGTCTCCTGAGTCGACCGTAGATCGAGTCTTGTTCCGGTAACCCCCAAACTTGATCCGTGCTACCACATGTCCCTGCCGCAGGTAGGGTATGGTTCAGTAAGTTGTTAACCCCTTTCCCGCACACACCATACAGAGAGGCCATAGTGAAAGATACCATTGATCACTGGTAGGCATGTCACTTGGTCAGGGGGCATGGGTGTATTCAGTTGAAGCCGAGAGGGGTAGCGCCCCTGATCTTTGTGCACGTTATATATAAGATTGTGATCCCATGCTATTCGCGATTGTAGTCTCCCCATCTTAGAGTTAATCTTGAACGATGCCTTGGGTGATTCCTGGCATCAGGAAAGTTAATCTGGTGTGTGTTGGTCAGGTGTGTTTTCAACCCAAAGGCCGTAATAGGAATTAGTCAGCGGCTCGGTGCTGGCTAAAGAAATCATTTACTTGTGGGTAAAGAGTACACCCTCTGCAGAGTTATACCTATTCGAATAGCCGTGTCCGTGGTTAAGGACTACAGTCTGGGTTGGTCAAGTGTCGGTCTTAGTGTCGGTCTTCTGAGGAATAACTAAAAATTGAGCATGATATATTTTTGCAGGATTATTATTGTCACTACTGAATACTATTATGGACTAACCTTTTCTTTTATGTGCTTTTCTGGGTATCTCATGGGATGGCTAGACTACCCGGATACTCAGTTTTATTTTCTTACTGAATATCTCTTGGGATGGCTGGACTACCCAAGATATTCAGTTTCTTTTCTGAATATCTCTTGGGATGGCTAGACTACCCGAGATATTCATTTTCTTTTCTGGGTATCTCTTGGGATGGCTAGACTACCCGAGATACTCATTTTTATTTTATTTTTGAATATCTCTTGGGATGGCTAGACTACCCGAGATATTCTTTTTTTTGGGTATCTCTTGGGATGGCTAGACTACCTGAGATACTAGTTTCTTTATAAGACCTCTCGAGGCGTCACTTTTAGACACCTGTTTGGCATTTCTTTTCAAGACTTCTCGAGGCATCGCTTTCAGACACCCGTTTGGCATTTTCTTGGAATTCCTCGGGCGGTCTAGCGCCCGATGTTCCATTTAATTTTTCTTGGTTTATTACTAGAATAGTATATTTATTTTTCTGCACCGTATTAATATTTATCATATCATGCTTTAATTTGCGGTCAGCATAGGCATATAAATTAATTAATACTGAACATACACTCTATTGCATTCGGTATATCTTTTGTTCATAATGTTTGCGAGTACATTCAAACGTACTCACTGGCTTGTCCCTGGCTATTTAATCGACCAGGTCAGGATTTCAACGAGGAGTACTACAACGACGTCCATGCGGAGCCTAGGATAGCAACCACGCGGGATAGGAATTATCCGGGTCAGCTGTTCCTATGGGAATGGAGCCCCATCGGCGTTGGAGAACCATGAGTCGCTTCCGTCACCCATCACCAGAAATCATTGTTGTATCATTAGACCTTTATGGTCTTGTATCCAATTCTTGTAATTGCTTGGTAATCTGTAACAAGGACGTGTCCACCAGTAACAGTAATCCTGGGCTGGTGATGACACGAGGGGTTAATTTCTGGGATATCGTGTCCCAGAAATCCGGCCCCGACAAGAACACTTGATGTATGTCTTGCATATGAATACCCATGGTGACAATGGGGTATTATATTGATTCACTTGATGTATGTTTTGGCACTCAACTCGCGGATTCCCGAGGTGACATTGGGGTAATCTATGCATAGGGGTTGATGCATGTTTTCGTCCTTGTTTCTTCAGTAGAAATCTTTGGTCACTCTTTGAAGTTCTTTGTGTTGGATTGAATATTATGAATCTGAAGTTGTTTGATGCATATCGAATAATCAACTCACGGATACTTGTGGTCACATTGGAGTATCTAGGTGACATTAGAGTTGGTTGATGGGTGTCATATGGTGTTATTTTAGTGCAAACACGTGGGCTGTTTATGACACTTATAGGAATAGCTCGATAGATTGATTGGAAAGGATAACTTTGAGGTGGTTTCGTACCCTACAAACAATTTCATCTTATGTTCCCCTCTAGAGAATAACTTTGGAGTGATTCTTTGTCTCACGTTGAGGGATTGTTATATGATTCAATTATGTTAGCACTGTTTGGAGATTGCACTAGTGAAAGTACGAACCCTAGGCCTTATTTTCAAGCATTGCAATACCGTTTGTGTTCCGTTTTATCGTTTGCTACCTTGCTGTTTTTATTTATTCATATTATAAAAATATATTTCTACTATCCATACTACACTTGTATCACCATCTCTTCGCCGAACTAGTGCACCTATACAATTTACCATTGTATTGGGTGTGTTGGGGACACAAGAGACTTCTTGTATTTGGTTGTAGGGTTGTTAGAGAGACCATCTTCATCCTACACCTCCCACGGATTGATAAACCTTAGGTCATCCACTTGAGGGAAAATTGCTACTGTCCTACAAAACTCTGCGCTTGGAGGCCCAACACGAGTCTACAAGAATAAGTTGTGTAGTAGACATCAGGACCCCGCTGCCACGGGAGGGTAGGACAAAAGATGTCATGCAAGTTCTTATTATAAGCACGTATGACTATATACGGAATACATGCCTACATTACATTGATGAATTGGAGCTATTGTGTATCGCTCTAGGTTGTGACTATTACATGATGAATGTCATCCAACACAAATATCCATCACTCATCCTATGCCTATGCTTTTCGCATATTGATCTTTGCTAAGTTACTTTCGTTGCTGCTTCTGTTACAATCACTACAAAACTGCTACTGTTACTATTGTTACTGCTACTACTGCTATCAAACTATCATACTACTATGCTACTAAACACTTTGCTATAGATATTTGATTCTCCAGGTGTGGTTCAATTGACAACTCAACTGCTAATACTTGCAAATATTCTTCGGCTCCCCTTGTGTCAAATCAATAAATTTGGGTGAAATACTACCCTCGAAAACTGTTTTGATCCCCTATACTTGTGGGTTATCAGAACCACACAGGGCTTCTAACTATGAGGACAAGAGGATTAGCCTAGCTCTAATTAGTCAACTAGGACAAACTAGAACTAGAACTAGAAGGACTAGAGGAGGCTCCAAAACTTGTATAATCAAAAGAGCAAAAACCCCTAGTATATATAGGTTGGAGGAGGAGGAGAGGCCAGCCACCAAGGGGGAATGTTTTCCCCTTGTGGCGCCGGCCTAGGAGGGGGAGTTGGACTCCCTCCCCCTGTCCAATTTGGCCCCCCTATATGGCAAGGGGGGCGCCACTTCCTTATGGGCCCTTGTGGCCCATAATTCCTTCCACCTCTTAGCCTTTTAAGGCCCATCGATATTTAAATTAAATATAAATGTTATAAATACTGGTAGACCATTTTATATATTTTTAACATCTCTGGAAACATTTCCCACCTATATATAATTTGTCGGTAATACCCGGTATTACCCGATAGTCTCTGAAACCCTTCCGGTGACCCCGAAACGCTTCCGTATCCTCTCGGAACTATTCTGAATATTCATGAAATAATATCAAAAATATATTCTCATGACTCCCGTCCTACTAACATTCAGCAGATCATGATTGCCTTAAGCTTGTAACCCCATAGGTTCAGTAACTCATAGACATGAATGAAACCGTTCGTTCAACGACAGGCAGCAGGACCGTGGACATCCATATCGGTCCCCGTGAACACATGAATGATATTCAAGTGATCCTTTGGTTATCATGTGATGTTCCCTTTGCTTCAGGATACTTCACAAAACCCGGGATGCATTGGTATCCTCCTGAGTCATCACCATGCTCACTATACCGAAATCCACGTTACCGGTTTTGTTCTTCTTTCTCGTTATTGTGTTCCGGCATCCCCGTGACGAAGTCACCTGTGACTGGCCAGACGATGATTGATGCCGTCACACAGAGAGGGCCCTAAGAATATCTCTCCATCGTCAGAGGAGCAAATCCCACTCTCGAGCTATCTAATCCCTTGTCAAACTTTTCGATGAACCTGTAAGTGACTATGATACTGTGATGGTCTAAGGAGCAAAATCACACATTAATACTCCATGTTATTACAATTGATTACAGATGATATTAATTCAATTCATAACAAACATGATTGGGTCGATTCAATATGATCGTTCTTCCAACTTCATAATCTCAATGTTGTTGTAGGACTATCGTTACACCTAACGATATCCTAAGATCCGGAAAACGTGATCACCAACAACACTTGAGCTAGTCTTAGAGGCGAGATTAGGAAGCTTTATTTTATCCGTTTACCATTCCACACATGAATATGTGTTTTCCACTGAATTGCATATTTCAGGATCATAGCAGTTATAGCATAGAATATAAACTCTTTAATTATGAACATGGAAATATAATAATACAATATTATTACCTCCAGGGCATATTTCCAACAGTCTCCCACTTGCACTAGAGTCTAGAATCTAGTTAGCACTTTTAATTTTTACACCAATGGCAATCCGGTGTCAGTCCACGCTTTGCTTGTGGTATAGACTTCTCGCTATCGAATATGACAATTTTCATATCCGTGTGTATCATTTGCATTTCAATGCATCCGTTATGCTTTCACATGAATTCATAATTTATGTGAAACAAGCTTAGTATATATTGAGAACAGTGTTCTATTTGCACAATCATCTAGAAACCATACTAAGTTCTTAAATGAACCTTTGATTCATTATCCTCTATTGTTGCTTCAAAAGCGATAATATACTTAGCCTTCTGTTATAGAATTCATCATAGTAACTCTCTTGGACCAATTCCAACTTACTGTGCCAACATAAATTATTCAATTAATATCAAAATTCGCTTGGAGCATCGAATTAAGTTTTGTTGATGTACTACTTACATCAAGCATGTATTAATGTAACTCTTTACAACAATCTCTTCATTTTTTCCGTATGCGACAAACATGTCGTCAGTACTTAACGATATTTTCACTGTTTCCATATGATCAACAATTTGACCATTCTGGTAACTTTTCTCACAACTTACTTGCAGTACTTTGACATATCTGGTTATTTACATACCATGGAATTAACACAAGTATGATTGAAATCATGTATTTCACTCAGCAGTATTTCAAGATACCGATTCTCGCTAAGAACCCCTTCCATGTGACTTTAACAAGAAACTCTTCTTGGCATTTTTCATACTAAATTGCTTTATTACTTTGTGAATATGTATTTTCGCTAAGCCCTAATTAGACACTACTATCTCCATAGATATAATGTCTAATAAAAGGACTATTTTGCCTAAGTATTTACTGAAAAACTAGTTTCAATAAAGTCTTAATCTATGTCAAGAAATTTATATAATTTCCAATCAACAATGTGTCATGCACACATAGTGTTTAGAAATATTATCATGCTCCCACTTACTTTCTTGTAAATACAAGCATCTTTGCCTCTATCGATGAAATCATATATTAGATCAATTCATCAAAACAAAGATTCCAACTCCACTATGCTTTCTTCAGATCATTACAAGATCTCTTGAAGTTTGCACACCTAGCATCCTTTGGATCAACAAAATTACCTTGGACCGTATCAAATATACAACCTTGGTTGTATTTCCATCTCATGGGAATCATTTTGACATCCATCTGTTGTATCTCATAACTGAAATACTTAGTAATTGCTAGTTTAATCCGAACTAACTTTAAGTATTATTATGATGAGACAATCCTGTGGAACTGTGGTTGGTGTGGATTTAGAGTAGGAAGGGCGGTGACATCTTGCACGGTCACGATAGCATGGCATGTCCGAGGACAGTTTGTCAGTTATGTCGGCAACAACGTCGACACCAAGTGCGGGGGACGAAGAGAAGCATTTTCCTACTCGCAAGGCGAGGCAGACCAATAGGCAAAGTTCTCGTCCATCATCGGTTACCTGAATGCCAACAACAATAGTAACAAGGTGATACCGACAGAGTGGTACACCGAGGTGTTTGCATAAGCAGGGAATCATTACTGCTTAGGTCATATAAATTACAAGAAAGGTTAAACAGACGAATGGAAAGGAAAATGTGATTATACACAAGTATTAGGATATGAGTAAGTTGATTATACTTAGAGGCACAATGGGTCAAGATTTGATTGGCTGAAAACCAACTCAACTCATGTCCGGAATGACGTCTGAGTCGGAAGTATGAATTCATAGTGATCAATTTAGGATTGCGTGCAATCACACACATGATGAATCAATAGGATCAGAATGGCAATCACAGAGGATTTCAATGATGATTGCCAAACACCTGGATTTTATCACAAGTGTAAATAGGCGACAAGGAATTTCAACGGCAGTAGGACCTATAGGCTTCTCGAAAAGTCAGAGAGTATGTCGGGGTATCTTGTAAAAACAAGAGCAACTGGGAATGAATGTATGAACGACAAGTGTATGTAGTTATCCATAGGGACTTATCGATGGTAGGGAATTGCAAAGGCGGTAGGCACAACGGTCTCGGGAAACATCGAAGAGTATCTTCGGAATCTTCTGATGAATCAAGCGGTCATCTAGAATGAAGGGCTCTCCGGGAGGAAGTAGTTACGAGAACCTAGAGTTAGAGTTAGCAAAATCTTTAACGCGTAAAGAAGAGAAATCAGAATCCCACAGTAAAGGAGAGGAATAAAAGATCCTAATCCCATCCATTGGCGGCGTGGACCCGTAAGCCACACAGCCATGTTAGTAAAACAGTTTTTCAAAGACTAGACTCAACTTCAGCCGAGAAGTTGGGGAGGGGCTTCCTACAGGCAGTCGGCTCTGATACCAACTTGTGACGCCCCCGACTCGACCGTGCACTAATCATACACGCAAATGCGCATGATCAATCCCAGGGACTCACGGGAAGATATCACAACACAACTCTAGACACAAAATAAAATAATACAAGCTTTATATTACAAGCCAGGGGCCTCGAGGGCTGGAATACATAAGCTCAAATTACACAAGAGTCAGCGAAAGCATCAGTATCTGAGTACAGACATGATTAGACAAGGTTGCCTTAAGAAGGCTGAGCAAAACAACGACAACTAGATCGAAAAGGCGCAGGCCTCCTGCCTGGGAGCCTCCGAACTACTCCTGGTCGTCGGTCTCCACGTAGTAGTAGGCTCCGTCGGGGTAGTAGTAGTCGTCGACGGGGTCAGCTGGCTCCGGGGCTCCGTCATCTGATCGCAGAAATCGGGTAGAGGGGAAAAAGGTAGCAAAGCAACTGTGAGTACTCATCCAAAGTACTCGCAAGACTTACATCAGAACTAAGCTAAGTATGCAACGGTATCAAAGGGAAGGGGCTGTATCTGTGGACTATATTGCAGAAATGCCAGAATAGAGGGGAAGGCCTAGCCTATCGAAGACTAGCATCTTGCAGCGTCTTGCAGCAACAGAAGAGAGTAGAATAACATAACATGTAGTAACAAATATATATTAGTAACGCCCAGAGATCCTTCCTCGTCTACCCCGCGAGGATGCGATCTCAGAGCCATCATATCAGTTTAGTATCACAAGTATCTAGTTCTAGTTGTAGTAGATCGGGATACAACTCCGAGCGTCTCGTTACCGTGGACACGGCTATTCGAATAGATAACTTCCCTGCAGGGGTGCACCAACTTACCCAACACGCTCAATTAACCCTGGCTGAACACACTTTTCCTGGCCATGCCTGGCCTTGGCTGATCGACACGACGTAGTCCTACCTAGGCTCCGCAGAGAGGTCCCCGCCGGTCTACATCCTAAGCGTTCAGGGGTCTTGGGCCCATCGCCCTTTGCACTCCGGGTCGTTATGCGATGAGCCGGGACGAGCACCACCTCATCCTGGATGGCACTGGCCCGACAGGCCCACAATGCTGAACTAGACATCTGACAGAGCTTTTGGAAGAATCGTACGACGCAGAGGGCCCCATTAAACCATTATCCCACGTCGTGGTAGTGCGTATAGGCCAGTGGCCAACTCAGATCAAATACACAAATCCGTTAAGCGTGTTATTAGCAACTCGCGGACACGAACAGGGCTCAAGGCTCACCTCCGACACCCTGCCGCGTCGACTTGGTAACCCGCGGTCCAACGACCAGGGACCAGCCCCACCTCTCTCCTAGGTGGTCTCCTCCTGCCCTGTCGTTCCGCCACAATTTCACTCGCGTGCGCCCTCCGGGCCAACCCGACTTTTGTATTCACTCGCGGGTGCTCGTAGAGCTGACCCGACTTTAGTAAGGAGCTATCGGGACTGAGGTCCATCTCTTACTGTATGGTACCACCTGCCCTTCAGCTCCCGTAGCAACAAAGTAACATGATAGTGTAAGCATTCTCGCGATCCTCGCCAAAAGGGGACCACGGCCCGATAAACTAGCTAGCAACACGGACAAGGGTGCAGGGCCACTGATGGATCACTAACCAACCTATACTAAGCACATAGGATATACAGGTACAGTAACAATAGCAGGATACAAAAGCAGGCTATGCATCAGAATAGGAGCTATCAAATACAGTAGCAAAATCTAATGCAAGCATGAGAGGGAAAGAATGGGTGATATAGGAATGATCAAGGGGGTTTTGCTTGCCTGGAAGCTCTGTTGAGAAGGAAGAAGGGTCGTCGGAGACGTAGTCGATCACAGGGGCATCGGCAGCAGTCGCAGGGTCTACCAGAGACGAAAGAGGAGGGAGAAACAAATAAATAATGGGCAAACAAACGAACACAGATGCATGACATGCCAATACGCGGTGCTGGGGTGACCTATTGTAGTGCTAAGTGTTACAGACGGAGCGGGAAAATATCTGGGAATATTTTCCCGGCTTTAGGCAATTATCGATCAGACGATCCGGAGGGGAAAGTTCCATGTTTGCAGTGTTAGAGGCATGTGACAGGTATGTGGATGGCATATTCGGATTCGTCTTATTTTTCTGATCGTTTTTCATATATAAATTATTTTCATCCGACTTACGGATTATTTTCTATGATTTTTCAAAGTTTTAATCAATATTCTGAAATTACAGATTTATTTTAATTCGAAAAACATTTAGTATTTAACTGCTACGGGTACCCAGTGAAGTGTACCCAGCTATTGCACGTGAGGCTGACAGTGGGTCCCAGTGCTGAGTCAGCACGCTGACTGGACCCATCTTAACCGTTTGAACAGTAAAAGGTGGGCCCCTGGTGTCAGTGAGACATTTAAATAAACCAGTTTTATTAGAATAAATAACTCGCGTGGGGCCCGGCTGTCAGTGGGGTTAGCATGGGGGTTAGCAGGTTAGGTAGTGGCCTAATTAAGCCAGCCATGTCAGCATCGCCGGAGCTCAACGCCGGCGACCTGGGAATGCGGCGGCGAGCGCTCGGGAGGCCACGGGAGGACCAGCCGAGGGCATCTGGTGGAAGCCCGCACTCGCACGCATCCCTTGGGCGCAGCAGGAGACCGCGGGGTGGCCGGAGCTCGCAACGGCGTTCGGAGCAACGGTTTCGACGGACCAGTCGCTAGTGAGCACAAAAAGGCGCGCGGACGGTGGCGTTGGCTTGCTGTGAAGTTGCAGAGCACGTGGAGGTGCTCGGGCGTGAGCTGCGGCTACGGTAGCCACGGTGGCGATGAAACACGACGGCAGCGGAGCTACTGGCTACGGCGGCGGCTAGCCTGGGGCTTGAAAACGAGCAACGGGAGAGGGGAAAGATGCAGGGGGCTCACAGCGTTGCAGAGGAGGGCTCGGGGAGGCCGGTGGTGGTCGGAGATGACCGAATTGAAGGCGGCAGTGGCGGACGGCGCCGAGGAAGAAGAGGCCGAGGCGACGTCGGTGGGGCTCCTGCAGCTCGACCCAGGGGCGAGGTTGATGAGGGCGAGTGCGGGGAGCCTGTCGGACTCCTTGGAACGGCGGGAGGACGACGGTGGCTTCGGCTACTCCGCCGGCGCGGCCATGGATGCGTTCGGGAGAGACGGGAGAGCGAGGCAGAATGGGGAGGAGTGCTAGGGTTTGTCACAGGGGGCAAGGACGAGGCCTTGTAGCCACCCAGGGGTACAGGGGAGCACCGGTGTCGTGCATCCAGCGGCAGCATCGGGCGCGCGCGCTCTGGCTCGGCGACACGCCAGGAGAAAGATTGGGGAGGAAGAAGAAAGGCCGAGGTGGGCCGGGCCAGTGCACTGTAGCGGAAGGCCGATAAGTGCACAGTGACTCCTATGCTCTTATTCTTTTTCTTTCTCTGTTTTATTTTCTGTTTGCTGTTTTGTATTTATTTAGGGCACCAAATGAATTTAGTTTAGGTTCAAACTTTGTACATAATTCAAATACAGTATTCCTAGACCACCCAACAATTTTCATATTGGTTGGACAAGTATAATTATTTATTTGTATTTAAATGTTCCAATTAAAGGCTGTTGGTCCACTAATTTGTTGCTAGGGTCAAAATAGGAATCAAAATAATGTTGGTTTTATTTTTATAATTGCTTTGGGAATATTTGCAATATTATGAACACTTTTGTTCTACTGTTTGGATAGCTATTAATTTTGACTTTATTTTAAATTTGAATTTGAAGTTGGATTATTCTTAATTGTTTTTATAGGGCTTAATGATGATGACTTGCCATGACTAATTAGCATAACCAGGGTTTAGTAATCTGGGGATGTTACAAAAGTGCCAAGACCTTTGGGATAGTGTGGATACTTGTTGATTTGATTATGTGCAAAAACAGAAACTTTTGCGTCCAGTGCTGAAATTTCTATTCAGTACTGGAGCGTAATAAAATTCTGAAATTTTTACAGAGTATTGGGTTACAAATTGTCTACGTTGTACTAATTTGTCAGAATTTTTGGGGGTACAGAAGTATGGTTTTTAAATCGCTCACTACATGATGTTCTGTTTTTGACAGATTCTATTTTTAGTGCATAGTTTGCTTGTTTTAGTGTTTCCATAGCTTATATTGAGTAATATAAATTGTGGAAATGATAGAGTACAGTAGGCATTATGTGAGAACAATTATGAATCTTGTCTTGACAGTACCTAAGTGGATGATTTATCTTTATCATACTAACCTATCTCACAAGTTCTGTTAAGTTTTGTGTGATTGAAGTTTTCAAGTTTTGGGTGAGATATCGATATGAGGAGAATAAGGAGCGGCAAGACCCTAAGCTTGGGGATGCCCAAGGCACCCCAAGGTAATACTTAATGAAGACTCAAGCGTCTAAGCTTGGGGATGCCCCGGAAGGCATCCCCTCTTTCGTCTTCAACACTACCGGTAACCTCACTTGGAGCTATATTTTTATTCGTCACATGATATGTGTTTTGCTTGGAGCGTCATTTTATTTTGTTGAGATTTGCTTGCTGTTATCAATAATGATATTTTGTATTTTTTTTATTTCAATAAAATGCTAATTATAGCCTTTACCATGCTCAGTTTGCAAGTTTATGTGTTGCTGTTTGAAAATAGAAAGTTTTTTGTTATGTCCAGAATACTCCTGAATAGTCAGAACATGATAAAAATCTGAAATTTTTACACAGTAAGCATGCATGAGTTCTATGACACGTGGTAATTTTTCAGAATTTTTGGAGTTAGGGAAGTATGAATTATTACTCACCCTTTATAGACTGTTCTGTTTAGAGAGATTTCGGTTATACTTGCATTGTTTGCATATGTTGCTTGTTTAATGTTTCTATTTGTGGATAGGAGTATTAAATATGCAGAGGCATTTAGTATGCAATGTTTAATTATAATTTTAGTGATTTGCTACAGTAGAGAATGTTAAAGTTTTGAGGGTATTTATACTAACTTATCTCACGAGTTCTTGTTGAGTTTTGTGTGGATGAAGTTTTTAAAGATTTAGGAGAAGCCATGATATGAGAGGAATTAAGGAGACACAAGAGCTCAAGCTTGGGGATTCCCAAGGCACCCCAAGGTAATATTCCAAGAAGTCTCAAACAGCTAAGCTTGGGGATGCCCCGGTAGGTATCCCACCTTTCTTCATCAACACCTATCGGTTAGCCTAAGTTTTTACATGTTCACATGATATGTGCTATTCTTGGAGTGTTCTTTTATTTTCATTTTGTTTGATGTTTGAATAAAATTATCAAGATCTGAAATCTTTATTGAGAGAGAGTCTTCACATAGCGACCCATTCACTAAACTACTCTTTGTTCTTCACTTATATCTTTTGGAGTAGTTTGTCATTTGCTCTCGTGCTTCATTTATATCCCAAGAGTAAATTGTTGAATGAATTGAATATCATAAAGTTGAAATTATATATGCTTCATATGCTTGTCCCATGGGGAGTAGTGACTTCACATATACAAAGTATAAGTTGTAAAATTTATTGAAAGTTAGCAAACATAGCATTGGTCACTTGAACAATTCATGAAAGAATATTGAAGGAAGAGAGATTTCACATATAAATATACTATCTTGGACATCTTCTATGATTGTGAGCCCCATTAATTATTTTCAAACTTGATCAAGTAGTTGATGTTGGACAAGGAAGACAACGTAATGGGTTATGTTTGTTTATATTCACATAGAAGTTATATGTTCTTGGATCCTCTAACATGTGGTGCTTGCCCCCTATCCTTTGCTAGCCAAAAATCCGCACTAAGTAGAGATACTACTTGTGCATCCAAAACCCTTGAACCCAGTTTCATGCCATGAGAGTCCACTATATCTACCTATGGATTGAATAAGATCCTTCAAGTAAGTTGTCATCGGTGCAAAGCAATAAAAATTGCTCCTAAACATGTGTGAACTTTTATTGTCCTTTATACGATCTTGTGATGGTGGAGTAATAAAAGTGATAGACTGCATAATAAAGGTCGCTCTCACAAGGGGCAATATAAAGTGACGTTCCTTTACATTAAGAGCTTGCACATCCAAAAACAAAGAGCGCATGACAACCTCTACTTCCCTCTGCGAAGGGCCTATCTTTTACTTTATGTATTTACTTTCATGCAAGAGTCAATAGTATTCTCCCCTATTTCGTTTTTATTTCTCTTTTGGCAAGCATCATGTGGTGGTGATTGATCCAGGCATATATATCCAGTTGGATGTAAGTGATCATGAGTTATTATTGTTGACATTACCCTTGAGGTAAATACGTTGGGAGGCGAAATTATAAGCCCCTATCTTTCTATGTGTTCGACTGAAACGGTTTGTTCTAAAAATATGCTTTGAGTGTCAGCAATCATGGAAGACTAAATGATAGTTGAGTTTGTGGAATTTGCTAAAACAAAGCTCTTACATAGAACCTTCCTGAAAATAAGATGAATTGCAAATGTTTGATGACTGAAAACATAGTTTGTTAGTCTTCAAGAAAGTTTATGGTCTATACTTTAACATGTGAATAGCTTGCTACTTGATCATGAGAAGTTTTATGAGAAATGAGTGCTACTTGTGAGCTGCGTTGGTAATTCCCTGAAGAGGAAGGGAGATGCAGTACAGTAGAGATAAGTATTGCCCTCAGTTATGAAACCAAGGTTATCAATCCAGTAGGAGAATCACGCAACACCTCGTTAATAGTACCTGCACACAAAACAACAAATCCTTGCACCCAACGCAAACAAGGGGTTGTCAATCCCTTGGCGGTTAATTGCAAGATTAAATTGTATGGTGATAGATAGATAGATAGATTGAACTAAAATGTAAAATAAAATAAATAAAGTAAAAGTACAGCAAGGTATTTTTAGGATTTTTAATATATGATAGAAGTAGACCCGGGGGCCATAATTTTCACTAGAGGCTTCTCTCATGAAAATAGCATACGGTGGGTAAACAAATTACTGTTGGGCAATTGATAGAAAAGCAAATAATCATGACGATATACAAGGCAATGGTCATGTATATAGGCATCATGTCCGAGACAAGTAGACCGACTCCTGCCTGCATCTACTACTATTACTCCACACATCGACCGCTATCCAGCATGCATCTAGTGTATTAAGTCCATAAAGAACAGAGTAACGCCTTAAGCAAGATGACATGATGTAGACAAAGTAAACTCACGCATAAATAAACCCCATCTTTTTAACCTTAATAGCAATGATACATACGTGTCATGTCCCTTTCTGTCACTGGGATTAAACACCGCAAGATCTAACCCATTACAAAGCACCTCTCCCATTGCAAGATAAATCAATCTAGTTGGCCAAACCAAATCAATAGATCGGAGAGAAATATGAAGCTATAATAATCATGCATAAAAGAGTTCAGAGAAGACTCAAAAAATATTCATGGATAATCTGATCATAAACTCACAATTCATCGAATCCCAACAAACACACCGCAAAAAGTGATTACATCGGATAGAACTCCAAGAACATCGAGGAGAACATTGTATTGAAGATCAAAAAGAGAGAAGAAGCCATCTAGCTA
The DNA here is from genome assembly GCA_039707655.1 of Elymus sibiricus. Taxonomy (NCBI): domain Eukaryota; kingdom Viridiplantae; phylum Streptophyta; class Magnoliopsida; order Poales; family Poaceae; genus Elymus; species Elymus sibiricus. The sequence continues at coordinate 24,983,518 of CM077664.1, forward strand.
CTAACTATGGACCCGAAGGTCTGTGGTAAACTACTCACGCATCATCGGAAGGGCAGCAAGGTTGATGTAGAGCCCCTCCGTGATCGATTCCCCCTCCGGCGGAGTACCGGAAAAGGCCTCCAGATGGGATCTCTCGAGAACAGAAGCTTGCGGCGGCGGAAAAAGTATTTCGTGGACTCTCGTATTGGTTTCCTGATTTTTGAGGATTTATAGTGGTGGAATTAGGTCAAAAGGGGCAAAGGTGGGCCCATGAGGCACCAGGGCCCGCCTACCCCCCCCCCCCAGGCACGCCCTAGTGGCTCGTGGCGACCTCCTCTGGCTTCTGGCCTCCTCCCAAAGCTTCTAGTGTCTCTTATGTCCAGAAAAAAATCTCCAAAAAGTTTAGTGGCATTTGGACTTCGTTTGGTACTGATATTCTGGAAAACCAAAAACAGGCAAAAAACAGCAACTGGCACTAGGCACTAAGTTAATAGGTTAGTCACAAAAAATGATATATAATTGTTGTAAATGTATATAAAAACATCCAAGATTGATACTATAATAGCATGGAACAATCAAAAATTATAGATACGTTGGAGACGTATCAAGCATCCCCAAGCTTAATTCCTGCTCGTACTCGAGTAGGTAAATGATAAAAATAGAATTTTTGATGTGGAATGCTACCTATCATATTCATCATATACTCTTTTCTTTGTAGCATGGACATTTGGACTTGAATGATTCAAAGCAATAGTCTATAGTTTGACATGAAGATATAAATACTCAAGCATACTAACAAGCAACCATGTCTTTCAAAATATCAACGCTAAAGAAAGTTATCCCTAGCCCATTATGCTCAATAATTGATCCATTCATGAAACACACTCAATATTAGCTACACACAATGCACAAGTATGACAATAATGCTCTCTAGTTGGTGCTTTGTAAGAGAAGATGGAGACTCAAAATAAAAATAAAAATTGCATAAAAGTAAATAGATAGGCCCTTCGCAGAGGGAAACATAGGTTTGCAAATGTGCCAGAGCTCAAAGCTTAAATTAGAGAGATAAAATTATTTTGAGAGGCATGCTTTTCCTGTCAACAAAAACGACCGAGAATTCCCAATATCTTCCATGCTAGACAAATCATAGGCGGTTCCCAAACAGAAAATAAAGTTTATTTACTTTCCACCATTCTTTCACAATCCATGGCTAGCCGTATCCACGGGTGCCCTCCATACCAACACTTTCCAAGGAATTTTGTTATTATTAATTTTTGATTCATTGTGGGACTGGGCATCCCTATTACCAGCCACTCTCTCGTGCAATGACAAGTGAATAAACACTCATCGTGAGAATAACACAACTAGCATGGAAAATATTGGCCACCCCCTACCACTTCATGAGCGGTACGGGCACACAAAACGGAAAATTATTTTGAAAAATTAGAGTTGGCACATGCAAATTTACTTGGAACGGCATGGAAGTATTGCATATAGGTAGGTATGGTGGACTCATTTGGCACAACTTGGTTTTAAGGAGTTTGGATGCACAAGCAGTATTCCCGCTTAGTACAAATGAAGGCTAGCAAATAGATTGAGAAGCAACCAACCAAAAAGTGAAAACGGTCATAAATATGCATTCAACATAACTAACACCGAATAATGCACCATAAGTAGGATATAATTTCTTTGCATAACTATTGACTTAATGTGCATGCATAGGGAATCACAAACCTTAACACTAATACTCTTACTAAATCACAATTACTCACTAACATGACTCATATATTATCATCTCCATATCGCAAAACTATTGCAAGGAATCACACTTATCATATCCAATGATCTATATGAAAGTTTTTATTATACCCCTCTTGAATATTCATCACTTTGGGACCAAATTCATATCTTGTGCAAATTACCATTACTATTTTCAACTCTCAAAAAGATATAAGTGAAGCATGAGAGTTAAAATATTTCTTCAAAATTTTAGTCTTATCAACTCTCAAAATAATATAAGTGAAGCATGAGAGTTTAAATATTTCTTCAAAATATAGCTACCGCCGTGCTTAAAAAGATTTAAGTGAAGCACTAGAGCAACTGCCTAGCTCAAAAAAATTAAGTGAAGCACATAGAGTATTCTAACAAATTATGATAACCGTGTGGCTCTCTCAAATTGGTGTGTCCAGCAAAGATGATTGTGACAAACTAAAAAGCAAACAAAGAAAAGACTCGTATAATACACGACGCTCCAAGCAAAACACATATCATGTGACGAATAAAAATATAGCTCCAAGTAAAATTACCGATGGTTGGTAGAAGAAAGAGGGGATGCCTTCCGGGGCATCCCCAAGCTTAAACGCTTGAGTCTTCCTTGAATATTACCTTGGGGTGCCTTGGGCATCCCCAAGATGAGGCTCTTACCACTCCTTATTCCTTCATCCATCGTGATCTCACCCAAAACTTGAAAACTTCAATCACACAAAACTCAACAAAACTTTCGTGAGATCCGTTAGTATAACATAATAAATCAATATTTTAAGAACTGTTGAAAACCCATTCATATTTTATTTTTGCATTATACCTACTGTATTATAACTTCTCCATGGATTATACCCCCCGATACAATCCATAGTTTCATCAAAACAAGCAAGCAATGCATCAAAAACAGAATCTGTCAAAAACAGAACAGTCTGCAGAGATATATTTAAAATCCATACTTCTATAACTCCAAAAATTCTGAAAACTTAGGACATCGTGGGAAATTCATATACCAATACTGTGTAAAACTTTCAGATTTTTCTGACGCTCCAGTACAGAACTAAAATTCCAGCACTGGACGCAAAACTTTCTGTTTTCCAAACAGCATCAATTATACTATCTCCCAAATCATCCCAAAGGCATTACTTGGCACAAACACTAATTAAAACATAAAAACTCAATCATAACAGTAGCATAATTGTGAAAACACACAATAACAGAAACAAAAAGTAAAAATTTATTTTATTCATTGGGTTGCCTCCCAACAAGTGCTATTGTTTTATGCCCCTAGCTAGGCATAATGCATAGTTTCAAGTATTGTCATCTTTGGTTTTAGCCCTAGAAACTCATATTTCACTATCTTTGCCATTATCAATAATGTGCACTATATGATCAAGCTTAGTGCAAAGGGTTTTTCTTTCTTTCAAAACACAAAGAGAGATCTTTTGATCTAACGCATCAACCCTTCTAGTTTGTGACACCACATTGCTATTTATTTTAGAGGCAAGATTAAATATTCCTCGAAAGTTAGAATCCATACTAGCCTTTGTTTCCTTTATTTGCTCAGTTTGACGAAAGCATTCTAGAGTAATAGGTTCGATAGTTTCAACTTTTGGTTGTCCAAATATACTTTTCATTTTTTCGTAGGTTTCAAAGGCATCACTCCCAAGAAAATCGTTTTCAAATATAGAATCCAAGACACGTCTATGAGCAAGGGGTAGACCAACATAAAAACCATTAAGGAACAATTTAAGGTGAAACTGATGCCTAGCACTTACTTGTATTTTTAATAATCTATCCCATGCTTCTTTTAAAGATTCGTCACTCAAATATTTAAAGATTAAAATTCCAGGATCGTCTCCTAAGTACGGAGGAAAAGGCATAACGGGAGTAGAACTAGCCATAATGATAAGAAGAGCAAACAAACAAAGGCAAACAGAAAATATTTTTGTATTTTTGTAAAAACTTTTAATATATGATAGAAGTAGACCCGGGGGCCATAGTTTTCACTAGAGGCTTCTCTCATGAAAATAGCATACGGTGGGTAAACAAATTACTGTTGGGCAATTGATAGAAAAGCAAATAATCATGACGATATCCAAGGCAATGATCATGTATATAGGCATCACGTCTGAGACAAGTAGACCGACTCATGCCTGCATCTACTACTATTACTCCACACATCGACCGCTATCCAGCATGCATCTAGTGTATTAAGTCCATAAAGAACGGAGTAACGCCTTAAGCAAGATGACATGATGTAGACAAAGTAAACTCATGCATGAATAAACCCCATCTTTTTACCCTTAATAGCAATGATACATATGTGTCATGTCCCTTTCTGTCACTAGGATTGAGCACCGCAAGATCGAACCCATTATAAAGCACCTCTCCCATTGCAAGATAAATCAATCTAGTTGGCCAAACCAAATCAATAGATCGGAGAGAAATACGAAGCTATAATAACCATGCATAAAAGAGTTCAGAGAAGACTCAAATAATATTCATGGATAATCTGATCATAAACTCACAATTCATCGGATCCCAACAAACACACCGCAAAAAGTGATTACATCGGATAGAACTCCAAGAACATCGAGGAGAACATTGTATTGTAGATCAAAAAGAGAGAAGAAGCCATCTAGCTACTAACTATGGACTCGGAGGTCTGTGGTAAACTACTCACGCATCATCGGAAGGGCAGCAAGGTTGATGTAGAGCCCCTCCGTGATCGATTCCCCCTCCGGCGGAGTACCGGAAAAGGCCTCTAGATGGGATCTCTCGAGAACAGAAGCTTGCGGTGGCCGAAAAAGTATTTCGTGGACTCTCCTGTTGGTTTCCTGATTTTTGAGAATTTATAGTGGTGGAATTAGGTCAAAAGTGGCAGAGGTGGGCCCACGAGGCACCAGGGCGCGCCTGCCCCACCCCGGCTCGTGGCCACCTCCTCTGGCTTCTGGCCTCCTCTCGAAGCTTCTAGTGTCTCTTATGTCCAGAAAAAAATCTCCAAAAAGTTTCGTGGCATTTGGACTTCGTTTGGTACTGATATTCTGGAAAACCAAATACAGGCAAAAAACAGCAACTGGCACTGGGCAATAAGTTAATAGGTTAGTCCCAAAAATGATATATAATTGCTGGAAATGTATATAAAAACATCCAAGATTGATACTATAATAGTATGGAACAATCAAAAATTATAGATACGTTGGAGACGTATCAATGAGCTACTGTTTATGATATATAATGATGCTAGAAAAGTGACTGAAATTATCATTGATCAAACTTATGCACTATGCTAGCACTCACACTTCATAAATTATTTCTTTTATCATTTACCTACTCGAGGACGAGTGGGAATTAAGCTTGGGGATGCTAATACGTCTCCAACGTATCTGTAATTTATGAAGTATTCATGCCATGTTTATAACAATTTTATATGGTTTTGGTATGATTTGATTAGAACAAACCCGGACTGACGCTGTTTTCAGCAGAACTACCGTGATGTTGTTTTTTGTGCAGAAATAAAAGTTCTCGGAATTGGACGAAACTTTTTGACGATTTTTTTGGACCAAAAGAGACCCCCGAAGCTTCGTGGAAGGACCAGAAGCCTACGAGGTGCTCACAAGGCATCACCGCGCGGTCTGGGGGGTCGTGTGCTGGTGCCTTATGGGGCCCTCGTAGCTACTTTTCGCGTGATTCCAACGCTGAAAAATACTTTAAATAGAGAAACCCCCAGAAATAAACCTAGAACTTCGACGCCGCTGCCGCACGCCTCTGTCCCGAAGAAATGCCATCTAGAGCCCTGTTCCGGCACCCTGCCGGAGGGGGGAATCATCACCGGAGGCCATCTTCATCATCCCGGCGGTCTCCCTGGCGAGGAGGGAGTAGTTCACCCTCGGGGCTTAGGGTATGTACCAGTAGCTATGTGTTTGATCTCTCTCTCTCTCTCGTGTTCTTGATTTGGCACGATCTTGATGTATCGCAAGCTTTGTTAATATAGTTGGATCATATGGTGTTTCTTCCCTCTCTATCTTCTTGTGATGAATTGAGTCTTTCCCTTTGAGGTTTTGTTATTGTCGGTTGAATATTTCAGATTTGAAAACACTTGATGTATGTCTTGCATGTGGATACCCGTGGTGACAATGGGGTATTCTATTGGTTCACTTGATGTATGTTTTGGTGATCAACTCGCGAATTCCCGTGACCTTGGGGTAATCTAGGCATAGGGGTTGGTTGCACGTTTTCATCTTCTTTTCTCCGATAGAAACTTTGGGGTACTCTTTGAAGTTCTTTGTGTGGATTGAATATTATGAATCTGAAGTTGTTTGATGCATATCGAATAATCAACTCACGGATACTTGTGGTGACATTGGAGTATCTAGGTGACATTAGAGTTGGTTGATGCGTATCATATGGTGTTATTTTAGTACGAACTCTAGGGCTGTTTGTGACACTTATAGGGATGGCTCAATAGATTGATTGGAAAGGATAACTTTGAGGTGGTTTCGTATCCTACAACAATTTCATCTTATGTTCTCCGCTAATAGGAACTTTGGAGTGATTCTTTATCACACGTTGAGGGATTATTATATGATTCAATTATGTTAGCACTGTTGAGAGATTGCACTAGTGAAAGTATGAACCCTAGGCCTTGTTTTCAAGCATTGCAATACCGTTTGTGCTCACTTTTGTTACTTGCTACCTTGCTGTTTTTTTATTTTCAGATTACAAAAACCTATATCTACTATCCATACTACACTTGTATCACCATCTCATGGTCGAACTAGTTCACATATACAATTTACCATTGTATTGGATGTGTTGGGGACACAAGAGATTTCTTGTATTTGATTGCAGGGTTGTTTGAGAGAGACCATCTTCATCCTACGCCTCCCATGGATTGATAAACCTTAGGTCATCCACTTGAGGGAAATTTGCTACTGTCCTACAAAACTCTGCACTTGGAGGCCCAACAACGTCTACAAGAACAAAAGTTGCGTAGTAGACATCAGTTCACTATTCTCAACTATGGTAAAGCCCAAGGAACTGTTAGCAGATTGTCGACAGCCAGAGCCGATCGATTGTCAGAACCTTGTAAAAGCGACACCATTCCGTCGATGAATTGAACTGAAGCAACACTCGAGGGAAGCATAGCAAGAACATCAACCCTCACAATCACATGTAATCTAGATCGCAACCTACACCTACTCATATAACTGCTCTTGATGCTACTGTTGGGAAACATAGTAGAAAACAAAAAAAATCGCGCCTAGGATCACCCAAGATCAATATGAAGATGCATAACGGGTTAGGATCACGATCATTACCGTCACCGAGTTGCAGCGGAAGAAGAACGTGTCGGTGTAGATCATACTTGGACTCCCTCGAACCGTCGATTAACGATGCCTCGTACCACCCACGAATAGTCCCTCGAACCGAAGACCGAAAGCACGGCCTCTCTACTTGGTTGCAAGTATGCAGCCTTCATGATCCGGCAGCGCTTCGTCGTCCAGAGCTAATCGTCGCCAGAGAATTAGAGGGAGGAGATTAGAACCACACAGGGCTTCTAATTATGAGAACAAGAGTATTAGCCTAGCTCTAATTAGTCCACTAGGACCTTGTAGAACTAGAACTAGAAGAACTAGAGGAGGCTCCAAAACTTGTATAATAAAAAGAGCAAAAACCCCTAGTACATATACGTTGGAGGAGGAGGAGAGGGCGGCCACCAAGGGGGAAAGTTTCCCCCTTGGGGCGCCGGCCTAGGAGGGGGAGTTGAACCCCCTCCCCTTGTCCAATTCGCCCCCCCCCCCCCTTATATGGCTAGGGGGAGCCACTTCCTTATGGGCCCTTGTGGCCCATAATTCCTTCCACCTCTTGGCCTTTTAAGGACCGTTGATATTTAAATTAAATATAAAATATTATAAATACTTGTAGACCATTATATATATATATATATATATATATATATATTAACATCTCCGGAAACATTTTCCACCTATATATAATTTATCGATAATACCCGGTACTACTCGATACTCTCCGAAACACTTCCGGTGACCCTGAAACGCTTCGGGATCCTCTCGGAACTATTCCGAATATTCATGAAATAATTTCACAAATATATCCTCATGACTCCCGTCCTACTAACACTCAGCAGATCGTGATTGCCTTAAACTTGATTGGCCAGACGATACGATGATTGATGCCATGACGAAGTCACCTGTGTCTGGCCAGGCGATGATTGATGCCGTGACACCGAGAGGGGCCCTAAGAATATCTCTTCATCGTCAGAGGAGCAAATCTCACTCTTGAGCTAGCTAGTCCCTTGTCAAACTTTCCGATGAACCTGTAAGTTGTCACTATGATCACCGTGTTACAAGTGACGTTTGAGCAACCCCAAAGCCCACCGTACGGTAAGAAGTGGCTACGATACTCTCATGGTCTAAGGAGAAAAATCACACATTAACACTCTGTGTTATTACAATTGATTACAGACGATATTAACTCAATTCATAACAAACAAGATTGGGTCGATCCAATATGATCGTTCTTCCAACGTCATAATCTCAGTGTTGTTTTAGGAATATCGTTACACTTAACGATATTCTAAGATCTGGAAAACGTGATCACCAACAACACTTGAACTAGTCTTAGAGGCGAGACTAGGAACCTTTATTTTATCCGTTTACCATTCCACACATGCATATGAGTTTTCCACTGAATCACATATTCCAGGATCATAGCAGTTATAGCATAGAATATAAACTCTTTAATTATGAATATGGAAATATAATAATACAATATTATTGCCTCTAGGGCATATTTTCAACACTATACTCCTATTTAACCTCCCTAAATCAAATTTCATCCAAATCCACTGAGCCATTTGAGCACAAATTCAAATTCTAGCTTCTCGACCAAATTGTGCATTGTGAAGGAAGCACTATCTAGACCCCTCCATTTGTGCTGAAAATTTGCCAAGATGGTCATCTTAGTGACTGATAATCCTCAACACAAGACCAGTATCTTTCACAAGGGCAATCTCCCCCACCTCACTATAAACACTTCCTACCAGAAACCTAGGTCATCTCAAATCAGTGCAGTTCTTGCTCCCTTATCCATAAAAAAGCCCATTGGTCATTTCACCGAGCTCTGGCCCACCTCTCAGACATGCTTTTGCCGCCAAAAGAGCGTGGCAATTCCACAGTTGCGCGGTGACCACGCGTAGAGCGCGCAAACCTGGTGCTCTGGGCACTGGAGCCCTTCGGGAGGCCACTCCAGCCGCCCAGCTCGCCCACGAGTGTCACGAGCTCCCCACTCTACATGGTCACGTCCCTCCCTCGTCTCTCAGCCTCTGGACGAGTGTGCTGACCACGGATTCCTCCCCAGAACGCCGCCACGTCTCCGAGCACCTAGGAGCTTTAGCCGCCAGCTAGCTTGCTCCAGAACCTTCCCCCGCGGCTATAAATAGCATAACCCGAGCCTCTCGCAACACACAACCCTCACCCAAAAGCCCCGGTGCTCCAATTCCTCCCCACGGCCGTCATTGTTACCGCCGGCCTCGGCTCAAATTCAAGCCATCCGAGCCCCCTCTCCCCCTCAAAGCTGCACCATGGCTCTCTCCTAGTCACCACAAGTCTTCCCAGTACCCCGAAGCATCTTCTCCGCGGCCGTGCCGCCTTCCCCAAAGTTACCGTGGCCGTCGTCCGCCCCTGGCAACGCACTGCTTGATCCCGACAGTCCCCGTGGCTAGCGGGACCACCTACGAGCGCGGCGTGGAGCAAAGCATCTGCCTCGTTCACCGGCTCGACCCCTCGCGCCGCGGAGCGGCGAGAACTGCGGCGCCCGGCGTCTCCTCTCTGTCTCCTATCAGGAGGTAGAAGAAGTAGCAGGAGAGAGAGAGAGAGAGAACAACGGTGGGGCCCGCGTGTCAGTGACCCAGCCGTCGGGCTCGCGCTGATAAGTGGAAACGTATTCCTATGGAATACGCTTTCGTTTCAGCAAAGGGCCCTCAGCTATGGCTTCAGGAGGAATGCGCTTTCGTTTGCCCGAAAGCGTATTTCCTGAAATATGCCTTCTGTTTTCAGCTGGGCGCCGAAACCTCTAAGTTATGGGCGTTCACCCGTTAAAAGCAGGAACGGACAACTCTCTGTTTGTTTTCTGCCTAACGAACGAACAACCATATCTTTTCAACCGTGACTCTGAATCATGTGATCACTACTGCAGGATGGTCCAAACGTGACACATGAATCAGAGATCATTCAACCAAACTATGTGTGATGCATTAATCGCAAACGGTGTTGTAATAAAATCTTCACCAATAATACGAACCATTTGCGATGCCACATACATCAAACACGATTCAGATTAGAATTGCGTGTGCGATACGTGGCATACAGTTGATCCATACGAACTGTTTGCGATGAGCCTAAAAACAGAAACGATCAACCATATCAAGGTGTGTGCGATAGACGGCATACAGTTCACTCGGACGAACTGTTTGTGATCAGACAAGACAACAGAAACAGTTCAACTTAACAAGATGTGTGTGATACGCAGCAAAAAGGTCCGTAATCAGAAATGTGTGCGACGACCGATAAAAACACAGACGATTGCTGCTAATAAGCCGTGTGTGTTGTGGGCAAACGCTTGCTGGTATACAATTGTCTGCGATTCATGAAATCATCACCGACGGGTTCCCTAATTTGGTCCGTGTGCGTTGTCGTTTGCTTCGTCTATTGCATAACCAAGTTAAACATCCAATTAGGTAGGTTGCTAGTACACACATGACATTTGCACACACCAAAGTAAACTATTACTACCTCAACGGCGAGTAGAGCGCGCGGAGGGACGCGAGCAGAGCGCGCGGATGGACGTGAGAGCAGAGCGCGCCACGGCCGCCTCAACGGCGAGCAAGCACATGTATAATTATTGCATATATCACTTGAACATAGCAGGGAATAGCCATCCACAAGCCGGCGGATGCATATACCAGCTCGTACCTAGTACCAACACAGAAGCACAGTGCAGAAATTAGTCGCGTTATATATACACGTGTGCGGTAGACGGGCACACATTCTAATTAAAAGAATCGTGCGCGATGGTAATAACGAGCGCGCACGGTTTGCAGTCTCCGGCGAGTTTATCTTGGGTATAAGAGTAATGAAGCCCGAGTTGATGCTGGTCAGGTCTAGAGTGCCACTGTAGAAATCATCACACAACCTGTAAAAATAATTTTTGACGAGGTGCGAGTAGGATTTCAGGAACGCTCCATTGAACCCATCCGGACCGGGGGCTCTGTCAGAGGGCATTCTTCTTACAGCATCGTCAATTTCTTTGTGCGTGAAAGGGACCGAAAGGAGCTCTAGTCCGTCTACCCGTTTGACTATTGAGGTCAGATCAAATATCATGACCGGGCGGGGGAAGATTCACCAAGCCTCGCTTTATAGGTATTGTATAGTACTGCTGCTTTCGAGTTGTGGTCACACACCACTGTGCCATGTGGCAGCTTGAGCGAAGAGATGGAATTTCTTGGGTACCGTTCAGTCGCCAAGGCATGGAAGAGTTTGGTGTTCTCTTCGCCAAACTTGATATACCTGATCGTGCAGCGTTTTTTCCAGTACTCATTCTGGTAGTGTAAGAGCTTGAGCAGATGCTCTTTTACAATGACGCGGAAGTTGGTTTCAGGCCTCGACAGCGGTCTCTGATCCTCCAGTCCGTCCAATTCAGACATAGTTAGGTTGCAGTTCTCAATCAGTGTGGATAGGCGAGAGATCCCACGGCTCCAGGACTTGAGAGCATATCTGAGATTTTCGAGTTTTTTACAAACCAGAGCAGCACTATTTTTAGCATAACAGGGTTTCTGCCAAGATTCGGCGACAACATCCAAGAAGCCCGGGTGGTTAATCCAGAATGAATCAAATCGAAATATCTTACTCTTGGGTATGCTAGTCTCGATGGTGACCACACAGGGGGAGTGGTCACAGATAGGTTTGCCCATCGCTGAGACAATAGTGTTTGGAAATGACTGTGTCCAGTGGCAAGAGGTAAAGAACCAATCGATCTGTTCAAGCAACGGATCTTCTTGCATATTGCTCCACGTATATGATCTACCTTTTAGTGGCAATTCAATTAAAGCTTGAGCCCGGATGATATCGTTGAATAGCAAGATGTCATTCACATTGCCTCCAGGTTTGTTACGGTTTTCAGTGGATCTGATAAAATTGTAGTCTCCGACCAGCAGCCAGTCATCAACATCAGATATATCAAGAGCATACAGCCAATCAGTGAATAATTGGCGATCTTCACCACGACTGGGGCCATATATGTTGTACAGATTCCAAGTGTTGCCTGCACATTTGGATACGAACGAAATACCAAGAGCAAAAAGATTTGAAAAAACCACTGTTCCATCAAAAACGGAGCTATTCCAAATCGTCAGTAAACCACCAGAGGCTCCTCGAGAGGGAACATAAGAGAATTTATCAAGTATACGAGGGCAAAATGATTGAATAAAGTTTTGATCGAAGTGCATACGCTTAGTCTCTTGCAAACAAACGATATTACAGTCACATGAATTGATCGCATTTTTAACTGCTAAGGTTTTGTCGTCTGAATTTAATCCCCGGATGTTCCAAACCAAAATATTCCACTACTGATTGGGAGGCATCGAAGCTTGAGTTATTTGGAGGCCGAAGAAGAGCCCGCCGGACCCGCCATAAGCTTGGCTGTGGAGAGCTCGTCCGCAGGAATGCCGCACTTGACCATGCCAATCTGCTGAAGAACAGGGACTGGGGTGTGGGGCGGGGGCGCTGCAGCCGCGATCGCAGAAGTGGCATAACCTTGCTCTTAGGGGGGCGACCTTCAGCCATGGACGGCGCCTTGAAGCCGTCAAATTTGTTTGAGCGGGCACTGCAGCGAAGCTGAGTAGGATCAACATCATACTGCGTTTTCCTCCTCTTCTCCTGACGAGCAACAGCAGATACAGTAGAAGTGTGTCCAACCAGCTCATGCACAATAGTAGCATCGTCATTTGACGGGGGCTCGAGGTTACAGTTGTTGCTGTTCACAGTGTCTCCAAGTTCCATCTCAAAGAAGCAAGCAAAGGCAGTATCCCAATCCCTCTTTTCAACACGCACGATCTGCACTAATGGAAGGATTGGAGCATAGAAGTGTTTAAGAGCTCTGACCACAAAGGTGTACTGAAGGTTTTTCCAGAAGGAGGTGCTCTGCTCAACTGGATTCGTTCCATTCATGATCATCAGGGGCATTGGCTTGTAAATGTGTGTCCTGAAGAAAGTCATCACATTTCTGAAAGGAGGGACTCTGACGTTCATGTCTGTAGCTTCTCCCCTGACGAAACTGAATTGACTTCTGTTAGAGCCCAGAACGATGTCGTCAACAGCAGGGTTGACCTGTGCTCCTTGCTTGGGAACCCACATTAACTTAGCCTGATAGTTTCTCTTTTTTCTAAACTGTCTATTCTTTTGTTTGCTTTTGCCTCCATTAATGGTACCCTTTCGAAAATTATCCTGTGGGTAACCAGTACCCAGATTTTGTTTAAACCGGCGATCATCCATATATCCGACAGAGGGGCAATTGTTGCGCGAGCCCTTGGGTCTCCAAATCAATCTGTCAGCCCAGATATAACCACAATTGAAAGACACATGGCCCATGACCGAGCATTTGGTGCACAAAATTTGTGACGGGCAAAAAACACTGAGATGATTAGCAGAAGAGCACTTATTGCACGTCAGAGGGTTTAAGCTAGGCCCAGGTGTCTGGTTATCCTCTAAATGTTGATTTTGGTAGGACAATTTCTGCCCACACTATCCATTAATAAATCAAAGTACATCGGAACAATTAGATTGACTATCGTATGAAAATTATACTTCCTCCATCTATTTTACGGAGCCTAGGAGGGTTTAAAAGGATGAAATGGCCCTATAATTTTGAAAAAACTGAACGAATTTCACATGCCCAATTAACACACGCTTGCTTTGCATGCCACGAAATTTTTCTTTTCATTATCCGGGTTAATTAGAAGCCACCAAATGCATCTAAATATTATGCATCTCTCCCAATAAGCTCAGTATGCATGCATCTTCCTTATTATGCTGTCACACTGAACCAAATTTTAGCAGGCCTAGATCCAGTCTCCATTCCTATCCAAATTAACTTTTTTCCCAATAATTATGCTCAGTATGCATGCATCTTCCTTATTATGCTGTCACACTGAACTAAATTTTAGCAGGCTTGGATCCCAGTCTCAATTCCTTTCCAAATTAGCTTTTTTTAGCAGGTTGGATCCCCGTCTCAATTCCTTTCCAAATTAGCTTTCTTATTTCCCGTCTCAATGCACTGCTTTCTTTATTATCCAGTCTCAGTTTCCTTCTCAAATCCTTTGATTCAGCGTGGACTGCTTTCCTTAATATCCGATATCAATTCCATCTCAAAGCCTTTCCTTATTTTTCTCGCTGCACGTCGCAATGTCGACTAAAATCCTATATAGATTAGGAGGACTGAATATAAGAAGGCGAGGTGGGACTATTCTAAAAAATTCTGTTAGCTCAGTTGGTAGAACAGTAGTTATATGATAGGGAGGTTGCGGTTCGATTTGCAGCACTGGTGAATATTTTTTGTCCCGGCCTTTTACCACTTATATGCGCCGTCTTTGTTGGGCTAGAGTTGCCTAGACGAACAATTGCATGGGCCGGCTTTGTTGGGCTCGGGTCGCCCCTACGTTTTACGTTTTAGTGCGATCGTATAGGAAGAACGATCCACTTAAAAAGAGGGACTACGGGTTGAATTATCAAAGAACACAGGGACTTTTTTGCAAAAAATGCCATGAAGGTGAACGGGCAGAAACACTCCGTGCTTTATTAGTAGGTAAAGATTATTACTTTTGATTTTTTTTCACAAAATTGAAGTACCAAAAAATGTTCCCTTTTTCGAATTTGTTATTCACAGATTTAAGAAATGTTTTTGTTTCAATAATTTTTTTAAAAATTTTGAAAGAAATATCTGGTTTGCAATTTGTGATCAATATTTTCATTAATTGATGGGAATTTGTGAACAATTTTTGATTTTTTTTTTCAAGTTTTTAGAATTTTCATACACAATTTGAAATTCCAAATTATTGAAAAAAATCAAGAAATGATCAGGACACGAGAAAATGTTCATGTTGATTGATAATGACAGAAATTCCAAATTACAAAAACATTTAAATTAGGAAAAACTACATGCTCACGGATGCACCCATCTGGCCTAGTGGCAAACTGGTCTCAACTGGTTGTTGTTTTTGGACTATGGATAAATGGCATCAACTTTTGCAAGCAGCTGGGCATGCCCATGGTAGGTATCCATGCCAGATTGAAAGAATTCCGACACCGTTAGCACATTCTGACAAGTCCGGCCATTTATTGGCCTTTTTTCACCGAAAAGACTCCAGAAATGCAAAACTTTTCGAAAACCTAAACAATTAAGCATGGTGCCTTGGATTGGTCATAATGCCATGGGAAAAATTGGGTTCATTTCAAAGATGTCGAGAAACAACCTGATCTCACACAGAGCCTTCTAACCTACCCGAACAGCCTACGTTTTCAACATGGTTATTTTTGAACATCCTTAAAATGACCCTAACTTTTGCAAACAGGTGGGAATTCCCATGGTAGGCATCTATGTCAAGTTTGAACGATTTCCGACACCGTCTGCAAGTTGCGACACGTCCAACCCTTTATCGACCTTTTTTGAGCGAAAAAATTCCAGAAATTGCAAATTTTGTCGAAAAACAAAACAACTTGGCATGGTGCCTGGAATTGGTCGTAAAAGTCCATGATAAAAATGGGGGCATTTCAAGGATGTCGAAAATCAACGTGCTCTCAGGCGGACCCTTCTAGCCTAGTCAAACACCATGTGTTGAACATGGTGTTTTTGTGGACATTCCTAAAAATGAGTCCAATGTTTGCCATCAGGTGGGCATGCCCATGGTAGGCATCCATACAAGGTTTGAACGACTTCCGACACTGTGTGGAATTGCGACACGTCCGGCCATTTATTGGCCTTTTTTGACTAAGAAAACTCCAGAAAATGCAAAAATTGTCGAAAACCCAAACAACTTGGTATGGTGCTTTGGAATTGTCATAAAAGGCCATAAAAATTGAGTTCATTTCAAGGATGTCGATAAACAAATTGCTCTCAGACGGAACTTTCGGGCCTACCCGGACACCCTCTGTTGAATATGGTATATTTTTGAACATTTTTTAAATGACCTCAACTTAAAACGGTTATTCTGGTATTCCAAAAAATATTTCAATTTTTTGAACAAGTTTCAAAAGGAATAATAAAGTTTTAAAAAGAGAAAAATGAATTAACGGAAAAGAGAAGAAAAACAAAAAAATAGAAAGAAAAAAAGCTTAGGCGTTTGCCCAACTAGGCGACGACATCGCTCCCGTTGGGTACCTGTTGGCCCGGCCCAAGCTCCCGCGGATTTGAAAAAATTCAACGATTCTAAAAATGTCCCTATTTTCAAAATTTGTTCACAAATTCAGTAAATGCTCCCTTTCTTCAAAGTTGTTCAAAAACTCAATTTTTTTTGGAGAATCTCAAATATTGTTTGCGCTTTCAATTTTTCAGAATTTGAAACATACTCATGTTCGTATTTTTGTTCCGAGAGATGAAAAGTATTCATGTTCATATTTTTTTTTTGGAATTTAAGAAATATTCAGCTTCGTACTTTTGTTCCAGGAAATTCTACACAAATGAAAAAAGTTTCGGGAAATGCATAAAAAACTTAGTCTCAAGTTTTTGTTCATATTTTCTATTTTTTTGAAATTCCAAATTAGATTTAGTTTGTCAAAACAAGTTTGTTTTTTTTACAACCGTTCGTGTTAAAAAAGTTTCCTTGCTCTTTAAAAAAAATGTTCGTGTTTTGACATACTAGGGAATTTTGAAAGACATAAACAATTTTTTTGAAATTTCTGTACTACTTTTTAAAATGTGAATTTATATTTTTTTATTAGAACCGAATTTTTTTTAAATTTTTTGAACAAACCCCCTTGCATGGTGCCGTCTATTTGAGCAGCTCCTAGTTAGCTCTTTAAGTGCCGGTTAGGAAGGTGGCGCTCGCGCTATGCTGGTGGACTGCGGTCCAATATTGCACAAGCTCGGTCGCACGCTTTGTCTCCTAGATTTGCAAAAAGTTCATGAATTTGAAAATAGTTCACAAGTTTAAAATACAGTTCATGAATTTAAAAAAAAATCATGAGTTAAATTTTAAAAATTTCTTGAATTTTCAAAAGGTTCACAAGTTTGAAAAAAAGTTTGTGAATTTGAAAATTCTTACGAGTTAAAATATGAAAAAGATCATGAATTTGGAAAAACATCACAAGTTTGAAAAACGTTTACTAATTTTAAAATTGTTCACGTGTTAAATTTTTAACTTTTTATTGAATTTTAAAAAGTTCATGAGTTTGGAAATTGTTCACAAATTTGAAAAAAGTTCGCGGAGTTGAAGAAATGTTTCATGAATTTTTTAAAAGAGTTCAAATTCAAAAGAAAGTTCATAAAAAATAAGAATGAAAATGGCAAAAAGACCATGTGCAGTTGCGACCAGTCCGGCCATGGCCTTTTTTGACCAAGAAAACTTCAGAAAATGCAAATAATTGTAGAAAACCCAAACAACTTGGCATGGTGCTTTGGAATTGTCATAAAATGCCATAAAAATTGAGTTCATTTCAAGGATGTCGATAAACAACGTGCTCTCAGACGGAGCCTTCGGGCCTACCCAGACACCCTCCGTTGAACATTGTATATTTTTGAACATTTTTGAAATGACCTCAACTTAAAACAATTACTTAAAACGGTTATTTTGGTATTCCAAAAAATATTTCAATTTTTTGAACAAGTTTCAGAAGGAATAATAAAGTTTTAAAAGGAGAAAAATGCATTAACGGGAAAAGAGAAGAAACACAAAAAAATAGAAAGAAAAAAAGCTTAGGCATTTGCCCAACTAGGCGATGACATCGCTCCCGTCGGGCCCCTGTTGGCCCGGCCCAAGCTCTCGCGGATTTGAAAAAAGTTCAACGATTCTAAAAATGTCACTATTTTCAAAATTAGTTAACAAATTCAGTAAATGTTGCCTTTCTTCAAAGTTGTTCAAAAACTCAATAAAATTCGGAGAATCTCAAATATTGTTTGCGCTTTCAATTTTTCAGAATTTGAAACATACTCATGTTAGTATTTTTATTCTGGGAAATGAAAAATATTCCAGTTCTTATTTTTGTTTTGGAATTTTAAAAATATTCATGTTCGTACTTTTGTTCGAGGAAATTCTACACAAATGAAAAATGTTCCGGGAAATGCATAAAAACTTAGTCTCAAGTTTTTGTTCGTATTTTCTATTTTTTTGAAATTCCAAATTAGTTTGTCTTTGTCAAAAAAAGTTTGAATTCTTTTACAACCGTTCGTGTTAAAAAAGTTTCCTTGCTCTTTTTAAAAAATGTTCGTGTTTTGACATACTAGGGAATTTTGAAAGACATAATTTTTTTTTTGAAATTTCTGTACTACTTTTTAAAATGTGAATTTGTATTTTGTTTTATTAGAAGCGAACATCTTTTTAATTTTTTTGAACAAGCCCCTGTGCATGGCGCCGTCTATTTGAGCAGCTCCTAGTTAGCGCTTTAAGGGCCAGTTAGTAAGGTGGCGCTCGCGCATATGCTGGCGGACCGCGGTCCAATATTGCACAAGCTTGGTAGCACGCTTCGTCTCCTCGATTTGCAAAAAGTTCATGAATTTGAAAATAGTTCACAAGTTTAAAATACAGTTCATGAATTTTCAAAAAAATTCACGAGTTAAATTTTAAAAATTTCTTGAATTTTCAAAAAGTTCACAAGTTTGAAAAAAAGTTTGTGAATTTGAAAATTCTTACGAGTTAAAATATGAAAAAGATCATGAATTTAGAAAAACATCACAAATTTGAAATTTTTTTACTAATTTGAGAATTGTTCGCGAGTTAAATTTTTAACTTTTTAATGAATTTGAAAAAGTTCACGAGAGAGGCCAGCATGCCGGTCTGCATCCTAAGCACTCAGGGGTCTTGGGCCCATCGCCCTTTGCACTCCTGCGCGTTGCGTACGCTGCCGATGAGCAGTCCTAGCCCCCTTAATACAAGCACAGGCTTTACCAGACCAACCCGGCGTGCGCCGTTCAACTGCTGACGTCTGAAGAGCTTCGGCTGATACATACGATGCCGAGTACCCATATTATTCCCACGTGCTGGTTATCGCGATAAGGCCAGAGGCCTACTCAGATTACATATCCTAACCCATTAGTGCGTTGGTAGCGCGCGGTAATGAGCAGAGACTCACGATCATGTGACCCCGTCGCACCGTCTCGTGGACTTACGGCAAGGGCTAAGAATGCCCAGCCGAGCCGTGTATTCATCTCTCGGGTATCCTCTTGGTCAACCTGATACCACATCACTCGCGGGTACCCCTCGGGGCCGACCCGACTTTATCCACGTATCAGTAATAAAGTGCAAGTAACCGTGTGTCCATAACATCAAGCAGGAATCCGAGGAATCACCCTCGTTGGATTCCCACTCGATGATCCCGTCAAAGTGAATCCGGAGGAATCACCCTCGATGGCATTCACACTTGCGGGGTTGCACGACAGAAGCTTCATCGGACGTGGTGGAAGAGGAATCACCCTCGGTAACCCACCGCCGACTAGTTGTACTACAGAGGCATTATCGGGAGTGAGATAAGAGGTATCACCCTCGGCACTCGATGCTAGCTCTGCAGAGTCGAGTAACTTAGGGGTGTGCGGTGATGTACTGGTCTCAGCCCGACGATCACATCGATCGGGGCACGGGTACTAAAGCGGGGCAACTAGAGCAAGGAAGAGGGGCCACAGATGGTTCACTACCAACCTATACTAAGCATCTGGAATATCAGGTAAGTATCAACAAAGGTTACAAGAAACAGGCTATGCATCAGAATAGGATAAATCACAGCAGTAGCAAATTCTAATGCAAGCAGGACGGAGAAAGAATAGGTGATATTGGCATGCGTCAAGGGGGGTTGCTTGCCTGGAAGCTCTGCGGCAAAGGAGGGATCATCAGTGGTGTCGTCGGTCTCCTGAGCTGCGTCGGTCTCGGGGGCTATCGGAGAAGAAGAGGGGGAAGAAACAATAAATAAAGGCAGATAAATGCAACACATATGCATGGCATGGCAGTATGCAGTGTTAGTGATGACCTAATGCAATGCTACATGTCGCAGATGAAGCGGGAAAATATCTGGGATATTTTCCCGGCGTTTAGGCGGATTTCGGAATACTGAACCGGAGGGGAAAGTTCCATGTTTAGGTAGTTAGGAGTGATGGTTAAGCATTTTGACCACGTACTCGGATTCGTCTCGTTTTTCTGATCAACTTTCATGTAGAAAGTTTTTCGATCCGAGCTACGGTTTAATTTCTACGAATTTCCAAAGATTTAAATAGTTTTTCTGAAATTCTGGAATTATTTTAATTAAACAAATCGTATTATCCAGAACAGTAGCTGCTGACATCAGCATGACGTCAGGATGATGTCAGCCAGTCAACTCCAGCGGGTCCAGGTCAAACCAGACCCCTAGGTCCCACATGTCAGTGGCTCAGCTAATTAAACAGAGATTAACTTTAACTAATTGGGTTAATTAGCAAGTGGGGCCTACTGTCAGTGACTAATCTAATTGCAGATTAAATTTATTTTAAAAACTGGATTAATTAGTTCTAATTAAACGAGAGGGGCCCACTGGTCAGTGACAGTAACCGCCACGTCAGCGGCGTTGACCCGGTCAACTGGTCAACTAGGCCCGCGGGACCCAGCTGCCAGTGACTCGGGGTGGTCCACTGGTCAGTCCACGTCGGACGTCGGCACCGGAGAACGCTCCGGCGAGCTCAAACATGGCGGCGCGACCTCGGCCGGCGTCGGAAATGCTCTACGGTGGGTCTTTTCGCGCGATTCTTGCTGCGTTCGAAAGCTGGCGTTGCCGCGCGTCGTGTGGTGCCACTGGTTCAATCGGAGATGGCCGGAGCAGAGAGGAGTGACGACGGCGGCAGCGGTGGTCTACGGGCACTACGCGGGAACGGCAAAAGCGCGCGCGCGAGTGGTTTGAAAAGGCCTGGCCGTGCTATGGGAGTGCCCCGAGTTCACTGGTGAGCTCGGACGGCCATGACGACGTCGGGAGCAATGGCGGCGAGCTCGACAGCACGGCGGGCTACGGAAATGGCGGTGTGTCGCGCACAGCTAGCTACGGCCGCAGAAAGAGGAAACGGATGGGGAGAGGAGGGGTGGAGCTCACCGAGCGGGCTCACGGAGGCCTTTCGGGGAAACGGAAGTGCAGAGGCGAAGCGAATCGACGGCGGTGATTTGCGGCGGCCGGAGATGGGGAAGAGGTCGACGACGACGATGCCGACCTCCTCGGCTCTAGCTGATGAACGAGGACGATGAAGCGGAGGATGGCGCACCTCCCAGACTTGTTTGCCGGGCTCGGAGACGCCGGTGGCCATGGCGGAGCAGCGATGCAGCGGAGGAGGCTCTCGGGTGAGCTCGAGATTGAGAGGGAGAGAGCGAGGGGAGGAAGGAGAAGTGGCCAGGGGGGAGGGCTCGGGCAGGTGAGCTCGCCCTTATCCTCCACGAGGGCGTGGGACGGCCAGCGCGTGGAGCTCCAGCGCCCACGGCCATGGCGCGCCCGACCCCGAGGCGGGAGCAAGTGAGAACGACGACCCAGACGGGCTGGGCCGCTCCGGTAGCACTTGGGCCGGTAGCACAGGTAAGCTTTTTCCCTTTTTCTTTTCTGTTTTTCTTTTCCAGTAGCCGTTTGCATTTTCTTTTTGCACAAATAGGCCTTTGCAAAATATACCACTGGTGAAAACAAATATTAGGGACTGTGGTGCACTGCCACAAAAAGTTTGGGAATTTTTGGAATTCATTTGAGTTTTTCAAAAATGGAAATGCATTTAAAAGTGCTGTTTTGCACTGTTTTAATGCTCTAACCCAATTTAGGAAATTAGGTGATGTTGTTTTTCTTAACATTAAATTGTTTTGGAATATTTGCTAAATGATGAACATTTTTCCAGCCACTTTTGAGCAACTGCAAATTTCACATGCATTTGAATTTGAATTCAGTGGCAGAATTTGAAATGAGAAATTGAACCACTGTGATCAAGCACTGCAAATGATGATGACTTGGGAAGGTTAACAGATGATCAATGTGCTTTAATACATAGGGGTGTTACAATTCTCCTCTTCTAAAAGAAATTCTCGTCCCTAGAATTTAGGAGGTAGAAGGAAACAGATCGGGGTATTCCTCCCGAAGACGATCCTCGCGTTCCCAAGTGGCTTCATTTTCAGTATGATTTGACCACTGCACTTTAAGGAACTTGGTTGTCTTCTGGCGGGTCTGACGTTCAGCTTGATTGAGAATGCGGATCGGATGCTCCTTATAAGAGAGATCATCTTGTAAATCAAGCAATTCATGATCCACTGCTCGGTGCGGAGATTCCTTGAAGCAACGGAAAAGTTACGACACATGGAAGACGTCGTGGATATGAGAGAAATGCGGCGGCAACTCCAATTTATAAGCCACATGTTCACGTCTGGCGAGAATGCGGAAGGGGCCGATGTAGTGAGGAGCTAACTTGCCCTTGATTCCGAAGCGGTGAGTGCCCTTCATAGGAGTGACTCGCAGATAATCTTGCTCACCAGGTTGATAGATCGATCCCAAGTGTTTACGATCATAATTGCTCTTCTGGCGAGATTGAGCAGCTTTGAGATTTTCCCGGACTATACGGACTTGCTCTTCGGCGTGTTGGATAACATCCGGACCAATGAGCGGTCGTTTCCCAGTTTCTGACCAATTCAGAGGGGTCCGACACTTACATCCATAAAGAACCTCGAAGGGTGCCATTTTCAAGCTGGCTTGATAGCTGTTGTTGTAATAGAATTCGGCATACGGGAGTGATTCTTCCCACTTCTTGCCAAATGAAATAACACAAGCTCGTAGCATATCTTCCAGCACTTGATTAACCCGTTCGACCTGGCCTTGGGACTAGGGGTGATAAGCTGAACTCCAGGTAATGTGAGTTCCCATAGCTTCTTGGAAACTTTTCCAGAACATTGAGGTGAAAAGGCTGCCACGGTCTGAACTGATCTCCTTCGGAATACCGTGGAGCGATACAATTCTGGAGATATACAGATCTGCCAACTAACTAGCAGTGATCGTCTCCTTGACTGGCAGGAAGTGTGCAACTTTGGAGAGTTGGTTAATGACGACAAGAATTGCATGATGAACTTTCTGTGACCTGGGAAGACCAGTGATAAGATCCATTTGCACTTTGTCCCATTTCCATTCAGGTATAGGGAGCGGTTGCAGAATTCCAGCAGGCTTCTGATGTTCTGCCTTAACGCGACGGCAAACGTCACATTCAGCAACATAACGAGCAATATCCTGCTTCATTCTAGACCACCAGTACCTTTGACGAAGATCATGATACATCTTGGTGCTACCCGGATGGATAGACAGTGGTGTATCATGAGCCTCCTTCATGACTTTGTCGGTCATAAGCTCGAATCGAGGTACCACAATGCGGTCTTTGAAATACAAAGTTCCATCTTGAGCAAGCGAGAAATCCCTGTACTTTTCAAGGTGAAGATCTCTCTTCATCAGATCAACTTCGGCATCTTTAGCTTGCGCACGCTTAACAGCCTTCTCAAGATCTGGCTGTATAACAAGGGAATTAAGAGAACCCTATGGAACAATGTGAAGGTTCAGCTTACGTAGTTCTTCATACAGATGAGGTTGAGCTCGCTGAACCATGAGGTTGTTACAATAGGACTTGCGGCTCAAGGCATCAGTCATCACATTAGCCTTGCCAGGGGTATAAGAAATACCACAGTCATAATGCGTAATCGTTTCCAACCATCGCTGTTGGCGGAGATTGAGATCCGGCTGAGTAAATAAATACTTCAGACTTTGGTGATCAGTATATATCTCACACTGGTTACCGAGAAGGTAATGGCGCCACAGCTTCAATGCATAAATCACTGCAGCAAGTTCAAGATCATGCACTGGGTAATTCTCTTCGTGAGGACGCAACTGTCGCGAGGCATAAGCAATTACTCTGCGCTCTTGCATCAGGACACAACCTAATCCCTGACGAGAAGCGTCACAATAAATCACGAAATCCTTGCGAAAATCCGGAGGTGCAAGCACTGGTGCAGAAGTCTACTTGTCCTTGAGGGTCTGGAAACTTTCCTCACATTTATCTGTCCACTCAAACTTAACGCCTTTGTGAAGCAGATTAGTCAGAGGCTTGGCAATCTTTGAGAAGTTCTCGACAAAGTGACAACAATAACTTGCGAGACCGAGAAAACTTCTGACTTGCTTGACATTCTTCGGAGGAGTCCAGTCAAGAATAGCCTGAACTCGTTCTGGATTGACATCAATGCCATCCTTGGAAATGACATGACCAAGGTAGGTTACTTCAGATAACCAGAATTCACACTTGGAATACTTGGCATATAGCTGGTGCTCTCGAAGCTTTTCCAGAACCAGACGAAGATGTTCAGCATGTTCTTCCTTATTCTTGGAATAAACCAGAATATCATCTAGATAAACCACGACGAATTTGTCGAGGTAATCCATGAAGATATAATTCATTAGATGGGAGAACGTTGCTGGTGCATTTGTTAAGCCGAATGACATGACAGTGTACTCATAAGAGCCATAGCGAGTAACAAAGGCAATCTTGGGGATATCCTCTTCGCGGACGCGGATCTGGTGATAACCCAACCTCAAGTCAAGTTTAGAGAACACTGATGATCCAGCAAGTTGATCATACATGTCATTGATCCGAGGAAGCGGATACTTGTTCTGAATGGTGGCTTGGTTGATAGGCCGGTAATCTTGGACCAATTTGTTTGTACCATCTTTCTTCTTGACAAAGAGAGAAGGTGCTCCCCAGGCAGAGGAACTTGGACGAATGAAACCCTTTTGAAGTGATTTGTCGAGTTCCTCCTTAAGCTCAAGAAGTTCATGCAGAGGCATCTTGTAAGGACGCTTCGCAATAGGAGTTGTGCCTGGTTTTAGATCGATGACAAACTCGACAGCCCTAGCAGGGGGTAATCCTGGAAGTTCTTCCGGGAATACATCTTGGAAGTGGCGAACGACTGGAACATTTTCGATCCCCTCAAGAGGTGAAGCGTTCAACGCATTCAGTGCATAAATCTGAGATTCAGCACTTTGAACAACATGAGCATGGTAATTTACTAGCTCATCTGATGGATGCAAGAGGTGTACAACTTTAGTGGCACAATTGATCAAGGCGGTATGAGCCTTCAACCAATCCATTCCCAGAATGAGGTCAATTTTGGCAGACTTCAAAATGATGGGAAAAGCACGAAACTCCAACCCTTCAATATCAATGGTGACGTCGGGGCTGAACAGGGAGGTCTGGCATTGGCCCGCAGGAGTGTTTACCACTAGCGATTGGTGCAGCGCTTCACATTTAATATCATGCATGTATGCAAAATTTTCTGACATAAATGAATGCGATGCTCCTGAATCAAATAGAACGGATGCTAGTACTGAATTAACAAGAAGAGTACCCATCACATTTTCTGGTTGATCCTGAGCTTCAGCCATGTTGACATGATAATCCTGCCCACGACCATATGAAGGTCTGGCATTATAGTTGCGAGGCTGGTTGTTGCCACGACCATTACCACGGCCAGCAGATGGAAGCATAAGCTGATTCTGACTTTGGGAGCAGTCTCTAGCACGGTGACCTGGATGGCCACACTTGAAGCAGAGTCCATTGTCGCGACGTGGAGCCGGAGCTCGGGGCATTGGAGCCTGAGGTCTGAACTGCCTCGGAGGTGGAGGAGGCATACGCGGTGCAACATATGATGGCCTCTGAACAGGTATAGCTGGACGGTACATGCTTTGAGGGATCCAAATGCGGCGCTTCTGGGAAGACGAGCCCGAAGAAGAGCCCGCTTCACGGGTGCGCTTAAGAGCGTCCTTGTTATCCTTGATACTAGTCTCAACCTGTATCGCCTTGTTCACCAAGGTGGCGAAGTCGGCAAAGTCATGGACTAGGAGTGCCATCTTGATTTCAAGGTTGAGCCCTTCGCGGAACTTTTCCTGTCTACGGGCGTCAGTAGCAATGTCCTCCTCAGCATAACGAGATAACTCCAGAAATCAAAGCTGATAAGCTTCTGCAGACTTGCTGCCCTGGGAGAGATTGCGGAACTCATGCTTCTTGCGGTCCATAACTCCTTGCGGAATATAACGGGCACGGAAAGCAGCTTTGAACTCCATCTAGGTGATAATAGTTCCAACAGCTAAGGTCTGCCTGTGAGTGTCCCACCATTGGGTTGCGGGTCCCTTCAGAAAATAGGAGGCGAAAGTGAAATAGCTGGCAGGGTCCACATTCGCAGACTCCATCTCAAATGCGATATCGCGGAGCCAATCATCAGCATCTAGCGGCTAAACTGAGTTGCGATAAATAGTTGGATTCAGTCGCACAAATTCTTGCAAGGTGATTGCGGCTGGCTGTTGGTTGGCATTGGGGCGGGGAAACTGATCCATCAGCCATTGCATAAACTGGCGGTGCATTTAAAATTGTTGCATCATCGCAGCCATATAGTCAGGCGGTGGTCGGTTGTTGGCACCACGGCCAGGACCTGTTGGTCTAACCATCCTGCTAAAATTCAACAGGGGGGTAGTTTAGAAACAAGCATTTGCAGCTGTATGGAATCATTCATGAAGTAACACGCACAACAAAAAGGAAGTGCAGTCGATACATCAACATAGTCCACATGACATACAGATCCATACATAAGTTCGATTACAGGCCAGTGTTACAACAGCAAAAAGAAAAGCTAGACAACTAGGCGGCACGCAGGCACGCGGTGGAGGGATACAACAACGCGACATAGCGATATGCTACATCAACGTCGGAGAAAACCACTGAAGCCAGGCAGCTGCATGTGACAATGCAGGGTATCCTCGAAAGAAGGATCCTGCGCTCCGTGAAAACTCTGGTGCAGAACCTGGTCCCGAACCGGAAGAAGAGGACCACGTGGAGGGGTAAAACCTCCCACAGCAGGCCACTCAAGACCTGGTGGCATCTCCGTCCTGCGCGGGTAAAGAATGTACTCTGGGTGCATCCATGCACTGACTGCTGGTAGCAACTGTGTCAGAGCGTCATAAAGACGAGCACGAGTGGCGTGCAACTCGACAGCAAGAGCTCGAGAAGTGCGGTCCAGAGCCTGAGTGTACAGTACCAAAACCTGCGGGTCATAACGACGCGACACGTAAGGAGTACCGACAGCAGTGTAGTATCCAGTCTCATCCCCAATAGGAGCATACGGGATGTATCTGAAATCAATCTCCTCCAAGCGACTGTTATGCTCTCCACGGAGACGGGTAATAGCAGTATAGGCAGCATCATGGACAGCCATATCAACAGTCACTCCAACTCCATGGAAGGTGTGCAACTCAGTGATGGAGTTGTTCTGCCGATCAAAGATGCGAACCTCAGCATGGTACTGCTCCTCGTTAAACTCGCAGTAATCCTCGTAAACAGTGTACTTGGGATACCAGTGATATCCCAGCCTGGTCATAAGTTCGACCAAAATGGCCGGAAACCCAGTCGCATCACGAGCCACGGTCAGACGGACAAGCTGTCTTGCGGGACGCATCTGAAACAAGAAGTGCAGAATGTCAAAAACAGTGTGAGAAGCATAAGATAACTTGGGAAGAAAAAGGTTAAACAGACCAATGGAAAAGAAAATGTGATTATCAGATTAATCAGTCCAATGGAAAGGAATAAGTGCAGATAATCCAGCTCTCCGGGTGAATGTGATTACGAGAACCTAATGTCAGAGTTAGCAAAATCATTTAACCCGAATAGAAAAGGATTCAGAGTCCCAGAGTATAGAAGAGAAATAAAAGATCCTAATACCACCTATTGGCAATGTGGGCCCGTAAGCCACACAACCATGTTAAAAAAAATCATTTTTGAAGAACTAGACTCAACTTCGGCCAAGGAGTTGGCAAGGGGGGTTCCTATAGGTACTCGGCTCTGATACCAACTTGTGACGCCCCCGACTTAATCGTGTACTAATCATACACGCAAATGCACACGATCAAGCCTAAGGACTCACTTGAAGATATCACAACACACCTCTAAACACAAATAAAAGTCATACAAGCTTTATATTACAAGTCAGGGGCCTCGAGGGCTCGAATACATAAGCTCGATGTCATACAAGCATCAGCGGAAGCATTAGATATCTGAGTACTGACCTAAAGTTAAACAGATAGGCCTTTAATAAGGCGGGGCAAAATAAAAACACTGGACCGAAAGGCGCAGGCCTCCTGCCTGGGTGCCTCCTAACTACTCCTGGTCGTCGGAGGGCTCCTCATAGTAGTAGTATCCGCCAGAGGGGTAGTAGTAGTCGTAGTCGCCGGCTGGGGCAGCTGGCTCCGGGGCTCCGTCATCTGCTCGTAACATTCGGGTATATGGGAAAAAGGGGAAGCAAAGCAACCGTGAGTACTCATCCAAAGTACTCAGCAAGACTGACATCAGAACTATTCTACTTATGCAACATTATCAAAGGAAGGCTGTATATGTGGACTTGGCTGCAGAAATGCCAGAATAGAGGGGGAGGCCTAGCCTATCGAAGACTAGCATCTTCAGCGGTCTTGCAGCATTAGAAGAGTGCAGATTAGCACATATATATAGTAGTAGCAATAAGTACAAGTAGCACGCCCAAAGATCCTTCCTCGACTCCCTATGAGAAAGCGATCCCGGAGCTAACATATTCAACCCATCTCTAGTTGTAGAAGATCGGGATAATTTCCGAGCGTCCTGTTACCATGGACACGGCTATTCGAACAGATATACTTCCCTGCAGGGGTGCTCCAACTTACCCAACACGCTCGATTAACTCTGGCCGGACACACTTGTTTGGTCCATGCCCGGCCTCGGCTGATCGACATGTCATAGCCCTACCTAGGCTCATCAGAGAGGCCAGCACGCCGGTCTACATCCTAAGCACTCTGGGGTCTTGGGCCCATCGCCCTTTGCACTCCTGCACGTTGCGTACACGGCCGGTGAGCAGTCCTAGCCCCCTTAATACAAGCGCAGGCTTTACCAGACCAACCCGGCGCGCGCCGCTCAACTACTGACGTCTGAAGAGCTTCGGCTGATACATACGACGCCGAGTACCCATATTATTCCCACGTGCTGATTAGCGCGATAAGGCCAGAGGCCTATTCAGATTACATATCCTAACCCATTAGTGCGTTGGTAGCGCGCGGTAACGAGCAGAGACTCATGATCATGTGACCCCGTCGCCCCGTCTCGTGGACTTACGGCAAGGGCTAAGAATGCCCGGCCGAGCCACGTATCCATCTCTCGGGTACCCTCTTGGTCAACCCGATACCACATCACTCGCGGGTACACCTCGGGGCCGACCCGACTTTATCCAGGTATCAGTAATAAAGTGCAAGTGACCGTGTGTCCATAACATCAAGCAGGAATCCGAGGAATCACCCTCGTTGGATTCCCACTCGATGATCCCGTCAAAGTGAATCCGGAGGAATCACCCTCGATGGTATTCACACTTGCGGGGTTGCACGACAGAAGCTTCATCGGAGGTGGTGGAAGAGGAATCACCCTCGGTAACCCACCGCTGACTAGTTGTACTACAGAGGCATTATTGGGAGTGAGATAAGAGGTATCACCCTCGGCACTCGATGTTAGCTCTGCAGAGTCGAGCAACTTAGGGGTGTGCAGTGATGTACTGGTCTCAGCCCGACGATCACATCGATCGGGGAACGGGTACTAAAGCGGGGCAACTAGAGCAAGGAAGAAGGGCCACAGATGGTTCACTACCAACCTATTCTAAGCATCTGGAATATCAGGTAAGTTTCAACAAAGGTTACAAGAAACAGGCTATGCATCAGAATAGGATAAATCAACAGCAGTAGCAAATTCTAATGCAAGCAGGAGGGAGAAAGAATAGGTGATATTGGCATGCGTCAAGGGGGGTTGCTTGCCTGGAAGCTCTGCGGCAAAGGAGGGATCGTCAGTGGTGTCGTCGGTCTCCTGTGCTGCGTCGGTCTCGGGGGCTATCCGAGAAGAAGAGGGGGAAGAAACAATAAATAAAGGCAGATAAATGCAACACAGATGCGTGGCATGGCAGTATGCAGTGTTAGTGACGACCTAATGCAATGCTACATGTCGCAGATGAAGCGGGAAAATATCTGGGATATTTTCCTGGCATTTAGGCTGATTTCGGAACACTGAATCGGAGGGGAAAGTTCCATGTTCAGGTAGTTAGGAAAGCATTTTGACCACGTACTCATATTCGTCTCATTTTTCTGATCAACTTTCATGTAGAAAGTTTTTCGATCCGAACTACGGTTTAATTTCTACGAATTTCCAAAGATTTAAACAGTTTTCTGAAATTCTGGAATTATTTTAATTAAACAAATCGTATTATCCAGAAC
Organism: Elymus sibiricus; assembly: GCA_039707655.1. NCBI lineage: Eukaryota > Viridiplantae > Streptophyta > Magnoliopsida > Poales > Poaceae > Elymus > Elymus sibiricus. Next base: position 25,013,820 of record CM077664.1, read on the forward strand.
AGTAGCTGCTGACATCAGCATGACATCAGGATGACGTCAGCCAGTCAACTCCTGCGGGTCCAGGTCAAACCTGACCCCTGGGTCCCACATGTCAGTGGCTCAGCTAATTAAACAGAGATTAACTTTAACTAATTGGGTTAATTAGCAAGTGGGGCCTACTGTCAGTGACTAATCTAATTACAGATTAAATTTATTTTAAAAACTGGATTAATTAGTTCTAATTAAATAAGAGGGGCCCACTGGTCAGTGACAGTAACCGCCACGTCAGCGGCGTTGACCCGGTCAACTGGTCAACTGGGCACGCGGGACCCAGCTGCCAGTGACTCGGAGTGGCCCACTGGCTAGTCCACGTCGGACGCCGGCGCCGGAGAACGCTCCGGTGAGCTCAAACACGGCGGCGCAACCTCGGCCGGCGTCGGAAATGCTCTACGGTGGGTCTTTTCGTGCGATTCTTGCTGCGTTCGAAAGCTGGCGTTGCCGCGCGTCGTGTGGTGCCACTGGTTCAACCGGAGATGGCCGGAGCAGAGCGGAGTGACGACGGCGGCGGCTGTGGTCTACGGGCACCACGCGGGAACAGCAAAAGCGCGCGCGCGAGCGGTTTGAAAAGGCCTGGCCGAGCTATGGGAGTGCCCCGAGTTTACTGGTGAGCTTGGACGGCCATGATGATGTCGGGAGCAACGGCGGCGAGTTCGACAGCACGGCGGGCTACGGAAGTGGCGGCGCGTCGCGCACAGCTAGCTACGGCCGCGGAAAGAGGAAACAGATGGGGAGAGGAGGGGTGGAGCTCACCGAGCGGGCTCACGGAGGCCCTTCGGGGAAACGGAAGTGCAGAGGCGAGGCAAATTGATGGCGGTGATTTGCGGCGGCCGGAGATGGGGAAGAGGTCGACGACGACGATGCCGACCTCCCCGCCTCCAGCTGATGAACGAGGACGATGAAGCGGAGGACGGCGCACCTCCCAGACTCGGTTGCCGGGCTCGGGGACGCCGGTGGCCACGGCGGAGCAGCGATGCGGCGGAGGAGGCTCTCGGGTGAGCTCGAGATCGAGAGGGAGAGAGCGAGGGTAGGAAGGAGAAGTGGCCAGGAGGGAGGGCTCGGGCAGGTGAGCTCGCCCTTATCGTCCGCGAGGGCGAGGGACGGCCGGCGCGTGGAGCTCCAGCGCCCACGGCCATGGCGCGCCCGACACCGAGGCGGGAGCAGGTGAGAACGACGACCCAGACGGGCTGGGCCGCTCCGGTAGCACTTGGGCCGGTAGCACAGGTAAGCTTTTTCCCTTTTTCTTTTCTGTTTTTCTTTTCCAGTAGCCGTTTGCATTTTCTTTTTGCACAAAAAGGCCTTTGCAAAATATACCACTGGTGAAAACAAATATTAGGGACTGTAGTGCACTGCCACAAAAAGTTTGGGAAATTTTGGAATTCATTTGAGTTTTTCAAAAAATGGAAATGCATTTAAAAGTGCTGTTCTGCACTGTTTTAATGCTCTAACCCAATTTACGAAATTAGGTGATGTTGTTTTTCTTAACATTAAATTGTTTTGGAATATTTGCTAAATGATGAACATTTTTCCGGCCACTTTTGAGCAACTGCAAATTTCACTTGCATTTGAATTTGAATTTAGTGTTAGAATTTGAAATGAGAAATTGAACCACTGTGATCAAGCACTGCAAATGATGATGACTTGGCATGGTTAACAGATGATCACTGTGCTTTAATACATAGGGGTGTTACATCTATAAACTAGGGACATGCAAAAATATTGCCAAGCCATTTGCAATGTTTTTCATTTAGAATTAATTCCTTTTTATACCAGTTGAAGGAATTAAATCCAGATAAATATCTAGACCTAGTGGTGGAAAGGGGCTGATGCCTTCCCACCCACCCAGGTTCAAGGCATGGTACTTGCAATTTGGACTTGTTGCATCAATTATACTGTAGGGGCCTCCTTTACAGTCTTTCTGTCAAAAACAAGTTCATGAAAACTTGTGGAGATGATCCTTGTGCCCATATTGAGCTCTCACAGAAATATTGGCCAAAATTTAATAAGGGAAATTGCATTTTCCTTTATAAAGCCAATATGCCATTTTGGCCACCTTCTAAAGGAGCTACCACTTTGGTTGCTCTATTGGTGCCCAAATAATTTGTGGAGCCTCTCCTATCCAAACCTTCACCATTTCTGTCCAAACATCAAGTTCCATAGTTCAAATTTTGAGCAGATCATCCATTTGCAAATTCTGTCCAGATTTCCGTTTTGGAAAGGAAGTGCTTGAACCCTTGATCCTTTTGAGCTGTAATTTTGCATGGCGATTAACATTGATAGATCACTCATGCAAACCAAAAACCAGCTCAATCCATCTAGCCAATCTCTCCCAGTAATTTTCCAAAGTTTTTGTTCAGATTCTAGCACTGTGAAGGATGTACCATTTTGGTATACCCAAATGGTATGAAACTTTACCAGTGCCTCTATATGTTGGGAAATGTAGTAGAAAAAAAATTCACACCTACGATCACCCAAGATCAATATGGAGATGCATAACGGGTTGGGATCATGATCGTTACCGTCACCGAGTTGCAGCGGAAGAAGAACGTGTCGGTGTAGATCATACATGGAGTCCCTCGAACCGTTGATGAACGATCCATCATACCGCCAACGAACAGTCCCTCAAACCGAAGACCGAAAGCACGGCCTCTCTACTTGGTTACAAGCGTGCAGTCTTCACGATCCGGCAGCGCTTCGCCGTCCAGAGCTAATCGTCGCCTGCTACTTGTGAGCTGCATTGGTAATTCCCTGAAGAGGAAGGGAGATGCAGTACAATAGAGATAAGTATTTCCCTCAGTTATGAAACCAAGGTTATCAATCCAGTAGGAGAATCACACAACACCTCGTTAGTAGCACCTGCACACAAAACAACAAATCCTTGCACCCAACGTAAATAAGGGGTTGTCAATCCCTCGGCGGTAATTGCAAGATTAAATTGTATGTGATAGATAGATAGATTGAAACAAAAATACAAAATAAAATAAATAAACAAAAAGTGCAGCAAGGTATTTTTAGGGTTTTTAATATATGATTTAGATAGACCCGGGGGCCATAGTTTTCACTAGAGGCTTCTCTCAAGAAAATAGCATACGGTGGGTAAACAAATTACTGTTGGGCAATTGATAGAAAAGAAAATAATCATGACGATATCCAAGGCAATGATCATGTATATAGGCATCACGTCCGAGACAAGTAGACCGACTCCTGCTTGCATCTACTACTATTACTCCACACATCAACCGCTATCCAGCATGCATCTAGTGTATTAAGTGCATAAAGAACGGAGTAACGCCTTAAGCAAGATGACATGATGTAGACAAAGTAAACTCACGCATGAATAAACCCCATCTTTTTACCCTTAATAGAAATGATACATACGTGTCATGTCCCATTCTGTCACTGGGATTGAGCACCGCAAGATCGAACCCATTACAAAGCACCTCTTCCCATGGCAAGATAAATCAATCTAGTTGGCCAAACCAAATCAATAGATCGGAGAAGAAATACGAAGCTATAATAATCATGCATAAAAGAGGTCAGAGAAGACTCAAATAATATTCATGGATAATCTGATCATAAACTCACAATTCATCGGATCCCAACAAACACACCGCACAAAGTGATTACATTGGATAGAACTCCAAGAACATCGAGGAGAACATTGTATTGAAGTTCAAAAAGAGAGAAGAAGCCATCTAGCTACTAAATATGGACCCGAAGGTCTGTGGTAAACTACTCACGCATCATCGGAAGGGCGGCAAGGTTGATGTAGAGCCCCTCCGTGATCGATTCCCCCTCCGGTGGAGTACCGGAAAAGGCCTCCAGATGGGATCTCTCAAGAACAGAAACTTGCGGCGGCGGAAAAAGTATTTCATGGACTCCTCTGTTGGTTTCCCGATTTTTGGGAATTTATAGTGGTGGAATTAGGTGAAAAGGGGCAGAGGTGGGCCCACGAGGCACCAGGGCGCGGCTGCCCCCCCAGGCGCGCCCTGGTGGCTCGTGGCCACCTCCTGGGGCACCAGGCCTTCTCCCGAAGCTTCTAGTGTTGGTTATGTCCAGAAAAAAATCTCCAAAATGTTTCGTGGCATTTGGACTTTATTTGGTATTGATATTCTGTAAAACCAAAAACAGGCAGAAAATAACAACTGGCACTGGGCACTAAGTTAATAGGTTAGTCCCAAAAAATGATATATAATTGTTGTAAATGTATATAAAAACATCCAAGATTGATAATATAACAGCATGGAACTATAAAAATTTATAGATACGTTGGAGACGTATCAGCATCCCCAAGCTTAATTCCTGCTCGTCCTCGAGTAGGTAAATGATAAAAACAGAATTTTTGATGTTGAATGTTGCCTATCATATTCATCATATTTTCTTTTCTTTTATAGCATGGTCATTTCGACTTGAATTATTCAAAGCAATAGTCTATTGTTTGACATGAAGATATAAATACTCAAGCATATTAACAAGCAACCATGTCTTTCAAAATATCAACGCTAAAGAAAGTTATCCCTAGCCCATTATGCTCAATCATTGATCCATTCATGAAACACACTCAATATTAGCTACACACAATGCACAAGTATGACAATAGTGCTCTCTAGTTGGTGCTTTGTAAGAGAAGATGGAGAATCAAATTAAAAATAAAAATTGCATAAAAGTAAATAGATAGGCCCTTCACAGAGGGAAGCAGAGATTTGCTAATGTGCCAGAGCTCACAGCTTGAATTAGAGAGATAAAAATATTTTGAGAGGCATGCTTTTCCTGTCAACGAAAACGATCGAGAATTCCCAATATCTTCCATGCTAGACACATCATAGGCGGTTCCCAAACAAAAAGTAAAGTTTATTTCCTTTCCACCATTCTTTCACAATCCATGGCTAGCCGTATCCATGGGTGCCCTCCATACCAACACTTTCCAAGGAATTTTGTTGTTATTAATTTTGATTTCATTGTGGGACTGGGCATCCCTATTACCAGCCACCCTCTCATGCAATGACAAGTGAATAAATACTCATCGTGAGAATAACACACCTAGCATGGAAAATATTGGCCACCCCCTGCCGCTTCATGAGTGGTACGGGCGCACAAAACAGAAAAAATATTTTGAAAATTAGAGTTGGCACATGCAAATTTACTTGGAACGGCATGGAAATACAACATATAGGTAGATATGGTGGACTCATTTGGCACAACTTGGGTTTAAGGAATTTGGATGCACAAGCAGTATTTTCGCTTAGTACAAATGAAGGCTAGCAAATAGATTGAGAAGCAACCAACCAAAAAACGAAAACGGTCATAAACATGCATTGAACATAACTAACACCGAATAATGCACCATAAGTAGGATATAATTTCGTTGCATAACTATTGACTTAATGTGCATGCATAGGGAATCACAAACCTTAACACTAATATTCTTACTAAATCACAATTACTCACTAACATGACTCACATATTATCATCTCCATATCGCAAAACTATTGCAAGGAATCACACTTATCATATCCAATGATCTATATGAAAGTTTTTATTGTATCCCTCTTGAATATTCATCACTTTGGGACCAAATTCATATCTTGTGCAAATTACCATTACTATTGTCAACTCTCAAAAAGATATAAGTGAAGCATGAGAGTGCATATATTTCTTCAAAATTTTCATCTTATCAACTATCAAAATAATATAAGTGAAGCATGAGAGTTTATTTCTTCAAAATTTTAATCTTATCAACTCTCAAAATAATATAAGTGAAGCATGAGATTTTATTTCTTCTAAATATAGCCATCGCCGTGCTCAAAAGGATTTAAGTGAAGCACTAGAGCAACTGCCTAGCTCAAAAAATTTAAGTAAAGCACATAGAGTATTCTAACAAATTATGATGAACGTGTGGCTCTCTCAAATTGGTGTGTCCTGCAAGGATGATTGTGACAAACTAAAAAGCAAACAAAGAAAAGACTCATATAATACACGACGCTCCAAGCAAAACTCATATCATGTGACGAATAAAAATATAGCTCCAAGTAAAATTACCGATGATTGGTAGAAGAAAGAGGGGATGCCTTCCAGGGCATCCCCAAGCTTAAACGCTTGAGTCTTCCTTGAATATTACCTTGGGGTGCCTCGGGCATCCCCAAGCTTAGGTTCTTGCTACTCCTTCTTCCCTCATCCATCGTGATCTCACCCAAAACTTGAAAACTTCAATCACACAAAACTCAACAAAACCTTCGTGAGATCCGTTAGTATAACAAAATAAATCACTACTTTAAGTACTGTTGCAAACCCATTCGTATTTTATTTTTGCATTATACCTACTGTATTCTAACTTCCCCATGGCTTATACCCTCCGATACAATCCATAGTTTCATCAAAACAAGCAAGCAATGCATCAAAAACAGAACAGTCTGCAGAGATCTATTTAAAACCTATACTTCTGTAACTCCAAAAATTCTGAAAAATTAGGACAACGTGGGCAATTCATATACCAATACTGTGTAAACATTTCAGATTTTTCTGACACTCCAGTACATAACCAAAATTCTAGCACTGGACGCAAAACTTTCTGTTTTCCAAACAACATCAATTATACTATCTTCCAAATCATCCCAAAGGTTTTACTTGGCACAAACACTAATTAAAACATAAAAACTCAATCATAAAAGTAGCATAAATGTGAAAACACAAAATAACAGAAACCAAAAGTAAAAATTTATTTTATTCAATGGGTTGCCTCCCAACAAGCGCTATTGTTTTATGCCCCTAGCTAGGCATAATGCATAGTTTCATGTATTGTCATCTTTCAAGTTGATTCCATAAGTGGCCCTCATAATGGTTTTATATGGTGCTTTAATTTTCTTCCTAGGGAAATGTTCCATACCCTTTTTTAATGGAAATTGAAATTTTATATTCCCTTCTTTCATGTCAATAACGGCACGTATGGTTCGTAAGAACGGTCTACCAAGTATTATTGGGCAAGTAGGATTGCATTCAATGTCAAGTACAATAAAATCAACGGGCACATAGTTCCTATTTGCAAGAATAAGAACATTATTAATCCTACCCAAAGGCTTTTTAATAGTAGAATCCGCAAGATGTAAATTAAGAGAGCATTCACCTATATTGGTAAAACCTAGCACATCACATAGAGATTTTGGAATTGTGGAAACGCTAGCACCCAAATCACATAAAGCATTGCACTCATAATTTTTAATTTAACTTTAATGGTGGGCTCCCATTCATCATATAATTTTCTAGGAATTGAAATTTCTAGTTCTAGCTTTTCTTCTAACGCTTTCATCATTGCTTCTACGATGTGTTTAGTAAAAGCCTTATTTTGCTCATAAGCGTTGGGTGAATTTAACATGGATTGTAACAAAGAAATGCACTCAATCAAAGAACAACTATCATAATTAAAATCTTTGTAATCCAAGAGAGTGGGCACATCACTAGTTAAAGTTTTTACCTCTCCAAACCCACTTTTATCAATTTTCTTATCAAGATTTTCACCCTCCGAATTATGGGAACGCCTACTAGCTAAAGTAGACTCTTCTTCAGTCCCCTTTTCATCAAGTTTAATATTGCTAAACAAAGAGTCAATAGATGAAACACCAATCATTTTAATATCCTCATCATTACTACGATAAAAACCGGGAGGAATCGATTTTTCTAAAAATTCTCGTTTAGCTTTTAGCATGGCGGTTCTTTTCTTACTCTCATCCATGGAGACACATAAAGCTTTAATTGATTCATTAATATCAATTTTGGGTGGCAAAATTTTAGTCTTGAGATTTTCCACATCATGAATAATTCTATCAATGCTCCTAGACATATCATCAAGTTTACTCAATTTTTCTTCTATCGTAGTGTTGAAAACCTTTTGAGCATTAATAAATTCTTTAATATTAATTTCAAGATCAGAGGGCATACTATTATTATTATTATAAGAATTACCATAGGAATTGCCATAACTATTTGAGGAATTTCCAGGAAACGGTCTAGCATTGAAATTGCCTCTATAAGCATTATTATTAAAATTGTTTCGCGAGACAAAATTCACATCTACGGTATCATTATTTTGCTCAATCAAAGTGAATAAAGGCTCATCATTAAGGTCAATGGTAGTATTTTTGCTAGCAAACAATTTCATAAGCGCATCAACTTTATCACTCAAAGTACTAATTTCTTCAACAGAATTCACTTTTTTTACTAGTAGGAACTCTTTCAGTATGCCATTGTGAATAATTTGCCATAATATTATCAAGAAATTTAGTGGCTTCTCCCAAAGTAATTTCCATAAAAGTACCACTCGCGGCGAAATCTAAAAGATTTTTAGAAACAAAATTTAATCCCGCATAAAATTTTTGTATGATCATCCATAAATTTAAACCATGAGTAGGGCAATTTCTTATCATTAATTTAATCCTTTCCCAAGATTGGGGAATATGTTCATGATCAAGTCGTTTAAAATTCATAATTTGATTTCTAAGGGAAATAATTTTCGCGGGAGGAAAATACTTGGTAATAAAAGCATCTTTACACCTATCCCAAGAATCGATACTATTTCGTGGTAAAGATCAAAACCTAATTTTTGCATGATCCCGTAATGAGAATGGAAATAATTTTAATTTCACAATATCATTGTCCACATCTTTTTTCTTTTGCATATCACACAATTCTACTAAAGTGTTAAGATGGGATGCAGCATATTCATTAGGACTACCAGAAAATTGTTCTTTCATAACAAGATTTAGCAAAGCGGCATTAATATCACAAGTCTCCGCACTAGCGGCAGGAGGAGCAATCGAAGTACTAATAAAATCATTATTATTAGTATTGGAAAAATCACACAATTTTGTATTTTCTTGAGACATCGTGGCTATGCAAACAAGATAACAAGCAAGCAAACAAGAAAAAGGCAAACGGAAAATATTTTTGTATTTTTGTAAAAACTCTTTAGAAGTGGGGGAGATGAAAACGAGAGGCAGAGGCAAATAAAGTAAATGTAAGGAGATGTAAGTTTTATGCGTAGGTACTTGATAGATGTTGATGATGTCTCCCCGGCAACGGCGCCAGAAATTCTTCCTGCTACTTGTGAGCTGCGTTGGTAATTCCCTGAAGAGGAAGGGAGATGCAGTACAGTAGAGATAATTATTTCCCTCAGTTATGAAACCAAGGTTATCAATCCAGTAGGAGAATCACGCAACACCTCGTTAGCAGCACCTGCACACAAAACAACAAATCCTTGCACCCAACGCAAACAAGGGGTTGTCAATCCCTCGGCGGTAATTGCAAGATTAAATTGTATGTGATATATAGATAGATTGAAACAAAAATACAAAATAAAATAAATAAACAAAAAGTGCACCAAGGTATTTTTAGGGTTTTTAATATATGATTTAGATAGACCCGGGGCCATAGTTTTCACTAGAGGCTTCTCTCAAGAAAATAGCATACGGTGGGTAGACAAATTACTGTTGGGCAATTGATAGAAAAGCAAATAATCATGACGATATCCAAGGCAATGATCATGCATATAGGCATCACGTCCGAGACAAGTAGACCGACTCCTGCCTGCATCTACTACTATTACTCCACACATCCACCGCTATCCAGCATGCATCTAGTGTATTAAGTCCATAAATAACGGAGTAACGCCTTAAGCAAGATGACATGATGTAGACAAAGTAAACTCACGCATGAATAAACCCCATCTTTTTACCCTTAATAGAAACGATACATACGTGTCATGTCCCTTTCTGTCACTGGGATTGAGCACCACAAGATCGAACCCATTACAAAGCACCTCTTCCCATGGCAAGATAAATCAATCTAGTTGGCCAAACCAAATCAATAGATCGGAGAAGAAATACGAAGATATAATAATCATGCATAAAAGTGATCAGAGAAGACTCCAATAATATTCATGGATAATCTGATCATAAAATCACAATTCATCGGATCCCAACAAACACACCGCAAAAAGTGATTACATCGGATAGAACTCCAAGAATATCGAGGAGAACATAATAGAGAGGAACATATGATTCATGATGCTCCCATTATGTTTCAATTCTTCACTTTTTATGTGAGCATCATTAAAATCATCATGCCACTTTAAAAGGCATTAAAGAAAAGCGCTTGTTGGGAGACAACCCAATACTTATACCTACTGTTTTTGTGTGTCTACATGATTAAGCTACTGTAGTAATCATGTTTTATATGTTTTCTTTCAATAATGTGCCAAGTAAAGCCTTTGGGATAGTGTGCATGCTTGTTGATTTGATTCTGTGCAAAAACAGAAACTTTTGCGTCCAGTGCTGGAATTTCTATTCTGTACTGGAGCGTGAAAAAATTCTGAAATTTTTACACAGTATTGGGTTACAAAGTTTTTACGTTTTCCTAATTTTTTATTATTTTTGGAGGTACAGAATTATGGTTTTTAAATCGTTTACTACACGCTGTTCTGTTTTTGTCAGATTCTGTTTTCGATTCATAGTTTGCTTGTTTTAGTGTTTCCATAGCTTATATTCAGTAATATAAATTGTGGAAATGATATAATACAGTAGGAATTATTTGAGAACAATTATGAATCTTGTCTTGACAGTACCTAAGTGGATGATTTATTTTTATCATACAAACCTATCTCACGAAGTTCCGTTAAGTTTTGTGTGATTGAAGTTTTCAAGTTTTGGGTGAGATATCGATATGAGGAGAATAAGGAGTGGAAATAACCTAAGCTTGGGGATGCCCAAGGCACCCCAAGGTAAAATTCAAGGAAGACTCAAGTGTCTAAGCTTGGGGATGCCCCGGAATGCATCCCCTCTTTCGTCTTCAACATTATCGGTAACCTCACTTGGAGCTATATTTTATTCATCACATAATATGAGTTTTGCTTGGAGCATCATTTTATTTTGTTGATATTTGCTTGATGTTATCAATAATCATGTTTTGTATCTTTTAATTCAATAAAATTACAATTATAGCCTTTACCATGCTCAGTTTGCAAGTTCATGTGTTGCTGTTTGAAAACAGGAAGTTTTCTGTTATGTCCAGAATATTCCTGAATAGTCAGAACATGATAAAAATCTGAAATTTTTACACAATAAGAATGCATGAGTTCCCTTTCACGTGGAAATGTTTCAGAATTTTTGGAGTTAGGGAAGTATGGATTCTTATTCCCCTTTAAAAGACTGTTCTGTTTTGGCAGATTGCTGTTATAGTTGCATTGTTTGCATATGTTTGCGTGTTTAATGTTTCTATTTGAGGATAGGAGTATTAAATATGAAGAGGCATTTAGTATGCAATGTTTAATTGTAATTTTTGTAATTTGCTAAAGTATAGAATGTTAAGGTTTTGAGTTGATTTATACTAACTTATCTCACGAGTTCTTGTTGAGTTTTGTGTGGATGAAGTTTTTAAGCTTTAGGGAAGCCATGATATGAGAGGAATTAAGGAGACACAAGAGCTCAAGCCTGGGGATGCCCAAGGCATCCCAAATTAATATTTCAAGAAGTCTCAAGCATCTAAGCTTGGGGATGCCCCAGTAGGCATCCCGCCTTTCTTCATCAACACCTATCGGTTAGCCTAAGTTTTTTGCTTCTTCACATGATATGTGCTATTCTTGGAGTGTCCTTTTATTTTTCATTTTGTTTGCTGTTTTAATAAAATTATCAAGATCTGAAATCTTTATTTGGAGAGAGTCTTCACATATCTACTTAATTGTTTAACTACTCATTGATCTTCACTTATATCTTTTGGAGTAGTTTGTCATACACTCTCATGCTTCACTTATGTTATTTTGAGAGTTGACAATAGTAATGGAAATATGCTTAAGATATGAATTTGGTCCTAATATGATGGATATCTAAGAAGGATATGTAGGGGAACGCGACAGAAAACAAAAAAATTCGGTACAGCGAGCACGCCCAGGATCACTATGGAGACTGCATACAGGGTTTGATCTGATCCGTACCGACTCGAAGCGCAGCGGAAGAAGAGTCAGTGTAGATCGTCGGTGCAGATCCCCGCAGTTAGGATTTACAACCTCCCAACCGCGAGGATGTACTCCCTCGTCGGACAGCCCTTCGGGAGGCGGTCGGACAGTCCCTCGGACGATGTCGCGGACAGCCCTTCGGGAGGACCCTCGAAAACCAAACGGAAACTCGGACAGCCCTTCGGGAGGACACTCGAACAGCCCCTCGGGCAAAAGATCGAAACTACAATCTCTCTACGGGGTTGCACACATACGGTGTCAGCTATCCGGCAGGGCTTCGCCGTCCAGAACTAGTTCCTGCCGGAACCCAGACAGCCTTTCGGCTCTACGAAACTATTTCGCTGGGAGGGAGAGAGAGAGAGCCAGACGAGCATGGCATGTGTATGAGAGCTTGGATGAGGTTTGGAGAGCACCCCTCCACCTCTATTTATAGGATAGCCAAGGGGTAAAGTTGACATCCAAAAATACCAAAAGTACCCCACTTTATGTCTTACATAAAAGAATAAAAGGGAAAAGGGGTGCCATGTGGAGCTCCATGGAGGAGCACCACTTTGGCCGGCCACTCTAGGGGCCCCCCCACATGGGGGTGCCTTGCTCCCCAATCCCTTCTAGAAGCTTTTTGGGAAATATCCCAAAAGGTGATTTTCCAAAAAAAATATCCATAAAGTGATTTTTACTATTCACAGAACCAATTTTCCGTGACCGTTAAATCCGAAAATATTTCTGTGGGTCTTAGAATAATTCCAGTACCCACACAAATGATTTTGGATGCGTTCCGAAACAATTTCGGATTAGTAAATTTCATCTGCGAAAAGCAACCAAATCGGTTCCGGCAGCTCCGGAACATTTCCGGTTTTTATACCGTAAAATTACCAGAAGTTTCCAGAACACTTCTGGCATCCTCCAAGAATTTCCAGGCGTGTGCCGAAAGCAATTTGACTTAATGGTATCCCCTGAAACAACTTTTCAGTTTTACCGGAACTATTCCGGTGTCCTCTCCGGAACGTTTCCGTTTCGTCCGAAACTTTTTCGGTGATTTTCTCTCAGACTCCCCGTCTAGAATTCAGCAGATAGATGAGCCTTAAGCGTGTGACCCTATAGGTTCGGTGAAGTATAAACATGACCCGGAACACTTTCCGATCAATGATCAACATCGGAGCCGTGGACACCCATATTGACCCCTATACCCACACGAATGAATATTCGAGTGAACCTCCAGTTGCCGTGTGCTATTCCTGTTGCTTCACGATATATTACAAATACCCGAGGTGAGATTCATTGCATCCCCATGGATCAACAGCTTGTCCACCATGCAAGTTACCTTGTTACCGGTTTTGTTCTCTTTTCTCATTTCCGTGTTCCGGCATCCCAGTGATCAAATCACAATGTGCCTGGCCAGACGATGATGGATACCGTAACAACGAGAGGGCCCGAGAATATGTCTCCATTGTCGGAGGAGCAAATCCCAATCTTGAGCAAGTCTCGTTTCTTGACATACTTTTCCGTGAACCCGTAAGCCGCCGTAATAGCCACCCAGTTACAGATGACGTTTAACAAACCCCAAAGTTCACGAAGCAAGTACGAAGGAACTCGATACTCTCATGGTCTAAGGAATTATGCAAACATTAACTATCTCTATGTTATTTACCATTAACTTGTGACGAATGTATCTCATAGCATAACATCAATTCGGGTCGATTCAACACAAGTGTTCTACTAACATTGTGCCCTCAAAATTGCCGGCATAGACATGCCCATGATCAGAAAAAGAGGATCATCATGCAATACTTGAGCCAGTCTTAGAGGCATGACCAGGAATACATTTTACCGTTTATTATACCACACGTGCATATGAGTTTCCCTCCGAGCCTCGTGGATATTTCAGACTCGAGAATCATTGCAGTTATAGCATGGAACATAAACATTCATTACAAACTCGGAGATACAAAATAACTGTTATTACTGCCTGTAGGGCATATCTCCTACAGACTCCCACTTGCACTAGAGTCATAATCCAGTTACATGGCTTCTCTAACACCAATGGCTATCCGGTGCTGCTCATGCTTTGCTCGTGGTAGAAGCTTTGTCATCGGGTCTGACACGTTTCAGATCCGTGTGAACTTTGCGTACTTTCACTAAACCCGCTTCAACATGATGTCGAATGAGTTTATATTTGCGTTCAATATGTCTTGTCTTATGGTGCGAACTTGGCTCCCTTGCCTGAGCCACGGCGCCACTATTATCACAATAGATCTCCACCAGGTCCAGAGCACTTGGAACCACACCAAGGTTTTCAAGAAATTGCTTGATCCATACTGCCTCCTTGGAGGCTTCCGAAGAAGCAACATATTCCGCCTCCATAGTAGAATCCGCCACAGTCTTTTATTTGGAACTTTTCCAATCAACTGCGCCGCCGTTCAATATGAAAACATAGCCTGATTGAGATTTGAAGTCATCAGGGTCAGTCATGAAGCCTGCATCAGTGTAACCACTTACAATGAGCTCTTCATCACCTCCGTACACAAGGAGTAAATCCTTGGTCCTTCTGAGGTACTTAAGAATACCCTTGACTGCAGCCCAGTGTTCCAATCCTGGATCATTTTGGTACCGGCTGCTAACACTTAGCGCATAGGAAATGTCCGGTCTTGTACATAGCATGGCATACATAATAGAACCAACTGCCGAAGCATATGGAACATCATTCATCTGTACTCGCTCATCGAGAGTCCGAGGACACTGATTCTTGCAAAGCATTGTGCCAGGTGACATGGGGAGTAGGCCTTTCTTGGAGTTCTCCATGTTGAACCTTTTCAACACCTTGTCAATGTACGTGCTTTGTCTAAGCGCTATCAGGCGTTTTGATCTATCTCTATAGATTCTAATGCCCAATACATATGCCGCTTCGCCTAAGTCTTTCATTGAAAAACTCTTTTTCAATGAGTCTTTTATTTCACTAAGAAAATTCACGTCATTTCCAATCAACAATATGTCATCCACATACAAGATTAGAAATGCTTTTGCGCTCCCACTTAACATCTTGTAAACACAAGATTCTTCGTCATTCCTGATGAAACCAAACTGTTTGACCACTTCATCAAAACGAATGTTCCAGCTCCTCGACGCTTGCTTCATACCATAAATGGTTTTCTGAAGCTTGCAGACCTTTCCAGCATCCTTATGAACGACAAAACCTTCTGGTTGTATCATGTATACATCCTCTTTGAGGTTTCCATTTAGGAAAGCCGTTTTGATGTCCATCTACCATATTTCATAATCGAAATAAGCAGCAATTGCTAGTAATATCCGAACAGACCTAAGCATAGCTACGGGCCAGACAGTCTCGTCGTAGTCGACTCCTGGAACTTGCGTGAACCCTTTCGTGACAAGTCTAGCTTTGTGGATAGTAATGTTACCATCCGCGTCCCTCTTTCTTTTGAAAATCCATTTACAACCAATGGGCTTTACGCCTTCTGGAAGTTCTTCCAAGTTCCAAACTTGGTTTTCGTACATGGATTCCATCTCGGATTTCATGGCTTTGTGCCATTCTTTTGAGCTGGGCCCTGCCATCGCTTCCTTGTAGTGCGCAGGTTCATCATCTTCAAGAATGAAGATTTCGTTATGAAACCACTCAGGTGGCTGGATAGCCCTACCTGATCTGCGCGGTTCAGTTACAACATTGTCTGAAGTTTCCGCATCACATGCGACAACTTCCGGCTCGGTTGTAGGGATAATTAGCGGAATTGCTTCCGGTTCCTTAGCCATATCAACGGTTGCCGAAGATTCACTAATCTCATCAAGTTGTACTGTCCTCCCACTCACTTCTTTAGCGAGAAACTCTTTCTCGAGAAAGACTCCGTGTTTTGCAACAAACACTTTTTTCTCGGAGGCGTGGTAGAAAGAATACCCAACTGTCTCCTTGGGATAACCTACAAAGTAACATTTGTCTGATCTGGGATCAAGTTTGCTTGGCTGTAAATGCTTTACGTATGCCTCACAACCCCAAATTTTGAGAAACGGCAGGTCGGGTTTCTTCCCGTGCCATATCTCATATGGTGTCGTCTCAACAGACTTAGACGGTGCTTTGTTTAGTGTGTGAGCGGCAATTTCTAGTGCGTGACCCCAAAAGGATATCGGTAGATCTGTAAGAGACATCATCGACCTTACCATGTCTAACAAGGTTCGGTTACGTCGTTCCGATACTCCGTTTCGCTGTGGAGTTCCGGGAGGCGTAAGCTGTGAAACGATTCCACGGTCACTCAGATGTTAGCCAAACTCATGACTAAGGTATTCGCCCCCGCGATCAGACCGCAGAAACTTAATCCTTTTGTTACGATGATTTTCTACCTCATTCTGAAATTCCTTGAACTTTTCAAAGGTTTCCGACTTATGCTTCATCAAGTAGATATATCCATACCTACTCAAATCATCCGTAAAAGTCACGAAGTAGAAATACCCACGCCGTGCGATTGTTCTCATTGGACCACATACATCACTATGTATTATTTCCAACAATTCACTCGCCCATTCAGGATGACCCATGAACGCCGTCTTGGTCATTTTCCCCATCAAGCAAGCTTCACATGTGTCAAATGATTCAAAATCAAGGGACGGTAAAACTCCATCTTTATGGAGTCTTTGCATGCATTTCTTTCCGATGTGGCCAAGGCGACAGTGCCACATGAAAGTGGTGGTGGTATCAGCCTTCTTAAGCCATTTAGCATTCACGTTAAAGACATCATTTCCACATTCAAGATTTAGTATGATAAGGCCCCCAACAATGGGTGCAAATCCATAAAACATATCCTTACAATAAAGTGAACAACCATTGTTCTCAGACTTGTACGAATACCCATCGTGTACTAAACATGATCCGGAGATAATGTTTCTACACAATAGTGGAACAAAATAACAGTTATTTAGTTCTAAGATAAATCCTGAAAGGGAGACGTAGAGGCATAATGCCGACGGCTTGAGCGGCGATCCCAGCGCCGTTCCCGACGGGCATCAAGACTTCATTCTTTGCTAACTGGCGCACCTTCTGAAGTCCCTGTATCGAGTTGCAAATGTGAGCAACTGATCCGGTATCAAATACCCAAGACTTAGAATTTTCGCTAGCAAGCCAAACGTCAATGACGTTAACTTGTATAACAATTATACCTTTTCCGGTTTTCCCGGACTTCTTATCTTCCAGATATTTCTTGTAGTTTCTCTTCCAGTGTCCTATACCCTTGCAGTAGAAGCACTCAGTTTCATTCTTGGCTCCGCCCTGAGAGTTGCTTTGGGAGCCGGTCTTACCGGCACCCTTGCCCTTCTTTGGCTTGCCTTTCTTTTTGAAACTGGCGGTTTTATTCACAAGCAACACTTGCTTGCGACTTTTCCGCACTCCTCCTTCCGCAGTTTTCAGCATGGCGAGCACCCCTTCCGGTGTTTTCTCCATCCCACTCATGTTGTAGTTCATGACAAAACCGTCGTAAGATGGGGGGAGTGAAGAAAGCATCATGTCCATCATATGGCCAGGCGGAATTGGAAATTCCAGGGTTTTAAGCCTTTCAGCATAGCCAATCATTTTGACTACGTGTTCGCCAACTGAACTGCCCTCAGCCATTTTGCAATCCATCACGGCCTTCATGATATCAAATCATTCACACCGTGCGGTTTCCTTGTACAGAGCATCCAATTCCCGGATCATATCACGGGGTTTATGGAATTCAAAATGTTTTTGAAGCCCTGCACTCATGCAAGCTAGCATGAGACACTGCACTAAGTTATGATCATCATCCTTAGTGGCCCAGACATTTTATTCATCTTCCGGGGCAGTGGCCGCCAGTTTAGCTGGAAGAGCATTTTCAAGCACATACATTTTCTTAGCGCTCCTGAGGACAATCCTCAGGTTACGGACCCAGTCCGCATAGTTGTTTCCAGTCGCAGCTAACTTTTCTTTCTCTAACATCGGGCCTAAGTTGAACACGGTGTTGCGAGCCATTTGATCTACAACAGAAAACACAAGTTTCACTTAGACTTTGTTCATAATGATTTTTGGCACTAGTGAATAAACAATTTTATTCTAAAGTGCGCTCCCACTCAAATCAATATCTCTCAAAATTGATTATGAGTGATTCAAGATCCGTGTCTTGATTGTTCGCCATTGGTGTAACACCACTGATGACGAAAATCTTAACCGGTAGGCCAACTTGCCAATCACATCTCTATGTGACTCTTGTTCATCTTTCGATGCGTGTGTTCCGAGCTCATGACGGTCATGCCTGAACGTCAAGACAACCAAGTGATCTTGCTGCGAGGTCTCAACTCACCCGCCTCACACTTCACTAATCATTCGTACCCGTGTGACACGGCACACCCCGAAAAGATAGGTGCCGTGACGGTGCTACACTTGGGAGAACACTTTTTACTTGATATTTTTAGTGAGAGATCACCCTAATAAAAAGCAACTACCGCGCAATCAACAAGGGTGCATCATAAGGATTAAACATCTCAGGCAATTCATAATAGCATGATATGGTATAGCCCCTTCTGACGGAGAAGTCTTTAATTTCTTCGTCTTCGGCATTTGCGTCGGTGTTCACCTTCGCGAAGATTGCCACCACCTTGTCGATGCACCAGATAATATTGCTATCTCTATAGCTAATAAAATAAGTGCATTACTTAAGGTTGACACGCAGGTCATTAAAGTGAGAATCATATGGCTCCAGCCATCATGCCGAATCATGACACGCAGGTCATGTTAATAAATTTACATCATATAGTCATCTCATACATAATCGAATTAATATGAGCACTGCTATACCACATCACATGCACATCCTGCAAAACCAAGTTAGACGCCTCTAATTGGTTTATGCAAAATTTTATTTTACGTGGCTTCTAAGGTTTTGACTTAAACCGCATCTACCAACGTTTTATCATCAAGTATGATTATTCAAGTCGCTAGATTAACATCTCGGGGTGTATGAAACACGAGATAATAAAATCTCAAGCCCCATACTAAACTTCATCATACGCATGACCCCCGTGCAGATCATATCTGCATTGCCCTTTCATCAGCGAATTTCATCTTTCTTTTGACTATGGCGGAACCCAAAGAACTGATAGCACTTCATTGATCAATCAGGATCGCGGATTGCCAGAACTTTATGAAATTCCACCATGTTGTCTCGAGATCAGAAATACGCAAATTCTAGGGAAGCAACAAGAACATTGGGTAACAGATTTCATCTGCCACCCGCATAAATAATTTTCAGCAATAGATCTTATCTACTCCAAAATTATATTATGCAATACCCATACATCTCCATGTATTCTAGATCGTAACCTACATCTACGCATAGCACGGCTCATCATGCCAGTATAGGGGATCGCGACAGAAAACAAAAAAAATTGGTACATCGAGCATGCCCAGGATCACTATGGAGACTGCATACAGGGTTTGATTTGATCCGTACGGACTCGAAGCGCAGCAGAAGAAGAGTCGGTGTAGATCGTCGGTTCAGATCCCCGCAGCTAGGATTTACAACCTCCCAACCGCGAGGATGTACTCCCTCATCGGACAGCCCTTCGGGAGGCGGTCGGATAGTCCCTCGGACGATGTTGCGGACAGCCCTTTGGGAGGACCCCCGAAAACCGAACGGAAACTCGAACAGCTCTTCGGGAGGACACTCGAACAGCCCCTATGGCAAAAGATCGAAACAACAATCTCTCTACGGGGTTGCACACATACGGTGTCAACTATCCGGCAGGGCTTCGCCCTCCAGAACTAGTTCCTACCGGAACCCAGACAGCCTTTCGGCTCAACGAAACTATTTCGCTGGAAGGGAGAGAGAGAGAGCCAGACGAGCATGGCATGTGTATGAGAGCTTGGATGAGGTTTGGAGAGCACCCCTCCACCTCTATTTATAGGATAGCCAAGGGGTAAAGTTGGCATTCAAAAATACCAAAAGTACCCCCACTTTATGTCTTACATAAAAGAATAAAAGGGAAAAGGGGTGCCATGTGGAGCTCCATGGAGGAGCACCACTTTGGCCGGCCGCTCTAGCCCCCCCCCCCCACATGGGGGTGCCTTTCTCCCCAATCCCTTCTAGAAGCCTTTTGGGAAATATCCCAAAAGGTGACTTTCCAAAAAAAATCCATAAAGTGATTTTTACTATTCACGGAACCAATTTTCCGCGACCGTTAAATCCAAAAATATTTCTGTGGGTCTTAAAATAATTCCAGTACCCACACAAATGATTTTGGACGCGTTCCGAAACAATTTCGGATTAGTAAATTTCATCTGCCAAAAGCAACCAAATCGGTTCCGCCAGTTCCGGAACATTTCCGGTTTTTATCCCGGAAAATTCCCAGAAGTTTCCAGAACACTTCTGGCATCCTCCAAGAATTTCCAGGCGTGTGCCGAAACCAATTTGACTAAATGGTATCCCCTGAAACAACTTTTCAGTTTTACCGGAACTATTCCGGTGTCCTCTCCGGAACGTTTCCGTTTCGTCCGAAGGTTCGGTGAAGTATAAACATGACCCGGAACACTTTCCGATCAATGATCAACATCGGAGCCGTGGACACCCATATTGACCCCTATACCCACACGAATGAATATTCGAGTGAACCTCCAATTGCCGTGTGCTATTCTTGTTGCTTCACGATATATTACGAACACCCGAGGTGAGATTCATTGCATCCCGGTGGATCAACAGCTTGTCCACCATGCAAGTTACCTCGTTACCGGTTTGTTCTCTTTTCTCGTTTCCGTGTTTCCGTGTTCCGTGTCTGGCCAGACGATGATGGATACCGTAACACCGAGAGGGCCCGAGAATATCTCTCCGTCGTCGGAGGAGCAAATCCCAATCTTGAGCTATCTCGTTTCTTGACATACTTTTCCGTGAACCCGTAAGCCGCCGTAATAGCCACCCAGTTACGGATGACGTTTAACAAACCCCAAACTTCATGAAACAAGTACGAAGGAACTCAATACTCTCATGGTCTAAGGAATTATGCAAACATTAACTATCTCTGTGTTATTTACAATTTTTTGCCACGACTTCCATGAATGTCATTCCCTGATGAAACTTGACAAGCACTTAAAACATTTGTCAATCTTTGCCACCAATTTTTTTTTGATTTTTTTTAATTATTTTAGATTTTACTGTTCATGGTGGTATGATAAGAGCTAAAACTCGGATGGGCACTTACCAACACTTTTGTCATGAATGCAAGTGACATTGTCATATAGGTGATGTTCTTCCGAACATTTTGGTATCTTATTTGCATTTTTCTGATTTAGTATGAATTAGTTATGAAGTTTTCAAAGTGACGGTCAAACGGTCAAAGGGCAAAAGCACAAGACGACCAAAGTGGGTTGGACAGAACCGCTGGCTTTTGGAAATTAGGGGCAATCCTGCCGAGTGGGACACAACTAGGGGCATAAAACCAATTATCCCTTATTTCTTTTCAAGACCTCTCGTGGCGTCGCTTGAGTTCTCGGGCGGTCCTGTCTCGCTCGATTCTCTTTTAGACACCCGTTTGGCATTTCTTTTCAAGACCTCTCGTGGCGTCGCTTGAGTTCTCGGGCGGTCCTGTCTCGCCCGATTCTCTTTTAGACACCCGTTTGGCATTTCTCTTGGATACTCGGGCGGTCTTGTCTCGCCCGATTCTCCACATTTTTTTTTGGATTCTCGGGCGGTCCTGTCTCGCCCGATTATCCACCTTTAACTTTCTTGGTTTGTCACTAACATTTTATTTACTCATACTTCTGCACATACTAATATTTATCATGCCATAATTTAATTTCAGCCACATATGCATATCATTTAATCCAGCATGAGCATAGGCATTCGGTATATCTTTTGTTCATAATGTTTGCGAGTACATTCAAACGTACTCACTGGCTTGTCCCTGGCTATTTCATTGGCCAGACCTGGAGGCGGACGAGCTTGTGGAGGAAGATTGCGCTAGTGAACCCGACGCTTAGAGGTGTCCCAGTCAGTCAACATGTGATCTTGGAATCGACCACATGTATCATCCGCTATGTTTCCGCTACACCAATAAAATAGCCAAGCCTCACACTGACGCTTGACATTATTTTATTGTACCAGTGTTGTACCACCACCACACCACTGTGTTATTCCACCACCGTAGTATATTGACAAGCTTATAATAATTGTTGAGCCCTCTGACTCAACCCTGTGTAATATTATATTTGTACTGGTTATCTATATCAAGGAAGTCTACCAGTTGGGGCTGGTATGACTTGAGGCTATTCTGTGATTTATCCCAGAAATGGGCCTGACAGTTATGTTCAATGCATGTTTGTGACCGTTTTCGCTTTTTGGTTGGTTGCTTCTCAATCTATTTGCTAGCCTTCATTTGTACTAAGCGGAAATACTGCTTCTGCATCCAAACTCTTTAAACCCAAGTTGTGCCAGATGAGTCCACCATACCTACCTATATGCGGTATTACCATGCCGTTCCAAGTAAATTTGCGTGTGCCAACTCTAATTTTCAAAATAATTTTCCTTTTTGTGTGCCCGTACCGCTCATGAAGCGGCAGGGGGTGGCCATTATTTTCCATTCTAGGTGTGTTATTCTCACGATGAGTGTTTATTCACTTGTCATTGCACGAGAGAATGGCTGGTAATAGGGATGCCCAGTCCCACAATGAAATCAAAAATAATGACAACAAAATTCCTTGGAAAGTGTTGGTTTGGAGGGCACCCGTGGATATGGCTAGCCATGGATTGTGAAAGAATGGTGGAAAGGAAATAAACTTTACTTTCTGTTTGGGAACCGCCTATGATGTGTCTAGCATGGAAAATATTGGGAATTCTCGGTCGTTTTCGTTGACAGGAAAATCATGCCTCTCAAATTTTTTATCTCTTTAATTTCAGCTTTGAGCTCTGGCACATTTAACAAATCTCTGCTTCCCTCTGCGAAGGGCCTATCTATTTACTTTTATGCAATTTTTATTTTTACTTGAGTCTCCATCTTCTCTTACAAAAGCACCAACTAGAGAGCACTATTGTGACGCCCCCCGGCCGACCGTGCACTAATCATACATGCAAATGCACACGATCAAGCCTAAGGACTCACGGGAAGATATGACAACACAACTCTAAACACATAATAAAATAACACAAGCTTTATATTACAAGCCAGGGGCCTCGAGGGCTCGAATACAAAAGCTCGAGAACAAGCGTTAGCGGAAGCAACAACAGTATCTGAGTACAGACACAAAGTTAAACAAGGGTGCCTTAAGAAGGCTAGCACAAATAGCGACACTGATCGAAAAGGCGAAGGCCTCCTGCCTAGGGCCTCCGAACTACTCCTGGTCGGCGGGCTCAGCATAGTAGTAGGTGCCTCCGGGGATCTCCTGGTCCTGGGCTCCGTCGTCTGATCGCAACAATCGGGTATGGGGAAAAGAGATAGCAAAGCAAACGTGAGTACTCATCCAAAGTACTCGCAAGACTGACATCAGAACTATACTAAGTATGCATCGGTATCAAAGGAAAGGGGCTATATCTTTGGACTAAACTGCAGAAATGCCAGAACAGAGGGGGAAATGCCTAGCCTATCGAAGACTAGCATCTTGAAGCAATCTTGTAGTATCAGAAGAGAGTAGAGTATAGTAACATATAATTAATCATATTTTAGTAAAGCCCTGGGATCCTTCCTCGACTACCCTGCGAGAAAGTGATCCCGAGAGCAGTAGTATCAGTTTATCATTGTATCAGTATCCATTTGTAGTTGTAGCAGATCAGGATACAACTCTGAGCGTCCTGTTACCATGGACACGGCTATTCGAATAGATAACTTCCCTACAGGGGTGCACTACTGTTACCCAACACGCTCGATTAACTCTGGCCGGACACACTTTTATGGGTCATGCCCGGCCTCGGCTGATCGACACGACGTAGTCCTACCTAGGCTCAGCAGAGAGGTCCCCACCGGTCTACATCCTAAGTGCTCAGGGGTCCTGGGCCCATCGCCCTTCGCACTCCGGGTCGTTGCGAGCAGGGCGAGTCCAGGCACCACCTCTGTCCTGGATGGCGCCGGCCCAGCCATGCCGCTATGCTGAACTGGACGTCTGACAGAGCTTTCGGCTGATACATACGGCGTAGAGGGCCCCATTAAACCATTATCCCACGTGGTGGTAGTGCGTATAGGCCAGTGGCCAACTCAGATCAAATACTCAAATCCGTTAGGCGTGTTTAGAATCTCGCAGAGACGAACAGGATCCCTGTCGTTCCGTCTTGGTAATACACGGCTCGCGGGTGCTCTTGGAGCTGACCCGTCTTTAATATTATTCTCTCGCGGGCACTCTTGGAGCCGGCCCGACTTTATCAGTTTAAAGTATTGCAATATGTAAACATTTCCGTGACCATCACCCAGAGTGATCACGGCCCGATATCAAGCATGGCAAACGGACAAGGGTGAAGGTCCACCGATGGATCAACAGCATAGCTAACTAAGCATCATGGGACAGCAGGTAGGTATCAACAGTAGGCGATGAAATCAGGCTATGCATCACAATACGAGCTATCAGAATATCAACAGAAACAATTAAAATGCAAGCATAGGAGAGGCAGAGTGGGCGATATCTGGATGATCAAGGGGGTTTTGCTTGCCTGGAAGCTCTGCTGAAGGGGTCTGGTCGTCGGCGACGTAGTCGTACTCTGCAGTGTCGTCGGCTGCATCGGGGTTTATCGGGAGAGAAGGAGGGGGAAGAAACAATAAATACACGGCAACAAATGCAATCACTATGCATGACATGCCTAAATGATATGCAGGTGTGATATATTGCATCTCTAATTATTTTAGATGATTTAGTAATTTATTTGGATTTATTTTATCAAGGTTATGCACTATTCATCTATCGAATACGGGCAAAAAGTTCCATGTTCAGTATGTTAGAGGGGTGTGGCAGGTATATGGGTAGGATATTCAGATTCGTCATATTTTTCTGATCGTTTTTTATATAAATTATTTTCATCCGAGTTACGGTTTATTTTATATGATTTTTCAAAGTTTTAAACATTTTCTGGAATTAATTATTTCGAATTATCCATAACAGTAATAGGTGACGTCAGCATGACGTC
The DNA here is from genome assembly GCA_039707655.1 of Elymus sibiricus. Lineage (NCBI taxonomy): Eukaryota > Viridiplantae > Streptophyta > Magnoliopsida > Poales > Poaceae > Elymus > Elymus sibiricus. The sequence goes on from CM077664.1 coordinate 25,038,957, forward strand.
ATAGTGACATCAGCAGTCAACAGACCAGAGGCGGGCCCCGACCGTGCCACGTCGGCGCCGGCGTCGGAACAGCTCCGGCGACCAAATCGCGCGGCGGCGCGCGTCGGGCCTCGCTGGAAATCGGCCACGGGCCACCGTTTTGAACGCGGTTGGGCGTGTTCGATCGGGAAGACGATGCTGCGTCCAACCGGAGTGGTAGCGGGGCCGGAGGTGATGGCGGCGAGCACCGCAGCGGACACCGGACTTTGTCCGTGGGTGGATCCGGCGATGTGGGGCACGAGGAAGCACGCGTGGGTGAGCGTTGGGTTCGCGGGGAGCACGTCTATGTGCTTGGACGGCCATGGCAGCGACTACAACGACGGCGACGAGCTATGCGGCGGAGTCGAGCTCCGGTGAGGTTGCTGGGGATGGCTACGGGGACGAATCCGCGCGGGGAAGAGAGGGGAAGGGAGCGCGGGCTTACAGGGAGCCTGCAGGTGAGCGTAGTGGGCGCGGGGAGGGCTCGGTGGCGCCGGAATCGTCGACGAACGCCGGCGACCCGAGGAGGAAGACGAGCACGAGGAGCTCAATGCAGAGGCTCCCGACTCCAGCTGGCGGCTTCGGACGACGTAGCGGACGATGGCGATCCTCTACGGCATGGCGGCGAGGCGTGAAGTGGCTGGTAGCTGCGGGATCAACGGCGGCGGCGATGGGAGCTCTCGGGCGAGGAAGAGAGCGAGCGAGGGAGAGAACGAGGGGGAAAATGGGGGTGGCTAGGGTTTCCAGGGGGCCGCGGGGAGCTTATTCACCTCCTCAGCTCGGCAGATGGACGACGCGTGCGGCATCGGCGGCGTGTCAGCGGGTGCGGCCGACAGCGCTGGGGAGAGGGCAGGAGGAGGAAGAAAAGGCCGCGGTGGGCCGGGCCTGGCTACACTGTGCACTGGAAGCCTAGGTACACAGTTGGTCCTTTCCATTTTACTTTTACTTTTTCTGTTTTCTATTTTCATTTCTGTTTTGCAAATAGTTAGGCCCCTAAATGACCTTTGTAAAATATGAGATTGTGCCACATAATTTCTATGCAATATCTAGTACTGCCATAAAAAGGTTTGGTGAATAACTGGTTTCTTTTGAATTTCTCATGAATGATTTGGCATTTAAAAGTGCTGTAATAGTACTGTTTAAAGGGCTAGGGCTCATTTTAAGTTGATGGTGATGTTGTCTTTCTGAACATAAAAGTTATGGAATATTTCCAACATGATGAACATTTTTCCAGCAAATTTTATGCAACTTTATTTTTCACTTGCAATTTGAATTTCAATTGGAGTTGGAATTTGAAATGAGATATGATCATGGATGATCATGACTTGTTAATCTTGATGACTTGGCATTATCAGAGGGTGATCACTGTAGCTCATTCCAAGGGGCTGTTATAATCCTCCTCCACTAAAAGAAATCTCGTCCCGAGATCTTAGAGGTAGGATGAGAGAGAGCGGGGTATTCTTCACGAAGACGATCTTCGCGTTCCCAAGTGGCTTCATCTTTAGAATGATTCGACCACTAAACTTTAAGAAACTTTATTGCCTTCTGACGGGTTCGACGTTCAGCTTGATCAAGAATGCGGATCGGATACTCTTGATAAGATAGATCTCCTCGCAATTCAAGCATTTCATGATCCACTGCTCGGATAGGATCCTTGAAGCAGCGACGGAGTTGTGACACATGGAAAACATCGTGATCTTGAGAAAGGTTTGGCGGCAATTCCAATGGATATGCCACTTCTCCTCGTCTTGCGAGAATACGGAACGGGCCAATGTAGCGAGGAGCTAACTTGCCTTTGATCCCAAAACGGTGGGTGCCCTTCATGGGAGTGACACGAAGGTAAGCTTGTTCGCCAGGTTGATAGACCATTACATGGTGTTTTCGATGATAGTTGCTCTTCTGACGAGACTGAGTAGCTTTCAAATGTTCACGGACAATGCGGACTTGTTCTTCAGCTTGTTGGATAATATCCGGACCGAAGAGTGGCCGTTCCCCAGTTTCTGACCAATTCAGAGGGGTTCGGCACTTACGTTCATAAAGAACTTCAAATGGTGCCATCTTCAGACTAGCTTGATAGCTATTGTTGCAAGAGAATTCGGCATACGGGAGAGATTCCTCCCATTTCTTACCGAAGGAGATGACACAAGCTCGAAGCATATCCTCAAGCACTTCATTGACTCGTTCAACTTGTCCTTGGGACTGGTGGTGGAAAGCGGTGCTGAAGGACAGATGAGTTCCCATAGCTTCTTGGAAACTGTTCCAAAGTCTTGAGGTAAAGAGGCTTCCACGATTTGAACTGATCTCCAACGGAACACTGTGGAGTGACATGATTCCGGAAACATATAAGTCTGCTAACTGGCTAGCAGTGATTGTCTCCTTGACTGGCAGAAAGTGAGCAACCTTGGAGAATCGGTCAATGACGACAAAAATAGCATCATGACCCTTCTGCGATCTGGGAAAACCAGTAATGAAATCCATTTCGACTTTGTCCCATTTCCATTCAGGAATAGCAAGTGGTTGCAGAGTTCCGGCAGGCCTTTGATGTTCTGCTTTGATGCGATGGCAAATGTCACACTCAGCAACATAACGAGCAATGTCTCGCTTCATATCAGGCCACCAGTACCGTTGACGAATGTCTTGGTACATCTTTGTACTACCGGGATGAATAGACAAAGGTGTGTCATGTGCTTCTTTCATGACATCCGAACGCGAGTCTAGGTTATGCTTTGTGGGGACCACTAGGCGGCCTTTGAAGAGCAAGGCACCATCATCATCAACATGGTAGAAAGAAGAATTTCCCTTGGAGAGGTAGTTCTTAATCTTCTCGACTTCAAAGTCATACTTCTGCCTTGTCTTGATGTTGTACTCGAGATCTGGTTCAACAACCATGGTAGTTAGATGTCCTTGAGGAACTATCTCGATGTTCAGCTTTCGAAGCTCTTCATACAAGAGTGGCTGCTGCAGCTGAACCTCAAGTTCACAACAGTAGGACTTACAGCTCAGGGCATCAGCCATTACGTTAGTCTTGCCAGGGGTATAAGAAATACCCAAGTCATGGTCTGTAATAGCCTCCATCCATCTTTGCTGGCGGCGGTTCAGAGATGGCTGAGTGAACAAGTACTTCAGACTTTGATGATCCGTGTAGATCTCGCAACGATTACCAAGTAGGTAATGTCGCCATAACTTCAATGCATAAATAACTGCTGCAAGTTCAAGATCATGCGTTGGATAGTTCTCTTCATGAGGACGCAATTGTCGAGAGCCATAAGCAATCACCTTGCGCTCTTGCATTAGGACACAGCCTAAACCTTGACGGGATGCGTCACAATAAATCACGATGTCCTTGCGAGAATCTGGAGGAGCAAGCACTGGTGCAGAAGTCAACTTGTCCTTGAGAGTTTGGAAACTTTGCTGACATTTTTCTGTCCACTCAAATTTAACGCCCTTGTGAAGCAAATCAGTCAGAGGCTTAGAAACCTTGGAGAAGTTCTCGACGAAACGGCGGCAATAACTGGCGAGCCCGAGAAAACTTCTGACTTGCTTGACATTCTTCGGGGGAGTCCAGTCAAGAATAGCCTGAACTCGCTCTGGGTTAACAGCAATGCCATCTTCGGAAATCACGTGGCCGTGATATGTCACTTCAGATAACCAGAACTCACACTTGGAATACTTGGCATACAGTTGATGCTCACGCAGCTTCTCCAGTACAAGCCGAAGATGTTCAGCATGTTCTTCTTCATTCTTCGAATATACAAGGATATCATCCAGATAAACCACGACAAATTTGTCGAGGTAGTCCATGAAGATATAGTTCATCAATCGAGAGAAGCTTGCCGGAGCGTTGGTTAAGCCGAAGGACATGACGGTGTACTCGTAAGAACCATAGCGAGTTACGAAAGCTGTCTTCGGTATGTCCTCTTTACGAACTCTGATCTGGTGGTATCCCAACGTCAAATCAAGTTTAGAGAATACTGAGGAACCAGCAAGTTGATCATACAGATCGTTGATTCTGGGAAGCGGATACTTGTTTTGAATTGTTGCTTGGTTGATAGGTCGATAATCTTGAACCAACCGATTCGTTCCATCCTTCTTCTTGACAAAGAGAGAAGGTGCTCCGCAAGCAGAAGAACTGGGGCGGATGAAACTCTTTTGAAGTGACTTGTCGATTTCCTCCTTAAGTTCAAGAAGTTCATGCGGTGGCATCTTGTATGGGTGCTTGGCAATAGGAGTGGTGCCTGGTTTCAGGTCGATAACAAATTCGACAGCCCTAGCAGGTGGTACACCTGGGAGTTCTTCTGGAAAGACATCTTGAAAATCCCGAACGACTGGAGCGTTCTCAATTCCTTCAAGAGGTGAAGCATTCAACGCATTCAGGGCATATATCTGGCTCTCGGCATTTTGGATTAACTGGGCTGAGTAGTTGATCACCTGGCCAGAAGGATGTGTGAGCTGGACTGACTTGGCGGCGCAGTCGATCAAAGCACTATAGGCTACCAACCATTCCATACCAAGAATGATGTCTATGTTGGAAGGTCCGAGCACAGTGAGAGAAGCTGGAAAAAGCAATCCTCCAATTTCATTTTGGTTGCGAGGGCTTACCATTGTGGTTTGCCACTTGGATCCCGGAGATAGAACCGCTAAAGGAATGGGTAATTTTTCCATGCCTAGCCCATGTAACTCTGCAAACTGTTGGGACACAAAGGCATGTGATGCTCCTGAATCAAAGTGAACAGAGGCTGGCACTGAATTTAACGCGAAGGGTACCCAACACAATTTTTGGGGCCTCACGAGCTTCTTCAATCTTGACATGGGTGACCTGACCACAACTCATAGCAGGCGGCCTGGCATTAGCACTGGTGCTATGATGGTTTCGACGGCCCTTCTTACGGCCAACAGAAGGACGTGATGCCTTCTGCAGCTAACCCTGACGACAGTTGAGAGCACGGTGTCCTGGCTGTCCACACTTGTGGCAAAAACCGTCATTATGGGGAGGAGCCATAGTATTGGGCTGTCCACCCTGAATCGTTAGCTGTCTCGGCGGCGGAGGCAGACTAGGTGCGATGTAAGACGGCCTTGGTGTTGGAGTTGGTCGGTGATGTACATTGTGCGGAATCCAGAATTGACGTTTCTGAGCAGGCTGACCCAAGGATGGGCCAACATCTCGAGTACGCTTGAGCGTCTCCTGGTACTCATTCAGACCAGTTTCAGCTCGGAAAGCTTGGCTGACAAGCGTCGCAAAGTTCGCGCAATCATGGATAACAAGTGCGAGCTTTATATCAGGACGCAGTCCTTCACGAAATTTCTCCTGCTTGCGAGCATCAGTGCAGACGTCATCTGCAGCATAGCGGGATAATTCGAGAAATTTCCTCTGATATTCATCCATCGTCCTTTTGCCCTGTGTGAGCTTGCGGAACTCCTTCTTCTTCTGGTCCATCAGACCTTGAGGAATGTGCCATGCATGAAAGGTTATATGAAATACCTGCCAAGTGGTTACAGTTCCAGTATGCAGCATACGCCTGTGGCTTTCCCACCATTGAGCAGCTGGACCCTTCAGGTGAAATGCCGCAAAGGTGACGTAACTGACAGGGGCAACCTTAGCCGACTCCACCTCAAACAGGATGTGATGAAGCCAATCATCAGCATCCATAGGATTGGTGGAGTTGCGGTAAACAGACAGGTTGAGGCGCACGAAATCACGAAGTGATATCGGGCCAGGCTCCTGACGAGCATCGTTGCGTTCTAATCGGTTTACCAGACTCTCATTGAGGTGACGGTTCAGTTCAAACTGCTGCATCATTGCGGCAATATAGGGTGGAGGCGGAGGATCGTCAGCCATCCTGCCAAAACAACAGGGGCAGTTTAGCAAGAACAACTGCAGGTGCATGGAGTTATTCATGATGTAACATGGGTAATGAACAAAAAGTGCATTAGATACATATTAGTAGTCATTACAGACATACAGATCCATGCATGGGGTTGGATATCAACGCACAACATGAGTTCAGAAACACACGCAACTAGACAAACTAGGCGGCGCGCAGGCACGCGGTGAGGAATACAACAACGGGACATAGCAAAGGCTACATCAACGCCGGAGAAAACTATTGGAGCAAGGAATCTACCGGAGACGACGCAGGGTGCCCTCGATAAAAGGATCCTGCGGTCCGTGAACACTGTGAAGCAGAACCTGGTCCACAATTCAAAGAAGGGTTGATTCAAATCTCTGGATGGATGTGATCACGAGAACCTAGAGTCAGAGTTAGTAAAATACTTAACCCGAAAAGAAGAGAGAGATCAGAATCCCAGAGTAAGGAAGAGGAATAAAAGATCCTAATCCCATCCATTGGCGACGTGGGCCCGTAAGCCACACAGGTATGTTAGTAAAACAGTTTTTGAAAGAATAGACTCAACTTCGGCCAAGGAGTTGGAAGGGGGTTCCTACAGGCAGTCGGCTCTGATACCAACTTGTGACGCCCCCCGGCCGACCATGCACTAATCATACACGCAAATGTACACGATCAAGCCTAAGGACTCACGGGAAGATATCACAACACAACTCTAAACACAAAATAAAATAATACACGCTTTATATTACAAGCCAGGGGCCTCGAGGGCTCGAATACATAAGCTCGAAAACAAGCGTTAGCAGAAGCAACAACAGTATCTGAGTACAGACACAAAGTTAAACAAGGGTGCCTTAAGAAGGCTAGCACAAACAGCGACACTGATCGAAAAGGAGAAGGCCTCCTTCCTAGGGCCTCCGAACTACTCCTGGTCGGTGGCCTCAGCGTAGTAGTAGGTGCCTCCGGGGATCTCCTGCTCCTGGGCTCCGTCGTCTGATCGCAGCAATCAGGTATGGGGAAAAGAGATAGCAAAGCAACCGTGAGTACTCATCCAATGTACTCTCAAGACTGACATCAGAACTATACTAAGTATGCATCGGTATCAAAGGAAAGGGCTATATCTTTGGACTAAACTGTAGAAATGCCAGAACAGAGGGGGAAATGCCTAGCCTATACAAGACTAGCATCTTGAAGCAATATTGCAGCATCAGAAGAAAGTAGAGTATAGTAACATATAATCAATCATATTTTAGTAACGCCCTGGGATCCTTCCTCGATTACCCTGCGAGAAAGTGATCCCGAGAGCAGTAGTATCCATTTATCATTGTATCATTATCCATTTGTAGTTGTAGCAGATCAGGATACAACTCTGAGCGTCCTGTTACCATGGACACGGCTATACGAATAGATAACTTCCCTGCAGGGGTGCACTACTGTTACCCAACATGCTCAATTAACTCTGGCCAGACACACTTTTCCAGGTCATGCCCGGCCTCGGCTGATCAACACAACGTAGTCCTACCTAGGCTCAGCAGAGAGGTCCCCGCCGGTCGACATCCTAAGTGCTCAAGGGTCCTGGGCCCATCGCCCTTTGCACTCCGGGTCGTTGCGAGCAGGGCGAGTCCGGGCACCACCTCTGTCCTGGATAGCGCCGGCCCAGCCATGCCGCAATGCTGAACTAGACGTCTGACAGAGCTTTCGGCTGATACATACGGTGTAGAGGGCCCCATTAAACCATTATCCCATGTGGTGGTAGTGCGTATAGGCTAGTGGCCAACTCAGATCAAATACCCAAATCCGTTAGGCGTGTTTAGAATCTCGCAGAGACGAACAGGATCCCTGTCGCTCCGTCTTGGTAATACACGGCTCGCGGGTGGTCTTGGAGCCGACCCGTCTTTAATATTATTCTCTCGCGGGCACCCTTGGAGCGGGCCCGACTTTATCAGTTTAAAGTATTGCAATATGTAAACATTTCATTGACCATCACCCAGAGTGATCACGGCCCGATATCAAGCATGGCAAACGGACAAGGGTGAAGGGCCACCGATGGATCAACAGCATAGCTAACTAAGCATCATGGGACAGCAGGTAGGTATCAACAGTAGGCAACGAAATCAGGCTATGCATCAGAATAGGAGCTATCGGAATATCAACAGAAGCAATTCTAATGCAAGCATAAGAGAGGAAGAGTGGGCGATATCTGGATGATCAAGGGGGTTTTGCTTGCCTGGAAGCTCTGCTAAAGGGGTCTTGTCATCAGCGACGTAGTCGTACTCTGCAGTTTCGTCGGCTGCCTCGGGGTCTATCGGGAGAGAAGGAGGGGGAAGAAACAATAAATACACGGCAACAAATGCAATCACTATGCATGACATGCCTAAATGATATGCAGGTGTGATATATTGCCTCTCTAATTATTTTAGATGATTTAGGAATTTATATGGATTTATTTTATGAAGGTTATGCACAATTCATCTATCGAATACTGGCAAAACGTTCCATGTTTAGTATGTTAGAGGGGTGTGGCAGGTATATGGGTAGGATATTCGTATTCGTCATATTTGTCTGATCGTTTTTTATATATAAATTATTTTCATACGAGTTACGGTTTATTTTATATGATTTTTCAAAGTTTTAAACATTTTCTGGAATTTGTAGAATTAATTAATTTGAATTATCCATAACAGTAATAGGTGACGTCAGCATGACATCATAGTGACATCAGCAGTCAACGGACCAGCTGACCAGTCAAACCTGACCAGTGGGTCCCACTGGTCAGTGACTGATTAAACTAAACAGAGTTTAATTTTAGTTAATTAGGTTAATTAACAGGTGGGACCTACTATCAGCGACTTAGACTATTTATCAATTTAACTTTTAAATTCAAATTAGTTTAATTACACGCGGGGCCCACACGTCAGTGACACTGGGCTGCCCAGTCAGCACCGTTGACTGGTCAACCCAGTCAACGGGGCCAGTGGGGCCCATTGTCAGCGACCCAGAGGCGGGCCCCGACCATGCCACGTCGGCGCCGGCGCCAGAACAGCTACGGCGACCAAATCGCGCGGCGGCGCGCGTCGGGCCTCGCCGGAAATCGGCCACGGGGCCTCGCGGTTGGGCGCGTTCGATCGGGAAGATGATGCCGCGTCCAACCGGAGTGGTAGCGGGGCCGGAGGTGGACGGAGGTGATGGCGGCGAGCACTGCAGCGGACGCCGGACTTTGGCCGTGGGTGGATCCGGCGATGTGGGGCACGAGGAAGGACACGCGGGTGAGCGTTGGGTTCGCGGGGAGCACGTCTATGTGCTCGGACGGTCGTGGCAGCGACTACAAGGACGGCGACGAGCTATGCGGCGGAGAGGAGCTCCGGTGAGGTTGCTGGGGATGGCTACGGGGACGAATCCGCGCGGGGAAGAGAGGGGAAGGGAGCGCGGGCTTACAGGGAGCCTGCAGGTGAGCTTAGTGGGAGCGGGGAGGGCTCGGTGGTGCCGGAATCGTCGACGAACGCCGGCGACCCGAGGAGGAAGACCAGCTCGAGGAGCTCAATGCAGAGGCTCCTGACTCCAGCTGGCGACGTCGGACGACGTAGCGGACGACGGCGATCCTCTACGGCATGGCGGCGAAGCGTGGAGTGGCTGGTAGCTGCGGGATCGACGGCGGCGGCGATGGGAGCTCTCGGGCGAGGAAGAGAGCGAGCGAGGGAGAGGATGAGGGGGAAAATGGGGGTGGCTAGGGTTTCTACGGGGGCGCGGGGAGCTTATCCACCTCCTCAGCTCGGCAGATGGACGACGCGTGCGGCATCGGCGGCGTGTCAGCGGGCGTGGCCGACAGCGCTGGGGAGAGGGCGGGAGGAGGAAGAAAAGGCCGCGGTGGGCTGGGCCAGGCTGCACTGTGCACTGGAAGCCCGGGTACACAGTAGGTCCTTTCAATTTTACTTTTTCTTTTTTTGTTTTCTATTTTCATTTCTGTTTTGCAAATAGTTAGGCCCCTAAATGACCTTTGTAAAATATGAGATTGTTCCACATATTTTCTATGCAATATCTAGTACTGCCATAAAAAGGTTTGGTGAATAACTGGTTTCTTTTGAATTTCTCATGAATGATTTGGCATTTAAAAGTGCTGTAATAGTACTGTTTAAAGGGCTAGGGCACATTTTAAGTTGATGGTGATGTTGTCTTCCTAAACATAAAAGTTATGGAATATTTCCAACACGATGAACATTTTTCCAGCAAATTTTATGCAACTTTATTTTTCACTTGCAATTTGAATTTCAATTGGAGTTGGAATTTGAAATGAGATATGATCATGGATGATCATGACTTGTTAATCTTGATGACTTGGCATTATCAGAGGGTGATCACTGTAGCTCATTACAAGGGGCTGTTACAACTATTGTCATACTTGTGCATTGGATGTAGCTAATGTTTGAGTGTGTTTCATGAATGGATCAATGATTGAGCATAATGTGCTAGGGATAACTTTCCTTAGCGTTGATATTTTGAAAGACATGGTTGCTTGTTAGTATGCTTGAGTATTTATGTCTTCATGTCAAATTATAGACGATTGTTTTGAATCATTCAAGTCCAAGTGTCCATGAAGCAAAAGAAAAGATTATATGATGATTGTGATAGGTAGCATTCCACATCAAAATTTCTGTTTTTAATCGCTACTTTATCATGATGAGTTTTATGAGAAAAAGTTGCTGTCATGATGCTAGGAAAAGTGATTGAAATTATCATTGATCAAACTTATGCACTATGCTAGCATTCACACTTCAGAAATTATTTCTTTTATCATTTACCTACTCGACGATGAGCAGGAATTAAGCTTGGGGATGTTGATACGTCTCCAACGTATCTATAATTGATGAAGTATTCATGCCATTTTTATAACAATTCTATATGGTTTTGGTATGCTTTGATTAGAACTAACCCGGACTGACGTTGTTTTCAGCAGAATTGCCATGGTGTTGTGTTTTGTGCAGAAATAAAAGTTCTTGGAATTAGATGAAACTTTTTGGAGATTTTTTATGGAATAAATAAAAAATACTGGAACCAAGACCCACTGGAGGGGGGGCACCCAGTGCCCACGAGGCACCTGGGCGCGCCACCCCCGCAGGAGCGCCCTGGTACCTCATGGGGCCCACATGGATCCGTCTGACCTGATTCCAACGCAAAAAATCCTATAAATAGAGAAACCCCAGAAATAACCATAGATGAGTTTTTACGCCGCCGCAAGCCTCTGTACCTCCATGATCTCATCTACAGCCCTTTTCCGGCACCCTGCCGGAGGGGGGGAATAATCACCGGAGGCCATCTTCATCATCCCGGTGGTCTCCATGATGTGGAGGGAGTAGTTCACCCTCGGGGCAAAGGGTATGTACTAGTAGCTATGTGTTTGATCTCTCTCTCGTGTTCTTTATATGGCACGATCTCGATGTATCGCGAGCTTTGTTAATATAGTTGGATCATATGGTGTTTCTTCCCTCTCTATCCTTGTTGTGATGAATCGAATCTTTTCCCTTTGAGGTTTCGTTATTGTCGGATTGAATATTTCAGATTTGAGAACACTTGATGTATGTCTTGCATATGAATACCCATGGTGAGAATGGGGTATTATATTGATTCACTTGATATATGTTTTGGCACTCAACTCGCGAATTCCCGAGGTGACATTGAGGTAATCTATGCATAGGGGTTGATGCACGTTTTCATTATCTTTTCTCCGGTAGAAACTTTGGGGTGCTCCTTGGAGATCTTTATGTGGATTGAATATTATGATTATGAAGTTGTTTGATGCATATCGTATAATCAACTCACGGATACTTGTGGTGACATTGGAGTATCTAGGTGACATTAGAGTTGGTTGATGTGTATCATATGGTGTTATTTTAGTACGAACTCTAGGGCTGTTTGTGACACTTATAGGAATAGCTCAATAGATCGATCGGAAAGGATAACTTTGAGGTGGTTTCATACCCTACAAACAATTTCTATCTTATGTTCTCCGCTAATAGGAACTTCGGAGTGATTCTTGATCGCACGTTGAGGGATGGTTATATGATCCAATTATATTAGCATAGTTGAGAGATTGCACTAGCGAAAGTATGAAGCCTAGGCCTTGTTTTTAAGCATTGCAATACCGTTTGTGCTCACTTTTGTGACTTGCTACCTTGCTGTTTTTATATTTTCAGATTACAAAAACCTATATCTACTATCCATACTACACTTTTATCATCATCTCTTCGCCGAACTAGTGCACCTATACAATTTACCATTGTATTGGGTGTGTTGGGGACACAAGAGATTTCTTGTATTTGGTTGTAGGGTTGTTTGAGAGATACCATCTGCAACCTACGCCTCCCACGGATTGATAAACCTTAGGTCATCCACTTGAGGGAAATTTGCTACTGTCCTACAAAACTCTGCGCTTGGAGGCCCGACACGAGTCTACAAGAATAAAGTTGCGTAGTAGACATCACTCTCGTAACTCTTGAATTCTTTTACTAAACCTTCGTTCTTTCAAATTATAGATGGAGAGCTACATTCTGAACAAAAGAGAACACTACGAGGGTGTTCTTGGAGGCCCATTCCTTGTGGAGCTAGTCAGACTGCTAAAGCTGCCGATACCTGAGATCAAGGCAACTAAGAGGAAGTCTGGATCATGGGGAGTCAAGACTCAAGTTTTTGGACGCAAAGAAGATCCCAAAACTGGAGACATCAGCTTTGGAACGTAAAATCATGACTGTGATATGGGCATAAACACTGCCGTCCATGATGCTATTGCACGCTTATGCTATGGTCATCGTGCTGCACTGGACAAATACTACTTTGGAAAGGTTGGATGTCAAAAGGTTGATGGAGCAACTATTGCCCTCACGAATGCGCAGAAGATGAAGTTTCCCCCACTGTTGGTGTATAATCAGAATCTCGAACAATATGTCAAGAATCTTCAGATGGACCTTCTGGAAGCCTTGTTTGACAATGAAGCACTACGAGAAGAGGTCGAGAACCAGAAGCTGAAGGTAACCAAGCTGGAGGAGGAGAATCTCGAGATCCCGAAGATACGTCAGGAACTAAAGGGCAGCAGGACCATGGTTCATGCCAAGGATGTTGAGATCCAGAAGCTCAAGGACCAACTCTAGGAAATACAGGGACGTCACAAGAAACTCCGCGTCAACAGGGATAATCTGGCAGAAGAACTTGAGAGGATCAAGTCCGATCTGGAGAAGCCTAGTGGAGACAAGGATCAAGTCCCGGATAAGCTAGCTTAGTAGTAGCCCCACCACGAGAGAATAAATATGAACATTTTGCGATTTAAGTATCTGACCATACCAACTTATGTGGCAGGCGATACTATAGAATTGATTGAATAAATGAATGCTTGGTTGTTATTATCTTTTTGTGTTTATTGAGTGGTTGGATAGATACGATATTCGGAGGTTTGTATTTATTTCACCTTGAGAGATGTAAGTTACGGAAGAGCAACAGAAGGCCTTCATATGGGAGAAACTGCAGCAATTGGAAAACTCCCGAGCATTGAAGACCCGAAGTAATGAAGACTTGGTAACGAAACCATAGTAAACCAGCCCATTACAAACGGTAGAAATCTTGAGCTAGGATTTGTTTGTTGATTATGGGTGGGTATTTTCTCTCTATATCTCCACCAGACCCAAAACCTTGAACCCATGGACAGGCTGATCACCAAACTTTTCTGGAGACAACAATATTTCACCCAAGGAGATACATACTTTATTCTGAGTACCCCATCTATCTTACAGCTGCAGATGGCAACCCTTTATGAGTCTTTCCTCAAGGGCCCGGAAACGATCATGACCTTGACTAGTGATCAGGATTACCCAAAGATCCTAAAGGACATGATGGAGAATATTCACCTTGAAGGAGATGCAGTCTACAAGGGCTATCCCTTCATGGAAAATGGAGTGGAACTTTGGTATGTGGAGGTACACCTTCACCGTGTGAAAGGAGTTTGCCCAAAGACTATGGGACAGTACTTTTTCATTTCTCGTGTACCACGAGCAACTTTCTTCGACTCTGTTCGTGAAGCTACCATGGAAGCCATACGTCAGATTGGAGAAATACTTGAAGCAAGACTTCGTCACACTCAGGAGTACCTGAGAGAGGTGCATGCAGAGATGATGGAGATGAAGCTCATGGCCACCATGGTGAAACAAAAGATGGATGAATTTAAGGAACACATCGCACAATTCCAGTGGGACTGAAGCTGCCAAGGAGGACAAATAAATAAAGATGATATTAATGCTTGACCATACCAAACCATGTGGATGGCAGCATTTGTAATAAAGTACTTTTGAATTTGGAGTTTTGAGAATTGGTTAAGGGTGTAACAAATGATATGAAAAGAATATGATTTATGGATGGGTCAGTACATTTTATTTTAATGGTGATATTTTTCTGTGTGAACATTGGACCAATGGAAAGGAAAATGTATTCCATAGAGTGGAGTTTGGACAAGATAAGTTTGGAATTTTATTTTGATATGTTGGTTACCTCAAGAGTATGAAGGAATGAAGTAATATTGGAGTTAAAGGAGGTGTAATGTTGGAATATGGAACAATTGTAACTCCAAGGATGAGTTAAAGATGTACAGGTGTTGAAGTGGGCCCATAACCCACAAGCCCAGGAGTTAATAAGGATCAAGCACCACCTAGATGAAGGAAGAAATTTGGAAGAAGCTGTGATTTGATCAGCAGACGTTCCTTAGGAGGTTACGAAAACCCGAGAGTTGTGAAGAAACGATAGATGTCTTGTTCAGCTTGCAGAATCAATGGATTCGTCCAAACTCAGTTCGTTGCTACTTGTGAGCTGCGTTGGGATTTCCCTGAAGAGGAGGGGATGATGCGGTACAGTAGAGATAAGTATTTCCCTCAGTTAAGAACCAAGGTTATCAATCCAGTAGGAGAATCATGCAACACCTCGTTAGCAGCACCTGCACATAAAATAAGAAATCCTTGCACCCAACGCGAACAAGGGGTTGTCAATCCCTCGGCGGTTACTTGCAAGATTAAATTGTGTAGTGATTGATAGATAGATAAAACAAAAATACAAAATAAAATAAATAAAGTAAAATTGAAGCAAGGTATTTTTAGGATTTTAATATATGATAAAAGTAGACCCGAGGGCCATAGTTTTCACTAGAGGATTCTCTCTTGAAAACAGCATACGGTGGGTAAACAAATTACTGCTGGGCAATTGATAGAAAAGCAAATAATCAGGACGATGTCCAAGGCAATGATCATGTATATAGGCATCACGTCCGAGACAAGTAGACCGAAACGATTCTGCATCTGCTACTATTACTCCACACATCGACCGCTATCCAGCATGCATCTAGAGTATTAAGTTCATAAAGAACAGAGTAAGCAAGATGACATGATGTAGACAAAGTAAACTCGCGCATGAATAAACCCCATCTTTTTATCCTTAATGGCAACGATACAAATACGTGTCATGTCCCTTTCTGTCATTGGGATTGAGCATTGCAAGATCAAACCCATCACAAAGCACCTCTCCCATTGCAAGAAAAATCAATCTAGTTGGCCAAACCAAATCAATAGATCGGAGAGAAATACAAAGCTATAACAATCATGCATAAAAGAGTTCAGAGAAAACTAAAATAATATTCATGGATAATCTGATCATAAACTCACAATTCATCGGATCCCAACAAACACACCGCAAAAAGTGATTACATCGAATAGAACTCCAAGAATATCGAGGAGAACATTGTATTGAAGATCAAAGAGAGAGAGAAAGCCATCTAGCTACTAACTATGGACCCGTAGGTCTGTGGTAAACTACTCACACATCATCGGAAGGGCAGCAAGGTTGATGTAGAGCCCCTCCGGGATTGATTCCCCCTCCGGCAGAGTGCCGGAAAAGGCCTCCAGATGGGACCTCGTGGTACAGGAACTTGCTGCGGCGCAAAAAGTATTTCGGGTGGCTCTCTGTTGGTTTCCCAATTTTAGATAATTTATAAAGGCGGAGTTAGGACAAACGGAGCCACGTGGGCCCCATGAGCCACCAGGGCGCGCCCACCCCCCTGGGCGCGCCCTGGTGCCTCGTGGGCCACTCCTCTATCTTCTGGCCCTCTCCCGAAGCTTCCAGGGTCTCTTATGTCCAGAAAAATCTCCAAAAAATTTCGTGGCATTTGGACTTCGTTTGGTACTGATATTCTGAAAAACCAAAAATAGGCAAAAAACAACAACTGCACTAGGCACTAAGTTAATAGGTTAGTCCCAAAAAATGATATATAATTGCTTGTAAATGCATATAAAACATCCAAGATTGATACTATAATAGCATGGAACAATAAAAAATTATAGATACATTCACTACTGGGAAAGGGCTATAGGAGATCACAAATTAGTGGCGGGCACGGCGGGTCACCCGCCACAGATATTTTTGAAAGCAAGCAGTGGCGGGTAGCCATATCAGCCCGCCACAGCTACATCAGTTGCAGTGGCGAGCGAGTTCTCTGGCCCGCCACAGGTGAACCATTCCAAATCTTATGCCGTGATGAAACACGACAGCGGCGGGCGTCTTATGTCGCCCGCCACTGCTCTTTCTATCAGTTGTGGCGGGCAAGTCTATAGCCCCGCCACAGCTAAAATGGCCTTAACTCCAAGCGTTCCACCTCTCCGCCGCGCCCCTCAGTGCCATCGCTCCTCACCGCCACACGCGCCCCTGGCCACCGTGCGCGCCCCTCATCGACGCCCCTCGCCCTCGCCACCGCGCCCCTCCTCGCGCTGCCGCGGGCGGGTATGGCCTCATCCTCCAACACCGGAGGAGGCATCTCATCGCCGCCGCCGCCGCCACCGCCGAGCTCCACCCTGATGGCTGGCCGTGCGGCTGTGTCCCCCTCCCCCGCCAACATCGAAGACCTCGGGATGCATTCAAACTCCAAGCGTTCCACCTCTCCGGTATGCATTTTCAGATTTGTGCCTAGTGTAAATATTAGTAGTTTAGAAATACATGTCAATGTTTTTTAGTGTTATTTTGTATGATGGTCAGATCTGTGTTTAGGGTAAATATATACTAGTAGTTTAGAAATATTTGGTAAGTTTATGCGTACGAACCCTTCTAGTATGGTCATGTCGAATTTTTCTTTCATTTTTTAACTAGGATACATTGTAGTATCGTTGGCTTATGTTTGCAGGTATCGACATGAGTGCCAATGTTTTGGGGAAACATCGATTCATTTCTGTTTCGCCGAATTTCTGGCACTCGTTATGTCCTCTTGTTAGCGAAGGTCATGTACAATTTTTCTTTCATTTTTTAACTAGGATCCATTGTAGTATCGTTGGCTTATATTGGCAGGTATCGACATGAGTGCCAAAGTTTTGGCGAAACGTCGATTCATTTCTGTTTCGCCGAATTTCTGGCACTCGTTATGTCCTCTTGTTAGCATTGGTCATGTAGAATTTTTCTTTCATTTTTTAACTAGGATCCATTGTAGTATCGTTGGCTTATATTGGCAGGTATCGACATGAGTACCAATGTTTTGGCGAAACATCGATTTATTTCCGTTTCGTCGAATTTCTTGCACTCGTTATGTCCTCTTGTTAGCAATGGTCATGTCGAGTTTTTCTTTCATTTTTTAACTAGGATCCATTGTAGTATCGTTGGATTATATTGGCAGGTATCGACATGAGTGCCATTGTTTTGGCAAAACGTCGATTCATTTCCATTTCGCCGAATTTCTTGCACTTGTTATGTCATCTTTTTAGCAAAGGTCATGTCAAATTTTTCTTTCATTTTTTTATGCATCATGACTCATAATTGCATACTAAATTTTAGCAAACCGAACAAATGCATTCCGGAGAACCATCCTCTATGGACCCCTCAGCTCAGCATCATAAAAAGGGCAGAAAGCGAAAGAAGATATCGCCAATGAACCTACCGCCAGTAAGGCACCAAGAGAAGATGTGGTGAATGTTTCTGTCAGTCGGTGCTTCATGCAAATGTTTAAGCCCAGTGAACCGATGTTGCCACAACACAAGTTGAGTGCACTAAGCGTTGAAATTCAGCTTCTACACAAAGACGTAGTAGCTAGGTTAGGAAAGGGTGAGATGTATTACACTGCCAATGTTATAGAGGGCCGTGGATTTGTCGACGAGTTCCCTGCTGATAAAATATATCTTGGATTTGAGAGTGTGGTCAATGACAATATTTTCTATGTGGACGTAATCAAGCCGTCTTTAATGAGGCTTTGGTCGCTCTGGCATGCTACAAATCCATTACTACAGAATGAGGAAGTTGGCTTTCTTGATCCGTATCTCATGCATTGGGCCAATGTGGATTTTGATAAAGGCCAACGTCTTATGACGGATTACCTCCACAAGACCATTCTTCGTAGTCCTCGGACCAAGCACAACTTTATCGTCCCTTACTTCGAAACGTAAGTTTATTTCTTTTTGCTTGCACTATACACCTGGGTACTTTGATGTCAATCTCATTAATGTTGCATTGTTCAATTGTTTTGCGCAGTAATGAACACTGGATCGTAATCGCACTGATGCCCCGGGACGGCCGGGCTTATTTCTTTGATTCCAGGAGAGACCCTAAGAAGCCGTGGACCGATCTGAAGAAAGTTCTCAATGCTGCTCTTCTTATGTGTCATAAGTCCGATCGTAAGAACATGCCGCATTCGCAGTACAAATTTAACACTAGCTTTTGTTGCTGGCAACAACCGAAAGGTGAAACCATGCACATGTCTGGCTACTATGCCATGGTCTTGATGGATGACTAAGTGCGCGCAGGACCACTGTTAAGAAGTGACTCAATGTTGCAGAAATGGTCCAAAGAGAATGAGAAGGAAGTTAAGCTAGCTCACTTTTGGACAGAGAACTAGCGCCTTCAGAGAGTGCTCACGAATATCATCAATCGCCATGTAGTGAGGGATGAGGGGATGTTCTAGTGCGGGGCAGAGAGTCAAGAAGAATGAGACATGAGAATGAAACATCAACATGGCGATATCACTAGTGCAGAATCAGCCTTTAGTCCCGGTTCGTAAGGGCCTTTAGTCCCGGTTCAACAATCGGCACTAAAGGGTCGGGACTAAAGCCCCCCCCCCTTTAGTCCCGGTTCGTCACGGCCCGGGACCAAAGGCCCACCACGTGGCACGAGCCCGCGCCGGGGGCTTGGTGGCCTTTAGTCCCGGTTGGTCACACCAACCGGGACTAAAAGGTATAGGGGTTTAGGGGTTTATGCTTTATTTTTCCTTTTAATTTTTTGTTTTCCATTTAATTCTTTTTCATTTCAAACATATTTTACGCTACTACATACATACTGTACACGTCATGCATATATAAATAGAATTTCTCGTACGACCATATGCATGCGCATACACATATATATATACAATTTGGTACATATATACAATTTCTCCTACAATTTGCAGATAATTACATGCAGGCACATTAATAGCAGTAATGGTATACTCCTTTGGGATCTATGACCTGGTCAACCAAAAATCCCGCAATTTCCTCTTGAAGTGCTCGTATGCGGTCCGTTGGTAGGAGATTTTCCCGCATCTCCATCAGCTTTAAAGAAAAAGATCAAGATGAATATATTAGTTGTGTGTATATATATTAGATTATGATAAAAAAAATTGTGGATAGTGTTCTGGCAAACGTACCCAAAGTTGTCTTTCAGATCTGCTCCTTTCGGACGTTATAATGCGAATGTTCTCGCAAACGTAGTATGCACATAAATTATTCCCCGGCGCCTGCCTCATGCACTTTACGAGAATAGAATTCAATCAGATAATAATTAATCAAGCATGATAATGATATTGAAACTAGAATTAAAGAGATGCGCGGACACGTAGCTAGTACTACTTAATTACGTACCCTGGGTCGCACCCATTTCAGCTCTTGTTTCCATGCGCCTGGGACCTGTTTGATGAAGCTTTGCCAAACCCTACCCGGCAAAGAAAATGAATAAAGGAGTTATTAATTTGTTGATATCAGGAAATGAACTAAAGAGGCTGACATAGTGCGATAATGATTGAAATTACCTGTCGACCATCCCCTTCACCATTAAGTAGTCTTTAGGTTCTTTAAGTAGTGAGTCCAGTACTTTAACTTTTCCCTCGTCAACTTCAATGATTAGCAGGATCCAGTGGAAACTACATGCGCACACGTTTGTATAATTAAGCGGGCATGTGCATAACTCATCAACTACAATTATTAACATCTAGTAAGCAAAATAGAATTTGTAGTACAAGACAGTAACACTCACCCGAAGTTGTAAGGAAATACTATTTCGGGGTTGGTATTTAGTTGCTTCAAGAACTGTAGCAAGTACTTCTCTGTCTCTTTTGGGTGACGTGACCACACCTCTTCATTAATGGTATTTGGGTCAATGAACCCAATGCCATAGCGTCCATCTCTTTTCATTTCATAAATCTTCATTCTGCATAATACCACAGAAAATAATATAGTGAGGATAATTACAGGCAACGAACGAGCACAGCTAGAGACTTAAATTACAGAAAGAAATCACTTACAGACAATAGCTACTGACAAGAGATTTGTCGAGTGCGTCTTGATTGAATAACTGAAACATTTCTTCAAACTCAACCCACAAATCTTTTGCATTGAAGTAATGCTCTTCCTTGACTTTCACCATGAGGGAATCTTGACCCTTCTTGACTTCTCTCAGGTACCAGTCATGCAAATTGCGCATTCTCGTTGATAGATTCTTGACCTCCCTGACCAGATCTTGGCCGGGGACATATTTCCATGCTACTTCATGATCTTGAATCTTGGGGAGTTCCTCGATGCCTAGGAGTTGTTCAACAGTGACACCGGCCTCTCTAGCCATCTGTCTATGAGCGTCGGTTATTACCGGCTGATCGGCGGTACTCACACCATGTTATTGTACAATGAGCGGGGGGATCGATTGCACTGCCTGTTCTCCCAGCTGGGGAACAGTTTTCCCGCATTTACTACTCCTTGCTTGGCTCGAGCTCGACTCCTTATCTTTTTGTGCCACATATAACTTCTTAATAGAACGCTCATAGTCTGAGTCCGTCCTCTTAACAGCCGGTTGAGCATTATCAATAAAGTGTTGTATGACTTCATCAGGTATTTTCTCCTTCGGCGGGGGCTGTTTCCGTGCAAAACGGGCCTTCACTTGGGCAGCCACTTTGGCCTTGCTTTCCTCGATAGTCATCTCGTAAGCCAACTTATTTTTGGAAGAGGAGAGGCTTTCTTGCTTGGTTCTCTCTTCCGCTTTGGAGAAGGCTGACGCACCCGAGATCGATATGGCGGACTCGCGCTGATGGCTCCGTCTCGGGGTGGGGTTGTGGAGACGGCTAACGCGGTGGCGGACTAGCACCGCGGTGCGTCTCGGGCAGGGTTGGAGTCGGCTGACGCGGTGGCAGACTTGGAGGAGGAGTCGGTGGCCTTGGAAAGACGATGCAATCCTTTCTCCATAGAATGATACGATGTATGGCCTCTCCCAGTGTGCGCTCCTCGTCACCTCCAGGAATGTCAAGCTCTAGCTCGTAATATCCTGACATCACTTCATCAACCCCGACACGAGCATAGCCAGCTGGAATCGGATTGCAATGGAAGTTTGCTTCAGGAGGATTTGTTAAAGCATAGCCGTCTGCCACCTTCATGGATACATTCTTCACTTTCATGTGTAGCTCACTAGGTGTCGTATCTTTGATATCATCCACAGGGTATCTATCCAGCAGTGCATCATCGGCCGGGGTGGAACCCACGCTGCTTTTCGGCATAGATGGGACGGTTGTATCCAATGCTGGATCTGCTTGCTGCTGCCGCTGAGATGCCCTTTCCTGGCTAAGTGAGTCGATCTGCTCCTGCTGCCTTAGGGAAGCGCGTTCCAACTCCGCGTGCTTTGATTCTACCAGTTTAAGGCGGTCTGCTTCCTGCTTCCTCTGTTCCTCCGGCTGCTTCCTCTGCTCCTCCTCCTGCTGCTTCTTTCTCGCCCGGCTTCTGTAAGTGGCGTTCCAATCCGCAAACCCCTCAAACCACGGAACAACGCCTTTGCCTCGTGTTCGTCCCGGGTGTTCAGGATTCTGCAGGGCGCGCGTAAGCTCATCATTCTCTCTGTTGGGCTTGTACTTTCCCGTTCGAGCATCTTCTATTGCAACAAGTAAAGCGTCGGAGGCTTCTTTAAGACTTGCCCGCTCCATAACCAGCCCTGTCTCTGGGTCCAATTTCCCCCCATGCGCAAAAAACCAAGTCCTGCACCTGGGGGGCCAACTCAATGTAACTGGAGTGACCCCTGCAGCAATCATCTGTTCCTCAGCGAGATCCCACTTAGGCCGGCCGACCTGGTAGCCACCTGGCCCCAGAGTATGGTGCCACTTTTTTTCTGCAGCATTAATCTTGTTTATTCTTGACAGTTCCTTAGCTTCTTCCGATTCCTTGAACTGCATGAAAGCGTCCCAGTGATCTTTTGCCTTCTCCAGTGTTCCGTTGAATGCTGGAGTCGTCTTTCCGTCTGCTTGGTACTTGGCCCATATTCTTTTCTTGTGGTTGTTGAATGCTATCGCCATCTTCTTAAGAGCACTATTCTTGACTTTCTCATGTTCTTCATCTGTCAAATGATCTGGTAGGGTGAAATGTGGCTTGAGCGATTCCCAAAGCAGATCTTTTGCTCTTCCGTCGACAAAAGTAACTCCTTGATCTCCCTTTGCTGGCTTATTCCATTCTTGAACGGAGATCGGGATTTGGTCCCTGACAATAACTCCACATTGACGAGTAAATTTGTCCGCATTCTTTCTAGGAGCAAGCGGTTCGCCATTTTTATTGATGGCATCGATGTTGTACTTTATGCCATCCTGCAACCTTCTGGCCGGGCCTCGTACTGCCCTGCTTGTAGAAGATTTGCTCGATCCGGAGGGCTAAAAGAAGAAAGATCGATTCGTTAATATATATAAATCAATTAATACATGTAATGATCACCAGAGGCCTTATATATATATATACCTCGCCGGTCTTTGTTATTTGAAGAACATTTCCTTCATCATCATTGTTGTGGCCTTCGTCTCTTCGTTCGTCTTCATCAAATATTAATATTCCCTCACCGGAATTATTAATGTTCAGATATTGCGAGCCGTCATCTTCGGGTTCATTCTCATCTGGGCTCGGGGAGCATATGATGTCGAACATGGTCTCTTCTCCGTCTCTGCCGGTATAGTCCATAGCTTATATTAACTAATCCAGAAGAAAGACAAAACAATTTAGTATTCAAATTAGAACGCAATCAATAAGGAAAAACTGAATCATAGTAGATAATATGCATCTCGAATAATCCAGATAATATGCATCATCGAATATAATCTCGAATACATCGTCTCGAATATTATCGAATATAATCTCGAATACATCTCGAGTATTAATTCTCACTAATACATCTCGAATATTATCATATAACATCACTAGCTAATACAGATCGAATATTATCGAAGAATCTAGTTCACTCGCGGTTCCTGAGGCGCGGGCGGTGGACACCCAAAGAGAAGGAACCATCACAGGATCATAGCTCGGGTGAGATCCCTGAAGAACCTGCCAGGTATTGGAGAACCTGACGTCCAACGCAACCATGTAGCGACGGACGTGCTCGTCCTCCTCCCTGACACGGCGACGTACCACCTCCACGGGGGCCGGCTGCCTCCTCACCGAAAGTGGCCCACGGGACCGCCACCAAAGAAGCTCCGGGTCGACGACGGGAGCCCGGTTCCTCACCAAGCTGCGCGCCGCGGAAGGTAGCACCTCCCAGGGCCAGCCTGGCGAAGCCCAGTCCCGGACATGGCGCCTCTCAAGCAGGTTCTCGCCACCGAGTCGACGACGAGGATGCGGGCCGGGCATCATAGACGTCGAGAACAAATTCTATGCAAATTTAACATTTTTTAAATGCTTGATTGTGATTTTTGTAATTCATTTTCGCTTGATTTTGCAAATTCATGACAAACTTTTGCAAATACAACATTAAGTTTTATATTAACATTAAAATATTATTAATACATGGTTAACTTTTTTCTATGCAACTTTTTCCTATGCAACTTTTTTCTATAAGTATAAAAAACTAAAAAACAGAAAATCTATGCAAATTCCACCGTTCATCTACATATACATATATACATACATTGTATAAAAAAAACTAGTGAAAAAAAACTAAAACATACATACATATAGTGAAAAAATAATCATCTAAAACATCTAAAACATACATACATATATACATACATTGTATACTAGTTAATAATAATCTAAAACATATCTATAGTGAAAAAAAAATCGCCGGAGGGGGCGGCGCGAGCTCACAGCGGGCGAGGTCGAGGCGGGCGACGGCGAGGTCGAGGCCGGCGACGGCGAGGTCGAGGCCGGCGACGGTCGAGGCAGGCGGGCGCGGGCGGCGTGGGCGGCGCGTCAACTGGCCGGCGTGGGGGGCGGCGTCGGAGAGGAGAGGCGCGGGCGGCGTCGGGGAAGAGGCGCGGGCGGCGTCGGGGAGGAGGCGCGGGCGGCCGGCGTCACGGCAGGCAGCGGCGCAGCAGCCTAGCGGCGTCTCTGCGTTTGGCGTCGAGAGAATGGAGAGGATGGGCGGAGGGGAATTCGTAAGTGCTGCTTATATATGAAAGCCTTTAGTCCCGGTTGGTGGCTCCAACCACGACTAAAGGTGAAATTCACCCAGGCCAAACGGCGGGAAGCCAGGCCTTTAGTACGGGTTGGTGGCTCCAACCGCGACTGAAGGGGGTCCTTTAGTCCCGGTTGGTGGCACCAACCGGTACTAAAGGCCTGGCTTCCCGTGTCGAATGTTTAGTCCCAACTCGCTAGTTGAGAGGAGCTCGCAGCGGTTTATAAGCCCCGCCGCGGCTACCGTGTCGAGCTCCTCTCTAAGCAGGCCTTTGTGGGCCTACAGAACCTGTGCTGCCCTGTGGGGCCTATGGGGCCGTGCGGGCCTGCATCCAGGTCCAACTGGAGGTTGGGTTTCTAGTCGTATGCAGGCCGTGGCGGCCCAGTAGGCGGGCTTTTTTTTAATTTATTTTCCATTTTTTTTTGCTTTATTTATTTTCTTTTGTTTCTACTTACAGCAAAATATTTAGAGTTTCTGAGTGAATCTTTTTGATTTAGGTCACAAAAATTATAAACTTTCTGTTAGTGCCAGTACTTTTCAAATTTGAATAGTTTAAATTTGAATTATTTGAAATTTGTGTGAATCACTAGTTTGTGAATAACTTTACTTTAAAAATAGATTTATTTTAAAAATAGATTTATCAGTGATTCTTTTTTTTGCTATTTAATATTACTGTGTTTTATCATTATATTCAACTTGGTAATTCTTTGGTTATTTTGAAAAATGAAATGCCTTTGTAACAGATGAGTTTTCGTCCGAAACCCTGATACTTCGAAAGAGATTGTCCATTTTGTACACGAAGTGCATCCAGTTTTTGCCGTAACCCTCTCAACTTTTTAGCACATGCTATGTGGGTGAAATGATGATACCATGCAAACTTTCAACCTTTTCAGAGTTCATTTGTAGTGCTTTTCAATTTCAGGGTCATTTAGCTCAAAAAATTCATGTAATTGCATGAAAAATAGCGAATGAAGTCAGAAAGGGTTGAAAATTGATGATGTGGCTTTGAATGGTGCATGTTGAACTCACAAAAAGTCTGGAGTTGAAATAAGTTAAAAAAAAATGAAATGCCTTTGTAACAGATGAGTTTTTGTCCGAAACCCTGATACTTCGAAAGAGATTGTCCATTTTGTACACGAAGTGCATCCAGTCCTTAAAGATATATTTCTTCGCCTTTCAACTGCTAAAACACATATATACCCTAACTTTTACAAAGATTCCATCCGGTTTGTCCGAAGTGGGACTTTCGAGATAAGTCCGGAAACTCACTAGAGAAGAAAGTGATGACGGTGAAGCCGGTCACATCCCAGAGTGGGATCTTTGGGTATAAAACTTTTTCTTCGCGTCTGTCCCTTTGCGCCGTAACCATGGACAATCTTCATCATTTAACAAGACGCTTGGGTCAATCTTCACTGTGAAGGGAGCAATTTCATGAAACTTTTCATAATCTTCTGACATGTCTGTCTTGTCCTCCACTCCCATGATATTTCTTTTCCCTGAAAGAACTATGTGGCGCTTTGGCTCATCGTATGATGTATTCGCTTCCTTATCTTTTCTTTTTCTTGGCTTGGTAGACATGTCCTTCACATAGAACACCTGCGCCACATCATTGGCTAGGACTAATGGTTCGTCTGCGTACCCAAGATTGTTGAGATCCACTGTTGTCATTCCGTACCGCGGGTCTTCCTTTACGCCGCCTCCTGACAGATTGACCCATTTGCAGCGAAACAAAGGGACCTTCAATTCACATCCATAGTCAAGTTCCCATATCTCCTCTATGTAACCATAATATGTGTCCTTTGGCCTATTGGTGTTTGCTGCATCAAAGCAGACACCACTGTTTTGGTTGGTGCTCTTTTTATCTTGGGCGATCGTGTAAAATGTATTCCCATTTATCTCGTACCCTTTGAAAGTCAATATAGTCGAAGATGGTAACTTGGCCAGCAAGTACAGCTCATCTCCAACACTGTCTTCATGCATGAGACGTGTCTGCAACCAACCGCCAAAAGTCCCCGTGTGTTCACGTGTAATCCAGTCGTCAGACTGCTCCGGTTGTTTGGAGCGTAGAATATTCTTGTGTTCGTCGATATACGGACCCACCAAGCTGGAATTTTGTAGAACTATGTAGTGTGCTTGCGCCCAAGAATGCCCGTCCATACATATTACTTGGTCCTTTCCTAGCGTGCCTTTTCTTCCAAGTCTGCCCTCATGCCGCGATTCGGGAACACCAATCGGCTTAAGGTCAGGAATAAAGTCAACACAAAACTCAATGACCTCTGTTTCATGGCCCTTGGAGATGCTTCCTTCTGGCCTAGCATGGTTATGAACATATTTCTTTAAGACTCCCATGAACCTCTCAAAGGGGAACATATTGTGTAGAAATACAGGACCCAGAATGGCAATCTCTTCGACTAGGTGAACTAGGACGTGCGTCATGATATTGAAGAAGGATGGTGGGAACACCAACTCGAAACTGACAAGACATTGCACCAAATCATTCTGTAACCTTGGTAGGATTTCTGGATCGATTACCTTCTGAGAGATTGCATTGAGGAATGCACATAGCTTCACAATGGCTAATCGAACGTTGTCCGGTAGAAGCCCCCTCAATGCAACCGGAAGCAGTTGCGTCATAATCACGTGGCAGTCATGGGACTTTAGGTTCTGGAACTTTTTCTCTGCCATATTTATTATTCCCTTTATATTTGACGAGAAGCCAGACGGGACCTTCATACTGAGCAGACATTGAAAGAAGATTTCCTTCTCTTCTTTGGTAAGAGCGTAGTTGGCAGGACCCTGATACTGCTTTGGATGCATGCCGTCTTTTTCGTGCATACGTTGCTGGTCCTCCCGTGCCTCCGGTGTATCTTTTGTCTTCCCATACACGCCCAAGATGCCTAGCAGGTTCACGCAAAGATTCTTCGTCACATGCATCACGTCGATTGCAGAGCGAACCTCTAGTTCTTTCCAATATGGTAGGTCCCAAAATATAGATTTCTTCTTCCACATGGGTGCGTGTCCGTCAGCGTCATTCGGAACAGATTGTCCGCCAGGACCCTTTCCAAAGATTACTTTTAAGTCCTTGACCATATCAAGTATATCATGACCAGTACGGTGGCGAGGATTCTTCCGGTGATCTGCCTCACCTTTGAAATGCTTGCCTTTCTTTCTTAAGACATGATTGATCTGAAGAAATCGACGATGTCCCAGGTACACACTCTTCTTACATTTATCCAAATATATACTGTCGGTATCATCTAAACAGTGCGTGCATGCGTTGTATCCCTTGTTTGTCTGTCCTGAAAGGTTACTAAGAGCAGGCCAATCATTGATGGTTACAAACAGCAACGCTCGCAGGTCAAATTCCTGCTGTTTGTGCTCATCCCACACACGTACACCTTCTATACTCCACAGCTGTAAAAGTTCTTCAACCAATGGCCTTAGGTACACATCAATATCGTTGCCGGGTTGCTTGGGGCCTAGGATGAGCACTGGCATCATAATGAACTTCCGCTTCATGCACAACCAAGGAGGAAGGTTATAGATACATAGAGTCACAGGCCAGGTGCTATGATTGCTTCTCTGCTCCCCAAAAGGATTAATGCCATCTGCACTTAAACCAAACCATACGTTCCTTGCGTCATCTGCAAAGTCCATCCACTTTCTCTCGATTTTTCTCCACTGCGATCCGTCAGCGGGTACTCTCAACTTCCCTTCTTTCTTACGGTCTTCTTTGTGCCTTCCCATCAACTTGGCATGCTCTTTGTTTTGGAACAAACGATTCAACCGTGGTATTATAGGAGCATACCACATCACCTTGGCAGGAATCTTCTTCCTGGGGCGCTCGCCCTCAACATCACCAGGGTCATCGCGGCTGATCTTATAGCGCAATGCACCGCATACCGGGCATGCATTCAAATCCTCGTACTCACCGCGGTAGAGGATGCAGTCATTAGGGCATGCATGTATCTTCTGCACCTCTAATCCTAGAGGGCAGACAGCCTTCTTTGGTTCGTACGTACTGTCGGGCAATTCGTTGTCCTTTGGAAGCATCTACTTTAACATTATCAGCAACTTTTCAAATCCCTTGTCAGATACACCATTCTCTGCCTTCCATTGCAGCAATTCCAGTGTGGTACCCAGCTTTTTCTTGTCATCTTCGCAATTTGGGTACAACAATTTCTTGTGATCCTCTAACATGCACTGCAACTTCAGCTTCTCCTTTTCACTTGCGCAGTTTCTCTTTGCATTGGCAATGGCCCGACCAAGATCATCAGCGGGCTCATCTGATGCCTCTTCTTCAGCTTCTTCCCCCATTGCCGGCTCAGCTTCTTTCCCCATTGTTGTACCATCATATTGAGGGAACCCATGGCCAGGATAGCTGTCATCATCCTCTTCTTCTTCATTCTCTTCCATTAGGACCCCTCTTTCTCCGTGCTTGGTCCAACAGTTATAGCCGGACATGAAACCGGACGTAAACAGGTGGACGTGAATGGTTCTTGAGTTAGAGTAATTGTGATCATTCTTACAGACAGCACATGGACAACACATAAAACCATCCGCCCGCTTGTTTACCTCAGCCGCAACCAGAAAAGTACGCACGCCATTAATGAACTGGGGAGAGTATCGGTCATCGTACATCCATCGCCGGCTCATCTTCATTACACAACACCGAAAAGACCAAATTAATACAAGTTCATACATATAGTTCATACACACTGAGAGCATGATTGGTTCAATGCCAAAAATTGGCATGCCAACATTTGGCAAATGCCAAATATTGGCTAGTTCTTGGTTGGTTGCCAATTTTACTTGCTAACGTCACAAGAGGTTGCCAATTTTTGGCAACTTTTCATATTGCCAATTGTTGGCTTGCCAAGTATTGGCAATGCCAAATGTTGGCATCAAACCAATTAGCCACCTATTCTCATAAAACAACATACAAACTCTCTAGCTAAAGCATTTAAATGCAACAACAAATGCGATCAAGATCGCAACTAAGGTAACAATTGATCCAACAACATAGTGATACCAAGCCTCTTGATTAACGACATATTTTTTAAATTTTCTAATCTTCAAGTGCATTGCATCCATCTTGATCTTGTAATCATCGACGACATCGGCAACATACAACTCCAGTTTCATCTTCTCTTCTTCAATTCTTTTCAATTTTTCTTTCAAATACTCGTTTTCTTTTTCAACTAAATTTAACTTCTCGACAAGAGGGTCGGTTGCAATTTCCGGTTCACATACCTCCTAGATAAAAATATCTATGTCAACCTGATGGGCATAATTGTCATAAACACGAAATGCAACAAATAGTTATAAAAGAGAATATACCACATCCGAATCATAAACCGGACGAGGGCCGACGGGGACGGATATCAAAGTCATGGCACTATGTATAACTAACAATCATACAAGTAAGAAAATTATACAAGTAACTATCTAAATCATACAAATACGATTTTTTTTATAAAAAGGATAAGAACAAGAGGCTCACCAAGTTGGTGCCGGCGACGGGACGGTGCGGGCGATCGACGGTGGTTAGGACGGGGACGGGAAGGCACTAAGTAAACCACACCTACACATGCAAACTAAGAAGTTAATTTGAGCTCAAATTGCATATAAATCAAATAAACTCCCACATATAATTACTCCCTAACACCCACAAATCACTACACTTATAGAGTATTGCAAGAGCTAATCTAGCAATGAGAGATGAAAGAACAAAGTTGCTAACCTTTGTGAACACTTGGATTGATGGGGTGCCTTCAAATCTTGACAAATTTTGACAAAAATGGAGGATGAGCTCGAGCAAGAGGGGAAGAACAGAGAGGAGAGGAAAGGGGAAACATAGAGAGCTTCGACTCAGGCTGGACGAAGGGTATATATAGTGACACCTTTAGTCCCGGTTCATGTAACAAACCGGGACTAAAGGTTAACCTCTAGTCCCGGTTTGTGACACGAACCAGGACTAAAGGGGCTCGTGGGGCCCCAGCCTGACACCAGCCTGCCACCACCCCTTTTGTCCCGGTTTGTGTCACAAACCGGGACTAAAGGTTCAACACGAACTGGGACTAATGATTCCCCTGCCCCTAGCCGTTGGAACGGGGACTAATGGTCACATTAGTCCCGGGCCGTAGTCAAACCGGGACTAATGATGCGAACGTAAAGTCGTTTTTCTACTAGTGTATACATGCTCCTTTCTAGTCAAGTAAACCGTGAAAAACATTAAACTATGTCATGACACAATGATTGTTACCTTGTGATCTCTACTTTATATGTACGAGTGTCATATGTTTATATATTAACCTTGTGATCTTTTCTATATGTATATATTTTGAATGTTATTGTCTGCTAAAAATAACAGATGGGACCGCCAGAAGATTGTGGGAGGGGGTCTCTGTGGCGAACATGGAGAAGCACTATCTATGGACACGGGAAAAGTGTCGGGCAAAGCGCCTCAAGGAGGCATTGTTAGCGTGGGTCAAAAGTGTTCCAATGGCCCATTGTTCTTTCATAGCGATTGAGAAGATTGCAGAGAGGCGGTTCGCTGACCTCGCAGTGTGCATCCTTGTGGAGGCGACCCCGGATGAGAGGTTGAGGATCTGGCCGGGTATGAGTCCAACCACCATACCCGCGCCCACTGAGGTTGTGCAATGGGCTCTTCGAGAGGCCAAATCTCCGATTCCAGAGCAAGCGGCCCGTTGGTCCCCGTTCGTTCCATCAAGTACTAATTCATGTAGTATGTGCGGCTTCTACTAACGGTCTGCGTGTTGAACATCTGCCAACACTCATTTAACTCAAAAAAACTCGTCAAACCATTAATTATGTGATGAGCGCGACATATGTACGCTTATTAATTATTGTAATGCACTTGTTATATTTTATAACTACTACTTTTCATTAATCTGAAATCATTGTAATGTGGTGCATGTATGTGGATCAAGGTTCAAACCAGAATTTATGTATCAAATGCAATCTGATGATATGATCCAGGTGCAATATGCTGTAATTCAATCATGTCGGCATGCAACAATAGCAGTGGCGAGCGGTAGAAAAGGACCGCCACAGCAGCGCGAAATTCCTGTGGCGGACAGCACGGAGTGCTGTGGCGGGCACGACGTAGAGCCTGCCACTGCTCATGGTCTAACAGTGGTGGGCGGATGCCCGCCACTGATGGTGTTCTAGCAGTGGCGGGAGGTCAGTGGCGGGCGGCCTGAGGGCCTTGCCCGCCACTGCTGGACTTTTCCCACCCGCCACTGCTAGGCATTCCAGCAGTAGTGGTTGGAGACGTATCAAGCATCCCCAAGCTTAATTCCCGCTCGTCCTCGAGTAGGTAAATGATAAAAACAAATTTTTTGATTTGGAATGCTACGTTTCATATTCATCATATAATATTTTCTTTTGTGGCATGGATATTTGGACTTGAGTGATTCAAAGCAATAGTCTATAGTTTGACATGAAAATATAAATACTCAAGCATACCAACAAGCAACCATGTCTTTCAAAATATGAATGCTAAAGAAAGTTATCCCTAGCTCATTATGCTCGGTCATTGATCCATTCATGAAACACACTCAATATTAACTACATACAATGCACAAGTGTGCCAATAGTGCCCTCCAGTTGGTGCTTTATAAGAGAAGATGGAGACTCAAAATAAAAATAAAAATTGCATAAAAGTAAAATAGATAGGCCCTTTGCAGAGGGAAGCAGAGATTTGTAGATGTGCCAGAGCTCAAAGTTTAAAATAGAGATAAAATTATTTTTGAGAGAAGCATGCTTTTCCTGTCAACGTCATGACCGAAAGTTTCCAATATCTCCCATGCTAGACACATTATAGGCGGTTCCCAAACAGAATATAAAGTTTATTTCCTTTCCACCATTCTTTCACAATCCATGGCTAGCTGTATCCACGGGTGCCTTCCAAACTTTCAACTTCCCAAGGAATTTTTTTTTTCATTTCGGGACTGGGCATCCCTATTACCGGCCATTTTCTCGTGCAATGACAAGTGAATAAACACTCATCTTGAGAATAACCCATCTAGCATGAAAGATATTGACCACCCCCTTTCGCTTCATGAGTGGTACGGGCATACAAAACAAATTTTTTTTTGAATGATTAGAGTTGGCACATGCAAATTTACTTGGAACGGCACGTAAATACTGCATATAGGTAGGTATAGTGGACTCATTTGGCACAACTTTGGGTTTAAGGAATTGGATGCACAAGCAGTATTCCTGCTTAGTACAAATGAAGGCTAGCAAATAGATTGAGAAGCAACCAACCGAAAAGGAAAATGGTCATAAACATGCATTGAGAATAACTAACACTGAATAATGCACCATAAGTAGGATGTAACTTCGTTGCATAACTATTGACTTTACGTGCATGCATAGGGAATCACAAACCTTAACACCAATATTCTTACTAAATCACAATTACTCACTAGCATAACTCATATATTATCATCTTCATATCGCAAAACTATTGCAAGGAATCAAACTTATCATATCCAATGATCTACATGAAAGTTTTTATTATATCCTTCTTGATATCCATCACATTGGGACCAAATTCATATCTTGTGCAAATTACCATTACTATTATCAACTCTCAAAAAGATATAAGTGAAGCATGAGAGTTCATCTATTTCTTTAAAATATAATCACCGCCGTGCTCAAAAAGATATAAGTGAAGCTCATAGAGTATTCTAACAAATCATGAAAAATGTGTGTCCCTCTCAAATAGGTGTGTCTAGCAAAGATGATTGTGATAAACTAAAAAGCAAACAAAGCAAAGACTCATATAATACATGACGCTCCAAGCAAAACTCATACCATGTGATAAATAAAAATATAGCTCCAAGTAATATTGCCGATGTTCGGTAGAAGAAAGAGGGGATGCCTTCCGGGGCATTCCCAAGCTTAGTTGCTTGGGAGTCCTTGAATATTACCTTGGGGGTGCCTCGGGCATCCCCAAGCTTAGGCTCTTGCCACTCCTTATTCCTTCATCCATCGTGATCTCACTCAAAACATGAAAACTTCAGCACACAAAACTCAACAAAACCTTCGTGAGATCCGTTAGTATAATAAAGCAAATCACTACTTTAAGTACTGTTGCAAACCCATTCATATTTTATTATTTCATTATACCTATTGTATTCTAACTTCTCCATGGCTTATACCCCCCGATACAATTCATAGATGCATCAAAACAAGCGAACAACGCAACGGAAACAGAATCTGTCAAAAATAGAACAGTATGTAGCAATTCGAACAATGACCATACTTCTGTAACTCCAAAAATTCTGAAAAATTGGGAAAAGGTGGGGAATTTGTATATAAATCATGTTTAAAAAATTCATAATTTTATCACGCTCCAGAAAATCTCAATAATTCTTCTACTGGACGCAAAAGTTTCTGTTTTTGCACAGGATCAGAGCAACTATCATCCAAATCATCCCAAAGGTTTTACTTGGCACAAACACTAATCAAAACACAAAAAACACAATTATAACAGTAGCATAATTTTGTGCACACAAGAAAAAAGAAAAATAAACAAGAAAATTAAGATAACTATTGGGTTGCCTCCCAACTAGCGCTATCGTTTTACGCCCCTAGCTAGGCATAATGCATAGTTTCAAGTGTTGTCATCTTTAGTTTCTAACTCCTCAATCACACATCCATATTTCTTAAGAGTTCTAGCATACATGTTTTTAACGATCACACTCCTAGGAACAAAATTAAGGGATTTATTTTCATATATAGGTTCCTTTATCAAATCAACAAAATTGGGGTGAACACTAATCATTTTAAGATCTTCGCTGTTGTTGCTAGATGAAGCACCCTTGTTTTTAGGAACATATATAAACTTGCAATTCTTGCTAGGAGGAGTCTTTTCAATTGTTTTAATGGAAGAAAAAGTGGAACCCAAATTATTAATAATTTCTTCCAACTTATCAATCCTAGCGAGACTTTGCCCCATCCTTTCACTAATTATCGGTTCTTTTTCTTTAAGCATCTTAAGAGTAATCCCTACCTTTCATCCAATTGAGTGACATGATTATGAATATTTTTATCCAAATTTTCAATATGCTCTATGGTAGGCATTTTATTTTCAATAGCGTCTAACCTTTGCATAACATGTTCCAAACTTAAAACCGTTTCATTAATAGTGATAGGTGGCGATCCCACCAAATTTCCCATAGCATTGAAAGCATCCACAGGGTGACTACTCAAGAAATTCCCTCCATTAATAGTATCAAGCACAAATCTATACCAAGTAGTAATACCCACATAAAAATTGCGAAGAAGAACGGTAGTGGATTGCTTACGAGTTGATCTATTATGAGCATCGCAAATCCTATACCAAGCATCTTTTAAATTCTCCCCTCCCTTTGTTTAAAATTAAGAACTTCATTTTCAGGGGTACACATAACAAGTGAAGAACTAGCCATAACGATAAAGTGGGCAAGCAACCGAACAAGAAAACATCCAAAAAGGCAAACGGAAAATATTTTTTGTATTTTTGTAAAAAAAAACTTTTTAGAAGTGTGGGAGATGAAAACGAGAGGCAAATGGAAAATTATGTAAATGCAAGGAGATGAAAGTTTATGCGTAGGTACTTGATAGATGTTGATGATGTCTCCCCGGCTACTTGTGAGCTGCGTTGGGATTTCCCCGAAGAGGAGGGGATGATGCAGTATAGTAGAGATAAGTATTTCCCTCAATTAATAACCAAGGCTATCAATCCAGTAGGAGAATCACACATCACCTCGTTAGCAACACCTGCACACAAAATAACAAATCCTTGCACCCAACGCGAAAAAGGGGTTTTCAATCCCTCGGCATTTACTTGCAAGATTAAATTGTGTTGTGATTGATAGATAGATAAAACAAAAATACAAAATAAAATAAATAAAGTAAAATTGCATCAAGGTATTTTTAGGATTTTAATATATGATAAAAGTAGACCCGGGTGCCATAGTTTTCACTAGAGGATTCTCTCTTGAAAATAGCATACGGTGGGTAAACAAATTACTGTTGGGCAATTGATAGAAAAGCAAATAATCATGAAGATATCCAAGGCAATGATCATGTATATAGGCATCACGTCCGAGACAAGTAGACCGAAATGATTCTGCATCTACTACTATTACTCCACACATCGACCGCTGTCCAGCATGCATCTAGAGTATTAAGTTCATAAAGAACGGAGTAACGCCTTAAGCAAGATGACATGATGTAGACAAAGTAAACTCACGCATGAATAAAACCCATCTTTTTATCCTTAATGGCAATGATACAAATACATGTCATGTCCCTTTCTGTCACTGGGATTGAGCACCGCAAGATCGAACCCAACACAAAGCACCTCTCCCATTGCAAGAAAAATCAATCTAGTTGGCCAAACCAAATCAATAGATCGGAGATAAATACAAAGCTATAACAATCATGCATAAAAGAGTTCAGAGAAAACTCAAATAATATTCATGGATAATCTGATCATAAACTCACAATTCATCGGATCCATCAAACACACCGCAAAAAGTGATTACATCGAATAGAACTCCAACAACATCGAGGAGAACATTGTACTGAAGATCAAAGAGAGAGAGAAAGCCATCTAGCTACTAACTATGGACCCTTAGGTCTGTGGTAAACTACTCACACATCATCGGAAGGGCAGCAAGGTTGATGTAGAGCCCCTCCGTGATTGATTCCACCTTCGGCACAATGCCGAAAAAGGCCTCCAGATGGGATCTCGTGGTACAGGAACTTGCGGTGGCGGAAAAAGTATTTCGGGTGGCTCTCTGTTGGATTCCCAATTTTAGAGAATTTATGGAGGTGGAGTTAGGTCAAACGGAGCCACGTGGGCCCCACGAGCCACCAGGGCGCGCCCACCCCCCTTGACGCACCCTGGTGCCTCGTGGGCCACTGCTCCATCTTCTGGCCCTCTCCCGATGCTTCCAGGGTCTCTTATGTCCAGGAAAAAAATCTCCAAAAAGTTTCGTGGCATTTGGACATCGTTTGGTACTGATATTCTGAAAAACCAAAAACAGGCAAAAAACAGCAACTGGCACTGGGCACTAGGTTAATAGGTTAGTCCCAAAAAATGATATATAATTGCTTGTAAATGCATATAAAACATCCTAGATTTATACTATAATAGCATGGAACAATAAAAAATTATAGATATGTTGGAGACGTATCATTCGTCGACAAGAGAAATTATGCAATGCTTGTGAGGATGCCCTAGTGTTAGAATACGTGATTCATTGTCTGCGTATGTAGTAATGGTTGAAGTACGGGATGGATTGGCCCCCATACCGAAGACTTCTATCATGAACTATCATATGCTGATGGAAAATTAGAGAGACTTAAAAACCCTTGAAGAGTGTCGACACGACAAGCCAAAAACCTTAGAATGGCAGGACGATGGAACCCTGTACAGGCAACCCATGCCAATCGTAAGATATACGGTGAGATTTCAACCCAGAACCATTTCCGGCCAGAGAATCCAGTAATTGTTGACCACCATGAGACTTTCGATAGTTGTTTAGAATTAGCGACAGACCTGTCAAATAAGAAGACCCAGTCTCGGAAGAACCTTATCAAGATAAAAGGACACAAGAATTTAAGGGAAAATGGTCATGCCTATACCGAAAGAGCCCCAGAGTAGTAGTAATCCCGAAGAAATGAGAAGACCGACACTGTCAACACCAAGGATGGAGTATATGAGTTTTGATGGAACCGTAACCTGGCTTTTAAGTGTGGTAGCACCCCAGACCTTGATGATCGATGGATTTTCAAGAAGACCCCCCAAACCTAACCTTTTTTCTAGCCTCTCCGAATCTCGAGGACGAGATTCATTTTAAGGGTGGTAGTTTGTAACATCCCAAAATTCTAAATTTTGGAATGTTGTATCAAATAAATAATTATAATCCCAAAATTGAGTGGAAATTGGAAACTTTTTGAAATTTGAATGAGAGGAAATGATATGACTTTCCCAAACTTTCACTTTGCTTTTTGACCTCAAAGAATTCAAATTCATTTCAAATACAAAACCCTAGAGTGAAGATGATATGACTTCTTCCATTTAAAGAAATAAAAGTGGTTTTGAAAAGATTTGAATTCCATTTGATAACCTTTCAAATTCATAAATTTTATGCAACTCAATGATCTTCATGAGAGAAGATAAAATGACTTCTTCAAAGATGAGTTGGAAGTTTAAAAGAAAACAAATGGTAAGTCCCTTTGAAGTTATTTGAAACTTACATTCCATTTTGAAGTTATTTGAATTTCCAAATTTTAAATTCTCTGAAAGTTATTCAAAATGAGAGAAGTAATATGACACTTCAAAATTCAGAGGCATTTGAAATAGGGTTTTATACATTTGTGCCCCTAACTCGAACCCACTACTCATATTTGCCCCTAATTCTGAAGTCTGCTCAAATTTGCCCCTCTGCCGTTATGTGCATTTATAGAAATGCCCTTCTGTGCCGTTACCGTCTAGTCAAAGTCGGTCAAAGGGCTTTGACCGTCCAAAAAAAATAGCAAAAAAATCTAAAAAATCTTAAATTTTGTCGGATCAAAGATACTCAGGTTCGCAAGGTGCGTGCAAATTTTCGTGCTGTTTGGACATTCCAGGAGCTCGTGGCGAAGGAAAAATAGTAAATATGTAAGCCTGTGAACAGTACATAAATAGCAAGAAAACTCAAAAAAATATGAAATTTTTTGGAATCAAAGAGGCTCGGGTCCGCAAGGTGCGTGCAAATTTTTGTTGTGTTTGGCATTGTAGGTGCTCGCAGAGAAAAAAACAAAATTTGGCTCGGGAAAAAACTTTGGAAAAAAAGACTATTTTGTTTTTTTGCTAGAGCTCCTCGCATGTCATTTGATCACAAAAACTTGCAAGCACCTTGTGCACCCAAGCCTCTTTGATGCCAAAAAATTTCATATTTTTTTGAATTTTCTTGCTATTTTATTTCAAATTTACTGTTCACAAGCGTATAGATTTACTATTTTTCCTCCCCACGAGCTCCTGGAATGTCCAAACAGCACGAAAATTTGCACGCACCTTGCGCACATGAGTATCTTCGATCCCACAAAATTTTAGATTTTTTAGATTTTTTTGGCTATTTTTTTAGGACGGTCAAAGCCCTTTGACTAGACAGTAACGGCATAGAAGGGCATTTCTATATGTGCACATAACGGCAGAGGGGCAAATTTGAGCAGGCTTCGAAATTAGGGGCAAATATGAGTAGGTGGTTCAAGTTAGGGATAGAAATGTAAATGGCCCTTTGAAATATATTTGGCTAAGGAAAAACAGAAAAGATTTGAAAGGGGTTTGAAATTCAAATTCAAATCCAAATGGGAGTTATATGGTTTTTATTCAAATTATTTTTCCCCTAAAAAAATATATGGAAATTAGGGTAAAATGATTCCCTTCAACAAAAAAATGGAGAAAAATAAATTTGATATCATTTTGGTATTTTAAAAATAATTTTTATTGATTTTTAATGCAACAGTAGCACTGTTTGCATTATTTGAATTTTTGTAGATTTTATTTGAACCTGAAAAATAGTTTATGCTTTAGGAGATCTTTTTTTGATCATTTTGGTATATAATATGTCTATAGGATATTTTCATTTTCTTTTATTTTTATACTTTTTCTTCTCTGTTTAATTAAAAAAAAAAGAAAAAACAACTGAAGCCACCGAGGCCCAGCTCTCTCTCCCCTCTCTCCAGCCCAATCACGCGCGGCCCAGCACAGCTGCCGCCGCCCGAAAACTTTCCAAACCGGGCGACCGCACTTCCCTTCCCTCTCTTTCTCTCACTGGCGCGTGGACCCCGCATCCGCTCCGGACCCCTAACGCCCACCTTTCCTTCCTCCGCCGCCCGCACTTGCCTTTCGCCGGATCCCTCCGAATCCGGGCCAAATCGGTTGCCCTCTGCCCGAAGAAGACAGTGGCTATAAAGCCCGGACCCCTCTCAACCGAACCCCTCTAAAACCCTCGCCGCTCTCGCCCCAGCGCCGCCGGAATCGCACGCCGTCGTTGCTTGCTGCCGCTGCCCGCAAGACCTCACCACTGACGCCCTAGCTAACCCTAACCCTAACCACCACAACCTCTCAACTCGCCACATTCGCCTACCCCTCTGGAGCTATTCGCCGGACCTCGGGAGTCCCTGGAGCACCGTCGCAGTCAACCACCACCGCCCACGCCGTCGCCGGAGCATCTCCCTCGCCGCGGTGAGCACCGGAGCTCTTCTCCGCCGTTGGATCTGTTTGGATGGCCCAGATTAGAATCGCCGATCTTTTTTAATATGCCGAACCATTTTCCTTTAAGTCACGGGCGTTCGCTAGTTAGCTTCTAGCGCGCACCGTTCCAGCCACTCCTGCACTGCCACGTGTCCCGTAGCCGATCCGTAGGTTTTTTCTTTTTTCTTTTTTTTCTGTTTCAGAAATAGTTCTGATTTTAGAATTGCAATATCACTTAGGCTTTTAATCCAAATCCAGTGATTCTTTTTGCATTAGGGCAATAATCTCTTGTAGTTTCTGATAGTGTAATTGGTTCTCAAATTTTAATAGTTTAAATTTGAATTTGCAACAATTTGCTTCAAATATTAATTTTTGAATATCTAGACTTTAAAAATATATTTTGAGTTGATTCTTTTTGCTACTGGTCACTTGTGATATTATTTTGCCGTAGGATAAATTTGAGAAATTTGGGAGTATTTTTAAATTAGGGTTTTAGCTAAAACAGTAATGTTTTGACTTTGTTTTTGTTTTACTTTTATTCCTTTGTTTTTAATTGTTTTAATTTATTTATTTTTGTCACTTTTGACAAATTATTTAATGTTTCTATTAGTTAACAGTAGCCACTTTTATTTGTTAGTTAAAATAAATTTTTATATGTTGTTTCTTTAGTTTTGTAGTAAAACTTGGATAGGTCATAAATGGAGTTTTATAAAAGCTTTTTGTTTGTTTCTTTTCGCTAGTAAAAGTTTATGAAAAATACTTTCTGTTAGCTTAGTTGTTATATATTTTCTTTTCTTTCAATTTGTTATTTTAGTATTTTATTTGCTGTTAAGTTTACTTAGGACAAAAACTTTGGTTCTTTAGTGTTTCTTTATAGTTTCTTCATAGTTTCCTTTGTAGTTTTCCATGAAATTTTCTTTGGTTTTTATTTGAGTCTTTATTATTGACTTCTTTATTGTTTTACTTGTTGATTGTTATTTGATTGCTTTAATGATTGTTAGTATTGCTTGCTAGAATGCTTGCTTATGTGAATGTCATGTTGATATTATAGATTTTCATCGGAGTGACGAATAGTCTACCAAGTCTTTTTCTGAGAGCGTTATAATCTTCATCAACTTACCAGGCAAGTTAACTTTGACCATCTAGTTTAACCTAAGTTTTTTTTGCATGTAGTATCACCCTTTCAACAAACCCCTCCAGTAGTGATATTGATTCTTGTAGCTGAGTAGTAGGCATGAGGTAGGAACCCACCACCATGTTATCAAGCCCCGGGACGTTATTTATTTTAATGCTACGCTATAGTAGACGGGGATGGGCATGAGTGCTCGGGAGTGATGTGAGAAGGTGGAGACTACGTCAATGACGACAACTTCATGCTGGCAACTTCAAGACCTCAAGACTTCAAGACTCGAGACAAGAATTCAATACACACTACTGGGTGCAGGATGTATTGATGGGTATCCTGGTGATACGTCTCCAACGTATCTATAATTTATGAAGTATTCATGCCATGTTTATAACAATTTTATATGGTTTTGGTATGATTTGATTAGAACTAACCCGGACTGACGCTGTTTTTAGCAGAACTACCGTGGTGTTGTTTTTTGTGAAGAAATAAAAGTTCTCAGAATTGGACGAAACTTTTTGACGATTTTTTTGGACCAAAAGAGACCCCCGAAGCTTCGTGGAAGGACCAGAAGCCTCACGAGGAGCTCACAAGGCATCACGGCGCGGCCTGGGGGGTCGCGCCATGCTGCCTTGTGGGGCCCTGATAGCTCTGTTTCGCGTGATTCCAACGGTGAAAAATCCTATAAATAGAGAAACCCCCTGAAGTAAACCTAGAACTTTAACTCCACCGCTGCACGCCTCTGTACCGAAGAAATACCATCTGGAGCCCTGTTCCAGCACCCTACCGGAGGGCGGAATCATCACCGGAGGACATCTTCATCATCCCGGCGGTATCCATGACGAGGAGGGAGTAGTTCACCCTCGGGGCTGAGGGTATGTACCAGTAGCTATGTGTTTGATCTCTCTCTCTCTCGTGTTCTTGATTTGGCTCGATCTTGATGTACCACGAGCTTTGTTAATATAGTTGGATCATATGGTGTATCTTCCCTCTCTATCTTCTTGTGATGAATTGAGTCTTTCCCGTTGACGTTTTGTTATTGTCGGATTGAGTATTTCAGATTTGAGAACACTTGATGTATGTCTTGCATGTGGATACCCGTGGTGACAATGGGGTATTCTAATGATTCACTTGATGTATGTTTTGGTAATCAACTCGTGGATTCCCGTAACCTTGGGGTGATCTAGGCATAGGGGTTGGTTGGACGTTTTCATCTTCTTTTCTCTGATAGAAACTTTGGGGTACTCTTTGAAGTTCTTTGTGCGGATTGAATATTATGAATCTGAAGTTGTCTTGATGCATATCGAATAATCAACTCACGGATACTTGTGGTGACATTGGAGTATCTAGGTGACATTAGAGTTGGTTGATGCGTATCATATGGTGTTATTTTGTGGCACCCCGGCTCAGAGGGACTGGAACACCCTGTATTCCAGCCCAGAAATGTCTTCGAGAATACGGCACTGCTTGGCATAGAACAAATCAGCTTTTATTACAGGCGATAAAGGTACAAAGGTTTGCTATTACAATGGTTACATAGCATGGCGACACTACACCTGCTAAAGTAGCTATATGCTAGCAGCGGACCAACTCATAGCAGCGGAACAACGACAACGGTGTTGAACTCCACTCCGCAGGGACTCTGGTTGGGACACGGCCTAGCTCGCACGAACGGGATCCACAACAAGCAATCAATCACAGCATCACCTGCAAACTGGCATGATAAGCCAGGTGAATACTTTGAATGTACTCGCAAGCTCACAACAACCAAAAGCATCAAGGCAAAACAACAACATAGCATTAACAAATTAACTTATTACCAACTACTATGATCTGGAAGTATGAGTTACACAAACTAATACGATAAAGCCAGAATCACTGATGAACCATCATCTTGGTTCGCAAGGAACCATCTCACTCTTGGCTACCTGGCCAAGCAACATATCCACTTGATCACTTCGTGATCGATACATCCTCGTAATCATCACATGATCACCTCATAATCTGCTGATCAATATCATCATCATCAAAGCCTGCCAAACGGTTACTTGCTCACATACAACTATAAATCATAATATAAGTCATTCCGTCATTGTGAGTGTTGATCGAACGGTGTGACCTACAACGAACTGTGTCCATGACCGAGGACGCGGCTATCGATAGTTTATACACTCTGTAGAGGTTAGTACACTGTACCCACACTACGGAACTCATGGCCTCGTGCTCCCATTCGGGTGGACCAACGACGTTCCGACAAAACCAGTCTATTACATGACACTCTCCCGGCCACTCCCGACAAACTCCCCTTTGGGCTATGTCCGGGGTGGCCCCTGCTGTCAACATCTGACATCCGCCACCTCTGTGGCTGCCACCGTCGTGGCCAACACAACAATCTTGTCCCACACGGGGACACCCGGGTACAACATAACTTGGGCACACAAGGTTATGACCGCCTACCGGGCCAGGGCAGCGCGAGCACATAATCTTCCCTAGTTGGAGGCACCGGCGAGAGGCATGACAATAGACCGAGTTAGGGCCTCCCCATCCAGGCAAGTGTGGCTGCACTGATGAGCTCGATTCGGTGGCACCTGACCAACGGAATGACGGAATTTATCCCCAAGATAGGTATGTGATAGAACTGTTACTCCAATGAGACATATCAACCTAAGATTCAAATCAAAGCAATATCCATCCAAAATCCAAAGTATAAGATATCCACATATTCCATATGACTACGAAATAAGCATGACTACTGCTACTAGTAATCCTGAAGTAACATATCATCCTCACTCTTCAAAATATAAGTCCTAGAGATCCAAGCATCATCATATCAGTAGCAAACTCACATATATCCAATCATAATTCCATAAATAAATCATTTGTAAACACGGCAATATTAAGAAAATTTAATTCAGATAAACCATGAATTGCATTGAAATCATGCAAATGGAGGGTGTGGCTTGCCTTGCTCCAAAAGAGAGGGGAAAAGCTCCTGGTCTTCACCAACACACAACAAGCACTCTGAAAATATTTTGTCAAGCATTTAAGAATATACCATAAAGTAAATACTTCTGTCCAGAAATTCATACAAAAGAGAAAAATGCCAAACTCTACTAGAAAATAGAGGAGAACAAAACAAAAATAATGCAAAAAGAATCAGTTCATTTGGACTTGTAGTTTAGGAGTTATTCACGGTCAAAGTTGGGTCCAATTTGTATTTAAAATTGAATTTAATTGATTTTCTGGAAATCTCAGAGGGGCTGACGTCGACGGCGTCTTTTAGGAATACGCTTTCACTAAGAAAATGTTTCGGAGGCGCCGGAGTCACTGACCAGCGGGCCCCTTCGGTCAGATTAGAAGAGAGAAAGGGGGGGGGCAGAGAC
This sequence comes from Elymus sibiricus, assembly GCA_039707655.1. Classification (NCBI taxonomy): domain Eukaryota; kingdom Viridiplantae; phylum Streptophyta; class Magnoliopsida; order Poales; family Poaceae; genus Elymus; species Elymus sibiricus. The sequence continues at coordinate 25,083,249 of CM077664.1, forward strand.
AGCGGGCTCACCGGCGACGAAACGGCGGCGAGGAGGCTACGGCGACAACGGGAGACGGCGGGGATGGATCGAGCGGACCGAGGCGGAGCTGCTCGTACCTGTGGCTCCCTGAGAGACGGCTGGATGACTTCGGCGTCTTCGTCTCCGGCGGTGGCAAGCCACGGGCGCCAGCGAGATCGACTTTTCCGGCGACGATAGGCTAGGGAGAGCTGTTAAGGAGGATTAGGAAAGCTAGAGGAGCTCGATGGTGGGCTCAGCTGAGGCTGGGGTGGCTCAAAGTGAGCTCGAGGAGCAGAGGGCCGTGCGGCGGATGGTTGGCCGGAGAGGAGGAAGGAGAGGGCTCCGGCTCGAAGGAGAGGCTTTGGGGGTCGATTTGGAGAGGAGGGGGTTGAGTGGTGAGGAGAGGCGAGCTCGGGCAAAGCTTAAATAGGCGGGAGGAGATACTCGAGCTCGGGTGCCGCCACGGGCGCCCGGGAGATTCTTCCGGCGAGGCCGGGCACACGCGGGCCCGTGAGGCGACGGGAGAGGCAGAGAAGGTGCGCACGCTGCGCTAGAGCCGCGCAGACGCAGCCGAGGCGAGCACAAGCGCGGCAGAGCACGCGGCGCTCGGGGCACCCGTGGGCGCGACGGCTGGCGCCTGCGTGGTCGCTTTTGGAGGGCGGGGAGGGGTCCAGTGGCGACGTGGGAGGAGGAGGGGGCTGGTCGGCAGTAGAGGACGCGCGGGAACGGGCAGGGGAAAACGGCCCGAAGCAAAACGACGCTCGGAGCGCGGCCAAACGCGCAGAGCACGCGCACCGGCGTGCCAACAGCGCGGTCACCACCCGCGTTGCCACGAAGAGGGCACGCAAGCCTGAGAAAAGTTGTCTACGGTGTTGTCCCTCCATCCTACAGTCTTACTGAAGTGATAGATCGACCAGAGCTACTGTGGGTAGACGGGATGCATCAGATGAAAGTTTCTGTAGTCAACTATGGTTAGATGTTGTGGTCAAATTACTTGATCATAGGACCAGAGGGGATGTCTCAAGGGTTTAGGATAAGAAGGACTATATTTCTGTAAATTTTGAGGTGGATTGGACCAGGTTTGAAGATAGATGCAGTACAACTGCCCAAAACAGTGCAGAAGCTAGATCAGGAAGATGCACTCACATGGGGTGTGGATTTGAGCTGCATTTTTGTATAGGATGATGATCTGGGACCCTGAAGATACTGGGAAAATTTCATAGCATTTGGAAATACCTAGATGGTACTTCCTTCACAAAGGTCCTCTCTGCACAGAACCTTGGGAGAATTTTGTAGGACAATTGACTAGGCAAACTAATGTGAAATTTGGCAGGCACAAAGTATATATAGACCTTTAGTCCCTGGATTAATTTCAGAATTTTTGAAGCAATATAAAAGGTAGTTGCTTCATACCCTGAAAATTTAACCAGAACCAAAGATTGGAAGGTGTGCTCACATAGATGGTTGGACAAGGCTGAAATTTGGTGTAGGGTAATCATTTGAGCATAAGAAGGGCCTGGCAAAATTTCAACTCATTTGGATACTCCTAGCTAGTACTTCCTTTAGAAAGCTTCTCTCTGCACAGAGACTTTGGGAATTTGCTAAGGAAGATTCACTAGGCAAATGGAGCTGAATTTGGTCTTGCGGTAATTATTTGGGTAGGAAAGAGTGCCCAAAAATTTTGAGAGCAATCAGGAAAATATAAATAGCAGTTCCTTCACAAAGTGCCAAACTGGACAGAATGGAAAAGGAATATTGCTGAATTATTTTTGAACTAGGCAAGGAAGGGTTGGGGCATATTTGGGGAATATATGATCAAAATAATTTATGGAAATAATTTGGGAATTTATGGGATGACAGAAATATAGGTTGCTTCACAACCTAAGTCAGATAGGGTTATTCCTTTAATCAGAAAAGGAATATTCCTTAAGAAAAGAATTTTTGGAAAAGGGCTAGAATGGAAATGCATGATCTTGGGAAAGATACAAGGATGAAACACATATTGGAAGAGGAAGAAATGATGACCTCCCAGGTTTCAAGTCCATAGAACTGCTGCAAAAGGAAAAACCAGAGCAAAGCCAAATAAAACCAAGAGAAAAAGAGAGGGCCAAAAATCGGGGTGTTACATATTTTAGTACGAACTCTAGGACTGTTTGTGACACTTATAGGGATGGCTCAATAGATTGATCGGAAAGGATAACTTTGAGGTGGTTTTGTACCCTACAACAATTTCATCTTATGTTCTCCGCTAATAGGAACTTTGGAGTGATTCTTTGTCGCACGTTGAGGGATTGTTATATGATTCAATTATGTTAGCATTGTTGAGAGATTGCACTAGTGAAAGTATTAACCCTAGGCCTTGTTTTCAAGCATTGCAATACCGTTTTTGCTCACTTTTGTTACTTGCTACCTTACTGTTCTTTTATTTTCAGATTATAAAAACCTATATCTACTATCCATACTACACTTGTATCACCATCTCTTCACCGAAGTAGTGCACCTATACTATTTACCATTGTATTGGGTGTGTTGGGGACACAAGAGATTTCTTGTATTTGATTGCAGGGTTGTTTGAGAGAGACCATCTTCATCCTACACCTCCCACAGATTGATAAACCTTAGGTCATCCACTTGAGGGAAATTTGCTACTATCCTACAAAATTCTTCACTTGGAGGCCCAACAACGTCTACAAGAATAAAAGTTGCGTAGTAGACATCAAGCTCTTTTCTGGCGCCGTTGCCGGGGAGGTGAGTGCTTGAAGTATATCTTTAGATCATGCAATCGAATCTTTTAGTTTCTTGTTTTATCACTAGTTTGGTTTTATAAAATAAAATTACAAAAAAATGGAATTGAGGTTGCCTCATATGCTTCATCTTTATAATGTCTTTCTTGAAAATGATGGATCAGAAAATTGTGCCAAAGTGTTAGAAGAAGAATTCAATAAAATGTTTGGCATAAAACCTTTGAATGATGAGCATGATTGCAATGTTGTTAGTATGAATTCTTTGAATGTCCATAATGCTAATGATGATTGCACTAGTCATGATAAAAAGGTTTCTTACAAGCATGTCAATTTTTGTGGAGTGAATAAAATTTGTGAAGACATGCCATATAGGGATGATAGATTTTGTAAGAAGCATAAACATGATAAAACCAATTGATGGCTTAAAGTGATAGATGAATTTGCTACAAAATTATGCTCTCTTCATCCCATTACTTGTGAACTTTGCAATAAGATTGGTCATCTTAATTTCCAATGCATACTTTTTCATGATCGAATCATGGCTAAATATTGTAATGACTTGACCGCCCTTGAACTATATAATGAGCTTTATCTATTTTTGGGGTGTGAAGAATTGACACATAAAAATAGTTGGTTTGAAGTATTCATTCTCACAGACAACATTGAAACTAATCTAAAGGAAATCTATATGTTTTGTGTGGTAAATTGCAATGAGAATGCTTATATTACCAACTATAGAAAGATGGGAAAACCAATAGAATATAAAAGGAATACTAATGGAAGGGTAAAGATTTCCAGTTTCCCTCATATTGTCTCTCGTGATGAATCAGGTGACGAGGAGGAGCTTCCTATCCAACCAATCTCTTCAATAAGAAGCTCAGAAAAATTGATTGAACCCACACATTATGTGGTGAAGAAGAAGAAAAAGAAAAGAAGGAAAAGTAGAGGTATGGAGGTATCTCTCCCAAATAATATTGCTCCTATTATTATTGTGCCTCATGAGAATGAATCAAAAATAATTGTGGAAGATGATACACTTGATGATGATTTTGTTATACCTATTGCTTGTTGTGATGATTATGACTGGAAAGATAATGGTACCTAACTCTGCCAGTTTAGGACAAAACTAATAACTGCTCTGTTAGGTGTCTTGTAGAGGAGTAGACCCGGCAAGCTTTCTGCACCGCTCGCCCAGCTACCTCCTATTAGCTTGACACGCCTTCTGGACGGGTGTTATTAAAGGCAAATCTCCTTCCAGCAAGCTGACACGTCCCCGACAAATCTCACCAACCAGCCTGCGCGGTCAACACCTCACCGATTAGGGACTAGCTGCTCGGTGAGGTGGAGCGCTGACGAGTTAGCAAAGGCTTGCAGGGACGGAGCTTGCCGGGTCCTCATCTTGCCGGGTCAAGTCTTGCCGGCGAGAAATGTATTCATCTCAATTACTAGTTGAGTACTTGTTGATGCTTCATCTTGTTCTTCTCTCCAGTAGCTTCTGCAACTGGGTGTTGAATCTTGGTCTTTGCAATCTCCGGCAAGCCTTGGCCAGCAGGGAAGCTGCACGCCACTATCTGTGCATAAGTCAGGGTATAAAATACCCATGTTCTATACACCGACAGGAGCCCCCGGGGCTGGGCCATACGCGCGTCCAAAGCGTCGTTGGGCTAGGCCCAAACAATGCACAGACACGCGGCGGGTAAACTACCGCTGTAATTTTAGTCATGATGGTTTTTGTCTTCCGAGATCTTCTTTGCTTCTTCATTAATCTGGATTTGTGTTTGCTCTCGGCCATTCTCCGGCAAACCTTGCCGTCGGGTTGGCAGTTATTACCCACACACAAGCCAGGAGTACGCACATATGCGAGGCGCCGTTGGGCCAGACCCGAACAGGTGCATGGCCACGCGTGGCAAGGAATAACTGCCATATATGTCGTTGCTTCTCCTTTTTCTGCACCCTTCCATCACGCGTATCCGCATGCAAGGCAATGGATTGGCGAAGAGGGGCAGTCGCTGGAGTAGTGTGCCCGGCCAGGAATGCACGGCGCGGGATTGGAGAAACTGGGCGGTCGCCCAAAAGTAGCGAAGAGCCAGCCCTCGCGCTCTCCCTATAAAGAGGGGGTCGCGGAGGGCGATGCTCATCCACCTCTTCCCATTCCAATCCCCCAGCCTCCATCATCTCCTTCTTCTACCTTCTCCCCCGCATCTGCAGCCATTATGGCGAGGGGAAAAGGCCGAGCTGGTGCATCTGTCACTGCTGCGAGGGCTTCTCCTCGGCTCCATGCCCACGTCTTGGGCACGGATGCGGAAGCTGGTTCCAGCGCCCGAGGAAAGGCCACGGTTCGTGGTCATGGAAAACGCCGTGCCCGGGGTCGGGGCGACCACGCTGGCGCGCTCGTCGTTTCATCTCCGGCCACCCCAACTCAGGCAGAAGGCCATACGGAGGACACGGCGCACGAGTTCATCGTGGAACTGCGTGATCGCCCGCAGAGCTTGCTGCGGCTTCCCCACCCTTTTGCCAGGGCGATGGAAGACAGTCATCTGCGCGGCTTGTGGCTGCGCGTGGACGGTTGCTGCAACGGCCCCGTCTGGGTGACTGTTGAGACCTCAACCAACGGCATCATGTACTTCACACGTGGATGGAAATCCTTCGTCCGTGCTCGCTGCTTGGGGCAGGGACACCTCCTTCACTTCAAGCTGGTCGGATCTGACACGCTCTTCCTGAAGTTCTTCGGGGCTTCAGGTGCTCGTCTGGAGTACTGCGCGGAGAGCTCGAGTGGCAGCGACACCGCTTCCTCCAGCGAGACCGAGGACGACGACGACGGTTCTCCAAACGTCAAGATCGAGGACGATGGCTCCGACTCCAGCTGAACACCGGCAGCACCATCATCTGGCCTTCCGAGAGCGAGTCGGGTTTCGCCTAGGTGCTCCTTTTGCCCCTGTATTGCACTCGATGTAAACCCTGTGGGGAAGGGCTAAGAGAATGTTATCGAGCACTCTTTAATGAATATCTATTATTTGTCATGCTCAGATGAATGCGTGCTATTCCCCTTGTTTCTCTTTGTCTTTGTACAAATTTATACCCTACGCTTGCCGGACACTTGCCGGCGCATGCACTTGCCGCGAGCGCTTTGAGGAACAGGTCCTTAGCAGCCTGCTGGAAGTGCCGCCACCGGCAAGGTAACTTGCCGGTCAGAATGCAGCTGCTAAGCTTGCTGAGCGGACTCGAGGCAAAACTAGAGCGCAAGCTAATCGCGACAAGGTTCCTTCGTGTGCAGGTTTTTCATACAAACACAGAATCGTTCAAGGGAAATTGCAAATGTAACAAGGAAATTTTTTCAAAGTTTTTCAACTTAGCGAAATGATCACTTGAACATCATTTAATGGTATCCCCATCATCACTCCCCCCGGGAAATTTGCACGCGAGGGATCCTTCTGTCCTTTGAGAAAAAGAAAGAAGAAAAGAAAGTGGTTTGGGAACCTTGACAGTTCATCAGCCATTTCATACAAAGTAAAGTGTAATCACAACATCAAATGTATTTATACACAAATGAATATGTACAAAGAGTTGTGAAATACTTAGATTTATTTCACTTATGCACATGATCTGCGCCTGGCTTTGTACAAAGGGTTACAAGTCTTGCCGACAAAACTTGTACAAAAGGGGTTGCCGGGAGGCCCGGCAACTGTGCGTTAAGGGTAGAACTTACGAAGATGCTCAATATTCCATGAGTTTTGCACTTGAATGCCATCTTTGGTCTCCAGACGGACTGCGCCAGGTCTGGTGACTCGCACTACCCGATAAGGGCCTTCCCACTTCGGCGTCAACTTGTTTGATCCCTTGCCGGACTGAATGCGCCGAAGAACAAGGTCGCCTTCCTCAAAGCTTCGGGCATGAACTTTGCGGCTATGACAGCGGTACAAAGCTTGCTGGTAGCGTGTAGCACGCACAGCTGCCCGAAGACGGACCTCCTCAAGGACCGTTGCATCATCTTGCCACAACTGCTCTTGCTCTACCTCATCATAGGCGAGCACTCGAGGTGACCCGTATATGAGTTCCATGGGGAGCACCGCCTCTGCACCATAGACTAGGGAGAAGGGTGTTTGGCCGGTAACTCGATTTGGTGTCGTCCTGAGTGACCAAAGAATTGCCGGCAACTCATCAATCCAGCGTCTTCCACATTTGCGTAGCCTATCAAAGGTTCTTGTCTTGAGACCATGCAGCACTTCAGCATTCATCCATTCTGCCTGTCCATTGCTTCTCGGCTGAGCGACAGAGGCAAAACAGATCTTGCTTCCAAGATCTTGGACGTACTGCATGAAGGTGTGGCTCATGAACTGTGTGCCATTATTGGTGATGATTCTGTTAGGAACCCCGAAACAACAAACTAATCCTTTGAAAAACTTGATGGCTGATTGCGCTATCACCTTCCTCACTGGCTCCACTTCAGGCCACTTTGTGAACTTGTCGATGGCGACGTACAAGAACTCAAAGCCCCCTGTAGAACGGGGGAAAGGGCCCAAAATATCAAGCCCCCAGACCGAAAAAGGCCAGGAGAGAGGGATTGTTTAAAGAGCTTGAGCTGGCAAATGTATGTTCTTTGAATGAAACTGGCATGCTTCACACTTGGTTACTAGCTCAATTGCATCCTGGAGGGCAGTGGGCCAATAGAAGCCTTGCTGGAAAATTTTGCTGACAAGTGCTCTTGATCCTATGTGAGAGCCACATATGCCTCCATGTATCTCTGCCAACAGCTTTAGTCCATCTTCCCGGCAAATACACTTCAATTTCACACCGTTTGGTCTCTTTCTGTATAGCATGTTATCCACAAACTGATACATACTTGACTGACGGGCTACTTTCTCAGCTTCTTCTTGGTTATCGGGAAGTTCTTCTGTTTGAAGGAAATGAACTATTTGCAGTGCCCAAGTTGAAGCCTGTGGCTCGACAACAAGGACTAAAGGCATCTCTTCAGCCGTGGGAGCACTCGCCTCAGCGACAAGAACCTGAGGTTCTGCGCGAAGCCGCTGCTCACCAGCAGTCGTATCGTTGTTCCCGGCAACATCTTTGCCTGCGGCTTCTAGGAGCTCTACCGGAAAATACTTGCTGGTACTCAACTATCTTCTTTTACTGGCCTGCGTCGATGGAGAGACTGATGGTTGATTCAAATGGATTACAAAAGTTCCCGGTTCCACAGGTAGCTTTTGAGCGGCGCACTTTGACAGGTGAGCAGCAATGCCGTTTTCCGCACGAGGAACGTGCTCTGTTTGCAATCCGTCGAAGTGTTCCTTCAATTTCCTCACTTCTTCCACATACGCTTCCATCAACGGGCTTTGGTAATCTTTATTCACTTGCTTCACAACAAGCTGCGAGTCACCACGAATGATCAATATTCTGATTCCAAGGTCCACTGCAATCCTAAGACCGGCAAAGGAGCCCTTCGTACTCAGCAGTGTTGTTTGTAGCTTTCTCCCTGGGAAAGTGCATTTGAATTACATACATGAGATGCTCTCCGATGTGTGCGACAAGCAGCACTATGGCACCGGCGCCTTGCAGCGAGAAGGCACCGTCAAAGTATATGATCCATTCCTTAGCTGTTTCTTTGTTGGGGAGAGCTGATTCTTGGATTTCCTCGTGTTGCATTGGCGTCCATTCCTCAATGAACTCCGCCAAGGCTCTGCTTTGAATAGTTGAAGTGCTTTCAAACTTGAGTGCAAAGCTTGATAATTCCAACGCCCACTCCAGTATCCTGCCGGTTGCATCTGGATTTCTCAAAATGCACTGCAATGGAAAACGAGTGACTTTGTAATCTCATGTGCTTGGAAGTAGTGACGTAGCTTTCTTGAAGCCATGAGGAGGCCGAAAAGCAACTTCTGCATTCCGGAATATTTTGATCTAGCTCCCTGCAGAAGGGAACTAACAAAATAAACTAGCCGCTGCACCACTTTCTTCTTCGACACCATTTGCTGATTAACTTCATTTGCTTGCACTGTTACTGACTTGTTGGTATCAGACCCTGCCGGAGAAGATTCCGGTTTGTCATTGGACGGGCTTGCCGCTGGTGCTTCCTCATCATCGGCCTTCCTCTATGCCACTAGTGCAGCACTGACCACATCATTTGTTGCCACTAGATATAGCAGTAATGTCTCTTGTGGTCTAGGCACAACTAGCGTTGGGGCAGAACAGAGGTATCTTTTCAAATCCTACAGCGCGGCCTCCGCTTCCGGAGTACATTTCATTGGACCTGCCTTTTTCAAGATCTTGAAAAATGGCAAGGCGCGCTCAGCAGACTTTGAAATGAACCTACTGAAGGCAGCAACACAGCCGGCAAGATGCCGCACATCCTTGACGCTTTGTGGTGCTTGAATCTGCTCAATTGCTTTGATATTGTTGGGATTTGCTTCGACTCCACGTTGAGACACAAAGAAACCGAGAAGTTTGCCGGATGGAACGCCAAACACACACTTCTTGGGGTTGAGGTTCAAAATGATCTTGCGCAAGTTTTCAAATGTTTCTTCTAAATCTTTAATGAGGTTTGATTTGTCCTTGGTCTTGACCACAATATCGTCCATACATGCTTCCACATTCCTGTGTAGCTGGGGCTCAAAACCAATCTGGACTGCTCATGTAAATGTTAAACCAGCACTCTTTAATCCGAAAGACATACGCACGAAGCACTATGTGCCACATGGAGTAATGAATGCGGTTTTCTCCTCATCCTCCTTGGACATGAATATCTAATGGTATCCAGAATATGCATCAAGGAAGGAGAGTAAATCTCAGCCGGAAGTAGAGTCTACAATTTGGTCAATGCGCGGCAAAGGGAAAGGATCCTTTGGACATGCTTTGTTAATATCAGTGTAGTCAATTCAAAGTCTCCACTTTCCATTTGCTTTGCGCACTACAAATGGATTTGCCAACCAAGTTGGATGCAGTAAACCTCTGACCAAACCTGCTGCTTCAACTTTCTTGAGTTCCTCGGCAATGAACTGTTGCCGCTCCAAAGCCTGTTTCCTGACCTTCTGCTTGACGGCCGAGCGTGGGGACAGACAGCAAGGTGGTGCTCAATTACCTCCCTAGGAACACCGGGGATGTCAGATGGTTGCCATGCAAATACATCGACATTCGCCCATAGGAAGGCAACGAGCGCGCTTTCCTATTTGCTGTCAAGGGTGGAACTGATGGTGAAGGTACCACCAGTGCCATCCTCCTTTTGCCGGCACCTTTTTCATTGCTGGTGGAGTAGCCCTGGATTTCTTTCCGGTAGAGCACTCTGGCAAGTCTTCAACAGGTGCGCAGCACTCTGAAGAGGTGCGCTTCCCAGAATTCTTGTCAGAGGTCTTGCCGGATTTCTTGCTTTTCTTGTCCTTGGCGGGAGCTGGCGCCTTGGCGGCCTCTGCTGCAACTGCATCTCTGTATAGTTCGTCGATGCATATGACTGCATTTTTCTTATCTGAGTTGATGGAAATGACACCCATCGGCCCTGACATCTTTAACGTGTTACATGCATAGTTGGATGCTGCCATAAACTTAGACAAAGTTGGGCGGCCAAGAATTCCATTATACGGCAAGGGGATCTGGACAACATCAAACACAATCTTCTCTGTTCTATAGTTCAATTCCCAGCCAAATGTTACCAGCAATGTGATCTTTCCCTTGGGCTGGTGTGACACCCTGGTTTTTCTCAGCTTCTCCTTTCCAAATTTTATTTGGATTTGGCTTGGTTTTGTTTCTGAATTACTCTATTGACTTAAAACTTGGGAATATTTTCTTGATTTTCTTTCCCAAGTGACTCAGGCTCTCAAAAACTTCTCTCAAGTCATTTCACTTCCATTCTTGCTCAATCTCAATTTTATCTCAATTTAATATTCCTTTTTCCATTAAAGGAATAACCCTTTAAGCTCTAGGTTGTGAACCAACCCATATTTCTGCTCTCCCAAAAATCCCAAGAAAATTTTCATAAATCCGTTGCACCATGTGAACCTTGGATATGTGAAAATATTCAAGATTTACCCCGTCATGGTGAGCACAGCATCCACTCTTTGATTCTGGTCATAATTTTAGTTTGTGAGGCAACTATATTTTATATTGCTTCAAAAAATCTGAAATTAATCCAGGACATTCTCCTACCCATATTATCATTCTCCACAAATTTCTGGCTCATTTCATTTAGCCAATTTCTATATAAAATTCCTCCAAATTTCTGTCCAGTGGGAAGTGTTGTGAAGGAAGTACCCTGTACACTAACCCAACTGGACTGAAATTTTTATGGCATGTTGGCATCCCCAAATCACCCACCAATACCAAGTTTCAACTCCAGGAACCCATCCAAGTGAGTGCAACATCCTCTGCAAGATTTCTGGATCAGAGAAGCAGTTGTGAAGCAACCATGCTCTACACTGATCCATTTGGTCTGACTTTTTTCCCAGCATATGCACCTTCTTACTACACTCTAGCATGGCAAACTTTCACTCCTAAAGCCCTAGCCATTTCTCCTCAACTTGCTGCCCAAGTTTCTATCCAGAAACTTGTCTGGAAGCTAGCCAGCTGTCCAGGTCACCTCTTGTCAAACCAAACACATGGAGATGTCACTGGATGGATGGAGTATCGCATGGACATGATAGTGCAGGCCAGAGCGCACCGCGTGCGCTAGTGCACGCGGTGACCACGAGTCTGCCAGGCAGAACTCGCGCTTTCCGCACTGAACCCTCTCGGGCATCGCCGGTTCTTCGCGACTATGCCACCCCGCCGTGTCCCTTAGTGTCGACGTCCTCCCTGCAGTCCACCTGGCTCGCCTGGAAGCCTCCCGTCGCCGGCAGTGCCCTCGCCGGACACGGCCAAGCGCCGCCACGTGCGGCATAGTACTGGTACTGTGGCCGCGCTGGCTGTCCTCTTCCTCCCGTCGAGCCGTCGCATCGCCTTAACTCTCTGACCTTCTCTAGCACCCTCCCTCGCTCCACGACAGCCAGCTCGCCGTCCTCGCTGTGCCAGCTCAACCGTGGCGGGATCCGGCTCGAGTACCTCCCGTCCAGCTATAAAAGCCACCCCGAGTCCTCCCTCTCCTCTCCACTCGAGCCCTCCCTCTCCCAATCGTCGCCCCACGGCACCGGAGTAAGCTGAGAGGCTCTCCTCCTCCGTCTCCGTTGAAGAGCTCCACCACTCTGCCCCAGCTCCGTCCGGTCACCTCCGCCCACCCCAGCCCCAGCCGAGACCACCAGTGAGCTCGTGGAGCTCCACTGGTCCTCCCCAACCTCTCCTCTGCCAAAGAGCTCGTCGGAGTCGCCGGATCGATCGACCACCGTAGCTCACCGCCGCCTGAGACGAAGGGGGCGACCGCGTCTGGCCACCGTTCGAGGAGCCATGGGTACGGGAGTGCTCGTCGTCGTCCGCTCGTTCCATCCCCGCCATCGCCCTGCTCCGCCGTGGCCTCTACGCCGGCCAACCGTCGCCGGTGAGCCGCCGTCCTCTGTTCTCCCTCTCCCTCTCTTTTAAAACTGACAGCGGGCCCCGCATGTCAGTGCCTCTGCCAGCGCCCGAAGTGGTACGCGAGTGAAGGAGTACGCTGGGTTTACGTCTTCGACGTGGCCGCTTCTGGGATTTTCCAGTTTCTGTTAAATTCATTTTAAATCCAGATTTGACTGAACTTTGACCAGCTATAACTTTTAAACCATAAGTCCAATTGAGTTCATTATTTTTGCATTATTTTTCTTATGAGCTCCTCTTTCTGCTGTAAAAATTTGGTATTTTTCTCTGCTATTTAGAATTTCTGGTAAAAAAAAGAAAATGATTTATGTGGTATTTGAAAATGCTTTCAAAAATGCATTTCAGATTGTTTTGCCTAGTTGGTGAAGACTAGGAGTACTCCCACACTCTATTGGTGCAAGGCAAGCCACAACTCTCATTTGCATAATTGCATTGCAATATCATAGTTTAAATAATCATTTTAATGCCAAATATGAATTATTTATGAATGGATTAATTCATGCAATGCCTTGGAGATTTTGAATAAGTTACTGTCATGATGATGATGGGATTTTGGATTAGTAGGTAATTTCCAGATTTATGTCGTAATGCTGTCAGACTGTGAGATTACCGTCTATGATTATTTTGTGATTCCGCTGGTACTGCATATATGGGATCAGTAGTAGATGTTGATCATGATGCTCATTGGATTTCTAGTTGGCTATTGTGATAACTTGGATCACTTGTATATCGGAGTGTCAGTGATGACTATGATTACTTGAGGATAAATTCCTTAATTGTTGATCAAGTGCCACTGAACCGAACTTTCCCGTGCAGCCACACCTGCCGGAATGGGACGGTCTTGGCTTGGTCTAACAACGTGCTCTTTTATTGGTACCACCAAAGAGGGGAGGTTATGCGTGCGTGCTGCCCAGATCAGGTAGACGACAATAACCTTGTGAGCCTGGTTTGGTTTTGAGCTCAGTTCCCCGTTTGGGACAGTTTGTTTGGCCACGATGGTGGCAGGTGTCAATAGTGACACAGAGGCCACCCAGGGCATGACTCCGGGGGAGGATGATTGTCGGTGGTACGATGGAGGGGTCATGGGTTAGGCAAATTTCGTTGAAGCAGCACCGGTCCACCCGGAAAGGGAAGTGTACTGAGGTACGGGGCCAGGAGTGTAAGAATCTATTCGAATAGCCGAGTCCATGGTATTGGACACAGTTCGTACTAAGTAACACTATCTGATCAACACCAGTGAGGGAATGACGTGTTAATGATGGAAGAACTCGTCTCAGTATAGTTACGTGACTGATGGCTGAGAACCGCTGGTAACTATTGAGGATGATTCTCGGGGATGATTGTCAGAAGTTCTCAAGGTGACCATGAGTTGGTCACGAGAGTAAGTGGTTTAATTATGAGGCTCAGGACAAAGTGGTTCCATAGTAGTAGCAAGATTGATAGTGGTAGCAATAATATGTTATTATTTTCTTCCACTCGTTTAGTAGTATTTAAATCTGAGTTAATCATGATGGCTATGACATTGTTATGCCTTGATGCTCTTGATTGCTGTGAGCTTGCGAGTACATTCAAAGTACCCACCTGGCGTGTCATGCCAGTTTGCAGGTGCCACCATGTTTGCATCGTGGAGGTGTTCGCTTTGCGAGCTAGGACGTGTCCTCAGCCAGAGTCCCTGTGGAGTGGAGTCCATCTTGATGTTGTAATTCTGCTGCTAGGATTCGAGCCACTGCTAGCATAGAATTATCATAGCAAGCGTAGCTTTGCCAAGGCAACCCTTTGTAATATCTCAAACCTTTGTACTCCATTTATTAGTAATAAAGAGCTGATTTGTTCTATGCCAAGCAGTGCCGTATTCCAAAAGACTTGATCTCTGGCTGGAATACGGGGTGCTCCGGTGACTCTGAGCGGGGTGCCACAAGGTTTGGTATCAGAGCCAGGTTTGGCTATAGGACACCCTAGCTAACCCGGACGTTAGAAACCGTTAGTTTAGAGCCCAGCTTGCTTGTGTGTTGCATTGGAATTGCTGCACTTGGTTGTTGCATTTGTTTGTTGCATGGCATGCATATAGATTTGGCTCACTAATTAGTTGATTTTTTAGATGGCATCCGTTCCTGTTGACTACAATTCAGCCCCTGCACCACTCAGCTTCACATCCCTGCTTTGGGATGTCTGGCGTCTTCTCTATCCCAGTGGAGAGATGCCAAGGTACCAAGTGTTCCAGACCTCGCTTGCAGGAATGGTGCTTGAGTATCATGCCAATGTCATTCTGTCAGTCGACCTACCTTTGGGAAAGCGCACCTATAGTCTTCATGGTGGCTATGCCTCTACCCCGGATCGTGCTGTCCAGCTTGCCGCTCTGGCAGGCCTCACTATTATTCGCCATCAGGAAAACGTGATGCAGGAGAACCATGCCTTCTAGTACTATCCCACCATGTCCACCACTCCCAGACGGATTAGATTTCCTCCTGTCCGCTCAGATGACGATGTCGCTGTGGCATACATGTCTCGTTACAGGGTCGCAGAGTACATTCTCATCACTGAGCTAGTCCGAGATGCAACTCGTGCCCGGAGAGCCCTTGGTATGGCTTTAGCCCCGTCGACCTCGCCGCTAGCTCCTTCGCTCTCCAGCAACCCGCCATCCAACCCTAGTACCTAAGTATTTGCGAAGTTTATGTTGCATGAGTTGTGGTAGTGCCAAGTGCTGTAAATTACCCTGAGTAGTAATAAAGTGTGGTTTTGCAAGTTTGGTGTTTTTCTTTGAATAGTCTTATTTGCTCTTCTTTGTTTCCTTGGTGTCATACTACCTTCTCTATGGAAGTTGCTCATCAAATATCAGATACAAAGAGATAAGGAGGATTGCAAGTACTTGGAGGTTAAGTTGAGCAGTATGAAATTCTCAGGATCACATTGCTCGAGGGAGCATTTGGGTTGAAAGCAAACAACATTCTAAATTGACTATTAGTGTCAAGTTTACATCGGTGATGCAATTGTCATAGCAGTACTGGTTAAACAAGCAGGAAGACCAGTATGTGCAAGGCCAGTGATATGTTCACCGTACAAGTCGGGATTCAAGAAGGACAGTAGGCCAACTTTTTCATAGATAACAAACAAGCAGAGTTGTGAGGATGGATATATATAGTAGCATGGCACAGTAAGAAACTTCTGGTATAAGTAATCCAGTCATCCTCTGCACACCATCGGAGAAACTTATGGGGCATGGCTCTTCGAGTCTTCCTTAGTACGATATTTGGATGGCTTCCAGCACAAGATACCCTGTCTTCCTCGATAAGCTACCGTGGGAAAGCTTCCAGCATAAGGTACATAATCTTCCTCGACAAGTAACCAGGAGGGAAAGCTTCTGGGGGAAGCTACCCAGCCTTCTCCAGCACGCTATTCCAGCAAAAGCTTCAAGCAGAAGTTACCCAGTCTTCTTCAGCACGATACCCAATGGCTTCCAACACAGGCTATCCAATCTTCGTCAACACGGTACTATAAATAGTTGGCAACGTTGGTATAAGGTGTGTTGGCAATACATCTCGAGAAGCTAAGCCATAGTCGTTCGGTCAGAAATATGAACTAGCCAGGACACAAAAATCGACCTTGGGAATCAGATGTTCAGCTATACCTGCTTCTATATATATTGTGGGAAGGATGCCCAGGTAATGACAGTCACTCGTAAGGAAGTAACTACGTTTGCACCGGACTACCAAAGGAAGGTAAGGACTCAGCCCTGCATAAATTATGCAAGTAAACAAACGCCAGTATACCCATCAGCATATTAGGAGGACTCACAAGCTATGAAGTAAGACAATTTGGAACCACAATTTGGGCAGTGGATACCAAGGTACTTATGAATTTGGTATACGGTCCCGATGAACCCTTGCTTGCTTTTTCTTGGAGACGGCACCACGCCCGTGTACTGAGCTATTTTTCGGCCGATCGGGGTGGATGCTGAAATTATATTTCTCTTTTCAACAACTGTCCTGTGTTCTGAGCTGTTTCTCCGGCCGTCTCAGGTAGCTGTTGAGTTTCTTTTGGTAGCGGTAACTCTATGTTCTGAGCTATTTTTCGGCCATCTTAGGGAGCCGCTACATTCTTTTATCAACATGGTCTCATGCTCAGAGCTGCTTTCCAGCCGTCTTGAGCCATGATTGAATTACTCCAGTAAAAGTCCCAGATCTGAGTTTTAAAGACCGTTCTGGTGGCCACTGGTTTATTTGCCAATTTCATGCAAGGTGTTCGGAGGACTAATGCCTTACCACTACAGCTTGTGATATGAAAAACTTGTCAGATAAGTGTGACTACACTAGGTTAAGGACCAGGCATGTTTGCCGGAATTTTGCACCTGATAACACCCATGGTCATATGAAGAGTTAAGGATACGTGACCAACTTCCTGTGGTAAAGGAATTAAGAAAGAGAACTATAAGGGAGAGCAAGACTGAAGATGTAGGAGTGATGATCATTTCAGAAATCACATGATACGAATACCGAAGATTGGCTGATTTTGTACCAGTCATCATGAATATACCACCAAGTGGTCCATTTCGCTCTGTATGGAAGGATTTCATATCAGGCATCACAAGACTTATGGATATCTCGGCAGGATGGACACTTACAATGCTGCACAACAATTCCGGATCAAATGCCCACGCATGCACTCCTCTGTCATGAGCAAGGTTACTCCGCCAGAACCACCATCAGCCAAGGTATTACTCCTTTGAACATGACGAGCATCAGTCAAATTGTCAATACAGAATGGAGACAAAATAGTCAGGACAGAGGATTCAGCTACCCTGCAAGTAGTCAGACCCCACCCAGAAAAACATTGTGATTTTCAGCATTGTAACTTGATACAATGACCAGTTGGGTTGTGTCTACTAAAGAAAGTTGTTCATAATCCTTATGGGTACCAGATGGGAGCAGGACATGCTCGTCAAACATCGCTCCCGGACTTATGGGAAGGTGACTTACTCCAGCCAGGAAAATATGCCGGATGGACCAGTAGACATGGTAATAATGAAGTCAGCATAATGTTGGATATGCGAGGAAAGATCTGCCGAATATGGGTGCGGAAAAGCAAACCACCCCAGAGTAACAAAGTCAGGTCATATGAGATTCGTGGGAAACATTATATCAAGAAAAAGGATACCTGAGTTGGAACTGGTTTCCCTTAAAGGCAGAATATTCGTACTGGTTCCATGAGCAACCAAATCTCGAGGACGAGATTTATCTTAAGGGGGGTAGGTTTGTGACACCCTCGTTTTTCTCAGCTTTTCCTTTCCAAATTTAATTTGGATTTGGCTTGGTTTTGTTTCTGAATGACTCTATGGACTTAAAACTTGGGAATATTTTCTTGATTTTCTTTCCGAAGTGACTCAGGCTCTCAAAAACGTCTCTCAAGTCATGTCACTTCCATTCTTGCTCAATCTCAATTTTATCTCAATTTAATATTCCTTTCTCCATTAAAGGAATAACCCTTTAAGTTCTAGGTTGTGAAGCAACCCATATTTCTGCTCTCCCAAAAATCCCAAGAAAATTCTCATAAATCCTTTGCACCATGTGAACCTTGGATATGTGAAAATATTCAAGATTTACCCCTCATGGTGAGCACAGCATCCAATCTTTGATTCTGGTCATAATTTCAGTTTGTGAGGCAACTATATTTTATATTGCTTCAAAAATTCTGAAATTAATCCAGGACATTCTCCTATCTATACTATCATTCTCCACAAATTTCTGGCTCATTTCATTCAGCCAATTTCTCTATAAAATTCCTCCAAATTTCGGTCCAGTGGGAAGTGTTGTGAAGGAAGTACCTTGTACACTAACGCAATTGGACTGAAATTTTTATGGCATGTTGGCATCCCCAAATCACCCACCAATACCAAGTTTCAACTCCAGGAACCCATCCAAGTGAGTGCAACATCCTCCGCAAGATTTCTGGATCAGAGAAGCAGTTGTGAAGCAACCATGCTCTACACTGATCCATTTGGTCTGAATTTTTCCCAGAATATGCACCTTCTTACTACACTCCAGCATGGCAAACTTTCACTCGTAAAGCCCTAGCCATTTCTCCTCAACTTACTGCCCAAGTTTCTATCCAGAAACTTGTCTGGAAGCTAGCTAGTTGTCCAGGTCACCTCTTGTCAAACCAAACACATGGAGATGTCACTGGATGGATGGACTATCGCGTGGACATGATAGTGCAGGCCAGAGCGCACCGCGTGCGCCAGTGCATGCGGTGACAACCCGTCTGCCAGGCAGAGCTCGCACTCTGCGCACTGAACCCTCTCGGGCATCGCCGGTTCTTCGCGACTATGCCACCCCGCCCTCGCCGGACACGGCCAAGCGCCGCCACATGCGGCACAGTACTAGTACTGTGGCCGCGCTGACTGTCCTCTTCCTCCCGTCGAGCCGTTGCATTGCCTTAACTCTCTGACTTTCTCTAGCACCCTCCCTTGCTCGACGATGGCCAGCTCGTCGTCCTCGCCATGCTAGCTCAACTGTGGCGGGGTCCGGCTCGGGCACCTCTCATCCGGCTTTAAAAGCCGCCCCGAGCCCTCCCTTTCCTCACCACTCGAGCCCTCCCTCTCCCAATCGTCGCCCCACAGCACCAGAGTAAGCCGAGAGGCTCTCCTCCTCCGTCTTCGGCGAAGAGCTCCGCCACTCTGCCCCAGCTCCACCTGCTCACCTCCGCCCACCCCAGCCCCAGCCGAGACCACCAGTGAGCTCATGGAGCTCCACTGGTCCTCCCCAACCTCTCCTCTGCCCAAGAGCTCGTCGGAGTCGCCGGATCGATCGACCACCGTAGCTCACCACCGCCTGAGACGAAGGGGGCGACCACGTCCGGCCACCGTTCGAGGAGCCACGGGTACGGGAGTGCTCGTCGTCGTCCGCTCGTTCCATCCCCGCCATCGCCCAGCTCCGCCGTGGCCTCTATGCCGGCCAACCATCGCCGGTGAGCCGCCGTCCTCTATTCTCCCTCTCCCTCTCTTTTAAAACTGATAGCGGGCCCCGCATGTCAGTGCCTCCGCCAGCGCCCGAAGCGGTATGCGAGTGAAGGCATACGCGGGGTTTACGTCTTCGACGTGGCCGCTTCTGGGATTTCCCAGTTTTCTGTTAAATTCATTTTAAATCCAGACTTGACTGAACTTTGACCAGCCATAACTTTTAAACCATAAGTCCAATTGATTTCATTCTTTTTGCATTATTTTTCTTATGAGCTCCTCTTTCTGCTGTAAAAATTTGGTATTTTTCTCGGCTGTTTAAAATTTCTGGTAAAAAAAAGAAAATGATTTATGTGGTATTTGAAAATGCTTTCAAAAATGCTTTTCAGATTGTTTTGCCTAGTTGGTGAAGACCAGGAGTACTCCCACACTCTATTGGTGCAAGACAAGCGACAACTCTCATTTGCATAATTGCATTGCAATATCATAGTTTAAATAATCATTTTAATGCCAAATATGAATTATTTACGAATGGATTAATTCATGCAATGCCTTGGAGATTTTGAATAAGTTACTATCATGATGATGATGGGATTTTGGATTAGTAGGAGATTTCCAGATTTATGTCGTAATGCTGTCAGACTGTGAGATTACCGTCTATGATTATTTTGTGATTCCGCTGGTACTGCATATATGGGATCAGTAGTAGATGTTGATCATGATGCTCATTGGATTTCTAGTTGGTTATTGTGATAACTTGGATCACTTGTATATCGGAGTGTCAGTGATGACTATGATTACTTGCGGATAAATTCCTTCATTGTAGATCAAGTGCCACTGAACCGAACTTTCCAGTGCAGCCACACTTGCCGGAATGGGACGGCCTTGGCTTGGTCTAACAACGTGCTCTTTTATGGGTACCACCAAAGAGGGGAGGTTATGCGTGCGTGCTGCCCTGATCAGGTAGACGACGATAACCTTGTGAGCCTGGTTTGGTTTTGAGCTCAGGTCCCCGTTTGGGACAGTTTGTTTGTCCACGATGGTGGCAGGTGTCAATAGTGACACAGAGGCCACCCAGGGCATGACTCCGGGGGAGGATGATTGTCGGTGGTATGATCGAGGGGTCACGGGTTAGGCAAGTTTCGTAGAAGCAGCACCGGTCCACCCGGATAGGGAAGTGTACTGAGGTACGGGGCCAGGAGCTTCATAGTGTGGGTAAAGTGTGCAACCTCTGCAGAGTGTAAGAATCTATTCGAATAGCCGAGTCCATAGTATTGGACACAGTTCGTACTAAGTCACACTGTCTGATCAACACCAGTGAGGGAATGACATGTTAATGATGGAAGAACTCGTCTCAGTATAGTTATGTGACTGATGGCTGAGAACCGCTGGTAACTGTTGAGGATGATTCTCGGGGATGATTGTCAGAAGTTCTCAAGGTGACCATGAGTTGGTCACGAGAGTAAGTGGTTTAATTATGAGGCTCAGGACAAATTGAGTCCATAGTTGTAGCAAGATTGATAGTGGTAGCAATAATATGTTATTATTTTCTTCCAGTCTTTTAGTAGTACTTAAATCTGAGTTAATCATGATTGCTATGACATTGTTATGCCTTGATGCTCTTGATTGCTGCGAGCTTGCGAGTTCATTCAAAGTACTCACCTGGCGTGTCATGCCAGTTTGCAGGT
Organism: Elymus sibiricus; assembly: GCA_039707655.1. NCBI lineage: Eukaryota > Viridiplantae > Streptophyta > Magnoliopsida > Poales > Poaceae > Elymus > Elymus sibiricus. The sequence continues at coordinate 25,104,110 of CM077664.1, forward strand.
GCCACCATGTTTGCATAGTGGAGGTGTTCGCTTTGCGAGCTAGGACGTGTCCTCAGCCAGAGTCCCTATGGAGTGGAGACCATCTTGACGCTGTAATTCTGCTGCTAGGATTCGAGCCGCTACTAGCATAGAATTGTCATAGCAAGCGTAGCTTTGCCAAAGCAACCCTTTGTAATATCTCAAACCTTTGTACTCCATTTATTAGTAATAAAGAGCTGATTTGTTCTATGCCAAGCAGTGCCGTATTCCAGAAGACTTGATCTCTGGGCTGGAATATGGAGTGCTCCGGTGACTCTGAGCTAGGGTGCCACAGCTGGCTTCTTCCCGGGTTCACTCCTTGAAACGTGCCCGTCTTCTCGAGTTCTTCGTCGGAAATTTGCAGCCTCTTGATTACTTCTAGAGAGATCAAATTTAAGCCGGCCCCACTGTCAAGTAACATTTTTGTGACCTAGAGGTTGCGAATTGTTGGTGAAACCAACAACGGCAAACACCCGACCGCAGTTGTGCGATCAGGGTGATCCCCGGCATGGAAAATGATAGGCATGTGTGACCATTTGAGTGGCTTTTGAGCGCCTATTGCTAGTTCCGCCGCATTGACCTCACGCGCCCACTGCTTGAGCTGGCGGTGAGAAGAGTGCAAAGATGCGCCTCCGTCAATGCACATAGCCTCGGTTGCCTTCTGGAATTCCTGCTCACTGGATTCGTCGTCATCCTCTTCGTCACTTCCATCGTCCTCTACATTCCTTTCACGGCCTCTAGCAGGCTTCTCTTTTTGCTGCTTGGCCTTGCCGCGGCGGCCTCCTCGACCACCACGACCCTTTTTGCCGGATCCGCCAGCACCATCCTGACCCTTCTCCTTGTCACGTTTTTCATATTCAGCTTTTTGCTTTTCCGCAAGGTGCTCGACTTGTCGGCATACTTCGAGATCATGGCCCTAGGTGCGGTGAATCTTGAACTATGGCCCATCAGATTTGCCGGCCTTCTCGTTTGCCGCCGCCTCTTGACAGGCGGCACATATAGTAGCCTCCTTGCCGGAGTTTTCTGTCTTGGCTTTCGTGGCAGACTCAGAGTTGCCAGAACCTTCGACAGCCATAACAGTCTTGCCTTTGCGCCTTCTGTTGCGCTTTCGGCCCTTCTTCTTTGGGGTGGCAGCATCGTCGTCTTCCGAGTCGACCTCTGCGCCAGCATCTTCCCCAGGGAGCCTCCTCCCTTCTTCAGCGCGCGCACACTTATCCGCCAACGTGTAGAGCTCGTTGACGATCTTCGGCAACCGGACGGTCATCTTTTCCCGCATTTTTCGATTGCGCTCGTTTCTGTGAAACACGGCAATCACAGCTACCGGGTGTACATCTGGAATATTGCGGTGCACGCGGCTGAATCTCTGGATGTACTTGTGCAAAGTTTCTCCATCTCTTTGCGGGATCACTTGTAGGTTACTGGGCTGTCCAGGGGCCTTGTGGTCTCCGGTAAAGGCACCAACAAATTCATTGCAGAGATCTGACCACGAAGAAATGGAGTTCTCCGGCAAGTTCATTAACCAAGATCTCACATTGGGCTTCAGCACCAACGGAAAGTAGTTGGCGAGAATCTTTTCGTCTCTCCCCCCCGGCAGCTTGCATAGCAATCGTGTAGATGCCCAGAAACTCTGCCGGGTTCAGCTTGCCGTCGTACTTTTCTGGTAGTTTCGGCTTGAAGGCCCGGACGGACGGCCAGCAGACTTGCCGCAGCTTACGATTGAAAGCTGGGCATCCAACCTCGTAAGGCAGATACCCGCCAACACTAGGCGCAGGCTCATCAACGACTGGGCCGTTCCACACGTCAGATTAACGGCGCGCCTCCCGGCGCCGTTCAATTGTGGTGCGGGTATCTTCTACCCGCCTGTCTTGCAGCACTTGCCGCTGATCCTGCCGCGCCCGTGGATCTGAAGAGGCCACCGACATCTCATGGGGCTCAAAAGATCGCTGAGTTTGCCGTGGCTACTGACGTTGCCGCTGCTGAGGCTGTTGCCGCGGAGGTGATTGCACCGTTGGTGCAGTGCCGTCAACACGGCCATCAGTTTGAGCTACTGGTGCTGTTCGCGGACGCCGCGAGGGTTCCGCTTGCTGCGACTTGCTCGACTTGGTGAATCCAATAAGGCTCTGAATGGTGGCTCTCCACTCATCCACCTTATCTGCTGCCGGAGGGAAGTTGAACAGCATCTGGGCTCGCGCCATCGCCTCTGCTGCTGTGGCTGGCATGGCCGGAAGCGAAGAACGCGACGTTGCTCTACTCCTGGCAGAGCCAGCAGGAGCGCCATTGCGATCTTGCTACCGCGGCACATGATCAGCAGCGGGCTGTCGTGGCGGAGGTGGAGCCTGAGGATCTGGAACTTGATCGACATGAGTCTTGCCATTTAGTCGCCGGCGCCCGGAGTCGTCGACGCCGCTCGGAGTTGCGCTGCGCCCATTATGTGACGGGTGCGGCGTCCGTGCTGATGCAGCATCTCTGGACGTCGCCGTGGTGGGATCTTGGCTCGCGCCGGCCTGGGCATTGTTGCTCCGGTGGCTGCGTTCGTCGACATGGCGAGGAGGAGTAAGACGTTCGTCCGCTCCCCCCGCGCCGTTGCGGCTTTGCTCGCCAGACAGTCGAAGAAGTTGATCGCCTCCAGTGCTTCCGCCTCTTGCTCCGGCCACGGTGGGCATGGTGTAACACCCCCAGTATCATGCTACAGTAATCTCCCCCTAATGATGCCATGTCATCAAGCTTTATCCAATTCAAATTCCATTTGAAATGCAAGTCAATTATTTAATTCATCTGACATGCAATCAAAATAGTTCACTATTTGGCAAAAATTCCCTAAGTAATTGTCATGTTGAAACCTACCCCTTTTGGATTCCGAAAATGCCCCTGGAAATTAATTCAGTGGTACAGCAACATTTATTTTGGCCTCTTCAATTTCTAAAAAATGCCTAACCTTTTCCAAAGGGCCCCAATCTTTTTATGGCAGTGGCAAATATTGCAAAATATTTTATTGGCCAAGTTCCATAATTTTTGCAAGTCATTTGGTGGCTAGATAAATTGCAAATACTCACTGTTTTGGGAAAACAGAAAAAGAGAAAAGGAAAAAGGCCTGGGGGCACTGGACTTAAGTCCACAGTGCCGGCCCAGCCCGCTCCGCACCGTCTCCCACCTCCCGCTCTCTCTCCTCCTCGCTATCGACGCCACAGCGCATGCGCGCGCGCCCGCGCCGCAGCCAGGCCTCCCCCCTCGGTAGCTCGACATCGCGCCGCACCTGGTGGAAAAGGGCGAGGCCCCTGCATCCCCTAGACGCCCTCAGTCCTCCTCCCCCTCTCCCCAGCGCTCGCTCCCTCCTTCCCCTCTCTGGCGGAGCGCTGCTGCCGCCGCACGCGGGACGAACTCGCGGCCACCGGCGCCCATTCATCCGTCCCTCTTGTCCGGAACGACCGCCGTGGAATGCCTCTTCTTCCTCTCTGCTGGATCGGGGCTCGGGAGCAGCACCGACGCCGGTCGTGGCCTCTTCTTCCTCTGCATCTCCGGCGCTGCTCCGACGAACCCGAGCCCTCTGCTGCTACTAATCCACCACCGGACCACCGTGCGTCCACTTGGTGAGCTCCGTACCTCCCCTCTCCCTCTAGTCTGTGTAGATGTGTCGTTGCGCGCTGTCTCCGCCACCGCGCCATGACCGCGCTCTGGCCGCCACCGACACACGCGCAGCGCCCGCGTTAGGCCTCCATAAGATAAGCCACCGCCTCCGTCGTGTCTCTGGTGATCCCAGGACGCGCCCGCGCTATCTAACTCGGCCGGGACGAGGCTGTGGCCTCGTTCCCGAGCGCGACCGTAGCTCACCGCCGCCACGGCTCGACGCCGGCGGCCTTGCCGGCCCCCTCCGCACGTTTTGCCGCCACCATCCGACGCGCGATGAAGTGGCCGATCGTTCGAGCCCAAAAACGCGCGATTTGGCACCCTGTAGAGCAAATCCGACGCTCCCCGGCGCGCTCCGCCGTGTTCGGGCTAGCCGGAGCAACTCCGGCAGCCAGCGCTGGTGTGGCGCCTACGTGGCACCGCCTGGGCCACTGACCAGTGGGCCCAGTGGGCCCGTTGACCCGGTTGACCGAGTCAACCCTGCTGACTGGGCTTGCTTAGTCACTGACATGCGGGCCCGCACTTAATTAAGTGTTTTTTATAAATAAATAAAACCGCTAATTAATCTATTATTTAATCTGTTAAGTTAATCTGTCACTGACAGTGGGACCCACTATAGCTAATTAAGTTAGTTAGTTAAAAAATAATCCCCGTGTTAAATAATTCTGTGTATGACAGAGGGGCCCCACATGTCAGATTGACCAGTCATATTTCCTTTTCTGTCGAATTTAATTAATTAAAACAATTTTAGAAAATGTTTAAATCTTTGAAAAATCATAGAAAATAAACCGTAACTCGGATCAAAAAGTTTTCTACATGAAAGTTGATCAGAAAAACGAGACGAATCCGAATACGCCCTCCGTTTACCTATCACATGCCCAAAACACCACAAACAAGGAACCTTCCCCTCTGGTCCGAAGCCGGGAAATTATCCCCAGATATTTTCCCGCTCCGCCCGCAACGTGTAGTGCTGCATTAGGCCACCCCTAGCACTGCATATTGCCATGCCATGCATCTGTGCTTGCATTTGTTGCTTGTATTTATTGTTTCTCCCCCCCTCTTCTCTCCGGTAGACCCCAAGACCGACGCTGCTGCCGAGTACGCCTACACCCCTGACGACCAGACCTTTTCAGCAGAGCTTCCAGGCAAGCAAACCCCCTTGATCAATCCAATGTCGCCTATTCTTTCCCTCCCATGCTTGCATTAGAATTTGCTACTGTAATTGATTGCTCCTATTCTGATGCATAGCCTATTTTTGTAACTTGCTGTTGTTACTTTACCTGTCATCCTAAACTGCTTAGTATAGGTTGGTTAGTGATCCATCAGTGACCCCTCACCCTTGTCCCTGTTGCCCCACTTTGTTACCAGTGCCTCGATCATTGAGATCGATGTGCAGAGACCGACACATCACCGCGCACCCCCCCTTAGTTGTATGACTCTGCAGGGCTACTATCGAGTGCCGAGGGTGATACCTCGTACTGCACTCCTGATGATATCTCTGTAGTATAGCACATCGGTGGTGATTGCAGAGGGTGATTCCTCGCTCTCCCCTTCCTGATGATGACTCTGTCGTGCAACCCCTCAAGTGTGGACCATCGAGGGTGATTCCTCCGAGTTCACCTTGACGGATACTTTGAGTAGGAATCCAACGACGGTGATTCCTCGGATTCCCCCTTGATGATGAACACACGGATACTTTGACTTTACTACAGATACTTGATAAAGTCGGGTCGGCCCTGAGGGGTACCCGCGAGTGATATGGAATCGGGTTGACCATGAGGGTACCCGTGTGATGATTACGTCGCATGGCCGGGCATTCCTAGCCCTTGTCGTAAGTCCATGAGACGGGGCGACGGGACCACAGATCGTGGATCGTTGATTGTCACCGCGAGCTCCCAGAGCACTAACGGGTTAGGATATGTGATCTGAGTAGCCCTCTCGCCTTTTCGCACTAACCACCACGCGGGAATAAGTATGGGCACTCGGCGTCGTATGTATCAGCCGAAGCTCTCCAGATGTCAGCAGTTGAGCGGCGCGCTCCGGGTTGGACTGGGAAAGCCTGCGCTTGTATTAAGGGGGCTAGGTCTGCTCACCGGCCATGTACGCAACACGCAGGAGTGCAAAGGGCGATGGTCTCAAGACCCCTGAGCGCTTAGGAAGTAGACCGGCGTGCTGGCCTCTCTGTTGAGCCTAGGTAGGGCTGCGATGTGTCGATCAGCCGAGGCCGGGCAAGACCCGATAAAAGTGTGTACGGCCAGAGTTAATCGAGCGTGTTGGGCAAGTTGGTGCAACCCTGCAGGGAAGTATATCTATTCGAATAGCTGTGTCCACGGTAACGGACGCTCAGAGAGTATCCTGATCTACTACAACTAGAACTGGATACTTGTGTAACTTGATAAATGTTGGCTCCGGGATCGCTTTCTCGCAGGGAGACGAGGAAGGATCTCTGGGCGTTGATACTACTACTTACTACTTCATATTTTGCTAATCTGCACTCTTCTAATGCTGCAAGATGCTAAAGATGCTAGTCTTCGATAGGCTAGGCCTTTCCCCCCTATTCTAGCATTTCTGCAGTCTAGTCCACAGATACAGCCCCCTCGTTGATACTGATGCATAAATAGAATAGTTCTGATGTAAGTCTCGCGAGTACTTTGGATGAGTACTCACGGTTGCTTTGCTTCCCCTTTCCCCCATACCAGTTTGCTGCGATCAGATGACGGAGCCCAGGAGTCAGCTGCTACCGCCGACGACTACTACTACCCTACCGGTGGAGCCTACTACTACGTGGAGACCGACGACCAGGAGTAGATTCGGAGGCTCCCAGGCAGGAGGCCTGCGCCATTTGATCTAGTGTCGTTGTTTTGCTCAGCCTTCTTAAGGTAAACTTGTTTCCCTTTTATGTCTGTACTCAGATATTATGTTGCTTCCGCTGATGCTTGATCGCGAGCTTATGTATTCGAGCCCTCGAGGCCCCTGGCTTGTAATATAAAGCTTGTATGACTTTTATTTGTGTTTAGAGTTGTATTGTGATATCTTCAAGTGAGTCCTTAGGCTTGATCGTGTGCATTTGCGTGTATGGTTAGTGCATGATTAAGTCGGGGGCGTCACAAGTTGGTATCAGAGCCGACTGCCTGTAGGAATCCCCCTTTCCAACTCCTTGGCCGAAGTTGAGTCTAGTCTTTCAAAAACTGTTTTGCTAACATGGCTGTGTGGCTTACGGGATTCTGATCTTTTATTCCTCTTCCTTACTCTGGGATTCTGATCTCTCTTCTTTTCGGGTTAAAGATTTTGCTAACTTTAACATTAGGTTCACGTGACCACTTCCTCCCGGAGAGCCCTTCATTCCAGATGATCGCCTGTTTCACCAGAAGGTTCTGAAGATACTCTTCGATGTTTTTCCGAGAACCCTTTCTGCCTACTGCCTTGCAGTTCCTTTCCTGCATGAATACACCTACAGATAAGTCCTCACAATTACCGGGGATCCGTTCATCCCCAGTTGTTCATGTGTTTCACAAAATTCTTCGAAATGCTATTCGATCTTCCGAAATCCTCTGCAACCTATTGCTTTGGAATGTCTTGCCTGGTTGCATTATGGCTAATTCCATACGTCTAGTAATCTTTGTTGACATCCCTTGTCTTAGCCATTTTGAGACCCTTGATTCAATATGCTGCGAATGCTCGCAACCATCAGTCGAATCCTAGAATTCATCCTTCCGGCTCAGACGTCATTTTGGACATGAGTTGGTTCTCGGCCAATAAATTTGCCATCGATTGTGCCCCTAAGTCTATTCCACTTATCCATCCTTGATCAGAGCATCTGCTTCTGATCCACCGATTCGGAAATCATAATTCCTTTGTAGTTAAGCGTCAAAGTATTCAGTTGTTTCTATAATCTGGTGCCTTTGCATTCCTTTTTCTTCTGATTGAGTACCGATACTCACCTCAGATCCTTGTGTACCGCCAACTCCTTTGTTGGATTAATATCCGACCCTGTCCTTCACATTCAAGGTTCTGTGAGCTCTTTCCCTGATACATAATGCCTTTGGTAAAATGTTACTGGGAAACTTAAACTTAATCTTGTCATCCCTAGACTACCGGTTACATCCTTATCATGCTACCTTTGACCGTGCTACCTTGCCCCTCTTGGTGCACGAATTCTTCAAACCGTGAGCAAGGCTCACGTCGAGTTTCCAACATCGTTTTGATGTCTTGAAAAGCAAGTCCGATTCCGAGCTTGCATTTTATCTGTTATTCCCATCACTTTCCATTTCACCATTCCTGTAACACCCTGGATTTTGCCTTGTTCTTTTATTTGGACTTATTTAGATTTATTGAATGTTTTATTTGCAATTGGGTTTTCCAGTCATTTCTTTTGGACTTGTCACTTGGATTTATTTTTTGATTTTCTTCCAAGTGGGTTCCTTCATCCATAAACTCTCCCTAGAACTCATCCTCTCATAATAATGCCATTGGGTATTTTTATTTAATGGCATTATGCCCTTTTTCTCTCTGAAAATGCCTCTTTTCTCACTAAGCTCTTAAGCAAACCCTATTTTTATTGCTCAGAAAAATCCTAGAAAATTCCCAAATATTCTTTGGGACATGCCTCACCTTCCTATGCAAAAATATCCCATGGTCATTTGGAAAATTTCAGCCCAGGAAAATATTTTTGCTTCTGGACAGAAAGGTCACTTTGTGAAGCAACTATATTATTCCTTGATCTTTTTAATCTGAATTTTTTACCACTTAATGACCTTCCTAAGTAATGCTTAAACGCCTAAAACCAGCCCTAGAATCTCAGCCGTTTGTCCCCAGCTTTTGGAGGAAGTTTCTGTCCAAAAACTTTTGCGCTTGCTCTTGTCACCTCCAATGCACCATTTGGCAAGCCTAGCGCATTTCTACGCAAAGCTTTGAGGGGACAACACCGTAGACATGGTGTGGCAGCGCCGAAAGCCACCCCCGTGCCAATGCACGCGGTGACCGCGCGTGCGCAAGGTGTTCGACGGGTCTCTCGCCGCGCTCTGCACGTCGGGTCCTCTCGGCCGCCGTCCATCCAACCTCCTCGCGCCACCGCAGCTTGTCCAATCCACTCAGCGCACACCCATTCATCCCCCCAGCCCCTCTCTGACCTCCTCCGTTGCTGGTAGCCCGCACGCCGGAAGCCGCCACGGCACTAGCGGTCGGCACAGTGGCTTGCATGCGCGCTCTGTTCCTCCTTAGTGCGCTTGCGCCCGCATGCGCGTGCAAGCACTATGCTTGGCTTCTCCCGCGTCGTCCCCTAGCTCGCCTGAGCTCCAGCCGCCCCCAGGTCGCCCTCCCGCACAGCTCCGGCGACGCCCGAAACCTACCTCGCCTCTCCCTATAAATAGAGCTTCCCTCTGCTCGTTCTAACCATCCCAACCTACCTCACCTCTCTCAAATCGACCTCCTACAGCTGCTGGCACTGCTCCTAGCACTAACCCTAGCCCACCGCAGCTCGAACCACTGCCACCACTGAGACCGCATCAACCTCCTGAGCACGACGGTACCAAGGGCTCACTAGATTGTCGCCGGAATCGTCAACTCCGATCAGCTCCGCCGCCGCCGTCTCTGGAGAGGATCGCCGCGACGCCGTCTGACCACCCCTGTCTGTGTTTCGGGTATGTGCATGACCGTCTCGACGAGCTGAACCCATCCCCCTCATCTCCGTTGATTGCCGACGTCTCCTCGCCGGAGAAACGCCGACGACAGCGCCGCCGCCCTCTGTTTCTCTCTCTCTCTGTTTAACCCAGACACCACGGCCCCACCTGTCATTCTCTCTCCCTCACCCGAACCGGTACATAAGTGGAGACGTATTCTTCGAATACGCCTTCGACGTGGCCTGTTCTGGTTTTTATTTTAAATAGAAATTTTGACCAGAAACTATCCAACTTTGACCAGCTATAACTTTAAATCTATAAGTCCAAATGAGATGATTCTTTTTGCTACTGGTTTGTAAAATTCCAAAGTTTCTGTATGCCAAATTTCGGAATTTTTCTTGCTGTTGAGAATTTCTGGTGCAATAAACAGTGTTATGTGACATTTTATTTTTGCATTTAAATTATTTTCAGAAGCTTCTAATTGTGTTGGAGAAGACCAGGAGTACTGTGACACTCCTCTGAACCAAGGCAAGCCACAACATTCATATGCAAGGATGGCATTGCAATGACTTGGTTTAATTTAATTAAATTCATCCTTTAATCACTATTTAAAATAATTTGCTAGATAAATCTTGTTGCATAAACTTTGTTCTGTTATGCTGATAATTTTTGCAGTAGGTTACATGCTTTCTTGCTAGTATGTAGTAGGTATCATGGCATATACTCATATGACAACATGATGCATTTGTTATTCATGACCGTGACCCGTGCACCCATTCATTCACTATGGCTCGAATCATTTTCTTTTCAAGTTAAAGTTGATAATAACCCAACTTGAACATGCTGTTGATCGAGTCATGGTGCCACCGAATCGAGCTCACCAGTGCAACCACACTTGCCTGGATGGAGAGGCCCTAATGCTGTCTATTGTCATGCCTCTCGCCGGTGCCTCCTACGAGGGAAGGTTGTGCTCTGGTGCTACCCTGGCCCGGTAGGCAGTCATAACCTTGAGGACCCAAGTTTTGATGGTACCGAGGTCCCCGTTTGGGACAGTTTTGATGTTTGGCCACGACGGTGGAAGCCACAGAGGTGGCAGATGTCACGTGTTGAAATCAGGGTCACCCAGGACATAGCCCAAAGGGGAGTGTGTCGGTGTGGCCGGGAGAGTGTCATGCAATAGATTGGTTTTGTCGGAATGTCGTTGGTCCACCCGAATGGGAGCACGAGGCCATGAATTCCGTAGTGTGGGTACAGTGTACTAACCTCTGCAGAGTGTATAATCTATCGATAGCCGCGTCCTCGGATATGGACACAGTTCGTAGTAGGTCACACCGTGGGTCAACAGGTATAATTAACTTGCACACTAAGATTCACAAGATTGCACATGCCAAAATGGTGATTGAGGATCACCATGAAAGGTATGGATGTGATTCAGTAAGGATCACGTTGGCAAGTTATAAACGGTGGTTACGCGGTAACCCCGAGATGGTAAGTTGGTCCCGAGGACCATGGCAATGGTTCACGCACATCTCATGTTGTAGTAGTATCATGCCCATGCATTAAAACTGTTAAATGCCTTGTTATTGTTTGTCGCACTTGTTTTGTTTGCTGTGAGCTTGCGAGTACATTCAAAGTACTCACCTGGCTTATCATGCTAGATGCAGAAGAAGCCGTTCAAGGAGTTGATGTTGAGCAGTTTGTCGCGATCTAGGCCGCGTCCCAGCAGTGTCCCTGTGGAATGGAGGTCCACTACCCCGTCGTTCCGCTGCCGCGTAGTAGTTCCCTTATCATCGAGGCCCCTGCCATGTCTACTAAATAATGTACATAAGTGCAGCAGCACCGTGTGTGCCGCTTGGGCTCGCTCATCATGTAAGATGTAAACCTATGTTTCCGCTAAGAGATCAATAAAGTGGTTGTTTCTGTACCAAGTTGTTGTGTATTGCCAGAAGACTTGATCTCTGGGCTGGCAATGCAAGGTAAACCGGTTGCTCTGAGCCGGGGTGCGACAACGCTTGGTATCAGAGCCAGGTTGACTGTAGGACGCCCTAGACAGCCGACGCGTTAGAAAACGGTAGTTTTAGCCCCTGTAGTGATTTGAGGTGGATTGTGCACTTGGGTGTTGCATCGCATGCATATAGTTTGCATTTTATGCTAACCAGCTAATGTTGTGAGTGTAGATGGCACCAGTCCCTTATCCGTACCAGCCTCAGCCGGCACCTTCCACCTTTCCGCATCTGCTGACCAACGTGTGGCGCCGACTCTACCCCGATGGCGATGACCCCATATACCAGGTGTACCGAGAGCAGCTCGCCGATGGTGTTTACGAGTATCACGCGGAGGTCATCCTGCACAACAGTACTGTGGTGGGCACATACACTCGCTCCACCAAGAGCTGGACGGCTTCTACACCCGACCAGGCGGTCCAGTTTGCGGCATTTGAGGCTCTCACTGACTTGCGCTATAACGAGGTTCAAATGCAGACTCACCCAGGTTTCTCCTTCTATCCGTCCCTGTACGAGTCAGGACAGATCTACGTCCCTTACATTAATCCGGAGTGCGACCGGTCAGCCAGTCACCTGTCTCGCTACATAACAGCGGGATACTTTCTGATCACCAGTCTAGCCCCGGAGCTGACCCGCGTTCGAGGTGAGCTAGCTGCCGCTCGATCTGCATTTGCTCCACCTCTGCTTATCCACACATCACTTGTTCCTCTAGCTACATTACCTCCACCCACACCAGTGATCCCCACACCCTCCCAGAGTAGCTCAGGCACTTCGGTAGTGACTCCCCACGAGTCCCCAGCCCAGTGGGCTATGCTTCTTGCTACCCCAGCCGCTCCGATGCTACGGAGTCACCCTGCTCCAGACCCTGAGGGAGAGCCTTCCCGTCAGCGTTGTCGTGTTTCCTTTGCTCCGGATGTATCAGTTATCAGTTCCGGTTCGGAGTCTGACACCGAGGAGACACCAGCAGGACCGTCAGTGTGCCAGTGCGATCCCGGTCGTCGCATGTAGATGAGGATGATGTGGTGTTTCGTTGTATGCATGTAGTGGTACTATCCATGTTGTTACCTTGCTATGTATGCTGGATGGTGTATTGTATAATTATGTTGCTTTCTGTTATTCGCTTTGGCTTTTCTCGATTTCTTTTCCGGGTTTGTTGCTTCACCTCCCTATTTTGCTTGTTTTCCCCTAATGGATGTTGCTCATCTCGATGCTTCGTATTGGGAAACATATATAGGATGACAAGGTGTGGCAGTAACTGTCATGGTGGCGACGACACTCCAGTTCGTCGATCCGCCAGGCAAGCAGGACATTCTCCGGAACCATATCAGCCACCACCTCCTGCACCTCAAGCACCCACAACAGAACAGATTATGCGGATGTTTGAAGAGAAGAGGAACCAAGATCTGATGGAATTCTTGAGGAGCATGCAGACTGTGGTTGGGCAGAATAATCACAATGGTAATCACTCCAAGCTGTCAAACTTTCAGAGGACCAAACCGCCGAGTTTCAGTCAAGCAATAGAACCGATGGAAGCCGATGATTGGTTGAGGACTATTGAGAAGAAGCTGGAAATTGCTCGCACAGAAGATGCTGACAAGGTGCCCTTCGCCACTCATTATCTTGAAGGACCAGCTGCTATATGGTGGGACAATGCCAAAGAGATGTGGCCCGTTGAAGACGAGATTACTTGGGAAAAATTAAAAGACCAATTCCGCAAGTACCATATTCCTGCTGGCATCATGAAGGTCAAGCAGCGAGAATTTCTCACTCTTACCCAAGGAACCTCGACTGTAAGTGAATATTTAAACAAGTTCAATCATTTGGCCCGTTACTCCACTCATGATGTGGCCACTGAAGAACGGAAGATAGATAGGTTCCTCGGAGTCTCAATCTTACCCTCCGATGTGCACTCAGCATGCTGGATTTCCCCGACTTCCAAACCTTGGTAAACAAGGCACTCATTGCCGAAAGGGAACACAAACTGGTTAATGATCATAAGACTGCCTTTGAAGACCGCAAACACAAGTTTGAACCCAAGAAGGAAGGGCAAGTTTTTCAGAAGGTTCGTACTTGGCAGCAACCTCAGTTCGAGTTCAAGCAGACCTGGCAGCAGGGGAACATCAAGAATGAAAGTCAGATCAAGACTATGGTCGCCAAGCCAAATAAGGAAGACTGTCAGCGTAACAATGCCTGTTTCACCTGCGGACAGACTGGGCATTACGCTAGGCAGTGTCCCAAGAGCGGCAAGGCACAAGCCAACCTGAAACCTCAAGTCAATTACGTGGGGCAATTCCCCAAATGGAGATACATTCAAGGGCAAGTTCATCATATCTCCGCTGAAGAAGCCGCCGAAGTCCCCGAGGTGGTCATTAGTATGTTTCCTGTTAATGACATACCTACCACAATTTTATTCGATTCCGGGGCTTCCCATTCTTTTATTTCGCAGAGTTTTATTGCCCGACATCGCATTCCCTATACTCTTTTGGACAAAGCTATGGTGGTACAGTCCCCCGGATCCATGCTCAAGACAAATATTGTATGCCGAGGATTGAAAATATCAATATATGGAGTCATCTTCCCCGCATCACTGGTATCCATTGAGTTTCCCACCTTGGATATTATTTTGGGGATGGATTGGTTGACAAGACACCAGGTCTGTATAACTGCGCAACAAGAGAAGTCACACTCATAAATCCCTCGGGTCAGTTCGCCCGATTCTATGCTGGTCGAGCCATACCGAAGAAAGGAATGGTTTATGCAGCCGTCGCCACAGAAATGAATCTAGTCCCAGTGGTCTGTGAGTTCCCAGATGTGTTTCCAGATGAATTGCCAGGCATGCCACCTGACCGGGAGCTGGAATTTTCTATTGAGCTTGTACCCGGAACAACACCAATTTACAAGAAATATTATCGAATGCCTTTGTCTGAACTAGTGGAGTTGAAGAAGCAATTGGATGAGATGCTCCAAAAAGGATATATTCGCCCCAGCTCATCTCCTTGGGGTGCACCTGCAATATTCGTGGGCAAGAAAGACGGAAGTCTTCGGATGTGTGTTGACTATCGTGCTCTCAATGATGTCACCATCAAGAATAAATACCCGCTGCCCAGGATTGATGATTTGTTCGATCAACTCAGCGGAGGTCAAGTGTTCTCCAAGATCGACTTGCGCACCGGGTACCACCAGCTGAAAATCAGAAAAGAAGATATCCCTAAGACAGCATTCACCACAAGATACGGGTTGTACGAGTATACGGTCATGTCATTTGGATTGACCAACGCTCCTGCATTCTTCATGCACATGATGAACAAGGTGTTCATGGACTTCTTGGACAAGTTCGTAGTGGTGTTCATTGATGACATCCTCATATATTCCAAAAGTGAAGAGGAGCACAAGCAACATCTCCGAGCAGTGTTGGAACGGTTACGCGCTCATCAACTCCACGCCAAGTTCAGCAAATGCGAATTTTGGCTAAAAGAAGTGGGATTCCTTGGGCATACCCTTTCCGCTCAAGGAGTGGCCGTGGACCAAAGCAAAGTCACCGAAGTTCTGAAGCGGAAGACACCTGTTTCAGTAACAGAAATCAGATGTTTCTTGGGTCTAGCAGGCTATTACCGTCGTATCATTGAAGGCTTCTCAAAGATTGCCAAGCCAATGACTGAACTACTTAAGAAGAATCAGAAGTTGATATGAACCGAAGCATGTGAGAACAGTTTCAATGAGCTCAAGACCCGTTTGACTACCGCTCCAGTGCTGACTCTACCAGACATCTACCGGAGCTTCGACATCTATTGCGATGCATCTAGGCGTGGCACTGGCTGTGTACTTATGCAAGATGGAAAGGTCGTAGCCTACGCATCAAGACAGCTCCGACCCCATGAGGAGAACTACCCTACACATGACTTAGAGATGGCAGCAGTGGTCCACGCCTTAAAGATTTGGAGGCATTATATCATAGGGAATCGATGCCAAATCTACACCGACCACAAAAGTCTCAAGTATATATTCACACAACCGGACTTGAATCTCCGGCAAAGAAGATGGCTTGAGTTGGTCAAAGATTATGACCTGGGTATCAACTACCACCCAGGAAAGGCAAATGTGGTTGCCGATGCCCTCAGTCACAAACCGGCTACCGCAAACTCATTAATCGAGCGTTTGCACCCAGCAATTCAAGAAGAAATAGCTCAGCTCAATATGATTTTGTGTGATGCGATCTGCTCGGTTACCTTGGAAGTAACCCCTACCTTGGAAGACGAAATTCGAAAGGCTCAACCTGGTGACCCAATGTTACTAAAGATGATGGCTCAAGTACGAGAAGGGAAGACACCAGATTTCAACATTGATGACAAAGGAACACTCCGATTTCGTGATCGAGTCTGTGTACCGGACCTTGGAGAATTAAAGCAGCAGATCCTGAAGGAAGCTCATGAGTCCGCATACTCTATTCATCCTGGAGGTATGAAAATGTATCAAGATTTGAAGCAGACCTTCTGGTGGGAAGGTATGAAGAAAGATATCGCCTATTACATCGCCTGTTGTGATATATGCAACAAGGTGAAGGCAGAACACCAGAAACCAGCCGGTCTACTTCAACTTTTACCTGTTCCACAATGGAAGTGGGATGATATCTGCATGGACTTCATCGTGGGATTACCCAGAACCCCACGAGGCAACAATGCCATATGGGTCGTGGTCGACATGCTCACCAAGGTGGCCCACTTCATTCCAATAAAGACAACCTACCGTGCAGACCAACTCGCTCAACTCTATATGTCCAGGATTGTCAGTCTACCTGGAGTACCCAGAACTACCACGTCAGACCGAGGATCTCTGTTTACCTCGGCCTTTTGGCTACGTCTACACCAAGCCTTGGGAACCGCCTTGAAGCACAGCACCGCTTATCACCCTCAAACAGATGGGCAGACAGAGCGAGTAAATCAAATTTTGGAAGAAATGCTTTGAGCGTACGCTCTTGCTCACGGACCCAAATGGGAAGACAGCCTGCCATACGCGGAGTTTTCTTACAACAACGGCTATCAGACTAGTCTCAAAATGTCACCTTTTGAGGCTCTATATGGGCGTAAGTGTCGTACCCCGCTGAACTGGTCTCAGACAGGAGACAGCCGAATCTTCGGGACTGATCTGGTGATGGAAGCAGAAAAGCAAGTCAAAGAAATTCGAGAAAGACTACAAGTGGCAAAATGTCGTCAGAAAAGTTACTATGACTCAAAGCATAGGCAGATCAGCTTCGAACCAGGTGAATATGCATATCTCCGAGTTACCCCTATGAAAGGAGACAAGAGGTTTCATACTCGGGGAAAACTTGCACCAAGATATATCGGTCCATTTCCAGTTATGACCAGAGTGGTCCAAGTGGCCTATTAGTTGGAATTGCCTGCCGAGCTATCCGAGGTTCATGATGTGTTCCACGTATCTCAGCTACGGAAATGCATCGCACCACCCGCAAAGCAGGCGGATATGGCAGAACTAGAGCTGGCCAAGGATTTAACACATGAGGAGAAACCTTTGCGAATCTTGGAAGAAATGGACAGAGTCACCTGCAGCAAAACTATAAAGTTTTACAAGGTCCAATGGGAGCACCACACTGAGGACGAAGCCACGTGGGAAAGAGCAGATTTCTTAAGGACTGCATACCCATATTTGTTTCCCGAGCAACCGAATCTCGAGGACGAGATTGATCCTAAGGGGGGGAGATTTGTAACACCCTAGATTTTGCCTTGTTCTTTTATTTGGACTTATTTGGATTTATTGAATGTTTTATTTGCAATTGGGTTTTCCAGTCATTTCTTTTAGACTTACCACTTGGATTTATTTTTTGATTTTCTTCCAAGTGGGTTCCTTCATCCATAAACTCTCCCTAGACCTCATCCCTCTCAAAATAATACCATTGGGTATTTTTATTTAATGGCATTATGCCCTTTTTCTCTCTGAAAATGCCTCTTTTCTCACTAACTCTTAAGCAACCCCTATTTTTATTGCTCAGAAAAATCCTAGAAAATTCCCAAATATTCTTTGGGATATGCCTCACCTTCCTATGCAAAAATATCCCATGGTCATTTGGAAAATTTCAGCCCAGGAAAATATTTTTGCTTCTGGACAGAAAGGTCAGTTTGTGAAGCAACTATATTATTCCTTGATCTTTTTAATCTGAATTTTTTACCACTTAATGACCTTCCTAAGTAATGCTTAAACGCCTAAAACCAGCCCTAGAATCTCAGCCGTTTGTCCCCAGCTTTTGGAGGAAGTTTCTGTCCAGAAACTTTTGAGCTTGCTCTTGTCACCTCCAATGCACCATTTGGCAAGCCCAGCGCATTTCTATGCAAAGCTTTGAGAGGACAACACCGTAGACATGGTGTGGCAGCGCCGAAAGCCACCCCCGTGCCAGTGCACGCGGTGACCGCGCGTGCGCAAGGTGTTCGAGGGGTCTCTCGCCGCGCTCTGCACGTCGGGTCCTCTCGGCCGCCGTCCATCCAACCTCCTCGCGCCACCGCAGCCTGTCCAATCCACTCAGCGCACACCCATTCATCCCCCCAGCCCCTCTCTGACCTCCTCCGTCGCCGGTAGCCTGCACGCCAGAAGCTGCCACGGCGCTAGCGGTCGCCACAGTGGCTTGCACGCACGCTCTGTTCCTCCTTAGTGCGCCTGCGCCCGCGTGCGCGTGCAAGCACTATGCTTGGCTTCTCCCGTGTCGTCCCCTAGCTCGCCTGAGCTCCAGCCGCCCCCAGGTCGCCCTCCCGCACAGCTCCGGCGACGCCCGAAACCTACCTCGCCTCTCCCTATAAATAGAGCTTCCCTCTGCTCGTTCTAGCCATCCCAACCCACCTCACCTCTCTCAAATCGACCTCCTACAGCTGCTGGCAACACCGGGAAGGACTCTGGCCTTCGAACATCGCCGGTGACCGCCGTGGATCCCCCTGCTCCTAGC
The DNA here is from genome assembly GCA_039707655.1 of Elymus sibiricus. Lineage (NCBI taxonomy): Eukaryota > Viridiplantae > Streptophyta > Magnoliopsida > Poales > Poaceae > Elymus > Elymus sibiricus. The sequence continues at coordinate 25,122,319 of CM077664.1, forward strand.
ACTCACCCTAGCCCACCTCAGCTCGAACCACTGCCACCACTGAGACCGCATCAACCTCCTGAGCACGACGGTACCAAGGGCTCACCAGATTGTCGTCGGAATCGTCGACTCCGATCAGCTCCGCCGCCGCCGTCTCTGGAGAGGATCGCCGCGACGCCGTCTGACCACCCCTGTCTGTGTTTCGGGTACGTGCATGACCGTCTCGACGAGCTGAACCCATCCCCCTCATCTCCGGTGATCGCCGACGTCTCCTCGCCGGAGAAACGCCGACGACAGTGCCGCCGCCCTCTGTTTCTCTCTCTCTCTGTTTAACCCTGACACCACGGCCCCACCTGTCATTCTCTCTCCCTCAGCCGAACCGGTACATAAGTGGAGACGTATTCTTCGAATACGCCTTCGACGTGGCATGTTCTGGTTTTTATTTTAAATAGAAATTTTGACCAGAAACTATCCAACTTTGACCAGCTATAACTTTTAATCTATAAGTCCAAATGAGATGATTCTTTTTGCTACTGGTTTGTAAAATTCCATAGTTTCTGTATGCCAAATTTCAGAATTTTTCTTGCTGTTGAGAATTTCTGGTGCAATAAACAGTGTTATGTGACATTTTCTTTTTGCATTTAAATTATTTTCAGAAGCTTCTAATTGTGTTGGAGAAGACCAGGAATACTGTGACACTCCTCTGAACCAAGGCAAGCCACAACATTCATATGCAAGGATGGCATTGCAATGACTTGGTTTAATTGAATTAAATTCATCCTTTAATCACTATTTAAAATAATTTGCTATACAAATCTTGTTGCATAAACTTTGTTCTGTTATGCTGATAATTTGTGAATGCTTTCTTGACCGTGACCCGTTCATGGCATATACTCATATGACAACATGATGCATTTGTTATTCATGACCGTGACCCGTGCACCCATTCATTCACTATGGCTCGAATCATTTTCTTTTCAAGCTAAACTTGATAATAATCCAACTTGAACATGCTGTTGATCGAGTCATGGTGCCACCGAATCGAGCTCACCAGTGCAACCACACTTGCCTGGATGGGGAGGCCCTAATGCGGTCTATTGTCATGCCTCTCGCCGGTGCCTCCTACGAGGGAAGGTTGTGCTCTGGCGCTGCCCTGGCCCGGTAGGCAGTCATAACCATGAGGACCCAAGTTTTGATGGTACCGAGGTCCCCGTTTGGGATAGTTTTGCTGTTTGGCCACGACGGTGGCAGCCACAGAGGTGGCAGATGTCACATGTTGACATCAGGGCCACCCAGGACATAGCCCAAAGGGGAGTGTGTCAGAGTGGCCGGGAGAGTGTCATGCAATAGATTGGTTTTGTCGGAATGTCGTTGGTCCACCCGAATGGGAGCACGAGGCCATGAATTCCGTAGTGTGGGTATAGTGTACTAACCTCTGCAGAGTGTATAATCTATCGATAGCCGCGTCCTCGGATATGGACACAGTTCGTAGTAGGTCACACCGTGGGTCAACAGGTATAATTAACTTGCACACTAAGATTCACAAGATTGCACATGCAAAAATGGTGATTGAGGATCACCATGAAAGGTATGGATGTGATTCAGTAAGGATCACGTTGGCAAGTTATGAACGGTGGTTACGCGGTAACCCCGAGATGGTAAGTTGGTCCCGAGGAGCATGGCAATGGTTCACGCACATCTCATGTTGTAGTAGTATCGTGCCCATGCATTAAAACTGTTAAATGCCTTGTTATTGTTTGTCGCACTTGTTTTGTTTGCTGTGAGCTTGCGAGTACATTCAAAGTACTCACCTGGCTTATCATGCCAGATGCAGAAGAAGCCGTGCAAGGAGTTGATGTTGAGCAGTTTGTCGCGATCTAGGCCGCGTCCCAGCAGTGTCCCTGTGGAATGGAGTTCCACTACCCCGTCGTTCCACTGCCGCGTAGTAGTTCCCTTATCATCGAGGCCCCTGCCATGTCTACTAAATAATGTACATAAGTGCAGCAGCACCGTGTGTGCCGCTTGGCCTCGCTCATCATGTAAGATGTAAACCTATGTTTCCGCTAAGAGATCAATAAAGCGGTTGTTTCTGTACCAAGTTGTTGTGTATTGCCAGAAGACTTGATCTCTGGGCTGGCAATGCAAGGTAAACCGTTTGCTTTGAGCCGGGGTGCCACACCTCTCCTCTTCCTCCAAGCTCGACCTCCAAGCTCCATTTTCCCCAAGATTTGTTTAGATTTGGGGGTGCACCAACTATCCAAGTGTTCTAAAAGGTTAGAAACTTCATCCTTTCATCTCTCACTGCTAGTTTAGCTCATTTCATATGCTCTAGAAGTAGAGTGGTTTGTGGGTTTTAGTGGAGGAGTGTATGTGGGAGTTTATTTGATTTAGATGCACAATTTGAGCTCAAATTAACTTCTTAGTTTGCACATGTGTAGGGTGCCGTCCCGTCCCCGTCCTCACCGCCGTCGATCGCCCGCGCCGATCTCGTCACCAGCACCACCGTGGTGAGCCTCTTGTTCTTATCTTTTTTTTAAAGAACAAATTCTTACTTGTATGATTTAGATAGCTACTTGTATAATTTTCTTACTTGTATTATTGTTTGTTATTATATACTGCCATGGTTTTGGTATCTGCCCCCGTCGGCTCTCGTCCGGTCTATGATTCGGATGTGGTATATTATCTTTTTAAGTATTTGTTTCATTTAGTGTTTATGACAATTATGCCGACCAAGTTGACATAGATGTTTTTATCTAGGAGGTATGTGAACCGGAAATTCCAACCGACCTTCTTGTCGAGAGGTTAAATTTAGTTGAAAAAGAAAACAATTATTTGAAAGAAAAATTGAAAAGAATTGAAGAAGAGAAGATGAAATTGGAGTGGCATGTTGCCGATGTCGTTGATCTACACAAGATCCAGATGGATGCAATGCGCTTGAAGATTAGAAAGATTAGAAAATATGCCATTGATAAAGAGGCTTGGTATCATTATGTTGTTGGATCAATTGTTACCTTAGTTGCGATTTTAATCGCATTTGTTGTTGCATTTAAATGTTTTACATAGTTGTATGTTGTTTTATGAGAACTATGTATGAACTTTATGTATTTATTTTTGTAGTAATAACATTTGATCACTACTGTACTTTGGTTTTAATGTGATGATGAACTTGTATTAATTTGGTCATTTCTCTGTTCATGATGTTCTGTAATGGTTTTTGATATACTTAATTACATAATGCAGATGAACCAGCAATGGATGTACGGTGACCGACGCACTTCCGAGTACGTTACGGGTCTGCATAATTTTATCGATGTGGCTGAGGCAAACAAGCATAATGGTTTTATGTACTATCCATGTGTTGTCTGTGAGAATACGAAGGATTACTCTTCCTCGAAAACCCTTCACTTCCACCTGCTTGAGAAGGGTTTCATGCCCCACTATAATTGTTGGACCAAGCACGGAGAAAGAGGGGTTATGATGGAAGACAATGAAGAAGAAGAGGATGATGACAACTATCATATGTTCCCTGAATACGGTGATACTGCAACGGGGGAAGCGGAAGATCAAGAGGCACCAGATGTGCCCGCTGATGATCTTCGCTGGGTCATTCTTGATACACAGAGAGAATGCGAAAGTGAAAGGGAGAAGTTGAAGTTCGATCGCATGTTAGAGGATCACAAAAAACGGTTGTACCCAAATTGCAAAGATGGCAACACAAAGCTCGGTACCACACTGGAATTGCTGCAATGGAAGGCAGAGAATGGTTTATCCGACAAGGGATTTGGGAAGCTACTGAAAATAATGAAGAAGAAGCTTCCAAAGGATAACGAATTGCCTGATAGTACGTATGAAGCAAAGAAGGTTCTCTGCCCTCTAGGATTAGAGGTGTAGAAGATACATGCATGCCCTAATGACTGCATCCTCTACCGCGGTGAGGAGTACGAGAGTTTGAATGCATGCCCGGTATGCGGTGCATTGCGGTATAAGATTAGACGAGATGACCCTGGTGATGTTGAGGGCGTGCGCCCCAGGAAGAGGGTTCCTGCCAAGGTGATGTGGTATGTTCCTATAATACCATGGTTGAATTGTCTGTTCAGAAACAAAGAGCATGCCAAGTTGTTGCCATGGCACAAAGAAGACCGTAAGAAAGACGGGATGTTGAGAGTACCCGCTGATGGGTCGAAGTGCAGAAAAATCGAGAGAAAGTGGCCAGAGTTTGCAGGTGACGCAAGGAACTTATGGTTTGGTATAAGTGCAGATGGCATTAATCCTTTTGGTGAGCAGAGCAGCAATCATAGCACCTGGCTTGTGACTCTATGTATCTATAACCTTCCTCCTTGGTTGTGAATGAAGCGGAAGTTCATTATGATGCCAGTGCTCATCCAAGGCCCTAAGCAACCCGGCAACGACATTGATGTGTACCTAAGGCCATTTGTTGAAGAACTTTTATAGTTGTGGAATATAAAACGTGCACGTGTGTGGGATGAGCACACACAGGAGGAATTTGACCTACGAGCGTTGCTGTTTGTAACCATCAATGATTGGCCTGCTCTTAGTAACCTTTCAGGATAGTCAAACAAGGGATACAATGCATGCACGCACTGTTTAGATGAGAATGAAAGTATATATTTGGACAAATGTAAGAAGAATGTGTACCTGGGACATCGTCGATTTCTTCCGACAAAGCATGCCTTAAGAAAGAAAGGCAAGCATTTCAAAGGTGAGGCAGATCACCAGAAGAAGCCTGTCCCCCATACTAGTGATGATATTTTTGATATGGTCAAGGATTTAAAAGCAATCTTTGGAAAGGGTCCTGGCGAACAATCTTTTCCGAATGACGCTGACGGACACGCACCCATGTGGAAGAACAAATCTATATTTTAGGACCTAACCTATTGGGAAGTACTAGAGGTCCGCTCTGCAATCGACGTGATGCACGTGATGAAGAATCTTTGCGTGAACCTGCTAGGCTTCTTGGGCATGTATGGGAAGACAAAAGATACACCGGAGGCACGGGAGGACCAGCAACGTATGAACGAAAAAGACGGCATGCATCCAAAGCAGTATCAAGGTCCTGCCAGCTACACTCTTACCAAAGTAGAGAAGGAAATCTTTTTTGAATGCCAGCTCAGTATCATGGTCCCGTCTAGCTTCTCGTCGAATATAAAGGGAATAATAAACATGGCAGAGAAAAAATTCCAGAACCTAAAGTCTCATGACTACCACGTGATTATGACGCAATTGCTTCCCGTTGCATTGAGGGGGCCTCTACCAGAAAATGTTCGATTAGCCATTGTGAAGCTATGTGCATTCCTCAATGCAATTTCTCTGAAGGTAATCGATCTAGAAATTCTACCAATGTTACAGAATGATTTGGTCCAATGTCTTGTAAGTTTCGAGTTGGTGTTCCCACCATCCTTCTTCAATATTATGACGCATGTCCTAGTTCACCTAGTCGACAAGATTGCAATTCTGGGTCCTGTATTTCTACAAAATATGTTCCCCTTTGAGAGGTTCATGGGAGTCTTAAAGAAATATGTTCATAACCGTGCTAGGCCCGAAGGAAGCATCTCCAAGGGCCATGAAACAGAGGAGGTCATTGAGTTTTGTGTTGACTTTATTCCTGACCTTAAGACGATTCGTGTTCCTGAATCGCGGCATGAGGGGAGACAGGGTGGAAAAGGCACGCTAGGACCGAAAGCAATAATATGTAGGGACGGGCATTCTTGGGCGCAAGCACACTACATAGTTCTACAAAATTCTACCTTGGTGGCCCCGTATATCAATGAACACTAGAATATTTTACGCTCCAAACACCCGGAGCAGTCTGACGACTGGATTACACATGAACACATGGGGACATTTGGTGGTTCGTTGCAAACACATCTCATGGGTAACACCACTGTTGGAGATGAGCTGTACTTGTTGGCCAGGACACCATCTTCGACTGCATTGACTTTCCAAGGGTACGAGATAAATGGGAATACATTTTACACGATCGCCCAAGATAAAAAGAGCACCAACAAAACAGTGGTGTCCGCTTTGATGCAGCAAACACCAATAGGGCAAAGGACACATATTATGGTTACATAGAGGAGATATGGGAACTTGACTACCAATAGGGCAAAGGACACATATTATGGTTACATAGAGGAGATATGGGAACTTGACTGTGGACGTGATTTTAAGGTCCCTTTGTTTCGGTGCAAATGGATCAATCTGATAGGACGCGGGGTACAGGTAGACCCGAAGTACGGAATGACAACAGTGGATCTCAACAATCTTGGGTACACATATGAACCATTCGTCCTAGCCAATGATGTGGCGCAGGTTTTCTATGTGAAGGACATGTCTACCAAACCGAGAAAAAGAAAAGATAAGGAAGCGAATACATCATACGATGAGCCAAAGCGCCACATAGTTCTTTCAGGGAAAACAAACATTGTGGGAGTGGAGGACAAGACATACATTCAGAAGGTTATGAAAAGTTTCATGAAATTCCTCCCTTCACAGTGAAGACTGACTCAAGCATCCTGTTAAATGATGAAGATTATACATGGTTACGGCGCAATAAGCAAGGGACACACGCGAAGAAATAGTTTTATACCCCAAAAGATCCCACTCTGGGATGTGACCGGCTTCACCACCATCACTTTCTCTCTACTGTGAGTTTCCGGACTTATAGCTGGAAAGTGCCACTTCGGACAAACCGGGGGGAATGTTTGTAAGAGCTAGCTAGGGCATTTTGGCATTTGAAACATGATTTTAGAATAATTATTTATTAAATTATGAAATTTCAATTATTCATATCCTTTTAGTATTTTAATTATACAGAGGAGTTAATCAATGCAAATATTTAGACCATTTTAGGAGGTGTACCAAGTTTGAGCTCATTTGGACATGTTTAGCAATGTTAAGTTGCCCCAACTAGAAAATGGACAGAGATGGTTTCGAGGGAATTTGATGATGTTATCTTGTTCTCCAAGCCATGAGACTTGGCAAGATCATCAAATAAGGCTTTTGTGACATGCTAGAATTTTAGTTATGATCAACTAAAACAAAACTATAATATTCTTCAATAGCAAAAAGAATCAACTAAAAAGCTTTTATAAAACTCTAGTTATGATCAAAATAATATTAACTTAAAACTATATAAAATTTATGCAACTAAAATTTTCATAAAGTATTTTTTGTTAAAAACTTTAATAGCAAAAAGAATTAAATGAAAACTAGGCATGTATGCTACTGTTTTTGAATCTGTTTAAAAGAAAACTAAAACTAAAATATCGTAAAAAGGTCTAAAACCAAAAACAGATTTAGTCCCAGTTGGTGCAACCAACCGGGACTAAAGGCCTCCCTTTAGTCCCGGTCCGTGCCACCAACCGGGACTAAAGGCCTGGGTTTCGCGCCCTTTGGGCTGCTGAAATTTAGCTTTAGTCCCGGTTGGTGGCTCTGACCGGGCCTAAAGGGAGGCCTTTAGTCCCGTTTGGGGGCACCAACCAGGACTAAAGCTGTGGGTATTTAACCGCGCCTTCTCCCTCCCCCCCCAATCTTCCTCTCCACACCAACCCCCGACGCCGAACCACACCACGGCGCCGCTAGGCTGCCGGAGATCGCCGTCGCCTCCGAGCCATCCCCGAGCCCGCTGACCGTCGCCGGACCTCCTCGCCCTCCTCCCCGAGCATCACTGCCCCCGAGCCCGCTCCTCGTCGCCGCCCCCGAGCCAGCCTGTACGTCCTCATCGTCGCCGCCCCCGCTCGACGGACCTCCTCGATCGCCCTCCTCCCCGAGCCCGCTGACCGTCGCCGGACCTCCTCGCCCTCCTCCCCGAGCATCGCCGCCCCCGAGCCCGCCCGTACGTCCTCATCGTCGCCACCCCCGCTCGCCAGACCTCCTTGATCGCCCTCCTCCCCGAGCCTCGCCGCCCCCGCTCCCCGTCAACGCCGCCCCCGCTGTGTGAGCCGCCGCCGTTCAATTCCCCTCGATCGGGCTTATATATTTTTTATAGCATTATTCATGTTCTCAAAGTCATTGATATTATTCATGTGTAATATTTATGCAAATGTTTTATAGCATTATTCATGATCAAAGTCATTTTTATAGCATTATTCATGATCAAAGTCATCTCATTTGTGATATTTTTGTTCCGAGCGTATGTAATGAATTTGTGATATTTTCATGTGTAATATAAATTTTTGTTCATTGAGATGAGATGAGATGGAGATGGCTGAAAGTTTTTGTTTGTTTTCTGTAGTTTTACTAGGTTTTTAGATACATATACTCAATGTGATAGATAGATGTCCAATGCCTCATATCGCGAACATAGTTATATTCGATAATTGATCTTCATATAAATGAAGCATAAAAGTTTAGCAAACAGTTTAGCAATCACTTAGAAATTTTCATGTTGTAGGAGTACATGTAAAAAAATTCAGAGTTGTTCATTGACTTAGAAATTTTCATGTTGTTCATTGACTTAGACATGAGGGGGGGGTCATTAAAACATAACACCGATAACTTCGGTATAACTTCGACATGAGGGGGGGGGGGGTCGTTAAAACATAACCCCGATAACTTCGGTATAACTTCGACATGAGGGGGGAGGAGTCCTCGACGATCGCTGGAGGCGGCCCCGACGATCGCCGGAGGAGTCGTCCCCGACGATCGACATGAATAAACTTTGTACATGTGTTTGGTGCATTTTAATGTCTATTTGCTGGTGGTATTTAATGAATAAACTTTGTTTTACACTTGCGGAAAAACTGCTAAGTCTGAAACTGACTGTTATAAAACTTGTCAACTTTGCATGATGTTTGCCACTAATCCATTGCTCATATGCATATGATTCCTTCTTGTGATTTGGTCTATGTAATGTGTACTTTGATGCCATGCCCTTGGTTGCCATGTAAAGTTGCTGTAGCATGACTCAATCTTGCTCTCAAGTTTTCATCATAATGTTACTGTTTTGCATTCCCAGATTTCATTAAATCTGAAAAACAGCTTATCTCTCATGGTTGTATATTGCCATGTTGTAATATTTGTGGAAACTATGGAACACGACAGAGACTTAGAACAAGAAGAGATGTTGGGGGATATAATCCGCGACGGAGGTGATGATATCACCTCATAGTTTCTCAATGACTCCGATTGTGAGGGAAGAGAGGATGACGGCTCCGGTGATCGAATGGAGGGAGAAGATGACGGCTCCAGCGGTGTTGGAGCCTTAACTATTGCAAAGTCTGGCGAGGTATATTAATTAAGCCTGCTGACTAGATGCATTAATTGATTTGTATGTATATATATTAACGCTTCTTTCTTCTTTTAGCCCTCCGGATAGAGCCAACCTTCTGTAAAGAGACGAGGCCCGAAGAAAAGGTTGGGCGAGAATGAAAGGTTCACGATCGAAGAAATCGCTGAAGATGGCAAACCGACTGCTCCCAAGCGGACCGTAGACCGATTTATAAGTCAGTGCGGAGTTGTTGTTAGGGACAACATCCCAATCAGCATTCAAGAATGGAATAAGTCAAAGGCGGACGATGGAGTTTCTTATGTCGATGATAGATCCAAAGATGAGCTTTGGAATATGCTCATGACAAATTTCAGCCTACCGCCAGAGGTGGATCCAAATAGCAATGTTGTAGAGCGAAAAGTCAAGGTGTGGGCTCTTAAGAAGATGGCCGAACAATTCAAGAACTGGAAGAAAAGATTGCACGAAAAGTTTGTCCTGAAAGAGAAGACTCCAACATTCACCGGTCAATATGAGAAGATGAAAGATCACTGGCCCGCATTTGTGGCGTACAAGACATCGGAGAAAGGTAAGAAAAGGTCACTGATAAATAAGAAAAATGCTGCAAAGAAGGAATATCACCATGTTACGGGGTCAGGTGGCTACAAGGTTGCCCGGCCTACGTGGGACAAAGCTGAGAACGACCTGCTTGATAAAGGGATCCATCCAGAGACATTGAACTGGCCCGAACGGGCAAGGACTTGGTTCTTCGGGCATGGGGGAACTTTGCACCCTGAAACAGGGAAGTGTGTTTATACGAAAGCTCAACTTGCAACACCCGTCAAAAACATTCAGGATACAATCCATGCCGTGCAGGAAGGGAAGTTCCATCCCGACAGAGAGAAGGACGAGCTGTCACGCGCCCTCGGGAATCTTGAACACCCTGGACGAACATGAGGCACATCAGGCTCCGTTCCGTGGAAGGTTGGGTTTCCCGACAGCAGAGACACTTATAGAAGCCGAGGGAGAAAGAAGAAAGAGGATGCAGACCGGCTGCAGAAGGTAGAAGAAAGATTAGCGTTGCAGGAGAAGCAAATAGAGGCACTTAACAGCCAGCGAGCTACTGGCCCATCATCTCAGCGGCACGAAGATCCTTCATTCGATACTTCCCACGGAGCTACCCCACCATCTCAACGGAAAAGCAGCATGGCTTCCACGGAGCTCGTACGGCCGCCCATAGATGATATCACGGCTCCTGATCGCTACCCCGTGGATGATATCACGGAGAGGAAACATTGTGATCTACATGCGAAATGCATGAACATAACCTTGAAGGTGGCGGTCGGCTATGCCTTACCTCGTGTACCTGATGGAACTTACCATTGCTCTCCGATTCCAGATGGCTATGCTGTTGTCGGGGTGGATGAAGTTACCAACGGATTTGAGCAGCTGGAGCTTGAGTACCCTACAGGTGAAGAGGAGACTCATCTGGGAGATGCCATAAGGACTACCATTCTATGGAGAAAGGAACACATCGTGCTTCCATACTGGACGCCGCATCAGCAGACTCAGCCGAAGGAGGCCCCTCAACATACTCCTCACTGTCCAACTCTATCTCCGCTGCCTCAGCCGTCTCCGCTGCCTCAGCCATCTCCGTCGCGTCAGCACACTCTGTCGCCTCAGCTATCTCCGCCGCCTCAGCGGACTCCGCCGGAGGAGGCCCCTCAGCAGAATCCGCCGCATGAGCTGACTTCGCCTCCTCCGCTGCCTCAGCACTGGCGGAAGAGATCCGCCGCCGCTCCGGCGGCTAGTAGTACAACAGCGAAGAAATCCAGAGCAGGTAGCGTCAAGAAGGCTCCTGCCAAGTTACCATACGGCATGACTGAGGAGGAAACCAATGAGCTCTTGGCTGCCGACGTGAAACGCCAGCTTGCACCGACCTGTCCAGATCCAACAGAGAAAATAGATCCAGTAAAAGCAAGGCGCTCGCTGGAAAACCTTACACAACCACCGCCGCCTCCGCTGCTATCAAACTATGACCGCTCTATTGTAAAGTCATATAGAGATCCACAGCAGCGGTCGGGAAGTAGCAGTAGTGCAAGGGGGAAAACAATTCCCCAGCTCGGCGAACAGAAAAACCAATCGTGCCCCCCACTCAAGGTGTTTACCGATATCATCAATGATCCGGGGGTAACGGCCGCTGATCCTGGTTTCACTCTTGGTGATTACTTAGGCGACGAGGTACAGTTCGAAATGGCTGAGTTAGCCTTTAAATTCAAGCACGGGAAGCCTCTCGTCAGACCTGAGGAGCTCCCACATCTACCAACGATGATGCGAAGATTGCATGACTGGTACTTGGAAGCCTCAAAGCAAGGGAGCAACTATATCATTGTGGGAATTAAAGATGAGCATTACTTCAGTGGAGACGAGGAGATTTTCATTGAATTTGAAGAATTATTTCAGTTATACAATCAAGATGCCATCGACAAATCTATCCTCAGTTGCTATTATTTGTAAGTATCATTTCTGTAATTAAGTCTCTAGCACAGCTCGTTCATTGCATGTATAATAATCCTCACTATATATATTATTCAGAAAGAAGATCCTCGAATGCAAAAGAGGACAAATCTATGACATTGGGTTCATTAACCCAAATACTATTCATGAAGCTATGGTAAAATGGAACGCCAAGGATACAGAGAAGATCTTGCTAAGGGCGTTAATTAAACAACAAACCAAAAGGGAAATACTATTTCCTTACAACTTCCAGTGAGTGGTATACTGTCTTGTACACATCATTCTGTTTCGCTTACTGGATGTTAAGTGTAATTGATGAGCTATGCGTGCGCAGGTTCCACTTTATTCTGCTAGTCATTCAGTTTGACACAGGAAAAGTACTTGTCATGGACTCGTTACGTAAAGACCCTGAGATGTGGTTGGACCTGAAAAAAATTCTCCAGAGGTAATTTCAATCATTATCGCACTATATCCGCAACTATCGTTCATTTCCTAATATCAAGTAATTAATAACTCCTTTATTCATTTTCTTTGCCGGGCAGGGTTTGGAAAGAGTTCACCAAGCAGGTTAGGGGTGAATGGAGAGAGGAGCTGCGATTTGAACAACTCAGTGTAAGTAGTAATAGCTAGGTCCGCGCATCTCTTTGATTTTAGTTTCAATACCACTATCATGCTTGATTATTATTTTGATTGAACTCTATTCTCGTAAAGTGCTCGAGGCAGGGATCCGGGAAAAACTTATGTGGATACTACGTTTGCAAGTTCATTCGCCAGACGACCTCTGAGACGGGCAGATTTTTGGAAAAACATGAAGTACGTAAACAATATTCACAAATTTATTTTATTACCATCAATTGTGTTGAGTTTCATTCATATATATATATATATATATATATATATATATATATTGACCCCCTTCTTTAAATTAGATCAAACGGAAGCGGGACGAACTCCTACCAAAGGCTTGCATACGAGCAATTCAAGAGGAATTGGCGGGATTCTTCCTTCAAGAGATCATAGCTAAAACGGGACAATACCATCGAGAATTGGAAGTGAATGTTGGTAATTAGATACTAGGGATCGTAAGAGATGTTACATTGTATATATGCATGAATGTGTACTATACGTAGTAGCGTCGAATAGATATACGAAAACTTGTTGTTCGACCAAGCACGGAGAAAGAGAGGTCACTTCTCTCTATATTCATGACGATTTGTGTAATGGTTCCTTCATTCCTATATGTAGTAGCTAGCGTCGAGTTGAATGGAAAACGTAAAATAAAAACGAAAACCCTAAATGTAAAAGAATTGAATGGTAAATACAAAAAGGAAAGGGGGAAACACAATATGAAACCCCTAAACCCTCCAAAACCCTAAACCCCTCATTTCAAAAAAAAAAACCCAGCGCTTGGCAGGTGCTGACGCGTGGCTGCCTTTTAGTCCCGGTCGGTGTTACCAACCGGGACTAAAGCTCCTCCTGCCTGGGCGCCCCACAGCGGCCACGTGGAGCTCCTTTAGTCCCGGTTCGTAACACAACTGGGACTAAAAGTGGAGGCCTTTAGTCCCGGTTACAGAACCGGGACTAAAGGCCCTTAGAAACCGGGACTAATGCCTTGTTTTCTACTAGTGCCAGTGCCCGAGCGCGCCTTTGCGAGCTTCATGCCCGTGCGCATCCCGCCGTCGAGCAGCTCTAACCCGCAGGTCCTCCGCAGCGTGTCTCCTCTCCGTTTCTCGATTTCTTTTTCTCTTGCTGCTGCCTCTATCCGCGCTATCGTTGTGTTCTTCTGCAAGGACTGCACCACCGAGCCCAAGAACGTCGCCGGCTGCCTCAACTCTCTTCGCTGCCTCCGTTCAGAGCCACCGGACCCCCTGTTTCGTCTCCTCGTCCCGGATTCGGCGAGATCCGCGCCGTGCCGTTGGCCTCCAGCTCGCCTGAGCCGTCACGCCGCCCTGCCAGGCCATGCCCCCGCCTTCTTCTCCCTCTCCCCCTTCCGTTTTCTCTCTCTCTGGTTCCATCTCACCCCCGCAGCCGCCATCCTCTGCAGGGAACCATCCGAGGAGCTCCCCGCGCCATGGAAGCCTGATGGAGCTCGCCCTTGCCACTGCGCCGTCATCAGCCTTGGACCTGGCCAGCCCGGGTCGGATCCTCGCTGCCCGCGCTGCCCCGACCTTCCCCGGCCGCCCAGACCACGGATCCGGAGGGATCCTGTGCTACTGCCGCCCCTGCGACGTCGGCCTCGCCTCTGCTTCGAGCAGGAGAACGAGCGCTCACGTCGTACGCGCCTGGACCACCTGCTGTGTTTACCAGACGGGCCGCTCGCCCTCGCCCAGCCTGCTGCCTTGTGCCAAGGCCTAGCCACCTCCAGCGCCAGCCTGCCTCACCGACCGGGCCATGGCCCATGGTGAGCCTCCCCTATCCAGCACTGCGAGCGCAAAATTCTGTTCAGCGCTCACTCTGTTCATCCCAGCAGTGCACCAGTTTAGGCCCAGTTCATGTTTTTTTCAGCGTCTGCGAATTTGTCTATTTCCAGAAAACTGCATAATTACAGAACATGCCATCATTTTAAAATGCCCATAAATAAATATCCATGCATCCAAATTAAACAAACTATATATGTAAAATGCTTAGAATTTCATGTAGTTTCAGATTATCCAACTCTCATCCATGTTAAAAATGTTTAAAATTTCTATTTGCATTCATTTGCATAAATGACATGTAAAAATGGTTTATTTCATAATTAAATAACCGTAGCTCCGAATTAAATAAACTTTATATGTAAATGGGGTAGAAAAATGTGTAGATTAACATGATGCACTTTCTTTGCATGTTTAACAACAATAAAATATGGTTTAGGGCAGAAAAGTACCAAATTCGAAATATGCATATGGGGATTTTCCAGAATTGTTATTTGTTATTTCCGGCCTCATTTAAATTTGCCTACATAGGTAGGTTAATTATGCTTCATCTCTTGCCATGTTAACCAACATTTAACATTGTTGAGTAGCATAAACGGGAGTGAACTAACATAATTGAATGTGGAGTTTTGTCAATATGCAACTCGTTGCATATTGACCTTCACTTAATATGTCGTATTGTTTGTTGCACTCTTGCCATGCCATGCCTCATTAAACCGGACATGCATCATACTTGGTTGTGCATCATGCCATGTTTATGCTTGTGTGTTTACCATGTTGTCTGCTTCTTTACGGTTGTGCTTCTTATCGATAGTCCTGATACGTTGCGAAGTGTGAGGATTCGTTCGACTACGTTCCGTTCGACTACTTCATGGATTCGGTCTTCTTCCTAGCGGTATTCCAGGCAAGATGATCATGACCTTGGATATCTCTACTATCTTTGCTTGCTAGTTGTCTCATTGCTATCGCTATGTCGCGCTGCCTACCACATACATGTCAGCCTCCCATAGGTCATGATACAGCCTCTAAGCACCCTTACCCAGCAAACCATTGTCTGGCTATGTTACCACTTTGCTCAGCCCCTTTCTTATAGCATTGCTAGTTGCAGGTGCAGTTGCAGGTTATTCCATGTTGGGACATGGATATGTTGGGATATCACAATATCTCTTATTTAATTAATTCATCTATATACTTGGTTGTGGGCGGAAGGCTCGGCCTTTTGCCTAGTGTTTTGTTCCACTCATGCCGCCCTAGTTTCCGTAATACCGGTGTTATGTTCCTCGATGAGCGCTTCTAACACATGTGGGGCATATGGGAACCTCCCTGATCACTTGTTTTAGGATAAGACTTCTCCAGCATGGCCCAACATTGGTTTTAACATTTGCCAACATGAACCTAATAATTAATGCATACAGGTCGCCACCTCGCGGACTCTTTTAATTCCAACATAACTCGGGCCAGCGGCAAAACACAACCGTTGGTCCACCTACCTAGCAGTCGGCTGAGCCGCCTTGGGGCAACTCGAGGTATTTGGCTACCGTCCACTATGCATAGACGGATGATGCTCGTAGATAGAGAGCGTGCGGCTCTAGACATGGATCTGGCTCACCGGGAGGTCTTGCTGGTTTAGTTTTGCCTGTTACGAGTGGCTTGTCCACCGGGATTCCTTATCGTAAGCATCGTGTTATCATGGTGTGAGGATGTTCCATCGAATGTGTGTGGTAATTTATAATGGACTACTTGGAGCACCCCTGCAGGGTTAAATCTTTCGCGAAGCCATGCCCGCGGTTATGTGGCGACTTGTAAATTTATAACCTCCGGTTGTAGAGAACTTGACACTAATCCTAATTAAAATACACTAACCGCGTGCGTAACCGTGATTGTCTCTTTTCGAGGAAGATCGAGAAGAGAACATGGTGGGGTTATGTTTGTACTCATAAGTAGGTGTTCAGGATCACTTCTTGATCATTATTAGATTGCGAACGTTATGCGTAGTTTACTCTTCTGTTTCTTGTACTCGTAAGTTAGCCACCATACAATGCTTAGTGCTTGCTACAACCTCACCACCTTGCCCTTCCATACCCATTTAAGCTTTGATAGTCTTGCTACCCATGGTTATGGGATTGCTGAGTCCTCGTGGCTCACAGATTACTACAACAACAGGTGCAGGTACAGGTAAAGTGATGATATGACGTGAGAGCGATGCATGTTTGCTTTTGGAGTTCTTCTTCTACTTCTTCTTCTTCATCGATCATTGGATGGGTCCCCGGTTGGTAGCCTGGGACTAGCAGGGTGGATGTCGTTCCTCTTTTTCGTTTGATTTCATCCGTAGTCGGATCCTGCTCTTCTGTTTGCTGATTGCTATGTATTGATGTATTCATGTATTCATGCTGTAGCTTGTGGCTAGTGTAAGCCTTTATCTGGTATTCTCATCTATTCAGTACATGGTATGTTGTAATGATATCCACCTTGCGAAGCGTCTTCGATATGCGCTTCTATCCTTAGTGTAACTTCCGAGTTCCTTGGGGATAGGACCGCATATTGGGCGTGACATTATGTTTAAACATGTTTATGATTACAATTAGAGATTATAGTTGCTCATGCTATGCTTAAGTAGCTAGGAGTGGATAATGATTTTTCTTGGGTGTCAATATGCATTAAAATGATTGTGATGTAGTATGATGATATGGTATCCTCCTCTGAATGTTTCAAGTGGCTTGTCTTGGCACAAGTTCACGCATGTAGTTGATTCAAAACCAACATAGCCTTCACGATATTTATGTTCATGGTGCTTATATCCTACTCATGCTAGTATTCAATGTTGACTATTCATAATGCATGATTATGACCGTTTTCGCTCTCTAGCTGGTCGCTTCTCAACTTATTTGCTAGCCTTCGCCTGTACTAAGCGGGAATACTACTTGTGCATCAAAACCCTTAAACCCAAGTGTCGGTGTCAAAACCGGCAGACCTCGGGGTAAGGGGTCCCGAGCTATGGATCGTGGGTCAATGGTAACAGAGACAAGGGAGATGATGTTTACGCAGGTTTGGGCCCTCTTGATGGAGGTAAAACCCTACGTCCTGCTCTTGTTTATATTGATGAAGATGTATCGAATACAGAGTTGATCTACCTCGAGATCATAATGTGTGTCTAACTCTAGGGCTAGGTGAATGATGTTGCGTTGATCTCCCCCTACGGGCTAAACCCTATGTCTTATATACATGCCAGGGAGGGTATCTAGGGTTACAAGGTCGGTAACTAGGAGTAAGGTGGTAGGAGAGATCTTGGCGTACACGTCAAGTCTTTGGTGGAGGCAGTCTTGATCACGCCTGATGTGTACGGCCACCAGAGTCCACCTTGATCACGTATGAGGGCCCCTCGGCCCAACCGAAGAGACTAGCTAGCTAGGTTAGCACCCCCTAATCCAGGACACCGTTAGTAGCCCGTGAACTGGTCTTCGATGCCGAAGTCGACGCCTTTCGATCTTCAATTCCGGAGTCTTGGCTCGACAGACAATTTCCCGTGCTTTATTCTCTGACCCGACTTAAAGTTCTCGGCCAACCTTTGAGATTCCGTTGGGGCCCAATTTCAGACTTTGAGAGTCGTGTCCTCTAGGGAACCGGGTCTCTTTATGGAAAAAAAATCGAAGCGTCAGCCCCTTCTATCTCTATTTAACAGACGTGCGGCCCTGGCCAGCGGCAATACGTGTCTCGACCGTAACCGCAGCAAAAAATCCCTCTCCATCTCAAGACCAGGCTCGAGAGCCCGAACAATGGCGGATGGTGGAGGATCATCAAAGCGTCCTCACGGGCCTAAGAGAGGTGACTGGGGGAGCTGTTCCGACGCGCGCCTTCAATTAGAGCACCTAGCCACACAAGGTTATCTGCCGGACGCACTAACGACCATCGACGGTCAAGCCCATGCCAAGTGTCATCCTTCGCCACAAGAAGATGAGCGGGTATGCTTCATGCCCTTCCTCCTCCGCGGCCTTGGGTTTCCAATTCATCCTTTTCTCCGAGGCTTGCTGGAGTTTTACGGGCTGCAGCTACACCATCTTTCCCCGAACTCAATATTGCATATCACGGGGTTTGTCGCGCTCTGCCAGCTGCACCTCGGCTGTCAGGCGCACTTCGGATTATGGCGGAAGTATTTCTGTATTGTGCCCCGCTACTCGGCTGACAAGCTATTCGAGGTCGGAGGAGCCGAAGTCTGCCGAATTGACTAGACTGGCTATCCAGCGGGCACACCTTGGGAGGATACCGATTACTGGCCTTCCGAGTGGTTCTACATTAATGATGTCCCACTGTACGTGCCAGCTCGGCCCGGACTCCCGTCCTTCTCCTTGGATCCGCCGAGGAAGCGTTACAGCTGGAGGCCACAGAGCTCGGCACAAGAGGAAGACGAAGCCGTGACCAGTCTAGCGGCCATGGTGAAGCTACTTTCAAGCGTTGGCCTTACCATCATCGATGTGATGGAAATTGCCCTAGACCAAAGAGTCCAACATCTTCGGCAGCGCCAGCACTTATTGTGCGAGTACAATGGGTCCAACGACGCCTCCCGGTCCATCAAGGGGGCTTTTATGAACCAGATGACCCTCGGAACCGTGCTGGCCAGCATATACCAAGGGTCCGCGGAGGAATTTGCCAAGCGCTAGTTCCAAGATGGGCTGTCGTACAACAACCCTGCTGACATAGTAAGTTTTCCTTCCGAGCTCGCCTGCTAACCTCAGGATCTTTAATACCTAATCCGTTGCACATCGGTCCTTGAACAGAGATGGAGGAGTTGGCTTGAGGGCGTGAGCAGTCCGGCCCCTGAGCCAGAGCTGCACTGTCGCGTAGAGGACCCCCTTTTCAACGAGGATGAAGACCTGGCCCTTATTTATGAAGGGAGAAAGTTTTTTCTAGAGGGCCTTGAAGGCTCAAAGGTAGCTATCATCCCTGACACGACGGGGACGAGGCCAGCCTCATCGGTAACACTCCCTTCCTCTAATCGAAAGCGAGCCCCTCTTCCTCCAGCCCCCAGTCATCTGACTTCTCCTCCAAAGGGGCGGCGCTCCCAATGCCTACGCAGAGAAATGGCTTCACTAGGAAGGTCCCCGCCAGAAGCATAAGAAGCTCAAGCCAAGGTCATGGGGGCAGGTGAAAGTGCCCCTTCAATCACCAGGTAATACTTTGATCTTTGATGCTGCAAAGATACTTCGGATTTTAACCTTCTCGATCATTCGCGGGAAGCCTTTATCCACCACAGCAAATGTGGGGGCCGAGGGAGCTACGGCCCTGCCCAGGGAAACCGATACCCGTAACTTCGCGGGAATTGCCCCGGGAGCCCCTGAGCCCAAGGACTCGGCGACCTCGGCCACTCCGTCCGAGATTCAATGCGCCACAAATTATCGTCGGCGAAAAGCTTCTCTGAATAATCCGGCTTTCTCAGATTGGGAGTTCAATGCCCTCAGCACGGTGGATGCATACCTTGGGGCAACCCGAGGTGCCTTTGATGAATCGCTGGACGTCTCGTCACGGGGGTTGTGGGTAAGGTGTTTTGCGTATATGTTTAAAGACAAATATGACTACCAAGTATAGTAGTAGCCCCTAAGGCTTGGTACGAGCCCCTGGGGTCGAATCAAGACTTGAATACTAACCAGCAACCACTTCCATGAATAGGAAGCTCACTTGAAGAACAAGAGATTGACCTCGGTGCTAACTCAAACAAAGGTGCAGTTGGACGCGGCCTTGTCTGAGGTTGAACATGTGAAGAAATTCACCAGAGAGGCGCACGGTAAGTGCTTTGTGCTTGAATTGGTCAATGCCAATGGAAATAGAATTCATGCCATAATCCCTTGTAGCAGCGGAAGCCCTAGGCCATCTTGAATGAGAGCTGAAGCAGGCCCGCGAGGATTTGGCATATGCAAAATCGCAGCATCAAGCAAATCAACACGTTGTTACTCAAAGAGTGGACAGTGTGAATTTGCTTAGGGCTGAGAATGCCCGCTAGGCCCAGGAGATTGAGAGCTTGAAAGCTCGTCTCGCTATTGCGGAATCAAAAAATCGGCGAACGGATGACATGATTTATGGTAAGTTGTAATTCTCGAGGAATACTTGTCATGTAAATTGTCCGAGGTGATTATCATGCGAATGTTGTTTTGTTGGCAGCTTCTTTATCTGGCCTTCCTCCTGACTCCCGAGGTCCGATGTCCGAAGACATGGTAGTTCGTTTATCCATGGTGCATGAAAGTGCACGGAAGTCAATGAAGGATGTGCACAGGTTTTATGGCCTGATGTGACGCCGGTCCCCGAAGACATGGCCGTTCTAGCCGAACAGCTTAAGAGAGCGTGACGCCGGATCCAGGCTTGGAAAGTATGAGCTTGCCGAGAAGGTGCGAGGGAGGCCTGGGCCATGGTGAAGACGCACTACACCGGTCTAAGGACGACGAAATTAGCAGAGGTGGGACCCATGGGGTCTGACGGGAAGGAAATCTCTGTTAGCCTGGCATATGATAGTGTAATGCCTGCGGCGTGATTCTCATAGAAGGATTGCGCATTGGACACCCAAATAGACGGGCTAGACCGTGCTTGAAAATTTTGTATGACTTTATGTACCGAAGTACTTTATGTCAGTTCGCAGTCCGTTCATCCTAACTCTGTGAGCCAGCCTTCGGCTTCCGCCTCCTCGGATAAAAACGGAGGAGTGTCCCATACTACTGGCCGAGGCTATTGGACCAGATGCTTCAGGTGACTAGGCAATCAGGCTAAGCGGCTCGAAAGGCAAGAGGGGAACGGAAAGTTACGTTATATTACTATTTAACGTAAGAAACATCTTCCAAGAAAATAGTTCTTCCAACAGTTCCTTTTCTCGGGTTATTGTGTCGAACACATATGTCCGAAGACGAATGACCTCGGGGTAAAGCCCCTGGTCAGGGTTTAAAAAGGCCCCTTCCACATTATCCCTATGTCATGGCCGACCGATTTGCATTGTAAGACCGCTAGCTTTCGGCTTTGTCCGTCTGAGGTACTACACCGGCTGACCCGAGAGTAACAATCACAGCGGTGCTCCCTTTGCCCCCTAGCCGAAATATCGGGAACGTAAGGGGCAAGCACAGGAGCCAGGCAACCTAGCTTGGCCAAATCTTAAAGCAAATCGATGCATATAGTGGCTTAAAAGACGATAGTACTTAAGAGGTGGAATAACACATGTTTTGAATAGAACATGCTATATTGTCCCCGGAATCATTTAACAATGTTCCGAGGTGGAGAAAATAAATAATGAGTAAAAGATTAAGACAAAGAAAATGTGTAAGTTATTTACACGGACCGTGTACGTGGTGTCAAGCGTAGAAGCGTCGGAGTAGCGCCGCATTCCAGGGATTGGGCTCTAATCGGCCGTCCTCCGGATCTCGGATTCGATAGGCTCCTTCGATGAGTACTTGGTCAATGATGAACGGCCCGTCCCATCTACGGGAAAGTTTGTGCTTCTGTTTTTCAGGGTGTAGCCTCATTACGAGATCCCCGACATTGAATTCTTTGGCACAAACCTCTCTGCCATGGTAGCGCCGGGCCTGCTGCTGATAAATAGCTGACCTTGCCCGTGCGACATTGCGCTCTTCTTCAAGAGCGTCTAGCGCATCTTGCAAGTCAAGCTCGGCCTCTAGCTCCTCATACATGCGTACCCGAGGTGCGTTGTGTATGATATCGCAGGGGAGGACCGCCTCGGTGCCGTATACCATAAAAAATGGGGTGTATCCCGTGGACCTGTTTGGTGTTGTGCGCAAGCCCCATAGTACGGAATCAAGTTCCTCAACCCATTTACAGTCGGCCTTTTTAAGGGAGCGAACTAACCTTGGCTTAATTCTGCTAAGGATTAGTCCATTGGCTCGCTCCACCTGCCCATTAGACTGCGGGTGGTAGACGGACGCGTAGTCGAGCTTAATGCCCATTTTTTTACACCATGCGTTAACTTCTTTGGCCGTCAAGATGGTTCCGTTGTCTATAATCAAACTGTGGGGGACACCGTAATGATGTACCACCCCAGAGATGAATCCGATTACCTGGACAGCCTCGACCGAGGTGACCGGCTTTGCTTTGATCCATTTGGTAAATTTGTCTACCATGACAAGGAGGTATTTGTTTTTGTGTGATCCACCTTTGAGTGGCCCGACCATATCTAGCCCCCAGACCACGAAACGCCAAGTGATGGGGATGGTGTGAAGGGCCGTGGGGGGCATGTGGCTTTGCTTGGCGAATAACTGACAGCCTGGGCAACGCTGTACCAATGTTGATGCATTGGCGCCTGCAGTTGGCCAATAGAAACCAGCTTGGAAAGCCTTGCTGACCAAGGTCCGAGCAGCGGCGTGATGTCCGCTCATGCCGGAGTGTATCTCCTGAAGCAGCAGTTTTCCTTCTTCCTCGGTTATGCATCACTGGAAGACACCCGTGGTGCTCATTTTGTAGAGTTCTCCTTCGTGAACCTTGTAGGCTTTAGATTGCCCGATTATCGGACGTGCGTCGGTTTGGTTATCGGGGAGCGCTTTTCGCAGTAGGTATGCCAGGAGTGGCTCGGCCCAGGGTGCGGTGACTGCCATGACTTCATGCACGGAAGCAATTTTCTGGACTGCTGAGCCGCCCATTATGCTTTCTTCATCATCGGGTGTGGCATGGCGCCCGACGTCGCTTGACTCCGACGTTCCTTTGTCGTCTTGTCAGACTACGGACGGTTTAAAGAGTCGTTCGAGGAAGGTGTTTTCTAGGACCTTATCCCGTTTTGCGCCCAATCGGGCGAGTACATCCGTGGCCTGGTTGCTATCCCGGGGTATGTGGTGAAATTCCAGCCCCTCGAGCCTGGCCGAGATCTTTATGACGGCATTCCGGTAGGCTATCATCTTTGGGTCTTTGGTGTCGAACTCGCCGTTAACTTGTGAGATGGCGAGGTTAGAATCACCTCGGACCTCCAGGCATTTGACACCCATGGAGACTGCTATCCGGAGTCCGCGAAGGAGGGCCTCATATTCGGCCGCATTATTGGAGCCCGTGTACATGATTTGTAGCAAATATCTAATGTTGTCTCCCATGGGTGACATTAGCACTATGCCAGCCCCTAGATCTGTGAGCATTTTGGAACCATCAAAATACATTGTCCAATGCCTGGGATTTAATAGCCCGGCGTGGTTTGTAGATGATTTCGGCTTCGGTCCATTCGGCTTCGGTCCATTCGGCCAAGAAGTCTGCGAACACCTGGGATTTAATAGCCCGGCGTGGTTTGTAGATGATTTCGAAAGGTAGGAGCTCTATGGCCAATTGGGCGATACGCCCCATTGCATCCCTATTATTGATTATGTCACTTAACGGGACGTCGGATGCCACGGTCACCGAACACTCTTCAAAGTAGTGCCGAAGTTTTCGTGGGGCCATGAAGGCTGCGTAGGTTATCTTTTGATAGTGAGGGTAACGTGACTTGCACGGAGTTAAGACTTCAGATACGTAATATACGGGCCTCTGGACTTGGAATTTATGACCTTCCATATCTCGTTCGACCACGAGAACTGCGCTGACCACCTAGTTTGTGGCCGAGATGTACAATATCATCGGTTCACAGATACCTGGCGCTGCCAAGATGGGATTGGTGACGAGGAGAGCCTTCATGTCTTCCAGGGCCGCCGCGGCCTCCTTGGTCCATTTAAATGTTTTGGTCTGCTTTAACAGCTTGTATATGGGCAGGGCTTTTTCTCCGAGTCGTGATATGAAGCGGCTCAAGGCCGCCACGCAGCCTGCCAGTTTTTGTGCGTGTTTGAGCTCTGTTGGAACCTCCAAACAATCCAAGGCTCGAATTTTAGCTGGACTGGCTTCAATTCCTCGGCTGGATACGATGAAGACGAGGAGTTTGCCTGCTGGGACTCCGAAGACGCACTTCTCCGGATTGAGTTTTATTTGGTATTCCCGTAGGCTGGCAAATGTATCATGGAGGTTGTCTACCAACTAGCCAACATGTTTGGTTTTGACAACCACATCGTCCACGTAGGCTTCGACAGTCCTTCCGATGTGTTTTTCCAGGCATGTTTGAATCATACGCTGGTACGTGGCACCAGCGTTCTTTAGTCCGAAGGGCATCATGTTGAAGCAAAATGGCCTGTAGGGTGTGATGAATGCTGTTGCTGCCTGGTCGGATTCCTGCATCTTTATTTGGTGATATCCTGAGAAGGCGTCTAGGAAGCACAGCGCATCATGGCCTGTATGGCATCTATGATTTGGTCGAACGGGGTAAGGGGAAGCGGTCTTTGGGGCAGGCTTTGTTGAGGTCTTTAAAATCGACACACAAACGCCAGGACCTATCCTTCTTTGGTACCATAACCAAATTGGCCAGCCAGTCGGGGTGGTTTATATCTCGGATGAACCCTGCCTCCAATAGTTTTGCCAGCTCCTCGCCCATTGCTTGACGCTTTGGCTTGGAGAAACGCCAAAGTGTTTGCTTGACAGGCTTGTAGCCTTTCAGTATGTTCAAGCTATGCTCTGTGAGCCTACGGGGTATCCCTGCCATGTCGGAGGGGTGCTAGGCGAATGTATCCCAGTTTTCTTTGAGGAAAGTGCATAGAGCTTCGGCAACCTCTGGGTCGAGGTTAGCCCCTATGGATGCCGTTTTAGCAGGATCCGTGGGGTGTACTTGAAATTTGACTGTTTCGTCCGCCGGTTTGAAAGAAGTAGACTTCGATCTTTTGTTGAGGACAACATCGTCCGGGTCGACTTCGGCGCGTAACGCGGTTAGCTCCTCGGCCGCGAAGGCTTTGGCCAGAGTCTTGAGGGCAAGGGACGCCATCTTATTCTCAGCTTTAAGTGCCCTGTCGGGGTCGCTTGAGATGGTGATGATCCCTTTCGGGCCTGGCATCTTGAGCTTCATGTAGCCGTAGTGCGGCACCGCCTGGAATCTAGAAAAAGCGTCCCGTCCGAGAAGGGCGTGGTATCCGCTCTTGAAAGGAGCGACGTGGAACGTGATCTCCTTCGAGCGGTAATTATCCGAGGTTCCAAAGACTACGTCCAAGGTCATTTTTCCGCTACAGCGTGCCTCTCGTCCGGGGACTATACCTTTAAAGGCGGTGGTACTCTGTTCTATGCGCGATTTATCGATGTGCATTTTATCCAGAGTGTTCGCGTATATTAGATTCAAACTGCTGCCTCCGTCCATAAGGACCTTATGGAGCCGGCAGTTGTCCGCGATAGGGTTGAGGACTAGCGTTCCGGGACACCTATCTGGGGCCGATCTCGGCCGATCGTTATGGTCGAAGGTAATCAGTGTGTCTATCCACACGCCCCGAGATGGTACCTGCCGTACAGAATTGATTTCTGGTAGGGCCCATTTGCACTGGTTGTTGGACGTGAAGGTCTCGTAGATCATCAGGACTTCGTCTTTGTCTGAGGTCAGTTCAGGGTGGCAGGGGGTGCCCGCCAGGAGGGCGGGTCCCCCTTTAGCCACCTGCCTCAACACCCAATAGTCGCGAAGGCTGTGAGTCAGGCAAGAGTTAATCAGCACGGCATGGATCGGGCATGGTTTATCCAGGATGCCATCCAGAATTGTCCCGGGGTGACCGGAGGTTTTATTCTTCTTCCGAGGTCGATCCTCCGGGGTGTTCCGTTTGCGAGATTCGCGTTGAAGTGTTGGTTGGTCACGTTTCGGGTAGACATCACAGATCGAGTCCGTGGTTTCCTCGGCCCGCCAGGCGTCTTCGATGGCGCAAAACCGCACCACCAGGTTGGTCAATTCCGAGAGTATTTGAACACAGCGACGAGCAAGGGCGTTCGAAATGCCTTTATCCTTGCACCCACGCTGGAAGGCTGCGATTATGTCAGAGTCCTGGTAGTCCGATATCCTGTCTTTGACAGACGAGAATCTGGTCCAGAAGTGCCTAATCGATTCGTCGGGGAGCTGTTGTACGTACGCAAGGTCCCAGACATCGGGCGGGCCGAAGTTGTCGGGGTGATACCCCGCATGAGAGGTGAGTGGACGAGTTCCGATCTCTAAATACCGTGGGTCCAAAACCCATTTATCCTCGTCAAGTGTCGGATCAGCGGCCGTTGGTCCGGCCGGGTCGATTCGAAGATCAGTCCTCTGGACCGCTGGCAGGCCGCCGTCTGACTCACTTTCCAAAAAGTACCCTAGCCCTTGTCCTTAGGGGAATTACCCGCAGGAGCCCAAGGGGGGTTGCGATTTGCCTCCAATTCATGTGGAGGCGTCCTCATGCTCGATACTTTGGGCATGGAGGTCAGACCTACAGGCTTGGGGCCGTTAACTGGTGATTCCATCAATCCTCCTGTTGATCGCACAGCGGAATTCTCAATGAAAGCAGCAGTGTCGGTGTCAAAACTGGCAGACCTCGGGGTAGGGGGTCCCGAGTTGTGGATCGTGGGTCAATGGTAACAGAGACAAGGGAGACGATGTTTACCCAGGTTTTGGCCCTCTTGATGGAGGTAAAACCCTACGTCCTGCTCTTGTTTATATTGATGAAGATGTATCGAATACAGAGTTGATCTACCTCGAGATCGTAATGTGTGTCTAACTCTAGGGCTAGGTGAATGATGTTGCGTTGATCTCCCCCCTACGGGCTAAACCCTATGGCTTATATACACGCCAGGGAGGGTATCAAGGGTTACAAGGTCGGTAACTAGGAGTAAGGCGGTAGGAGAGATCTTGGCGTACACGTCAAGTCTTCGGTGGAGGCAGTCTTGATCACGCCTCCTGTGTACGGCCACCAGAGTCCACCTTGATCACGTATGAGGGCTCCTCGGCCCAACCGAAGAGACGGCTAGCTAGGTTAGCACCCCCTAATCCAGGACACCATCACCAAGTTATTCCAGATGAGTCTACTATATCTACCCATATGCGGTATTACCCTACCGTTCTAAGTAAATTGCATGTGCCACCTCTAAATATTCAAATGAACATCTGTTTTGTGTGCCCGTACCGCTCATGCAGTGACAGGGGGCGGTCAATATCTTCCATGCTAAGCGGGTTATTCTCATGATGAGTCTACTATATCTACCCATATGCGGTATTACCCTACCGTTCTAAGTAAATTGCATGTGCCACCTCTAAATATTCACTTGTCCTTGCACGAGAGAGGTTGGTAATCGGGATGCCGAGTCCCATGATTAAAATTGCAAAATAATAAAACAAACTCCCCCGGAAAGTTGTTGGCATGGAGGGCACCCGAGGATTCGGCTAGCCATGGCTTGTGTTTGTTGGTGGAGGGGGAGTAAACTTTTCTTTACCGCTTGGGAACCGCTGCTAATTTGTTTAGCATGGAAGATACTGAAAACTCTCGATCGTGACGTTGACAGGAAAGGCATACCTCCCAAAATTACATTTATCTCTAATTTAAACTCTAAGCTCTGGCACCTCTGCAAATCCCTACTTCCCGCTGCGAAGGGCCCATCTATTTACTTTTATGTTATTTTATTTTTATTGTTGAGTCACCACCTTCTCAAACAAGCACCAGTCCTGAGAGCTCTATTGTCATTCTCATGCATTGTGTATAGTTAATGTTGTGTGCATCATGACTAGATCTCTTCTACCATGAATTACAATGTTTAGTCGCTGCTTGAACTTTGGAGGTGCTCTTCATTTATGTTTTGTGGTCTCAGAAAGGCCTAGTGAGATACCATGTTGTCATATTATATCATGATTGTTTTGACAAAGTGTTGGCATTTGAAATATCTTATTATTGATCGCTAGTTGATTATGCCATTGATACGAGTGAATATAATTTCTAAGAGTTATCATTTGCATGGTTAGTTATAATCTTTGCTGAAACCCTGGGTATTATTTAAGCATATATATAGATACAAGAACAAAAGAGTTTGTAAAAGTTTTTCTTTATCACTTTCAGTTTGTCAACTGAATTGCTTGAGGACAAGCAATGAGTTAAGCTTGGGGGAGTTGATACATCTCCGTCGTATCTACTTTTCCAAACACTTTTGCTCTTGTTTTGGACTCTAATTTGCATGATTTGAATGAAACTAACCCGGACTGACACTGTTTTCAGCAGAACTACCATGGTGTTGTTTTTTGTGCAGAAATAAAAGTTCTCAAAATTGGACGAAACTTTTTGGAGATTTTTTATGGAATAAATAAAAAATACTGGAGCCAAGATCCACTGGAGGGGGGCCACCTGCTGCCCACGAGGCACCAGGGCGCGCCACCCCCCTGGCGCACCCTGGTGGCTTGTGGGGCCCACGTGGCTCCGCTGACCCTAATCTCAGGCATATAAATTCACAATTCTAGAGAAAAAATAAGAGAGGAAGCTTCATCACGTTTCATGATACGGAGCCGCCGCCACCTCCTGTTCTTCATCGGGAGGCTAGATCCGGAGTCCGTTTGGGGCTCCGGAGAGGGGGGTCTTCCTTCATCGTCATCATCAACCATCCTCTATCACCAATTTCATGATGCTCACCGCCGGGAGTGAGTTATTCCTTTGTAGGCTTGCTGGACGGTGATTGGTTGAATGAGATTAATCATGTAATCGAGTTAGTTTTGTTAGGGCTTGATCCCTAGTATCCACTATGTTCTAAGATTGATGTTGCTATGACTTTGCTATGCTTAATACTTGTCACTAGGGCCCGAGTGCCATGATTTCAGATCTGAACCCTTTATGTTTTCATGAATATATTTGTGTTCTTGATCCGATCTTGCAAGTTATATGCACTTGCTATGTGTTATGATCCGCATTCCCCAAGGTGACAATAATTGGGATTCTTTTCGGTGATTACCGTAGTTTGAGGAGTTCATATATTCACTATGTGTTAATGCTTTGTTCCGGTTCTCTATTAAAAGGAGGCACTAATATCCCTTAGTTTCCTTATGGACCCCGCTGCCACGGGAGGGTAGGACAAAAGATGTCATGCAAGTTCTTATCGCAAGCACGTATGACTATATACGGAATACATGCCTACATTACATTGATGAATTGGAGCTAGATCTGTGTCGCCCTAGGTTATGACTGTTGCATGATGAATGTTATCCAATATAATCACCGATCCAATGCCTACAAGTTTTTCACATATGGTTCTTTGCTAAGTTACTATAGTTGCGACTACTATCACAATTGCTACAAAACTATTACTGCTACCGTTACTGTTACTACTATTGCTATTGCTATCAAACTACCATACTATTGTGCTACTGATCACTCTGCTGCAGATATTTAGTCTCCAGGTGTGGTTGAATTGACAACTCAACTTCTAATACTTGCAAATATTCTTTGCCTCCCCTTGTGTCGAATCAATAAATTTGGGTTAAATACTCTACCCTCGAAAACTGTTGCGATCCCCTATACTTGTGGGTTATCAGGTGCCACATAGGATGGCCTCGGTGCATATCCGGGTGGAAGAGCGGTCTTCGGAACCCAAATCCGGCGCTTCTGAGAGCTAGAGCCGGAGGGAGAACCCAAGTCACGGGTGTGCTTACGAGACTCCTCGTAAGTGAGCTAAGATGTCTCTGCATTAATGACCTTGTTCACAAGAGCCTGGAAAGTATCGCAATGGTGTAAGTGAAGATCATGGCGCAACTTAGGGTTGAGACCTTCCAGAACCTAGCCTGCTTCTAGGCGTTTGTGGACACCTCCTCTGTGGCATAGCGGGCGAGGTTCCCAAACTCTCTACTGTAAGCATCAACATCCATCTTGCCCTGGATGAAATTACAGAACTCTTCCCTCTTGCAGTCAATGAGAGCCTAAGGAATGTGATGCTCGCGAAAAACCTCTATGAAATCTCCACAGGCAGGAATCTGGCCAGCTGGAAGCATAGCCTCATAGTTCTTCCACCACAGACTGGCAGGACCCTCCAGGTGATATGTAGCATAGCAGACCTTGTCACCTTCAGCCACGTTCGCGGAACGCAGCTTAAGAGTGATGCTACGGGGCCAATCATCTGCATCGAGTGGCTTGCTACTTGTAGTCAGCGTTGGTATTTCCCCGAAGAGGAGACGATGATGCAGTATAGTAGAGATAAGTATTTCCCTCAGTTAAGAACCAAGGTTATCAATCCAGTAAGAGAACCAAGCAAAATTCCGTTAAGCGCACCTGCACACAGAAAAGCAAACACTTGCACCCAACGCAAAAAAGAGGGTTGTCAATCCCCTTAGCGGTTAATTGCAAGGATTAAATCTTATCGAGGTAAATAGATAAACTAAAATACTAATTAAAATAAAAGTAAATAAATTTCAGCAAGGTATTTTTAGGTTTTTTATATGATAAAGATAGACCCGGAGACCATAGTTTTCACTAGAGGCTTCTCTCTTGAGCGCATAAACATACGATGGGTAAACAAATTACTGTTGGGCAATTGATAGAAAAGCAAATAATTATGACGAATTCATGGAAATGATCATGTATATAGGCATCACGTCCGAGACAAGTAAACCGACTCCTGCCTGCATCTACTGCTATTACTCCACCCATCGACCGCTATCCAGCATGCATCTAGGGTATTAAGTATGAAACAGAGTAACGCCTTAAGCAAGATGACATGATGTAGAGACGAAAATTCAAGCAATATGAATAAACCCCATCTTTTTATCCTTAATGGCCACAATACAAATACGTGTCATGTCCCTTTCTGTCACTGGGATTGAG
The DNA here is from genome assembly GCA_039707655.1 of Elymus sibiricus. Taxonomy (NCBI): domain Eukaryota; kingdom Viridiplantae; phylum Streptophyta; class Magnoliopsida; order Poales; family Poaceae; genus Elymus; species Elymus sibiricus. The sequence goes on from CM077664.1 coordinate 25,153,062, forward strand.
CACCGCAAGATTGAACCCATCACAAAACACCTCTCCCATTGCAAGATAAATCAATGTAGTAGGCCAAACCAAATCGATAGATCGGAGAGAAATACAAAGCTATAACAATCATGCATAAAAGAGTTTAGAGAAGACTCAAATATTTCTCATGAATAATCTGATCATAAACTGACAATTCATCGAATCCCAACAAACACACCGCAAAAGAAGATTACATCGGATAGAACTCCAAGAACATCGAGGAGAACATTGTATTGAAGATCAAAGAGAGAGAAGAAGCCATCTAGCTACCAGCTATGGACCCGTAGGTCTGTGGTAAACTACTCACACATCATCGGAAGGGCAGCAAGGCTGATGTAGAAGCCCTCCGTGATCGATTCCCCCTCCGACAGAGTACCGGAAAAGGCCTCCAGATGGGATCGCGGAAGAACAGAGGCTTGCGGCAGTGGAAAGGTTTTCTCTTCTGGGTCTCTGGGGGTTTCCCAATATTTGTGAATTTATAGAAGTGGAATTAGGTCAAACCGAGTCACGTGGCCCCACAATGCAGTGCTACTTATAGCTTGCGTTGGTATTTCCCCGAAGAGGAAGGGATGATGCAGCACAGTAGAGATAAGTATTTCCCTCAGTTATGAAACCAAGGTTATTCAACCAGTAGGAGAATCACGCAACATCTCGTTAGCAGCACCTGCACACAAACAACAAATCCTTGCACCGAACGCCAACGAGAGGTTGTCAATCTCTCGGCGGTCAATTGCAAGATTAAATTGTATTTGATAGATAAATAGACTGAAACAAAAATAAAAAGTAAATTAAATAAAATAAAATGGCAGCAAATTTTTTAGGGTTTTAGTAATATGATTTAGATAGACCCGGGGGCCATAGGTTTCACTAGAGGCTTCTCTCAAGAAAATAGCATACGGTTGGTAGACAAATTACTATTGGGCAATTGATAGAAAAGTAAATAATCATGACGATATCCAAGGCAATGATCATGTATATAGGCATCACGTACGAGACAAGTAGACCGACTCCTGCCTGCATCTACTACTATTACTCCACACATCGACCGCTATCCAGCATGCATCTAGTGTATTAAGTCCATAAAGAACGGAGTAACGCCTTAAGAACGATGACATGATGTAGACAAGATAAACTCACGTATGAATAAACCCCATGTTTTTACCCTTAATAGCAACGATACATATGGGTCATGTCCCTTTCTGTCACTGGGATTGAGCACCGCAAGATTGAACCCATTACAAAGCACCTCTTCCCATGGCAAGATAAATCAATGTAGTTGGCCAAACCAAATCAATAGATCGGAGAAGAAATATGAGGCTATAATAATCATGCATAAAAGAGTGCAGCAAAGACTCAAATAATATTCACGGATAATCTGATCATAAACTCACAATTTATCGGATCCCAACAAACACACCGCAAAAAGTGATTACATCGGATAGAACTCCAAGAACATCGAGGAGAACATTGTATTCAAGATCAATAAGAGAGAAGTAGCCATCTAGCTACTGCCTATGGACCCGAAGGTCTATGGTAAACTACTCACGCATCATCGGAAGGGCAGCAAGGTTGATGAAGAGCCCCTCCGTGATCGATTCCCCCTCCGGCGGAGTACCGGAGAAGGCCTCTAGATGGGATCTCTGTGGAACAGAAACTTCCGGCGGCGGAAAAAGTATTTCGTGGACTCCCCTGAGGGTTTCTGATTTTTCCTGAATTTATAGTGGTGGAATTAGGTCAAACGGAGCAAAGGGGGGCCCACGAGGCACCAGGGCGCGCCTGCCCCCCCCAGGCGCGCCCTGGTGGCTCATGGCCACCTCCTGGGTCATCTGGCCCTCTCCCGCAGCTTCTAGTGTTTATCTTGTCCAGAAAAAAATTCCAAAAAGTTTCGTGGCATTTGGACTTCGTTTGGTATTGATTTTCTGTAAAACAAAAATAGGGCAGAAAACAACAACTGGCACTGAGCACTAAGTTAATAGGTTAGTCTCCAAAAATAATATATAATTGCTGTAAATGATTATAAAAACATCCAAGATTGATAATATAACCGCATGGAACAATAAAAAATTATAGATACGTTGGAGACGTATCAGCATCCCCAAGCTTAATTCCTGCTCGTCCTCGAGTAGGTAAATGATAAAAACAGAATTTGTGATGTGGAATGCTGCCTAACATATTCATCACATATTCTTTTCTTTTGTAGCATGGACATTGGACTTGAATGATTCAAAGAAATAGTCTATAATTTGACATGAAAATATAAATACTCAAGCATGCTAACAAGCAACCATGTCTTTCAAAATATCAACGCTAAAGAAATTTATCCCTAGCCCATTATGCTCAATGATTGATCCATTCATGAAACACACTCAAATATTAGCTACATCCAATGCACAAGTATGGCAATAGTGCTTTGGTGCTTTATAAGAGAAGATGGAGACTCAAGAAAAATAAAAATTGCATAAGAGTAAATAGATAGGCCCATCGCAGAGGGAAGCAGAGATTTGTCAAATGTGCCAGAGCTCAAGGCTTAAATTAGAGAGATAAAAATATTTTGAGAGGCATGCTTTTCCTGTCAACGAAAGCGATCGAGAATTCCCAATATTTTCCATGCTAGACACATCGTAGGTGGTTCCCAAACAGAAAGTAAAGTTTATTTCCTTTCCACCATTCTTTCACAATCCATGGCTAGCCGTATCCACGGGGGCCCTCCAAACCAACACTTTCCAAGGAATTTTGTTGTTATAAATTTTGATTTCATTGTGGGACTGGGCATCCCTATTACCAACCATTCTCTCGTGCAATGACAAGCGAATAAACACTCATCGTGAGAATAACACACCTAGCATGCAAAATAATGGCCACCCCCTGCCGCTTCATGAGCGGTACGGGCACACAAAAAGGAAAAATTATTTTGAAAATTAGAGTTGGCACACGCAAATTTACTTGGAATGGCATTGAAATACCGCATATAGGTAGATATAGTGGACTCATTTGGCACAACTTGGGTTTAAGGATTTTGGATGCACAAGCAGTATTTCCGCTTAGTACAAACGAAGGCTAGCAAAAGATTGAGAAGCAACCAACCAAAAAAGGAAAAACGGTCATAAACATGCATTGAACATAACTAACACCGAATAATGAACCATAAGTAGGATATAATTTCATTGCATAACTATTGAATTAACGTGCATGCATAGGGAATCACAAACCTTAACACTAATATTCTTACTAAATCACAATTGCTCACTAACATGACTCACATATTATCATTTCCATATCGCAAAACTTTTGCAAGGAATCACACTCATCATATCCAATGATCTATATGAAAGTTTTTATTTATATCCCTCTTGAATATTCATCACTTTGGGACCAAATTCATATCTTGTGCAAATTACCGTTACTATTGTCAACTTTCAAAAAGATATAAGTGAAGCATGAGAGTGTAGATATTTCTTCAAAATTTTAATCTTATCAATTCTCAAAATAATATAAGTGAAGCATGAGAATTCATTTCTTCAAAATTTCAATCTTATCAATTCTCAAAATAATATAAGTGAAGCATGAGAATTCATTTCTTCAAAATTTTAATCAACTCTCAAAATAATATAAGTGAAGCATGAGAGTTTATTTCTTCAAAATTTTAATCAACTCTCAAAATAATATAAGTGAATCATGAGAGTTTATTTATTCAAAATATAGCCACCGCCGTGCTCAAAAAAGTTTAAGTGAAGCACTAGAGCAACTGCCTAGCTCAAAAAATTTAAGTGAAGCACATAGAGTATTCTAACAAATTATGATAACGTGTGGCTCTCTCAAGATAGGTGTGTTCAGCAAGGATGATTGTGACAAACTAAAAAGCAAACAAAGCAAAGAGTCATATAATACAAGATGCTCCAAGCAAAACTCATATCATGTGACGAATAAAAATATAGCTCCAAGTAAAATTACCGATGGTTGGTAGAAGAAAGAGGGGATGCCTTCCGAGGCATCCCCAAGCTTAGACGCTTGAGTCTTCCTAGAATATTACCTTGGGGTGCCTCAGGCATCCCCAAGGTTAGGATTTGGCTACTCCTTATTCATTCATCCATCGTGATCTCACCCAAAACTTGAAAACTTCAATCACACAAAACTCAATAAAACGTTCATGAGATCCGTTTGTATAACAAAATAAATCACTACTTTAAGTAATGTTGCAAACCAATTCATATTTTATTTCTGCATTCTACCTACTGTACTCTAACTTCACCATGGCTTATACCCCCCGATACAATCCATAGATTCATCAAAACAAGCAAGTAGTGCATCAAAAATAGAATCTGTCAAAAACAGAACAGTCTATAGAAATCTATTTAAAATCTATACTTCTATAACTCCAAATATTCTGAAAAATTATAAAAACGTGGGCAATTCATATACCAATACTGTGTAAAAATTTCAGATTTTTCTGACGCTCCAGTACAGAAACAAAATTCGGGCACTGGACGCAAAACTTTCTGTTTTCCAAACAGCATCAATTATATTATCTTCCAAATCATCCTAAAGGTATTACTTGGCACAAACACTAATTAAAAACACAAAAACACATTCATAAAAGTAGCATAAAAGTCAAAACACACAATAACAGAAAAAATTTATTTTATTCATTGGGTTGCCTCCCAACAAGCGCTATTGTTTTATGCCCCTAGCTAAGCATAACGCATAATTTCAAGTATTGTCATCTTTGGTTTCCAACTCCTCAATCACACATCCATTTTTTCTAACATATTTAACATAGGTGTTTCTCACCATCACACTTCTAGGCACAAAATCAAGAATTTTACTTTTGTGAATAGGTTCCTTAATTATACCAATGAAATCGATGTGCACGCTAATCATTTTAAGATCCTCATTTCCCTTACTAGAAGTAGCACCATTGGTTTTAGGGACATACATAAACTTGCAATTCTTGCTAGGAGTAGTTTTTTCAATAGTTTTAGTGGAAGAAAAAGCGGCACCTAGTTTATTAATAATTTCCTCCAACTTATCGATCCTAGCGGGACTTTGTTCCACCCTTTCATTAGTTATTGGTTCTTTCTCTTTTAGCATCTTAAGAGCAATCCCTACTTTTGATCCAAATTGAGTGACATGGTTATGAATCTTTTTATCTACATTTTCAATATGCTCAATGGTGGGCATTTTATTTTCAATAGCATCTAACCTTTGCATAACATGTTCCAAAGTCAAAATTGTTTCATTAATAATAATAGGCGGTGATCCCACTAAATTTCCCATAGCATTAAAAGCATCCGTAGAGGGACACATCAAGAAATTTCCTCCAGTAATAGTATCAAGCACAAATCTATACCAAGTAGTAATGCCCACATAAAAATTGCGAAGAAGGATGGTAGAGGATTGCTTACGAGTTGATCTATTATGAGCATCACAAATTCTATACCAAGCATCTTTTAAATTCTCTCCTCCCCTTTATTTAAAATTAAGTACTTCATTTTCAGGGGTAATAGTAACGGGCGAAGAACTAGCCATAATGATAAAGCAAGCAAGCAAACAAGCAAGCACGGAAAAAGGCAAACGAAAAATATTTTTGTATTTTTGTAAAAACGTTTTAGAAGTGGGGGAGATGAAAACGAGAGGCAAATGCAAATAAAGTAAATGCAAGGAGATGAGAGTTTATGTGAAGGTACTTGATAGATGTTGATGATGTCTCCCCAGCAATGGCGCCAGAAATTGGCAAGTTGACGGGAGACGGGTTTGCAGTGGCTTGTCCCCGGCAACGGTGCCAGAAATTCTTCCTGCTACTAGTAGCTTGCGTTGGTATTTCCCCGAAGAGGAATGGATGATGCAGCATAGTAGAGATAAGTATTTCCCTCAGTTATGAAACCAAGGTTATCGAACCAGTAGGAAAATCACACAACACCTCGTTAGTAGCACCTGCACACAAACAACAAATCCTTGCACCCAACGAAAACGAGAGGTTGTCAATGTCTCGGCGGTCAATTCCAAGATTAAATTTTATTTGGTAGATAACTAGATTGAAACAAAAATAAAAAATAAAATAAATAAAAGTAAATGGCAGCAATATTTTTACGGTTTTAGTAATATGATTTAGATAGACCCGGGGGCCATAGGTTTCACTAGAGGCTTCTCTCAAGAAAATAGCATACGGTGGGTAGACAACTTACTGTTGGGCAATTGATAGAAAAGCAAATAATCATGACGATATCCAAGGCAATGATCATGTATATAGGCATCACGTTCGAGACAAGTAGACCGACTCCTGCCTGCATCTACTACTATTACTCCACACATCGACCGCTATCCAGCATGCATCTAGTGTATTAAGTCCATAAAGAACGGAGTAACGCCTTAAGAACGATGACATGATGTAGACAAGATAAACTCACGTATGAATAAACCCATCTTTTTACCCTTAATAGCAACGATACATACGTGTCATGTCCCTTTCTATCACTGGGATTGAGCACCGCAAGATCGAACCCATTACAAATCACCTCTTCCCATGGCAAGATAAATCAATTTAGTTGGCCAAACCAAATCAATAGATCGGAGAAGAAATACGAGGCTATAATAATCATGCATAAAAGAGTGCAGCAAAGACTCAAATAATATTCATGGATAATCTGATCATAAACTCACAATTCATCGGATCCGAACAAACACACCGCGAAAATTGATTACATCGGATAGAACTCCAAGAACATCGAGGAGAACATTGTATTGAAGATCAAAAAAGAGAGAAGAAGGGAACTAGCTACTGCCTATGGACCCGAAGGTCTATGGTAAACTACTCACGCATCATCGGAAGGGCAGCAAGGTTGATGAAGAGCCCCTCCGTGATCGATTCCCCCTCCGGCGGAGTACCGGAGAAGGCCTCCAGGTGGGATCTCTCTGGAACAGAAACTTGCGGTGGCGGAAAAAGTATTTCATGGACTCCACTGATGGTTTCTGATTTTTCCTGAATTTATAGTGGTGGAATTAGGTCAAACAGAGCAAAGGGGGCCCACGAGGCACCAGGGCGCGCCTGCCCCCCCCCTAGGCGCCCCCTAGTGGCTCGTGGCCACCTCCTGGGTCTTCTGGCCCTCTCCCGAAGTTTCTAGTGTTTATCTTTTCCTGAAAAAAATTTCCAAAAAGTTTCATGCCATTTGGACTTCGTTTGGTATTGATTTTCGGTAAAACAAAAACAGGGCAGAAAATAGCAACAGGCACTAAGTTAATAGGTTAGTCTCCAAAAATGATATATAATTGCTGCAAATGATTATAAAAACATCCAAGATTGATAATATAATAGCATGGAACAATAAAAAATTATAGATACATTGGAGATGTATCAGGCAGCACGGCGCGCCCCCCTGGGGCGCGCCCTAGTGCCTTGTGAAGCCTCCGTGAGGCTTCTGGCCTCCTCCCGAAGCTTCCAGGGTTTCTTTTGTCCAGAAAAAAATCTCCAAAAAGTTTTGTGGCATTTGGACTTCATTTGATACTGTTTCTCTGAAAAGCCAAAAACAAGCTGAAAACAAAAACTGGCACTGGGCACTAGGTTAATAGGTTAGTCCCAAAAAATGATATATAATTGCATATAAAAACATCCAAGATTGATATTATAATAGCATGGAACAATAAAAAATTATAGATACGTTGGAGACGTATCAAGCATCCCCAAGCTTAATTCCTGCTCGTCCTCAAGTAGGTAAATGATAAAAACAGAATTTTTGATGTGGAATGCTACCTATCATGTTTCATCATGTAATCTCTCTCTTACGGTCTGAATAATAAGATCCAAGTGATTCAAAGCAATAGTCTATAATTAGATATAAGGACATCAATACTCAGGCATACTAATAAACAATCATGTCTTTCAAAATAAAAATGCTAAAGAACGTTATCCCTACAAAATCATATAATCCTGTCATGCTCCATCTTCTTCACACAAAGTATTTATCATGAACAACCCCGGTTTTAGCCAAGCAATTGGTTCATACTTTTTAACGCGCTTCAGCTTTTTCAACTCCCACTCAATACATGAGCACAAGCCATGGATATAGCACTACGGGTGGAATAGAATATGGTGGTAGAGATAAATAAGAGAAGTCAAAAATGGAGAAAGTCTCACATCAACGAGGCTAATCAACAGGCTATGGAGATGCCCATCAATTGATGTCAATGCGAGGAGTAGGGATTGCCATGCAACGGATGCACTAAGAGCTATAAGTGTATGAAAGCTCAACATGAAAACTAAGTGGGTGTGCATCCAACTTGCTTGCTCATGAAGACCTCGGGCATTTGAGGATGCCCGTCATCGGAATATACAAGCCAAGTTCTATAATGAAAAATTCCTACTAGTATATGAAAGTGAGAAAATAGGAGACTATCTATATGAAAAAACATGGTGCTACTCTGAAGCACAAGTGTGTAAAAGGATAGTAACATTGCCCCTTCTCTCTTTTTCTCTCATTTATTTATTTTATTCTTTTTTTTCTTTTCTTCTTTTTTCTTCCTTTTTTTATTTTTCATGGCTCTTTTTTGCCTCTTTTTTCTATATATATATATATATATATTTATTTATTTATTTATTTCTTCGTCCGGAGTCTCATCCCGACTTGTGGGGGAATCATGGTCTCCATCATCCTTTCCTCACTGGGACAATGCTCTAATAATGATGATCATCACACCTCTATTTACTTACAACTCAACATTACAACTCGAAACTAGAACAAAATATGACTCTATATGAATGCCTCTGGCAGTGTACCAGGATGTGCAATGATGCTAGCGTAACATGTATGACAATGATGAACGGTGGCTGAGCCACGAATACTATGTCAGCTATATGATCATGCAAAGCAATATGACAATGATGATGTATGTCATAAAAACGGAACGGTGGAAGTTGCACGGTAATATATCTAGGAATGGCTATGGAAATGCCATGATAGGTAGGTATGGTGGCTGTTTTGAGGAAGATATAAGGAGGCTTATGTGTGATAGAGCGTATCATATCATGGGGTTTGGATGCACCGGTGAAGTTTGCACCAACTCTCGATGTGAGAAAGGGCAATGCATGGTACCGAAGAGGCTAGCAAATTGCGGAAACTGAGAGTGTGTATAATCCATGGACTCACATTAGTCATAAAGAACTCACATACTTATTGCGAAAGTTTATTAGCCCTCGAAGCGAAGTACTACTACGCATGCCCCTAGGGGGGAGGTTGGTAGGAGTTAACCATCGCGCGCCCCCGACCGCCAGGCAAAGGAAGTCAATCAATAATAAATCATGCTCCAACTTCATAGCATAACGACAGATCAGATGTGCATGCTTTGGGAATCACAAACCTTAACACAATTATTATTATTAAACCACAGTTATCTACTAATACCTCCCACATATTACCATCTTAATATCGCAAAACTATTGCAAGGAATCAAATTTATCATATTCAGTGATCTACATGAAAGTTTTTATTATATCCTTCTTGAATACCTATCATATCAGGACCAAATTCATAACTCGTGCATATTACCATTGCTATCAAGAGACTCTCAAAAGATATAAGTGAAGCATGAGAGTGCAACTATTTCTTTAAAATATAACCACCGCCGTGCTCTAACAGATATAAGTGAAGCACTAGAGCAACTGCCTAGCTCAAAAGATATAAGTGAAGCACTTAGAGTATTCTAACAAATCACGAATAATGTGTGTCCCTCTAAAAAAGGTGTGTTCAGAAAAGATGATTGTGACAAACTAAAAATCAAACAAAAGCAAGAAAACTATTTCACAAGAAACTCCAAGTAAAACAAATATCATGTGATGAATAAAAATATAGCTCCATGTGAGTTGCCGATAGATTGTAGATGAAAGAGGGGATGCCTTCCAGGGCATCCCCAAGCTTAGATGCTTGAGTCTTCCTTTAATATTACCTTGGGGTGCCTTGGGCATCCCCAAGCTTAGTCTCTTGCCGCTCCTTATTCCTTTGTCCATCATAGTCTCACCCAAAACTTGAAAACTTCAGCACACAAAACTCAACAGAAACCTCGTGAGATCCGTTAGTATAACAAACAAATCTTAAACTTTAGGTACTGTAGTAAATTGATTCATATTTAATATTGGTATAATGCTACTGTACTCCAACTTCTCCATGACTCACACCCCCCGATACGATCCATAGATTCATCAAAATAAGCAAACTATGCAACAAAAACAGAATCTGTCTAAAACAGAACAGTCTGTAAAGATCTATTTAAAAGCCATATTTCTATAACTCCAAAAATTCTGAAAAATTAGGAAGACGTAAACAATTCATATACCAATACTGTGTAAAAATGTCAGATTTTTCTGCCACTCCAGTACAGAACCAAAATTCCAGCACTGGACGCAAAACTTTCTTTTCCAAACAGCATCACTTATACAATCTTCCAAATCATCCCAAAGGCATTACTTGGCACAAACACTAATTAAAACATAAAAACACAATCATAACATAGGCTATAATTATGCAAACACTCAAAAAGAGAAGATAAAAGCAAAAATTTGTTTTATTCATTGGGTTGCCTCCCAAGAAGCGCTATTGTTTTATGCCCCTAGCTAGGCATAATGCATAGTTTCAAGTGTTGTCATCCTTGGTTTTTGCTATTTTAGAAGGATTGGTCTCGAACCCGGGAGGCTCTTTACGCTTCCCATGATTTTCAGAAAACAAAGAAATTTTTCTATCTAAAGTTCTATCTTCTTATTGCAAATAGTGAGGAGATTATTCGTACGATTGAGGTTACCACTAACATTTTTAAGGGGTTCATTAGACTTTTGTAACTCCACCAATTTTTTTTTGTATGTCACCTAGCTTTTCCAAAATTTGGACCCCTTCTTGAGTATAGTTAGGTCCTTTTTGCAATGGTCGGGTTCCCACTATTCCCTCTATTAATTCAATAGCAGTATTAGGATCACTATCAATAAAATTTCCTTTGGTAGAAAGTCCAAGAGTTGTCTATTGGGCACAGTTAGCCCTACATAAAAGTTTCGCAACAAAATTTTTATATCCCCTTTTATAGTGCAAACACGATAAGATTCAATTATCCTATACCAAGTGTCTTTCAAATTTTCTCCTTGTTTTTGTTTGAAGTAAAGGACTTCAAAATACGGAGACAAAGGAGGGATGGTAAAACTGGTCATGGTGACGAGGCAAACAAGGGAACTAGCAAATAAAATATTTTTGTGTTTTGTAAGAATTTTTTTTAGAAGTGTGGGAGATGAAAACAAGAGGCAAATGCAAATAAAAGGCAAATAAAGTAAATGCAAGTGATTGATAGTTTGTGCGAAGGTACTTGGTAATTTTGATGATGTCTCCTCGGCAACGGCGCCAAAAATTCTTCCTGCTACTTGTAGTCTGCGTTGGTATTTCCCCGAAGAGGACAGGATGATGCAGTACAGTAGAGATAAGTATTTTCCTCAGTTAAGAACCAAGGTTATCAATCCAGTAGGAGAACCAAGCAAAATTCCGTTAAGCGCACCTGCACACAGAAAATCAAACACTTGCACCCAACGCAAAAAAGAGGGTTGTCAATCCCCTTAGCGGTTAATTGCAAGGATTAAATCTTATCGAGGTAAATAGATAAACTAAAATACTAATTAAAATAAAAGTAAATAAATTTCAGCAAGGTATTTTTAGGTTTTTTATATGATAAAGATAGACCCGGAGACCATAGTTTTCACTAGAGGCTTCTCTCTTGAGCGCATAAACATACTATGGGTAAACAAATTACTGTTGGGCAATTGATAGAAAAGCAAATAATTATGACGAATTCATGGCAATGATCATGTATATAGGCATCACGTCCGAGACAAGTAGACCGACTCCTGTCTGCATCTACTACTATTACTCCACCTATCGACCGCTATCCAGCATGCATCTAGGGTATTAAGTATGACACAAAGTAACGCCTTAAGCAAGATGACATGATGTAGAGAAGGAAATTCAAGCAATATGAATAAACCCCATCTTTTTATCCTTAATGGCAACAATACAAATACGTGTCATGTCCCTTTCTATCACTGGGATTGAGCACCGCAAGATTGAACCCGTCACAAAGCACCTCTCCCATTGCAAGATAAATCAATCTAGTAGGCCAAACCAAATCGATAGATCGGAGAGAAATACGAAGCTATAACAATCATGCATAAAAAGAGTTTAGAGAAGACTCAAATATTTCTCATGAATAATCTGATCATAAACTCACAATGCATCGGATCCCAGCAAACACACCGCAAAAGAAGATTACATCGGATAGAACTCCAAGAACATCGAGGAGAACATTGTATTGAAGATCAAAGAGAGAGAAGAAGCCATCTAGCTATTAGCTATGGACCCGTAGGTCTGTGGTAAACTACTCACACATCATCGGAAGGGCAGCAAGGTTGATGTAGAAGCCCTCCGTGATCGACTCCCCCTCCGGCAGATTATCGGAAAAGGCCTCCAGATGGGATCGCGGAAGAACAGAGGCTTGCGGCGGCAGAAAGGTTTTCTCTTCTGGCTCTCTGAGGGTTTCCCAAAATTTGTGAATTTATAGAAGTGGAATTAGGTCAAACGGAGTCACGTGGGCCCCCACAAGGCAGCACGGCGCCCCCCGGGGCATGCCCTAGTGCCTTGTGAAGCCTCCGTGAGGCTTCTGGCCTCCTCCCGAAGCTTCCACGGTTTCTTTTGTCCAGAAAAAAATCTCCAAAAAGTTTCATGGCATTTGGACTTCATTTGGTACTGTTTCTCTGAAAAGGGAAAAACAAGCAGAAAACAGCAACTGGCACTGGGCACTAGGTTAATAGGTTAGTCCCAAAAAATGATATATAATTGCATATAAAAACATCCAATATTGATATTATAATAGCATGGAACAATAAAAAATTATAGATACGTTGGAGACATATCATGGCTCAATGGAATGATGGAAGGTGGGTGGGTGCAAGCTGATGAAATAATGAATGGTCACTGACTCATTGCGCTAAAAGGCTGCGTTCCGCTCAATACGTGCCAACAAGCGGTTAGTCTCACGCTTGTTCCTCTCAACCTCTAACAAGAGCTCTGCCAACAGAGGCTGGTCGAGAGGATCTTCATCCCTACCATTTCCGTGGTTCCAGCTACGAGCAACAGAACCTCGGGTAACTGGCGACATCCTGAGGAACAAAACCATGGAACAACAAGGATGGAATCAGCATCAACATAAGGATGCAGAATGTAGCACAAGGGAATTAGAATCTCTCGAATTCCTAGGATAATTTCGGCAGCATAATGGCAGTAAAATGCTCGAAATAAGACATCCTGCAAAAGATGGGTAGTACCATACTCGACATCATCGCTCAAGATTCTGTGACAGTACTAATCAAATACACAGGAAGTACTCAAAAACTGGAGTATGACTCTGATTAACCATTCCTATAGGTCTACGGAATAGTAACTCGTGATCCTGATAGATAGATGAGAAAGCCTAGTTTCTTAACCCCTTAGAAAAGAAGAGGGTGACTCAGAATCAGAATGACACAGGATAAGGAGTGAAAAGAGCCTTACGATCCCTTCCACAATCAATTCCCCTATATAACTAAAGCATTTCTAGACTCGACTTCGACCAGTTTGGCATGGTAATCCTACAGTCAGTCAGGCTCTGATACCAAAGCTGTTGGGACCCCGATCCTAAGTCACACCGATCTAGCATGTAACACATCATATCACTTTGCGGCCTCACGCACGGTATTCCCACGGCTGCAGCCTTACCTTTGCCGGGACCGTTTGTGCCTTTTGGGTCACATATATGATTGTGTCACTAGCATCCATATGACAGAGAACCCGGGCCGACATGACTAGTCATAAACCAAGGTGGCACAAACTTACAGGGACAGGCATACGTGACCCAGCAATGCATGTGTCGGTCAGCAACGAGTGTAACCGAGTCGTAGCGATGCTACAAAGAACTCAAGTAAACACCGCGTGACATTTCCCCGTAGGGACAGACACAGGAGCAAAGAAGGACACATGCCGGTGAATCCATGTGTTCCGGATGGAAGCACTTGGAGGCATTTCCCCATAGGGAAGGCTACCAAGAATAAACAACTAGGTGTCGGATCCCACACATACCAAGGCATGTCAATAACATACACACAATATGCTCGATATGTGTAGATACAACATGGCATCACAACATAACTCTATGTCTCAAAGTATTTATTTAAAAGGATCCGAGGAGCCATACATAACATTATATTACAAACAAGGGTCACATGACCCATCATACAAAGCATACAAGCAACGGAAGCATAAACGTGTCTGAGTATAGACATCTACAAAAGAAAAAGGCTAAGAAGCTTGACTATCTACAAGACCCTCTCAAGGTTACAAGATCGTAGCTGGGATACAAGCTACTCGTCAAAGTCCACGTAGAACTACTAGTGAGACTAAAGTCTCCTCTGCAAAAATGTAAATTAAGCAAACATGAGTACAAAGGTACTCAGCAAGAATTACATCAGAACTAACTACATATGCATCAGTGTCAATAAAGGGGGTGGTGGAGTTTAACCGCAGCAAGCCAGCTTTGACTCGGTGGCTATCCTGAACTACGACTACCAGTAATTTATTTGAGGTGAGAAAGCGCACACGAGTCCACTAATCACCACAACAATACAACACTATGGACTCTCTCCCGTCTCCCTACAAGAAGGCCATCCATAGCACTCACGCTTATCTTGCGCATTTTAGAGTATCCACTTCAAGTTGTCTATGACCATATAAGTCTCCAAGTAGTCCATATCCGAGGACGCGGCTATTCGAATAGATCATTAACCATCCATGACTCAAAGGAACCCGTCCTCGTCCCATCAGCAATGTTACCTTTTGGAACATGTATCTGCGTCCAGCCCGGACACTGTGCCATGCCGTGTGCCACCCGGACACATGCGCCATGCGCCATCTGCCCACACACCTGACCCGCAAATGTCCGTGTAACCGCCAGGTAGGCTATGATAGACACGAAACTCAATTCCTATGAGCCGTATCACAAGTCAATCCACCATGTTCTCCAACACGTCCTCTCATCACCAACTTGACCAAAACGGGTCAAGACACTTAAGTCTCATCATTAGGACATGATCATTCCAATTGATCACCCAGATGGATCAGACCTGACACAACTCTAAGCATAGCAAGCGAGCATGGAAGAGTAGTCACAACATAGCTCAAGCAACTCCTAAGCATGCTAGGATGGTTTAGCTATTTGGTGACAATGACAGGTCATGCAAAGGAATGGGTTCAACTACCGAGAACAAGTAACAGTTGAATCATTGTTGTCCTAATGCAATAAAAGAGAGCAAGAGCGAGAGAGTGGGATTGTATCGGAATGCTCAAAGCGGCTTTGCTTGCCTGGAATATCAACACGGTAGCACTGCTCCTCGGATAGGTAGTCGGTGCCACTCGCAGGAGCAGAACCTATCGAGATGGACAGTACCGGAGAGGCAAACAATACACATCAAATGCAACAATATGATGCATGATCATGGCATGGAGATATGATGTGGTTTGAGCTAATGCATCTAATAAACAATTGGATGAAGTCCATTTGAACCAAAGGTTCAGATGCAACTCCAACATAACCTTTTTAAAATGCCACTTATGTTTTTTCACTTATTCAGCAGATATAAGTTAGTTTTTCATGCATGAAAATGGTACAGATGGATAGATTGATTTTTTCTGATAATTTTTCATATATAAATTATTTCATTCTGAGCTACGGTTGAATTTCTATGATTTTTAGAAGTTTAAACAATTTTCTAGAATTTATAATTCATTTCTGAAATATAAAAACGCCAGAAAATCATTATGACGCCTGCATTGGGTGAGCAGTACGTCAGCTGGTCAACTGGGCTGGTCCAGGACAAACCTGACCAGTGGGGCCCACTGGTCATTGACTCATTCAGTTAATCAGGGTAATTAGCACTAATTTTTACCATAAACTAAAATTAACTAGACGCTGGCCTCACGTGTCATTGACTGCAGGGGAGTCAAATCCGGTGGTACAGGTCAAACCCGCCGGTGGTTGGTCTCTGGCGAGGGCCAAGACGGTGCGGTGGCTCGGAAAACCGCCACAGGGCACGGTTTGACGCGCCGTTGGGTCCGTTGGAAAGCTCATGCTCGCGCGCGTCGAACGGTGGTGGAAGCTGGCCCTAGGGTGGCCGGAGTAGACACCGGCGATGACCACTGTGGTGGTCGGAGCTTGGGCCAGCTCGGGGTCGAGGCTACGGCGTGCAAACGGACTAACTGAAGCTCCAGCGAGGCTATACGTGGTGCTGCGAAGCGTTTGGACGCACTGGCGCGACCAAATGGTCGCCAAAACAATGCCGGTGACAAGCGCGGGCGGCGGTGGTTCTCGGTCTTGAAGAACGCAATGGCTAGAGCTCGAATTCGAGCGCGAGGATAGGGGGAAAAGGATCAGCAGCTCACAGCGAGGTCTTCGGTTATCTCGGAGGCTCGGGGGGGGGGGGGGACGTCGGAGGCGACGTACGGGCGGCGGCAATCTCGGATGGCCGAGGGTGAAGACGATGGCGGAGACGGCCAAGCAGAGCTCCACGGCTTGCGTGGCTCGGCAGAGATGAAGTAGGCGTCGTGGCGGAGCTCTTGGACATGACGAGGAGGCGCGTAGGTGGCTGTGGCTGCGACTGCGACGAGCGGCGGTGACGAGCTTGCTCGGTGGAGCTCGGCAGAGGGGGAATAGAGGAGGGCATAGACACGGGAGAGAGTGAGAAGGGCCGAGAGGGTAGCGTGGCATCTCCATGGAGTTGCAGGGGCAAGCAGGGAGGCAGGAGGTGGCCGGGCGCGTGCGCGCGCGCGGCGACCACGCACCCCTGCCTTCTGGCATGAGGTAGGGGACGACTGACACTTGGGCCAGATGGGCCACATAGTGCCAGGTGATACGTCTCCAGCGTATCTATAATTTATGACGTATTCATGCCATGTTTATTATAGTTTTGTATGATTTTGGTGCACTTTTATATGGATTTTATATGATTTTTATGGACTAACATATTGACCTAGTGCCCAGTGCCAGTTGCTGTTTTCTGCTTGTTTTTGGTTTTCCAAAAAATCCATAACAAATGAAGTCCAAATGCAGCGAAACTTTTTAACGATTTTTTTAGGAAGGGAATAGACCCAGGAAGCTTCGGAGGAGCAGCAGAAGAGCCACAGGGGCCCCACGAGCTACCTGGGCGCGCCTGCCCCCCCCCCCCCAGGCGCGCCCTGGTGCCTCGTGGGCCCCCTGTGGCACCTCTTCGCGTGATTCCAACACTGAAAAATCATATATATTCAGAAACCAACGAAAGTTAACCTAGATGAGTTTATACGCCGCCGCAAGCCTCTGTACCTCCACGATCTCATCTACAGCCCTTTTTCGGCACCCTGCCGGAGGGGGGAAAGCATCACCGGGGGCCATTTTCATCATCCCGGCGGTCTCCATGAGGAGGAGGGAGTATTCACCCTCGGGGCTGAGGGTTTGTACCAGTAGCTATGTGTTTTATCTCTCTCTCTCGTGTTCTTGATTTGGCACGATCTTGATGTATCGCGAGCTTTGTTAATATAGTTGGATCATATGGTGTTTCTTCCCTCTCTATCCTTGTTGTGATGAATCGAATATTTTCCCTTTGATGTTTCGTTATTGTTGGACTGAATATTTCAGATTTGAGAACACTTGATGTATGTCTTGCATATGAATACCCGTGGTGACAATGGGGTATTATATTGACTCACTTGATATATGTTTTGGCACTCAACTTGCGGATTCCCGTGGTGACATTGGGGTAATCTATGCAGAGGGGTTGATGCACGTTTTCATTATCTTTTCTCCGATAGAAACTTTGGGGTGCTCCTTGGAGTTCTTTGTGAGGATTCAATGTTATGATTATGAAGTTGTTTGATGCATATCGTATAATCAACTCACGGATACTTGTGGTGACATTGGAGTATCTAGGTGACATTAGAGTTGGTTGATGTGTATCATATGGTGTTATTTTAGTACGAACTCTAGGGCTGTTTGTGACACTTATAGGAATAGCTCAATAGATCGATCGGAAAGGATAACTTGGGAGTGATTCTTTATCACACGTTGAGGGATGATTATATGATCCAATTATGTTAACATTGTTGAGAGATTGCACTAGCGAAAGTATGAACCCTAGGCCTTGTTTCTAAGCATTGCAATACCATTTATGCTCACTTTTGTTACTTGCTACCTTGCTGTTTTTTATTGTTCACACTACAAAAACCAATATCTACTATCCATACAACACTTGTTTCACCATCTCTTCGCCGAACTAGTGCACCTATACAATTTACCATTGTATTGGGTGTGTTGGGGACACAAGAGACTCTTTGTTATTTGGTTGCAGGGTTGTTTGAGAGAGAACATCTTCATCCTATGCCTCCCACGGATTGATAAACCTTAGGTCATCCATTTGAGGGAAAATTGCTACTGTCCTACAAACCTCTGCGCTTGGAGGCCCAACACGAGTCTACAAGAACAAGTTGTGTAGTAGACATCACCAGGCCGCTAGGTTAGTTGGCCCAGGTAAGTTTCCTTTCCCTTTTTTTCTGTTTTCTATTTTCTGTAGTTTGTTTTGATTTGGTTTTCAAACCAAATCATTTTATAAAATTTTGGAAATATTTTTGGGCACTCTCTGAATTATTCCAGTGTCCGTTAATAATTCCCAGAATATTTGGAGTTGTCAAAATATTTATAGCAATTTTTTAAGCCCCAAATCAAATACAATATGTGTTGAAACAAAATCCAAGATGGCTAGGAAAAATGTGTATCACCTCTGGTTGCTGTTTCCAGCTTTTTCCAAAAATCATGAACATTTTTGAAGACCATTTTGGGTTCTAGAAATTTATTTTAGTTGAACCTATTTGAATTCCATTTGATGCTAGGGTTGGATCTTTCACCATTTCAAATTTAAATGAATTTAAACCTGATGCAAGAAAGAATTAGCTAGCCTAGGTCATTACAGAAGCTAGGGATGTGACAACTCCTTCTATCTTTCCGCAAATAATCACAATTAAGGTTGTATCTTAAATTGCTTCTTTCGCATCACTACAGCGAATTCACACTTGAGTGCTGGAAGCTGGAGCGGGGCCCTACCGAGGAGGAGAAGGAAGAAATTAAAACTGGCGGTAAAGGAAAAGGAGGCTTTATTCCCTGGTTCTTGACAAAAGTACCATTCTATCCAAATTTCTTCTAGTGTCGACATTACATGTTTGTCTTTACATGCAACTCATACACGAAACTTCTCTTATTGAACCTGTAGGCAAGAACAAACCCCATGAGAGCCGATTTGAAAGTGTTCGCCAATGGCTTCCAATATTCGGCCAACAAATTAAAGGCTTACGATGTGAATGGGTATCGCTTCCATACCCATCATTACGACATGACACGGCCCAATCAAAAGACAATTAATAGCGGGGTCTTAACACCAGGGACAGACGGATTTGATTACTATGGAAGAATCAAGGAAATGATCGAACAGGATTATGGTTTTGGCAATGATGACCCACAAGTATAGGGGATCAATCGTAGTCCTTTCGATAAGTAAGAGTGTCGAACCCAACGAGGAGCAGAAGGAAATGACAAGCGGATTTCAGCAAGGTGTTTTGTGCAAGCACTGAAATTGTCGGTAACAGATAGTTTGATAGCAAGATAATTTGTAACAAGTGACAAGTAGCAATAGTAACTAAGGTGCAGCAAGGTAGGCCAATCCTTTTTGTAGCAAAGGACATGCCAGAACGGTCTCTTATAATAAGCAAAGCATTCTTGAGGAGACACGGGAATTTCATCAAGTCACTTTCATCATGTTTGTTTGATTCGCGTTCGTTACTTTGATAATTTGATATGTGGGTGGACCGGTGCTTGGGTGCTGTTCTTACTTGAACAAGCCTCCTACTTATGATTAACCCCTCTTGCAAGCATCCGCAACTACGAAAGAAGAATTAAGATAAATCTAACCTTAGCATTAAACATATGGATCCAAATCAGCCCTTTACGAAATAGCGCATAAACTAGGGTTTAAGCTTTTGTCACTCTAGCAACCCATCATCTAATAACTACTCCACAATGCATTCCCTTAGGCCCAAAGATGGTGAAGTGTCATGTAGTCGACGTTCACATAACACCACTAAGGGAAACAACAACATACATATCATCAAAATATCGAACGAATACCAAATTCACATGATTACTTATGACAAGACTTCTCCCATGTCCTCATGAACAAAAGTAACTACTCACAAATCATATTCATGTCCAAGATCAGAGGGGTATTGAATAGCATAATGGATCTGAACATATAATCTTCCACCAAATAAACCAACTAGCATCAACTACAAGATGTAATTAACACTACTAGCAACCCACAGGTACCAATCTGAGGTTTTGATACAAAGATTGAATACAAGAGATGAACTAGGGTTTGAGATGAGATGGTGTTGGTGAAGATGTTGATGAAGATTGGTCCTCCCATGATGAGAGGGTTGTTGGTGATGACGATGGCTTCGAT
Organism: Elymus sibiricus; assembly: GCA_039707655.1. NCBI lineage: Eukaryota > Viridiplantae > Streptophyta > Magnoliopsida > Poales > Poaceae > Elymus > Elymus sibiricus. The sequence continues at coordinate 25,173,661 of CM077664.1, forward strand.
TTCCCCCTCACGGAGGGAAGTATCCCCGGCGGAATCGCTCCACCGAAGAGCAAAAGTGCTCCTGCCCAAGTTCCGCCTCGAGACGGTGGCGCTCCGTCCCGAAAGTCCTCTCCTTATTTTTTCTAGGGAAAATGGGCTTATATACCAGAAGATGGGCACCAGAGGCTGGCCAGGGGCCCCACCAGCCACCAGGGCGCGCCCAGGGGGGTGGGCGCGCCCTGGTGCCTCGTGGGCACCTGGGTGGCCCCCTCTGGTATTTCTTTCTTCCAGTATTTTTTATTTATTCCAAAATAATTCTCCGTGAAATTTCAGTTCATTTGGAGATGTGCAGAATAGGTAACTCTGACATAGCTTTTTCAGGTCCAGAATTCCAGCTGCCGGCAATCTCCCTCTTCATGTAAATCTTGCAATTTAAGAGAGAAAAGGCATTAGAATGGCACCACAAAGTATTATATTGATCAAAAACATTATAAATAACAGTAGTAAAACATGATGCAAAATGGACGTATCAACTCCCCCAAGCTTAGACCTCGCTTGTCCTCAAGCGAAAGCCGATATCGATAATCCTGTCCACATGTTTAGAGAGGGAGGTGTAGATAAAAACAAAATACGGACATAGTAGCATCATGATCATTATTATAGCAGCAATAAATATTATCATAAAACTTCTCATGAGCAAGTAACAATTCATCATTACAACGAAGTATAAGGCATAAACTTTCTTGAAAACTAACAAACTATGTTCTCAGTCAACAAGGCAATTACAATTCATCATCTTTTCAGGAAGGGTCCCATGTAGGAGCTTTTATTTAGCAAGTCCGCATACTCAACCATCATTTAGTCTTCTATGATTGCTAACACTCACGACATATATATGGAGCAAAAGTTTCAGCCAGACACATAGAAAGATAGGGGCTTATAATTTCGCCTCCCAACTCATTTACCTCAAGGGTAATGTCAACAATAATAACTCATGATCACTCATATCCAACTGGATATATATGCCTAGATCTTTCCCCACCACATGATGCTTGCAAGAGAGAAAAATAAAAAGGAATAGAAGAGAACAGTATTGACTCTTGCATGAAAAGTAAATACATAAAAGTAAAAGATAGGCCCTTCACAGAGGGAAGCAGAGGTTGTCATACACTTTTTATTTTTGGATGTGCAAGCTCTTAATGCAAAGGAACGACACTTTATATTGCCCCTTGTGATAGCAACCTTTATTATGTAGTCCGTCGCTTTTATTTCTTTACCATTACAAGATCGTACAAAGCTTATTTTCCCTTACAATAAAAGATCATACATATTTAGAAGCAAATTTTATTGCCTTATGCACCGATGACAGCTTACTTGAAGGATCTTATTCAATCCATAGGTAGATATGGTAGACTCTCATGACATGAAACTGGGTTTAAGGGTTTTTGATGCACAAGTAGTATCTCTACTTGGTGCGGATTTTTGGCTAGCAAAGATATTGAGCAAGCACCACATGTTGGAGGATCTATAACAATATAACTTCTATGTGAATATAAGCAAACATAACTCATTACATTGTCTTCCTTGTCCAACGTCAACAATTTGACATAAAATACTTAATGGGGGCTCACAATCATAAAAGATGTCCAACATAGTATATTTATATGTGAATCTTCTCTTCCCTTATTAATTCTTTCATGAATTGCATCATTGACCAATGCTATGTTTGCTAACCATCAATAAATTTTACCACTTACAATTTTCTTTATGTAATGTCATTACTTTCCATAAGATAAGCATATGATCTTTCCATTATTTTCATTGCTAAGATTGAAACATAAAAGTAAAGAAGCAGAAACTTAAGCTACTCTTTATTATATAACTCTCAAATCGATTACATAGATAGATAGATCATGAAACTAGCACTCAAAAATAGATCATACTAAGCTTTTATTCAACTAAATCATGAAATAACTAGGGATCGAACTAAAAATAGGTAAAGATAATAAAAGTGTTGGTGATACGATACCGGGGCACCTCCCCCAAGCTTAGCACAAGCCAAGGGGAGTGCCCATACCCGTGTACTCAAGTTTCTTTCTTCGGTGATGATGGTGATGATGAAGTGGTGGGCTTGTCCTCCGGCTTCCATGGCATAGGTTCCCCATCATAAAAGTATGAACGAGTCTCCGGAGTCCTGAAACTTGCAGCTATACTCATACCTTTAAATTTTGCCTCATACTCAAAATTTTGGTTTTGAAGATCATCGATTTAGCCTTGGAGATAGTCGATTCGCTCGTTGGGCTTGAAGATGATGTCCTCCATTGACTTGCCATCCACCTTATGCTCACGGGTGAATTCCGTGATCATGGAGTGGTTGGCGCTGAGTCCGCGTTCCACCATCCCTTGGCACTTGAAGATCTCTTGCCCCACGGCTTCAAGCCTGGCCTCCACGCTTCCTGTCTTCTTGGGCCCTTGAACATCCCGGATGTGAAGCACCCCTTCACACATCTCAATGGCTTGAGGGTGTTTCATCACCTCTGGTAGGTAGGGGTTGATGACCTTCTCGTAGAACTTGTCCTTGGAGGAGCTTGGTGGAACCATGGCGATCTAGATCTGACAGAAAAATAGCACGAAACAAGAACAGAAGATATTTCTGCGATACGGTGGTCAAAACGTTCGGGAGTATACATAAAGAATTTTGATCTTGCAAAACAAGTATTCCAAAAGAAAACAGAGTCGGGAAGGCTCACGAGGGGCGCACGAGCCACCAGGGCGCGCCCAGGGGGGTGGGCGCGCCCTGGTGCCTCGTGTGCACCTCGTGGGTCCCCTCGGCTGTTTCTTATTTTTGTATTTTTTCTAATATTACAAAACTGATAGAAAATATTTTTATGGAATTGTTGGAGTCGGTTTACTTACCGTATCACATACCTATTCCTTTCCAGGGTTCTGGAGTGTTCTGGAAGTTCTCTCTTATGTATTCTTTGGGTGTCATAGTTTGAATAATGTTAGTTTCAACATTAATAGGTGTACCTAAGATGTAATGCTTAATTCTTTGTCCATTGATCACCCTCAGATTATTGCCTTCGGAGTTGTTGATCTTAATAGCTCCGGAACGATAGACTTCTTCAATGATATATGGTCCTTCCCATTTAGAGAGAAGTTTTCCTGCAAAAAATCTGAAACAAGAATTGTACAAAAGAACATACTCACCCAGTTTGAATTCCCGTTTTTGAATTCTTTTATCGTGCCATCTTTTAACTTTTTCTTTAAACAACTTGGCATTTTCATAAGCTTGGGTTCTCCATTCATCTAACGAGCTAATGTCAAATAACCTCTTCTCACCGGCAAGTCTAAAATCATCGTTGAGTTCTTTAATTACCCAATATGCTTTATGTTCTAACTCAAGAGGTAAATGACATGCTTTTCCATAAACCATTTTATATGGAGACATACCCATAGGATTTTTATAAGCAGTTCTATAAGCCCACAATGCATCATCAAGTTTCTTAGACTAATTCTTTCTAGATCTTTGACTCTCTTTTGCAAAATTAACTTTATTTCTCTATTGCTCAACTTAACTTGACCACTATATTGAGGATGATAAGGAGATGCAATTTTATGGTTGACATCATATTTAGCAAGTAGTTTTCGGAATGCACCCTGAATAAAATGTGAACCACCATCAGTCATTAAATATCTAGGGACTCCGAACCTCGGCAAACTAACTTCTTTAAGCATTTTAATAGAAGTGTTATGATCAGCACTACTAGTTGGAATAGCTTCTACCCACTTAGTAACGTAATCAACAGCAAATAAAATATGTGTATTGATACGTCTCCAATGTATCTATAATTTTTTATTGTTCCATGCTATTATAGTATCAATCTTGGATGTTTTATATACATTTACAAGCAATTATATATCATTTTTTGGGACTAACCTATTAACTTAGTGCCTCGTGCCAGTTGCTATTTTTTGCCTGTTTTTGGCTTTCCAGAATATCAGTACCAAACGAAGTCCAAATGCCACGAAACTTTTTGGAGATTTTTAATGGACATAACAGACACTAGAAGCTGCGGGAGAGGGCCAAAAGACAGAGGAGGTGGCCACGAGCCACCAGGGCGCGCCGCAGGGGGGGTGGCGCGCCCTGGTGCCTTGTGGGCCCACCTCTGCTCCGTTTGACCTAATTCCACCTCTATAAATTCTCTAAAATCGGGAAACCAACAGAGGAGTCCACGAAATACTTTTTCCGCCACCGCAAGTTCCTGTTCTCGAGAGATCCCATCTGGAGGCCTTTTCCGTCACTCTCCCGGAGGGGGATTCGATCACGGAGGGGCTCTCCATCAACCTTGCTGCCCTTCTGATGATGCGTGAGTAGTTTACCATAGAACTTCGGGTCCATAGTTAGTAGCTAGATGGCTTCTTCTCTCTTTTTGATCTTCAATACAATGTTCTCCTCGATGTTCTTGGAGTTCTATCCGATGTAATCACTTTTTGCGGTGTGTTTGTTGGGATCCGATGAATTGTGAGTTTATGATCAGATTATCCATGAATATTATTTGAGTTTTCTCTAAAATCTTTTATGCATGATTGTTATAGCTTTGTATTTCTCTCCGATCTATTAATTTGGTTTGGCCAACTAGATTGATTTATCTTGCAATGGGAGAGGTGCTTTGAAATGGGTTCGATCTTGCGGTGCTCAATCCCAGTGACAGAAAGGGACATGACACGTATGTATCATTGCTATTAAGGGTAAAAAGATGGGGTTTATTCATGCATGAGTTTACTTTGTCTACATCATGTCATCTTGCTTAAGGCGTTACTCCGTTCTTTATGAACTTAATACTCTAGATGCATGCTGGATAGCGGTCGATGTGTGGAGTAATACTAGTAGTTGCAGAATCGTTTCGGTCTACTTGTCTCAGACGTGATGCCTATATACATGATCATTGCCTTGGATATCGTCATGATTATTTGCTTTTCTATCAATTGCCCAACAGTAATTTGTTTACCCACCGTATGCTATTTTCAAGAGAGAAGCCTCTAGTGAAAACTATGGCCCCCGGGTCTACTTTTATCATATATTAAAAATCCCAAAAATACCTTGCTGCAATTTTACTTTATTTATTTTATTTTGTATTTTTGTTCGATCTATCTATCTATCACCATACAATTTAATCTTGCAATTAACCACCAAGGGATTGACAACCCCTTGTTCGTGTTGGGTGCAAGGATTTGTTATTTTGTGTGCAGGTGCTGCTAACGAGTTGTTGCGTGATTCTCCTACTGGATTGATAACCTTGTTTTCATAACTAAGGGAAATACTTATCTCTACTGTACTGCATCATCCCCTCCTCTTCGGGGAAATCCCAACGCAGCTCACAAGTAGCAGGAAAAATTTCTGGCGCCGTTGCCAGAGAGACATCATCAACATCTATCAAGTACCTACACATAAACAAATCCCAACACAGCTCACAAGTACCGATGTTTAAGGATAGGTGGTTGATCAAAGAACATCTTCTCTATTTCCTTACTTTCATTCATGTGCATATCATTTTCATGTCTAGCAAATATTGTTCTAACGGATCAATAGGAGGTACGGCAATAGAAGCATGACCAATAATTTCATCTTTACTAGGCAATTCTTTATCATGAGGTTGTCTACAGAATTTAGAGAAATTAAAATCATGAGATACATCACCAATGTTAACACTGACAGTTTCTTTAGTGCAATCAATCTTAGCATTAACGGTGTTCAAGAAAGGTCTACCAAATATAATGGAACAAAAATCATCTTGTGGAGAACCAAGGACTAGAAAATCAGTAGGGTATTATATTTTTCCACACAAGACTTCAACATCTCTAACAATCCCAAGCACTGAAATAGTATCTCTATTCACAAGCTTAATAGTAACATCAATGTCTTCTATCTCAACCGGTGCAATATCATTCATAATTTCTTGATATAAGGTAAACGGAATAGCACTCACACTAGCACCCAAATCACATAAGCCATGATAACAATGATCTCCTATTTTCACTGAGACAACAGGCATGCCAACAACAGGTTTATTCTTATCGTTAGGATCGGGTTTAGCAATTCTAGCGGCTTCACCACAAAAGTAAATAACATACCCATCTATATTATCGACCAAGAGATCTTTAACCATAGCAACATTAGGCTCAACTTCAATTTGTTCATAGGGTCTAGGTGCTCTAATATTACTTTTGTTAACCACGGTTGAAACTTTAGCATGTTCCTTTATCCTAACAGGAAAAGGTGGTTTCTCAATATAAGCAGTAGGCACAACTGGATCAACATTGTAAATGATAGTTGCATCTTTAACTATAGCGGGTTCCTCAATCTTTTCTTTAATAGGGGGATGATATTTAAGCCACTTCTCCTTAGGGAGATCAACATGAGTAGCAAATGATTCACAAAAGGAAGCTACTATCTCAGAGTCAAGTCCATATTTAGTGCTAAACTTATGAAAAGCATCGGTTTCCATAAAAGATTTAACACGATCAAACTCAAGTATTATACCTGACTCATTACCTTTGTCGAGTTCCCAATCTTCCGAGTTGCATTTAATTCTTTCCAGAAGATCCCATCTGAATTCAATAGTTTTCTTCATAAAGGAACCAGTTGAAGAAGAATCGAGCATGGTTTGATCATTATGAGAAAGCCGAGCATAAAAATTCTGTAAGATAATTTCTCTTGAGAGCTCATGATTGGGGCATGTGTACATCATGTACTTAAGCCTCCCCCAAGCTTGAGCGATACTTTCTCCTTCACGAGGCCAAAAATTATATATATAATTCCGATCATGATGAACCAGATGCATAGGATAAAACTTTTAGTGAAATTCCAATCTCAATCGGTTCCAATCCCATGTTCCAATATCATCACATAGCCTATACCATGTCAATGCCATTCCCTTCAAAGATAAAGGGAAAACCTTCTTCTTAACTTCATCTCTGGGTAGACCTGCAGGCTTAAATAATCCACAAACTTCATCCACATAGATTAGATGCATATCAGGATGTATTGTTCCATCTTCTGCATAAGGATTAGCTAGCAGTTTCTCTATCATACCCAAAGGAATATCATAATAAATATTATTAGTAGTTGCAGTAGGTTGAGGAGCAACTCTTTGTGCTTCCGGTCGAGTGAAGATACCCCGAACAAACCCCTCAAAGGATAGTTTTCCATAGTAACAAGTGGCAGTAAATTTTATAGCACGTAATATAAATGTTTCCTTACCAAATTCCACTCACCAAAGGCGCTTCACTGCCCGGCAACGGTACCAGAAAGAGTGTCGAACCCAACGAGGAGCAGAAGGAAATGACAAGCAGTTTTCAGCAAGGTGTTTTCTGCAAGCACTGAAATTGTCGGTAACAGATAGTTTGATAGCAAGATAATTTGTAACAAGTGACAAGTAGCAATAGTAACTAAGGTGCAACAATGTAGCCCAATCCTTTTTGTAGCAAAGGACAGGCCGGAACGGTCTCTTATAATAAGCAAAGCGTTCTTGAGGACACACGGGAATTTCATCTAGTCACTTTCATCATGTTTGTTTGATTCGCATTCGTTACTTTGATAATTTGATATATGGGTGGACCGGTGGTTGGGGGCTGTTCTTACTTGAACAAGCCTCCCACTTATGATTAACCCCTCTCACAAGCATCTGTAACTACGAAAGAAGAATTAAGATAAATCTAACCATAGCATTAAACATATGAATCCAAATCAGCCCCTTACGGAATAGCGCATAAACTAGGGTTTAAGCTTCGGTCAATGAACGACAGCCATCGGAAGAGGACTTTAGGCGGTGAGCGTGACAGCTGGACCCACCAGCTACATCTTCGAACGCAAGGAAGTGCCTCCTTATTACTCGCAAAATAAAAATGATTCCTCCCCTGACAGATGGCACCCAACAGCTATATCTTCGCATGCAAGGAAGTGTGTCCTTATCCTCCCTGACAGCTGGGACCCACCCGGTCGAAGCGTACCTAGCGTTGTCTGTCTGGTCGCGAACGTGTATGTACATACTGGTCGATCGGTCTCTCTGCAACGATGAACCATGGCCGAGTAAGTAGCGGCACGTGTTATAGTAGAGCCCCCGACGTAGCAGTTCAGGCAGTCCCATCTAAACCGTGTACACGTACGTACAGCCACATGCCAAAAAATACGGCCATGTACGTACATACGGGCGGGGTCTTGAACGCGTACTCGCGCATACGTACGGCCAGGGCTCGTGTACATGGAGAGGCAACGGACGGCTGCAACGACGTCCTGTTCATCGGCATCCAACCGGCTGGGTCGGAACGGATGAACAGCGTCGTGTTCATCGGGAGGCAACGGAATGCGTCTTGTTCATCGGGAGCCAACCAGCTTCGACGGTACAGCCAAAACGGAGCCTGGTGTACAGCAAAACGGAGGAAACGGCCTTGTGTTCGACCGCCTACGGTCGAAACGGGATCCTGTTCATCGGGAGGGGTCTGCCGTACCGCAAAACGGAGGAAACGTACTTCTATTCGAGCGCCTACGGTCGAAACGGGGTCCTGTTGATCAGGAGGGGTCTGGCGTACCACAAAACGGAGGAAACGAACTTCTGTTGGAGCGCCTACGGTCGAAACGGGGTCCTGTTCATCGGGAGGGGTGTGGCGTACCGCAAAACGGGACTCCACGGGCTACTGTTCATCCACCGTCTACTGCCTCTCGCTCCAGCCTCCATGAGGTACTATTCATCCACCGTCATCTTCAAGGCTCCACCGACTACTGTACATAGAGCCTCCATGAGGTCCTGTTCATCCACCCCCAACCGGCTGGGGTGTGGCGGCCTCCTCGGGGTCCTATTCATCCAGTGGCAACCGCCTACTACCACGGGGTCCTGTTCATCTAACCCCCACCGGCTGGGGTGGGGAGTACGTACGTACGAGCTGGCGGCAGCAACGGGAACTGTTCATCCACAGCCAACCAACCGGCTGGACTCACCACACGTCTCGACTCGTTTCTACGCATCGCGCGCGCGGCAGCAACGGGCACTGTTCATCGAGAGGCAACCCAACACACCGGCTGGCTACATCTCGCATGGGGGATCGATCGGCTTCAGTGAGTAACGAGAAGGATCGATCAGATTCAGTTAGCAGCGAAGGAATCGGCCGGCTTCAGTTAGCAGCGAAGGAATCGCTCGGGTTCAGTTAGGAGAGAAGGGATCGATCGATCGGCTTCAGTACGTAGTGGGTTCGATCCCTCGTGTTCAGTACGTAGCTATCTAGTGCAATCGCTCGGGTTCAGTAAGCGAACGCCTCGCAAGGGTTCAGTTAGCGAGCGCCTTGCACACATGCGCATATGAGAGAAACGCGCAAACCACACTGCATCGCTCGGCCCCGACCACCCACCGTAACCGGGAACACCCCGATATTTTCCTCGCCCTCACTTCTACCATGATTTTTTACGTCATGAACGGCCCAAAGAATGTCATGCAGGTGCGTCTCCGGCCGGCCCAGGACGAAAAGCCCATTTTCTGTCATGATTTTCTATCATAGAAGTAGGAGCCCACCATATCAATGATGATACGTGTTTTTTTCACAATTATGATCATAGAAGTGTCATAAACATGACATAATTTTTTTCCGTTCGGGCCATAATGGCACGGATGTGTCTTTTTTTTGTAGTGATTACTCCACACATCGACCGCTATCCAGCATGCATCTAGAGTATTAAGTTCATAAAGAACGGAGTAACGCCTTAAGCAAGATGACATGATGTAAGCAAAGTAAATTGAACCAATATGAAGAAACCCCGTCATTTTCCCCTTAATGGCAACAATACAAATACGTGTCTTGTCCCCTACTTTGTCACTGGGATATAGAGCACCACAAGATTAAACCCATTACAAAGCACCTCTCCCATTGCAAGATAAATCAATCTAGTTGGCCAAACCAAACGGATAGATCGGAGAGAAATACAAAGCTATAACAATCATGCATAAAAGAGTTCACAGAAGACTCAAATAATATTCATGAATCATCTGATCATAAACCCACAATTCATCGGATCCCAACAAACACACCGCAAAAGAAGATTACATTGAATAGATCTCCAAGAACATCGAGGAGAACATTGTATTGAAGATCAAAGAGAGAATAAGTCATCTAGCTACTAGCTATGGACCCGTAGGTCTCTGGGTAAACTACTCACACATCATCGGAAGGGCAACAAGGTTGATGTGGAAGTCCTCCGTGATCGATTCCCCCCCCCCCCGGCAGAGTACTGGAAAAGGCCTCCAGATGGGATCGCGGAAGAACAGAAACTTGCGGCGGTGGAAAAAGTATTTTGTGTGGCTCTCTGATGTATTGGGAATATTTGGGAATTTATAGAGGTGGAATTAGGTCAAGAGGTGCCACGAGGGGCCCACAAGCCTGGGGGCACACCTCCCGAGCTTGTCGCTCCCTTGTGACTCTTAAGGTCTTCTCCGAACCTTCTAGGGTCCCTTCTGGTCCAGAAAAAAATAATCCAAAGTTTTTTCTCCGTTCGGACTCTGTTTGATATTGATTTTCTAAAAAGCCAAAAACAAGCAAAAAACAACAACTGGCACTGGGCACTAGGTTAATAGGTTAGTCCCAAAAAATAATATATAATTGCATATAAAACATCCAAGATTGATACTATAATAGCATGGAACAATAAAAAATTATAGATACGTTGGAGACGTATCAAGCATCCCCAAGCTTAATTCCTGATCGTCCTCGAGTAGGTAAATGATAAAAACAGAATTTTTGATGTGGAATGCTACCTAACATGTTCATCATGTAATCTTTCTTTTATGGTATGAATATTTAGATCCTAATAATTCAAAGAAATAGTCTATAATTTGACATAAAGACATTAATACTCAGGCATACCAACAAACAATCATGCCTTTCAAAATATCAATGCTAAAGAACGCTATCCCTACAAAATCATATAGCCTTGTCATGCTCCATCTTCTTAACACAAACTATAAATCATGCACTACCCCGGTGTTAGCCAAGCAATTGGTTCATACTTTGTAACGCGCTTTAGCTTTTTCAACCCCCACGCAATACATGAGTGCAAGCCATGGATATAGCACTATGGGTGGAATAGAGTATGGTGGTAGAGATTGATATGGAGAAGACAAAAAAGGAGAAAGTCTCACATTGATGAGGCTAATCAACGGGCTATGGAGATGCCCATCAATTGATGTCAATACAAGGAGTAGGGATTGCCATGCAACGGATGCACTAAGAGCTATAAGTGTATGATAGCTCAAAATGAAAACTAAGTGGGTGTGCATCCAACTTGCTTGCTCTAGAAGACCTCGGGCATTTGAGGAAGCCCATCATTGGAATATACAGGCCAAGTTCTATAATGAAAAATTCCCACTAGTTATATGAAAGTGACTACATAGGAGACTATCTATATGAAAAACATGGTGCTACTTTGAAGCACAAGTGTGGAAAAAGATAGTAACATTGCCCCTTCTCTCTTTTTCTCTCATTTTTGGGTGGGCTCTTTATGGCCTCTCTTTTTCTGGGCTCTATTTGACCTCTTTTTTTTATTTTCTCACTTGGGACAATGCTCTAATAATGAATAATGATGATCATCACACTTCTATTTACTTACAACTCAAAATTACAACTCGATACTAGAACAAAATATGACCCTATATGAATGCCTCTGGCAGTGTACCAGGATGTGCAATGATCTAGCGTAACATGTATAAAAAATGATGAACGGTGGCTGAGCCCCAAATACTATGTCAGTTATATGATCATGCAAAGCAATATGACAATGATGATGTGTGTCATAATAACGGAATGGTTGAAGTTGCATGGAAATATATCTCTGAATGTCTATGGAAATGCCATAATAGGTAGGTATGGTGTCTGTTTTGAGGAAGATATAAGGAGGCTTATGTGTGATAGAGCATATCATATCACAGGGTTTGGATGCACCGGCGAAGTTTGCACCACATCTCGAGGTGAGAAAGGGCAATGCACGGCACCGGAGAGGCTAGCAAATGGCGGAAAGGTGAGAGTGCGTATAATCCATGGACTTACATTAGTCATAAAGAACTCACATACTTATTGCAAAAGTCTATTAGCCCTCGAAGCAAAGTACTACTACGCATGCTCCTAGGGGGGAGGTGGGTAGGAGTTAATCATCGCGCGCCCCCAACCTTCACGCAAAGGAAGACACTCAATAATAAATCATGCTCCAACTTCTTAGCATAATGGGAGACTATACGTGCATGCTTCGGGAATCACAAACCTTAACACCAATATTCTTACTAAACCACAATCATTCACTAGTACCTCCCACATATTACCATCTTTATATCGCAAAACTATTGCAAGGAATCAAACTTATCATATTCAGTAATCTACATGAAAGTTTTTTATTATATCCCTCTTGGATACCTATCATATTAGGACCAATTTCATAAACCGTGCATATTGCCATTACTTTTATTGAACTCTCAAAATGATATAAGTGAAGCATGAGAGTGCAACTATTTCTTTGAAATATAACCACCGACATGCTCTAAAAGATATAAGTGAAGTACTAGAGCAACTGCCTAGCTCAAAAGATATAAGTGAAGCATATAGAGTATTCTAACAAATCACGAATAATATGTGTCCCTCTCAAAAAGGTGTGTCCAGCAAAGATGATTGTGGAAAACTAAAAAGCAAACAAAGCAAAGACTCATATAATACACGATGCTCCAAGCAAAACTCATATTATGTGATGAATAAAAATATAGCTCCAAGTAATTTACCGATGGTTGGTAGGAGAAAGAGGGGATGCCATCCGGGGCATCCCCAAGCTTGGAGTCTTGGGTGTCATTGAATATTACCTTGGGGTGCCTTGGGAATCCCCAAGCTTAGGGTCTTTCCACTCCTTATTCCTTCGTACATCGTGATCTCACTCAAAACTTGAAAACTTCAGCACACAAAACTCAACAGAAAACTCATGAGATCCGTTAGTATAACAAGCCAATGGTAACTTTAGGTACTGTTGTAAACCCATTCATATTTTATTATTGCATAATACCTACTTTATTCTAACTTCACCATGACTTACACCCCCCGATACAATCCATAGATTCATTAAAACAAGCAAACAATGCAACGAAAACAGAATCTGTCAAAAACAGAACAGTCTGTAATGATCTGGACAAACGCAATACTTCTGTAAATCCAAAAATTCTGAAACATTAGGACAACGTGGGCAATTTGTATATCAATCATGTGTAAAACATTCAGAATTTTATCACATTCCAGTGAATCTAAACAATTCTGCTACTCGGCGCAAAAGTTTCTGTTTTTTCACAGAATCAAATCAACTATCAACCAAATCGTCCCCAAGGCTTTACTTAGCACAAACACTAATTTAAACACAAAAACACAACCATAACAGTAGAATAATTTTGTGCACACTCAAAAAACAGAAAAGAAACAAGAAAAATAAAGATAACTATTGAGTTGCCTCCCAACAAGTGCTATTGTTTTACGCCCCTAGCTAGGCGTAAGACATAGTTTCAAGTGTTGTCCTCCTTCATTCCCATGTCATTTTTAATCAAATCTTCCAAAACTTTTCTTAGTAAATCTCCCTTCTCATATTTTTCTTTCCTAGTGGGAGAGCTTAAACTATTGAAAGGACTTTGTTTGGTAATTTTAACATTCATTACTTCAAATTCTGAATCATCACCATAAACATCTTCATATAAAACATGTATTTCATCATCAATACGTTCCCTAGCCATCTCCTCAAACCACTCATTACTAAATCCTTAATCAATACCTTTAGTGATCCACTCCAATTTATCACAAGTATGGTGGTACAAAGTTTTAATAACTTCGGCATAAGGATCTCTCCTCCTAAGATTTTCACTATATGCAAAATAATCTTTAGATTCCACACTACGTACAGTGTATTTGTCATGGAGAATTTCTTCTATTGGAGGATGCTCAAAATTTATCCTATAGTAAGCAAAGATTTCTCTAGCTTCTCGGATTATATAGTCAAATTCACGCATAAGGATAATAGTAGCAATCTTTTTAATTTTGGGATCATGAATGTTGGGAAGTTCATAGAATATCTTTTGTAATGCTGGATGAATATGCAAAAAAATTCTTTCTAACTTAACCACAAGCATAGAAGAGCATCCACATAGCAATTTGTTTTATCAAGAAGATCCCCTAGTTATGGGTATAACTCCAGTGCAATCAAAGAATTCCTGAATAATATTCCAGCTACCCACATGATAGATTTTAGTTTTGAAGTTGGTGGGAGCTTTAGTTTCCAGAGGATCATGATTAAGAACACAAGATTCATGTTTTTCCTCAAGAGTCTCACTAGTGCTATCTTCAGTAGCGCTTTCAACAATAACTTTCTCAGATTCAGACATGATAGCAACTTCAAGCAAGCAAACAAGCAAAAAAGGCAAACGGAAATATTTTTTGTGTTTTTGTGAAAATGTTTTAGAAGTGGGGGAGATGAAAACGAGAGGCAAATGGAAAATGAAACTAAATGGAAGTAGATGAGAGCTTATGCGAAGGTACTTGATAGGTTTTGGTGATGTCTTCTCGGCAACGGCGCCAGAAATTCTTCCTGCTACTTGTGAGCTGCGTTGGGATTTCCTCGAAGAGGAGAGGATGATGCAATACAGTAGAGATAAGTATTTCCCTCAGTTAAGAACCAAGGTTATCTATCCTGTAGGATAACCACGCGAAACCTTGTGAACAGCACCTACACACAAAAGAACAAATACTTGCACCCAACGCGATCAAGGGGGTTGTCAATCCCCTCGGCGGTTAATTGCAAGGATCAAATCTTATAATTGTAGATAGATAAACAAAAACAGAAAACAAAAGAAAGGTAAATAAATTGCAGCAAGGTATTTTTGGATTTTAATATATGGTAAAGGTAGACCCGGGGGCCATCGTTTTCACTAGAGGCTTCTCTCTCGAACAAAAAGAAGACGGTGGGTAAACAAATTACTGTTGGGCAATTGATAGAAAAGCGCATAGTTATGACGATATTCAAGGCAATGATCATGTATATAGGCATCACGTCCGAGACAAGTAGACCGACTCCTGCCTGCATCTACTACTATTGTGTAATAAGGAGGCACTCGCTTGCGTGCGGCCATGGACCATGTGGGTCCCTACTGTCAGCCTCTCCACGTACATCCCTCTTCCGATGTTGTCGTTTGTTGACAACGTTGACCATGCCGCACCGATAACACCAATGCGGTGGACGACGGCGAGACCCAGGAAGGAAATGAAACGGAGGCGGCGAAGCCATAACAGTGGAGGGATGTGGGTGAGTAGAGGGATGGCCTGGCCAGCGGTAGGAGTAGGAGGGTGCGGTGAGGCCTGCCCGGCAGCACAGCCGGCCAGGGGAGACGGGAGCAGGCGGTCCCGTCGGCGCTGGATTTGGCGGCTGGAGCAAGAAGATCAGAGATTGAAGAAGCAAGACAGTCGTTGGATGTCAACTTCTGCTAGAATCGTTTGTTGACTAATATATAATAAGTAAAAAATTCTTGCATACACGTCAACTTAATAGGCCCACAAGTCAGCCCATTTGCTATTTTTTTAATAATTTATAGCTCATTTGCAAATTCTTATGCAATTTATTGCAGTCCATTTTCTTTTTGTTGGCCAGGGCCAGGGTTAGAAATTTAAATGAAATTTCGCATATTTCGGTGGGGTCCAAACTATTATTAATACCGAAATGTCGAGCCAGATTTAAACTACTTTCAAAATATATTTAAATTAGGTTAAAACCCAATGAAATTGGAAATCTGAAAATGTGAAAAAAAATCAGAGTAATTGCCAATTTGTCGTGTGTTTTTATATTTACAGCCCATTTCATATTACTTTTAAGATTTGCAGCCGTCTTGAAAGAGTTGCAGCCCAGCAGGGCGGAGAAAAATAAGTTGGCCTGGGTTGGGTGTGACACCCAGGTTTTCGCCCCTTGTTTTTTTTCCTTCGCGGGATTTGACTCCCGTCTTTTTTTTGGTGTTATCGGATTTTCTCTCGCTCTTGGGTATATGAAGATGGCCATTTAGCCTTGCCTCTCCTATCTGACAAGAGATTCTCCCTAGTCCAACCTTGCCACCCAAGATATTTTCTCAGGATTATGCCACCAAAACCCCACCTTCCGAGTTACCGGAAGGGAAACCCTAATTCTGGCAGTTACAAAGGAACCCCAATTTCCATTGATCTGTTGCCTCCCAAACTTTTCCCAGTGATCAACCCACATCTATAAACCCTGGATATGCAAAAATATTGCCAAGTCATTTGCAATATTTTTCATTTAAAATTAATTCCTTTTTCTGCCAGTTAAAGGAATTAAATCCAGGAAAATATCTATCCATCTCCAAAGTTCATGAAAACTTGTGGAGATATTCTTTGTGATCATATTGAGCTCCAATAAAAATATTGGCCATAATTAAATAATGGAAATTGCATTTTCCTATTTAAAGCCAATATTGCACTGTGGGCACTTTCCAAAGGAACTACCATTTTGTTAGCCAGGAAAAATCCCAAATAATTTGTGGAGCTTCTCCTATCCATATATTCACCATTTCCATCAAGAACCCAAGTTCCACAGTTCAACTTTTGAGCACATCTTCCAATTCTTGTTTCTGGACTTATTTTGAGGTTGTGAAGCAACTATATTTTATATTGCTTCAAAATTCTTAAAATTAATCCAGGACCTCGTATTCCATATATGATGTGATTATGCAAAAATTCACATCATTTCATATAGCCAATTTCTCCCAAAAATTCCATCTAGTTTCTGTCCTGCAGGAAGCTCTGTGAAGGAAGTACCATTTTGGTATATCCAAATGAGCTGAAATTTCTCCAGCACCTCCATATCTTCAAATCATCACCCTACACCAAAATTTAGTTCATTTTATCAAGCCATATGGGTGCAGCTTCAAAGTCAACTTTCTGGACCAAATTTGACATTGTAAAGGAAGTGCACTCAAACTTTGTCCAATTTGCTTCAAATTTCTCCAGCAGGTGATCCTTCTTATCTCATGTCCCTGTGACAACTGGGCCAGCTCATTGGCACATCTATCTGACCAAAACTTCCTCCCCAAGATTCTATCCAGAAACTATTCTGGATCCGCTCGACCCCTCTAGAGCAATCCTGGTCCATCCCATGATCCATCTCATCTATTTGATCAGTGATCCACTTGTTGGACAAGATATGGCAAGCAGGTACGCGCCGGAGCACATAGTGCACGTGGTGACCGCGCAGCGGCCGTGCGGAAACGGCGCTCTGCCAGCTCCGTGCGGTCGCCTCCGACCAGTCCCCGCTTGTCCAAACCTGTCCAGCAGCTCCCCACCGTCCGCGCACCCCTCTCCCGCAGCTTCTCCCCTCCTCTTTCGTCTTCTCCACGCCACGGCGAGTGCCGCTACCGCGCTGCCCGCCCGTGATCCGCCGTGTCCTCTTCTCCTATTGGCCTCTTCTTCCTCGAGCTGTCGCGTCCCTCTGCACCTCGTCAGGTCGGCCGCTCACCGACGCTGGGAACCAGCAAGCCACGTCGCCCGCAACCTCTAGAACGCCGGCCAGCTCACCCGAGCGGCGGTGCCTATCTTCTCCCCTCTCTAGCTATAAATAGCCCTCTCCCGGAGCCCCACGAGCACTCAGACCTCCTCCTCAACTCCCTAACCCTCCCCCAGCTCGACGAATCGAGCTCCCGCGCCACGGTTTGCCTCCACGGCCACCATGGCCTCCGCCTCAGCCTCGGCCGATAAAAGCGCCCTTCCCTCCCATTGCTCCGTCTAGCCACCGTGGCCGAGCACCACCATCTCCACTACGCCCTCCCCGCCTCCATTATGCCCCGGAGAAGGCCATGGCCTCGACCCCGAGCCCACCAGTAGCCATGCTCCGCCACCCCCCCTCGTCCAGCCACCACAGGCCACCCCAGCCTCCACCGCGGGTATGTGCGGGTGCGGCTTGGAGCGCCTCATCCATCGCCATCCTCGGCCGGCCCCCTCGAGCATCACCATCGCCGGAACGAGCGCCGGTGCACGTCCAGCCAAGCTCCTCCTCTTTTTCACGAGGAGGGAGAAGAACCTGTCGGGCGGGGCCCCCTGTCATAGGGACAGCGAAGGGGTAAGTGGAGGCGGTTCGCCAGGGTCCGTTTTCCCGTAGAGGAAGCGCACTCTCCGAAAGGCGCCTTCTCCTTGGGCCGGCCCAATGCAGCAGCAACAGCAGCCACGGCAGTCTCGGCCCAAGCCAGCCCGGTGGAATAGTGCTATTTCTCTTTTTCCGGCCGAATTCCAGTCAGGGGCTTGTTTGTAAATATTTTCTTTACAGATAGGTCCCTGGCAGTCAAACCCTCACAACTTTTCGCTCGCAAGTCCGATTCAGGTGAATCCAACGCCCACGTCTTCAGTTCATCGAGCCCCTTCCGATGGTATCATTTTCATAATGTTTCCACACTATGAAAATGACCATTTTGCCCCTGCCCTCCATTCAGCCCCTCCGAGTGGGAATCCTTTCCGACGAATTCTTCCGCGAGGTGATCGCACTTCTCCCGGAGTATTCCTCGACCCGCAGGCAAGCCGACCATCTGATATGTGCCCTAAATCATTGCTCTGTGTTATTCTTGCGTGTTTAAATTAATATGCTTATGCTTGTATGCGTAGTGGTAAGCTGTATGTGACGCTATTGAACCCTTGCCTGCCTTTCTTTGGTAACGGCACCACGCCTGTGTTCTGAGCTGCTTCCTGCCGTCCGGGGTGGATGCCAACTTTATGTTTCTCTTGTCAGCAACTGGCCCGTGTTCTGAGCTGCTTTTCGGCCGTCGCGGGAAGCTGTTGAATTTCTTTCTGTAGCGGTGACCCTATGCTCTGAGCTGTTACTCGGCCGTCTTAGGGAACTACTACACTCTTCTTATCAACACCGTCTCATGCTCTGAGCTACTTTTCAGCCGTCTTGATCCGGGGTTGAGTTATTCCAGTCACGTCCCAGATCTGAGTTGTAAAGACCGTTCTGGTGGCTACTGGTTTATTTGCCGGTTTCATAGAAGGGTTCAGATGGTCATAACTTACAGCTAAACCTTGTAAAGTGATAACTTGCCATTTATATATTGTTTCACTAATGACTCGCTGTGATATTGTATGGAGATAGGTTGTTATGTTTTCATAATTGTTACATCATGCATGGTTACCGTTATTGCAATATTATGAAATGTGACTTAATAATGACAACAACCTCCTCGGTCGACTGGATCGAGTCATAGTGCCACCGAACCGAGCTCATCAAGTGCAACCACATTTGCCGGTATGGGACGGCCCTAACTTAGTCTATTGTCTTGCCTCTTGTCGGTACCACCAAAATAGGGAGGATTATGCGTGCGTGCTACACTGGCCCGGTAGGCGGCGATAATCCTGTGAGCCCAGTTTGGTTTATGTGCGCACGTCCCCGTTTGGGACAGTTTTGTTTGGCCACGATGGTGGCAGGTGTCACGGGGTGACACAGGGGCCACCCAGGACATGACCCTGGGAGGGTATGATTGTCGGTGGGACCGTAAGAGTGCTAGGCAATAGACAAGGTTTTGTTGGAGCAGCACCGGTCCACCCGAATGGGAACATGTACTATAGTACGAGGCCGGGAGCTCCATGGTGTGGGTAAAGTGCGCAACCTCTGCAGAGTGTAAATCTATTCGAATAGCCGCGTTCTCGGTCATGGGACACAGTTCGTACTAGGTCACACTATTTGGTCTGTGTCGAGTCCGGAGGAATAAACGAGATAATGTTGCTGCTAAGAGTGAACCAGAGAAAGGTATGATTTATCAGACTTATAGTGCAGATGCATGGACATCGGACGATGTCAGGTATATGATGTTGGCCATGCGATGGCTATGAGATAAGTGGTCGGATGACCACAGGACTTGGATTTGGTTTGGATCATGACATATTCGGAGTATGGATTAATTACTTGATATGCTTTATCTTCGTCATACCACAGATAGTTTACATGCTAGATAATCTTGCTATGACATGATGACTAATGCTGCTGGATAATTAATCTTGCTAGATAATCCTGCCATAACATGACAGTTAATATTGTTAAGATAACAAATGCATGCTTGAATGCCATGGATCGCATTGCTTCGTGTATATGTTATTTGGTTTGCTTGCGAGTACATTCAAAAGTACTCAGCGGCCTTCAATGTGGCCAGGTTCACCTAAGGATTCGACGTCCACTAGCGAGGAGTCGGAGTATTCGCGGCTAGAGGAGTAACCCAGTCAGATCCCTGTGGATTGGAGCTGCACCACGACCATGCTGCCTTAGATAGAGCTTTTCCGCTGCCATCACCCTTGTAAATAGCATGTAAGACTTATATATCCATTAATAGAAATGCTTGTGTTCATGATACTTGTTGTAAAAGCGCATGCCAGAGTGATTTCCTGGGCTGGTATGTGCGGTGACCGTCTGACTACAGTGGTATTCAGGCGGGGCGCCACAACGGATGGTATCAGAGCCAGGCTGACTGTAGGTTACCCTAGCCAGATTTCATGGTCCTGTGATCAGTAGAAAGCCCAGATGGATTTCAGCCATCTTTGCCAGACAGGCACGGCTACTATTGATCATAAGGCAACCCCATAGGTTTTAGGCTCCATCAGACCCCCACTCTCGTGGCCTTTGCCTCCCGTGGGAAAATTCCGCACCAGGCATTGACCAGTGAGCCCTCAACCCCTTGGTAAACCAGATATCCCCACCTGGCTTGCTAACCATGGCATTTCTCTCCTCAAGTCCAGTTTCCTTTGGGAAACGCTTATAAATTCCATCTTTTCCCTGACAACCCTAGGATCGTTGACTAAGCCACTTTGGCTATGGTCGTGCGTCGAGTTTGATGTTCCCTAAGGAAGTAGTAGGAGCTGGACACCAGTTGCTACCAGGAGCACTGTGTAGTTTTGCTTCTAAATTCTTAGAGGTACATCAAGTGCGCTATACTAGTTATACTAGTGGATCTTCGGCCACATGTGTAAGGTCCACAAAATTTGAGCTTTATTTGCTCTGTGGTTTTTCGCGATTCTCGTTTCTTTTCTCGATTTCGTTCTTTTGTTCCGACTGGATCCATCCACAAGAGCTGCCTAAGAAGACCAACACCCAACATGGATAATACCCAATAATCCACATTCAGCAAGAGTCAAGCCAAGCCAACTGCCCGATACTCAGAATATTATCACCGGATCTGCTAAATGAAGGATGGGCCCAAAGCAGAAACTGAGTGCAACCGACAAGGCCAGACCATACCTAAGGGAGTTTGCCACAAAATAGATTACACCTAAGGAATAAATTATTCCGTCCTCGACACAAGGGTTATTTCAGTCAGTGGAGTGAACCTTGAGTCTTTCTCAATGGACTCAAGAATCATTTATTTCCCACAGAAGACATATTTCAAGAATGTGAATGTGCCGAATGCCACCACAAAATTTTGGCATGTTAATATAAATTTCAAAGCATATTCTAGAATTCACCGTTATATATGCAAATTTTCGGGCACTGTGAACAAGGTCTGCAAGGAATATGGATGAGTTCACGACCGCCTAGAATCAATGAGGATTTCAAATATGGGGAGGTTCAGCTAAACCAAATGGAATTATCCGCCAACTGCTTGCTCTCAGCATACATCTGGATTAATCATCAACACAAAGTCTGCATCAGTTATGCAACCTCTACAGCAACAATGATCAGATCAGCATAAGAACAAGCGGTGTGCATGACCAACGGAATATCTTCAGACAAGGTATGGCCTATACCAAGTTTTGGCTCCTCTATGGGTAAATTCCGGATACTTCGGAAGGAAGCTAGAATCGGCCATAGATCCGAATCCATACACAGTGAAAGGATTCGGGCGTGAGAAACCCAGCCTTCCTCCGCAAGCTATCGAGAAGAGCTTACGATGCAAGGCTCCCAATCTTCCTCACTACGCTACTAGTGGGAAGAATCTTCTGGAGTACGACACTCCAAAATTTCCTCAGCTCGCTACCGTGGAAAGACTTTCGGCATAAGGCACTCAACCTCCCTCAGTAAGCAACATGAGGGAACACTTCTGAGATACGATACCCAGCCTTCTTCGACACGCTACATTGATAGAAGCTTTGAGTGTGAGGAATTCAACCTTCTTCAACACGTCCACGTGCCCACAACAATCTTGTCAGAAGCACGAACTAGTCCAGACAAACATCCGCCTCAAAACTCAGTGGTCATAGCAAGGACCATAGAGGCTATATATGGCAGAGCTACCTCAGAGATTACCGTCTATGATTACTTTGTGATCATGCCCGACATTTTAGTTGGGAATCACCTGAGGACGAAGTCAGAATGCAAGGGACAGAAGGGAACACCTCGTACGGAACCCACAGTCAGACTAAAAGAAAGACATCCCTAGTCACTCGAGGCCATACGAGCACATGAGCCCTGTACCTGGAAAGGATGTCTTGCCCTGGGCAGTCAGCGTACGGAGTATCGCAATAAAACCCGAAGCAGCTAGCTCCAAGCCTTGAAAATGAGCCATTCTGTTGATACTACTCGCTACCAACCAACCTCAGGCTACAAACTACCAGGAGAGAAGGTTTGCCTGCCAGGAAAGAGAAGGATTCAATGTGGCTGTGTAGAAAGACAACACCTGAGCCGTCAGGAGAGGCAGTTAAAAGGACAACAAACCAATGAAGACAAGACAGCTGATGGATCCAAGTCGCAAACAGGTATGTTCCCCCTAGCCGGGAGGTAAGCCCAGAAATCTCGAGGATGAGATTTTCTTAAGGGGGGTAGGTTTCTGACACCCTGGTTTTCGCCCCTTGTTTTTTTTTTCCTTCGCGGGATTTGACTCCCGTCTTTTTTTTGGTGTTATCGGATTTTCTCTCGCTCTTGGGTATATGAAGATGGTCATTTAGCCTTGCCTCTCCTATCTGACCTGAGATTCTCCCTAGTCCAACCTTGCCACCCAAGATATTTTATCAGGATTATGCCACCAAAACCCTACCTTCCGAGTTACTGGAAGGGAAACCCTAATTCTGGCAGTTACAAAGGAACCCCAATTTGCTTTGATCTATTGCCTCCCAAACTTTTCCCAGTGATCATCCCACTTCTATAAACCCTGGATATGCAAAAATATTGCCAAGTCATTTGCAATATTTTTCATTTAAAATTAATTCCTTTTTCTGCCAGTTAAAGGAATTAAATCCAGGAAAATATCTATCCATCTCCAAAGTTCATGAAAACTTGTGGAGATATTCTTTGTGATCATATTGAGCTCCAATAAAAATATTGGCCATAATTAAATAATGGAAATTGCATTTTCCTATTTAAAGCCAATATTGCACTTTGGGCACTTTCCAAAGGAACTACCATTTTGTTAGCCAGGAAAAATCCCAAATAATTTGTGGAGCTTCTCCTATCCATATATTCACCATTTCCATCAAGAACCCAAGTTCCACAGTTCAACTTTTGAGCACATCTTCCAATTCTTGTTTCTGGACTTATTTTGAGGTTGTGAAGCAACTATATGTTATATTGCTTCAAAATTCTTAAAATTAATCCAGGACCTCATATTCCATATATGATGTGATTATGCAAAAATTCACATCATTTCATATAGCCAATTTCTCCCAAAAATTCCATCTAGTTTCTGTCCTGCAGGAAGCTCTGTGAAGGAAGTACCATTTTGGTATATCCAAATGAGCTGAAATTTCTCCAGCACCTCCATATCTTCAAATCATCACCCTACACCAAAATTTAGTTCATTTTATCAGGCCATATGGGTGCAGCTTCAAAGTCAACTTTCTGGACCAAATTTGACATTGTAAAGGAAGTGCACTCAAACTTGGTCCAATTTGCTTCAAATTTCTCCAGCAGGTGATCCTTCTTATCTCATGTCCCTGTGAGAACTGGGCCAGCTCATTGGCACATCTATCTGACCAAAACTTCCTCCCCAAGTTTCTATCCAGAAACTATTCTGGATCCTCTCGACCCCTCTAGAGCAATCCTGGTCCATCCCATGATCCATCTCATCTATTTGATCAGTGATCCACTTGTTGGACAAGATATGGCAAGCAGGTACGCGCCGGAGCACATAGTGCACGTGGTGACCGCGCAGCGGCCGTGCGGAAACGGCGCTCTGCCAGCTCCGTGCGGTCGCCTCCGACCAGTCCCCGCTTGTCCAAACCTGTCCAGCAGCTCCCCACCGTCCGCGCACCCCTCTCCCGCAGCTTCTCCCCACCTCTTTCTTCTTCTCCACACCACAGCGAGTGCCGCCACCGCACTGCCCGCCCGTGATCCGCCGTGTCCTCTTCTCCCGTTGGCCTCTTCTTCCTCGAGCTGTCGCCTCCCTCTGCTCCTCGTCATGTCGGCCGCTCCCTGACGCCGGGAACCAGCCAGCCACGTCGCCCGCAACCTCTAGAACGCCGGCCAGCTCACCCGAGCGGCCGTGCCTATCCTCTCCCCTCGCTGGCTATAAATAGCCCTCTCCCGGAGCCCCATGAGCACTCACACCTCCTCCTCTACTCCCTAACCCTCCCCCAGCTCGAGGAATCGAGCTCCCGTGCCACGGTTTGCCTCCACGGCCACCATGGCCTCCGCCTCCGCCTCGGCCGATTCGAGCGCCCTTCCCTCCCATTGCTCCGTCTAGCCACCGTGGCCGAGCACCACCATCTCCACTACGCCCTCCCCGCCTCCATTCTGCCCCGGAGAAGGCCATGGCCTCGACCCCGAGCTCACCAGTAGCCGTGCTCCGCCACCCCCCTCATCCAGCCGCCACAGGCCGCCCCAGCCTCCATCGCGGGTACGTGCGGGTGCGGCTTGGAGCGCCTCATCCATCCCAATCCTCGGCCGCCCCCCTCGAGCATCACCGTCGCCGGAACGAGCACCGGCGCACGTCTAGCCGAGCTCCTCCTCTGTTTCACGAGGAGAGAGAAGAACCTGTCGGGCGGGGCCCCCTGTCATAGGGATAGTGAAGGGGTAAGTGGAGGCTGTTCGCCAGGGTCCGTTTTCCCGCAGTGGAAGCGCACTCTCCGAAAGGCGCCTTCTCCTTGGGCCGGCCCAATGCAGCAGCAACAGCAGCCGCGGCAGTCTCGGCCCAAGCCAGCCCAGTGGAATAGTGCTATTTCTCTTTTTCCGGCCGAATTCCAGTCAGGGGCTTGTTTGTAAATATTTTCTTTATAGATAGGTCCCTAGCAGTCAAACCCTCATAACTTTCCGCTCGCAACTCCGATTCCGGTGAATCCAACGCCCACGTCTTCAGTTCATCGAGCCCATTCCGATGGTATCATTTTCATAATGTTTCCACACTGTGAAAATGACCATTTTTCCCCTGCCCTCCATTCAGCCCCTCCGAGCGGGAATCCTTTCCGACGAATTCTTCCGCGAGGTGATCGCACTTCTCCCGGAGTATTCCTCGACCCCCAGACAAGCCAACCATCTGAGATGTGCCCTAAAGCATTGCTCAGTGTTATTCTTGCGTGTTTAAATTAATATGCTTATGCTTGTATGCGTAGTGGTAAGCTGTATATGACGCTATTGAACCCTTGCCTGCCTTTCTTTGGTAACGGCACCACGCCTGTGTTCTGAGCTGCTTCCGGCCGTCCGGGGTGGATGCCAACTTTATGTTTCTCTTGTCAGCAACTGGCCCGTGTTCTGAGCTGCTTTTCGGCCGTCGTGGGCAGCTGTTGAATTTCTTTCTGTAGCGGTGACCCTATGCTCTGAGTTATTCCTCGGTCGTCTTAGGGAACTACTACACTCTTCTTATCAACACCGTCTCATGCTCTGAGCTGCTTTTCAGCCGTCTTGAGCCGGGGTTGAGTTATTCCAGTCATGTCCCAGATCTGAGTTGTAAAGACCGTTCTGGTGGCTACTGGTTTATTTGCCGGTTTCATACAAGGTTTCAGATGGTCGTAACTTACAGCTAAACCTTGTAAAGTGATAACTTGCCATTTAAATATTGTTTCACTAATGACTCGCTGTGATATTGTATGGAGATAGGTTGTTATGTTTTCATAATTGTTACATCATGCATGGTTACCGTTATTGCAATATTATGAAATGTGACTTAATAATGACAACAACCTCCTCCGTCGACTGGATCGAGTCATAGTGCCACCGAACCGAGCTCATCAAGTGCAACCACATTTGCCGGTATGGGACTGCCCTGACTTAGTCTATTGTCCTGCCTCTTGTCGGTACCACCAAAATAGGGAGGATTATGCGTGCGTGCTACACTGGCCTGGTAGGCGGCGATAATCCTGTGAGCCCAGTTTTTTTTATGTGCGCACGTCCCCGTTTGGGACAGTTTTGTTTGGCCACGACGGTGGCAGGTGTCACGGGGTGACACAGGGGCCACCCAGGACATGACCCTGGGCGGGTATGATTGTCGGTGGGACCGTAAGAGTGCCAGGTAATAGACAAGGTTTTGTTGGAGCAGCACCGGTCTACACGAATGGGAACATGTACTAAAGTTCGAGGCCGGGAGCTCCATGGTGTGGGTAAAGTGCGCAACCTCTGCAGAGTGTAAATCTATTCGAATAGCCGCGTCCTCGGTCATGGGACACAGTTCGTACTAGGTCACACTATTTGGTCTGTGTCGAGTCCGGAGGAATAAACCAGATAATGTTGCTGCTAAGTATGAACCAGAGAAAGGTATGATTTGTCAGACTTATAGTGCAGATGCATGGACATCGGACGAAGTCAGGTATATGATGTTGGCCATGTGATGGCTATGAGATAAGTGGTCGGATGACCACAGGACTTGGATTTGGTTTGGATCATGACATATTCGGAGTATGGATTAATTACTTGATATGCTTTATCTTCGTCATACCACAGATAGTTTACATGCTAGATAATCTTGCTATGACATGATGACTAATGCTGCTGGATAATTAATCTTGCTAGATAATCCTGCCATAACATGACAGTTAATATTGTTAAGATAACAAATGCATGCTTGAATGCCATGGATCGCATTGCTTGGTGTATATGTTATTTGGTTTGCTTGCGAGTACATTCAAAAGTACTCAGCGGCCTTCAATGTGGCCAGGTTCACCTAAGGATCCGACTTCCACTAGCGAGGAGCCGGAGTATTTGCGGCTAGAGGAGTGACCCAGTCAGATCCCTGTGGATTGGAGCTGCACCAAGACCATGCTGCCTTAGATAGAGCTTTTCCGCTGCCATCACCCTTGTAAATAGCATGTAAGACTTATATATCCATTAATAGTAATGCTTGTGTTCATGATACTTGTTATAAAAGCGCATGCCAGAGTGATTTCCTGGGCTGGTATGTGCGGTGACCGTCTGACTACAGTGGTATTCAGGCGGGGCACCACATTGGGTTGGCCTGGATTGTGTATTCTCCAGAAAAAATAAACTAGGCTAGCCATTTTCACAAAGAAAAAAATAGTTGGGCTGGTCATGTTATGAACGTAAAATAGAAGCCTCGGCTAGACGGGCCACAACCCAGTTGAAACCCTGCTCTGTCTCAACAATAACAAAAAAAACTGCTCGAGCAGCTACGTCCCAGGTGTCAGCCGCTCTTGTGCAGTTCTCTTGTCTATTGACTATACGCTAACAATGTCGTGGGTCCCAGATGTCAGCAAACCACTAGGAGGAAGCATTATCTTTTTTGCTTGTATATAACAATGAGGAACTTGCTTGCGTACGGCCATGGACATGGTGGGTCCCTACTGTCATCCTCTCCACGTACAGTCCTGTCCCGATTCCTCTCGTTTGTTGACCATGTTGACAACACGAGAGGGCGGCGCCACGGCGAGCGCACCAAGGCGCGCGGAGGACGACAGCGAGGCCTCGAACGGGAACAAACAGGAGCCGGGGAAGATGCGGCAGTGAAGTCGCAGGCGAAGGGGAGTACGAGGGTTGACTGGTTCGGGTGCGGGGTGGGGCTGACGTTAGCGTTAACGATTTAGGAGACGGTGGGGCGGCGATGCGTGCGCTGAGGCGCAGCCAGCCGTGGGAGGCGGGAGCAGACGGCCCCACTGGCGCTGGTTTGGTTTTGGTGGCTGGAGGAAGACAATACTGAATAAACACGACAGACTGTAAAAGCAGCAGGAGTACTTAACAACCTTAACTGAAAGCAGCAGGAGCACTTGACAACCATAACTGAAAGCAGTATGATTACTTATACAGGTTCAACCGTACAAAGCATGCCTCGAACAGTGCTACTTTGCCTACAGTTAACCAAGGGTGAGGCCACCAAGCCCCAGGACAAGGCCCATGTGCCACCCCGCACATCCACACCTTTCTAAAAGCGGCTTCATCTCGCAATGTGGTGAATAAACAGGATATTCGCTTCAGAGCAATGGAAAAGTATGAACATAACCTTCTGTCCTATTCTCCAAGATCGACTGGCCTTCATGATTTGAGACCACCCATGAATAAGTATCTTTTCACCTCTAAGGGAAATGGAGTAGGTCAACATAAACATCATGTTGTGACCAAGCGCAAGTCTGACCTGACCATGGTCAGGCATCTGTATAGGAACAATAAAACTAGGCAGTTTCCATTTCAAGAAGATTACAACTGTAAAACTGTGTATAAGCAAGAGTTTATGAACAACATATATAACATAAAATAGCTCGTACCATCACTTTCTTGACACAGTTGGACCTGTTCAACGTGTGCACCAGTGGCACACATATCCCACGTGGCCTTCCACCAATGAAACGCCCCACAAGGTCCTCAAGACGATCAATAAAGTGTAGGAAATGGTGGATGTCGTCCCAGTCAACTTCAGTGCCATCAGTAACAGTCGAGTTCTTATCAAATAACAAACGAGTAGTGTCCTGCACTTTGTAATAACCTACGCGTGCCACTAATTATAAGAAACTAGTCGTCAACCCGTGCTGTTGCACGGGCTGGTAATTGTCTAAGGGAAATAATAAATTATGAAGGCTATGCAGAATATGTTTTTGCCCGATTATTTACCTTGTTTAGAAATATAATTGTTCACAACCATGTATAGTTTGCTCTAAATTCCAGTAGGAAAAATATATTTCCTACTGGAAATCTTTATAGGGTGAATTACCTTGTGGTATGCATTATACAAATGATTTTGCATTAACTAATAGATATGCCAAACTGTTTCAAAATGATAGACCGTATAGGAAAATACATAACTACTCTTATCCTTTCTATGCGGAAGTCGAAGATGCATAAGTAAGCGAAACATAATGTAGAATATATGGCTTAGAGTTTAATCCATTTTATTAATGTGAGATTTTCTTGTTGTTCCACCATGCAAATATTTTGCTATAATTAATAATGGAGACGTGATTACTTAACCACTACCATGAAGTTTTATTATTAAGCAAAGCTAATATTATTTTAGATTAAGACGGGATTTCCTGCATAAGCAATTCAACACAATAATCAAACTGTCATGTGTTGTTTGATGGGCATTTTACGTGTAAGTCTGGACCTTCGTAAGGAGCCATTCAGTCTGCGGAATAGCAATCTCATGGAAGATGTACTATTATTACCTACATGACACATACATTACTCTTCAGAGACCAAAAAATTGAAGAATTCAATTAGCTATATATGAAAATAAGCATGGAAAACTATGTTAATTATATTGTGATTTGGTGCCATCATATTGATCTTAAATATATTCTTTAACATTTCGCTTGCATTGACACGTTATTTCTTTCTTTCTTATCATGTAGGACTAAAACTCTTACATGAAAAAAAAGCAATGTTTCATAGTTACTGGACCAATTGGTCTACTTGCAGTATAGATGTTAACATTAGTTGGCATGTCTATACTATTTTAATTTGACAGCGTAGATCTTATGATTTATTGTTCCCATTGTCCAATTGGTCTTTGACTATTTGGCATCACTTGTTTGGTCTTCCCATGGAAATGTCGAAAAAAGTTGATGCTCCTTATGTACTCGCTCAGAATGATTCTTCTCTATCTATTGTTCACGACATATTTGAAGTAGAAAGTGCTCTGGTGCATTCCTTACTGACAGAAAAAGATTGCAGCCAGGTTCATAACAATATATAATCCATCGGTCCGGACATAGGAATCTATGATAATATTAATTAGTCTAAATATGGTAATAAGCAAGAACTGAACATAATACTCTACAGGAACTTGATATGTTCTTGAAATAACTGCACATGTCTTATAAAATATACAATTCATAAAAACTGCTTGTAATCTCCTTCCATCATTTCAGTTTGGTTATAGTACAATATATCATGTAAGCTCAAGTCAATGATATGAATGGAGCACTATTAATTAGTACATGACAAATGTAATACCTAAATGGGTAGGTCCGTATATCTCTACTCCTAATGTCTCACTTGTTAGGCTAGCCTTCACGGTTTTTTTTCGTCCCCCACTTTCGTCTGGTTTATTTTCGTCTGGTTTTTTTCCGCCTCACCTCCCATCGTCCTCTTTCATTGGTTTTCTCGTCCATCGTTTTTTTCCCAAGCGAAAGCAAAATCCCCGAACACGTCTTCCCTTGCAGCCCCAACCCCCGACGGCCCGACCTACCTGTCCTCCCTCCTTCCCTGCGCCGCCGCCCATCGCATTAGCCGGCCACCACGATCTCCCTTCCCAGCCGGCCGCACCATCCCCTCCCCCGGCAGCTATCTACAATAGGGCAGCGACCACGCGCCTGGCCTAGGTCGGTCTCGGCCTCCCTCCTCCCTTCGTCCAAGGCCAGGAGCTCTCCTCCCCGAACCGATCTGACGGAGAGAGGGCCAGGCCTTGCCACTCCGGTGGTCACTGTGGCCAGATTCGGTCAGGGGAGTCGCCGTACAGCCTCCACGTCGGCGGAGCAGCAGCAGCCCGACAGAAGGTGGGTGCCCCGTCGTCGTCCAGCAGCTCGCCGTCGGCGGCCGCGACCGTCTCATTCCCTGCCGCGCGTCTCCTTCAACCACGGTGGTGCTCCTCCCCGCGTCGCCGTCGTTGGTGGAGCTCGCCTCACCCTCCTCACCTCGTCGGCTGCAGCCGCTCTTACCCTCCACGGTGCTCCTCTTCGGCATCCAACACAGGCCAGTGAACGGCGACAGTACACATTTCAGTTCACGTGTAGAACGCCTATTCAATCTCTTGTTGTTCAGGAGATTAAAATTGACCAAGGAAGCCGTGCCGACCACCAGGATCACGTACATGAACACCTGAATCTATACATCCATCTTGAGCCTTGATTAACATGAATAATGGGCAACTCCAACTGTAAGTGCAGCCCTATGAACGAAGCAAGAAAACAAGGATCTGGTGGAAGAAGTCGTTCGATGGTGGACAAATCAATACGAATACTGACAAGTTACATTATGTCAGGGGAAAACGTTTCCTTTTCTATGGCTTAATTTCTCTGCTCTATATAAACGCCAACTATCTTTATATATTGTTTTCTAAAGCTTCTTTATATATTATTCTGCAAGAACTAGGGACTAACTATGGCCATGATGTGAAGTGCTGAAACTCGATTTTGTTCGACATGTGAGGGTTGACAATGCCTGCAAGTGCTGAAACTCAATTTTGTTTGACGTGATGTGAAGTGCTGAAAATCGAGTTTCTTTTTCTTTATATATATTGTTTTCTAAAGCTTCTTTCCGTGTTGAACGTGCTTGGTTGTTGGACTGTGCAGGCTGGAGAGGAGACAGTGAGATGTGGCAAATTGAAGGCATCATTTGATTACCTTCTGTTGCTGAAAGGCTTATTTGGAGTATGCAGATCCTGAGTTGTTGTTGATTGTGTCTGCCTTAGCTAGCTAAATTGTTTCAGATACGTTAGTGTTGCTTTCCTGTTGTTTGTTCAAATATCAATATAGCACTTTTGAAGTCATGCCTGTTGTTTTCTTCATTAGAGATCCACCCACCAAACTGATAGGCAAGTAAACTCGCTTTTCACCAATTGCAGTTCATCAGCAATCCTTGAAAATTGCTGGAGTTTTTTTGTTTATCAGCAACCTTACCTTATTATTCTAAAAGGCAATAGAAGGGTCTATTAATACCACATCTGTATACACAGATTTTGCTTATTAAGCGACAATTGCATGAGTTCTTATGTAAAGCTTCGATCTGCTTAAGATAATGCCTTATGCTCTTTTCACAAGTGGGTTCAGCGGCATCTTTCTCTTTATCTACATGTACAAGTTGTCCTCTTTTCCTTCTGGCGTGGTATGCCACCATTTCCAATGCTGGGTTGTAAATGAACATAGATACACCAATTTTCCCTTTAATGTGTGTACTATGTTGAGAAGCCTGCAGGCCGTCGTCGTCGAGTCTCTTTAGTCTTAAACATGGACTACTTTTTATTCATTCTATTTTCATATTCAAACAAGTAATTGTCTACTCAGTTGAGGGCCGTCCTGCACGTTGTTAATAGCTGTTCAAATATGGTACTAGTTTTGTTATTTAATTACTTTGCCGTTTCTTGTATGCAGAAATTCTCCCATAGGGGTTTGGAATTGGAGAGGGCCATATATTGAGGTGTATTTGTGGCAATGCATTGTTAGTAAGGGTGAAAGGTTTTCTTTTATTTACCTGTCGTGCTAAATTATTGAGATGGTAACACTTATTTAGCACTCCAAAAACATATGCGCTCAATTGGTTAAGACGACTGGTATGCCCGAAATGAGATTTTTCATGGAGATATAGTTTTGACATAGTACAAATTTACTTGATTCTTAAGCCATGTGGTAATGTCATTACCATACATAATATTTTATGCCTATCATACACTATCCTTTCACAACAATTGACTAGTTTTGAAATTTTAATATTCTTTTGATTCAGGTTATACAGTTACATGATGATGGCAAATGGATGTGTCCTTCGAAGAATTGTCTAAACAGATAAAAAACAGTAACACTATTTCTTGTAAGATCTCATAAAAAATAGTTCTTGATGCCCGTGCGTTGCTACGGGCTCATGATCGTACATTCGCATGCGTTGTTAGTTGAAATAGAGAAGAAGCATTAACATAGGAAGGATTTGTGAAATTTATAAGAAACTATTTTTGTAGATCAATAGGGGAGACAACCAAAGATAAATTAGTTCATGTTTTTATTAGTAACACATTTGTCAACAAGGTACGTCTATGACTCCTCATGTTGATATTAGCTGTCATGGGCATCCAGCAGTTCGAAAACAGTTGTAGTGCTGATAAATTAGTTCATGTTTTTATATTAGTAATACAATGTGATAGAGCAAAACATGTCCAGCAGTTAATAAGCAGTCCATCATCCTTATATTTCTTGATGGAGGGAATAAGATGCACTTGACAATGCTTAGTTTTTTTGTCTTATGCGTTATGCTACTGCTATTTCAGGAGGAATATGAAAAGGAGATAAATGACACCAGGGCCCTGGAGCTCATGTACGCTAAAGAGGCAGAAACTTTGGATAAGGTGGAGCATGCACGCATTATTCTCATTTTTTGAACTGTTAGACCTTCAAAAAAATTGGTTGCATTATTAACATAACTCATGAAAATGACAATATCGAAGGTAAAAAAAACATTGATATATCCAGATAGCATTAATGTGACCAATCCAGGTAAATTTGGGTGTCTATGGAGTGTGAAAGTTTCAAATGTTTAATCCCACTGATATTGCGATGATACATGTACAGATTGATGGAGTAGTAACTTCAATTTATTTCTTGATAGAAATACGGATAAAATAAAATCAGAACCGCAGAATTATGTTTGCACGATCCATGTATATCGTACATCTTGTTCGTGTTTTATTTTGAGTTGATTTTTTTTCATATATTGTATTTCTTTATATCACTTCAGGAGCTGAAGAATGAGAAACTGAAGGCTGTTGTGGAGTAAAGAGCCTCAAGGAGAAACTGGAAAACAGACAGATGAGCCGCTATCGAAGGTCTGTCATGTATGCTTCTATGCGCCACAAAAAATTTCAACCCTCCTTATATTAACTCGTCATGTGACTATACTTGTGCAGAGTGAGGTGGTCGGTAATGGCGGGACTGACATCGACGTGCCATGACCTTGTTCTAGAGGACAAAATCATGCTCGCCAACCACAGTGTTTCCAGGGATGTGATCTACAGCGGTGATGAGGCCATGTGGGTGACCTTCGACCATAGGGCAAAGGTAATGCTTCAGAAGCTATTCGTTGTATTTTAGTTTAATTAGGTAATTCTTCAAGTATTTCTGCAAGAATTTTTAAAAGGTAATTCATTACATAGTTTTCTTAATTTTATTTAAAGTAGTTTGTAGTAATATAGTACTCATGATTATTGTCAATAAAAAGCACATCTACTCTCCTGTGGGTATTCACCCGACCTGTTACAGCGCTGTCTCGAGTAATTGAGGTCTCATTAGGTTTTTGGCCAGAGAATCATAGTTTTCTTCAGAAATTCATGTCAAAGATGCTGAAAGAACATGATGTTCTAGATGGAAGATATATTAGAGTCTCTAATTTTTTTGGGAAGATGTAACTCAGGGCTATGAAGATTCCATAAAAATACAACTCTATGTCTAAAAGGATAAATTTCTTGCTTGTGCTGGCGCTGTGGATATATTATTGAAACCACATCAAAGCGGTCGCTAAGCAAGGCGGCAGGAGCCCGTTGTGGTGGTTGGCAAGCCGAGCGAGCAGTCGGCCACCCCTTCCCTTGCGTCAGCCGCCGAAGAGATAGATATGGGTGAGGTATAAAGAGCAGAGAAGAATGCGGCGGAGGTGCTAGCCTTATTGGCCGCAAAATATTTATCTGCTATTAAAGGGGAGTTGATAGTCTCGCCTCACCCTGGTTTTTTCTCTCCACGCCCATCTCTCCCTTTGGTTTCCTGCTGATATGAGGCCCCTTCCACCAATTTTTTTTATCTCCCACCGGTCTTCTCCCTCCCATCTTTTTTTTTCCGCTCCTCTCCTCTCCTGATTACCCTAGCGTCGTCGCCACATGGGCCTCCTGCCACCCCCCCTCCCCTCTCTCCACCACCCCCCTCTTTCATGTTGGATCCTCACCTTACCTGCCGGTCGCCGCCTTTGGGGTCAGCAAAGTCGGCAGCCATGGGATGGGACTCATGATCATCATCCCTGAGAAAAAATAAATAGCAACCGCAGTGGAAGGAGATGACATGCAGTGGCATTTTTGCTTCAATAAGACTTAACACTACTTGTGTCTACCTCTAAATTATAAGCCAATCCACAATAAGGCTTAAATAGCTATTGGGTTGTTCATTTATTTTTATTTTCTCTTCAGGAAACAATGTTTTTCTCCCAAGTGGAAGGAGAGGACATGCAGTGGCATTTTCGCAGCTGGAGGCGAGGTTGAAGAAATTGAATCAGGTTACGCTTTGGCAACACCAACCCGAACTGTTTCGAAGAATTACGAGGACGCCTTCATATTTTGTACTGTGTGCTGGAATTGTCTTTCAATAAGGCTTGCATTGATGCTTTTATCTAAAAGCATGTTATATTCAGCGGTTTATCTGCAAAACTTATTCAGAAATAAGTGATGGTAGTGATACAAAGAAATAACTATCACAACTTCTTACAATTATATTCAGAAATCATTGAGGCTATATAAAGCTTCCCTCTGCTCTAAGATTTCATGCCCTGGATTTATGTGATGATAGCAATATGCGTGAACCAATATGACACCGAGGAACTTTTGAGTTTATATGATGGAAGTGTACGAGTGTATTTGCCTAATTATTATTCCGTATTATTT
Source organism: Elymus sibiricus (assembly GCA_039707655.1). NCBI lineage: Eukaryota > Viridiplantae > Streptophyta > Magnoliopsida > Poales > Poaceae > Elymus > Elymus sibiricus. The sequence goes on from CM077664.1 coordinate 25,209,378, forward strand.
TGTTCCAAAGGTATGCTTGCTCATCTATATCTCTTCATTTTGCTTGCAGGTGTGCTTCCTTTATTTCTTTTCCTCGTTCGATTTCATTGCTTCAGTTTGAGCTTGGTCACAAAGATAAGGGTGATACAAAGGCATTCCTCCATTCTTTAGCTCAGATTCAGGCTCTCTAATATATGCAGGAAGTATGATCAACAAATGTCATAGTAATATAAAGTTGTCAAATTGCCAAGATATGCATAAGACTTTGTAACAAAAGCTGCAATCACTATGTAGCTATTTACTTCATTTTAAGAATTCACTTCATGACAGGACATGGTACGCTGTAGAAGCTTGTTGTATAATTTATTTACCTTGCTTTGCGGATTGATATATTGTGAACAATTAATTCAAATAAATAATTTTTATAGTAAATGGGAAATAAGATTGCTTTTCTTCAACTTAATACATGTGTCTACTTTCTAATATAAAATTAGACTTTTGTGTTATTGTATTCCAATGAAGAAACATGACCTTCCTCATTGAACTTCATGTCCTACAGTCAGGATGGAGACTTTATTCTCTCTTCATGTGGACCATCATATATAGAAGAAATTGCAGCATTCTGATATAAAATAATTATTCACTCATTGGTCAATGAAATGGCTGAAGTGTGCGATAGATCAAGTATGCATTATGGCCCGTAGCAACGCACGGGCATTCTACTAGTAACAACATGTTTTCAACTTGCTTTTCCCCATGCTCGTGATTGTCACAATAACGCCATCTCTACACAGAACAAACTTGAGTCAACTGTTTTTTGTGAAAAGGAAAAGGTATAAAAGTATTAATAAAATAAAATAACTTGGATCTGAACATATGTCTATTATAATTGTTGGTGCTATAAATCATATTTAGACGACATCATCTCAAATACAGGGAAAAGTTCAGTACGTCTGCACTGAGAACTTAAAAACTCGCAGCTTAAACTTCCAGCACATAACTATTTAAACTGGTAGCTACAAACACAAAGTGCAAAACAATAGAGTATGATTATATTGATAGCTATTGAAAAGTAGGTAGTAAAAATATGCAAATAAGCTATTAAGGCTATAGAATTGTCTAGCCAGTTATTAAGAAATAGAAACTAATTACCAGTTTAGCTCTGAACATTTAATTTTGGTTTAGCTATTGATCTAAATGCACCCACAGAACTTGAGAACCACTACTATGAGTGAACCGATGAGAGAACGCAGCAGGAGATGCTCATATCCATGAAAAAAAAGTGAAACTCAGATCCAGGCAGTTTTTAGAACATACCAATGTAGCTACCTTGTGCCGCTAGTGTTCTTTAACGAAACTGACGACTTGCATGTGCTCTGAATCTGTTAACTTGCATGTGCAGGACCTTGTGTGAACTCCTTTTTCAGGCATCACCAGTCTCTCTATTTTGTGCGAGAGTACTGACCAATCGCATGTTCGTATTACCATAGAAGGATCTGCATAGAAATATTTCGGAGTTTGATTAGTAAAGAGAATATTGAACCTCTTTTTTATTCTCTCTTTCCAAAAACGAATTAGAAAATGTGAGATTCTATCTGCAACATTCTTTGATTGTATTTCAAAATTGATACTCCAGAATTGCGCTAGGACACTGAATTCAATATTATGGTTACTCCTATATATACAAATCTTAAATTTAGGATTAGTTTTGTTAGGTATCCAGGACCAATTTTGACTGACACATTAGTAGGCTACTGGGAGTTAATGAAGGATCATGTACATCTGCATTAAAAAAATGAATATGTACGCCTACACTAGTAGAAAACAGGGCATCAGTCCCGGTTCCAGAGGGTCTTTAGTCCCGGTTCTGCAACCGGGACTGAACAATGGGGACTAAAGGCCCCCACTTTTAGTCCCGGTTGGGTTACGAACCGGGACTAAAGGAGCTCCACGTGGCCGCTGTGGGGCGCCCAGGCAGGAGGACCTTTAGTCCCGGTTGGTAACACCGACTGGGACTAAAGGGTCTCCACATGGCCGCTGCGCAGCGCTCAGGCAGAAGGACCTTTAGTCCCGGTTGGTAACACCAACCGGGACTAAAAGGCCGCCACGCGTCAGCCCCTGCCAAGCGCTGTTTTTTTTTTGAAAGGAGGGGTTTAGGGTTTAGGGGTTTTGGAGGGTTTAGGGGTTTCATATTGTGTTTCCCCCTTTTCTTTTTGTGTTTACCATTCAATTTTTTACATTTAGGGTTTTCGTTTTTATTTTACGTTTTCAATTCAACTCGATGCTAGCTACTACATATAGCAATGAAGTAACCATTACACGAATCGTCATGAATATAGAGAGAAGTGACCTCTCTTTCTCCGTGCTTGGTCGAACAACAAGTTTTCGTATATCTATTCGACGCTACTACGTATAGTATACGTTCATGCATATATACAATGTAACATCTCTTACGATCCCTAATATCTAATTACCAAAATCGCATTGGCACTCCCGATGGAATTCTCCGTCTGTAGGTATGACATGGTCAACAAAGAATCCCGCCAATTCCTCTCGAATTGCTCGTATGCGATCAGTTGTTAGGAGTTCGTCCCGCTTCCGCTTGATCTAATTTAAAGAAGGGGGTCAATATATATATATATATGAATGAAACTCAACACAATTGATGGTAATAAAATAAAAATGTGAATATTGTTTACATACTTCAATTTGTTCTTCAGATCTGCCCCGCTCAGAGGTCTTGTGGCGAATGTACTCGCAAACGTAGTATCCACATAAATTATTCCCGGGTTTCTGCCACAAGAACTTTACAAGAATAGAGTTCAATCAAAATGATAATCAAGCATGATAATGGTATTGAAACTAGAATCAATGAGAGATGCGCGAAACTAGCTAGTAGTACTTACCTTGGGTTGTGAAAATCGCACCTCCTTTTTCCATTCAACCCTAACCTTGTTGGTGAACTTTTTCCAAACTCTACCCGGCAAAGAAAATGATTACTTGATATCAGGAAATGAACGAAAGTTGCCGATATGGTGCGATAATGATTGAACTTACTTCTGGAGCATTTGACTCATGTCCGCCCACTCCTTAGCCTCTTTACGTCTCGAGTCCAAGACAACTACTAGTCCCGCGTCAAGCTGAATGGCTAGCAGAATAAAGTGGAACCTGCGCACGCATAACTCATCAATTACACTTTACCTCGAGTAAGCGAGACAGAATGTGCACAAGACAGTAACACTCACTTGAAGTTATAAGGAAATAGTATTTCCCTTTTGTTTTGTTGTCCAAGTAACGCATTTAGCAAGTATTTCTCTGTATCATCCGGGCTTTTTTGTACCGTATATTCATTTACGGTATTTGGGTTAATGAACCCAATGTCATAGATTTTTCCTCTCCATTCGCGGATCTTCAATCTGCATAATATAGTGTGAGGATAATTATACATGCAATGAACGAGCTGAGCTAGGGACTTAATTACAGAAAAAATACTTACAGACAATAGCAACTGATGATAGCTTTGTTGAGGGCGGCTTGATTGTATAACTGAAATAATTCTTCAAATTCAATGTACAATGCCTCGACTCCATTGAAGTAGTGCTCATCTTTAATTCCCACTAAGATACTGTTGGTCCCTTCCTTGCAGGCTTTCAAGTACCAGTTATGCAATGTTCGCATCATCGTTGATAGACGCCGGAGCTGCTCAGGTCTGACGAGAGGCTTTCCGTGCTCGTATCTATAGGCTACCTCAGCCATTTCGAACTGTACCTCATCGCCTAAGTAATCAGAAAGAGTGTAACCAGGATGAGCGGTCGCTACCCCCGGATCATTAGCGATATCGGGAAACACCTTGAGCGGGGGGCATGATTGTTTTTCCTGTTCGCCGAGCTGGGGAATTGTTTTCCCACTTCTTGCAGCACTGCTAGTGCTTCCCGACCTTTTTGCTTCATGAAATGTCTTTACAATACAGCGGTCATAGTGTGAGAGCGGCGGAGGAGATGGTGGGCGCTGAAGGGCATCCAGACAGCACTTCGCTTTTACCGGATCTATTTTCTCCTTTGGATCTGGACGTTTCGGTGCAAGCTGGCGTTTCACATCGGCAGCCACGAACTCGTCGGTTTCCTCCTCAGTCATGTCGTATGGTAACTTGGGAGGAGCCTTCTTGACGCTTGGACCTGCTCTGGATTTCTTCGTTGTTGTACTGCTAGCCGCCGGAGCGGCGGCGGGTCTCTTCCGCCGTTGTTGGGAGGAGCCTTCTTGACGCGGCGGAGGAGGCGGAGTCCGCTGAGGCGGCGGAGACAGCTGAGGCGGCGCAGGATTCTACTGAGGGGCCTCCTCCGGCGGAGACGCTGACGCGGCGGAGACAGCTGAGGTGGCGGAGGATTCTGCTGAGGGGCCTCCTCCGGCGGAGTCCGCTGACGCGGCGGAGACAGCTGAGGAGGCGAAGTGTGCTGACGTGGCGGAGACGACTGAGGCAGCGGAGATAGAGCTGGACAGTGAGGAGTCTGCTGAGGGGCCTCCTCCGGCTGAGTGTGCTGACGCGACGTCCATTGTGGAAGCACGATGTATTCCTTTCTCCATAGAATGGTAGTCCTTACGGCATCTACCAGATGAGTCTCCCCTTCACCTGTAGGGTACTCAAGCTCCAGCCCCTCGAATCCATTGGTAACTTCATCCACCCCGACAATAGCAAAGCCGTCTAGAATCGGATTGCAATGGAAAGTTCCATCAGGTCTAGGAGGTAAGACATAGCCGACCGCCACCTTCAAGGTTAGGTTGATGCATTTCGCCATTAGCTCACAATGTTCCCTCTCCGTGATATCATCCACGGGGTAGCGAGGAGCCGTGATATCAGGCCGAACGAGCAAACTGGAAGCCACGCTGCTTTTCCGCTGAGATGGTGGGGTAGCTTCGTGGGCAGTATCGAATGAAGGATCTTCGTGCTGCTGAGATGGTGTGCTGGTAGCTAGCTAGCTGTTAAGTGCCTCTATTAATGCTAATCTTTCTTCTACCTTCTGCAGCCGGTCTGCATCCTCTTTCTTCTTTCTCCCACGGCTTCTATAAGTGTCTCTGCTGTCGGGAAACCCATCCTTCCACGGAACGAAGCCTGATGTGTCTCGTGTTCGTCTAGGGTGTTCAGGATTCCCGAGGGCGCGTGACAGCACTTCCTTCTCTCTGTCGGGATGGAACCTCCCTTCCTGCACGTCCTTGAGTGCTTCCTAAATCTTTATGACAGGTGTTTGAAGCTGGTCTTTTGTGTAAACACACTTCCTTGTTTCTGGGTCCAAAGTTCCCTCATGCCCGAAGAACCAAGTCCTTGCCCGTTCGGGCCAGTTCAATGTCGCTGGTTGGATCCCTTTAGCAAGTAGGTCATTCTCAGCTTTCTCCCACTTAGGCTGGGCAGCCTTGTAGCCACCTGACCCCGTAACGTGTTGATATTCCTTTTTTGCAGCATTTTGCTTATTCATCAGTGACCTGTTCTTAGCTTTCTCCGATTTCTTGTACGCCACAAATGCGGGCCAGTGACCTTTTATCTTCGCATATTGACCGGTTAATTCTGGAGTCTTGTCTTTCTGGACAAACTGTTCGTTCAATATTTTCTTCCAGTTCTTGAATTGTTCTGCCATCTTCTTAAGAGCCTATTTTTTAACTTTTCGCTGTATAACTGGGTTATTTGGATCCTCCTCTGGCGGTAGGCTGAAATTTAGCATGAGCGAGTTCCAAAGCTCATCTTTGCATCTATCGTTGACATAAGAAACTCCATCGTCCTTCTTCTTATTCCATTCTTGGATGCTGATCGGGACGCTGTCCCTAAGAATAACTCCGCACTGATATATAAATTGGTCTTGGGTCCGCTTGGGAACAGTCGGTTTGCCATCTGGATCGACTTCTTCGATCGTGAACCTTTCATTGTCGCCCAACCTTTTCTTCGGGCCTCGTCTCCTTATAGAAGTTTCGCTCGATCCGGAGGGCTAAAAGAAGAAAGAAGCGTTAATATATGTACATACAAAACAATTAATGCATCTAGTCAGCAGAGGCTTAATTAATATATATACCTCGCCGGACTTTGCAACAGTTAAGGCTCCAACACCGGCGGAGCCGTCATCTTCTCCCTCCTCCATTCGATCACCGGAGCCGTCATCTTCTCTCTCCTCCATTCGACCATCGGAGTCGTTGAGAAACTGTGAGGTGATGATATCATCATCATCTCTGTCGTGGATTATTTCCTCCAACGCCTCTTCTTGTTCTAAGTCTCTGCCGTGTTCCATAGTTTCTGCAAATATTACAACATGGCAATATACAACCATGAGAGATGGATTAGTGGCAAACATAGACCTAATCACAACAAGGAATCATATGCATATGAGCAATTAATGGATTAGTGGATTATCGGGGTTATGTTTTAACGACCCCCTCCCCCCTCATGTCGAAGTTATACCGAAATTATCGGGGTTATGTTTTAACGACCCCCCCCCTCATGTCGAAGTTACGACGATATTTGTACAATATTTATACACAAGATGAATACAAAATGAATACAAGATTTATACATAAGGTGAATACACAACTCAACAAATGAACCAACCATCATCCTATGAACAAAACTCAACATACAACAAATAATGGACACCTTTTGTCGAACAGCGGAGGGACGATCAGGGACCAACTCCACGGAGATGCAACACCACAACCTATAATTCCACGGAGATTCAAATGACCCCTAGATCAATGGCAATCATCCTGATCAAATTGACAAGTATTAACAGATTTTCAGACTTAGTGATATTTGCATAGAGTGGGAATGCAAAACAGTAACATCATGATGAAGTAACCACTCATCATATGCAAATTTTAACATTTGTTTCTCTATCTAAAAAAACCTAAAAAAATTCTCTTCCATCTCATCTCATCTTCACAAAACATCTATCATATCTATCACATTGAGTATATGTATCTAAAAACCTAGTAAAACTACACAAAACAAACAAAAAAATTCAGCCATCTCCATCTCATCTCATCCATCTCCATTTCATCTCATCCATCTCATCTCATCTCAATGAACAAAAATTTATATTACACACGAAAATATCACAAATGAAATGACTTTGATCATGAATAATGCTATAAAAAATGACTTTGATCATGAATAATATCAATGACTTTGAGATCATGAATTAATAATGCTATAAAAAATGACTTTGATCATGAATGTACATGTAACACATGGCAAAACATGCTTACTGAACTAAGTACTCGCAAGACTTACATCAGATCTAGTCTACTTATGCATTGGTATCAAATGAAGGGGCAGTATCTATGGACTAGACAGCAGCGATGCCAGAATAGAGGGGAAGGCCTAGCCTATCGAAGACTAGCATTTTCAGCGTCCTGCAGCATTAGAAGAGTGCAGAGTAGTAGTATAAAGTAAAGCAACAAGCATGTAGTAGCAAATCCTAGAGATCCTTCCTCGACTCCCTACGAGAAAGCAATCCCGGAGCTTACAATTAAAATAACATGTATCCAGTTCAAGTTTTAGTAGATTGGGATACAACACTGAGCGTCCTGTTACCATGGACGCGGCTATTCGAATAGGTAATCTTCCCTGCAGGGGTGCACTACTGTTACCCAACACGCTCGATTAACTCTGGCCAGACACACTTTTCTGATTCATGCCCGGCCTCGGCTGATCGACACGACGTAGTCCTACCTAGGCTCAGCAGAGAGGTCCCCGCCGGTCTACATCCTAAGTGCTCAGGGGTCTTGGGCCCATCGCCCTTCGCACTCCGGGTCGTTGCGTGCAGGGCGAATCCAGGCGCCACCTCTCTCCTGGATGCCGCCGGCCTAGCTGTGCCGCAATGCTGAACTGGACATCTGACAGAGCTTTCGGCTGATACATACAGCATCGAGGGCCCCATTAAACCATTATCCCGCGTGGTGGTAGTGTGTATAGGCCAGTGGCCAACTCAGATCAATACTCTAATCCGTTAGTGCATTATTAATTTTAGTGACGGCTGTCGGGACAAGTCCGGAGCTACTACCACAACCTGGGTGGTACCGCTAAACAGCCAGCTACCACAGTAACTCTCGCGGGTGCTCTCCGGGCCCGCCCGACTTTCATATGTATCTCTCGTGGGTACCCCTCGGGGTCGACCGGACTACAACACAGGACTGATGTAAAGGTCAAAGTACCCGTGTGTCCGTAACATCAAGGGGGAATCCGAGGAATCACCCTCGTTGGATCCCCACTCGATGTAACCGTCAAGGTGAACCTGGAGGAATCACCCTCGATGGGTCCACACTTGAGGAGTTGCACGACAGAGGCATCATCGGAGGTGGTGAAAGAGGAATCACCCTCGGTAACCCACAACCAACTAGCTATACTACAGAGGCAACATCAGGAGTGAGATAAGAGGTATCACCCTCGGCAGTCGATAGTAGCTCTGCAGAGTCGTACAACTAAGGGGGTGTGCGGTGCTGTGTTCGGTCTCTGTACATCGATCACACAGATCAAGTCACTGGTGGTACAGCATGGCAACAAGGACAAGGGTGTGGGGCCATTGATGGTTTGCTAACCAGCTATACTAAGCATTTAGGTCAACATGTAAAGTATCAACAGCAGGTTACAAAATCAGGCTATGCATCAGAATTGGAGCAATCAATTACAGTAGCAGAATCTAATGCAAGCAGGAGAGAGAAGGAATGGGCGATATAGGAATGATCAAAGGGATTTGCTTGCCTGGTTGCTCTGCAGGCGAAAAGGAATCTTCAACGGTGTAGTCGATCCCCGGTTCGTCAGCGGTCTCGGAGTCTATCGGAGAAGAAGAGGGGGAAGGAACAGATAAATACAAACATTCAAATGCAACAACTATGCATGACATGCCTAAATGATATGCAGGGGTGATATACTGCACCTCTGAATATTTTAGATGTTTTAGGAATTTATTTGGAATTATTTATCTGAGGTCATGCACTATTCATCTATCGGAAACAGGCCAAAAGTTACAGGTTCTCCTACGCAGAGGGTTATAACATGCATGCAGATGACATATTCAGATTCATTGTATTTTTCTGATCATTTTTCATATATAAATTATTTTCATCCGATTTACAGATTATTTTATATGACTTTTCAAAGTTTTATTGTTTTTCGGAAATTTCTGGTTTTATTTTTAATTCAAAAATTATGAAAGACAAATTGCTACGTGCACACAGCAAATGTACACAGCAGAGGGGGGTTAGTGGCTGGCAGTGGGCCTCGTTGACCTAGTCAATTGCCCAGTCAACGGTTGACTGGGTCAACAGTGAACAGTGTTGGGGTCCCACATGTCAGGATTTTAACAATTTCCAAATGGATTTACTTAAGCTAATTAGATGGGTCCCACATGTCATTTGTATATTAGACTAATTAAATTCCTAATCTAATCCAAAACTAAACTAAACTATACACACACACGCGCACACACACACACATCATGCACACACAGCACGCACACACACACACACGCATGGCTGCTCGGCCATGGCCTTGGCCATGGCCAGCAGCAGCAGCAACCGGCGGCAGCGGCTAGCGGCAGCACTAGGTAGTGGCGGCGCTTGGCAGCAGCGGCTGGAGCAGCAGCAAGGCAGAGCAGTAGCAACGGCATAGGAGCAGTAGAAGCAGCAACAACGAGCAGCAGCAAGCGGCAGTAGCGGCAGCAGGCAGCAGCGACGAGTGGGGGCGAGCCCAAGGCGCACGGGCGCACGCGCGGAGGCGCGGCCAGAGGGAGGCAGGACGCGGGCGGCGCACGGACGAAGCATGGCTGGGGGAGCGGTGAGCGCGGCCAGGAGCGCGAGCTCCGGCGCTCGGCCACGGTGGCCCACGGAGGCGGAGAAGGCGGGGAAAGGGGGGAATCGGCGCGGCTCACCGAGAGGAAGGCCGGGGACATGCTTGCGATGGTCAGGGTGTCGCGGTGGTGTAGATCGACGGCAAGATGCCGCGGCCGTGGCGGAGAAACCGGCTCGATCCCGAGCGTACGGTGCGGCTCCGGTCGAACGGATGCACGGGGATGACGGAGTCGACGATGAGGAAGCTCCTGGACATCCTCCCGGGTGCCGGGGAGGCCAGTGGCCGCGTGTTCCATGGTGGTGCGTCGACGATGTGCTCAGGCACGATTTCACATCGAGAGAGAGAGGCGATGGGGAGGTATGGAGCGACTAGGGTTCGTCAACGGGGTCGGGAGGACTTATATGCATCTCGTGGTGCCGGCGGACGATCGACACGGTGACAGACGAGGCCATGGCGCCGGGGATGGCGGCCACGCTCTGGCCCTGCCTCCTCCTCTGTACAGAGGAAGGGGAAGGCCTTAGATGGGCTTGGGCTGGTTACTGTAGCACTCGTATGTAGGAGATATGCCCTAGAGGCAATAATAAATGTTATTGTTTATCTCCATGCTCATAATTATGTTTATGTTCCATGCTATAACTGCTATGTTTCTCGAGTCTACAATAACCACGAGGCTCGGAGGAAGACTCATATGCACATGTGGAATAATAAACGGTAAAATGTATTCCTAGTCTGGCCTCTAAGACTAGCTCAAGTGTTGCGTGATGGTTCTGTTTTCCTGATCATGGGCATAACTATGCCGGCAACTTTGAGGGCACAATGTTAGGAAGAACACTTGTGTTGAATCGACCCGAATTGATGTTATGCTATGAGATTCATTCGTCACAAGTTAATGGTTAATAACACAGGGAAGTTAATGTTTGCATAATTCCTTAGACCATGAGAGTGTCGAGTTTCTTCATGCTTGCTTCATGAACTTTGGGGTTTGTTAAACGTCATCCGTAAATGGGTGGCTATTATGGCGGCTTACGGGTTCATGCAAAAGTATGTCAAGTAACTTGATAGCTCAAGATTGGGATTTGCTCCTCCGACGATGGAGAGATATCTCTGGGCCCTCTCGGTGTTATGGTATCCATCATCGTCTGGCCAGACACAATGTGATTTGACCACAGGGATGCCGGAACACAGAAACGAGAAAAGAGAACAAAACCGGTAACGAGGTAACTGGCATTGTGGACAAGTGTTGATCCACGGGGATGCCGATGATTCTCACCTCGGGTATTTGTAACATATCGGGAAGCAACAGGAATAGCACACGGCAACCGGAGGTTCACTCGAATATTCATTCGTATGGGTATAGGGGGTCAATATGGGTGTCTACGGCTCCGACGTTGATCATTGATCGGAAAGAGTTCCGGTCATGTCTATACTTCACCGAACCTATAGGGTCACACGCTTAAGGGTCATCTATCTGCTGAAGACTAGACAGGGAGTCTGAGAGAAAATCACCGAAAAAGTTTCGAACGAAACGGAAACGTTCCGGAGAGAACACCGGAATAGTTTCGGTGAAACTGAAAAGTTGTTTCAGGGTATTCCATTAAGTCATACTGGTTCCGGCACACGCCTGTAAATTCTTGGAGGGTGCCATAATTGTTCTGGTAACTTCTGGGATTTTTCCAGAGGAAAAACCGGAAATGTTCCGGAGCAGCCAGAACCGCTATGGTAGCTTTTCGCTGAAGAAAAACATTGTTCCGGAATTGTTTCAGAATGCGTTCAAAATTGTTTTAGTGAGTACTGGTATTGTTCTAGACACACATAAATAATTTGGGATTTATCAGACGCAGAAAAATGTCTTTGTGAATAGTGAAAATCACTTTATGGATATTTTTTGGAAAAGTCACCTTTTGGGATATTTTCCCAAAAGGCTTCTAGAAGGCTTGGGGGCTAAGAAACCCCCCTTGGGGGGCCCCCCCAAGAGGAGTTGTCCGGCCACATGTGGGCTCCTCCATGGAGCCCCACTTGCTCCATTCCTTCCCTAATATGCCCTTGTGGAAGTGTTCCTTCATGGGCATTTTTGTGTTTTTGGAATGGCAACTTTACCCCTTGGCTTTCCTATAAATAGAGGTGAGGGGGCTGCCCCAAAACTCATGCTTGCTCTCATACACATGCCATGCTCATCTGGCTCTCTCTCTCCCTCCCACGAAAAGAGTTTCGTAGAGCCGAAAGGCTTTCTGGGTTCCGGTGGGAACTAGTTCTGGACAGCGAAGCCCTGCCGGATAGATGACACCGTATGTGTGCAACTCTGTAGAGAGATCGTAGTTTCGGTCTTAGTTCGAGAGTGCCTCCCGAAGGGCTGTCCGAGTGACTGTCCGAGTTTCGAGGGTCCTCCCGAAGGGCTGTCCGAGTGACCGTCCGAGTTTCGAAGGTCCTCCCGAAGGGCTGTCCGCGACACCGTCCGAGGGACTGTCCGACCGCCTCCCGGAGGGCTGTCCGAGGGCAGATGTGGGAGTACATCCTCGCGGTTGGGAGGTTGTAAATCCTAGCTGCGGGGATCTGCACCGCCGATCGTCATCGACTCTACTTCCGCTGCGCTACGAGTCGGTAACGAAAAAAATCAAACCTTGTATGCAGTCTCCATAGTGGTCCTGGGCAGGTGCGTAGGTCGGAAATTTTTTGTTTTCTGCTGCGTTACCCCACAGTGGCATCATGAGCCGTGCTATGCGTAGATGCAGGTTACGATCTTGAATACATAGAGATGTATGGGTGTTGCACATTATAATTTGTAGTAGATGAGTTCTACTGCTGATAATTATTTGTGCGGGTAGCAGATGAAATCTGTTACTCGATGTTCTTGTTGCTTCCCTGGAATTTGCATATTTCTGATCTTGATAACAGCATGGTGGAGTTTCAAAGTTCTGCCAATCCGCGATCCTGATTGATCAACGAAGTGCTAACAGTTCTTTGAATTCCACCATAGTTAAAAAGAAAGATGAAATTTCGCAGACGAAAGGGCAATGCAGATATGATCTGCACGGGGGTCATGCATATGACGAAGTTTAGTATGGGGCTCGAGATTTTATTATCTCGTGTTTCATACACCCCGCGATGTTAATCTAGCGACTTGAATAATCATACTTGATGATAAAACGTAGGTAGCTTCGGTTTGTTGGAAACCTTAGAAGCCACGTAAAATGAAAATTTGCATAAACCGATTAGAGGCATCTAACTTGGTTTTGCAGGATGGTTTGCATGTGCATATGATGTGGTATAGCAGTGCTCATATTAATTTGATTATGTATGAGATGACTATATGATGTAAATATAAATTAACATGACCTGCGTGTCATGATTCGGCATGATGGCTGGAGCCATATGATTGTCACTTTAATGACATGCGTGTCAACCTTTTGTAATGCACTTATTTTATTAGCTATAGAGATAGCAATATTATCTGGTGCATCGACAAGGTGGTGGCAAACTTCACGAAGGTGAACACCGACGCGAATGCCGAAGACGAAGAAATAAAGACTTCTCCGTCAGAAAGGGCTCTACCATATCATGCTATTATGAATTTCCTGAGATGTTTATCCCTTATGATGCACCCTTCTTGATTGCGCGGTAGTCGCTTTTTATTAGGGTGATATCTCATAAAAATATCAAGTAGTTAGTGTTCTCCCAAGTGTAGCACCATCACGGCACCTATCTCTTTGGGGTATCACATGGATGCATGGGTACGAATGATTAGAGAAGTGTGAGGCGGGTGAGTTGAGACCTCACAGCGAGATCACTTGGTTGTCTTGACATTTAGGCATGAAAGTCATGAGCTCGGAACACATTCATCGAAAGATGAACAAGAGTCACATAGAGATGTGATTGGCAAGTTGGCCTACCGATTGCAATTCTCGTCACTTGAGATGGATGCATCCTTGGCGTTGAATTGTAATATGGGTCTTGAATCACTCAAAATCAATTATGAGAGATATTGATTTGAGTGGGAGCACACTTTAGAATTAATTCTTTTAATTCTTAGTGCAATTAATTATGAACTTTGTCAAAAGTGAAATTTGCATAATAGTTATAGAAGAATGGCTCGCGTTTCCACCTTCCCTATTAAAATTGAATAAGCTGTTAGATATCTGGTTAAAACTTTACGGTTGGTAACGTAATGTGAGGATTGTCCTCAAGAGTGCCAAGAAGTACTTTGTCCTATCGCATGCTTTTAGTATTCTCCCGCTAATGCTATGGATAATGTGACTCTCGTCCTTCGATCCAAATGCTAGAATTCCGTTACGGTCAAGTGCAATATGTTTGCTTCCATGAGACCCAAACTTCAAAATTTTGTGATAGCTATGTGATATTCATGGAGCTGAAAATCATTTTCAGACACAAACAAAGGCTAAAAGATATGTGATATCCAAAGCAATGTTTGTTTTGCAAACTATTAGTAAAAGTGTTTACTATGCATTTGACCAATAACAGAGGGATCCAGTAGAACGCCTGTCATATGATGAAGGTGAATAAAACAACAACTTAAAGGAAATGTCCAAAGGGTGTTAGTGTGACTTACATGCCAAGGAAGTCCGGGGCTAACGCCACTCTTAAATTGGATCCTTCTTCTGAGAGTAGAAGAAATACTGAAAGTTAAACTGTTAGAAGTATAAAGGCAAAAAGAGAGAAGACTGGAATATCCAGTTCATGTATGAATGTCATACAAGTTATTGATGTATAGAAGGCTGGTCAAAGATATAATTCTTGGGAATTATGATTAAACATGTTAATCACTGATTCTTGGGTATTGTGAGTTGATCACAGAGATACCCGCTCAATTGCATTCCATTGCAATTCGATGCAAGAACTACTACGGCCTAAAAGACTAGCCGGAAATGAGGTTTAAAATACATGTTGGGAACATAGTAAAAGTTGCTATGCCTTCCATCGGTGTATTACCTATGAATTTATTTTCATAATTCATTTTAGAGTTTTATACACTCTAGCCCATTGCATAAGGTATCTTGCAAGAAGGTTGTTCATAAGAGAACTTTTGATGTTCGGTGTTATGAATAACATAAGGGCCATACTTTCATTGTGAATGAGATGTATGTTATGAATATTGATAAATAATACATTACCTCTGTATTTACTTTCATAATTCATTTTAGAGTTTTATACACTCTAGCCCTTTTGCATAATGTTTGTTGCAAGAGTGTTGTTCATAAAAGAACAATTGTTGTTCAGTATCATGAATAACATAAGGGCCATGCTTCCATCGTGGATGGGATGTATGTTATGAATATTGATGGTAATATGATACATCCATAACACTGACGTTAAATGTCGCAAGACTAAGAGAATACCACACATGTGTGGCATTGCATTTGGTCACATTGGAGAAACCCACATGGAGAAATTCCATTATGATGGATTTTGAAGTCGTTTGATTATCAATCATCTGACACTTGCAACTTCCCTCCAAAAAGTGAAGTGACTGAAATACCGTTCACAGGCCATAAGGAACGAGCAACGAACTTATTGGTGATCATACATTTTGATGTATGTAGTCTGATAAAGGTTATTGCTAGCAGTGGATTTGTCTATCTTCAAAATGACTCAAGTAGATATATGGATATTTACTTGATGAGACGTAAGTCTAGATCTTTTGAAATCATTCATAAGGTTTTCAAAAATGAAGTAGAAATTATTGTAACAAGAAAATTATGTTTCTGCAATTGGATTGCGGAAAGAAATATTTGAGTTACAAGTTTAGCGAATGTCTGATGAGTTGTGAAAAGAGTTTCATAACTTACACCTCCCGGAACACCACTGTGAGTGGAATGTCCGTGAAGATGTAATCAAACCATTTATGACATGGTAAGATCAAAGATGACATAAATCAATTTGCCATTATCCCTTTTAAAGTAATGCTTTAGAGACTGCAGCTTTTACACTGAAAAGAGCACCATCAGGTCTGTTGAAATGACACCATGGTATGGTACGCCCAACCATGTTACATATTTTCTTAAACATTTGGAATATGGGGCTTGTGTAAAAGGTTACAAACCTATTCCAAATCAGACAAGAGCTACTTTGTAGGTTATCCCAAGATGTTGGGTATTCCTCCCTCACTGTACCGAGGCAAAAGTTTGCCACAAAGAACGGTATGATTTTGAAAGAAAATGTTTCTTGCAAAAGGGTGAGTGGGAGGACAGTGCAACTCGACGAGATAACAGTATCTTCGTCATCAGATCAAAGGAAAGGAACCTTGGAAGTGATTTCAGAGTTTCCTACTGCGACTGATACAGAAGCCTCTACATGAGATGTAGGGACTTCGATCGAACTTGCAGCTGAACGACATAGGCAAAACTCGTGCAAACCTCTCAGGTGCGCAAGCGAGATATTGTTGTTAGACAACAGTATACCTACGATACACAAGGAAGCGTTGATGGGCCCTGACTCCGGAATTGGCAAAATGCCAATATAATCCGAGATAGTTTCCACATAAATGATTCAAGATTATATCTTGATAAACCCTTCGGAAGACTTAGAGTCTAACGAACATTAATGGAACTATAAACTGATGTGGATAAAATATTTTATCCATAAAGCTCGACTTGTTGCAATAACAAGTTCAAGGAGTTGACTACGATGAGGTTATCTCACCGTAGCGATGCTTAAAGTCAGATCAGGTTAAACTAGCAATTAATACATGTTTCAATCTTGAGATATGATACATGGATGCCAAAAGGATTTCCATGTGATGGAAATGCAACCTAGGACTTGCATGTGATACAGTCCAAGGTATTTTGTCAATCCAGAGGATGCTAGTAAGTATGCAAACTTCAGAGTTCCAGCGATGGACAGAAGAGAGCAAAAGGGAGTTGGAATCTTCAATTTTGATGAAACAGTCAAAGGAGTTTGATTTCATCAATGGATAACGAAGATGCTTGTGGTTTCAAGAAAGTAAGTGGGAGCATAATAATATTTCTAAAAACTTTGTGTGCTTGACACATTGTTGATTGGAAATTTCTTGACACGAATTAGGACTTCATTAAAAATAGTTTTCGATGAAGTGCTTGGGCTAAATAGCCTTGACATTAGGCATATTTATCTACGAGATAGAATTGCCTAATAGGCTAAAGCCAAAAATACATATTGACAAGATGCTAAAACATTTTAGCATTAAAACGCCAAGGAGTGATTCTTGCCGAAGTCACATGGAAAGGGTTTTTGCAAGACTCGGTGTCCCAAAACACTCATGAGCGAAATACATGATGGAGATTCCACACACTTTCGTGTTTGGATTAATCATGTATTCCATGGTATGTAAAACAACCAGATATGTGTAGTACTCCCAAGGAGTTATGAGTATAGATACCATAGTGATCAAAGTACTGATCATGAGACAACAGTGAAAAAATGTCATTAAGTACTAAAGTAGCACTGATGACATGTTTTCTCGCAAGCAGAGATTATGAAGTGCTCGTTGTAAGTGATTACATCGATACAGTCTTCATCAATGCTCCATGCGATTTTTTGATTTAAGTTAAGGGTTTTGTGTAATACACAATATGGTGGCACGGTGTTTGGAAATCGTTCCAAACAATTACTGTGGCGATTTCTATAACAAAGGCTAAGTATGTTGACGCTTTAGAAGCGACAAAGAAGATGTTGAATCATATAGTTCATTCATGAACTTAGTATGGTTCCAAAATGGCTTTGGTCAATGGGACACTATTGCAGATAGTTGCTCCATAGCTCAGTCTGAGGAATCAAGGTTTGACCTGTGATTCACATATATACAAAGCCAAGTCCACACAAAATATGAATTTTGTGAAAGCGTGAAAACGCGAGGACATGCAAAGACACACACGGAACTGAAGTTGTCAGATCTGTTGGACATCAGGCTATACCACAAGCGAAGCATTTTTATACCGGTATGCCATAGGTGTAATGTGCATTAGCATTGACTAGATTATTGACTCTAGTGCAAGTGGGAGTCTGTAGGAGATATGCCCTAGAGGCAATAATAAATGTTATTGTTTATCTCCATGCTCATAATTATGTTTATGTTCCATGCTATAACTGCTATGGTTCTCGAGTCTGCAATAACCACGAGGCTCGAAGGAAGACTCATATGCACGTGTGGAATAATAAACAGTAAAATGTATTCCTAGTCTGGCCTCTAAGACTAGCTCAAGTGTTGCATGATGGTTCTGTTTTCCTGATCATGGGCATAACTAAGCCGACAACTTTGAGGGCACAATGTTAGGAAGAACACTTGTGTTGAATCGACCCGAATTGATGTTATGCTATGAGATTCATTCGTCACAAGTTAATGGTTAATAACACAGGGAAGTTAATGTTTGCATAATTCTTTGTTAAATGTCATCCGTAGATGGGTGGCTATTACGGCGGCTTACGGGTTCATGGAAAAGTATGTCAAGTCACTTGATAGCTCAAGTTTGGGATTTGCTCCTCCGACGATGGAGAGATATCTCTGGGCCCTCTTGGTGTTATGGTATCCATCATTGTCTGGCCAGACACAATGTGATTTGATCACAGGGATGCCGGAACACGGAAACGAGAAAAGAGAACAAAACCGGTAACGAGGTAACTGGCATGGTGGACAAGTGTTGATCCACGGGGATGCCGATGATTCTAACCTCGGGTATTTGTAACATATCGCGAAGCAACAGGAATAGCACACGTCAACTGGAGGTTCACTCGAATATTCATTCGTATGGGTATAAGGGTCAATATGGGTGTCCACGGCTCCGATGTTGATCATTGATCGGAAAGAGTTCCGGTCATGTCTATACTTCACCGAACCTATAGGGTCACATGCTTAAGGGTCATCTATCTGCTGAATACTAGACAGGGAGTCTGAGAGAAAATCAGCGAAAAAGTTTCGGACGAAACGGAAACGTTCTGGAGAGAACACCGGAATAGTTTCGGTGAAACTGAAAAGTTGTTTCAGGGTATTCCATTAAGTCATATTAGTTCCGGAACACGCCTGGAAATTCTTGGAGGGTGCCAGAATTGTTCTGGTAACTTTTGGGATTTTTCCGGAGGAAAAACCGGAAATGTTCCGGAGCAGCCGGAACCGCTATGGTAGCTTTTCGCTGAAGAAAAACATTGTTTCGGAATGCATTCAAAATTGTTTTAGTGAGTACTGGAATTGTTCTAGACACACAGAAATAATTTGGGATTTATCGGACGCAGAAAAATGTCTTCGTGAATAGTGAAAATCACTTTATGGATATTGTTTGGAAAAGTCACCTTTTGGGATATTTTCCCAAAAGGCTTCTAGAAGGCTTGGGGGCTAAGAAACCCCCCTTGGGGGGGGCCCCCAAGAGGAGTTGGCCGGCCACATGTGGGCTCCTCCATGGAGCCCCACTTGCTCCATTACTTCCCTAATATGCCCTTGTGGAAGTGTTCCTTCATGGGCATTTTTGGGTTTTTGGAATGTCAACTTTACCCCTTGGCTTTCCTATAAATAGAGGTGAGGAGGCTGCCCCAAAACTCATGCTTGCTCTCATACACATGCCATGCTCGTCTGGCTCTCTCTCTCCCTCCCACGAAAAGAGTTTCGTAGAGCCGAAAGGTTGTCTGGGTTCCGGTGGGAACTAGTTCTAGACAGCGAAGACCTGCCGGATAGATGACACCGTATGTGTGCAACTCTGTAGAGAGATCATAGTTTCGGTCTTAGTTCGTGAGTGCCTCCCGAAGGGCTGTCCGAGTGACTGTCCGAGTTTCGAGGGTCATCCCGAAGGGCTGTCCGAGTGACCGTCCGAGTTTCGAAGGTCCTCCCGAAGGGCTGTCCGCGACACCGTACGAGGGACTGTCCGACCGCCTCCTGGAGGGCTGTCCAAGGGGCAGATGTGGGAGTACATCCTCGTGGTTGGGAGGTTGTAAATCCTAGCTGCGGGGATCTGCACCACCGATCGTCATCGACTCTACTTCCGCTGCGCTACGAGTCGGTAACGAAAAAGATCAAACCTTGTATGCAGTCTCCATAGTGGTCCTGGGCAGGTGCGTAGGTCAGAATTTTTTTGTTTTTTGCTGCGTTACCCCACATCATAGCCCACACATACAGTAGGTTTCAGGATTTTCCCTTTTTTCATTTTCTGTTTCTTTTATTTCTTTCTGTTTTGCATTATTCTGACACTAAATGACTTTTTGTAAATTATGGAGTTGTGCCACATAATTATGTTGCAATATTTAACACTGCCATAAAAAGTTTGGAGACAAGATGATTTCATTTGAATTTTGTTTAATTGAAAAAGGATTAAATGAGCTGTTTTGGACACTGTTTTTCGATGTTAGGGTCAAATTTGGAATTCAATTAATGTTGGTTTTATTTTTATAATAGCTTTGGTGATTTTTGCAATATTATGAACTATTTTGTTTAATTATTTGAAGAAGTAATAATTTGACTTACATTTTAAATTTGAATTTGACTTTGATTTTTAACATGTGGCAATTTGGCTTGGTAAAACATGATGACAAGGCATTACTAGTGTGAGGTCACTGTATCTAATTACTGGGGGTGTTACAAATCTCCACCACTACAAGAAATGTCGCCCCGAGATTTAAGAGGTGGGGTAAGGGGTATCTTCGGAATCAAGGATGTACAGGAGAGTCAGGTTTCGATCCTGTGGAACGGTGGTTAGTGTGGGTTAAAAGTAGGAAGGGCGGTGACATATTGCACGGCCATGATAGCAAGGCACGTCAGAGGATAGTTTGTCAGCTAGGTTGGCAACAACGTCGGTACCAAGGGCGAGGGACGAAGAGAACAATTTTCCCGCTCGTTAAGACGAGGCGGAACAATAGGCAAAGTTCTCATCCACCGTAGGTTACCTAAATGCCAACAACAATAGTATCATGGTGTTACCGACTGAGTGGTACACTGAGGTATTTGCATAAGAAAGGAATAATTACAGACAATCCAGCTCTCCGGATGAATGTGAGCACGAGAACCTAATGTTAGAGTTAGCAAAAAATTTAACCCGAAAAGAAGAGAAGTTCAGAATCCCAGATTAAGGAAGAGGAATAAAAGATCCTAAACCCATCCATTGGCGACATGGGCCCGTAAGCCACACAACCATGTTAGTAAAACAATTTTGTAAAGGCTAGACTCAACTTCGGCCAAGTAGTTGGAAAGGGGCTTCCTACAGGCAGTCGGCTCTGATACCAGCTTGTGACGCCCCGACCCGACCGTGCACTAATCATACACGCAAATGCGCACGATCAAGCCCGGGGACTCACGGGAAGATATCACAACACAACTCTAGACACAAAGTAAAATAATACAAGCTTTATATTACAAGCCAGGGGCCTCGAGGGCTCGAATACATAAGCTTGAATTACACAAGCGTTAGCGGAAGCAAAAACAGTATCTGAGTACAGACACAAAGTTAAACAAGGGTGCCATAAGAAGGCAGAGCAAAACAATGACATCTAGATCGAAAAGACGTAGGCCTCCTGCCTGGGAGCCTCCTAAACTACTCCTGGTCATCGATCTCCACGTAGTAGTAGGCTCCACCGGAAGGGTAGTAGTAGTCGTCGACGGGGGCAACTGGCTCCGAGGCTCCGTCATCTGGTCGCAGCATCCGGGTATGGGGAAAAGAGGTAGCAAAGCAACCGTGAGTACTCATCCAAAGTACTCGCAAGACTTACATCAGATCTAGTCTACTTATGCATTGGTATCAAATGAAGGGGCAGTATCTGTGGACTACACAGCAGCAATGCCAGAATAGAGGGGAAGACCTAGCCTATCAAAGACTAGCATCTTCAGCGTCTTGCAGCATTAGAAGAGTGCAGAGTAGTAGTATAAAGTAAAGCAACAGGCATCTAGTAGCAGAGCCTAGAGATCCTTCCTCGACTCCCTGCGAGAAAGCAATCCCGGAGCTTACAATTAAAGTAACATGTATCCAGTTCAAGTTGTAGCAGATCGGGATACAACACTGAGCGTCCTGTTACCCTGGACACGGCTATTCGAATAGATAATCTTCCCTGCAGGGGTGCACTACTGTTACCCAACACGCTCGATTAACTCTGGCCGGACACACTTTTCTGGGTCATGCCCGGCCTCGGCTGATCAACACGACGTAGTCCTACCTAGGCTCAGCAGAGAGGTCCCCGCCGGTCTGCATCCTAAGTGCTCAGGGGTCTTGGGTCCATCGCCCTTCGCACTCCGGGTCATTGCGTGTAGTACGAATCCAGGCGCCACCTCTCTCCTGGATGGCGCTGGCCCAGCCGTGCCGCAATGCTGAACTGGACGTCTGACAGACCTTTCGGCTGATACATACAGCGTCGAGGGCCCCATTAAACCATTATCCCGCGTGGTGGTAGTGCGTATAGGCCAGTGGCCAACTCAGATCAATACCCAAATCCGTTAGTGCACTATTAATTTCAGTGATGGCTGTCGGGACAGGTCCGGAGCTACCACCACAACCTGGGTGGTACCGCTAAACAGCCAGCCGCCATAGTAACTCTCGCGGGTGCTCTCCGGGCCCGCCCGACTTTCATATGTATCTCTCATGGGTACCCCTCGGGGGCGACCTGACTTCAACACAGGACTGATGTAAAGGTCAAAGTACCCGTGTGTTCGTAACATCAAGGGGGAATCCAAGGAATCACCCTCATTGGATCCCCACTCGATGTAACCGTCAAGGTGAACCTGGAGGAATCACCCTCGATGGGTCCACACTTGAGGAGCTGCACGACAGAGGCATCATCGGAGGTGGTGAAAGAGGAATCACCCTCGGTAACCCACAACCGACTAGCTATACTACAGAGGCAACATCAGGAGTGAGATAAGAGGTATCATCCTCGGCACTCGATAGTAGCTCTACAGAGTCATACAACTAAGGGGGTGTGCGGTGCTGTGTTCGGTCTCTGTACATTGATCACACAGATCGAGTCGTTGGTGGTACAGCATGGCAACAAGGACAAGGGTGTGGGGCCATTGATGGTTTGCTAACCAGCCTATACTAAGAATTTAGGTCAACAGGTAAAGTATCAACAGCAGGTTACAAAATCAGGCTATGCATCAGAATTGGAGCAATCAATTACAGTAGCAAAATCTAATGTAAGCACGAGAGAGAAGGAATGGGTGATATAGGAATGATCAAGGGGGTTTGCTTGCCTGGTTGCTCTGCAGGCGAAAAGGAATCTTCAACGGTGTAGTCGATCCCCGGTTCGTCAATGGTCTCGGAGCCTACCGGAGAAGAAGAGGGGGAAGGAATAGATAAATACAAACATTCAAATGCAATCACTATGCATGCCATGCCTAAATGATATGCAGGGGTGATATACTGCACCTCTGAATATTTTAGATGGTTTAGGAATTTATTTGGAATTATTTATCTGAGGTCATGCACTATTCATCTATCGGAAACAGGCCAAAAGTTACAGGTTGTCCTACGCAGAGGGTTATAACATGCATGCAGATGACATAGTCGGATTCGTTGGAATTTTCTGATCATTTTTCATATATAAATTATTTTCATTCGATTTATGGATTATTTTATATGATTTTTCAAAGTTTTATTGTTTTTCAGAAATTTCTGGTTTTATTTTTAATTCAAAAATTATTAAAGACAAATTGCTACGTGCACACAGCAAATGTACACAACAGAGGGGGGTCAGTGGCTGACAGTGGGCCCCGTTGACCTAGTCAACTGCCCAGTCAGTGGTTGACTGGGTCAACAGTGAACAGTGTTGGGGTCCCACATGTCTGGATTTTAACAATTTCCAAATGGATTTACTTAAGCTAATTAGATGGGTCCCACTTTTCATTTGCATATTAGACTAATTAAATTCCTAATCTAATCCTAAACTAAACTAAACTATACACACACACGCGCGCACACACACAGCATGCACACACAGCACGCACACACAAACACACACACACGCATGGCTGCTCGGCCATGGCCTTGGCCATGGCCAGCAGCAGTAGCAACCGGCGGCAGCGGCTAGCGGCCGCACTAGTCAGCGGCGGCGCTTGGCAGCAGCAAGGCACAACAGTAGCAGCGGCATAGCAGCAGTAGAAGCAGCAACAACGAGCAGCAGCAAGCGGCAGTAGCGGCAGCAGGCAGCAGCGGCGAGTGGGGGCGAGGCCAAGGCGCGCGGGCGCATTTGCTGAGTTGCGGCCAGAGGCGGCCAGAGAGAGGCAGGACGCGGGCGGCGCACGCACGAGGCATGGCTGGGGAAGCGGCGAGCGCGGCGCACGCACGAAGTAATAATTTGACTTACATTTTAAATTTGAATTTGACTTTGATTTTTAACATGTAGCAATTTGGCTTGGTAAAACATGATGACAAGGCATTACTAGTGTGAGGTCACTGTAGCTAATTACTGGGGGTGTTACAGCCATGCGGACGAAAGAGTGAGACGGTTTGGAGAGAGTGACCAAGATAGACAATGTGCGTGCGTGTGCGCGAGAGGGGGGGGGGTCTAGATAGGCAATGCATGTATCTAGCGAGAGAGGGTGGGAGGGAGAGAGAGAGAGAGCTTGGCATGGAGTGCAATGGCGGGTGTGTTAGAGAAATACATTTGTTGACAGAGTGGGGAAAGGGGGTTGTGTAATTGAGAGAGTTAGAGATCGAAACATGGAGAAAAAGAATGAGCGTGTGTCGGAAACCAATAGCTTTGTATGGTGGTTAGGAGGGGAAGATTGATCGATAGAAGAAGTATGTAGCGTGTGTGCCGGGGGGGGACCTAAACACAACATTTGAATGTAGATAGTATTAGAGTTAATATTGACGTTTCAATTTAGTGTACATTGTAAGATTTGAATTGAGGACCATACATATGGCTTCCGCAATTATTTTCGAATTCGTGCCGTACTAGGTTTGGAAAAGTTGATGCACTAATATTCACTCGATTCTTGTGGTACTTTGTATGTGTGTGGTCATATGGTTGAATGCATCCAAAGTTTTCTCTCTACCATAGTGTTCATCTTATACATATGAATTTGCAATAAAAACGTAGTGTGGATACTGTGAATTGCGAAATCCACGTTAGAATTGGATATCGCTATGTGACACTCTAATTCAAAGAACTCCTCATTAATTAATTTATAGTATCTCGTTTCGAAGGACTAATTATTTGCAAGAAAAACACGGGCATGGTAATACATACAGATTCGTTTGCCAATGAAAAACAGATTTGTTTGCATTCTCAAATGTAGGCGCACCAGGCAGACCCACTCCCCCCCCCCCCCCCCAAAAAAAAAGAACAGCGACAAAAAAACTTCGCGCTTCCACGTTTCGGATTGAAATATCTGGCGGCCCCAATTCCAGCCCTGCAAAATCTCCCTTCTCCCCCGTCCCCTTCCGCGCCCAGAGCGCTCAAATCCCTAATTCGCCACCACCCAAACAAAATTCGAATCGCCCCTCGTCTCGTCTCTTTCCCCACCTCTGTACCGGACGATGACGAAGACGACGGTCGAGCTTCACCACCGCACTGGAGCTACCTCATTTACACCCTTGTCCACTGCACCGGGTGGTCCACCGACAACGTCGGCCGCCGCAGCCGACGTGCCTCACAGAGACCGACTTCCACCGCATCAGGTGTGCTTCACCGACGCTGTCTCCCGCCTCACCGGGGCTACTTCACTGAGCACATTGTCGCACCTCCACTCCTCGAGGCCATTGGTGCTTCACCAACGGCCTCGTCCACCGCATCGTAGCGCTCCGCTGCCGCTCAAGATCTGCATCCGTAGGCAGCTAGCCAACTCCAGCGCATCACCCTCAACGGCTTTGAAGTGACCCGCACTCTAGGCGAGCATGCCCAAACGCCAGCCCGAACTAGGTATCCACATGTCACTCCCATGTGCACTGTTCCGACGATGTTTGGATATCCTTTTACTGCTCTCTTAGCTTACACGCCTATGTAACTCTGACTTTAACTCTTATTTCTTTTGGAGATATCATCTGAAACAAGCAAAACCATTTTTTAGCGAAGCATGACGGCGCTATGGGATCTGGTACACATCCTGCACGCCGGTATAACCTTCTAAGTACGTGTCCTTCGGTACAATAGCAAGGTCGATTCCTCTCATTTGATCAACCATTCGCCGTGCCAAAAATGCAGAGGGGGATGGAAGGAGCACAGGGCCTGCACATCCAAGCAAGTGGTAACATGGACTTGTACATGGAACATCCCAAGCGCAAGCAGAGCTGCAGTGAGCCTGTACAATGAGCTAGTGTAAGTCCCTGCATTTCATTTAATTCATACTGGCCTGCGTGTATGATTTGTGTGTAGTAGTGGATCCACGAATTCAAGTTACCAGGGGCAAAAATTTAACTTATAAAATACGAAGGCACTTGCACTACGAAAATCAACATAACTTGAGAAATGTGAAGCTACATGCACTTTGAAAATCAACTAATGATCCAAAGTAGTTCCAGATTATAGACAACTAGATGATGTAAGCACCAAAAAACACAAAATACAACATGGTGGACAAGGACTACTAACATGGACTGTACCTGCTTGAATTATTCGTTCTCTGGCCGAAAATAGCCAAGTCTAATTGCACCTATAACCAGTGCGCATATTGCATATCAATATATCTATCTTGCACAAGTATGCCAATAGTTTGAAACAATAGATAAGAAAAGTATTTATGCTAGGTTGTCATGATATGGGGACATTGTGGTAGATGGCCTCGACGTTTCCTCAAGCCATGAAAATGTACTTAATTTGCTTGTCATCAATTCCTGCAAATATCTCTCTCTCAACATAGCAAATCATCATTAGACACTATATCCTTCAATGGGACCTTGCAAAATGCTTGCATTAGATCCCTCATTAGACACTATATGTTCATCACCAGGAGCATGTAAAATGTTTGCATCAAATCCTTCATTAGCAGTCTGTTCATTAGACACTTTGGGCTTAGGAACAACATGAGCTTGTATGTTTGCACCGGAAACTTGATTAGACACATGCGGTTCAGTCAGTTCAGTATTGATTGGGGGAGTTATAAAATAAGCAGAAATTGGTTTCATTTTCTTATAGATTCCCTACATACAAGAAGTTTTACAACACCATCAGGTTTGACTATTCGCCAGAAATTGAACAGTTGAATTAGATATAATAAGGGATGTGATGTACCTGCTCGCTGTGCATGCTGCTCTTGCAAGCTGCGACTGTCCGTTTGTGCAAGCTGGATGCCATACCCGTGCTGCCGCCGCTGCCTCCCACGCAGGCTACACCCAGGGTTGGATCTTCATCTTCTTGTCCTTCCATTCGCTTGAAGCCCGGCGACTGGCATCCAATGAGGGCGCGAGGACGAGCTCTGTCGGTCTGTCCAGCGGTGGCTAGGTTAGGAGTGAACCAGACTGGAGGCGTGATTTTTACTGCTCTGTCAATCAATATGGGAGGCGCTCGTTTGGGCCGCGAGCCTGCTATTGGGCCTGCCTTGCACTTACGTTACTGGCCCATCCAAATTGAAACGTTTTTCTTCATTTTTTACATTGCCTGCTCGTGTGCTGGGACGAACCAAACTAGCCCGGGCCAACCTGAACGACTCAAACTAGGTGCGCACTTTCCAGCCACCCGAGGCGGCCGCCCATACCAGCCCCTATGGTGGCGCCGCCCCTTTTTGCATGTATGATTTGGGTAGTGAAATGTATTCCAGTGGCGCTTTTGATTTACCCACAGAATGGTTGAATTACTTGTTTCTATAAACTGAGTTGGCCAATAATGAGAAGGATGCCAGTCTTTTCATCCTATTGTAGATTGCTTAGATCTCTATATGTCAAATATAATCGCATGAAATATACAGTAAAAGCCAGTGTGATGTGTGTTGCTACAACTAGTCTGACAACCCGTCCTCGTATAACATATCAAGGACGCACCATCTTATCAGATTAATCATTCGACTTACCAATGCAGTGTGGGAAGAAAGAAGTATTGGGACTGCGTATCCAAGCAAGTGATGCCATGGACTCCTTCGTAGAACCTTGTAAGCGAAAAAGAAGTTGCAGTGTGCCTATACAAAGAGCTAGCGTAAGTTCAGTTACCTACTTCTTGGAATTTTAGTTAGCCACTGATTACAAAAAAATTCAATTACCTTGCTTGGCTTAATTTAGTTTGCTACTGATTACATAATGCCATAGCCTATTAATCCTATTATAGACTGCGCTTATCTATGTGTTTGGTACTTACTGTTTATAGAATTACCTGTTTGCCTGAACTTAAATAGCTACTTAAGCACGTAGATAACTGGTCATATCTACTCCTAGGGTGCAGCAAAGTTCATGTGTAATTTACCTTCTGATACCCTGTTTGTTTAAATGGTTTGCTGTTATGACTTCTAGCACTAGTAATGTTTGCATGTTCATCGACAGACAACTGTCAGGATTATAGGAGGGACAACGTCTTTTTAACTTATATATATGTGTCAGAATCATTTTGCTTACATCAAAGAAATTTACAGATGTCTGTGTTGGTGGTAAATGGTACCGATTTGTTACTTTAATACGTTGCCAAGAACTTGTTAGTTTTACTAGTTCATGTGTAATTAAATACGTTGCCAAAACTGGTTAGTTTTACTAGTTTGATGTTAGTTTCTTATGGCTCTTGCAACATTTTATTTATGATTGCTAACATTCAAGTTTCCAGGATCCAACTGAAACTCCGATGGCACAACAGGTATGTTTTGAAAAACTTCCTTGTTTACCCAGTTTACTGCTATAACTTGTTGCTGTAATCATGTTACCAACTTCAACTTTTCAGGATCCAATTGGAACTCCAATTGCACAGCAGGTACATTTTCAAAAATTTATTTGTGTAACAGGTTTGCTGCTGTAACTTGTTGCTCTAATCAAGTTACTAACTACTCAACTTTTCAGGATCCAAGAGAAACTCCAATGCCACAATAGGTGCCTTTTGCAAAATTTGTTTGTTTAACGGCTTTGCAGCTGCAACCGGTTGCTCTAATCAAGTTACTGATACTCAACTTTTCAGGATCCAAGAGAAACTCCAATGCCCCAACAGGTGCCTTTTGAAAAACTTGTTTGTTTAACTGCTTTGCTGCTGTAACCGGTTGCAATGATGTTAATAACTTATACTTTTCAGCATCCAATCGAAACTCTTTAATTCCTTGTTTGTTTAACAAGGTGGCTATTCTAACTCCCAGTTGAGATGTTTTGCTAACTTCAACTTTTTCGAATCCAATCGGAACTGTAATGGCAAAACAGTTGAAGTTAGCAAAAGAGCGAGGTCCCTATGGACGTTGGATCATCCCAGAGCAGTGGCACCGGCCCAACCGTGCATCATGAATTGACAACTGCAGATGCTCTAGAGGCTAAACTATTGGTAGAAAGAGAGTCTGCTTCTGCACTTAGAGATGAAGTTGACATGTTGAGGAAGAAAACTGCACAATCACAAGCAGTACTCAAGACAACCATTAAATATTTGGTGGATTTCAAAACGAAGCAAGCTGAGACTGACCACATTGTTAAGGTCCTGGAGGAAAAAAGGAAATTAAAATCCCACTTGGTAAATCATAGGTGAAATATTTTTTCCATCGTTGAATAACCTTTGTATTGTTTGTTCATGTAATCGATTGAACCATTTGTTTTAGAGATCATGTAATATTTGTTTTTTGTTTTTTGGTTTGTATTTTTTTTAGCACGAGTCTATATTAATTGATAAGACTGTGAGACATTTCATTTTTTTAGTTGAGGCAAAGATATTTCATTTTGGTTGCTATGCCAGACCTACAAATATTCCAATCGGGCTGAATGTGCACTCGGCAATAATAGTAGTATAGATGGTCCTTAAGTGGCACACATCTGAAAGGGCCAAGATGCTGTACTAGCTTTGCTAAAAAAAAGATGCTCTTCTAGCAAAAAAAGTACAGCGGCCTGGCTTATGTATGTTAGTTGATATTATTGATCCATATACTCTATAAGTGTTTATATGTTTGTTAGTTTTCTATATTATTGGTTGATTGACTCAGTATTTTGAATCTTGAGACATCGCTTGTGTACATATCTAAATGGGTGTACACTATATGGTGCGTGTGTCATACATGTTACACTTGAGTTGGACATAAAGTGGTTTCAAATATTCGAATTCACCTTAAACTGGATTCTACCTTCAGGATTCGAGTATCGGCATTTGTAAATCATATTCAGATATGATAGTGGAATACATCTTTGTTGTGCTTTTGAAGATATATAAAAAAACATAGAATGATTTATAAAGATTCGTATAAGAATACAAAATGGATTCGAATTTAGTTGTCAGGGCAAACGTGAATGCTTATTCTCCCAAAATTTGAAAGAAGTGGCAAAACATCCACTCCCACATTGGCTGCCCGAAACCAGTGTTTGCGAGATGGAAATTACTGTCTACCCCTGACACGGAACACCCATCGGCCCGATTTCCACTGCTCTCTATAGGGGTAGGTTAGAAACTTCAGTCAGACATGACACGACCGCCTCTCACCCCATTCAGACACGGTGGGCGCCAAACATGGGCGGCAAAACACATTTGATTCAAGCTCGTCCGAAAGACCTCTGTCTCTCCCTCCATTTCCCCATTCATACATGGTGGGCGGCAATACAAACTCTCCTCGGCCGAAATCGATGTAGGCAAATATTTTAAATAGGGGCAGGTTTGTAACTTCACTCACACGTGACACAACCGCCCTACCTGTCAGCCCCATTCATATACCGTGGACGCCAACCGTGGGCGCCAAAACACCCTCTCCTCGCCCGAAATCGCTCTGGGCAAATATTGGGGAGATGTGAGATTACCGTCCTATCCCCAACCGACAAGACGTCCAAATTTTAAACGGGGGCTAAGTTCGTAACTTTCCCATATTTCAGACAAGCGCGTCCCAAAGACATGGTTCCCCGTACCTCTCCCTCCATTTTCCCATTCATACACCGTCGGCGCCAAAACACCATCCCCGCAGCAGCCTCCTCCGTCCGCCACCCCATCCATCGCCGCTGTCCTCCACCATGCCGGAGCGCCTACCAAGACCGTGTCGTCCACTGCTAGAGATCGACGTTTCTCATCCACGGCGATGGACCAGGAGTCTTGCATCGTGTCCTCTTGCTTCATCCGCACCGTTGTCCACATTGTCGGGGCCGCTCCGACGACCTTCTCATCCACCGCAACGGGACTTATCCCCCGATGCCTCCATCTACTGCTACTTGTAGCTTGCGTTGGTATTATCCCCGAAGAGCAAGGGATGATGCAGCACAGTAGAGATAAGTATTTCCCTCAGTTATGAAACCAAGGTTATCGGACCAGTAGGAGAATCACACAACACCTCGTTAGCTACACCTGCACACAAACAACAAATCCTTGCACCCAACGCAAACGAGAGGTTGTCAATCTCTCGGCGGTAAATTGCAAGATTAAATTGTATGTGATAGATAGATAGATTGAAACAAAGATACAAAATAAAATAAATAAAAGAAAATGGCAGCAATATTTTTAGGGTTTTAGTAATATGATTTTGATAGACCCAGGGGCCATAGATTTCACTAGAGGTTTCTCTCAAGAAAATAGCATACGGTGGGTAGACAAATTACTGTTGGGCAATTGATAGAAAAGCAAATAATTATGACAGTATCCAAGGCAATGATCATGTATATAGGCATCACGTCCAAAATAAGTAGACCGACTCCTGCCTGCATCTACTACTATTACTCCACACATCGACCGCTATCCAGCATGCATCTAGTGTATTAAGTCCATAAGAACGGAGTAATGCCTTAAGAACGATGACATGATGTAGACAAGATAAACTCACGTATGAATAAACCCAATCTTTTTACCCTTAGTAGCAACAATACATACGTGTCATGTCCCTTTCTGTCACTGCGGTTGAGCACCGCAAGATCGAACCCACTACAAATCACCTCTTCCCATGGCAAGATAAATCCATATAGTTGGCCAAACCAAATCAATAGATCGGAGAAGAAATACGAGGCTATAATAATCATGCATAAAAGGGTGCAGCAAAGACTCAAATAATTTCATGGATAATCTGAGCATAAACTCACAATTCATCGGATCCCAACAAACACACCGCAAAAAGTGATTACATGGGATAGAACTCCAAGAACATCGAGGAGAACATTGTATTGATGATCAAAAAGAGAGAAGAAGCCATCTCGCTACTGCCTATGGACCCGAAGGTCTGTGGTAAACTACTCACGCATCATTGGAAGGGCAGCAAGGTTGATGTAGAACCCCTCCGTGATCGATTCCCCCTCTGGCAGATTACCGGAGAAGGACCCCAGATGGGATCTCTCTGGAACAGAAACTTGCGGTGCCGGAAATAGTATTTCGTGGACTCCCCTGAGAGTTTTTGATTTTTCTAGAATCTATAGTGCTGGAATTAGGTCAAACAGAGCTGGGTGGGCCCCACGAGGTACCAGGGCGCGCCACCCCCCTGGGGCGCGCCCTGGTGCCTCGTGGCCCACTCCTTCATCTTCTGGCCCTCTCCTGAAGCTTCTAGTGTTTATCTTGTCCATTAAAAAAATCTCCAAAAAGTTTCGTGGCATTTGGACTTCGTTTGGTATTGATTTTCTGTAAAACAAAAACAGGGCAGAAAACAGCAACTGGCACTGGGCACTAGGTTAATATATTAGTCTCCAAAAATGATATATAATTTCTGTAAATGATTATAAAAACATCCAAGATTGATATTATAACAGCATGGAAGAATCAAAAATTATAGATACGTTGGAGACGTATCAGCATCCCCAAGCTTAATTCCTGCTCGTCCTCGAGTAGGTAAATGATAAAAACAGAATTTTTGATGTGGAATGCTGCCTAACATATTCATCACATATTCTTTTATTTTATAGCATGGACATTGGACTTGAATGATTCAAAGCAATAGTCTATAATTTGACATGAAAATATAAATACTCAAGCATGCTAACAAGCAACCATGTCTTTCAAAATATCAACGCTAAAGAAAGTTATCCCTAGCCCATTATGCTCAATCATTGATCCATTCATGAAACACACTCAAATATTAGCTACATCCAATGCACAAGTATGACAATAGTGCTCTCTAGTTGGTGCTTTTGTAAGAGAATATGGAGACTCAAATTTTTTTTTGCATAAAAGTTAATAGATAGGCCCTTCGCAGTGGGAAGCAGAGATTTGTGAAATGTGCCAGAGCTCAAAGCTGAAATTAAAGAGATAAAAATATTTTGAGAGGCATGCTTTTCCTATCAACGAAAACGACTGAGAATTCCCAATATTTTCCATGCAAGACACATCATAGGTGGTTCCCAAACAGAAAGTAAAGTTCATTTCCTTTCCACCATTCTTTCACAATCCATGGCTAGCCGTATCCACGGGTGCCCTCCATACCAACACTTTCCAAGTAATTTTTTTGTTATTAATTTGATTTCATGTGGGACTAGGCATCCCTATTACCAACCATTCTCTCGTGCAATGACAAGTGAATAAACACTCATCATGAGAATAACACACCTAGCATGGAAAATAATGGCCACCCCCTGCCGCTTCATGAGCGGTACGGGCACACAAAACGGAAAATTATTTTGAAAATTAGAGTTGGCACACGCAAATTTACTTTGAACGGCATTGAAATACCGCATATAGGTAGATATAGTGGACTCATTTGGCACAACTTGGGTTTAAGGAGTTTGGATGCACAAGTAGTATTTCCGCTTAGTACAAATGAAGGCTAGCAAATAGATTGAGAAGCAACCAACCAAAAAAAACGAAAATGGTCATAAACATGCATTGAACACAACTAACACCGAATAATGCACCATAAGTAGGATATAATTTCATTGAATAACTATTGACTTAACGTGCATGCATAGGGAATCACAAACCTTAACACTAATATTCTTACTAAATCACAATTACTCACTAACATGACTCACATATTATCATTTCCATATCGCAAAACTATTGCAAGGAATCACACTTATCATATCCAATGATCTATATGAAAGTTTTTATTTATATCCCTCTTGAATATTCATCACTTTGGGACCAACTTCATATCTTGTGCAAATTACCGTTACTATCATCAACTCTCAAAAAGATTTAAGTGAAGCATGAGAGTGCAAATATTTCTTCAAAATTTTAATTTTATCAATTCTCAAAATAATATAAGTGAAGCATGAGAATTTATTTCTTCAAAATTTAATCTTGTGAATTCTCAAAATAATATAAGTGAAGCAAGATAATTCATTTCTTCAAAATTTTAATGAACTCTCAAAATAATATAAGTGAAGCATGAGAGTTTATTTCTTCAGAATTTAGCCACCACCGTGCTTAAAAAGATTTAAGTGAAGCACTAGAGCAACTGCCTTGCTCAAAAAATTTAAGTGAAGCACATAGAGTATTCTAACAAATGATGATAAACGTGTGGCGCTCTCAAGATAGGTGTGTTCAGCAAAGATGATTGTGACAAACTAAAAAGCAAACAAAGCAAAGACTCATATAACACAAGACGCTCCAAGCAAAACTCATATCATGTGACGAATAAAAATATAGCTCCAAGTAAAATTACCGATGGTTGGTAGAAGAAAGAGGGGATGCCTTCCGGGGCATCCCCAAGCTTAGACGCTTGAGTCTTCCTTGAATATTACCTTGGGGTGCCTCGGGCATCCCCAAGCTTAGGCTTTTACTTCTCCTTATTCCTTCATCCATCGTGATCTCACCCAAAACTTGAAAACTTCAATCACACAAAACTCAACAAAACGTGAGATCCGTTAGTATAACAAAATAAATCACTACTATAGGTACTGTTGCAAACCCATTCATATTTTATTTTTGCATTGTACCTACTGTACTCTAACTTTAATATGGCTTATACCCCCGATACAATCCATAGATTCATCAAAACAAGCAAGTAGTGCATCAAAAACAGAATCTGTCAAAAACAGAACAGTCTGTAGAGATCTGAATTATGGTCATACTTCTGTAACTCCAAAAATTCTGAAAAATTAGGACGACATGGGAAATTCATATATCAATATTTGGTAAAATATTCAGAAGGTTCTGGTGTTCCAGAGAAAAACCAAAATTCCAGCACTGGACGTAAAACTTTCTGTTTTCAAACAGCATCAATTATACTATCTTCCAAATCATCCTAAAGGTATTACTTGGCACAAACACTAATTAAAAACACAAAAACACAATCGTACCAGTAGCATGATAGTGAAAACACACAATAACAGAAAAAAATTATTTTATTTATTGGGTTGCCTCCCAACGAGCGCTATTGTTTTATGCCCCTAGCTAGGCATGATGCATAATTTCAAGTGTCATCTTTGGTTTCCAATTCCTCAATAACGCATCCATTTTTCCTAGTGGATTTTACATAGGTATTTCTCATCATCACATTTCTAGGCACAAAATTAAAAAATTTGTTCTTATAGATTGGTTCTTTTATCACATCAACAAAATTTGGGTGCACGCTAATCATTTTAAGTTTCTCATTTCCCTTACTAGAAATAGCACCATTGGTTTTAGGAACATATAAAAATTTGCAATTCTTGCTAGGAGGAGTCTTTTCAATAGTTTTCACAGAAGAAAAAGCAGAACCCAAGTTATTAATAATTTCTTCCAACTTATCAATCCTAGCGGGACTTTGTTCCATTCTTTCATTAATTATCGGTTCTTTCTCTTTTAGCATCTTAAGAGTAATCCCTACCTTCGATCCAAACTGAGTAACAAGGTTATGAATCTTTTTATCTAAATTTTCCATGTGCTCAACGGTAGGCATTTTATTTTCAACAGCATCTAACCTTTGCATAACATGTTCCAAGGTCAAAGTTGTTTCATTAATAGTAATAGGCGGTGATCCCACTAAATTTCCCATAGCATTAAAACCATCCGTAGAGAGACACATCAAGAAATTCCCTCCAGTAATAGTGTCAAGCACAAATCGATACCAAGTAGTAATGCCCACATAAAAATTCCGAAGAAGGATGGTAGAGGATTGCTTATGAGTTGATCTATTATGAGCATCACAAATCCAATACCAAGCATCTTTTAAATTCTCTCCACCCCTTTGTTTAAAATTAAGTACTTCATTTTCAGGGTTAATAGTAACGAGCGAAGAACTAGCCATAATGATAAAACAAGCAAGCAAACAAGCTAACAAGAAAAAGGCAAACGGAAAATATTTTTGTATTTTTTAAAAATGTTTTAGAAGTGGGGGAGCAGAAAACGAGAGGCAAATGGCACATAAACTAAATGCAAGGAGATGAGATTTTATGCAAAGGTACTTGATAGATGTTGCTGATGTCTCCCCGGCAACGGCGCCAGAAATTCTTGCTTGCGTTGGTATTATCCCCGAAGAGGAAGGGATGATGCAGCACAGTAGACATAAGTATTTCCCTCAGTTATGAAACCAAGGTTATTGAACCAGTAGGAGAATCACACAACACCTCGTTAGCAGCACCTGCACACAAACAACAAATCCTTGCACCCAACGCAAATGAGAGGTTGTCAATCTCTCGGCGGTAAATTGCAAGATTAAATTGTATGTGATAGATAGATATATTGAAACAAAAATACAAAATAAAATAAATAACTAAAAGAAAATGGCAGCAATATTTTTAGGGTTTTAGTAATATGATTTTGATAGACCCGGGGGCCATAGATTTCGCTAGAGGCTTCTCTCAAGAAAATAACATACGGTGGGTAGATAAATTATTGTGGGCAATTGATAGAAAAGCAAATAATCATGACAATATCCAAGGCAATGATCATGTATATAGGCATCACGTGAAAAATAAGTAGACCAACTCCTGCCTGCATCTACTACTATTACTCCACACATCGACCGCTATCCAGCATGCATCTAGTGTATTAAGTCCATAAGAACGGAGTAATGCCTTAAGAACGATGACATGATGTAGACAAGATAAACTCACGTATGAATAAACCCCATCTTTTTACCCTTAGTAGCAACGATAAATATGTGTCATGTCCCTTTCTGTCACTGGGATTGAGCACCGCAAGATCGAACCCACTACAAAGCACCTCTTCCCATGGCAAGATAAATCAATCTAGTTGGCCAAACAAAATCAATAGATCGGAGAAGAAATACGAGGCTATAATAATCATGCATAAAAGAGTGCAGCAAAGACTCAAATAATTTCAGGGATAATCTGATCATAGACTCACAATTCATCGGATCCCAACAAACACACCGCAAAAATTGATTACATCGGATAGAACTCCAAGAACATCGAGGAGAACATTGTATTGAAGATCAAAAAGAGAGAAGAAGCCATCTAGCTACTGCCTATGGACCCGAAGGTCTGTGGTAAACTACTCACGCATCATCGGAAGGGCAGCAAGGTTGATGTAGAACCCCTCCATGATCGATTTCCCCTCCGGCAGATTACCGGAGAAGGACTCCAGATGGGATCTCTCTGGAACAGAAACTTGCGGCAGCGGAAAAAGTATTTCGTGGACTCCCCTGAGGGTTTCTGATTTTTCTGGAATTTATAGTGCTGGAATTAGGTCAAAAAGAGCTGGGTGGCCCCCACGAGGTACCAGGGCGCGCCACCCCCCCTGGGGCGCGCCCTTGTGCCTCGTGGCCCACTCCTTCATCTTCTGGCCCTCTCCCAAAACTTCTAGTGTTTATCTTGTCCAATAAAAAATCTCCAAAATGTTTCGTGGCATTTGGACTTCGTTTGGTATTGATTTTCTGTAAAACAAAAACAGGGCAGAAAACAGCAACTGGCACTGGGCACTAGGTTAATAGGTTAGTATCCAAAAATGATATATAATTGTTGTAAATGATTATAAAAACATCCAAGAATGATATTATAACAGCATGGAACAATCAAAAATTATAGATACGTTGGAGATGTATCATCTACCGTTGTAGATCTGCTTCCACGCCACCGACAGCCATCGCACCCCCGATGCCTACACGCTGCCGCAAGAGAGGCGGTACTCCTTCATTTCTGCTCAACTTTTTGATCTCAACCAGAAAATAGATCATAACTTGGTTACTGTACTTTCTTTTCAGCTCCTAGAATCTTAGTTGTTAGTTCGAAGCAAACAATGGTTGCTAAGTAGCCTTTCTACGGTTTGCAGCTTCAAATCTACCATGGCACAGTCATAATAGGGTTTAATTGATCATGCTTAGGGTTTCCCCCCTTTTATGATCACTATACGATCAGCCTATGTGCTTCGTGTCATAATAGCACTGCTCCACTGATGTCTACTACGCAACTTTTATTCTTGTAGATGTTGTTGGGCCTCCAAGTGCAGAGTTTTGTAGGACAGTAGCAAATTTCCCTCAAGTGGACGACCTAAGGTTTATCAATCCATTGGAGGCGTAGGATGAAGATGGTCTCTCTCAAACAACCCTGCAATCAAATACAAGAAATCTTTTGTGTCCCCAACACACCCAATACAATGGTAAATTGTATAGGTGCACTAGTTCGGTGAAGAGATGGTGATACAAGTGTAGTATGGATAGTAGATATGGGTTTTTATAATCTAAAAAATAAAAAACAGCAAGGTAGCAAGTGATAAAATGGAGCACAAACCGTATTGCAATGCTTGAAAACAAGGCCTAGGGTTCATACTTTCACTCAACAATGCTAACACAATTGAATCATATAACAATCCCTCAATGTGCGATAAAGAATCACTCCAAAGTTCCTATTAGCGGACAACATCAGATAGAAATTGTTGTAGGGTACGAAACCACCTCAAAGTTATCCTTTCCGATCAATCTATTGAGCCATCCCTATAAGTGTCACAAATAGCCCTAGAGTTCGTACTAAAATAACACCATATGATACACATCAACCAACTCTAATGTCACCTAGATACTCCAATGTCACCACAAGTATCCGTGAGTTGATTATTCGATATACATCAAACAATTTCAGATTCATAATATTCAATCCAGACAAAGAACTTCAAAGAGTACCCCAAAGTTTCTTATCGGAGAAAAGATAATAAAAACGTGCAATCAACCCCTATGCCTAGATCACCCCAAGGTCACGGGAATCCGCGAGTTGATTACCAAAACATACATCAAGTGAATCAATAGA
Source organism: Elymus sibiricus (assembly GCA_039707655.1). Lineage (NCBI taxonomy): Eukaryota > Viridiplantae > Streptophyta > Magnoliopsida > Poales > Poaceae > Elymus > Elymus sibiricus. The sequence continues at coordinate 25,248,252 of CM077664.1, forward strand.
ATACCCCATTGTCACCACGGGTATCCACATGCAAGACATACATCAAGTGTTCTCAAATCTGAAATATTCAATCTGACAATAACGAAACCTCAGAGGGAAAGACTCAATTCATCACAAGAAGATAGAGAGGGAAGAAACACCATATGATCCAGCTATATTAGCAAAGCTCGCGATACATCAAGATCGTGCCAAATCAAGAACACGAGAGAGAGAGAACAAACACATAGCTACTAGTGCATACCCTCAGCCCCGAGGGTGAACTACTCCCTCCTCGTCATGGAGACCGCCGGGATGATGAAGATGGCCTCCGGTGATGATTTTCCCCTCCGGCAGGGTGCTGGAATAGAGCTCCAGATGGGTTTTCTTCGGTACAGAGGCCTGCGGCGGCGGCGGCGAAGTTCTAGCTTTATTTCTGGGGGTTTCTCTATTTATAGGATTTTTCAGCGTTGGAATCACGCGAAAAGGACCTACGAGGGCCCCACAAGGCAGCACGGCGTGACCCCCCCCCAGGCCGCGCCGTGATGCCTTGTGAGCTCCTCGCGAGGCTTCTGGTCCTTCCACGAAGCTTCGGGTGTCTCTTTTGGTCCCAAAAAAAATCATCAAAAAGTTTCGTCCAATTCCGAGAACTTTTATTTCTGCACAAAAAACAACACCACGGTAGTTCTACTGAAAACAGCGTCAGTCCGGGTTAGTTCTAATCAAATCATACCAAAACCATATAAAATTGTTATAAACATGGCATGAATACTTCATAAATTATTGATACGTTGGAGACGTATCAGCATCCCAAAGCTTAATTCCTGCTCGTCCTCGAGTAGGTAAATGATAAAAGAAATAATTTATGAAGTGTGAATGCTAGCATAGTGCATAAGTTTGATCAATGATAATTCCAAACACTTTTTCTAGCATCATTATATATCATAGACAGTAGCTCATCTCATAAAACTTCTCATGATCAGGTAGCAAGCTATTCACATGTTAAAGTACAGACCATAAACTTTCTTGAAAACTAACAAACTATGTTTTCAGTCATCAAACAATTGCAATTCATCTTATTTTCAGGAAGGGTCTATGTAAGAGCTTTAATTTAGCAAATTACAGATACTCAACTATCGTTTAGTCTTTCATGATTGCTGGCACTCAAAGCATATTTTTAGAACAAACCATTTCAGTCAAACTCATAGGAAGATAGGGGCTTAATGTTTTGCCTCCCAGCTTATTTATCTCATGGATAATGTCAACAATAATAACTCATGATCACCTATATTCAACGGGATATATATGCCTGGATCAATCCCCACTACATGATGCTTGCCAAGAGAGAAAATAAAAACGGAATAGAGAAGAACACTATTAACTCTTGCATAAAAGTAAATACATAAAGTAAAAGATAGGCCCTTCGCAGAGGGAAGCAGAGGTTGTCATGCGCTCTTTGTTTTTGGATGTGCAAGCTCTTAATGTAAAGGAATGTCACTTTATATTGGCCCTTGTGATAGCGACCTTTATTATGCAGTCTGTTGCTTTTATTACTCCACCATCACAAGATCGTAAAAAGCTTATTTTCCCTTACAATAAATGTTCATACATGTTTAGGAGCATTTTTTATTGCTTTGCACCGATGACAACTCACTTGAAGGATCTTATTCAATCCATAGGTGGATATAGTGGACTCTCATGACATGAAACCGGGTTTAAGGGTTTTTGGATGCACAAGTAGTATCTCTACTTAGTGCGGAATTTTGGCTAGCAAAAGATAGGGGGCAAGCACCACATGTTAGAGGATCCAAAACAATATAACTTCTATGTGAATATAAGCAAACATAACCCATTACGTTGTCTTCCTTGTCCAACATCAACTACTTGATCAAGTTTGAAAATAATTAATGGGGGCTCACAATCATAGAAGATGTCCAAGATAGTATATTTATATGTGAAATCTCTCTTCCTTCAATATTCTTTCATGAATTGTTCAAGTGACCAACGCTATATTTTCTAGCTTTCAATAAATTTTACAAGTTATACTTTGTATATGTGAAGTCACTACTCCCCATGGGACAAGCATATGAAGCATATATAATTTCAACTTTAGGATATTCAATTCATTCAACAATTTACTCGTAGGATATAAGTGAAGCACGAGAGTAAATGAGAAACTACTCCAAAAGGTATATGTGAAGACTATCTCTCAATAAAGATTTCAGATCTTGATAATTTTATTCAAATAGCAAACAAAATGAAAATAAAAGGACACTCCAAGAATAGCACATATCACGTGAACAAGTAAAAACTTAGGCTAACCGATAGGTGTTGATAAAGAAAGGTGGGATGCCCACCGGGGCATCCCCAAGCTTAGTTGCTTGAAACTTCATGGAATGCTGTCTTGGGGTGCCTTGGGCATCCCCAAGCTTGAGCTCTTGTGTTTCCTTAATTCCTCTCATATCATGGCTTCTCCTAAATCTTAAAAACTTCATCTACACAAAACTCAACAAGAACTCGTGAGATAAGTTAGTATAAATCAACTCAAAACCTTAACATTCTCTACTGTAACAAATCACTAAAATTATAATTAAGCATTTCATAGTAAATGCCTTTGCATATTTAATACTCCTATCCACAAATAAAACATTAAACAAGCAAAATATGCAAACAATGCAACTATAACCGAAATCTATCTAAACAGAACAGTCTGTAAAGGGTGAATAATAATGCATACTTCCCTAACTCCAAAAATTCTGAAAAATTACCACGTGAGAGAGAACTCATGCATGCTTACTGTGTAAAAATTTCTGATTTTTATCATGTTCTTACAATTTACAAAAATTCACGACATAACAGAAAACTTTCTGTTTACAAACAGCAACACATAAACTTGCAAACTGAGCATGGTAAAGGCTATAATTGGCATTTTATTGAACTAAAAGATACAAAACATGATTATTGATAACAGCAAGCAAATATCAACAAAATAAAATGATGCTCCAAGCAAAACTCATATTATGTGATGAATAAAAATATAGCTCCAAGTGAGGTTACCGATAGTGTTGAAGACGAAAGAGGGGATACCTTCCGGGGCATCCCCAAGCTTAGACACTTGAGTCTTCCTTCAATATTACCTTGGGGTGCCTTGGGCATCCCCAAGCTTAAAGTCTTGCCACTCCTTATTCTCCTCATATCGATATCTCACCCAAAACTTGAAAACTTCAATCACACAAAACTTAACGGAACTTGTGAGATAGGTTAGTATGATAAAAATAAATCATCCACTTAGGTACTGTCAATACAAGATTCATAATTGATCTCACATAATTCCTACTGTATCCTATCATTTCCACAATTTGTATCTCATAATATAAGCTGTGGAAACACTAAAACAAGCAAACTATGCAATAAAAACAGAATCTGTCAAAAACAGAACAACATGTAGTGAGCGATTTAAAAACTGTACTGATGTACCTCCAAACATTCTGAAAAATTATAACAACGTAAAAAAAAATTTACCCAATACTCTGTAAAAATTTCAGAATTTTTTCATGCTCCAGTACAGAATAGAAATTCCAGCACTGGACGCAAAACTTTCTGTTTTTGCACAGAATCAAATCAACAAGCATCCACACTATCCCAAAGGTTTTACTTGGCACATTATTGAAAGAAAACATATAAAACATGATTACTACAGTAGCTTAATCATGTGAACACACAAAAATAGTAGGTGTAAATATTGGGTTGTCTCCCAACAAGCACTTTTCTTTAATGCCTTTTTAGCTAGGCATGATGATTTCAATGATGCTCACATAAAAGTAAAGAGTTGAAACACAATGGGAGCATCATGAAGCATATGCTAGCACATTTAAGCCTAACCCACTTCCTATGCATAGGGATTTTGTGAGAAAAATTTTTATGGGAGCAAGAATCAACTAGCATAGGAAGGCAAACAAAGCATGACTTCAAAACTTTCAACACATAGAGACGAAACTTGATATTATTGAGATATGTAAAAGCATATAGACGTTCCTTGCCGGCAAGGCTAAACCGGCAAGGTGAGGACCCGGCAAGCTACGCGCCGGCAAGCTTATACCAACCCTCCGGCGCTCCACCTCGCTGCACAGGTGTTCGCTGACAAGTGAGGTGTCGACCGCGCAGGCTAGTTGGTGAGACTTGTCGGACAAGTGTCGGCACGCTGGGACAAGATTTGCTTCTAAAGACACCCGTCCAGGAGGCGTGTCAGGATAATACGAGGTAGCTGGGCAAGCGGTGCGAAAACCTTGCTTCTTTCTGGTAGCCTCTTTGGCTGAACTCTAAATCTTGGTCTTGGCAGTTCCCGGCAAGGCCTTGGCCGGCAAGGAGGCTGCTACTGTCTGTGCATAAGTCAAGGTATAAAATGCCCATGTTTTATACACCGACACATATGTTCCTCTCTCATAATAATTTTCAGTAGCATCATGAATAAATTCAACAATATAGCTATCACATAAAGCATTCCTTTCATGATCCACAAGCATAGAATTTTTACTACTCTCCACATAAGCAAATTTCTTCTCATTCATAATAGTTGGATCAAACTCAAAAAAATAACTATCATAAGATACTTGATTGGCATAATCCAATTGAAAATTAAAATCATGACGACAATTTTCATAGTTATCATTATTCTTTATGGCATACATGTCATCACAATAATCATCATTAATAGCAACTTTGTTGTCATAATCAATTGAAACCTCTTCCGAAATAGTGGAATCATCATTAAATAAAGTCATGACCTCTCCAAATCCACTTTCATAATTATTATAATAAGGTTCAACACCCTCCAAAATAGTGGGATCATTATTACATAAAGTTGACACTCTTCCAAGCCCACTTTCATTAATATAATCATCATAAATAGGAGGCATGGTTTCATCATAACAAATTTTCTCATCAAAACTTGGGGGACTAAAAATTTCATCTTCATCAAACATAGCATCCACAAGCTTATGGCTTTGCATATCACTAGCATCATGGATATTCAAAGAATTCATACTAGCAACATTGCAATCATGCTCATCATTCATGGATTTTATGCCAAACATTTTATTGAATTCTTCTTCTATCAAATGAGCACAATTTTCCGATCCATCATTTTCAAGAAAGACATTATAAAGATGAATAATATGTGGCAACCTCAATTCCATTTTTTTTGTAGTTTTCTTTTATAAACCAAACTAGTGATAAAACAAGAAACTAAAAGATTCAATTGCAAGATCTAAAGATATACCTTCAAGCACTCACCTCCCGGCAATGGCGCCAGAAAAGAGCTTGATGTCTACTACGCAACTTTCATTCTTGTAGACGTTGTTGGGCCTCCAAGTACAGAGTTTTGTAGGACAGTAGCAAATTTCCGTCAAGTGGATGACCTAAGGTTTATCAATCCATGGCAGGCGTAGGATGAAGATGGTCTCTCTCAAACAACCCTGCAATCAAATACAAGAAATCTCTTGTGTCCCCAACACACCCAATACAATAGTAAATTGTATAGGTGCACTAGTTCGGCAAGGAGATGGTGATACAAGTGTAGTATGGATAGTAGATTTGGGTTTTTATAATCTGAAAAATAAAAAAAGCAAGGTAGCAAGTGATAAAATGGAGCACAAACGGTATTGCAATGCTTGAAAACAAGGCCTAGGGTTCATACTTTCACTAGTGCAATCTCTCAACAATGCTAACATAATTCAATCATATAACAGTCCCTCAACGTGCGATAAAGAATCACTCCAAAGTTCCTATTGGCGGAGAACATAAGATAGAAATTGTTGTAGGGTACGAAACCACCTCAAAGTTATCCTTTCCAATCAATCTATTGAGCCATCCCTATAAGTGTCACAAATAGCCCTAGACTTCGTACTAAAATAACACCATATGATACACATCAATCAACTCTAATGTCACCTAGATACTCCAATGTCACCACAAGTATCCGTGAGTTGATTATTCGATATGCATCAGACAACTTCAGATTCATAATATTCAATCCACACAAAGAACTTCAAAGAGTACCCCCAAAGTTTCTTATCGAAGAAAAGATAATAAAAACATGCAATCAACCCCTATGCCTAGATCACCCCAAGGACACGGGAATCCGCGAGTTGATTACCAAAACATACATCAAGTGAATCAATAGAATACCCCATTGTCCCCACGGTATCCACATGCAAGACATACATCAAGTGTTCTCAAATCTGAAATATTCAATCCGACAATAACGAAACCTCAAAGGGAAAGACTCAATTCATCACAAGAAGATAGAGAGGGAAGAAACACCATATTATCCAACTATATTAACAAAGCTCGCGATACATCAAGATCGTGCCAAATCAAGAACACGAGAGAGAGAGAGAGATCAAACACATAGCTACTAGTACATACCCTCAGCCCCGAGGGTGAACTACTCCCTCCTCATCATGGAGACCGCCGGGATGATGAAGTTGGCCTCCGGTGATGATTTTCCCCTCCGGCAGGGTGCCGGAACGAAGGTCCAGATGGGTTTTCTTTGGTACAGAGGCCTGCGGCGGCGGCGTCAAAGTTCTAGGTTTATTTCTGGTGGTTTCTCTATTTGTAGGATTTTTCAGCGTTGGAATCACGCGAAAAGGAGCTACGAGGGCCCACAAGGCAGCACGGCGCGACCCCCCAGGCCGCGCTGTGATGCCTTGTGAGCTCCTTGTGAGGCTTCTGGTCCTTCCACGAAGATTCGGGGGTCTCTTTTGGTCCAAAAAAATTGTCAAAAAGTTTCGTCCAATTCTGAGAACTTTTATTTCTGCACAAAAAACAACACCACGGTAGTTCTGCTGAAAACAACGTCAGTTGGGTTAGTACTAATCAAATCATACCAAAACCGTATAAAATTGTTATAAACATGGAATGAATACTTCATAAATTATAGATACGTTGGAGACGTATCATCCACCCATCAAGCTAAACAAGCTTAGTTGTTCAAATACGAATCTGATATGATGATGATATTATTAAAATAGAGTTGATTAATTGGTCAGCTAAATGATCCTAATTTAGTTTCGAAATGCATGTATGCCGCTGGGCGGATCTACAGGGTGGCCACGGTGGGCCGCGGCCCACCCTGGGGTTTTGGGTCGGCCCAGACCCCGATTCCCCTCTGTTTTGCTGCGCTTCCAATCTCTACTCGCCCCCAGCCGCCTGCCTCACCGGCGACATGCCGTCCCCGGACTGCATGACTTTAGGAGGAGACACCAGACTAACAGAAGGTCAGGAGCCGCTCGCCCAACAGCGTCACCGCTGCCCGGGCGCGCCGGCGTGCCTACCTTCCCAGTCCGTTCAGGGCTCAGGCATGCAGCACCCACTCAGCCAACCCGATTTATCCTGAGATACGTCCTCAACACTTAGCAGCCACTCCCCATCACCATTTTCTAATTGATTCATTACTCATTAGGCAGGACTGTCATTAGGGTTTGTTGCGTACTGAGTGCTACCTACACTTAATGGTTCAGATGTTTCAGTAATCTTTAGTACCTATAAAGTTCACAGGGTTTCAAAATTCCTGGCCTAGGAACAGACACTAGTCATGTTGCATTGTTGGTCATAGTAACAATGACCCAGATTACTACTGTAGGCTAGGTTTGTCCAATTATTCACTTCGATTAGTTGCAAACAATAAGTGCTAGACGAACTTCTTGATTCAGATTTTGGACGGTCTCTTACTGCAGTTATGATTCTGCATACTTGTCCTAGTAAGCTCACAAGTAATGATTGATTCACTAGTTCTATGCTTGCCTTGTCATATTTGTTGTCAATATTTTTTTAGGGTGGACCACCCTGTTTAAAAATAGTGGAACCGCAGACATGATTGAATAGTATTTCTCTGTGTGATCTATTCCATCATGTGTGGGCAACGAACACTACATTGTATAGAAAGAAAAGTGTCATATCCACCTTTTACATAGACTACGATCTTTTACATGGAATACAATCTGCCTACTTGCTTTGTGTCGCACTACCAGCACTCCACCCTTGAAGCTAAACATTATGCCACTCATAATTCCGAAGTTTATTTGTTCAAATACGAAATTGATATGTTTCTAATTTTCCTACTTCAGTTTTGAAATGTGTGTCCGCCCCTTATACAGACATAAGAGGTTTGTATTTCTGTGTGTGGTCTGGTCAGCACGGTTGGGGGATGAACTCTGTATACGCTGGGGTTTGTAGGGAGACACTATTCGAGTAGAATCTGCAATGCATTCCATAGATAATCTGACTACTTTTTATGTTTTCATGAATCTCGGATACTGAACAACATCATAATGATTATGAGCTTGTGTGCATGAAAATAATAAAGTAGAACAATGCCATGGCTATCAAACTTGGCATTAAGGGACTAAGATCCAGTCTGGATGCAATGCAATGCACACGCTCTCCACCTACAGATTCGTGTTCAGAATATGATCCTAACAATGATTCTGAGCTAGAGGGAGACCTAAGTCAATGTAGCTCCCTAGTGGAGGAGTCAGAGGCAGATGCCCTATCTTATTCACCCATCAAGGTGCTTGCTCAAACTTTGCAAGGTTATATTGGTCGCACATATCTTGCAAATGATGCTTTGCATTGCTTCTACTTTATTGCACTGCCATTTGCTTAGTTTACACATCGTCTATGTCAACATGCCCTGCCTATCCATTTTCAGTACATATTCCATCTGTCATCATACCATATTTCTCCATTCAAATGTTGTTCTTGTGTATCAGACGTTCAAAAGGAAGAGGGCGATTGCTGATTGCGAAGGAGCACGAACAAAGTATTTGGAAAAGGTAGTGACACCTGATAAATAAAATAGCCCATTAGGTGTAGTGGCAATATCACCAGACCCACAAAACACAGCCCCAACTCTAGCAGACTCTAGCCCTACAACACTGGCCATCTCTGATGCCCCAAGTCAGCAGACCCCAACTGCAGCAAATAATATGACGATGCCAGTTGACATAGCACCAGCTCTACGACGCAAAATCCCATTCCAGCAAAGAGTACACCAAATCCAGTTGCCAAATCCCTTTTCGAACGAGAGAGAGCCCCAATTGCAGCAAATAGGACCCCTGTTCCACTTCTTCCCAGTTTAGAAGATGAAGCTTTTATTGTTGTCAGGAACTTTGTGCGCATCTTTCCTTCATGGAAAGATTATACCACAGACAAAGAACAATTTCCAATCTTCCTCCGCAACTTACGTGTAAGTAATGTACTAATGTTATTCATGGTAATTAGTGCCTATGTTTCTGCTGACAGAAGACAAAAGATTTCATTCTTTTAAATAGGCGAGGACCAAACTGGATAGTCAAGACGAGCAACGCTTGGTTGCGCTTTTCCAGCATGCGTTGATGAAGTATCGTTGCTACCTGAGGCAAGCGCACTTCGATGGCAAGCCTCTAAACGAAATTTCTGTAAAGTTTCCGGTGCTACATTTAGTAGACAGTGACTGGAATAATCTTGTTACACATTGGTGTCGTCTACAGCGTAAGGTACTGTCTATGATATCACATCACAATTTGAACTACATTTTTGCATGTGCCTTACCGTCTCACTTGTACGAAAAGTGTTTGTAGAAGAATACTCATTCTCAAGGGACCACAGAATCTCGCAACTATACTGTACACTACATTGCTCTTGTGAGTACCTCTTGCCCTGTATCACCATACTTACTTTCAGAGCTGGTTGATTATGTAGCATCACTGCACATGTTAGCCTCCTTATCCTCCATTTTGTGGGCATTATAAGATCCGTATTGACTCTTACATAAATTTAGAATCAACCCAATGCTTTTGAAGAGGTTTAGCTCTGCAGTCCTCTTGTAAGGACCGAACGTCTTGTATCACTGTACTTACATTAACAGCTACTCCCTCTGTCGCATAATATAAGAGCATTTTGTATAGTACACAAGTGTACAAAACACTCTTATATTATGGGAAGGAGGGATTGGTTCATTGTGTAGCATTACTCTCCATCTTATCTCCCTCGCCCACCATTTACTAAAAAATATCAGATCTATATTTAATCTTACCAAAAAGTTGAATACACAGACAATGCCTATGCAGAAGTGTTGCCCGTTGCTCTTGTCACTACATTTTGTCATGTAACGCTTGTACTTACATGGATAGGTAGTTGATTATATAGCATCAATCTGCATCTTATCTTCATTATCCTCTATCCCTTCCAGTATTATCATATCTATAATTATTCTCTACAAAATGTAGAGTACAGGCAATGCTTATGAAGAAGATTATGTGCTGAAATTATTGAGTTATCCTTCCCTTGACATGGAGAAGGGCATTATAGAGCTGGTGTTAACTGTTAATGTAAGTCAGTCCTTCTAAAGCCTTTATCCTCAACTGTTGTTTAATTTGCTCATACTCCCTACCATCAACTGCTGTTTAGTTTGCTGTTTCTATCAAAATGCATGTTCGCAACAACTGTAAGTTCCAAGTTTTAGTCGTAAAACCAAATTCCTTATTCATACCATGCACATTACTCAATACAGATCCAATGATTTTCTTTAGCCCTGCATGTATGCTTGTTTTTGTTGATCTATACTCCAGTGTGTGGTGAAGCAGCCCACATTTGCACCTTGTCATTTCCTGCTTTATCTTACTGATCTGGCTAATGATATGAACAACATGCCATGCACATTAACCAAATGAGATACAATGATTGTCTTTTGCCCTGCATCTACGCTTGTTTTGTTGATATGGTAATCCAGTAGTGTGGTGAAGCTCCCCGCATTATGAACAATGCCAAATTATGCTATTGACATTTTGAACTGTCTCTTTATTTTCTAATTTTAAATTGGATGGAATTGATAGCGCAGTTACCATCTTTGTTTATATACGTGCAAAACATGTCATCTCTCTGCTTGTTTTAGGGTGATATGCCTGATGGCATGCATAACTCTGCTGAAGGCTGTGAGACAAACCCAACATATATTGCAGCAAAGAAGGCAAAACATCTTGAAGATAGCGAGACAACCCCAAAGTCGTGTCTTGATGCAGTGTTCAAGTTACTCGAGACTAGGAGTCACACAAGCTCACAGAATTCGCTGCCTGAATCAGTTTGACTTCTTCGGTGTCAAATTCAAGCAGAAAGGCATTCTGCAACTCAACTTCGACTTGAAGTCCAATCTCTAAGGAAGATCACGGAGAACTCCAATGAGAACCTCATTGCTAAACAACTACAGCTGGAAGATATGACCGACATGCTGGGCCGGTCTCACAGCCTTGCTCAGCTGCTTGCGCAGTAGCTCCCGCGCAAGGCTAACGTTTCTTGAACTGTCTTGGAAGTGGTCTTGGTTAAGTATTATTTTGTTAAGCTGCAATGGCAGGACCTTTGATGCCCAGTTTTTGTAATCTGCTTCTTCGTTGCGCTTTATGATCACTGGTGGGGAAATTTGATGCCCAGTGGATGTAATATACCCTAAATCCTTTATTGCATAGTGTAGGTTTATTCTAAGTTACTATGCCGTAATTTCTTTATTGTATAGGGTATGTTTGTTCTTAATTTCTAGTTACCGTATATGCCATCATTCGCTATTTGAAAAAAGGCGAAAATCTGATGGAGCCAACCGGGCCGAAACATTCGCCTCTAACGGCCCTGCATTTCAGCGGGCCACAATTGGGCCAGCCCGCAACTTACTTGGGCCGACGCTGACCGGCCATTTGGGCCCTTCATGGACACGGTGCACCAAACCAATAACTCACATGGGCCTTCGTTGGGCCCAACGTTTAGTTGGGCCTTTAGTGGACCCAACGTTTAGTTGGCCCCATGTAGCTTCGGGCCATTAACAGGCTGAATATTCTTCTGGCCTGTTACGGCCCAGATGACACCATGGGCCTTTAGCAGGCCGAAATGCATGTTGGGCCTCAATTTTCAATAGTCGTCCACAGGCCTTTAGCATGCTGAAATATACACCGGGCCATTATTGGCCCAGTAATATGACGGGCCGTTACCAGGCCGAAACATATCTCGTGCCTTGGTTGGCCCACTGGTATCATGGGCCTTTAAGAGGCCGAAAGCTTAGTAGAGGCATCAACGAGCCGAATTATACGACTGGCCTTTAACAGGCCCAAAGTCTGGTTGGGCTGAACTGTTGCCACCATGATCACGGGCCATTAATGGGCTGGATGTCGCGTCGGACGATATATGGCCCATGGACAGCGCGGGCCATTACCAGGCCGAAAGACACACCGGGCTGAAATGGGCCCATGTCTACATCGGGCCTCTCTAACAGGCCGAAAACTCACTGGGCCGTAATGGGGCCCAAATAACAATTTCCAATCTTCTTCCGCAACTTATGTGTAAGTAATGTACTAATGTTATTCATGGTAATTAGTGCTTATGTTTCTGCTGACAGAAGACAAAAGATTTCATTCTTTTAAATAGGCGAGGACCAAACTGGATAGTCAAGACGAGCAACGCTTGGTTGCGCTTTTCCAGCACGCGTGGATGAAGTTTCGTTGCTACCTGAGGCAAGCGCACTTCGATGGCAAGCCTCTAAACGAAATTTATGTACAGTTTCCGGTGCTACATTTAGTAGACAGTGACTGGAATAATCTTGTTACACATTGGTCTCGTCTACAGCATAAGGTACTGTCTATGATATCACATCACAATTTGAACTACATTTCTGCATGTGCCTTACTGTCTCACTTGTACGAAAAGTGTTTGTAGAAGAATACTCATTCTCAAGGGACCACAGAATCTCGCAACTATACTGTACACTACATTGCTCTTGTGAGTACCTCTTGCCCTGTATCACCACACTTACTTTCATAGCTGGTTGATTATGGCACGATGCAAAATGCAGTAAAGGTGGACTCGAGGCAAGGAGGCAACCCAAGCAAGATACCTTGACGATAGTTCGTGAAGGTGGCAGCCCGTTGAAGACCGAAGATCGAGATGGACGCGAGGAGACAGAAGCTCAAAGTGACACCAGATTTTGGCATGGTCAAAAACATAATTAAGAAGGCCTCAAATGGAAAAGTGCTCAAAGTGAGAAAGTTCCGTATCGTCGAAAGGAGAAACTTTGATATTTTGGCCATAGCCATCCGAGCTCAGCTCTAAGGCCGAAGCTGTGTTCGAAGTACTGGGATTTTATATCCAGAACACTATTCGGCTGACTACGCCCCAAAAACGGCCTCATATGAGAAGAGTGTCTACACGGATTGTCTTCGTCTCGTCGAATCGGTCGATTTGGATATAAAACTCGTCTCAATCCGAGATCGTATGCAAAAGTTACGGCCGTTACAAGATTGCTGTTACAGCCAAGAACGGTACTACCGCTCCAATAAGCGGTACTACCGCTTGAGCGGTACTACCGCTCCTACTACCGCGTCTACTACCGCTTACGAAAAAGTTTCTGGCATCCCGAGACCCTAAGCGGTACTACCGTCTAGAACGGTACTACCGCTTGTCTATAGCCGCACAGGTTCGGGTAGATCGGAAAATCCGAGTTTGACTACGTTTTTTGACCCTTTGGAAGGAAATCTGAGTCCTTTACATGTACGGGAAGACCAGCCGCCCTTTATATATGTTGGGGTGATGGCCGATTAAACACACAATCGATCTATCAATACAATCTACTTTTCATGTACCTTTTCTTTCTTCTTTCTACTTTTCTTGCCAAGCTCTAGAAACCCTAGGGTGCGGTTTATCTTTGCTGCTTTGCGCTGAAAAGCAGTCGTCTCTCCTCTCCGAAATTGAGGAACCCCTTTGTTGCTTTGCTCGGAAAGCATCCGTCCCTTGCCACGAAAGCGCGAGGATTATCCCTTTGTTGCTTTTCTCGTAAAGCATCCGTTTATCGTAGACGAAAGTACGGTTGGCGACTCCGTTATTCAATACATTGCGCGGTGCAATTTTGTGTTGCGCGTTGACAAATTTCTTCACCAACACAAATTGGTGACTCCGCTGGGGACGAAAGCTTTGAACGGTCTCCGGCCCGTTCTTGATTCGAAGAGATCGTCATCTAGGGTTTGCAATCTACAAAGGTAACATGAATACCCAATTCCATACTGTAGATGCAAATATCTCATATGGTGTTACTAGATCATTCAATGACTATACTTTGTCGGCCAGCCCTAGTTTTTCCAATCATGCATCTAATCACGTGCATAGGCCGATTCAAAGTAATTTACATGCTTCAAGTTTTTACGATACTAGTAACATGCACCATATATACTCCAACTCTCATGCATCGTCAACCCCACAAATCCATATGCCGATGAACAACATGATGGGTTTGGTTAATCAATTTGAGCATAATGAGCATAATGTATCGGCTAGCCCTAGTTTTATCAATCATGCATCTAATTATGTGCAAGGGCCGATGCGAAATAATCTTCATGCTTCAAATTCTTATGATACTAGTAACATACACCATATGTATCCCAACTCTCATGCATCGGCAACCCCACAAATTCATATGCCGATGAACAACATGATGAGTTCAGTTAATCCAGTTGAAACACCTCATGTTGAAATTTTCAGTAATATGCAAAAAAGTGTTTCACCTTTTTATTCATCGGCAACTAATTTGCAATATGTGAATCCAACCTTGCCGATGGATGGGAGAATTGGCCATGCTAGCCATTCGGCCGGTTACTCTCAACCATCATATGCTACACCCCATGTAGGAACTTCGAATAGCATGCAACAAGGTGTTTCGCCTTTTGATTCATCGGCAAATAACTTACAGTATATTAATCCAAACAACTCGGAGACTATGCTGCCAGCTGCCAGTACCAGGACTCCATACGGGCCGGTACTTGATTCACATGTTAATGGTCCTCCGTTGCAAACTTCATATGCTCAAACATCTATGCCAGACAATCCACCACGTGCTGCTGTTCCACAAACCTATGTTAGTGTGAAAGATCAGGTAGTTGCCATACTTGGAAAGTACGGTTTAGCGCCAAAAGGAACACACGTGCCGTCATCTAATACTGTAGCATATAATGCATGCTCTACGCAATTTGAGAGTTTCGGCAACATCTCATTGCCGAAAGAATCTAAAAGTATTATGGGACGAAGAACGCCGAGTACTTCTAATCTACTCGGCGACAAGAAGAACAAGGGCAACATCCACTCGGACGAGATGACCACCGATCTCAACCATAACAGCGACCTCAATCCAGACGACATCATCCCTGTCACCATGGAAGATCTCTCGGAGGAAGATCGGCTGAGAATTGAATGTGTAATTGAAGAGCGGAGGAAGATGATGCTGGCAGGATTCCAGAAGACTCAGAACGGTGTCGTCAAGAAAGTGGCTACGCCAAGCGTTATGCCGAGTGTTTCAGATCCACTCGGCACTGAGGTAAAACAATCAAACGAAGACCTTGCCCCTCTAATTAATGCAGCCCCTACACAATTACAAAATTTTGGCAACACTAACAATTCATTGCCGAAATATCCTAAAAGCATTGGGGGGCAAACTGATCTAGAGCGGGCTGAAATTGATAGGGAATTGGGTCAAAGAAAACAAGACTTGCCAATTTGTAGAATCATTGAAAAGAAGGATGATTCGGAACATAAAAGTGCTTCGGTTGAAAAAGCCGAATCAAGTAGTATATATGTCGAGTCCATCAAATCCATAGAGGCAAGTATTATTGAGAAAGGGCGTGAAACAGCTGTGTTTGATTTTTCTGAGGAACCCTTTTTCCTGCCCTATGAGTTCCGTGCCAAAGAAATTGATGAGCATCAAGAACAAAGTGATATGGCTGAACAAAGTTCGGTTAATGATGAACATCAAGAACACAAGTGTGCAACTCAGAAAAGTTCGCTTGATAATCATTCGAGTGACGATGCACGGAGTCAAGAAAAAGATGATGACAAGGCGTTGGGGAGCCATCCAAAGAAGGAAGCAAGATATTGTTCAAGTTACAACACCATCATGCTCTCCCAACATATTTAAAGAGGTATGCCTAGCAAGTAATTTACCTATTTCCAGATTTGGTCACAATTTCATAGTTGATGCATCTATTAGAAAAATCCTCATAAGTAATTTTGGAAGACCAATGATGAGAGGTAATTTACTTGTTGGCAATAAAATTGTTATAGAACATATCGGTCAACCTATTGTGCCATTTATAAAGACCGATAGTGACTTATTATTGCAGCCAAAGCTAATCCCATTGTCTTGTGTGAAGTTTATATCTAAGTGGGTAGCTTTGCTTGTTTCTTACTTGGCTTATACTTGGTCTCAATTGAGACACATGTGTTCTGACTATTTTCATTTCAGAAATTTAAAGCCAAGACTTGAGTCTTTTGAGGAAACCGATGCTATTGCAATATCTTATCCAAAGTCATCGGAGATAGAGTGCGAGACGCAATGCATAGCCGAATGGGGTGATGCCAAATCTGAACCATTCGTTTGCTTACCTCTAAAGCCGTTCTCACACAAAGATCGGCTAGAAAACAAAAAGTTTATTTTCAATTCAAACATGTGTGATCAGATTTTTGATTTGTTGCTGAAGAATGATTATATTAGAGTTCTTGATCACCTTGTCAAACCATCAATCCAAAGACGAATATATTGTAATTTGCATGATTCGTTCGGGCATACTTTTGAGGACTGTACCATGTTTCGACAAATAGTTAAATCGGCCATTGATAACGGACGATTGAGACTTGTTGAAACACCAAGGGATGATCATGCTATTCCTATTGGTCTTGATGGCAAAAAGATTTCGCATCGGCTGCTTCAAGCCGATCCGTTTAAAGACAAGAAGATAAAAACTGCAGATTCTATCAAAGTTACAATGAAGACGCCAAGCACTGGGGGGCAACACGAAAATCCAAAGATCGATGCATGCAAAATCAAGGAAAGCAAAGGCCGAGGTAAGCACAAAAGCAAAAAGCCGAAAGTCACTTTCGGGCAGCTATTGGAAAAATACAAGAAGATGAATGAAGAGAAAAGTGCTTATCGGCCAAGTAATTCAAAGGCATCCAGATCAACCCCTAGGCGCGAATATAAAGACCGGTATTGGCAGAAGGGGAATGTTAATGCGTCATATTCATATCCTTACTATGGGCCGCCAATGCCAATGTCATGGATACCTCCTTGTGCTTATGCTAATCAATGTTCGTCATGGGACAGGTATAATTCGAGGGCACATTATCCATCTTATTTTGAATCATCTCATCAAGATTATGCAGCTCCTATAAGATACACATCTGATGAAAAAGAGCATAACAAAGACCATTTCAATCATAAGGAATCGGTCCGGAGCTCAAAGAATAATAGAGAGAGGTGGTCAAGCAAGTATATCGAGTCAAAAAAGATGGTCATATGTGCGCTAGTTCAGATTTGGTTCCAAATGAAAGAGAGCCAATTGAGATGTTAACATTGGCTACTAAAGGCGAAAAGGTCGAGCAAGCAAATGTTCAAAATCAAGATGCCAAATCTGAACAAAAGAAGAGTGAAGAGAAAAATGCTTATGTGCCAAATCATGCAAAGAAACCAAGATCACCTCCAAGGCGCAAAGCTCCAAGAAGATCAACACTCGATGAACAATTACGTAACCAAGACCGTTTCACTCAAAAGGAATCGGTCCGGGGCTCAAGAAAGAAGAAGGAGGTGATTGAGCAAGTTTACTGCGTCAAAAGAGATGGTCGCAAGAGTGCTAATTCAGATTTGATCTTTAAAGATAAAGAGCCAATTAAAAGGTTAGAATTGGCTACAAAAGGCAAAGAAGTAAAGCAATGAATTGTTAGAAATCAAAGTGCCAAATCTGAGGAAAAGAACTTGAGAGTGCACAAGGCCAAAAAAGAATTGCCATTGGTCAAAACAAAATCACAGCCGGGGTGCCCACTCGGCTTGTCGTATTGGCAAAAGAAAGAATTACAAAAACTTAGTGCACAAGAGTTGATAAAGAGGAACATGGCATGGGTTCCCAAGAGGGGTAGTCAAAACAAAAAGGATGTGCAAGCTTCTATTGCAACAAGTACAACGAAGGTGAAGAAGGGAAAGAATGAAAAGTATAAACAATTCAGTCGAAGGTTTCCATCACCCCCTCAAAATCTTCGGTTAGCACATCATCCATATTCTTCAACCATGCCATTAATACCTTTACCATGGAATTTATCCCCAGGTATGATTGGTTACTCTCCATGGGCTTATTTTGATCCATGGATGCAATACGATTTCTTACATCATGATATGGTATTACCAAGTCACTATACATTTGGTTAGTTACATATTTGTTGCTAATCTAGAAAAGCCGAAATATATGATTTGTTATTTCATTTGTTTATTTCGGTTACACGTGATTTGGTGGATGAATTTTACATGGACCTTAGGAATAATAGTCAATATTTATCTATCGTCCTAAGAATAATGTCAATGCATGGCCGGTGTAGTATTTTAGCATCGTCCTTAGCTCGATTGGAGAATGAGACAAGGTCCATGCGCATGAAAATTTATATATATGCTTGCATGGAAATTTATATGTATGCTTATATCTATGATATGTTTCGATGGAGGTGAGACATTATGACCGATGCCATTCAATATATGTTGCGACCAATTCATAGCAAAGTTGGTGAATGGGCTTATGCTTTGATTCAATATGATTTGGTCTACAAATCTTTCAAATTTAATAAAGGCCAAATCATTGTTGGTTTTACTATTGAGCATCGGATTTATGACATGCATAATATTGATATTAACCTTGTCTCTTTAGTGCCGGAGATTATGTTTTGATTGTTGAATTCATAACAATGGCCAAGGTATTGGTGTTGTTTATATATCTTCTTATGGTGCTATTTTGTGATGCCTCATGCCACTTAAAATATTTATGCACAAATGATTAAAGCCGAATATGCATTGTTATTCAGTTTAGAGATGTTGCTTGCTATAGGTGCTACACATATTGAGGTTTTTGGTGATTCGTTATTAGTAGTGCAGCAAGTATCCAAGGTTTTTCAATGTTTAGACGAATCACTTAATGTTATCTTGATAAATGTCTAGATATAATTTCTGCCTTGGATCATTTTACCATTGCTCATATATCTAGACATGAAAATTGGATAGCAAATGAGTTGGCACAACAAGCATCCGGCTATCATGTCGATCATGGCATGTTTCAAATCTCTCAAAAGCCGATGTCTTGTCTTGCTAACATGGGAGAGACCGAACCAGAGCCCACCGATTCGGTCACTAACAATAAATCTAGTACAAGTGAGAATCATGACTGGAGGAAGCCTGTTATTGATTATTTGCGTGATCCTAGTAAAAGGGTGGACAAGACCGTTCGGCGTATGGTTTTCAGATATACGATGAGAGATGATAATCTTTATCGCCGAACGGTGGATGAATGTTCTTTTAAAATGCTTGAATAAAGACTAAGCAAGAATTGCTATGGGAGAGGTTCATGAAGGAATTTGTGGCACTCATCAGTCGGCCCCCAAGATGAAGTGGTTATTACGACGTGCTGGATTTTATTGGCCGACGATGATCAATGATTGCTTCAGGTATTATAGAGGATGTGAAGTTTGTCAAAAGTTTGGTGATATTCAGTTAGCTCCTGCTGCTATATTACATCCTATTATCAAGCCGTGGCCCTCTAGAGGTTGGGGATTAGACTTCATTGGAGAGATTCATCCTTCTTCTTCAAAGGGGCATCGGTTCGTGTTGGCGGCAACTGATTATTTCACTAAATGGTCTGAAGCAATACCTCTCGAAAATATGACGCATACGGAGGTAATTCAATTTGTAAGTGAGCCCATTATTCGTAGATTCGGCATTCCTCAAACATTAGTTTCGGATCAAGGTTCATTTTTCATGTCACCTCAAATTAGAGAATTTGCCGAATCATATAAGATAAAGTTGCTCAATTCTTCTTCGTATTATGCTCAAGCCAATGGACAAGCTGAGTCTAGTAATATGGTCGATATATGATTATCGCCCTAAGAATATAAATGGCCGATGGAGTGATTGACATCGTCCTTGTAACCAAACTCGGTACAAGTTATTTTTCGGCATGCAAGCTTTGCCGAAAAACAGGGGGGCATGTGTTGACACCAGATTTTGGCACGATGCAAAATGCAGTAAAGGTGGACTCGAGGCAAGGAGGCAACCCAAGCAAGATACCTTGACGATAGTTCGTGAAGGTGGCAGCCCGTTGAAGACCGAAGATCGAGATGGACGCGAGGAGACAGAAGCTCAAAGTGACACCAGATTTTGGCATGGTCAAAAACATAATTAAGAAGGCCTCAAATGGAAAAGTGCTCAAAGTGAGAAAGTTCCGTATTGTCGAAAGGAGAAACTTTGATATTTGGGCAATAGCCATCCGAGCTCAGCTCTAAGGCCGAAGCTGTGTTCGAAGTACTGGGATTTTATATCCAGAACACTATTCGGCTGACTACGCCCCAAGACGGCCTCATATGAGAAGAGTGTCTACACGGATTGTCTTCGTCTCGTCGAATCGGTCGATTTGGATATAACAATCGTCTCAATCCGAGATCGTATGCAAAAGTTACGGCCGTTACAAGATTGTTGTTACAACCAAGAACGGTACTACCGCTCCAATAAGCGGTACTACCGCTTGAGCGGTACTACCGCTCCTACTACCGCGTCCACTACCGCTTACGAAAAAGTTTCTGGCATCCCGAGACCCTAAGCGGTACTACCGCCTAGAACGGTACTACCGCTTGCCTATAGCCGCACAGGTTCGGGTAGATCGGAAAATCCGAGTTTGACTACGTTTTTTGACCCTTTGGAAGGAAATCTGAGTCCTTTACATGTACGGGAAGACCAGCCGCCCTTTATATATGTTGGGGTGATGGCCGATTAAACACACAATCGATCTATCAATACAATCTACTTTTCATGTACCTTTTCTTTCTTCTTTCTACTTTTCTTGCCAAGCTCTAGAAACCCTAGGGTGCGGTTTATCTTTGCTGCTTTGCGCTGAAAAGCAGTCGTCTCTCCTCTCCGAAATTGAGGAACCCCTTTGTTGCTTTGCTCGGAAAGCATCCGTCCCTTGCCACGAAAGCGCGAGGATTATCCCTTTGTTGCTTTTCTCGTAAAGCATCCGTTTATCGTACACGAAAGTACGGTTGGCGACTGCGTTATTCAATACATTGCGCGGTGCAATTTTGTGTTGCGCGTTGACAAATTTCTTCACCAACACAAATTGGCGACTCCGCTGGGGACGAAAGCTTTGAACGGTCTCCGGCCCGTTCTTGATTCGAAGAGATCGTCATCTAGGGTTTGCAATCT
Organism: Elymus sibiricus; assembly: GCA_039707655.1. Taxonomy (NCBI): domain Eukaryota; kingdom Viridiplantae; phylum Streptophyta; class Magnoliopsida; order Poales; family Poaceae; genus Elymus; species Elymus sibiricus. The sequence goes on from CM077664.1 coordinate 25,269,514, forward strand.
ACAAAGGTAACATGAATACCCAATTCCATACTGTAGATGCAAATATCTCATATGGTGTTACTAGATCATTCAATGACTATACTTTATCGGCCAGCCCTAGTTTTTCCAATCATGCATCTAATCACGTGCATAGGCCGATTCAAAGTAATTTACATGCTTCAAGTTTTTACGATACTAGTAACATGCACCATATATACTCCAACTCTCATGCATCGGCAACCCCACAAATCCATATGCCGATGAACAACATGATGGGTTTGGTTAATCAATTTGAGCATAATGAGCATAATGTATCGGCTAGCCCTAGTTTTATCAATCATGCATCTAATTATGTGCAAGGGCCGATGCGAAATAATCTTCATGCTTCAAATTCTTATGATACTAGTAACATACACCATATGTATCCCAACTCTCATGCATCGGCAACCCCACAAATTCATATGCCGATGAACAACATGATGAGTTCAGTTAATCCAGTTGAAACACCTCATGTTGAAATTTTCAGTAATATGCAAAAAAGTGTTTCACCTTTTTATTCATCGGCAACTAATTTGCAATATGTGAATCCAACCTTGCCGATGGATGGGAGAATTGGCCATGCTAGCCCAGAACGGTACTACCGCTTGCCTATAGCCGCACAGGTTCGGGTAGATCGGAAAATCCGAGTTTGAATACGTTTTTTGACCCTTTGGAAGGAAATCTGAGTCCTTTACATGTACGGGAAGACCAGCCGCCCTTTATATAGGTTGGGGTGATGGCCGATTAAACACACAATCGATCTATCAATACAATCTACTTTTCATGTACCTTTTCTTTCTTCTTTCTACTTTTCTTGCCAAGCTCTAGAAACCCTAGGGTGCGGTTTATCTTTGCTGCTTTGCGCTGAAAAGCAGTCGTCTCTCCTCTCCGAAATTGAGGAACCCCTTTGTTGCTTTGCTCGGAAAGCATCCGTCCCTTGCCACGAAAGCGCGAGGATTATCCCTTTGTTGCTTTGCTCGTAAAGCATCCGTTTATCGTACACGAAAGTACGGGTGGCGACTCCGTTATTCAATACATTGCGCGGTGCAATTTTGTGTTGCGCGTTGACAAATTTCTTTGCCAACACAAATTGGCGACTCCGCTGGGGACGAAAGCTTTGAACGGTCTTCGGCCCGTTCTTGATTCGAAGAGATCGTCATCTAGGGTTTGCAATCTACAAAGGTAACATGAATACCCAATTCCATACTGTAGATGCAAATATCTCATATGGTGTTACTAGATCATTCAATGACTATACTTTATCGGCCAGCCCTAGTTTTTCCAATCATGCATCTAATCACGTGCATAGGCCGATTCAAAGTAATTTACATGCTTCAAGTTTTTACGATACTAGTAACATGCACCATATATACTCCAACTCTCATGCATCGGCAACCCCACAAATCCATATGCCGATGAACAACATGATGGGTTTGGTTAATCAATTTGAGCATAATGAGCATAATGTATCGGCTAGCCCTAGTTTTATCAATCATGCATCTAATTATGTGCAAGGGCTGATGCAAAATAATCTTCATGCTTCAAATTCTTATGATACTAGTAACATACACCATATGTATCCCAACTCTCATGCATCGGCAACCCCACAAATTCATATGCCAATGAACAACATGATGAGTTCAGTTAAACCAGTTGAAACACGTCATGTTGAAATTTTCAGTAATATGCAAAAAAGTGTTTCACCTTTTTATTCATCGGCAACTAATTTGCAATATGTGAATCCAACCTTGCCGATGGATGAGAGAATTGGCCATGCTAGCCCAGAACGGTACTACCGCTTGCCTATAGCTGCACAGGTTCGGGTAGATCGGAAAATCCGAGTTTGACTACGTTTTTTGACCCTTTGGAAGGAAATCTGAGTCCTTTACATGTACGGGAAGACCAGCCGCCCTTTATATATGTTGGGGTGATGGCCGATTAAACACACAATCGATCTATCAATACAATCTACTTTTCATGTACCTTTTCTTTCTTCTTTCTACTTTTCTTGCCAAGCTCTAGAAACCCTAGGGTGCGGTTTATCTTTGCTGCTTTGCGCTGAAAAGCAGTCGTCTCTCCTCTCCGAAATTGAGGAACCCCTTTGTTGCTTTGCTCGGAAAGCATCTGTCCCTTGCCACGAAAGCGCGAGGATTATCCCTTTGTTGCTTTGCTCGTAAAGCATCCGTTTATCGTACACGAAAGTACGGTTGGCGACTCCGTTATTCAATACATTGCGCGGTGCAATTTCGTGTTGCGCGTTGACAAATTTCTTCGCCAACACAAATTGGCGACTCCGCTGGGGACGAAAGCTTTGAACGGTCTCCGGCCCGTTCTTGATTCGAAGAGATCGTCATCTAGGGTTTGCAATCTACAAAGGTAACATGAATACCCAATTCCATACTGTAGATGCAAATATCTCATATGGTGTTACTAGATCATTCAATGACTATACTCTATCGGCCAGCCCTAGTTTTTCCTATCATGCATCTAATCACGTGCATAGGCCGATTCAAAGTAATTTACATGCTTCAAGTTTTTACGATACTAGTAACATGCACCATATATACTTCAACTCTCATGCATCGGCAACCCCACAAATCCATATGCCGATGAACAACATGATGGGTTTGGTTAATCAATTTGAGCATAATGAGCATAATGTATCGGCTAGCCCTAGTTTTATCAATCATGTATCTAATTATGTGCAAGGGCCGATGCGAAATAATCTTCATGCTTCAAATTCTTATGATACTAGTAACATACACCATATGTATCCCAACTCTCATGCATCGGCAACCCCACAAATTCATATGCCGATGAACAACATGATGAGTTCAGTTAATCCAGTTGAAACACCTCATGTTGAAATTTTCAGTAATATGCAAAAAAGTGTTTCACCTTTTTATTCATCGGCAACTAATTTGCAATATGTGAATCCAACCTTGCCGATGGATGGGAGAATTGGCCATGCTAGCCCAGAACGGTACTACCGCTTGCCTATAGCCGCACAGGTTCGGGTAGATCGGAAAATCTGAGTTTGACTACGTTTTTTGACCCTTTGGAAGGAAATCTGAGTCCTTTACATGTACGGGATGACCAGCCGCCCTTTATATATGTTGGGGTGATGGCCGATTAAACACACAATCGATCTATCAATACAATCTACTTTTCATGTACCTTTTCTTTCTTCTTTCTACTTTTCTTGCCAAGCTCTAGAAACCCTAGGGTGCGGTTTATCTTTGCTGCTTTGCGCTGAAAAGCAGACGTCTCTCCTCTCCGAAATTGAGGAACCCCTTTGGTGCTTTGCTCGGAAAGCATCCGTCCCTTGCCACGAAAGCGCGAGGATTATCCCTTTGTTGCTTTGCTCGTAAAGCATCCGTTTATCGTACACGAAAGTACGGTTGGCGACTCCGTTATTCAATACATTGCGCGGTGCAATTTTGTGTTGCGCGTTGACAAATTTCTTCGCCAACACAAATGGGCGACTCCGCTGGGGACGAAAGCTTTGAACGGTCTCCGGCCCGTTCTTGATTCGAAGAGATCGTCATCTAGGGTTTGCAATCTACAAAGGTAACATGAATACCCAATTCCATACTGTAGATGCAAATATCTCATATGGTGTTACTAGGTCATTCAATGACTATACTTTATCGGCCAGCCCTAGTTTTTCCAATCATGCATCTAATCACGTGCATAGGCCGATTCAAAGTAATTTACATGCTTCAAGTTTTTACGATACTAGTAACATGCACCATATATACTCCAACTCTCATGCATCGGCAACCCCACAAATCCATATGCCGATGAACAACATGATGGGTTTGGTTAATCAATTTGAGCATAATGAGCATAATGTATCGGCTAGCCCTAGTTTTATCAATCATGCATCTAATTATGTGCAAGGGCCGATGCGAAATAATCTTCATGCTTCAAATTCTTATGATACTAGTAACATACACCATATGTATCCCAACTCTCATGCATCGGCAACCCCACAAATTCATATGCCGATGAACAACATGATGAGTTCAGTTAATCCAGTTGAAACACCTCATGTTGAAATTTTCAGTAATATGCAAAAAAGTGTTTCACCTTTTTATTCATCGGCAACTAATTTGCAATATGTGAATCCAACCTTGCCGATGGATGGGAGAATTGGCCATGCTAGCCCAGAACGGTACTACCGCTTGCCTATAGCCGCACAGGTTCGGGTAGATCGGAAAATCCGAGTTTGACTACGTTTTTTGACCCTTTGGAAGGAAATCTGAGTCCTTTACATGTACGGGAAGACCAGCCGCCCTTTATATATGTTGGGGTGATGGACCATTAAACACACAATCGATCTATCAATACAATCTACTTTTCATGTACCTTTTCTTTCTTCTTTCTACTTTTCTTGCCAAGCTCTAGAAACCCTAGGGTGCGGTTTATCTTTGCTGCTTTGCGCTGAAAAGCAGTTGTCTCTCCTCTCCGAAATTGAGGAACCCCTTTGTTGCTTTGCTCGGAAAGCATCCGTCCCTTGCCACGAAAGCGCGAGGATTATCCCTTTGTTGCTTTGCTCGTAAAGTATCCGTTTATCGTACACGAAAGTACGGTTGGCGACTCCGCTATTCAATACATTGCGCGGTGCAATTTTGTGTTGCGCGTTGACAAATTTCTTCGCCAACACAGATTGGCGACTCCGCTGGGGACGAAAGCTTTGAACGGTCTCCGGCCCGTTCTTGATTCGAAGAGATCGTCATCTAGGGTTTGCAATCTACAAAGGTAACATGAATACCCAATTCCATACTGTAGATGCAAATATCTCATATGGTGTTACTAGATCATTCAATGACTATACTTTATCGGCCAGCCCTAGTTTTTCCAATCATGCATCTAATCACGTGCATAGGCCGATTCAAAGTAATTTACATGCTTCAAGTTTTTACGATACTAGTAACATGCACCATATATACTCCAACTCTCATGCATCGGCAACCCCACAAATTCATATGCCGATGAACAACATGATGGGTTTGGTTAATCAATTTGAGCATAATGAGCATAATGTATCGGCTAGCCCTAGTTTTATCAATCATGCATCTAATTATGTGCAAGGGCCGATGCGAAATAATCTTCATGCTTCAAATTCTTATGATACTAGTAACATACACCATATGTATCCCAACTCTCATGCATCGGCAACCCCACAAATTCATATGCCGATGAACAACATGATGAGTTCAGTTAATCCAGTTGAAACACCTCATGTTGAAATTTTCAGTAATATGCAAAAAAGTGTTTCACCTTTTTATTCATCGGCAACTAATTTGCAATATGTGAATCCAACCTTGCCGATGGATGGGAGAATTGGCCATGCTAGCCCAGAACGGTACTACCGCTTGCCTATAGCCGCACAGGTTCGGGTAGATCGGAAAATCCGAGTTTGACTACGTTTTTTGACCCTTTGGAAGGAAATCTGAGTCCTTTACATGTACGGGAAGACCAGCCGCCCTTTATATATGTTGGGGTGATGGACCATTAAACACACAATCGATCTATCAATACAATCTACTTTTCATGTACCTTTTCTTTCTTCTTTCTACTTTTCTTGCCAAGCTCTAGAAACCCTAGGGTGCGGTTTATCTTTGCTGCTTTGCGCTGAAAAGCAGTTGTCTCTCCTCTCCGAAATTGAGGAACCCCTTTGTTGCTTTGCTCGGAAAGCATCCGTCCCTTGCCACGAAAGCGCGAGGATTATCCCTTTGTTGCTTTGCTCGTAAAGTATCCGTTTATCGTACACGAAAGTACGGTTGGCGACTCCGCTATTCAATACATTGCGCGGTGCAATTTTGTGTTGCGCGTTGACAAATTTCTTCGCCAACACAGATTGGCGACTCCGCTGGGGACGAAAGCTTTGAACGGTCTCCGGCCCGTTCTTGATTCGAAGAGATCGTCATCTAGGGTTTGCAATCTACAAAGGTAACATGAATACCCAATTCCATACTGTAGATGCAAATATCTCATATGGTGTTACTAGATCATTCAATGACTATACTTTATCGGCCAGCCCTAGTTTTTCCAATCATGCATCTAATCACGTGCATAGGCCGATTCAAAGTAATTTACATGCTTCAAGTTTTTACGATACTAGTAACATGCACCATATATACTCCAACTCTCATGCATCGGCAACCCCACAAATTCATATGCCGATGAACAACATGATGGGTTTGGTTAATCAATTTGAGCATAATGAGCATAATGTATCGGCTAGCCCTAGTTTTATCAATCATGCATCTAATTATGTGCAAGGGCCGATGCGAAATAATCTTCATGCTTCAAATTCTTATGATACTAGTAACATACACCATATGTATCCCAACTCTCATGCATCGGCAACCCCACAAATTCATATGCCGATGAACAACATGATGAGTTCAGTTAATCCAGTTGAAACACGTCATGTTGAAATTTTCAGTAATATGCAAAAAAGTGTTTCACCTTTTTATTCATCGGCAACTAATTTGCAATATGTGAATCCAACCTTGCCGATGGATGGGAGAAGTGGCCATGCTAGCCCAGAATGGTACTACCGCTTGCCTATAGCCGCATAGGTTCGGGTAGATCGGAAAATCCGAGTTTGACTACGTTTTTTGACCCTTTGGAAGGAAATCTGAGTCCTTTACATGTACGGGAAGACCAGCCGCCCTTTATATATGTTGGGGTGATGGCCGATTAAACACACAATCGATCTATCAATACAATCTACTTTTCATGTACCTTTTCTTTCTTCTTTCTACTTTTCTTGCCAAGCTCTAGAAACCCTAGGGTGCGGTTTATCTTTGCTGCTTTGCGCTGAAAAGCAGTCGTCTCTCCTCTCCGAAATTGAGGAACCCCTTTGTTGCTTTGCTCGGAAAGCATCCGTCCCTTGCCACGAAAGCGCGATGATTATCCCTTTGTTGCTTTGCTCGTAAAGCATCCGTTTATCGTACACGAAAGTACGGTTGGCGACTCCATTATTCAATACATTGCGCGGTGCAATTTTGTGTTGCGCGTTGACAAATTTCTTTGCCAACACAAATTGGCGACTCCGCTGGGGACGAAAGCTTTGAACGGTCTCCGGCCGGTTCTTGATTCGAAGAGATCGTCATCTAGGGTTTGCAATCTACAAAGGTAACATGAATACCCAATTCCATACTATAGATGCAAATATCTCATATGGTGTTACTAGATCATTCAATGACTATACTTTATCGGCCAGCCCTAGTTTTTCCAATCATGCATCTAATCACGTGCATAGGCCGATTCAAAGTAATTTACATGCTTCAAGTTTTTACGATACTAGTAACATGCACCATATATACTGCAACTCTCATGCATCGGCAACCCCACAAATCCATATGCCGATGAACAACATGATGGGTTTGGTTAATCAATTTGAGCATAATGAGCATAATGTATCGGCTAGCCCTAGTTTTATCAATCATGCATCTAATTATGTGCAAGGGCCGATGCGAAATAATCTTCATGCTTCAAATTCTTATGATACTAGTAACATACACCATATGTATCCCAACTCTCATGCATCGGCAACCCCACAAATTCATATGCCGATGAACAACATGATGAGTTCAGTTAATCCAGTTGAAACACGTCATGTTGAAATTTTCAGTAATATGCAAAAAAGTGTTTCACCTTTTTATTCATCGGCAACTAATTTGCAATATGTGAATCCAACCTTGCCGATGGATGGGAGAATTGGCCATGCTAGCCCAGAACGGTACTACCGCTTGCCTATAGCCGCACAGGTTCGGGTAGATCGGAAAATCCGAGTTTGACTACGTTTTTTGACCCTTTGGAAGGAAATCTGAGTCCTTTACATGTACGGGAAGACCAGCCGCCCTTTATATATGTTGGGGTGATGGCCGATTAAACACACAATCGATCTATCAATACAATCTACTTTTCATGTACCTTTTCTTTCTTCTTTCTACTTTTCTTGCCAAGCTCTAGAAACCCTAGGGTGCGGTTTATCTTTGCTGCTTTGCGCTGAAAAGCAGTCGTCTCTCCTCTCCGAAATTGAGGAACCCCTTTGTTGCTTTGCTCGGAAAGCATCCGTCCCTTGCCACGAAAGCGCGAGGATTATCCCTTTGTTGCTTTGCTCGTAAAGCATCCGTTTATCGTACACGAAAGTACGGTTGGCGACTCCGTTATTCAATACATTGCGCGGTGCAATTTTGTGTTGCGCATTGACAAATTTCTTCGCCAACACAGATTGGCGACTCCGCTAGGTACGAAAGCTTTGAACGGTCTCCGGCCCTTTCTTGATTCGAAGAGATCGTCATCTAGGGTTTGCAATCTACAAAGGTAACATGAATACCCAATTCCATACTGTAGATGCAAATATCTCATATGGTGTTACTAGATCATTCAATGACTATACTTTATCGGCCAGCCCTAGTTTTTCCAATCATGCATCTAATCACGTGCATAGGCCGATTCAAAGTAATTTACATGCTTCAAGTTTTTACGATACTAGTAACATGCACCATATATACTCCAACTCTCATGCATCGGCAACCCCACAAATTCATATGCCGATGAACAACATGATGGGTTTGGTTAATCAATTTGAGCATAATGAGCATAATGTATCGGCTAGCCCTAGTTTTATCAATCATGCATCTAATTATGTGCAAGGGCCGAGGCGAAATAATCTTCATGCTTCAAATTCTTATGATACTAGTAACATACACCATATGTATCCCAACTCTCATGCATCGGCAACCCCACAAATTCATATGCCGATGAACAACATGATGAGTTCAGTTAATCCAGTTGAAACACCTCATGTTGAAATTTTCAGTAATATGCAAAAAAGTGTTTCACCTTTTTATTCATCGGCAACTAATTTGCAATATGTGAATCCAACCTTGCCGATGGATGGGAGAATTGGCCATGCTAGCCCAGAACGGTACTACCGCTTGCCTATAGCCGCACAAGTTCGGGTAGATCGGAAAATCCGAGTTTGACTACGTTTTTTGACCCTTTGGAAGGAAATCTGAGTCCTTTACATGTACGGGAAGACCAGCCGCCCTTTATATATGTTGGGGTGATGGCCCATTAAACACACAATCGATCTATCAATACAATCTACTTTTCATGTACCTTTTCTTTCTTCTTTCTACTTTTCTTGCCAAGCTCTAGAAACCCTAGGGTGCGGTTTATCTTTGCTGCTTTGCGCTGAAAAGCAGTTGTCTCTCCTCTCCGAAATTGAGGAACCCCTTTGTTGCTTTGCTCGGAAAGCATCCGTCCCTTGCCACGAAAGCGCGAGGATTAGCCCTTTGTTGCTTTGCTCGTAAAGCATCCGCTATTCAATACATTATTCAATACATTGCGCGGTGCAATTTTGTGTTGCGCATTGACAAATTTCTTCGCCAACACAAATTGGCGACTCTGCTGGGGACGAAAGCTTTGAACGGTCTCCGGCCCGTTCTTGATTCGAAGAGATCGTCATCTAGGGTTTGCAATCTAGAAAGGTAACATGAATACCCAATTCCATACTGTAGATGCAAATATCTCATATAGTGTTACTAGATCATTCAATGACTATACTTTATCGGCCAGCCCTAGTTTTTCCAATCATGCATCTAATCACGTGCATAGGCCGATTCAAAGTAATTTACATGCTTCAAGTTTTTACGATACTAGTAACATGTACCATATATACTCCAACTCTCATGCATCGGCAACCCCACAAATCCATATGCCGATGAACAACATGATGGGTTTGGTTAATCAATTTGAGCATAATGAGCATAATGTATCGGCTAGCCCTAGTTTTATCAATCATGCATCTAATTACGTGCAAGGGCCGATGCGAAATAATCTTCATGCTTCAAATTCTTATGATACTAGTAACATACACCATATGTATCCCAACTCTCATGCATCGGCAACCCCACAAATTCATATGCCGATGAACAACATGATGAGTTCAGTTAATCCAGTTGAAACACCTCATGTTGAAATTTTCAGTAATATGCAAAAAAGTGTTTCACCTTTTTATTCATCGGCAACTAATTTGCAATATGTGAATCCAACCTTGCCGATGGATGGGAGAATTGGCCATGCTAGCCCAGAACGGTACTACCGCTTGCCTATAGCCGCACAGGTTCGGGTAGATCGGAAAATCCGAGTTTGACTACGTTTTTTGACCCTTTGGAAGGAAATCTGAGTCCTTTACATGTACGGGAAGACCAGCCGCCCTTTATATATGTTGGGGTGATGGCCGATTAAACACACAATCGATCTATCAATACAATCTACTTTTCATGTACCTTTTCTTTCTTCTTTCTACTTTTCTTGCCAAGCTCTAGAAACCCTAGGGTGCGGTTTATCTTTGCTGCTTTGCGCTGAAAAGCAGTCGTCTCTCCTCTCCGAAATTGAGGAACCCCTTTGTTGCTTTGCTCGGAAAGAATCCGTCCCTTGCCACGAAAGCGCGAGGATTATCCCTTTGTTGCTTTGCTCGTAAAGCATCCGTTTATCGTACACGAAAGTACGGTTGGCGACTCCGTTATTCAATACATTGCGCGGTGCAATTTTGTGTTGCGCGTTGACAAATTTCTTCGCCAACACAAATTGGCGACTCCGCTGGGGACGAAAGCTTTGAACGGTCTCCGGCCCGTTCTTGATTCGAAGAGATCGTCATCTAGGGTTTGCAATCTACAAAGGTAACATGAATACCCAATTCCATACTGTAGATGCAAATATCTCATATGGTGTTACTAGATCATTCAATGACTATACTTTATCGGCCAGCCCTAGTTTTTCCAATCATGCATCTAATCACGTGCATAGGCCGATTCAAAGTAATTTACATACTTCAAGTTTTTACGATACTAGTAACATGCACCATATATACTCCAACTCTCATGCATCGGCAACCCCACAAATCCATATGCCGATGAACAACATGATGGGTTTGGTTAATCAATTTGAGCATAATGAGCATAATGTATCGGCTAGCCCTAGTTTTATCAATCATGCATCTAATTATGTGCAAGGGCCGATGCGAAATAATCTTCATGCTTCAAATTCTTATGATACTAGTAACATACACCATATGTATCCCAACTCTCATGCATCGGCAACCCCACAAATTCATATGCCGATGAACAACATGATGAGTTCAGTTAATCCAGTTGAAACACCTCATGTTGAAATTTTCAGTAATATGCAAAAAAGTGTTTCACCTTTTTATTCATCGGCAACTAATTTGCAATATGTGAATCCAACCTTGCCGATGGATGGGAGAATTGGCCATGCTAGCCCAGAACGGTACTACCGCTTGCCTATAGCCGCATAGGTTCGGGTAGATCGGAAAATCCGAGTTTGACTACGTTTTTTGACCCTTTGGAAGGAAATCTGAGTCCTTTACATGTACGGGAAGACCAGCCGCCCTTTATATATGTTGGGGTGATGGCCGATTAAACACACAATCGATCTATCAATACAATCTACTTTTCATGTACCTTTTGTTTCTTCTTTCTACTTTTCTTGCCAAGCTCTAGAAACCCTAGGGTGCGGTTTATCTTTGCTGCTTTGCGCTGAAAAGCAGTCGTCTCTCCTCTCCGAAATTGAGGAACCCCTTTGTTGCTTTGCTCGGAAAGCATCCGTCCCTTGCCACGAAAGCGCGAGGATTATCCCTTTGTTGCTTTGCTCGTAAAGCATCCGTTTATCGTACACGAAAGTACGGGTGGCGACTCCGTTATTCAATACATTGCGCGGTGCAATTTTGTGTTGCGCGTTGACAAATTTCTTCGCCAACACAAATTGGCGACTCCGCTGGGGACGAAAGCTTTGAACGGTCTCCGGCCCGTTCTTGATTCGAAGAGATCGTCATCTAGGGTTTGCAATCTACAAAGGTAACATGAATACCCAATTCCATACTGTAGATGCAAATATCTCATATGGTGTTACTAGATCATTCAATGACTATACTTTATCGGCCAGCCCTAGTTTTTCCAATTATGCATCTAATCACGTGCATAGGCCGATTCAAAGTAATTTACATGCTTCAAGTTTTTACGATACTAGTAACATGCACCATATATACTCCAACTCTCATGCATCGGCAACCCCACAAATCCATATGCCGATGAACAACATGATGGGTTTGGTTAATCAATTTGAGCATAATGAGCATAATGTATCGGCTAGCCCTAGTTTTATCAATCATGCATCTAATTATGTGCAAGGGCCGATGCGAAATAATCTTCATGCTTCAAATTCTTATGATACTAGTAACATACACCATATGTATCCCAACTCTCATGCATCGGCAACCCCACAAATTCATATGCCGATGAACAACATGATGAGTTCAGTTAATCCAGTTGAAACACCTCATGTTGAAATTTTCAGTAATATGCAAAAAAGTGTTTCACCTTTTTATTCATCGGCAACTAATTTGCAATATGTGAATCCAACCTTGCCGATGGATGGGAGAATTGGCCATGCTAGCCCAGAACGGTACTACCGCTTGCCTATAGCCGCACAGGTTCGGGTAGATCGGAAAATCCGAGTTTGACTACGTTTTTTGACCCTTTGGAAGGAAATCTGAGTCCTTTACATGTACGGGAAGACCAGCCGCCCTTTATATATGTTGGGGTGATGGCCGATTAAACACACAATCGATCTATCAATACAATCTACTTTTCATGTACCTTTTGTTTCTTCTTTCTACTTTTCTTGCCAAGCTCTAGAAACCCTAGGGTGCGGTTTATCTTTGCTGCTTTGCGCTGAAAAGCAGTCGTCTCTCCTCTCCGAAATTGAGGAACCCCTTTGTTGCTTTGCTCGGAAAGCATCCGTCCCTTGCCACGAAAGCGCGAGGATTATCCCTTTGTTGCTTTGCTCGTAAAGCATCCGTTTATCGTACACGAAAGTACGGGTGGCGACTCCGTTATTCAATACATTGCGCGGTGCAATTTTGTGTTGCGCGTTGACAAATTTCTTCGCCAACACAAATTGGCGACTCCGCTGGGGACGAAAGCTTTGAACGGTCTCCGGCCCGTTCTTGATTCGAAGAGATCGTCATCTAGGGTTTGCAATCTACAAAGGTAACATGAATACCCAATTCCATACTGTAGATGCAAATATCTCATATGGTGTTACTAGATCATTCAATGACTATACTTTATCGGCCAGCCCTAGTTTTTCCAATTATGCATCTAATCACGTGCATAGGCCGATTCAAAGTAATTTACATGCTTCAAGTTTTTACGATACTAGTAACATGCACCATATATACTCCAACTCTCATGCATCGGCAACCCCACAAATCCATATGCCGATGAACAACATGATGGGTTTGGTTAATCAATTTGAGCATAATGAGCATAATGTATCGGCTAGCCCTAGTTTTATCAATCATGCATCTAATTATGTGCAAGGGCCGATGCGAAATAATCTTCATGCTTCAAATTCTTATGATACTAGTAACATACACCATATGTATCCCAACTCTCATGCATCGGCAACCCCACAAATTCATATGCCGATGAACAACATGATGAGTTCAGTTAATCCAGTTGAAACACCTCATGTTGAAATTTTCAGTAATATGCAAAAAAGTGTTTCACCTTTTTATTCATCGGCAACTAATTTGCAATATGTGAATCCAACCTTGCCGATGGATGGGAGAATTGGCCATGCTAGCCCAGAACGGTACTACCGCTTGCCTATAGCCGCACAGGTTCGGGTAGATCGGAAAATCCGAGTTTGACTACGTTTTTTGACCCTTTGGAAGGAAATCTGAGTCCTTTACATGTACGGGAAGACCAGCCGCCCTTTATATATGTTGGGGTGATGGCCGATTAAACACACAATCGATCTATCAATACAATCTACTTTTCATGTACCTTTTGTTTCTTCTTTCTACTTTTCTTGCCAAGCTCTAGAAACCCTAGGGTGCGGTTTATCTTTGCTGCTTTGCGCTGAAAAGCAGTCGTCTCTCCTCTCCGAAATTGAGGAACCCCTTTGTTGCTTTGCTCGGAAAGCATCCGTCCCTTGCCACGAAAGCGCGAGGATTATCCCTTTGTTGCTTTGCTCGTAAAGCATCCGTTTATCGTACACGAAAGTACGGGTGGCGACTCCGTTATTCAATACATTGCGCGGTGCAATTTTGTGTTGCGCGTTGACAAATTTCTTCGCCAACACAAATTGGCGACTCCGCTGGGGACGAAAGCTTTGAACGGTCTCCGGCCCGTTCTTGATTCGAAGAGATCGTCATCTAGGATTTGCAATCTACAAAGGTAACATGAATACCCAATTCCATACTGTAGATGCAAATATCTCATATGGTGTTACTAGATCATTCAATGACTATACTTTATCGGCCAGCCCTAGTTTTTCCAATTATGCATCTAATCACGTGCATAGGCCGATTCAAAGTAATTTACATGCTTCAAGTTTTTACGATACTAGTAACATGCACCATATATACTCCAACTCTCATGCATCGGCAACCCCACAAATCCATATGCCGATGAACAACATGATGGGTTTGGTTAATCAATTTGAGCATAATGAGCATAATGTATCGGCTAGCCCTAGTTTTATCAATCATGCATCTAATTATGTGCAAGGGCCGATACGAAATAATCTTCATGCTTCAAATTCTTATGATACTAGTAACATACACCATATGTATCCCAACTCTCATGCATCGGCAACCCCACAAATTCATATGCCGATGAACAACATGATGAGTTCAGTTAATCCAGTTGAAACACCTCATGTTGAAATTTTCAGTAATATGCAAAAAAGTGTTTCACCTTTTTATTCATCGGCAACTAATTTGCAATATGTGAATCCAACCTTGCCGATGGATGGGAGAATTGGCCATGCTAGCCCAGAACGGTACTACCGCTTGCCTATAGCCGCACAGGTTCGGGTAGATCGGAAAATCGGAGTTTGACTACGTTTTTTGACCCTTTGGAAGGAAATCTGAGTCCTTTACATGTACGGGAAGACCAGCCGCCCTTTATATATGTTGGGGTGATGGCCGATTAAACACACAATCGATCTATCAATACAATCTACTTTTCATGTACCTTTTGTTTCTTCTTTCTACTTTTCTTGCCAAGCTCTAGAAACCCTAGGGTGCGGTTTATCTTTGCTGCTTTGCGCTGAAAAGCAGTCGTCTCTCCTCTCCGAAATTGAGGAACCCCTTTGTTGCTTTGCTCGGAAAGCATCCGTCCCTTGCCACGAAAGCGCGAGGATTATCCCTTTGTTGCTTTGCTCGTAAAGCATCCGTTTATCGTACACGAAAGTACGGGTGGCGACTCCGTTATTCAATACATTGCGCGGTGCAATTTTGTGTTGCACGTTGACAAATTTCTTCGCCAACACAAATTGGCGACTCCGCTGGGGACGAAAGCTTTGAACGGTCTCCGGCCCGTTCTTGATTCGAAGAGATCGTCATCTAGGGTTTGCAATCTAGAAAGGTAACATGAATACCCAATTCCATACTGTAGACGCAAATATCTCATATGGTGTTACTAGATCATTCAATGACTATACTTTATCGGCCAGCCCTAGTTTTTCCAATCATGCATCTAATCACGTGCATAGGCCGATTCAAAGTAATTTACATGCTTCAAGTTTTTACGATACTAGTAACATGCACCATATATACTCCAACTCTCATGCATCGGCAACCCCACAAATCCATATGCCGATGAACAACATGATGGGTTTGGTTAATCAATTTGAGCATAATGAGCATAATGTATCGGCTAGCCCTAGTTTTATCAATCATGCATCTAATTATGTGCAAGGGCCGATGTGAAATAATCTTCATGCTTCAAATTCTTATGATACTAGTAACATACACCATATGTATCCCAACTCTCATGCATCGGCAACCCCACAAATTCATATGCCGATGAACAACATGATGAGTTCAGTTAATCCAGTTGAAACACCTCATGTTGAAATTTTCAGTAATATGCAAAAAAGTGTTTCACCTTTTTATTCATCGGCAACTAATTTGCAATATGTGAATCCAACCTTGCCGATGGATGGGAGAATTGGCCATGCTAGCCCAGAACGGTACTACCGCTTGCCTATAGCCGCACAGGTTCGGGTAGATCGGAAAATCCGAGTTTGACTACGTTTTTTGACCCTTTGGAAGGAAATCTGAGTCCTTTACATGTACGGGAAGACCAGCCGCCCTTTATATATGTTGGGGTGATGGCCGATTAAACACACAATCGATCTATCAATACAATCTACTTTTCATGTACCTTTTCTTTCTTCTTTCTACTTTTCTTGCCAAGCTCTAGAAACCCTAGGGTGCGGTTTATCTTTGCTGCTTTGCGCTGAAAAGCAGTCGTCTCTCCTCTCCGAAATTGAGGAACCCCTTTGTTGCTTTGCTCGGAAAGCATCCGTCCCTTGCCACGAAAGCGCGAGGATTATCCCTTTGTTGCTTTGCTCGTAAAGCATCCGTTTATCGTACACGAAAGTACGGTTGGCGACTCCGTTATTCAATACATTGCGCGGTGCAATTTTGTGTTGCGCATTGACAAATTTCTTCGCCAACACAGATTGGCGACTCCGCTGGGGACGAAAGCTTTGAACGGTCTCCGGCCCGTTCTTGATTCGAAGAGATCGTCATCTAGGGTTTGCAATCTACAAAGGTAACATGAATACCCAATTCCATACTGTAGATGCAAATATCTCATATGGTGTTACTAGATCATTCAATGACTATACTTTATCGGCCAGCCCTAGTTTTTCCAATCATGCATCTAATCACGTGCATAGGCCGATTCAAAGTAATTTACATGCTTCAAGTTTTTACGATACTAGTAACATGCACCATATATACTCCAACTCTCATGCATCGGCAACCCCACAAATCCATATGCCGATGAACAACATGATGGGTTTGGTTAATCAATTTGAGCATAATGAGCATAATGTATCGGCTAGCCCTAGTTTTATCAATCATGCATCTAATTATGTGCAAGGGCCGATGCGAAATAATCTTCATGCTTCAAATTCTTATGATACTAGTAACATACACCATATGTATCCCAACTCTCATGCATCGGCAACCCCACAAATTCATATGCCGATGAACAACATGATGAGTTCAGTTAATCCAGTTGAAACACCTCATGTTGAAATTTTCAGTAATATGCAAAAAAGTGTTTCACCTTTTTATTCATCGGCAACTAATTTGCAATATGTGAATCCAACCTTGCCGATGGATGGGAGAATTGGCCATGCTAGCCCAGAACGGTACTACCGCTTGCCTATAGCCGCACAGGTTCGGGTAGATCGGAAAATCCGAGTTTGACTACGTTTTTTGACCCTTTGGAAGGAAATCTGAGTCCTTTACATGTACGGGAAGACCAGCCGCCCTTTATATATGTTGGGGTGATGGCCGATTAAACACACAATCGATCTATCAATACAATCTACTTTTCATGTACCTTTTCTTTCTTCTTTCTACTTTTCTTGCCAAGCTCTAGAAACCCTAGGGTGCGGTTTATCTTTGCTGCTTTGCGCTGAAAAGCAGTCGTCTCTCCTCTCCGAAATTGAGGAACCCCTTTGGTGCTTTGCTCGGAAAGCATCCGTCCCTTGCCACGAAAGCGCGAGGATTATCCCTTTGTTGCTTTGCTCGTAAAGCATCCGTTTATCGTACACGAAAGTACGGTTGGCGACTCCGTTATTCAATACATTGCGCGGTGCAATTTTGTGTTGCGCATTGACAAATTTCTTCGCCAACACAGATTGGCGACTCCGCTGGGGACGAAAGCTTTGAACGGTCTCCGGCCCGTTCTTGATTCGAAGAGATCGTCATCTAGGGTTTGCAATCTACAAAGGTAACATGAATACCCAATTCCATACTGTAGATGCAAATATCTCATATGGTGTTACTAGATCATTCAATGACTATACTTTATCGGCCAGCCCTAGTTTTTCCAATCATGCATCTAATCACGTGCATAGGCCGATTCAAAGTAATTTACATGCTTCAAGTTTTTACGATACTAGTAACATGCACCATATATACTCCAACTCTCATGCATCGGCAACCCCACAAATTCATATGCCGAAGAACAACATGATGGGTTTGGTTAATCAATTTGAGCATAATGAGCATAATGTATCGGCTAGCCCTAGTTTTATCAATCATGCATCTAATTATGTGCAAGGGCCGATGCGAAATAATCTTCATGCTTCAAATTCTTATGATACTAGTAACATACACCATATGTATCCCAACTCTCATGCATCGGCAACCCCACAAATTCATATGCCGATGAACAACATGATGAGTTCAGTTAATCCAGTTGAAACACGTCATGTTGAAATTTTCAGTAATATGCAAAAAAGTGTTTCACCTTTTTATTCATCGGCAACTAATTTGCAATATGTGAATCCAACCTTGCCGATGGATGGGAGAATTGGCCATGCTAGCCCAGAACGGTACTACCGCTTGCCTATAGCCGCATAGGTTCGGGTAGATCGGAAAATCCGAGTTTGACTACGTTTTTTGACCCTTTGGAAGGAAATCTGAGTCCTTTACATGTACGGGAAGACCAGCCGCCCTTTATATATGTTGGGGTGATGGCCGATTAAACACACAATCGATCTATCAATACAATCTACTTTTCATGTACCTTTTCTTTCTTCTTTCTACTTTTCTTGCCAAGCTCTAGAAACCCTAGGGTGCGGTTTATCTTTGCTGCTTTGCGCTGAAAAGCAGTCGTCTCTCCTCTCCGAAATTGAGGAACCCCTTTGTTGCTTTGCTCGGAAAGCATCTGTCCCTTGCCACGAAAGCGCGAGGATTATCCCTTTGTTGCTTTGCTCGTAAAGCATCCGTTTATCGTACACGAAAGTACGGTTGGCGACTCCATTATTCAATACATTGCGCGGTGCAATTTTGTGTTGCGCGTTGACAAATTTCTTTGCCAACACAAATTGGCGACTCCGCTGGGGACGAAAGCTTTGAACGGTCTCCGGCCCGTTCTTGATTTGAAGAGATCGTCATCTAGGGTTTGCAATCTAGAAAGGTAACATGAATACCCAATTCCATACTGTAGATGCAAATATCTCATATGGTGTTACTAGATCATTCAATGACTATACTTTATCGGCCAGCCCTAGTTTTTCCAATCATGCATCTAATCACGTGCATAGGCCGATTCAAAGTAATTTACATGCTTCAAGTTTTTACGATACTAGTAACATGCACCATATATACTCCAACTCTCATGCATCGGCAACCCCACAAATCCATATGCCGATGAACAACATGATGGGTTTGGTTAATCAATTTGAGCATAATGAGCATAATGTATCGGCTAGCCCTAGTTTTATCAATCATGCATCTAATTATGTGCAAGGGCCGATGCGAAATAATCTTCATGCTTCAAATTCTTATGATACTAGTAACATACACCATATGTATCCCAACTCTCATGCATCGGCAACCCCACAAATTCATATGCCGATGAACAACATGATGAGTTCAGTTAATCCAGTTGAAACACCTCATGTTGAAATTTTCAGTAATATGCAAAAAAGTGTTTCACCTTTTTATTCATCGGCAACTAATTTGCAATATGTGAATCCAACCTTGCCGATGGATGGGAGAATTGGCCATGCTAGCCCAGAACGGTACTACCGCTTGCCTATAGCCGCACAGGTTCGGGTAGATCGGAAAATCCGAGTTTGACTACGTTTTTTGACCCTTTGGAAGGAAATCTGAGTCCTTTACATGTACGGGAAGACCAGCCGCCCTTTATATATGTTGGGGTGATGGCCGATTAAACACACAATCGATCTATCAATACAATCTACTTTTCATGTACCTTTTCTTTCTTCTTTCTACTTTTCTTGCCAAGCTCTAGAAACCCTAGGGTGCGGTTTATCTTTGCTGCTTTGCGCTGAAAAGCAGTCGTCTCTCCTCTCCGAAATTGAGGAACCCCTTTGGTGCTTTGCTCGGAAAGCATCCGTCCCTTGCCACGAAAGCGCGAGGATTATCCCTTTGTTGCTTTGCTCGTAAAGCATCCGTTTATCGTACACGAAAGTACGGTTGGCGACTCCGTTATTCAATACATTGCGCGGTGCAATTTTGTGTTGCGCATTGACAAATTTCTTCGCCAACACAGATTGGCGACTCCGCTGGGGACGAAAGCTTTGAACGGTCTCCGGCCCGTTCTTGATTCGAAGAGATCGTCATCTAGGGTTTGCAATCTACAAAGGTAACATGAATACCCAATTCCATACTGTAGATGCAAATATCTCATATGGTGTTACTAGATCATTCAATGACTATACTTTATCGGCCAGCCCTAGTTTTTCCAATCATGCATCTAATCACGTGCATAGGCCGATTCAAAGTAATTTACATGCTTCAAGTTTTTACGATACTAGTAACATGCACCATATATACTCCAACTCTCATGCATCGGCAACCCCACAAATTCATATGCCGATGAACAACATGATGGGTTTGGTTAATCAATTTGAGCATAATGAGCATAATGTATCGGCTAGCCCTAGTTTTATCAATCATGCATCTAATTATGTGCAAGGGCCGATGCGAAATAATCTTCATGCTTCAAATTCTTATGATACTAGTAACATACACCATATGTATCCCAACTCTCATGCATCGGCAACCCCACAAATTCATATGCCGATGAACAACATGATGAGTTCAGTTAATCCAGTTGAAACACGTCATGTTGAAATTTTCAGTAATATGCAAAAAAGTGTTTCACCTTTTTATTCATCGGCAACTAATTTGCAATATGTGAATCCAACCTTGCCGATGGATGGGAGAATTGGCCATGCTAGCCCAGAACGGTACTACCGCTTGCCTATAGCCGCACAGGTTCGGGTAGATCGGAAAATCCGAGTTTGACTACGTTTTTTGACCCTTTGGAAGGAAATCTGAGTCCTTTACATGTACGGGAAGACCAGCCGCCCTTTATATATGTTGGGGTGATGGCCCATTAAACACACAATCGATCTATCAATACAATCTACTTTTCATGTACCTTTTCTTTCTTCTTTCTACTTTTCTTGCCAAGCTCTAGAAACCCTAGGGTGCGGTTTATCTTTGCTGCTTTGCGCTGAAAAGCAGTTGTCTCTCCTCTCCGAAATTGAGGAACCCCTTTGTTGCTTTGCTCGGAAAGCATCCGTCCCTTGCCACGAAAGCGCGAGGATTAGCCCTTTGTTGCTTTGCTCGTAAAGTATCCGTTTATCGTACACGAAAGTACGGTTGGCGACTCCGTTATTCAATACATTGCGCGGTGCAATTTTGTGTTGCGCGTTGACAAATTTCTTCGCCAACACAAATTGGCGACTCCGCTGGGGACGAAAGCTTTGAACGGTCTCCGGCCCGTTCTTGATTCGAAGAGATCGTCATCTAGGGTTTGCAATCTAGAAAGGTAACATGAATACCCAATTCCATACTGTAGATGCAAATATCTCATATGGTGTTACTAGATCATTCAATGACTATACTTTATCGGCCAGCCCTAGTTTTTCCAATCATGCATCTAATCACGTGCATAGGCCGATTCAAAGTAATTTACATGCTTCAAGTTTTTACGATACTAGTAACATGTACCATATATACTCCAACTCTCATGCATCGGCAACCCCACAAATCCATATGCCGATGAACAACATGATGGGTTTGGTTAATCAATTTGAGCATAATGAGCATAATGTATCGGCTAGCCCTAGTTTTATCAATCATGCATCTAATTATGTGCAAGGGCCGATGCGAAATAATCTTCATGCTTCAAATTCTTATGATACTAGTAACATACACCATATGTATCCCAACTCTCATGCATCGGCAACCCCACAAATTCATATGCCGATGAACAACATGATGAGTTCAGTTAATCCAGTTGAAACACGTCATGTTGAAATTTTCAGTAATATGCAAAAAAGTGTTTCACCTTTTTATTCATCGGCAACTAATTTGCAATATGTGAATCCAACCTTGCCGATGGATGGGAGAATTGGCCATGCTAGCCCAGAACGGTACTACCGCTTGCCTATAGCCGCACAGGTTCGGGTAGATCGGAAAATCCGAGTTTGACTACGTTTTTTGACCCTTTGGAAGGAAATCTGAGTCCTTTACATGTACGGGAAGACCAGCCGCCCTTTATATATGTTGGGGTGATGGCCGATTAAACACACAATCGATCTATCAATACAATCTACTTTTCATGTACCTTTTCTTTCTTCTTTCTACTTTTCTTGCCAAGCTCTAGAAACCCTAGGGTGCGGTTTATCTTTGCTGCTTTGCGCTGAAAAGCAGTCGTCTCTCCTCTCCGAAATTGAGGAACCCCTTTGTTGCTTTGCTCGGAAAGAATCCGTCCCTTGCCACGAAAGCGCGAGGATTATCCCTTTGTTGCTTTGCTCGTAAAGCATCCGTTTATCGTACACGAAAGTACGGGTGGCGACTCCGTTATTCAATACATTGCGCGGTGCAATTTTGTGTTGCGCGTTGACAAATTTCTTCGCCAACACAAATTGGCGACTCCGCTGGGGACGAAAGCTTTGAACGGTCTCCGGCCCGTTCTTGATTCGAAGAGATCGTCATCTAGGGTTTGCAATCTACAAAGGTAACATGAATACCCAATTCCATACTTTAGATGCAAATATCTCATATGGTGTTACTAGATCATTCAATGACTATACTTTATCGGCCAGCCCTAGTTTTTCCAATTATGCATCTAATCACGTGCATAGGCCGATTCAAAGTAATTTACATGCTTCAAGTTTTTACGATACTAGTAACATGCACCATATATACTCCAACTCTCATGCATCGGCAACCCCACAAATCCATATGCCGATGAACAACATGATGGGTTTGGTTAATCAATTTGAGCATAATGAGCATAATGTATCGGCTAGCCCTAGTTTTATCAATCATGCATCTAATTATGTGCAAGGGCCGATGCGAAATAATCTTCATGCTTCAAATTCTTATGATACTAGTAACATACACCATATGTATCCCAACTCTCATGCATCGGCAACCCCACAAATTCATATGCCGATGAACAACATGATGAGTTCAGTTAATCCAGTTGAAACACCTCATGTTGAAATTTTCAGTAATATGCAAAAAACTGTTTCACCTTTTTATTCATCGGCAACTAATTTGCAATATGTGAATCCAACCTTGCCGATGGATGGGAGAATTGGCCATGCTAGCCCAGAACGGTACTACCGCTTGCCTATAGCCGCACAGGTTCGGGTAGATCGGAAAATCCGAGTTTGACTACGTTTTTTGACCCTTTGGAAGGAAATCTGAGTCCTTTACATGTACGGGAAGACCAGCCGCCCTTTATATATGTTGGGGTGATGGCCGATTATACACACAATCGATCTATCAATACAATCTACTTTTCATGTACCTTTTCTTTCTTCTTTCTACTTTTCTTGCCAAGCTCTAGAAACCCTAGGGTGCGGTTTATCTTTGCTGCTTTGCGCTGAAAAGCAGTCGTCTCTCCTCTCCGAAATTGAGGAACCCCTTTGTTGCTTTGCTCGGAAAGCATCCGTCCCTTGCCACGAAAGCGCGAGGATTATCCCTTTGTTGCTTTTCTCGTAAAGCATCCGTTTATCGTACACGAAAGTACGGGTGGCGACTCCGTTATTCAATACATTGCGCGGTGCAATTTTGTGTTGCGCGTTGACAAATTTCTTCGCCAACACAAATTGGCGACTCCGCTGGGGACGAAAGCTTTGAACGGTCTCCGGCCCGTTCTTGATTCGAAGAGATCGTCATCTAGGGTTTGCAATCTACAAAGGTAACATGAATACCCAATTCCATACTGTAGATGCAAATATCTCATATGGCGTTACTAGATCATTCAATGACTATACTTTATCGGCCAGCCCTAGTTTTTCCAATCATGCATCTAATCACGTGCATAGGCCGATTCAAAGTAATTTACATGCTTCAAGTTTTTACGATACTAGTAACATGCACCATATACACTCCAACTCTCATGCATCGGCAACCCCACAAATCCATATGCCGATGAACAACATGATGGGTTTGGTTAATCAATTTGAGCATAATGAGCATAATGTATCGGCTAGCCCTAGTTTTATCAATCATGCATCTAATTATGTGCAAGGGCCGATGCGAAATAATCTTCATGCTTCAAATTCTTATGATACTAGTAACATACACCATATGTATCCCAACTCTCATGCATCGGCAACCCCACAAATTCATATGCCGATGAACAACATGATGAGTTCAGTTAATCCAGTTGAAACACCTCATGTTGAAATTTTCAGTAATATGCAAAAAAGTGTTTCACCTTTTTATTCATCGGCAACTAATTTGCAATATGTGAATCCAACCTTGCCGATGGATGGGAGAATTGGCCATGCTAGCCCAGAACGGTACTACCGCTTGCCTATAGCCGCACAGGTTCGGGTAGATCGGAAAATCCGAGTTTGACTACGTTTTTTGACCCTTTGGAAGGAAATCTGAGTCCTTTACATGTACGGGAAGACCAGCCGCCCTTTATATATGTTGGGGTGATGGCCGATTAAACACACAATCGATCTATCAATACAATCTACTTTTCATGTACCTTTTCTTTCTTCTTTCTACTTTTCTTGCCAAGCTCTAGAAACCCTAGGGTGCGGTTTATCTTTGCTGCTTTGCGCTGAAAAGCAGTCGTCTCTCCTCTCCGAAATTGAGGAACCCCTTTGTTGCTTTGCTCGGAAAGAATCCGTCCCTTGCCACGAAAGCGCGAGGATTATCCCTTTGTTGCTTTGCTCGTAAAGCATCCGTTTATCGTACACGAAAGTACGGGTGGCGACTCCGTTATTCAATACATTGCGCGGTGCAATTTTGTGTTGCGCGTTGACAAATTTCTTCGCCAACACAAATTGGCGACTCCGCTGGGGACGAAAGCTTTGAACGGTCTCCGGCCCGTTCTTGATTCGAAGAGATCGTCATCTAGGGTTTGCAATCTACAAAGGTAACATGAATACCCAATTCCATACTGTAGATGCAAATATCTCATATGGTGTTACTAGATCATTCAATGACTATACTTTATCGGCCAGCCCTAGTTTTTCCAATCATGCATCTAATCACGTGCATAGGCCGATTCAAAGTAATTTACATGCTTCAAGTTTTTACGATACTAGTAACATGCACCATATATACTCCAACTCTCATGCATCGGCAACCCCACAAATCCATATGCCGATGAACAACATGATGGGTTTGGTTAATCAATTTGAGCATAATGAGCATAATGTATCGGCTAGCCCTAGTTTTATCAATCATGCATCTAATTATGTGCAAGGGCCGATGCGAAATAATCTTCATGCTTCAAATTCTTATGATACTAGTAACATACACCATATGTATCCCAACTCTCATGCATCGGCAACCCCACAAATTCATATGCCGATGAACAACATGATGAGTTCAGTTAATCCAGTTGAAACACCTCATGTTGAAATTTTCAGTAATATGCAAAAAAGTGTTTCACCTTTTTATTCATCGGCAACTAATTTGCAATATGTGAATCCAACCTTGCCGATGGATGGGAGAATTGGCCATGCTAACCCAGAACGGTACTACCGCTTGCCTATAGCCGCACAGCTTCGGGTAGATCGGAAAATCCGAGTTTGACTACGTTTTTTGACCCTTTGGAAGGAAATCTGAGTCCTTTACATGTACGGGAAGACCAGCCGCCCTTTATATATGTTGGGGTGATGGCCGATTAAACACACAATCGATCTATCAATACAATCTACTTTTCATGTACCTTTTCTTTCTTCTTTCTACTTTTCTTGCCAAGCTCTAGAAACCCTAGGGTGCGGTTTATCTTTGCTGCTTTGCGCTGAAAAGCAGTCGTCTCTCCTCTCCGAAATTGAGGAACCCCTTTGTTGCTTTGCTTGGAAAGCATCCGTCCCTTGCCACGAAAGCGCGAGGATTATCCCTTTGTTGCTTTGCTCGTAAAGCATCCGTTTATCGTACACGAAAGTACGGGTGGCGACTCCGTTATTCAATACATTGCGCGGTGCAATTTTGTGTTGCGCGTTGACAAATTTCTTCGCCAACACAAATTGGCGACTCCGCTGGGGACGAAAGCTTTGAACGGTCTCCGGCCCGTTCTTGATTCGAAGAGATCGTCATCTAGGGTTTGCAATCTACAAAGGTAACATGAATACCCAATTCCATACTGTAGATGCAAATATCTCATATGGTGTTACTAGATCATTCAATGACTATACTTTATCGGCCAGCCCTAGTTTTTCCAATCATGCATCTAATCACGTGCATAGGCCGATTCAAAGTAATTTACATGCTTCAAGTTTTTACGATACTAGTAACATGCACCATATATACTCCAACTCTCATGCATCGGCAACCCCACAAATCCATATGCCGATGAACAACATGATGGGTTTGGTTAATCAATTTGAGCATAATGAGCATAATGTATCGGCTAGCCCTAGTTTTATCAATCATGCATCTAATTATGTGCAAGGGCCGATGCGAAATAATCTTCATGCTTCAAATTCTTATGATACTAGTAACATACACCATATGTATCCCAACTCTCATGCATCGGCAACCCCACAAATTCATATGCCGATGAACAACATGATGAGTTCAGTTAATCCAGTTGAAACACCTCATGTTGAAATTTTCAGTAATATGCAAAAAAGTGTTTCACCTTTTTATTCATCGGCAACTAATTTGCAATATGTGAATCCAACCTTGCCGATGGATGGGAGAATTGGCCATGCTAACCCAGAACGGTACTACCGCTTGCCTATAGCCGCACAGCTTCGGGTAGATCGGAAAATCCGAGTTTGACTACGTTTTTTGACCCTTTGGAAGGAAATCTGAGTCCTTTACATGTACGGGAAGACCAGCCGCCCTTTATATATGTTGGGGTGATGGCCGATTAAACACACAATCGATCTATCAATACAATCTACTTTTCATGTACCTTTTCTTTCTTCTTTCTACTTTTCTTGCCAAGCTCTAGAAACCCTAGGGTGCGGTTTATCTTTGCTGCTTTGCGCTGAAAAGCAGTCGTCTCTCCTCTCCGAAATTGAGGAACCCCTTTGTTGCTTTGCTTGGAAAGCATCCGTCCCTTGCCACGAAAGCGCGAGGATTATCCCTTTGTTGCTTTGCTCGTAAAGCATCCGTTTATCGTACACGAAAGTACGGGTGGCGACTCCGTTATTCAATACATTGCGCGGTGCAATTTTGTGTTGCGCGTTGACAAATTTCTTCGCCAACACAAATTGGCGACTCCGCTGGGGACGAAAGCTTTGAACGGTCTCCGGCCCGTTCTTGATTCGAAGAGATCGTCATCTAGGGTTTGCAATCTACAAAGGTAACATGAATACCCAATTCCATACTGTAGATGCAAATATCTCATATGGTGTTACTAGATCATTCAATGACTATACTTTATCGGCCAGCCCTAGTTTTTCCAATCATGCATCTAATCACGTGCATAGGCCGATTCAAAGTAATTTACATGCTTCAAGTTTTTACGATACTAGTAACATGCACCATATATACTCCAACTCTCATGCATCGGCAACCCCACAAATCCATATGCCGATGAACAACATGATGGGTTTGGTTAATCAATTTGAGCATAATGAGCATAATGTATCGGCTAGCCCTAGTTTTATCAATCATGCATCTAATTATGTGCAAGGGCCGATGCGAAATAATCTTCATGCTTCAAATTCTTATGATACTAGTAACATACACCATATGTATCCCAACTCTCATGCATCGGCAACCCCACAAATTCATATGCCGATGAACAACATGATGAGTTCAGTTAATCCAGTTGAAACACCTCATGTTGAAATTTTCAGTAATATGCAAAAAAGTGTTTCACCTTTTTATTCATCGGCAACTAATTTGCAATATGTGAATCCAACCTTGCCGATGGATGGGAGAATTGGCCATGCTAACCCAGAACGGTACTACCGCTTGCCTATAGCCGCACAGCTTCGGGTAGATCGGAAAATCCGAGTTTGACTACGTTTTTTGACCCTTTGGAAGGAAATCTGAGTCCTTTACATGTACGGGAAGACCAGCCGCCCTTTATATATGTTGGGGTGATGGCCGATTAAACACACAATCGATCTATCAATACAATCTACTTTTCATGTACCTTTTCTTTCTTCTTTCTACTTTTCTTGCCAAGCTCTAGAAACCCTAGGGTGCGGTTTATCTTTGCTGCTTTGCGCTGAAAAGCAGTCGTCTCTCCTCTCCGAAATTGAGGAACCCCTTTGTTGCTTTGCTTGGAAAGCATCCGTCCCTTGCCACGAAAGCGCGAGGATTATCCCTTTGTTGCTTTGCTCGTAAAGCATCCGTTTATCGTACACGAAAGTACGGGTGGCGACTCCGTTATTCAATACATTGCGCGGTGCAATTTTGTGTTGCGCGTTGACAAATTTCTTCGCCAACACAAATTGGCGACTCCGCTGGGGACGAAAGCTTTGAACGGTCTCCGGCCCGTTCTTGATTCGAAGAGATCGTCATCTAGGGTTTGCAATCTACAAAGGTAACATGAATACCCAATTCCATACTGTAGATGCAAATATCTCATATGGTGTTACTAGATCATTCAATGACTATACTTTATCGGCCAGCCCTAGTTTTTCCAATCATGCATCTAATCACGTGCATAGGCCGATTCAAAGTAATTTACATGCTTCAAGTTTTTACGATACTAGTAACATGCACCATATATACTCCAACTCTCATGCATCGGCAACCCCACAAATCCATATGCCGATGAACAACATGATGGGTTTGGTTAATCAATTTGAGCATAATGAGCATAATGTATCGGCTAGCCCTAGTTTCATCAATCATGCATCTAATTATGTGCAAGGGCCGATGCGAAATAATCTTCGTGCTTCAAATTCTTATGATACTAGTAACATACACCATATGTATCCCAACTCTCATGCATCGGCAACCCCACAAATTCATATGCCGATGAACAACATGATGAGTTCAGTTAATCCAGTTGAAACACCTCATGTTGAAATTTTCAGTAATATCCAAAAAAGTGTTTCACCTTTTTATTCATCGGCAACTAATTTGCAATATGTGAATCCAACCTTGCCGATGGATAGGAGAATTGGCCATGCTAGCCCAGAATGGTACTACCGCTTGCCTATAGCCGCACAGGTTTGGGTAGATCGGAAAATCCGAGTTTGACTACGTTTTTTGACCCTTTGGAAGGAAATCTGAGTCCTTTACATGTACGGGAAGACCAGCCGCCCTTTATATATGTTGGGGTGATGGCCGATTAAACACACAATCGATCTATCAATACAATCTACTTTTCATGTACCTTTTCTTTCTTCTTTCTACTTTTCTTGCCAAGCTCTAGAAACCCTAGGGTGCGGTTTATCTTTGCTGCTTTGCACTGAAAAGCAGTCGTCTCTCCTCTCCGAAATTGAGGAACCCCTTTGTTGCTTTGCTCGGAAAGCATCCGTCCCTTGCCACGAAAGCGCGAGGATTATCCCTTTGTTGCTTTGCTCGTAAAGCATCCGTTTATCGTACACGAAAGTACGGTTGGCGACTCCGTTATTCAATACATTGCGCGGTGCAATTTTGTGTTGCACGTTGACAAATTTCTTTGCCAACACAAATTGGCGACTCCGCTGGGGACGAAAGCTTTGAACGGCCTCCGGCCCGTTCTTGATTCGAAGAGATCGTCATCTAGGGTTTGCAATCTACAAAGGTAACATGAATACCCAATTCCATACTGTAGATGCAAATATCTCATATGGTGTTACTAGATCATTCAATGACTATACCTTATCGGCCAGCCCTAGTTTTTCCAATCATGCATCTAATCACGTGCATAGGCCGATTCAAAGTAATTTACATGCTTCAAGTTTTTATGATACTAGTAACATGCACCATATATACTCCAACTCTCATGCATCGGCAACCCCACAAATCCATATGCCGATGAACAACATGATGGGTTTGGTTAATCAATTTGAGCATAATGAGCATAATGTATCGGCTAGCCCTAGTTTCATCAATCATGCATCTAATTATGTGCAAGGGCCGATGCGAAATAATCTTCGTGCTTCAAATTCTTATGATACTAGTAACATACACCATATGTATCCCAACTCTCATGCATCGGCAACCCCACAAATTCATATGCCGATGAACAACATGATGAGTTCAGTTAATCCAGTTGAAACACCTCATGTTGAAATTTTCAGTAATATCCAAAAAAGTGTTTCACCTTTTTATTCATCGGCAACTAATTTGCAATATGTGAATCCAACCTTGCCGATGGATAGGAGAATTGGCCATGCTAGCCCAGAATGGTACTACCGCTTGCCTATAGCCGCACAGGTTCGGGTAGATCGGAAAATCCGAGTTTGACTACGTTTTTTGACCCTTTGGAAGGAAATCTGAGTCCTTTACATGTACGGGAAGACCAGCCGCCCTTTATATATGTTGGGGTGATGGCCGATTAAACACACAATCGATCTATCAATACAATCTAATTTTCATGTACCTTTTCTTTCTTCTTTCTACTTTTCTTGCCAAGCTCTAGAAACCCTAGGGTGCGGTTTATCTTTGCTGCTTTGCACTGAAAAGCAGTCGTCTCTCCTCTCCGAAATTGAGGAACCCCTTTGTTGCTTTGCTCGGAAAGCATCCGTCCCTTGCCACGAAAGCGCGAGGATTATCCCTTTGTTGCTTTGCTCGTAAAGCATCCGTTTATCGTACACGAAAGTACGGTTGGCGACTCCGTTATTCAATACATTGCGCGGTGCAATTTTGTGTTGCACGTTGACAAATTTCTTCGCCAACACAAATTGGCGACTCCGCTGGGGACGAAAGCTTTGAACGGTCTCCGGCCCGTTCTTGATTCGAAGAGATCGTCATCTAGGGTTTGCAATCTACAAAGGTAACATGAATACCCAATTCCATACTGTAGATGCAAATATCTCATATGGTGTTACTAGATCATTCAATGACTATACCTTATCGGCCAGCCCTAGTTTTTCCAATCATGCATCTAATCACGTGCATAGGCCGATTCAAAGTAATTTACAGGCTTCAAGTTTTTACGATACTAGTAACATGCACCATATATACTCCAACTCTCATGCATCGGCAACCCCACAAATCCATATGCCGATGAACAACATGATGGGTTTGGTTAATCAATTTGAGCATAATGAGCATAATGTATCGGCTAGCCCTAGTTTTATCAATCATGCATCTAATTATGTGCAAGGGCCGATGCGAAATAATCTTCATGCTTCAAATTCTTATGATACTAGTAACATACACCATATGTATCCCAACTCTCATGCATCGGCAACCCCACAAATTCATATGCCGATGAACAACATGATGAGTTCAGTTAATCCAGTTGAAACACCTCATGTTGAAATTTTCAGTAATATGCAAAAAAGTGTTTCACCTTTTTATTCATCGGCAACTAATTTGCAATATGTGAATCCAACCTTGCCGATGGATGGGAGAATTGGCCATGCTAGCCCAGAACGGTACTACCGCTTGCCTATAGCCGCACAGGTTCGGGTAGATCGGAAAATCCGAGTTTGACTACGTTTTTTGACCCTTAGGAAGGAAATCTGAGTCCTTTACATGTACGGGAAGACCAGCCGCCCTTTATATATCTTGGGGTGATGGCCGATTAAACACACAATCGATCTATCAATACAATCTACTTTTCATATACCTTTTCTTTCTTCTTTCTACTTTTCTTGCCAAGCTCTAGAAACCCTAGGGTGCGGTTTATCTTTGCTGCTTTGCGCTGAAAAGCAGTCGTCTCTCCTCTCCGAAATTGAGGAACCCCTTTGTTGCTTTGCTCGGAAAGCATCCGTCCCTTGCCACGAGAGCGCGAGGATTATCCCTTTGTTGCTTTGCTCGTGAAGCATCCGTTTATCGTACACGAAAGTACGGTTGGCGACTCCGTTATTCAATACATTGCGCGGTGCAATTTTGTGTTGCGCGTTGACAAATTTCTTCGCCAACACAAATTGGCGACTCCGCTGGGGACGAAAGCTTGGAACGGTCTCCGGCCCGTTCTTGATTCGAAGAGATCGTCATCTAGGGTTTGCAATCTACAAAGGTAACATGAATACCCAATTCCATACTGTAGATGCAAATATCTCATATGGTGTTACTAGATCATTCAATGACTATACCTTATCGGCCAGCCCTAGTTTTTCCAATCATGCATCTAATCACGTGCATAGGCCGATTCAAAGTAATTTACATGCTTCAAGTTTTTACGATACTAGTAACATGCACCATATATACTCCAACTCTCATGCATCGGCAACCCCACAAATCCATATGCCGATGAACAACATGATGGGTTTGGTTAATCAATTTGAGCATAATGAGCATAATGTATCGGCTAGCCCTAGTTTTATCAATCATGCATCTAATTATGTGCAAGGGCCGATGCGAAATAATCTTCATGCTTCAAATTCTTATGATACTAGTAACATACACCATATGTATCCCAACTCTCATGCATCGGCAACCCCACAAATTCATATGCCGATGAACAACATGATGAGTTCAGTTAATCCAGTTGAAACACCTCATGTTGAAATTTTCAGTAATATGCAAAAAAGTGTTTCACCTTTTTATTCATCGGCAACTAATTTGCAATATGTGAATCCAACCTTGCCGATGGATGGGAGAATTGGCCATGCTAGCCCAGAACGGTACTACCGCTTGCCTATAGCCGCACAGGTTCGGGTAGATCGGAAAATCCGAGTTTGACTACGTTTTTTGACCCTTTGGAAGGAAATCTGAGTCCTTTACATGTACGGGAAGACCAGCCGCCCTTTATATATGTTGGGGTGATGGCCGATTAAACACACAATCGATCTATCAATACAATCTACTTTTCATGTACCTTTTCTTTCTTCTTTCTACTTTTCTTGCCAAGCTCTAGAAACCCTAGGGTGCGGTTTATCTTTGCTGCTTTGCGCTGAAAAGCAGTCGTCTCTCCTCTCCGAAATTGAGGAACCCCTTTGTTGCTTTGCTCGGAAAGCATCCGTCCCTTGCCACGAAAGCGCGAGGATTATCCCTTTGTTGCTTTGCTCGTAAAGCATCCGTTTATCGTACACGAAAGTACGGGTGGCGACTCCGTTATTCAATACATTGCGCGGTGCAATTTTGTGTTGCGCGTTGACAAATTTCTTCGCCAACACAAATTGGCGACTCCGCTGGGGACGAAAGCTTGGAACGGTCTCCGGCCCGTTCTTGATTCGAAGAGATCGTCATCTACGGTTTGCAATCTACAAAGGTAACATGAATACCCAATTCCATACTGCAGATGCAAATATCTCATATGGTGTTACTAGATCATTCAATGACTATACTTTATCGGCCAGCCCTAGTTTTTCCAATCATGCATCTAATCACGTGCATAGGCCGATTCAAAGTAATTTACATGCTTCAAGTTTTTACGATACTAGTAACATGCACCATATATACTCCAACTCTCATGCATCGGCAACCCCACAAATCCATATGCCGATGAACAACATGATGGGTTTGGTTAATCAATTTGAGCATAATGAGCATAATGTATCGGCTAGCCCTAGTTTTATAAATCATGCATCTAATTATGTGCAAGGGCCGATGCGAAATAATCTTCATGCTTCAAATTCTTATGATACTAGTAACATACACCATATGTATCCCAACTCTCATGCATCGGCAACCCCACAAATTCATATGCCGATGAACAACATGATGAGTTCAGTTAATCCAGTTGAAACACCTCATGTTCAAATTTTCAGTAATATGCAAAAAAGTGTTTCACCTTTTTATTCATCGGCAACTAATTTGCAATATGTGAATCCAACCTTGCCGATGGATGGGAGAATTGGCCATGCTAGCCCAGAACGGTACTACCGCTTGCCTATAGCCGCACAGGTTCGGGTAGATCGGAAATCCGAGTTTGACTACGTTTTTTGACCCTTTGGAAGGAAATCTGAGTCCTTTACATGTACGGGAAGACCAGCCGCCCTTTATATATGTTGGGGTGATGGCCGATTAAACACACAATCGATCTATCAATACAATCTACTTTTCATGTACCTTTTCTTTCTTCTTTCTACTTTTCTTGCCAAGCTCTAGAAACCCTAGGGTGCGGTTTATCTTTGCTGCTTTGCGCTGAAAAGCAGTCGTCTCTCCTCTCCGAAATTGAGGAACCCCTTTGTTGCTTTGCAAGGAAAGCATCCGTCCCTTGCCACGAAAGCGCGAGGATTATCCCTTTGTTGCTTTGCTCGTAAAGCATCCGTTTATCGTACACGAAAGTACGGGTGGCGACTCCGTTATTCAATACATTGCGCGGTGCAATTTTGTGTTGCGCGTTGACAAATTTCTTCGCCAACACAAATTGGCGACTCCGCTGGGGACGAAAGCTTGGAACGGTCTCCGGCCCGTTCTTGATTCGAAGAGATCGTCATCTACGGTTTGCAATCTACAAAGGTAACATGAATACCCAATTCCATACTGCAGATGCAAATATCTCATATGGTGTTACTAGATCATTCAATGACTATACTTTATCGGCCAGCCCTAGTTTTTCCAATTATGCATCTAATCACGTGCATAGGCCGATTCAAAGTAATTTACATGCTTCAAGTTTTTACGATACTAGTAACATGCACCATATATACTCCAACTCTCATGCATCGGCAACCCCACAAATCCATATGCCGATGAACAACATGATGGGTTTGGTTAATCAATTTGAGCATAATGAGCATAATGTATCGGCTAGCCCTAGTTTTATCAATCATGCATCTAATTATGTGCAAGGGCCGATGCGAAATAATCTTCATGCTTCAAATTCTTATGATACTAGTAACATACACCATATGTATCCCAACTCTCATGCATCGGCAACCCCACAAATTCATATGCCGATGAACAACATGATGAGTTCAGTTAATCCAGTTGAAACACCTCATGTTCAAATTTTCAGTAATATGCAAAAAAGTGTTTCACCTTTTTATTCATCGGCAACTAATTTGCAATATGTGAATCCAACCTTGCCGATGGATGGGAGAATTGGCCATGCTAGCCCAGAACGGTACTACCGCTTGCCTATAGCCGCACAGGTTCGGGTAGATCGGAAATCCGAGTTTGACTACGTTTTTTGACCCTTTGGAAGGAAATCTGAGTCCTTTACATGTACGGGAAGACCAGCCGCCCTTTATATATGTTGGGGTGATGGCCGATTAAACACACAATCGATCTATCAATACAATCTACTTTTCATGTACCTTTTCTTTCTTCTTTCTACTTTTCTTGCCAAGCTCTAGAAACCCTAGGGTGCGGTTTATCTTAGCTGCTTTGCGCTGAAAAGCAGTCGTCTCTCCTCTCCGAAATTGAGGAACCCCTTTGTTGCTTTGCTCGGAAAGCATCCGTCCCTTGCCACGAAAGCGCGAGGATTATCCCTTTGTTGCTTTGCTCGTAAAGCATCCGTTTATCGTACACGAAAGTACGGGTGGCGACTCCGTTATTCAATACATTGCGCGGTGCAATTTTGTGTTGCGCGTTGACAAATTTCTTCGCCAACACAAATTGGCGACTCCGCTGGGGACGAAAGCTTTGAACGGTCTCCGGCCCGTTCTTGATTCGAAGAGATCGTCATCTAGGGTTTGCAATCTACAAAGGTAACATGAATACCCAATTCCATACTGTAGATGCAAATATCTCATATGGTGTTACTAGATCATTCAATGACTATACTTTATCGGCCAGCCCTAGTTTTTCCAATCATGCATCTAATCACGTGCATAGGCCGATTCAAAGTAATTTACATGCTTCAAGTTTTTACGATACTAGTAACATGCACCATATATACTCCAACTCTCATGCATCGGCAACCCCACAAATCCATATGCCGATGAACAACATGATGGGTTTGGTTAATCAATTTGAGCATAATGAGCATAATGTATCGGCTAGCCCTAGTTTTATCAATCATGCATCTAATTATGTGCAAGGGCCGATGCGAAATAATCTTCATGCTTCAAATTCTTATGATACTAGTAACATACACCATATGTATCCCAACTCTCATGCATCGGCAACCCCACAAATTCAAATGCCGATGAACAACATGATGAGTTCAGTTAATCCAGTTGAAACACCTCATGTTCAAATTTTCAGTAATATGCAAAAAAGTGTTTCACCTTTTTATTCATCGGCAACTAATTTGCAATATGTGAATCCAACCTTGCCGATGGATGGGAGAATTGGCCATGCTAGCCCAGAACGGTACTACCGCTTGCCTATAGCCGCACAGGTTCGGGTAGATCGGAAAATCCGAGTTTGACTACGTTTTTTGACCCTTTGGAAGGAAATCTGAGTCCTTTACATGTACGGGAAGACCAGCCGCCCTTTATATATGTTGGGGTGATGGCCGATTAAACACACAATCGATCTATCAATACAATCTACTTTTCATGTACCTTTTCTTTCTTCTTTCTACTTTTCTTGCCAAGCTCTAGAAACCCTAGGGTGCGGTTTATCTTTGCTGCTTTGCGCTGAAAAGCAGTCGTCTCTCCTCTCCGAAATTGAGGAACCCCTTTGTTGCTTTGCTCGGAAAGCATCCGTCCCTTGCCACGAAAGCGCGAGGATTATCCCTTTGTTGCTTTGCTCATAAAGCATCCGTTTATCGTACACGAAAGTACGGTTGGCGACTCCGTTATTCAATACATTGCGCGGTGCAATTTTGTGTTGCGCGTTGACAAATTTCTTCGCCAACACAAATTGGCGACTCCGCTGGGGACGAAAGCTTTGAACGGTCTCCGGCCCGTTCTTGATTCGAAGAGATCGTCATCTAGGGTTTGCAATCTACAAAGGTAACATGAATACCCAATTCCATACTGTAGATGCAAATATCTCATATGGTGTTACTAGATCATTCAATGACTATACTTTATCGGCCAGCCCTAGTTTTTCCAATCATGCATCTAATCACGTGCATAGGCCGATTCAAAGTAATTTACATGCTTCAAGTTTTTACGATACTAGTAACATGCACCATATATACTCCAACTCTCATGCATCGGCAACCCCACAAATCCATATGCCGATGAACAACGTGATGGGTTTGGTTAATCAATTTGAGCATAATGAGCATAATGTATCGGCTAGCCCTAGTTTTATCAATCATGCATCTAATTATGTGCAAGGGCCGATGCGAAATAATCTTCATGCTTCAAATTCTAATGATACTAGTAACATACACCATATGTATCCCAACTCTCATGCATCGGCAACCCCACAAATTCATATGCCGATGAACAACATGATGAGTTCAGTTAATCCAGTTGAAACACCTCATGTTGAAATTTTCAGTAATATGCAAAAAAGTGTTTCACCTTTTTATTCATCGGCAACTAATTTGCAATATGTGAATCCAACCTTGCCGATGGATGGGAGAATTGGCCATGCTAGCCCAGAACGGTACTACCGCTTGCCTATAGCCGCACAGGTTCGGGTAGATCGGAAAATCCGAGTTTGACTACGTTTTTTGACCCTTTGGAAGGAAATCTGAGTCCTTTACATGTACGGGAAGACCAGCCGCCCTTTATATATGTTGGGGTGATGGCCGATTAAACACACAATCGATCTATCAATACAATCTAGTTTTCATGTACCTTTTCTTTCTTCTTTCTACTTTTCTTGCCAAGCTCTAGAAACCCTAGGGTGCGGTTTATCTTTGCTGCTCTGCGCTGAAAAGCAGTCGTCTCTCCTCTCCGAAATTGAGGAACCCCTTTGTTGCGTTGCTCGGAAAGCATCCGTCCCTTGCCACGAAAGCGCGAGGATTATCCCTTTGTTGCTTTGCTCGTGAAGCATCCGTTTATCGTACACGAAAGTACGGTTGGCTACTCCGTTATTCAATACATTGCGCGGTGCAATTTTGTGTTGCGCGTTGACAAATTTCTTCGCCAACACAAATTGGCGACTCCGCTGGGGACGAAAGCTTTGAACGGTCTCCGGCCCGTTCTTGATTCGAAGAGATCGTCATCTAGGGTTTGCAATCTACAAAGGTAACATGAATACCCAATTCCATACTGTAGATGCAAATATCTCATATGGTGTTACTAGATCATTCAATGACTATACTTTATCGGCCAGCCCTAGTTTTTCCAATCATGCATCTAATCACGTGCATAGGCCGATTCAAAGTAATTTACATGCTTCAAGTTTTTACGATACTAGTAACATGCACCATATATACTCCAACTCTCATGCATCGGCAACCCCACAAATCCATATGCCGATGAACAACATGATGGGTTTGGTTAATCAATTTGAGCATAATGAGCATAATGTATCGGCTAGCCCTAGTTTTATCAATCATGCATCTAATTATGTGCAAGGGCCGATGCGAAATAATCTTCATGCTTCAAATTCTTATGATACTAGTAACATACACCATATGTATCCCAACTCTCATGCATCGGCAACCCCACAAATTCATATGCCGATGAACAACATGATGAGTTCAGTTAATCCTGTCGAAACACCTCATGTTGAAATTTTCAGTAATATGCAAAAAAGTGTTTCACCTTTTTATTCATCGGCAACTAATTTGCAATATGTGAATCCAACCTTGCCGATGGATGGGAGAATTGGCCATGCTAGCCCAGAACGGTACTACCGCTTGCCTATAGCCGCACAGGTTCGGGTAGATCGGAAAATCCGAGTTTGACTACGTTTTTTGACCCTTTGGAAGGAAATCTGAGTCCTTTACATGTACGGGAAGACCAGCCGCCCTTTATATATGTTGGGGTGATGGCCGATTAAACACCCAATCGATCTATCAATACAATCTACTTTTCATGTACCTTTTCTTTCTTCTTTCTACTTTTCTTGCCAAGCTCTAGAAACCCTAGGGTGCGGTTTATCTTTGCTGCTCTGCGCTGAAAAGCAGTCGTCTCTCCTCTCCGAAATTGAGGAACCCCTTTGTTGCGTTGCTCGGAAAGCATCCGTCCCTTGCCACGAAAGCGCGAGGATTATCCCTTTGTTGCTTTGCTCGTGAAGCATCCGTTTATCGTACACGAAAGTACGGTTGGCGACTCCGTTATTCAATACATTGCGCGGTGCAATTTTGTGTTGCGCGTTGACAAATTTCTTCGCCAACACAAATTGGCGACTCCGCTGGGGACGAAAGCTTTGAACGGTCTCCGGCCCGTTCTTGATTCGAAGAGATCGTCATCTAGGGTTTGCAATCTACAAAGGTAACATGAATACCCAATTCCATACTGTAGATACAAATATCTCATATGGTGTTACTAGATCATTCAATGACTATACTTTATCGGCCAGCCCTAGTTTTTCCAATCATGCATCTAATCACGTGCATAGGCCGATTCAAAGTAATTTACATGCTTCAAGTTGTTACGATACTAGTAACATGCACCATATATACTCCAACTCTCATGCATCGGCAACCCCACAAATCCATATGCCGATGAACAACATGATGGGTTTGGTTAATCAATTTGAGCATAATGAGCATAATGTATCGGCTAGCCCTAGTTTTATCAATCATGCATCTAATTATGTGCAAGGGCCGATGCGAAATAATCTTCATGCTTCAAATTCTTATGATACTAGTAACATACACCATATGTATCCCAACTCTCATGCATCGGCAACCCCACAAATTCATATGCCGATGAACAACATGATGAGTTCAGTTAATCCAGTCGAAACACCTCATGTTGAAATTTTCAGTAATATGCAAAAAAGTGTTTCACCTTTTTATTCATCGGCAACTAATTTGCAATATGTGAATCCAACCTTGCCGATGGATGGGAGAATTGGCCATGCTAGCCCAAAACGGTACTACCGCTTGCCTATAGCCGCACAGGTTCGGGTAGATCGGAAAATCCGAGTTTGACTACGTTTTTTGACCCTTTGGAAGGAAATCTGAGTCCTTTACATGTACGGGAAGACCAGCCGCCCTTTATGTATGTTGGGGTGATGGCCGATTAAACACACAATCGATCTATCAATACAATCTACTTTTCATGTACCTTTTCTTTCTTCTTTCTACTTTTCTTGCCAAGCTCTAGAAACCCTAGGGTGCGGTTTATCTTTGCTGCTTTGCGCTGAAAAGCAGTCGTCTCTCCTCTCCGAAATTGAGGAACCCCTTTGTTGCTTTGCTCGGAAAGCATCCGTCCCTTGCCACGAAAGCGCGAGGATTATCCCTTTGTTGCTTTGCTCGTGAAGCATCCGTTTATCGTACACGAAAGTACGGTTGGCGACTCCGTTATTCAATACATTGCGCGGTGCAATTTTGTGTTGCGCGTTGACAAATTTCTTCGCCAACACAAATTGGCGACTCCGCTGGGGACGAAAGCTTTGAACGGTCTCCGGCCCGTTCTTGATTCGAAGACATCGTCATCTAGGGTTTGCAATCTACAAAGGTAACATGAATACCCAATTCCATACTGTAGATGCAAATATCTCATATGGTGTTACTAGATCATTCAATGACTATACTTTATCGGCCAGCCCTAGTTTTTCCAATCATGCATCTAATCACGTGCATAGGCCGATTCAAAGTAATTTACATGCTTCAAGTTTTTACGATACTAGTAACATGCACCATATATACTCCAACTCTCATGCATCGGCAACCCCACAAATCCATATGCCGATGAACAACATGATGGGTTTGGTTAATCAATTTGAGCATAATGAGCATAATGTATCGGCTAGCCCTAGTTTTATCAATCATGCATCTAATTATGTGCAAGGGCCGATGCGAAATAATCTTCATGCTTCAAATTCTTATGATACTAGTAACATACACCATATGTATCCCAACTCTCATGCATCGGCAACCCCACAA
The DNA here is from genome assembly GCA_039707655.1 of Elymus sibiricus. NCBI lineage: Eukaryota > Viridiplantae > Streptophyta > Magnoliopsida > Poales > Poaceae > Elymus > Elymus sibiricus. The sequence goes on from CM077664.1 coordinate 25,310,520, forward strand.
ATTCATATGCCGATGAACAACATGATGAGTTCAGTTAATCCAGTTGAAACACCTCATGTTGAAATTTTCTGTAATATGCAAAAAAGTGTTTCACCTTTTTATTCATCGGCAACTAATTTGCAATATGTGAATCCAACCTTGCCGATGGATGGGAGAATTGGCCATGCTAGCCCAGAACGGTACTACCGCTTGCCTATAGCCGCACAGGTTCGGGTAGATCGGAAAATCCGAGTTTGACTACGTTTTTTGACCCTTTGGAAGGAAATCTGAGTCCTTTACATGTACGGGAAGACCAGCCGCCCTTTATATATGTTGGGGTGATGGCCGATTAAACACACAATCGATCTATCAATACAATCTACTTTTCATGTACCTTTTCTTTCTTCTTTCTACTTTTCTTGCCAAGCTCTAGAAACCCTAGGGTGCGGTTTATCTTTGCTGCTTTGCGCTGAAAAGCAGTCGTCTCTCCTCTCCGAAATTGAGGAACCCCTTTGTTGCTTTGCTCGGAAAGCATCCGTCCCTTGCCACGAAAGCGCGAGGATTATCCCTTTGTTGCTTTGCTCGTGAAGCATCCGTTTATCGTACACGAAAGTACGGTTGGCGACTCCGTTATTCAATACATTGCACGGTGCAATTTTGTCTTGCGCGTTGACAAATTTCTTCGCCAACACAAATTGGCGACTCCGCTGGGGACGAAAGCTTTGAACGGTCTCCGGCCCATTCTTGATTCGAAGAGATCGTCATCTAGGGTTTGCAATCTACAAAGGTAACATGAATACCCAATTCCATACTGTAGATGCAAATATCTCATATGGTGTTACTAGATCATTCAATGACTATACTTTATCGGCCAGCCCTAGTTTTTCCAATCATGCATCTAATCACGTGCATAGGCCGATTCAAAGTAATTTACATGCTTCAAGTTTTTACGATACTAGTAACATGCACCATATATACTCCAACTCTCATGCATCGGCAAACCCACAAATCCATATGCCGATGAACAACATGATGGGTTTGGTTAATCAATTTGAGCATAATGAGCATAATGTATCGGCTAGCCCTAGATTTATCAATCATGCATCTAATTATGTGCAAGGGCCGATGCGAAATAATCTTCATGCTTCAAATTCTTATGATACTAGTAACATACACCATATGTATCCCAACTCTCATGCATCGGCAACCCCACAAATTCATATGCCGATGAACAACATGATGAGTTCAGTTAATCCAATCGAAACACCTCATGTTGAAATTTTCAGTAATATGCAAAAAAGTGTTTCACCTTTTTATTCATCGGCAACTAATTTGCAATATGTGAATCCAACCTTGCCGATGGATGGGAGAATTGGCCATGCTAGCCCAGAACGGTACTACCGCTTGCCTATAGCCGCACAGGTTCGGGTAGATCGGAAAATCCGAGTTTGACTACGTTTTTTGACCCTTTGGAAGGAAATCTGAGTCCTTTACATGTACGGGAAGACCAGCCGCACTTTATATATGTTGGGGTGATGGCCGATTAAACACACAATCGATCTATCAATACAATCTACTTTTCATGTACCTTTTCTTTCTTCTTTCTACTTTTCTTGCCAAGCTCTAGAAACCCTAGGGTGCGGTTTATCTTTGCTGCTTTGCGCTGAAAAGCAGTCGTCTCTCCTCTCCGAAATTGAGGAACCCCTTTGTTGCTTTGCTCGGAAAGCATCTGTCCCTTGCCACGAAAGCGCGAGGATTATCCCTTTGTTGCTTTGCTCGTGAAGCATCCGTTTATCGTACACGAAAGTACGGTTGGCGACTCCGTTATTCAATACATTGCGCGGTGCAATTTTGTGTTGCGCGTTGACAAATTTCTTCGCCAACACAAATTGGCGACTCCGCTGGGGACGAAAGCTTTGAACGGTCTCCGGCCCGTTCTTGATTCGAAGAGATCGTCATCTAGGGTTTGCAATCTACAAAGGTAACATGAATACCCAATTCCATACTGTAGATGCAAATATCTCATATGGTGTTACTAGATCATTCAATGACTATACTTTATCGGCCAGCCCTAGTTTTTCCAATCATGCATCTAATCACGTGCATAGGCCGATTCAAAGTAATTTACATGCTTCAAGTTTTTACGATACTAGTAACATGCACCATATATACTCCAACTCTCATGCATCGGCAACCCCACAAATCCATATGCCGATGAACAACGTGATGGGTTTGGTTAATCAATTTGAGCATAATGAGCATAATGTATCGGCTAGCCCTAGTTTTATCAATCATGCATCTAATTATGTGCAAGGGCCGATGCGAAATAATCTTCATGCTTCAAATTCTAATGATACTAGTAACATACACCATATGTATCCCAACTCTCATGCATCGGCAACCCCACAAATTCATATGCCGATGAACAACATGATGAGTTCAGTTAATCCAGTTGAAACACCTCATGTTGAAATTTTCAGTAATATGCAAAAAAGTGTTTCACCTTTTTATTCATCGGCAACTAATTTGCAATATGTGAATCCAACCTTGCCGATGGATGGGAGAATTGGCCATGCTAGCCCAGAACGGTACTACCGCTTGCCTATAGCCGCACAGGTTCGGGTAGATCGGAAAATCCGAGTTTGACTACGTTTTTTGACCCTTTGGAAGGAAATCTGAGTCCTTTACATGTACGGGAAGACCAGCCGCCCTTTATATATGTTGGGGTGATGGCCGATTAAACACACAATCGATCTATCAATACAATCTAGTTTTCATGTACCTTTTCTTTCTTCTTTCTACTTTTCTTGCCAAGCTCTAGAAACCCTAGGGTGCGGTTTATCTTTGCTGCTCTGCGCTGAAAAGCAGTCGTCTCTCCTCTCCGAAATTGAGGAACCCCTTTGTTGCGTTGCTCGGAAAGCATCCGTCCCTTGCCACGAAAGTGCGAGGATTATCCCTTTGTTGCTTTGCTCGTGAAGCATCCGTTTATCGTACACGAAAGTACGGTTGGCGACTCCGTTATTCAATACATTGCGCGGTGCAATTTTGTGTTGCGCGTTGACAAATTTCTTCGCCAACACAAATTGGCGACTCCGCTGGGGACGAAAGCTTTGAACGGTCTCCGGCCCGTTCTTGATTCGAAGAGATCATCATCTAGGGTTTGCAATCTACAAAGGTAACATGAATACCCAATTCCATACTGTAGATGCAAATATCTCATATGGTGTTACTAGATCATTCAATGACTATACTTTATCGGCCAGCCCTAGTTTTTCCAATCATGCATCTAATCACGTGCATAGGCCGATTCAAAGTAATTTACATGCTTCAAGTTTTTACGATACTAGTAACATGCACCATATATACTCCAACTCTCATGCATCGGCAACCCCACAAATCCATATGCCGATGAACAACATGATGGGTTTGGTTAATCAATTTGAGCATAATGAGCATAATGTATCGGCTAGCCCTAGTTTTATCAATCATGCATCTAATTATGTGCAAGGGCCGATGCGAAATAATCTTCATGCTTCAAATTCTTATGATACTAGTAACATACACCATATGTATCCCAACTCTCATGCATCGGCAACCCCACAAATTCATATGCCGATGAACAACATGATGAGTTCAGTTAATCCAGTCGAAACACCTCATGTTGAAATTTTCAGTAATATGCAAAAAAGTGTTTCACCTTTTTATTCATCGGCAACTAATTTGCAATATGTGAATCCAACCTTGCCGATGGATGGGAGAATTGGCCATGCTAGCCCAGAACGGTACTACCGCTTGCCTATAGCCGCACAGGTTCGGGTAGATCGGAAAATCCGAGTTTGACTACGTTTTTTGACCCTTTGGAAGGAAATCTGAGTCCTTTACATGTACGGGAAGACCAGCCGCCCTTTATATATGTTGGGGTGATGGCCGATTAAACACACAATCGATCTATCAGTACAATCTACTTTTCATGTACCTTTTCTTTCTTCTTTCTACTTTTCTTGCCAAGCTCTAGAAACCCTAGGGTGCGGTTTATCTTTGCTGCTCTGCGCTGAAAAGCAGTCGTCTCTCCTCTCCGAAATTGAGGAACCCCTTTGTTGCGTTGCTCGGAAAGCATCCGTCCCTTGCCATGAAAGCGCGAGGATTATCCCTTTGTTGCTTTGCTCGTGAAGCATCCGTTTATCGTACACGAAAGTACGGTTGGCGACTCCGTTATTCAATACATTGCGCGGTGCAATTTTGTGTTGCGCGTTGACAAATTTCTTCGCCAACACAAATTGGCGACTCCGCTGGGGACGAAAGCTTTGAACGGTCTCCGGCCCGTTCTTGATTCGAAGAGATCGTCATCTAGGGTTTGCAATCTACAAAGGTAACATGAATACCCAATTCCATACTGTAGATGCAAATATCTCATATGGTGTTACTAGATCATTCAATGACTATACTTTATCGGCCAGCCCTAGTTTTTCCAATCATGCATCTAATCACGTGCATAGGCCGATTCAAAGTAATTTACATGCTTCAAGTTTTTACGATACTAGTAACATGCACCATATATACTCCAACTCTCATGCATCGGCAACCCCACAAATCCATATGCCGATGAACAACATGATGGGTTTGGTTAATCAATTTGAGCATAATGAGCATAATGTATCGGCTAGCCCTAGTTTTATCAATCATGCATCTAATTATGTGCAAGGGCCGATGCGAAATAATCTTCATGCTTCAAATTCTTATGATACTAGTAACATACACCATATGTATCCCAACTCTCATGCATCGGCAACCCCACAAATTCATATGCCGATGAACAACATGATGAGTTCAGTTAATCCAGTCGAAACACCTCATGTTGAAATTTTCAGTAATATGCAAAAAAGTGTTTCACCTTTTTATTCATCGGCAACTAATTTGCAATATGTGAATCCAACCTTGCCGATGGATGGGAGAATTGGCCATGCTAGCCCAAAACGGTACTACCGCTTGCCTATAGCCGCACAGGTTCGGGTAGATCGGAAAATCCGAGTTTGACTACGTTTTTTGACCCTTTGGAAGGAAATCTGAGTCCTTTACATGTACGGGAAGACCAGCCGCCCTTTATATATGTTGGGGTGATGGCCGATTAAACACACAATCGATCTATCAATACAATCTACTTTTCATGTACCTTTTCTTTCTTCTTTCTACTTTTCTTGCCAAGCTCTAGAAACCCTAGGGTGCGGTTTATCTTTGCTGCTTTGCGCTGAAAAGCAGTCGTCTCTCCTCTCCGAAATTGAGGAACCCCTTTGTTGCTTTGCTCGGAAAGCATCCGTCCCTTGCCACGAAAGCGCGAGGATTATCCCTTTGTTGCTTTGCTCGTGAAGCATCCGTTTATCGTACACGAAAGTACGGTTGGCGACTCCGTTATTCAATACATTGCGCGGTGCAATTTTGTGTTGCGCGTTGACAAATTTCTTCGCCAACACAAATTGGCGACTCCGCTGGGGACGAAAGCTTTGAACGGTCTCCGGCCCGTTCTTGATTCGAAGAGATCGTCATCTAGGGTTTGCAATCTACAAAGGTAACATGAATACCCAATTCCATACTGTAGATGCAAATATCTCATATGGTGTTACTAGATCATTCAATGACTATACTTTATCGGCCAGCCCTAGTTTTTCCAATCATGCATCTAATCACGTGCATAGGCCGATTCAAAGTAATTTACATGCTTCAAGTTTTTACGATACTAGTAACATGCACCATATATACTCCAACTCTCATGCATCGGCAACCCCACAAATCCATATGCCGATGAACAACATGATGGGTTTGGTTAATCAATTTGAGCATAATGAGCATAATGTATCGGCTAGCCCTAGTTTTATCAATCATGCATCTAATTATGTGCAAGGGCCGATGCGAAATAATCTTCATGCTTCAAATTCTTATGATACTAGTAACATACACCATATGTATCCCAACTCTCATGCATCGGCAACCCCACAAATTTATATGCCGATGAACAACATGATGAGTTCAGTTAATCCAGTTGAAACACCTCATGTTGAAATTTTCAGTAATATGCAAAAAAGTGTTTCACCTTTTTATTCATCGGCAACTAATTTGCAATATGTGAATCCAACCTTGCCGATGGATGGGAGAATTGGCCATGCTAGCCCAGAACGGTACTACCGCTTGCCTATAGCCGCACAGGTTCGGGTAGATCGGAAAATCCGAGTTTGACTACGTTTTTTGACCCTTTGGAAGGAAATCTGAGTCCTTTACATGTACGGGAAGACCAGCCGCCCTTTATATATGTTGGGGTGATGGCCGATTAAACACACAATCGATCTATCAATACAATCTACTTTTCATGTACCTTTTCTTTCTTCTTTCTACTTTTCTTGCCAAGCTCTAGAAACCCTAGGGTGCGGTTTATCTTTGCTGCTTTGCGCTGAAAAGCAGTCGTCTCTCCTCTCCGAAATTGAGGAACCCCTTTGTTGCTTTGCTCGGAAAGCATCCGTCCCTTGCCACGAAAGCGCGAGGATTATCCCTTTGTTGCTTTGCTCGTGAAGCATCCGTTTATCGTACACGAAAGTACGGTTGGCGACTCCGTTATTCAATACATTGCACGGTGCAATTTTGTGTTGCGCGTTGACAAATTTCTTCGCCAACACAAATTGGCGACTCCGCTGGGGACGAAAGCTTTGAACTGTCTCCGGCCCATTCTTGATTCGAAGAGATCGTCATCTAGGGTTTGCAATCTACAAAGGTAACATGAATACCCAATTCCATACTGTAGATGCAAATATCTCATATGGTGTTACTAGATCATTCAATGACTATACTTTATCGGCCAGCCCTAGTTTTTCCAATCATGCATCTAATCACGTGCATAGGCCGATTCAAAGTAATTTACATGCTTCAAGTTTTTACGATACTAGTAACATGCACCATATATACTCCAACTCTCATGCATCGGCAACCCCACAAATCCATATGCCGATGAACAACATGATGGGTTTGGTTAATCAATTTGAGCATAATGAGCATAATGTATCGGCTAGCCCTAGATTTATCAATCATGCATCTAATTATGTGCAAGGGCCGATGCGAAATAATCTTCATGCTTCAAATTCTTATGATACTAGTAACATACACCATATGTATCCCAACTCTCATGCATCGGCAACCCCACAAATTCATATGCCGATGAACAACATGATGAGTTCAGTTAATCCAATCGAAACACCTCATGTTGAAATTTTCAGTAATATGCAAAAAAGTGTTTCACCTTTTTATTCATCGGCAACTAATTTGCAATATGTGAATCCAACCTTGCCGATGGATGGGAGAATTGGCCATGCTAGCCCAGAACGGTACTACCGCTTGCCTATAGCCGCACAGGTTCGGGTAGATCGGAAAATCCGAGTTTGACTACGTTTTTTGACCCTTTGGAAGGAAATCTGAGTCCTTTACATGTACGGGAAGACCAGCCGCCCTTTATATATGTTGGGGTGATGGCCGATTAAACACACAATCGATCTATCAATACAATCTACTTTTCATGTACCTTTTCTTTCTTCTTTCTACTTTTCTTGCCAAGCTCTAGAAACCCTAGGGTGCGGTTTATCTTTGCTGCTTTGCGCTGAAAAGCAGTCGTCTCTCCTCTCCGAAATTGAGGAACCCCTTTGTTGCTTTGCTCGGAAAGCATCCGTCCCTTGCCACGAAAGCGCGAGGATTATCCCTTTGTTGCTTTGCTCGTGAAGCATCCGTTTATCGTACATGAAAGTACGGTTGGCGACTCCGTTATTCAATACATTGCACGGTGCAATTTTGTGTTGCGCGTTGACAAATTTCTTCGCCAACACAAATTGGCGACTCCGCTGGGGACGAAAGCTTTGAACTGTCTCCGGCCCATTCTTGATTCGAAGAGATCGTCATCTAGGGTTTGCAATCTACAAAGGTAACATGAATACCCAATTCCATACTGTAGATGCAAATATCTCATATGGTGTTACTAGATCATTCAATGACTATACTTTATCGGCCAGCCCTAGTTTTTCCAATCATGCATCTAATCACGTGCATAGGCCGATTCAAAGTAATTTACATGCTTCAAGTTTTTACGATACTAGTAACATGCACCATATATACTCCAACTCTCATGCATCGGCAACCCCACAAATCCATATGCCGATGAACAACATGATGGGTTTGGTTAATCAATTTGAGCATAATGAGCATAATGTATCGGCTAGCCCTAGATTTATCAATCATGCATCTAATTATGTGCAAGGGCCGATGCGAAATAATCTTCATGCTTCAAATTCTTATGATACTAGTAACATACACCAGATGTATCCCAACTCTCATGCATCGGCAACCCCACAAATTCATATGCCGATGAACAACATGATGAGTTCAGTTAATCCAATCGAAACACCTCATGTTGAAATTTTCAGTAATATGCAAAAAAGTGTTTCACCTTTTTATTCATTGGCAACTAATTTGCAATATGTGAATCCAACCTTGCCGATGGATGGGAGAATTGGCCATGCTAGCCCAGAACGGTACTACCGCTTGCCTATAGCCGCACAGGTTCGGGTAGATCGGAAAATCCGAGTTTGACTACGTTTTTTGACCCTTTGGAAGGAAATCTGAGTCCTTTACATGTACGGGAAGACCAGCCGCCCTTTATATATGTTGGGGTGATGCCGATTAAACACACAATCGATCTATCAATAAAATCTACTTTTCATGTACCTTTTCTTTCTTCTTTCTACTTTTCTTGCCAAGCTCTAGAAACCCTAGGGTGCGGTTTATCTTTGCTGCTTTGCGCTGAAAAGCAGTCGTCTCTCCTCTCCGAAATTGAGGAACCCCTTTGTTGCTTTGCTCGGAAAGCATCCGTCCCTTGCCACGAAAGCGCGAGGATTATCCCTTTGTTGCTTTGCTCGTAAAGCATCCGTTTATCGTACACGAAAGTACGGTTGGCGACTCCGTTATTCAATACATTGCGCGGTGCAATTTTGTGTTGCGCGTTGACAAATTTCTTCGCCAACACAAATTGGCGACTCCGCTAGGGACGAAAGCTTTGAACGGTCTCCGGCCCGTTCTTGATTCGAAGAGATCGTCATCTAGGGTTTGCAATCTACAAAGGTAACATGAATACCCAATTCCATACTGTAGATGCAAATATCTCATATGGTGTTACTAGATCATTCAATGACTATACTTTATCGGCCAGCCCTAGTTTTTCCAATCATGCATCTAATCACGTGCATAGGCCGATTCAAAGTAATTTACATGCTTCAAGTTTTTACGATACTAGTAACATGCACCATATATACTCCAACTCTCATGCATTGGCTACCCCACAAATCCATATGCCGATGAACAACATGATGGGTTTGGTTAATCAATTTGAGCATAATGAGCATAATGTATCGGCTAGCCCTAGTTTTATCAATCATGCATCTAATTATGTGCAAGGGCCGATGCGAAATAATCTTCATGCTTCAAATTCTTATGATACTAGTAACATACACCATATGTATCCCAACTCTCATGCATCGGCAACCCCACAAATTCATATGCCGATGAACAACATGATGAGTTCAGTTAATCCAGTTGAAACACCTCATGTTGAAATTTTCAGTAATATGCAAAAAAGTGTTTCACCTTTTTATTCATCGGCAACTAATTTGCAATATGTGAATCCAACCTTGCCGATGGATGGGAGAATTGGCCATGCTAGCCCAGAACGGTACTACCGCTTGCCTATAGCCGCACAGGTTCGGGTAGATCGGAAAATCCGAGTTTGACTACGTTTTTTGACCCTTTGGAAGGAAATCTGAGTCCTTTACATGTACGGGAAGACCAGCCGCCCTTTATATATGTTGGGGTGATGGCCGATTAAACACACAATCGATCTATCAATACAATCTACTTTTCATGTACCTTTTCTTTCTTCTTTCTACTTTTCTTGCCAAGCTCTAGAAACCCTAGGGTGCGGTTTATCTTTGCTGCTTTGCGCTGAAAAGCAGTCGTCTCTCCTCTCCGAAATTGAGGAACCCCTTTGTTGCTTTGCTCGGAAAGCATCCGTCCCTTGCCACGAAAGCGCGAGGATTATCCCTTTGTTGCTTTGCTCGTGAAGCATCCGTTTATCGTACACGAAAGTACGGTTGGCGACTCCGTTATTCAATACATTGCACGGTGCAATTTTGTGTTGCGCGTTGACAAATTTCTTCGCCAACACAAATTGGCGACTCCGCTGGGGACGAAAGCTTTGAACGGTCTCCGGCCCATTCTTGATTCGAAGAGATCGTCATCTAGGGTTTGCAATCTACAAAGGTAACATGAATACCCAATTCCATACTGTAGATGCAAATATCTCATATGGTGTTACTAGATCATTCAATGACTATACTTTATCGGCCAGCCCTAGTTTTTCCAATCATGCATCTAATCACGTGCATAGGCCGATTCAAAGTAATTTACATGCTTCAAGTTTTTACGATACTAGTAACATGCACCATATATACTCCAACTCTCATGCATCGGCAACCCCACAAATCCATATGCCGATGAACAACATGATGGGTTTGGTTAATCAATTTGAGCATAATGAGCATAATGTATCGGCTAGCCCTAGATTTATCAATCATGCATCTAATTATGTGCAAGGGCCGATGCGAAATAATCTTCATGCTTCAAATTCTTATGATACTAGTAACATACACCAGATGTATCCCAACTCTCATGCATCGGCAACCCCACAAATTCATATGCCGATGAACAACATGATGAGTTCAGTTAATCCAATCGAAACACCTCATGTTGAAATTTTCAGTAATATGCAAAAAAGTGTTTCACCTTTTTATTCATTGGCAACTAATTTGCAATATGTGAATCCAACCTTGCCGATGGATGGGAGAATTGGCCATGCTAGCCCAGAACGGTACTACCGCTTGCCTATAGCCGCACAGGTTCGGGTAGATCGGAAAATCCGAGTTTGACTACGTTTTTTGACCCTTTGGAAGGAAATCTGAGTCCTTTACATGTACGGGAAGACCAGCCGCCCTTTATATATGTTGGGGTGATGGCCGATTAAACACACAATCGATCTATCAATAAAATCTACTTTTCATGTACCTTTTCTTTCTTCTTTCTACTTTTCTTGCCAAGCTCTAGAAACCCTAGGGTGCGGTTTATCTTTGCTGCTTTGCGCTGAAAAGCAGTCGTCTCTCCTCTCCGAAATTGAGGAACCCCTTTGTTGCTTTGCTCGGAAAGCATCCGTCCCTTGCCACGAAAGCGCGAGGATTATCCCTATGTTGCTTTGCTCGTAAAGCATCCGTTTATCGTACACGAAAGTACGGTTGGCGACTCCGTTATTCAATACATTGCGCGGTGCAATTTTGTGTTGCGCGTTGACAAATTTCTTCGCCAACACAAATTGGCGACTCCGCTAGGGACGAAAGCTTTGAACGGTCTCCGGCCCGTTCTTGATTCGAAGAGATCGTCATCTAGGGTTTGCAATCTACAAAGGTAACATGAATACCCAATTCCATACTGTAGATGCAAATATCTCATATGGTGTTACTAGATCATTCAATGACTATACTTTATCGGCCAGCCCTAGTTTTTCCAATCATGCATCTAATCACGTGCATAGGCCGATTCAAAGTAATTTACATGCTTCAAGTTTTTACGATACTAGTAACATGCACCATATATACTCCAACTCTCATGCATTGGCTACCCCACAAATCCATATGCCGATGAACAACATGATGGGTTTGGTTAATCAATTTGAGCATAATGAGCATAATGTATCGGCTAGCCCTAGTTTTATCAATCATGCATCTAATTATGTGCAAGGGCCGATGCGAAATAATCTTCATGCTTCAAATTCTTATGATACTAGTAACATACACCATATGTATCCCAACTCTCATGCATCGGCAACCCCACAAATTCATATGCCGATGAACAACATGATGAGTTCAGTTAATCCAGTTGAAACACCTCATGTTGAAATTTTCAGTAATATGCAAAAAAGTGTTTCACCTTTTTATTCATCGGCAACTAATTTGCAATATGTGAATCCAACCTTGCCGATGGATGGGAGAATTGGCCATGCTAGCCCAGAACGGTACTACCGCTTGCCTATAGCCGCACAGGTTCGGGTAGATCGGAAAATCCGAGTTTGACTACGTTTTTTGACCCTTTGGAAGGAAATCTGAGTCCTTTACATGTACGGGAAGACCAGCCGCCCTTTATATATGTTGGGGTGATGGCCGATTAAACACACAATCGATCTATCAATACAATCTACTTTTCATGTACCTTTTCTTTCTTCTTTCTACTTTTCTTGCCAAGCTCTAGAAACCCTAGGGTGCGGTTTATCTTTGCTGCTTTGCGCTGAAAAGCAGTCGTCTCTCCTCTCCGAAATTGAGGAACCCCTTTGTTGCTTTGCTCGGAAAGCATCCGTCCCTTGCCACGAAAGCGCGAGGATTATCCCTTTGTTGCTTTGCTCGTAAAGCATCCGTTGATCGTACACGAAAGTACGGTTGGCGACTCCGTTATTCAATACATTGCGCGGTGCAATTTTGTGTTGCGCGTTGACAAATTTCTTCGCCAACACAAATTGGCGACTCCGCTGGGGACGAAAGCTTTGAACGGTCTCCGGCCCGTTCTTGATTCGAAGAGATCGTCATCTAGGGTTTGCAATCTACAAAGGTAACATGAATACCCAATTCCATTCTGTAGATGCAAATATCTCATATGGTGTTACTAGATCATTCAATGACTATACTTTATCGGCCAGCCCTAGTGTTTCCAATCATGCATCTAATCACGTGCATAGGCCGATTCAAAGTAATTTACATGCTTCAAGTTTTTACGATACTAGTAACATGCACCATATATACTCCAACTCTCATGCATCGGCAACCCCACAAATCCATATGCCGATGAACAACATGATGGGTTTGGTTAATCAATTTGAGCATAATGAGCATAATGTATCGGCTAGCCCTAGTTTTATCAATCATGCATCTAATTATGTGCACGGGCCGATGCGAAATAATCTTCATGCTTCAAATTCTTATGATACTAGTAACATACACCATATGTATCCCAACTCTCATGCATCGGCAACCCCACAAATTCATATGCCGATGAACAACATGATGAGTTCAGTTAATCCAGTTGAAACACCTCATGTTGAAATTTTCAGTAATATGCAAAAAAGTGTTTCACCTTTTTATTCATCGGCAACTAATTTGCAATATGTGAATCCAACCTTGCCGATGGATGGGAGAATTGGCCATGCTAGCCCAGAACGGTACTACCGCTTGCCTATAGCCGCACAGGTTCGGGTAGATCGGAAAATCCGAGTTTGACTACGTTTTTTGACCCTTTGGAAGGAAATCTGAGTCCTTTACATGTACGGGAAGACCAGCCGCCCTTTATATATGTTGGGGTGATGGCCGATTAAACACACAATCGATCTATCAATACAATCTACTTTTCATGTACCTTTTCTTTCTTCTTTCTACTTTTCTTGCCAAGCTCTAGAAACCCTAGGGTGCGGTTTATCTTTGCTGCTTTGCGCTGAAAAGCAGTCGTCTCTCCTCTCCGAAATTGAGGAACCCCTTTGTTGCTTTGCTCGGAAAGCATCCGTCCCTTGCCACGAAAGCGCGAGGATTATCCCTTTGTTGGTTTGCTCGTAAAGCATCCGTTTATCGTACACGGAATTACGGTTGGCGACTCCGTTATTCAATACATTGCGCGGTGCAATTTTGTGTTGCGCGTTGACAAATTTCTTCGCCAACACAAATTGGCGACTCCGCTGGGGACGAAAGCTTTGAACGGTCTCCGGCCCAATCTTGATTCGAAGAGATCGTCATCTAGGGTTTGCAATCTACAAAGGTAACATGAATACCCAATTCCATACTGTAGATGCAAATATCTCATATGGTGTTACTAGATCATTCAATGACTATACTTTATCGGCCAGCCCTAGTTTTTCCAATCATGCATCTAATCACGTGCATAGGCCGATTCAAAGTAATTTACATGCTTCAAGTTTTTACGATACTAGTAACATGCACCATATATACTCCAACTCTCATGCATCGGCAACCCCACAAATCCATATGCCGATGAACAACATGATGGGTTTGGTTAATCAATTTGAGCATAATGAGCATAATGTATCGGATAGCCCTAGTTTTATCAATCATGCATCTAATTATGTGCAAGGGCCGATGCGAAATAATCTTCATGCTTCAAATTCTTATGATACTAGTAACATACACCATATGTATCCCAACTCTTATGCATCGGCAACCCCACAAATTCATATGCCGATGAACAACATGATGAGTTCAGTTAATCCAGTTGAAACACCTCATGTTGAAATTTTCAGTAATATGCAAAAAAGTGTTTCACCTTTTTATTCATCGGCAACTAATTTGCAATATGTGAATCCAACCTTGCCGATGGATGGGAGAATTGGCCATGCTAGCCCAGAACGGTACTACCGCTTGCCTATAGCCGCACAGGTTCGGGTAGATCGGAAAATCCGAGTTTGACTACGTTTTTTGACCCTTTGGAAGGAAATCTGAGTCCTTTACATGTACGGGAAGACCAGCCGCCCTTTATATATGTTGGGGTGATGGCCGATTAAACACACAATCGATCTATCAATACAATCTACTTTTCATGTACCTTTTCTTTCTTCTTTCTACTTTTCTTGCCAAGCTCTAGAAACCCTAGGGTGCGGTTTATCTTTGCTGCTTTGCGCTGAAAAGCAGTCGTCTCTCCTCTCCGAAATTGAGGAACCCCTTTGTTGCTTTGCTCGGAAAGCATCCGTCCCTTGCCACGAAAGCGCGAGGATTATCCCTTTGTTGCTTTGCTCGTAAAGCATCCGTTTATCGTACACGAAAGTACGGTTGGCGACTCCGTTATTCAATACATTGCGCGGTGCAATTTTGTGTTGCGCGTTGACAAATTTCTTCGCCAACACAGTTACCATCTCTTTATTTTCTAATTTGAAATTGGATGGAATTGACAACGCAGTTACCATCTTTGTTTATATATGTGCAAAACATGTCATCTCTCTGCTTGTTTTAGGGTGATATGCCTGATGGCATGCATAAGTCTGCTGAAGGCTGTGAGAAAACCCAACATATATTGCAGCAAAGAAGGCAAAACATCTTGAAGATAGGGAGACAACCCCAAAGTCGTGTCTTGATGCAGTGTTCAAGTTACTCGAGACTAGCAGTCACACAAGCTCACAGAATTCGCTGCCTGAATCAGTTTGACTTCTTCGGTGTCAAATTCAAGCAGAAAGGCATTCTGCAACTCAACTTCGACTTGAAGTCCAATCTCTAAGGAAGATCACGGAGACCTCCAATGAGAACCTCATTGCTAAACAACTACAGCTGGAAGATATGACCGACATGCTAGGCCGGTCTCACTGCCTTGCTCAGCTGCTTGCGCAGCAGCTCCCGCGCAAGGCTAACGTTTCTTGAATTGTCTTGGAAGTGGTCTTGGTTAAGTATTATTTTGTTACGCTGCAATGGTAGGACCTTTGATGCCCAGTTTTTGTAATCTGCTTCTTCGTTGCGCTTTATGATCACTGGTGGCGAACTTTGATGCCAAGTGGATGTAATATACCCTAAATCCTTTATTGTATAGTGTAGGTTTATTCTAAGTTACTATGCCGTAATTTCTTTATTGTATAGGGTAGGTTTGTTCTTAATTTCTAGTTACCGTATATGCCATCATTCGCTATTTGAAAAAAGGCGAAAATCTGATGGAGGCAACCGGGCCGGAACATTCGCCTCTAATGGCCCTGCATTTCAGCGGGCCACAATTGGGCCAGCCCGCAACTTACTTGGGCCTGCGCTGACCGGCAAATTGGGCCCTTCATGGACACGGTGCGCCAGACCCATAACTCACATGGGCCTTCGTTGGGCCCAAAGTTTAGTTGGGCCTTTAGTGGACCCAACGTTTAGTTGGGCCCATGTAGCTTCGGGCCATTAACAGGCTGAATATTCTTCTGGCCTGTTACGGCCCAGAAGACACCATGGGCCTTTAGCAGGCCGAAATGCATGTTGGGCCTCAATTTTCAATAGTCGTCCATAGGCCTTTAGCATGCTGAAATATACACCGGGCCATTATTGGCCCAGTTATATGACGGGCCGTTACCAGGCCGAAACATATCTCGGGCCTTGGTTGGCACACTGGTATCATGGGCCTTTAAGAGGCCGAAAGCTTAGTAGAGGCATCAACGAGCCGAATTATACGACTGGCCTTTAACAGGCCCAAAGTCAGGTTGGGCTGAACTGTTGCCACCATGATCACGGGCCGTTAATGGGCTGGATGTCGCGTCGGACGATATATGGCCCATGGACAGCACGGGCCATTACCAGGCCGAAAGACACACCGGGCTGAAATGGGCCCATGTCTACATCGGGCCTCTCTAACAGGCCGAAAACTCACTGGGCCGTAATGGGGCCCAAAGAACAATTTCCAATCTTCTTCCGCAACTTATGTGTAAGTAATGTACTAATGTTATTCATGGTAATTAGTGCCTATGTTTCTGCTGACAGAAGACAAAAGATTTCATTCTTTTAAATAGGCGAGGACCAAACTGGATAGTCAAGATGAGCAACGCTTGGTTGCGCTTTTCCAGCACGCGTGGATGAAGTATCGTTGCTACCTGAGGCAAGCACACTTCGATGGCAAGCCTCTAAACAAAATTTATGTAAAGTTTCCGATGATACATTTAGTAGACAGTGACTGGAATAATCTTGTTACACATTGGTCTCGTCTACAGCGTAAGGTACTGTCTATGATATCACATCACAATTTGAACTACATTTCTGCATGTGCCTTACCGTCTCACTTGTACGAAAAGTGTTTGTAGAAGAATACTCATTCTCAAGGGACCACAGAATCTCACAACTATACTGTACACTACATTGCTCTTGTGAGTACCTCTTGCCCTGTATCACCACACTTACTTTCATAGCTGGTAGATTATGTAGCATCACTGCACATGTTAACCTCCTTATCCTCCATTTTGTGGGCATTATAAGATCCGTATTGACTCTTACATAAATTTAGAATCAACCCAATGCTTTTGAAGAGGTTTAGCTATGCAGTCCTCTTGTAAGGACCGAACGTCTTGTATCACTGTACTTACATTAACAGCTACTCCCTCTGTCGCATAATATAAGAGCATTTTGCATAGTACACAAGTGTACAAAACACTCTTATATTATGGGAAGGAGGGATTGGTTCATTGTGTAGCATTACTCTCCATCTTATCTCCCTCGCCCACCATTTACTAAAAAATATCAGATCTATATTTAATCTTACCAAAAAGTTGAATACACAGACAATGCCTGTGCAGAAGTGTAGCCCGTTGCTCTTGTCACTACATTTTGTCATGTAACGCTTGTACTTACATGGATAGTTAGTTGATTATATAGCATCAATCTGCATCTTATCTTCATTATCCTCTATCCCTTCCAGTATTATCATATCTATAATTACTCTCTACAAAATGTAGAGTACAGGCAATGCTTATGAAGAAGATTATGTGCTGAAATTATTGAGTTATCCTTCCCTTGACATGGAGAAGGGCATTATAGAGCCGGTGTTAACTGTTAATGTAAGTCAGTCCTTCTAAAGCCTTTATCCTTAACTGCTATTTAATTTGCTCATACTCCCTATCATCAACTGCTGTTTAGTTTGCTGTTTCTATCAAAATGCATGTTCGCAACAACTGTAAGTTCCAAGTTTTAGTCGTAAAACCAAATTCCTTATTCATACCATGCACATTACTCAATACAGATCCAATGAGTTTCTTTAGCCCTGCATGTATGCTAGTTTTTGTTGATCTATACTCCAGTGTGTGGTGAAGCAGCCCACATTTGCACCTTGTCATTTCCTGCTTTATCTTACTGATCTGGCTGATGATATGAACAACATGCCATGCACATTAACCAAAAGAGATACAATGATTGTCTTTTGCCCTGCATCTACGCTTGTTTTGTTGATATGGTAATCCAGTAGTGTGGTGAAGCTCCCCGCATTATGAACAATGCCAAATTATGCTATTGATATTTTGAACTGTCTCTTTATTTTCTAATTTGAAATTGGATGGAATTGACAGCGCAGTTACCATCTTTGTTTATATATGTGCAAAACATGTCATCTCTCTGCTTGTTTTAGGGTGATATGCCTGATGGCATGCATAAGTCTGCTGAAGGCTGTGAGACAAACCCAACATATATT
Organism: Elymus sibiricus; assembly: GCA_039707655.1. Classification (NCBI taxonomy): domain Eukaryota; kingdom Viridiplantae; phylum Streptophyta; class Magnoliopsida; order Poales; family Poaceae; genus Elymus; species Elymus sibiricus. Next base: position 25,328,802 of record CM077664.1, read on the forward strand.
GCAGCAAAGAAGGCAAAACATCTTGAAGATAGCGAGACAACCCCAAAGTCGTGTCTTGATGCAGTGTTCAAGTTACTCGAGACTAGCAGTCACACAAGCTCACAGAATTTGCTGCCTGAATCAGTTTGACTTCTTCGGTGTCAAATTCAAGCAGAAAGGCATTCTGCAACTCAACTTCGACTTGAAGTCCAATCTCTAAGGAAGATCACGGAGAACCTCATTGCTAAACAACTACAGCTGGAAGATATGACCGACATGCTAGGCCGGTCTCACAGCCTTGCTCAGCTGCTTGCGCAGCAGCTCCCGCGCAAGGATAACGTTTCTTGAACTGTCTTGGAAGTGGTCTTGGTTAAGTATTATTTTGTTACGCTGCAATGGCAGGACCTTTGATGCCCAGTTTTTGTAATCTGCTTCTTCGTTGCGCTTTATGATCACTGGTGGCGAACTTTGATGCCCAGTGGATGTAATATACCCTAAATCCTTTATTGTATAGTGTAGGTTTATTCTAAGTTACTATGCCATAATTTCTTTATTGTATAGGGTAGGTTTGTTCTTAATTTCTAGTTACCGTATATGCCATCATTCGCTATTTGAAAAAAGGCGAAAATCTGATGGAGGCAACCGGGCCGAAACATTCGCCTCTAACGGCCCTGCATTTCAGCGGGCCACAATTGGGACAGCCCGCAACTTACTTGGGCCTGCGCTGACCGGCCATTTTGGCCCTTCATGGACACGGTACGCCAGACCCATAACTCACATGGGCCTTCATTGGGCCCAACGTTTAGTTGGACCTTTAGTGGACCCAACGTTTAGTTGGGCCCATGTAGCTTCGGGCCATTAACAGGCTGAATATTCTTCTGGCCTGTTACGGCCCAGAAGACACCATGGGCCTTTAGCAGGCCGAAATGCATGTTGGGCCTCAATTTTCAATAGTCGTCCACAGGCCTTTAGCATGCTGAAATATACACCGGGCCATTATTGGCCCAGTTATATGACGGGCCGTTACCAGGCCGAAACATATCTCGGGCCTTGGTTGGCCCACTGGTATCATGGGCCTTTAAGAGGCCGAAAGCTTAGTAGAGGCATCAACGAGCCGAATTATACGACAGGCCTTTAACAGGCCCAAAGTCAGGTTGGGCTGAACTGTAGCCACCATGATCATGGGCCGTTAATGGGCTAGATGTCGCGTCGGACGATATATGGCCCATGGACAGCACGGGCCATTACCAGGCCGAAAGACACACTGGGCTGAAATGGTCCCATGTCTACATCGGGCCTCTCTAACAGGCCGAAATCTCACTGGGCCGTAATGGGGCCCAAAGAACAATTTCCAATCTTCTTCCGCAACTTATGTGTAAGTAATGTACTAATGTTATTCATGGTAATTAGTGCCTATGTTTCTGCTGACAGAAGACAAAAGATTTAATTCTTTTAAATAGGCGAGGACCAAACTGGATAGTCAAGACGAGCAACGCTTGGTTGCGCTTTTCCAGCACGCGTGGATGAAGTATCGTTGCTACCTGAGGCAAGCGCACTTCGATGGCAAGCCTCTAAACGAAATTTATGTAAAGTTTCCGGTGCTACATTTAGTAGACAGTGACTGGAATAATCTTGTTACACATTGGTCTCGTCTACAGCGTAAGGTACTGTCTATGATATCACATCACAATTTGAACTACATTTCTACATGTTCCTTACCGTCTCACTTGTACGAAAAGTGTTTGTAGAAGAATACTCATTCTCAAGGGACCACAGAATCTCACAACTATACTGTACACTACATTGCTCTTGTGAATACCTCTTGCCCTGTATCACCACACTTACTTTCATACCTGGTAGATTATGTAGCATCACTGCACATGTTAACCTCCTTATCCTCCAGTTTGTGGGCATTATAAGATCCGTATTGACTCTTACATAAATTTAGAATCAACCCAATGCTTTTGAAGAGGTTTAGCTCAGCAGTCCTCTTGTAAGGACCGAACGTCTTGTATCACTGTACTTACATTAACAGCTACTCCCTCTGTCGCATAATATAAGAGCATTTTGTATAGTAGACCAGTGTACAAAACACTCTTATATTATGGGAAGGAGGGATTGGTTCATTGTGTAGCATTACTCTCCATCTTATCTCCCTCGCCCACCATTTACTAAAAAATATCAGATCTATATTTAATCTTACCAAAAAGTTGAATACACAGACAATGCCTGTGCAGAAGTGTTACCCGTTGCTCTTGTCACTACATTTTGTCATGTAACGCTTGTACTTACATGGATAGGTAGTTGATTATATAGCATCAATCTGCATCTTATCTTCATTATCCTCTATCCCTTCCAGTATTATCATATCTATAATTACTCTCTACAAAATGTAGAGTACAGGCAATGCTTATGAAGAAGATTATGTGCTGAAATTATTGAGTTATCCTTCCCTTGACATGGAGAAGGGCATTATAGAGCCGGTGTTAACTGTTAATGTAAGTCAGTCCTTCTAAAGCCTTTATCCTTAACTGCTGTTTAATTTGCTCATACTCCCTATCATCAACTGCTGTTTAGTTTGCTGTTTCTATCAAAATGCATGTTCGCAACAACTGTAAGTTCCAAGTTTTAGTCGTAAAACCAAATTCCTTATTCATACCATGCACATTACTCAATACAGATCCAATGAGTTTCTTTAGCCCTGCATGTATGCTAGTTTTTGTTGATCTATACTCCTGTGTGTGGTGAAGCAGCCCACATTTGCACCTTGTCATTTCCTGCTTTATCTTACTGATCTGGCTGATGATATGAACAACATGCCATGCACATTAACCAAAAGAGATACAATGATTGCCTTTTGCCCTGCATCTACGCTTGTTTTGTTGATATGGTAAACCAGTAGTGTGGTGAAGCTCCCCGCATTATGAACAATGCCAAATTATGCTATTGAGATTTTGAACTGTCTCTTTATTTTCTAATTTGAAATTGGATGGAATTGACAGCGCAGTTACCATCTTTGTTTATATATGTGCAAAACATGTCATCTCTCTGCTTGTTTTAGGGTGATATGCCTGATGGCATGCATAAGTGTGCTGAAGGTTGTGAGACAAACCCAACATATATTGCAGCAAAGAAGGCAAAACATCTTGAAGATAGCGAGACAACCCCAAAGTCGTGTCTTGATGCAGTGTTCAAGTTACTCGAGACTAGCAGTCACACAAGCTCACAGAATTTGCTGCCTGAATCAGTTTGACTTCTTCGGTGTCAAATTCAAGCAGAAAGGCATTCTGCAACTCAACTTCGACTTGGAGTCCAATCTCTAAGGAAGATCACGGAGAACTCCAATGAGAACCTCATTGCTAAACAACAACAGCTGGAAGATATGACCGACATGCTAGGCCGGTCTCACATCCTTGCTCAGCTGCTTGCTCACCAGCTCCCGCGCAAGGCTAACGTTTCTTGAACTGTCTTGGAAGTGGTCTTGGTTAAGTATTATTTTGTTACGCTGCAATGGCAGGACCTTTGATGCCCAGTTTTTGTAATCTGCTTCTTCGTTGCGCTTTATGATCACTGGTGGCGAACTTTGATGCCCAGTGGATGTAATATACCCTAAATCCTTTATTGTATAGTGTAGGTTTATTCTAAGTTACTATGCCGTAATTTCTTTATTGTATAGGGTAGGTTTGTTCTTAATTTCTAGTTACTGTATATGGCATCATTCGCTATTTGAAAAAAGGCGAAAATCTGATGGAGGCAACCGGGCCGAAACATTCGCCTCTAATGGCCCTGCATTTCAGCGGGCCACAATTGGGCCAGCCCGCAACTTACTTGGGCCTGCGCTGACCTGCCATTTGGGCCCTTCATGGACACGGTGCGCCAGACCCATAACTCACATGGGCCTTCGTTGGGCCCAACGTTTAGTTGGGCCTTTAGTGGACCCAACGTTTAGTTGGGCCCATGTAGCTTCGGGCCATTAACAGGCTGAATATTCTTCTGGCCTGTTACGGCCCAGAAGACACCATGGGCCTTTAGCAGGCCGAAATGCATGTTGGGCCTCAATTTTCAATAGTCGTCCAGAGGCCTTTAGCATGCTGAAATATACACCGGGCCATTATTGGCCCAGTTATATGACGGGCCGTTACCAGGCCGAAACATATCTCGGGCCTTGGTTGGCCCACTGGTATCATGGGCCTTTAAGAGGCCGAAAGCTTAGTAGAGGCATCAACGAGCCGAATTATACGACTGGCCTTTAACAGGCCCAAAGTCAGGTTGGGCTGAACTGTTGCCACCATGATCACGGGCCGTTAATGGGCTGGATGTCGCGTCGGACCAAATATGGCCCATGGACAGCACGGGCCATTACCAGGCCGAAAGACACACCGGGCTGAAATGGGCCCATGTCTACATCGGGCCTCTCTAACAGGCCGAAAACTCACTGGGCCGTAATGGGGCCCAAAGAACAATTTCCAATCTTCTTCTGCAACTTATGTGTAAGTAATGTACTAATGTTATTCATGGTAATTAGTGCCTATGTTTCTGCTGACAGAAGACAAAAGATTTCATTCTTTTAAATAGGCGAGGACCAAACTGGATAGTCAAGACGAGCAATGCTTGGTTGCACTTTTCCAGCACGCGTGGATGAAGTATCGTTGCTACCTGAGGCAAGCGCACTTCGATGGCAAGCCTCTAAACGAAATTTATGTAAAGTTTCCGGTGCTACGTTTAGTAGACAGTGACTGGAATAATCTTGTTACACATTGGTCTCGTCTACAGCGTAAGGTACTGTCTATGATATCACATCACAATTTGAACTACATTTCTGCATGTGCCTTACCGTCTCACTTGTACGAAAAGTGTTTGTAGAAGAATACTCATTCTCAAGGGACCACAGAATCTCGCAACTATACTGTACACTACATTGCTCTTGTGAGTACCTCTTGCCCTGTATCACCACACTTACTTTCATAGCTGGTTGATTATGTAGCATCACTGCACATGTTAACCTCCTTATCCTCCATTTTGTGGGCATTATAAGATCCGTATTGACTCTTACATAAATTTAGAATCAACCCAATGCTTTTGAAGAGGTTTAGCTCTGCAGTCCTCTTGTAAGGACCGAACGTCTAGTATCACTGTACTTACATTAACAGCTACTCCCTTTGTCGCATAATATAAGAGCATTTTGTATAGTACACCAGTGTACCAAACACTCTTATATTATGGGAAGGAGGGATTGGTTCATTGTGTAGCATTACTCTCCATCTTATCTCCCTCGCCCACCATTTACTAAAAAATATCAGATCTATATTTAATCTTACCAAAAAGTTGAATACACAAACAATGCCTGTGCAGAAGTGTTGCCCGTTGCTCTTGTCACTACATTTTGTCATGTAACGCTTGTACTTACATGGATAGGTAGTTGATTATATAGCATCAATCTGCATCTTATCTTCATTATCCTCTATCCCTTCCAGTATTATCATATCTATAATTACTCTCTACAAAATGTAGAGTACAGGCAATGCTTATGAAGAAGATTATGTGCTAAAATTATTGAGTTATCCTTCCCTTGACATGGAGAAGGGCATTATAGAGCCGGTGTTAACTGTTAATGTAAGTCAGTCCTTCTAAAGCCTTTATCCTTAACTGCTGTTTAATTTGCTCATACTCCCTATCATCAACTGCTGTTTAGTTTGCTGTTTCTATCAAAATGCATGTTCGCAACAACTGTAAGTTCCAAGTTTTAGTCGTAAAACCAAATTCCTTATTCATACCATGCACATTACTCAATACAGATCCAATGAGTTTCTTTAGCCCTGCATGTATGCTTGTTTTTGTTGATCTATACTCCAGTGTGTGGTGAAGCAGCCCACATTTGCACCTTGTCATTTCCTGCTTTATCTTACTGATCTGGCTGATGATATGAACAGCATGCCATGCACATTAACCAAAAGAGATACAATGATTGTCTTTTGCCCTGCATCTACGCTTGTTTTGTTGATATGGTAATCCAGTAGTGTGGTGAAGCTCCCCGCATTATGCACAATGCCAAATTATGCTATTGAGATTTTGAACTGTCTCTTTATTTTCTAATTTGAAATTGGATGGAATTGATAGCGCAGTTACCATCTTTGTTTATATATGTGCAAAACATGTCATCTCTCTGCTTGTTTTAGGGTGATATGCCTGATGGCATGCATAAGTCTGCTGAAGGCTGTGAGACAAACTCAACATATATTGCAGCAAAGAAGGCAAAACATCTTGAAGATAGCGAGACAACCCCAAAGTCGTGTCTTGATGCAGTGTTCAAGTTACTCGAGACTAGCAGTCACACAAGCTCACAGAATTTGCTGCCTAAATCAGTTTGACTTCTTCGGTGTCAAATTCAAGCAGAAAGGCATTCTGCAACTCAATACAGATCCTAAATCCTTTATTGTATAGTGTAGGTTTATTCTAAGTTACTATGCCGTAATTTCTTTATTGTATAGGGTAGGTTTGTTCTTAATTTCTAGTTACTGTATATGGCATCATTCGCTATTTGAAAAAAGGCGAAAATCTGATGGAGGCAACCGGGCCGAAACATTCGCCTCTAATGGCCCTGCATTTCAGCGGGCCACAATTGGGCCAGCCCGCAACTTACTTGGGCCTGCGCTGACCTGCCATTTGGGCCCTTCATGGACACGGTGCGCCAGACCCATAACTCACATGGGCCTTCGTTGGGCCCAACGTTTAGTTGGGCCTTTAGTGGACCCAACGTTTAGTTGGGCCCATGTAGCTTCGGGCCATTAACAGGCTGAATATTCTTCTGGCCTGTTACGGCCCAGAAGACACCATGGGCCTTTAGCAGGCCGAAATGCATGTTGGGCCTCAATTTTCAATAGTCGTCCAGAGGCCTTTAGCATGCTGAAATATACACCGGGCCATTATTGGCCCAGTTATATGACGGGCCGTTACCAGGCCGAAACATATCTCGGGCCTTGGTTGGCCCACTGGTATCATGGGCCTTTAAGAGGCCGAAAGCTTAGTAGAGGCATCAACGAGCCGAATTATACGACTGGCCTTTAACAGGCCCAAAGTCAGGTTGGGCTGAACTGTTGCCACCATGATCACGGGCCGTTAATGGGCTGGATGTCGCGTCGGACCAAATATGGCCCATGGACAGCACGGGCCATTACCAGGCCGAAAGACACACCGGGCTGAAATGGGCCCATGTCTACATCGGGCCTCTCTAACAGGCCGAAAACTCACTGGGCCGTAATGGGGCCCAAAGAACAATTTCCAATCTTCTTCTGCAACTTATGTGTAAGTAATGTACTAATGTTATTCATGGTAATTAGTGCCTATGTTTCTGCTGACAGAAGACAAAAGATTTCATTCTTTTAAATAGGCGAGGACCAAACTGGATAGTCAAGACGAGCAATGCTTGGTTGCACTTTTCCAGCACGCGTGGATGAAGTATCGTTGCTACCTGAGGCAAGCGCACTTCGATGGCAAGCCTCTAAACGAAATTTATGTAAAGTTTCCGGTGCTACGTTTAGTAGACAGTGACTGGAATAATCTTGTTACACATTGGTCTCGTCTACAGCGTAAGGTACTGTCTATGATATCACATCACAATTTGAACTACATTTCTGCATGTGCCTTACCGTCTCACTTGTACGAAAAGTGTTTGTAGAAGAATACTCATTCTCAAGGGACCACAGAATCTCGCAACTATACTGTACACTACATTGCTCTTGTGAGTACCTCTTGCCCTGTATCACCACACTTACTTTCATAGCTGGTTGATTATGTAGCATCACTGCACATGTTAACCTCCTTATCCTCCATTTTGTGGGCATTATAAGATCCGTATTGACTCTTACATAAATTTAGAATCAACCCAATGCTTTTGAAGAGGTTTAGCTCTGCAGTCCTCTTGTAAGGACCGAACGTCTAGTATCACTGTACTTACATTAACAGCTACTCCCTCTGTCGCATAATATAAGAGCATTTTGTATAGTACACCAGTGTACCAAACACTCTTATATTATGGGAAGGAGGGATTGGTTCATTGTGTAGCATTACTCTCCATCTTATCTCCCTCGCCCACCATTTACTAAAAAATATCAGATCTATATTTAATCTTACCAAAAAGTTGAATACACAAACAATGCCTGTGCAGAAGTGTTGCCCGTTGCTCTTGTCACTACATTTTGTCATGTAACGCTTGTACTTACATGGATAGGTAGTTGATTATATAGCATCAATCTGCATCTTATCTTCATTATCCTCTATCCCTTCCAGTATTATCATATCTATAATTACTCTCTACAAAATGTAGAGTACAGGCAATGCTTATGAAGAAGATTATGTGCTAAAATTATTGAGTTATCCTTCCCTTGACATGGAGAAGGGCATTATAGAGCCGGTGTTAACTGTTAATGTAAGTCAGTCCTTCTAAAGCCTTTATCCTTAACTGCTGTTTAATTTGCTCATACTCCCTATCATCAACTGCTGTTTAGTTTGCTGTTTCTATCAAAATGCATGTTCGCAACAACTGTAAGTTCCAAGTTTTAGTCGTAAAACCAAATTCCTTATCCAATGAGTTTCTTTAGCCCTGCATGTATGCTTGTTTTTGTTGATCTATACTCCAGTGTGTGGTGAAGCAGCCCACATTTGCACCTTGTCATTTCCTGCTTTATCTTACTGATCTGGCTGATGATATGAACAGCATGCCATGCACATTAACCAAAAGAGATACAATGATTGTCTTTTGCCCTGCATCTACGCTTGTTTTGTTGATATGGTAATCCAGTAGTGTGGTGAAGCTCCCCGCATTATGCACAATGCCAAATTATGCTATTGAGATTTTGAACTGTCTCTTTATTTTCTAATTTGAAATTGGATGGAATTGATAGCGCAGTTACCATCTTTGTTTATATATGTGCAAAACATGTCATCTCTCTGCTTGTTTTAGGGTGATATGCCTGATGGCATGCATAAGTCTGCTGAAGGCTGTGAGACAAACTCAACATATATTGCAGCAAAGAAGGCAAAACATCTTGAAGATAGCGAGACAACCCCAAAGTCGTGTCTTGATGCAGTGTTCAAGTTACTCGAGACTAGCAGTCACACAAGCTCACAGAATTTGCTGCCTAAATCAGTTTGACTTCTTCGGTGTCAAATTCAAGCAGAAAGGCATTCTGCAACTCAACTTCGACTTGAAGTCCAATCTCTAAGGAAGATCACGGAGAACTCCAATGAGAACCTCATTGCTAAACAACTACAGCTGGAAGATATGACCGACATGCTAGGCCGGTCTCACAGCCTTGCTCACCTGCTTGCGCAGCAGCTCCCGCGCAAGGCTAACGTTTCTTGAACTGTCTTGGAAGTGGTCTTGGTTAAGTATTATTTTGTTACGCTGCAATGGCAGGACCTTTGATGCCCAGTTTTTGTAATCTGCTTCTTCGTTGTGCTTTATGATCACTGGTGGCGAACTTTGATGCCCAGTGGATGTAATATACCCTAAATCCTTTATTGTATAGTGTAGGTTTATTCTAAGTTACTATGCCATAATTTCTTTATTGTATAGGGTAGGTTTGTTCTTAATTTCTAGTTACCGTATATGCCATCATTCGCTATTTGAAAAAAGGCGAAAATCTGATGGAGGCAACCGGGCCGAAACATTCGCCTCTAACGGCCCTGCATTTCAGCGGGCCACAATTGGGCCAGCCCGCAACTTACTTGGGCCTGCGCTGACCTGCCATTTGGGCCCTTCATGGACACGGTGCGCCATACCCATAACTCACATGGGCCTTCGTTGGGCCCAACGTTTAGTTGGGCCTTTAGTGGACCCAACGTTTAGTTGGGCCCATGTAGCTTCGGGCCATTAACAGGCTGAATATTCTTCTGGCCTGTTACGGCCCAGAAGACACCATGGGCCTTTAGCAGGCCGAAATGCATGTTGGGCCTCAATTTTCAATAGTCGTCCACAGGCCTTTAGCATGCTGAAATATACACCGGGCCATTATTGGCCCAGTTATATGACGGGCCGTTACCAGGCCGAAACATATCTCGGGCCTTGGTTGGCCCACTGGTATCATGGGCCTTTAAGAGGCCGAAAGCTTAGTAGAGGCATCAACGAGCCGAATTATACGACTGGCCTTTAACAGGCCCAAAGTCAGGTTGGGCTGAACTGTTGCCACCATGATCACGGGCCGTTAATGGGCTGGATGTCGCGTCGGACCATATATGGCCCATGGACCGCACGGGCCATTACCAGGCCGAAAGACACACCGGGCTGAAATGGGCCCATGTCTACATCGGGCCTCTCTAACAGGCCGAAAACTCACTGGGCCGTAATGGGGCCCAAAGACTGAGTGAACAATTAACGAGCCAGATCTGGCGGTGGGCCATAAATGGGCAATGTGTAAGCAGGCCGTTAGTGGGCCAGCCCACTAGTACCTGAGTAAATCATATGGGCCTTTCACTGGGCCGGCCTTTTTAACCTATATGGGCCTCTGTTGGGCCGTGCCACGTGTCGACGTATCATAGGCACGTCTCCTCCATTGGATGGATGACATCTGGCCCAACGTGGAGCCGACACGTGTTTCCTCCGGCCAATGAGAATTTTACACGTGGAAAATCGCCATTGGTCGTGGCTGTTACCGGGTTATCGGATCCCAAACCGGACCCGATAGCTTAACGGCGACCCGTTACGGTGGATGCCACGTGTCGGTTACCCTTGACGAAAGCACTTCTATGACGCATCATTTATCGTCATGGAAGTGGACACTTCCGTGATGATAATTTGAATACTGTCATGGAACACTTCTACGACAGTACATGTATGACAATCTTGATTCTGTCATAAAATCGTCATTGATGTACATGCATGACAGAAAACGTGATCTACTATGACAAACACGTATCATCATGGAAGTGTTTTTTTTTGTAGTGTAATATCTTACCCACATCCCATCGGTGCACGCAAAGCGCACCAACATTCCTCACTGGGACACATACATTCTATTGGGCCTCTTTCAGCGGCACCGACTAGCCCCGCTGGCACAACACCCCCATCGTCAATGCTGTCGTCGTAAGACCGACACCCTACCACCCTCGACTACTTTGAGCGCACGACGAACCCTTATGCATCTAAGCCGAACCATGACCAAACTTAACACCCCCTGCCCCCCAGCGTCCCCCGTCAAAGAGTCGAGATGAATGAGTAACATACAGTGCCAGGAACAAAACCGTGGGCTGGAAAGAATAAAAGAGGGAGACTTAAGGAGCTGCAGATACAAAGAAGAAATGAAAGGTACGGTGAGAGAGGACATTAGATCGGGAATAAGTAAGAGAGAAACCAGACCCGGACCTCCTCAGACAACCGGAGAAGCCAACGTCATAGACGCCGGCAAAGCTAACATGACGTAGATGACAGACATCTGCACCAATGAAACTGGAGAAAGCCCACACAGTAAGCAGGTGCAAGAAGCCCCAAATGCGCAGCATGTGGGATGCAATGCGAGATGACGGACACAAACAGAAGCCATAGGTGGGAATAAGAAGGGGAAGAAACACGCTGGACGCACAACACAAGCCGACTTAAAGAGACAACAAAAAACACCAAAAACGGCACCAACAAGCCACTGACCGACAGGACCAGCAAACAAGGTCCTTGGGACTGGCATAGGGCAAAGAGAAATGTCGGGACGAGCAAACCAGGTACGGTCCGGGCAGACAATGGTCGGGTCGGGCATACGCAAACAAACCCGGTCGGCCAAGCAGCTAATAACCCCAGACGTCTATGCCAGACACGGTGCACCCTAAACCGAGCGCTCCTGCTTGCCCAGCTCGGGCGAGCGAAAGAGCCAAGTAGGGAGCGAACTACAGCTGCACCAATCGGCTAGCCCCCGTACAACAACCAAACACAGGAAAACACGCTAGCCGGCTGAGATGCGCGAAGGCAACAGTCCGCAAGCAAAGCCCAGGTGAAGGCCAAGGTGTGCACACGCGCTAGCCTGGCTCGCGCAAGCCAACAAGCACAACCTGGGGCGTGCGACGCTGACAGGGTGACCCGGCCTCCCCCTCGCGCGGGGCATCATGCGGAGCAGCGCACGCGGGCACGACCGAAATCACCACATGACGGTGGCCCCGGCCATGCCAGCGGTCCACCCGTCATGGACTCCTGAGGCAGGCGCGCGGGTGCACAAGTCTAAGCAGATCGTACGGCGCGGAGATCCCCAAGGAGGCAGCCGTTGGATGCCAGCGTGAAACGAACAGTGCGGAGGGCCTCCTCGCCGAGCCAGTCTCTTCACCAGCCGGCTGGTGCGACACACGCCCCGCCTGTCGCGATCGAACTAGCACAACACGAGACAAAGATGCCGAAAGGTGGGTCCGACCTGTCTCTCGTGCGCGGGCCAGCGGACATGACGACGCACGTCGCCGCGGCCGAAGTTACCAGATGATGATGGACCCGGCTGCACCCGTGTTCCATCCGTCATGGACCACTTAGGGTCGTCGCCCAGGTGCGCGCCAAACGGACGGCATGGAGGGCACTCTCGCCCGCGAAAGCTCTCAGGAGGCGCGTACTCCAACATTCTTTATAGGAGTCTTATATCGCTCGATACGAAAGTCCCCTTCTACTCCCGAGCTCATTTGAGCTCTGGATAAATAGTAAATCCGAAAAAATGAAAACAAAATAAAAAAACTCTGAAATTTTTGTGGTGTAAACTTTGACAAATTTTCTCAATGCTTGCAAATTCTCATCTCAAAATAACATTCGTGTAAGTCATGAAAAAAGAAACATCACTCTAAAATGCTTTCGAGAATAGCATTTTGGGAGTGTCGATTTTAAGTTTTTTACCACGACTTCCACAAATGTTATTTCAGGATGAAAATTTTCAAGCAGTGAGAACATTTGTCACAGTTTGCACAAAAAAAAATCAGAATTTTTTGAATGTTTTACTATTTTTTACTGTTCACTAGCAGAGTGGCCCGCCCGATGTGCGGGCTAGAATTTTATATCGTATTTCCATGAGTATGCATTATTTACTGAAGAAAGGATTATACTGACATTGGTGCTTATGATAAGCCAAATTTCAGTGGGCAACCAACGTTGAATAGTATATGTAGTTGGCTTGCGCCAGATGTTGAATCTTTCTCCCCAAATGTTCCTGCATATATCTAGCTTCATCACTTTCAAAGTTTCAAACTCTACTTTGGTGATACATTTGCATCGTGCACGGGGAACTTCCTTATACCACATTTAAGTTTTAGTAGAGATAAAATAGGTTTTGAGAACGAATAGTTTCTTATTATTTAATACGTATTGGGACCTTTTTTAGTAACAATGTGAAATATGTATATTTCATGACAAAAGCTTAATTTCACTCAAGAGATTAAAAGTGACTGAGCTCACAAATATTTTAGGTAAGTATTAGTTATATTTGTAAAACTTATATTTCACAACAACAGTTAACAACAAATTTAAGTGAAGTACAACTCAATATTTCTTGTTATTTTGAAAACTAATGAGTGTGATATATGTATTCTCCCACTCTAAATGACTAAAGTTAACTGAAACATGAAAATAAGTATGAATAAACAGCGAGAGTGATTTTGTAGGTAGTTTTTCCTATGTGATGATTATCCGTTGGCATGTTGCTCACTAAGTTGTTTTGCCATGCATACTCACAAATAAATGTACTTGGGAAAAAGATGAGGGCCAAAAAAATCAAGCTATAACAATCAAATACCAATGATAACTACAATAAGTTAGCCTCTGTAGTTGGCAATCAATATCTTTAGACATATTGCAGCGTCTATCAATGAGAAGTGGTACCAAAATCTGTAGTAATATCAACTCCATATGTGCGTCTTGAAAATTTTGCAATCACCTTGATAGCTCCATGATTCCTTCAATGTGAAACTTTGTAAAAAAAAATGCAGCCAATGAACAGATTGTCCATCAATTTCTCACCTTAATGTTTTTATCTTGTCAAACACGTCTTGTTCAATTGTTCCTTTGGTGCTTTCATCAACTTCCATCATCGTTGAGAAAACAAATTTGTCACAATGCCTATAATAAGCTTGCAACATTAACGAATATCTGCTATTTTAAACAAAGTAATTCATGATACTTAAGGGAGAAATCGTAGTATACATAACTTAGTCAGTTATAGATTGGTGTGAAATTAATTGATTGAAATCCAATCACCAACTCTATCTTTGTGATGCCCTATGATGTCACTACCAAAGTAGATCTTAGTACACCCACATAATTGTTACACCTATTTTTTCTGTGATTGTTTGCAGTCTCAAGTTCGAACCACTCTTCTTAAATCACTACAATCTCAATAGAAAACCACGAGTAATAAACCACCTATGATGACATTGTACAGAAATCAATCTGAGGTATAGGTGTTGCTAAGTTGAGCAATTACCTGCCAAGATCTGCAGCAAAAGTGTTCATTGATGGACCAATTCATCCTGCTTTCTGAGGCCAGAACGATTGGTGGTCCAGTCCTTCTAGAGGAACATGGAGCTGGCCTTGCCACTTGCTTGTGTCAATCAGACTGAGCTGCGTGCAGTTCGTCCTCAACATAGAGTCCACTAAGTCTGACATCTACTTGCCAACATCTGTCAGATTAATTTATAGATCAAGGATAAAGATTCCCCAACTTTAGTTAGAAAAAAAAATCCAACATACTAAAGAAGGGGGGGCTCTCAAGAGAACATCATGTTGCACAGCTAGTATAGCTAGTAGAAGCGCATGCCACATTGATAGTATACATTACGTCCTACGCAAATGACGTAAATCTGTAAATCACATAACTTCTTCTAAAGATGAGTTATGTGGATTGCTACAGAGACGGGTATCCACAAATACCTAGTCATTTGTTCAAGTCCACCATATATAAAAATATGGGTGTATCGAGCCTAGTACTATTGTTAATTATAGTTCTGTGTGATTATTAGGTCACCAGATGTAAACAAAGCCACAAAATCATGTTCTCCATGTACGCGCGTGTAGCTTGGCTAGCTAGCGCAAAGCTAGCTTCACGTGCTAGCTAGCCTCAAGACAATCGATCCAGCTGCCTGCCTGCTTATCCAAGCAAAGTCTTTGATTGCGAACACCATCATCTCGTTACAAATATGTGTCTGCTCTGAACTAATGGAGCAGTAAAATACGTGCGTACATCACCGGAAAGAACTTGCAAGTCGCATCGGGAAATCGGGGCTGTGCCAAGAAATCGAACTGCCACAATGTTTTCACTTCTCAGTATGCTAGACAGATTTATTAATTAAGAATAACCAATCAAGAAAGTAGATCACCTGAAAGCAGCAAGAAAACGAACTCCTGAAATTAATATGTAACTGAGAGAGACGTACATGCTACACAATCATGGATGTTGTTGGCGCCATAGGCTGGACCCTCAAGGGGGTGGAAGGTCCCTGCTCGCTCACCACGGCCAGAGATCCACCAGAAAATTCATATAAAAAATGAAAAGAACAACAACACATGAGATTAGTTATCCTTATGCAATGGTCTATAGAGATCGTACACAGAAATTGCGGGGTACTTGCATGATGGCTAATGGGCCTACAGATTACCTAGAAATCGCTGGATCGCAAGGAAGGCCAAACTGATCATAATCTTAACTGATTAAGGAGGAGATTAGATGAGAGGAATCTAAGCTAAACCTAGGGGACGACAACGACATTGTTGTTGTAGCAGGACAAATGAAGGGAATTTGTTGCAGCTTCTTGCCTGCACATCCATAGATTGCGTCCGCCTCCTTCATGTTGAGGAGTTATAGAACCTGACGACTCAAACTCCGGTTAGGCGAGCATGCGGCTTCGATGCATCCTCGGTGGTGGTCAAGAGAAATCTCTCGAGCTGGTGGAAATTCGATACCTCCTCGGTGATGATCAGGAGAAATCCCTTGAGGGCAGGAAGTGAGGAAAGGATGTGATGGAGGGGGTCATATTCCTCTAGGGCATGAAGTGGGGAGACGACATGATGAAGGAGGTAGGGCTGTCAGCCCTGGGCTGAGTTGATGGTCCAACTCTGTAGAGAAGGCCTCCGGCAGTCTCATGTTGATGGAGGATGTAGACGACAGCGGCGGCGGCGGCACGAAGGAGCGAGAGGTACAATAGGGCTTGTGAGGCATTTTTTTAGGAAGGGCTCGTGAGTCATTGGGAGCGAGACCTAATTGTCTTTGTTTCCTTATTATACTATGTTGAAAAGGTATTTCTACCTAATTGTCTTTGTTTTCTTATATGTTGAAAAGGTATTTTTATGTAATGGCAATGGTGGGTAAATTTTCATTGATTTACATTTGAAAAAAAACTAACTTCATCCAACGGTTATGTTTCTTTTTTCTAGGAATTAAGTGGACGGATCTATCTAATTATTGTGGAATTTTCTAGCATTTTTCTCTTTTTTCTGGTAATCCCACCAAATACTTTTTATATATAATAATAATAATAGATTATGGAGCATACGAGCTCGGGACTAATACTCCGCGTCCTCGCTCGATATGGTTTTGGATGAATCGTGCCCAGCAGGAGGGATAAAATGTTGACAAAGAAGACCCAAACACATACTTTGTGCAAAATTAAGGGACTAAAAACATATTTTTCACTAAACCAAAATCCTATGGTTTGTTGCTTCTTTGAGCCAATGCCGCTGTATACCATGGACCAAAAACAAGTTAAAAGAAATCCACGGGCGCAACGGAAACAAAACTCAAGGATTAATTCATTTCCCTGGCTCCGTCGCTCAACGGACTATGGCTCGCCGTTGACGCAGGAACACCAACACAACAAACAAAAATAGATAGATCGAACCCTACAAAAATCTTAGGAATGACAGAAGAAAGACCATCAACCCATCAGCCAAGAACAGAACAGGAATATAAAAAATTCAAAATAACAAAAGAAAAACAACATGACGATAAAAGGCGCACACTGATCAAAACGTAGCCTGATGTTACTCAAGTTACTAGCAGAAGTTCGATAACACGGAAGCTGAGGCCATATAAACCCAGAACAGGAGGAGGCACTTCGCCGCATACCCACTGTCCACATAAATAAAATTCCACACACTATAGCACCAATCAAAGCAAACTTCATAGGTTCATATACAAATATAACTAAGCTGACAAGCAGAGTTGTCTGGCAGCCTCCGACGCGAAGCTGCCTAGTTGCAGTGGATCATCGGTGAGCCAGCCCTCGCTGCGCCTGTTCCATCCGAAACGTTAGCTCCTCCTGCATGATTCTTGTTCCTAACAGTGGAGCAGGAATCTGTGGAAGATAACCTGCCCGATGCCAATAGCTTGCGTCACCGGTGCTCATCATGCTGCCATAGGCTGATGGTGGGGTAGACATCTGTGGAAGCTGATCTGCCATGTGCCGATAGGTTGCACCACCCGTGCTCATCATGTTGCCATAGGCTGATGGTGGGGTAGACATCTGTGGAAGCTGATCTGCCATGTGCCGATAGGTTGCACCACCCGTGCTCATCATGTTGCCATAGGCTGATGGTGGAGTAGAGATATGTGGAAGCTGACCTGCGGAGCGCAGATAGCTTGCGCCACCCGTGCTCATCATGCTGCCATAGGCTGATGGTGGGGTAGACATCTGTGGAAGCTGATCTGCCGTGTGCCGATAGGTTGCGCCAACCGTTCTCATCATGCTGCCATAGGCTGATGGTGGGGTAGACATCTGTGGAAGCTGATCTTCCGTGTGCCGATAGGTTGCGCCATGCTCATCATGCTGCCATAGGCTGATGGTGGAGTAGAGATATGCGGAAGCTGATCTGCGGGGCGCCGGTAGCTTGCGCCCCTGGTGCTCCTCATGCTGCCATATGAGTTGTTGGAAATTCCAAAAGTCTGTTGTCTGGCCTGCAGATTGGCCATGACGCCTTGCCCCCATGGAGCTGGGGACGAATCTCCCTTTAACAGGTTGCCGATCGCTCCTAGGAGATGGCTCGTATCCAGCGACTCCAACTTCTCAGCCGCAAGTATCACTACTGGAATTTTCGTGTACGCCGGGTGCCAGGTTCTTCGCCGAGAGTCAAAACACGGGCACTCGGCAAAGTAAGAGACGCCGAGTGTGACTCTCGGCAAAAGGGGCATCTCGGCAAACACATGATATTGCCGAGAGTAGACCTCGGCAAAAAGGCAACACTCGGCAAAGGCACTCTTTGCCAAGAGCCAAGCAGTGCCGCACGGCAACGTTCTGCCACGTGGCACATCTGGCGGCGGTTAACGGCACGTCCACAGTTTGACTTCTTTACCGAGAGAAGCTCTCGGAAAATTAACGGTTGCCTATTTGGTTCCACCTCGCCTACCTCTGTACATTGTCCGATAGTCCAACAATTGAATTAATCTTCGGTGTTCATAATTAAAAATATGTATTAACTTTATGATCCAACCGTACCTGTACCGAGAGCAGCTCTCGCTAAGGCAACAGTTGCCGAGAGTAGCTCTTGGTAAAGATAAGGCTCCCATCAAACTTTCCCGGTAGCGGCATGAAAAATCCTTTGTGATGTCCTTGCGGCATGCCTAGGCCCTGCACAGACGAGGGAGGGGCATGCCCTGCCACCTGGTTACCGAAATTACCTCGGTGGCATGCCAGATGGAACCGTTGAAATTCTCGGAAAATCATACGATGCCGGAATTCCTCGATAGCTGGCACGGTGTCATCACATGGGCCCTGTAGGGTGTGGTAAAATTTTGGGCGCGTTTCGAATAAGCCTCCCCTGAGGCCGCTTGTAAACCGCACCGTCTCCGAGCTAGTCTTTGGGTATCAAGAGGGAACGTGTCCGATTTGTGCAGGAAGTGCGGGTCCTGTTGCTCCGTTGGCCTCGAAACTTCTCGTGCTCACAAATGAGGCAATCGCATGACACGTGCCACGCCCCCGCATTTTTTGGACACACATGCAATATTCGAGAAATTTATTGCTCTGCTAGGGTTTTATCGCCGGAAATTGCAGATCAGCAAGGCGGCACATGAAATCATGCCCGGTAGCGGCATGAGAAATCCATTGTGATGTCCTTGCGGCATGCTTAGGATGGTAATCAATCATATTACCGAGAGTGGCGCTCGGTACTCGAGTAATTACAGAGAGTGGCTCTAGGCAACAGTGAAAAACCTAGATCTAGTTGTGACTATTTCCGAGAGCTACTCTCGGTAAAGGAAAACCTAGATCTAGGTTTGATTACATTTCCAAGTGCCGCGCCGACAAGCACTCGGTAAATGTAGCGTCCGGCACTTAAACTTATTCGCCGGTTTTTTTCTTTTCCCCGCGCCTCTCTCCCCTCCTCTGCTCCCCCCTCACCCGACCGGCGCCCCCCCCCCCCCCCCGCCGACCGGCGCCTCCCCGCGCACCCCGGTGCCCCCCCCCGGCGCACCCCCGGCGCCGCACCGCGGCCCCCCACGTCCCCCCCCCCCAACACCGAGCTCCTCCCCTTCGGTGAGCTCCCCCCCCTTCCCTCTCATGTGGATGTATTGATAGATGGATGGATGGATGCATGGATAGATGGATGCATAGATAGATGGATGGATTGATGCATGGATAGATGGATGCATAGATGGATGCATGGATAGATGGATGCATAGATGGATGGATGGATGCATGGATAGATGGATGCATAGATAGATAGATGGATGGATGCTATGTAGATAAATTTTTATAATGTTGTATGCATGGATGCTATGTGTGCTATGTAGATAATTTTTTTGCATTAATTTTTATGTAGTAGTTTTATCTATTAGTGGGACTAGTAGTTTTTGGTAGTAGTTTTTTGTAGTAGCTTTTATGTACTAGTTTTTATCTTGAGCGAGTGACGATCATATTTGACAAATGCGAGATGTTTTCAGAGGAATGGTACCGATTGCTGTCGTAGGGGGTCGCGCTTCCTCTGCTCCTCCTATGTGATCTTTGTATAGCAGGAGGAGCAGAGGAAGAGCGACCATCACCAACAGTCGATAAGAGTTGTTCTTGGAGGAACAAAATCAACTTTTGACGATGGCGGTCGATCTGGGCCAGTTCGTCCTGTGATATACCTTTGTCACACATGATGGACTGGCCAAGCTCGACCATCACCAAAAGTCGAAATACCCGTGAGAGAGTATCCACCATATATATACCACCACTAGAGAGAGTGTCCACCATATATACATGAGAGAGTGTCGATGTGAGTTGTTCTTGGAGGAAGAAAATTGACTTTTGATGATGGCGATCGATCTGGGCCAGTTCGTCCTGTGATATACCTTTGTCACGCACGATGGACTGGCCTAGCTCGACCATCACCGAAAGTCGAAATATCCATCAGAGCGTCACCATGATTTATTTGCTTAGAAGGAATCTTTGATGTTTGATTCTTATGTTGTTTTTCATTGTGTGATGAAAGGTGTTAGCACCGATCGATTTCGTGGCTATGGCTTCCTCCAACGACGCAACTTCCATTAGGGTCGACTCCACGGTCAAGGAGAAGCGCGCCGAGGACCGCTAGGCGACGCTCATTGAGAAGAACCCGCAGCTGATCGTAATAAAGTATTTTGAGGATCTGGCCAAGAAGAATCCCCCAGCTAAGGAGGGCAAGTCCCCACCACATAAGGAGAGTGACGACCCGGTGCCATTGAGTCCACCGACCATCATTCCCGACGACGCTTGTTCCTCCACTGCGGGGGATGCCCCCACGTGCTCTGACTCCACGATCACTGGTTTCACCGACTACATCTCGGAGTAGTCACCTAGATAGTTTGACGTTGATTTAGTGATATAGTTGTGTAGCTGCTAATATGGACTTGGATGGCCATTTGCGATGCTTTTGATTGTATGAGTGATGAATGCTTACGTGGATTATGTATGATGTGCTCTTTAACCTTGCATTATTTCTCTGCCTCCTTTTCTCTTTCTTTGTAGATGAAGTGATATGCGGTGTACAGAGGTAGGTGTTCAGGAGTCTACGATTCATGGTCTGAATGCAATGAACAAGTGCTTCGTTACGAAGGCAGCTCCCACGACTCGTTTAATAGCAGAAAGAAGGCAGAGTATCATTATAATCAGTATGTGCTTAACCAGAAGAGAAAATCTGAATTAGTGGGTTCAGTGGATGTGCTAGCCAGAAACGGCTTATCGGGTTCAGTGGATGGAAGAACTTGATAATTCTCCTTCAGTTCATGATAATTGTGGTGTTGCTTTTATCATGTGGTCGCATGTAGACATGCATTGACCACTTTATTGTTTAGCAAGTAGGCACTTGTGCGAACTATTTATATAATGCTTATGTGAGTTTGTTGTTAGACTTTGAGACTTCAAATGCATGTTTGTGTATTGTTTATCTATTTTTGCTGCAGCGATCTGAGGGAAAACAGGAGAAACAGTACTGTGAACGGATCTTTACCGAGTGTGGCTCTCGGCAAAGTGGCATGCGCTGGGAGCAGGTGGCAGTTGGCTGGGGCAGTTTTGCCGAGCGTGGCTCTCGGCAAAGTGGCATGCGTTGGGAGCAGATGGCAATTGGCTGGGGCAGTTTTGCCGAGCGTGGCTCTCGGCAAAGAGCTGACAGAACCAGCGGACGTGAAGGCACTTTATTTTGCCGAGAGGCACTGTTTGACTTTCGGCAAACTCTTTGCCGAGTGTCCATGTCCTGACTCTCGGCAAATTCCTGTTTTCCTGAGAGGTGAATGCCGGGTGGCCTTTGCCGAGTGCAACTCTCGGCAAAGGCTTTGCCGGCGGTTATTGGTCCTTTGCCGAGTGTCCGTGGCACTCGGCGTACATCGATATTCCAATAGTGTATGTTGCCCTTCGTCATCACACCATCCCCTGGGGTTTTGGGTCGGCCTAGACCCCGATTCCCCTCTGTTCTGCTGCGCTTCCGATCTCTACTCGCCCCCAGCCGCCTGCCTCACCGGCGACATGCCGTCCCCGGACTGCATGACTTTAGGAGGAGACGCCAGACTAACAGAAGGTCAGGAGCTGCTCGCCCAACAGCGTCATCGCTGCCCGGGCGCGCCGGCGTGCCTACCTTCCCAGTCCGTTCAGGGCTCAGGCATGCAGCACCCACTCAGCCAACCCGATTTATCCTGAGATACGTCCTCAACACTTAGCAGCCACTCCCCATCACCCATTTTCTAATTGATTCATTACTCATTAGGCAGGACTGTCATTTGGGTTTGTTGTGTACTGAGTGCTACCTACACTTAATGGTTCAGATGTTTCAGTAATCTTTAGTACCTATAAAGTTCACAGGGTTTCAAAATTCCTGGCCTAGGAACAGACACTAGTCATGTTGGATTGTTGGTCATAGTGACATTGATCCAGATTACTATTGTATGCCAGGTTTGTCCAATTATTCACTTCGATTAGTTGCAAACAATAAGTGCTAGACCAACTTCTTGATTCAGATTTTGGACGGTCTCTTACTGCAGTTATGATTCTGCATACTTGTCCTAGTAAGCTCACAAGTAATGATTGATTCACTAGTTCTATGCTTGCCTTGTCATATTTGCTGTCAATATTTTTTTAGGGTGGACCACCCTGTTTAAAAATAGTGGAACCGCAGACATGATTGAATAGTATTTCTCTGTGTGATCTCTTCCATCATGTGTGGGCAACGAACACTACATTGTATAGAAAGAAAAGTGTCATATCCACCTTTTACATAGACTACGATCTTTTACATGGAATACAATCTGCCTACTTGCTTTGTGTCGCACTACCAGCACTCCACCCTTGAAGCTAAACATTATGCCACTCATAATTCCGAAGTTTATTTGTTCAAATACGAAATTGATATGATTCTAATGTTCCTAATTCAGTTTTGAAATGTGTGTCCGCCCATTATAGAGACATAAGAGGTTTGTATTTCTGTGTGTGGTCTAGTCAGCACGGTTGGGGGATGAACTCTGTATACGCAGGGGTTTGTAGGGAGACACTATTCGAGTAGAATCTGCAATGCATTCCATAGATAATCTGACTACTTTTTATGTTTTCATGAATCTCGGATACTGAACATCATCATAATGATTATGAGCTTGTGTGCATGAAAAGAATAAAGTAGAACAATGCCATGGCTATCAAACTTGGCATTAAGGGACTGAGATCCAGTCTGGATGCAATGCAATGCACACGCTCTCCACCTACAGATTCGTGTTCAGAATATGATCCTAACAATGATTCTGAGCTAGAGGGAGACCTAAGTCAATGTAGCTCCCTAGTGGAGGAGTCAGAGGCAGATGCCCTATCTTATTCACCCATCAAGGTGCTTGCTCTAACTTTGCAAGGTTATATTGGTCGCACATATCTTGCAAATGATGCTTTGCATTGCTTCTACTTTGTTGCACTGCCATTTTCTTAGTTTACACATCGTCTATGTGAATATGCCCTGCCTATCCATTTTCAGTACATATTCCATCTGTCATCATACCATATTTCTCCATTCAAATGCTGTTCTTGTGTATCAGACGTTCAAAAGGAAGAGGGCGATTGCTGATTGCGAAGGAGCACGAACAAAGTATTTGGAAAAGGTAGTGACACCTGATAAATCAAATAGCCCATTAGGTGTAGTGGCAATATCACCAGACCCACAAAACACAGCCCCAACTCTAGCAGACTCTAGCCCTACAACACTGGCCATCTCTGATGCCCCAAGTCAGCAGACCCCAACTGCAGCAAATAATATGATGATGCCAGTTGACATAGCACCAGCTCTACGATGCAAAACCCCCATTCCAGCAAAGCACTTCTTCCCAGTTTAGAAGATGGAGCTTTTATTGTTGTCAGGAACTTTGTGCGCATCTTTCCTTCATGGAAAGATTATACCACAGACAAAGAACAATTTCCAATCTTCCTCCGCAACTTACGTGTAAGTAATGTACTAATGTTATTCATGGTAATTAGTGCCTATGTTTCTGCTGACAGAAGACAAAAGATTTCATTCTTTTAAATAGGTGAGGACCAAACTGGATAGTCAAGACGAGCAACGCTTGGTTGCGCTTCTCCAGCACGCGTTGATGAAGTATCGTTGCTACCTGAGGCAAGCGCACTTCGATGGCAAGCCTCTAAACGAAATTTCTGTAAAGTTTCCGGTGCTACATTTAGTAGACAGTGACTGGAATAATCTTGTTACACATTGGTGTCGTCTACAGCGTAAGGTACTGTCTATGATATCACATCATAATTTGAACTACATTTCTGCATGTGCCTTACCGTCTCACTTGTACGAAAAGTGTTTGCAGAAGAATACTCATTCTCAAGGGACCACAGAATCTCGCAACTATACTGTACACTGCATTGCTCTTATGAGTACCTCTTGCCCTGTATCACCATACTTACTTTCATAGCTGGTTGATTATGTAGCATCACTTCACATGTTAGCCTCCTTATCCTCCATTTTGAGGACATTATAAGATCCGTATTGACTCTTACATAAATTTAGAATCAACCCAATGCTTTTGAAGAGGTTTAGCTCTACAGTCCTCTTGTAAGGACCGAACGTCTTGTATCACTGTACTTACATTAACAGCTACTCCCTCCATCGCATAATATAAGAACATTTTGTACAGTACACCAGTGTACAAAACACTCTTATATTATGGGAAGGAGGGATTGGTTCATTGTGTAGCATTACTCTCCATCTTATCTCCCTCACCCACCATTTACTAAAAAATATCAGATCTATATTTAATCTTACCAAAAAGTTGAATACACAGACAATGCCAGTGCAGAAGTGTAGCCCGTTGCTCTTGTCAGTACATTTTGTCATGTAACGCTTGTACTTACATGCATAGGTAGTTGATTATATAGCATCAATCTGCATCTTATCTTCATTATCCTCTATCCCTTCCAGTATTATCATATCTATAATTACTCTCTACAAAATGTAGAGTACATGCAATGCTTATGAAGAAGATTATGTGCTGAAATTCTTGAGTTATCCTTCCCTTGACATGGAGAAGGGCATTATAGAGCCGGTGTTAACTGTTAATGTAAGTCAGTCCTTCTAAAGCCTTTATCCTCAATTGCTATTTAATTTGCTCATACTCCCTATCATCAACTGCTGTTTAGTTTGTTGTTTCTATCAAAATGCATGTTCGCAACAACTGTAAGTTCCAAGTTTTAGTCGTAAAACCAAATTCCTTATTCATACCATGCACATTACTCAATACAGATCCAATGATTTTCTTTAGCCCTGCATGTATGCTTGTTTTTGTTGATCTATAATCCAGTGTGTGGTGAAGCAGCCCACATTTGCACCTTGTCATTTCCTGCTTTATCTTGCTGATCTGGCTGATGATATGAACAACATGCCATGCACATTAACCAAAAGAGATACAATGATTGTCTTTTGCCCTGCATCTACGCTTGTTTTGTTGATATGGTAATCCAGTAGTGTGGTGAAGCTCCCCGCATTATGAACAATGCCAAATTATGCTATTGACATTTTGAACTGTCTCTTTATTTTCTAATTTGAAATTGGAAGGAATTGACAGCGCAGTTACCATCTTTGTTTATATACGTGCAAAACATGTCATCTCTCTGCTTGTTTCAGGGTGATATGCCTGATGGCATGCATAAGTCTGCTGAAGGCTGTGAGACAAACCCAACATATATTGCAGCAAATGAGGCAAAACATCTTGAAGATAGCGAGACAACCCCAAAGTCATGTCTTGATGCAGTGTTCAAGTTACTCGAGACTAGCAGTCACACAAGCTCACAGAATTCGCTGCCTGAATCAGTTCGACTTCTTCAGTCTCAACTTCAAGCAGAAAGGCATTCTGCAACTCAAGTTCGACTTGAAGTCCAATCTCTAAGTAAGATCACGGAGAACTCCAATGAGAACCTCATTGCTAAACAACTACAGCTTGAAGATATGACCGACATGCTTGGCCGGTCTCACAACCTTGCTCAGCTACTTGCGCAGTAGCTCCCGCGCAAGGCTCACGTTTCTTGAACAGTCTTGGAAGTGGTCTTGGTTAAGTATTATTTTGTTACGCTGCAATCGCAGGACCTTTGATGCCCAGTTTTTGTAATCTGCTTCTTCGTTGCGCTTTATGATCACTGGTGGCAAACTTTGATGCCCAGTGGATGTAATATACCATAAATCCTTTATTGTATAGTGTAGGTTTATTCTAAGTTACTATGCCGTAATTTCTTTATTGTATAGGGTAGGTTTATTCTTAATTCCTAGTTACCGTATATGCCATCATTCGCTATCTGAAAAAAAGGCGAAAATCTGATGGAGGCAACCGGGCCGAAACATTTGCCTCTAACGGCCCTGCATTTCAGCGGGCCACAATTGGGCCAGCCCGCAACTTACTTGGGCCTACGCTGACCGGCCATTTGGGCCCTTCATGGACACGGTGCGCCAGACCCATAACTCACATGGTCCTTCGTTGGGCCCAACGTTTAGTTGGGCCTTTAGTGGACGCAACGTTTAGTTGGGCCATGTAGCTTCGGTTCATTAACAGGCTGAATATTCTTCTGGCCTGTTATGGCCCAGAAGACACCATGGGCCTTTAGCAAGCCGAAATGCATGTTCGGCCTCAATTTTCAATAGTCGTCCACATGCCTTTAGCATGCTGAAATATACACCGGGCCATTATTGGCCCAGTTATATGACAGGCCGTTACCAAGCCGAAACATATCTCGGGCCTTGGTTGGCCCACTGGTATCATGGGCCTTTAAGAGGCCGAAAGCTTAGTAGAGGCATCAACGAGCCGAATTATACGACTGGCCTTTAACAGACCCAAAGTCAGGTTGGGCTGAACTGTTGCCATCATGATCACGGGCCGTTAATGGGCTGGATGTCGCGTCGGACGATATATGGCCCATGGACAGCACGGGCCATTACCAGGCCAAAAGACACACCGGGCTGAAATGGGCCCATGTCTACATCGGGCCTCTAACAGGCCGAAAACTCAATGGGCCGTAATGGGGCCCAAAGACTGAGTGAACAATTAACGGGCCAGATCTGGCGGTGGGCCATAAATGGGCCATGTTTCAGCAGGCCATTAGTGGGCCGGCCTTTTTAACCTATATGTGCCTCTGTTGGGCCATGCCACGTGTCGACGTATCATAGGCACGTCTCCTCCATTGGATGGATGACATCTGGCCCAATGTGGAGCCGACACGTGTTTCCTCCGGCCAATGAGAATTTTACACGTGAAAAATCGCCATTGGTCGTGGCTGTTAACGGGTTATCAGATCCAAAACCGGACCCGATAGCTTAACGGCGACCCGTTACAGTGGATGCCACGTGTCGGTTACCCTTGACGAAAGCACTTCTATGACGCGTCATTTATCGTCAGGGAAGTGGACACTTCCGTGATGATAATTTGAGTATTGTCATGGAACACTTCTATGACAGTACAGGTATGACTATCTTGATTCTGTCATAAAATCGTCATAGATGTACATGCATGACAGAAAACGTGATCTACTATGACAAACACGTATCATCACGGAAGTGTTTTTTTTGTAGTGTAATATCTTACCCACTTCCCATCGGTGCACGCAAAGCGCACCAACATTCCTCACTGGGACACATACATTCTATTGGGCCTCTTTCAGCGGCACCAACTAGCCCCGCTGGCACAACACCCCCATCGTCAATGCTGTCGTCGTAAGACTGACACCCTACCGCCCTCGACTACTTTGAGCGCACGACGAACCCTTATGTATCTAAGCCAAACCATGACCAAACTTAACACCCCCTGCCCCAGCGTCCCCCGTCAAAGAGTCGAGATGAATGAGTAACATACAGTGCCAGGAACAAAACCGTGGGCTGGAAAGAACAAAAGAGGGAGACTTAAGGAGCTGCAGATACAAAGAAGAAATGAAAGGTACGGTGAGAGAGGACATTAGATTGGGAATAAGTAAGAGAGAAACCAGGCCCGGACCTCCTCAGACAACCGGAGAAGCCAACGTCATAGACGCCGGCAAAGCTAACATGATGTAGATGACAGACATCTGCACCAATGAAACTGGAGAAAGCCCACACAGTAAGCAGGTGCAAGAAGCCCCAAACGCACAGCATGTGGGATGCAATGCGAGATGACGGACACAAACAGAAGGCATAGGTGGGAATAATGTTGGGGAACGGAGCATGAATTTCAAAAAAATTCCTACGCTCACGCAAGATCTATCCATGGAGATGCATCGCTACGAGAGGGGAGAGTGTGTCTACGTACCCTCGTAGACCGTTAGCGGAAGCGTCTCACAACGCGGTTGATGTAGTCGAACAATCCTTCGAGCTCCACCGATCGAGTACCGAACGTACGGCACCTCCGAGTTCTACACACGTGCAGCTCGGTGACGTTCCTCGCCTTCTTGATCCAGCAAGATGTCGAGGTAGTAGATGAGTTCCGTCAGCACGACGGCGTGGCGACGGTGATGGTGAAGTGATTCCGGCAGGGCTTCGCCTAAGCTCTCCGAAAATATGACCGAGGTGGAAAACGGAGATCGGGGCACCGCACACGCTTATGGGACAATTGTGTGTCTCCAAGGGTTGCCCCTCCTCCGTATATAAAGGAGGGAGGAGGAGGAGGCCGGCCAGCCCCTAGGGGCGCACCAAGGAGGGGACTCCTACTAGGAATCCTACTCCTAGTAGGAGTCCACCAAGAGGGGAAGGAAGAGGGGAAGAGGGAGAAGGAAAGAGGGGTGTTGCGCCCCCCCAACCCCTTGTCCAATTCGGACCAGCAAGGGGAGGGGCGCAGCAGCCCCTGTGGCCTGCTTCTCTCTTTCCCGTATGGCCCAATAAGGCCCATAACTTCCCAGGGGGGGTCCGGAACCGCTCCGGCACTCCGGAAAATACTCGGATCACTTGGAACCTTTCCGATATCCGAATACAACCTTCCAATATATCGATCTTTACCTCTCAGACATTCCGAGACTCCTCGTCATGTCCGTGATCTCATCCGGGACTACGAAATACCTTCGGTCACTCATCACATAACTCATATAATACTATATCGTCATCGAACCTTAAGTGTGCAGACCCTACGGGTTCGGGAATGATGTAGACATGACCGAGACGACTCTCCGGTCAATAACCAACAGCGGAACCTGGATGCTCATATTAGTTCCTACATATTCCACGAAGATCTTTATCGGTGAACCTCATATGACAACATACGTTGTTCCCTTTGTCCGGCGGTATGTTACTTGCCCGAGATTCGATCGTCGGTATCCAATACCTAGTTCAATCTCGTTACCGGCAAGTCTCTTTACTCGTTCCGTAATACATCATCTTGCAATTAACTCTTTAGTCACGGTGCTTGCAAGGCTTCTGTGATGCTGTATTACCGAGAGGGCCCAGAGATACCTCTCCGATAGTCGGAGTGACAAATCCCAATCTCGATCCATGCCAACTCAACAAACACTTTTGGAGATACCTGTAGTGCACCTTTATAATCACCCAGTTACGTTGTGATGTTTGATACACCCAAAGTATTCCTACAGTATCCGGGAGTTGCATGATCTCATGGTCAGAGGAACATGTATTTGACATAGTGAAAGCAGTAGCAATAAACTGAACGATCATATGCTATGCTAACGGTTGGGTCAAGTCCATCACATCATTCTCCTAATGATGTGATCCCGTTATCAAATGACAACTCATGTCTATGGTTAGGAAACTATAACCATCTTTGATCAACGAGCTAGTCTAGTAGAGTCATACTAGGGACACAGTATTCGTTTATCTATTCACACATGTATTAAGTTTCCGGTCAATACAATTCTAGCATGAATAATAAACCATTATCATGAACGGAGAAATATGATAATAAACACTTTATTAATTGCCTCTAGGGCATATTTCCAACAGTCTCCCACTTGCACTAGAGTCAATAATCTAGTTTACATCTCCATGTAATTAACATCCAATCAGTTCTAGGGCTGATCATGTTTTGCTTGTGAGAGAGGCTTTTAGTCAACGGGTCTGCAACATTCAGATCCGTGTTTTCTTCGCAAATCTATATGTCATATGTAGATGCTATAACCACACTTTGCTTGGAGCTACTCCAATAATGACTGCCCCATTATACATATCCGGTCTAAGACTCATAGTCTTCCGGATCGGTGTTTAAAGCTTGTATCGACGTAACCCTTTACGACGAACTCTTTAGCACCTCTATTCCCGAGAAATTCTTCCTTAATCATCTTTAAGAATAATTTGACCGCTGTCCAGTGATCTACTCCTAGATCACTTTGGTACCTCTTTTGCCAGACACATGGCAAGGCACACAGCTTGGCATACTTTATAGAACCTATGGCTGAGGCATAGGGGATGATCTTCATCAATTCTATTTCTTCTGCCGTGGTCGAGATTTGAGTCTTACTCAATTTCACACCTTGCACCACAGTCAAGAACTCTTTCTTAGACTGATCCATTTTGAACTTCTTCAAAATCTTGTCAAGGTATGTGCTTTGTGAAAGTCCTTGTAAAGCGTCTCAATCTATCTCTATAGATTTTGATGCCTAACATGTAAACAACCTTTACCTAGATCTTCAAGTCTTACTCCACTTCACACCAGGCAAGAACTTATTTCTTTTGACTTGATCCATTTTGAACTTCTTCAAAATCTTATCAAGATGTGTGAACTTTTATCAGGTGTCTTGATCTATCTCTATAGATCTCGATGCCCAATCCGTGGATAACTCAAAAACAGGTTTTTATTGAAAAACTCCTTTCAATTAATTCTTTATGCTTTCCAGAAATTCTACATCATTTCCAATCAACAATATGTCATCCACATATACTTATTGGAAATGTTTATTGAGCTCCCACTCACTTTGTTGTAAATAAAAGTTTCTCTATAAACTTGCATAAACCCAAACGCTTTGATCACTTCATCAAAACGAGTATTCCAGCTCCGAGATGCTTGCATCAGTCCATAGATGGATCGCTGGTGCTTGCATACTTTGTTAGCGCCTTAGGATCGACAAAACCTTCCGGTTGCATCATGTACAATTCTTCCTTAAGGAATCCATTAAGGAATGCCGTTTTGACGTCCATTTGCCAGATTTCATAATCATGAAACGCGGCAATTGCTAACATAATTCTGACAGACTTTAGCATCGCTACGCGTGAGAAAGTCTCATCGTAGTCAACTCCTTGAACTTGTCGATAACCTTTAGCAACAAGTCGTGCTTTATAGACGGTGACATTACCATCAGCGTCCGTCTTCTTCTTAAAAATCCATTTATTTTCAATAGCTCGCCGTTCATCGGGCAAGTCTACCAAAGTCCACACTTTGTTCTCATACATGGATCCAATCTCGGATTTCATGGCCTCAAGCCATTTGTCGGAATCCGGGCCTGCCATCGCTTCTTCATAGTTCGAAGGTTCACCGTTGTCTAACAACATAACCTCCAAGACTGGATTTCCGTACCACTCTGGTGCGGAACGTGTCCTGGTTGACCTTCGAAGTTCTGTAGCAACTTGATCCGAAGCCTCATGATCATCATCATCAACTTCTTCTCTGGTCTGTGTTGGTGTCATAGAAATTTCTTTCTGTGGTGTACTACTATCCAGAGGAGGTACAATTACCTCATCAAGTTCTACTTTCCTCCCACTCACTTCTTTCGAGAGAAACTCCTTCTCTAGAAAGGATCCATTCTTAGCAATGAATACTTTGCCTTCGGATCTGTGGTAGAAGGCGTACCCAACGGTCTCTTTTGGGTATCCTATGAAGACGCACTTATCCGCTTTGGGTTCAAGCTTATTAGGCTAAATCCTTTTGACATAAGCATCGCAGCCCCAAACTTTTAGAAACGACAGCTTAGGTTTCTTTCCAAACCATAGTTCATACGGTGTCGTCTCAACGGATTTAGACGGTGCCCTATTTAAAGTGAATGCAGCTGTCTCTAATGCATAACCCCAAAACGATAGTGGCAAATCGGTAAGAGACATCATAGAACGCACCATATCCAATAGAGTACGATTACGACGTTCGGACACACCATTACGCTGTGGTGTTCCAGGTGGCGTGAACTGTGAAACAATTCCACATTGTCTTAAGTGAGTGCCAAACTCGTAACTCAAATATTCTCCTCCACGATCAGATCGTAAGAACTTTATTTTCTTGTTACGATGATTCTCTACTTCACTCTGAAATTCTTTGAACTTTTCAAATGTTTCAGACTTATGCTTCATCAAGTAGACATCACCATATCTACTCAAATCATCAGTGAACGTGAGAACATAACGATATGCACCGCGCGCCTCAACACTCATCGGACCGCATACATCGGTATGTATTATTTCCAATAAGTTGGTTGGTCGCTCCATAGTTCCGGAGAACGGAGTTTTAGTCATCTTGCCAATAAGGCACGTTTCACATGTCTCAAATGATTCATAATCAAGAGATTCTAAAAACCCATCTGCATGGAGTTTCTTCATGTGTTTAACACTGATATGACCTAAGCGGCAGTGCCACAAATATGTGGTACTATCATTATCTTTTGGCATTTGTGTTATGAACATGTGTATTACTACGATCAAGATTCAATAAACCTTTCATTTTAAGTGCATGATCATCAATGATATTATCCAAAATAGAATAACAATTATTCTCTGAAATTGAATAACCGTCTTGCAATAAACACTATCAGATATAATGTTCATGCTTAACGCAAGCACCAAATAACAATTATTTAGGTTCATCACTAATCCTGAAGGTAGAGAGAGCATGGTGATGGTGATCACATCAACCTTGGAGACACTTCCAATGCACAACGTCACCTCTTTCTTAGCTAGCCCTCGTTTATTCCGAAGCTCCATGTTTCAAGTTGCAAGCAACTGAACAAGTATCAAATACCCAGGTGCTCCTACGAGTACTAGTAAGGTACACATCAATAACATGTATATCAAATATCTTTGTTGACATTGCCAGTCTTATTATCTACCAGTAACTTTGGGGAAGTTCCGCTCCCTGTGACATTGCCCTTTGCAATGGGAGCACTAAGTCTCGGGTTTGGTTCAGCCTTGGGTTTCTTTCCGTGAGCGGCAACTGTTTTACCGTTCTTCTTGAAGTTCCCTTTTCTTTCCCTTGCCCTTCTTGAAACTAGTGGTCTTATTAACCATCAACACTTGATGCTCCCTTTTTTATTTCTACATCCGCAGCTTGTAGCATCGCGAATAGCTTAAGGATCTTCTATCCCTTTTATAGTTCATCATGAAGATCCAGTAGCTTAGTGATAGTGACTAGAGAACTCTATCAATCACCACTTTATTCGGAAGTCTAACTCCCATTTGATTCAAGTGTTTGAAGTACTCAGACATTCTGAGTACATGCTCACTAACGGAGCTGTTCTCCTCCATCTTGTAGCTATAGAACTTGTCGAAGGTGTCATACCTCTCAACCCGGGTGTGAGCTTGAAAAACAAATTTTCAGCTCTTGGAACATCTCATATGCTCCGTGTTGCTCAAAACATATTTGGAGCTCCGGTTCTAAGTCGTAAAGTATGGCGCACTTAACTATTGAGTAGTCATATTTTCTTTTCTGCTAGACGTTCATAACGTCCACAGACGAAGCCGTAGGGGTATTTCACTGAGCGGTGCATTAAGGACATAAGCCTTCTGTGCAGCAGTGAGGACAATCCTCAGATCACGGACCTAGTCCGCATAGTTGCTTCCATCAACTTTCAACTTTGTTTTCTCTAGGAACATAATAAAAATAGGGGAACTGCAGCGCGGTCTATTGATCTACAACATAAATTTGCTAAGACAAGTAAGACTATGTTCATGATAATTGAAGTTCAATTAATCAAATTACTTAAGAACTCCCACTTAGATTAACATCCCTCAAGTTGTCTAAGTGTAACATGATCCACATCAACTAAACCACGTCCGATCATCACGTGAGGTGGATTAGTTATCAATGGTGAACATCTTTCATGTTGATCATATCTACTATATGACTCATGTTCGACCTTTCGGTCTCTTGTGTTCCGAGGCCATATCTGTATATGCTAGGCTCGTCAAGTTTAACCCAAGTATTCTGCGTGTGTAAAACTGGCTTACACCCGTTGTATGCGAACGAAAGAATCCATCACACCCGATCATCACGTGGTGCTTAGAAGCGTCGAACCTTCGCAATGGTGCATACTAGGGGAGAACACTTATCTTGAAATTTAGTGAAGGGATCATCTTATAATGCTACCGTCGTCCTAAGCAAAATAAGATGCATAAAAGGATTAACATCACATGCAATTCAATATATGTGACATGATATGGCCATCATCGTCTTGTGCTTTTGATCTCCATCAGCCAAGCACCGTCATGATCTCCATCGTCACCGAATTGACACCATGATCTCCATCGTAGCGTCGTGACACCTTGATCTCCATCGCAGCGTCGTGGTCGTCTCGCCGGCTATTGCTACTACTACTACTGCTAACTCATAGCGGTAAAGAAAAGCAATTACATAGCGTTGGCATTGCATACAATAAAGATACAACCATAAGGCTCCTGCCGGTTGCTTGATAACTTACAAAACATGATCATCTCATACAACAACTTATATCACATCATGTCTTGACCATATCACATCACCAGCATACCCTGCAAAAACAAGTTAGACGTCCTCTACTTTGTTGTTGCAAGTTTTACGTGGCTGCTACGGGTTTGCAAGAACCGTTCTTACCTACGCAAAACCACAACGTGGTGTAGTGATTGCTTTTTGATCTTCTAAAAGAACCCTCTTCATTGAAACCGATTCAACTAAAGTGAGAGAGACAGACACCCGCTAGTCACCTTTATGCAACGAGTGCACGTAGCGGTGAAACCTGTCTCGCGTAAGCGTACGCGTAATGTCGGTCCGGGCCGCTTCATCTCACAATACCGCCGAATCAAGTATCAACTAGTAACGGCAAGCAATATGTATACACCCACGCCCACAACTCGTTTGTGTTCTACTCGTGCAAATCACATCTACGCATAGACCTGGCTCGGATGCCACTGTTGGGGAACGGAGCATGAATTTCAAAAAAATTCCTACGCTCACGCAAGATCTATCCATGGAGATGCATCGCTACGAGAGGGGAGAGTGTGTCTACGTACCCTCGTAGACCGTTAGCGGAAGCGTCTCACAACGCGGTTGATGTAGTCGAACAATCCTTCGAGCTCCACCGATCGAGTACCGAACGTACGGCACCTCCGAGTTCTACACACGTGCAGCTCGGTGACGTTCCTCGCCTTCTTGATCCAGCAAGATGTCAAGGTAGTAGATGAGTTCCGTCAGCACGACGGCGTGGCGACGGTGATGGTGAAGTGATTCCGGCAGGGCTTCGCCTAAGCTCTCCGAAAATATGACCGAGGTGGAAAACGGAGATCGGGGCACCGCACACGGCTATGGGACAATTGTGTGTCTCCAAGGGGTGCCCCTCCTCCGTATATAAAGGAGGGAGGAGGAGGAGGCCGGCCAGCCCCTAGGGGCGCACCAAGGAGGGGACTCCTACTAGGAATCCTACTCCTAGTAGGAGTCCACCAAGAGGGGAAGGAAGAGGGGAAGAGGGAGAAGGAAAGAGGGGTGTTGCGCCCCCCCCAACCCCTTGTCCAATTCGGACCAGCAAGGGGAGGGGCGCAGCAGCCCCTGTGGCCTGCTTCTCTCTTTCCCGTATGGCCCAATAAGGCCCATAACTTCCCCGGGGGGTTCCGGAACCCCTCCGGCACTCCGGAAAATACTCGGATCACTTGGAACCTTTCCGATATCCGAATACAACCTTCCAATATATCGATCTTTACCTCTCGGACATTCCGAGACTCCTCGTCATGTCCGTGATCTCATCCGGGACTCCGAACTACCTTCGGTCACTCATCACATAACTCATATAATACTATATCGTCATCGAACCTTAAGTGTGCAGACCCTACGGGTTCGGGAATGATGTAGACATGACCGAGACGACTCTCCGGTCAATAACCAACAGCGGAACCTGGATGCTCATATTGGTTCCTACATATTCCACGAAGATCTTTATCGGTGAACCTCATATGACAACATACGTTGTTCCCTTTGTCCGGCGGTATGTTACTTGCCCGAGATTCGATCGTCGGTATCCAATACCTAGTTCAATCTCGTTACCGGCAAGTCTCTTTACTCGTTCCGTAATACATCATCTTGCAATTAACTCTTTAGTCACGGTGCTTGCAAGGCTTCTGTGATGCTGTATTACCGAGAGGGCCCAGAGATACCTCTCCGATAGTCGGAGTGACAAATCCCAATCTCGATCCATGCCAACTCAACAAACACTTTTGGAGATACCTGTAGTGCACCTTTATAATCACCCAGTTACGTTGTGATGTTTGATACACCCAAAGTATTCCTACGGTATCCAGGAGTTGCATGATCTCATGGTCAGAGGAACATGTATTTGACATAGTGAAAGCAGTAGCAATAAACTGAACGATCATATGCTATGCTAACGGTTGGGTCAAGTCCATCACATCATTCTCCTAATGATGTGATCCTGTTATTAAATGACAACTCATGTCTATGGTTAGGAAACTATAACCATCTTTGATCAACGAGCTAGTCTAGTAGAAGCATACTAGGGACACAGTATTCGTTTATCTATTCACACGTGTATTAAGTTTTCGGTCAAACCAATTCTAGCATGAATAATAAACCATTATCATGAACGGAGAAATATGATAATAAACACTTTATTAATTGCCTCTAGGGCATATTTCCAACAAATAAAAAGGGGAAGAAACACGCTGGACGCACAACACAAGCCGACTTAAAGAGACAACAAAAAACACCAAAAACGGCACCAACAAGCCACTGACCGACAGGACCAGCAAACAAGGTCCTTGGGACTGGCATAGGGCAAAGAGAAATGTCGGGACGAGCAAACCAGGTACGGTCCGGGCAGACAATGGTCGGGTCGGGCATACGCAAACAAACCCGGTCGGCCAAGCAGCTAATAACCCCAGACGTCTATGCCAGACACGGTGCACCCTAAACCGAGCGCTCCTGCGTGCCCAGCTCGCGCGAGCGAAAGAGCCAAGTAGGGAGCGAACTACAGCTGCACCAATCGGCTAGCCCCCGTACAACAACCAAACACAGGAAAACACGCTAGCCGGCTGAGATGCGCGAAGGCAACAGTCCGCAAGCAAAGCCCAGGTGAAGGCCAAGGTGTGCACACGCGCTAGCCTGGCTCGCGCAAGCCAACAAGCACAACCTGGGGCGTGCGACGCTGACAGGGTGACCCGGCCTCCCCCTCGCGCGGGGCATCATGCGGAGCAGCGCACGCGGGCACGACCGAAATCACCACATGACGGTGGCCCCGGCCATGCCAGCGGTCCACCCGTCATGGACTCCTGAGGCAGGCGCGCGGGTGCACAAGTCTAAGCAGATCGTACGGCGCGGAGATCCCCAAGGAGGCAGCCGTTGGATGCCAGCGTGAAACGAACAGTGCGGAGGGCCTCCTGGCCGAGCCAGTCTCTTCACCAGCCGGCTGGTGCGACACACGCCCCGCCTGTCGCGATCGAACTAGCACAACACGAGACAAAGATGCCGAAAGGTGGGTCTGACCTGTCTCTCGTGCGCGGGCCAGCGGACATGACGACGCACGTCGCCGCGGCCGAAGTTACCACATGATGATGGACCCGGCTGCACCCGTGTTCCATCCGTCATGGACCACTTAGGGTCGTCGCCCAGGTGCGCGCCAAACGGACGGCATGGAGGGCACTCTCGCCCGCGAAAGCTCTCAGGAGGCGCGTACTCCAACATTCTTTATAGGAGTCTTATATCGCTCGATACGAAAGTCCCCTTCTACTCCCGAGCTCATTTGAGCTCTGGATAAATAGTAAATCCGAAAAAATGAAAACAAAATAAAAAAACTCTGAAATTTTTTTGGTGTAAACTTTGACAAATTTTCTCAATGCTTGCAAATTCTCATCTCAAAATAACATTCGTGTAAGTCATGAAAAAAGAAACATCACTCTAAAATGCTTTCGAGAATAGCATTTTGGGAGTGTCGATTTTAAGTTTTTTACCACGACTTCCACAAATGTTATTTCAGGATGAAAATTTTCAAGCAGTGAGAACATTTGTCACAGTTTGCACAAAAAAAAATCAGAATTTTTTGAATGTTTTACTATTTTTTACTGTTCACTAGCAGAGTGGCCCGCCCGATGTGCGGGCTAGAATTTTATATCGTATTTCCATGAGTATGCCTTATTTGATTTGTGTACAGAAAATTGCAACCAAATGTGAAGACAATCACAAATATGAGCCTTTGCAAAACATAGTTTTGGCAACATCTTTATTGTTCTGAAAGAATCTGATATTATAATGCCAATTAGATATTTCATGTTCAGGCTGTAATGAATAAATGTTGTGAAAGCTTTTGTGCCTTACATGATTTATAATATGATATCTTTTTCGCCTGTGTCCATTTTATT
The DNA here is from genome assembly GCA_039707655.1 of Elymus sibiricus. Lineage (NCBI taxonomy): Eukaryota > Viridiplantae > Streptophyta > Magnoliopsida > Poales > Poaceae > Elymus > Elymus sibiricus. Next base: position 25,367,197 of record CM077664.1, read on the forward strand.
GGAAAATGTAAGACATAACGAACAGCATATAAAGAAAACATAAACTTGGAAACACCTTTTTATGGATAATCTTTCTGTTGTATGAAAACTATTTCAGATTCCATGGCTATCTCGAAATGAAGAATCCAGAAAAATATTTTCTTCATCTTGTGCATTCTCTCTCTTTATCTCAGTTCCTCTAGTGTGCTTGCCTCATCTCATTTTATCTCGCTTCTGTCTCAATTGGTCAATTTTGCAAGACTTTTTTCCATGTTCTCTCGAAAGATACATCTCTTGATATGCTTAATTGGTGCAACATCACCATGCATAAACATATTCCATGATGAGGTTCGTAACTTTACGTCCGAATAATTTCAGTGTAAAAGATGGCACTATACGTATTTAGTGTCAATGAACTAATATAGTAGCTAGTCCATCTCCCATATCAAAATAAATGAAATATACCTGTGGATTAATTAAGGAGGCATTGAATAATATGCAATCGGTTTATGTGTGTTGAGCATTAACTTAGAACTACATGAGATGAATCATATATAACCTTTGTTCTTTACAAACTATCAAACATTCGACATCCCGACACGTGCCATTTGACCGTATCTATGATCAACTTTGAATGTGAAAGGCTTATATATTTATTATACAAAATCGAATAAATCATACAAATTCATCGCACCTGGTATTTTATCGAAAGAATTTGCATTACTTGACTCTTCTCGAGTCCTCCTATTGTGATGTTGGAAATTGATTATATTATTCTATTAGATATATTGCCTTTTTTCTATAAGCATAAAAAAAGAGATCCACATGTTTATTGGATATTTGATTAAAAATGTATCTCCTTTTTCTGCCTTTTAATGGAATATATTTGAGTGGCTGCATTCTTCTTTCTTCAAGAAATAGTTAGAACAAATGCAACACAATGAGTTAGATGTTGAACATGTTTGTTTTTGGATAAAACTCATTGATCTTCAATCTTTGTAAAGATCAAATAAACGAACTTTGCCGAGGTAGTGGTGTTGCTAGGACTGTAGACATGTGATGTCAATTCTTATCAATATAATTCTTTTTATAATGTGTGGCCTTTAAAATATCTATTATGTAGTGCCCCCTTATCTTTTTTTTACTCGAAAGGCGTGTAAATATACTGAAGAAAGGATTATACTGACATTGGTGCTTATGATAAGCCAAATTTCAGTGGGCAACCAACGTTGAATAGTATATGTAGTTGGCTTGCGCCAGATGTTGAATCTTTCTCCCCAAATGTTCCTGCATATCTCTAGCTTCATCACTTTCAAAGTTTCAAACTCTACTTTGGTGATACATTTGCATCGTGCACGGGGAACTTCCTTATACCACATTTAAGTTTGGGAACCGCTAGGGATCAGACTACTGATCCCTTGCTTCCTATCAGACCAGTAGAAGGCCGTAGGATTAGAAGCATCCAGGTCGTCCAATCTGGCATTAAAGTCCCGTGCATGGCAATTTAGTTCCCTTGGTTAATTGCCTGTTTCCCATAAACAGCTCCTGTACTATTTGCTGCTTCCTTCGTTAATTGCTTGTTTCCCGGCAACTGCTCCCGTACTGTTAGCTGCCTCTTAGCTGCTCCCTTAAAGTTAGTAGCTTCCTAATTTTTCTGGGGCAATATTTTTGGAAAAGCATGATTATTCCTAAAACTGCTTATTAATTTTGGAAAGTACGATTATTTCTCACAATTAAATCCAGCAATTAATTATGATCTTTTTTTGGATGTGTTTATTTACGGATGGCAACATGATTTTTATGACATGGAAGCATGCTTGTTGATGCACGAAAGCATCATTTCTGGAATGATGTCAAATCCCTTTTTTGCGAAAATAATTTGGGAAACTACAATTACTTCTCACAATTAAATCCGGCAATAAATTATGATATTTTAATATGTGTTTATTTATAGATGGGAACATGATTTTTATACCATAGAAGCATTCTTCTCGATGCATGGAAGCATCATTTTCTTGGTGCTTCCATCGATCATAAAATTGCTTCCAACCAAAATAGTATTTGTTTTGGTGCAAAAGAAATGATATTTTCATAAGAAATGATATTTTCATACAATGGAAATTTTTGCTTCACAACAAAATCACGTGAAGCGCAACATGAATGATGAAGCATTGAAATATATTGATCCGATGTGAACATAAATTTACAAATCTATTTTTGCAACAACAAAAAAAAGCTATTACAACACGACTTTCATTTCATCGTAGCCGACATAGGGGCGAGCACTGGACATTTGATAATGACAAGATCCGTGTGTGCCATGAGCTCTACTTCATTCGTTGTAAAACCAACAACTCGGACCTGTGTCTGCTTGATCTCGAACTCAGTGCATTACATCATCATTGGGAATATGTAGAATTGAAGCATTCAGTGAGAAAGAATGAAGCTCACAATTCAGTGGCTAGTATAAAAATTCACTAGAAGTAATACAATGATAATATAAGGTACGGATAGAAGCAACACAGGCAATGGTTGAAGCAGGCACATATAGTGGTTGAAGCATACATTAGTATTTCATAATGGTTGAAGAAAAATGTTTATACAATAAAAGTAGCATAGACTTACAATGGTTTGAAGCAAAAATTCATTATCATAGAATCATTTGCAAGAAACCAGAGGAAGCGTGGCTTATAGGAAGCAATAGCTTCACTTTCTCACAATAAATATAAAAGATGCACTAGAGACATGAAAATTTGATTGCTAGCATGATCAAATATATAAAGTTGTGCTTGAATAAATAATATTTCAATTGCATGGAAGCAAGGCATGAACAAAGTGGTGCTTCGTGAATAAATTAAGATTTCAATTGTATGGAAGCAAGGCATCGACAGTAAAAAGCTTATTTGTCACCCAAAGTATGGCAAGTTGTAGGAAGCATGAAATTATGGCAGCTCAAGATTACTATTCTTGGTTGGAAGATAAAACATTGGTAATGTAGAACATACTAACATTGTGGCCAACGAAGGGGATGCAAGTTTTGTTTCACATGGATACAAATTGAACCGTGCCTAGAGGAAACAATTTTCTAGCCCAAAAGAAAAAGCAAAAATATTAAAATGTAGATGTACCATGGTAAAAACACAGGAAAAAGTGCGCAAAAACAATTTCTAGCAAACAAGGGGATGGATGTTTTGTGTCACCAACATACCAATTGATCAAATTTTAACAAACTATGGAAGCAAATTGTATAGCTAGAGTTCAGAAGCATCTTCATTCCAACATAGGTGTTGCATAATAAGGAAGCATGAACATGGAACTTTGGACGAGCACTAATCGTGGATGCAAGCATAAAAATTTGGAAATAGTAAAGACAACTAATATTACCACCAAGATTGGGACGCATGCTATTGTCATGTGCATACAAAATTAACCAATATTCGCATGTGATATAGTGATCGATTACACATCGGATAGAACCCTGTCAAGTTAACCCAAATTCGTAGATAATATTGTGATGAATTACAAGTAGGATATATAGAATCATGAACAGAATAATCAAGATTGGATTACTGGATACCTAGGTCACACGAGTGGACACTGCCTGCGGGGAAGGGGGCCAATCCTCCAATCTTCCTCGTGCTAGCTTCGTTGCGCAACTGAGACGATGATCCGCCACGATGGACTGAAGAACTAGGGGCCCGAACATCATGGAGACCACCATCCAGGGGTGTGGGCGCTCGCTTGTGGTCGAGGTGGATATAATGCCGAGTTAAGCCACCAGATGGGATGGCACACCAGCGTGGTGAATCTCACCGGCGTAGTGGGTATAGTAGGTTCATGGCGGATAGATGCAGGGCAATGGCGAGATCGAAGTTGGAGATGATTCAGGAGCTGACGAGATGGGAAAGAGGTCGGGTGGGTTTAGGAAAGGCAAGATTAATGCGGGATTGACGAGGAATTACAGGTGGGACGTGGCAAAAAAATCGGCCTGGTTTGGAAACAAGATGGCGGATTTTGGAAGCCATCTCAGCCGTGAGAGAAAAACACATCGACGTCCCCGGACTGGTCTGACGATTGCTTTCTATAGGACTACTGATAGGAAGCGTTTCCCTTCAAGTTTTAGTAGAGATAAAATAGGATTTGAGAACGAATAGTTTCTTATTATTTAATACGTATTGGGACCTTTTATAGTAACAATGTGAAATATGTATATTTCATGACAAAAGCTTAATTTCACTCAAGAGATTAAAAGTGACTGAGCTCACAAATATTTTAGGTAAGTATTAGTTATATTTGTAGAACTTATATTTCACAACAACAGTTAACAACAAATTTAAGTGAAGTACAACTCAATATTTCTTGTTATTTTGAAAACTAATGAGTGTGATATATGTATTCTCCCACTCTAAATGAATAAAGTTAACTGAAACATGAAAATATGTATGAATAAACAGCTAGAGTGATTTTGTAGGTAGTTTTTCCTATGTGATCATTATCCGTTGGCATGTCGCTCACTAAGTTATTTTGCCATGCATACTCACAAATAAATGTACTTGGGAAAAAGATGAGGGCCAAAAAAATCAAGCTATAACAATCAAATACCAATGATAACTACAATATGTTAGCCTCTGTAGTTGGCAATCAATATCTTTAGACATCTTGCAGCGTCTATCAATGAGAAATGGTACCAAAATCTGTAGTAATATCAACTCCATATGTGCGTCTTGAAAATTTTGCAATCACCTTGATAGCTCCATGATTCCTTCAATGTGAAACTTTGTAAAAAAAATGCAGCCAATGAACAGATTGTCCATCAATTTCTCACCTTAATGTTTTTATCTTGTCAAACACGTCTTGTTCAATTGTTCCTTTGGTGCTTTCATCAACTTCCATCATCGTTGAGAAAACAAATTTGTCACAATGCCTATAATAAGCATGCAACATTAACGAATATCTGCTATTTTAAACAAAGTAATTCATGATACTTAAGGGAGAAATCATAGTATACATAACTTAGTCAGTTATAGATTGGTGTGAAATTAATTGGTTGAAATCCAATCACCAACTCTATCTTTGTGATGCCCTATGATGTCACTACCAAAGTAGATCTTAGTACACCCACATAATTGTTACACCTATTTTTTCTGTGATTGTTTGCAGTCTCAAGTTCGAACCACTCTTCTTAAATCACTACAATCTCAATAGAAAACCACGAGTAATAACCCACCTATGATGACATTGTACAGAAATCAATCTGAGGTATAGGTGTTGCTAAGTTGAGCAATTACCTGCCAAGATCTGCAGCAAAAGTGTTCGTTGATGGACCAATTCATCCTGCTTTCTGAGGCCAGAACGATTGGTGGTCCAGTCCTTCTAGAGGAACATGGAGCTGGCCTTGCCACTTGCTTGTGTCAATCAGACTGAGCTGCGTGCAGTTCGTCCTCAACATAGAGTCCACTAAGTCTGACATCTACTTGCCAACATCTGTCAGATTAATTTATAGATCAAGGATAAAGATTCCCTAACTTTAGTTAGAAAAAAAATCCAACATACTAAAGAAGGGGGGGCTCTCAAGAGAACATCATGTTGCACAGCTAGTATAGCTAGTAGAAGCGCATGCCACATTGATAGTATACATTACGTCCTACGCAAATGACGTAAATCTGTAAATCACATAACTTCTTCTAAAGATGAGTTATGTGGATTGCTACAGAGACGGGTATCCACAAATACCTAGTCATTTGTTCAAGTCCACCATATATAAAAATATGGGTGTATCGAGCCTAGTACTATTGTTAATTATAGTTCTGTGTGATTATTAGGTCACCAGATGTAAACAAAGCCACAAAATCATGTCCTCCATGTACGCGCGTGTAGCTTGGCTAGCTAGCGCAAAGCTAGCTTCACGTGCTAGCTAGCCTCAAGACAATCGATCCAGCTGCCTGCCTGCTTATCCAAGCAAAGTCTTTGATTGCGAACACCATCATCTCGTTACAAATATGTGTCTGCTCTGAATTAATGGAGCAGTAAAATACGTGCGTACATCACCGGAAAGAACTTGGCAAGTCGCATCGGGAAATCGGGGCTGTGCCAAGAAATCGAACTGCCACAATGTTTTCACTTCTCAGTATGCTAGACAGATTGATTAATTAAGAATAACCAATCAAGAAAGTAGATCACCTGAAAGCAGCAAGAAAACGAACTCCTGAAATTAATATCTAACTGAGAGAGACGTACATGCTACACAATCATGGATGTTGTTGGCGCCACAGGCTGGACCCTCAAGGGGGTGGAAGGTCCCTGCTCGCTCACCACGGCCGGAGATCCACCAGAAAATTCATATAAAAAATGAAAAGAACAACAACACGTGAGATTAGTTATCCTTTTGCAATGGTCTATAGAGATCGTACACAGAAATTGCGGGGTACTTGCATGATTGCTAATGGGCCTACAGATTACCTAGAAATCGCTGGATCGCGAGGAAGGCCAAACTGATCATAATCTTAACTGATTAAGGAGGAGATTAGATGAGAGGAATCTAAGCTAAACCTAGGGGACGACAACGACATTGTTGTTGTAGCAGGACAAATGAAGGGAATTTGGGTGCAGCTTCTTGCCTGCATATCCATAGATTGCGTCCGCCTCCTTCATGTTGAGGAGTTATAGAACCTGACGACTCAAACTCCGGTTAGGCGAGCATGCGGCTTCGATGCATCCTCGGTGGTGGTCAAGAGAAATCTCTCGAGCTGGTGGAAATTCGATACCTCCTCGGTGATGATCAGGAGAAATCCCTTAAGGGCAGGAAGTGGGGAAAGGATGTGATGGAGGGGGTCATATTCCCCTACGGCATGAAGTGGGGAGACGACATGATGGAGGAGGTAGGGCTGAGTTGATGGTCCAACTCTGTAGAGAAGGCCTCCGGCAGTCTCATGTTGATGGAGGATGTAGACGACAGCGGCGGCGGCGGCACGAAGGAGCGAGAGGTACAATAGGGCTTGTGAGGCATTTTTTTAGGAAGGGCTCGTGAGTCATTGGGAGCGAGACGTAATTGTCTTTGTTTCCTTATTATACTATGTTGAAAAGGTATTTCTACCTAATTGTCTTTGTTTTCTTATATGTTGAAAAGGTATTTTTATGTAATGGCAATGGTGGGTAAATTTTCATTGATTTACATTTGAAAAAAAACTATCTTCATCCAACGGTTATGTTTCTTTTTTCTAGGAATTAAGTGGACGGATCTATCTAATTATTGTGGAATTTTCTAGCATTTTTCTCTTTTTTCTGGTAATCCCACCAAATACTTTTTATATATAATAATAGATTATGGAGCATACGAGCTCGGGACTAATACTCCGCGTCCTCGCTCGATATGGGTTTGGATGAATCGTGCCCAGCAGGAGGGATAAAATGTTGACAAAGAAGACCCAAACACATACTTTGTGCAAAATTAAGGGACTAAAAACATATTTTTCACTAAACCAAAATCCTATGGTTTGTTGCTTCTTTGAGCCAATGCCGCTGTATACCATGGACCAAAAACAAGTTAAAAGAAATCCACGGGCGCAACGGAAACAAAACCCAAGGATTAATTCCTTTACCTGGCTCCGTCGCTCACCGGACTATGGCTCGCCGTTGACGCAGGAACACCAACACAACAAACAAAAATAGATAGATCGAACCCTACAAAAATCTTAGGAATGACAGAAGAAAGACCATCAGCCCATCAGCCAAGAACAGAACAGGAGTATAAAAAATTCAAAATAACAAAAGAAAAACAACATGACGATAAAAGGCGCACACTGATCAAAACGTAGCCTGATGTTACTCAAGTTACTAGCAGAAGTTCGATAACACGGAAGCTGAGGCCATATAAACCCAGAACAGGAGGAGGCACTTCGCCGCATACCCACTGTCCACATAAATAAAATTACACACACTATAGCACTAATCAAAGCAAACTTCATAGGTTCATATACAAATATAACTAAGCTGACAAGCAGAGTTGTTTGGCAGCCTCCGACGCGAAGCTGCCTAGTTGCAGTGGATCATCGGTGATCCAGCCCTCGCTGCGCCTGTTCCATCCGAAACGTTAGCTCCTCCTGCATGATTCTTGTTCCTAACAGTGGAGCAGGAATCTGTGGAAGATAACCAGCCCGATGCCAATAGCTTGCGTCACCGGTGCTCATCATGCTGCCATAGGCTGATGGTGGGGTAGACATCTGTGGAAGCTGATCTGCCATGTGCCGATAGGTTGCACCACCCGTGCTCATCATGTTGCCATAGGCTGATGGTGGAGTAGAGATATGTGGAAGCTGCCCTGCGGAGCGCAGATAGCTTGCGCCACCCGTGCTCATCATGCTGCCATAGGCTGATGGTGGGGTAGACATCTGTGGAAGCTGATCTGCCGTGTGCCGATAGGTTGCGCCAACCGTTCTCATCGTGCTGCCATAGGCTGATGGTGGGGTAGACATCTGTGGAAGCTGATCTGCCGTGTGCTGATAGGTTGCGCCGTTCTCATCATGCTGCCATAGGCTGATGGTGGAGTAGAGATATGCGGAAGCTGATCTGCGGGGCGCCGGTAACTTGCGCCCCTGGTGCTCCTCATGCTGCCATATGAGTTGTTGGAAATTCCAAAAGTCTCTTGTCTGGCCTGCAGATTGGCCATGACGCCTTGCCCCCATGGAGCTGGGGACGAATCTCCCTTTAACAGGTTGCCGATCGCTCCTAGGAGATGGCTCGTATCCAGCGACTCCAACTTCTCAGCCTCAAGTATCACTACTGGAATTTTCGTGTACGCCGGGTGCCAGGCTCTTCGCCGAGAGTCAAAACACGGGCACTCGGCAAAGTAAGAGACGCCGAGTGTGACTCTCGGCAAAAGGGGCATCTCGGCAAACACATGATATTGCCGAGAGTAGACCTCGGCAAAAAGGCAACACTCGGCAAAGGCACTCTTTGCCGAGAACCAAGCAGTGCCGCACGGCAACGTTCTGCCACGTGGCACATCTGGCGGTGGTTAACGGCACGGCACGGCCACGGTTTGACTTCTTTACCGAGAGCAGCTCTCGGAAAATTAACGGTTGCCTATTTGGTTCCACCTCGCCTACCTCTGTACATTGTCCGATAGTCCAACAATTGAATTAATCTTCGGTGTTCATAATTAAGAATATGTATTAACATTATGATCCAACCGTACCTGTACCGAGAGCAGCTCTCGGTAAGGCAACAGTTGCCGAGAGTAGCTCTCGGTAAAGATAAGGCTCCCATCAAACTTTCCCGGTAGCGGCATGGCAAATGCTTTGTGAAGTCCTTGCGGCATGCCTAGGCCCTGCACAGACGAGGCAGGGGCATGCCCGGCCACCGGGTTACCGAAATTACCTCGGTGGCATGCCTGATGGAACCGTTGAAATCCTCGGAAAATCGTACGATGCCGGAATTCCTCGAGAGCTTGCACGGTGTCATCACATGGGCCCTGTAGGGTGTGGTAAAATTTTGGGCGCGTTTCGAATAAGCCTCCCCTGAGGCCGCTTGTAAACCGCACCGTCTCCGAGCTAGTCTTTGGGTATCGAGAGGGAACGTGTCCGGTTTGTGCAGGAAGTGCGGGTCCTGTTGCTCCGTTGGCCTCGAAACTTCTCGTGCTCACAAATGAGGCAATCACATGACATGTGCCACGCCCCCGCATTTTTCGGACACGCATGCAATATTCGAGAAATTTATTGCTCTGCAAGGGTTTCATCGCCGGAAATTGCAGATCAGCAAGGCGGCACATGAAATCATGCCCGGTAGCGGCATGAGAAATCCTTTGTGATGTCCTTGCGGCATGCATAGGATGGTAATCAATCATATTACCGAGAGTGGCGCTCGGTACTCGAGTAATTACAGAGAGTGGCTCTCGGCAACAGTGAAAAACCTAGATCTAGTTGTGACTTTTTCCGAGAGCTACTCTCGGCAAAGGAAAACCTAGATCTAGGTTTGATTACATTTCCGAGTGCCGCACCGACAAGCACTCGGTAAAGGTAGCGTCGGGCACTTAAACTTATTCGCCGGTTTTTTTCTTTTCCCCGCGCCTCTCTCCCCTCCTCTGCTCCCCCCTCACCCGACCGGCGCCCCCACCCCCCCCCACCGGCTGGCGCCCCCCGCGCACCCTGGCGCCACCCCCCCCGGCGCACCCCCGGCGCCGCCCCGCGGCCCCCCACGTCCCCCCCCCCAACACCGAGCTCCTCCCCTTCGGTGAGCTCCCCCCCCTTCCCTCTCATGTGGATGTATTGATAGATGGATGGATGGATGCATGGATAGATGGATGCATGGATAGATGGATGCATAGATAGATGGATGGATTGATGCATGGATAGATGGATGCATGGATAGATGGATGCATAGATAGATGGACGGATTGATGCATGGATAGATGGATGCATAGATGGATGCATGGATAGATGGATGCATAGATGGATGGATGGATGCATGGATAGATGGATGCATAGATAGATAGATGGATGGATGCTATGTAGATAATTTTTTATAATGTTGTATGTATGCATGGATGCTATGTGTGCTATGTAGATAATTTTTTTGCATTAATTTTTATGTATTAGTTTTATCTATTAGTGGGACTAGTAGTTTTTTGTAGTAGTTTTTTGTAGTAGCTTTTATGTACTAGTTTTTATCTTGAGCGAGTGATGATCATATTTGACAAATGCGAGATGTTTTCAGAGGAATGGTACCGATTGCTGTCGTAGGGGGTCGCGCTTCCTCTGCTCCTCCTCTGTGATCTTTGTATAGCAGGAGGAGCAGAGGAAGAGCGACCATCACCAACAGTCGATAAGAGTTGTTCTTGGAGGAAGAGAATCAGCTTTTGACGATGACGGTCGATCTGGGCCAGTTCGTCCTGTGATATACCTTTGTCACGCATGATGGACTGGCCAAGCTCGACCATCACCAAAAGTCGAAATACCCGTGAGAGAGTGTCCACCATATATATACCACCACTAGAGAGAGTGTCCACCATATATACATGGGAGAGTGTCGATGTGAGTTGTTCTTGGAGGAAGAAAATCGACTTTTGACAATGGCGGTTGATCTGGGCCAGTTCGTCCTGTGATATACCTTTGTCACGCACGATGGACTGGCCCAGCTCGACCATCACCGAAAGTCGAAATATCCGTCAGAGCGTCACCATGATTTATTTGCTTAGAAGTAATCTTTGATGTTTGATTCTTATGTTATTTTTCATTGTGTGATGAAAGGTGTTAGCATCGATCGATTTCGTGGCTATGACTTCCTCCAACGACGCAGCTTCCATTAGGGTCGACTCCGCGGTCAAGGAGAAGCTCGCCGAGGACCGCTTGGCGACGCTCATTGAGAAGAACCCGCAGCTGATCCTAATAAAGTATTTTGAGGATCTGGCCAAGAAGAATCCCCCAGCTAAGGAGGGCAAGGCCCCACCACGTAAGGAGAGTGATGACCCGGTGCCATTGAGTCCACCGACCATCATTCCCGACGACGCTTGGTCCTCCACTGCGGGGGATGCCCCCACGTGCTCTGACTCCACGATCACTGGTTTCACCGACTACATCTCGGAGTAGTCACCTAGATAGTTTGACGTTGATTTAGTGATATAGTTGTGTAGCTGCTAATATGGACTTGGATGGCCATTTGCGATGCTTTTGATTGTATGAGTGATGAATACTTACATGGATTATGTATGATGTGCTCTTTAACCTTGCATTATTTCTCTGCCTCCTTTTCTCTTTCTTTGTAGATGAAGTGATATGCGGTGTACAGAGGTAGGTGTTCAGGAGTGTACGATTCATGGTCTGAATGCAATGAACAAGTGCTTCGTTACGAAGGTAGCTCCCACGACTCGTTTAATATCAGAAAGAAGGCAGGGTATCATTATAATCAGTATGTGCTTAACCAGAAGAGAAAATCTGAATTAGTGGGTTCAGTGGATGGGTTCAGTGGATGTGCTAGCCAGAAACGGCTTATCGGGTTCAGTGGATGGAAGAACTTGATAATTCTTCTGGAGTTCATGATAATTGTTGTGTTGCTTTTATCATGTGGTCGCATGTAGACATGCATTGGCCACTTTATTGTTTAGCAAGTAGGCACTTGTGCGAACTATTTATATAATGCTTAGGTGAGTTTGTTGTTAGACTTTGAGACTTCAAATGCATGTTTGTGTATTGTATATCTATTTTTGCTGCAGCGATCCGAGGGAAAACAGGAGAAACAGTACTGTGAACGGATCTTTACCGAGTGTGGCTCTCGGGAAAGTGGCATGCGCTGGGAGCAGGTGGCAGTTGGCTGGGGCTGTTTTGCCGAGCGTGGCTCTCGGCAAAGTGGCATGCGCTAGGAGCAGATGGCAATTGGCTGGGGCAGTTTTGCCGAGCGTGGCTCTCGGCAAAGAGCTGACGGAACCAGCGGACGTGAAGGCACTTTATTTTGCCGAGAGGCACTGTTTGACTCCCGGCAAACTCTTTGCCGAGTGTCCGTGTCCTGACTCTCGGCAAATTCCTGTTTGCCTGAGAGGTGAACGCCGGGTGGCCTTTGCCGAGTGCAACTCTCGGCAAAGGCTTTGCCGGCGGTTATTGGTCCTTTGCCGAGTGTCCGTGGCACTCGGCGTACAGCGATATTCCAATAGTGTATGTTTCCCTTCGTCATCACACCATCCCCTGGGGTTTTGGGTCGGCCCAGACCCCGATTCCCCTCTGTTCTGCTGCGCTTCCGATCTCTACTCTCCCCCAGCCGCCTGCCTCACCGGCGACATGCCGTCCCCGGACTGCATGACTTTAGCAGGAGAAGCCAGACTAACACAAGGTCAGGAGCCGCTCGCCCAACAGCGTCACCGCTGCCCGGGCGCGCTGGCGTGCCCACCTTCCCAGTCCGTTCAGGGCTCAGGCATGCAGCACCCACTCAGCCAACCCGATTTATCCTGAGATACGTCCTCAACACTTAGCAGCCACTCCCCATCACCCATTTTCTAATTGATTCATTACTCATTAGGCGGGACTGTCATTAGGGTTTGTTGTGTACTGAGTGCTACCTACACTTAATGGTTCAGATGTTTCAGTAATCTTTAGTACCTATAAAGTTCACAGGGTTTCAAAATTCCTGGCATAGGAACAGACACTAGTCATGTTGGATTGTTGGTCATAGTGACATTGACCCAGATTACTACTGTATGCCAGGTTTGTCCAATTATTCACTTCGATTAGTTGCAAACAATAAGTGCTAGACCAACTTCTTGATTCAGATTTTGGACGGTCTCTTACTGCAGTTATGATTCTGCATACTTGTCCTAGTAAGCTCACAGGTAATGATTGATTCACTAGTTCTATGCTTGCCTTGTCATATTTGTTGTCAATATTTTTTTAGGGTGGACCACCCTGTTTAAAAATAGTGGAACCGTAGACATGATTGAATAGTATTTCTCTGTGTGATCTCTTCCATCATGTGTGGGCAACGAACACTACATTGTATAGAAAGAAAATTGGCATATCCACCTTTTACATAGACTACGATATTTTACATGGAATACAATCTGCCTACTTGCTTTGTGTCGCACAACCAGCACTCCACCCTTGAAGCTAAACATTATGCCACTCATAATTCCGAAGTTTATTTGTTCAAATACGAATTTGATATGATTCTAATGTTCCTACTTCAGTTTTGAAATGTGTGTCCGCCCCTTATAGAGACATAAGAGGTTTGTATTTCTGTGTGTGGTCTGGTCAGCACGGTTGGGGGACGAACTCTGTATACGCAGGGGTTTGTAGGGAGACACTATTCGAGTAGAATCTGCAATGCATTCCATAGATAATCTGACTACTTTTTATGTTTTCATGAATCTCGGATACTGAACATCATCATAATGATTATGAGCTTGTGTGCATGAAAAGAATAAAGTAGAACAATGCCATGGCTATCAAACTTGGCATTAAGGGACTGAGATCCAGTCTCGATGCAATGCAATGCACACGCTCTCCACCTACAGATTCGTGTTCAGAATATGATCCTAACAATGATTCTGAGCTAGAGGGAGACCTAAGTCAATGTAGCTCCCTAGTGGAGGAGTCAGAGGCAGATGCCCTATCTTATTCACCCATCAAGGTGCTTGCTCTAACTTTGCAAGGTTATATTGGTCACACATATCTTGCAAATGATGCTTTGCGTTGCTTCTACTTTGTTGCACTGCCATTTGCTTAGTTTACACATCGTCTATGTGAATATGCCCTGCCTATCCATTTTCAGTACATATTCCATCTGTCATCATACCATATTTCTCCATTCAAATGATGTTCTTGTGTATCAGACGTTCAAAAGGAAGAGGGCGATTGCTGATTGCGAAGGAGCACGAACAAAGTATTTGGAAAAGGTAGTGACACCTGATAAATCAAATAGCCCATTAGGTGTAGTGGCAATATCACCAGACCCACAAAACACAGCCCCAACTCTAGCAGACTCTAGCCCTACAACACTGGCCATCTCTGATGCCCCAAGTCAGCAGACCCCAACTGCAGCAAATAATATGACGATGCCAATTGACATAGCACCAGCTCTACGACGCAAAACCCCCATTCCAGCAAAGCACTTCTTCCCAGTTTAGAAGATGAAGCTTTTATTGTTGTCAGGAACTTTGTGCGCATCTTTCCTTCATGGAAAGATTATACCACAGACAAAGAACAATTTCCAATCTTCCTCTGCAACTTACGTGTAAGTAATGTACTAATGTTATTCATGGTAATTAGTGCCTATGTTTCTGCTGACAGAAGACTAAAGATTTCATTCTTTTAAATAGGCGAGGACCAAACTGGATAGTCAAGACGAGCAACGCTTGGTTGCGCTTTTCCAGCACGCGTTGATGAAGTATCGTTGCTACCTGAGGCAAGCGCACTTCGATGGCAAGCCTCTAAACGAAATTTCTGTAAAGTTTCCGGTGCTACATTTAGTAGACAGTGACTGGAATAATCTTGTTACACATTGGTCTCGTCTACAGCGTAAGGTACTATCTATGATATCACATCATAATCTGAACTACATTTCTGCATGTGCCTTACCGTCTCACTTGTACGAAAAGTGTTTGCAGAAGAATACTCATTCTCAAGGGACCACAGAATCTCGCAACTATACTGTACACTGCATTGCTCTTGTGAGTACCTCTTGCCCTGTATCACCATACTTACTTTCATAGCTGGTTGATTATGTAGCATCACTGCACATGTTAGCCTCCTTATCCTCCATTTTGAGGACATTATAAGATCCGTATTGACTCTTACATAAATTTAGAATCAACCCAATGCTTTTGAAGAGGTTTAGCTCTACAGTCCTCTTGTAAGGACCGAACGTCTTGTATCACTGTACTTACATTAACAGCTACTCCCTCCATCGCATAATATAAGAGCATTTTGTACAGTACACCAGTGTACAAAACACTCTTATATTATGGGAAGGAGGGATTGGTTCATTGTGTAGCATTACTCTCCATCTTATCTCCCTCGCCCACCATTTACTAAAAAATATCAGATCTATATTTAATCTTACCAAAAAGATGAATACACAGACAATGCCAGTGCAGAAGTGTAGCCCGTTGCTCTTGTCAGTACATTTTGTCATGTAACGCTTGTACTTACATGGATAGGTAGTTGATTATATAGCATCAATCTGCATCTTATCTTCATTATCCTCTATCCCTTCCAGTATTATCATATCTATAATTACTCTCTACAAAATGTAGAGTACATGCAATGCTTATGAAGAAGATTATGTGCTGAAATTCTTGAGTTATCCTTCCCTTGACATGGAGAAGGGCATTATAGAGCCGGTGTTAACTGTTAATGTAAGTCAGTCCTTCTAAAGCCTTTATCCTCAATTGCTATTTAATTTGCTCATACTCCCTATCATCAACTGCTGTTTAGTTTGTTGTTTCTATCAAAATGCATGTTCGCAACAACTGTAAGTTCCAAGTTTTAGTCGTAACACCAAATTCCTTATTCATACCATGCACATTACTCAATACAAATCCAATGATTTTCTTTAGCCCTGCATGTATGCTTGTTTTTGTTGATCTATAATCCAGTGTGTGGTGAAGCAGCCCACATTTGCACCTTGTCATTTCCTGCTTTATCTTGCTGATCTGGCTGATGATATGAACAACATGCCATGCACATTAACCAAAAGAGATACAATGATTGTCTTTTGCCCTGCATCTACACTTGTTTTGTTGATATGGTAATCCAGTAGTGTGGTGAAGCTCCCCGCATTATGAACAATGCCAAATTATGCTATTGACATTTTGAACTGTCTCTTTATTTTCTAATTTGAAATTGGATGGAATTGAGAGCGCAGTTACCATCTTTGTTTATATACGTGCAAAACATGTCATCTCTCTGCTTGTTTCAGGGTGATATGCCTGATGGCATGCATAAGTCTGCTGAAGGCTGTGAGACAAACCCAACATATATTGCAGCAAAGAAGGCAAAACATCTTGAAGATAGCGAGACAACCCCAAAGTCATGTCTTGATGCAGTGTTCAAGTTACTCGAGACTAGCAGTCACACAAGCTCACAGAATTCGCTGCCTGAATCAGTTCGACTTCTTCAGTCTCAACTTCAAGCAGAAAGGCATTCTGCAACTCAAGTTCGACTTGAAGTCCAAAATCTAAGGAAGATCATGGAGAACTCCAATGAGAACCTCATTGCTAAACAACTACAGCTGGAAGATATGACCGACATGCTAGGCCGGTCTCACAGCCTTGCTCAGCTGCTTGCGCAGCAGCTCCCGCGCAAGGCTAACGTTTCTTGAACTGTCTTGGAAGTGGTCTTGGTTAAGTATTATTTTGTTACGCTGCAATGGCAGGACCTTTGATGCCCAGTTTTTGTAATCTGCTTCTTCGTTGCGCTTTATGATCACTGGTGGCGAACTTTGATGCCCAGTGGATGTAATATACCCTAAATCCTTTATTGTATAGTGTAGGTTTATTCTAAGTTACTATGCCGTAATTTCTTTATTGTATAGGGTAGGTTTGTTCTTAATTCCTAATTACCGTATATGCCATCATTCGTTATCTGAAAAAAGGCGAAAATCTGATGGAGGCAACCGGGCCGAAACATTCGCCTCTAACGGCCCTGCATTTCAAGCGGCCACAATTGGGCCAGCCCGCAACTTACTTGGGCCTGCGCTGACCGGCCATTTGGGTCCTTCATGGACACTTTGCGGCAGACCCATAACTCACATAGGCCTTCGTTGGGCCCAACGTTTAGTTGGGCCTTTAGTGGACCCAACATTTAGTTGGGCCCATGTAGCTTCGGGCCATTAACAGGCTGAATATTCTTCTGGCCTGTTATGGCCCAGAAGACACCATGGGCCTTTAGCAAGCCGAAATGCATGTTCGGCCTCAATTTTCAATAGTCGTCCACATGCCTTTAGCATGCTGAAATATACACCGGGCCATTATTGGCCCTGTTATATGACAGGCCGTTACCAAGCCGAAACATATCTCGGGCCTTGGTTGGCCCACTGGTATCATGGGCCTTTAAGAGGCCGAAAGCTTAGTAGAGGCATCAACGAGCCGAATTATACGACTGGCCTTTAACAGACCCAAAGTCAGGTTGGGCTGAACTGTTGCCATCATGATCACGGGCCGTTAATGGGCTGGATGTCGCGTCGGACGATATATGGCCCATGGACAGCACGGGCCATTACCAGGCCAAAAGACACACCGGGCTGAAATGGGCCCATGTCTACATCGGGCCTCTAACAGGCCGAAAACTCAATGGGCCGTAATGGGGCCCAAAGACTGAGTGAACAATTAACGGGCCAGATCTGGCGGTGGGCCATAAATGGGCCATGTTTCAGCAGGCCATTAGTGGGCCGGCCTTTTTAACCTATATGTGCCTCTGTTGGGCCATGCCACGTGTCGACGTATCATAGGCACGTCTCCTCCATTGGATGGATGACATCTGGCCCAATGTGGAGCCGACACGTGTTTCCTCCGGCCAATGAGAATTTTACACGTGAAAAATCGCCATTGGTCGTGGCTGTTAACGGGTTATCACATCCAAAACCGGACCCGATAGCTTAACGGCGACCCGTTACAGTGGATGCCACGTGTCGGTTACCCTTGACGAAAGCACTTGTATGACGCGTCATTTATCGTCATGGAAGTGGACACTTCAGTGATGATAATTTGAGTATTGTCATGGAACACTTCTATGACAGTACAGGTATGACTATCTTGATTCTGTCATAAAATCGTCATTGATGTACATGCATGACAGAAAACGTGATCTACTATGATAAACACGTATCATCACGGAAGTGTTTTTTTTTGTAGTGTAATATCTTACCCACTTCCCATCGGTGCACGCAAAGCGCACCAACATTCCTCACTGGGACACATACATTCTATTGGGCCTCTTTCAGCGGCACCGACTAGCCCCGCTGGCACAACACCCCCATCGTCAATGCTGTCGTCGTAAGACCGACACCCTACCGCCCTCGACTACTTCGAGCGCATGACGAACCCTTATGTATCTAAGCCAAACCATGACCAAACTTAACACCCCCTGCCCCCAGCGTCCCCCGTCAAAGAGTCGAGATGAATGAGTAACATACAGTGCCAGGAACAAAACCGTGGGCTGGAAAGAACAAAAGAGGGAGACTTAAGGAGCTGCAGATACAAAGAAGAAATGAAAGGTACGGAGAGAGAGGACATTAGATTGGGAATAAGTAAGAGAGAAACCAGGCCCGGACCTCCTCAGACAACCGGAGAAGCCAACGTCATAGACGCCGGCAAAGCTAACATGACGTAGATGACAGACATCTTCACCAATGAAACTGGAGAAAGCCCACACAGTAAGCAGGTGCAAGAAGCCCCAAACGCGCAGCATGTGGGATGCAATGCGAGATGACGGACACAAACAGAAGGCATAGGTGGGAATAAGAAGGGGAAGAAACACGCTGGACGCACAACACAAGCCGACTTAAAGAGACAACAAAAAACACCAAAAACGGCACCAACAAGCCACTGACCGACAGGACCAGCAAACAAGGTCCTTCGGACTGGCATAGGGCAAAGAGAAATGTCGGGACGAGCAAACCAGGTACGGTCCGGGCAGACAAAGGTCGGGTCGGGCATATGCAAACAAACCCGGTCGGCCAAGCGGCTAATAACCCCAGACGTCTATGCCAGACACGGTGCACCCTAAACCGAGCGCTCCTGCGTGCCCAGCTCGCGTGAGCGAAAGAGACAAGTAGGGAGCGAACTGCAGCTGCACCAATCGGCTAGCCCCCGTACAACAACCAAACACAGGAAAACACGCTAGCCGGCTGAGATGCGCGAAGGCAACAGTCCGGGCAAGCAAAGCCCAGGTGAAGGCCGAGGTGTGCACACGCGCTAGCCTGGCTCGCGCAAGCCAACAAGCACAACCTGGGGTGTGCGACGCTGACAGGGTGACCCGGCCTCCCCCTCGCGCAGGGCATCATGCGGAGCAGCGCACGCGGGCACAACCGAAATCACCACATGACGGTGGCTCCGGCCATGCCAGCAGTCCACCCGTCATGGACTCCTGAGGCAGGCGTGCGGGTGCACAAGTCTAAGCAGATCGGACGGCGCGGAGATCCCCAAGGAGGCAGCCGTTGGATGCCAGCGTGAAACGAACAGTGCGGAGGGCCTCCTCGCCGAGCCAGTCTCTTCACCAGCCGGCTGGTGCGACACACGCCCCGCCTGTCGCGATCGAACTAGCACAACACGAGACAAAGATGCCGAAAGGTGGGTCCGACCTGTCTCTTGTGCGCGGGCCAGCGGACATGACGACGCACGTCGCCGCGGCCGAAGTTACCACATGATGTTGGACCCGGCTGCACCCGTGGTCCATCCGTCATGGACCACTTAGGGTCGTCGCCCAGGTGCACGCCAAACGGACGGCAAGGAGGGCACTCTCGCCCGCGAAAGCTCTCAGGAGGCGCGTACTCCAACATTCTTTATAGGAGTCTTATATCGCTCGATACGAAAGTCCCCTTCTACTCCCGAGCTCATTTGAGCTCTGGATAAATAGTAAATCCGAAAAAATGAAAACAAAATAAAAAAATTCTGAAATTTTTTTGGTGTAAACTTTGACAAATTTTCTCAATGCTTGCAAATTCTCATCTCAAAATAACATTCGTGTAAGTCATGAAAAAAGAAACATCACTCTAAAATGCTTTTGAGAATAGCATTTTGGGAGTGTCGTTTTTAAGTTTTTTACCACGACTTCCACAAATGTTATTTCAGGATGAAAATTTTCAAGCAGTGAGAACATTTGTCACAGTTTGCACAAAAAAAAATCAGAATTTTTTTAATGCTTTTACTATTTTTTACTGTTCACTAGCAGAGTGGCCCGCCCGATGTGCGGGCTAGAATTTTATATCGTATTTCCATGAGTATGCCTTATTTGATTTGTGTACAGAAAATTGCAACCAAATGTGAAGACAATCACAAATATGAGCCTTTGCAAAACATAGTTTTGGCAACATCTTTATTGTTCTGAAAGAATCTGATATTATAATGCCAATTAGATATTTCATGTTCAGGCTGTAATGAATAAATGTTGTGAAAGCTTTTGTGCCTTACATGATTTATAATATGATATCTTTTTCGCCTGTGTCCATTTTATTGGAAAATGTAAGACATAACGAACAGCATATAAAGAAAACATAAACTTGGAAACACCTTTTTATGGATAATCTTTCTGTTGTATGAAAACTATTTCAGATTCCATGGCTATCTCGAAATGAAGAATCCAGAAAAATATTTTCTTCATCTTGTGCATTCTCTCTCTTTATCTCAGTTCCTCTAGTGTGCTTGCCTCATCTCATTTTATCTCGCTTCTGTCTCAATTGGTCAATTTTGCAAGACTTTTTTCCATGTTCTCTCGAAAGATACATCTCTTGATATGCTTAATTGGTGCAACATCACCATGCATAAACATATTCCATGATGAGGTTCGTAACTTTACGTCCAAATAATTTCAGTGTAAAAGATGGCACTATACGTATTTAGTGTCAATGAACTAATATAGTAGCTAGTCCATCTCCCATATCAAAATAAATGAAATATACCTGTGGATTAATTAAGGAGGCATTGAATAATATGCAATCGGTTTATGTGTGTTGAGCATTAACTTAGAACTACATGAGATGAATCATATATAACCTTTCTTCTTTACAAACTATCAAACATTCGACATCCCGACACGTGCCATTTGACCGTATCTATGATCAACTTTGAATGTGAAAGGCTTATATATTTATTATACAAAATCGAATAAATCATACAAATTCATCGCACCTGGTATTTTATCAAAAGAATTTGCATTACTTGACTCTTCTCGAGTCCTCCTATTGTGATGTCGGAAATTGATTATATTATTCTATTAGATATATTTCCTTTTTTGTATAAGCATAAAAAAAGAGATCCACATGTTTATTGGATATTTGATTAAAAATGTATCTCCTTTTTCTGCCTTTTAATGGAATATATTTGAGTGGCTGCATTCTTCTTTCTTCAAGAAATAGTTAGAACAAATGCAACACAATCAGTTAGATGTTGAACATGTTTGTTTTTGGATAAAACTCATTGATCTTCAATCTTTGTAAAGATCAAATAAACGAACTTTGCCGAGGTAGTGGTGTTGCTAGGACTGTAGACATGTGATGTCAATTCTTATCAATATAATTCTTTTTATAATGTGTGGCCTTTAAAATATCTATTATGTAGTGCCCCCTTATCTTTTGTTTACTCGAAAGGCGTGTAAATATACTGAAGAAAGGATTATACTGACATTGGTGCTTATGATAAGCCAAATTTCAGTGGGCAACCAACGTTGAATAGTATATGTAGTTGGCTTGCGCCAGATGTTGAATCTTTCTCCCCAAATGTTCCTGCATATCTCTAGCTTCATCACTTTCAAAGTTTCAAACTCTACTTTGGTGATACATTTGCATCGTGCACGGGGAACTTCCTTGTACCACATTTAAGTTTGGGAACCGCTAGGGATCAGACTACTGATCCCTTGCTTCCTATCAGACCAGTAGAAGGCCGTAGGATTAGAAGCATCCAGGTCGTCCAATCTGGCATTAAAGTCCCGTGCATGGCAATTTAGTTCCCTTGGTTAATTGCCTGTTTCCCATAAACAGCTCCTGTACTATTTGCTGCTTCCTTCGTTAATTGCTTGTTTCCCGGCAACTGCTCCCGTACTGTTAGCTGCCTCTTAGCTGCTCCCTTAAAGTTAGTAGCTTCCTAATTTTTCTGGGGCAATATTTTTGGAAAAGCATGATTATTCCTAAAACTGCTTATTAATTTTGGAAAGTACGATTATTTCTCACAATTAAATCCAGCAATTAATTATGATCTTTTTTTGGATGTGTTTATTTACGGATGGCAACATGATTTTTATGACATGGAAGCATGCTTGTTGATGCACGAAAGCATCATTTCTGGAATGATGTCAAATCCCTTTTTTGCGAAAATAATTTGGGAAACTACAATTACTTCTCACAATTAAATCCGGCAATAAATTATGATATTTTAATATGTGTTTATTTATAGATGGGAACATGATTTTTATACCATAGAAGCATTCTTCTCGATGCATGGAAGCATCATTTTCTTGGTGCATCCATCGATCATAAAATTGCTTCCAACCAAAATAGTATTTGTTTTGGTGCAAAAGAAATGATATTTTCATAAGAAATGATATTTTCATACAATGGAAATTTTTGCTTCACAACAAAATCACGTGAAGCGCAACATGAATGATGAAGCATTGAAATATATTGATCCGATGTGAACATAAATTTACAAATCTATTTTTGCAACAACAAAAAAAAGCTATTACAACACGACTTTCATTTCATCGTAGGCGACATAGGGGCGAGCACTGGACATTTGATAATGACAAGATCCGTGTGTGCCATGAGCTCTACTTCATTCGTTGTAAAACCAACAACTCGGACCTGTGTCTGCTTGATCTCGAACTCAGTGCATTACATCATCATTGGGAATATGTAGAATTGAAGCATTCAGTGAGAAAGAATGAAGCTCACAATTCAGTGGCTAGTATAAAAATTCACTAGAAGTAATACAATGATAATATAAGGTACGGATAGAAGCAACACAGGCAATGGTTGAAGCAGGCACATATAGTGGTTGAAGCATACATTAGTATTTCATAATGGTTGAAGAAAAATGTTTATACAATAAAAGTAGCATAGACTTACAATGGTTTGAAGCAAAAATTCATTATCATAGAATCATTTGCAAGAAACCAGAGGAAGCGTGGCTTATAGGAAGCAATAGCTTCACTTTCTCACAATAATTATAAAAGATGCACTAGAGACATGAAAATTTGATTGCTAGCATGATCAAATATATAAAGTTGTGCTTGAATAAATAATATTTCAATTGCATGGAAGCAAGGCATGAACAAAGTGGTGCTTCGTGAATAAATTAAGATTTCAATTGTATGGAAGCAAGGCATCGACAGTAAAAAGCTTATTTGTTACCCAAAGTATGGCAAGTTGTAGGAAGCATGAAATTATGGCAGCTCAAGATTACTATTCTTGGTTGGAAGATAAAACATTGGTAATGTAGAACATACTAACATTGTGGCCAACGAAGGGGATGCAAGTTTTGTTTCACATGGATACAAATTGAACCGTGCCTAGAGGAAACAATTTTCTAGCCCAAAAAAAAAGCAAAAATATTAAAATGTAGATGTACCATGGTAAAAACACAGGAAAAAGTGCGCAAAAATAATTTCTAGCAAACAAGGGGATGGACGTTTTGTCTCACCAACATACCAATTGATCAAATTTTAACAAACTATGGAAGCAAATTGTATAGCTAGAGTTCAGAAGCATCTTCATTCCTACATAGGTGTTGCATAATAAGGAAGCATGAACATGGAACTTTGGACGAGCACTAATCGTGGATGCAAGCATAAAAATTTGGTAATAGTAAAGACAACTAATATTACCACCAAGATTGGGACGCATGCTATTGTCATGTGCATACAAAATTAACCAATATTCGCATGTGATATAGTGATCGATTACACATCGGATAGAACTCTGTCAAGTTAACCCAAATTCGTAGATAATATTGTGATGAATTACAAGTAGGATATATAGAATCATGAACAGAATAATCAAGATTGGATTACTGGATACCTAGGTCACACGAGTGGACACTGCCTGCGGGGAAGGGGGCCAATCCTGCAATCTTCCTCGTGCTAGCTTCGTTGCGCAATTGAGACGATGATCCGCCACGATGGACTGAAGAACTAGGGGCCCGAACATCATGGAGACCACCATCCAGGGGTGCGGGCGCTCGCTTGTGGTCGAGGTGGATATAATGCCGAGTTAAGCCACCAGATGGGATGGCACACCAGCGTGGTGAATCTCACCGGCGTAGTGGGTATAGTAGGTTCATGGCGGATAAATGCAAAGCGGCAGGGCAATGGCGAGATCGAAGTTGGAGATGATTCAGGAGCTGACGAGATGGGAAAGAGGTCGGGTGGGTTTAGGAAAGGCAAGATTAATGCGGGATTCACGAGGAATTATAGGTGGGACGTGGCAAAAAAATCGGCCTGGTTTGGAAACAAGATGGCGGATTTTGGAAGCCATCTCAGCCGTGAGAGAAAAACACATCGACGTCCCCGGACTGGTCTGACGATTGCTTTCTATAGGACTACTGATAGGAAGCGTTTCCCTTTAAGTTTTAGAAGAGATAAAATAGGTTTTGAGAACGAATAGTTTCTTATTATTTAATATGTATTGGGACCTTTTATAGTAACAATGTGAAATATGTATATTTCATGACAAAAGCTTAATTTCACTCAAGAGATTAAAAGTGACTGAGCTCACAAATATTTTAGGTAAGTATTAGTTATATTTGTAGAACTTATATTTCACAACAACAGTTAACAACAAATTTAAGTGAAGTACAACTCAATATTTCTTGTTATTTTGAAAACTAATGAGTGTGATATATGTATTCTCCCACTCTAAATGAATAAAGTTAACTGAAACATGAAAATATGTATGAATAAACAGCGAGAGTGATTTTGTAGGTAGTTTTTCCTATGTGATCATTATCCGTTGGCATGTCGCTCACTAAGTTGTTTTGCCATGCATACTCACAAATAAATGTACTTGGGAAAAAGATGAGGGCCAAAAAAATCAAGCTATAACAATCAAATACCAATGATAACTACAATATGTTAGCCTCTGTAGTTGGCAATCAATATCTTTAGACATCTTGCAGCGTCTATCAATGAGAAATGGTACCAAAATCTGTAGTAATATCAACTCCATATGTGCGTCTTGAAAATTTTGCAATCACCTTGATAGCTCCATGATTCCTTCAATGTGAAACTTTGTAAAAAAAATGCAGCCAATGAACAGATTGTCCATCAATTTCTCACCTTAATGTTTTTATCTTGTCAAACACGTCTTGTTCAATTGTTCCTTTGGTGCTTTCATCAACTTCCATCATCGTTGAGAAAACAAATTTGTCACAATGCCTATAATAAGCATGCAACATTAACGAATATCTGCTATTTTAAACAAAGTAATTCATGATACTTAAGGGAGAAATCGTAGTATACATAACTTAGTCAGTTATAGATTGGTGTGAAATTAATTGGTTGAAATCCAATCACCAACTCTATCTTTGTGATGCCCTATGATGTCACTACCAAAGTAGATCTTAGTACACCCACATAATTGTTACACCTATTTTTTCTGTGATTGTTTGCAGTCTCAAGTTCGAACCACTCTTCTTAAATCACTACAATCTCAATAGAAAACCACGAGTAATAAACCACCTATGATGACATTGTACAGAAATCAATCTGAGGTATAGGTGTTGCTAAGTTGAGCAATTACCTGCCAAGATCTGCAGCAAAAGTGTTCGTTGATGGACCAATTCATCCTGCTTTCTGAGGCCAGA
Organism: Elymus sibiricus; assembly: GCA_039707655.1. Classification (NCBI taxonomy): domain Eukaryota; kingdom Viridiplantae; phylum Streptophyta; class Magnoliopsida; order Poales; family Poaceae; genus Elymus; species Elymus sibiricus. Next base: position 25,393,166 of record CM077664.1, read on the forward strand.
ACGATTGGTGGTCCAGTCCTTCTAGAGGAACATGGAGCTGGCCTTGCCACTTGCTTGTGTCAATCAGACTGAGCTGCGTGCAGTTCGTCCTCAACATAGAGTCCACTAAGTCTGACATCTACTTGCCAACATCTGTCAGATTAATTTATAGATCAAGGATAAAGATTCCCCAACTTTAGTTAGAAAAAAAATCCAACATACTAAAGAAGGGGGGGCTCTCAAGAGAACATCATGTTGCACAGCTAGTATAGCTAGTAGAAGCGCATGCCACATTGATAGTATACATTACGTCCTACGCAAATGACGTAAATCTGTAAATCACATAACTTCTTCTAAAGATGAGTTATGTGGATTGCTACAGAGACGGGTATCCACAAATACCTAGTCATTTGTTCAAGTCCACCATATATAAAAATATGGGTGTATCGAGCCTAGTACTATTGTTAATTATAGTTCTGTGTGATTATTAGGTCACCAGATGTAAACAAAGCCACAAAATCATGTCCTCCATGTACGCGCGTGTAGCTTGGCTAGCTAGCGCAAAGCTAGCTTCACGTGCTAGCTAGCCTCAAGACAATCGATCCAGCTGCCTGCCTGCTTATCCAAGCAAAGTCTTTGATTGCGAACACCATCATCTCGTTACAAATATGTGTCTGCTCTGAATTAATGGAGCAGTAAAATACGTGCGTACATCACCGGAAAGAACTTGGCAAGTCGCATCGGGAAATCGGGGCTGTGCCAAGAAATCGAACTGCCACAATGTTTTCACTTCTCAGTATGCTAGACAGATTGATTAATTAAGAATAACCAATCAAGAAAGTAGATCACCTGAAAGCAGCAAGAAAACGAACTCCTGAAATTAATATCTAACTGAGAGAGACGTACATGCTACACAATCATGGATGTTGTTGGCGCCACAGGCTGGACCCTCAAGGGGGTGGAAGGTCCCTGCTCGCTCACCACGGCCGGAGATCCACCAGAAAATTCATATAAAAAATGAAAAGAACAACAACACGTGAGATTAGTTATCCTTTTGCAATGGTCTATAGAGATCGTACACAGAAATTGCGGGGTACTTGCATGATTGCTAATGGGCCTACAGATTACCTAGAAATCGCTGGATCGCGAGGAAGGCCAAACTGATCATAATCTTAACTGATTAAGGAGGAGATTAGATGAGAGGAATCTAAGCTAAACCTAGGGGACGACAACGACATTGTTGTTGTAGCAGGACAAATGAAGGGAATTTGGGTGCAGCTTCTTGCCTGCACATCCATAGATTGCGTCCGCCTCCTTCATGTTGAGGAGTTATAGAACCTGACGACTCAAACTCCGGTTAGGCGAGCATGCGGCTTCGATGCATCCTCGGTGGTGGTCAATAGAAATCTCTCGAGCTGGTGGAAATTCGATACCTCATCGGTGATGATCAGGAGAAATCCCTTAAGGGCAGGAAGTGGGGAAAGGATGTGATGGAGGGGGTCATATTCCTCTACGGCATGAAGTGGGGAGACGACATGATGGAGGAGGTAGGGCTGAGTTGATGGTCCAACTCTGTAGAGAAGGCCTCCGGCAGTCTCATGTTGATGGAGGATGTAGACGACAGCGGCGGCGGCGGCACGAAGGAGCGAGAGGTACAATAGGGCTTGTGAGGCATTTTTTTAGGAAGGGCTCGTGAGTCATTGGGAGCGAGACGTAATTGTCTTTGTTTCCTTATTATACTATGTTGAAAAGGTATTTCTACCTAATTGTCTTTGTTTTCTTATATGTTGAAAAGGTATTTTTATGTAATGGCAATGGTGGGTAAATTTTCATTGATTTACATTTGAAAAAAAACTATCTTCATCCAACGGTTATGTTTCTTTTTTCTAGGAATTAGGTGGACGGATCTATCTAATTATTGTGGAATTTTCTAGCATTTTTCTCTTTTTTCTGGTAATCCCACCAAATACTTTTTATATATAATAATAGATTATGGAGCATACGAGCTCGGGACTAATACTCCGCGTCCTCGCTCGATATGGGTTTGGATGAATCGTGCCCAGCAGGAGGGATAAAATGTTGACAAAGAAGACCCAAACACATACTTTGTGCAAAATTAAAGGACTAAAAACATATTTCTCACTAAACCAAAATCCTATGGTTTGTTGCTTCTTTGAGCCAATGCCGCTGTATACCATGGACCAAAAACAAGTTAAAATAAATCCACGGGCGCAACGGAAACAAAACCCAAGGATTAATTCCTTTACCTGGCTCCGTCGCTCACCTGACTATGGCTCGCCGTTGACGCAGGAACACCAACACAACAAACAAAAATAGATAGATCGAACCCTACAAAAATCTTAGGAATGACAGAAGAAAGACCATCAGCCCATCAGTCAAGAACAGAACAGGAGTATAAAAAATTCAAAATAACAAAAGAAAAACAACATGACGATAAAAGGCGCACACTGATCAAAACGTAGCCTGATGTTACTCAAGTTACTAGCAGAAGTTCGATAACACGGAAGCTGAGGCCATATAAACCCAGAACAGGAGGAGGCACTTCGCCGCATACCCACTGTCCACATAAATAAAATTGCACACACTATAGCACTAATCAAAGCAAACTTCATAGGTTCATATACAAATATAACTAAGCTGACAAGCAGAGTTGTCTGGCAGCCTCCGACGCGAAGCTGCCTAGTTGCAGTGGATCATCGGTGATCCAGCCCTCTCTGCGCCTGTTCCATCCGAAACGTTAGCTCCTCCTGCATGATTCTTGTTCCTAACAGTGGAGCAGGAATCTGTGGAAGATAACCTGCCCGATGCCAATAGCTTGCGTCACCGGTGCTCATCATGCTGCCATAGGCTGATGGTGGGGTAGACATCTGTGGAAGCTGATCTGCCATGTGCCGATAGGTTGCACCACCCCATCTCATCATGTTGCCATAGGCTGATGGTGGAGTAGAGATATGTGGAAGCTGACCTGCGGAGCGCAGATAGCTTGCGCCACCCGTGCTCATCATGCTGCCATAGGCTGATGGTGGGGTAGACATCTGTGGAAGCTGATCTGCCGTGTGCCGATAGGTTGCGCCAACCGTTCTCATCGTGCTGCCATAGGCTGATGGTGGGGTAGACATCTGTGGAAGCTGATCTGCCGTGTGCTGATAGGTTGCGCTGTTCTCATCATGCTGCCATAGGCTGATGGTGGAGTAGAGATATGCGGAAGCTGATCTGCGGGGCGCCGGTAACTTGCGCCCCTGGTGCTCCTCATGCTGCCATATGAGTTGTTGGAAATTCCAAAAGTCTGTTGTCTGGCCTGCAGATTGGCCATGACGCCTTGCCCCCATGGAGCTGGGGACGAATCTCCCTTTAACAGGTTGCCGATCGCTCCTAGGAGATGGCTCGTATCCAGCGACTCCAACTTCTCAGCCTCAAGTATCACTACTGGAATTTTCGTGTACGCCGGGTGCCAGGCTCTTCGCCGAGAGTCAAAACACGGGCACTCGGCAAAGTAAGAGACGCCGAGTGTGACTCTCGGCAAAAGGGGCATCTCGGCAAACACATGATATTGCCGAGAGTAGACCTCGGCAAAAAGGCAACACTCGGCAAAGGCACTCTTTGCCGAGAGCCAAGCAGTGCCGCACGGCAACGTTCTGCCACGTGGCACATCTGGCGGCGGTTAACGGCACGGCCACGGTTTGACTTCTTTACCGAGAGCAGCTCTCGGAAAATTAACGGTTGCCTATTTGGTTCCACCTCGCCTACCTCTGTACATTGTCCGATAGTCCAACAATTGAATTAATCTTCGGTGTTCATAATTAAGAATATGTATTAACTTTATGATCCAACCGTACCTGTACCGAGAGCAGCTCTCGGTAAGGCAACAGTTGCCGAGAGTAGCTCTCGATAAAGATAAGGCTCCCATCAAACTTTCCCGGTAGCGGCATGGAAAATCCTTTGTGATGTCCTTGCGGCATGCCTAGGCCCTGCACAGACGAGGGAGGGGCATGCCCTGCCACCGGGTTACCGAAATTACCTCGGTGGCATGCCTGATGGATCCGTTGAAATCCTCGGAAAATCGTACGATGCCGGAATTCCTCGAGAGCTTGCACGGTGTCATCACATGGGCCCTGTAGGGTGTTGTAAAATTTTGGGCGCGCTTCGAATAAGCCTCCCCTGAGGACGCTTGTAAACCACACCGTCTCCGAGCTAGTCTTGGGGTATCGAGAGGGAACGTGTCCGGTTTGTGCAGGAAGTGCGGGTCCTGTTACTCCGTTGACCTCGAAACTTCTCGTGCTCACAAATGAGGCAATCGCATGACATGTGCCACGCCCCTGCATTTTTCGGACACGCATGCAATATTCGAGAAATTTATTGCTCTGCTAGGGTTTCATCGCCGGAAATTGTAGATCAGCAAGGCGGCACATGAAATCATGCCCGGTAGCGGCATGAGAAATCCTTTGTGATGTCCTTGCGGCATGCTTAGGATGGTAATCAATCATATTACCGAGAGTGGCGCTCGGTACTCGAGTAATTACAGAGAGTGGCTCTCGGCAACAGTGAAAAACCTAGATCTAGTTGTGACTTATTCCGAGAGCTACTCTCGGCAAAGGAAAACCTAGATCTAGGGTTGATTACATTTCCGAGTGCCGCGCCGACAAGCACTCGGTAAAGGTAGCGTCCGGCACTTAAACTTATTCGCCGGTTTTTTTCTTTTCCCCGCGCCTCTCTCCCCTCCTCTGCTCCCCCCTCACCCGACCGGCGCCCCCCACCGGCTGGCGCCCCCCCCCCCCCGGCGCACCCCCGGCGCCGCCCCGCGGCCCCCCACGTCCGCGCCCCCCCCCCAACACCGAGCTCCTCCCCTTCGGTGATCTCCCCCCCCCTTCCCTCTGATGTGGATGTATTGATAGATGGATGGATGGATGCATGGATAGATGGATGCATAGATAGATGGATGGATTGATGCATGGATAGATGGATGCATGGATAGATGGATGCATAGATAGATGGACGGATTGATGCATGGATAGATGGATGCATAGATGGATGCATGGATAGATGGATGCATAGATGGATGGATGGATGCATGGATAGATGGATGCATAGATAGATAGATGGATGGATGCTATGTAGATAATTTATTATAATGTTGTATGCATGGATTCTATGTGTGCTATATAGATAATTTTTTTGCATTAATTTTTATGTAGTAGTTTTATCAATTAGTGGGACTAGTAGTTTTTTGTAGTAGCTTTTATGTACTAGTTTTTATCTTGAGCGAGTGACGATCATATTTGACAAATGCGAGATGTTTTCAGAGGAATGGTACCGATTGCTGTCGTAGGGGGTCGCGCTTCCTCTGCTCCTCCTCTGTGATCTTTGTATAGCAGGAGGAGCAGAGGAAGAGCGACCATCACCAACAGTCGATAAGAGTTGTTCTTGGAGGAAGAAAATCAACTTTTGACGATGGCGGTCGATCTGGGCCAGTTCGTCCTGTGATATACCTTTGTCACGCATGATGGACTGGCCAAGCTCGACCATCACCAAAAGTCAAAATACCCGTGAGAGAGTGTCCACCATATATATACCACCATTAGAGAGAGTGTCCACCATATATACATGAGATAGTGTCGATGTGAGTTGTTCTTGGAGGAAGAAAATCGACTTTTGACGATGGCGGTTGATCTGGGCCAGTTCGTCCTGTGATATACCTTTGTCACGCACGATGGACTGGCCCAGCTCGACCATCACCGAAAGTCGAAATATCCGTCAGAGCATCACCATGATTTATTTGCTTAGAAGTAATCTTTGATGTTTGATTCTTATGTTATTTTTCATTGTGTGATGAAAGGTGTTAGCATCGATCGATTTCGTGGCTATGACTTCCTCCAACGACGCAGCTTCCATTAGGGTCGACTCCGCGGTCAAGGAGAAGCGCGCCGACGACCGTTTGGCGACGCTCATTGAGAAGAACCCGCAGCTGATCCTAATAAAGTATTTTGAGGATCTGGCCAAGAAGAATCCCCCAGCTAAGGAGGGCAAGGCCCCACCACGTAAGGAGAGTGATGACCCGGTGCCATTGAGTCCACCGACCATCATTCCTGACGACGCTTGGTCCTCCACTGCGGGGGATGCGCCCACGTGCTCTGACTCCACGATCACTGGTTTCACCGACTACATCTTGGAGTAGTCACCTAGATAGTTTGACGTTGATTTAGTGATATAGTTGTGTAGCTGCTAATATGGACTTGGATGGCCATTTGCGATGCTTTTGATTGTATGAGTGAGGAATGCTTACGTGGATTATGTATGATGTGCTCTTTAACCTTGCATTATTTCTCTGTCTCCTTTTCTCTTTCTTTGTAGATGAAGTGATATGCGGTGTACAGAGGTAGGTGTTCAGGAGTCTACGATTCATGGTCTGAATGCAATGAACAAGTGCTTCGTTACGAAGGCAGCTCCCACGACTCGTTTAATAGCAGAAAGAAGGCAGGGTATCATTATAATCAGTATGTGCTTAACCAGAAGAGAAAATTTGAATTAGTGGGTTCAGTGGATGGGTTCAGTGGATGTGCTAGCCAGAAACGGCTTATCGGGTTCAGTGGATGGAAGAACTTGATAATTCTCCTGCAGTTCATGATAATTGTTGTGTTGCTTTTATCATGTGGTCGCATGTAGACATGCATTGACCACTTTATTGTTTAGCAAGTATGCACTTGTGCGAACTATTTATATAATGCTTATGTGAGTTTGTTGTTAGACTTTGAGACTTCAAATGCATGTTTGTGTATTGTATATCTATTTTTGCTACAGCGATCCGAGGGAAAACAGGGGAAACAGTACTGTGAACGGATCTTTACCGAGTGTGGCTCTCGGCAAAGTGGCATGCGCTGGGAGCAGGTGGCAGTTGGCTGGGGCAGTTTTGCCGAGCGTGGCTCTCGGCAAAGTGGCATGCGCTAGGAGCAGATGGCAATTGGCTGGGGCAGTTTTGCCGAGCGTGGCTCTCGGCAAAGAGCTGACGGAACCAGCGGACGTGAAGGCACTTTATTTTGCCGAGAGGCACTGTTTGACTCTCGGCAAACTCTTTGCCGAGTGTCCGTGTCCTGACTCTCGGCAAATTCCTGTTTGCCTAAGAGGTGAACGCCGGGTGGCCTTTGCCGAGTGCAACTCTCGGCAAAGGCTTTGCCGGCGGTTATTGGTCCTTTGCCGAGTGTCCGTGGCACTCGGCGTACAGCGATATTCCAATAGTGTATGTTGCCCTTCGTCATCACACCATCCCCTGGGGTTTTGGGTCGGCCCAGACCCCGATTCCCCTCTGTTCTGCTACGCTTCCGATCTCTACTCGCCCCCAGCCGCCTGCCTCCCCGGCGACATGCCATCCCCGGACTGCATGACTTTAGGAGGAGACGCCAGACTAACAGAAGGTCAGGAGCTGCTCGCCCAACAACGTCACCGCTGCCCGGGCGCGCCGGCGTGCCTACCTTCCCAGTCCGTTCAGGGCTCAGGCATGCAACACCCACTCAGCCAACCCGATTTATCCTGAGATACGTCCTCAACACTTAGCAGCCACTCCCCATCACCCATTTTCTAATTGATTCATTACTCATTAGGCAGGACTGTCATTAGGGTTTGTTGTGTACTGAGTGCTACCTACACTTAATGGTTCAGATGTTTCAGTAATCTTTAGTACCTATAAAGTTCATAGGGTTTCAAAATTCCTGGCCTAGGAATAGACACTAGTCATGTTGGATTGTTGGTCATAGTGACATTGACCCAGATTACTACTGTATGCCAGGTTTGTCCAATTATTCACTTCGATTAGTTGCAAACAATAAGTGCTAGACCAACTTCTTGATTCAGATTTTGGACGGTCTCTTACTGCAGTTATGATTCTGCATACTTGTCCTAGTAAGCTCACAAGTAATGATTGATTCACTAGTTCTATGCTTGCCTTGTCATATTTGTTGTCAATATTTTTTTAGGGTGGACCACCCTGTTTAAAAATAGTGGAACCGCATACATGATTGAATAGTATTTCTCTGTGTGATCTCTTCCATCATGTGTGGGCAACGAACACTACATTGTATAGAAAGAAAAGTGGCATATCCACCTTTTACATAGACTACGATCTTTTACATGGAATACAATCTGCCTACTTGCTTTGTGTCGCACTACCAGCACTCCACCCTTGAAGCTAAACATTATGCCACTCATAATTCCGAAGTTTATTTGTTCAAATACGAATTTGATATGATTCTAATGTTCCTACTTCAGTTTTGAAATGTGTGTCCGCCCCTTATAGAGACATAAGAGGTTTGTATTTCTGTGTGTGGTCTGGTCAGCACGGTTGGGGGACGAACTCTGTATACGCGGTTGTTTGTAGGGAGACACTATTCGAGTAGAATCTGCAATGCATTCCATAGATAATCTGACTACTTTTTATGTTTTCATGAATCTCGGATACTGAACATCATCATAATGATTATGAGCTTGTGTGCATGAAAAGAATAAAGTAGAACAATGCCATGGCTATCAAACTTGGCATTAAGGGACTGAGATCCAGTCAGGATGCAATGCAATGCACACGCTCTCCACCTACAGATTCGTGTTCAGAATATGATCCTAACAATGATTCTGAGCTAGAGGGAGACCTAAGTCAATGTAGCTCCCTAGTGGAGGAGTCAGAGGCAGATGCCCTATCTTATTCTCCCATCAAGGTGCTTGCTCTAACTTTGCAAGGTTATATTGGTTGCACATATCTTGCAAATGATGCTTTGCATTGCTTCTACTTTGTTGCACTGCCATTTGCTTAGTTTACACATCGTCTATGTGAATATGCCCTGCCTATCCATTTTCAGTACATATTCCATCTGTCATCATACCATATTTCTCCATTCAAATGTTGTTCTTGTGTATCAGACGTTCAAAAGGAAGAGGGCGATTGCTGATTGCGAAGGAGCACGAACAAAGTATTTGGAAAAGGTAGTGACACCTGATAAATCAAATAGCCCATTAGGTGTAGTGGCAATATCACCAGACCCACAAAACACAGCCCCAACTCTAGCAGACTCTAGCCCTACAACACTGGCCATCTCTGATGCCCCAAGTCAGCAGACCCCAACTGCAGCAAATAATATGACGATGCCAGTTGACATAGCACCAGCTCTACGACGCAAAACCCCCATTCCAGCAAAGCACTTCTTCCCAGTTTAGAAGATGAAGCTTTTATTGTTGTCAGGAACTTTGTGCGCATCTTTCCTTCATGGAAAGATTATACCACAGACAAAGAACAATTTCCAATCTTCCTCGGCAACTTACGTGTAAGTAATGTACTAATGTTATTCATGGTAATTAGTGCCTATGTTTCTGCTGACAGAAGACAAAAGATTTCATTCTTTTAAATAGGCGAGGACCAAACTGGATAGTCAAGACGAGCAACGCTTGGTTGCGCTTTTCCAGCACGCGTTGATGAAGTATCGTTGCTACCTGAGGCAAGCGCACTTCGATGGCAAGCCTCAAAACGAAATTTCTGTAAAGTTTCCGGTGCTACATTTAGTAGACAGTGACTGGAATAATCTTGTTACACATTGGTCTCGTCTACAGCGTAAGGTACTGTCTATGATATCACATCATAATTTGAACTACATTTCTGCATGTGCCTTACCGTCTCACTTGTACGAAAAGTGTTTGCAGAAGAATACTCATTCTCAAGGGACCACAGAATCTCGCAACTATACTGTACACTACATTGCTCTTGTGAGTACCTCTTTCCGTGTATCACCATACTTACTTTCATAGCTGGTTGATTATGTAGCATCACTGCACATGTTAGCCTCCATATCCTCCATTTTGAGGACATTATAAGATCCGTATTGACTCTTACATAAATTTAGAATCAACCCAATGCTTTTGAAGAGGTTTAGCTCTACAGTCCTCTTGTAAGGACCGAACGTCTTGTATCACTGTACTTACATTAACAGCTACTCCCTCCATCGCATAATATAAGAGCATTTTGTACAGTACACCAGTGTACAAAACACTCTTATATTATGGGAAGGAGGGATTGGTTCATTGTGTAGCATTACTCTCCATCTTATCTCCCTCGCCCACTATTTACTAAAAAATATCAGATCTATATTTAATCTTACCAAAAAGATGAATACACAGACAATGCCAGTGCAGAAGTGTAGCCCGTTGCTCTTGTCAGTACATTTTGTCATGTAACGCTTGTACTTACATGGATAGGTAGTTGATTATATAGCATCAATCTGCATCTTATCTTCATTATCCTCTATCCCTTCCAGTATTATCATATCTATAATTACTCTCTACAAAATGTAGAGTACATGCAATGCTTATGAAGAAGATTATGTGCTGAAATTCTTGAGTTATCCTTGCCTTGACATGGAGAAGGGCATTATAGAGCCGGTGTTAACTGTTAATGTAAGTCAGTCCTTCTAAAGCCTTTATCCTCAATTGCTATTTAATTTGCTCATACTCCCTATCATCAACTGCTGTTTAGTTTGCTGTTTCTATCAAAATGCATGTTCGCAACAACTGTAAGTTCCAAGTTTTAGTCGTAAAACCAAATTCCTTATTCATACCATGCACATTACTCAATACAGATCCAATGATTTTCTTTAGCCCTGCATGTATGCTTGTTTTTGTTGATCTATAATCCAGTGTGTGGTGAAGCAGCCCACATTTGCACCTTGTCATTTCCTACTTTATCTTGCTGATCTGGCTGATGATACGAACAACATGCCATGCACATTAACCAAAAGAGATACAATGATTGTCTTTTGCCCTGCATCTATGCTTGTTTTGTTGATATGGTAATCCAGTGGTGTGGTGAAGCTCCCCGCATTATGAACAATGCCAAATTATGCTATTGACATTTTGAACTGTCTCTTTATTTTCTAATTTGAAATTGGATGGAATTGAGAGCGCAGTTACCATCTTTGTTTATATACATGCAAAACATGTCATCTCTTTGCTTGTTTCAGGGTGATATGCCTGATGGCATGCATAAGTCTGCTGAAGGCTGTGAGACAAACCCAACATATATTGCAGCAAAGAAGGCAAAACATCTTGAAGATAGCGAGACAACCCCAAAGTCATGTCTTGATGCAGTGTTCAAGTTACTCGAGACTAGCAGTCACACAAGCTCACAGAATTCGCTGCCTGAATCAGTTCGACTTCTTCAGTCTCAACTTCAAGCAGAAAGGCATTCTGCAACTCAACTTCGACTTGAAGTCCAAAATCTATGGAAGATCACGGAGAACTCCAATGAGAACCTCATTGCTAAACAACTACAGCTGGAAGATATGACTGACATGCTAGGCCGGTCTCACAGCCTTGCTCAGCTGCTTGCGCAGCAGCTCCCGCGCAAGGCTAACGTTTCTTGAACTGTCTTGGAAGTGGTCTTGGTTAAGTATTATTTTGTTACGCTGCAATGGCAGGACCTTTGATGCCCAGTTTTTGTAATCTGCTTCTTCGTTGCGCTTTATGATCACTGGTGGCGAACTTTGATGCCCAGTGGATGTAATATACCCTAAATCCTTTATTGTATAGTGTAGGTTTATTCTAAGTTACTCTGTCGTAATTTCTTTATTGTATAGGGTAGGTTTGTTCTTAATTCCTAGTTACCGTATATGCCATCATTCGCTATCTGAAAAAAGGCGAAAATCTGATGGAGGCAACCGGGCCGAAACATTCGCCTCGAACGGCCCTGCATTTCAGCGGGCCACAATTGGGCCAGCCCGCAACTTACTTGGGCTTGCGCTGACCGGCCATTTGGGCCCTTCATGGACACGGTGCGGCAGACCCATAACTCACATGGGCCTTCGTTGGGCCCAACGTTTAGTTGGGCCTTTAGTGGACCCAACGTTTAGTTGGGCCCATGTAGCTTCGGGCCATTAACAGGCTGAATATTTTTCTGGCTTGTTATGGCCCAGAAGACACCATGGGCCTTTAGCAGGCCGAAATGCATGTTGGGCCTCAATTTTCAATAGTCGTCCACATGCCTTTAGCATGCTGAAATATACACCGGGCCATTATTGGACCTGTTATATGACAGGCCGTTAGCAAGCCGAAACATATCTCGGGCCTTGGTTGGCCCACTGGTATCATGGGCCTTTAAGAGGCCGAAAGCTTAGTAGAGGCATCAACGAGCCGAATTATACGACTGGCCTTTAACAGGCCCAAAGTCAGGTTGGGCTGAACTGTTGCCACCATGATCACGGGCCGTTAATGGGCTGGATGTTGCGTCGGACGATATATGGCCCATGGACAGCACGGGCCATTACTAGGCCGAAAGACACACCGGGCTGAAATGGGCCCATGTCTACATCGGGCCTCTAACAGGCCGAAAACTCACTGGGCCATAATGGGGCCCAAAGACTGAGTGAACAATTAACGGGCCAGATCTGGCGGTGGGCCATAAATGGGCCATGTTTAAGCAGGCCGTTAGTGGGCCAGCCCACTAGTACCTGAGTAAATCATATGGCCCTTTGACTGGGCCGGCCTTTTTAACCTATATGTGCCTCTGTTGGGCCGTGCCACGTGTCGACGTATCATAGGCACGTCTCCTCCATTGGATGGATGACATCTGGCCCAATGTGGAGCCGACACGTGTTTCCTCCGGCCAATGAGAATTTTACACGTGAAAAATCGCCATTGGTCGTGGCTGTTAACGGGTTATCACATCCAAAACCGGACCCGATAGCTTAACGGCGATCCGTTACAGTGGATGCCACGTGTCGGTTACCCTTAACGAAAGCACTTCTATGACGCGTCATTTATCGTCATGGAAGTGGACACTTCCGTGATGATAATTTGAGTATTGTCATGGAACACTTCTATGATAGTACATGTATGACTATCTTGATTCTGTCATAAAATCGTCATTGATGTACATGCATGACAGAAAACGTGATCTACTATGACAAACACGTATCATCACGGAAGTGTTTTTTTTTGTAGTGTAATATCTTACCCACTTCCCATCAGTGCACGCAAAGCGCACCAACATTCCTCACTGGGACACATACATTCTATTGGGCCTCTTTCAGCGGCACCGACTAGCCCCGCTGGCACAACACCCCCATCGTCAATGCTGTCGTCGTAAGACCGACACCCTACCGCCCTCGACTACTTTGAGCGCACGACGAACCCTTATGCATCTAAGCCGAACCATGACCAAACTTAACACCCCCTGCCCCCAGCGTCCCCCGTCAAAGAGTCGAGATGAATGAGTAACATACAGTGCCAGGAACAAAACCGTGGGCTGGAAAGAACAAAAGAGGGAGACTTAAGGAGCTGCAGATACAAAGAAGAAATGAAAGGTACGGTGAGAGAGGACATTAGATTGGGACTAAGTAAGAGAGAAACCAGGCCCGGACCTCCTCAGACAACCGGAGAAGCCAACGTCATAGACGCCGGCAAAGCTAACATGACGTGTATGACAGACATCTGCACCAATGAAACTGGAGAAAGCCCACACAGTAAGCAGGTGCAAGAAGCCCCAAACGCGCAGCATGTGGGATGCAATGCGAGATGACGGACACAAACAGAAGGCATAGGTGGGAATAAGAAGGGGAAGAAACACGCTGGGCGCACAACACAAGCCGACTTAAAGAGACAACAAAAAACACCAAAAACGGCACCAACAAGCCACTGACCGACAGGACCAGCAAACAAGGTCCTTGCGACTGGCATAGGGCAAAGAGAAATGTCGGGACGAGCAAACCAGGTACGGTCCGGGCAGACAAAGGTCGGGTCGGGCATATGCAAACAAACCCGGTCGGCCAAGCGGCTAATAACCCCAGACGTCTATGCCAGACACGGTGCACCCTAAACCGAGCGCTCCTGCGTGCCCAGCTCGCGCGAGCGAAAGAGACAAGTAGGGAGCGAACTGCAGCTGCACCAATCGGCTAGCCCCCGTACAACAACCAAACACAGGAAAACACGCTAGCCGGCTGAGATGCGCGAAGGCAACAGTCCGGGCAAGCAAAGCCCAGGTGAAGGCCGAGGTGTGCACACGCGCTAGCCTGGCTCGCGCAAGCCAACAAGCACAACCTGGGGCGTGCGACGCTGACAGGGTGACCCGGCCTCCCCCTCGCGCAGGGCATCATGCGGAGCAGCGCACGCGGGCACGACCGAAATCACCACATGACGGTGGCCCCAGCCATGCTAGCGGTCCACCCGTCATGGACTCCTGAGGCAGGCGCGCGGGTGCACAAGTCTAAGCAGATCGGACGGCGCGGAGATCCCCAAGGAGGCAGCCGTTGGATGCCAGCGTGAAACGAACAGTGCGGAGGGCCTCCTCGCCGAGCCAGTCTCTTCCACCAGCCGGCTGGTGCGACACACGCCCCGCCTGTCGCGATCGAACTAGCACAACACGAGACAAAGATGCCGAAAGGTGGGTCTAACCAGTCTCTCGTGCGCGGGCCAGCGGACATGACGACGCACGTCGCCGCGGCCGAAGTTACCACATGATGATGGCCCCGGCTGCACCAGTGGTCCATCCGTCATGGACCCCTTAGGGTCGTCGCCCAGGTGCGTGCCAAACGGACGGCGTGGAGGGCACTCTCGCCCGCGAAAGCTCTCAGGAGGCGCGTACTCCAACATTCTTTATAGGAGTCTTATATCGCTAGATACGAAAGTCCTCTTCTACTCCCGAGCTCATTTGAGCTCTGGATAAATAGTAAATCCGAAAAAATGAAAACAAAATCAAAAAATTCTGAAATTTTTTTGGTGTAAACTTTGACAAATTTTCTCAATGCTTGCAAATTCTCATCTCAAAATAACATTCGTGTAAGTCATGAAAAAAGAAACATCACTCTAAAATGCTTTCGAGAATAGCATTTTGGGAGTGTCGATTTTAAGTTTTTTACCACGACTTCCACAAATGTTATTTTAGGATGAAAATTTTCAAGCAGTGAGAACATTTGTCACAGTTTGCACAAAAAAAATAAGAATTTTTTGAATGCTTTTACTATTTTTACTGTTCACTAGCAGAGTGGCCCGCCCGATGTGCGGGCTAGAATTTTATATCGTATTTCCATGAGTATGCATTATTTGATTTGTGTACAGAAAATTGCAACCAAATGTGAAGACAATCACAAATATGAGCCTTTGCAAAACATAGTTTTGGCAACATCTTTATTGTTCTGAAAGAATCTGATATTATAATGCCAATTAGATATTTCATGTTCAGGCTGTAATGAATAAATGTTGTGAAAGCTTTTGTGCCTTACATGATTTATAATATGATATCTTTTTCGCCTGTGTCCATTTTATTGGAAAATGTAAGACATAACGAACAGCATATAAAGAAAACATAAACTTGGAAACACCTTTTTATGGATAATCTTTCTGTTGTATGAAAACTATTTCAGATTCCATGGCTATCTCGAAATGAAGAATCCAGAAAAATATTTTCTTCATCTTGTGCATTCTCTCTCTTTATCTCAGTTCCTCTAGTGTGCTTGCCTCATCTCATTTTATCTCGCTTCTGTCTCAATTGGTCAATTTTGCAAGACTTTTTTCCATGTTCTCTCGAAAGATACATCTCTTGATATGCTTAATTGGTGCAACATCACCATGCATAAACATATTCCATGATGAGGTTCGTAACTTTACGTCCGAATAGTTTCAGTGTAAAAGATGGCACTATACGTATTTAGTGTCAATGAACTAATATAGTAGCTAGTCCATCTCCCATATCAAAATAAATGAAATATACCTGTGGATTAATTAAGGAGGCATTGAATAATATGCAATCGGTTTATGTGTGTTGAGCATTAACTTAGAACTACATGAGATGAATCATATATAACCTTTGTTCTTTACAAACTATCAAACATTCGACATTCCGACACGTGCCATTTGACCGTATCTATGATCAACTTTGAATGTGAAAGGCTTATATATTTATTATACAAAATCGAATAAATCATACAAATTCATCGCACCTGGTATTTTATCGAAAGAATTTGCATTACTTGACTCTTCTCGAGTCCTCCTATTGTGATGTCGGAAATTGATTATATTATTCTATTAGATATATTGCCTTTTTTGTATAAGCATAAAAAAAGAGATCCACATGTTTATTGGATATTTGATTAAAAATGTATCTCCTTTTTCTGCCTTTTAATGGAATATATTTGAGTGGCTGCATTCTTCTTTCTTCAAGAAATAGTTAGAACAAATGCAACACAATGAGTTAGATCTTGAACATGTTTGTTTTTGGATAAAACTCATTGATCTTCAATCTTTGTAAAGATCAAATAAACGAACTTTGCCGAGGTAGTGGTGTTGCTAGGACTGTAGACATGTGATGTCAATTCTTATCAATATAATTCTTTTTATAATGTGTGGCCTTTAAAATATATATTATGTAGTGCCCCCTTATCTTTTGTTTACTCGAAAGGCGTGTAAATATACTGAAGAAAGGATTATACTGACATTGGTGCTTATGATAAGCCAAATTTCAGTGGGCAACCAACGTTGAATAGTATATGTAGTTGGCTTGCGCCAGATGTTGAATCTTTCTCCCCAAATGTTCCTGCATATCTCTAGCTTCATCACTTTCAAAGTTTCAAACTCTACTTTGGTGATACATTTGCATCGTGCACAGGGAACTTCCTTATACCACATTTAAGTTTTAGTAGAGATAAAATAGGTTTTGAGAACGAATAGTTTCTTATTATTTAATACGTATTGGGACCTTTTTTAGTAACAATGTGAAATATGTATATTTCATGACAAAAGCTTAATTTCACTCAAGAGATTAAAAGTGACTGAGCTCACAAATATTTTAGGTAAGTATTAGTTATATTTGTAGAACTTATATTTCACAACAACAGTTAACAACAAATTTAAGTGAAGTACAACTCAATATTTCTTGTTATTTTGAAAACTAATGAGTGTGATATATGTATTCTCCCACTCTAAATGAATAAAGTTAACGGAAACATGAAAATATGTATGAATAAACAGCGAGAGTGATTTTGTAGGTAGTTTTTCCTATGTGATCATTATCCGTTGGCATGTCGCTCACTAAGTTGTTTTGCCATGCATACTCACAAATAAATGTACTTGGGAAAAAGATGAGGGCCAAAAAAATCAAGCTATAACAATCAAATACCAATGATAACTACAATATGTTAGCCTCTGTAGTTGGCAATCAATATCTTTAGACATCTTGCAGCGTCTATCAATGAGAAGTGGTACAAAAATCTGTAGTAATATCAACTCCATATGTGCGTCTTGAAAATTTTGCAATCACCTTGATAGCTCCATGATTCCTTCAATGTGAAACTTTGTAAAAAAAAATGCAGCCAATGAACAGATTGTCCATCAAGTTCTCACCTTAATGTTTTTATCTTGTCAAACACGTCTTGCTCAATTGTTCCTTTGGTGCTTTCATCAACTTCCATCATCGTTGAGAAAACAAATTTGTCACAATGCCTATAATAAGCTTGCAACATTAACGAATATCTGCTATTTTAAACAAAGTAATTCATGATACTTAAGGGAGAAATCGTAGTATACATAACTTAGTCAGTTATAGATTGGTGTGAAATTAATTGGTTGAAATCCAATCACCAACTCTATCTTTGTGATGCCCTATGATGTCACTACCAAAGAAGATCTTAGTACACCCACATAATTGTTACACCTATTTTTTCTGTGATTGTTTGCAGTCTCAAGTTCGAACCACTCTTCTTAAATCACTACAATCTCAATAGAAAACCACGAGTAATAAACCACCTATGATGACATTGTACAGAAATCAATGTGAGGTATAGGTGTTGCTAAGTTGAGCAATTACCTGCCAAGATCTGCAGCAAAAGTGTTCGTTGATGGACCAATTCATCCTGCTTTCTGAGGCCAGAACGATTGGTGGTCCAGTCCTTCTAGAGGAACATGGAGCTGTCCTTGCCACTTGCTTGTGTCAATCAGACTGAGCTGCGTGCAGTTTGTCCTCAACATAGAGTCCACTAAGTCTGACATCTACTTGCCAACATCTGTCAGATTAATTTATAGATCAAGGATAAAGATTCCCCAACTTTAGTTAGAAAAAAAATCCAACATACTAAAGAAGGGGGGGCTCTCAATGTTAGAAGTAATCTTGAGGTCATAGGACATAGATGATCAAAGTGGCCGGTGATTAGTTTAGTCTAATACGTATTGTGTTAGGAGTCAATTGTCAAAGTCCTGGTATTGTATGCAGGTAGGAGTCTTTGGTCTATATTGGTTTAGTCCGTGTAGGCCTAGGTGTTCAGGTTAGAATCGGTTTACTCCGGATCGGTTAGGTTAGGGTGGCTGCATATTTATATGCAGCAGGACCAGTACTTTGTAACGTGAGTTTAGTACAACCGTGAGCTGAAAAAGGAGAAAAACAAAGAGGGAAAAGTAAGGCACGACAGGTGCATTTGGCAAAAGTTTTGTGCGCGTGTGTTCGTCCTACTTTGATGTGATCGATCTGAGGGCGGAATCCCAACAATTGGTATCAGAGCTAGGTCGATTGAAGCTGCGCTTGCCCCGGGGTTGCGACCCGACTAGCGCCTCGGGGCGGGCAATATAGTCGCTGGGTGGTGCAGCGGCGAGGAAAAGCGGGCCATGAAGACGCTGGGCGGTGCAGCGACAAGGTGGTTCAGGCGATCGTCGTTCGGTGGAGCGACAAGGACGGTGGCGGCGGGCTGTCGTCGGCAAGGCGATGGAAGATGATCGTTGATGCGAGCGGTGGTGCCGAGGTGCGGTGCCGGAAATTCGTCAAGATCATCATCCTGGGAGTCTAGGAGTCGTGCAGTTAGCACGGTCGGTTGGTTGGTTGTGGTCGTCGTGTCCAAGTGCTCATCTCTGTGTGGATCCGTTGAAGATGAAAGCGTTCAGGTCGTCTGTGTGTCTCGACTGGAGGATCAAGTCAAGTATGTGGGGGCGGTAAACCGGTGAAGGTGAGTCTCTTCAATGAGGCCATGTCTCTACATGAGGCTGGAGTGCATGGTGTAGTGCACGGGGTGGTGTGATCCACAAGGAGTCGGCATGTATCTCGCTAGGGTGGATGGTGTAGTCCACCGGATGGTGTATTCCACAGGTTACTAGCGAGGCTGGATAGTCCAAGGCATATTTGAAGTGGTATGTAAATTCGCCAAGTTGAAATTGGGGAGAGATTGTTGCGATCAATGAAGCCTATCAATTTAACTTGTCGTGGTGCGAGCAATGAGTCGACAACGGGTTGATCTACAACGAGTCAAGACCGGAGAAGCATCGAAGACAAGAGTCAATATTAGGGAGAGATTGTTAGAAGTAATCTTGAGGTCATAGGACATAGATGAACAAAGTGGCCGGTGATTAGTTTAGTCTAATACGTATTGTGTTAGGAGTCAATTGTCAAAGTCCTGGTATTGTATGCAGGTAGGAGTCTTTGGTCTATATTGGTTTAGTCCGTGTAGGCCTAGGTGTTCAGGTTAGAATCGGTTTACTCAGGATCGGTTAGGTTAGGGTGGCTGCATATTTATATGCAGCAGGACCAGTACTTTGTAACGTGAGTTTAGTACAACCGTGAGCTGAAAAAGGAGAAAAACAAAGAGGGAAAAGTAAGGCACGACAGGTGCATTTGGCAAAAGTTTTGTGCGCGTGTGTTCGTCGTACTTTGATGTGATCGATCTGTGGGCAAATCCCAACACTCAAGAGAACATCATGTTGCACAGCTAGTATAGCTAGTAGAAGCGCATGCCACATTGATAGTATACATTACGTCCTACGCAAATGACGTAAATCTGTAAATCACATAACTTCTTCTAAAGATGAGTTATGTGGATTGCTACAGAGACGGGTATCCACAAATACCTAGTCATTTGTTCAAGTCCACCATATATAAAAATATGGGTGTATCGAGCCTAGTACTATTGTTAATTATAGTTCTGTGTGATTATTAGGTCACCAGATGTAAGCAAAGCCACAAAATCATGTTCTCCATGTACGCGCGTGTAGCTTGGCTAGCTAGCGCAAAGCTAGCTTCACGTGCTAGCTAGCCTCAAGACAATCGATCCAGCTGCCTGCCTGCTTATCCAAGCAAAGTCTTTGATTGCGAACACCATCATCTCGTTACAAATATGTGTCTGCTCTGAACTAATGGAGCAGTAAAATACGTGCGTACATCACCGGAAAGAACTTGGCAAGTCGCATCAGGAAATCGGGGCTGTGCCAAGAAATCGAACTGCCACAATGTTTTCACTTCTCAGTATGCTAGACAGATTGATTAATTAAGAATAACCAATCAAGAAAGTAGATTACCTGAAAGCAGCAAGAAAACGAACTCCTGAAATTAATATGTAACTTAGAGAGACGTACATGCTACACAATCATGGATGTTGTTGGCGCCATAGGCTGGACCCTCAAGGGGGTGGAAGGTCCCTGCTCGCTCACCACGGCCGGAGATCCACCAGAAAATTCATATAAAAAATGAAAAGAACAACAACACGTGAGATTAGTTATCCTTATGCAATGGTCTATAGAGATCGTACACAGAAATTGCGGGGTACTTGCATGATGGCTAATGGGCCTACAGATTACCTAGAAATCGCTGGATCGCGAGGAAGGCCAAACTGATCATAATCTTAACTGATTAAGCAGGAGATTAGATGAGAGGAATCTAAGCTAAACCTAAGGGACGACAACGACATTGTTGTTGTAGCAGGACAAATGAAGGGAATTTGGGTGCAGCTTCTTGCCTGCACATCCATAGATTGCGTCCGCCTCCTTCATGTTGAGGAGTTATAGAACCTGGCGACTCAAACTCCGGTTAGGCGAGCATGAGGCTTCGATGCATCCTCGGTGGTGGTCAAGAGAAATCTCTCGAGCTGGTGGAAATTCGATACCTCCTCGGTGATGATCAGGAGAAATCCCTTAAGGGCAGGAAGTGGGGAAATGATGTGATGGAGGGGGTCATATTCCTCTACGGCATGAAGTGGGGAGATGACATGATGGAGGAGGTAGGGCTGAGTTGATGGTCCAACTCTGTAGAGAAGGCCTCCGGCAGTCTCATGTTGATGGAGGATGTAGACGACAGCGGCGGCGGCGGCACGAAGGAGCGAGAGGTACAATAGGGCTTGTGAGGCATTTTTTTAGGAAGGGCTCGTGAGTCATTGGGAGCGAGACCTAAATGTCTTTGTTTCCTTATTATACTATATGTTGAAAAGGTATTTCTACCTAATTGTCTTTGTTTTCTTATATGTTGAAAAGGTATTTTTATGTAATGGCAATGGTGGGTAAATTTTCATTGATTTACATTTGAAAAAAAACTATCTTCATCCAACGGTTATGTTTCTTTTTTCTAGGAATTAAGTGGACGGATCTATCTAATTATTGTGGAATTTTCTAGCATTTTTCTCTTTTTTCTGGTAATCCCACCAAATACTTTTTATATATAATAATAATAATAATAATAATAATAATAATAATAATAGATTATGGAGCATACGAGCTCGGGACTAATACTCCGCGTCCTCGCTTGATATGGTTTTGGATGAATCGTGCCCAGCAGGAGGGATAAAATGTTGACAAAGAAGACCCAAACACATACTTTGTGCAAAATTAAGGGACTAAAGACATATTTTTCACTAAACCAAAATCCTATGGTTTGTTGCTTCTTTGAGCCAATGCCGCTGTATACCATGGACAAAAAACAAGTTAAAAGAAATCCACGGGCGCAACGGAAACAAAACCCAAGGATTAATTCCTTTCCCTGGCTCCGTCGCTCACCGGACTATGGCTCGCCGTTGACGCAGGAACACCAACACAACAAACGAAAATAGATAGATCGAACCCTACAAAAATCTTAGGAATGACAGAAGAAAGACCATCAGCCCATCAGCCAAGAACAGAACAGGAGTATAAAAAATTCAAAATAACAAAAGAAAAACAACATGACGATAAAAGGCGCACACTGATCAAAATGTAGCCTGATGTTACTCAAGTTACTAGCAGAAGTTCGATAACACGGAAGCTGAGGCCATATAAACCCAGAACAGGAGGAGGCACTTCGCCGCATACCCACTGTCCACATAAATAAAATTCCACACACTATAGCACCAATCAAAGCAAACTTCATAGGTTCATATACAAATATAACTAAGCTGACAAGCAGAGTTGTCTGGCAGCCTCCGACGTGAAGCTGCCTAGTTGCAGTGGATCATCGGTGAGCCAGACCTCGCTGCGCCTGTTCCATCCGAAACGTTAGCTCCTCCTGCATGATTCTTGTTCCTAACAGTGGAGCAGGAATCTGTGGAAGATAACCTGCCCGATGCCAATAGCTTGCGTCACCGGTGCTCATCATGCTGCCATAGGCTGATGGTGGGGTAGACATCTGTGGAAGCTGATCTGCCATGTGCCGATAGGTTGCACCACCCGTGCTCATCATGCTGCCATAGGCTGATGGTGGAGTAGAGATATGTGGAAGCTGACCTGCGGAGCGCAGATAGCTTGCGCCACCCGTGCTCATCATGCTGCCATAGGCTGATGGTGGGGTAGACATCAGTGGAAGCTGATCTGCCGTGTGCCGATAGGTTGCGCCAACCGTTCTCATCATGCTGCCATAGGCTGATGGTGGGGTAGACATCTGTGGAAGCTGATCTGCCGTGTGCCGATAGGTTGCGCCGTGCTCATCATGCTGCCATAGGCTGATGGTGGAGTAGAGATATGCGGAAGCTGATCTGCGGGGCGCCGGTAGCTTGTGCCCCTGGTGCTCCTCATGCTGCCATATGAGTTGTTGGAAATTCCAAAAGTCTGTTGTCTGGCCTGCAGATTGGCCATGACGCCTTGCCCCCATGGAGCTGGGGACGAATCTCCCTTTAACAGGTTGCCGATCGCTCCTAGGAGATGGCTCGTATCCAGCGACTCCAACTTCTCAGCCTCAAGTATCACTACTGGAATTTTCGTGTACGCCGGGTGCCAGGCTCTTCGCCGAGAGTCAAAACACGGGCACTCGGCAAAGTAAGAGACGCCGAGTGTGACTCTCGGCAAAAGGGGCATCTCGGCAAACACATGATATTGCCGAGAGTAGACCTCGGCAAAAAGGCAACACTCGGCAAAGGCACTCTTTGCCGAGAGCCAAGCAGTGCCGCACGGCAACGTTCTGCCACGTGGCACATCTGGCGGCGGTTAACGGCACGGCCACGGTTTGACTTCTTTACCGAGAGCAGCTCTCGGAAAATTAATGGTTGCCTATTTGGTTCCACCTCGCCTACCTCTGTACATTGTCCGATAGTCCAACAATTGAATTAATCTTCGGTGTTCATAATTAAGAATATGTATTAACTTTATGATCCAACCGTACCTGTACCGAGAGCAGCTCTCGGTAAGGCAACAGTTGCCGAGAGTAGCTCTCGGTAAAGATAAGGCTCCCATCAAACTTTCCCGGTAGCGGCATGGAAAATCCTTTGTGATGTCCTTGCGGCATGCCTTGGCCCTGCACAGACGTGGGAGGGGCATGGCCTGCCACCGGGTTACCGAAATTACCTCGGTGGCATGCCTGATGCAACCGTTGAAATCCTCGGAAAACCGTACGATGCCGGAATTCCTCGAGAGCTGGCACGGTGTCATCACATGGGCCCTGTAGGGTGTGGTAAAAGTTTGGGCGCATTTCGAATAAGCCTCCCCTGAGGCCGCTTGTAAACCGCACCGTCTCCGAGCTAGTCTCTGGGTATCGAGAGGGAACGTGTCCGGTTTGTGCAGGAAGTGCGGGTCCTGTTGCTCCGTTGGCCTCGAAACTTCTCGTGCTCTCAAATGAGGCAATCGCATGACACGTGCCACGCCCCCGCATTTTTCGGACACGCATGCAATATTCGAGAAATTTATTGCTCTGCTAGGGTTTCATCGCCGGAAATTGCAGATCAGCAAGGCGCCACATGAAATCATGCCCGGTAGCGGCATGAGAAATCCTTTGTGATGTCCTTGCGGCATGCTTAGGATGGTAATCAATCATATTACCGAGAGTGGCGCTCGGTACTCGAGTAATTACCGAGAGTGGCTCTCAACAACAGTGAAAAACCTAGATCTAGTTGTGACTTTTTCCGAGAGCTACTCTCAGTAAAGGAAAACCTAGATCTAGGTTTGATTACATTTCCGAGTGCCGCGCCGACAAGCACTCGGTAAAGGTAGCGTCCGGCCCCCCACCGGTCGGCGCCGCCCCGCGGCCCCCCACGTCCGCGCCCCCTCCCCCCCCAACACCGAGCTCCTCCCCTTCGGTGAGAGCCCCCCCTTCCCTCTCATGTGGATGTATTGATAGATGGATGGATGGATGCATGGATAGATGGATGCATAGATAGATGGATGGATTGATGCATGGATAGATGGATGCATGGATAGATGGATGCATAGATAGATGGACGGATTGTTGCATGGATAGATGGATGCATAGATGGATGCATGGATAGATGGATGCATAGATGGATGGATGGATGCATGGATAGATGGATGCATAGATAGATAGATGGATGGATGCTATGTAGATAATTTTTTATAATGTTGTATGCATGGATGCTATGTGTGCTATGTAGATAATTTTTTTGCATTAGTTTTTATGTAGTAGTTTTATCTATTAGTGGGACTAGTAGTTTTTTGTAGTAGTTTTTTCTAGTAGCTTTTATGTACTAGTTTTTATCTTGAGTGAGTGACGATCATATTTGACAAATGCGAGATGTTTTCAGAGGAATGGTACCGATTGCTGTCGTAGGGGGTCGCGCTTCCTCTGCTCCTCCTCTGTGATCTTTGTATAGCAGGAGGAGCAGAGGAAGGGCGACCATCACCAACAGTCGATAAGAGTTCTTGGAGGAAGAAAATCAACTTTTGACGATGGCGGTCGATCTGGGCCAGTTCGTCCTGTGATATACCTTTGTCACGCATGATGGACTGGCCAAGCTCGACCATCACCAAAAGTCGAAATACCCGTGAGAGAGTGTCCACCATATATATACCACCACCAGAGAGAGTGTCCACCATATATACGTGAGAGAGTGTCGATGTGAGTTGTTCTTGGAGCAAGAAAATCGACTTTTGACGATGGCAGTCGATCTGGGCCAGTTCGTCCTGTGATATACCTTTGTCACGCACGATGGACTGGCCTAGCTCGACCATCACCGAAAGTCGAAATATCCGTGAGAACGTCACCATGATTTATTTGCTTAGAAGTAATCTTTGATGTTTGATTCTTATATTATTTTTCATTGTGTGATGAAAGGTGTTAGCACCGATCGATTTCGTGGCTATGGCTTCCTCCAACGACATAGCTTCCATTAGGGTCGACTCCGCGGTCAAGGAGAAGCGCGCCGAGGACTGCTTGGCGACGCTCATTGAGAAGAACCGCAGCTGATCCTAATAAAGTATTTTGAGGATCTGGCCAAGAAGAATCCCCCAGCTAAGAAGGGCAAGGCCCCACCACGTAAGGAGAGTGACGACCCGGTGCCATTGAGTCCACCGACCATCATTCCCGACGACGCTTGGTCCTCCACCGCGGGGGATGCCCCCACGTGCTCTGACTCCACGATCACTGGTTTCACCGACTACATCTCGGAGTAGTCACCTAGATAGTTTGACGTTGAATTACTGATATAGTTGTGTAGCTGCTAATATGGACTTGGATGGCAATTTGCGATGCTTTTGATTGTATGAGTGATGAATGCTTACGTGGATTATGTATGATGTGCTCTTTAACCTTGCATTATTTCTCTGCCTCCTTTTCTCTTTCTTTGTAGATGAAGTGATATGCGGTGTACAGAGGTAGGTGTTCAGGAGTCTACGATTCATGGTCTGAATGCAATGAACAAGTGCTTCGTTACGAAGGCAGCTCCGACGACTCGTTCAATAGCAGAAAGAAGGCAGAGTATCATTATAATCAGTATGTGCTTAACCAGAAGAGAAAATCTGAATTAGTGGGTTCAGTGGATGGGTTCAGTGGATGTGCTAGCCAGAAACGGCTTATCGGGTTCACTGGATGGAAGAACTTGATAATTCTCCTTCAGTTCATGATAATTGTGGTGTTGCTTTTATCATGTGGTCGCATGTAGACATGCATTGACCACTTTATTGTTTAGTAAGTAGGCACTTGTGCGAACTATTTATATAATGCTTATGTGAGTTTTTTGTTAGACTTTGAGACTTCAAATGCATGTTTGTGTATTGTATATCTATTTTTGCTGCAGCGATCCGAGGGAAAACAGGAGAAACAGTACTATGAACGGATCTTTACCGAGTGTGGCTCTCGGCAAAGTGGCATGCGCTGGGAACAGGTGGCAGTTGGCTGGGACAGTTTTGCCGAGCGTGGCTCTCAGCAAAGTGGCATGCGCTGGGAGCAGATGGCACTTGGCTGGGGTAGTTTTGCCGAGCGTGGCTCTCGGCAAAGAGCTGACGGAACCAGCGGACGTGAAGGCACTTTATTTTGCCGAGAGGCACTGTTTGACTCTCGGCAAACTCTTTGCCGAGTGTCCGTGTCCTGACTCTCGGCAAATTCCTGTTTGCCTGAGAGGTGAACACTGGGTGGCCTTTGCCGAGTGCAACTCTCGGCAAAGGCTTTGCCAGCGGTTATTGGTCCTTTGCCGAGTGTCCGTGGCACTCGGCGTACAGCGATATTCCAATAGTTTATGTTGCCCTTCACTAGTAAAAAACAGGGCATTAGTCCCGGTTCGTAAGGGCCTTTAGTCCCGGTTGTGCAACCGGGACAAAGGAATCGGGACAAAAGGCCCCCACTTTTAGTCCCGGTTGTGTTACGAACCGGGACTAAAGTGTCTCCACGTGGCCGCTGCGCAGCGCTCAGGCAGGAGGACCTTTAGTCCCGGTTGGTAACACCAACCGGGACTAAAGGGTCTCCACGTGGCCGCTGCGCAGCGCTCAGGCAGGAGGACCTTTAGTCCCGGTTTGTTACACCAACCGGGACTAAAAGGCCGCCACGCATCAGCCCCTGCCAAGCGCTGTTTTTTTTTAAAGGAGGGGTTTAGGGGTTTTGGAGGGTTTAGGGTTTTCATTTTTATTTTATGCTTTTCATTCAACTCGACGCTAGCTACTACATATAGCAATGAAGGAACCATTACACAACATCATCATGATCAATATATAGAGAGAAGTGACCTCTCTTTCTCCGTGCTTGGTCGAACAACAAGTTTTCGTATAGCTATTCGACGCTACTACACGTTCATGCATATATACAAAATAACATCTCTTACGATCCCTAATATCTAATTACCAAAATCGCATTGCCACTCGCGATGGTATTCTCCGTCTGTAGGTATGACATGGTCAACAAAGAATCCCGCCAATTCCTCTTGAATTGCTCGTATGCGATCAGTTGGTAGGAGTTCGTCCCGCTTCTGCCGGATCTAATTTAAAGAAGGGGGTCAATATATATATATATGAATGAAACTCAACACAATACATTGATGGTAATAAAATAAAAATGTGAATATTGTTTACGTACTTCAAATTGTTCTAAAGATCTGCCCCGCTCAGAGATCTTGTGGCGAATGTACTCGCAAACGTAGTATCCACATAAATTATTCCCGGGTTCCTGCCACAAGAACTTTATGAGAAAAGAGTTCAATCAAAATGATAATCAAGCATAATAATGGTATTGAAACTAGAATCAATGAGAGATGCGCGGAACTAGCTAGTAGTACTTACTTTGGGGTGTGAAAATCGCAGCTCCTTTTTCCATTCACCCCTAACCTGGTTGGTGAACTTTTTCCAAACCCTGCCCGGCAAAGAAAATGATTACTTGATATCAGGAAATGAACGAAAGTTGCCGATATGGTGCGATAATGATTGAACTTACTTCTGGAGCATTTGACTCATGTCCGCCCACTCCTTAGCCTCTTTTCGTCTCGAGTCCAAGACAACTACTAGTCCCGCGTCAAGCTGAATGGCTAGCAGAATAAAGTGAAACCTACACACGCATAACTCATCAATTACACTTAACATCGAGTAAGCGAAACAGAATGTGCACAAGACAGTAACACTCACTTGAAGTTGTAAGGAAATAGTATTTCCCTTTTGTTTTGTTGTCCAAGTAACGCCTTTAGCAAGTAATTCTCTGTATCATCGGGGTTTTTTTGTACCGTATATTCATTTACGGTATTTGGGTTAATGAACCCAATGTCATAGATTTTTCCTCTGCATTCGCGGATCTTCAATCTGCATAATATAGTGTGAGGATAATTATACATGCAATGAACGAGCTGAGCTAGAGACTTAATTACAGAAAAAATACTTACAGACAATAGCAACTGACGATAGCTTTGTCGAGGGCGTCTTGATTGTATAACTGAAATAATTCTTCAAATTCAATGTACAACACCTCGACTCCATTGAAGTAGTGCTCATCTTTAATTCCCACTAAGATACTGTCGGTCCCTTCCTTGCAGGCTTTCAAGTACCAGTTATGCAATGCTCGCATCATCGTTGATAGATGCGGGAGCTGCTCAGGTCTGACGAGAGGCTTCCCATGCTCGTATCTAAAGGCTACCTCAGCCATTTCGAACTGTACCTCATCGCCTAAGTAATCACGAAGAGTGTAACCAGGATGAGCGGCCGCTACCCCCGGATCATTAGCGATATCGGGAAACACCTTGACCGGGGGGCACGATTGTTTTTCCTGTTCGCCGAGCTGGGGAATTGTTTTCCCACTTCTTGCAGCACTGCTAGTACTTCCCGACCTTTTCGCTTCATGAAATGTCTTTAAAATACAGCGGTCATAGTGTGAGAGCGGCGGAGGAGATGGTGGTCGCTGAAGGGCATCCAGACAGCGCTTCGCTTTTACCGGATCTATTTTCTCCTTTGGATCTGGACGTTTCGGTGCAAGCTGGCGTTTCACATCGGCAGCCACGATGTCGTTATTTTCCTCCTCAGTCATGTTGTGTGGTAACTTGGGAGGAGCCTTCTTGACGCTTGGACCTGCTCTGGATTTCTTCGTTGTTGTACTGCTAGCCGCCGGAGCGGCGGCGGGTCTCTTTCGCCGTTGTTGAGGCGGCGGAGGAGGCGGAGTCAGCTGACGTGGCGGAGGAGGCGGAGTCCGCTGACGCGGCGGAGACAGCTGAGGCGGCGGAGGATTCTGCTGAGGGGCCTCCTCCGGCGGAGTCCGCTGACGCTGCGGAGACAGCTGAGGCGGCGGAGGATTTTGCTGAGGGGCCTCCTCCGGCGGAGTCCGATAACGCGGCGGAGTGTGCTGACGCGGCGGAGACGACTGAGGCAGCGGAGTTAGAGCTGGACTGTGAGGAGTCTGCTAAGGGGCCTCCTCCGGCTGAGTCTGCTGACGCGGCGTCCATTGTGGAAGCACGATGTTTTCCTTTCTCCATAGAATGGTAGTCCTTACGGCATCTACCAGATGAGTCTCCCCCTCACCTGTAGGGTACTCAAGCTCCAGCCCCTCGAATCCGTTGGTAACTTCATCCACCCTGACAATAGCAAAGCCATCTAGAATCGGATTGCAATGGAAAGTTGCATCAGGTCTAGGAGGTAAGACATAGCTGACCGCCACCTTCAAGGTTAGGTTGATGCATTTCGCCATTAGCTCACAATGTTCCCTCTCCGTGATATAATCCACGGGGTAGCAAGGAGCCGTGATATCAGGCCGAACGAGCTCCGTGGAAGCCACTCTGCTTTTCCGCTGAGATGGTGGGATAGCTTCGTGGGCAGTATCGAATGAAGGATCTTCGTGCTGCTGAGATGGTGGGTCGGTAGCTCGCTGACTGGTAAGTGCCTCTAGTTTCTTCTCCTGCAACGCTAATCTTTGTTCTACATTTTGCATCCGGTCTGCTTCCTCTTTCTTCTTTCTCCCTCGGCTTCTATAACCAGTGCTGTCAGGAAACCCATGCACCCACGGAACGGAGCCTGCTGTGCCTCGTGTTCGTCCAGGGTGTTCAGGATTCCCGAGGGCGCGTGACAGCACGTCCTTCTCTCTGTCGGGATGGAACCTCCCTTCCTGCACGTCCTTGATTGCTTCCTGAATCTTTGTGACGAGTGTTTCAAGTTGTTCTTTCGTGTAAACACACTTCCCTGTTTCTGGGTCCAAAGTTCCCCCATGCCCGAAGAACGAAGTCCTTGCCCGTTCGGGCCAGTTCAATGTCGCTGGTTGGATCCCTTTAGCAAGCAGGTCGTTCTCAGATTTGTCCCACGTAGGTCGGGCAACCTTGTAGCCACCTGACCCCGTAACATGGTGATACTGCTTCTTTGCAGCATTTAGCTTATTTGTCTGTGACCTGTTCTTAGCTTTCTCCGATTTCTTGTACGCCACAAATGCGGGCCAGTGATCTTTTATCTTCGCATATTGACCGGTGAATTCTGGAGTCTCGTCTTTCTCGACAAACTGTTCGTTCAATCTTTTCTTCCAGTTCTTGAATTGTTCTGCCATCTTCTTAAGAGCCCATTTTTTGACTTTTCGCTGTATAACTGGGTTATTTGGATCCTCCTCTGGCGGTAGGCTGAAATTTATCATGAGCGAGTTCCAAAGCTGATCTTTGCATCTATCGTCGACATAAGAAACTCCATCGTCCTTCTTCTTATTCCATTCTTGGATGCTGATCGGGACGCTGTCCCTAACAACAACTCCGCATTGATGTGTAAATCGGTCTTGGGTCCGCTTGGGAACAGTCGGTTTGCCATCTGGATCGACTTCTTCGATCGTGAACCTTTCATTCTCGCCCAACCTTTTCTTCGGGCCTCGTCTCCTTATAGAAGTTTGGCTCGATCCGGAGGGCTAAAAGAGGAAAGAAGTGTTAATATATGTACATACAAAACAATTAATGCATCTAGTCAGCAGAGGCTTAATTAATATATATACCTCGCCGGACTTTGCAACAGTTAAGGCTCCAACACTGGCGGAGCCGTCATCTTCTCTTCCCTCACCATCGGAATCGTTGAGAAACTGTGAGGTCATGATATCATCATCTCCCTCGCGGATTATTTCCTCCAACGCCTTTTCTTGTTCTAAGTCTCTGTCGTGTTCCATAGTTTCTGCAAATATTACAACATGGCAATATACAACCATGAGAGATGGATTAGTGGCAAAGATAGACCTATTCACAACAAGGAATCATATGCATATATATGAGCAATGGATTAGTGGATTATCGGGGTTATGTTTTAACGACCCCCTCCCCCCTCATGTCGAAGTTATAACAAAATTAGCGGGGTTATGTTTTAACGACCCCCCCCCCCCACCTCATGTCGAAGTCAATGAACAACATGAAAATTTGTAAGTGATTGCTAAACTTTTATGCTTCATTTATATGAAGATCAATTATCCAATATAACTATGTTCGCGATATGAGGCATTGCACATTATCTAGAATCATATCTGATGAGTCATCCTATCTTTCAGGAGAGGATACTCTCATGCCTGTCCGACGTGCAAATCAGGTTTTCATATGCCTCAAAATCAAAGTTATCGAGGTTATGTTTTAACGACCCCCCCCTCATGTCGAAGTTACGACGATATTTGTACAAGATGAATACAAGATTTATACACAAGATGAATACAAGATTTATACACAAGATGAATACACAACTCAACAAATAAACCAACCATCCTCCTATGAACAGAACTCAACATACAACAAATGGACACCTTTTGTCGAACAGTGGAGGGACGATCAGGGACCAACTCCACGGAGATGCAACACCACAACCTGTAATTCCACGGAGATGTAACACATGGCAAAACATGCTTAATTACTAAACTAATTCAAATGACCCCTAGATTTTTAGACTTATTGATATTTGCATAGAGTGGCAGAAAACAGATTCATGATGCAACCTTTGAGGCAAGTAAAATATATGCTACAGCAGTTTTTCATGGCAACAAAGAGCATGGCAAGCATGTACTAATTACCCTCAACAAAACACCCTTACTGATCATGATCCAAAGATGCACAGATTTGTTGCAAACCTCAAGGCAAAATGCAAAGTATTAATACTGCCAGTTTCAGACTTACAAAAAAATAGCATGGCATATATGGCAGAAATGAATAGATAAAAATGACATAACATATACAAAAAAGACAAAATGAACTCTAATGCAAAAAATTTGTTCTTCAATTTGTTTATATGCTCACCGGATTTCTATCACCATTTATATGAACAAAAATTCCACACTAATTTGAGTAAATATTTCTATCACCATTTATATGATCACTGGTTATTTAAAACTTCAAGTGATTTTAGAAATGGTGGTCTCTTATTTGAGTAAATATTTTGTGGAGCCAAAAACTTTTCTGTTAGGTAGCCTTTTGAAAGGTTTTCTATTTAAGTAAAATGGTTGGTTTCTTTTCTGTCAAAACTTAGGATGTTTCCAAAACCCAATTACCACTTGCACATTTTTCCATCAAGCATTCTATCTATCTTAGGGCAGTACCCACCATCTCTTCTTTAATTAAAAATTTCTTTTATAATTATTCAAACAATTCCAAATCAAATTCTTTCACTTCATGGCTTCCTTTAGATTTTACAAAGGAACCATATTTTCCTTAGCAATTTTGACCCTACAAAAATACCTCAACTAGATGTGAGTACCCACACTTCATTTCTCCAAAGACACTCTGTTCATAAGTTCAAAATTTTCAAATTTCATTCGAATGAAATTTGGTCCATATTCAAACTCCTTGCTCAAAACCCAATTTCTACTACTCCAAAAATTATGAAATTTTCACAGAACCTTTGTCTTGCACCAAAGCATCTCCACAAAAAATTACAAAATTTCCAAAACTGCCTAGCTACTGCTGGCATTCTGTCGAATACCTTCTATGCACTAATTCAGATTTGACTAAAATTCAGAAAAAAAAACAGAACCTGGGCAAGGCTCGGCGACGGCGGCGTTGGGGCAGGGCTCGGCGATGCCGACGTTGGGGCAGGGCTCGGCGACGGCGACGTCGGGGTAGGGCGCGGCGAGGGCGTCGGGGCAGGGCGCGGCGAGGGCGTCGGGGCAGGGCGCGGCGAGGGCATCGACGAGGGGGGGACGGCTCGGAGGCGACGGCGATCTCCGGCGCAGCAGCCTGGCGGTGTCGTGCTGTGGTTCGGCGTCGGGGGAGAGAATGGGAGAAAAAATCGTAAGTGCTGCTTATATACCCAACCCTTTAGTCCCGGTTGGTGGCTCCAACCGGGACTAAAGGCCCCCCTTTAGTCCCGGTGCGAGGCACCAACCGGGACTAAAGGTGAATTTCACCAGCCCAAAGGGCGGGAAACCCAACCCTTTAGTCCCGGTTAGTGGCTCGGACCGGGACAAAAGGGGGCCTTTAGTCCCGGTTGGAGCCACCAACCGGGACTAAAGGGGGGCACAGCCGTGGGGTGGTGAAAGTTTAGTCCCACCTCGCCAAGCGAGAGGAGATCGCACCGGTTTATATACGCGGCTGCGATCTCTTTCCCAAGCTCCTCTCTAAGGCAGGCAGTTAATTGCCTAACCTCTGCCCCGTTGGGCCTACTAGCCCCGCGGGCCTGCATCCTGGCCCTTATATAGTTGGGTTTCTAGTCGTATGCAGGCCGTGGTGTCTGCTAGTAGGCGGGTATTTTTTTATGTTATTTTTTCATATGTTATGTTTTTTTATTTTTTTATGTTATTTTTTGCATTTGTTATGTCAATTTTAATATTCTTTCAGAACCACAATAAAATATATGGCACATGTTATGTCTTTTTATTTTTTATGTTATGGCAATTTTAATTTTTTGCATATGTTATGTTTTTTTTATTTTTTATGTTATTTTTTGCATATGTTATGTAAATTTTAATATTCTTTTATAACCACTATAAAATATATGGCACATGTTATGTCTTTTTATTTTTTATGTTATGGCAATTTTAATTTTTTGCATATGTTATGTCTTTTTATTTTTTATGTTATTTTTTATGTTATGGCAATTTTAATTCTAAAGTTTTCTTTTAAACAGATGCATACATGCCTAGTTTTCATTTAATTCTTTTTGCTATTAAAGTTTTTAACAAAAAATACTTTATGAAAATTTTAGTTGCATAAATTTTATATAATTTTAAGTTAATATTATTTTGATCATAACTAGAGTTTTATAAAAGCTTTTTACTTGATTCTTTTTTCTATTGAAGAATATTGATAATCTTCATCATTTAACATGATGCTTGGGTCAGTCTTCACTATGAAGGGAGGAATTTCATGAAACTTTTCATAATCTTCTGATATGTCTGTCTTGTCCTCCACTCCCATGCCGAAAGTCCCCTCGACTTGACTGACATGACAACACCTCCAACGATTAATTTCTCTCCCACGACTAATTAATTTACTGGGAGCAACCAACCGAGCAGGTGAACTCGTCTTCCTCAGCTACTCTGCTGCTCTATAAAGATCTCCACCTGGGACGAGAAGAAGGATGGTGGGAACACCAACTTGAAACTGACAAGAAGGATGGTGGGAACACCAACTCGACTAGGTGAACTAGGACGTGCGTCATAATATTGAAGAAGGATGGTGGGAACACCAACTCGAAACTGACAAGACATTGGACCAAATCATTCTGTAACCTTGGTAGGATTTCTGGATCGATTACCTTCTGAGAAATTGCATTGAGGAATGCACATAGCTTCACAATGGCTAATCGAACATTTTCTGGTAGAAGCCCCCTCAATGCAACCAGAAGCAGTTGCGTCATAATCACGTGGCAGTCATGAGACTTTAGGTTCTGGAATTTTTTCTCTGCCATATTTATTATTCCCTTTATATTCGACGAGAAGCCAGACGGGACCTTGATACTGAGCAGGCATTCAAAAAAGATTTCCTTCTCTGCTTTGGTAAGAGCGTAGCTGGCAGGACCTTGATACTGCTTTGGATGCATGCCGTCTTTTTCGTTCATACATTGCTGGTCCTCCCGTGCCTCCGGTGTATCTTTGGTCTTCCCATACACGCCCAAGAAACCTAGCAGGTTCACGCAAAGATTCTTCTTCACGTGCATCACGTCGATTGCAGAGCGGACCTCTAGGTCTTTCCAATTGGGTAGGTCCCAAAATATAGATTTCTTCTTCCACATGGGTGCATGTCCGTTAGCGTCATTCGGAACAGATTGTCCGCCAGGACCCTTTCCAAAGATTACTTGTAAATCCTTGACCATATCAAGTATATCATCACCAGTACGGAGGACAGGCTTCTTCCGGTGATCTGCCTCACCTTTGAAATGCTTGCCTTTCTTTCTTAAGGCATGCTTGGTCGGAAGAAATCGACGATGTCCCAGGTACACATTCTTCTTACATTTATCCAAATATATACTTTCGGTCTCATCTAAGCAGTGCGTGCATGCGTGGTATCCCTTGTTTATCTGTCCTGAAAGGTTACTAAGAGCAGGCCAATCATTGATGGTTACAAAAAGCAACGCTCGTAGGTCAAATTCCTGCTGTTTGTGCTCATCCCACACACGTACACCTTTTATGTCCCACAGCTGTAAAAGTTCTTCAACTAATGGCCTTAGGTACACATCAATGTCGTTGCCGGGTTGCTTAGGGCCTTGGATGAGCACTGGCATCATAATGAACTTCCGCTTCATGCACAACCAAGGAGGAAGGTTATAGATACATAGAGTCACAGGCCAGGTGCTATGATTGCTGCTCTGCTCCCCAAAAGGATTAATGCCATCTGCACTTAAACCAAACCATAAGTTCCTTGCGTCACCTGGAAAGTCCGGCCACTTTCTCTCGATTTTTCTCCACTGCGACCCATCAGTGGGTACTCTCAACTTCCCGTCTTTCTTACGGTCTTCTTTGTGCCATCGCAACAACTTGGCATGCTCTTTGTTTTTGAACAGACATTTCAACCGTGGTATTATAGGAGAATACCACATCACCTTGGCAGGAACCCTCTTCCTGGGGCGCTCGCCCTCAACATCACCAGGGTCATCTCGTCGGATCTTATACCGCAATGCACCGCATACCGGGCATGCATTCAAATTCTTGTACTCCTCATCGCGGTAGAGGATGCAGTCATTAGGGCATGCATGTATCTTCTGCACCTCTAATCCTAGAGGGCAGAGAACCTTCTTCGCTTCATACGTACTGTCAGGCAATTCGTTATCCTTTGGAAGCTTCTTCTTCATTATTTTCAGTAGCTTCCCAAATCCCTTGTCAGATACACCATTCTCTGTCTTCCATTGCAGCATTTCCAGTGCGGTACCGAGCTTTGTGTTGCCATCTTCGCAATTTGGGTACAACCCTTTTTTGTGATCCTCTAACATGCGATCGAACTTCAACTTCTCCCTTTCACTTTCGCATCCTCTCTGTGCATCAACAATGACCCGGCGAAGATCATCATCGGGCACATCTGGTGCCTCTTGATCTTCAGCTTCCCCCGTTGCAGTATCACCGTATTCAGGGAACATAGGATAGTTGTCATCATCCTCTTCTTCTTCGTTGTCTTCCATCATAACCCCTCTTTCTCCGTGCTTGGTCCAAACATTATAGTGTGGCATGAAGCCGTTCTTAAGCAGGTGGAAATGAAGGTTTTCGAGTCAGAGTAATCCTTCGTATTCTCACAGACAGTACATGGACAATACATAAAACCATTCTGCTTGTTTGCCTCAGCCACATAGAGAAAATTATGCAGGCCCGTAATGTAGTCGGAGGTGCGTCGGTCACCGTACATCCATTGCCGGTTCATCTGCGTGCATTATATAATTAAGTATATCAAAAACCATTACAGAACATCATGAATAGAGAAATAACCAAATTAATACAAGTTCATCATCACATTAAAACCAAAGTACATTAGTGATCAAATGTTATTACTGAAAAAATAAATACATAAAGTTCATACATTGTTCTCATAGAACAACATATAGCTCTCTAGAGCATCTAATTAAAACATACATTGAAACTAACATACAACTATGTAAAACATTTAAATGCAACAACAAATGAGATCAAAATCGCAACTAAGGTAACAATTGATCCAACGACATCGGCAACATGCAACTCCAATTTCATCTTCTCTTCTTCAACTCTTTTCAATTTTTCTTTCAAATAATTGTTTTATTTTTCAACTAAATTTAACCTCTCGACAAGAGGGTCGGTTGGAATTTCCGGTTCACATACCTCCTAGATAAAGACATCTATGTCAAGTTGGTCGGCATAATTGTCATAAACACTAAATGAAACAAATAGTTATAAAAGATAATATACCACATCCGAATCATAGACCGTACGAGAGCCGGCGGGGGCGGATACCAAAACCATGGCACTATATAATAACAAACAATAATACAAGTAAAAAATTTATACAAGTAGCTATATAAATCATACAAGTAAGAATTTTTTCTTTAAAAAAAAAGATAAGAACAAGAGGCTCACCACGGTGGTGCCGGCGACGAGATCGGCGCGGGCGATCGACGGCGGTGAGGACGGGGACGGGGACGGGACGGCACCCTACACATGTGCAAAC
This sequence comes from Elymus sibiricus, assembly GCA_039707655.1. Lineage (NCBI taxonomy): Eukaryota > Viridiplantae > Streptophyta > Magnoliopsida > Poales > Poaceae > Elymus > Elymus sibiricus. Next base: position 25,430,584 of record CM077664.1, read on the forward strand.
TATGAAGTTAATTTGAGCTCAAATTGTGCATCTAAATCAAATAAAGTAACACATACACTCCTCCACTAAAACCCATAAACCACACTACTTCTAGAGCATTTGAAATGAGCTAAACTAGCAGTGAGAGATGAAAGGATGAAGTTGCTAACCTTTTTAGAACACTTGGATAGTTGGTGCACCGCCAAACCTAGACAAATCTTGGGGAAAATGGAGCTTGGAGGTCGAGCTTAGAGAGGAGAAAGCTTAAGTGTGGCTCGGGAATTTCATCAAACACCTCATGTGCATAGGAGGTGAGAACAGAGTAGCACACATCTCCCACACGCCGGCCGGCCAAAAAACAGAGGAGTGAGCGCGCAGGGGCGAGCATATATATAGGTATCTTTTTAGTCCCGGTTGGTGTCTAGAACCGGGACTGAAGACTGACCTTTAGTCCCGGTTCCAGACACCAACCGGGACTAAAGGGGTTGCGCCTGAAGCGAGGCCCTTTAGTCTCGGTTTGTGGCTGGAACCGGGACTAAAGGTCCCAACCAAACCGGGACAGGTGCCTGCCGAGGCCCGGCCGACGTCCTGGCCGCTCGAACCGGGACTGATGCACGCAGTAGTCCTGGTTCGTAAGTCGACCGGGACTGTTGCTCTGATCTGGCAAAAACCAATGCCCTGTTTTCTACTAGTGCTTCGTCATCACACCATCCCCCTCGACTCTCAGCTTCAGCATATACTGACGCCAGAGGATACTATGCATGATTCTTTCAAATTTTGCCCCGTCTTTCTTGACATCCTTTAACATAAGAAGTTCCTGTGCTTTGTGGCCAATTATTTCCTCGGCAGCCTCTTGCGAGACTGTAGCATTTGTAGAACCGGTGTGGTCACTGATCTGGCACTTAAGCATGTACCGGTACTCGCAGGTTTGGGACCTCCAGAGGCATCTCGTGCACCACCACCCATCACCATCAACTTTCAGCTTGTTATTGCATTTCTCACCTTCGAACATCAAGGCGCAAGATGGATAGCAGAAAGAACCACTGTCTACATGTGAAATTGCAGCCACAACTGTGGTCAAGTCACGTTGACTTGACATCCGAAAGCTCTCATCCTTGATCTGCGCAATGGTTCGGTAACTATTGTCGGTACCATCGAAGCCCTCCCCGCCTGTGGGAGAAACTGTCAGCCCTTGGCCTTGATAAGAGCTCAGTGAAAGCTGCTGCATTTTGGCATCGATTGTGTTTTGGGCCGCCACTAAACCATAAAATTCACGCAGTTTGTTCACAGCATTTTCTACACTTGCAGCATGAGAGGAACCTGCCAAGCCTTGATCACGAGAACGTGCTATCTTGGAAACACCTTGCTGGATCTTTGAGATCAGGCGAGGCCTACATATGCCCAGTCTATCAGAATAGGATCCGGTTTTCGGCTGAGTGGCATCATTGGCCTCATAGATTGCAGGACTTCCGATCAGCGTGCACTCAGTTTGCAGTACTTCTAGATGGAAAACAAGGAAGACCCTGACAGAAAATTTAGAAAATAGACAACAGAAAATATCATATAATTGTTCACGCATAAGTATTTCAATCCAAAGAAAAGTTGCGTGGTACTGCGCACAAAACCAAACTGACAAGAGCAAAGGAGTCACAAAAAAAGAGTTGCACCAGAAACGACATGAGAGACTCATAATCGATAAAAACAGGTGAAACTTGTAAAGTAAGCAGTAAAAGAAAGAACAATCTGTAGCTGGGAAACGTGCAGTTTTAAGTCAAATAATCACAAAAACAACATACACTATTACAAACTTAAGACAAGGTATTTTATAAATTGTTTCATTACTCCTTAGTACTTCAAACATTCAATAGTTCATGAGTCTATGGATTGACCACATTCTTCAAAGTACCGCTCTGGTCGTTACAAGATTTTCCTATACATATAGAACGGTACAACATGTGAGACCGGAGACACCCAATAACTTTAGAAAAATCACATAAGTCTTCCCGGTGATAATTAAAGAGCAGGCCATCAAATTAACACTTAAATACAGAGAAAGAGAAGAACGTGGAAGGTTAGTTTCATGAAAAAACTGTAAATATTCAGTTATAGTGTTGGAGACATATTCCTAGAAAAGTATACAATCTATAGAAAGAGATACAAATTGTGTACTAGTTCAAAGTCCATGTGAGTTCTTAAAAATTATTGTGTTTGTTATTAATATTGATTTTGTCTTGCCTCAGATGGCACCACACCATTGTTTTTTTTTCCTAGTTCAATGTTAGTAATAAACATACTATTACACAGAAGCATTTATGATTAAAATATAGTCTTGACATTTTCACACGATCCACATATTCATCTGTATATAGTTGTTAATGTTTAAAAGTTTTCGCCTAAGGGGTTTTAAGACGAGAGACTTGTTTTGTTAACCTGGGTGCATTGCACCTACGACGAACAGTACAAAAAAATGCAAAAAAAAGTTTTGTGGCTTCAAACTTGACCAAATGTTTTAGGTGCTTTGAAACACATACCAACATATGTGTATCCCTTTTATTAGGAAAAGTTCTCTGGAATGCACATACACAACCTCGGCAGTGCTGACCGGCAAGACAAAACCAGAAAAGAGAAAAACTACCAGCAGATAAAGATTTATAAGAAAAATCAAAATTTCTATCTTCCCAATAAACTTGTGCTGTCAGTCCTGTGTGCATCCAGCACTATTTGGACTGGCTGTGGAAACATAATAAAACATTGTTTTTAGAATAATAAAACACTTTCAGTAATTGATCCGCGCGCAATATATCTACCCCTACAGATAAGTCTAGCCCTAGCAGGCGCTACGGAAATGCACAAGTGTTCTAATTTTGGAAACACTGGTGACAATGTACAAGAAAATTTGTCAGCTTACTTAATCCTGAATGTTGAAAATTAATTCCACCGCATGAACCAGTATCCAGTAGACACTTAGACTGGATGCAAAACCCTAACGCATGATTGGCAATGACGGCAAGTCGGCAACACGGACGAAAAACTCGCAAAACCATAATTCATCTGGAACTGATCGATGCGGGGAGAGGGAGCTGGCGATCCGTCCCATGGCGATCAGTTCAGTAGCCGCGTCATTTCCTCAAACACCGCCTTGCCCTCCCCCCCCCCCCTCCACACACACCCCAAAAACTGCGCGCGCGCGCACACACACACACCACCACAACCCCTCCCTCAGCTCGAAACCCTAGCAAGGTTGCCGCCGCCGCCGCAAGGCCTCCATTGTCAACATATGCCGGTTTGCCCTTGCAGCTTACCCACCGATCTCCATACCCTAGCCGCCCTGAGTTTCTTAGATGACGCTTGCCAAACGCCCCCTTTCCCACAGATCCCCATCCCCATCCCCCACTCCAGAGCGTCGCAACCTAAGCCCGGCTACGCTTCCCGTGGAGCTCGAGGAGCGAATGGCCCTAAAGGTTTATCGCGGCCTCTTCGCCCGACGTCGCCGAGGTGGCCGCCGAGGAAGCTGACGACCATTACTGGCCGCAGGCTCTCAATCAGCGGGCTAGAGTATGCTGGTATGTCGCGGACGCCGGCTACGACATCGAGGTCATCGACAGCGACGGCCTGACGCGGGCTATGTCACAGGTTAAGTGACCCACCCCAAACACTCGGGTTCAACCGTCGTCGATCTCATCCATGGCCCCGCCGCTGATCTCCTCTGGCTCGCTGTCAAGAATTTGCCATCCTACATCGCCATCGAGCCCCTTTTGTCATTTCTGAAGGACACGCTCTGCGACGCTGGCTTGGGATCTTCAGCTGCCAAGTCAGACCTCATCGACGGCGACCACGAGGAGGGCACCCTCTCCGGCTCTTCCAAGGGGAAAGAGCCCATCTGCGACATCAGGGAGGGCTCCCTACAGTCGTGCTCTTCTAAGGGGAACGAGCCCATCTGCGACAACATGGAGCGCACCCAGAGTCCGTGCTCTTCCCATGGGAACGAGCCCATCTGTGACAAGTGAGGAAATCCATGATTTGTTTTGCCGTGCCTCTTCACAGGGGGGGACCCATGATTTGTTTTGTCGAGCCCCTTTTGTAGTGTAGTGAGAATATGTTCAGTTTTAATTGCTATATTTGATTGTTTGCAGTATGCCTTGTTTATTTCAGTTGTTCACAATGTGATGCTCTATATGTGCAACTATTTACTGTGCAGTACAATTTCATAAATACCAGTTTCAACAATACAAATAGGAATGACTATATTTGCTTGCTATTAAGCCTGTTATAGCTAGCATATGCCTGTTTTAACGTTTTTTGGTTGTTCGGTTGTTTGTAGTTAGCATATGTCTAGTTTCAATTGCTATCTTTGGTTGTTCATAGTATGCCTTGTTTATTTCAGTTATTCAGAAAGTGATGCTCTATATGTGCAACTATTTACTATGCAGTACAATTTCATCAATACCAGTTTCAACAATACCAATAGGAATGACTATATTTGCTTGCTATTAAGCCTGTTATAGCTAGCATATGCCTGTTTTAACGTTTTTTGGTTGTTCGGTTGTTTGTAGTTAGCATATGTCTAGTTTCAATTGCTATCTTTGGTTGTTCGTAGTATGCCTTGTTTATTTCAGTTATTCAGAAAGTGATGTTCTATATGTGCAACTATTTACTATGCAGTATAATTTCATCAATACCGGTTTCAACAATACCAATAGGAATGATTATATTTGGTTGTTGTTAAGCCTGTTGTAGCGAGCATATGCCTCTTTTAACGTTCTTAGGTTGTTGGGTTGTTTGTAGTTAGCATATGTCCAGTTTCAATTGCTATCTTTGGTTGTTCGTAGTATGCCTTGTTTATTTCAGTTATTCACAAAGTGATGTTCTATATGTGCAAGTATGAACTGTGCAGTTCAATTTCGTCAATACCGGTTTCAACAATACCAACATGAATGACTATATTTGGTTGCTGTTAAGCCTGTTGTAGCGAGCATATGCCTCTTTTAATATTTTTTGGTTGTTCGATTGTTTATAGTTAGCATATATCCAGTTTAAATTGCTATCTTTGGTTGTTCGCAGTATGCCTTTTTTATTTTAGTTATTCACAATGTGATGTTCTATATGTGCAAGTATGAATTGTGCAGTTCAATTTCATCAATACCAGTTTCAACAATACCACTATGAATGACTATATTTGGTTGTTGTTAAGCATGTTGTAGTTAACACGCCTTTCCATTTTTATTTAACAATAACTAGTGTACTTAGACCGGCACAATACCAGTTTGAATGACTATATTTGCTTATTGTTAAATGTTAGGCCTGTTGCAGTTAACACACATTTCCACTTCTTCTTTTGTTTAACTAGCGTGCTTAAACCTGCACACTGAATCTATCATTTGGAGATTATGTTGTCTACCATGGATATAATTGGTTGATGTTTAGTCTGTTGTGCTTAACATGTCTTTCGATGTACTTACACAGGACAATATTGGGAACGACTGCTGTTTTCCATCGAGATTAGTTTTATCCCATGGCTTATATATACTCACTGTTCAGGATGTCGGTAGCTGGTACCATATAGGCCGGGGGCTGATAAGGGATTAATGGGTGAATCGGACATTTAACTGAATATATCTGTAACCCATTTATCGGTAGGTTAACTAGGGCCATATCTAATATATCTGAGGCTGCATAGCAACATGCATTGTACTGAATGTCTAAATATGCAATCCTAGGCTACATAGCAACAAGGAAGAGTGTTGTCTTAATGTTCTAATGATGTCTAAATATACATACAAGAGCAGCAACAACAACAATAACAACAACAACAACACAGGAGCAGTTAACTGCAGTTAATCGGCCGATATTTATAAAAAATGTAATAAACTCCCTCCGCCCCATAATATAAGATGTTAATTCATCCAATATGTGAGTATATTGGATGTTATAAGATCTTATATAATGGGACAGAGGGAGTGTTGTACTACATCATTGTGCAATTGTTGTTTAGTTTCTAATATTAACTTGGTGCTTTTAGGTACATATGTCATTGGTAAAGATCCGCGCGTCGACCCTTTCTACGTATGGGGCAATGAGATATTGATGAACCAGCATCAAGTGAGGAAACTGATAAAGATTGTTAGTAAAATGGGTCAAAAGATGGCAATTAAACTATTTGTTTACACTTTATCCAAGACAACAGTGAACTGCAGGATGGTAAGTAAGAACTCTGCAGTCTTCTTTTTATTGCCCATAATCAGTTGTGTTAGACGATAATGTCTGAATCTTTTTTCCTTTGCAGTGGTTCCCAAAGCAATTTACTCAAGATTACCTCTCAAACTACATGATTGGTGGACTTGCAAAGGTTTAAGTATTTCTACCAGAACACGATGACTATCTAGATGTCCTCATGAAGACAGTGAAGGATGGGCGATCAGCCATCACAAGGGGTTGCACTAGAGTCATGCGTGCCTTCTGCATGGAGGAGGGCACAATATGGGCATTCCGCTTCACCTTGTTCAGCAACCAGAATGTCTTTCGCCTCTTTCTTTACCGTCTTTAATAGTACAAGTATACAATCGCGGTTCATCATTATTTATTTGGTGCTTATGTAATTCTTTTTTTTATATAATTCTTGAACATATGTACCTGTGAATCGAATAATGTATTGGTTGTTGAACCTGATGGATATGAAAAAAGTTATAGACTACTTTCAAATTCAAATTCGGTACAATTTTAAATAGCGGCAATTAAATTAGGATGAAATTACGCTCTGCAGGTCATTACGGCGCACACGGTCTGTAAAGCACAACGTGTATGTGATACGTCTCCGTCGTATCTATAATTTTTTATTGTTTCATGGCAATATTCTACAACTTTCACATCCTTTTGGCAACATTTTATATTATTTTTGGAACTAACATATTGATCCAGTGCCCAATGTCAGTTCCTGTTTGTTACATGTTTTTTGTTTCGAAAAATATTCATATCAAACGAAGTCCAAACGCGATAAAAATTTACGTAGATTTATGTTGGAATATTTGTGATTTTTAGGAAAAATAATCAACATGAGACGATGCCCAAGGGGCCCACAAGCTCGAGGGGCGCGCCCCCCTACCCAGGGCGCGCCTGGCAGGCTTGTGGGGCCCCTGTAAGGCGGTTGGTGCCCTTCTTTCGCCGCAAGAAATATAATATCTGGAAGAAAATCGTGTTAAAATTTCAGCCCAATCGGAGTTACGGATCTCCGGAAATTTAAGAAACGGTGAAGGGCCAGAAAACGGGAACGCGAAACAGAAGAGAAACAGAGAGAGAGATCCAATCTCGGAGGGGCTCCTGCCCCTCCGCCGCCATGGCGGCCATGGACCAGAGGGGGAACTCTCCTCCCATCTAGGGGGGATACCAAGGAAGAAGAAGAAGGAGGGGGCTCTCTCCCCCTCTCTCCCGGTGGCGCCGGAACATCGCCGGGGCAACCATCGTTATGGCGATCTACACCAACAACTTCGCCGCCGTCATCACCAACTCTCTCCCCCTCTATGCAGCGGTGTAACACCTCTTCTCCCTGCTATAATCTCTACTTAAACATGGTGCTTCACGCTATATATTATTAACCAATGATATGTGGCAATCCTATGATGTTTGAGTAGATTCGTTTTGTCCTATGGGTTGATTGATGATCGTGATTGGTTTGAGTTGTATGTTTTATTTTGGTGCTGTCCTATGGTGCCCTCCATGTCGCGCAAGCGTGAGGGATTCCCGCTGTAGGGTGTTGCAATACATTCATGATTCGCTTATGGTGGGTGGCGTGAGTGACGGAAACACATACCCGAGTAAGGGGGTTGTTGCGTATGGGAGTAAAGAGGACTTGATACTTAATGCTATGGTTGGGTTTTACCTTAATGATCTTTGGTAGTTGCGGATGCTTGCTAGAGTTCCAATCGTAAGTGTATATGATCCAAGTACGGAAAGTATGTTTGCTCATGCCTCTCCCTCATATAAAATTGCAATAATGATTACCCGTTTAGTTATCGATTGCATAGGGACAAATATTTCTCTTGTGTTACAAAAAGCTCTTTACTAAAACTAACTTAATTGTTTCTTTATCTAAACAGCCCCTAACTTTTATTTACGTGTTCTTTATTATCTTGCAAATCTATCCCTTTACACCTACAAAGTACTTCTAGTTTCATACTTGTTCTAGGTAAAGCGAACGTTAAGTGTGCGTAGAGTTGTATCGGTGGTCGATAGAACTTGAAGGGAATATAAATCCTACCTTTAGCTCCTCATTGGGTTCGACACTCTTATTTATCGAAAAAGCTACAATTGATCCCCTATACTTGTGGGTTATCAAGACCTTTTTCTAGCGCCGTTGCCGGGGAGCAATAGCGTGGGGTGAATATTCTCGTGTGTGCTTGTTTGCTTTATCACTAAGTAATTTTTATTTTTTGCTCTCGTTTTCTATCTTTAGTTATGGGTAGTAAACGTGAAATACCAAAAAAAATAGTTGTACCTGCTAAACCAATGGTTGAAGAACACCCAAAATCTATCATACTGCTGAAGCTTTCTACTTGGATCATCTTCGATCCCTTTTTGCTCGTGCTGAAAACCCAACTAGCTTAGTTGAGGGAAAATCATTAAATGAGCATGCTTATTTTGTGCGACACCACTTATCTCAAAAAGGGAAACTTTTATGGCATCATATTAATAATTTGCATTGCTATGCTTGGAATTTATGCGAAATACATGATCTTACTTGTTGTTCTGAAGACCCTAAAAGCCACCTTCCCTTCCAATGTGAGTTTAAGGATAATGGAATCTTATCTTATTATGCCAAAGGTGTTTATAATTACTATGATATTGAACAAATTGAAGAATTTTTTTCTTTTAAGGGTGCCTATGAAATTGCTTCTTTGATTGAAAAGTATGATGTTACTCTTTACAAATCTGAAAATTTCGTCATACTTAAATATTGCTATGAAAACTATGCTTCTAATCCTTATGTTAAAAAATTTATTGAGAAAGTCTCTGCTGTCCAAGAAGAGACTAATATTTTGCAGGAATCTGTGGAAGAAGAAATTGCTGAAACTGTGAGCTCATTAGATGAAAAAGATGAGGAGGAGAGCGAAGAACTAAAGGAGGAAGAGCAGATTGATCACCCGTGCCCACCTTCTAATGAGAGTAACTCTTCAACTCATACATTGTTTAATTTCCCTTCGTGCTTACCGAAGGATGAATGCTATGATCCCTTGGATTCATTTGAAATATCCCTTTTTGATGAAATTGATGCTTGCTATGCTTGTGGCCATGATGCCAATATGAATTATGCTTATGGAGATGAACTTGCTATAGTTCCTTATGTTAAGAATGAAATTGTTGCTATTGCACCCACACATGATAGTCCTATTATCCTTTTCAATTCTCCCAACTACACTATATCGGAGAAGTTTGCGCTTATTAAGGATTATATTGATGGGTTGCATTTTACTATTGCACATGATGATTTTGATGAATATAATATGCATGTGCTTGCTGCTCCTACTTGCAATTATTATGAGAGAGGAACCACATCTCAACCTCTCTATGTTTCCAACACAATAAAATTGCAAGAAACTGTTTATACTATGCATTGGCCTTTATTATGTGTGCATGAATTGTTCTTTTATGTCATTGATACGTCTCCAACGTACCTATAATTTATGAAGTATTCATGCCATGTTTATAACAATTTTATATGGTTTTGGTATGATTTGAATATAACTAACCCAGACTGACGTTGTTTTCAGCAGAACTACCGTGGTGTTGTTTTTTGTGCAGAAATAAAAGTTCTCGGAATTGGACGAAACTTTTTGACGATTTTTTTTGACCAAAAGAGACCCCCGAAGCTTCGTGGAAGGACCAGAAGCCTCACGAGGTGCTCATAAGGCACCACGGCGTGGCCTGGGGGGGGTCGCGCCGTGCTGCCTTATGGGGCCCTCGTAGCTCCTTTTTTGCGTGATTCCAACGCTGAAAAATCCTATAAATAGAGAAACCCCCAGAAATAAACCTAGAACTTCGACACCGCCGCCGCAAGCCTCTGTACCGAAGAAATACCATCTGGAGCTCTGTTCCGGCACCCTGCTGGAGGGGGGAATCATCACCGGAGGCCATCTTCATCATCCCGGTGGTCTCCATGATGAGGAGGGAGTAGTTCACCCTCGGGGCTGAGGGTATGTACTAGTAGCTATGTGTTTGATCTCTCTCTCATGTTCTTGATTTGGCACGATCTTGATGTACCACGATCTTTGTTAATATAGTCGGATCATATGGTGTTTCTTCCCTCTCTATCTTCTTGTGATGAATTGAGTCTTTCCCCGTGAGGTTTCATTATTGTCGGATTGAATATTTCAGATTTGAGAACACTTGATGTATGTCTTGCATGTGGATACCCGTGGTGACAATGGGGTATTCTCTTGGTTCACTTGATGTATATTTGGTGATCAACTCGCGGATTCCCGTGACCTTGGGGTGATCTAGGCCTAGCGGTTGGTTGCACGTTTTCATCTTCTTTTCTCTGATAGAAACTTTGGGGTACCCTTTGAAGTTCCTTGTGTGGATTGAATATTATGAATCTGAAGTTGTTTGATGCATATCAAATAATCAACTCACGGATACTTGTGGTGACATTGGACTATCTAGGTGACATTAGAGTTGGTTGATGTGTATCATATGGTGTTATTTTAGTACGAACTCTAGGGCTGTTTGTGACACTTATAGGGATGGCTCAATAGATTGATCGGAAAGGATAACTTTGAGGTGGTTTCGTACCCTACAACAATTTCTATCTTATGTTCTCCGCTAATAGGAACTTTGGAGTGATTCTTTATCACAAGTTGAGGGATTGTTATATGATCCAATTATGTTAGCACTGTTGAGAGATTGCACTAGTGAAAGTATGAACCCTAGGCCCTGTTTTCAAGCATGTCAATACCGTTTGTGCTCACTTTTGTTACTTGCTACCTTGCTGTTTTTATATTTCCAGATTATAAAAACCTATATCTACTATCGATACTATACTTGTATCACCATCTCTTCGCCAAACTAGTGCCCCTATACAATTTACCATTGTATTGGGTGTGTTGGGGACACAAGGGATTTCTTGTATTTGATTGCAGGGTTGTTTGAGAGAGACCATCTTCATCCTACGCCTCCCACGGATTGATAAACCTTAGGTCATCCACTTGAGGGAAATTTGCTACTGTCCTACAAAACTCTGCACTTGGAGGCCCAACAACGTCTACAAGAATAAAAGTTGCGTAGTAGACATCAAGCTCTTTTCTGGCGCCGTTGCCGGGGAGGTGAGTGCTTGAAGGTATATCTTTAGATCTTGCAATTGAATCTTTTAGTTTCTTGTTTATCACTAGTTTGGTTCATAAAAGAAAACTACAAAAAAATGGAATTGAGGTTGCCTCACATACTTCATCTATATAATATCTTTTTTGAAAATGATGGATCAAAAAATTGTGCTCAATTGCTAGAGGAAGAATTTAATAAAATGTTTAATGTGAGTACTTTGAATGATGAGCATGATTGCAATGTTGTTAGTATGCTTTCTATGAATATCCATGATGCTAATGATATGCAAAGCCATAAGCTTGGGGATGCTATGTTTGATGAATATGATATGTTTAGCCCCTCAAGTTTTGATGAGAAAATTTATTATGATGATAGCATGCCTCCTATTTATGATGATTATAATTATGAAAGTGGATTTGGAGAGGTCATGACTTTATTTAATGATGATTCCACTATTTTGGAAGAGGTTTCAATTGATTATGACAACAAAGTTGCTATCTATGATGATTATCGTGATGACATGTATGCTATAAAGAATAATGATAACTATGAAACTTGTCATCATGATTTTAATTTTCAATTGGATTATGCCAATCAAGTATCTCATGATAGTTATTTTGTTGAGTTTGCTCCCACTATTATGAATGAGAAGAAATTTGCTTATGTGGAGAGTAATAAATTTTCTATGCTTGTGGATCATGAAAAGAATGCTTTATGTGAGAGTTATATTGTTTAATTCATGCATGATGCTACTGAAAATTATTATTATAGAGGATCATATGCTTATAGGTGTTGCAATAATATCAAGTTTCCTCTCTATGTGTTGAAAGTTTTGAAGTTATACTTGTTTTGCCTTCCTATGCTAGTTGATTCTTGCTCACATAAATTGTTTGCTCACAAAATCCCTATGCATAGGAAGTGGGTGAGGCTTAAATGTTCTTGCCATATGTTTCATGATGCTCCCAATGTGTTTCAATTCTTTACTTTTATGCGAGCATCATTGAACTCATCATGCCTAGCTAAAAGGCATTAAAGAAAAGCGTTTGTTGGGAGACAACCCAACATTTACCCCTTCTGTTTTTGTGTGTTCACATGATTAAGCTACTGTAGTAATCATGTTTTATATGTTTTCTTTCAATAATGTGCCAAGTAAAGCCTTTGGGATAGTGTGGATGCTTGTTGAGTTGATTCTGTGCAAAAATAGAAAGTTTTGCGTCCAGTGCTGGAGTTTCTATTCTGTACTGGAGCGTGAGAAAATTCTGAAATTTTTACATAGTATTGGGTTACAAATTTTTTACGTTGTCCTAAGTTTTCAGAATTTTTGGAGGTACAGAAGTATGGTTTTTAAATCGCTCACTACATGTTGTTCTATTTTTGACAGATTCTGTTTTTAGTGCATAGTTTGCTTGTTTTAGTGTTTCCATAGCTTATATTGAATAATATAAATTGTGGAAATGATAGAATACAGTACGCATTATGTGAGAACAATTATGAATCTTGTCTTGACAGTACCTAAGTGGATGATTTATTTTTATCATACTAACCTATCTCACAAGTTCCGTTAAGTTTTGTGTGATTGAAGTTTTCAAGTTTTGGGTGAGATATCGATATGAGGAGAATAAGGAGCGGCAAGAACCTAAGCTTGGGGGATGACCAAGGCACCCCAAGGTAATATTCAAGGAATACTCAAGCGTCTAAGCTTGGGGATGCCCCGGAAGGCATCCCCTCTTTCGTCTTCAACACTATCGGTAACCTCACTTGGAGCTTTATTTTTATTCGTCACATAATATGAGTTTTGCTTGGAGCGTCATTTTATTTTGTTGAGATTTGCTTGATGTTATCAATAATCATGTTTTGTATCTTTTAGTTCAATAAAATGCCAATTATAGCCTTTACCATGCTCAGTTTGCAAGTTCATGTGTTGCTGTTTGAAAACAGAAAGTTTTCTGTTATGTCCAGAATATTCCTGAATAGTCAGAACATGATAAAATCTGAAATTTTTACACAGTAAGGATGCATGAGTTCTCTTTCACGTGGTAATTTTTCAGAATTTTTGGAGTTAGGTATGTATGAATTTTAAATCCCCCTTTACAGACTATTCTGTTTTGGCAGATTTCGGTTATGGTTGCATTATTTGCATATGTTTGCTTGTTTAATGATTCTATTTGAGGATAGGAGTATTAAATATGTAGAGGCATTTAGTATGCAATTTTTAATTATAATTTTAGTGATTTTTTACAGTAGAGAATGTTAAGGTTTTGAGTTGATTTATACTAACTTATTTCACGAATTCTTGTTGAGTTTTTTGTGAATGAAGTTTTTAAGATTTAGGAGAAGCCATGATATGAGAGGAATTAAGGAGACACAAGATCTCAAGCTTGGGGATGACCATGGCACCCCAAGTTAACATTCCAAGAAGTCACAAGCAACTAAGCTTGGGGATGCCCCGATGGGCATCCCACCTTTCTTCATCAACACCTATCGGTTAGCCTAAGTTTTTACTTGTTCACATGATATGTGCTATTCTTGGAGTGTCCTTTTATTTTAATTTGGTTTGCTATTTAAATAAAATTATCAAGATCTGAAATCTTTATTGAGAGAGAGTCTTCACATAGCTACTTAATTGTTTGTCTACTCATTGATCTTCACTTATACCTTTTGGAGTAGTTTCTCGTTTACTCTCGTGCTTCACTTATATCCTAAGAGTAAATTGTTGAATGAATTGAATATCATAAATTTGAAATTATATGTGCTTCATATGCTTGTCCCATGGGGAGTAGTGACTTCACAAATAAGAAGTATAAGTGGTAAAATTTATTGAAAGTTAGCAAACACAGCATTGGTCACTTGAACAATTCATGAAAGAATTTTGAGGGAAGAGAGATTTCACATATAAATATACTATCTTGGACATCTTGTATGATTGTGATCCCCCATTAATTATTTTCAACCTTGATCAAGTAGTTGATGTTGGACAAGGAAGACAACCTAATGGGTTATGTTTGCTTATATTCACATAGAAGTTATATTGTTTTGGATCCTCTAACATGTGGTGCTTGCCCCCTATCTTTTGCTAGCCAAAATTCCGCACTAAGTAGAGATACTACTTGTGCATCCAAAACCCCTTAAACCCGGTTTCATGTCATGAGAGTCCACTATATCTACCTATGGATTTAATAAGATCCTTCAAGTAAGTTTTCATTGGTGCAAAGCAATAAAAATTGCTCCTAAACATGTATGAACTTTTATTGTAAGGGAAAATAAGTTTTTTACGATCTTGCGATGGTGGAGTAATAAAAGCGACAGACTGCATAATAAAGGTCGCTATCACAAGGGGCAATATAAAGTGACGTTCCTTTACATTAAGAGCTTGCACATCCAAAAACAAAGAGCGCATGACAACCTCTGCTTCCCTATGTGAAGGGCCTATCTTTTACTTTATGTATTTACTTTTATGCAAGAGTTAATAGTGTTCTTCTCTATTCCATTTTTATTTTCTCTCTTGGCAAGCATCATGTGGTGGGGATTGATCCAGGCATATATATCCCGTTGAATATAGGTGATCATGAGTTATTATTGTTGACATTATCCATGAGATAAATAAGTTGGGAGGCAAAATATTAAGCCCCTATCTTCCTATGTGTTTGACTGAAATGGTTTGTTCTAAAAATATGCTTTGAGTGTCACCAATCATGAAAGACTATATGATAGTCGAGTATGTGGAATTTGCTAAATCAAAGCTCTTACATAGACCCTTCCTGAAAATAAGATGAATTGCAATTGTTTGATGACTAAAAACATAGTTTGTTAATTTTCAAGTAAGTTTATGGTCTATACTTTAACATGAGAATAGCTTGCTACTTGATCATGAGAAGTTTTATGAGATGAGCTACTGTCTATGATATATAATGATGCTAGAAAAAGTGTTTGGAATTATCATTGATCAACCTTATGCACTATACTAGCATTCACACTTCATAAATTATTTCTTTTTTCATTTACCTACTCGAGGATGAACAGGAATTAAGCTTGGGGATGCTGATACGTCTCCAATGTATCTATAATTTATGAAGTATTCATGCCATGTTTATAACTTTATATGGTTTTGGTATGATTTGAATAGAACTAACCCGGACTGACGTTGTTTTCAGCGGAACTACCGTGGTGTTGTTTTTTGTGCAGAAATAAAAGTTCTCGGAATTGGACGAAACTTTTTGACGATTTTTTTGGACCAAAAGAGACCCCCGAAGCTTCGTAGAAAGACCAGAAGCCTCATGAGGTGCTCACAAGGCACCACGGTGCGGCCTGGGGGGGTGCGCCGTGCTGCCTTGTGGGGCCCTCGTAGCTCCTTTTTGCGTGATTCCAATGATGAAAAATCCTATAAATAGAGAAACCCCCAGAAATAAACCTAGAACTTCGATGCCGCAGCCGCAAGCCTCTGTACCGAAGAAATACCATCTGGAGCCCTGTTCCGGCACCCTGCCGGAGGGGGGAATCATCACCGGAGGCCATCTTCATCATCCCGGTGGTCTCCATGATGAGGAGGGAGTAGTTCACCCTCGGGGCTGAGGGTATGTACTAGTAGCTATGTGTTTGATCTCTCTCTCGTGTTCTTGATTTGGCACGATCTTGATGTACCACGAGCTTTGTTAATATAGTTGGATCATATGGTGTTTCTTCCCTCTCTATCTTCTTGTGATGAATTGAGTCTTTCACTTTGAGGTTTCGTTATTGTCGGATTGAATATTTCAGATTTAAGAACACTTGATGTATGTCTTGCATGTGGATACCCGTGGTGACAATGGGGTATTCTATTGGTTCACTTGATGTATGTTTTGGTGATCAACTCGCGAATTCCCGTGACCTTGGGGTGATCTAGGCATAGCGGTTGGTTGCACGTTTTCATCTTCTTTTCTTTGATAGAAACTTTGGGGTACTCTTTGAAGTTCTTTGTGTGGATTGAATATTATGAATCTGAAGTTGTTTGTTGCATATCGAATAATCAACTCACGGATACTTGTGGTGACATTGGAGTATCCAGGTGACATTAGAGTTGGTTGATGCGTATCATATGGTGTTATTTTAGTACAAACTCTAGGGCTGTTTGTGACACTTATAGGGATGGCTCAATAGATTGATCGGAAAGGATAACTTTGAGGTGGTTTTGTACCCTACAACAATTTCTATCTTATGTTCTCCGCTAATAGGAACTTTGGAGTGATTCTTTATCGCACATTGAGGGATTGTTATATGATCCAATTATGTTAGCACTATTGAGAGATTGCACTAGTGAAAGTATGAACCCTAGGCCTTGTTTTCAAGCATTGCAATACCGTTTGTGCTCACTTTTGTTACTTGCTACCTTGCTGTTTTATATTTTCAGATTATAAAAACCTATATCTACTATCCATACTACACTTGTATCACCATTTCTTTGCTGAACTAGTGCACCTATACAATTTACCATTGTATTGGGTGTGTTGGAGACACAAGAGATTTCTTGTATTTGATTGCAGGGTTGTTTGAGAGAGACCATCTTCATGCTATGCCTCCCACGGATTGATAAACCTTAGGTCATCCACTTGAGGGAAATTTGCTACTGTCCTACAAAACTCTGCACTTGGAGGCTCAACAATGTCTACAAGAATAAAAGTTGCGTAGTAGACATCAGACATGCCGATGCATAGGAAGAGAGTTAGACTTTGTTGTTACATGATATATATTTCTTTGTGCTCACTACTAAATTACAAATCATTGTTAATTAAAATTGGCTTCGATATACCTTGGGATCTAGGTGGGTCAATTACTTGAGCACTTTATGCCTAGCTTAATGGCTTTAAAGAAACCGTTGCCAGGGAGACAACTCGGAAGTTTTAGAGAGTCATTTTATTCTGTTGTGTGCTTTTAAAAAGTTTAAAAACAAAAAAAATATTGAGGGGAACTTAAAAACTTTTTCAAAAAGAGAAGCGATTGGAAGGTTATGCATTGGAGAAGTGAGGGTCGACCTTGAACACTTGTGTTCATGCTCATGGAAACAATGTAGAATTTTTCATGAAAGTTTCTCACAAAAATAATTATCCCGTTGTACAAATCCATTGTATTATAAAAATAATGTGCCAAGATTTGCCTTTAGGATGTTTAAATTGCTTGTTTGGTGTGTGCGGTGCAAAAACAGAAACTTTTACTGTGGTGCATGAATTTACATTTTTTACTGGAATGTTCAAAAATTCTGAAATTTTTACAAAGTACTTCTATGCAAATTTTTTATTTTTTCCTAATTTTTCTGAATTTTTCGAGTTACAGAAGTATATGTACCATCTGCATCTTTACAGACTGTCCTGTTTTCACAGATTGCTGTTATAGTTTTGTTATTTGCTTATAGTTGAAATCTTGTTGAGCCCCATTGACTTGGGAGCCATAGAATTGTGATAGCATACAGTGGGTAATGTTTGATTATAATTATACAATAATGTTACAGCAGGACATGATGGGATTTGATGTTATATATACTAACCCCGCTAATAAAAAGTTCGGTTAAGTTTTGTGTGGATGAAGTGTTTGAAGATCGAGGAGGTATCGATATGAGGAGAATAAGGAGAGGCAAGAGTTCAAGCTTGGGACCCCAAGTAAATATTCAAGGAGACTCAAGCGTCTAAGCTTGGGGATGCCCCGGAAGGCATCCCATCTTTCTTCCACAATTATCGGTATGTTTCGGTTTTTGTTTTGTTCGCATGATATGCGTAAATTCTTGGAGCGTCGTGTGCTTTTTATTTTTCTTTTAGTGATGCACCATGCTGGTATGAGATAGTCCTTGGTTGATTTATAGAATGCTCTTTGCACTTCACTTATATCTTTTGAGTATGGCTTTATAGAATGCTTCATGTGCTTCACTTATATCATTTGAAGTTTGGATGCCTGTTTCTCTACATATAGAAAACCGTCATTTGTAGAATGCTCTTATGCTTCACTTATATTTGTTAGGGCGTGGGCAAGACTTTTGTAGAAAGAATTAAACTCTCTTGCTTCACTTATATCTATTTAGAGAGTCAACTGGAATTGGTCATTCACATGGTTAGTCATAAAATCCTACATAAAACTTGTAGATCACTGAATATGATATGTTTGATTCCTTGCAATAGTTTTGCGATATAGAGATGGTAATATGTGGGAGGTACTAGTGAATGATTGTGGTTTAGTAAGAATATTGGTGTTAAGGTTTGTGATTCCCGAAGCATGCACGTATAGTCTCTAGTTATGCTAAGAAGTTGGAGCATGATTTATTATTGATTGTCTTCCGTTGCGTGGAGGTCGGGGGCGCGCGATGGTTAACTCCTACCAACCTCTCCCCTAGGGGCATGCGTAGTAGTACTTTGCTTCGAGGGCTAATAAACTTTTGCAATAAGTATGTGAGTTCTTTATGACTAATGTGAGTCCATGGATTATACGCACTCTGACCTTTCTGCAATTTACTAGCCTCTTCGGTACCGTGCATTGCCTTTTCTCCCCTCGAGAGTTGGCGCAAACTTCGCCGGTGCATCCAAACCCCGTGATATGATACGCTCTATCACACATAAGCCTCCTTATATCTTCCTCAAAACAGCCACCATACCTACCTATCATGGCATTTCCATAGCCGTTCCGAGATATATTGCCATGCAACTTCCATCATCATCATATACATGACTTGAGCATTCATTGTCATATTGCTTTGCATGATCATATAGCCGACATAGTATTTGTGGCTCAGCCACGGTTCATCATTATCATACATGTTACGCTAGTATCATTGCACATCCTGGTACACTGCCAGAGGCATTCATATAGAGTCATACTTTGTTCTAGTATCGAGTTGTAATTTTGAGTTGTAAGTAAATAGAAGTGTGATGATCATCATTATTCATTACTAGAGCATTATCCCAGTGAGGAAAAAAAAGAGGCCAAAAAGAGCCCAACAAAAAAAGAGGCCAGAAAGAGCCCAACAAAAAAAAGAGAAAAGAAAAAAAGGAAAAAAAAAGAGAAAAAAAGAAAACAAAAAAAATGAGAGAAAAAGAGAGAAGGGGAAATGTTACTATCCTTTACCACACTTGTGCTTCAGAGTAGCACCATGTTTTTCATATAGAGAGTCTCCTATGTTGTCACTTTCATATACTAGTGGGAATTTTTCATTATAGAACTTGGCTTGTATATTCCGATGATGGGCTTCCTCATACGACCGAGATCTTCATGAGCAAGCAAGTTGGATGCACACCCACTTAGTTTTCAGTTTGAGCTTTCATACACTTATAGCTCTTAGTGCATCCGTTGCATGGCAATCCCTACTCCTCGCATTGACATCAATTGATGGGAATCTCCATAGCCCGTTGATTAGCCGCGTCGATGTGAGACTATCTTCCTTTTTGTCTTCTCCATATTAATCTCTACCACCGCATTCTATTCCACCCATAGTACTATATCCATGGCTTGTGCTCACGTATTGCGTGGGGGTTGAAATGGCTGAAGCGCGTTAAAAAGTATGAACCAATTGCTTGGCTGACACCAGGGTAGTACATGATTTATATTTTGTGTTAAGAAGATGGAGCATGACAAGGCTATATGATTTTGTAGGGATAGCGTTCTTTAGCATTTTTATTCTAAAAGGAATGATTGTTTGTTGGGATGCCTGAGTATTGATATCTTTATGTCAAATTATAGACTATTGCTTTGAACACTCATGTCTTAATATTCATGCCATGATTAGATTATATGATCAAGATCATGCTAGCTAGGTAGCATTCCACATCAAAAATTATCTTTTTTATCATTTACCTACTCGAGGACGAGCAGGAATTAAGCTTGGGGATGCTGATACGTCTCCGTCGTATCTATAATTTTTGATTGTTTCATGCCAATATTCTACAACTTTCACATACTTTTGGCAACATTTTATATTATTTTTGGGACTAACATATTGATCCAGTGCCCAGTGCCAGTTCCTGTTTGTTGCATGTTTTTTGTTTCGCAAAATATTCATATCAACGAAGTCCAAACGCGATAAAAATTTACGGATATTTATTTTGGAATATTTGTGATTTTTGGGAAAAAGAATCAATGCGAGACGATGACCGAGGGGCCCACAAGCTCGAGGGGCGCGCCCGTACCCAGGGCGCGCCTGGTAGGCTTGTGGGGCCCCTGTAAGGCGGTTGGTGCCCGTCTTTCGCCACAAGAAAGATAATATACGGAAGAAAATCGTGTTAAAATTTCAGCCCAGTCTGAGTTACGGATCTCCGGGAATTTAAGAAACAGTGAAGGGCCAGAAAACAGGAATGCGAAACAGAAGAGAAACAGAGAGAGAGATCCAATCTCGGAGGGGCTCCTGCCCCTCCGCCGCCATGGGGGAACTCTCCTCCCATCTAGGGGGGAGACCAAGGAAGAAGAAGAAGGAGGGGGGCTCTCTCCCCCTCTCTCCCGGTGGCGCCGGAACGCCGCCGGGGCAACCATCGTGATGGCGATCTACACCAACAACTTCGCCGCCGTCATCACCAACTCTCTCCCCCTCTATGCAGTGGTGTAACACCTCTTCTCCCCGCTGTAATATCTACTTAAACATGGTGCTTCATGCTATATATTAATATCCAATGATATGTGGCAATCCTATGATGTTTGAGTAGATTCGTTTTGTCCTATGGGTTGATTGATGATCGTGATTGGTTTGAGTTGTATGTTTTATTTTTGTGTTGTCCTATGGTGTCCTCCGTGTCGCGCAAGCGTGAGGGATTCCCGCTGTAGGTTATTGCAATACGTTCATGATTCGCTTATGGTGGGTGGCGTGAGGGACGGAAACACATACCCGAGTAAGGGGGTTGTTGCGTATGGGAGTAAAGAGGACTTGATACTTAATGCTATGGTTGGGTTTTACCTTAATGATCTTTGGTAGTTGCGGATGCTTGCTAGAGTTCCAATCATAAGTGCATATGATCCAAGTATGGAAAGTATGTGAGCTCATGCCTCTCCCTCATATAAAATTGCAATAATGATTACCGGTCTAGTTATCGATTGCCTAGGGACAAAGCTTTCTCTTGTGTTACAAAAAGCTCTTTACTAAAACTAACTTAATTGTTTCTTTATCTAAACAGCCCCTAACTTTTATTTACGTGTTCTTTATTATCTTGCAAACCTATCCCTTTACACCTACAAAGTACTTCTAGTTTCATACTTGTTCTAGGTAAAGCGAACGTTAAGTGTGCGTAGAGTTGTATCGGTGGTCGATAGAACTTGAAGGGAATATAAATCCTACCTTTAGCTCCTCGTTGGGTTCGACCCTCTTATTTATCGAAAAATCTATAATTGATCCCCTATACTTGTGGGTTATCAGTGTGATATACATCAGAATCCGACACGGTTCACAGAGAGGAAACGAGTGTAACCATGCACACAGTTGCCGTTTGTGATGTCAGACAATATCACAAACGGTGCAAGCAAACTAAATTTTTGTGATAGTCGCCTTATCGTACACGGTTTACAATCATGAACTGTTTCTGATGTCGTACACATTGTAAACGTTGCACCACAGAATAGCGTGTGCGATAGTTATCCTGTACGACACTGTTACGACGGTCCTACGTTTCGTAATCCTATCCGACACTCGTATGACGATTAGCTAATCTTAATTATATATCGCATACGGTTCGGGAGAAGTGAATGTGTGTGATTGTCTGCTTATCATACACGTTCTATAATCGTGAACTGTTTGTGATGGGGCGTGCATCGTAAACGTATCACCAGAGAATACCGACTACGATGGTAATGTGAGCACAAACGAGTAGCAAGGATGGAGCGTTTGGGATATTTGAGATATGACAAACAGTTGTCAGAAGACTCGCGTTTGGGATAGATGCCGGCATCGCATACGCTTAGTTATGCAAAACGTATGCATTGCTACTCCCTATCCCCGACAGTTTCTGGGTCGTGTGGAAAGGACCCCCCTATCGCACACACTGGCAAGGCGACGGTTTAAAATGCTGTCGCGGAAAGGGGTTAAAACCCGATTGTATAGCAGCTCGTTGTACCAGTGATAGCAACATCAATCTCAGAACATAGTGGATACTAGGGATCAAGCCCTAACAAATTCACTCGATTACATGACAAATCTCATCCAACTCCATCACCGTCCAGCAAGCCTACGAAGGAATTATTCAATCCCGGTGGTGAGCATCATGGAATTGTTGATGGAGAAGGGTTGATGATGACGACGGCGACGAATTCCACCCTCCGGAGCCCCGAACGGACTCCAGATCAGCCCTCTGATGAAGAACAGGAGGTGGTGGTTGCTCTGTATCGTAAAACGCGATGATTCCTTTTCTCTGATTTTTTCTCTCCACAAATAGGTATATATGGAGTTGAAATTAGGGTTGCCGGAGGCTCCAGGGGCCTACAAGCCTGGGGGGCGCACCCTGGGGGGTGGTCGCGTCCCATGAGCTTGTGGCCCCCCTCCGGTAATTCTCTTTGCCAATATTTTTTATATATTCTGGAAATATTCTTCGTAAATTTTCAGCCCAATCCGAGAACTTTTATTTCTGCACAAAAATAACACCATGGCAATTCTGCTGAAAACAACATCAATCCGGGTTAGTTCCATTCAAATCATGAAAATTAGAGTCCAAAACAAGAGCAAAAGTATTTGAAAAAGTAGATACGTTTGGGACGTATCAGGTTCTAATCTCCTCCCTCCTATTCTCCGGCGATGATACGTCTCCAACGTATCTATAATTTTTGATTGTTCCATGCTGTTATATTATCAATCTTGGATGTTTTTATATACATTTACAGCAATTATATATCATTTTTTGGGACTAACCTATTAACTTAGTGCCCAGTGCCAGTTGCTATTTTCTGCCTGTTTTTGCTTTTACAGAATATCAATAGCAAATGAAGTCCAAATGCCACGAAACTTTTTGGAGATTTTTTTCTGGACATAACCAACACTAGAAGCTTCGGGAGAAGGCCAGAAGCCCCACGAGGTGGCCACGAACCAGGGCGCGCCTGGGGGGGGCAGGGGCGCCCTGGTGCCTCATGGGCCCACCTCTGCCCCTTTTGACCTAATTCCACCACTATAAATTTCCAAAAATTGGGAAACCAACAGAGGAGTCCACGAAATACTTTTTCCGCCACCGCAAGTTTCTGTTCTCAAGAGATCCCATCTGGAGGCCTTTTTCGGTACTCCGCCGGAGGGGGAATCGATCACGGAAGGGCTCTACATCAACCTTGCTACCCTTCCGATGATGCGTGAGTAGTTTACCATAGACCTTCGGGTCCATAGTTAGTTGCTAGATGATTTAGATAGACCCGGGGCCATAGTTTTCACTAGAGGCTTCTCTCAAGAAAATAGCATACGGTGGGTAGACAAATTACTGTTGGGCAATTGATAGAAAAGCAAATAATCATGACGATATCCAAGGCAATGATCATGCATATAGGCATCACGTCCGAGACAAGTAGACCGACTCCTGCCTGCATCTACTACTATTACTCCACACATCCACCGCAATCCAGCATGCATCTAGTGTATTAAGTCCATAAATAACGGAGTAACGCCTTAAGCAAGATGACATGATGTAGACAAAGTAAACTCACGCATGAATAAACCCCATCTTTTTACCCTTAATAGCAACGATACATACGTGTCATGTCCCTTTCTGTCACTGGGATTGAGCACCACAAGATCGAACCCATTACAAAGCACCTCTTCCCATGGCAAGATAAATCAATCTAGTTGGCCAAACCAAATCAATAGATCGGAGAAGAAATACGAAGATATAATAATCATGCATAAAAGTGATCAGAGAAGACTCCAATAATATTCATGGATAATCTGATCATAAAATCACAATTCATCGGATCCCAACAAACACACCGCAAAAAGTGATTACATCGGATAGAACTCCAAGAATATCGAGGAGAACATTGTATTGAAGATCAAAAAGAGATAAATCAATCTCTCATAATAATTTTCAGTGGAATTATGAATGGATTCATCAATATAGATATCATATAAAGCATTATTTTCATGATCCACAAGCATAGAATTTTTATTACTCTCCACACAAGCAATTTTCTTCTCATTCATAATAGTGGGAGTATAGTATGAAACTCGAATACTATAAATTGTTTACACATTAAAAGAGTGATGTTCAGTAAAAGGATTATAACAAGTATTATAATAATAATCATCACTATTTTTCATAACATAAGTATCATCACAATAATCATCATAGATAGGAGGCATGAAATCATCATAACAAATTTGATCATTCAAAGTAGGGGGACTAAAAAGATCATCTTCATTAAGTATAGCATATCCAAGCTTGGGACAAACATCAATTGCAGCAAATAAATTCTGAAACATGTCATTCTCATCAAACATAGCATCCCCAAGCTTGTGGCTTTGCATATCATAAGCATAATCACTTTCATCATTAATAGTATGAATAGCACCAATAGTATAACAATTATCATCATAATTTTCCAAGTTGGTGCCATAAAGATTTTCAAGATCATAAGAAGTATCATTATCTTCCCAATCATAATCATCATAATGAGTAATAGCCATAATAAAATCATCCTCAATAGTTCCTTCGGACATTGTACCATAAGACAAAGAAGCAATATCATCATCAAGTATATCATCTTCCACAATTATTTTTGATTCACTCTCATGAGGCACAACAATAATAGGGGCAACATTATTTGGGAGGGATATTTTTTTACCTCTACTCTTTCTTCTTTTCTTCTTCTTCACCACATCATGTGTGGGTTTAATCAATTTTTCTGATCTTCTTATTGATGAGATTGGTTGAATAGGAAGCTCCTCCACGTCACCTATTTCATTATGAGAGACAATAGGAGGGAAAGTGTAAATCTTTACCCTTTCATTAGTGTTCCTTTTATATTCTATTGGTTTTCCCATCTTTCTATAGTTGGCAATATAAGCATTCTCATTGCAATTTACCACACAAAACATATAGATTTCCTATAGATTAGTTTCAATGTTGTCTGTGAGAATGAATACTTCAAACCAACTATTTTTATGTGTCATTCCTCACACCCCAAAAATAGATAAAGCTCATTATATAGTTCAAGGGCGGTCAAGTCATTACAATATTTAGCCATGATTCGATCATGAAAAAGTATGCATTGAAAATTAAGGTGACCAACTTTATTGCAAAGTTCACAAGTAATGTGATGAAGACAGCATAATTTTGTAGCCAATTCATCTATCACTTTGAGCAAAAAATTTGTTCTATCATGTTTATGCTTCTTACAGAATCTATCATCCCTATAAGGCATGTCTTCACAAACTTTATGCACTCCAGAAAAATTGACATGCTTATAAGAAACATTTTTGTCATGACTAGTGCAGTCATCATTAGTATTTTGGATATTCATAGAATTCATACTAAGAACATTGCAATCATGCTCATCATTCAAAGATTTTATGCCAAACATTTTATTGAATTCTTCTTCTATCAATTGAGCACAATTTTCCGCTCCATCATTTTCAAGAAACACATGATAAAGACGAATAATATGAGGCAACCTCAATTCCATTTTTTTTGTAGTTTTCTTTTATAAATCAAACTAGTGATAAAACAAGAAACTAAAAGATTCGATTGCAAGATCTAAAGATATACCTTCAAGCACTCATCTCCCCGGCAACGGCACCAGAAAAGAGCTTGATGTCTACTACGCAACTTTATTCTTGTAGACTCGTGTTGGGCCTCCAAGCGCAGAGTTTTGTAGGACAGTAACAAATTTCCCTCAAGTAGATGACCTAAGGTTTATCAATCCGTGGGAGGCGTAGGTTGAAGATGGTACCTCTCAAACAACCCTGCAACCAAATACAAGAAATCTGTTGTGTCCCCAACACACCCAATACAATGGTAAATTGTATAGGTGCACTAGTTCGGCGAAGAGATGGTGATAAAAGTGTAGTATGGATAGTAGATATAGGTTTTTGTAATATGAAAATATTAAAACAGCAAGGTAGCAAGTAACAAAAGTGAGCACAAATGGTATTGCAATGCTTAAAAACAAGGCCTAGGGTTCATACTTTCGCTAGTGCAGTCTCTCAACAATGCTAATATAATTGGATCATATAACCATCCCTCAACGTGCAATAAAGAATCACTCCCAAGTTCCTATTAGCGGAGAACATAAGATAGAAATTGTTTGTAGGGTATGAAACCACTTCAAAGTTATCCTTTCCGATCGATCTATTGAGCTATTCCTATAAGTGTCACAAACAGCCCCAGAGTTCGTACTAAAATAACACCATATGATACACATCAACCAACTCTAATGTCACCTAGATACTCCAGTGTCACCACAAGTATCCGTGAGTTGATTATACGATATGCATCAAACAACTTCATAATCATAATATTCAGTCGACATAAAGAACTCCAAGGAGCACCCCAAAGTTTCTATCGGAGAAAAGATAATGAAAACATGCATCAACCCCTATGCATAGATTACTCCAATGTCACCTCAGGAATCCGCGAGTTGAGTGCCAAAACATATATCAAGTGAATCAATATAATACCCCATTGTCACCATGGGTATTCATATGCAAGACATACATCAAGTGTTCTCAAATCTGAAATATTCAATCCGACAATAACGAAACCTCAAAGGGAAAAGATTCAATCCATCACAACAAGGATAGAGAGGGAAGAAACACCATATGATCCAACTATATTAACAAAGCTCGCGATACATCAAGATCGTGCCATATCAAGAACACGAGAGAGAGAGATCAAACACATAGCTACTAGTACATACCCACAGCCCCGAGGGTGAACTACTCCCTCCTCGTCATGGAGACCGCTGGGATGATGAAGATGACCTCCGGTGATGATTCGCCCCCCTCCGGCAGGGTGCCGGAAAAGGGCTGTAGATGAGATCGTGGAGGTACAAAGGCTTGCGGTGGCGTAAAAACTCATCTAGGGTTATTTCTGGGGGTTTCTCTATTTATAGGATTTTTCAGCATTGGAATCAGGTCAGACGGAGCCACGTGGGCCCGACGAGGTACCAGGGCGCGCCTGGGGGGGTGGCGCGCCCTGGTGCCTCGTGGGCACTGGGTGGCCCCCCTCTAGTGGGTCTTGGTTCTTGTATTTTTTATTTATTCCATAAAAAATCTCCAAAAAGTTTCATCTAATTCCAAGAACTTTTATTTCTGCACAAATAACAACACCATGGCAATTCTTCTGAAAACAGCGTCAGTCCGGGTTCTAATCAAATCATACCAAAACCATATAGAATTGTTATAAACATGGCATGAATACTTCATAAATTATAGATACGTTGGAGACGTATCAGCATACCCAAGCTTAATTCCTGCTCATCCTCGAGTAGGTAAATGATAAAAGAAATAATTTATGAAGTGTGAATGCTAGCATAGTGCATAAGTTTGCTCAATGATCATTTCAATCACTTTTCCTAGCATCATGACAGCAACTTTTTCTCATAAAACTCATCATGATAATTAGCGATTAAAAACAGAACTTTTGATGTGGAATGCTACCTATCACAATCATCATATAATCTTTTCTTTTGCTACATGGACACTTGGACTTGAATGATTCAAAACAATAGTCTATAATTTGACATGAAGACATAAATACTCAAGCATACTAACAAGCAACCATGTCTTTCAAAATATCAACGCTAAAGAAAGTTATCCCTAGCCCATTATGCTCAATCATTGATCCATTCATTAAACACACTCAAATATTAGCAACATCCAATGCACAAGTATGACAATAGTGCTCTCTAGTTGGTGCTTTCGTAAGAGAAGATGGAGACTCAAGTAAAAAAAAATTGCATAAAAGTAAATAGATAGGCCCTTCGCAGAGCGAAGCAGAGATTTGTCAAATGTGCCAGAGCTCAAAGCTAAAATTAAAGAGATAAAAAAATTGAGAGGCATGCTTTTCCTGTCAACGAAAACAACCGAGAATTCCCAATATTTTCCATGCTAGACACATCATAGGCGGTTCCCAAACAGAAAGTAAAGTTTATTTCCTTTCCACCATTCTTTCACAATCCATGGCTAGCCGTATCCATGGGTGCCCTCCAAACCAACACTTTCCAAGGAATTTTTCATAAACTTTTACTAGCAAAAAGAAACAAATAAAAAGCTTTTATAAAACTCTATTTATGACCTATGCAAGTCTTACTACAAAACTAAAGAAACAACATATAAAAATTTATTTTAACTAACAAAAAAAAGTGGCTACTGTTAACTAACAGAAACATCAAATAATTTGTCAAAAGTGACAAAAAGAAATAAATTAAAACAATTAAAAACAAAGGAATAAAAGTAAAACAAAAACAAGGTCAAAACAGTACTGTTTTAGCTAAAACCCTAATTTAAAAATACTCTAAAATTTCTCATATTAATCCTACAGCAAAACAATATCACAACTGACCAGTAGCAAAAAGAATCAACTTAAAATATATTTTTAAACTCTAGATATTCACAAATTAAGATTTGAAGCAAATTCATGCAAATTCAAATTTAAACTATTCAAATTTGAAAACCAATTGCACTATCAGAAACTACAAGAAATTATTGACCTACAAAAAGAATCACTGGATTTGGATTAAAAACCTAAGAGATATTGCAATTCTAAAATCAGAACTATTTTTGAAACAGAAAACGAAAAATAGAAAAAAGAGAAAACCTACGGATCGGCTACGGGACATGTGGCAGTGCAGGAGTGGCTGGAGCGGTGCACGTCAGAAGCTAACTAGCGAATGCCCATGACTTAAATGCAAATGATTCGGCATGTTAAAACAGATCGGCGATTCTAATCTAGGCCATCCAAATAGATCTAATGGCGGAGAAGAGCTCCGGTGCTCACCGCAGCGAGGGAGATGCTCCGGCAACGGCGTGGGTGGCGGTGGTTGATGGCGACGGTGCTCCAGGGGCTCCCGTGGTCCGGCGAACAGCTCGAGAGGGGTAGGCGAACGTGTTGAGTCGAGGGGTGGCGGTGGTTAGGGTTAGGGTTAGCTAGGGCCTCGGCGGCGAGGTCTTGCGGGCAGCGGTAGCAAGCAACGACGGTGTTCGATTCCGGCGGCGCTGGTGCGAGAGAGGCGAGGGTTTTAGAGGGGTTCGGTTGAGAGGGGTCCGGGCTTTATAGCCACGGCCTTCTTGGGGCAGGGGGCAGACGATTTGGCCCGGATCCAGAGGGATCCGGCGAATCTCTAGCGAAAGGCAAGTGCGGGCGGCGGAGCGAGGAAAGGTGGGCATTGGGAGTCCGGAGCGAACGGGGGGTCCACGCGCCAGTGAGAGAAAGAGAGGGAAGGGAAGTGCGGTTGCCCGGTTTGGAAAGTTTTCGGGCGGTGGCAGCTGCTGGGCCGGGGAGAGGGGAGAGAGAGCTGGGCCTCGGTGGCTTTGGCTGTTTTTTTCTTTTTTTTTTGAATTAAACAGAGAAGAAAAAGTATAAAAAGAAAAGAAAATGAAAATATCCTCTAGACATATTATATACCAAAATGATCAAAAAGGATCTCCTAAAACATGAACTATTTTTCAGGTTCAAATAAAATCTACAAAAGTCAAATAATGCAAACAGTGCTACTGTTGCATTAAAAATCAGTAAAAATTATTTTTAAAAAACCAAAATGATATCAAATTTATTTTTCTCCATTTTTCTGTTGAAGGGAATCATTTTACCCTAATTTCCATATATTTGTTTTTAGGAGAAAAATAATTTGAATAAAAACCAAATAACTCCCATTTGGATTTGAATTTGAATTTC
Organism: Elymus sibiricus; assembly: GCA_039707655.1. NCBI lineage: Eukaryota > Viridiplantae > Streptophyta > Magnoliopsida > Poales > Poaceae > Elymus > Elymus sibiricus. The sequence continues at coordinate 25,460,667 of CM077664.1, forward strand.
AAACCTCTTTCAAATCTTTTCTGTTTTTCCTTGGCCAAATATATTTCAAATGCCTCTGAATTTTGAAGTGTCATATTACTTCTCTCATTTTGAATAACTGTTAGAGAATTTGAAATTTGGAAATTCAAATAACTTCAAAATGGAAAGTAAGTTTCAAATAACTTCGAAGGGACTTTCCATTTGTTTTCTTTTAAACATCCAACTCATCTTTGAAGAAGTCATTTTATCTTCTCTCATGAAGATCATTGAGTTGCATAAAGGTTATGAATTTGAAAGGTTATCAAATGGAATTCAAATCTTTTCAAAACCACTTTCGTTTCTTTAAATGGAAGAAGTCATATAATCTTCACTCTATCATTTTGTATTTGAAATGAATTTGAATTCTTTGAGGTCAAAAAGCAAACTGAAAGTTTGGAAAATTCATTTCATTCCCTCTCATTCAACTTTCAAAATGTCTCCAATTTCCACTCAATTTTCACACAATCAATCACACAATAATCAAACAAACAATCATAATTATTTATTTGATATAACATTCCAAAATTTAGAATTTTGGGATGTTACATTTCAATCTTACAAATAAAAAAGAATAATAAAAAGATCATATGCTAATCCCATGGGGAGTGATGACTTCACATAAAAGAAGTATAATTGATAAAATTTCTTGAAAGTAAACAAATATAGCATTGGTCCTTGTTGCAATTCATGAAAAAGTAATAAAGAAAGAGAGATCTCACATATAAATATACTATCTTGGACATCTTTTATGATTGTTAGCCCCCATTAAATATTCTATGTCAAATAGTTGACGTTGGACAAGGAAGACAACGTAATGAGTTATGTTTGCTTGTATTCACATAGAAGTTATATTGTCATGGATCCTCTAACATGTGGTGCTTGCTCATAATCTTTTGCTAGCCAAAATTTCATATTAGTAGAAATACTACTTGTGCATCCAAAAACCCTTAAACCCAGTTTCTTTCCATGAGAGTCCGCCATATCTACCTATGGATTGAATAAGATCCTTCAAGTAAGTTGTCATCGGTGCAAAAGCAATAAAAATTTCTCCTAAATATGTATGATATTTTATTGTAAGGGAAAATAAGCTTTATATGAACTTGTGATGGTAAAGAAATAAAAGAGACAGACTGCATAATAAAGGTTGCTATCACAAGGGGTAATATAAAGTGACGTTCCTTTACATTAAGAGCTTGCACATCCAGAAATAAAAAGCGCATGACAACCTCTGCTTCCCTCTGCAAAGGGCCTATCTATTACTTTATGTATTTACTTTTATGCAAGAGTTAATAGTATTCTTCTCTATTCTATTTTTATTTTCTCTTTTGGCAAGCATCATGTGGTGGGGAAGATCCAGGCATATATATCCAGTTGAATGTAGGTGATCATGAATTATTATTATTGACATTACCCTTGAGGTAAACAAGTTGGGAGGCGAAACTATAAGCCCCTATCTTTCTATGTGTTTGACTGAAACTTTTGCTCCATAAGTATCCCGTGAGTGTCAGCAATCATAGAAGACTAAATGATAGTTGAGTATGTGAACTTGCCAAACAAAGCTCTTACATAGACTCTTTCTGATAATATGATAAGTTGCAATTGTTTCAGTGACCGAGATCATAGTTTGCTAGTTTTCAATGAAGTTTATGGTTCATACTTTAGCCTGTGGATGAATTGTTACTTGTTCATGACAAGTTTTATGATAATATATTGCTGCTATGATAATGATCATGATGCTTTCATGTCCGTATTTTGTTTTTATCGACACCTCTCTCTCTAAACATGTGGTCATGTTTATCGATTTCGGCTTTCACTTGACGACAAGCGAGGTCTATGCTTGGGGGATTTGATACGTCCATTTTGCATCATGTTTTCCTACTGTTATTTATTATGTTTTGGATCATTATTTCACTTTATTATACAATTATTATGCCCTTTCTCTCTTATTTTGCAAGTTTCACATGAAGAGGGAGATTGTCGGCAGTTGGAATTCTGGACCGGAAAGGGCTACAGCAGAAATAGCTATTCTGCACGACTCCAAATGACCTGAAAATTAACGGAGAATTGTTTTGGAATATATAAAAAATATTGGCGGAAGAAATACTAGGAGGGGACCCACCAGGAAGCAACAAGCCTGGGGAGCACGCCCTACCCCCTGGGCGCAGCCCCCGAGCTTGCGAGCCCACTGGCAGGCCTCCGGTGCCCATCTGCTGCTATATGAAGCCATTTTCCATAGAAAAAATAAAGAGAAGACTTTCAGGACGAAGCGCCGCCATCTCGAGGCGGAACCTGGGCAGGAGCACTTTTGCTCTCTGGAGGATCGATTGCGCCGGGGAAACTTCCCTCTGGGAGGGGGAAATCGAAGCCATCGACATCACCAATGATCCTCTCATCGTGGGAGGCTCAATCTTCATTAACGTCTTCACCAGCACCATCTCATCTCAAACCCTAGTTTATCTCTTGTATTCAATCTTCGTCCCAAAACCTCAAATTGGTACTGATACGTCTCCAACGTATCTATAATTTATGAAGTATTCATGCCATGTTTATAACAATTTTATATGGTTTTGGTATGATTTGATTAGAAGTAACCCGGACTCACGCTGTTTTCAACAGAACTACCGTGGTGTTGTTTTTTGTGCAGAAATAAAAGTTCTCAGAATTGGACGAAACTTTTTGATGATTTTTTTGGACCAAAAGAGACCCCCGATGCTTCGTGGAAGGACCAGAAGCCTCACGAGGTGCTCACAAGGCACCACGGCGCGGCCTGGGGGGTCGCGCCATGCTGCCTTGTGGGGCCCTCATAGCTCCATTTCGCGTGATTCCAGCGCTGAAAAATCCTATAAATAGAGAAACCCCCAGAAATAAACCTAGAACTTCAACGCCGCCATCGCAAGCCTCTGTACCGAAGAAATACCATTTAGAGCCCTGTTCCGGCACCCTGCAGGAGGGGGGAATCATCACCGGAGGCCATCTTCATCATCCCGGCGGTTTCCATGACGAGGAGGTAGTAGTTCACCCTCGGGGCTGAGGGTATATACTAGTAGCTATGTGTTTGATCTCTCTCTCTCTCGTGTTCTTGATTTGGCACGATCTTGATGTATCGCGAGCTTTGTTAATATAGCTGGATCATATCGTGTTTCTTCCCTCTCTATCTTCTTGTGATGAATTGAGCCTTTCCCTTTGAGGTTTCGTTATTGTCGGATTGAATATTTCAGATTTGAGAACACTTGATGTATGTCTTGCATGTGGATACCCGTGGTGACAATGGGGTATTCTATTGATTCACTTGATGTATGTTTTGGTAAAATCAACTAGCGGATTCCCGTGACCTTGGGTGATCTAGGCATAGGGGTTGGTTGCACGTTTTCATTATCTTTTCTCCGATAAGAAACTTTGGGGTACTCTTTAAAGTTCTTTGTGTGGATTGAATATTATCAATCTGAAGTTGTTTGATGCATATCGAATAATCAACTCACGGATACTTGTGGTGACATTGGCGTATCTAGGTGACATTACAGTTGGTTGATGCGTATCATATGGTGTTATTTTAGTACGAACTCTAGGGCTATTTGTGACACTTATAGGGATGGCTCAATAGATTGATTGGAAAGGATAACTTTGAGGTGGTTTCATACCCTACTACAATATCTATCTTATGTTATCCGCTAATAGGAACTTTGGAGTGATTCTTTATCGCACGTTGAGGGATTGTTATATGATTCAACTATATTAGCATTGTTGAGAGATTGCACTAGTGAAAGTATGAACCCTAGGCCTTGTTTTCAAGCATTGCAGTACCGTTTGTGCTCCGTTTTATCACTTGCTACCTTGCTGTTTTTATATTTTCAGATTACAAAAACCTATATCTACTATCCATATGTCGGGGTACGACCATCTATGGGGCCATGCATCCCCTTTGTGGTTCGGCGGGGAGGATCGGCGTACACAAAGAGCATGAACAATGGAACGCGAGGGATTTTACCCAGGTTCGGGCCGCTAAGAAGCATAAAACCCTACTCCTGCTTTTGGTGTATTAGTGGTGTGGAAGCACAGTTCAAGGAGCGCTTCTCCCGGCAAGGTGCGGAGAGAGCAGCTACACGAGAGATGCCTGTGTTTTAAAAGGAGTCCGAATCCTCTAAACTGTTGCCCTGTCCCTCCTTTTATAGCTGAAGGGGTTACCACAGTGGCAAAACAGTAATTACATAGCAAATAGATAGCAAACAGTGCTATCATACCTAACTCTGCCAGTTTAGGACAAAGGCATTTAATGTGCCGTTAGGTGTCATGCGGAGAGGTAGTCCCGGCAAGGTTTCTGCACCGCTTGCCCAGCTACCTCGTATTATCCTGACACGCCTCCTGGACGGGTGTCATTAGAGGCAAATCTTGTGCCAGCGTGCTGACACGTGCCCGACAAGCTTCACCAACCAGCCTGCGCGATCGACACCTCATATATCAGCGAACACCTGTGCGGTGAGGTGGAGCGCTGGAGGGCTGGCGTAAGCTTGCCGGCACGGAGCTTGCCGGGTCTTCGCCTTGCCGGTCTATGCTTGCCGGCAAGGAATTGTCTTCACCCTTGGTGTTAGTTGAGTGTCGAGCCTTGAGCTTCTCCTTGGGTGCTTCTTCGGCTGGTCTTGGAGTCTTGGTCTTGGCAGTTCTCGGCAAGGCCTTGGCCGGCAAGGATGCTGCTACTGTCTGTGCATAAGTCAGGGTATAAAATACCCATGTTTTATACACCGACAGGAGCCCCCGGGCCTGGGCCATACACGCGTCCGAAGCGTCGTTGGGCTAGGCCCAAGTAATGCACAGACACGCTGCGGGAAACCGTCGTTATAATGTTGGTCATGATGGTTATCCTGACGCACGTCCAATCCACGCATTAAATGCGGGTCGTGGGGACTTGGACTGTTGCGGTTATCTTGCGATAGTGCGCCTGTGAAAGAACGTGGCTGGGGCTAAAACAGTGAAGGGCCGGCCTCCCCCCGCGCCTTCCCCATAAAAAGGCAAGCACGAGGAGGCGCGTCTCATTCGCCCCTGTATTCCCCTGCTTCATCTTCCTCCTCAGGCCAGAACTGCTCCCCCCGCCGCCGCCGCCGCTGCCTCGCATCTCCAATCGACCACCTTCTTCCTCTTCGATCCCTGATGGCGCCCAAGGGAGCCGACGCGGCGGGGAAGAAAAAGCCCGCCAAGCCGCTCGATCCCAAGGCAGAGGAGAAGAAGAAGGCGCTGGAGGAGTTGGAGAAGCGGCGGAGGGAAAATGCAATCTTCTCGCCATGCTCCTTGGATGCCAACGAGCTGATCAGGAGGTACGCGTATATGTGGGGGAGAGACACCAAGGATCGCAAGGCGCCCGTAGTGCTCCCTGAAGGCAACAAAGACCCCGCAGATTCTTATCTGTTCTTCTGCGCATACTTTTACTGCGGCCTGGTTCCTCCATTCTCAGGTTTCTTCAGCGCCATGATGTTCAGCTACGGATTCAGGCTGCTGGACTTCACCCCGAATGCGATGACCTGCATGGCGGTCTTCACCCATCTGTGCGAGAATTTCGTCGGAGTGGCGCCCAATGTGGATTTGTTCCGGCATTTCTTCATTCCCCGGATCGAAGATAAATCTCTTTCCGGCAGCATTGCTTGGATCCCCAGGGCGAAGACGAAGGGCAAGTACCTTCCCGGGAAGCGTCGCCTCAAGTGGGAAGAGTGGAGGTCTGAGTGGTGCTGGATCCAGGAGAAGGACTTTCCCCAATTCTGCACACCGCGCACCGTGAAGGTTGGGTGCGGCAAGAACTGGAGCAGCATAGGTGCCACAGACGCCAAGCTCCAACCGACACAGAGATGGTTGGCGCCGATTTCCTCCTCCGATGCATAGCGCCGTTGAAGAAGAGGGGGAGGTTCGCCTGGGAGTACCAGAATGCTGCCGACATCATGAGATTGTACCCCGGTCGCGGCAACAACTTGTCGGTTATGGAGCACGCCAGCCTCTGTGAAGCGTTGTTCCAGAGAACCGGCACGTTCCACTTGCCGGACAAAATTGTCCCACTGCATATCAACTCCTCCAAGGACTCCATATTGGCGGCGATGCCGGACTGCGACGCTCACGGAGTAAAAGCAGACTGGGTCCTGCCCTCCTTGGAGTTCGAAATGGAGTGGGCCTCCAACTTGACGGAAGTAGCTTCCCGGAAGGAGATGGACCACATCCGGGCTACCACTGCAGAGGAGCTGGCGTACATCACCAGCAAGGCCGAGGAGATCGCGAGGATCAATGCGGCGAGCGGTTCTGGAGACGCGGGAGCCGAGGACGAGGAGGATGAGCACTCCGAGGAAGAGGCCGCCGAGGGACAAGAAGAGGAGCCCGTCGAGGTCGAGGCCGCTCAGGTCGAGGTTGTCGGGACCGACGTTGCGGGCCCGAGGCTGCCGGATGTAAGGGCGTCGAAGAGCCCGAAGACGACGAAGGTCCTCGAGCCCCGAGGAGGAGGCGCCGCCTTCGGAGAGTGGCTAGCCAAGACCCGGTATGCCCCCCCTCGCCGGTGGCCGGCCCTACGGTGAAGAAGACGACCACCAAGGCCGGCCGCCAGGAAGAGGTTCGGCGGCAATCGTCCCGGCGTCCCCGAACTCATCCCTTGCCTCTCCGGCAAGAGGTTGCCAAGGAAGTCGAGCCCGCCAACCCGACAGGTTCTCCTCCCCCGGTGCTCAAGAGGGCAAGGGAGTCGCCTCCGCCAGTGATGTATGACTTTGACATCTTCGGCGTGTCTGAGGAGGAGGAGTAAGTGATTCAGCTCATCTCCGGCAAGCTCCAATTCCATCCTGTTGTCGTTCTAACTTGATTTCTTCCGTCTTGATAGGGACCCAGAGCCACTCATGCCACGGTCAAAGCGGGCCAGGCCGGTAGCAACACAAGACCCTGCGGTGAGCGTCGAGCAGGGGGTTGCGACGGCCGAAACCATCGTCATCAGCCCCTAGCCTAGCCCCCGGCATGAGGACGTGGAGCAAATCACGCCTACCGGTGCCGGTACTGAAGTTCCTCCCCTCGAGCTTGACAAAGAAGCGGGGGAGCCCCGTCAAGAAGGAGACCGCCAGGAGGTGGACTCTGCTGTGGTCCCCCCGTCATCCAGCGTTCCGGAGAGTGCCTCTCCGACAAGGGCCTCCACTAATGAGCCTGTCCGCGCGGAGATCATCCCGACAAGCGGGGCTGGAGACGACCGCACGCTGGCGACGCAAGCTGCCGGGGGAGGGGATGCCCCTCCTGAACAGACGCCAACGGGTAATCCTTTTGTCATTGGGTACCTTCCATGGAACGTTTCTTCTTTATCTATCCTCTCCCTCCCTTTTTTTCTTGAACTTGACTCGTGATTCTGAATCCTATCTTGCCCTTGCCTCCGCCTCAATCCACAGCTCGAGCCTCTCCCGGCGAAGGCGAAGTCCTTGTGGAGGTGGCTGACATTGCAAGGGACGCTGCTGAGGAGGCCGCCAAGGTCGCCACTGAAGAAGGCCGGCCTGACCCCGTCAGGGTGCATGCGGAGAAGACGCCCGCCAATACCGATGTGCCGTTCTCCGGCAGCCAATTGGTGGTCGTTCCCCAGCACGGGTCTGGAGCCCCCAGTTCTTCCGGCACCGCGGGACCAAGTTTTGTTGAAGAGATAGCTCGGATCTTGCTCCCCTTAGCCCAAAGAGATGACGAGTCCACTGACGTGGCCGACAACGCCGAAGACCTCGCCTTCATGGAAATCACGGCAGTCGGGTTCAAGGGCGTCCAGGAGCGGTACAGCCGGCGATGGGACAAGGTGCATGAGGAGTGCAAAGCTGCGGATTTGGTCGACCGAAAGCTGAGGGAGAAGGCGAACGAGCTGCGCACGTGGTACAATCAGCAGGCCCGCAACCTCAACGCTGCCGCCGAAGCAGCGGTGATCCGCGATGGCAAGCTGACGGAGCGCGAAACGTGGATCAACGCCAAGGAAAAAGATTTTGCCGCACGGGAAGGAGCCCTTGCCGCCACTCTTTGCGGCAAGGATGACGGAATTGAAGCGCTCCTTAAGCAGCGGACCCAAGAGCTGGAAAACGGGCACAAGAAATCCATCGAAGCCCAGGTTTTGGAGAATGCTGCTGAGCTCAAGGAGGCTGTTGACAAAACTGCTGCTGCAAACTCCGCCAAGGCAGAACTGGAGTCCCTGGTGGCCGAACTGAGAGAGGACCTCGTCGGTAGTGGCAAGGAGGTCGAGCCTCTCAAGGATGAAGCGCTGAAGGCAGCCCGTACTTTAGGTGATTTGCAGGCGCAGCTGTCATCCAAGAGCCAAGAACTCGACGCCGCCGCCAAGGCGATCAAAGATCTGAAATCCCAACTGGCCACCGTAGTAGCAGCTTCAGAATCCGCCAAGCAGAGGGAGAGGGTCTTGACGAAGGAGCTGGAGAAGGAGGAGGCCTCGAAGAAGGAGGCTGAAAACAACTACGCCCAACTGCATGAGAACCTCTCCCTTTGGACCGGCAGGCTTGTTGATGCCGCCGAGCGCATCAGTTCCCAGATGGCTGTGATGGACATGAAGAGCTGGGGCTTCATTGTTAACGACAAGGAGGCCACCAGCGTCCGCCTGACCAAGTTCTTCGAGGGCCTCATCGACGCCTTGAAGACGCATCATGAAGACAGATCTGCTTCGTTCGCCGATGAATCCCGGAAATTTGCGCACGAGGTCATGTACAGGGTGCTGCTTAAGCTTGCTCATCGCAATCCTGGCCTTGATCTCTCCGGGGTCTTCAGGAGGTTGCCGGATAGGATTGCCGGCAAGGCAACTTGCCGGGACAGAACGCAGTTGCTAGGCTTGCCGAGCGGACTCGAGGCAAGCTAGAGCGCAGACCGCTCGCGACAAGGTTCCTCTCGCGTGCAGGTTTCTCATGCAAAGTGCAAAATCGTTCAAGGGAGAACGCGAATGTAACTATGGAAAAAAAATTAAATCTTCCAACTTAGCTTTTCTCTGCGTCGTTTTTCTTGTTGTATGAAATGATCACTTGAACGTCATTTGGAACTGGTACCCATCTCCACTCCCCCCAGGAAACTTGCGCGCGAGGGATTCCATTGTCCTTTTTAAGAAAAAGAAAGAAGAGAAAAGAGAGTTTTGGGAAGCTTGACGGTTCATTAGCCATCTCATATAAACTAAAGTGTAAATCACAACATTACATGCATCGACATATAAATGAATACGTATGGGGAGTTGCGAAACACTTATCTTTATTATGCACAGGATCTGCGCCTGGCTTTGTACAAATGGTTACATCTCTGGCCGACAAGGCTCATACAAAAGGGGTTGCCGGGAGATGTCCCGGCAACCGCGCCTCACGGGTAGAACTTGCGAAGATGCTCAATATTCCATGAGTTTTGCACTGGGGTGCCATCTTCGGTCTCCAGCCGGGCTGCGCCGGGCCTGGTGACTCGTACTACCCGGTAAGGGCCTTCCCACCTTGGCGTCAACTTGTTTGATCCCTTGGCGAACTGAACACACCGAAGAACAAGGTCGCCTTCCTCAAGGCTTCGGGCCTGCACTTTGCGGCTATGATAGCGGAGCAAGGCTTGCTGGTAGCTTCCAGCTCGCACAGCCACCCGAAGACGATCTTCCTCAAGGAGCAACGCGTCGTCTTGCCGCAGCCGCTCTTGCTCGGCTTCATCGTAAGCGAGCACTCGAGGTGACCCGTATTTGAGTTCCGTGGGGAGCACCGCCTCTGCACCATAGATTAGGGAGAAGGGTGTCTGGCCGGTAGCTCGATTTGGTGTCGTCCTGAGTGACCAAAGAACCGCCGGTAGCTCATCAATCCAGCGCTTTCCGCACTTGCGCAGCTTGTCGAAAGTTCTTGTCCTGAGACCACGCAGCACTTCAGCATTCATCCTTTCCACTTGGCCGTTGCTTCTCGGGTGAGCGACAGACGCAAAACAGATCTTGCTGCCAAGGTCTTGAATGTACTGCATGAAGGTGCGGCTCGTGAATTGCGTGCCGTTGTCGGTGATGATCCTGTTAGGAACCCCGAAACGGCAAGCTAATCCTTTGAAGAACTTGACGGTTGTTTGCGCTGTCACCTTCCTCACTGGCTCCACTTCTGGCCACTTCGTGAACTTGTCGATGGCGAAGTATAAGTACTTGAAGCCCCCGGCAGCGCGGGGGAAGGGGCCCAAGATATCGAGCCCCCAGACCGAAAAGGGCCAGGAGAGAGGGATCGTTTGGAGAGCCTGAGCTGCTTGATGTACACTCTTTGAATAGAACTGGCACGCTTCACACTTGGTTACTAGCTAGTCGCATCCTGGAGGGTGGTGGGCCAATAGAAGCCTTGCCGGAAAGCCTTGCCGGCAAGTGCTCTTGATCCTATGTGAGAACCAAATATGCCTCCATGTATCTCTGCCAACAGCTCTAGTCCGTCTTTCCGGCAGATACACTTCAATTTCACACCATTTGGTCGTTTTCTGTACAGGATGCTATCCACAAACTAATACATACTTGACTGGCGGGCTACTTTCTCAGCTTCCTCTTGCTCGTCGGGGAGTTCTCCTGTTTGAAGGAAATAGACTATCTGCTGTGCCCATGCCGGAGCCTGTGGCTCGACAACAAGGACTAAAGGCTCCTCTTTGGCCATGGGAGCACTTGCTTCCGCGGCAAGAACCTATGGTTCTGCGCTAAGCCGCTGCTCACCGCCAACCGCATCGTCGTTCCCGGCAGCATCCTTGCCAATGGCTCCTGGGAGCTCTGCCGGAAAGTACTTGCCGGTACTTAACTTTCTTCTTTTACTGGCCTGCGTCGATGGAATAACTGTGGGTTGATTCAAATGGAGCACAAAGGTTCCCGGTTCCACGGGAAGCTTTTGCGCGGCACACTTTGATAGGCTATCAGCAATGCTGTTTTCCGCACGAGGGACATGCTCTGTTAGCAGTCCGTCAAAGTGTTCCTCCAATTTCGTCACTTCTTCCACATATGCTCTCATCAATGGGCTCTGGTAATCCTTATTCACTTGCTTCACAACAAGCTGCGAGTCACCGCGGATGATCAATTTCTTGATTCCAAGGTCCACTGCGATCCGAAGACCGGCAAGGAGCCCCACGTAAGCAGCAGTGTTGTTTATAGCTTGCTCCCTGGGAAAGTGCATTTGGACCACGTACTTGAGGTGCTCCCCGGTGGGTGCGACAAGCAGCACTCCGGCACCGGCGCCTTGCAGCGAAAAGGCACCATCGAAGTACATAACCCATTCTTTTGCTGTTTCCTTGCCGGGGAGAGTCGTTTCTTGAATCTCTTCATCTTGCGTTGGTGTCCATTCAGCAATGAATTCTGCCAGGGCTCTGCTCTGGATTGTTGAAGTGCTTTCAAACTTGAGTGCAAAGCTTGACAATTCCAACGCCCACTCCACTACCCTACCGGTTGCCTCTGGATTTCTTAAGATGCGTTGCAGCAGGAAGCGAGTGAGAACGGTGACCTCGTGTGCTTGGAAGTAGTGACGCAACTTCCTCAAGGCCATAAGGAGGCCGAAAAGCAACTTTTGCACTCCAGAATATCTCGATCTAGCCCCCTGCAGGAGGGAACTAACGAAATAAACCGGTCGCTCCATTTACTTGCGCTGTATCTGCCTTGTCGGTGTCAGACCTTGCCGGTAAAGATTCTGGTTTGTCACCGGATGGGCTTGCCGTGGTTGCTTCTTCGTCATCGATTTCCCTCTGTGCCACTAATGCAGCACTGGCCACTTGATTCGTTGCCGCTATCTAAAGCAGCAACGGCTCTTGTGGTCTAGGCGCAACTAGCGTTGGCGTAGAGGAGAGGTAGCTTTTCAAGTCTTGCAACGCGGCCTCCGCTTCCGGAGTCCATTTCATTGGACCTGCCTTTTTCAAAATTTTGAAGAACGGCAGGGCGCGCTCGGCAGATCTTGAAATGAACCTACTCAAAGCAGCAACACAACCGGCAAGGCGCCGCACATCCTTGATGCTTTTCGGTGCTTGAATCTGCTCAATTGCCTTGGTCTTGTCGGGATTTGCCTCAATTCCCTGCTGAGATACAAAGAATCCGAGAAGCTTGCCGGACGGGACGCCAAACACACACTTCTCGGGGTTGAGCTTCAGATTAATCTTGCGCAGGTTTGCAAATGTCTCTTCCAAGTCTTGAATGAGGGTTGATTTGTCCTTGGTTTTGACCACTATATCATCCATGTAGGCTTCTACATTCCTGTGCAGCTAGGGCTCAAAACCAATCTGGACAGCTCTCGCAAACGTGGAACCGGCACTCTTTAATCCGAAAGGCATACGCACGAAGCAGTACGTGCCACATGGAGTAATGAATGCGGTTTCTCCTCGTCCTCCTTGGCCATGAATATCTGATGGTATCCAGAATATGCATCAAGGAAGGAGAGCAGATCGCAGCCAGAGGTGGAGTCCACAATTTGATTGATGCGCGGCAATGGGAAAGGATCTTTTGGACAAGCTTTGTTGATATGAGTGTAGCCTATACAAAGTCTCCACTTCCCGTTTGCCTTGCGCACCACCACCGGATTCGCCAACCACGTGGGATGTAACACTCCTCTGACCAGGCATGCTGCTTCGAGTTTCTTGATTTCTTCGGTAATGAACTGCTGCCGCTCCAAAGCTTGCTTCCGGACTTTCTGTTTGACGGGCCGAGCGTGGGGACAAACGGCAAGGTGGTGCTGAATTACCTCCCTGGGAACGCCGGGGATGTCAGACGGTCACCATGCGAACACATTGACATTCGCCCGCAGGAAGGTAACGAGCGCGCTTTCCTATTTGCTGTCAAGGGTGGCACTGATGGTGAAGGTACCGTCGGCGCCGTCCTCCTTCGCCAGCACCTTCTTAGTTGCCGGTGCAGTGGCCTTGGATCTCTTATCGGCAGAGCATTCCGGCAAGTCTTCAACGGGTGCGCAGCACTCTGAAGAGGTGCGCTTCCCGGAATCCTTGCTGGAGGTCTTGCCGGAGTTCTTCTTTTCCTTCTTCTTGGCGGGTGCTGGCGCGTTGGCTGCCTCTGCTGCAACCGCGTCCCTGTACATCTTGTCGACGCAAATGACTGCATCTTTCTTTTCGGAGTTGATGGAAATGACACCGATCGGCCCCGGCATCTTCAATGAGTTATAAGCGTAGTGAGATGCCACCATGAACTTTGCCAAGGCTGGGCGGCCAAGAATTCCATTATACGGCAGGGGGGTCTTGACGACGTCAAAGACAATCTTTTCCGTCCTGTAATTCAGTTCCCCGCCAAACGTCACCGGCAATGTGATCTTTCCCTTGGGCTGGCTTCTTCCCGGGTTCACTCCCTGAAACGTGCCCGTTTTCTCGAGTTCTTCATCGGGGATCTGCAGCCTCTTGATAACTTCTGGAGAGATCAGGTTCAGGCCGGCCCCACCGTCAACTAACATCTTTGTTACTTGGAGGTTGCGAATCGTTGGCGAGACCAACAACGGCAAGCACCCGACCGCGGTTATGTGATTAGGGTGGTCCTCAGCATCAAAGATGATAGGCGTGTGCGACCATTTGAGTGGTTTTTGAGAGCCCATTGCCGGCTCTGCCGCGTTAACTTCACGAGCCCACTGCTTAAGCTGGCGGTGGGATGAGTGCAAAGATGCGCCTCCGTCAACGCACATGGCATCAGTCGCCTTCTGGAATTCTTGCTCGCTGGTCTCATCGTCATCTTCTTCTTCTCCACTTCCATCATCTCCCTCTTTCTTTTTGCGGCCCCTAGCAGGCTTCTCCTTTTGCTGCTTGGCCTTGCCGCGGCGGCCCCCTCGACCACCGCGGCCTTTCTTGCCGGACCCACCAGCACCATCTTGACCCTTTTCTTTGTCGCGCTTCTCGTACTCAGCCTTCTGTTTCTCGACAAGGTGCTCGACCTGCCGGCACTCTTGGAGATCATGTCCCTTGGTGCGGTGGATCTTGCAGTACGGCCCATCAGATTTGCCGGCCTTCTCATTTGCCGCCGCCTCCCGACAAGCGGCGCATGCAGCTGCCTCCTTGCCAGGGTTCTCCATTTTGGCTTTCTTGGCAGGCTCAGAGTTGCCGGAACCTTCGACGACCATCACAGTTTTTCCCTTGCGCTTCCTGTTGCGCTTTCGGCTCTTCTTCCCCGGGGAGGCAGCATCATCGTCCTGATAATCCACTTCGGCGCCAGCGTCCTCTCTGGGAAGCCTTCTTCCTTCCTCGGCACACGCACACTTGTCCGCCGGCGTGTAGAGTTCGTTGACGGTCTTGGGCAACTTGACGTTCATTTTCTCCCGCATCCTCCGATTGCGCACATTCGTGTGAAAGGCGGCAATCACGGCTGGAGGGTGCACGTCTGGAATGTTGCGATGCACACGGCTAAATCTCTGGATGTACTTGCGCAAGGTTTCACCGTCTCTTTCTGGGATCACCTGCAGATCGCTAGGCTGTCCAGGAGTCTTGTGCCCCCGGTAAAGGAACCAACGAACTCGTTGCAGAGGTCTGACCACAAAGAGATGGAGTTCTCCGGCAAGTTCATCAGCCAAGACCTCACGTTGGGTTTCAGTGCCAACGGAAAGTAGTTGGCGAGGATTTTCTCATATCTTCCCCCGGCAGCTTGCACGGCAATCATATAGATGCCCAGGAACTCTGCCGGGTTTAGCTTGCCGTCGTATTTTTCCGGTACTTCCGGCTTGAAGGATCGAACGGACGGCCATCGGACTTGCCGCAGCTCACGAGTGAAGGCAGGACACCCAACCTCATAAGGTAGATATCCGCCGACCCCCGGCGCAGGCTCATCAGCGACAGGGCCATTACGCGCGTCGGATTGACGTCGTGCCTCGCGACGCCGTTCGATGGTGGTGCGGGTGTCTTCAGCTTGCCTGTCTTGCAGTACTTGTCACTGATCTCGCCGCGCTCATGGATCCGAAGATGCGATCGACATCTCGTCGGGCGCAAAAGATTGCTGGGCTTGTCGCGGCTGTTGGCGTTGTTGCTGTTGGGGCTGTTGCCGCGGCGGAGACTGCACCGTTAGTGTGGTTCCGTCAGCGCGGCCACCAGCTGGAGATGCCGGCGCCGGTCGCGGACGCCGTGAGGGTTACACTTGTTGTGACTTTCTGGCTTCGGCAAATCCAATCAAGCTCTGGATGGGGGCTCTCCACTCGTCCATCTTCTCTGCTGCTGGAGGGAAGTTCAGCAACATCTGAGCCCGCGCCATTGCTTCTGCCGCTGTGGCCGGCATAGCTGGGAGCGAAGAGCGCGACGTCGCTCTACTCCTGGCAGAGCCAGTAGGAGCGCCATCGCGGCTCTGCTGCCGTGGCACATGGTCAGCAGCGGGTCGCCGTGGCGGCGGCGGTGCCTGAGGGTCTGGGGCTTGGTCCACGGGCGTCTTGCCGTGAGGGCGCCGCTGCCCGGAGTCGTTGGCGCCGCTCGGGGTCGTACCGCGCCAATCGTGTGAGGGACGCGGCGTTCGTCCTGGAGTAGCGTCCTTGGACGTCGCCACAGCGGGGTCTCGCTTCGCGCCAGCCCGGGCGTTGCCGCTCCGGCGGCTGCGTTCGTCGTCGCGGCGAGGAGGAGGAGGAGGAAGGGGCCCGCCCGCTCTGCCTGCGCCGTCGCGGCTCCGTTCGCCAGAGGACCGAGGAGGTCACCGGCTCCGTCCTGCTCGTCCCTCGTGCCGGTCGCGGTGGGCGCAATGACTGCGCCGCCCGCGCTGGTCGCGGTGACCGCAGTGACCGCGCCGCCCGCATGGGCTGCGTCGCCCGCGCCGCCTGCGAACATGTGCGGGGTGGCCGTCATCGTGATGCCCTTCTTCTTGGGCGCCATCGATGACGAGGAGGACGGTGAAGAAGTTGACGATGAAGATGAAGAAGACGCGTGGTCCGCTGATCAAAGTTCGCACAAACGCCTCTCCGCCCCTACCTGGCGCACCAAAGATGTCGGGGTACGACCATCTATGGGGCCATGCAGCCCCTTTGTGGTTTGGCGGGGAGGATCGGCGTGCACAAAGTGCATGAACAATGGAACGCAAGGGATTTTACCCAGGTTCGGGCCGCTGAGAAGCGTAAAACCCTACTCCTGCTTTTGGTGTATTAATGGTGTGGAAGCACAGTACAAGGAGCGCTTCTCCCGGCAAGGTGCGGAGAGAGCAGCTACACGAGAGATGCCTGTGTTTTAAAAGGAGTCCGAATCCTGTAAACTGTTGCCCTGGCCCTCCTTTTATAGCTCAAGGGGTTACCACTGTGGCAAAACAATAATTACATAGCGATTAGATAGCAAACAGTGCTATCATACCTAACTCTGCCAGTTTAGGACAAAGGCATTTAATGCGCCGTTAGGTGTCATGCGGAGAGGTAGTCCCGGCAAGGTTTCTGCACCGGTTGCCCAGCTACCTCGTATTATCCTGACACGCCTCCTGGACGGGTGTCATTAGAGGAAAATCTTGTCCCAACGTGCTGACATGTGCCCGACAAGCTTCACCAACCAGCCTGCGCGATCGACACCTCATATATCAGCGAACACCTGTGCGGTGAGGTGGAGCGCTGGAGGGCTGGCGTAAGCTTGCCGGCACGAAGATTGCCGGGTCTTCGCCTTGCCGGTCTATGCTTGCCGGCAAGGAATTGTCTTCACCCTTGGTGTTAGTTCAGTGTCGAGCCTTGAGCTTCTCCTTGGTAGCTTCTTCTGCTGGTCTTCGAGTCTTGGTCTTGGCAGTTCCCGGCAAGGCCTTGGCCGGCAAGGAGGCTGCTACTGTCTGTGCATAAGTCAGGGTATAAAATACCCATGTTTTATACACCGACACCATACTACACTTGTATCATCATCTCTTCGCCGAACTAGTGCACCTATACAATTTACCATTGTATTGGGTGTGTTGGGGACACAAGAGATTTCTTGTATTTCATTGCAGGGTTGTTTGAGAGAGATCATCTTCATCCTACGCCTCCCACGGATTGATAAACCTTAGGTCATCCACTTGAGAGAAATTTGCTACTGTCCTACAAAACTCTGCACTTGGAGGCCCAACAATGTCTACAAGAATAAAAATTGCGTAGTAGACATCAAGCTCTTTTCTGGCGCCGTTGCTGGGGAGGTGAGTGCTTGAAGGTGTATCTTTAGATCTTGCAATTGAATCTTTTAGTTTCTTTTTTTATCACTAGTTTAGTTTATAAAAGAAAATTACAAAAAAAAATGGAATTGAGGTTGCCTCATATGCTTCATCTTTATAATGTCTTTCTTGAAAATGATGGATCGGAAAATTGTGCCAAAGTGTTAGAAGAAGAATTCAATAAAATGTTTGGCATAAAACCTTTGAATGATGAGCATGATTGCAATGTTGTTAGTATGAATTCTTTGAATATCCATAATGCTAATGATGATTGCACTAGTCATGACAAAAAGGTTTCTTACAAGCATGTCAATTTTTGTGGAGTGAATAAAATTTGTGAAGACATGCCATATAGTGATGATAGATTTTGTAAGAAGCATAAACATGATAAAACCAATTGGTGGCTCAAAGTGATAGATGAATTTGCTACAAAATTATGCTCTCTTCATCCCATTACTTGTGAACTTTGCAATAAGATTGGTCATGTTAATTTCCAATGCATACTTTTTCATGATCGAATCATGGCTAAATATTGTAATGACTTGACCGCCCTTGAACTATATAATGAGCTTTATCTATTTTTGGGTTGTGAAGAATTGACACATAAAAATAGTTGGTTTGAAGTATTCATTCTCACAGACAACATTGAAACTAATCTTAAGGAAATCTATATGTTTTGTGTGGTAAATTGCAATGAGAATGCTTATATTGCCAACTACAGAGAGATGGGAAAAACAATAAAATATAAAAGGAATACTAATGGAAGGGTAAAGATTTCCACTTTCCCTCGTATTGTCTCTCGTGATGAAACAGGTGACGAGGAGGAGCTTCCTATCCAACCAATCTCTTCAATAAGAAGCTCGGAAAAATTGATTGAACCCACACATAATGTGGTGAAGAAGAAGAAAAAGAAAAGAAGGAAAAGTAGAGGTAAAGAGGTATCTCTCCAAAATAATGTTGCTCCTATTATTATTGTGCCTCATGAGAATGAATCAAAAATAATTATGGAAGATGATACACTTGATGATGATTTTGTTATGCCTATTTCTTGTTGTGATGATTATGATTGGGAAGATAATGGTACTTCTTATGATCTTGAAAATCTTTTTGGCACTAACTTGGGAAATTATGATGATAATAATTGTTATACTATTGGTGCTATTCATACTATTGATGATAAGAGTGATTATGCTAATGATATGCAAACCCACAAGCTTGGGGATGCTATGTTTGATTGGAATGACATGTTTGAGAATTTATTTGCTGCAGATAATATTTATCCTAAGCTTGGGGATGCTATGCTTAATGAGGATGATCTTTTTATTCCCCCCACTTTTGATGAAAAAATTAATTATGATGATAACATGCCTCCAATCTATGATGATTGCAATAATAATGAAAGTGGGTTTGGAAGAGTGCCAACTTTAAGTAATAATTATCCCACTATTTTCGAGGGTGTTAAATCTTATTATAATGATAGAAGTGGATATGGAGAGGTCATGACTTTATTTAATGGTGAATCCACTACTTTGGAAGAGGTTTCAATTGATTTTGATGAGAACAAAGTTGCTACTTATGATGATTATTGTGATGATACTTATGTTATAAAACATAGTGATGATTATTATTATAAAACTTGTCATAATTATGAATACCCTTTTACCGAACATTACTCTTTTAATGTGGAAACAATTTATAGTATTCATGTCTCATATGATACTCCCACTATTATGAATGAGAATAATAGTGGATTGTAGGTGTTGCAATAATATCAAGTTTCCTCTCTATGTGGAGGGTAATAAAATTTCTATGCTTGTATATCATGAAAATAATGCTTTATGTGATAGCTATATTGTTGAATTCATTCATGATGCTACTGAAAATTATTATGAGAGAGGGTCATATGCTTGTAGGTGTTGCAATAATATCAAGTTTCCTCTCTATGTGATGAAAATTTTGAAGTCATGCTTGTTTTGCCTTCCTATGCTAGTTGATTCTTGCTCACATAAATTATTTGTTCACAAAATCCCTATGCATAGGAAGTGGGTTAGGCTTAAATGTGCTTGTCATATTTTTCATGATGCTCTCTTTGTGTTTCAATTCTTTACTTTTATGTGAGCATCATTGAAATCATCATGCCTAGCTAAAAAGCATTAAAGAAAAGCGCTTGTTGGGAGGCAACCCAATACTTATACCTACTGTTTTTTTTTGTTGACATGATTAAGCTACTGTAGTAATCATGTTTTATATGTTTTCTTTCAATAATGTGCCAAGTAAAGCCTTTGGGATAGTGTGGATGCTTGTTGATTTGATTCTCTGCAAAAACAGAAACTTTTGCGTCCATTGCTGGAATTTATATTCTGTACTGGAGCGTGAGAAAATTCTGAAATTTTTACAGAGTATTGGGTAACAAATGTTTTACGTTGTACTAATTTTTCAGAATTTTCTGAGGTACAGAATTATGGTTTTTAAATCGCTCACTACATGCTGTTCTGTTTTTGACAGATTCTGTTTTTATTGCATAGTTTGCTTGTTTTAGTGTTTCCATAGCTTATATTATGAGATATAAATTGTGGAAATGATAGACTACAGTAGGAATTATGTGAGAACGATTATGAATCTTGTCTTGACAGTACCTAAGTGGATGATTTATTTTTATCATAGTAACCTATCTCACAAGTTCCGTTAAGTTTTGTGTGATTGAAGTTTTCAAGTTTTGGGTGAGATATCAATATGAGGAGAATAAGGAGTGGCAAGACCCTAAGCTTGGGGATGCCCATGGCACCCCAAGGTAATATTCAAGGAAGACTCAAGCGTCTAAGCTTGGGGATGCCCAAGGCACCCCAAGGTAATATTCAAGGAAGGCATCCCCTCTTTCGTCTTCAACATTATCGGTAACCTTACTTGGAGCTATATTTTTATTCATCACACGATATGAGTTTTGTTTGGAGGATCATTTTATTTTGTTGATATTTTCTTGCTGTTATCAATAATAATGTTTTGTATTTTTTAGTTCAATAAAATGCCAATTATAGCCTTTACCATGCTCAGTTTGCAAGTTCATGTGTTGTTGTTTGGAAACAGAAAGTTTTCTGTTATGTCCAGAATATTGCTGAATAGTCAGAACACAATAAAAATCTGAAATTTTTACACAGTAAGCAAGCATGAGTTCTCTATCACATGGTAATTTTTCAGAATTTTTGGAGTTAGGGAAGTATGAAGTCTTATTCACTCTTTACAGACTGTTTTGTTTTGGCAGATTTTGGTTATAGTTGCATTGTTTGCATATGTTGCTTGTTTAATATTTCTATTTGTGGATAGGAGTATTAAATATGCAATGTTTAATTATAATTTTAGTGATTTTCTACAGTAGAGGATGTTAAGGTTTTGAGTTGATTTATACTAACTTATCTCACGAGTTCTTGTTGAGTTTTGTGTGGATGAAGTTTTTAAGATTTAGGAAAAACCATGATATGAGAGGAATTAAGGAGACACAAGAGCTCAAGCTTGGGGATGCCCAAGGCACCCCAAGATAACATTCCAAGAAGTCTCAAGCAACTAAGCTTGGGGATGCCCCGGTAGGCGTCCCACCTTTCTTCATCAACACCTATCGGTTAGCCTAAGTTTTTACTTATTCACTGGATATGTGCTATTCTTGGAGTGTCCTTTTATTTCATTTTGTTCGCTGTTTTAATAAAATTATCAAGATCTGAAATCTTTATTTGGAGAGAGTCTTCACATAGCTACTTAATTGTTTGCCTACTCATTGATCTTCACTTATATCTTTTGGAGTAGATTGTCATTTACTCTCGTGCTTCACTTATATCCAAAGAGTAAATTGTTGAATGAATTGAATATCATAAAGTTGAAATTATATGTCCTTCATATGCTTGTCCCATGGGGAGTAGTGACTTCACATAAAAGAAGTATAAGTGGTAAAATTTATTGAAAGTTAGCAAACACAGCATTGGTCACTTGAACAATTCATGAAAGAATATTGAAGGAAGAGAGATTTCACATATAAATATACTATCTTGGACATCTTCTATGATTGTGAGCCCCCATTAATTATTTTCAACCTAGTCCAAGTAGTTGATGTTGGACAAGGAAGACAACGTAATGGGTTATGCTTGCTTATATTCACATAGAAGTTATATTATTTTGGATCCTCAAACATGTGGTGCTTGCCCCCTATCTTTTGCTAGCCAAAATTCCACACTAAGTAGAGATACTACTTGTGCATCCAAAAACCCTTAAACCCGGTTTCATGTCATGAGAGTTCACTATATCTACCTATGGATTGAATAAGATCCTTCAAGTAAGTTCTCATCAGTGCAAAGCAATAAAAATTGCTCCTAAATATGTATGAACATTTATTGTAAGGGAAAATAAGCTTTTTACGATCTTGTGATGGTGGAGTAATAAAAGTGACAGACTGCATAATAAAGGTCGCTATCACAAGGGGCAATATAAAGTGACGTTTCTTTATGAGCTTGCACATCCAAAAACAAAGAGCGCATGACAACCTCTGCTTCTCTCTGCGAAGGGCCTATCTTTTACTTTATGTATTTACTTTTATGCAAGAGTCAATAGTGTTCTTCTCTATTCCATTTTTATTTTCTCTCTTGGCAAGCATCATGTGGTGGGGATTGATCCAGGCATATATATCCTATTGAATATAGGTGATCATGAGTTATTATTTTTGACATTATCCATGAGATAAATAAGTTGGGAGGCAAAACATTAAGCCCCTATCTTCCTATGTGTTTGACTGAAACGATTTGTTCTAAAAATATGCTTTGAGTGTCAGCAATCATGGAAGACTATATGATAGTTGAGTATGTGGAATTTTCTAAATCAAAGGTCTTACATAGACCATTTCTGAAAATAAGATGAAGTGCAATTGTTTGATGACTGAGAACATAGTTTGTTAGTTTTCAAGAAAGTTTATGAACTATACTGTAACATGTGAATAGCTTGTTACTTGATCATGAGAAGTTTTATGAAATGAGCTACTATTTATGATATATAATGATGCTAGGAAAAGTGATTGAAATTATCACTGATCAAACTTGTGCACTATGCTAGCATTCACACTTCATAAATTATTTCTTTTATCATTTACCTACTAGGGGACGAGCAGGAATTAAGCTTGGGGATGCTGATACGTCTCCAACGTATCTATAATTTATGAAGTATTCATGCCATGTTTATAACAATTTTATATGGTTTTGGTATGATTTGATTAGAACTAACCCAGGCTGACGTTGTTTTCAGCAGAACTACCGTGGTGTTGTTTTTTGTGCAGAAATAAAAGTTCTGGGATTTGGACGAAACTTTTTGACAAATTTTTTTGGACCAAAAGAGACACCCGAAGCTTCGTGGAAGGACCAGAAGCCTCACGAGGTGCTCACAATACACCACGGCGCGGCCTGGGGGGTCGCGTCGTGCTGCCTTGTGGGGCCCTCGTAGCTCCTTTTCACGTGATTCCAACGCTGAAAAATCCTATAAATAGAGAAACCCCCAGAAATAAACCTAGAACTTCAACGCCGCCACCGCAAGCCTCTGTACCGAAGAAATACCATCTAGAGCCTTGTTCCGACACCCTGCCAGAGGGGAGAATCATCACCGGAGGCCATCTTCATCATCCCGGCGGTCTCCATGAAGAGGAGGGAGTAGTTCACCCTCGGGGCTGAGGGTATGTACTAGTAGCTATGTGTTTGATCTCTCTCTCTCTCTCGTGTTCTTGATTTGGCACTATCTTGATGTATCGCGAGCTTTGTTAATATAGTTGGATCATATGGTGTTTCTTCCCTCTCCATCTTCTTGTGATGAATTGAGCCTTTCCCTTTGAGGTTTCGTTATTGTCAGATTGAATATTTCAGATTTGAGAACACTTGATGTATGTCTTGCATGTGGATACCCGTGCTGACAATGGGGTATTCTATTGATTCACTTGATGTATGTTTTGGTGATCAACTCGCGGATTGCCGTGACCTTGGGGTGATCTAGGCATAGGGGTTGGTTGCACATTTTCATTATCTTTTCTCCGATAAGAAACTTTGGGGTACTCTTTGAAGTTCTTTGTGTGGATTGAATATTATGAATCTGAAGTTGTTTGATGCATATTGAATAATCAACTCACGGATACTTCTGGTGACATTGGAGTATCTAGGTGACATTAGAGTTGGTTGATGCGTATCATATGGTGTTATTTTAGTACGAACTCTAGGGCTATTTGTGACACTTATGGGGATGGCTCAATAGATTGATCGGAAAGGATAACTTTGAGGTGGTTTCGTACCCTACGACAATTTTAATCTTATGTTCTCCGTTAATAGGAACTTTGGAGTGATTCTTTATCGCACGTTGAGGGATTGTTATATGATTCAACTGTGTTACTATTGTTGATAGATTGCACTGGTGAAAGTATGAACCCTAGGCCTTGTTTTCATGCATTGCAGTACCGTTTGTGCTCCGTTTTATCACTTGCTACGTTGCTGTTTTCATATTTTCAGATTACAAAAACCTATATCTACTATCCATACTACACTTGTATCATCATCTCTTCGCCGAACTAGTGCACCTATACAATTTACCATTGTATTGGGTGTGTTGGGGACACAAGAGATTTCTTGTATTTGATTGCAGGGTTGTTTGAGAGAGACCATCTTCATCCTACGCCTCCCACGGATTGATAAACCTTAGGTCATCCACTTGAGGGAAATTTGCTACTGTCCTACAAAACTCTACACTTGGAGGCCCAACAACGTCTACAAGAATAAAAGTTGCGTAGTAGACATCAGGTACCTGTGGGTTGCTAGTAGTGCTGATTACATCTTGTAGTTGATGCTAGTTGGTTTATTTGGTGGAAGATTATATGTTCAGATCCTTAATGATATTCAATACCCCTCTGATCTTGAACATGAAAATGATTTGTGAGTAGTTACTTTTGTTCTTCAGGACATGGGAGAAGTCCGGTTATAAGTAATCATGTGAATTTGGTATTTGTTCGATATTTTGATGATATGAATGTTGTTGCTTCCTTTAGTGGTGTAATGTGAACGTCGACTACATGACACTTCACCATACTTGGGCCTAAGGGAAGGCATTGTGGAGTAATAAGTAGATGATGGGTTGCTAGAGTGAAGAAGCTTAAACCCTAGTTTATGCATTATTCCGTAAGGGGCTGATTTGGATCCATATGATTCATGCTATGGTTAGATTTATCTTAATTCTTCTTTCGTGGTTGCGGATGCTTGCAAGAGGGGGTAATTATAAGTGGGAGGCTTGTTCAAGTAAGAACAGCACCCAAGCACCGGTCCACCCACATATCAAATTATCAAAGTAACAAACACGAATCAAATAAACATGATGAAAGTGACTAGACGATAATTCCCATCTGTCCTCGAGAACGCTTTGCTTATTATAAGAGAATGTTCCAGCTTCTCCTTTGCTATAAAAAGGATTGGGCCACCTTGCTGCACCTTGTTACCATTGTTACTTGTTACTTGCTACGAATTATCCTACTACAAAACTATATGTTACCATAACTTTCAGTGCTTGTAGAAAATATCTTGCTGAAAACCACTTGTCATTTCCTTCAGCTCCTCGTTGGGTTCGACACTCTACTTATCGAAAGGACTACGATTGATCCCCTATACTTGTGGGTCATCAACCAGTGATCACCCAGTTCCACGACCTTGCCAGGGGATACTGGGGATGTACCAGTGATCACCCAGTTTTTAGTGGCCACCCAGGCTCAAAGGGATTGATGAATCTTTCAAGAGCAGAAGCTTCTGTGTGTAGCCGCTAGCTATTATGGGCTCTAGCATAGTTGAGTACTTCCGAAAGACTGTGTCTTGATCATCATGTTCTCAAACACCAGGCAGTGCGAGGACTTCAAAGGAGGCGATCGAGTCTTGCGGGAAAAGTGCGCAAACCTCTGCACAGTGTTAACCTAATCGATTAGCCATGTCCCCAGTTACAGACAACTTGAGCGACTAGAATTGGATTATCTGGAGATCTCAACACTGTTACTGATTAAATGAATTTGGGTTAATGATAACTTCGGGATATGAGAATTGGTTGGTGGAACCATCTCATTATTGACAACAACTTTGTAGTAATTTAATCTGTTTAATCTTGAGTTAGGGAAAAACTAACATTTATGCAAAAACTCAGACTTAGAGCCACAAAGCCAAATTGCATATAGAGATAGACTTATTTCATTTGCTTTCTCATGTGATCTT
The DNA here is from genome assembly GCA_039707655.1 of Elymus sibiricus. Taxonomy (NCBI): domain Eukaryota; kingdom Viridiplantae; phylum Streptophyta; class Magnoliopsida; order Poales; family Poaceae; genus Elymus; species Elymus sibiricus. Next base: position 25,485,969 of record CM077664.1, read on the forward strand.
GCCAGTACATTCAATGTACTGACCTACACGGCTGCAACTTATCATGTTGCAGGAATTTCTACGACGAGTAAGAGTTACGTTGTAGGGTTACGGTCTGCACTCAACTTTCCGTTAGCGTCGATGGGACTCCACACCATTATGGTTGTTTTTTCGCTGTGTTATATGAGGTATACTCTGGATCTACGTTATCTTTTTAACATGTGATGTTATGGTATTTCATCGATGTACTGTGTGTGCTAGCATAATGATCCAGGGATAGCATAGAAAGCATAGAGGCACCGATCCATTTCGGTCGGGTCACTACAGAGATGGTATCAGAGCACATGTTGACTGTAGGACATGACCCTAGAAACTGGAAAGCCCTTAGGAAAGGATCTCTCTAAAACTTTATTTTCAAAAAAATCTTTTACTTCTGATCTTTTCTGAGCTTAATCAAATATTCCCTCTTACCTCAAATAGTTAGAAAACACCCCTTTTCCTTTTGATCACACAAAGGATCAACTAAGGACCACTTCAGAGTAAAGAGGATTTCACCATGCATTACAATAATTGAAGCTACAACAGTTGAAGACTCCGAAGACTCGAAGAATTTGAAGACCCTAAAGAATTCCAAGATTTATATGACCTTTAGAAGACCAAACCCCTGTTGTATACTCATGTTAGGTGCGATGATTTGTGAGCTGTCATTTTTTCATTTTTCAGATAGCAAACAAATAAAATATATTTTGAAAACTATATTGTTTCTATGGGTATCTTTCTCCCTCTCTCTCCAACCTTACCTGATCGCTGCAAAACCCATCAGATGCCGCCGAGATGTGACAATTCTAGGAGTGGCTCAGGAAGCAATGGGCCCAACATAGAACAGTTGCTCCAGACCGAGAACCAGTTCTTGCAGCTTCTGATGCAGAACCAAAACCAGAACCAAAATAACAACAACAACAACAACAACCCGCCACCCCAAGTTGATAGCCTTACCCGTTTTCTGAGGTTGAACCCACCAGTGTTCTCAAGCAGCACGGAGCCGATCGTCGCAGATGAATGGCTTCGCAAGATTGGAAGGGAGCTGGCCACAGCAGGATGCAATGATGCAGAGAAGGTGAGGTTTGCCGCTCGCCAATTGGATGGACCAGCAGCTTCATGGTGGAAGAATTACACCACCACATACCCCGTGGCGAATGTGACTTGGGACCAGTTCCAGCAGGCATTTCGTACTGCTCATGTTTCAGATGGAGCTATGAGTCTCAAGAAGAGGAAATTTCGTAACTTACGCGAGGGAAACAGTTCAGTGGGAGAATATGTGGATGAGTTTAGTAAGTTGGCCCGTTATGCTCCAGGAGACGTGGCCACCGATGCAGCTAAACAGGAGAAATTTCTGGAAGGTCTGAATGATGAACTTGGAGTTCAATTGACCATTGCTCACTTTGAGAATTTCCAGGAGCCGGTTGATAAAGCTATTATCCTCGAAGGCAAGCATCATCAGATTGAGAACCGCAAGAGGAAGTTTGGACCAGAAAACTTTAACCCTGGAGCTCAGCAGAAGCCTTGATGCACTCCTTACTCAGGGAGTACTGGATTCGGAAACAGTAAGTTTGGAGGAAACAACCATCCAAACCATGGAGGTCATTCTCAGCACGGAGGCATTGGAAACAATCACAATGGCCATAGGCATGGCAATGGAACTGGAAAGCAGCATCATCCCAACCTAGCTGCACCAGCAGAGAAGGATAAAGAATGTAATAAGTGTAGTAGGAAGCACTCTTATTTTCATGAGGAGGTTGAGTTAAGTTATGTAATGGAAATCCAGAAGATTGTAATAATTCATGAATCAATAAAAGTTGATATATCATGATCTCATGAGTTGAATTGTATTTGATGAGATGATACTATAAACAATGATTGTGATAAAGTACAGAGATACAAAAAAATATGGTCTATGGATGAACTAGTGCTTCAATTTTAAGGGTGCTAGTACCCTGTAAGACCACTTAACAATGGAGAAAAAGTGTTAATCATGTCAGCTCATAGAATGGAGTTTGGACTAGATAAGCTGAGCTTTGTTTGATGATATGATAGTTTACCCCAAGATTATGATGAAGTGAAGTACAATTGTATTTAAAAATGCTAAGAAAAAAGTTAATGTTGGAATTATGGATCAGTGGCGACCCCGAAGACGAGACAATGCTATACAAGTTTTGAAGTAGGCCATAACTCACAGGCCCCTCAAGATTTGATAAGGAGCAAGCACAAGCTTCTTGAAGGAAGAACTCTAGAAGAAGCTACGACTTCATCAACAGACGTTTCATAGGAATTTTAAAAAACCCGAGAGTTGTGAAGAAACGATAGCTGTTTGTTTGGCTTGTAGAATCAAGGATTTATCTAAACTTAGTTCATCGACAAGAGAAAATCTGCAATGCTTGTGAGGATGCCCGAGTGTTAGAATGCGGGATTCGCTAAACCATAAACAAGGTAATGATTTGGGTGCGACATGGATTGGCCACCATGATGACTACTCTTATTATTCCTCTTGTTATGTGGGATGGAAAATCTAGAGTGACTTACCTATAGTCGAGAGACGACGATGTCAAAGCCTGTTTAAACCTTAGAATGGTATGACAATTAACCATTGTACAAGGCAACTGTTGCCAATCGTAGGTTATACGGTGAGAATGAAACCCAGACCCATTTTCTGCAGAAACCCAGTCAGAGTATCTGATGACCACCATGAGAATATCGAAAATTGCTTAGTATTGGCGCCAGACCTATCAGCCAAGAAGATCCAGTCTCAGAAGAACGTTCTTTTGAAGAAAAAAAAGACTCAAGATCTCAAGGAAAACGTTCTGCCTGTACCGGAAGAGCATCAATGAAGGAGTTATCCCGAAGATGTGAGAAGACCGACGTTGTTAACACTAAGGAGGGAGTACATGAGTTTTGATGGGACCGTAACTTTGCTTCTAAGAGCATCTCTAGCAGACCCCTTAAAGTCGCGACCCTTAAACCACGGATAAGGGCCAGGAAAAACGCGGTCTAAAGTTCGAAATCGGCTGCGGCCGAACAGAGCCCGCAAACCCGAGCGGTAAAAGAGAATATCCCCTGTGATATTCTCTTTTACCGCTCAGGTTTGTGGGCTCTGTTCCGCGCGCTGCCAATTTCGGCCTCAAACCGTAAAACCACACAAAGCAATTGACTGCGATTTTGAGAATTAAATCACAAATTCCGAGAATTCAAACACAGTTTTGGCGACATTTGAACATAGCTTTCACGCCACAAATCGAAGTATCATACCTTGCGCCCATTTTGTCGAACACCTCGGGGGCGGCGGCAGCAGCATCGTCGGGGGGCATCCTCGGGGTAGCTCTTGCCGAGGCAATCGGGGGAGGTGTTGGCAGGGTAGCTCTTGCGGTGGGCTTCTTGTGTTTCACACCCGAAAACTTCCCTTGTTTCGTCGGCGCGGGCCGGACCAGATTCGCAGCGGCGGCGGCGGCGGCGGGAGGGCCGCCCTGGATGACGACGTTGCCCTGCCGCTTGCGAGGTGGCGTGGTGCAGCCTTGAACGGCGACGGGCGCGACATGGCCGGCGACGAGATCTGCCGGAGGGGTTGGCGCGTGGATGACATCCACGGTGAAGGCCGACGGCTGGGAGGCTTCCATTGCGGCGATACAAAGCCGGGGAAGGTGGTCCGGAGCAGGCGGAGGGAGGTCGATGACGGCGGAGGGAAGGGAAAGTGGGAATTGCCATGCGGAAATGTCCCTCTCGCCAAATCTCGCTGCCGATATGGGTCAAGCTCGGGTCGGCCTCCCACCCCGTGTATCTAAAGGTTGAGGGCGAAGTTTGCCGCGCCCCGCAAATTTTTTTACAGGCCGCGGTCCGATACGGTTTCTATTCGGGCCACTTTTTTGCGCAAAATCATAAACTGGCGGTTATTTTATAGTTCGACGCAATATAGGGGCTCTGCTAGAGATGCTCTAAGCGTGGTAGCACCACAGACCTTTGTGACAACCAATTGATTTTTAAGAAGACCCTGAACCAAACCTTTTCTTTCTAGCCTCTCCGAATCTCGAGGGCGAGATTCATTTCAAGGGTGGTAGGTTTGTAACATCCCAAAATTCTAAATTTTGGAATGTTATACTAATTAAGTAATAATGATTGCTTGTGTGATTGTTGTTTGAAATTGAGTGAAAATTGGAAACTTTTTGAAAGTTAAATGAGAGGGAATAAAAGGACTTTCCCAATTTATTCATTCTTGCATTTTGTATCTTTCCATGAATCCATATTCATTTCAACACAAAAACCCTAGAGTGAAGATAATATGACTTCTTCCATTAATGAAATGAAAAGGAGTTGAGAAGAATTAAATATCATTTGAAACTATTTCGAACTAGAAACTTTATGCAACTCAGTGATTTCATGAGCGAAGATAAAGGACTTCTTCAAACAAAAATGAAAGAGAGAAAGAAATATGAATCCTTCAAACATCAGTAAAAATATTGGGAAAATGAATTCTGAAACAAACAAAGAAATATTTGAAAAATATTTAAACTCATTTCATAGCTATTTTCTTGATTTATTGAATATTGGCTTATTTGAGTTTTATTCAAACTATTTTCCCTCGGAAATAAATTAATTATTAGAGAGGGCAAAATGACTCCCTCCATAATATGAATTGTGAGAAATTATTTTGGGGCCATTTGGTATTTTCAAAAAGTCATTTTGAATTGATTTTGAGCACTAGATAGCTTTTGCAATTTAAAAAATATTTATATTTTTTTTATTTTGGAAAAACTAAATAGTTCACATGGGCTTGCATATCTCCTAGTATTTTTGTGCAAAATTACATTTTTTTTCCGATTTCATTTCATATTTATTCCAAGCACTTTTATACTTCAGATAAAAACAGAGAACACTGTTCATCCGTGCAGGAAACACTATTCACGCGCGTGCTCTGTTCACCCGGGGAGACACTGTTCATCCGAGGCCTAGACAGGCCGAAACTCGCAGCCCATCCACTCTTAAACTAATTCTTTTAGCGTATATCTTTTAGTCCCACATTGCCTAGCTATAGACCTTTAGACCTCTCTCTCACCTATAAATATAGACTCAATAAGGACCCAAAAATCGTCCAACTCGGGTTAAATCAATCTTTTAGTTTGACTAGCTTCAAAAAAAAAATATTTCTTCTCTCCGGCGGGAATTCTGGAAGTCGTCTCCTCTCTGAAGTTGGATTAGTATACGGCAGAAATCTAGTTTTCCTCTACATTATTTATTTAATTCATTGTAGGGTCTTATGTGTAAAATAATTAGATTATTAATTAATTAGTCTCTGTATTTACACGTTAGCCCTAGAATTCTTTTAGCATAGCTCTTTTTCTTCCGTAAAACAGTTTGGCCCTGATTTTTTTCAAATAGACATAACTTTTTACTCGTTTATTCAAATTTGATGAAACCAACGCCCAGATTTTCGTCTTGACGCCTCCTATCCAGTGAACCTATCAACTTAACTTTTTGCAACTTTACAATTTCGATATCCATTCATATTCGAATGCAATCTTCTTTTGATCATAACTTTTTATCCATAGCTCCGTTTCCGATGAATCCAATTGCGTCGGATTCGTATCGAAGAAATCTTTCCATTCGTACAATTAGTATTATATTTCAACATTTAATTTTTATCATAGTCAGATTACTCTACTCGTCCACAAAAGTGTTGCCAGGCAGCGTTCTAAGCAGATTCAATGGCATATTGAATTATTTGTATCTGTTGATCCGTTATTCCGAATCTGCTGAATATTTTTCCTACATGTTCATATTGACTTCCTATATCCAGTAGCATTAGTTTCAATCTTTGAACCATTCAAATTTGAGCGATTCAAATTTGTATTCGAATATTCATTTCATCATATCTTGCAAACCGTAGCATCTTTTCAATTGGTTTCTTTTGCACCTAAACACTTGTGTCATATACTTTATGTTCATATCCACCATACTCCAAATCAAATACTTTTAAATTTCTGAATTCCAATCATATTCATACTTCAATTCGTTATACCTTGCGTTGTAGTGCTCCATTTAAATTAATTCTTTTTGCAAATGAATTCTTATGTCATATGCTATCTGTGAAACAACATTCATGTTGTTCTCCCTACACTTTTGATCATATTTCATAGTGTGTCAAACCTAAGCTTATACATCAATAGTTCATCGTCCATTAACTCTTTTGAGTTGATTCCTTCACCTTTCACCTTACAACACCAAAAGAACTTTCTTTTCCTATTAAACCTTAGTATGTTGTTATTTTTGCCCTATGGCATATTTCATTTTTATGTTCTTTTGGTTCTTATTTTTGGCATGGATGTTTATTGGATTTTATTCGTTTACGATAGATTTCTCGGACTGTGACGAATAGAATTATCAGGATTTGTGAGAGCGAATCACTTCATCAACAGTACTAGACAAGTCACTTTGATCATCTCTTTAAAATTCCTTTGTTTTATTGCATTAGTGCCACCTTCCACCTTGCATCAAGTAGCTAAATTGAAATTGTAGTCCTTGAGTAGTATCATGAGTTAGGAACCCCAATACCCTTGTTACTAAGCCCCGGGAATCGATGAATAGTTGTTATTGCTATGCTAGTAGACGGGGATTGGTATGAGTGATTCATGAAAGTTGTGAGAGTGAAGATGATCTAAATCAACCTCAAGACTTCAAGAATTCAACAATTTCAATACACCTCTGGGTGAACTAATTGCAAGGAGAGGGCACCTGATGTCTATCAGGACTGGCCAGGGGATCCTGGAGATGTACCAGCGATCACGCAGTTCTACGACCTTGCCAGGGGATCCTGGAGATGTACCAGCGATCACCCAGTTCTACGACCTTGCCAGGGGATCCTGGAGATGTACCAGTGATCACCGAGTTCTACGACCTTGTCAGGGGATACTGGAGATGTACCAGTGATCACACAGTTCCACGACCTTGCCAGGGGATACTGAGGATGTACCAGTGATCACCCAGTTTTTAAAGGCTACCCAGGCTCAAAGGGATTGATGGATCTTTCAAGACCAGAAGCTTCTGTGTGCAGCTGCAAGCTATTATGAGCTCTAGCATAGTTGAGTACTTCGGAAAGACTGTGTCTCGGTAATCCTGTTCTCAAACACCAGGCAGGGCGAGGACTTCAAAGGAGGCAATCTCATTATTAGCAAACCTCTGCAGAGTGTTAACCTAATCGATTAGCCTTGTCCCCGGTTACGGACAACTTGAGCGACTGGAATTAGATTATCTGAAGATCTCAACACTATTACCGATTAAATGAATTTGGGTTAATGATAACTTTGGGATATGAGAATTGGTTGGTGGAACCATCTCATTATTGACAACAACTTTGTAGTAATTTCATCTGTTTAATCTTGCGTTAGGGAAAAACTAGCATTTATGCAAAAACTCAGACTTAGAGCCACAAAGCCAAATTGCATATAGAGATAGACTTATTTCATTTGCTTTCTCATGTGATCTTGCCAGTACATTCAATGTACTAACCTACGCGGCTGCAACTTATCATGTTGCTGGAATTTGTACAACGAGTAAGAGTTACGTTGTAGGGTTACGTTCTGCACTCAACTTGCCGTTGGCGTTGATGGGACTCCACACCATTATGATTGTTTTTTCGTTGTGTAATATGAGGTATACTCTGGATCTATGTTATCTTTTTAATATGTGATGTTATAGTATTTCATCGGTGTACTGTGTGTGCTAGCATACTGTTCCAGGGATTGCATAGAAAGCACAGGGGCACCGATCCATTTGGGTCGGGTCGCTACATCCCAAGATCCGGAAAACATGATCACAAACAACACTTGACCTAGTCTTAGAGGCGAGACTAGGAATCATATGTTACCGTTTATCGTTCTACACGTGCATATGAGTTTTTCACCGAATCACATATTCCAGGATCATAACAGCTATAGCATACAATATAAACTCTAAATTTTGAACACGAAAATATGATAATACAATAGTATTGCCTCTAGGGCATATATCCAACAAATATATGCACAACAAAGATATACAATGGTAACTTTTGACCAGCGAATTTTTGTTGTTGAAAAATATACCTCGTAATTTCTGTGCAAATAGCATGATAATATACAGACTGCAGATGCGATAATTTACGTACAAATACCACGATTGTTTGACCTGGTGAAAAAATGGTTGAAAACATACCCCAGTAACTTCTCACAATAACATGGTAATATACGCGCCGCATACTTGATAATTTCCGTACAAGCACCGCGGTAACCTTTTAACCCCAATGGAAAAAGGTTACTAAAAACATACCCTGTAAGTTCTGTGTAAATAGCATGATAAATTACTCACTATGGATCTGTCAGGACCGGTTTTCCAGGATATTAATTCCCAGTAAATGGCCCTTGTGCTCACCAGCCCCAGGATTACTGTTAGCTGATGAGACACAATCTTGATACAGAAATTCCAAGCGAAATTACAAAAATATGAAGTACAAGACCATTTTGGTCTATGAGTACAACAAAAGGTTTCTAGTGGTTGATGGCGGAAGCGGTTTGCGGATCATCAGCGTCTATGGGACTCCATTTCCCACAGGAACGGCTGACCTGGATAACTCCTATCTTCGCGCGGCTGCTATCTTCATGCCTAGGTTCCGGGCTGTCGTCGTTGCGCTCTTCTCCAAACAAGAAATCTGGCCAAGACAATAGCCAGGGACAAGCCAGTGAGTACTTTGAATGTACTCGCAAACATCATGAAAACAGGTACAATATAGCAGGTGATATACATGTACTGAAACAATCCACGATCGCTTAGTCAGTCTCAAAATAAAATTCATGATGCACGCAACCAGGTCATTCATATTAAACAGGAATAAGCAATCAGAGAATAAAAATAAAATAAACCGATCGGGTGTCTGAAGCGACGCCTCGAAAGGATAATAATATAAGGCATGCGTCAGTCGGGCGTCTGAGCGACACCACATAAAGGGCTTATAAGGAAAATAAATAACAAGCATACCACAGTCGGGCGTCTGAGCGACACCACATAAAGGGCTTATAAGGAAAATAAATAACAAGCATGCCACAGTCGGGCGTCTGAGCGACACCACATAAAGGGCTTATAAGGAAAATAAATAACAAGCATGCCACAGTCGGGCGTCTGAGCGACACCACATAAAGGGCTTATAAGGAAAATAAATAACAAGCATGCTACAGTCGGGCGTCTGAGCGACGCCGCATAAAGGGCTTATAAGGAAAATAAATAACAGGCATGCCACAGTCGGGCGTCTGAGCGACGCCGCATAAAGGGCTTATAAGGAAAATAAATACATGAGTATCCAGGAGGTAGAACCATCCCAAGGATACTCAATAAATAGACAATATAATCGGTTAGTCCATAATAATAATCATAATCATCATTCCTCACACATCATGATCAATATTCCGGTTTAGAAGTTTTCCTCCGAAGACCGACACTAAGACCGACACTTGGCCCATCCCAGACTGTAGTCCTTAACCGCGGACACGGCTATTCGAATAGATATAAACTCTGCAGAGGGTGTACTCTTTACCCATGAGTAACGGATTTCCTTAGTCCATCGGGACTAATTCCGTTTACAGTCTTTGAATTGACAACACACCTGACCCGCACACACCAGCTTAACTTACCGGTGTCTGGAATCACCCATGACACTCGTTAAGAAAAACTCTAAGTGGGGAGGCTCCAACCTCGATTAGCATGGGATCAAATTTATATCGCGCGCTCTAAGGGGTGCCCCCCTCTCGGTCCCAACCAGAAACACCCATGCCCCCGGACCAGGTGGCATGCCTACCGGCTGCAGCCGGTATCTTCCACCATGGCCTCTCTGTACGGTGTGTGCTAAGAAAGGGGTTGACAACTTACTGGACCGTACCCTACCTGTGGCAGGGACGAGTGGTAGTACGAAACAAGTATTGGGGTTACTGGAACAAGACTCGATCTATGGTCGACTCAGGAGGCTTATGTGTTCCCTGCATGGTTAGCACAACAAATATTTTTCCACACTCTTGGGCAGAATCACCACTTATCTCATCCCATCATGCCTCACTGACCATTCTCGCTCCAACGAGATGTCAGCACCAAGCTCATGTCTACCCAAGACAGAGACTTATCCTGGATTCCTTCCGGTAGGCAGGGGTGGCACAAGGTGGTGAATACTGTCACAAGCATCTCAAGTTTAATAGAAAGAATCATTATCATGTATTGCAAGCATGATCACACCTTCACATGAAATAACGCGCACGTCAGGTGTGTATAGTTTCATTTGTCACACCAAACATTTCACCACAAATACTATACCAGGGTTCAGGATGCTTGCCTTTAATGTGGGGAGAGGTAGGGTGCATCACAAAACTTTTGAAAGTTTTTCTTCTCTCTCCGTTTCCTATTTTGAAAAATATTTGAATCAACACGCAATTCAAAAACAGTACAAAAAGTTGTCTTGGAAAATTTTCAAATAAATATGAAAATAAACTAGATGAAATTTGAGAGAGGTAGGAAAAAGAATCAATTCATTTGGGGTTTTATTTTAAAAGATATAGCCAGTCAAAGTCTGGTCAAAATTCTGATTTAATAAAATCCAGAAAAAGGAAAACGCATCGGCTCGGAATACGTTTCCAGAGAAGGGGAGACGCACTTCGGGGGTTTTACGCTTTCTGAAAACAGTTGCGCACTTACAGGAATACGCCTCTCCAGGGGGAAAACGCATCAGCTGGGTTGCGCCACTGGCGGCTGGGTTGAGACACCGACAGGTGGGGCCCACCTGTCGGGTTTGCCTCCCACCTCTCGCGCGCTCCTGGCCAGAGGCAGAGGCCGACTCCGGCGATGATTGCCGGCGCTAGGAGGCACCTCTCCCGGAGCTGTGCACACCGGCGTGCTCAGGAGGAAGGGCCCCATCCTCTAGAGAGCAAAAGGATCGCCGTGGAGTTCGGGGGTGAGCACCCCTTCATCCATGGCGGACGGCGGCTACGGTGGCTCCCGATCGAATTTGAGAGGCGGGGTGGCTTAGCGGGGCAGAGGGGAAGCTAACGGCGGCAAGAATGAGGAGGGGGACGCTCTGGCTTGCTCGGATTTAACCGGAAAGCGGCGGCGGCCGAAGCTGCCGGAGTTGAGGAAGACGGTGACTTCCGGCTAAATTGGAGCTAGGGGAGGCTTCGTTCTGCTTCTCTCATGGCGCTGACGAGCTCACGGGGACCTGGGGGGGCTATTTATAGCCCGGGGAGGTCGGTTTCCCACGGCTGTGGATAAGAACGCCGGCGAACCGCCGTTCTGTTGCTAGCAGGCGACGTGGCGGCGATTGGAGCTGGTCGGCACATCCAGACGAACTCACCACTGCACAATGGAGCGAGCTGGCGCGCTGCGGTGGCTCGGACCGCGCCGGCCATGGCAGGCTCTGGCGGCGGCAGTGGCTGCTTGCGGGGACGGCGACGAGCTACAGAGGGGAAGGCTGGCAGGGTCTTGGCGCGTCGCGGCAGAACTAGGAGACAGGGGAGATGAATGGAACGAGCGGGGGAGGCGGTAGCTGGTCGCGGCGGCTCGGGAGCAGCAGGAGCAAAACGTGCGCTCTGGCCATGCCCAGAGCACGCACGCCAGGCGTTCGACGAAATGCCAGCGCTAGCTAGGAGGCTTGGGTGGAGCTGCAAATTAACAGGATGGCTGGGTGGTTTGCTAAAGCTCTAGTGGACATGCTGGTTTGGCCTGGAAGGCAACTTCCCAATGCAATAATAAAACCATGCCAAAACTGGACATGCACTACAGGTGCTTGACAAAATGTCATGGCCATCTAGGGATCTGCTATGGCCACCAAAATTACCAAATCATGATCTCTTTAGATGCACACTAGGGTGGTAGACTTAGTTTGGCAAAAGCAAAAAGTTGTTAGTGCAAGTTTTTGAGAAAACCATTTCTGGACAGAAACTAGAGTGCATTATTGCATGGCCTTAAAACACTGCAATGATCCCAAACTCTTTGGACTTAAGATTTTGGTAGGGTTTACTGCAATCATGAAAAATCCCAAGGCAATTTAGGCAAAATAAAATAGGGTTGCAGTACAAACTGCCAAACTGGACCAGAATGCAAATGAGGATGGTTTGCTCAAAATTTTCAAAGAACCCAAATGGATTTTTGCATAAACATGAGTCATATACCTCTACTAACATCCCCAAATTTTTATGGAATTTTTAAAGAGATATTTAAATAGATTGCAGTGCAAACTACAAACTGAACCAGATTTGAAAGCTTGAAGTGGAGCTCAAAATTTACAAAACACCAAGCTGGGTTTTTGCATAAATGTGATCCAGGGACATCACATGTCATCTACAAATTTTTGTGGAATTTATAAATGGAGTTATAAAATAGTTGTAGTGCAAATGAGGCTCTTAAAAGGGGTAAAATGCTATTAAATGAATTAAATCTTGACAAATTTTATTTTAAAAATTATTCCACTGGTTTTAATGAATGCAATAAAATGATTAAATAAAACACTCAAGCCACACAACAATATTCAAAAGTTTTCAGATAGAACAGAAGAATTTTTGAAATTCAGACAAAAGGAGTGGCTCTGAGATCACAAGAAAATCCAGAAAGAAAATTTTTAATTCCTGGCAAAATTTTAATTAACAAAACATGGTTAAATTTTTGGGGTGTTACAGGATCTGATATATAGCGCACGATCACGATGATAACTTTGACCCAAGGGAAAAAGGTTGTCGAAAACATATCCCCTGTAACTTCTGTGTACGTAGCATGGTGATTTATGTATGTCACACATGATAACTTAAGTACAAAACACCGTGGTAACTTTGAACCGGGGAAAAATAGTTGTTCACAAACATACACCCCCCGGTAAATTTTGTGAAAATACCACGATACCACATGTATGGTAACTTATGCAGCCCACACGCGGTAACTTTTGACTTGAAAATAAAAGTATTTCCGAACATACCAACATGAGATCTAGTTTTGAAGATCTCATCAAGGCGAATCTTTTATGTGAAAATGGTTTCCGTGTCGGACCGATGATTTGAGCTACAATACAGTTAAAATTTTCGGAATAAGGAGAATCTTGAATGACATCAATGTTTTTTTCTCTAGTGCATACATGCATGCATGTGCATGTGGAAAAGGGTGGGAGAACCATTTTTATGCCCACGGTAACTTATGAGGAAACACCAGGATAGCTTGCATACCACAGGCGTGGTTACTTATGTAGCCCAGCCGTGGTAACTTTTGACCCGAAAAAAAGTTGTCGGAAAACATACCAACATGGGATCTAGTTTTGAAGGTCTCATCGAGACGAATCTTTTATGTGGAAATAATTTTTGCATCGGACCGACGGTTTGAGCTACGAAACATTTTAAAATTTTGAAATAAGGAGAATGTAGGATGACATCATCTTTTTTGTCCTCCAGTGCAAGCATGTAATTAGAGGAAGGAATGCAGTGGAAGAAGAGTGTGTCATCCTAATGCATGCATGTAATTAAGGAGAATGAAGGAGGTGTGTGGTAGTTTTGCTATCTGCCACACGGTTGTAACACCCCGATTTTTGGACCTTTCTTTTTCTTTTGGATTTCTTCGAATTGTTATTTGGAGTTCCTTTTTCCGTGGCAATGTGGTCTTGAAACCTGGGAAGATCTTCTCTCTTGCCACTTCCTAGTGGCTTGTCATTCTCAAATATATCCCTAGGCCATGTCATTTCCATCTTAACTCAACCCCAATATTTATTTATTGGGAATATTCCTTTTTCTATTAAAGGAATAACCCTGTTTGCTCTAGGTTGTGAAGCAACCTATATTTCTGTCATTCCAAAAATTCCCACAAAATTCTCATAAATTCTTTGGAACATATATTCCACTAATATGACAAAACCAATCCTTGCCTAGTTCAAAAACAATTCAGGAATATTCATTTCCTATTCTGTCCAGAATGGCACTTTGTGAAGGAAGTGCTATTTATCTTTTCTTGATTGCCTTCAAAAATTTTGGTCACTCTCTCATACCCAACTAATTGCCACATGCCAAAATTCAGCTTGATTTGCCAAGTAAATCTTCCTCAGCAAATTCCCAAAGTTTCTGTCCAGAGAGAAGCTTTGTGAAGGAAGTACTAGCTAGGCTAATCCAAATGAGTTGAAATTTTTCTACATAATTCATATGATCAAGTCATTACTCTCCACCAAATTTCATCACCATCCAACAATCCAAGTGAGCACACCCTCAAATTCTTGCTTTTGGTCATAATTTCAGGTTGTGGAGCAACTGTACTTTCAGATTCTGAAACTAATCCAGGACCTAAATATCCCTATATAATTTGAGCATGCCAAAATTCACATCTATTTGCCAAGCCATTTTCTCTACAAAATTCCCCCAAGTTTCTATCCAGTGAGAAGCATTGTGAAGCAAGTACCATTTTGTTGTATCCAAATGGTATGAAAATTTTGCAGTGCCTTCATATGCCCAAATAATCATCATATACCAACTTTTAGCTCAACCCAAGCAACCATGTGAGTGCTACTTCCTGATCTAGCTTCTGGACCAGATTTGGCAGTTGTAAAGCAACTATGTTAAATATTAGTCCAAATCATTTCAAAATTCACTGGATCATAGTCCTTCCTACCCTAAACCCCTGAGACGTCCTGGTTAGCTCTTACCCCATCCCATTTGATCACTATTTCATGCCTAAGTTTGCAACAGCAAACTTCAGCCGATCACTCCCATCAGAACACAGTAGGTTTCTTCGAGCTATCACTTCAGAGAGGTCCCACTCAGCAAGGACTACGCTGTAGACATCTTTTTGCAGACCCTCGTGCCCTCTCCTCGCCATGCCACACGGTGACCACGCTAGTGGCAAGTGCTGGGTGCGCTCTGCTCGTCGTTTAGCCTCGGGCACCCTTCTCCCAGCCGGTTCCGCGCGTCCTAGCATGTCCTCGAGCCCCGCGGTGGCCACGCGGTCGCTCCCCAGCCCTCGCCCCCTCCTCTTTCTTCCTCCTCGTGCCACGGCAGCCCCGGCCACGGCACTGTTCGTCGTCCCCACCACTTGCCCCGGTCGGCCACGCTGTCTGAGCGCCAGAGCATTGTCAGGTCGGGAGCTCCCCAACGCCGGCAAGCCGCCACCGCCCCGAGTGTAGCTCCAGTGCCCTTGCCAGGGGCATCCTACGCATGCCCGCGACGGCATCCGGCACGGGCATCTTGCCCCGGCTATTTAAGCCCTTCCCGGCCTCGGTTCTCCTCACCAGCCTCTCCTCCATCCTCCTAGCCCCTCCCCCGACCTCTCCACTGAGATCGAGGAGCTCCTCTGCCTCTCCGTTGGCCGCCACTGCCGCCGTCGGCCCCTCTCGAATTGGAGCTGCCCGAGCGCCTTCTCTCCCTCCCACCTACACCCACGAGACCCTCTGGCCATGGCGGAGCCCCGCCGCTCTTCGCCTTATCCTCTGGTGCCCCGTGGCTGCTAGCCCACTGTTGCCCAAGCCACCGTCCGCCGCAGTCGATGCCCTGCTCGAACCAGTGCACGCCGGCGAACGAGAGGTGGTCAGGCGCGTGCGGCTCGTCCCCCTGATCGCGTCCATCACCGGAGCGTCGCCGGAGGAGGCCCACAGTGCCGGCGGTCGTCGCCGAACGCGAGGACAGGAGGAAGACGACGTCGTCTCCCTCGCCTGCCGCTAGGCCCCGCGCGTCAGTGGCCGGCCGGCCGGGCCCACGAACTTAAGTGGAGGCGGCTTCGAGCAAATACGCTTTCAAGTTTTGAAAGCGCACTCCGGCGCATCTCCAGGGCAGAATGCGTGTTCTCTGCTCGAAGGTGTATTAGCAGAAATGCGCCTTCTCTTTTCAGCCCCGACGCCGAAACCCTTATTTAGCGGATGTTTCTCAGTTAGCAGCAGAAATGGACAGTTTTTAATTCTTTTTCTGGCTAACGAACGAACGGCCATAACTCGGCAACCGTAACTCCGATTCAGGTGATTCCAAAGCCCACGATCTCAGTTCGTCGAGCCCGTTCCGATGGTATCATTTTCATGAGGTTGTCACACTGTGAAAATGACCATTTTGCGCATGCGCTTAAAACAGCTCCGCCGAGAGGGAAACTTTTTCCGGCGAAATTTTCCGCGAGCCTCTCGCACTTCTTCCCGGTGATTCCTTCACCCCCAGGCAGGCCACAACAGCCACTTGCATGATGGCATTGCAGTAGCCATGGTTTCCACTTGAATATTTAATAATTGTTTGCGCATTTAATTCTTTTGTGAATGCTTCGAATATGTTTGTGAATCCATGCTCATTGCTTATGCCATGTTCATTTTTCATCTAGTAAGTGTTATGATTAATTGCTAAGGATATTCTTATCATGTTGTATTCTTGTACTCATTTCAGATGCTAGTGATAATAATATGCTCATATGGATCATTATGGTTTGATATGAAAATACTTGTGATATTCGTGATCATCGTTATGCTATGCCCATTTGCATCCTGTAGAGTAAATGATTTATCATCGTTGATGTTAAATGGTTATGTTGCCCATCCATGGTTACACTGATATCATGCTCATCTGCATTGTTATTTCATTATGTATTTTATTGTGACTCAGCTCATCACCATTCAAGTTAAACCTGACATTAATCGAACTTGAACAAATCTGTTGGCTGAGTCAGGGTGCCACCGAATCGAGCTCACCAGTGCAACCACACTTGCCTGGATGGGGAGGCCCTAATGCGATCTATTGTCATGCCTCTCGTCGGTGCCTCCTCCTAGGGAAGGTTATGTGCGCGCGCTACCCTGATCAGGTAGGCGGCCATAAGCCTTGAGTACCCGAGTTGTATGGATCCGAGGTCCCCGTTTGGGACGATGTTTTATTTGACCACGACGGTGCCAGCCACAGAGGTGGCGAATGTCACGAGTTGGCATCGGGGTAACCCAGGACATAGCCCAAAGGGGAGTTTGTCGGAGTGGCCGGTGGAGTGCCATGCAATAGATTGGTTTTGTCGGAATATCGTTGGTCCACCCGAATGGGAGCACGAGGCCATGATTTCCGTGGTGTGGGTACAGTGTACTAACCTCTACAGAGTGTATAATCTATCGATAGCCGCATCCTCGGTCATGGACACAGTTCGTAGTAGGTCACACTATGGGTCAACAGAAATAATAACCTGAATAATAACAACCCCGGTTCGATGAGAAAAGAAGTTGGTTGATCTTTATGTGGTCATGCGATGATCACAAGTAGAGATCAAGCTCGGTGTGGTCATGTGATGATCACAATGGTATAGTTGATACCGAGCTTGGTTGATCCTGAGGTGGTCGTGTGATGATCACAATGGTAAGTTTGTGGTTACGAGATAATCTCCGAGCAGAGTAAGTTGGTCCATTAGACCTTAAACGGTGACCCCCTTGCATGCTAGTGCTAGTATCATCATGTTCATATCATGAATTATATGTACATGCCATGCTCATGTTGTTCTAGTAGTATCGTGTTCATCTTTGATGATTAACCTGTAAATGCCATGCTGTTGTATGTCTTGATTGCTTTGGTTGCTGTGAGCTTGGGAGTACATTCAAAGTACTCACCTGGCGTGTCATGCCAGATTGCAGGTGAAGCCATGATTGCTTGTTTGTCGAGGATCCCGAGGTTGCGCTCTAGGGTACGTCCCAGCCAGAGTCCCTGCGGAGTGGAGTCCATCACCATTATCGCTGTTCCGCTGCTAGAATTTATTCCGCTTCGAGATGTTCCGCTGCTAGCATAGAACTACCTTAGCAGGCGAAGTGTCGCCGTGCCCCTGTAACCCTTGTAATATCGGACCCTTGTACCCGTATTATTTGTAATAAAGAGCTGATTTGTTCTATGCCAAGCAGTGTCGTATTCCAGAAGACTTGATCTCTTGGCTGGAATACGGGGTGTTCCGGTCTCTCTGAGCCGGGGTGCCACAGCGATTGGTATCAGAGCAGGTCTGGCTGTAGGACGCCCTAGACTGCGCGAGCGTTAGAAACCGGTAGTATCGAGTCTAGTCGGTTTACTGCATTTGTTTGCTGCATAGCATACATATAGACTTATTATATTGTCACTAACGGTTGATCTTGTGAGTGTAGGTGGCATCGTTTTCGATCCACTACCTGCACCCTCTAGTTTTGCATACTTGCTCTTTGGTGTTTGGTGTCATCTTTGTCCCAGCGGAGTGATGCCAAGGTACCTTGTGGTGTCGATCACTTGCAGGATTGATGCACAGGTATCGCACCAATATATTTTCTTTCGCCACCCCTATCGTTTCGGTGGTAGACATGTTTCTACCCCGGATCTTGCCATCCAACCCGCCGTTTGGCAACCCTTACTAGTCTTTGTTACCAGAAAAGGGCAATGTCAGCAAGACCCTGCTTTCCACCGCTATCCTACTCTGTCACCCCCTTTCCCTGGACGAGTACGGTTCCCTTCCGTACGCTGGATGATAATGTGGTTGTGACGTCCGTGTCTCGCTACATTACCATCGAGTCCATCCTCACCGCCAAGCCCGTCCAGATGCAACCGGTGCTGAGCCAGTGTTTGGTGTAGCTCTGTTTACACCAACCTCTCCACATGTTGATCCACTTTCATGCACACCGCCACAGCATATTAGATCGTAGTAACGGTGTTTCCTCGAGAATTGTGTGCTTAAGTAGGCATGCATAGTGAGGTGAATGGCTGTGAAATGTGATGTTGCTTGTAATCTTGATGCTTTGTGTGCTTTTTGTTCAGTCGTTTCTTTTGCTTCTTTCTTTGGGCCCTCGGTGTTACCTGATTTCCCCTTATGAAAGTTGCTCATCCACCGACACCGGACTCGAAGAATCGGTACGGATTTCAAATATTTGGAAGCCCAGCTAAACATTATGGAATTCTCAGCCGGCTGCATTGTATTGGGAGTATCTGGTTGAATACAAATGATATTCTGGAATAACTATCAGCATCAAGACTGCCTTAGTGTGCAACCATCACAATCGTAATAAACCAGCTAGAAGACGAGTTGTGTGCAAGACCCACATTATATTCTCAGTCAAAGGTATGGTCCATATACAAGGTTTGGTTCTGCTTTGAGTAAAATTTGAAGCGTGCTATCCCTCGGAAGCAAGTCAGAATGTGCCATGTATCCAGTACTCAACAAGAAGGATTGTCCGACAAATCCTTTTCATCCAAGCAATCAATAGCAACAATATCAAGGGTATATATATGTATGGCATTCAGTCCGCATGTCACGCAGAGAAGCTTCTAGAGTAAGCAACTCAGTCGTTCTCCGCAAGCTACCTGAGGAGCTTACAATGCAAGGCTCCTCCATCTTCCTCAGTAAGATACGTGGATAGCTTCCAGCATAAGATACCCAGTCTTCTTCGGTAAGCCACCACAGAAAGCTTCCGGCATAAGACACCGAATCTTCCCCAGTAAGCAACTGGGAGGAGAAGCTTCTGAAGCACGGTACCCAGTCTTCTTCGGCAAGCTACCCGGTAAAAGCTTCGAGCATAAGCTATTCAGTCTTCCTCAGCACGCTACTCTCGATGGCTTCCAACACATGCTATCCAATCCTCGTCAGTACGGTATTACAATCAGTCATCGCCATTAGTACAAGATACTACACAGTGAGTTGGCAGCATATGGCAGTACATCTCAAGAGTCAATCCCACAACAGTTTGGTCAGAAGCACGAGCTAGTCAGGACACAAGTGTCTGCCTCGAGAATAAAATGCTCAGCTACACACCCTTCCATATATATTGTGAGCATGCCGTCAAGGTCATGCAAGTCACTCGTACGATAATGCAAGTAAGAATCCGACAACCATATGAGGAAGAAAGCAAGTTATACACCTCAGTGGGATGCAATGTCTGACAAGCTATGAAATAAGACAATTTGGAACAACAATCTTGACAGTGGATATCAAGGCCAGCTTCCTCCCAACCGACAAAGTGATATCGCTAACCCTTGTCACTGTCATGTATGATTGACCAGAATAGTAAGCTCTATACAAGTAACTGTGAACCTGGTATATGATCATGATGAACCCTTGCTTACCTTTTTCCTGGTAACGGCACCACACCTGTGTTCGGAGCTGTTTTCGGTCGTCCGGGGTGGATGCCGATTTTATATTTCCCATTTCAACAACTGACCCGTGTTCTGAGCTGCTTTTCGGCCGTCTCGGGCAGCTGTTGAGTTTCTTTTTGTAGCGGTGACCCTATGCTCTGAGCTGTTCTTCGGCCGTCTTAGGGAACTGCTACATTCTTCTTATCAACGTTGTCTCATGCTCTGAGCTGCTTTTCAGCCGTCGTGAGCCATGGTTGAGTAATTTCAGTAATGTCCGAGATCTGAGTTGTAAAGACCGTTCTGCTGGCTACTGATTTATTTGTCGATTTCATGCAAAGGTTCGGATGATCATTGCCCTACAGTTAAAGCTCGAGAGATGATAAACTTGCCAGTTAAGCATTGCTGCACTGCCTGACGATAAGGATAAGGTATGATTGCTGGAATATTGCACTTGACAACACCTATGGTCACACAAAGAATTAAAGATATTTATGGCCAAGCTCTTTCGGCAAAAGATTCGGACAAAAGAAAATGATAATGAAGGAGCAAGACCGGCAATATAGGTATGATAATTGTTGCATGAACAACAGGGTACGGGTACCCAAGACAGTGGAGCCAGCCAAGATGATTCAGAAATCCCTGCAAGCAGTCAGATTCCGCCAAGAGAACGGTTATGATTCTCAGCATTGTTTTGAACCCGGAGGACATACATCTACTCGAGTAACCCGATGCAAGGAGTAAATGTTTTGTGTACACCGAGGAAATTGCTCGCAACTCCATTAAATACTATGAGTGCCGGATAGAGGAATGATACAACAATGGGAAATCATCCTAGACTTATGGAAAATTTCAGTCATAATAATATCAGATAAGCCAGCAGACATAAAAGAATTGAAGTCAGAGCAAGGATGAATCAATGAAGGAAGATCTGTCGGAATATGGGATACAGTGAAGCAAACCACCCCAGAGCAAGGCAGTCAGTCAGATGGAATTCAGAGGGAACATCAAGGAAAAAGGATACCCGAGTGGAAGCGGTCGGAATATTCATACTTGTTCCTTGAGCAACCAAATCTCGAGGACGAGATTTATCGTAAGGGGGGTAGGTTTGTAACACCCCGATTTTTGGCCCTTTCTTTTTCTTTTGGATTTCTTCGAATTGTTATTTGGAGTTCCTTTTTCCGTGGCTATGTGGTCTTGAAACCTGGGAAGATCTTCTCTCTTGCCACTTCCTAGTGGCTTGTCATTCTCAAATCTATCCCTAGGCCATGTCATTTCCATCTTAACTCAACTCCAATATTTATTTATTGGTAATAATCCTTTTTCTATTAAAGGAATAACCCTGTTTGCTCTAGGTTGTGAAGCAACCTATATTTCTGTCATTCCAAAAATTCCCACAAAATTCTCATAAATTCTTTGGAACATATATTCCACTAATATGCCAAAACACTGCATGGCCTTAAAACACTGCAATGATCCCAAACTCTTTGGACTTAAGATTTTGGTAGGGTTTACTGCAATCATGAAAAATCCCAAGGCAATTTAGGCAAAATAAAATAGGGTTGCAGTACAAACTGCCAAACTGGACCAGAATGCAAATGAGGATGGTTTGCTCAAAATTTTCAAAGAACCCAAATGGATTTTTGCATAAACATGAGTCATATACCTCTACTAACATCCCCAAATTTTTATGGAATTTTTAAAGAGATATTTAAATAGATTGCAGTGCAAACTACAAACTGAACCAGATTTGAAAGCTTGAAGTGGAGCTCAAAATTTACAAAACACCAAGCTGGATTTTTGCATAAACGTGATCCAGGGACATCACATGCCATCTACAAATTTTTGTGGAATTTATAAATGGAGTTATAAAATAGTTGTAGTGCAAATGAGGCTCTTAAAAGGGGTAAAATGCTATTAAATGAATTAAATCTTGACAAATTTTATTTTAAAAATTATTCCACTGGTTTTAATGAATGCAATAAAATGATTAAATAAAACACTCAAGCCACACAACAATATTCAAAAGTTTTCAGATAGAACAGAAGAATTTTTGAAATTCAGACAAAAGGAGTGGCTCTGAGATCACAAGAAAATCCAGAAAGAAAAATTTTAATTCCTGGCAAAATTTTAATTAACAAAACATGGTTAAATTTTTGGGGTGTTACAGGATCTGATATATAGCGCACGATCACGATGATAACTTTGACCCAAGGGAAAAAGGTTGTCGAAAACATATCCCCTGTAACTTCTGTGTACGTAGCATGGTGATTTATGTATGTCACACATGATAACTTAAGTACAAAACACCGTGGTAACTTTGAACCGGGGAAAAATAGTTGTTCACAAACATACACCCCCCGGTAAATTTTGTGAAAATACCACGATACCACATGTATGGTAACTTATGCAGCCCACACGCGGTAACTTTTGACTTGAAAATAAAAGTCTTTCCGAACATACCAACATGAGATCTAGTTTTGAAGATCTCATCAAGGCGAATCTTTTATGTGAAAATGGTTTCCGTGTCGGACCGATGATTTGAGCTACAATACAGTTAAAATTTTCGGAATAAGGAGAATCTTGAATGACATCAATTTTTTTTTCTCTAGTGCATACATGCATGCATGTGCATGTGGAAAAGGGTGGGAGAACCATTTTTATGCCCACGGTAACTTATGAGGAAACACCAGGATAGCTTGCATACCACAGGCGTGGTTACTTATGTAGCCCAGCCGTGGTAACTTTTGACCCGAAAAAAAGTTGTCGGAAAACATACCAACATGGGATCTAGTTTTGAAGGTCTCATCGAGACGAATCTTTTATGTGGAAATAATTTTTGCATCGGACCGATGGTTTGAGCTACGAAACATTTTAAAATTTTGAAATAAGGAGAATGTAGGATGACATCATCTTTTTTGTCCTCCAGTGCAAGCATGTAATTAGAGGAAGGAATGCAGTGGAAGAAGAGTGTGTCATCCTAATGCATGCATGTAATTAAGGAGAATGAAGGAGGTGTGTGGTAGTTTTGCTATCTGCCACACGGTTGTAACACCCCGATTTTTGGACCTTTCTTTTTCTTTTGGATTTCTTCGAATTGTTATTGGGAGTTCCTTTTTCCGTGGCTATGTGGTCTTGAAACCTGGGAAGATCTTCTCTCTTGCCACTTCCTAGTGGCTTGTCATTCTCAAATATATCCCTAGGCCATGTCATTTCCATCTTAACTCAACCCCAATATTTATTTATTGGGAATATTCCTTTTTCTATTAAAGGAATAACCCTGTTTGCTCTAGGTTGTGAAGCAACCTATATTTTTGTCATTCCAAAAATTCCCACAAAATTCTCATAAATTCTTTGGAACATATATTCCACTAATATGACAAAACCCATCCTTGCCTAGTTCAAAAACAATTCAGGAATATTCATTTCCTATTCTGTCCAGAATGGCACTTTGTGAAGGAAGTGCTATTTATCTTTTCTTGATTGCCTTCAAAAATTTTGGTCACTCTCTCATACCCAAATAATTGCCACATGCCAAAATTCAGCTTGATTTGCCAAGTAAATCTTCCTCAGCAAATTCCCAAAGTTGCTGTCCAGAGAGAAGCTTTGTGAAGGAAGTACTAGCTAGGCTAATCCAAATGAGTTGAAATTTTTCTAGATCATTCATATGATCAAGTCATTACTCTCCACCAAATGTCATCACCATCCAACAATCCATGTGAGCACACCCTCAAATTCTTGCTTTTGGTCATAATTTCAGGTTGTGAAGCAACTATACATTATGTTGCTTCAAAAATTCTGAAATTAATCCAGGACCTAAATATCCCTATATAATTTGAGCATGACAAAATTCACATCTTTTTACCAAGCCATTTTCTCTACAAAATTCCCCCAAGTTTCTGTCCAGTGAGAAGCATTGTGTAGCAAGTACCATTTTGGTGTATCCAAATGGTATGAAAATTTTGCAGTGCCTTCATATGCCCAAATAATCATCCTATACCAACTTTTAGCTCAACCCAAGAAACCATGTGAGTGCTACTTCCTGATCTAGGCTTCTGGACCAGATTTGGCAGTTGTCAAGCAACTATGTTAAATATTGGTCCAAATCATTTCAAAATTCACTAGATCATAGTCCTTCCTACCCTAAACCCCTGAGACATCCTGGTTAGCTCTTACCCCATCCCATTTGGTCACTATTTCATGCCTAAGTTTGCAACAGCAAACTTCAGCCGATCACTCCCATCAGAACACAGTAGGTTTCTTCCAGCTATCACTTCAGAGAGGTCCCACTCAGCAAGGACTACGCTGTAGACATCCTTTTAAAGACCCTCGTGCCCTCTCCTCGCCATGCCACGTGGTGACCACGCTGGTGGCAAGCGCTGGGCACGCTCTGCTCGTCGTTTAGCCTCGGGCACCCTTCTCCCAGCCGGTTCCGCGCGTCCTAGCGTGTCCTCGAGCCCCGCGTTGGCCACGCGGTTGCTCCCCAGCCCTCGCCCCCTCCTCTTTCTTCCTCCTCGCGCCACGGCAGCCCCGGCCGCGGCACTGTTCGCCGTCCCCACCACTTGCCCCGGTCGGCCACGCCGTCTGAGCTCCAGAGCATCGTCAGGTCGGCAGCTCCCCAACGCCAGCAATCCGCCACCGCTCCGGGTCTAGCTCCAGTGCCCTTGCCAGGGGCATCCTCCGCATGCCCGCGACGGCATCCGGCACGGGCATCTTGCCCCGGCTATTTAAGCCCTCCCCGGCCTCGGTTCTCCTCACCAGCCTCTCCTCTATCCTCCTAGCCCCTCCCCCAACCTATCCACCGAGCTCGAGGAGCTCCTCTGCCTCTCCGTTGGCCGCCACTGCCGCCGTCGGCTCCTCTCGAATTGGAGCTGCCCGAGCGCCTTCTCTCCCTCCCACCTACACCCACGAGACCCTCTGACCATGGCGGAGCCCCGCCGCTCCTCGCCTTCTCCTCTGGTGCCCCGTGGGTGCTAGCCCACTGACGCCCGAGCCACCGTCCGCCGCAGTCAATGCCCTGCTCGAACCAGTGCACGCCGGCAAACGAGAGGTGGTCAGGCGTGTGCGGCTCGTCCTCCTGATCACGTCCATCACCGGAGCGTCGCCGGAGGAGGCCCACAGCGCCGGCGGTCGTCGCCAGACTCCGTCTCTCCCTCGGCCGAACGCGAGGACAGGAGGAAGAAGACGTCGTCTCCCTCGCCTGCCGCTAGGCCCCGCGCGTTAGTGGCCGGCCGGCCGGGCCCACGGACTTAAGTGGAGGCGGCTTCGAGCAAATACGCTTTCAAGTTTTGAAAGCGCACTCCGACGCATCTCCAGGGCAGAATGCGTGTTCTCTGCCCGAAGGTGTATTAGCAGAAATGCGCCTTCTCTTTTCAGCCCCGACGCCGAAACCCTTATTTAGTGGACGTTCGTTAGTTAGCAGCAGAAATGGACAGTTTTTAATTCTTTTTCTGGCTAACGAACGAACGGCCGTAACTCGGCAACCGTAACTCCGATTCAGGTGATTCCAAAGCCCACGATCTCAGTTCATCGAGCCCGTTCCGATGGTATCATTTTCATGAGGTTGTTACACTATAAAAATGACCATTTTGCCCTTTCCCTTAAAACAGCTCCGCCGAGAGGGAACCTTTTTCCGGCGAAATTTTCCGCGAGCCTCTCGCACTTCTTCCCGGTGATTCCTTCACCCCCATGCAAGCCACAACAGCCACTTGCATGATGGCATTGCAGTAGCCATGGTTTCCACTTGAATATTTAATAATTGTTTGCGCATTTAATTCTTTTGTGAATGCTTCGAATATGTTTGTGAATCCATGCTCATTGCTTATGCCATGTTCATTTTTCATCTAGTAAGTGTTATGATTAATTGCTAAGGATATTCTTATCATGTTGTATTCTTGTACTCATTTCAGATGCTAGCGATAATGATATGCTCATATGGATCATTATGGTTTGATATGAAAATACTTGTGATATTCGTGATCATCGTTATGCTATGCTCATTTGCATCCCGTAGAGTAAATGATTTATCATCATTGATGTTAAATGGTTATGTTGCCCATCCATGGTTACACTGATATCATGCTCATCTGCATTGTTATTTCATTATGTATTTTATTGTGACTCAGCTCATCACCATTCGAGTTAAACCTGACATTAATCGAATTTGAACAAATCAGTTGGCTGAGTCATGGTGCCACCGAATCGAGCTCACCAGTGCAACCACACTTTCCTGGATGGGGAGGCCCTAATGCGGTCTATTGTCATGCCTCTCGCCGGTGCCTCCTCCTAGGGAAGGTTATGTGCGCGCGCTACCCTGATCAGGTAGGCGGCTATAAGCCTTGAGTACCCGAGTTGTATGGATCCGAGGTCCCCGTTTGGGACGATGTTTTGTTTGGCCGCGACGGTGGCAGCCACAGAGGTGGCGGATGTCACGAGTTGGCATCGGGGTAACCCAGGACATAGCCCAACGGGGAGTTTGTCGGAGTGGCCGGGAGAGTGTCATGCAATAGATTGGTTTTGTCGGAATATCGTTGGTCCACCCAAATGGGAGCACGAGGACATGATTTCCGTGGTGTGGGTACAGTGTACTAACCTCTGCAGAGTGTATAACCTAGCGATAGCCGCGTCCTCGGTCATGGACACAGTTCGTAGTAGGTCACACTATGGGTCAACAGAAATAATAACCTGAATAATAACAACCCCGGTTCGATGAGAAAAGAAGTTGGTTGATCTTTATGTGGTCATGCGAAGATCACAGGTAGAGATCAAGCTCCGTGTGGTCATGTGATGATCACGATGGTATAGTTGATACCGAGCTTGGTTGATCCTGAGGTGATCGTGTGATGATCACAATGGTAAGTTTGTGGTTACGAGATAATCTTCGAGCAGAGTAAGTTGGTCCATGAGACCTTAAACGGAGACCCCCTTGCATGCTAGTGCTAGTATCATCCTGTTCATATCATGAATTATATGCACATGCCATGCTCATGTTGTTGCCATGCACATGTTGTTCTAGTAGTATCATGTTCATCTTTGATGATTAACCTGTAAATGCCATGTTGTTGTATGTCTTGATTGCTATGGTTGCTGTGAGCTTGCGAGTACATTCAAAGTACTCACCTGGCGTGTCATGCCAGATTGCAGGTGAAGCCGTGATTGCTTGTTTGTCGAGGATCCCAAGGTTGCGCTCTAGGGTACGTCCCAGTCAGAGTCCCTGCAGAGTGGAGTCCATCACCGTTATCGCTGTTCCGCTGCTAGAATTTATTCCGCTTCGAGATGTTCCGCTGCTAGCATAGAACTACCTTAGCAGGCGAAGTGTCGCCGTGCCCCTGTAACCCTTGTAATATCGGACCCTTGTACCCATATTATTTGTAATAAAGAGCTGATTTGTTCTATGCCAAGCAGTGTCGTATTCCAGAAGACTTGATCTCTGGGCTGGAATACGGGGTGTTCCGGTCTCTCTGAGCCGGGGTGCCACAACGGTTGCCAAATATCGCGGTCCTATAAAAAAATGACCTCGGGAACATGAAGCTATACATAATTAACAGCGAAGTGGGAGTCGTTTGCTCAGAGTTTAGTGATGGAGAGGACGCCTCTAGGGGTGATAACGATGACGCATGCGTGCTGTGACAACGAGGCCCTCTTTGGAGTCGTGGGCTTGGGGTTTCTTATGTGTGCCGCTCAGCGGTTCTGATGGTTTTCGCCCGGTTCACTATAATTAAGTAAGCAAGCTGATTTTCGCTCGTTTTTCTCTAATTAACTGAGCAACTCTTTTCTTCTTAATGAATGCAGGAATCCTGCCATTTTAAAATTAACAGCAATCTAGAGTATAGTCTAATAGGCTACGTAAATCATGGATAACAAGTGTAGACTATGCTGGGCTGCTATGCTTAGAAGGTGTTTCAAAAGGTCCTAGCTATGATAGAAAATGGGAAGCATATAAAGAAGAAATTATCCAGATAGAACAGGACGAGGGTACGATTGTAGGGCATGAGAACCTAAAGTTGTACATCTCCAACTTTTATAAACAGCTCTTTGGGGCCCCCGAAGATAGTTTTGTGTCGCTTGATGAGAGCGCAAACGGGGACATACCTCAGCTCAACGCAGATGAGAACGAGGTTTTGTGTACTCCGTTTACCGAGAAAGAGGTGTTTGAAGCAGTGTCACAAATGAAACAGAATAAGGCTCCTAGACCGGATGGGTTTCCGGTAGAATTTTACAAGAAATGTTGGCATATAATTAAGGGTGGCCTCATGCCTATGTTCCATGATTTGTTCAATGGTCATTTACAGCTTTTCCACCTAAACTTTGGAACAATTACGTTGTTTCCAAAGGAGGAGGCCGTACGCATTCAGCAGTTCAGGCCGATATGTCTACTCAATGTGAGCTTCAATTTTTTTACTAAGGTTGGTACGAATAGGTTGACGCGGATTGCCCATTCGGTTGTCCAATCAACTCAGACGGCGTTCATGCCTGGGAGACACATCGTAGAAGGGGTTGTGGTCCTACATGAAACTCTTCATGAGATCCATTCGAAGAAACTAGATGGGGTTATTTTCAAAGTGGATTTCGAGAAAGCTTATGACAAGGTCAAATGGCCCTTCCTCCAACAAGCTTTACGTATGAAGGGGTTCAATGAAGCCTGGAGGAAACAGGTGGATTCCTTTAGTCACAAAGGTAGTGTTGGGAGGTGAATGATGACATAGGTCATTATTTCCAGACACATAAGGGATTAAGACAGGGAGACTCGATGTCTCCCATTCTTTTTAACATAGTAGTGGATATGTTGGCAGTCCTTATCGACCGGGCTAAAGAAAATGGCCAAGTAGATGGATTAGTTCCACATCTAGTGGATGGGGGAGTGTCCATTCTACAATACGCTGATGACACAATAATATTCATGGAACATGATATTGCAAAAGCCAGAAATATGAAGCTAGTGCTTTGCTTATTTGAAAAATTGTTGGGACTCAAAATTAATTTTAACAAAAGCAAATTGTTCTGTTTTGGGAGAGCCAAAGAGGAACAAGATGCATATAAACAACTCTTCGGTTGTGAAATGGGTTCACTACCGTTTAGTTACCTAGGGATCCCGATTCACCATCGCCGATTAACAAATAAGGAGTGGAAGTGCATTGAAGATAGATTCGAAAAAAGGATAAGCTGTTGGAAGGGCAAGCTTATGTCTTATCTAGGTCGACTAGTGCTGATAAACTCGGTGCTGACGAGTCTGCCGATGTTCCTCCTATCTTTCTTTGAAGTACCGGTAGGGGTACGGAAAAGATTAGACTTTTATCAATCTCGATTCTTCCGGCAATGTGATGAGGTTAAGACGAAATACAGATTGGCCAGATGGGATATCATTTGCAGACCCAAAGAATAAGGCGGGTTAGGGATTGAGAACTTAGAAGTTAAAATAGATGCCTCCTCTCCAAATGGTTATTCAGACTATCTACCGAGACTGAGGGTATGTGGATACAAATCTTGCGTAATAAGTACCTCCAATCTAAGACTTTGGCCCAGGTTACCGCTAGGCCTAACGACTCGCCGTTCTGGAAAGGGTTAATGAGGATGAAAGTCTTCTTTTTACAGAGGGTAAAGTACATCGTTGGCAATGGTAACACTACTAGATTTTGGGAAGATGCATGGTTAGGGGAGACGCCCCTAGCCTTACAATATCCCACTTTATATAATATTGTACAATGTAAGGAAGTTTATGTTGCTACAGTATTACAGTCGGTCCCTGAAAGCACATTTGCTCCCTTGGTGGTTTTGGTAATTTATGCCAACATACATGTTGTTGGACTAATGCCTCTATCTAGTGAATTTCAGACAAGTTCAACAATGGCGTGGCAAGGACAAGGAGATGTGGAACCCTTCCAAATGCTAAGGACATGGATTGGCACAAGCTCAAGACTCTACATTTTTGGTTTAGTGATCCAAGATCACATTGAGTCCATAGGAAAGCCAATACTATTAAAAGGGGATGAGGTGTTGCTTAATGGTCTTTTTGCTCAAGTGCTTAGTGACAGTACTCCAAAACCCTCAGCCACTTTCTTAGTCCAAATATGTCCAAAACCTACATTCCAACTCGGCCCCACCGAAATTCTCTATCTGGAGCCACCGAGTTCATCTGGACTTAGCCACTGCCAAAACCCTAACAAATCGGATCCACCGATATGGATCTCGGTCTCACCGAGATGGCCTTGCCAACTCTCTATAGTCCTTTCCACTTACTTCGGTCTCACCGAGTTTTGCAAATCGGTCTCACCGAGATGGCTTGCAACTCTCTGTTGCCTTATTGCTTCACTTTGGTCCTACCGAGTTGATGCAATCAGTGCCACCGAGACGAGGTTTGCCCTAACCATTGCACATCGGTCCATCCGAGTTGTTCCAGTTGGTACCACTGAGATTCCTAACGTTCATATCCTTTACATAGTTCGATGCCACCGAGATTTCTGATCGGTGCCACCGAGTTGGGTCAAAAGTGTGTAACGGTTGGATTTTGTGTGGAGCCTATATATACCCCTCCACCACTTCCTTCTCAGTAAGGAGAGCCATCAGAACGTGCCTACACTTCCACCATACATTTTCTGAGAGATCAAGACATTCCAATCCAACCATTTGAACCTTGATTTCTAGCCTTTCCCAAGTTTCTTTCCACTCAAATCCTTCTTCCACCATAGCCAAATCTGTGAGGAGTTGTTTGAGTGTTCGGGAGACTATCATTTGAAGCACAAGAGCAAGGAGTTCATCAACAACACACCGTCTATTACCTTTTGGAGAGTGGTGTCTCCTAAATTGGTTAGGTGTCACTTGGGAGCCTCCGACATGATGTGGAGTTGAACCAAGGAGTTTGTAAGGGCAAGGAGATCGCCTACTTCGTGAAGATCTACCCGAGTGAGGCTAGTCTTTCATGGACGTAAGCCATGGTGGAATAGACAAGGTTGCTTCTTCGTGGACCCTTTATGGGTGGAGCCCTCCGTGGACTCGCGCAGCCGTTACCCTCCGTGGGTTGAAGTCTCCATCAACGTGGACGTACGATAGCACCACCTATCGGAACCACGCCAAAAACAACCGTGTCTTCATTGCGTTTGATCTTCCATACTCTACCCCTTTACTTTCTGTACTCTTGCATGCTTTACTATTTCCGCTGCTCAATCTCTAGATATGCATGTGTAAAAAGTATTGGAGTGATCTTAACTTGTGCCAAAATCTGCTTAAGTTCCAAGAGAAACTAAAAACTGCAACTTTGGTTGGTTAAGTGTCTATTCACCCCCCCCCCTCTAGACCTATCTCCTCGATCCCACAATTGGTATCAGAGCTTTGGTTTCCATTGCTTTGGCTTAATCACCATTGGAGGGAGATGGATGTGTCTACTTTGGGGAGTCTTAGACGTAGAGTGCCTATTCTCAATGGGGAGTATTACAACTTTTGGAAGGATGAAATGCTTGATATCTTTGATGAATTTAACTTGAGCAAGTACATTGATAATCCTTATGTGCCCCCCATTGACCCCTTGCATCCTACTCATGAAGAGGAAATTGACATGCTTCGTAATCTTAGAACCATCAATCTTATCATTAGAGGATTACCCAAAATTGTGCTTGGTTGTATGCAAAACTTTGAGTGTGCCTATACTCTATGGCATGACTTGGAAAAGCTATATCCCGATTACTCATTAAAGAGTCTTGATGAGATTCTTCATAAGACTATTGCTTTTCACAAGATGAGTCCTAATGATCCTAAGTTTGATGATTTCTTGTTTGAGCTTCGTGATCTTATGCGTACTAAAGGAGATGTTAGAACTATTAGTAACATTATCACGGAAGCCATTAGAATTCATAAACTTGAACATTGTCATGGTCATGAAACTAATGAACTCATTGCCCTAGGTGATGATCATATACATGATGATGATGATGTTGAGCATGGTTATTATGATGAGGACGAAGAATTTGATATTGAATTTGAGAAGACCATGAAGAATCTTAGTCTTATGGAAAATCTTTGAGATTACATGGCCGGAGGAAAAGAGTGGATTCTTGATAGTGGATGTACCGATCACATGACCGGAGATAGAGACATATTTCGTGAGCTTGCTAAAAATGATGGTCCACACAAGTATGTGACTTTTGGAGACAACTCCAAGGGTAAGGTACTTGGCCTTGGTATGGTGGCCATATCCAATGATATCTCCATTCAAAATGTTATGCTTGTTGAATCTCTTCATTACAATCTTCTTTCCGTATCTAGACTAGCCGATTTTGGTTTCAATGTTCTATTTACCAAAGTAGATTGCCAAGTGTTTCGTCAAGATAATCATAATATGGTCTTTACCGGCATTCGTAGAGGTGATCTTTACATTGTTGATTTCACTAAGAGAGCCCAACCTCGTACATGTTTAATTGCTAAATCTTCTAAAGGTTGGTTATGGCATAGGAGACTTGGACATGTTGGCATGCGTAACCTTGATAAACTTGCTAAAGGAGATCACATTCTTGGAGTGAAAGATGTTATATTTGACAAAGATCGACTTTGTAGTGCTTGCCAAGCAGGAAAACAAGTTGGAGGAAGCCATCCCGTGAAGAACATTATGCCCACGAGGAGACCACTTGAGCTACTTCATATGGATCTTTTTGGTCCCAACTCCTATAAGAGTCCTGGTGGTAACTCTTTCGGTTTGGTCATTGTTAATGATTTTTCTAGATTTACGTGGGTGTTCTTTCTCGATGACAAATCGCAGGTACAAAAGATCTTCAAGAACTTTGCAAGAAAGGCCCAAAATCAATTTGAAGTGAAGATCAAGAAGGTTCGGAGTGACAACAGAACGGAGTTCAAGAATGCAAATGTGGACACCTTTCTTGATGAAGAGGGTATTTCACATGAGTTCTCGGCTACGTACACACCTCAACAAAATGGAGTTGTTGAGAGGAAGAACCGTACTCTTATTGAGATGGCAAGAACAATGCTTGATGAATACAAGACGCCAAAATACTTTTTGGCAGAAGCGGTTGAAACAGCTTGTCATGCATCAAATCGACTCTACCTTCACAAGCTTCTTAGTAAAACGGCGTATGAACTGCTCACCGGTAACAAACCACAAGTTGGATACTTTCGAGTATTTGGCTCAAAATGTTACATTCTTGATAAGCATCGTCGTTCAAAATTTGCTCCTAAATCTCATGAAGGTTTCCTACTTGGTTATGGATCGAACTCTCACACTTACCGTGTCTACAACAACTTCACTCGAAAAGTTGAAGAGACGGTAGATGTGAAGTTTGATGAAACTAACGGCTCGCAAGTCGAGCAATTGCCAATTGATGTAGTAGATCAAGAACCATCGGAAGCAATCCAAGACTTGCCCATTGACAAGATTCGCCCCGTGGAAGTGAAGGAGAGTACCTCGTCTATTCAAGTGGAAACCCCAACTTCACATCAAGGTGAACAACAAGTTGATATGGAGGCATCGACAAGTGGAACACGTCAAGACGATGGGAATGAGGAAGTGCAACAAGATGATCCACCTCAACCCCCTTCTCCACCTCCACAAGCGAACAACGACAACATCAACGAAGAATATGATGATGAGGAAGCCTCACCACAACCCAAGCAAAAGCTACCTTGAGTTAGAGCAAGAATCGACAAGAATCATCCCGTCGAACAAATACTTGGAGATATCCAATCCGGGAGAATCACTCGCTCTAAAACTCGTTTAGCTAACTTTTGTGAGCATTACTCATTCATCTCTAGTGTTGAACCTTTGAAGGTGGAAGATGCTCTCAAGGACCCCGATTGGGTGAATGCAATGCACGAGGAGTTACACAACTTTGAGAGGAACCAAGTTTGGACATTGGTTGAGAAGCCTAAAGATGAGCAAAACATTATTGGAACCAAATGGGTGTTTCGGAATAAGCAAGATGAAGATGGACAAGTTGTACACAACAGGGCTCGTCTCGTAGCACAAGGTTACACACAAGTCGAAGGTATGGACTATGGTGAGACCTATGCCCCCGTTGCAAGACTTGAGTCCATTCGCATTTTACTTGCTTATGCCAATCACCATGATATCACTCTTTACCAAATGGATATTAAAAGTGCCTTCTTAAATGGTGAAATTGAGGAGGAAGTGTATGTTAAACAACCTCCCGGCTTTGAGAATCCCAAGAAACCTAATCATGTTTACAAACTTCGTAAAGCTCTTTATGGTCTTAAACAGGCCCCTAGAGCTTGGTACAAATGCTTGACAAAGTTTCTTCTTGAAAAAGGTTTTGAAATTGGGAAAATTGATTCAACTTTGTTCACTAAGAGGGTTAATGGATAATTATTTGTATGCCAAATTTATGTTGATGATATTATCTTTGGATCTACTAACCCCTCTTTTAGTGAAAAGTTTGGAAGGTTTATGTCGGAAAAGTATGAGATGTCCATGATGTGTGAACTCAAATTCTTTCTTGGTTTGCAAATCAAGCAAACTAAGGAGGGTACCTTTGTCTCTCAAACAAAGTATACCAAGGACTTATTCAAGAAGTTCAACATGCAAGAAAGTAAAGGTATGAAAACTCCAATGCCCACGAGTGGACATCTTGACTTGACCAAGGATGGCAAACCGGTTGATCAAAAGGTTTATCGATCTATGATTGGTTCATTGCTATATGTATGTGTCTCCCGTCCCGACATTCTACTAAGTGTGTGCATGTGTGCACGATACCAAGTGGCACCAAAAGAGTGTCACCTTAAGGCAGTGAAAAAAATTGTGAGATACATGTTACATACACCAAACTTTGGCATATGGTATCCCAAAGGATCTTCTTTCAATCTTGTTGGCTATTCCGATTCGGACTATGCCGGAGACAAGGTTGACAGAAAATCCACTTCGGGTACATGTCAATTTCTTGGTAGATCTCTTGTGTCTTGGTCCTCCAAGAAACAAAACTCAGTATCTCTATCTACCGCCGAAGCGGAATATATTGCCGTGGAATCATGTTGTGCACAATTACTATGGATGACTCAAACTCTTAAAGACTATGGTGTGCATGTGAGACATGTACCATTACTATGTGACAATGAGAGTGCTATTAAGATTGCACACAATCCCGTGCAACATTCTCGAACTAAGCATATTGAGGTTCGTCACCACTTCATTCGAGATCATGTTGAGAAAGGTGACATTGACTTTAAACATGTTCGTACCGACAAATAATTGGCGGACATCTTTACCAAACCCCTTGATGAGAAAGTGTTTTGTCACTTGAGAAGTGAGTTGAACATCATTGATGCTTCAAACGTGAACTTGAGGTTCATGTGTATGCATACAAGGGCATGAGCATTCTTGACTAATCCATGATACGTTCATGATCATCTTATATATTGGACACTTTTCCTCCCTTGTATTGTATCTAACCTTTTGTAGGTACTTGGACAAGCTTCATGTCACAAGATTGCATCTCACTCTTATCATAAGCAATCTTGTATAACCCAAGTATCAACAAATATTGGTGGAACAAGGAACAAGACAACCTAAACATATCCTTTGACAACTTTTGAAATATGCTTCATTCTTGTCATTTTGGATATATATATATATATATATATATATATATATATGACAAATTTTCCCTACTACCGGGTGTAGTTACTCTCATTTTGGTTTCGTACATTGTAGGTAGTATCTATTATATTGGAGAGTACGTACATGTAGTATGTAGTATGTAAGAATGTTTGGGTAGTATATATACTATTTTGTAGGTAGTATGTATCATATTTTGAGCATACTCCTTTTTACGTACAAATATGTACGTATTTCACAAATATGATAAAAACATGGGCTTACATGCAATTTTTTCACATAACTCGTTTTGGAGTATCTTAGATATAGTATATGAACATACTAAAAATGATAAAGTAGTATATATATACTATCACATGGTAGTATATGAGATATGTGTGTAACTACACCCGGTAGTAGGATGTATTTTGCCTATATATATATATATATGTATATATATGTATATATATATATATATATATGTATATATATGTATATATATATATATGTATATATATATATATATATGTTGTTCCTTGCAAAACTAATCCATGTAGGAAGATGAACTACAAATGATGGGATCGCTCTCAACTTCAACTCATGAGCATCCACTTCAAGTTCAACTATATGATGGACATCACCACCAAATCCCAATGTAAGTTCTCACATCTTAGAGAAGCTTTGCTCAAAGTCATGAGCTAAAGCAACTCAACAAGATGTGAATACATTGAAATGCTTAAAGGAAAAATGACACCCCCATTTTGAGCTTAAACGATGAGTATGACCTATGATCAAGTGTTCTCACTTGACTCCTAAGTCAATATACTCTAACATAAGTGACCTAGTCGCCAACCCATCTAGATGAAGTTCTCTAGTGTTTCTTTTGTTTGATCTCTTCTTGCTAGAGAGTTTCTATTTCAAAAAAAAACTTCATTTAGACGTTTCTTTGCTTCTTTTCTGTGTTTCTTTTCTTTTAATTAGTTTCGCAGCTAATTCATTGCAAATCTTTGTGAGAATTCCTTTGCCTAGTGAGCTAAGTTGACAAAATATTCCTTTGCACCAAACTCGGTCCCACCGAATTGATTCAACTCTGAGTCACCGATTTTGCTGCTCTAAGGAGTTGTCTGTCAAATATTCTCTGAGTTCTTTCTGCTCCAGTTCCACTCAATGACTCTTATCCTCTACATGCATCTAGAGCCACTCAATGGCTAGATGTGTTTCTCAAGAACCAAACCCACTTGACCAATAACCTTGAAGTCCCTTCTTGGAAATTGATGTCAAAGGGGGAGAGAGGAATACATCAAAGCTTATCACTACAGAAGAGATGCACCTTACAAGAGAAGAGAATGTTACATGTTTCTAAGAGGGGAGAAACATGATCAGTTTTTCGTTGTTGTTTAGTTTTCTCACCCTACCTGCTCCCAATATCCAATGTCAGATTCAGGGGGAGAGGGAGTTCTTTAAAGGGGAGACAACTATTTCTTTCTTTTGGGGACATGTCTGCTTCAAAGAAGTATTCACCTAGTGATACTTTCTTCTACATGTCATCCCAATCTTGGTTTCTTATTGATCTTGTGTCTTTTCTTGAAGAAATTATCTTGTGTTATCTAACCTTATTTTCTCAAGTGTATTTCTTCAGGTACTTAATCAAGACCTTCAAGGTAAGTATATGCATCACACTCATGTACATGATTGACCTCTTGCTTGTATATATTGTTTGCAAGGAGACAATCATGGACATGTGGACACCAATATGCCATATATATTGCTCTGATGCATATAGCCAAGATACATGTTGCATGTATATTTCCCGTATGATTTCATCATTCTATATGCACATCTTTAGGGGGAGCTCATACATGTTACATGTTTTTCTTCAAAGCTTTAATACATTCTCAGTTAAATATTTATTTGAAGCTTTGATGTATGTTGTCATCAATTACCAAAAAGGGGGACATTGAAAGCACATTTGCTCCCTTGGTGGTTTTGGTAATTTATGCCAACATACATGTTGTTAGACTAATGCCTCTATCTAGTGAATTTCAGACAAGTTCAATAATGGCGTGGCAGGGACAAGGAGATGTGGAACCCTTCAAAATGCTAAGGACATGGATTGGCACAAGCTCAAGACTCTACATTTTTGGTTTAGTGATCCAAGATCACATTGAGTCCATAGGAAAGCCAATACTATTAAAAGGGGATGAGGTGTTGCTTAATGGTCTTTTTCCTCAAGTGCTTAGTGACAGTACTCCAAAACCCTCAGCCACTTTCTCAATCCAAATATGTCCAAAACCTACATTCCAACTCGGCCCCACCGAAATTCTCTATCCGGAGCCACCGAGTTCATCTGGACTTAGCCACTGCCAAAACCCTAACAAATCGGATCCACCGATATGGATCTCGGTCTCACCGAGATGGCCTTGCCAACTCTCTGTAATCGTTTGCACCTACTTCGGTCTCACTGAGTTTTGCAAATCGGTGTCACCGAGATGGCTTGTCAACTCTCTGTTGCCTTATTGCTTCACTTCGGTCCTACCTAGTTGATGCAATCGGTGCCACCGTGACGAGGTTTTCCCTAACCATTGCAGATCGGTCCATCCGAGTTGTTCCAGTCGGTCCCACCGAGATTCCTAACGTTCATATCTTTTACACAGTTCGGTGCCACCGAGATTTCTGATCGGTGCCACCGAGTTGGGTCAAAAGTGTGTAACGGTTGGATTTTGTGTGGAGGCTATATATACCCCTCCACCACTTCCTTCTCAGTAAGGAGAGAAATCAGAACGTGCCTACACATCCACCATACATTTTCTAAGAGAGAACCACTTACTCATGTGTTGAGATCAAGACATTCCAATCCAACCATTTGAACCTTGATTTATAGCCTTTCCCAAGTTGCTTTCCACTCAAATCCTTCTTCCACCATAGCCAAATCTGTGAGAAGTTGTTTGAGTGTTGGGGAGACTATCATTTGAAGCACAAGAGTAAGGAGTTCATCAACAACACACCGTCTATTACCTTTTGGAGAGTGGTGTCTCCTAGATTGGTTAGGTGTCACTTGGGAGCCTCGGACATGATGTGGAGTTGAACCAAGGAGTTTGTAAGGGCAAGGAGATCGCCTACTTTGTGAAGATCTACCCGAGTGAGCCTAGTCCTTCGTGGACGTAAGCCATGGTGGAATAGACAAGGTTGCTTCTTCGTGGACCCTTTGTGGGTGGAGCCCTTCATGGACTCGCGCAGCTGTTACCCTCCGTGGGCTGAAGTCTCCATCAACGTTGACGTACGATAGCACCACCTATCGAAACCACACCAAAAACCACCGTGTCTTCATTGCGTTTGATCTTCCATACTCTACCCCTTTACTTTCCGTATTCTTGCATGCTTTACTATTTCCGCTGCTCAATCTCTAGATATGCATGTGTAGAAAGTATTGGAGTGATCTTAACTTGTGCCAAAATCTGCTTAAGTTCCAAGAGAAACTAAAAACTGCAACTTTGGTTGGTTAAGTGTCTATTCACCCCCCCTATAGACCTATCTCCTCGATCCCACAGTCCCCCTTAATATACAATTCAGGAGGTCTCTGGTAGGGGAACGGTGGAACTCGTGGCCGCACTTGGTCCGTAGGTTGATGGAAGTTCAACTCTCTGACCAGTCAGACACCATTCACTAGAAACTAGCTACGAATGGTAGTTTCTCAGTGAAGTCTATGTATTTGGATCTAATTGATTCTAGGCCAATTCCGAGATCCCTTCATATCTGGAAGATTAAAGTTCCGCTTAGAATTAAAATCTTCATGTGGTTTGTCCACAAGGGAGTGATCTTGACGAAAGATAATTTGGTTAAGTGAAGATGGGTCGGTAGTTCTAGATGTTGTTTCTGTGACCGGGATGAAACTATACAACACCTCTTTCTCGATTGCCCATTGGCAAAACTATTGTGGCGCACGATACATATAGCCTTCAACGTTACTCCTCCACCTTGCATCAACACGTTATTTGGGACGTGGCTAAATGTAGTGGAACCAAATATAGCGAGACATATTCGGATAGGGATATGTGCTTTACTTTGGGCTATATGGAACAACAGGAACGATATGATCTTTAACCGGAAAAACTTTATCAACTTTTTGCAGGTTATCTAAAGAGCCGCTGCTTGGATCCGTACGTGGTCGTTACTCACTCATGCGGACTCCAGGGAGCTTTTGGTTATTGGGTGCAACCGTTAGGAGATGGTAGCACGAGTTATCTTCAACCGATTTGGATGGCGAGCTAATAATAGGCTAGGTGTGTAGGCATCGTAGCCTGTTGCTATTTTCGCCGGCTGTGGCATCTTTTATTTTCCTTTTTGTTGCTCCGTTTGTGAGCCAGATTTGAATCTCAGACTTTGTTCCGTACTTTACTTAATAATATGGCTGCATGCACCACTCTGATGCAGAGGCCGGGGGTCCTCCTCCTTTTCCAAAAAAAAAAGAGATGTCCAAAGAGTACACAAAAAGACATCATGACATGAAAAGTGTCAATGTGATGTTATTATTGTCAACATTAATGATATAATACATGATCTAAACCATTGTGCACGTAACATGTAGAAGGAAAAATATTGCTCATTGCTAACGTCTTTCATCTAGTTGTGCATAACACACACACACCGTGGTAGATCCACCCTTTTCAAAGCAAAGCACAACCAAACAATTTCCATTTCTTGTTTGACCTTTTCATCTTAATGATACACCCATAATAAGATCTCATGCCAAATTGCACTCTTTTGGGTCAAATTTAGGTTGGATTCATTTTTTTTGGTTAACAATGAAAAAGGCAAATGGTGCCTACATATAAGGAAATTAGATATGAGAACCGATTTAGTTTTCGAAATCATCTCTAGTAGGTTTTCTAAATCATTGACAACAAGTGTAGACTACGTTGGGTTGCTATTCTTAGAAGGTGCTTCAAAAGGTCCTAGCTATGAGTTGTTTGAAGAGTACACGAAGAGACATCATGACATGACAAGTGGCAATGTGAGGTTATAATTATCAACCATCAATGATATAATGCATGGTCTTAACCATTGTGCACGTGACATTTAGAAGAAGAAAAACTGTTCATTGCTAAGTCTGGATAACACACACATCGTGGTAAATCCACCCTTTTCAATCTGCCCTTCTTTATGTAAAACCTAACAATGTATAAAAGCTTCTATTTATGGACAAAGAGTGTCGTCGGGTTAAGTGGCCACCAAGCAAAGTCCTCCTAAAAGGGTGCCATGCAAAGTGGCTTTGACTCTGAAGGTTTCCCCCGTTTAAGGGCATCTCCCAACGGCAATCATCAGATGGACATCACCATATGTCCGCGAACGTGTCCGCAAACAGCGGGGGGGCACCGGTCATCCAACCATATCCATCAAATGTTCGCCCGTTGTCCAATGGAGAGAGGAGAGAGAAGGGAGGAATAGTGAAAAGTAGGATCGTTGTGGGGTTTGAGGCTGAGTTGGCGGTGTCCGGTGACGTCCGGAATCCTCTAAAAGCCCCTAGTTTGTGGACGATTTGTGGAATTTCGGACGTCCAAGCCAGCGCGGACATTTCGCTAAAAGTGTGAGGACTACCCAATTCAAACATTTGCAGGCGGTTTTTTTATTGGCGTTGGAGATGGCCTAGTATAGACTACTCATTAGAGCAACTCTAGCAGGTCCGCTATAAATCAACACCATAAAAATTGTTTGAAGCATCCTCTAAAACGATTTTGCGGTATCGCGCTCGGGTCGGCAAAACAAATCCTATAAAAACGATACTGCAAATTTGAAAACAACATACGCACGAGAATTTGAGCTTCTTCTTCATCACAGACACAAAGTTGTTCATCACACATAGCACAAACGGAGATAGTTCATACATACATTGGAGATTAAACCTTACCGCGTCGGATTACATAACCAAAATAGAGATAAACCTAACCCTAGATTACTCATCGTATCCGAGGTAATACTTCACCGTGGATTTGTGCAGAGTCACGGCGAGGTCATGCTCGTTCCGTGCGAACT
The DNA here is from genome assembly GCA_039707655.1 of Elymus sibiricus. Lineage (NCBI taxonomy): Eukaryota > Viridiplantae > Streptophyta > Magnoliopsida > Poales > Poaceae > Elymus > Elymus sibiricus. Next base: position 25,527,615 of record CM077664.1, read on the forward strand.
CAAGGCGCACCTGAGCTCCTTCCATGCCGGCAGCCACCTCGTGCTCAGCATCGCACACCGCTTGTTTGGTCTCGCGGCACCGCCGGACGTGGGTAGTGATGTGCTTGTCGAGCACATTGAACCTGCCCCACGCCCGACCACCGCCGGGAGAGGCGGCCACACTCCCGGGCCTGCCCCGACCTCCAGCCGCGCCGCTCGTTGTCGTCGTACGTCATCGCTGGAGCTCGAATGGACCACGACGGTGCGGCTCGAGGAGCCTTGGTCGACATCGAGGCGGCGACGCTTGCTTGCCTCTTCCCTCGTTCCCGCCTCAACCTCCACAAGCGCTGGCATGGCCGCCACGGCTGCTCCTGTTCCCGCCTGCCATGGACCAACGGGCGCGCGCGAGAAAGGAAAAGCGATGGTGGTTAATTGCTCACCGGAGTTTGAGCTCACTAGCGGCGGAGGCGGCAAATCGCGGCAGAGGATATGTGGGATACGAATCCTAAAAGGCACCCGACCCGTACATATAGCGGTGGAGGGGTGAATTTGTGGGCCTCCTGTATATTTTTTATGGGCCGGGCGATTTTTACAGGATCTGTTTGGGCCTGAAAAAGGCCGAAAACCGTAAAACCGCCGAAATTATATGGGCCAACAAGGATATAGCGTATCTGCTAGAGTTGCTCTTAATATATGCATATACCGTTACTCAATTACAAAGTGACCTGGACTCTGAAGAATTCCAAGTATAATTAACATAGCTCAGACGGTTACTCAGCGAGCTACAATACATTAAAAAAATAACTCAATATATGTTTCAATAATCTTGTTCACTGTGTATTCAGAAATATAAGATCATGTTCACAGCCGCAGACAAGAAACTGAAGGCGCCTAGAATATACTCCATTTTTAGTTATAAGATCATGTTCACAGCCGTCCGGAAATACTTGTCGGAGAAATGGATATATCTAGGCGTATTTTAGTTATAGATACATCCATTTTATCCATTTTTGCGAGAAGTAATTCCGGACGGAGGAGTACAAGTATCAACTTCTTGCCATGTGTGTATGAGATAGTTTGATAAGGCGCCTGGCTACCTCTGCCATCCCCGGTCTTGCATCCACTTCAGGGCTAAGACATTCCACAACGATCTTTGCTAGACTGTCGAGGATCTCCATGTCTCTTTCTACTGCGATTTCCTTGTCGAACAACTCAGTTGCTTTCCGCCCTTCTTTGTGAGATTTAAGGATATTCTTGACTATGCTGTTATTATCATCATTTGTAGCTTTCTTCCTACTAATAAGCTCCAAAATGATGATGCCAAAACTGTAGACATCATTTTCTTTGCCATCACATGGCGCCGGTCGACCAATGAAATAATCACCAGGTGCAGCACCTGCGGACTGACCAATGAAATAATCACCTGGTGTTGCACCTGCAGCCTGACCAATGAAATAATCTCTTGGTGTAGCTTCATCAACGAATCCCTCATTACGCGGTGCAGGTCGACCAATGAAATATCCCTCATTAGACGGTGCAAGCTGACCAACAAAATAATCTCTTCGTGTAGCTTCATCAACGAAGCCCTCATTGCGCGGTGCAGGTCGACCAGTGAAATATCCCTCATTAGACTGTGCAAGCTGACCAACAAAATAATCTCTTGGTGTACCTTCATTAACGAATCCCTCATTAGGCGGTGGAGGCCTACCAATGAAATAATCACCTAATTGTGCAGGTTCATCAGTGGACCCCTCATTGCACGGTGCAGGCCGACCAATGAAATATCCCTCATTAGGCGGTGCAGGCTGACCAACAAAATAATCTCCTGCTAGTGCAGATTCATCAACGAAATCCTCATTAGCTGGTGCACAAGGACGAACGAAATAATCATCTGTTTGCCCATTCCTAAACCTTGCTATGCCAAAATCTGAGATCTTTGGCACAAAGTTACCATCCAGGAGTATGTTTGTTGCTGCTAACCCACAAAGTAGGATCCTGGTATTTGTTTTTGCATGCATATAAGCTAGGCCATCTGCTGCTTGTGCAGCAATATGTAAACGCACACCCAGGTTGAGAGACACCTTCTTGTTGCCATGAAGAATGTCATGGAGGCTGCCACTGGAGACAAACTCATAGACTAGCAATGGGACATCAACTTCTAGGCAACAACCTATGAATGTAAGAATGTTCTTGTGGATCACCTGAGATCGTCTGATGACTTCATTTGCAAATTGTTTATTGCGCAGCAGGCTACCAGCAATTGGCTTCCTTATAGCGACTAGTCTGTTGCCAAGAATGCCCTCATAAACTGAACCGTAGCCACCACTTCCAACTAAATTTTCAATGTTTAATATTGCACTGAGCTCCTCCTTTTGGAAGATCTTTACGCTATTTGACTGTTGTATTATACGCCCTCCATTCCTTATGAAATTCCTGCTTACTTTTCTGTTGAAAATGTCCAGATTGCTCAACTTTTTGAACACACTAGGGCTAGAGCTAGAAATGCTTGTGTCTTTTTGGTCTTCATTAGTGTGTTGCGATCCCCATATTGACCATTCATCTTCCTTCTCTTCGTATTTGGCGTCATCTTTTGTTTCAACTGCAAGCGTATTTTTACTTATCTCTTCACAATGTTGCTCCTTCAGTAAATTTATTACTTCCTGCTCAACTGATGAACTGCTGATGCCAGTTTCGACCATACTTGTTGTTTTATCAAGCCTATCAACTATATGGTGTGCAGCCGGTCTTTTCCTCGGGTCCAAGTCCATGCACTCTATACCTATCTTAGTGCATACCCGTACTTGCTGCTCCAACTGTGCATCCCCCTCCAGCCGATTCATCCAACTTTCAACAACCTATAAGGTGGTAATGAGCAATTATGACGGAGGGAGTATGTGGTAAAACTCTCATTATGGGTGATTTGATCCTAATTCAAGATACACACTTCCTTTTAAGTTCGTAAGTTTCAAAACTTGTATATGTACTTGTGAATTGCGTCGGCTACCCAAATATTTACAATTAGCTAGAGTTGAGGATATATGGTTGAGGATAATTATTTTAAACAACCATGCTCACACCATTGGGTATCACACTTAAACAAACCTAGTTTAATATGTACACTTGAGCCCCCTCCGACCCCCTCGAGTCGCCCCCGTGGGCGACCCGGGGGGAAACCCTAGCCGCCGCTTCTCGACCCCGCCCGCCCACCTCCCCTCCTCGCCGCCGTCCGCAGCGACGCCGGGCTAAGCCTGGCTGGCAGGGCGGCTGCGGGGCTTCTTCCCCCTTCGTGTGTCTCGGGCGGCGCGGGACGGCCAGATCACGAGGAGGCGTCGGGCTAGCGCGGGGTCCGGCGGCGCGGCGGGTGAGCATCTTGGCGGCGGCGGCGCGGTGCGGAGTAGGCGCGGTGCGGAGTAGGCGCGGTGCGGCGGCGGCGGCTCGGATGCGAGTTCACAGCGAGGTGGTGGCTGCGTGGTGTGCAGATCGGGTGGTCGCGGGCGCCGCCGTGTTCAGGCCGGATCCCTCTGGATCCGGTGCTTGGACGCTGTCGGCCGGCGCAGGGTGGTGGTCTTCGCCGCTGGCCACGTCGGATCGTTGGATCCGGCGCCTGGAGATCTACGGCGGTTGTTCTTTTCGATCCCCCTTCTTGGTGGGTCGAGCCCCATGGCACTTTCATCTCTGCTGGTTTCGGTTCGGGGCTCGCTGCCGGATCCGGAACAGACGGAGGTTTGGTCGTATAGGTTGGGGACCAGAGGAAACTTTGGTCGGCTGGTCCGGCCCGGCATCGGCGGCGTCCCTTGACACCATTACCCTCCCTGGAGGCGAAGCCGAGGTCCCTCCTATCCACCTCCGAACTCCTCCCGGACGAAAGTCCAAAATTCAGTCTGGATTGGGCGGCGGCGGCGTCCTGCGCGTCGTACCTGCATGGAGGCACCGTCTTGGGAGGCTCAGTTGTTCGGGCGAGAGATGCTATGGGTGGTGGGCTCCACGTAGCTCCAGCAGCGGCAACGGTGTGAAGGTTGGCAGGAGGAGCGGCGTTGTATCTACCGCGTCGATGACGACGAGTATTGGCGGCATGGTGCAGTTGGATCTCAACGACGGATGCGGCTGGATGGACGAGCGCGGGGTGGTGGGCCTGTTTGGCGCCGTGGCGGCGTTGACGGCAAGCCTAGCAAGGTCGATGCATCAGTATTTGCTCTGAGGATGGATCGGTGGAAGACGGCGGCGACGGCCCTAGCAGCGTGACCATGTGGTGCCCACTGAAAGTGCGCCGGACCGGTGTGTTACCCAGTCCAGGTATTGTGGATTGGATGGGGGCATCCGGCATTAGATGTTAGGTGTTGGTGCGATGTCTGTTTGGTATTAGGCTCGGACATTAGGCACCCCTTCATCACGGGGATAGGAGTAGCGACATGTGTTGCGAGGATGGTGGTTTCAGGCTTACTGATGTATTATCTTGTAATGGCTTTGTGAATAATTAATAAAATGGCTGCATGCATCTCCCAGATGCAGATGCCGGGGGTACATCCTCCTTTTCAAAAAAAAAAAACAATATGAACTACATGAAAAAGGCCATATGTCTCTTGATTTTGCTATGTACTATCTTCTACACATAGAAGTAATACATAAGCGAATTACTACAACTTATGAAGAAATGAATATCTCATGGAGTCACCTAAGTATGCACTCGAGTGCGGTAGTCCTAGCAGCTTTCATTCCAACCATATATGTAAGCATAATTTGTGTTTTGTATGTATAGCTTTTATGTATACAAAAAAGGGAAAACACCTAAAGCTGAGAGGTTTGCTTATATTGCATTCATGCAATTTATATTGGCATATGTTATAATTATTATTTAAGTACACTAAAAAAATGCTACAAAAAGGTGCACTATATTCATTTAATATTTGTATGACAAGGTAGGGCTGGGCATTCAGGTAATATGGTTTTTTCGGCTCGGTTCATTTGGTTTTTGGGAATACTATGCATTAAATTAAAGAAAAATTTAAAATGTTCTTGCATTAACATAATTGTTTGAAAAAAAACTATGCATTGACTTGGATGATATGTTTAAAATGTTCTCACATTTTCATCCTCCGGATACCCCTTCTCTCCGGTTAGTATCTCCACAATTATGACACCAAGACTATAAATGTCCGACGCGAATGCAAACTGTCCCCTGAAGAATTCGGGTGGTAAATACCCCCTACAAGAAGATTTATAAAGATAGATCAATGGATGTGCAAAGAGAGTCAACAAAATGTGCAAACAGAAAAATATGCATCCACAATCCTTCAACTTCTGTAGTGAGATCACGTTGGCCCTTGAAATACAAAAGGTAAAGTGAAGGCCCCTAAGACCTTTACTTTGGTCCAAAACATGATTTGTTAGAAAAGTCTGGCACGCAAGGGCATGGAGAATGGCTATGCTACCAAGTGTGTTGTGGGGGGGGGGGGGGGGGGGGGGGCGGAGAGTTTTGCGCAAATAAAATAATATTCATGCCAAAAAATGTAAATTAATATAAAATAAAACAAGAAGACTTTAGGCTAGCTTACAATGATCCACACAGGCGTGTTGTGAAAACCCGGGTTTGCTCTTCATCGAGGCACCTCGAGAGACCGAAATCAGCAATTTTGGGTACCATGCGATCATCTAGTAGTATATTATCGGGCTTGAGATCCAAATGAAGGATACGCTTATCATGAAGATACCTTAGGCCCTCACATATGCCTTTGATTATCTCCTAGCGCTTTCTCCATTCGAGTCCACGAGATGCATCTGTAGAGGAAGGCCATTTCAGATTTTTGTAAACTAGATAAAATAATCTACAATAAAACTATGAATCCCAAATAATGAAAACATTTTCAATAGTTGTATTGTTTGTGTGTGATCATTGAGTAGATAATAGCCTTTAACAAGTAACACAAAAATGAAAATAAACATTATAATTATGGCTCTACCTGTAATGTACTTATGAAGACTCCCATTGGGTACATACTCAAAACAGAGCAACCAATTCCGTGTGTCTGCCATGAGAAACTTCCCCTCATGTTTTGCAATGTTTGCATGTGTTTCGACGCAATATCCCAGTAAGCGTACTACATTCTTGTGCTTGGCCTTCTCCAAGCATTCAACCTCCTTGTGGAATTTCTCCTCTTTCACGGTGTAGGTTTTGGTCAGCTTCTTCACAGCGACTGTTACATGTCCGACTATCCCCTGTAGTCTCAACATGCATTACGAGCATCAATGAGCATGATGACTTATTGACGTTATTGTAGTGTGCATGTGTTGTTTACTTCTTAGATCAACTATGATTAGGTTTGAGAAACCTCATTAGAGTTGGTCGTACCTTGTAAACAACCGCAAACCCACCCATGCCAATTTGGCGATCATCGGAGAAACAATTTGTGATATCTTCTAAAAGTGATAAGGACATGCGCATTGGCTCTGCATTTCCATCTAGCAGCATACGCTCCAGAGCTTTGTGTGTAGTATTTTCTTCACAGTCCATTTCCAATTAAGTACCGCACTGCAATAACCTTGAAATAAAAACAATGACATTATGTATGGGTCGACTAACTGGATTACGCTAGCAATTTTAATGCATTAGGATATTAAAGAATGAAGATCATACATATATGATCCCGTAGTTACTCAAGTATAATAATGGAAAATACAACACTTTTGCTAATTCTCGTCTCACGGGAATTCTTAGTCACTTCAAATTAGACTTGTCTCTTGCTACATAATACCCGATTTTACTTACGGTTTTGCTGTAAATTAGTTGGTTAACAGAACTTTCTCTCTCGGTTCTGAAGAAACATGTTATTGTAAGTTTGTAACCCAAGTGCTTATGACAAACCCACTTAATGTGGCGTTTGGACAAGCCTGACTACATCCCAAATTGGTGGCCTGAAATGATTTAGTACTACTGGTACCATCATCTTGGTTAACCGATGAGCGTTGTTCTTCACATGAACTTTGTGCCATAACTGAAAATTGTCAACTAGATTGGCATATAGGGGGCTCGTGAAACCGCACATATTTTTAGCACGTATATTTGTGGAAACTGAAGCTACCTCTCCAAACAAAGATATTGGAATTCACACAATAGATAATCTGATAAAGTGTAACGGACAAATCTTATAGTTTCTGTGATCATGACGAAACAACTCAACACATATTTTTTCCATTGCCATGTTGCTGTTTGTTTCGGGGATACTACTGTACATGGATTACTTATTTCAAACGCCCCACAAAAAAAAACATTACTTATTTCAAACACTCATTTGCGGTACGTTTTCTCCGAACCAAGTAACATATGGAACTTGAGTTGACCATATAATGATGAGAATATGCAAAGAAATTTCAGATCTAACCGTGAGAATATGTGATTCGTCATTTAAAAATTTGTGGCAGTAATTTTATTCTCAGAATGTTTGATGGCCCTTTTAAGTTTCGCTTTGTTATCAAACCGGGATGCAACTTTGGTGTTTTAAAGTACACCATTTAACAACAGTACCAGGCTAAATATTTAACATCAGCAAGAAATCAGGAGCCTAAGAAAGTGAAGAATGCAACCGCAAAAAAAAAAAAAAAGAAACTGAAGAATGGATGCATCGAGTGAAATAAGACAGTAGAACTAAAAACACCAAGAAATTAAGAAAAATAAAGATGCATGGCATGTACATATACACATACCACGACAGTCGATCGGCGACGCGGAGCAGAGCAGCCGGTGAACAAGGAGATCTGAGATCTGGATCACGGTCGCCTGTGTGAGCTGGAGGAAGACGACGACCTTAGGCTGCCTATGTATGTTGCAGCGTCAACGCTTGATGGTTGGTGCTTCCAGCCAGCCAGATTAGTACTAGTAGTTAAGCTGCGGTTTTATATTCTTAATACACGCACCGTTCCACTGCTACCGTTCGCTGGCAGTCATGTTAGTAGGTAAGCTGCAATTTAATACTCTTTTTACACCACCGAGGGTGAAGAAAAAAGAATGCCCAATGTGAGGCTCCTTTTTTTTAAAAAAAAAGGAGGATTACCCCCGGCCTCTGCATCGGATCGATGCATGCGGCCATCTTATTAAAAAGAATGCCCAATGTGAGGCTCCTTCATGGCACTTAATAAAACATGGACATCACAAATCTGAAATTATCTCAGGGACCTAATTTGATCCCTTGGCAGGAGCGGAAATATCTCAGCCGATGCTGGGGAAAAACAAGAAAGGGAATTCACCGATCTAGCAAACAGAAGCGCAAGATCATCACGACTCAGGTGAGGAAAAAACAAGAAAGGGAATTCACCCATCTAGCAAACAGAAGCGCAAGATCATCACAACTCAGGTGATTCTGCCCTCATGTGCTCCACACTTCTGAGGAACATAATAACTGTTAGAGTTGTGTCGAATATTTTGTACAAGGTAAGTACAGTTGGACTCTGAGTCATACGGTGTGTAGATAGGATTACGTAAGCTGCGGTTGTATATTCTTAATACACGCACCGTTCCACTGCTACCGTTCGCTGGCAGTCATGTTAGTAGGTAAGCTGCAATTTAATACTCTTTTTACAACACCGAGGGGGAAGAAAAAAGAATGCCCAATGCGAGGCTCCTTTTTTTTTAGAAAAAAAGGAGGATTAACCCGCGCCTCTGCATCAGATCGATGCATGCGGCCATCTTATTAAAAAGAATGCCCAATGTGAGGCTCCTTCATGGCACTTAATAAAACATGGACATCACAAATCTGAAATTATCTCAGGGACCTAATTTGATCCCTTGGCAGGAGCGGAAATATCTCAGCCGATGCTTGGGAAAAAACAAGAAAGGGAATTCACCCATCTAGCAAACAGAAGCGCAAGATCATCACGACTCAGGTGAGGAAAAAACAAGAAAGGGAATTCACCCATCTAGCAAACAGAAGCGCAAGATCATCACAACTCAGGTGATTCTGCCCTCATGTGCTCCACACTTCTGAGGAACATAATAACTGTTAGAGTTGTGTCGAATATTTTGTACAAGGTAGGTTACAGTTGGACTCTGAGTCATACGGTGTGTTGATATTGTGTAGGTAGGTTACGCACTTCAAAAATGGAAATTCCACGAATCCCTGAGGTGGATAAATCCGACGACTCGGCAGCAATGCGGAATTAAGTTTCTGGTCAGGTGGATCTGATCTATAGTTAGGGGGCAATACAGATTTTAAGCAACTTTTGCCCAAACATGCGTACCAAAGGAGAAGTAGAATAATCACTAATTAGCTTGCCTACTCCGTGAATCCCATGGAGATGCTGACAAAACTGGAAGAATAACTTAACTAGCGTCGGATGGAGAAGACATCAACTTATGTTAAAGAAAAAAACAAGCTGCCGGCCGATGGAAACGTCCGTCAATAAAAACAAGCTGTATGCAGAGAGAAAAAGAGCAGTTAACCTGCTCTGAGCAGAGCAGGTTGTTAGAGTTATATTTATTGTGCCCTTTATCTTTTGTATTCTGGGCTTTGGTCTCCTCCCGTACATGTATATATGATGGTTTTAGCCTTCTGATAATATCAAGTTGCATATTTTCTAACATTGTATTAGACCTCTAGGGTTTTTCTTTTTGCACGCGCAACTCTGTTCTTCGATCCAATTCTTCCGCCGGCCGTGGCTGCTCCTGTCTCCGGCCGGTTGCTGTTTCGTGCATCGGCTGCTGCTGCCCCTCTTCCCAGCCGATTGCTGCTGCTGATCTGATATGCGCCCTTCCGCATCCTCTGATTCGTCCGCAATTACAGATCTCTCGTCTCTGTTTTGATTCGTTCGTCCGAGCCAGGACGACATCCACTGGATCCAATCCGCCGCCCGACATAACTCGCCGCCAGCCGCCTCCCCTCGCCGATCCATCGCGCCGCCCGCCTCCTCGCTGGATCTCGCCAGAGGTGGCTGCCGCTGCTACTCGCTGGATTCCGCCCCAGCCGCCGTTCCCCCTTCCGTTGCCGCTGCTGGCCGCCGTCTCCTGAAGCTCGGCCCACCGGCCGTCCCCAGGCTGCCGCCGCCGGCCCTGTCCGCCTATCGCCCGTCTGGCCCCGCCCACTCCGCCCCGCTGCAGGCTTCGGTGGTTACCCGCAGGCGCTCGCAGGTCGCGTGCGTGTGTGTGGTGTGCAACTGGCCGGTTCAAGTCAGATCTGATTGCATAAAGAAAAAGTTAAAAAACAGGTACAATGCTTTCGTCAGGTATTCCTCGGGAGCTACTAGGCGCCATCCGGACGTAGACGACCGAAACAACAGCCGCCTTCACAACCGTCAGATGTGCTTCCCTTGCCATCTGATCTCAAAGTTCCGCACCTCCCACACTGCCTCTCTTCGCGGCACCATGGCCTGTGCGTCCCTTCTGCACAACTGCTCCAAGCAAGCAAGTCACCGATCGACGCGCGGATGGCTCCGGTAGCAACTCCGTGACCTACCAGCAACGCCCCCCCCCCCCCGCCCCCGCGGTCGTACCAACTCTGGCGGCCTCGCAGCATCGCCGCGGCTGTAGAGCGTCGCAGCACCCGGGCCACCGTCAAAAGCATCGCCGCGCCGATGTTATTGCAGCCGGTTTGTCGCCGACCATCGTGGTGTTGCTCCATTTGGCTCGTCGCCAGTCACCGCTGCTTCAACCCACGTCGTCGCAGCAGCCGGCGTTGTTGCATCCGACTCGCCGGCGACCACCGTCTGCAACTCCGTCGTCGCAGTACCGGCGCTCTCTCGTCGCGGACCTCGCAGCATCGGATGCTTCCAGCAAAGCGGCCTCACAGCATCCAGTAGTCTACGACGCTCCCACCGGTGAGCGGCCTTACAGCAACCCCGTCGTTGCAGCAGTCGGCTTCGCTACCTGTCACCGCTGCTCCAAACAACGTCGTCGCAGTAGCCGGCGTTGTGAACATGCTGCCATGACCGCCTCCGCTTACAACAACATCGGCCCTCCCCTGTTGCTGTGGTGATCGCCATTGTGTTTCTTTGCTCCGGCTTGCAACAATGGTGGCTGCTGCAAACGAAGGCTTTCACATCGGCGTCGGCGGTGGAGGTGTGGCCTGGCAATGCAGTGGTGGGAGGGGGATGCGGCAGTGCTGGGCGGCGGTAGCGTATCGCGTGGCACAGCAGTGGCTGAAAGAAAAAGGAGATGGGGAAAGGGACGTCTCGGGAAGAAGATACGCTAGCGAATTGAGAAGATAAGGATGGGAGGCGCTAGCAATGTGGGTGGTCCCTAGGGACGCGTGTCAGTGCGTGGAGCCGGTTGCCGAGCAGTCCGCTACATTCAGATGGAATCAAGCGATTCCCGTATTCCTTTCCCTTGCTGTCCGGTGTTTTTCCACGGTGTTCTGTACATTGATCCCGTCTCGCACATGGGTCTTTCCTCGGTGCTAGGTGCTCGCCCACCTGAAGGTGGTGGTTGTCGTACTAGGACACCTTTCCCGACTTCCACCAGTGCTGTCGGCCGCTCTACATCGACTCCTTCAGCAGCTGCACCGCCTCCTCTAGTCGGTTCTCTGCATGATGTTGGTCATTCTTCAGCGACTCTTCCCACGACTTCCACATCTAATGATTGTCGCCCTATGTCGACTCCCTTTATGAGTTTTGCACGCGGTGGTGACTGCTCTATGTCGACTTCTGTTGTGGCTTCTACCCACGGTTGTAGCCGCTCCACGTCGACTTGTTCTACATGGACTCGCCACACGGCCTCCACGGATGATGGCGACCACTCTTCGTCGGCAGGTAGTTCTACCTCGACCTCTACCACTCTGTCCCTGTCTGTGCATGAGATTGCGCAACTCCGATGCCTTCTTGCTGCTTGGGATTCTTCACCGACAGGTTCTGCAGGTTCTGCGCCTGAGTTTTCTAGCACTGAGAGACCACATTCTACTCATTCAGGTACATCCTTATGGATTCTTGATATTGGAGCGTCATTTCATATGACTTATGATTCTTCTCCATTGACCTCCATTCGACCTATTGAGTCTCATGTTCATGTTTTTACTGCTGATGGTACTCCACTCCCTGTCGCTAGTCCAGGCACTCTTAGCATATCTTCCTTTCATGTTCCTTCTGTTGCTCATGTTCCTCAACTTAGCATGCGTCTCTTTTCAGGTAGTCAGATTGTTGACTCTAGTTGTAGATTCAATCTCAACTTTGATTCATGTTCTGTTCAGGATCGTCGAACAGGTGCTCTGCTTGGTGCTGGCCCCAACACCATGATGATCTCTAGGAGTTTGATTGGCTTCGTCTTCCCTCCGATGCCACTGCCGTCAGTCTCGCGTCCCCTGTTGCCGCATCTGCTAGCTCTTTTCAGCAGTGACATCATCGTCTTGGGCATTTATGTGGTTCTCGTCTCTCGTCTTTAGTACATCGTGGTGTTCTGAGGCCTTGTCTCTGGTAACGCTTCGTTGGATTGTTGTGAGTCAGTGTCTGAGCGTCCTTTTGATCTCGTTCACTCAGATGTTTGGGGTCCAGCCCCCTTCGCTTCGAAGGGGGGGTCATCGCTAGTATATTCTCTTTATAGACGATTTTACTCGCTACACTTGGATCTATTTCATGTATTCTCGTAGTGAGGTCATATCTATATACAAAAAATTTATTGCCATGGTTCATACCCAGCTCTCCACTCCTATTCGTGTTTTTCACATAGATTCTGCTGCTGAGTATATCTCTCGTGCATTGCGAGGATTTCTTGCTGAACAGGGTACTTTTCCTCAGTTCACTTTGTCCTGGTGTTGCTCAAAATGGTGTGGCTGAACGCCAGCACAGTCACCTTCTTGAGACGACGCGTGCTATGATGATCGCTGCCTCTCTTCCGCCTCACTTTTGGGCTGAGGCTATTCCACTTCCACCTATCTCATCAACATCCAGCCATCTCCTGCTCTGCAGAGTGGTATTCCTTTCGTGCGTCTTTTTGATCGCTCTCTTGATTATTCAGCGCTTCGTTTGTTTGGTTGTGTTTCGTATGTTCTTCTTCCTCCATGTGAATGCACTAAACTGACCGCTCAGTCTTCTTTGTAGGATATAGTGATGAGCATAAGGGTTATCGATGTTGGGATCCTGTCGGTCGATGGATGCGTATTTTCTGGGACGTGACTTTTGATAAGTCTCGTCCTTTCTACCCACGTCCATCTTCCTTGGCCTTTTATGTGGAGGACATCTCTTTTCTCACATTTCTAGATACACCTCCCTCTGTGCCCCATATTCCAACCCCTCCTCCCCCGTTGTTGCAGATATGGCACCGTCCTCTCCCACAGTTTCTTCTCCTCCCTTGTCGCATGACTCTCCACCTTCATCCCCGATACATTCCGCATCTCCACCTTCATCAACGATGCCTTCTCCATCAGCACCGGTGTCTTCCCCGTCTCCACGTCCGGTGATTTCTACTCGTCCCTCTTTTCCTTTACATTACACTCATCGCCCATGTATTGTGGATGCGTTCACTGATGAGCCATCTACTTCTGGCATGCCGTCTTCCTCTTCTCAGCCGACTTATGGTCTTCGATCTCGGCATTGTCCTCCTCCTGACTGATATTCTCCTTCTCGATATGGTCTTTTGGATGTACTTGAGCCTACCTCTAATGGCGATGCTGTTATTCATCCTGAATGGCAGCTTGCGATGGCAGAGGAGATTGCTGCACTTGACCGCAATGGCACGTGGGATCTAGTTTCTCTTCCTCCCCATGTTCGTCCCATCACTTGTAAGTGGGTCTACAAGATCAAGACTTGCTCTGATGGTTCTCTTGAGCGTTATAAAGCTCGTCTTGTGGCTCTTGGCTTTCAACAGGAGCATGGTCATGATTACGATGAGACATTTGCTCCTGTGGCCCATATGACCACTGCCCGCGCACTTCTCGTTGTGGCCTCTGTTTGCCATTGGTTTGTGTCTTAGCTTGAAGTTAAGAATGCTTTTCTTAATGGTGAGTTACATGAGGAGGTTTCTATGCAGCCACCACCTGGGTATTCCATTCCTGATGGCATTGTTTGTTGTCTTCGTCGCTCTATCTATGGTCTTAAGCAAGCCCCCTGAGCTTGGTTTGAGCATTTTTCCTCTGTGGTGACTGCAGTCAGTTTTTCTACTAGTGCTCATGATCCAGCGCTCTTTGTCCACCTTTCTAGTCATGGTCGCACTCTTCTTCTATATGTTGATTACATGATCATCACTGGCGACGATCTTGAGTACATTGCCTTTGTCAAGGCCCATCTCAATGAGCAGTTTCGTATGACTAATATCGGTCCTCTTCGTTACCTTATGGGCACTGAGGTTTCGTCCACCTTTGATGGCTTTTTTATTTCCCAAGAAAAGTATATTTAGGATCTTCTTACTCGTGCGGATCTTAGTGATGAGCACACTGTTGAGACTCCTATGGAGCTTAATGTTCACCTTCGTGCTTCTTATGGTGAGCCCTTGTCTGATCCGACTTGTTATTGTCATCTTGTTGGGAGTCTTGTCTATCTCGCAGTCACTCGTCCGGATATCTCCTATCATGTCCATATCCTGAGTCAGTTTGTTTCTTCTCCCACTTTGGTTCACTATAGTCACCTTCTTCGTGTTCTATGATATCTTTGTGGCACAATTTCTCACTATCTCTTCTTTCCTCGTTCTAACTCATTATAGCTCTAGGCCTATTCGGATTCTACCTGGGCTACTGATCCTTCGGATCGCTGTTCACTTTCTGCTTACTGTGTCTTTCTTGGTGGTTCTCTCATTGCATGGAAGACGAAGAAACAGACTGCAGTTTCCCGTTCGAGCACTGGTACAGCGAGCTGCTATACAAACGGTTTTTAACCCCTTTCCACGACGGCATTTTAAACCGTCGGCTTGCTAGTGTGTGCGATAGGGGGGTCCTTCCCACACGACCTAGAAACCGTCGGGGATAGGGAGTAGCAATGCATACGTTTTGCATAACTAAGCATATGTGATGCCGGCATCTATCCCAAACGCGAGTCTTCAGACAACTGTTTGTGATATCTCGAATATCCCAAACGCTTCATCCTTGCTACTCGTTTGTGCTCGCATTACCATCGCAGTCGGTCTTCTGTGGTGCTACGTTTACGATGCGCGCACCATCACAAACAGTTCATGATTATAGAACGTGTATGATTAGTAGACAATCACACACATTCACTTCTCCCCAACCGTATGCGACATATAATTAATAATATTAGCTAATCATCGTACGAGTGTCGGATAGGATTACGAAACGTCGGACCGTCGTACCAGTCTCGTACAGGATAACTATCACACACGCTATTCTGTGGTGCAACATTTACGACGCGTACCACATCAGAAACAATTCATGATTGTAAAGCGTGTACGATAAGGCGACTATCACAAATGTTTAGTTTGCTCGCACCGTTTGTGATATTGTCTGACATCACACACACTTTGCAAACGGCAACTGTGTGCATGGTTACACACGTTTTCTCTCTATGAACCGTGTCGGATTATGATGTATATCACACACGTTGTGCTTTACAGACCGTGTGCACCGTAATGACCTGCAGAGCGTATTTTCACCCTAATTTAATTGCTGCTATTTAAAATTGTACCGAATTTGAATTTGAAAGTAGGCTATAACTTCATTCATATCCATCAGGTTCAACAACCAATGCATTATTCGATTCACAGGTACATATGTTCAAGAATTACATCAAAAAAAAAAGAATTACATAAGCACCAAATAAAGAATGATGAACCAGGGTTGTATACTTGTACTATTAAAGACGGTAAAGAAAGAGGCGAAAGACATTCTAGTTGCTGAACAAGGTGAAGCGGAATGCCCCTATTGTGCTCTCCTCCATGCAGAAGGCAAGTACGACTCTAGTCCAACCCCTTGTGATGGCCGACCGCCAATCATATAGTTTAAGAGGTAATCTTGAGTAAACTGCTTCGGGAACCACTGCAAAGGAAAAAGATTCAGACATTGTCATCTAACACAACTCATTATGGGCAGTAAAAAGAAGGCTGCAGAGTTCTTACTTACCATGCTGCAGTTCACTGTTGTCTTGGATAAAGTGTAAACAAATAGTTTAACTGCCATCTTTTGACCCATTTTACTAACAATCTTTATCTGTTTCCCCACTTGATGCTGGTTCATGAATATCTCATTGCCCCATACGCAGAAAGGGTCGAAGCGCGGATCTTTACCAATGACATATGTACCTAAAAGCATCAAGTTAATATTAGAAGCTAAACAACAATTGCACAATGATGTAGTACAACACTCCCTCCGTCACATTATATAAGATCTTATTACATCCAATATACTCACATATTGGATGAATTAACATCTTATATTATGGGGCGGAGGGAGTTTATTACATTGTTACAAATATCGGCCGATTAACTGCAGTTAACTGCTGTTGTGTTGTTATTGTTGCTGCTCTTCTATGTATATCTAGACATCATCAAAACATTAAGGTAACACTCTTCCTTGTTGCTATGTAGCCTAGGATTGCATATTTAGTCATTCAGTACAATGCATGTTGCTATGTAGCCTCAGATATATTAGATATGGCCCTAGTTAACCTACCGATAAATGGGTTACAGATATATTCAGTGAAATGTCTGATTCGATGATTAATCCCTTATCAGCCCCCGGCTTATATGGTACCAGCTACCGATATCCTGAACAGTGAGTATATATAAGCCATGGGATGAAACTAACCTCGATGGAAAACAGCAGTTGTTCCCAATATTGTCCTGTGTAAGTACATCTAAAGGCATGTTAAGTACAACAGGCTAAACATCAACCAAATATATCCATGGTAGACAACATAATCACCAAATGATAGCTTCAGTGTGTAGATTTAAGTCCGCTAGTTAAGCAAAACAAGAAGTGGAAAGGTGTGTTAACTGCAACAGGCATAACATTTAAAAACAAGCAAATATAGTCATTCAAACTGGTATTGTGCAGGTCTAAGTACACTAGTTATTGTTAAAAAAATGGAAAGGCGTGTTAACTACAACATCCTTAACAGCAACCAAATATCGTCATTCATAGTGGTATTGTCAAAACTATTATTGATGAAATTGAAATGCACAGTAAATAGTTGCACATATAGAGCATCACATTGTGAATAACTGAAATAAACAAGTCATAAGGCCATCTCTATCCGATCCCCTAAAAGTTAACGGAGTAAAACCCTTAGTGTAGTACATATACTCCACTAATTTTAGGCCGTTTCTAGTCGATCCCCTAAACTTAAAGGAGTAAACTTCAATGTGATCAAGTTCAAAGCAATTTGAACCGAAAGTAGCATGCATTCAAACATAAACATAGATAGTTTTTCACAACCGAACATAAAACATAAATTTAAACTAAACTACTTTTGGTCGAAGTGGAGGTCGAGCCAATCCTTCCTTGTCAGGTACGGTGTGCCGCGAGCCAGGTCCGGGCCGGTGCCGTCGTCGGGGTCATTGGGGAAGACACTCCTCCACTCGTCGACGGTATTGTTGAAACTGGTATTGATGAAATTGAACTGCACAGTTCATACCTGCACATATAGAATATCACATTGTGAATAACTGTAATAAACAAGGCATACTACGAACAACCAAAGATAGCAATTAAAACTGGACATATGCTATCTACAAACAACCGAACAACCAAAAACCGTTAAAAGAGGCATATGCTAGCTATAACAGGCTTAACAGCAACCAAATATACTCATTCATAGTGGTATTGTTGAAATTGCATAGAAAGTAGCTTGTGCTTAAACATCAAATTGTATAATTGAACATCACAATGTGAAAAAAGAGGGGGTGTATTATCTACAACAGGCTTAATAGGAAACAAATATGGTCGTTGAACTGTTATTGATGAAATTGTACTGCACAGTAAATAGTTACACATATAGAGCATCACATTGTGAATAACTTAATAAACAAGGCATAAGGCCGTTTCTAGTCAATCCCCTAAACTTAACAGAGTAAACTTCAATTTGATCAAGTTCAAAGCAACTTCAACCGAAAGTAGCATGCATTCAAACATAAACATAGATAGTTTTGCACAACCGAAAATAAAACATAAATTTAAACTAAACTACTTTCGGTCGAAGTGGAGGTCGAGCCAATCCTTCCTCGTCAGGTATGGTGTGCCGCGAGCCGGGTCCGGGCCGGTGCCGTCGTCGGCGTCGTTGGGGAAGACACTCCTCCACTCGTCGACGTCGATCTCCTCGTCCTCGCCGCCCACCTCGCCATACTCCGCGCCGCCATGCTCGCCGCCTTTGACCTCGTCGGAGGAGGAGAGCACGATAACCTCGCTGCCCTCCGCGCCGGCAAAGATCATCCGCTCCGCCTCCACGAGCTCCGGGTGCTGCCGGCGGAGCTCTTGCATTTAGGCCTCGTCGGCAGCCTCGGCCTCGAGGCGCTCCCTCACCTCGCGGTCCTCCCGTGCCATAGCCAAGCTCACTACCCCCGGCTCCGGCGGGACGAGGTCGACCGGACATGTGCCGAAGGGGAAATTGAGCCTAGCCGCCGCTCCGTGGTAGCGGACCTGCCAGCGGTCGTACTCCATGGCTGCGAGCTCGGCCGTGTGGAAGCTACCGAGCTACCGGCGGGTGTGGGTCTCCCGATCCATAATCTTGGCGACCCACGTCCCCCACCGCCGCTGCCGGACCCCAAGGTAGGACCTCGTCGGCGGCCGGGCCCGAGGGAGGATGGGGAAGTCCTCGAACCGGCGTGGGGGCGCGGCGGCGGGCGGATCGGGTGACCGGCGACGGCGGCTCGATAAAGAGCCCGCGGAGGACGACGGGGACACCTCAGCGGGCACCTCGCTGACGTCGGGCGAAGAGGCTGCGATAAAACTCTTTTGGGCCATTCGCTCCTCGAGCTCCCTGGGAAGCGTAGCCGGGCTAAGGCTGCAACGCTCTGGGGTGGGGGGCGGGGATGGGGATCTGTGGGAAAGGGGGCGTTTCGCAGGCATCATCTAAGAAACTCAGGGCGGCGAGGGTATGTAGATCGGTGGGTAAGCTGCATGGGCAGACAGGCAGAGGTTGACGATGGAGGCGGCGCGACGGCGGTGGCGGCAGTGGTGGCGACCTACCTATGGTTTCGAGCGAGGGAGGGGTGGTGTGTGCCTGTGTGAGCGAAGATTTTTGGGGTGTGTGTGTGGAGGGGGGCCAAGGTGGTGTTTGAGGAAATACCGCGGTTGCTGAAAATTTTACAAGGCCGGAGTAAAATGCCGGGGCTACTGAAAATTTGGATCAAGGGATTGAAGCAGAGCGGGAGTAACAGACATCGCACACAGTCAAAACATAATAATCGTCTGCTATCAAATAGAAAAACCCTCCAGGCGAGCAGATATTTTTGAGATTGCGAGGGATGCAGGCGGGAGTAAAATGCCGGGGCTACTGAAAATTTGGATCAAGGGATTGAAGCAGAACGGGAGTAACAGACATCGCACACGGTCAAAACATAATAATCGTGTGCTATCAAACAGAAAAACCCTCCAGGCGAACAGATATTTTTGAGATTGCGAGCGATGCAGGCGGGAGTAAGATGCCGGGGCTACTGAAAATTTGGATCAAGGGATTGAAGTAGAGCGGGAGTAACAGACATCGCACACGGTCAAAACATAATAATCGTGTGCTATCAAATAGAAAAACCCTCTAGGCGGGCAGATATTTTTGAGATTGCGAGGGATGCAGGCGGGAGTAAAGTGCCGGGCCTACTGAAATTTTAGATCAAGGGATTGAAGCAGAGCAGGAGTAACAGACATCGCACACGGTCCCCACATAATAATCGTGTGCTATCAAATAGAAAAACCCTCCAGGCGGTTGATATTTTCGAGATTGCAAGGGAGTAGATATTTTAGAGAGTGGGAGGGAAGCCTCGTGGAGCCCAATCTACTGTGATGATGTGAGTGACAGGGGCACGGGCGTGGAAAACGGGTAGTCTGAGGGAACCGTGTCTGTTGCGTCCCCAATCGCAGACGGTTGCTGCATCCAACTTGTTTGCTGTTTATAAATTTGGCAAAAAAAATGCGGGAAAGGGTCAGAACAAGAACACACTTGCATGTTGCTACTTGTGAGCTGCGTTGGTAACTCCCTGAAAAGGAAGGGAGATGCAGTAAAGTAGAGATAAGTATTTCCCTCAGTTATGAAACAAAGGTTATCAATCCTGTAGGAGAATCACGCAACACCTCGTTAGCAGCACCTGCACACAAAACAACAAATCCTTGCACCAAACGCAAACAAGGGGTTGTCAATCCCTCGGCGGTAATTGCAAGATTAAATTGTATGTGATAGATAGATAGATTGAAACAAACATATTGCAGCAAGGTATTTTTAGGGTTTTTAATATATGATTTAGATAGACCCGGGGGCCACAGTTTTCACTAGAAGCTTCTCTCAAGAAAATAGCATACGGTGGGTAGACAAATTACTGTTGGGTAATTGATAGAAAAGCAAATAATCATGACGATATCCAAGGCAATGATCATGTATATAGGCATCACGTCCGAGACAAGTAGACCGACTCCTGCCTGCATCTACTACTATTACTCCACACATCGACCGCTATCCACCATGCATCTAGTGTATTAAGTCCATAAAGAACGGAGTAACGCCTTAAGCAAGATGACATGATGTAGACAAAGTAAACTCATGCATGAATAAACCCCATCTTTTTACCCTTAATAGCAATGATACATACGTGTCATGTCCCTTTCTGTCACTGGGATTGAGCACCGCAAGATCGAACCCATTACAAAGCACCTCTTCCCATGGCAAGATAAATCAATCTAGTTGGCCAAACCAAATCAATAGATCGGAGAAGAAATACGAAACTATAATAATCATGCATAAAAGAGATCAGAGAAGACTCAAATAATATTCATGGAAAATCTGATCATAAACTCACAATTCATCGGATCCCAACAAACACACCGCAAAAAGTGATTACATCGGATAGAACTCCAAGAACATCGAGGAGTGTTGACACCTGATTTTGGCACGGTGCAAAATGCAGTAAAGGTTGACTCAAGCGAAAAGCTTGCCGGTTTTGAGTGCTTGCCGAAGACCCAAACAGAGGCAGGAGACGGCCCGGCAAGGAGGCGATCCGGCAAGGAGACGGCCCGGCAAGGAGGCGATCCAGCAAGGAGAAACTTTGAAGTTTGGGCCATTGCCATCCGATCCCATCTCGAAAGCCGAAATTGTGTTCGAAGTACTGGGATTTTGTATCCAGAATACTATTCGGCAGATTACGCCCTCAAGATGATCTCATATGAGAAAACTTTCTACATTAATTGTCTTCGTCTCGTCGACACGGTCAACTTTGCTTTTGGAGTCATCATCATCCGAGGTCGTTTACTGCCTCAAAAAAGACCCGCAAGGTACAGTCAGAAAGCTTGCCGGGATAGAAACCTTGCCGGGGAAATCTTGCCGGGATGGAAACCTTGCCGGGGTGAAAGCTTGCCGGGATAGAAACCTTGCCAGGGAAATCTTGCCAGGATGGAAACCTTGCCGGGGTGAAAGCTTGCCGGGATGGAAACCTTGCCGGGGTGAAGCTTGCCGGGATGCTTGCCGGGAAACGCTTGCCGGGGTGGAAACTGTCAAATCCGACCAGAAGCTGAAGATGGGCTCAAATAATTATCTAGATGGCCTCAGATGAAAAAGTGTTCAACATGAAAGTTGTTCGTAACGTCGAAACGGTCAACTTTTCTTTTGGAGTCATCATCATCCGACATAGTATACGACCTGCAGAGACGCTACAAGAGTCGGACGGTCCAGTCAGCTACATAACCAAGTCCGACTCGAAATTAAAGATGACCCCGTGGAGTATTCAAGATGGCCTTATTTGCAAAAGTGATCAACATACGGATTATTGGCCTCGTCGAAGCGCACAAAATTCGTGTTTAGACCATCTCCATCGGAGGTCGTGTGCAGATTCCACGGCCCACGCAAGGAGCAAGACAGAAGATTGGACCAGATTCGGGCTGAATCCGAGCGGGACCAGAACTAGGACTCTAGGACGTGAATTGATGTAATTTTCTTGTAAGGAAAGCCTAGATGAATCCTTTGCTTGTACGGGAAGTCCAGCCACCTCTTATATATGTTGGGGGTGACGGCCGATTAAACAACACACAATCGAACAATCATTATACTACTTTTTCATCTACGTTTTATCTTTCCATCGTTTTTCTCTCTCGTTCTTCGTCGTTCTTCGTGTTGGAGAGCTGCGAGTACAGAGGCTCTAGGGGCGAGCGAATCGACCTAGGGCAGCCCATTGCTGCCGCACTCCCTGACGGGGTCCCTCCCGGGCGTGCGGGGCTTCGGGTCTTCAAAAGCGTCCTCCGGCTGTCTTGCGTATCGCGCTGCCGGTAGGACCTCCCTCGACGTGAGCTGCGGTGCATCACCCCCGGCGTCGAGGGTACGCGTGATGCGTTCGTGTGTCAACACACTTTTTGGCGACTCCGCTGGGGACCTTTGATCCATCATCATCATCCATCATGTCCAATCTTCCCAAGCCCTCGGAAGTTGATGCCGATAACATCATCAAGCCCAATCTGGAGGAGTTATCGGCCGAGCATCGCCAAGCTTATGAGGAGTACAAGAAGGCGCGTGAAGAGAAGGAGTTGCAGGAGTTCCTTGGAAACTTCAAGAAAGATCGCCAAGGCAATATCACTCCGGTTGGAGAAATCAAGTTCCCTCCTCTTCAAGCCGAACAAGTTAAACACCCTGTAAGTACTACCTTTTCTCCTGAGCAATGGGCTGAAATTGAGAGCCGTATTTCTGATAGCAATAATCTGATCTATCAAGCTTTCTTAGAAAATAATAATGCTCAGAAGAATATGCCTAATATGCCCGCTAGTATGGGAAACCCTAATTCAGCTTTGCCTATCTCATCGGCGCCCCCCATACCGATGAATTATTTTCCTACCCATACCAATCAAATTGTGGCTGCACCACTTAATCCTTTTATGAATATGCAGAGTTCGGTGGCAACTCCGAACCAAACCTTACCTATGAGTGGAAACACTGCTAGATCATTGCCGAACTATGGTTCGGTAAACATGCCACAATTTGCACCCGTAGTCGCTAATCCTCCTATGCCAGTGCCACAAGCTTCATCGTCTACTATGGACGATGCTTTAGCTAATTTTAGAGAGGAGATGGCTAAAACGCTTCGAGAGAATTTTGGTGTTGAATTACCTAGGAATCGGATTTATCAAAAACCGTATCCCGAGTACTTTGATGCAATTCCGTGCCCTCAAGGATATAAAATTCCAGATTTTGTTAAGTTTAATGGAGAGGGCACGAAAACCACATGGGAGCATGTTAGCCAATACCTAGCACAATTGGGTGAAGCAGGCTCGATAAATGAATTGAAAGTACGTTTATTTCCTTTGTCATTAACTGGTACTGCATTTTCATGGTTTTCTTCTTTGCCGCATGGCTCTATTCGTGTTTGGTCACAACTAGAGCAAAAATTTCATGATCATTTTTATAGCGGCGACAATGAACTTAAGTTGTCACATCTTACATCGGTTAAGCAGAAGCATGATGAATCGGTTTCCGATTACGTCAAGAGATTTAGAGAGACAAAAAACCGGTGCTATAGTTTAGTGATAACTGAGAGAGACTTGGCTGATCTTGTGCTCAATGGTTTGAGAACTCATATTAGAGAAAAGCTAGAAGGCTATGAATTTATAAGTATCAACCAAGTCTTACAGAGGGCTTTGGCTCATGAAAGCCGAAGCAAGGACCTCAAAGAAGTGCATAGATATAAAACTGATCGTCCAAAGATGAATATGGTTGAATATGATAGTGATCATTCGGACGACGAGGGTGACATTTATGCTGCTGAATTTGTTTGGCCCTCGAAGGCCAAACCTTTTACTTGTCATGATTTAAAGCCGATTCATAAGAATCGTGATGATGAGATGAAGTTTACTTTTAACATTGCTAAATGTGATAGAATATTTGATGCTTTGCTACAAGCTAAGATTATTAGAATATCTCATACTTTACCGCCGTTTGAAGAGCTGAAACGGCGTGCTTATTGCAAGCATCATAATTCTTTTTCTCATGCTACTAATGATTGCAATGTTTTTCGACGACAGATACAATCGGCCATTAATGACGGACGATTGAACTTTTCTGAAATGCAAGTTGATAAGCAGCCTTTCCCAATGAATACTCTGGATTTGGAGGGTAAAAAGTTACTCATTCGGCCGGAGG
The DNA here is from genome assembly GCA_039707655.1 of Elymus sibiricus. NCBI lineage: Eukaryota > Viridiplantae > Streptophyta > Magnoliopsida > Poales > Poaceae > Elymus > Elymus sibiricus. The sequence goes on from CM077664.1 coordinate 25,551,771, forward strand.
TGGCCGAATCTGCTAATAAAACTAATGTTGTCATTGGTGAGCCCAGGAAAAACAGAGATGGCGACAAGATCTTAGGAAGGCAAGTTGTGCTTGATAAGCAACCCGATGGTGGGGAGATAATCAAGATCACCATCAAGAATCCTGCACTCGGGGGGCAACCGCAAGAGCAAGAGAATACCCGTGTTAAGTTTGTGAAGCCCAAGAGTCCGGAAGTTGGCAAGTGGAAGCTGAATGAAGCCAAAGTGCAGCGCAAGAAAATCAAGCTAACTTTTGATATGTTGTTGTCCAAGTATGCTAATCAAGCGGCCGGTTCTAGCTCTAACCGGTCATCAAACTTGAAGCGCCCAAGATCACCTTCGAGACAGGAATTTCAGCATCACACAAGACCATATGGGCCATGGGCGCCAGGACCGTGGATGGCGCCACCTCCCTATGCACCATACTACATGGGAGGATTCAATGGAGGATGGGAGCAGCCCCCAATGGCCCCTTATGCTTTTCATCCAGGATGGGCAGAACCAAGGAGACCTATGCGTGAGAGGCGTTCTTATCTCACACAAGGCCGTTTGAACAATGGAGTCAATCGGCCGATGCAGAATAATCAAGAAGGGATCAACAAGCAGGTGTGGCGTGCCAAATCACCAAGTGCAGCAGTTGGGTCTGGAAAGGGCAAAGAAAAAGTTGATGCTGACTCACTCATCTTGGGTACTGAAACATTCACCATACAACAGCCGACTGTGCGTAGCAACCCTGCTGAGCTGATACTTGCTATCGCGCCAAAGCACTCGGCTAGTGATCATAAAGCTAGCACGAGCCAAGCCAAGTTCAAAGATCCAAAGTGCATGCAGCCTAAGTGGTGTCCTCCAGGGCTAACAAAAACACAAAAGAGGAAACTACAGAGGTTAAGGAGTCATGAGATGGCAGAACAGGAGGCCGAGAAGCAAAGAGATGAGTGGTTCAATGACGTTCGGCCCATGGTACCTACAGAACAAGTATGGGTGCCTAAGCGAATACAAAGTGCGGTGGTTTCTACATCTGTCACATCAGCACCTGTACCACCAAGGAAGGACGATGCTACTGCTGTTACATCGTCTACAACGCCTATTGATTCCGTTTCGCCCGAACAGATTTCAGAATCAATGAAGAGGGCAAACCCAGACCCGGCAAGCTCGGCAGACCCGGCAAGCTCGGCAGGCCCGGCAAGCCCAACACCGGCAAGCCTGGCACTGAACACACCCGAGGAGGAGGGTGACGTGGTAGATTGTGAGCCTACACCAGTACATGAAGGAATGGATATCAACATGGTGTTTTATTTACCCGCTGAGTTTCGTGCTATAGATGAAGAAGGGGAGGTGGCTCAGCTGGATTTTGGTCCTAAGAATGCAATATTTGAGAAGCCAAAAGAACCAGTGACGCACTTGAAACCGTTGTACCTCAGAGGCCATATCAACGGGTCACCGATAACTCGAATGCTTGTCGATGGTGGTGCTGTGGTGAATCTCATGCCCTGTTCAGTCTTCAAGAAATTGGGTTTGCCTGACGAAGGATTGATGAAGACCAATATGGTGCTCAATGGATTTGAAGGCAAAGAGAAAACCGAAGCTAAAGGTGTGATTTACGTGGAGCTTACGGTTGGAAGCAAAACTTTGGCTACTGCATTCTTTGTCGCCGAGGTACAAGGTAATTATAACGTCATCCTAGGCCGTGATTGGGTTCATGCAAACCAATGCGTGCCATCCACTATGCACCAGTTTTTGATTCAGTGGGTTGATGATGAAGTGGAAGTCATTCACGCGGATAATTCGGCTTGCATTGCTTTAGCCTATACACCGGTAGATTGGCAACACCCCAATGCTGCTTGCTTGACGGGACGGGACTTATCAGAATTTGATTTTCTCAGCACCACCAAAAGCGGTTTTGTACCCGTTTCTCTAAAGCCGGTTGGTAGCAATCGGCTCCAAAGCATAATGTATTTAAATGGGTGCTAACTCTGAGTGGTTGCAAAAACGGCTTGCAGAATATCGGTCCAATGGGAACGATATGTATGAGTCTGTAGAGGAGTTAGATGATATGGATAAACTTGTACAATGTTTTACGTCGGCCGATCCATTAGAAGAAATAGATATTGGAAATGGTTCAATTCCTAGGCCGACATTTGTAAACAAAAATTTGAAAGCCGATTGTAAAATCAAGTTAATCGAGCTATTGAAAGAATATATTTGTTGCTTTGCATGGGAATATCATGAGATGCCAGGTTTAAACCGAGAGCTAGTGGAGCATCGGTTACCTATAAAAGCCGGTTTTAGACCGTATAAACAATCGGCTAGGAAGTTCAATCCAAAAATATATGACCGGATCAAGGAAGAGATCGGTCATTTGCTTAAAGCTAATTTTATTAGACCTTGCAGGTATGCCGAGTGGATTTCTAATATTGTGCCAGTGGAAAAGAAAGGGTCCGGCAAGTTGAGGGTGTGCATTGATTTCAGAGATTTGAATAGAGCTACGCCCAAAGATGAGTATCCTATGCCTATAGCCGACATGCTTATTAATGATGCTTCTGGACATAAGGTTATTAGCTTTCTTGATGGCAATGCGGGGTACAACCAAATTTTCATGGCCGAAGAGGACATGTCCAAAACGGCTTTTCGTTGCCCCGGTTTTCTTGGTTTATTTGAATGGACAGTGATGACCTTTGGATTGAAGAATGCCGGCGCCACGTATCAGAGGGCTATGAATTTGATTTTTCATGATTTACTCGGCGTTATACTTGAAATCTATATTGATGATATTGTTGTCAAATCGGATGCTTTTGAATCTCACTTGGCCGATTTGCGTTTAGCTTTTGAGAGGATGAAAAAATATGGACTGAAGATGAATCCTTTGAAGTGTGCTTTTGGCGTGTCGGCTGGCAAGTTTTTGGGTTTCGTTATTCATGAAGATGGCATAGAGATTGATCCCAAAAAGATAGAAGCTATACAAAAAGTGGAGGCTCCAACATGCAAGAGAGATATGCAAAAATTCCTCGGCAAGGTCAATTATTTGAGGAGGTTCATAGCCAACTTGTCTGGGAAGGTTAATGCATTTACTCCTATACTTCGGTTGAAGAATGATGTTGATTTTACTTGGGGGGCAAAGCAGCAAGAAGCATTTGATATGATCAAGAATTATTTGTGCACTCCTCCGGTGGTGAAGGCGCCCAAGCATAGAGAGCCCCTTAGACTTTACATTGCAGCCGAGGAAGGTGTTATTGGTGCTGTTTTGACTCAAGAAACCGAAGGAAAAGAGCATGCTATCACTTATTTGAGCCGACGTCTATTGGATGCTGAGGCAAGGTATACATGTATTGAAAAATTATGCCTATGCTTATACTATGCTTGCACAAAATTGAGACATTATCTAGTGCCAAGTTCTTGCATAGTAGCTTGTCAAACCGATGTCATTAAATATATGTTACATAGACCAATTCTTAGTGGTAGAATTGGTAAATGGGCTTATGCTTTAATTGAGTATGATTTGGCTTATGAATCTCTAAAATCCATGAAAGGCCAAATTGTTGCTGATTTTATCGTTGAGCATCGGATTAATGACGAGCAAGATATTGATATAAACCTTGTCTCGTTAGTACCATGGAGATTATATTTTGACGGTTCAGTTTGTAGCAACGGCCAAGGTGTTGGTATTACTTATATATCTCCTCATGGTGCTGTTTTTGAAGCCTCATGCCGCTTAGAATATTTTTGCACAAATAATCAAGCCGAATATGAAGCATTGTTATTCGGCTTAGAGATGTTGCTGGCCATAGGTGCTACACATATTGAGGCTTTTGGTGATTCGTTATTAGTAGTGCAACAAGTATCCAAAGTTTTTCAATGTTTAGACGAATCACTTAATGTTTATCTTGATAAATGTCTGGATATAATTTCTACTTTGGATCATTTTAGCATTGCTCATATATCTAGACATGATAATTGGAGAGCAAATGAGTTAGCACAGCAAGCATCTGGCTATCATGTCAATCATGGCATGTTTCATATCTCTCAAGAGCCGATGTCTTGTCTTGCTAATATAGGGGAGGCCGAACCAGAGCCCACTGATTCGGTCACTAACAATAAATCTAGTGCAGGTGAAAATCATGATTGGAGAAAGCCCATTATTGATTACTTGTACAATCCGAGTGAAAGGGTGGACAGGGCTGTTCGGCGCATGGCTTTCAAATATACAATAAGAGACGGTGGTCTTTATCGCCGAACGGTTGAAGATGTTCTTTTGAAGTGTTTAGACGAGGATCAAGCAAGAGTTGCTATGGGAGAGGTTCATGAAGGAATTTGCGGTACTCATCAGTCGGCCCCCAAGATGAAGTGGTTGTTACGACGTGCTGGATTTTATTGGCCGACGATGATCAATGATTGCTTCAGGTATTATAGAGGATGTGAAGCTTGTCAAAAGTTTGGTGATATTCAGTTAGCTCCCGCTGCTATGTTAGATCCTATTATCAAGCCGTGGCCCTTTAGAGGTTGGGGATTAGACTTTATTGGAGAGATTCATCCTTCCTCTTCAAAGGGGCATCGGTTCGTGTTGGTGGCAACTGATTATTTCACTAAGTGGTCTGAAGCAGTACCTCTCAAGAATATGACGCATACGGAGGTAATTCAATTCATAAGTGAGCACATTATTCATAGATTCGGTATTCTGCAAACATTAACTACGGATCAAGGTTCATCTTTCATGTCTCATCAAGTTAGAGAATTTGCCGAATCATATAAGATAAAGTTGCTCAATTCCTCCCCGTATTATGCTCAAGCCAATGGACAAGCTGAGTCTAGCAACAAATTTTTGATCAAGCTCATCAAGAAGAAGATTGAAGATAATCCAAGAAGGTGGCATGAATTATTGTCCGAGGCTTTGTGGGCGCATAGAATCTCAAGGCATGGTGCGACGAAGGTAACTCCATATGAGCTCGTATACGGTCAAGAAGCCGTTTTACCGGTAGAGGTGAATTTGAATGCTTTGAGAATAGCCAAACAAAATGATTTATCGGCAGTGGACTTTTATAACTTGATGATGGACAACGTTGATGAGGTTGCCGATAAACGTTTGGCTGCATTAAAAGCCATAGAAAGGGACAAGTTGAGGGTAGCAAGAGCTTACAATAAGAAGGTCAAGTTGAAGAATTTTCAGATTGGTGATCTTGTGTGGAAGGTGATTCTACCGATTGGTTCAAAGGACAGAAAATTCGGGAAGTGTTCTCCAAGCTGGGAAGGTCCTTTCAAGATTGCAAGAATAGTTCCCGGAAATTCATATTTGGTGGAATCCATGCAAGGAACATTGCTACCTCGAGCTCTCAATCGCAGATATTTGAAGAAGTACCGCCCAAGTGTATGGCAGGAAGCCTAAATAGGCAATGGCCGATATATAATTATCGCCCTAAGCACATATTAATGGCCGATGGAGTGTTGACATCGTCCTTAGAACAAGCCTAATGCAAATTATTTTTCGGCACATAAGTTTTGCCGAAAAACAGGGGGGCATGTGTTGACACCTGATTTTGGCACGGTGCAAAATGCAGTAAAGGTGGACTCAAGCGAAAAGCTTGCCGGTTTTGAGTGCTTGCCGAAGACCCAAACAGAGGCAGGAGACGGCCCGGCAAGGAGGCGATCCGGCAAGGAGACGGCCCGGCAAGGAGGCGATCCAGCAAGGAGAAACTTTGAAGTTTGGGCCATTGCCATCCGATCTCATCTCGAAAGCCGAAATTGTGTTCGAAGTACTGGGATTTTGTATCCAGAACACTATTCGGCAGATTACGCCCTCAAGATGATCTCATATGAGAAAACTTTCTACATTAATTGTCTTTGTCTCGTCGAAACGGTCAACTTTTCTTTTGGAGTCATCATCATCCGAGGTCGTTTACTGCCTCAAAAAAGACCCGCAAAGTACAGTCAGAAAGCTTGCCGGGATAGAAACCTTGCCGGGGAAATCTTGCCGGGATGGAAACCTTGCCGGGGTGAAAGCTTGCCGGGATAGAAACCTTGCCGGGGAAATCTTGCCAGGATGGAAACCTTGCCGGGGTGAAAGCTTGCCGGGATGGAAACCTTGCCGGGGTGAAGCTTGCCGGGATGCTTGCCGGGAAACGGTTGCCGGGGTGGAAACTGTCAAATCCGACCAGAAGCTGAAGATGGGCTCAAATAATTATCTAGATGGCCTCAGATGAAAAAGTGTTAAACATGAAAGTTGTTCGTAACGTCGAAACGGTCAACTTTGATATTTTTGTCATCATCATCCGACATAGTATACGACCTGCAGAGACGCTACAAGAGTCGGACGGTCCAGTCAGCTACATAACCAAGTCCGACTCGAAATTAAAGATGACCCCGTGGAGTATTCAAGATGGCCTTATTTGGAAAAGTGATTGACATACGGATTATTAGCCTCGTCGAAGCGCACAAAATTCGTGTTTAGACCATCTCCATTGGAGGTCGTGTGCAGATTCCACGGCCCACGCAAGAGGCAAGACAGAAGATTGGACCAGATTCGGGCTGAATCCGAGCGGGACCAGAACTAGGACTCTAGGACGTGAATTGATGTAATTTTCTTGTAAGGAAAGCCTAGATGAATCCTTTGCTTGTATGGGAAGTCCAGCCGCCTCTTATATATGTTGGGGGTGACGGCCGATTAAACAACACACAATCGAACAATCATTATACTACTTTTTCATCTACGTTTTATCTTTCCATCGTTTTTCTCTCTCGTTCTTCGTCGTTCTTCGTGTTGGAGAGCTGCGAGTACAGAGGCTCTAGGGGCGAGCGAATCGACCTAGGGCAGCCCATTGCTGCCGCACTCCCTGACGGGGTCCCTCCCGGGCGTACGGGGCTTCGGGTCTTCAAAAGCGTCCTCCGGCTGTCTTGCGTATCGCGCTGCCGGTAGGACCTCCCTCGACGTGAGCTGCGGTGCATCACCCCCGGCGTCGAGGGTACGCGTGACGCGTTCGTGTGTCAACAGGAGAACATTGTATTGATGATCAAAAAGAGAGAAGAAGCCATCTAGCTACTAACTATGGACCCGAAGGTCTGTGGTAAACTACACACGCATCATCGGAAGGGCAGCAAGGATGATGTAGAGCCCCTCCGTGATCGATTCCCCCTCCGGCGGAGTACCGGAAAAGGCCTCCAGATGGGATCTCTCGAGAACAGAAACTTGTGGTGGCGGAAAATGTATTTCGTGGACTCCTCTGATGGTTTCCTGATTTTTGGGAATTTATAGTGGTGGAATTAGGTCAAAAGAGGCGGAGGTGGGCCCACGAGGCACCAGGGCGCGCCTCCCCCCCCAGGCGCGCCCTGGTGGCTCGTGGCCACCTCCTGGGGCTTCTGGCCTTCTCCCAAAGCTTCTAGTGTTGGTTATGTCCAGAAAAAAAAATATCCAAAAAGTTTCGTAGCATTTAGACTTCATTTGGTATTGATTTTCTGTAAAACCAAAAACAGGCAGAAAACAGCAACTGGCACTGGGCACTAAGTTAATAGGTTTGTTCCAAAAAATGATATATAATTGCTGTAAATGTATATAAAAACATCCAAGATTGATAATATAACAGCATGGAACAATAAAAAATTATAGATACGTTGGAGACGTATCACATGTGGACCAAATATATGTATGAAAAGGGTGGTTTGATGTTCAAATACCCAATGCACAACTTTGATGTGGCACCTGTCGCACAAAGCGCACAATATTGCTAGTCTGCCACTCCCCAACGAACCCCACTTCATGTCGGCGGTAGGGGAATCCTAGCTATGAATGCATGCCCCCAAATAGCTAGGTCTGAAATCTCACCCTACCGTAACACAAAACCTATAGGAGTCCATCATGGTCAAACCCCCCTTTCGCTTCCGGTCAAAGGTGGACCGTGTGCGGGCCCACAAATGTGTGCTTGTGGCGTGAGATGGGTGAGACCACATACGAACCACCTGCGGGTGGCCCTACTATATGTATGAAAAGGGTGTGGTGTGATATTTAAATACCCAATTCACAATTTTCATGTGGCACATGTGCCTCGCAAATTAACCGGACTTCCCCGAACCCACGGAGGTTGCAGGAAGTGCGAAGTAGTCCCACCCCCAGTGATACGTCTCTGTCGTATCTACTTTTCCAAACACTTTTGCTCTTGTTTTGGCCCCTAATTTGCATGATTTGAATGGAACTAACCCGGACTAACGCTGTTTCCAGCAGAATTGCCATGGTGTTGTTTTTGTGTAGAAAATCAAAGTTCTTGGATTTGGATGAAACTTTTTGGAGAATTTTTATGAAATATATAAAAATTATTGGCGCAAGAATCAACAGAAGAGGGGCCACCCAGTGCCCACGAGGCACCAGGGCGCGCCACCCCCCCAGGCGTGCCCTGGTACCTCGTGGGGCCCACGTGGCTCCTTCTGACCTAACTCCAACGCTATAAATTCAGTTTCCCAAAGAAAAAAAATAAGAGAGGAAGTTTTATTGCGTTTCACGATACGGAGCCGCCGCCACCTCCTGTTCTTCATCGGGAGGCCAGATCTGGAGTCCATTTGGGGCTCCGGAGAGGGGGATCTTCCGGCATCGTCATCATCAACCATCCTTCATCACCAATTTCATGATGCTCACCGCTGGGAGTGAGTAATTCCTTTGTAGGCTTGCTGGACGGTGATGAGTTGGATGAGATTTATCATGTAATCGAGTTAGTTTTGTTAGGCTTGATCCCTAGTATCCACTATGTTCTGAGATTGATGTTGCTATGACTTTGCTATGCTTAATACTTGTCACTAGGGCCCGAGTGCCATGATTCCAGATCTGAACCCTTTATGTTTTCATGAATATATTTGTGTTCTTGGTCCGATCTTGCAAGTTATATGCACCTGCTACGTGTTATGATCCGCATACCCCAAGGTGACAATAATTGAGATTCTTTCTGGTGATTGCCCTAGTTTGAGGAGTTCATGTATTCACTAAGTGCTAATGCCTTGTTCTGGTTCTCTATTAAAAGGAGGCCTTAATATCCCTTAGTTTCCTTATGGACCCCGCTGCCATGGGAGGGTAGGACAAAAGATGTCATGCAAGTTCTTATCACAAGCACGTATGACTATATACGGAATACATGCCTACATTACATTGATGAATTGGAGCTAGTTCTGCGTCGCCCTATGTTATGACTGTTACATGATGAATTTTATCCAACAATATCACCGATCCAATGCCTACGAGCTTTTCACATATTGTTCTTGCTAAGTTACTACTGTTGCTACCACTGTTACAATTGCTACTACTATTGCTGCTACCGTTACTGCTACTGTTACTCTTATTGCTACTGCTATCAAACTATCATACTACTATGCTACTTATCACTCTGCTGCAGATATTTAGTCTCAGGTGTGGTTGAATTGACAACTCAACTGCTAATACTTGCAAATATTCTTTGGCTCCCCTTGTGTCGAATCAATAAATTTGGGTTGAATACTCTACCCTCGAAAACTGTTGCGATCCCCTATACTTGTGGGTTATCAAGACCTTTTTCTGGCGCCGTTGCCGGGGAGCATAGCTTTATTTGCTAAGTCACTTGTGATTTGTATCTGTTGATCACTATGAAGAATCTGAAAGATGCTAAGACCAAGATCGTTCCCTCTAAAACGAGGGGAGGTAAGGAACTGCCATCTGTTGATTCACCTTCTGTTTTAAGTAAACTTGCAACACCACCACATGCTATTAATTCTGATATGTCGCAAGTTATTGATGATACCAGTTCTGCTATGAATGATACTCATGATGATGCTAGTACTATGCTTGATAATGTTGTGCCACTTGGTGAATTTCTTACCGAACAAATTGCTAAAGCTAAAGAAATTGAAAATGCTGAAACTCTTGAGAATTATGATTCACCTATTATGCCTAGCTCCCCTACTAGAGTTGAAACACCTGATGAACATTGCTTTGATAGGGAAACGGCTAGAGCCATTCTTGCTTGTAATGATAGACAAGAAGTTATAAAACTGGTTGCTGAAATGAAAGAAAAATCTATGCGGGAGAAAATGAAATGTGATCCTAAGTTTGCTACCTCTCCCATATTTGTTACTGATAAGGATTATGAATTCTCTGTTGATCCTGGGTTAATTACCTTGGTTGAATCTGATCCTTTCCATGGCAATGAAACTGAAACCGTTGTGGCACATCTTACTAAATTAAATGATATAGCCACCCTATGTGCTCATGAGGAAAAAATTTGGTATTACTATATTCTTAAATTATTTCCTTTCTCATTAAAGGGTGATGCTAAAGAATGGTATAATACTCTTGCTCCTGGATGTGTGCGTAGTCCCCAGGATATGATTTACTACTTCTGTGAAAAATATTTTCCTGCTCATAAGAAACAAGCCGCCTTACAGGAAATATTTAACTTTGTGCAAATTGAAGAAGAGAATCTCCCTCAAGCTTGGGGGAGACTTCTCCAATTACTTAATGCTTTGCCTGATCATCCCCTTAAGAAAAATGAAATACTTGATATCTTCTATAATGGACTAACCGATGCTTCTAGGGACTACCTAGATAGTTGTGCGAGCTGTGTTTTCAGGGAAAGGACTATTGAACAAGCTGAGGAATTATTGAATAATATATTGAAGAATGATAATGATTGGACACTTCTTGAACCACCGCCTAAACCCATTCCGAAGAAGAGGGGTATTTTACATCTCAGTCCCGAAGATATGCAAGAGGCAAAGAAATGCCAGAAGGAAAAATGTATTAAAGTTGAAGATGTTAAAAATCTACCACCTATTGAAGAAATACATGGTCTTGACAAGCCGACACAGGTAGTAGAGGTAAATTCTCTTATAAAATTTGATGAAGGTGATATTCCTTATAACAAACCTCCTAGTCAATGCTTGTATGAATTTGACAACTATATTATTAAGCAATATCACTTCAATGCAAATGTTATGAAACAATTAAAACGAAATGCCTACATGATTGATCGTTTGAGTGACTTGTTATTTAGAATTGCTAATGATGTCAAAGGTGTTAGTAAACATGCATCTATGGTTCAAACTCAATTAGAACAAGTTGCTAAATCTCAAAGTGAATTGCTAAATGAAATGAATAATAATATGAATGATCATGTTGTTAGAGTAATGACTAGAGGAGGTAGAATGACTCAGGAGCCTCTTTATCCTGAAGGTCACCCAAAAAGAATTGAACAAGACTCTCAAAGAATTAATGTTGATGCACCTAGTCCATCTAAAAAGAAAAAGAAAAAGAAAAATGATAGGACTTTGCATACTTCTAGTGAACCCGAGGTAGAAAAACCCTTAGAGGATAGTAATGTTGTTTCTATTTCTGATGCTGAAACACAATCTGGTAATGAACAACCACCTGATGATAATAATAATGATGATGCTCATGTGGATACCCAACCAGATAATGATAAAGAACCGGATAATGATGTTGAAATAGAACCTGCTGTTGATCTTCATAACCCACCTTCTAAAAATAAACGTTATGATAAAAAAGACTTCGTTGCTAGAAAACATGGTAAAGAAAGAGAACCATGGGTTCAAAAACCCATGCCCTTTCCTCCTAAACCATCTAAGAAAAAAGATGAGGAAGAACTTGAACGCTTCACTGAAATGCTTAGGCCAGTCTTTTTGCGTACTCGTTTGACTGATATTATAACGATGCCTCCCTATGCTAAATACATGAAAGACATTGTCACAAATAAAAGAAAAATACCTGAAGCTGAAATTTCCACCATGCTTGCAAATAATTCTTTTAAGGATGGAGTACCTAAGAAACTAGGAGATCCAGGTGAGGGTCTCCCGGACTAGGGGGTACTCGGGCTGCCGGCCTATCTCTCATAGGCCGGGCTGGTGGGCCGCCCTCTACTCGTCGATGGAAGGCCGGATTGTGGGCAACCCCGTGTATCAGAAGGAAACCTCCGAAGACTTGGCATCTCCTCCAAGGAATAATTGGCGTGGCCGGCATGTTTATCCCCTGATGGCAACCGACTATATGTAACCCTAGGACCCTCTGGTGTCTATATAAACCAGAGGGTTTAGTCCGTAGAGGATCATCATATTCATTACCTAGGGTTTAGACCATCCGATCTCGAGGTAGATCAACTCTTTAACCTTCATACAATCACATCAATACAATCTAGCAGGACGTAGGGTGTTACCTCTTCGAGAGGGCCCGAACCTGGGTAAATCGCTGTCTCCTGCGTTCCCTGTTACCATTGATTCCTAGACCCACAGTTCGGATCCACTGCCTGAGATCTGCCGGTTTTGGTACCGACATTCGTGCTTTCATTGAGAGTTCCGCCGTGGGTCACCAAGGATCAATGGCTCGCCTTCTCATCAGCGATGGAATCCGTAGCGAGGACATTTTCGTCCCTGGACAGCTCTTCGCGTTCGGCAGCTGCATGCCGATCCGATCGGTCACCTTGACCAGGTCGGTAGCTTCGCCCCTGAGCAGGAAATCAGGTTCGGTGGCCTTGAGTACGTCGCCGATGCTCGGGGCGATCTAGTCCTTACTGGGTTCTCGGCTTTACCCGGGGAGCCTACCAATCCCGATGCCTTGACCTCGGATTCCCTCCCCGTTCCTATCCCTGGGCCGGGCCTCAGTTCGGATCTGGCCTTGAGCTCAGATCCAACCCCAGCGGCAGAAAACCAAGGGTTACCCTTGGCCGGACACATTCATAGTATTGGCGTGCCGGAGCTCAACTCCGACGGATGCCCGAACGTGAATCCGGTTGACGTCTCGTTTTTAAGCGAGATGTTAGATCGGATCTAGAGGATGAACATTGCGGATGGCCAGCCACGGGGAATTTTGCGTCCCACCCACCACCCAGTTGGTAGCCACTGTCGAAGATTTAACCGACATGCTGGACTACGCCTCCGAGGAGGCTGACGACATGGACGAGGATATCGACATCCCGCCCTACACAGATCCCTCCCTTGCCACTTCCAATACCGGAAAGTGGACCGCCACCTCCACCTATGACGTTTACATGGTTGACACCCCCATGAAGGACGGTGACACAACCAAAAAGCACGGCGACGATCCTGCCAAAGAACCGCCCAGACGCCGACGACGGCGACCCAGAGGGCGGGGAAAGGGCAAGGAAAATCACACAGACATGAACGGCACCGGAGATAACGAGACTCCGGACAACTTGGGGGAGCTCGGCGATAACATGCCGGAGCAGCGACCCGATGCCCCTGAAGGGCACGAGGACCAGGGTGACCCCGAGGACCTCGATGATTCCGAGGACATCAATTACCTCCCTCCGTCTGAAGAGGAAGATAGCCTCGGACCAGAAGACTTTATCGTCCCTGAGGATCCCCTGGAACAAGAGAAATTCAAGCGGCAACTCATCGCCACTGCTCGAAGCTTGAAGAAAAAACAACAGCAGCTAAAAGCCGAGCAGGATACGCTCAACGACAGATGGACGATGGTCTTAGCTGCCGAAGAAGGCCTTGACGATCAACATCAGGGCCAATACAAGAGTTACCCACGGCGCCGACTACTCCCAGAATTTGAGGATAAGGCCTTCGAGCCCATGCCTCCCAGACGAACTTACGCAAACCAGCCTGACCGCCCCCCTCGAGGACGAGATAGGCCGGCTGCGGAAACTGAACTCCCACCCGCACCCCCTCGAGGATGGGACAGGGCGGCCGGAGAAGCCGAATACCCACCCGCGCCCCCTTGAGGATGGGATAGGGCGGCCTGGGAGGCCGAACTCCCACCCGCGCCCCTTCGAGGACGGGATAGGCTGGCCCGAGAAGACGAATACCTGCCCGCGCCCCCTCGCCGAGCAGGCAAGGACCCGGTTCAACCGGACGACCAATACGATCTGCGCCACGACCTGAACGCACGAGGGATCCAGTCGAGATCCATCTATGGATCCACAGGATACGCACCCGCCGGACCGGACGGATACCAAGCCTGGCGCGATAGAAACGACAGAGCTCAGGAGCAGCACCGTGCCCGGATGATAACCGATCTCCGGCATGATGTGGCCCGGGCCAGGGGCGCCGCACACCCAATGTGTTTCACTGACGAGGTGATGCAGCATCAGTTCCCCGAGGGGTTCAAACCCGTCAATATAGAATCCTACGATGGGACAACTGACTCGGGCGTGTGGATTGAGGATTTTCTCCTCCACATTCACATGGCCCGAGGAGATGATCTCCATGCTATTAAGTACCTACCGTTGAAACTCAAGGGACCCGCAAGGCATTAGCTGAATAGCCTACCCGAAAACTCCATCGGGAGCTGGGAAGAGCTCGAGGATGCATTTCGAGCTAACTTTCAAGGCACCTACGTTCGGCCACCAGACGCCGATGACCTGAGCCATGTTATTCAGCAGCCCGGGGAGTTAGCCCGGCAATTCTGGAACCGTTTTTTGACCAAGAACAACCAGATCGTCGACTGTCCGGATGCCGAAGCGATTGTGGCATTCAAACACAGTATTCGGGACGAGTGGCTCCCTCGCCAGTTCGGCCAGGACAAGCCGAGAACAATGTCGGCCCTTACGTCCCTAATGACCCGCTTTTGCGCGGGTGAGGATAGTTGGTTGGCTCGTCGAAGCAACCACCCCGAAGACCCCGGCACTTCAGAGGCCCGGGACAGGAACAGAAAACCCCGGCGCAATAGGAATAATAAGCGCCGACACTCAAACAACGGCGGTGAAGCCGATGACACAGCAGTAAACGCCGGATTCAGCAGCTTGAAATCGGGACCGCAGAAAAAACCCTCTAAAGGGAACCGGGACGGCCCGTCTGCACTGGATAGAATATTGGATAGGCCCTGCCAGATTCACGGCACCCCTGACAAGCCAGCTAACCACACCAACCGTAATTGTTGGGTAATTAAACAGGCCGGCAAAGTCACAGCCGAAGAACAGGGCAAGGGCCCCCGCAGTGAGGACGATGACGAACCTCGCAGGCTGAACAACGCAGGCCAAAAAGAGTTCCCTCCAGAGGTCAAAACCGTGAACATGATCTATGTCACGCATATACCAAAGAAGGAGCGGAAACGTGCGCTTCGGGATGTCTACGCCTTAGAGCCGGTAGCCCCAAAATTCAACACGTGGTCGGCTTGCCCGATCACTTTCGACCATCGAGACCATCCGACCAGTATACGCCATGGAGGAACAGCGGCTCTGGTGCTCGACCCCATCGTGGACGGCTTTCACCTCACCAGAGTCCTTATGGACGGAGGTAGCAGCCTCAATCTGATTTACTCAGATACAGTGAAGAAAATGGGGATTGACCCGTCAAGAATCAAACCCAGCAACACCACCTTTAAAGGTGTAATCCCAGGTGTCGAGGCACGCTGCTCGGGATCCGTGACGTTGGAAGTAGTCTTTAGCTCGCCCGATAACTTCCGCAGCGAGGACTTGATCTTCGATATTGTCCCCTTCCGCAGCGGTTACCACGCACCTCGGCCGGACTGCGTTCGCCCGCTTCAACGCCGTCCCGCACTATGCATACCTGAAGCTCAAGATGCCAGGACCAAGGGGCGTTATTACCATCAACGGTAATACCGAGCGCTCCCTCCGAACAGAGGAACACACGACGGCTTTAGCCGCCAAAGTACAAGCCGCCGAAGAGATGTCGCGAACCCAGTCTACTGCCAAGGCACTGGACGCGCATAAGCGCTCCCGAGCTGCAGCCTCGGTCCCGGAGCACTCCCATGCTCACCCCAAATAGGGGTACGCACCCCACAGCACGGCCCCCTGGCCTAGTCACGAAATACGTACCTCGAGTGCACAATTTCGCGCTCAAAATTCCATGGGCAGTTGTGGCGAAACATGACTCAAAGACCAGGAGCCGGGCTCGACCGAGCAATGGCCTACAGGTGTCTTCAAATCAACATTGACAACGGGCACCATCTAGGGCCCGATGAGCGTCAAACTGATATACCACGGTGACTTCTCGAAACCCTTCTCCAAGGGCTCGTCTGCCGAACATTACTACTTCCGCCGAACGTATATTCGACAGATTCGCTCACACGGAAGCTTCTTGAAGAGCAAAGGCGCAGACGTGCAACAGGGCGTAGTAGGGACGTCAAACCACTCATGAAGGCCCTGTGTAAACCTTTACTCTCATGTATTCATTTCTTCAAAAGTATCTATCAAAGTTACTTCGGCAATCCAGATTGTACGGCTGGACGTCACATATTCAAAGGAAATAAAGACCAATTATTCTATGGTACTTGTGCATTCCTTCGCGTTGCATATTCCTTTCCGCTTTTTGAGCCGAAGTAAACTATTTCGTTACGCCCCTTTTTTTTGTAACCGACTAATAGACCGGAGGCTCAAACATAAATCTTGCCTC
Organism: Elymus sibiricus; assembly: GCA_039707655.1. Taxonomy (NCBI): domain Eukaryota; kingdom Viridiplantae; phylum Streptophyta; class Magnoliopsida; order Poales; family Poaceae; genus Elymus; species Elymus sibiricus. The sequence goes on from CM077664.1 coordinate 25,568,120, forward strand.
AAACTTTATCCCGGCACTTATTTTTATTTTATGTGCTCGGCGTCGCGGATATTGCACTATATGAATCAGTTCCGAATTGCGTCTTTGGTCAATAGTTGGGTTGCCCGGTGTCGGTTCTAAATCCAGCATATCTCGTAGTAGGGGTCCTAAGCTAGGCGTCATGGAGCGATGGTAACATGGACACAGAGTTTTACCCAGGTTCGGGCCCTCTCGAAGAGGTAATACCCTACGTCCTTCTTTTGATTGTATTGATATGGGGTATAGTGCAGAGTACATGTGGCTACCACGAAATTGTTCTAATGAATATGAGATGATCTATTGACTAGCCTGGCCTCATTTTATATATGTACCGGAGGCCTAGGGTTTAGGAGAGTCTTCGGCTTGAGCGCCAAGTCTTGTGGAATCTTTCTTGTATTCCTCATGGACTGCCCGAAGTGGCCCATGAGTGAACCGCCAATGGGGTCCTCGGCCCGATCCACCTGGTCGGGAGATGAAGTGATCAGTACCCCCTAGTCCAGGACACCATCAGTAGCCCCCTGAACCGGTCTTCAAGTTGGGGACGCTCCTCGGTTCTTCCGAACCGTTCTTCGTCTTCGGTCGTCGGTCTTGAAAACTGGTTCGACAAATCTTCCCATCTCCGATCTTGAGGATCGCCGAGGTGTATCCGAAGAGTTCATACGTCGAGTATCTGAGGAGCCCCTTTAGGTTCTTGGCCTTTATCAATGCCTTGTTACTTTTTACGCCATACCTTGGGTTCGAAGTTTTTCCCGTGCGGCGGTGTCCTCTTTGCATCCGAGGTGTCTATTGCAGCCGAGCTCCAACGCCGGTCTGTATCCACGGTGTATTTTTGCAGCCGAGCTCCAACGCCGATCTGTATCCGAGGTACATTTTAGCAGCCGAACTCCAACGCCAGACGGCATCCGAGGTACATTTTAGCAGCCGAACTCCAACACCGGTCTATATCCGAGCTCCAGTGCTGGACTGCAGCCGAGGAGGGATAGAGTACCTCATCTTTGAAAAAGTTTGAAGGAGGTTATCTGAGCTTAACGCCGAAAAAGTTCTCACAGGCTCACAGCCGAGCTTTATGCCGGACTGCTTCCGAGGTGGTGCACCACCTCAGCCGTGGGCTGATGTTTTATAGAATTGTTTCCGATTGGTGCAATTTATTCTCTGCCGAGATGTATAACCAGTAGCCCTCAAGGTGTGTGCCGACATAAAATCCGGGATGCACCTGAAGGATAAAGTAAAACCGCTGATCCCAGTAGCCCCTGAGACTCAGGTCGATTTGCGAAATCGGCCTGAGGATTAATTCCTTGCTCGGCAGCATACTTAGCCGAGGAACCTGGTGTGCATAGTTCCCGAGACTCAAGCTGGGTGCGGCCGACCAACCTGAGGATCGTAATCTCCTCGGAAACTATTCGGCACTTTGAATTTTCTGCATTGAATCATCAATGCACTAGCCCCCGAGCCACTGGTCGGGTGGCAACACCAGATCAGGGGATCGATGTAACCCGTTAATGGCTTTTAAGTGAGAAGCGCGAAGCCCAGTAGCCCCCGAGCCTTAAGTTGGGCAAGGGTGGCCGAATTAAGAATCGATATTCGTTTGACACAAAATTCAATTCCGGCTGCGCGGCTGTCTCAACAAGACTGTGCCCCCGACTTGTTAATAGACGACTTGAAGTAAATTAACTTTGTCCAATATGTGTAATGATTCTATGTATTAAAATACTTTACATCATTAATGCTCGGATCCACATTGTACAAACATTGTTGACAGACCATCGGCTTCAACCTCCTTGGCCAGTAGCCGAGGAGTGTCTTCCTACTTTATAAAGCCGTTATAATGGCAAAGATTTACGGAAAACAAGGCAATCCGGCCATACGGTTTTATAAACAAAGGTACACGGAGAGATATGTTATATTACTATTTAACATAAGAAATATCTTCTGGGAAAAATAGTTCCTTTATAAGTTCCTTTTCCCAGGCTATCATGTTGACCATGATCGTGAAACCTCAACCCCGATCAATGTGGGAGGAAAATATTGAGGATTTAGTTCGGGAAAAATTCCCGAACTCTGTGGTCTTTAATGAACCAAAATTTTCACTTCCGTCGTTGCTGACCAATTATATTCTTAAGATGACTAGCTTTCGGCTTCACCCAGTCTGAGGTACTAGCCCGGATGACCCGGAAGTAACAATCACAGCGGTGCTCCCTGTACCCCCTAGCTGAACAATCGGGAACATAAGGGGTAAGCACGAGAGCCAAGCAACCCAGCTTTGCCAAAATCTTAAGTCAAATTGATGCATATTTATAGCTTTATAACGATTTATGGGAAGGTAGTGCTCGTATATTAAATACAAACGCTTTAATGCTATATGCTATTTTGACTCCTTTGTGACCGTTTATCATGTGAGAGTGGCCCATCGTCGGCTTCTACGCCTTTGTAGATGCTACGCAGGGTGTTTCCGCAGTAACAAGACAACCCTTAGCCGACGTCTCGGTGCCCAGAGACGGTTGTGTTAGCAGAAACGAGGCAATCAGATATCCAGGCTTTATAACTTTCACTTGGTCATAAGAGCTTAAAGTTGGGAGGCCAGTTACTAGCCCTCGGTTAGTGTTCGGCGTCAGCCGAGGTCAAGCCATTAACACTTCGGCCAATTTTATGAAAGGCCCATGGGGTAACCTCTATCGATCGATAGTTTGACACAGTTATCGGATCGCTGACCAGTTTGCGCTCATTGTGACAGTCAGTTTTCGGCTTTCCCCACTGAGGTACTTGACCAGTTAAATCGGAAGTACAATCGCAGTGGTTCTCCCTTTGCATACCTAGCCGAACAAAGCGGAACGTAGGAGGCAAGCACAGGAGCCGGGCAACCCAACTATTGACCGAAGACACAATTCGAAACTGATGCATATAAAGCAATATCCGAGAACGTTTTGCCGAGGACTCCTCGGAGTACTTGGCTTTTGGTGGGTTCGGCTCTAGTCGCAGCCCCCCGTTGATATTGCCGATGCTTTAAAGGCATCCGACATTGTACTGTGAGAGTTATGCTGGAGAAACACAGTATCCCCCGAGACTCAGGTTGGGTGCGGCCGACCAACCTGAGGATCGAATCTCCTCGGGACTAGTCCAGATGTCATGTGTGTTTCGCCAACGCCAAGGTGTAGGTCGGCAGGAAAGATGCTGAGCTGCGGGTCGGAAAAGATCTCCCGAGCTGAATTATTACGCAGGGCACCTCGGTCATGAGGATGTCCCGCCTCCTGAAAGAAAAACATACAAATAGCTTAAAAGTGCCATAAGCTCGAAAAGCCAAAAAACTTATGTAAAAACTTGACGCCCGAACTAAATCAAGTTTTTTGGTGCCAATTCGAAAAGTGATCTTAAAATTGGTTTGTCCTTCCGTCGTGCTTTAACATGACACATCCGATCTCAAGACTTCAAGCGGGTCAGCCTTCGGCTTCAACCTCCTATTCCCGAAGGCGGAGTGCTTCTCAGGCCAGTTTAGCGAACCAAACTCGAGCGGCTTTAGAGAGAAACCAGGCTATCCGGCTATTTGACCACACACTCGTGTCGAGAAATGAGTGGTAGAAAAAGGCTTTGCAACGACTTAGTAGAAAAAACTTATTATAAAACGGCTCGTATAAATTTAAGAGCCCCCAGTTAACATGGGTAAAGGGAGTGTTTTTAACAAACAGAGTTTTTAACAAACTAAGTGTTTAACTAATAACTTGTCTATTTAACACAAAAGTATAACGCTTGGATGAACCAAACAAAAATTAAAAATTGAAAAAAGTTAAGCATGAAAGCGACTTAGCTGGTTAATGTGCTCGGTGTTGATGACGTAGTCCAGGCTTGCAATGGGTCGAGATCCCAGCCCCCAAGCCGGTCCTGGGGTGGTCGAGCGAAGAGCTCGGCTAATGAAGTGGCAGCACAAAACTGCCGATGTGCCGAGGCAAAGCCCCGGGTCCAGCCGAGGAGACAGAGTAGGCCGGCAGGGTGACGCCGGAGTAGGTTGATGAAGCGATGGCGAAGCCCCCGGTCCGGTCGACGTGTCCGAGCGAACAGCTCGGCTTGATGAATTGGTAGTACAACACTGCCGATATGTTGAGGCGAAGCCCCCGGTCCGGCCGAGCTGACGAAGCTGGTCGGCTGGTGACGCCGAAGTCCCCGGAGTAGGTTGATAAAGATATGGCGAAGCCCCAGGTCTAGCCGAGGTGATGGAGCAGGTCGGTAAGGTGACGTTGCAACCCCATGCCAGCCGAGGTGTCGAAGCAGGTCGGCGTGGTGGACATCGGCTTGAAGAAGCAACGGCGCGGCGATGCCGACGCAGGTCGGAACTTGTGACGCGGTCAATGCCGGCTTGAGAAGTGACCGCGTGGTGATGCTGGCGCGCCCGACCCGTACAATCTGTAAGGTGACGATGTTATCTTGACGATCATTAGGGAGAGCGGAGCTGAACTCTTGGTCGGCTCGCCGAGGTGATGATCCGAGGTGGTTGTCGTCGGCTCGATGGAGCGACGGCGCAGTCGATGTTGGCGCAGGTCGATAGCCGTGGAGCAACGTGGTCGGGCCGGTTTGACATCGGCGCGAGGGTGAAGATCGCCTCGGAAAAGACTCAAAATTTGTGGGCACGTGTTTGAGAACAACACACAATACCCTAGAAAAAAATTCCTTCAAAAAGGATGTTCGATATCCCGTTCATGAAGAAAGATGAATTCGGGTCGGATTCGTTTTCGTGCAGGAAATAGATCCGAAAATTAAAGCAGTCATCGGACGCTTCCCGGAGTTTGAACGGTCGGATCGAGCTGAAATTTTGAGGAGTGGTAGATATGGGAATTCCGCAGCCGATGAACGGTTGGATCTTCCAAAGGACGTCCGAGCTGACTGCTGGACTCCTCACCCTAAACTCGTCCAGATTCCCGTCCAGATTCGACAGGGCTCCGGTATATCGGAGATCGCCGGAGATTCCTCTATCGGAACGCGACGAAATTTTGCAGGGTTGTTCTAGACTCAATTCCGCACAATTCCACCGAAGCAATCGTCAAAGCGACGCTCGAGGAGACGGGGACAGCGAAAACGAATCTGCTGTCCAGAAAAAACTGCATGATCGCGCGAGGGCAATGTTGACTTTGAGCCCCAAGCACCATGGACGATTTTTCCATGATCTCGGATGAGATCGGAGTTGATGATGACGAAGACATCCATCCGAACTTGACGATCTGAAGAGAAGCATGGTCCTCGGCCCAGCCGAGGTGACTAGTCGAGCCGGCGACGAAGATGCCGACGTCGACAATAAAGCTCGGTTCCGACGAGTAGATCGCGCCGGAGACGATCTGAATTCCCATCGCACCGCGGCGACTGCCAGCAGGCTCTCAATGAAAGCACCAATGTCGCTTCTAAATCCAGCATATCTCGTAGTAGGGGTCCTAAGCTAGGCGTCATGGAGCGATGGTAACATGGACACGGAGTTCTGCCCAGGTTCGGGCCCTCTCGAAGAGGTAATACCCTACGTCCTGCTTTTGATTGTATTGATATGGGGTATAGTACAGAGTACATGTGGCTACCACGAGATTGTTCTAATGAATATGAGATGATCTATTGACTAGCCTGGCCTCGGTTTATATATGCATCGGAGCCCTAGGGTTTAGGAGAGTCTTCGGCTTGAGCGCCAAGTCTTGTGCAGTCTTTCTTGTATTCCTCATGGACTGCCCGAAGTGGCCCATGAGTGAACCGCCAAGGGGGTCCTCGGCCCAATCCACCTGGTCAGGAGACGACGTGATGAGTACCCCCTAGTCCAGGACACCATCACCCGGCTCCTGTGTTTACCCTCTTACGTTCCGCACTGTTCGGCTAAGAGGGTAAAGGGAGAACCACATCGATTGTATTTCTAGCTAGCCTGGTTAAGTACCTCAGTGGAGAAAGCCGAAAACTGACTGTCCCAATAAGCAAGAACTAGTCGGCGATCCGATGACTCGTGTCAAAATAAAATCGTTGGAGGTTAGTCTGTGTTAAACGAAGGTTTCTCTGTTACAGAAACCATGTGATGATGGTATCAACCGCGGCTTGTCCGAATATCACAAACACTGGGGGCTCGTCACCAGCGCCCACAGTCAAGCTCCTCTGGCTAAGTGAAAGCACTAAAACCGCATAGTTTGATTGCCTGGTTTTCCGTATATACAACCGCCTCCGGGCACCGAGACGTCGGCTAAGGGTTCAAGTATTACGAGAAAACACCCCATGCAGTATCTACAAGGGGGCTGAAGCGGACGGCTGGTAACTTTCAGTTTACAAACGGCCGCACCGGAGTCAAAATTAATATAAGCAGGCACTTTATTCACAGCCAAACAACTTGCATTACAATAAAACAAAAGTTTCAACTCCTTGGCACACAAGGAAACTAAATCTACTCATGAATTACATCTTTTGGGCACTGGGCCTCTACTGCCCGAGCACCATCGAAAGTATTGCTCGGGGCGCCTATGCTGCTTCCCTGGCGGCGGAGGTCCGGTGGCCATCTCGGCTGGCTTTATCTTCGGCCAATGTACCATTGTTTTGCCGAAGGCCATCCGAGCCCCCTCAATGCATGCGGAGTGCTTCCAGGCGTCGATCCGGGAAGTGGCGTCATACAGCCTCTGCACCAGACCGAAGTAGCTGCTCGACAGCGGCTCCGACGGCCATCGCTTGACGCAGAGGTCCTTCATCGCCGGCTCTGCCATCCGATGCAGCTCCATCAGCTGCTTCATTTGGTTGTTGAGGAGGGGAGGGTGTTCGGGCGCTTGAAATAGCACCCAGAATAACCTTTGCTCGGCCCGCCCCTCTAGGGCGGTGAAGAACCTCGCCGCATCAGCCGCACTCTTTGGGAGGTCCGCAAAGGCACCTGTGGAACGCCACACCCGCGTGAGCAAAGTGAACCTGTCCGCGCTGATCTTCACTTTTTGGAGTTCTTCCTGGTAGCCGCGCGCCTCTGTCCGCGCTTCCTTGGCCACCGACCCCAATGAGGTTAGCTCGGCAGCCTTGAAGCCTGTGAGAAGGCCAGTGAAAGCCTGCTTCAGTCCGTTATCCACGGACCGAAGACTTTGCAACACCGCGCCCATAAGGGCATGGTGCTCCTCAGCGATAGAGGAGCTGGTTAAAGCATCCTCCATCTTGTCCGGCCACCCAGTTGACGCCTGCTCTGGGGCGGGCGGGGGTGGCGGGCTTGTCCCCTCTCGAAGAATGGAGTGTCCGACTCCGGCCGCCTGGACGACTCCGGAGCCGCCCTCGGAGAGAGCTCGGGTCGTCCGAGCTCCTCTTCTTCATCTGCCGGAGGGATCCTCCCCTCCTGGTCTTCGGCGGCCGGGGTATTGGCCTCGGCCATTATGGTGTTGCCCCCTCCCCCTGTGTGCGGCATGGGAGGGGTCCTCCTTGATAGGACCTCCTCGGCCTCCTCGACGATTGGGGGAGGCGAGGCGCGCGATTCAGTCCCGCTCTCCACTAGCGCAGTCGGAGGAGAGTCCCCCTCCGAGACTCGGTCGGTGGGAAGGTCGCGCATCAGGCTGCGATGTTAAAAGTAAAGGAGTGATCAATATCAAATCTAGTTCAGCCAGTGACACTCGAATGGATGTCGAAACACGTACCTTTGAGCCCGCGGCTTGGCCCTGGGGATCCTCTGAGGAACCTCTTCGGAGGGCATGGAATCCTCGGCCGAGGCCGAGCTATCGCCAGACAAGGCCACCTTGGCCTTGCACGGTCTTTTGGGGGTGGGTTGAGGCAGCGCCTCCTCGACGTCTTCGGATGCCGCCCTTTTCCCTGTTCGGGAGGAATCGTCTTCCTCCCCTTCTCCTCCCTGCTCCTTCTCCTCCTCTTGTGGGGAGGGAGCATGGGTGTCCCCGGATCTAGTGTTCGGGGGACCTCGGGAACGGAGGCCCTCTCTGACCTCCTTCTTCTGGTCCTTCTTCTTCTCCTTCGTCTCCGGCGCCTCGTATGGCTCCATGGCCAACATGGCCATCAGTAAGGGTGTCCTGGGCCCCTCTAGCAGTGGCGTCGGACTGTCGATCCGCTCGGCCTTCTTCAGCCAATTCTGTGGATGAAAAGTAAAAAAGTTGAGTACCTTATTAAAAGGGAACAGTTCGGATATAAGTACAAAATTATTCATACCTCCCGTGGGGGATTTGCAGCGTCGAGTCCGATGTCTTCCTCCTCGGCCGGCCAGTCCTTCTGCGGCTTGAACAGCGCCCTCCACAGTTGAGCGTGGGAGGTGCGGTAGAAGTTGCGCATGGTGGCCGGGTCTTCGAACTTGTAGGCCCACATGAGGGAGGCCCTGTCCTGGCATGGGAGGATTCGGCGGCCGAGCATGATCTGGATTACGTTGGGCGGCTCGACGCCCTGCTCTATCACCTTGGCGATCCGGCTTTGCAGCTGCGCCACCTCCTTATTCACCCCCAGTCGAGGACCTTCTTGGTCCATGAGACCAGCCTCGTAGGTGGTCCAGATCTGAAGGCTGGAATCGCCCCCCAATCCGCGCTCCTTGGCTCGGTGATGTAGAACCATTCCTTCTGCCAGACCTTGACGGTCTCGATGAAGGTGCCCTCTGGCCACTCCACTCGGGGGAGTTTGCTGACCATCGCACCCCCGCAGTTTGCCTGCTGGTCGTCGACGATCTTCGGCTTGATGTTGAAGATCTTCAGCCACAGGCCGAAGTGTGGCCGGATCCGAAGAAAGGCCTCGCAGATGACGATGAAGGCCGAGATGTGGTGGAAGGAGTTCGGCGCGAGGTTGTGGAAGTCCAGTCCATAGAAGAACAAGAGGCCCCTGATGAAGGGGTGAAGGGGAAAGCCCAGACCTCGAATGAAGTGGGGCAGGAATACCACCCGCTCACCCTGCCGCGGCGTGGGGACGACCTGGCCGGCCTCTGGGGCTCGGTGGGCAACGTTGGCGGGAAGATAGCCCGTGCCCATTAGCTCCATGATGGCGCTCTCAGTGACGACGGACGCCTCCCACTTGCCGTTGGACCCGAGCTCGCCATTGCTGGATTGGAACTGGCGGCCGGAGAGGTTCTTGGATGGGAAAATGGATCTCGGCGAAGGCAGGAATGAGAGCGTGTAAAGGAGATGGAGACCACTCCCCCTTTTATGGGCTGTAAAACCCACGGTCCTTTTACTGCGCCGCAGTCCTCGCCATTTCCCCATGAAACCGTGCCATTATGCGCGCGTGGGATGAGGTGGATTATTGATCATATCCCTTAAAACCAGGGCACAATCTCCATATCGATGGGACGTGCCAATGAAAAAACAGCCTCGAACCGCGAATCGAGTTTTTCATAAAACAACTCGTGGTCGTGGCGCATTGTGACCCTTCAGTAAAAAGTTGTCAGATGGGGGTACTGTTCATACCGAGGTGACTGGCCTTCGAGGCTAAGCTATCGATACCTCTTGGCGACCGAAGTATATTTCGGTGTGGGCGCGGCCAGGCAACACGTAAAGACTCGACTCAGAAGGAGACGCAGGCCGGTCATCAGTACCACAAAAGGAAGGGAACTGGTCCACAAAGCCGATGGTGTTCGGCGTCTACCTCGGCTTCGAAGACTAGTTTGGGGGCTACTGAGGGTGTCCCGGAATAGGGGGTACTCGGGCTGCCGGCCTATCTCTCATAGGCCGGGCTGGTGGGCCGCCCTCTACTCATCGATGGAAGGCCGGATTGTGGGCGACCCCGTGTATCAGAAGGAAACCTCCGAAGACTTGGCGTCTCCTCCAAGGAATAATTGGCGTGGCCGGCATGTTTATCCCCTGATGGCAACCGACTATATGTAACCCTAGGACCCTCTGGTGTCTATATAAAACAGAGGGTTTAGTCCGTAGAGGATCATCATATTCATTACCTAGGGTTTAGACCATCCGATCTCGAGGTAGATCAACTCTGTAACCTTCATACAATCACATCCATACAATCTAGCAGGACGTAGGGTGTTACCTCTTCGAGAGGGCCCGAACCTGTGTAAATCGCTATCTCCTACGTTCCCTGTTACCATTGATTCCTAGACCCACAGTTCGGATCCCCTACCCGAGATCTGCCGGTTTTGGTACCGACACCAGGAATACCAACTATACCATGCTCCTGTAGGAGATATGCCCTAGAGGCAGTAATTTCAGTTACTTTTGTATCTCCAAGTTTGTAATGAATGTTTATGATCCATGCTATAACTGCAATGATTCTCGAGTCTACAATAACCACGAGGCTTGGAGGGAAACTCATGTGCACGTGTGGTATAATAAACGGTAAATTGTATTCCTAGTCTTGCCTCTAAGACTGGCTCAAGTATTGCATGATGATCCTGTTTTCCTGATCATGGGCATGGCTATGCCAGCAATTTTGAGGGCACGATGTTGGTAGAACACTTGTGTTGAATCGACCCAACTTGATGTTATACTATGAGATATATATTCGTCACAAGTTAATGGTTAAATAACACAGAGATGGTTAACGTTTGCATGATTCCTTAGACCATGAGAGTATCGAGTTTCTTCATACTTGCTTCATGAACTTTGGGGTTTGTTAAACGTCATCCGTAAATGGGTGGCTATTACGGCGGCTTACGGGTTCATGGAAAAGTATGTCAAGTAACTTGATAGCTCAAGATTGGGATTTGCTCCTCCGACGATGGAGAGATATCTCTGGGCCCTCTCGGTGTTGCGGTATCCATCATCGTCTGGCCAGACACTTGTGATTTGATCACGGGGATGCCGGAACACGGGAACGAGAAAAGAGAACAATGCCGGCAACGAGGTAACTGGCATTGTGGACAAGTTGTTGATCCACGAGGAGGCCTACATGTCTCACCTCGGGTAATTGTAACATATCGCGAAGCAATAGGAATAGCACACGGCAACTGGAGGTTCACTCGAATATTCATTCGTGTGGGTATAGGGGTCAATATGGGTGTCCACGGCTCCGATGTTGATCATTGATCGGAAGGGGTTCCGGGTCATGTCTATGCTTCACCGAACCTATAGGGTCACACACTTAAGGGTCATCTATCTGCTGAATACTAGACGGCGAGTCTGAGAGAAATTCACCGAAAAAGTTTCGGACGAAACGGAAACGTTCCGGAGAGGATATCGGAATAGTTCCGGTAAAACTGAAAAGTTGTTTTAGAGGATACCATAAAGTCAGATTGGTTTCGGCACATGCCTGATAATTCTTGGAGGGTGCCAGAATCGTTCTGGAAACTTTCTGGAATTTTCCGAGATGAAAACCGGAAATGTTCCGGAGCTGCCGGAACCGCTTCAGATGCTTTTCGCAGATGAAAATCACTAAACCGGAATTGTTCCGGATCGCATTGAAACTTATTTTAGTGGGTACTGGAATTGTTCTAAGCCCACATAAATATTTTCAGTTCGACCGGACGCTGAAAAATGTCGTCATGAATAGTGAAATCAGATTTATGGATATGGTTGGAAGTTGGCTTTCCACAAATATCTTCCCAAGATATTTTGGGATGACATGGCATTTTGGATATGCCCATCCTACCCCTTGTTTTTCCTATAAATAGAGGGGAGGAGGCAGCCCCATATGCTTCATCCTTGTGCTCTCATACACATGCTATGCTTTGCTAGCTCTCTCTTCTCCCTCACACGAAAAGAGTATTTCGTAGAGCCGAAAGGCTGTCTGGGTTCCGGCAGGAACTAGCTCTGGACAGCGAAGCCCTGCCGGATAGTTGACACCGTATGTGTGCAACCCCGTAGAGAGGTCGTAGTTTCGATCGTTTGCCCGAGGGGCTGTTCGAGGGTCCTCCCGAAGGGCTGTCCGAGTTTCCGTTCGAGTTTCGAGGGTCCTCCCGAAGGGCTGTCCGTGACATCGTCCGGGGGACTGTCCGACCGCCTCCCGAAGGGCTGTCCGACGAGGGAGTACATTCTCGCGGTTGGGAGGTTGTAAAATCCTAGCTGCGGGAATCTGCACCAACGATCTCCACCGACTCTTCTTCCGCTGCGCTACGAGTCGGTACGGATCAGATCAAACCTTGTATGCAATCTCCATAGTGGTCCTGGGCGTGCTCGCTATACCGAAATTTTTTGTTTTCTGTCGCGTTCCCCATCAGTGGCATCAAGAGCCAGGCTATGAGTAGATGCATGTTATGATCTAGAATACATAGAGATGTATGGGTGTTGCACAATATAATTAGGTAGTAGATGAGATCTATTGCTGAAAATTATTTGTGCGGGTAGCAGATGAAATCTGTTACTCGATGTTCTTGTTGCTTCCCTTGAATTTGCGTAGTCCTGATCTTGACAGCATTGTGGAATCTGACAAAGTTCTGGCAATCCGCGATCCTTTCATGCTGCTCCTGAGTATGCTGATTGACAGATCAACGAAGCTAACAGTTCTTTGGGTTCCACTTTAGTCAAAGAAAGATGGATGTTTCGCAGACGAAGGGCAATGCAGATATGATCTGCACGGGGGTCACGCGTATGACGAAGTTTAGTATGGGGCTCGAGATTTTATTGTCTCGTGTTTCATACACCCTGGAAAGTTAATCTAGCAACTTGAAGTATCATACTTGATGATAAACGTTGGTAGCTACGGTTTAAGTAAAAACCTTAGAAGCCACGTAAAATAAAATTTTGCATAAACCGATTAGAGGCATCTAACTTGGTTTTGCAGGATGGTTATTCATGTGATGTGGTATAGCAATGCTCATATTAAATTTGATTATGTATGAGATGACTATATGATGTAATTAACATGACCTGCGTGTCATGATTCGGCATGATGGCTGGAGCCATATGATTGCACTTTAATGACTTGCGTGTCAACCTTATGTAATGCACTTATTTTATTAGCTATAGAGATAGCAATATTATCTGGTGCATCAACAAGGTGGTGGCAATCTTCGCGATGGTGAACACCGACGTGAATGCCGAAGACGAAGAAATACTTGACTTCTCCGTCAGAAAGGGCTATACCATATCATGCTAATTATGAATTGCCTGAGATGTTTATCCCTCTTGATGCACCCTTCTTGATTGCGCGGTAGTCGCTTTTTATTAGGGTGATCTCTCACTAAAATATCAAAGTAGTTAGTGTTCACCCAAGTGTAGCACCGTCTGAAATTCGTATCTTTTTGGGGTGCGCCATGTCCACATGGGTACGAACGAATCGAGAGGAATGAGGCGGGTGAGGTCAGACCTCGCAGCAAGATCACTTGGTTGTCTTTGACGTTCAGGCAGGATCGTCCTGAGCTCGGAACACACCCATCGAAAGATGAACAAGAGTCACATGGAGATGTGATCGGCAAGTTTGCCTACCGATTGAAATTCTCGTCATCAGTGATGTCCACATCAATGGCGTTGAATTTAAATGTGGATCTTGAATCACTCACAATCAATTATGAGAGATATTGATTTGAGTGGGAGCGCACCTTAGAATAAAATCTGTTTATTCACTAGTGCAAAATCATTATGAACAAAGTCTAAGTGAAATTGTGTTTTCCGTTGTAGATCTAATGGCTCGCAACACCGCGTTCAACTTAGGCCCGATGTTAGAGAAAGAGAAGTTAGCTGCGAATGGAAACAACTATGCGGACTGGGTCCGTACCCTGAGGATTGTCCTCAGGAGCGCTAAGAAAGTGTACGTGCTTGATGGAGCTCTTCCACCTAAGCCGGCGGCAACAGCCGCGGCAGACATACAAAATGTCTGGGCCACTAAGGATGATGATTTCAACTTAGTGCAGTGCCTCATGCTGTCTTGCATGAGTTCAGAGCTTCAAAAACGTTTTGAATTCCATAACTCCTTTGATATGATCAAGGATCTAGATGCTCTGTACAAGTTTAATGCACGGTCTGAACGTTTTGATATCATGAAAATGATGTCGGAGACCAAGATGGCTGAGGGCAGTTCAGTTGGCGAGCACGTAGTCAATATGATTGGCTACGCTGAAAGGCTTAAAACCCTGGAATTTCCACTTCCAGAAGAGCATGTTATGGACATGTTGCTCCGTTCACTCCCCCCTTCTTACGGAGGTTTTGTCATGAACTACCACATGAATGGGATGGACAAAACACCTAATGAGGTGCTTGCCATGCTGAAATCTATTGAAGGAGGACTGCAGAAAAATCGCAAGCAAGTGTTGCTTGTGAATAAAACTGCCAGTTTCAAAAAGAAAGGCAAGCCAAAGAAAGGCAAGGGCGCCGGTAAGACCGGCTTCCAACGCAAATATAAGGGCGGAGCCAAGAATGAAACTGAGTGCTTCTACTGCAAGGGCACAGGACACTGGAAGAGAAACTGCAAGAAGTATCTGGAAGATAAGAAGTCCGGGAAAACCGGAAAAGGTATAATTGTTATACAAGTTAATGTCATTGACGTTTTGCTCGCTAGCGAAAATTCTAAGTCTTGGGTATTTGATACCGGATCGGTTGCTCACATTTGCAACTCGATACAGGGGCTTCAGAAGGTGCGCAGGCTGGGAAAGAATGAAGTCGTGATGCGTGTCGGGAACGGCGCTGGGATCGCCGCTCAAGCCGTCGGCATTATGCCTCTACCTCTCCCTTCAGGATTTATTTTGGAACTAAGTAACTGTTATTTTGTTCCGTTGTTGTGTAAGAACATTATCTCTGGATCATGTTTAGTGCATGACGGGTACTCCTGCAAGTCTGAGAACAATGGTTGTTCACTTTATTGTAAGGACATGTTTTATGGATTTGCACCCATTATTGGGGGCCTTTTCGTACTGAATCTTGAATGTGAAAATAATGTCTTTAACGTGAATGCTAAACGCCTTAAGAAGGCTGATACCACCACCACTTTCATGTGGCACTGTCGGCTTGGCCACATCGGAAAGAAACGCATGCAAAGACTCCATAAAGATGGAGTTTTACCGTCTTTTGATTTTGAATCATTTGACACATGTGAAGCTTGCTTGATGGGAAAAATGACCAAGACGCCGTTCACGGGTCATCCTGAACGGGCGGGTGAATTATTGGAAATAATACATAGTGATGTATGTGGACCAATGAATACGGCCGCACGGGGTGGGTATTTTTACTTCGTGACTTTTACTGATGATTTAAGTCGGTATGGCTATATCTACTTGATGAAGCATAAGTCGGAAACCTTTGAAAAGTTCAAAGAATTTCAGAATGAGGTAGAAAATCATCGTAACAAAAAGATTAAGTTTCTGCGGTCTGATCGCGGAGGCGAATATCTTAGTCACGAGTTTGGCCAACATCTGAGTGACCGTGGAATCGTTTCACAGCTTACGCCTCCCGGAACTCCACAGCGAAACGGAGTGTCGGAACAACATAACCGAACCCTGTTAGAAATGGTAAGGTCGATGATGTCTCTTACAGATCTACCGATATCTTTTTGGGGTCACGCACTACTCACTGCCGCTTATACACTAAACAGAGCACCGTCTAAGTCTGTTGAGACGACGCCATATGAGATATGGCATGGGAAGAAACCCAATTTGTCGCATCTAAAAATTTGGGGTTGTGAAGCTTATGTAAAACGTTTACAACCGAGCAAACTCGATCCCAGATCAGACAAATGTATCTTTGTAGGTTATCCAAAGGAAACTGTTGGGTATTTCTTCTACCAACCCTCCGAGTGCAAAGTGTTTGTCGCTAAAAATGGAGTCTTTCTTGAGAAAGAGTTTCTCGCTAAAGAATTGAGTGGGAGAACAGTACAACTTGATGAGATTAGTGAATCTTCGGCAACCGTTGATATGGCTAAGGAGCCGGAAGAAATTCCGCTAATTATCCCTACAACCGAGCCGGAAGTTGTCGCATGTGATGCGGGAACTTCAAACACTGTTGTAACTGAACCGCGCAGATCAGGTAGGGCTATCCAGCCACCTGAGTGGTTTCATAACGAAATCTTCATTTTTGAAGACGATGAACCTGCGCACTACAAGGAAGCGATGGCGGGGCCTAGCTCAAGGGAATGGCACAAAGCCATGAGATCCGAAATGGAATCCATGTACGAAAACCAAGTTTGGAACTTGGAAGAACTTCCAGATGGCATAAAACCCATTGGTTGTAAATGGATTTTCAAAAGAAAGACGGACGCGGATGGTAACATTACTATCCACAAAGCTAGACTTGTCGCGAAAAGGTTCACGCAAGTTCCAGGAGAGGACTACGACGAGACTTTCTCGCCCGTAGCTATGCTTAGGTCTGTTCGGATATTACTAGCAATTGCTGCTTATTTCGATTATGAAATATGGCAGATGGATGTCAAAACGGCTTTCCTAAATGGAAACCTTGATAGGGATGTATACATGATACAGCCAGAAGGTTTTGTCGATCCTAAAAATGCTGGAAAGGTATGTAAGCTTCAGAAAGCCATTTATGGTCTGAAGCAAGCATCAAGGAGCTGGAATATTCGTTTTGATGAAGTGGTCAAAGAGTTTGGCTTCATCAGGAACGATGAAGAATCTTGTGTGTACAAAAAGTTTAGTGGGAGCGCAAAAGCATTTCTAATCTTGTATGTGGATGACATATTGTTGATTGGAAATGATGTGAAATTTCTTAGCGAAATAAAAGACTCATTGAAGAAGAGTTTTTCAATGAAAGACTTAGGCGAAGCGGCATATGTATTAGGCATCAGGATCTATAGAGATAGATCAAGACGCTTAATAGCGCTAAGCCAAAGCACGTACATTGACAAGGTGTTGAAAAGGTTCAACATGGAGAACTCCAAGAAAGGCCTACTCCCCATGTCACCTGGCACAGTGCTTTGCAAGAATCAGAGTCCTCGGACCCTTGATGAGCGAGTACAAATGAATGATATTCCATATGCTTCGGCAGTTGGTTCTATTATGTATGCCATGCTATGTACAAGACCGGATGTTTCCTATGCGCTAAGTGTTAGCAGCCGGTACCAAGGTGATCCAGGATTGGAGCACTGGGCCGCAGTCAAGGGTATTCTTAAGTACCTCAGAAGGACCAAGGATTTACTCCTTGTGTACGGAGGTGATGAAGAGCTCATTGTAAGTTGTTACACTGATGCAGGCTTCATGTCTGACCCAGATGATTTCAAATCTCAATCTGGCTATGTTTTCATATTGAACGGCGGCGCAGTTGATTGGAAAAGTTCCAAACAAAAGACTGTGGCGGATTCTACGACGGAGGCGGAATATGTTGCTGCTTCAGAAGCCTCCAAGAAAGCTGTCGGTATCAAGCAATTTCTTGAAGATCTTGGTGTGGTTCCAAGTGCTCTGGACCCGGTGGAGATCAATTGTGACAATAGTGGCGCCGTGGCTCAGGCAAGGGAGCCGTGTTCGCACCATAAGACAATGCATATTCAACGCAAATATAAACTCATTCGACATCATGTCGAAGAAGGTTTAGTGAAAGTACGCAAAGTTCACACGGATCTGAATGTGTCAGACCCGATGACGAAGCCTCTACCACGAGCAAAACATGAGCAACACCGGATTGCCATTGGTGTTAGGGAAGCCATGTAACTAGATTATGACTCTAGTGCAAGTGGGAGACTGTAGGAGATATGCCCTAGAGGCAGTAATTTCAGTTACTTTTGTATCTCCAAGTTTGTAATGAATGTTTATGATCCATGCTATAACTGCAATGATTCTCGAGTCTACAATAACCACGAGGCTTGGAGGGAAACTCATGTGCACGCGTGGTATAATAAACGGCAAATTGTATTCCTAGTTTTGCCTCTAAGACTGGCTCAAGTATTACATGATGATCCTGTTTTCCTGATCATGGGCATGGCTATGCCAGCAATTTTGAGGGCACGATGTTGGTAGAACACTTGTGTTGAATCGACCCAACTTGATGTTATACTATGAGATATATATTCGTCACAAGTTAATGGTTAAATAACACAGAGATGGTTAACGTTTGCATGATTCCTTAGACCATGAGAGTATCGAGTTTCTTCATACTTGCTTCATGAACTTTGGGGTTTGTTAAACGTCATCCGTAAATGGGTGGCTATTACGGCGGCTTACGGGTTCATGGAAAAGTATGTCAAGTAACTTGATAGCTCAAGATTGGGATTTGCTCCTCCGACGATGGAGAGATATCTCTGGGCCCTCTCGGTGTTGCGGTATCCATCATCGTCTGGCCAGACACTTGTGATTTGATCACGGGGATGCCGGAACACGGGAACGAGAAAAGAGAACAATGCCGGCAACGAGGTAACTGGCATTGTGGACAAGTTGTTGATCCACGAGGATGCCTACATGTCTCACCTCGGGTAATTGTAACATATCGCGAAGCAACAGGAATAGCACACGGCAACTGGAGGTTCACTCGAATATTCATTCGTGTGGGTATAGGGGTCAATATGGGTGTCCACGGCTCCGATGTTGATCATTGATCGGAAGGGGTTGCGGGTCATGTCTATGCTTCACCGAACCTATAGGGTCACACACTTAAGGGTCATCTATCTGCTGAATACTAGACGGGGAGTCTGAGAGAAATTCACCGAAAAAGTTTCGGACGAAACGGAAACGTTCCGGAGAGGATATCGGAATAGTTCCGGTAAAACTGAAAAGTTGTTTTAGAGGATACCATAAAGTCAGATTGGTTTCGGCACATGCCTGATAATTCTTGGAGGGTGCCAGAATCGTTCTGGAAACTTTCTGGAATTTTCCGGGATGAAAACCGGAAATGTTCCGGAGCTGCCGGAACCGCTTCAGATGCTTTTCGCAGATGAAAATCACTAAACCGGAATTGTTCCGGATCGCATTGAAACTTATTTTAGTGGGTACTGGAATTGTTCTAAGCCCACATAAATATTTTCAGTTCGGCCGGACGCTGAAAAATGTCGTCATGAATAGTGAAATCAGATTTATGGATATGGTTGGAAGTTGGCTTTCCACAAATATCTTCCCAAGATATTTTGGGATGACATGGCATTTTGGATATGCCCATCCTACCCCTTGTTTTTCCTATAAATAGAGGGGAGGAGGCAGCCCCATATGCTTCATCCTTGTGCTCTCATACACATGCTATGCTTTGCTAGCTCTCTCTTCTCCCTCACACGAAAAGAGTATTTCGTAGAGCCGAAAGGCTGTCTGGGTTCCGGCAGGAACTAGCTCTGGACGGCGAAGCCCTGCCGGATAGTTGACACCGTATGTGTGCAACCCCGTAGAGAGGTCGTAGTTTCGATCGTTTGCCCGAGGGGCTGTTCGAGGGTCCTCCCGAAGGGCTGTCCGAGTTTCCGTTCGAGTTTCGAGGGTCCTCCCGAAGGGTTGTCCGTGACATCGTCCGGGGGACTGTCCGACCGCCTCCCGAAGGGCTGTCCGACGAGGGAGTACATTCTCGCGGTTGGGAGGTTGTAAAATCCTAGCTGCGGGAATCTGCACCAACGATCTCCACCGACTCTTCTTCCGCTGCGCTACGAGTCGGTACGGATCAGATCAAACCTTGTATGCAATCTCCATAGTGGTCCTGGGCGTGCTCGCTATACCGAATTTTTTTGTTTTCTGTCACGTTCCCCATCAGCTCCATTAAGAGAACTTATGTCAAAACTGCTTTGTGTGATTTAGGAGCCCGTGTTAGTGTTGTGCCTTTCTCTTTATATAAATGACTTGACTTGAATAAACTCACTCCCACTGAAATATCTTTGCAAATGGCTGACAAATCAACTGCCATACCTATCGGTGTTTGTGAGGATGTGCCCGTTGTAGATGCAAATGTTACTATCCTGACAGACTTTGTTATACTCGATATGCCCGAGGATGACAACAAGTCGATTATCCTTGGTAGACCCTTCTTGAATACTGCAGGGGCTGTTATTGATTGCAACAAAAGCAAGGTCACTTTTCATATCAATGGTAATGAACATACGGTGCACTTTCCGAAGAAACAATTTCAAGTAAATGGTATTCATATTATTGAAAAGACTCTGACAATTACTATTGGAAGTTTTCAAATCCCTCTTCCAACTGATAAAAAGAAATATGAAACTCTTCTTATCGAGGAGATGCATATCCTCGTTGAGGTAACTTAGTGTTATACGAAAGTTCTTCGGTTTCATGTTACTCGGAAATGGTTTGTTAATAAGACCTGATCGACCTTATTAATGGATTCTTTTTGAGGGGCATGGGGTCGATGAATTTAGTAAGCACAACCTTCTGTACCCACTTTTTCTTTTCTGTTATTTTTAGTTAAATGCAATAAAATGCCATGATTATCCTGTTTTCTGATTTATCTGTGCAATAAACAGTGCCCAGAAATAAAAGGGCTCAGAATGCAATAAAATTTTATCATGAATTTTTATATAATATTTAAGAATTTTTGGCACTGGACACACACTAGGGGGTGCCCCAGGTGCCCACGAGGCACCAGGGCGTGCCACCCCCCTGGCGCGCCCAGGTACCTCGTGGGCCCCACAGGGACTCCCTCACTTATCCCTTCACCCACTCTGTCTCTTACCTCTAGAAAAAATTCCTGGTAGCTCTCTCTCTTGTGTTCTTGCTCACAAAACTGAAATTTTTGATCTCTTTGCTCGGAGCTCCGTTTCCGAAACTGTTTTGGGAGATTGCTCCTTGGTATGTGACACCTCCATTGCTCCAATTAGTTTTTGTTTTAGTGGATTATATTTTGCATAATTAGCTACTCTTGGTGCTACTAAAAATGACCTTGCATGTTGAATTCTTTTAGTTCCAAGTAGTTTGAATGCTTGATATAGCCGCAAGACATCCATATGAGTAGTTGCTATCAATTTTGTGAAGTTTTATTGATATCATTTTGTGACCCAATTTTTTTTCAGAAAATTGTTCTTAGGAAAATGAATATCTTCCAGAGGAGTTCCTCGAAGCGGAATGCCAAGGGAGTCCTTGGGGAGTCCTCGGACAGTGACCTCAACATCCCGCGTAGGACGGAGGTCCGGCCGTGAGAATGGCCGCACAATGCCTTTATGAACGAAGCCGGATTCTATCAAGAGTTCGCGCAATTTGTTGCTAATCCCGGATTGACCGACTTCCTCGCAGATGAGTGTGACCAATACCACATCCTTACAAATTCCTTTGTGCAAAACTTTCATTTTCTGAATAGGCTCGAACCCCCTGAGGTGCGCTTTGATTTATATGCTGAACATTATCAGATACCTCTGGCTGAATTTTGTGAGATATGTTTGCTCCCCTTTGATGGGGAAATTAGAGAGCCTCGATCGGAGGAGTTTGAGGCTTTCCTCCGCACTTTGACCGTGGGAGAGGAAAGGGGTGTGTCGAAAGCCCGAGCCACTAGCTTGCAATTTCCCTCTGTTCATTACTTTGCTTTATTTTTAGGGAAATGCTTGATTGCTAGGGAGCAAGGTAGTGCGCTAGCTGCACCTGACTTTGCAATTTTACGCCGTGCATTGCATAATGACAACACTTATAACTTGGGAGCTATTGTTGCACGCCGCTTGCACACTAATAGGACTAGGGAAAAAATTCATGGCGGTATTTATGCTACTCGTTTAGCGAGACGTTTTAATGTTAACATACGCCCTCATGATTATTTGTTGCCCAGAGTTTACTTAGATCACCAATCCATGAGGGACCACCACTTTATTGATGCTCCTGAACCTCCTCACAACATTCGTTATAACTTGGTTTTTAGTGAGGATACTCGTGATATTATTCCATTGCCTGCACCTGCTTTGTTCGATTCTCATGCCAGGAACGGATATACCGTGATGCCACCGGACATTGTTGCTTCCCGGAACGCGTTGGTAGCGGCAGCGGAGGAGGCCCGGGATTGGGACGCTCAGGTTCCGCCGCCTCTGGAATTTCACATGGGACCGGATGGCTACTACGGATGGCCGTAGACCAAGCTAGGCAAAAGCCTAAGCTTGGGGGAGTACGTATTTCTCACTGACATTACATTCATGTTCACACATTCATTCCAGTTGTCGGTGTTCATACTTTTTCATTGTATAATCCATGTTAATTTTATTTTTCTCGCTTTCTTCTTATGTGTTTGAAAAACTTTGAGAAAATCCAAAAACATTTCTCGCTTCTTTTCGGTTTTTCTTTCTAGTTTAATTAGTTGTAGTTTCATAGTAGTAAAAGAAAACCCAAAAAGATTTCTCGTTTCTTCTTTTGCTTGTTGGGAGTTCTCCCGTGTAAATAGTTTTCTTTTGTCGTTTTTGTTTTTCTTCTTTAATTTGCTTTCTTAAGAAAAACTAAAAACTCCAAAAATATTTCAGTGTGTTTCTCTGAAATTCTTTTCTTTTGTTGAGTCATTGTAAGGAGAAGACCACAATGAAAATGTTGAGTAGCTCTCATATGCATTATTGCTGACCTAACAAAGAGCCCATTTTACGTTGTCTTCTCCTTTGAATAAAATGCTTGCAGATTCCAGCTTAGCCCACGGCACACTTGCACTATTTTTTTTTTCATATAATTCGGTCGTGCAAGTGAAAGGCAATAATGACGATGATTTGATGAAGTGACGGTGGCAAGGAAAAGCGGGTATGAACTCAATTTGTTCTTTGTTTTTGTAAATATGTTTAACTCAGTATCCGTGATTCAGCATGTTATGATTAAACATGTTTATGATGACAATTAGAGATTATAGTTGCTCATGCCATGCTTAAGTAGCTAGGAGTGGATAATGATTTATCTTCAGTGTCAACATGCATTAAAATGATTGTGATGTGGTATGATGATATGGTATCCTCCTTTGAATGTTTCAAGTGGCTTGACTTGGCACATGTTCACGCATGTAGTTGATTCAAAACCAACATAGCCTTCACGATATTTATGTTCATGGTGCTTATATCCTACTCATGCTAGTATTCAATGTTGATTATTCATAATGCATGATTATGACCATTTTCGCTCTCTAGCTGGTCGCTTCTCAACTTATTTGCTAGCCTTCACCTATACTAAGCGGGAATGCTGCTTGTGCATCAAAACCCTTAAACCAAAGTTATTCCAGATGAGTCCACTATATCTACCTATATGCGGTATTACTCTGCCGTTCTAAGTAAATTTGCATGCGCCACCTCTAAATATTCAAATGAACATCTATTTTGTGTGCCCGTACCGCTCATGGAGCGACAGGGGGCGGTCATATCTTCCATGCTAAGTGGGTTATTCTCATGATGAGTGTTGATTCACTTGTCCTTGCATGAGAGGGGCTAGTAATCGGGACGCCCAGTCCCACTATTAAAATTGCAAAATAATAAAACAAACTCCCCCGGAAAGTTGTTGGTATGGAGGGAACCCGAGGATTCGGCTAGCCATGGCTTGTGATTGTTGGTGGAGGGGGAGTAAACTTTACTTTACCGCTTGGGAACCACCGCTAATGTGTTTAGCATGGAAGATATTGAAAACTCTCGGTCGTGACGTTGACAGGAAAGGCATACCTCCCAAAATTTTATCTCTGATTTAAGCTTTGAGCTCTGGCACCTCTGCAAATCCATGCTTCCCTCTGCGAAGGGCCTATCTAATTACTTTTATGTTATTTTACTTTTATTGTTGAGTCATCACCTTCTCAAACAAGCACCAGTCCTAAGAGCACTATTGTCATTCTCATGCATTGTGAATAGTTAATGTTGTGTGCATCATGACTGGATCTCTTCTACCATGAATTACAATGTTTAGTCGCTGCTTGAACTTTGGAGGTGCTCTGCATTTATGTTTTGCGGTCTCAGAAAGGGCTAGGCAAGATACCATGTTGTCATATCATATCATGATTGTTTTGACAAAATGTTGGCATTTGAGATATCTTATTATTGCTCGCTAGTTGATTATGCCATTGATATGAGTTAATATAGTTTCTAAGAGTTATCATATGCATGGTTAGTTATAATCTTTGTTGAAAACTTGGGTGCTATTTAAGCATATATATAGATACAAGAACAAAAGAGTTTGTAAAAGTTTTTCTTTATCACTTTCAGTTTGTCAACTGAATTGCTTGAGGACAAGCAATGAGTTAAGCTTGGGGGAGTTGATACGTCTCTATCGTATCTACTTTTCCAAACACTTTTGCTCTTGTTTTGGCGCCTAATTTGCATGATTTGAATGGAACTAACCCGGACTGACGCTGTTTTCAGCAGAATTGCCATGGTGTTGTTTTTGTGCAGAAAATCAAAGTTCTCGGATTTGGATGAAACTTTTTGGAGAATTTTTATGGAATATATAAAAATTATTGGCGCAATAATCAACAAAAGGGGGGCCACCCAGTGCCCACGAGGCACCAGGGCGCGCCACCCCCCCCCCTAGGCGCGCCACCCCCCCCCCCCCCCCTAGGCGCGCCCTGGTACCTCGTGGGGCCCACGTGGCTCCTTCTGAGCTAACTCCAACGCTATAAATTCAGTTTCCCAAAGAAAAAAATAAGAGAGGAAGTTTTATTGCATTTCACGATACGGAGCCGCCGCCACCTCCTGCTCTTCATCGGGAGGCCAGATCTGGAGTCCGTTTGGGCTCCGGAGAGGGGGATCTTCCGGCATCGTCATCATCAACTATCCTTCATCACCAATTTCATGATGCTCACCGCCGGGAGTGAGTAATTCCTTCATAGGCTTGCTGGACGGTGATGAGTTGGATGAGATTTATCATGTAATCGAGTTAGTTTTGTTAGGGCTTGATCCCTAGTATCCACTATGTTCTGAGATTGATGTTGCTATGACTTTGCTATGCTTAATGCTTGTCACTAGGGCCCGAGTGCCATGATTCCAGATCTGAACCCTTTATGTTTTCATGAATATATTTGTGTTCTTGATCCGATCTTGCAAGTTTTATGCACCTGCTACATGTTATGATCCGCATACCCCAAGGTGACAATAATTGGGATTCTTTCCGGTGATTGTCGTAGTTTGAGGAGTTCATGTATTCACTAAGTGCTAATGCTTTGTTCCGGTTCTCTATTAAAAGGAGGCCTTAATATCCCTTAGTTTCCTTATGGACCCCGCTGCCATGGGAGGGTAGGACAAAAGCTGTCATGCAAGTTCTTATCGCAAGCACGTATGACTATATACGGAATACATGCCTACATTTCATTGATGAATTGGAGATAGTTCTACGTCGCCCTAGGTTATGACTGTTACATGATGAATGTTATCCAACAATATCATCAATCCAATGCCTACGAGCTTTTCACATATTGGTCTTGCTAAGTTACTACTGTTGCTACCACTGTTACAATTGCTACTACTATTGCTACTACCGTTACTGCTACTGTGACTCTTATTGCTACTGCTATCAAACTATCATACCACTGTGCTACTGATCACTCTGCTGCAGATATTTAGTCTCAGGTGTGGTTGAATTGACAACTCAACTGCTAATACTTGCAAATATTCTTTGGCTCCCCTTGTGTCGAATCAATAAATTTGGGTTGAATACTCTACCCTTGAAAACTGTTGCGATCCCCTATACATGTGGGTTATCACACCCCCCCCCCCACCCCCCCCCCACACACACACTTTGAGTCGGTGGGAGAGGGCATCTCACCAAGACGTAGTGTAACACGGACCAAGAAGAATGCAACTTGGTCGTATAACCTCTCTCGTCGTTGGTCAAAGTGATGGACGTCCACGCGGCCCCACAAAATGGGCTAGCTTGTCGCCGATAACCACGCGAGAGGGAGTGCCTGAAGACAAAACCACTGCGTGCATGTGGCCCAAACATATGTATATGGAAGTGGTGTGTGGTGTTTGAATACCCTACACAACTTTGATGTGGCACCGTGCTTTGGAACCGTAAAGTCCCCACACTGAGCAAGGGTTCACGACGCGTTGCATATATATATGTACGTATGTCACCCCACTTCGAGCCGGTGACAGGGATTCATGCGTACGCATGCGCTCAAACTTAATTAGGTCTGGAATCTCACCATGATAGACCTACATACGATAACACGAACCAAAGAAGAAGAATCCACCGTGGTAACCTTTCTCGTTGTAGGTTGAAATGATGGACGTCCACGCGGGTCCACGAATATATAGGCTTTCCGCCGATAACCAAGCGAGTGAGAGTGTCCAAAGACAACCACTGCATGCATGTGTCCCAAACATATTTATGGAGGTGCGTGATGCATGCATATGTTTGAATACCCAATGCACAACATTGATGTGGCGCATGCGTTGAAAATCGCACAGTCCCCACACAGAGCAAGAGGTTCATGACGCGTCGTGTGCTCGCCCCCCCCTCCCCCCACTTCGATCCGTCGAGATGGATTCATGCGTACACATGCGCTCGAAGTATATTATGTAATCTCACATCATGACCTATACCGTAAGACAAAACCCAAAATTAACCCCCTCCTAAGTCAAATTGACCTCTCTTGCTATTGGTCAAAGTGATGGACCAAGCGGGCCTACAGATGAAAACATCGCCGATAACTGCGTGAGTGAGTGCCAGAGGACAACCACCATCTCTTGCATGTGTGCCAAACATATGTATGGAGGTGTGTGGTTGTGATGTTTTGAATACCTAATGCACAATTTGATGTGGCATCTGCCTCGAAATCCGTAAAGTCCCCACACGGAGCGATGTTCATGACGCGTAGTATATGCTGGTCCCATCCCCCCTGCGACGCATACTATATACTCCTACCGTAACACGGCCCGAAAAGAAGCATCCTTGTTCGTCAAACTAACCTCTCTCGTTGGGTCAAAGTGATGGACGATGACCTCGCGGGCCCACGGGAGGGAAGTGTCGCACGCGAGTGAGCGTCCTATAGGACAACCACCGTCTGCATGTGGCCCAAAGAGGTGTTTGTGTGATGTTTGAATACCCAATGCACAACTTTGATATGGCACCTGCCTCGGAAACCGAAAAGTCCCCACAGAGAGCGAGGTTCATGACGCGTGGTATGTGCTGCCCCCCCGACGCGTACTATATACTCCTACCGTAACACAACCCAAAAAGAATCATCCTTGATGGTCAAATTAACCTCTCTCGTTGGGTCAAAGTGATTGACGACAACCTCGCGGGCCCACAGATGGAAGTGCCGCACGCGAGTGAGTTCCTATAGAGCAACCACTGCCTGCATGGTGTTGTGTGATGTTTGAATACCAATGCACAACTTTGATGTGGCACCTGCCTCAGGAACCGGAAAGTCCCCACATGGAGCGAGGTTCATGACGCGTAGTATATGTTGCCCCCCCTCTTTGACGCGTACTACGTACTCCTACCGTACATACGTAACACAAACCAAAAAAGAACCATCCTTGTTGTACAAATTAGCCTCTCTCTCGCTGTAGGTTCAAGCTGATCGACGACGACCTCGCGGGCCCACAGACAGTGTCACACGCGAGTGAGTGTCATAGGACAACAACCACGCGCATGTGCCCCAAAGAGGTGTTGTGTGATGTTTGAATACCCAATGCACAACTTTGATGTGGCACATGCTTCGCAAACCGGAAACGCACTACACAGAGGTTCACGACGCGTATCCCCCCTCACTTCGAGCCGGTGGGAGGGACTCATGTGTACGCACGTCCCCGAACTTTGATATGGAATCTCACCATGGTCCACACCGTAACACAGGCCAAGATGAATCCACCTTTGGTCAAATGCCTTTCGCTGTCGGTGAAAACTGATAACCTTCGCGGGCTAACGAATGGGCACATTGCTGATAACCGCACGAGGGAGTGTCCGAGGACCACCAATGCATGCATGTGGCCCAAACATGTATGTATGAAAGGGCTGTGTAATGTTTTAAATAACCAATTCACGACTTTGATGTGGCACCTGACTCACAAAACGATCAATCCCACACGGAGGCTCATGACTCATAGTCTACTACCGGAACCCCCCCTCCCCCACACACACACACCGCACCACCACCGCCACTTCGAGGCATGTCAAACTTTTTCTGCAGTGAACATGTGACCAAAGGAGTGTCGTGTTAAAATTTGAAAAAAAAATCAGAGATCATTCGGCCATTTTTACACATTGATTGATTTCCTAGGGATTTAATGTGCAAAAATCAAATTTGAGCTACATGTGCACCAAAATGGAATGCAAAATCATATGTGTGGCCCTGGGTGCATGTTTCCCCGTGCAAGAAATTTCAAAACATTCTTCATTTTTAAAATTCAATAAATCCAAAACTTAGTTGAAATTCATGAACTTATCCTGGTGTCATATGGACACCAATAGACTGTGATATTGTCTTTTTTTTGTCAAATTTGAGACAAGTTTTGATATAATCATCTTACAAATGGGAGATTGTTAATAATTGGCAACCAATATCACAAACGGATTATTTATTCGAACCGTGTGCGTTAGACCAACAATGGATATGTGCCATGCTTCGGTTAAGCAATAAAGTGGCAGAATTAATCATCAAAAAAGAAAAACAATATACGTTCCGCCACGCGTCCCGTGTGCCGTGCGAGCAGGCGTGAGTTGACGGGACGCATGCGAGCAGTCCACCGCGCAGGCAGACCGGGAGGCGTGTGTGCAGGTGTGTGAATTGACGGGAGGCGTGTTCGCTGCGCAGTGTCACCGGGAGGCGTGCGAGTAGCTGTGTGAAATGACGGTAGGCATGCCAGCAGTCCGTTGTGCAGGCTCACCGGGAGGCGAGCCAGCCCTTTGACCGCTGCCCATTTCGCTCCCACTGCTCCATATTAATGGCGCGCCTGAGCTGCTGGTCATAATAGGCGGCCGCACCCCCCCGTCCACAGTGGTCACCGCCGTCTGGAGTGTATGAGTATGCCGCCGAAGCGCACCATCAGAGGGACTGGCGACGCCGGGGCTGGTGAAGCACCCGCGCAACGTGTGAAGCTGGGCACAGAGGTTGCCATCGCCGCCGACGAGGTCTTGCACGGGCAGCAGCGCGACCTTGACTTCGTCGGTGCCATCGTGCCTCCCCAGCCGGAGCCGGAGGTCCACAACTACTCCGGCAGCAACTCTGACTCCGACGAAAAACCGGTTAGTCCCCCCACCCCCCCTTCTTTTTTTTGAATAGAAATTCTATGGTTATGTTCTCCCAGTCCATGAAATCAGAGTAAGATTCGTTAGATCCGTGTAGTGTATTGATTGTTTGAATGGTATCCGTCTATGGTTAGTGATTAATTGTTTGTTCTGTACAAATGATTTTTTTGCTAACAATCCAACTAGGGTTTGCGTTCATGCTAATAATTCATAGCCAGATCTTGAGAATTGATTTTGATTGTCCTACATATATTTGTGCCATTTTTTTTCTTCCAGATCTTTAGAATTGATTTTGAATGTCCTACATATATGTTTGTGCCAAAAAAATTCTTCCAGATCTTGAGATTTGATTTTCAATGTCCTACATATATGTTTGTGCCAATTTCCCCCCCTAGATTGGTATGTACACTGATGAGGCTCCGGCCAGCGGCGCCGCCGGTTGTAGATCCTACACTCGGCAGCGCGGGCAGAAGCGGCCACGCCCCCCACTTGGATCCGAGGAACCCATAGAATCTCGGGCGGACCGCATCAGCGATCTCCCGGACGCCATCCTTGGGGAGTTCATCTCCCTTCTCCCCACCAAGGATGGCTGCCGCACACAGGTCCTCGCATCTCGGTGGCTCACTCTGTGGCGCGCCACGCCTCTTAATCTTGACTGTCGCCAGCTATCTGTCGTTCATGATTTTGAACTCCATGGAGCCATCATCTCCTCACACCAGGGCTCCGTTCAATGCCTCTGCATCCCAGCATGCTGCCTGTTGCACATACCCTACATGGTGGATGCCTGGCTGACATCCCGTCAGTTCGAAAAACTCCAGCAGCTTGAGTTCTACCATTACTACGAAAATAGCTTCCCACCAAGCGTTGTAGCTGTGCCCTCACCACCGATGTCCATCTCATGGTTTTCCTCCTCTCTCCACACCGCCACCTTGGCCCGGTGCCATCTAGCAGACAATCTGCTACAAATGCTTTGATTCCCACTGCTAAAAAAACTTGCGCTTGCGGTGGTTGATCTGTCGGAGGCCTCACTGTTGGGGAACGTTGCATGGGAAACAAAATGTTTCCTACGCACACACAAGATCTATCCATGGTGATGAGCATCTACGAGAGGGAGAGTGAATCTACATACCCTTGTAGATCGCTAAGCGGAAGTGTTTAAGAAACGCGGTTGATGTAGTCGAACGTCTCCGCGATCCAAATCGCAAGTCGTCCCTCGATCCGATCACGAACTAGCGCCGAACGGACTGCACCTCCGCGTTCAACACACGTACGGCTTGATGACGCCTTCACCTCCTCGATCCAGCGAGCGATGGTGAAGTAGTGGTTGAGTTCCAGCAGCACGACGGCGTGGTGATGGTGGTGAGGAACAATCTCTGCAGGGCTTCGCCAAGCACTATGGAGATTATGACGGAGGAACTAGAGGGTTAGGGTTGCCGCACACGGCTTAGGGAAATCTTGATGTGTCCCGTGTGCTAGCCCTGCCCCTCTATTTATATGTTGAGCCTTGGGGTCTAAACTTGGAGTAAAAGCCTCCTCCAGGTCGGTTTTGCCCGCACAAGGTCGGTTTGGCCCGCAGGAAAAGAGTCCAACTCGGATCCCTGCCGAACCATGCACAACCGCGCACAAGCGGTAGTACCGCTTCACACAAGCGGTAGTACCGCTTGGGCGGTAGTACCGCTTCACACAAGCGGTAGTACCGCTCGGGCGGTAGTACCGCTTCACACAAGCGGTAGTACCGCTTACGCGGCAGCAAAACTACTTTTGCACTTTCCAATACCTCGTGGGCTTTATCCCTTTGGCCCATATAAAGTGTTGCTGCACCCGAACACTTCGGTAAACATCCGGAACCCCTTCCGGTGAACTCCGGAACCCTTCCGGAGATCAAAACACTATTATCACATATATCAATCTTTACCTCCAGACTATTCCGGAGATCCTCGTCATGTCCGGGATCTTATCCGGGACTCCGAACAACTTTCGGTCACCAACATAATAACTCAATTATACTAATCGTCACCAAACGTTAAGTGTGTAGACCCTGCGGGTTCGAGAACTATGTAGACATGACCGAGACACCTCTACGATCAATAACCAATAGCGGGACCTGGATGCCCATATTGGCTCCTACATATTCTACGAAGATCTTTATCGGTCGAACCTCTATGTCAAGGATTCAGTTAATCCCGTATGTTGTTCCCTTTGTTCTTCGGTATGTTACTTGCCCGAGATTCGATCGTCGGTATCACTATACCTAGTTCAATCTCATTACCGGCAAGTCTTTTTACTCGTTCCGTAATACAAGATCCTGTGGCTAACTCTTTAGTCACTTTGCTTGCAAGGCTCAATGTGATGTTGTATTACCGAGTGGGCCCTGAGATACCTCTCCGTCACACGGAGTAACAAATCCCAGTCTTGATCCATGCCAACCCAACAGACACCCTCGGAGATACCTGTAGAGCACCTTTATAGTCACCCAGTTACGTTGCGACGTTTGATACACACAAGGTATTCCTGCGGTGTCAGTGAGTTGCATGATCTCATGGTCAAAGGAACAGATACTTGACATGCAGAAAACAATAGCAATAAACTGACACGATCAAATGCTACGTTTACAGTTTGGGTCTTGTCCATCACATCATTCTCCTAATGATGTGATCCCGTTATCAAATGACATCTCATGTCAATGGCTAGGAAACCTTAACCATCTTTGATCAACGAGCTAGTCAACTAGAGGCTTACTAGGGACACAGTGTTGTCGATGTACCCACACATGTATTTGAGTTTCCAATCAATACAATTATAGCATGGATAATAAACGATTATCATGAACAAGGAAATATAATAATAACCAATTTATTATTGCCTCTAGGGCATATTTCCAACAGTCTCCCACTTGCACTAGAGTCAATAATCTAGTTCACATCACTATGTGATTTACATTGTAATGAATCGAACACCCATGCAGTTCTGGTGTTGTTCATGTTTAGCTCTTGGAAGAGGTTTAGTCATCGGATATGCAACATTTAGATCCGTGTGTACTTTGCAAATATTTATGTCGTCCTCCTTGATGTAATCGCGGATGGAATTGAAACGTCGCTTTATGTGTCTGGTCCTCTTGTGAAATCTTGGTTCCTTGGCTAGAGCAATTGCACCAGTATTATCACAAAACAGAGTCATTGGGTTAAGTGCACTAGGCACTACTCCAAGATCTGTCATGAACTCCTTCATCCAGACACCTTCCTTCGCCGCCTCCGAGGCTGCGATGTACTCCGCTTCGCATGTAGAATCTGCTACCACGCTTTGCATGGAACTGCACCAGCTAACCGCACCCCCATTAAGAATAAATACGTATCCGGTTTGCGACTTAGAGTCATCCGGATCAGTGTCAAAGCTTGCATCGACGTAACCCTTTACGACGAGCTCTTGATCACCTCCATAAACGAGAAACATGTCCTTAGTCCTTTTCAGGTACTTCAGGATATTCTTGACCGCCGTCCAGTGTTCCATTCCTGGATCACTTTGAAACCTTCCGACCATACTTATGGCAAGGCTGACATCGGGTCTTGTGCACAGCATTGCATACATGATAGAGCCTATGGCCGAAGCATAGGGGATGACACTCATCTTTTCTCTATCTTCTTCAGTCACTGGGCATTGAGTCTTACTCAACTTCACGCCTTGCAATACAGGCAAGAACCCCTTCTTGGACTGATCCATTTTGATCTTCTTCAAAACTTTGTCAAGGTATGTGCTTTGTGAAAGTCCTATTAAGCGTCTCGATCTATCTCTATAGATCTTGATGCCTAATATGAAAGCAGCTTCTCCTAGGTCCTTCATTGAAAAACTCTTGTTCAAATATTCCTTTACGCTTTCCAGCATTTCTATATTGTTTCCAATCAGTAATATGTCATCCACATATAATATTAGAAACGCTATAGAGCTCCCACTCACTTTCTTGTAAATACAAGCTTCTCTGTAAACTTGTATAAACTCGAACGCTTTGATCACCTCATCAAAACGAAGATTCCAACTCCGAGATGCTTGCACCAGTCCATAAATGGATCGCTGGAGTTTGCAAACTTTGTCAGCATTCTCTGGATCGACAAAACCTTCTGGTTGCATCATATACAACTATTCCTTAAGGTAACCGTTAAGGAACGCTGTTTTGACATCCATCTGCCAAATTTGATAATCGAAAAAGGCAGCTATTGCTAACATGATTCTGACGGACTTAAGCATCGCTACGGGTGAGAAGGTCTCATCGTAGTCAACTCCTTGAACTTGTGAAAAACCCTTTGCCACAAGTCGAGCTTTATAGACGGTGACATTACCGTCCGCGTCCGTCTTCCTCTTAAAGATCCATTTGTTCTGAATGGCTTTACGCCCTTCAGGTAATACTTCCAAAGTCCATACTTTGTTTTCATACATGGATCCCATCTCGGATTTCATGGCCTCTAACCACTTCTCGGAATCCGGGCCCATCATCGCTTCTCCATAGCTCGTAGGTTCATCGTTGTCTAACAACATGACCTCTAAGACAGGGTTGCCATACCACTCGGGAGCAGTACG
Source organism: Elymus sibiricus (assembly GCA_039707655.1). Lineage (NCBI taxonomy): Eukaryota > Viridiplantae > Streptophyta > Magnoliopsida > Poales > Poaceae > Elymus > Elymus sibiricus. The sequence continues at coordinate 25,601,520 of CM077664.1, forward strand.
CGTCCTTATCGACCTACGAGGTTCGATAGCAACTTGATCCAAAGCTTCATGATCATCATCATTAACTTCCTCTTCAGCTAATGTAGGCTCCACAGAAACAACTTTCTGCGCTGCGCTACTCTCAGGTTGAAGTAAAGGTTCAACAACCTCATCAAGTTCTATCTTCCTCCCACTCAATTCTTTCGAGAGAAACTCTTTCTCAAGAAATGTTCCGTTTTTAGCGACAAACACTTTGCCTTCGGATCTGAGGTAGAAGGTATACCCAACTGTCTCTTTTGGGTATCCTATGAAGACGCATTTCTCCGCTTTGGGTTCCAGCTTTTCAGGCTGAAGCTTTTTGACATAAGCATCACATCCCCAAACTTTAAGAAACGACAGCTTTGGCTTCTTGCCAAACCAAAGTTCATATGGCGTCGTCTCAACGGATTTCGATGGTGCCCTATTTAAAGTGAATGCAGCTGTCTCTAATGCATAACCCCAAAACGATAGTGGCAAATCGGCAAGAGACATCATAGATCGCACCATATCCAATAAGGTTCGATTACGACGTTCGGACACACCATTACGCTGTGGTGTTCCAGGCGGTGTCAATTGTGAAACAATTCCACAGTGTCTTAAGTGACTGCCAAACTCATAACTCAGATATTCTCCTCCTCGATCAGATCGTAGGAATTTAATCTTCTTGTTACGATGATTCTCAACTTCACTCTGAAATTGTTTGAACTTTTCAAATGTTTCAGACTTGTGTTTCATTAAGTAAATATACCCATATCTACTTAAGTCATCAGTGAAGGTGAGAAAGTAACGATAACCACCGCGCGCCTCAATGCTCATCGGACCGCACACATCAGTATGTATGATTTCCAATAAGTCACTTGCCCGTTCCATTTTTCCAGAGAACGGCGTTTTAGTCATCTTGCCCATGAGGCATGGCTCACATGTGTCAAGTGATTCAAAATCAAGTGACTCCAAAAGTCCATCAGCATGGAGCTTCCTCATGCGTTTTACGCCAATATGACCTAAACGGCAGTGCCACAAGAAAGTGGTATTATCATTATCAATTCTACATCTTTTGGCATCAATGTTATGAACATGTGTATCATTACTATCGAGATTCAATAAGAATAAACCCCTCACATTGGGTGCATGACCATAAAAGATATTACTCATATAAATAGAACAACCATTATTCTCTGATTTAAATGAGTAACCGTCTCGCAATAAACAAGATCCAGATATAATGTTCATGCTTAACGCAGGCACCAAATAACACTTATTTAGGTTCATCACTAATCCCGACGGTAATCGAAGATCGAGCATGCCGACGGCGATCACATCAACCTTGGAACCATTTCCCACGCGCATCGTCACTTCATCCTTTGCCAGCCTCCGTTTATTCCGCAGTTCCTGTTTTGAGTTGCAAATATGAGCAACCGCACCGGTATCAAATACCCAGGCACTACAACGAGAGTTGGTAAGGTACACATCAATAACATGTATATCATATATACCTTTATTGTTGTTGGCCGCCTTCTTGTCAGCCAAATACTTGGGGCAATTCCGCTTCCAGTGTCCAGTTCCCTTGCAATGAAAACACACAGTTTCTGGTTTGGGTCCAGCCTTGGGTTTTTTCACGAGAGGAGCAACTGCTTTGCCACTCTTCTTGGAGTTACCCTTCTTACCCTTGCCATTTTTCTTGAAACTAGTGGTTTTATTGACCATCAACACTTGATGCTCCTTCTGAATTTCAGACTCAGCAGCTTTCAGCATCGCAAACAGCTCGGCGACTGACTTGTTCATCCCGTGCATGTTATAGTTCAACACGAAGCTCTTGTAGCTAGGTGGCAATGATTGAAGAACTCTGTCAGTGATAGCCTCTGGCGGAAGGGGCATCCCTAACTCAGCCAGACGGGTGGAGTACCCAGACATTCTGAGCACGTGATCACTGATAGACCCGTTCTCCTCCATCTTACAAGCATAGAACTTATCGGAGATCTCATATCTCTCGATCCGGGCATTCTTCTGAAAGATAAACTTCAACTCCTGGAACATCTCATATGCTCCATGACGTTCAAAACGTCTTTGAAGTCCCGGTTCTAAGCCATACAACATTGCACATTGAACTATTGAGTAATCATCAGAACGAGCCTGCCAGGCGTTCACAACGTCTAGAGACTCAACTGGAGCGGGTGGATCACCAAGCGGTGCATCAAGGACATAAGCCTTCTGGGAAGCCGTAAGGATAATCCTTAGATTACGGGCCTAGTCCACAAAGTTACTTCCATCATCTTTCAACTTAGCTTTCTCTAGGAACGCATTAAAATTCAGGGGTGCTACTGCGCGAGCCATGATCTACAACATAAATATAGCAAAGACAACTTAGACTATTGTTCTAGATAATGAGTTTAGTTTAATCATATTACTTTAAAAAACTCCCACTCAAATTGACATCCCTCCGATCATTCGAGTGTAACATGATCCAAATCCACCACCTCAAGTCCGATCATCACGTGAGTTGAGGTGGTCTCAATGGTGAACATCTTCATGTTGATCATATCTACTATATGACTCATGTTCGACCTTTCGGTCTCTTGTGTTCCGAGGCCATGTCTGTACATGCTAGGCTCGTCAAGTTTAACCCGAGTGTTCCGCACGTGTAACATGGCTTACACCCGTTGTATGTGAACGTAGAGTCTATCACACCCGATCATCACGGCATGTCTCGAAACGACGAACTTTCGCAACGGTGCACACTTGGGGAGAACACAATTTATCTTGAAATTTAAGTGAGGGATCACCTTATAATGCTACCGTCGTCCTAAGCAAAATAAGATGCATAAAAGGATTAACATCACATGCAAATCATAAGTGACATGATATGGCCATGAACTTGTGCTTTTGATCTCCATCTCCAAAGCACCGGCATGATCTCCATCGTCACCGGCATGACACCATGATCTCCATCATCTTGATCTCCACCAACGTGTCGCCATAAGGTTGTCGCGCCGACTGTTGCTTCCATGACTATTGCTAACGTTTAGCGATAAAGTAAAGCATTACATAGCGCTTAATGATTGACACGCAGGTCATACAATAATTAAAGACAACTCTATGGCTCCTGCCAGTTGCCGTACTCATCGACATGCAAGTCGTGATATTCTATACAACACATGATCATCTCATACATCACATATATCTCATCATGTAATTGGCCATATCATATCACATCATACCCTGCAAAAACAAGTTAGACGTCCTCTAATTGTTGTTGCAAATTTTACGTGGCTGCTACGGGTTTGCAAGAACCGTTCTTACCTACGCAAAACCACAACGTGGTGTAGTGATTGCTTTTTGATCTTCTAAAAGAACCCTCTTCATTGAAATCGATTCAACTAAAGTGAGAGAGACAGACACCCGCTCGCCATCTTTATGCAACGAAGTTACATGTCAGTTGAAGGAACCTGTCTCGCGTAAGTGTACGCGTAATGTCGGTCCGGGCCGCTTCATCTCACAGTACCGCCGAATCAAATATCAACTAGTAACGGCAAGCAATATGTATACACCCACGCCCACAACTCGTTTGTGTTCTACTCGAGATCTCATCTACGCATAGACCTGGCTCATGATGCCACTGTTGGGGAACGTTGCATGGGAAACAAAAATTTTCCTACGCACACACAAGATCTATCCATGGTGATGAGCATCTACGAGAGGGAGAGTGAATCTACATACCCTTGTAGATCGCTAAGCGGAAGCGTTTAAGAAACGCGGTTGATGTAGTCGAACGTCTCCGCGATCCAAATCGCAAGTCGTCCCTCGATCCGATCACGAACTAGCGCCGAACGGACGGCACCTCCGCGTTCAACACACGTACGGCTTGATGACGCCTTCACCTCCTCGATCCAGCGAGCGATGGTGAAGTAGTGGTTGAGTTCCAGCAGCACGACGGCGTGGTGATGGTGGTGAGGAACAATCTCTGCAGGGCTTCGCCAAGCACTACGGAGATTATGATGGAGGAACTAGAGGGTTAGGGTTGCCGCACACGGCTTGGGGAAATCTTGATGTGTCCCGTGTGCTAGCCCTGCCCCTCTATTTATATGTTGAGCCTTGGGGTCTAAACTTGGAGTAAAAGCCTCCTCCAGGTCGGTTTTGCCCGCACAAGGTCGGTTTGGCCCGCAGGAAAAGAGTCCAACTCGGATCCCTGCCGAACCGTGCACAGCCGCGCACAAGCGGTAGTACCGCTCACAAGCGGTAGTACCGCTGGGGCGGTAGTACCGCTTCACACAAGCGGTAGTACCGCTCGGGCGGTAGTACCGCTTCACACAAGCGGTAGTACCGCTTACGCGGCAGAAAAACTACTTTTGGACTTTCCAATACCTCATGGGCTTTATCCCTTTGGCCCATATAAAGTGTTGCTGCACCCGAACACTTCGGTAAACATCCGGAACCCCTTCCGGTGAACTCCGGAACCCTTCCGGAGATCAAAACACTATTATCACATATATCAATCTTTACCTCCAGACTATTCCGGAGATCCTCGTCATGTCCGGGATCTTATCCGGGACTCCGAACAACTTTCGGTCACCAACATAATAACTCAATTATACTAATCGTCACCAAACGTTAAGTGTGTAGACCCTGCGGGTTCGAGAACTATGTAGACATGACCGAGACACCTCTACGATCAATAACCAATAGCGGGACCTGGATGCCCATATTGGCTCCTACATATTCTACGAAGATCTTTATCGGTCGAACCTCTATGTCAAGGATTCAGTTAATCCCGTATGCTGTTCCCTTTGTTCTTCGGTATGTTACTTGCCCGAGATTCGATCGTCGGTATCACTATACCTAGTTCAATCTCGTTACCGGCAAGTCTCTTTACTCGTTCCGTAATAAAAGATCCTGTGGCTAACTCTTTAGTCACTTTGCTTGCAAGGCTCAATGTGATGTTGTATTACCGAGTGGGCCCTGAGATACCTCTCCGTCACACGGAGTAACAAATCCCAGTCTTGATCCATGCCAACCCAACAGACACCCTCGGAGATACCTGTAGAGCACCTTTATAGTCACCCAGTTACGTTGCGACGTTTGATACACACAAGGTATTCCTCCGGTGTCAGTGAGTTGCATGATCTCATGGTCAAAGGAACAGACACTTGACATGCAGAAAACAATAGCAATAAACTGACACGATCAAATGCTACGTTTACAGTTTGGGTCTTGTCCATCACATCATTCTCCTAATGATGTGATCCCGTTATCAAATGACATCTCATGTCAATGGCTAGGAAACCTTAACCATCTTTGATCAACGAGCTAGTCAACTAGAGGCTTACTAGGGACACAGTGTTGTCTATGTACCCACACATGTATTTGAGTTTCCAATCAATACAATTATAGCATGGATAATAAACGATTATCATGAACAAGGAAATATAATAATAACCAATTTATTATTGCCTCTAGGGCATATTTCCAACACTCACTGCACAGCATCATCCACTCCTGCTGCCTTGCCCAGGAGCGCTTGCTGCTCACCTTGTAAGCATTCGAATTTGTTTTAAAGGACAGGAGCTCATCATCAAAGATACCCCTTCACTCCAAATGTTGCTCCTTGATTATCGTTATGCACCTTCGCAAATAATTGTGATCTCTGCGCCTAAACTGGAGACCTTGGGTGTAATTCCTGATCCGTTTAAAGGTTACAAGATGGTGGTTGGCTCCACACTTATTCAGGTACTATATATTATCATCAACACTTTTGTAATCATAAGCTGCATTTTTCATTTGTGAGCATACGTTTTATATCATCAACACTTTTGTAATCATAAGCTGCATTTTTCATTTGTGCGCATATGTTTTATATCATCTTGGAGTACACTTTTGGTACTAATATTATTTTCTATGCTCAATGAAGAGTTTGTCCATGGATACCCTATCAATGGTGCTGAATTATGTCAAAACCTTACATATCAGTATGTGGTGTTTTGATCTGAACACGATTATTGGCTTGCTGTGATGCTTTCCATGTCTGGAGAATTTTTATATAGAGGTGATGATTTCAAGCACATTGAAAGCCCATATATAATGTACTAGAATTAACCGTTCAGCTGTCGCTCTTTTGACATACTCTTTTTTTTAGACATTAACTGTTTTCAGTCTTCATGTCTATTTAGGCAAAAGCACATGGACAAAAAGGTATAACCAATCAGTGGCATAAGAAGCACCGGGATTTTCTCAGTTCTCATGACATTCGTTTGAGGACAATAACGCTGGAAGGATATGCATCCAACCATGCAAACACTAGCTTTGTCACATTCTTCCTGTTGAATGCGAGGGTACTATTGTCCGTGAGGATTATGTTTTTTAACAAAAACTTTCTCACGGATGGACACGTTGAACAACATAAAAAGAAGTTTCAGGTGGTCAAAAGGGCTTCTGAACGTGCTCGGCTTCTATTTACAACAACTTGTCTTCATGTACGAGTAGATTTTATGGCCCAGGATCTTGATTTTATGGATCAGATCGATCCATTTGATTGTGATTGCCAACAACTTTGGTTGAGTTAGATGTTATTGTCCTGTTCAATCTGGATTTTGTCTAAACCTGATGAACAATTAATCCTCGTGCTTTTGTACCTTTTGTGAGATGGAGTTAGATATTGTTGCCCTTTTCAACTCGGCTTTGACCCATATTTTCTTTGATACAAACCGGAGCTTCTCTCAAGAAGCCTCATGGTTTCGAGAGGGAACTTGGTCACCTCACTAGTGGAGAAACAACCTTTAGTCCCGGTTGGGAAAGGCCTTTAGTCCCGGTTCACCAACCTAGACTAATAAATCGGGACTAAAGGCCCCCACCCTTTAGTCCCGGTTGACCACGACCCGGGACTAAATCCCTGCCACGTGGCCGGCAGCGCGCGCCGGGGGCTGGGGACCTTTAGTCCCGGTTGGTGACACCAACCGGGACTAAATCCCTGCCACCTTTAGTCCCGGTTGGTGACACCAACCGGGACTAAAGGTTTAGGGGATTAGGGGTTTAGGGTTTATTGTTTATTTTTCCTTTTCATTTTTTGTTTTCCATTTAATTCTTTTTCATTTCAAACATATTTTACGCTACTACATACTGTACACGTTATGCATATATAATAGAATTTCTCGTAGAACCAATCATATATCATAGAATTTCTCGTACGACCATGCATACACATATATATATACAATTTGGTATATACAATTTCTCCTACAATTTGCAGATCATTACATGTAGGCATTAGGTGAAATGGTATTCTCCGTCGGGAGATATGACCTGCTCAAGCAAAAATCCCGCCATTTCCTCTTGAAGTGCTCGTATGCGGTCCTTTGGTAGGAGCCTATCCCGCATCTCCACCATATTTAAAGAAGGAGATCAATATGAATATATTAGTTGTGTGTATATATATTAGATCATGATAAAAAAATTTGTGAATAGTGTTTACGTACCCAAAGATATCTTTCATCTTTGCTCTTTTCGGTAATAGAGCGAATGTTCTCGAAAACGTAGTATGCACATACATTTGTCCCCTTTTCCAGCCTCATACACTTTACGAGATTAGAATTCAATCAGATAATAATCAAGCATGATAATGGTATTGAAACTAGAATTAAAGAGATGCGCGGACGTAGCTAGTACTACTTAATTACCTTGGACCGTCGCCATTTCAGTTGTGGTTCCCATTCACCGACAACCTCTTTGATGAACTTTTTCCAAACCCTGCCCGGCAAAGAAAATGAATAAAGGAGTTATTAATTACTTGATATCAGGAAATGAACTAAAGAGGCCGACATAGTGCGATAATGATTGAAATTACCTGTCGAGCATCAACTTCAGGCTCCTGTATTCTTCATGGTCTTTACCTAGTGAGTCTAGTACTTCAACAGTTCCCTCGTCAACTCTAATGATTAGCAGGATCAAGTGGAATCTGCGCACACGTTTGTATAAGCAGGCATGCATAACTCATCAACTACACTTAACATCGAGTAAGCAAAAATAGAATTTGTAGTACAAGACAGTAACACTCACCTGAAGTTGTTAGGTAAAAGTATTTCTGGTCTGCTATTTAGTTCCTTCAAAAACATTAGCAAGCTATTCTCTGTGTCTTCTGGGTGGTTATTTAACACAATTTGATTAACGGTATTTGGGTCAATGAACCCAATGCCATAGACTCTATCTCTTTTCAATTCATAAATCTTCATTCTGCATATATAATACCACACAAAAGAATATAGTGAGGATAATTACAGGCAATGAACGAGCTGAGCTAGAGACTTAAATTACAGAAAGAAATCACTTACAGACAATAGCAACTGACGAGAGATTTGTCGAGTGCGACTTGATTGAATAACTGAAAAATTTCTGGAAATTCAATCCACACATCATTTCCATGGAAGTAATGCTCTGGCTTGACTTTCACCATGAGGCTCTCTCACCCGGCCTTTATTTCTCTCAGGTACCAGTTATGCAATCTGCGCATTTGCGTTGGTAGAAGGTCCACCTCGTCAGGCCTGACCAGAGGGTTCCCGGGGACATATTTCCATGCTAGTTCCTTCGGATCCATCGTGGGGAGTTCCTCGATGCCTAGGAGTTGTTCAATAGTGATACCCATCTCTCTAGCCGCCATCTCTCTATCAGCGTCGGTTACCGCCTTAACGGTACTCACCTTGAGCGGGGGGATCGATTGCACTGCCTGTTCTCCGAGCTGGGGAATAGTTTTCCCGCTTTTATTACTCCCTGTAAGGCTCGACTGCTGATTTTTTTGTTGATGATATGACTTGCTAATAGAGCGTTCATAGTCTGATCGCCTTTTCTCCACAGCCGGTTTAGCAAGATCCACAAAGTGTTGTACGACTTTCTCAGGTATTTTCTCCTTCGGCGGCGAGGGCGGTTTCAGTGCAAAAGGGGCCTTTACTTGGGCATCCACGACCCGTTTGTTTTCCTCCTCAGTCATCTCATAAGCTAACTTCTTTTTGGCAGGAGGCTTGGGTTTCTTCTTTGGTGCTCTCTTCCACTTTGGAGTCGGCCCACGCGGCGGAGATCGATATCGCGTACTCGCGCTGGTCTCCGTCTCGAGGTGGGGTGGATTCGGCTGACGCGGCGGAGATCGATATGGTGGTGGACTCGCGCTGCGCTCCGTCTCGAGGTGGGTTGGAGTCGGCTGACGCGGCGGACTTGGAGGAGTCGGTGCCCTTGGTGTCGAGTTTGGAAAGACGATGCAATCCTTTCTCCATACAATGATACCACGTATGGCTTCTCCCAGTGTCTGCTCCCCTTGACCTCCAGGAAAGTCAAGCTCTAGTGAGTCATATGCCGACAGAACTTCATCCACCCCGACACGAGCATAGCCAGGTGGAATCGGATTGCCGTGGAAGGTTGCTTCAGGGGGATTTGGTAAAGCATAGCCGTCCGCCACCTTCATGGATATGTTCTTCACTTTCATGTGTAGCTCACAACTTGTCGTCTCTTCGATATCATCCACGGGGTAGCGAGCCAGTAGTGCATCATCGGCCGGGACCCCCGTGGAACCCATGCTGCTTTTCGGCATAGATGGGACGGTGCTATCCAATGCTGGATTTGCTTGCTGCTGCCGCTGAGACGCCCTTTCCAGGCTAAGTGTGTCGATCTGCTCCTGCTGCCGCATGAAAGCTTGTTCCAACTCCGCGTGCTTTGATTCTACCCGTTGAAGCCGGTCTGCATCCTGCTTCTTCTTGTCTTCCTCCTGCTTCTTCTTTCTCGCACGGCTTCTGTAACTGACGTTCCAATCCGCAAACCCCTCAACCCACGGAACAACGCCTTTGCCTCGTGTTCGTCCCGGGTGTTCAGGATTCCCGAGGGCGCGTGTAAGCTCGTCGTTCTCTCTCTTGGGCTGGAACGCCCCCGTTCGAGCCGCTTCTATTGCAACAAGTAAAGCGTCCGAGGCTTCTTTAAGACTTGCCTGCACCATAATCTCCCCTGTCTTTGGGTCCAACTTTCCCCCATGCGCATAAAACCAAGTCCTGCACCTGTCGGGCCAACCCAATGTTTTTGGAGTGACCCCTGCAGCAATCATCTTTTCCTTAGATTCATCCCACTTAGGCCGACCAGTCTTGTAGCCACTTGGCCCCAGAACATGGTGAAATTGTTTCTTCTCAGCATTGATCTTGTTTTTCGTCGACCGTTCCTTAGCTGCTTCCGATTCCTTGAACTGCACAAATAAGTCCCAGTGATCTTTTGCCTTCTCCAGTGCTCCAGTGAATTCTGGAGTCTGCTTTCCTGCTTCGACGTAGCACGCCCATAATCTTTTCTTGTGGTTGCGGAATTGTGTGGCTATCTTCCGAAGAGCACTCTTGTTGACTTTCTCCCATTCTGCATCTGTTAAATGCTCTGGTAGGGTGAAATGTGACATGAGTGTTTCCCAAAGCAGATCTTTTGCTCTTTCATCGACAAAACTAACTCCTCGATCTCCCTTTGGCTTATTCCATTCTTGAAAGGAGATCGGGATTTGGTCCCTGACAATAACTCCGCACTGACGAGTAAATTTGTCCGCATTCTTTTTAGGAGCAAGCGGTTCGCCATTTGGTTTGATCTCATCGATGTTGTACTTTATGCCAGCATGCAACTTTTTGGCCGGGCCTCGTACTGCCCTGCTTGTAGTAGATTTGCTCGATTCGGAGGGCTAAAAGAAGAAAGATTCGTTAATATATATATATATACAAATCAATTAATACATGTAATGATCACCAGAGGCCTTATATATACCTCGCCGGTCTTTGTTAATTGAAGATCATTTCCTTCGCCATCATTGTTTGCGTGGCCTTCGTCTGTTGGTTCTTCCTCAAATATTCCCTCACCGGAATTGTTCAAATATTGTGAGCCGTCATCTTCAGGTTCACCCTCTGGGTTTCGGATCATGTCGAACATGATATGCTCTTGATCATGGTCGTCTCTGCCGCTAGCGTCCATAGCTTAACTAATCCAGAAGAAAGATAAAACAATTTAGTATTCAAATTAGAATGCATCTCGAATAATATCACTAATACATCTCGAATAATCCAGTTAATGCATCATCGAATATTATCGAATATAATCTCGAATACATCTCGAATATTATGACTAATACATCTCGAATAATCCAGTTAATGCATCATCGAATATTATCGAATATAATCTCGAATACATCTCGAGTAATCACTAATACATCTCGAATATTATCATATAACATCACAAGCTAATACAGATCGAATACTATCAAATAATCCAGTTGACTCGCGGTTCCTGAGGCGCGGGCGGTGGACACCCAAAGAGAAGGAACCATCACAGGATCATAGCTCGGGTGAGATCCCTGAAGAACCTTCCAGGTATTGGAGAACCTGATGTCCAACGCAACCATGTAGCGACGGACGTGCTCGTCCTCCTCCCTGACACGGCGACGTACCACCTCCTCGGGGGCCGGCTGCCTCCGCACCGATAGTGGCCCACACGACCGCCACCAAAGAAGCTCCGGGTCGACGATGGGAGCCCGGTTCCTCACCAAGCTGCGCGCCCCGGAAGGTAGCACCTCCCAGTGCCAGCCCAGTGGAGCCCAGTCCCGGACATGGCGCCTCTCAAGCAGGTTGTCGCCACCGAGTCGACGACAAGGATGCGGGCCGGGCATTGTCGACGCCAAAAATGTTTCTATGCAAATTTAACATTTTTTAAATGCTTGATTATGATTTTTGTAATTCTTGTTCACTTGATTTTGCAAATACATGACAAACTTTTGCAAATACAACATTAAGATATTAACATTTTCCAAATAAGATATTAACATGTTTTTGATGAATATTTTTAAGATACAACATTAAAATATTTTTAATACATGGTCAACTTTTTTCTATGCAAATTTTTTCTATACTATACATGATACAACATTAAAAGTATAAAAAACTAAAAAATAGAAAAAAAAATTAGCTAGTGCAAAAAAACAATCTATGCAAATTCCACCGTTCATCTACATACATACATACATATACTAAGCATCTACAACATCTAGTGAAAAAAAAACAATCTATGAAAAAAAAAGATGAACAAAATTAAGGAGGGAGGCTCACTGGCCGGGATCGTCGGGGCGGAGGGAGGCGGGGAGGACGCCGGAGACGGAGGAGCGGAGCCGGAGATGGAGGAGGACGCCGGAGGCGGGGAGGAGCGGCGCCGGCGCGGGCTCGGGCCGCGGTGGCTTGTGAAGGAGGGGTCGTCGATCGCGAGGCGGGCGCGCGCGGAAGAGCGGCGGCGGTGGGCAGCGTGGAGGCGCCGGCGCGGGCTCGGGTGGCGCTTGGGCGCAGAGCGGCCGGACGGCGACGTCGAGGTCCGGCAGCCTGGCGGCGTCGTGCGTGGTCTTCGGCGCCGTCGGGGGAAACTAGATGAGTTTGGAAATTTTGCCAAGTGCTGCGCTTATATACAGAGACCTTTAGTCCCGGTTGGTGGTTCCAACCGGGACTAAAGGCCCCCCTTTAGTTCCGGTGCGAGCCACCAACCGGGACTAAAGGTGAATTTCACCAGGCCGAGTGGCGGGAAGCCCAGACCTTTAGTCCTGGTTGGTGGCTCGCACCGGGACTAAAGGGGGGCCTTTAGTCCCGGTTGGTGGCTCCAACTGGGACTAAAGGGTTGGTCCTGGCGTGGTGGAAGTTTAGTCCCACTTCGCCAAGCGAGAGGCACTCGCACCTATTTATAAGCCCCGCTGCGATATCCGTCCCGAACTCCTCTCTAAAGCAGGCAGTGCATGCCTAACGTTCCTCTCTGCCCTGTGGGGCCTACTTGCCCTGTGGGCCTGCATCCTAGCCCATGTATAGTTGGATTTCTAGTCGTATGCAGGCCGTGGTGGCCTAGTAGGCGGGCATTTTCCTATTTTTTGCATATGTTTTTTTAGTCCCGGTTGGTGGCTCCAACCGGGACTAAAGGTCTTTTCCAGTTTTTTTAGTTTTTTGCTTTATTTTTTTTCTTTTGTTTCTACTTACAGCCAAATATTTAGAGTTTTTGAGTGAATCTTATTGGTTTAGGTCACAAAAATTATAAACTTTCTGTTAGTGCCAGTAGTTTTCAAATTTGAATAGTTTAAATTTGAATTCTTTGAAATTTGTGTGAATCACTAGTTTTTGAATAACTTTACTTTAAAAATAGATTTTTGAGTGATTCTTTTTCCTGCTGTTTAATATTAGTGTGTTTTATCGGTATGTTCAATTTGGTAATTTTTAGGTTATTTTAAATAGGTGTTTTAATTAAAAACAGATTCTGGTTAGCTCTTTTAGTTTTATAGCTCAAAAAAATCATTAAATGCATGAAAAATAGCAAATGAAGTCAGAAAGGGTTGAAAATTGATGATTTGGCTTTGAATGGTGCATGCTGAATGCACAAAAAGTCTGGAGTTAAAATAAGTTTTAAAAAATGAAATGCCTTTGTAACAGATGAGTTGTCGTCCGAAACCCTGATACTTCGAAAGAGATTGTCTAGTTTGTACACAAAGTGCATCCAGTTTTTGCCGTAACCCTCTCAACTTTTTAGAACATGCTATGTGGGTGAAATGATGATACCATGCCAAGTTTCAACCTTTTCAGAGTTCATTTGTAGTGCTTTTCAATTTCAGGGTCATTTAGCTCAAAAATATCAATAAATACATGAAAAATAGCAAATGAAGTCAGAAAGGGTTGAAAATTGATGACGTGGCTTTGAATGGTGCATACTGAACGCACAAAAAGTCTGGAGTTAAAATAAGTTTATAAAAATAAAATGCCTTTGTAACAGATGAGTTTTCATCCGAAACCGTGATACTTCGAAAGAGATTGCCCAGTTTGTACACGAAGTGCATCCTGTTTTTGTTGTAACCCTCTCAACTTTTTAGCACATGCTATGTGGGTGAAATGATGATACCATGCCAAGTTTCAACCTTTTCAGATTTCATTTGTAGTGCTTTTCAATTTCAGGGTCATTTAGCTCAAAAAAATCAATAAATGCATGAAAAATAGCGTTCCTTCGCGTTTCAAATGCCAAAACACATATATACCCTAACTATTACAAAGATTCCCTCCGGTTTGTCCGAAGTGGGACTTTCCAGATAAGTCCGGAAACTCACTAGAGAAGAAAGTGATGACGGTGAAGCCGGTCACATCCTAGAGTGGGATCTTGGGGTATAAAACTTTTTCTTCGCGTGTGTCCCTTTGCGCCGTAACCATGGACAATCTTCATCATTTAACAGGATGCTTGGGTCAGTCTTCACTGTGAAGGGAGCAATTTCATGAAGCTTTTCATAATCTTCTGACATGTCTGTCTTGTCCTCCACTCCCACGATGTTTCTTTTCCCTGAAAGAACTATGTGGCGCTTTGGCTCATCGTATGATGTATTCGCTTCCTTATCTTTTCTTTTTCTCGGCTAGGTAGACATGTCCTTCACATAGAAAACCTGCGCCACATAATTGGCTAGGACGAATGGTTCGTCTGTGTACCCAAGATTGTTGAGATCCACTGTTGTCATTCTGTACCGCGGGTCTTCCTTTATCCCGCCTCCAGTCAGATTGACCCATTTGCACCGAAACAAAGGGACCTTCAAATCACGTCCATAGTCAAGTTCCCATATCTCCTCTATGTAACCATAATATGTGTCCTTTGACCTATTGGTGTTTGCTGCATCAAAGCGGACACCACTGTTTTGGTTGGTGCTCTTTTTATCTTGGGTGATCGTGTAAAATCTATTCCCATTTATCTCGTACCTTTTGACAGTCGATATAGTCGAAGATGGTGACTTGGCCAGCAAGTACAGGTCATCTCCAAAAGTGTCGTCATGCATGAGACGTGTTTGCAACCAACCGCCGAATGACGCCATGTGTGTAAGTTTGATCCAGGGCTCAGACTGCTTCGGGTTCTTGGAGCGTACACTATCCAGGTGTTCCTCGATATACGGAGCCACCAAGCTGGAATTTTGTAGAACTGTGTAGTGTGCTTGCGACCAAGAATGCCCGTCCATACATATTACTGAATCCTCTCCTAGCGTGCCTTTTCCACCCAGTCTGCCCTCATGCCGCGATTCGGGAACATCAATCGACTTAAGGTCAGGAATAAAGTCAACACAAAACTCAATAACCTCCTCTGTTTCATGGCCCTTGGAGATGCTTCCTTTTGGCCTAGCACGGTTATGAACATATTTCATTAAGACTCCCATGAACCTCTCAAAGGGGAACATATTGTGTACAAATACAGGACCCAGAATGGCAATCTCGTCGACTAGGTGAACTAGGACGTGCGTCATGATATTGAAGAAGGATGGTGGGAACACCAACTCGAAACTGACAAGACATTGCACCAAATCATTCTGTAACCTTGGTAGGATTTCTGGATCGATTACCTTCTGAGAGATTGCATTGAGGAATGCACATAGCTTCACAATGGCTAATCGAACGTTGTCCGGTATAAGCTCCCTCAATGCAACCGGAAGCAATTGCGTCATAATCACGTGGCAGTCATGAGGCTTTAGGTTCTGGAACTTTTTCTCTGTCATATTTATTATTCCCTTTATATTCGACGAGAAGCCATACGGGACCTTCATACTGAGCAGGCATTCAAAGAATATTTCCTTCTCTTCTTTGGTAAGAGCGTAGCTGGCAGGACCTTGATACTGCTTTGGATGCATGCCGTCTTTTCCGTGCATACGTTGCTGGTCCCCCCGTGCCTCCGGTGTATCTTTTGTCTTCCCATACACGCCCAAGAAGCCTAGCAGGTTCACGCAAAGATTCTTCGTCACGTGCATCACGTCAATTGCAGAGCGGACCTCTAGGTCTTTCCAATATGGTAGGTCCCAAAATATAGATTTCTTCTTCCACATGGGTCCGTGTCCGTCAGCGTCATTCGGAACAGATTGTTCGCCATGACCCTTTCCAAAGATTACTTTTAAATCCTTGACCATATCAAGTATATCATCACCAGTACGGTGGCGAGGCTTCTTCCGGTGATCTGCCTCACCTTTGAAATGCTTGCCTTTCTTTCTTTAGAGATGCTTGATCGGAAGAAATCGATGATGTCCCAGGTACACATTCTTCTTACATTTATCCAAATATATACTTTGGGTAACATCTAAATAGTGCGTGCATGCGTGCTATCCCTTGTTTTTCTGTCCTGAAAGGTTTCTAAGAGCAGGCCAATCATTGATGGTTACAAACAGCAAAGCTCGTAGGTCAAATTCCTGCTGTTTGTGCTCATCCCACACACGTACACCTTTTATGTCCCACAGCTGTAAAAGTTCTTCAACTAATGGCCTTAGGTACACATCAATGTCATTGCCGGGTTGCTTGGGGCCTTGGATGAGCACTGGCATCATAATGAACTTCCGCTTCATGCACAACCAAGGAGGAAGGTTATAGATACATAGAGTCACAGGCCAGGTGCTATGATTGCTGCTCTGCTCCCCAAAAGGATTAATGCCATCTGCACTTATACCAAACCATAAGTTCCTTGCGTCACCTGCAAACTCCGGCCACTTTCTCTCAATTTTTCTCCACTGCAACCCGTCAGCGGGTACTCTCAACTTCCCGTCTTTCTTACGGTCTTCTTTGTGCCATCGCAACAACTTGGCATGCTCCTTGTTTTGGAACAAACGTTTCAACCGTGGTATTATAGGAGCATACCACATCACCTTGGCAGGAATCCTCTTCCTGGGGCGCTCGCCCTCAACATCATCACCAGGGTCATCGCGGCTGATCTTATAGCGCAATGCACCGCATACCGGGCATGCATTCAAATTCTCGTACTCCTCACCGCGGTAGAGGATGCAGTCATTAGGGCATGCATGTATCTTCTGCACCTCTAATCCTATAGGGCAGACAGCCTTCTTTGCTTCGTACGTACTGTCGGGCAATTCGTTGTCCTTTGGAAGCTTCTTCTTCATTATTTTCAGCAACTTTTCATATCCCTTGTCAGATACACCATTCTCTGCCTTCCATTGCAGCAATTCCAGTGTGGTACCCAGCTTTTTCTTGTCATCTTCGCAATTTGGGTACAACATTTTTTTGTGATCCTCTAACATGCGCTGCAACTTCAACTTCTCCTTTTCACTTTCGCAGTTTCTCTTTGCATCAGCAATGGCCCGACCAAGATCATCAGCGGGCTCATCTGATGCCTCTTCTTCAGCTTCTTCTTCTTTATTCTCTTCCCCAATTGTAGTGCCATCGTATTCAGGGAACTCAGGATAGTTGTCATCATCCTCTTCTTCTTAATTCTCTTCCATTAGAACCCCTCTTTCTCCGTGCTTGGTCCAACAGTTATAACCGGACATGAAACCGGACATAAACAGGTGGACGTGAATGACTTTTGAGCTAGAGTAATTCCTATCATTCTTACAGACACCACATGGACAACACATAAAACCATTCCGGTTGTTTGCCTCAGCCGCACGCAGAAAACTATGCACGCCATTAATGAACTGGGGAGAGCGTGGGTCATCGTACATCCATTGCCGACTCATCTTCATTACACAACACCGAAAAGACCAAATTAATACAAGTTCATACATAAAGTTCATACACACTTATTCTCATAAAACAACATAAAACTATCTAGCTAAAGCATTTAAATGCAACAACAAATGCGATCAAAATCGCAACTAAGGTAATAATTGATCCAACAGCATAATGATACCAAGCCTCTTTATTAACGGCATATTTTCTAATCTTTCTAATCTTCAAGCGCATTGCATCCATCTTGATCTTGTGATCATCGACGACATCGGCAACATACAACTCCAATTTCATCTTCTCTTCTTCAATTCTTTTCAATTTTTCTTTCAAATACTCGTTTTCTTTTTCAACTAAATTTACCTTCTCGACAAGAGGGTCGGTTGCAATTTCCGGTTCACATACCTCCTAGACAAAAATATCTATGTCAACTTGATGGGCATAATCTATTATATACTAAAAGGAAAATACGGAGGAAAGATAGACATATTAGTTAGAAAATCTCACGTTAATCAGAAACTGCCAGCCCTTTATCTGGTGGACCTTCATAAATTAAGGAGTCATAGACGTTCGATCTACGTAACAGAAAGCGCAAAGGAAGCAACGTGCTAAAATATCTCTACAGTTAATATTTGATTTTAATGGTCATGATTGACAATAGATTGACAACAATGTTACGTAAAACTTAGTCGGACATGGACATCTAAAAAGAAAGTCCAGGCACGTACAAAGCCATGAGTCCACTATCTATACAGGACTGGCTGGATATGCTCTCATCCCAAAGAAAAGAAGGAATAAAAAAACTGAGTGTATCCATGTGTCCAATACCTATACGAGAGGACTGGCTGGATATGCCTTGATCGAAAATTAAAGAAGGAATAAAAACTGAGTGCTGCCCCGTACATGCTAAAAGATATGAAAGTGTATTTGAAAAAACAAATCCAGGCCAGTTACGTTGCTAAATCAACTTCTTTCTTCAAAATTTCTTAAAGTAACCTCTCTCTTTGAAGCAGGGACGTCTTCAAAGCACAATCGTACGGGCAGATCCTTTTTTCAAGAGGCGTGAGCAGATCTTTTGAGAAAGAAAGCATGCACGCGTAACTCAGTGAACCTATATGAATATCAATTAAACCAGGTCACATGCATATATTAAAGAAACATACGGGCAGGTCTTTCTGAGAAAATAAATGCATGCATAAACTAGACAAGCCTACAAGGAAATAAATTACGTGTATACTGATACATAGCACATATACATGTGTGAGCGATATTGGTTCCATAGGTTCGTTTGCATCGGACAGATAGACATATGCTGTAATGATAAATATGGAAAATATTGATGGGGGTTGATGTGGTAAAGAACATGCTTTACTGCATTGGAGACAAGCATTAAATAAGTTCATGGAAATTTAGCTCATTGCAAAATAGTTTTCTCTGCAAAAGAAATGACTTATGAATGTTAACAAGATTGATACACACCATGCTTTAAAGCGTTGTCCTAACCGGCCAACGGCTTCTGCCTCCTCAGCCAGGGGCCGAGGAGTGTTTCCTACTACGTGAGCCGAAAACGGCGGAAAACACGTCGGAGAACCAGGCAATCCGGCCATGTGGTGCAAACAGACAAAAAATGCGCACGGGGAGTTATGTTATATTACTGTTTAACGTAAGAAACATCGTCCGACGAAAATAGTTTCATTATGGGTTCCTTTCTTCGGGTTACCATGTTGACCATGAGCATATAACCGAGTATCCGGAGACGAAGATGGTTACTTCGGGAAAATAGCCCGGAAACTTGGCAGTAAGTACCAATTATTTTCACTTCCCCCGCGGCCGACCAATTATATTCTTAAGAACGCTAGATTTCGGCTTCACCCGTCTGAGGTACGCACCCGGGTAATCCGGACGTATCAATCATAGAGGTGCAACCTTTACCCCCTAGCCGAACAATCGGGAACGTAGGGGGTAAACACAGGAGCGAGGCAACCCAGCTTGGCCAAATCTTAAGTCAAATTGATGCATATAGTGGCTTTAGAACGACACAGGAAGGTTGCAAACACGTAAAAAACGGATGGTTGCAGGAATAAATAATGATTGGCTCCGCGAAAGAAGCCCCCAGGTAACAGTGTGTGGTACATTCAAAGATGTTTTGCCGGAGAAAAAACATAACGTAGTTCGGCGTGTCCGAACACACCCCGGGAAAGACTATTTACTAGAAAAATATAAATCCGAGAAGGATAAACCGAACCGGGTAAGGTCACGGAGTTAACCATAGAAACGTCATAGCCAAGCTGCGTTCCAAGGGTTTGGTTCGAGGCGGTCGTCCTTTGGGTCGCGGAGACGGTATGCTCCGCCCGCGAGTACTTGATCTATTATGAAGGGCCCCTCCCACTTGGGTGACAGCTTGTGATTCTGCTTCTCCGGGAGACGCAAGACTAGATCGCCGACGTTGTAGGCCTTTGCCCGCACTTCCCTGCTTTGATAACGTCTGGCCTGCTGCTGGTAAAAAGCAGAACGAGCCCGAGCTATATCGCGCTCGCCCTCCAGGGCGTCCAGGTGATCTTGCCGATCTAACTCGGCCTCCTTTTCTTCGTACATACGCACGCGAGGTGCGTCGTGAATAAGATCACTAGGGAGGACGGCTTCTGCTCCATACACCATGAAGAATGGTGTGTAACCCGTGGAGCGATTAGGAGTGGTGCGCAGTCCCCACAATACGGAGTCGAGCTCCTCGACCCAATGGCAGTCGGATTCTTTTAAAGATCAGACCAAACGGGTCTTGATGCCACTCAAGATCAGTCCATTAGCTCTCTCGACCTGTCCATTAGACTGTGGGTGATATACCGAGGCATAGTCGAGTTTAATGCCTAAATTAGCGCACCAGTCTTTAACTTCCTGGGCGGTAAAATTGGATCCATTGTCCGTTATTATGCTATGGGGGACACCATAACGGTGTACGACGCTGGATATAAAATCAATGACCGACGTGGATTTGGCTGAAGTCACCGGCTTAGCCTCAATCCACTTAGTGAATTTGTCTACCATGACTAGTAGATATTTCTTTTTCTTGGTCCCCCCTTTAAGTGGTCCGACCATGTCCGGCCCCCAGACCGCGAATGGCCAAGTGATCGGTATCGTCCAAAGGCCCGTGGGAGGCATATGGCTCTGATTTGCGGAGAGCTGGCATCCAACGCAATGTTGGACCAATGTTTGGGCGTCTGTTCGGGCAGTGGGCCAGAAGAACCCTGCTCGGAAAGCCTTGCTGACCAAGGCCCGAGCTGCCGCGTGGTGACCGCCCATGCCAGCATGAATCTCGGCCAGGAGCTGCCTTCCCTCCTCTTCGGATATACATCTTTGGAGGACGCCAGTAGTGCTTTTCTTATACAACTCTCCCTCATGGACTTTATAGGCTTTGGAGCATCGAATGATACGCCTTGCCTCGGTCTGGTCGGATGGTAGTTCTTGGCGGAGGAGGTAGGCGAGGAAGGGCTCGGTCCACGGCGCGATTACTGCCATAACCACATGAGCCGAAGATGTCATTTCGATTGCCGAGCCCCCGATGATTCCTTCGTCTTGTTCGATAGGCAGAGGGGCGAGCTATCCCAATGTATTGGATGCCGAGCCCTGGACTTCCACCTACCACACCACGGACGGTTTGAAGAGTCGTTCTAAAAAGGTGTTCTCAGGGACACGGTCGCGCTTGGCGCCCATTCGAGCGAGAATATCGGCAGCTTGATTGTTGTCTCTAGGTATATGGTGAAACTCCAGTCCTTCAAAACGGGCGGAGATTTTCAGGACGGCATTGCGGTATGCTGTCATTTTAGGGTCTTTTGCGTCGAATTCGCCGTTGACTTGAGAGATGGCGAGATTAGAATCTCCTCGTACCTCGAGCCGCTGTATGCCCATTGACACCACAATCCGAAGTCCATGTAACAGAGCCTCATATTCGGCTGCGTTGTTGGAGTTAGTGTACATGATCTGGAGTATGTACCGAATATTGTCGCCAGTGGGGGATGTGAGGACCACGCCAGCCCCCAGTCCGGCGAGCATTTTGGAACCATCGAAGTACATCGTCCAATGTGAGTATGTAATGTACTCCCGAGGGAGTTCAGCTTCCGTCCATTCCGCAACGAAATCAGCCAAAACCTGAGATTTAATAGCTCGGCGGGGTCGATATATGATTTCGAAGGGCAAGAGTTCTATAGCCCATTTGGCTATGCGGCCGGTGGCATCCCAGTTGTTGATTATGTCATTCAATGGTACTTCGGATGCTACCGTGACCGAGCACTCCTGGAAGTAATGGCGGAGCTTTCGGGATGCCATAAAAACTGCGTAGGCGATCTTCTGGTAATGCGGGTACCTCGTTTTACACGGGGTGAGCACTTCGGATACGTAGTACACAGGTTTATACACCTAGAGCTTGTGACCCTCTGCCTCTCGTTCGACGACGAGAACCGCACTGACCACCTGGTTTATCGCCGAGATGTATAGCAGCATTGGCTCGCCCGGGCTGGGTGCAGTTAAGATTGGGTTGCTGGCCAGTAGAGTTTTTATTTCTTCGAGTGTTGCCGCCGCTTCACTGGTCCATTCGAAGTTCTTCGTCCGTTTGAGCAATTTATATAGCGGTAGGGCTTTTTCTCCGAGGCGTGAGATGATACGGCTTAGGGCTGCAACGGTGCCGGCAAGTTTCTGGACGTGTTTGAGCTCAGTGGGGATAGCCAGCTCAGACAGTGCCCGTATTTTCGCTGGGTTAGCTTCTATTCCTCTATGGGAAACGATGAACCCGAGCAGCTTACCGGCCGGCACTCCGAAGACGCACTTTTCCGGATTGAGCCGTATATCGAAAGTCCGAAGACTATCAAAGGTTTGCCGGAGATCGTGCACCGGCTGGCTGACGTGTTTGGTTTTGATAACCACGCCGTCCACATATGCTTCGACTGTTTTGCCGATTTGTTTTTCCAAACATGTTTGAATCATGCGCTGGTATGTTGCCCCTGCGTTCTTTAATCCGAAGGGCATTGTGTTGAAGCAGAATGGTCCGTATGGAGTGATGAATGCCGTGGCCGCCTGGTCGGACTCCTTCATTTTGATTTGATGGTACTCGGAGTAGGCGTCGAGAAAACACAATGAGTCATGCTCGGCAGTCGCGTCTATGATCTGGTCTATGCGGGGCAAGGGGAAAGGATCCTTGGGGCAGGCCTTGTTCAAATCCTTGAAATCGACACACAAACGCCAGGACTTATCCTTCTTTGGCACCATGACCAGGTTGGCCAACCACTCAGGATGTTTGATGTCCCGGATGAATCCGGCTTCGAGCAACTTTGCCAATTCCTTGCCCATAGCCTGACGCTTGGGTTCAGAAAACCAAGGCAGAGTCTGTTTGACTGGTTTGAACCCCTTAATGATGTTCAAGCTGTGCTCGGCTAATCTACGCGGGATCCCTGGCATGTCTGACGGGTGCCAGGCGAAGATATCCCAGTTTTCACGCAAAAAGTTGCGCAGCTCTTCATCGACCGTGGGGTCCAGCTGAGCTCCAATGGACGCCGTCTTATTGGGATCTGTTGGGTGCACTTGGAATTTGACGATTTCATCCGCTGGTTTGAAGGACGTGGACTTGGGCCTTTTGTCGAGGATTACGTCGTCCTTATCCACCGTTGAAGGAGCGCGGTCAGTTCTTCAGCTGCGAGGGCTTCGGACAACGCTTCGAGGGCAAGGGATGCAGTTTTGTTCTCGGCCCGAAGAGCTCTGTCCGGATCACTTGTTATTGTGATCACGCCGTTTGGCCCTGGCATTTTAAGCTTCATGTACCCATAATGTGGTACAGTATGGAATCGTGCGAAGGTATCGCGCCCTAGTAAGGCATGATAGCCGCTGCGGAAGGGCAAGATGTGGAAAAGCAGTTCTTCGGATCGGTAGTTCTCGGGAGTTCCGAAGACCACATCAAGAGTCACGCGGCCACTAGAACGTGCCTCCTTTCCGGGGATGATCCCTCGAAAGGTAGTGTGACTTTGCTCGATGCGGGATCTGTCAAACTGCATTTTGTCCAAGGTGTCCTCATAAATGAGGTTTAGCCCGCTACCGCCGTCCATTAACACCTTTTGGAGTTGGAATCCGTCTACTATGGGATCAAGGACAAGGGCGGCAGCGGCTCGAGTAGGGCAGGACCTCGGCTGGTCTTGTTCACTAAAAGTGATGGGTGTGTCTATCCATGAGTCTGTCTCTGCCACGTGGTGAATTTGAGCGAGCTCTCGAAGGGCTCTCTTCCTCTGATTCTTCGAAGAGTAAGTCTCGTAGATTGTTAAGATTTCGGCGGCGTCATCAAGGGGCATTACTGGACTTTTATTTGAGTACGGGTCTTCAAGGATCACCTCGCCGCTCTTGGCGACTTGCCTGATCACCCAGCAAGCTCGAAGGCTGTGGGTCGGGTTTGTGGAGTGTATGGGGCATATTTTATCCAGTATTCCGTCAAGGACCATTCTGGATATTGTCAGGGGTTTCATCTTTTTCTAGGATGGCTCGTGTTGGCATGTCCGGCGAGGGAGTGCGCGTTTCGCCCAAGCTCGGTTTAGTTCCTCTATGCGGATTGAGTCCGTTTGCTCGAGCTGAGCCTGCCAGGCGTACTCCATGGCGCAATATTTGGACACCATATCCGATAAATCAGAGAAATTTTGGATGTGGCGGCGGGCGAGGGCGTTTAAGACGCCCTCGTCTCTGCAGTTCTGTCGGAAGATCTCCAGAATGTTCTTGTCGCAGCCGTCCGTCATATTATTTTTGACGATAAGGAATCTGGCCCAGAAGTGCCGGACTGTCTCTCCGGGCTGCTGCTTAACGTACATCAGGTCCCATATGTTGGGCCGTCCTGAGTTATCTGGACAATACTCAATGTGGGGGGTGGGTGGGATAAAAAACTTGATCCCAGCGGAGTGTGAGTCCAGAGTTTTGGGGGCCGCGTCCTGGATTGTCATGGAATCCGGTGCGCCGAGCTCTGGATAATTGACCGGGCGCGGGTGCGTGGATCCGGACTTGCATGTTGAACCAGACTTTGGCTCTAAACCCTCTCCGGAGCGGAACTCGGCTGCCGAGCTGGAAGGCGAAGCCTGCTGGTCGGAAACTTGCACCTCCTGCGTTTTCGGTTCTGAGTTAACGGGTGAGCCCTCCGAGGGGCCTTCGATAGTGGCGACCAAGTGAGTAGTGGCGGGGGCGTAAATTTCCCTGTCGTCAGTTTTAAGCCCGATCTGATCGTACACCGAGGACTGGCCGTCAGCAATTCCCAGAGCCTGGATCCGATCTAGTATCCCGTTTAATGACGAGAGATCTGTTGGTTCCAGGTTCGGGTAATTTGCGGCGTCAACCCGCAGTATGGCCATGATGGGGGTGTCAGAATTCGCCCCGAAGTCATGTTCGGCCGAGGCTGATATTCGGCAACCGAGCGCGGAGATTAGATCCGGGCTCAAGGTTGGATCCTCAGCGGCGGCCGTCTCGGCAGTGGGGTTGGCCGTACTCGAAGTCGGTGCTTCAGGATTTGTGGGTCCGTCAGGCGAAGCTGAGAACCCCGTGAGGATAAGATCTCCCCGGGAGTCGGCGACGAATTCTAAGTTTCCGAACCTGATCTTCTGGTCGGGGGTGAAGCTGTCGACCCAGCCAAGGTGACCGGCCGGATCGGCGTGTAGCACGATCCTTCCGAACGCGAAGAGCTGGCCGGGAACGAAAGTGTCCCTGCGGCTAGCGCTGTTGCTGATGATTAGGCGAGCCATCGATCCTTGACGACCCACGGCGGAGCTCTCAGTGAAAGCACCAATGTCGGTACCAAAACCGGCAGATCTCGGGTAGGGGATCCGAACTATGGGTCAAGGAGTCGATGGTAACAGGGAACGTAGAGACAGCGATTTACCCAGGTTCGGGCCCTCTCAAGGAGGTAATACCCTACGTCCTGCTTGATTGTATTGATGTGATTGTATGAAGGTTACAGAGTTGATCTACCTCGAGATCGACTGGGCTAAACCCTAGGTAATGGATCTTATCCCCTCTACGGACTAAACCCTCTGGTTTATATAGACACTAGAGGGTCCTAGGGTTACACATAGTCAGTTACCATCAAGGGATAAAACACGCTGGTTATGTCAACCATTGCTTGCAAGAGACGCCAAGTCTTGGGAGGTTTCCTTCTGGTACACGGGGTCACCTACAATCCGGTCTTCCACCAACGAATAAGGAGCGGCCCACCAGTCCGGCCCACGAGAGGTAGGCCAGCAGCCCGAGTACCCCCTAGTCTGGGACACCCTCACCTCTATCGCACACACCTTGATCTGGCTGACCGTTTATGTTGTGTTGCCTAATCACAAACAGTTCATCCGAGTGAACTGTATGCCGTATATCGCACACACTTTCATTTGGCTGCCTGTTTCTGTTGTTCTGACTCATCGCAAACAGTTCATTGGAGTGAACCGTATGCCACGCATCGCACACGCAACTATAATCTGAATCGTGTTTGATGTCTCCGCCATCGCAAACGTTTCGTATCTTTTTTGATGATTTTTTTACATCACCGTTTGCGATTAATGCATCGCACACAGTTTCGTCGAAGGGTCTCTGATTGTAGTGTCGCGTTTGGACCATCCTGCAGTAGTGGAGTGCAGAGACTGAGTTGCGAGGCATGGCACTTCTCATGGTAGAGGTGACTTGATTACGCTGATTACTCGAGGATTTTGGTGTTTCGGTTACTACACCTACTATACTCTTGTCAGATGGTACAGGTGCTATCAGTATTGCGCAGGACCCCGTGAAGCATGAGCTTACCAAGAATATTGGTGTTGATGCTTTCTTCGTGCAGGGGGGGGGGGTGCAGGACCATGTTATTGCTCTTCAGTATGTGTCTTCCGAGTTACAGCTGGCGGACTTCTTCATGAAGGCCCAGACTAGAGCGCAACATGGATTTTACCTCTCTAAACTTGGTGTTGTGAATCCACCATAAGTTTGAGAGAGGGTGTTAGAGTTATAATTATTGTGGCCTTTGATCTTTTGCATTCTGGCCTTTGGCCTTCCCTGCACCGGCTATAGCTGGCAACTCTAGAACGAGCATTCCGGTGTTGGGGTACACACGTGGAGGTGACCGTGCCATTGCAGGCGAGGCCGTCTTGGAGGCAAAGACGTGCTTCTCTCCGCTACGTGGAAGCGCCTGAGGGTGAGCGGTGGCGCGGGGAAGGATGACAGATTTGATTCATCCGGCGTTGGACTAATGAATCATCTGCTGCAGGAGCAGTGAATCGTCGGTGGGCCAATTAGGAAGGAAGAATGGGCCATCCATTAGCACCATAATGGCTCGGTGAACCACATGACTCCTAGATTAGTTATGTGAGTAATCCTTCTCACACAAAAAGTTATGTAACAACCCATTTAAGGTGGTCTGAGTGGGACTCGGCCATGTGGCAATGAAAATGGCCCGACGACGCTCTAGGACAGCCGGGAGAGATGTGGGTCATCTGAAAGCTTGATCCGATGGTGGTGAGTGTTAAATCGCTATGATTTCTCATAGGTAGCTCTATTTTACTGTTTTTCAATATGACGGTTTCAGCCTCCTGATAATATCAAGTTGCATATTTCATAACACAGGTTAACTGCTCTTGTTTTCTAGTATTAGCAGAGTAGATTACACTACTGTAGGAAGGTCCAAAGAGGACACATGTATAGGTGTGACACCCTAGTTTTTGGCTTTTCTTTTTCTTTTGTTTTATTGAATATTTCATTTGCATTTGGGATTTTGAGTCAATTGATTTGGACTTAGCACTTGGAAACATTTTTGATTTTCTTCCAAGTGAGACCTATCACCCTTGACCCTCTCAAAATGTCATATCTCTCACACTCTTGCCCTGCCCTAATTTTTCTTTATGGCTTTAAATCATTTCTCTCTCAGAAACACCCATGTCTCTCTATGTTATGAAGCAACCATCATTTTTGTTGCTCATAAAATTCTCAAAAAATTCCCTAAAATCCTTTGCATCACTCCTCAGTACCCTCCCATGCAAAAATATGCCGTGGTCCTTTGTAAATTTTCAGCTAGGGAAAATATTTTTGCTTCTAGTCAGTAATGGCAGTTTGTGAAGCAACTATATTTTTTCTTTACACATTTGAGCTGAAATGTTTACCACACGGTTACCTTCCTATGTGATGCTTAACCACCAAATTTCAGCCCTAAACTCTCAGCCATTTGAGCTAAACATCCAGCTCAAATTTCTGTCCAGAAACATCACAGGAAGCTCTAGTCACCTCCATTGTTCTAGGTGTCGAACCAAGGGCGTGGTGCAGCTCAGTGGCAAAGAGACAACACCTTGGACATGGTCTGCGCGACCCTAAAGTATCGCGTGTGCCAGTGCACGCGGTGATACGCAGAACCGAGGTGTTCGACATGCAGCGCTCGCGCTCTGGATGCCGGGGCCCTCGGCCGCCGCCCAAACGCCGAGCTCACGCCACCGCAGCGCGTCCGTGCCACTCAGCTCGCTCCCCTACGCCCACCTGTCCAGCTCGGAACCCTCCCCGACGTAGGCAATACGCTCGCCGGACGCGGACACGGCGCAACCGTGCGGAACAGTGCGCGCGCGTGCACTCCCCTGCCCCACTTAGTGCGCCGCAGCTTTCCTCGCGTGCATCTACATCCTCTCCGCGCCTCTCTAGTCACGTCCCAACCCGTGCCCGAGCCGCACGCCTCGCCAGAACGCCAGCAGCTTCCTCACGGCGGCGCTCGGAGCTCGGCATCCCCCTGCCTATAAATAGAGCCTCCCGAGACGCTCAACTCATCCCATCCACCTCCACTGGCCACAAATCGAACTCAGTCGCGAGGGGCAAGGCCAGGAGGGCCTCCTGCCTCCGATCATCGCCGGAGTTGGCCATGGATCCCCCTCGGCCATCCACTCGCTCCGGTCTCCCTCTTCTTCCTCCTCGACTTCAGGCGAGCTCGCGGTGATCTCCTGAACACGACGGTGCAGCCAGATGGTCGGATTAACGCCGGCAACGCCAACTCCGACGAGCTCCGTCGCCCGCCATCTCTGAAGAAGGACCAAGCCTCGCCGTCCATCCACCTCTGACCGAGCTTCGGGTACGTACATGCTCCTCACGCCGCCTTACACCCATCCCGACCCTCGCCGGCGACCGCCGTGGTCTCCTCACCGGAGAATCACCGGCGACAGCGCCGCCCCGCCCCTTGATACGTCTCCAATGTATCTATATTTTTTTATTGTTCCATGCTATTATAGTATCAATCTTGGATGTTTTATATGCAATTATATATATTTTTTTGGGACTAACCTATTAACTTAGTGCCAACTGTCAGTTGCTGTTTTTTGCCTGTTTTTGTGTTTCCAGGAAATCAGTACCAAATGAAGTCCAAATGCCACGAAACTTTTTGATGATTTTTTTCTGGACATAAGAGACACTAGAAGCTTCGGGAGGAAGTTAGAAGACGAAGGGGGTGGCCACGAGCCACCAGGGCGCGCCCAGGGGGGTAGGCGCGCCCTGGTGCCTCGTGGGCCCCCCGTTGCTCCGTTTGACATAATTCTGCCTCTATAAATTCTCTAAAATCAGGAAACCAACGAAGAGCCACCCAAAACACTTTTTCCGCCGCCACAAGTTTCTGTTCTTGCGAGATCCCATCTGGAGGCCTTTTCCGGCACTCTGCCGGAGGGGAATTGATCACGGAGGGCTTCTACATCAACCTTGCTTCCCCTCCGATGATGTGTGAGTAGTTTGCCACAGACCTACGGGTCCATAGCTAGTAGCTAGATGTCTTCTTCTCTCTCTTTGATCTTCAATACAATGTTCTCCTCGATGTTCTTAGAGATCTATTCGATGTAATTCTTTTTGCGGTGTGTTTGTTAGGATCCGATGAATTGTGGGTTTATGATCAGATTATCCATGAATATTATTTGAGTCTTCTCTGAACTCTTTTATGCATGATTGTTATAGCTTTGTATTTCTCTCCGATCTATCCGTTTGGTTTGGCCAACTAGATTGATTTATCTTGCAATGGGAGAGGTGCTTTGTGATGGGTTCGATCTTGTGGTGCTCAATCCCGGTGACAGAAGGGGACATGCCACGTATTTGTATCATTGCCATTAAGGATAAAACAATGGGGTTTATTCATATTAATTGGATTTACTTTGTCTACATCATGTCATCTTGCTTAAGGCATTACTTCGTTCTTTATGAACTTAATACTCTAGATGCATGCTGGATAGCGGTCGATCTGTTGAGTAATAGTAGTAGATGCAGGCAGGAGTCGGTCTACTTGTCTCAGACATGATGCCTATATACATGATCATTGCCTTGGATATCGTCATGATTATTCGTTTTTCTATCAATTGCCCAACAGTAATTTGTTTACCCACCGTATGCTATGTTCAAGAGAGAAGCCTCTAGTGAAAACTATGGCCCCCGGGTCTATCTTTATCATATATTAAAATCCAAAAATACCTTGCTGCAATTTATTTACTTTATTTTATTTTGTGTTTTTGTTTATCTATCTATCACTACGAGATTTGATCCTTGCAATTAACCGTCAAGGGATTGACAACCCCTTGTTTGCGTTGGGTGCAAGTATTTGTTATTTTGTGTGTAGGTACTGCTAACGAGGTGTTGCGTGGTTCTCCTGTTGGATTGATAACCTTGGCTCTTAACTGAGGGAAATACTTATCTCTACTGTACTGCATCATCCTCTCCTCTTCGGGGAAATCCCAACGCAGCTCACAAGTAGCAGAAAACAATTCTGGCGCCGTTGCCGGGGAGGATTCACGTCCAGATAGTCTCCCATCAACTTGCCAATTTCTGGCGCCGTTGCCGGGGAGACATCATCAACATCTATGAAGTACCATCGCATAAACTTTCATCTCTTTGCATTTTCTTTATTTGCCATTTGCCTCTCGTTTTCATCTCCCCCACTTCTAAAACATTTTTACAAAAACACAAAAATATTTTCCGTTTTCCTTTTTGGTTGTTTGCTTGCTTTGTCGCTATGACCAGCATTACTATCCCTCCTTTGTCTCCAGACTTTGAAGTTCTTTACTTCAAGCAAAAACAAGGAGAAAATTTGAAAGAAGCTTGGTATAGAATGATGGAATCATATCGTATTTGCACTATAAAAGGGGATATGAAAATTTTACTTCGAAATTTTTACGTAGGGCCCACCATGCCTAATAGACAACTTCTGGATTTTCCTACAAAAGGGAATTTTATTGAAAGTGATTCCATCATTGCTTATGAAATAGTGGAAGGAATAGTGGGAACCCCACCTCCACAAAAATGATTTAATTACACCCAAGAGGGAATTCAGATCTTGGAAAATTTGGGGGATAAGCAAAAAATTTGGTTGAGTTACAAAAATCTAGTGAACCTCTTAAAAATACTAGCGGAAACCTAAACCGCATGAACACATTGATTACCCTTTGCAATAAGCGTCTAGATGCTTTAGATATACAAGTTTCTTCATTTTCTGAAAATAATGGGAAGCGTAAGGAACCTCCGGGGTTCGAGAGAAGCCCCATCAAGATAGCAAAAGCTAAAGACGACAGCACTTGAAACTATGCGTTATGCCTAGCTAAGGGCGTAAAACAATAGCGCTTGTTGACAGGCAACCCAATAGCTATCTTAATTTTTCTAGTTCTTTTTTCTGTTTTTTGGTGTGCACACAATTATGCTACTGTTATGGTTGTGTTTTTGTGTTTAAATTAGTGTTTGTGCCAAGTAAATCCTTTGGGATGATTTGGATGATAGTTGCTTTGATTCTGTGAAAAAATAGAAACTTTTGCGCCCAGCAGCAGAATTGTTGAGATTTACTGGAGCGTGATAAAATTCTGAATTTCTTAAACATGATTTATATACAAATTTCCCACGTGGTCCTAATTTTCCAGAATTTTTGGAGTTACAGAAGTATGGTCATTGTTTGAATCATTACAGACTGTTCTGTTTTTGACAGATTCTGTTTTCGTTGCGTTGTTTGCTTGTTTTGATGAATCTATGGATTGTATTGGGGGGTATAAGCCATGGTGAAATTAGAATACAGTAGGTATAATGCAATAATAAAATATGAATGGGTTTAGAACAGTACCTAAAGTGGTGATTTGCCTGATTATACTAACGGATCTCACGAGTTTTCTGTTGAGTTTGTGTGCTGAAGTTTTCAAGTTTTGAGTGAGATCACGTTGGATGAAGGAATAAGGAGTGGCAAGAGCCTAAGCTTGGGGATGCCCGAGGCATCCCAAGGTAATATTCAAGGACTCCCAAGCATCTAAGCTTGAGGATGCCCCGGAAGTCATCCCCTCTTTCTTCTACCAACTATCGGTAAATTACCTGGAGCTATATTTTTATTCATCACATGATATGAGTTTTGCTTGGAGCTTTTTGAGAGGGACACACATTATGTCTGATTTGTTAGAATACTCTATGTGCTTCACTTATATCTTTTGAGCTAGGCAGTTGCTCTAGTGCTTCACTTATATCTTTTAGAGCACGGCGGTGGTTATATTTTAAAGAAATAGTTGCTCTCTCATGCTTCACTTATATTATTTTGAGAGTTGATAATAGTAATGGCAGTATGCACAAGTTATGAATTTGGTCCTAATATGATAGGTATTCAAGAGGTATATAATAAAAACTTTCAAGTAGATCACTGAATATGATAAGTTTGATTCCTTGCAATAGTTTTGCGATATAAAGGTGGTAATATGTGGGTTGTGCTACTGAGTAATTGTGGTTTAGTAAGAATCTTGGGGTTAAGGTTTGTGATTCTCGAAGCATGCATGTATAGTCTCTCGTTATGCTATGAAGTTGGAGCAAGATTTATTATTGAGTGTCTTCCTTTGTGTGAAGGTCAGGGGCGCGCGATGGTTAACTCCTACCAACCTCCCCCTAGGGGCATGCATAGTAGTACTTTGCTTCGAGGGCTAATAAACTTTTGCAATAAGTATGTGAGTTCTCTATGACTAATGTGAGTCCATGGATTATACACACTCTCACCTTTCCACAATTTGCTAGCCTCTTCGGTACCGTGCATTGCCCTTTCTCACCTTGAGATGTGGTGCAAACTTCACCGGTGCATCCAAATCCCGTGATATGATACGCTCTATCACACATAAGCCTCCTTATATCTTCCTCAAAACAGCCACCATACCTACCTATTATGGCATTTTCATAGGCATTCCGAGATATATTGCCATGCAACTTCCACCGTTCCATTTTTATGACACACATCATCATTGTCATATTGCTTTGCATGATCATATAGCTGATATACTATTTGTGGCTCAGCCACCGCTCATCATTTTTTATACATGTTACGCTAGATCATTGCACATCCTGGTATACCGCCAGAGGCATTCATATAGAGTCATATTTTGTTCTAGTATCGAGTTGTAATTTCGAGTTGTAAGTAAATAGAAGTGTGATGATCATCATATTCATTATTAGAGCATTGTCCCAAGTGAGGAAATAAATAAAAAAGAGGCCAAAAAGAGCCCATAAAAAAAAGAGGCCAAAAAGAGCCCAACAAAAAAAAGAAAAGAAAAGAATGAGAGAAAAAGATAGAAGGGGCAAAGTTACTATCCTTTCCAAACTTGTGCTTCAAAGTAGCACCATATTTTTCATATAGACAGTCTCCTATGCTTTCATTTTCATATAACTAGTGGTAATTTTTTATTATATAACTTGGCTTGTATATTCCAATGATGTGCTTCCTCAAATGCCCGAGATCTTCATGAGCAAGCAAGTTGGATGCACACGCACTTAGTTTTCCTTTTGAGCTTTCATACACTTATAGCTCTTAGTGCATCTGTTGCATGGCAATCCCTACTCCTTGCATTGACATCAATTGATGGGCATCTCCATAGCCCGTTGATTAGCCTCGTCAATGTGAGACTTTCTCCTTTTTTGTCTTCTCCATATTATCTCTATCACCATACTCTATACCACCCATAGTGCTATATCCATGGCTTGCGCTCATGTATTGCATGAGAGTTGAAAAAGCTAAAGCGCATTAAAAAGTATGAACCAATTGCTCGGCTTGTCATCGGGGTTGTGCATGATAAATACTTTGTGTTAAGAAGATGGAGCATGACAAGGCTATATGATTTTGTAGGGATAACATTCTTTAGCATTGATATTTTGAAAAGGCATGATTGTTTGTTGGTATGCCTTATTATTATTGTTTTTATGTCAAATTATAGACTATTGCTTTGAATCATTCGGATCTTAATATTCCTGCCACAAAAGAGCGATTACATGATGAACATGTTAGGTAGCATTCCACATCAAAAATTCTGTTTTTATCATTTACCTACTCGAGGACGAGCAGAAATTAAGCTTGGGGATGCTTGATACGTCTCCAACGTATCTATAATTTTTGATTGTTCCATGCTATTATAGTATCAAACTTGGATGTTTTATATGCAATTATATATCATTTTTTGGGACTAACCCATTAACTTAGTGCCAAGTGCCAGTTGCTATTTTTTGCCTGTTTTTGGTTTTCCAGGAAATCAGTACCAAACAAAGTCCAAATGCCACGAAACTTTTTAACGATTTTTTTCTGGACATTAGAGACACTAGAAGCTTCGGGAGGAAGTCAGAAGATGAAGGGGGTGGCCACGAGCCACCAGGGCGCGCCCAGGCGGGTAGGCGCGTCCTGGTGCCTCGTGGGCCCCGTTGCTCCGTTTGACCTAATTCCGCCTCTATAAATTCTCTAAAATCGGGAAACCAACGGAGAGCCACCCAAAACACTTTTTCCGCCACCGCAAGTTTCTGTTGTCGCGAGATCCCATCTGGAGGCCTTTTTCGGCACTCTGCCGGAGGGGGAATTGATCACGGAGGGCTTCTACATCAACTTTGCTGCCCCTCCGATGATGTGTGAGTAATTTACCACAGACCTACGGGTCCATAGCTAGTAGCTAGGTGGCTTCTTCTCTCTCTTTGATCTTCAATACAATGTTCTCCTCGATGTTCTTGGAGATCTATTCGATGTAATTCTTTTTGCGGTGTGTTTGTTGGGATGCGATGAATTGTGGATTTATGATCAGATTATCCATAAATATTATTTGAGTCTTCTCTGAACTCTTTTATGCATGATTGTTATAGCTTTGTATTTCCCTCCAACCTATCCGTTTGGTTTGTCCAACTAGATTGATTTATCTTGCAATGGGAGAGGTGCTTTGTGATGGGTTCGATCTTGCGGTGCTCAATCCCAGTGACAGAAGGGGACATGACACGTAATTGTATCATTACCATTAAGGATAAAAAGGTGGATTTTATTCATATTAATTGGATTTACTTTGCCTACATCATGTCATCTTGCTTAAGGCGTTACTCCGTTCTTTATGAACTTAATACTCTAGATGCATGCTGGATAGCGGTCGATGTGTGGAGTAATAGTAGTAGATGCAGGTAGGAGTCGGTCTACTTGTCTCAGATGTGATGCCTATATACATGATCATTGCCTTGGATATCGTCATGATTATTTGCTTTTCTATCAATTGTCCAACAGTAATTTGTTTACCCACCGTATGCTATGTTCAAGAGAGAAGCCTCTAGTGAAAACTATGGCCCCCGGGTCTATCTTTATCATATATTGAAATCCAAAAATACCTTGCTGCAATTTTATTTACTTTATTTTATTTTGTGTTTTTGTTTATCTATCTATCACTACGAGATTTGATCCTTGCAATTAACCGCCAAGGGATTGACAACCCCTTATTTGCGTTGGGTGCAAGTATTTGTTATTTTGTGTGTAGGTACTGCTAACGAGGTGTTGCGTGGTTCTCCTACTGGATTGATAACCTTGGTTCTTAACTGAGGGAAATACTTATATCTACTGTACTGCATCATCCTCTCCTCTTCGGGGAAATCCCAACGCAGCTCACAAGTAGCACCCCTCACTACAAGAAATATGCCAACTTGCGGCCATCAATATTGGTCATTGTCTTCCATTTGTGACCTTTTTGTGAACAAAAACAGTTGGTTAAAAGGTGGCCGTCTTTAATGAAACTTAACAACCTTTTTTGTGAAATGGTCGTAGAAGGTAACGACCAAAATAGAAGGTCGTGGATTTTACGACCAATTATTTTGGTCACTGGCAGCCTGCCCGAACAACGTCAGATCTAACGTTCCAAGCTGACGTGGCAAAATTGCAACCAAATGAATTGGTCGTAGATTAGAATCATCTCGGTCTAGTGTAGCCATCCATATGGGCCAAGCCCAATAATTCAAGCCATTTAATATTATTATTTTTGTTAATTTTGCTTAGCTACATGGGCCTGGCCCAACAATTCAGCCTCTTAATTTCTGGGTGCGGCCTTTTACAGTGTATGATCTTTTATATTTTGCACCATTTTATTTTAGTGATGGTCCCACTAGTCAGATTGGTCCCAAATGTCATAATCTCATACATTGGTCCCACGTCAGAAACTTAAAATTTGCTCAAATTATTTTGATAAGTGGGTCGCATGAGTCAGGTTTCCATCGCACACATTTTCAAATCACATACATAATCACTATTTCAAACGAAACAGAACAAATTGTAATTCTGACACATACAATATTTCATTCAGAAACAGAGAGAACATACATGAAATTCTAGAGTTCACAACGCCCAGATAACCCAGCCATTTTTATATAACTTGTTATACAAAAATGTCTTGGCGCTTCTTTGAACATCTTCTTTCGTCTTGAATTTAGGCAAAATATCTTCCAACAAGAAAACAGAACAACAAGGATAGAGTGAATAACAACAGCAGTAGGTGATGGGCTTCTATTTAGTAAGATCGAGTCCGGAATGAAACATGCATGAAAATTAAGAAGAGCTAGAGCAAGTCTGCATGAAAATTAAGAAGTGCTATTTAGTATGAATGCCCTCAAGTTTTCGTGCACGTCATGCCAAGTCAACCAACATGTAGCATGCATGTGGGCCATCAAAAATGATCAAATGGGGAACTGAAGCCAAACAGTGGTTCCTCCTTGCAATGATCACAGTTCAGCACATGCAGCAGCCTGACACAACAGATCAAGCCATGAAGTGATAATAACAGTGTGTGATGAGAAACTAACCACTCTTGTTAATTACTATGAGCAACAAAAACATCTAGTTTCAGATACTCGATAGGATTCCTTCATATACTTATCATGCTGACGGGATTGTAGAGGTTAACAACAACAAACTTAAACTGGAACTTGATACTATTTGTGATGCGCGACATGAGCTAACAAAAAAACACATTCCAAAACTAGCTGTATAAACCATTTATGGAAGGATACATTCAAGAACTAGAAAAGTTCAAATAGGTTTGTAAATGCACAAATAACTTGAGGAAAAGTAGCCAATTTATGTACTGATCCAGTTCACTGGAGCATTTTATGAAAAAATATGATAGCCATGGAACAGAGCAAGGTACTACTATAACAGCACAAGAGAGGGAGCTAGACGTAGGAGACTGGCTCACCGGAGAGGAGGCTGAACTCGATGCCGCAGACAACCTCGGTTGCTATACGCGGTAGAGGAGGTTGTAGCCAAGTTGGACCATGTGTGGGGCGTCATCGTGGCGGTGGATGCCCTGGTTGTCATCATCGTCCATGGAGGATGTCTGCTGCTCCAAAACAAACAAACACGTAAGAGCTGGTGTTGTTGAGCTAAGTATAGAAATTAATGAAGCTAGTATAGGAGACACATACGTAATGCTGCTATAACTATAGAAATCAATCAAGCTGCATGTGTGTGTGCTTGAGTTATCTTATTAGTACGTACATGGCTGGGATCCAAAACAAATAGAGCATGCTTGCCTCAACAGAATGAATCACAAGGTTAATTTTTGTTGTTGCTAACACTGCTAGGCTGCTAGCTGTGTGTGTTCATCCATCCATCCATGGACCTAACAAATGTTGTTGTATATCTAGACTAGAATCAAATGATCATTAGTGTTATTATTAACTTGATGGTGGCATCTTCTAGTAGGGTATAGATTTCACACAAGACATGAAAAATTGATGAGTCAATCATCATCAAACAGCACACTCACAATCGAATTACACATAAAAACAGAACCAATACTTGCTGTTATGTTGTGGCCATAACAATTGCAGTTGATGCCCACTTCATATCAGATCTGCAAGGGGTAGAAGGAGGGGTGGAGCTCACCATGTCAGGGGGTTGGAGGGGAGGATGGCATCCTGTAGCAGCAACTTCTCCTCATGAGAGCAACCTGCACAAAATAGAGCCTTCAACATGTTTAGATCGGGAAGAGAAAAAAGACGGAACAAAAACAGAACAAATGACTCTTAACACAACATCACAACTACTCATGTTCAGGTAGATAGCAGCGACAACTACAGTTCATGTGAGAAACACACAGGGTCCAAAGTACAAACCAAAAACAATCTGACATGACATGGGTAAACCAGGACATGATGAAACAAAATTATTCCTTTTGGATTAAAACAGGAATATGGTGCCCACCTTATACTACAACATCATCATCAGGATTAAAACAACACATTGATACTCAAAGTGCTGGATGAGACAAATATCAATTGAAACCAACTAGAGCAGGGAGCAAGAAATAGAGCCTCTACTTAATTGTCATGTTTTGTCAGCCATTTTCCAATCTACACACCCCAATCGAACAACTTGAACTACAACAAGGATTTCCAGGTATGTAACAGGCAGAAGGAAAATGACAAGACATTGTGGTCAAACATACAAAAAGCTCTATGTACGCAGGCAACCATCAAATCATCTTTTCAGCACCTAACCGAGTGAACCTTGTGAGCAAAGAACTTAGGGCCTAGCACCAGTGCTCAGCAAGCATTACAGATGATGTGCTCTACAAGACAATTATGAAACTACAATGTTTGTATAACATAGCAACATTTCCAAAGAGAACTGACACTGAACATGAAAATTTGAACATTAAGTGGCCTGCCCATTAAGTTCACTGTACTGAAGGTAGTGGCACCAGGCCTTCAAAGTCGGATGAACAACATTCAACACGATATTACACAGATAAGAGGCTGATCAATCCGAGACGAACAAGATACTAGGACACATTACCTCATGGCGTCCGTGGGGAAGCGCTGGTAGCTGGCACGCGCCTCGTCAGAGGGGATGGGGTACCCGACCCAGGTCGCCGTCCTCCATGGCATTCGCCTTGGAGGCCACCATCCGGGTCGAACATGGCCGTCCCCTCCTCCAAGGAGAAGACCAACCCCTCCTTGCAGCGCAAGGTGGACGACGACCGTCCGAGGATCCCGTCAACGCTGTCGCCGTCCTGGTTGCCAGAGAGTCGTGGCCGGCGTGGGGCAAAGCCACCACAAACCCTAGGTCACGCGCCGCCACGGACCGGCCAGCTGAGCGGAGCGGCGCATATTGAAGCACGCGCACGCCGGCGAGCCAGCCTACCAAGACGCCGTGGCTGCAGGGCTGCGGTGCATTTGTCACCGGTGAGGTTGGGCGGCGCGCTCGATCTGCTGCGGGAGGACAAAGGGGAGCGACTGGGGCATGAGAAGGTGGCGGAAGGGAGTATTTCCGGGGATGGGGCAGGAGGGGGCGGCGAGGTGAGAGAGACGTCGTCGTCGATCTGGATCAGGGAGAGGGGGAGAGAGAGGCTGTGTCGGGTGTGTTCTCGGGAAGGAAGGGGATCAC
The DNA here is from genome assembly GCA_039707655.1 of Elymus sibiricus. Taxonomy (NCBI): domain Eukaryota; kingdom Viridiplantae; phylum Streptophyta; class Magnoliopsida; order Poales; family Poaceae; genus Elymus; species Elymus sibiricus. The sequence goes on from CM077664.1 coordinate 25,640,667, forward strand.
GCGAGGAGAGTGTGCTGCGGGCTGCTAGGGTTTGGGTTGGGCTGCTGAGAGGTGAGTGAGAGACGTTGGATCTGTCGGGTGTGGACGGTTCAGATCGCCTATAGTGGGGTGATCCGTGGGAAGAGTCCTGATTGGTTCGGAAAATCTGTGATTTAAAATAGTTTCTAAGTACTAGAAATAGGGGGGTTTTGTGAAGCAGCTATCAAAAATATTTTGCAAAAGGGCACCACTAAAATTTTCACTCAATTTAGACCACATTTTATGGATGATCACCAATTTATATGCATTTCTGATCTTTCTAGATATTTTTAATCATTTTCCGAGTGGCAAAAATGTGTTTTTTTGTGAAGAACCTACCAAATATTTGTTGCAAAATTGGACTCCATCAATTTTAAAAAATATTAGACCATATTTAATGTAAAATTGACAAATGGTTTGGTTTCGAAAGCTTTTGTTCCACCTCTCGTCAAAAAGACAAATTACCGCTGATTCATCAGGAAGCAGGTCAAATTTGAACTGCAGGTGTCTCCTAGTTTGCTCTTTATTTTCTTCAAAAATCATTTTTAGGTTAAAAAGTAGCTATTTCATCATAGACACACCAAGAGTTTTGCATTATTAAGCCCCTAACTACGAACGGTCATGCCTGCCGTTTTGACCACATTTTAAAATCGGCATAAGAAATTCAAAAAAAATTAAAAAAATGGGAAACCATCACATTGCGTCATTATATGTGACCTAGTTTCCAGAAAAAAATAACAAATTTGGAATACTAGAAATATCTTTAAAAAGTGTTCTCAGAAATGACCTATCATGTGTGAAGATTCATGCCTTTCAAGCCAAACGACCAATGTCATGGCCAAATTCATAGCATAGTTTGTACAAATGATCTCATATTGTGCATAAGTGTTCACCTTGAAATGGCAAACAATGTTATTGAAGGGGGTTTTCATTTTCCTTGCACAAAAAAATTATTTTTCATTTTTCGAGTGGCAAGAATGGGTTTTTTTGTGAAGAACCTACTAAATATTTGTTGCAAAATTGGACTCCATCAATTTTTAAAAATATTAGACCATATTTAATGTAAAATTGACAAATGGGTTGGTTTCAAAAGTTTTTGATACACCTCTCGTCAAAAGGACAAATTATCGCCGATTCAGCACGAAGCAGGTCAAATTTGAACTGCAGGTGTCTCATAGTTTGCTCTTTATTTTTTTTCAAAAATAATTTTTAGATACAAAAGTAGCTATTTCATCATAGACACACCAAGAGTTTTGCATTAAGCCCCTAACTACGAACGGTCATGCCCGCCGTTTTGACTGCATTTTGAAATCGGCATAACAAATTTAAAAAAATATGGGAAACCTTCGCATTGCGTCATTATATGTGACCTAGTTTCCAGAAATATAACAAATTTGGAATACTAGAAATATCTTCAAAAAGTGTTCTCAGAAACGAGCTATCATGTGTGAAGATTCATGCGTTTCAAGCCAAACGACCAACGTTATGGTCAAATTCATAGCATAGTTTGTACAAATGATCTCGTATTGTGCACAAGTGTCCACCTTGGAATGGCAAACAATGTTGTTGAAGGGGTTTTTCATTTTCCTTGCACAAAAAAATCATTTTTCATTTTCCGAGTGGCAAAAATGGTTTTTTTTTATGAAGAACCTACCAAATATTTGTTGCAAAATTGGACTCCATCAATTTTTTAAAATATTAGACCATATTTAATGTAAAATTGACAAATGGTTTGGTTTCAAAAGCTTTTGATCCACCTCTCGTCAAAAAGACAAATTACCACCGATTCATTAGGAAGCGGGTCAAATTTGAACTCCAGGTGTCTCATAGTTTGCTCTTTATTTTTTTCAAAAATCAATTTTAGGTACAAAAGTAGCTATTTCATCATAGACACACCAAGAGTTTTTCATTATTAAGCCCCTAACTATGAACGGTCATGCCCGCCGTTTTGACCGCATTTTCAAATGGGCATAAAAAATTAAAAAAAAAAAGGATAACCTTCTCACCGTGCCCTTCTTATGTTGCTCAAGTGTGCATCTTGTAATGGCAAACAATGTTGCCAAAGAGATTTTTCATTTTCTTTGCACAAAAAAGTCATTTTCTATTTTCAAAGTGCTAACAAAAAATTTGGTGTGTGAAGAACCTAGCAAATATTTGTTGCAAAATGGACCCACTCCATTTTCTATACATATTTAACATTTTAAAATGTAAGTTTAACATTTTTTGAAAACATGGTCAACATTTAATCAAAATATTGTTTAACTTATTTTTCAAATGCTTGGATTAACATTTTTATATAGATGATCAACTTTTTTCATACATATTATATATTTTTTGTATAATTTTTTCGTATACATGAGAAACATTTTCTCTATTCCTATCATTTTTTAATACATGGTCAACATTTCTTTCTATACACATTTAACAATGCTTTTCTTTACACATTTAACATATTTCATTATCATTTTTTATACATTGGGAAAAAACATTTCTTTAGACATTTAACATTTTTCGAATATTTGATTATCATTTTCAAGTACAAGTTCAACATTTTTTTGACGCCACTCCATTTTTCAAAAATATTAGACCATTTTTTAAATTGTGATGAACCAAATTTTTACCGCATTTTGAAATCGGCACAATTCTTTTGAAAAAGTTGGTCATGCACTCAAGATGACGTAAAATGAGAAGTTCGCCAACACAGATGTTATGCATCTTTTTGAGACCAACCAAATCGAGTTTTGGATCATCTCGATCCGAGGTTATATGGATAATTGACGCTGAAATTTCATTCTAGACTTAAAAAAAACATTTGAACTCCCTAGAGTTGTGTCGACTCAAACTCGAGCAAAGCCTCTATTTCCCACTGATATGCACGTCCATATGGACTATGGGCCGTCGGCCCACTCGGCATTGCGAAAAAATGTTCAGAAAAGGGTGGCGAGGCCCAGCCCAGCAATGGAAGGTAATGGTTAACAAGAGTTGGATTGGATTGCTATCACAAACTAGTTGGTGGCATGGTGGTTTGGTCTGTTAGAAGGTGATGACATATTGTGTGATCATGCCCAATATGATCGTTGAGGATGAGGGTGACGACGCTACCGCAGCTCTAGAATTTAAGAATATGGGTGATTCTATCCAACTTTCATATCAGAATCCGGTCACATTTGAAGAGTTTATTGAAATGCATCAACAAATTTGGCATCGCCCAACTCACGAGCAGCTGAACGAAGATCCGATTGAGCATCAGTGGGCGGTTAAAGGGGACAACAATGTTGGGATGTAAAATTTGAACTTTTTTAAATTTGAACTACCGTAGTCACTATTTGAACGTCTGTACCCTTTGTATGCGGCTATTTGAACGTCTATGTACCCTTTCTATGCGGCTATTTGATCGTGCGGACTTAAAAAAAATAAGAAACGCCGGATGTATGCGGCTAGTGTTGGACTTAGCAAAACCGTTGCCTCTTCCATGATTATACCTGAGTATCTAGGGAACAAATATATAGCGCTGCAGCACTAAAATTGTTAGCGTAATCTGGTTAGTGGACTCATCAGTTATGTCATTTCTCTTATTTGAAGGATACTGCACTGTGGTGGTAGAGTACATAATCGCAGATGGATGATGAAGCAAAGCTCTGGAGCACATGCTGTTTGATGAAAGTGCAAAGCCGATGATGCTGTCATTTTCGACTTTACAAGACATCACAAATCGTTTCTCCTAGGATTGGCAAATCGGCAGGGGTGGGTTCTCGGTGCAGAAAATATCCTCAGTATTGCTGAGAAAACGGTATTACTGGGATGATATCCCTTGTAGACTATGAGAATTCAGAACAAGGAAAATTGGCCCTCGCCCTCGCTCCCGACCCCCTCGCGCCACCACCCAGGGCGACGCCGGGGGGACCAACTCCTTCATGCCGCCAGCCGCTGCTGCCGCCGGCACTGGCCGCGGTGGTGGCGGCGCCCAACGCCAAAAGGGCTAGGGCAAGAGGGTTACGCCGGATCTCCCATGAGGCGGCTGGGGTGCCTCGTGCGCGGTGTCCTCGCGCGGCAGCCACGGCGGCGTCCTGGCTGTGCGGCGGCAGCCGGCGAACCCATGGCTAGCGAGGTGCTCCGGTGGGATCCTCCGGTATGCGATGGGCGGCGGCGGTGGCCGTGGATCTGGCGTCCCAGCCAGATCCGTCGTGGTTCGGCTTTGGCCGGCCGGCGGCGCGTGCTGGGGCCGGGCTGGGGCGGCTGGAGGTCTTCTACCGGCTTTCCGACGACACCGTACGTCTACATGGCGAGGGTGTGCGCGGATCCAGTCAGCGGCGAGATCATGGTAACGCTACTTCCGGTGAAAATCGTGCCGACTTTGGTCATGGCGGACGATGACGGCGTCTCCGACATCATTCCCCTGTTGAGGCATCGTCATTGCAAGTTGTGTCAACATGATCGGGATGTTCCAGGGGAAACCCTAGATCTGGGTCTACCGGATCGGACGATGACGGCGCCTTCGGTGTCGTTCTCCCTCCTGGGGGCATCGTTTTGGAGAAGGAGCTGGCTGGAGAGGACAAGAGGAGGAGCGGTGTTACATCTACCGCAAGGCCGACGACGGATCCCGCCGGCATGGCGCTGCGGAGTTTCGGCGACGGGCGCATGTGGATGGATACGTGCAGGATGGTGGCGTTGTCTGGTGCCGTGGTGGCGTCGACGGCAGGCCTAGCAAGGTCGGTGCGTCAGTACCTGCTCTGGAGATGGATCGGTGGAAGACGGCGGCGGCGGCCTCTGAGAGTGCGCCAGACCGGTGTGACCTAGTCCCGGTATTGTGGCTGGGCTAGGGCATCCGGCTTTAGATGTTAGGCTTTGGTGCGATGTCTGTTTGGTATTAGGCTCGGACATTCGGCACCCCTTCATCAAGGGGATAGGAGTAGCGATAGGTATTGCCAAGATGGTGTGTTTAGGCTTACTGATGTATTACTTTGTAAGGTCATTGTGAATAATTAATGAAATGTCTGCATGCATCGCCCAGATGCAGAGGCCGGGGGTATATCCTCCTTTTCTAAAAAAATAAAAAAAATGATCAGTTCTAACTGTTTAAAACATACATCATCATATTAGTATCCTGTTTTATTTTTTGATAAAGTTCTAATATGTATTGAGATTTCACTTTACAATTTAATTACTAGTTCATTCTACAATTTCATGTGTTTGAATCTCCAAGAGAACTTCTGTCACTTTTTTTTTCTTTCAAACGTAGCATCACAGATATTTTGAGCGGCCTGCTCAAGCAATCACACTAGAGCACCCACCTCTCATTACCATGATTTTTAAAGCATCCATAAGGCGACGCTTAAGAGGTAAGGTGCCTCAGCGCCCTGGCACTTTGTTCGCCTTAGGCTCTTAAGCGTCTACTAGGCGGTAATGCAGGGGTTGATCCCTTTAGACGCCGTACCGCCTTAAAAACCTTGCTCAGCACAAAATTCTGAGAAATAATCAAGCAGAAAAAATATATGGTTTTTTCATATGTCAAATGCTAGCCTTATAAATTCGGAAATCTTTACTTGTTATTTACTCTACATTTTGTTATACAACACTACAAAATCTTCTGGAGATATCAGTGTGTTCTTTCAGACCTACACCCACTGTTGCACTCGAGCACCCACCACCGGCATGCCTACACCCATAGGAGGTAACGGGTAAGCCGGGATTGATGGGATTACTGTTATTAACTCCGACTTTGACATCCTCTTATCCCCCTAACAAAGACTAAGCGATTCCTGATGCAATATGCTAATGACCTATTATCTGTTTATAGAGCTACATCGTCCGTAGCGGCATTTGTTGCTGTTTTGTTGACGGTAGCCAGTGCACTTTATCTGTCACTTAAAACAAGATACAATGAAGAGATACATTTGAAGGTCGAAATGTTTCTGAAGACATATGGCATGTCAAAACCCACGAGGTACACTTTCTTTGAAGTTAAGAAGATAGCAAGGCAATTCAAGGAAAAAGTAGGGCAGGGAGGATTTGGAAGTGTATACAAAGGTGAGCTACCAAATGGAGTGCCTGTAGCAGTCAAGATGCTAGAAAACTCTACAGGAGAGGGAAAAGCATTCATTAATGAAGTTGCAACCATCAGACTAATACACCATGTCAATATTGTCCGCCTCCTGGGATTTTGTGCTGAAGGAATGAGACGGGCTCTTATTTATGAATTCATGCCTAATGAGTCACTAGAGAAATACATATTCTCTCGTGACTATACAAATTTTCAGTATCTTTTGGTACCTGACAAGCTGTTAGATATTGCTATAGGCATTGCCCGAGGAATGGAGTACTTACATCAACGGTGCAACCAGCGCATCCTCCACTTCAACATCAAGCCTCACAATATATTGCTGAACCTCAACTTCAATCCAAAGATCTCAGACTTTGGCCTTGCAAAGCTGTGCGCAAGGGACCAAAGCATCGTCACCTTAACTGCAGCAAGAGGCATGATGGGCTACATTGCACCAGAGCTATATTCTCAGAACTTTGTGGGAGTATCCTACAAGTCAGACGCGTACATTTTCGGCATGCTGGTGTTAGAAATGGTGAGCGGAAGGAGGAATTCAGACCCAGGTATTGATAGCCAGAACGATGTTTACCTCCCAGAGTGGTGTAGGAGATATGCCTAAGAGGCAATAACAAATGTTATTATTTATCTCCATGTTCATAATTATGTTTATGTTCCATGCTATAACTGCTATGGTTCCCGAGCCCGTATATCCATAAAGGCTCTGAGGAAAACCCATGTGCACGTGTGGAATAATAAACTGTAAAAGGTATTCCTAGTCAAGCCTCTAAGACTGGCTCAAGTATTGCATGATGATCACGTTTTCCTGATCATGGGCATGACTATGCCGGCAATTTTGAGGGCACAATGTTAGTAGAACACTTGTGTTGAATCGACCCGATTGATGTTATGCTATGAGATTCATTCGTCATAAGTTAATGGTTAATAACACAGAGAAGTTAATGTTTGCATAATTCCTTAGACCATGAGAGTGTTGAGTTTCTTCATACTTGCTCCATGAACTTTGGGGTTTGTTAAACGTCATCCGTAAATGGGTGGCTATTACGGCGGCTTACGGGTTCATGGAAAAGTGTGTTAAGTAACTTGATAGCTCAAGATTGGGATTTGCTCCTCCGACGATGGAGAGATATCTCTGGGCTCTCTCGGTGTTACGGTATCCATTATCGTCTGGCCAGACACAAGTGTGATTTGATCACAGGGATGCCGGAACACGGAAACGAGTAAAGAGAACAAAACCAGTAACGAGGTAACTTGCATAGTGGACAAGTTGTTGATCCACGGGGATGCGATGTTTCTCACCTCGGGTTTTTGTAACATATCGCGAAGCAACAGGAATAGCACACGGCAACTGGAGCTTCACAAAATATTCATTCGTGTGGGTATAGGGGTCAATATGGGTGTCCACGGCTCCGATGTTGATCATTGATCGGAAAGAGTTCCGGTCATGTCTATACTTCACCGAACCTATAGGGTCACACGCTTAAGGGTCATCTATCTGATGAATACTAGATAGGGAGTCTGAGACAAAATCACCGAAAAAGTTTCGGACGAAACGGAAACGTTCCGGAGAGGATATCGGAATAGTTCCGGTGAAACTGAAAAGTTGTTTCAGGGTATTCCATTAAGTCAAATTGGTTCCAGCACACGCCTGGAAATTCTTGGAGGATGCCAGAAGTGTTCTGGAAACTTCTGGGAATTTTCCGGGATAAAAACCGGAAATGTTCCGGAGCAGCCGGAACCGCTTTGGTTGCTTTTCGCTGAATAAACATTGTTCCGAAATTGTTTCGGAATGCGTTCAAAATTACTTTAGTGGGTACTGGAATTGTTCTAGGCACACAGAAATAATTTGGGATTTAACGGACGCAGGAAAATGTCTTCGTGAATAGTGAAAGTGCTTTTTGGATATTTTTTTGGAAAAGTCACCTTTTGGGATATTTTCCCAAAAGGTTTCTAGAAGGCTTGGGGGCTAAGAAACCCTACACCTTGGATTTCCTATAAATAGAGGTGGAGGGGCTGCCTCCACACTCACTGCTTCTCACATACAAGTGCCATGACATTTTTGGCTTCTCTCTCCCTCCCAGCGAAATAGTTTCGTAGAGCCGAAAGGCTGTCTGGGTTCCGGTGGGAACTAGTTCTGGACGGCGAAGCCCTGCCGGATAGATGACACCGTATGTGTGCAACTCTGTAGAGAGATCGTAGTTTCGGTCTTAGTTCGAGAGTGCCTCCCGAAGGGCTGTCCGAGTGACCCGCCTGAAGGGCTGTCCGTGAGGCCTCCCGGAGGGCTGTGCGAGGATCCGTCCGGTGGGACCATCCGAAGGACTGTCCAGAGGCCTCCCGGAGGGCTGTCCGAAGATCCGTCCGGTGGGACTATCCGAGGGACTGTCCAGAGGCCTCCCGAAGGGCTGTCCGAGGATCCGTCCGGTGGGACTATCCGACGGACTGTCCTGAGGCCTCCCGAAGGGCTGCCCGAAGATCCGTCCGGTGAGCTGACGAGGGAGTACATCCTCGCAGTTGGGAGGTTGTAAAATCCTAGCTGCGGGGATCTACACCGCCGATCGTCATCGACTCTACTTCCGCTGCGCTATGAGTCGGTAACGAAAAAGATCAAACCTTGTATGCAGTCTCCATAGTGATCCTGGGCTGGTACGTAGGTCGGAAATTTTTTGTTTTCTGCTGCGTTACCCTACAGTGGTATCAGAGCCATGCTATGCCTAGATGCAGGTACGATCTAGAATACATGGAGATGTATGTGTATTGCATAATATAATTTTGGAGTAGATGAGATCTATTGCTGAAAATTATTTATGCGGGTAGCAGATGAAATCTGTTACCCGATGTTCTTGTTGCTTCCCTGGAATTTGCATATTTCTGATCTTGATAACAGCATGGTGGAGTTTCAAAGTTCTGGCAATCCGCGATCCTGATTGATCAACGAAGTGCTAACAGTTCTTTGAATTCCACCATAGTTAAAAAGAAAGATGAAATTTCGCAGACGAAAGGGCAATGCAGATATGATCTGCACGGGGGTCATGCGTATGACGAAGTTTAGTATGGGGCTCGAGATTTAATTATCTCGTGTTTCATACACCCCGAGATGTTAGTCTAACGACTTGAAATATCATACTTGATGATAAAACGTAGGTAGCTTCGGTTTGTTCGAAAGCTTAGAAGCCACGTAAAATGAAAATTTGCATAAACCGATTAGAGGCGTCTAACTTGGTTTTGCAGGATGGTTTGCATGTGCATATGATGTGGTATAGCAGTGCTCATATTAATTTGATTATGTATGAGATGACTATATGATGTAAATTAACATGACTTGTGTGTCATAATTCGGCATGATGGCTGGAGCCATATGATTGTTAGTTTAATGACCTGCGTGTCAACATTAAGTAATGCACTTAATTTTATTAGCTATAGAGATAGCAATATTATCTGGTGCATCGACAAGGTGGTGGCAATCTTCGCGAAGGTGAACACCGATGCGAATGCCAAAGACGAAGAAATGAAAGACTTCTCCGTCAGAAAGGGCTATACCATATCATGCTATTATGAATTGCCTGAGATGTTTATCCCTTATGATGCACCCTTCTTGATTGCGCGGTAGTCGCTTTTTATTAGGGTGATCTCTCACAAAATATCAAGTAGTTAGTGTTCTCCCAAGTGTAGCACCGTCACGGCACCTAACTTCTCGGAGTGCGTCATGTCCACATGAGTACAAACGATTAGGGAAGTGTGAGGCGGGTGAGTTGAGACCTCGTAGCGAGATCACTTGGTTGTCTTGACGTTCAGGCATGGCCGTCATGAGCTCGGAACACACGCATCGAAAGATGAACAAGAATCACATAGAGATGTGATTGGCAAGTTGGCCTACCAATTGAAATTCTCGTCATCAGTGATGTCCACATCAATGGCGTTGAATTGAAATGTGGATCTTGAATCACTCACAATCAATTATGAGAGATATTGATTTGAGTGGGAGCGCACTTTAGAATTAATTCTTTTAAGTCTTAGTGCAATTAATTATGAACTTTGTCTAAAGTGTAATTTGCATAATAGTTGTAGAATAATGGCTCGCGTTTCCACCTTCCCTATTAAAATTGAATTAGCTGTTAAATATCTGGTTAAACTTTACGGTTGGTAACGTAATGAGAGGATTGTCCTCAAAAGTGCCAAGAAGGACTTTGTCCTATCGCATGCTTTTAGTATTCTCCCGCTAATGCTATGGATAATGTGACTCTCGTCCTTCGATCCAAAAGCTAGAATTCCGTTACGGTCAAGTGCAATATGTTTGATTCCATGAAACCCGAACTTCAAAAGTTTGGGATAGCTATGTGATATTCATGGAACTGAAAATCATTTTCAGACACAAACAAAGGCTAAAAGATATTTGATATCCAAACAATGTTTGTTTTGCAAACTGTTAGTAAAAGTGTTTACTATGCATTTGACTAATAACAGAGGGATCCAGTAGAACGCCTGTCATATGATGAAGGTGAATAAAACAACAACTTAAAGGAAATGTCCAAAGGGTGTTAGTATGACTTACACGCCTAGGAAGTCCGGGGCTAACGCCACTCTTAAGTTGGATGCTTCTTCTGAGAGTAGAAGAAATACTAAAAGTTAAACTGTTAGAAGTATAAAGGCAAATAGAGAGAAGACTAGAATATCCAGCTCATGTATGAAAGTCATACAAGTTATTGATGTATAGGAGGCTGGTCAAAGAAATAGTTCTTGGGAATTATGATTAAACATGTTAATCACTGATTCTTGGGTATTGTGAGTCAATCACAGAGATACCCGCTCAATTGCCTTCCGTTGCAATTCGATGCAAGAACTACTACGGCCTAAAAGACTGGCCAGAGTGAGGTTCAGATACGCGCTGGAAATATAGTAAAAGTTACTAAACATTCCATCGGTGTATTACCCATGTATTTATTTTCATATTTCATTTAGAGTTTAGACACTCTAGCCCATTGCATAAGGTATCTTGCAAGAGGGTTGTTCATAAGAGAACTTTTGATGTTCGATGTTATGAATAACTTAAGGGCCATACTTTCATTATGAATGAGATGTATGTTATGAATATTGATAATAATACATTACCTCTGTATTTACTTTCATAAAACATTTTAGAGTTTTATACACTCTAGCCCATTTGCATAATGTTTGTTGCAAGAGTGATGTTCATGAAAGAACAATTGTTGTTCGGAATCATGAATAACATAAGGGCCATACTTCCATCGTGGATGGGATGTATGTTATGAATATTGATGGTAATATGATACATCCATAACACTGACACTAAATGTCGCAAGACTAAAGAGAATACCACACATGTGTGGCACTGCATTTGGTCACATTGGAGAAACCCGCATGGAGAAATTCCATTATGATGGATTTTGAAGTCATTTGATAATGAATCATCTGACACTTGAAACTTTCCTCCGGAAAAGTGAAGTGACTGAAATACGGTTCACAGGCCATAAGGAACGAGCAACGAACTTATTGGTAATCGTACATTTTGATGTATGTAGTCCGAAAAATGTTGTTGCTAGCAGTGGATTTTATCTATCTTCAGAAATGACTCAACTAGATATATGGATATTTACTTGACGAGACATAAGTCTGGATCTTTTGAAATAATTCATAAGGTTTTCAAAAATGAAGTAGAAATTATTGTAACAAGAAAATTATGTTTCTGCAATTGGATTGCGGAAAGAAATATTTGAGTTACAAGTTTAGCGAATGTCTGATGAGTTGTGAAATGAGTTTCATAACTTACACCTCCCGGAACTCCACTGTGAGTGGTACGTCCGTGAAGATGTATTCAAACCATTTATGACATGGTAAGATCAAAGACGACATAAATCAATTTGCCATTATTCCTTTTAAAGTTATGCTTTAGAGACTGCGGCTTTTGCACTGAAAAGAGCGCCATCAGGTCTGTTAAAATGACGCCATGGTATGGTACGCCCAACCATGCTTTGTCTTTTCTTAACATTTGGAATATGGGGCTTGTGTAAAATATTTACAAACCTATTCCAAATCAGACAAGTACTACTTTGTAGGTTATCCCAAGTAATTGGGAATTCCTCCACCACTATACCGAGGCAAAAGGTTTGCCGCCGAGAACGGTATGCTTTTAAAGAGAATGGTTCTTGCAAAAAGGTGAGTGGGAGAACAGTGCAACTCGACGAGATAACAGTATCTTCGTCATCAGATCAAAGGAAAGAAACCTTGGAAGTAATTCCAGAGTTTCCTACTGCGACTGATACGGAAGTCTCAACAATAAAATGTATGGACTTCGGTCGAACTTGCAGCTGAACCACGTAGGCAAAGCTCGTGCAAACCTCTCAGGTGCGCAAGCGATATATTGTTGTTAGACAACAGTATACCTACGATACACAAGGAAGCGTTGATGGGCCCTGACTCCGGAATTGGCTAAATGCCAATACAATCCGAGATAGTTTCCATAAATGATTCGAGATTAAAATCTTGATACACCTTTCGGAAGACTTAGAGTCTAACGAACATTAATGGAACTATAAACTGATTTGGATAAAATGTTTTATCCATAAAAGCTCGACTTGTTGCAATAACAAGTTCAAGGAGTTGACTACGATGAGGTTCTCTCACCGTAGCGATGCTTAAAGTCAGATTGGGTTAAAGTAGCAATTAATACATATTTCAATCTTGAGATATGATACATGGATGCCAAAAAGGATTTCCATATGATGGAAATGCAACCTAGGACTTGTATGTGGTACAGTCCGAAGTATTTTGTTAATCCAGAGGATGCTAGTAAGTATGCGAACTTCAGAGTTCCAGCAATGGACAGAAGAGAGCAAAATGGAGTTGGAATCTTCGTTTTTGATGAAATACTCAAAAGAATTTGATTTTATCAATGGATAATGAAGATGCTTGTGGTTTCAAGAAAGTAAGTGGGAGCATAATAATATTTCTAAAAACCTTGTGTGCTTGACACATTGTTGATTGGAAATAATATAAATTTCTTGACACGAACTAGGACTTCATTAAAAATAGTTTTTCGATGAAGTGCTTAGGCTAAATAGCCTTGATATTAGGCATATTTATCTACGGGATAGAATTGCCTAATAGGCTAAAGCCAAAAATACATATTGACAAGATGCTAAAACAGTTTAGCATAAGAGCGCCAAGGAGTGATTCTTGCTGAAGTCACATGGAAAGAGTTTTGCAAGACTCGGTGTCCCAAAACACTGATGAGCAAAATACCTGATGGAGATTCCACACACTCTTGTGTTTGGATTAATCATGTATTCCATGGTATGTAAAACAACCAGATATGTCCGATACTCCCAAAGCTGTTGCGAGTATAGATACCAAAATGATGAAAGTACTGATCGTGGGACAACAGTGAAAAATGTCATTGAGTACTAAAGTAGCACTGATGACATGTTTTCTCGCAAGCAGAGATTATGAAGTGCTCGTTGTAAGTAATTACATCGATACAGTCTTCATCAATGCTCCATGCGATTTTCGATTTAAGTTAAGGGTTTTGTGTAATACACGATATGGTGGCACGGTGTTTGGAAATCGTTCCAAACAGGATACTGTGGTGAATTCTATAACAAAGGCTAAGTATGTTGGCGCTTTAGAAGCGACAAAGAAGATGTTGAATCATATAGTTCATTCATGAACTTAGTATGGTTCCAAGATGGCTTTTGTCAATGGGACACTACTACAGGTAGTTGCTCCATAACTCAGTCTAAGGAATCCAGGTTCGACCTGTGATTCACATATATACAAAGCCAAGTCCACACAAAATATGAATTTTGTGAAAGCGTGAAAACGCGAGGATATGCAAAGATACACACGGAACTGAAGTTGTCAGATCCGTTGGACATCAGGCTATACCACATGCGAAGCATTTTTACACCGGTATGCCACAGGTGTAATGTGCATTAGCAATGACTAGATTATTGACTCTAGTGCAAGTGAGAGTCTGTAGGAGATATGCCCTAGAGGCAATAACAAATGTTATTATTTATCTCCATGTTCATAATTATGTTTATGTTCCATGCTATAACTGCTATGGTTCCCAAGCCCGTATATCCATAAAGGCTCTGAGGAAAACCCATGTGCACGTGTGGAATAATAAACTGTAAAAGGTATTCCTAGTCAAGCCTCTAAGACTGGCTCAAGTATTGCATGATGATCACGTTTTCCTGATCATGGGCATGACTATGCCGGCAATGTTGAGGGCACAATGTTAGTAGAACTCTTGTGTTGAATCGACCCGATTGATGTTATGCTATGAGATTCATTCGTCATAAGTTAATGGTTCATAACACAGAGAAGTTAATGTTTGCATAATTCCTTAGACCATGAGAGTGTTGAGTTTCTTCATACTTGCTCCATGAACTTTGGGGTTTGTTAAACGTCATCCGTAAATGGGTGGCTATTACGGCGGCTTACGGGTTCATGGAAAAGTGTGTTAAGTAACTTGATAGCTCAAGATTGGGATTTGCTCCTCCGACGATGGAGAGATATCTCTGGGCCCTCTCGGTGTTACGGTATCCATCATCGTCTGGCCAGACACAAGTGTGATTTGATCACAGGGATGCCGGAACACGGAAACGAGTAAAGAGAACAAAACCAGTAACGAGGTAACTTGCATAGTGGACAAGTTGTTGATCCACGGGGATGCGATGTTTCTCACCTCGGGTTTTTGTAACATATCGCGAAGCAACAGGAATAGCACACGGCAACTGGAGGTTCACTCGAATATTCATTCGTGTGGGTATAGGGGTCAATATGGGTGTCCACGGCTCCGATGTTGATCATTGATCGGAAAGAGTTCCGGTCATGTCTATACTTCACCGAACCTATAGGGTCACACGCTTAAGGGTCATCTATCTGTTGAATACTAGATAGGGAGTCTGAGAGAAAATCACCGAAAAAGTTTCGGACGAAACGGAAATGTTCCGGAGAGGATATCGGAATAGTTCCGGTGAAACTGAAAAGTTGTTTCAGGGTATTCCATTAAGTCAAATTGGTTCCAGCACATGCCTGGAAATTCTTGGAGGATGCCAGAAGTGTTCTGGAAACTTCTGGGAATTTTCCGGGATAAAAACCGGAAATGTTCCGGAGCAGCCGGAACCGCTTTGGTTGCTTTTCGCTGAAGAAACATTGTTCCGAAATTGTTTCGGAATGCGTTCAAAAATATTTTAGTGGGCACTGGAATTGTTCTAGGCACACAGAAATAATTTGGGATTTAACGGACGCAAAAAAATGTCTTCGTAAATAGTGAAAGTGCTTTTTGGATATTTTTTTGGAAAAGTCACTTTTTGGGATATTTTCGCAAAAGGTTTCTAGAAGGCTTGGGGGCTAAGAAACCCTACCCCTTGGATTTCCTATAAATAGAGGTGGAGGGGCTGCCTCCACACTCACTGCTTTTCACATACAAGTGCCATGACATTTCTGGCTTCTCTCTCCCTCCCAGCGAAATAGTTTCGTAGAGCCGAAAGGCTGTCTGGGTTCCGGTGGGAACTAGTTCTGGACGGCGAAGCCCTGCCGGATAGATGACACCGTATGTGTGCAACTCTGTAGAGAGATCGTAGTTTCGGTCTTAGTTCGAGAGTGCCTCCCGAAGGGCTGTCCGAGTTACTGTCCTTGTTTCGGGGGTCCTCCCGAAGGGCTGTCCGAGTGACCCGCCTGAAGGGCTGTCCGTGAGGCCTCCCGGAGGGCTGTGCGAGGATCCGTCCGGTGGGACTATCCGAGGTACTGTCCTGAGGCCTCCCGAAGGGCTGCCCGAAGATCCGTCCGGTGAGCTGACGAGAGAGTACATCCTCGCGGTTGGGAGGTTGTAAAATCCTAGCTGCGGGGATCTGCACCGCCGATCGTCATCGACTCTACTTCCGCTGCGCTACGAGTCGGTAACGAAAAAGATCAAACCTTGTATGCAGTCTCCATAGTGATCCTGGGCTGGTACGTAGGTCGGAAATTTTTTGTTTTCTGCTGCGTTACCCTACAAGTGGATCTACGAGAAAGTGATCAATGGGGAGGAGTTGCCGCTTACTTTGGAAACAACTCAAGAAGAGAACTAGAAGGTGAGGCAGCTGGCTATTGTCGCACTGTGGTGCATCCAGTGGAACCCGAGAAACCGGCCGTCGATGACAATGGTCGTGAACATGTTAACAGGGAGGCTGCAGAGTCTGCATATGCCACCGAAGCCTTTCGTCTCATCCAAGAATGAACTTATGCCATAAATTAAAGAATGTCGCACGGACTACCATGATCTGTCAACATTCAAGGTTGTAATTTGTCTATGTGTGCGCTGCAATGGCAACCACTGTCTATCGATGCTTACGGTCCATTACCGAAGATGTATGAATAATCACTGGTCACTACCATGTAATAGTGCTACTAGTTATTTGCAAGATACTAGTACAATCTACAATCTACAATCTACACGAAACTTGCAATAGAGGTGTGTGTACAATACAATAATCTGTTGATTACCTTACTCGGCTGTTACGTCGATTAATCTCCACTCCCATAGCCAGACCTCACTGAATCTCCTCTTCCCAGTTAGTACTGATATCTACCAGAGGGCATGTGGCTGAGGGAGCTTTGCTTTCCGGCACAGAGTGAATGTGATCCATCCATGAGCTCATCTGCAACTCGGATAAAGTGACACCAATGAATCAAACATCCACATCAATTCGAGCTTCACTTATTATTTAAGTTCAACAGACTAAATCAGATACTGTGGGAGGAATCGAAAATCTAGGCAGTAGTGCGGTGCAGTAGTACCTCTTGATCTTAGACCGTCACGCAGTAGTGTTTGTTGTATTGATTCATCAAAAGCCATAAAAGCTCCAAAAGCACCTATTTAGGAGCTTTTATGGCTTTTTGACCAAAGTGGAAAAGCTGCAAAAGCAGAAGCAAAAGCCCAAACAAACAGGGGTCACGGATGTGGAGGGCGACGGCCGGCTGCGGTTGCTTCTACTGCTGGGTAGGGGAAACCGGCACATGTTTGCTGCCATTAGAAGTGGACGGGGCGGCGGAATTGGTGGGCGGCGGCCGGCGTCATCACCGGCGGCGGTGGGCTAAGAGCCGTGGAGGCCACCCTGGGCCCTGCGTGAAGCCTACTTCTAACAAGGCCTGCTTATCACGTTTCCCGGCCCATGACCAAAGCTTTCCCTTCTGAGCTCCAACTTTGCCCACTTATCTTAAAATGCTTTTTTTAGCTCATTGTGTCAAATAGTCGAGGAAACACACATGAGACATCTTCGCCCTACCCCGGCATTCTCGTTTGCCCTCATCACTGCCGCCATTCACCTCGATGATCCATCGACCGGCACTGGCCGAGTCCTCGTCGCCCTCTACCCATGCCTGACATTGATGTCGCCCCGTCCTCGCCACTGTCGACCACATATGACTTAAATGGGTCGCAGCCGCAGCGGCCCATTCACATAGGTACACCTTTTTGCTCTCTTAGAATTGTGTTAAGAATATAAATTATAATCCAATCTATCTATAATAAAAAGGAGTAAAAATATCCGTTTGTTATAAAAATATTTACACATAAAAAATATTTTCTTTAAAAAAATCATCTTTTAGATAAAACTTAATGCAATTGAAACAATGTTCGTCTATATGAATAAGTATTAATATAATTTTCAAATTTGTTCATGCGTTTTTCAGAAGAAAAAAATCTACTTTTAAAATGTGTTCACACGTCATGTAAGTAAAAAATGTTGACCAGTTTGAAAAGGATGTTCTTATAATTTTAACAAGTGTTCATGTGCTTACAAAATGTTCATGTAATTTCAAAATGTGTTCACGTATTTAAAAAAAATCATGCATTTCTCTATAAATGTGTATATTTATTTTACACAAAAAAATATATAGAGAAAGAAAATGGAACAGGGAAGAAAAGAGGAAAAAGAAAAAGAAAAAGAAAAGGGAAAAGCCAAAGAATGTTAGAAGAAAACACCGAAAATACTAACAGGATAAACCAAAAAAGACAAACAGAAACCGAAAACCCGGGTACAGGCGGCACAAAAAATGCAACTTGGTCCATATAGGTCACTCTGTGGGTGCTTCCCGTGCTACATACCTCTGTAGTGCATCTTGTTTGTATAAAAGGTTATCATGATCAAACTTGTTTGAACAACGGAGGACAATGTGTATATCTAAGCTCCCAAACTTGTTGAATTTTGGTAGGAACTACCGTCTCTTATGTCTGATATTCTCTTTACACACTATCCAACATAAATATGGTCACTAAATTCAGTACTCATCATCCAATCAAACTCACTTAATCTTGATGGGGTCTGATATGCCTATGTATAACTATATAAAAGTTCAAACCAAATATAACTGTATAAAGTACTACGACCTAAGTATTTAGATGACACAATAAAGTTTTATAATTATGACTAGGACTGGTCCAATCCTGCCTTCCAAACAATATACATGCACAGACAACCACATATATATCATGCATCTACCTATCTTTTAATTGACCTCATGTCGAATCCCATGGACACGAGGTGCCTGTACATCATCTGGTTCCACGTGTCCGGCACACCCGGCAGGCACCAGTGGCTGCAATCCTCTGGCGCATCCGATGGCGTCTCGGGCTCCCTGTGCCGCGACGGGTGCCCGTCCCTCCTCAGGCCAGTCATATACGTTATGTTCAAGAAAACCGCCTCCTTGTTCATCCCATGCCGTCTCCTCATGCTCCGTGCCGCACTCAAGATCATTGTGTTGATCCACAAGTGCTCCTGCTGATCACTCTCACTCGTGATCATCGTCAGCGGATCCCATTGGTCCGCGCAGGAGCCACCTGTGTCCCATGTCCCGTTGCCGTAGTGCGATGGAGAATAGCTCCTGAAGAAGAGGTAGCTGCTCTTGGAGAGTCGTGGATTGGTCGGTACCCAATCTTTCACCATCTGTCGAGACTGTTGGAATGCTTCCTTGATGTCAATTGTCACGTTGAACCGATCACCAACCGTGAAATAGTTTCCTCTACGAGCATGGATTGTAGCAATTGTCAAATAATTAACCATAGTCATAACAATGTAAATATGTAATGCAATAGCTCGCTAATTGCTCACGATTTGATGGTCTTGTGCAGGTTCCACCAGTGACCCGTGTTGAGGATGAGCACGATCGGCGCCGGCCCAGCGGGCGGCATGCCGCGGCAGCGTGTCCAGCCGGATGGCCCTCCTGACAGCGTCATCGCTTGCCGGCGGGAGACGATCGACCATGACGAGCATGGGTGCACGGTAGTACTCCATGGCAAGGTTTTTAATTTTGGAAACAAAATAATTTCGGGCCTCACTGAAATATGCGAAATTTCGGAAATTTCGCATATTTCAGAAATTATTTCGGATTTTTAGATTTCAAATTTCACTTAATTTTAATGAATTATGACATAATTTAAATTTATTTTGATATCAGTTTGAAAATGCCTCGAAATTTCGGTGTTAAAAATATTTCGGACCCCACTGAAATATGTGAAATTTCAGAAATTTCACTGAAATTTCGTTGAAATATTTAACCCTGCTCCACAGAGAGGTTGTACTCCGCGAAGACCATTGAGAGATAGCCTTTGTGCCGGCTCAGAGGCTTCCCAAACTGCTCGTATATCCTCGAACCGGACGGCACAGCAGCGGCAAGCATGCACAACATGGACTCCCACTGGTTGCGGCCAATGGAGTCACCGACGAACACGATCCGACCGTTTCGGCTCCTCTCCAGCATATCCGTCGCATTGAACCTATTGAAGTTGAACATATTTCCTTAGAAATTATGGTGGCAGAGACAAGAGACGATCTTTTGTTCTGTAATTAGAGATGTCAACAACAATGGTTACCAACGTACTTAGGGAGGTGGCAGCTGCCGCGGCGAGGTTGCCAACGCCAGTGGCGGAAGGACGACTCATTCCTCCCATTGCGCACGCAGCGGAAGCCGGGGTCGAGGAACGGGCAGTCCTCCCTGTATGTCATAGCATCAGTGGCGCCGCTTCTAACCCATTTCCCGTCAGAGTAATCGCAGCCACAGGTGGCGGCGTCCTTGGTGCGAGCTGTAGCACGGCCACCGCCAGCGTCGCTAATCAGACGCCGAGCCCGGAAGAAGGGCACCTGCGTGACGACGATGGAGAGCACAAAGAGGATGAGCAAAATGGAGGAGACTGGAACATCTCTAGCACGCATGGGGTAGGTCTATGGCTATAGGTGGGTAGTAATTGATGGGCTGAGAGGGGAAGGAGGAGCTGAGAAGTAAGAGTGAGAGAGCGAGTGGTGCTAATGCCACGCCAAGAGCACATGCAAACCTCTCCTTGCCTGCTGTCCAGCTCTGGTTTGAATATTTCTCAACAAATTAATTAGTTACATTTACATATGACAATAAGAAAAGTGCTTGGGGCTACATCCATCATCTTGTTGTGACTGCCTTTCCATCCCCTGGATGGATAGTATGTTCTTGTATCCAATCATTGCATGAAAGTTGCATGATCTTTGATTTCAGAATTATTTATTTCATCTTCTTTATAGAATGTTCAGTTGTGAACTTGTGATCTTTCCTTACGCAAGTGTGCGTGTGCAACTCAATTGTAATCTTAGGAATTTTCTTGTTCATCCTAGTTAGCAATCATGTATGAACGAAGTTATGAATAAGGTGTACACACAACTTGAACACGCTTTTCGTTATTACAATTGTGATGGACCCCTCCGTCTGTTATTGAAATGACCCGATAAGATCATCAACTGTAGGCGTCAAGGCTTAATGCCCACAATAAGCGCTGCTGGTGAAAAAGATGGCCATACCAGTCGAACATAGATCGAAGATCTTCAACAAACATAACTCGATAATTTCATTAACATTGGCTTATATCCGGAGACAACACCACTGGAACTGAAGCTCCTAAGTATTACCCCATCCTTCCAGGTTCACCAAGCCTGCACACATTTTGAACTTTGATCATTAATTAGAGCAATAAGTGTTATGTACCATAAAAGTTGTTCAGTTGAAAACTTTTTAAATGCAATCCAATGACATGTGTCATTAGAATATAGTTCAAGAAAAACATTCCAATTCTAACGTAAAAATGTCCATTTGTTTCAACGAAAATGTCCACCTTATGCTAGAAAATATGCATGTAGTCCAAGAAAAATGTGCCAACCATTGAATTAAAAGTGCTTGTCTAGGGTCAGAAAACATAACACTAGCCACTAGCTCAAAAAAACGTTCCAAGTATTCAAAACACAACCAAAAGCGTTGTAGAAACTGTTGATGAATGCTGGTAAACAAATAAAACATCCATGAAACATAAAGAATTGTGAGTTCAGAAACAATCAGACCAAAAATGGGGGAAACAGTAACACGTCGGAAAGTACATATAGGTGAAAAGGAAAAGAAAAGAAATAAAAAAGGAATAGGAGACAAAAAAGAAATAAGTAAATATAAATCAAACCAAAAATGAGAAAAAAGAACACAGGTACTTCCTCTGTAAACTAATATAAGACCAGATCACTAAAGGGAGTATAACTGGAGAAAAAAGTAAAAGGAACAAAATAACCAAATAGGGAGATGAAAAAAAAAACA
This sequence comes from Elymus sibiricus, assembly GCA_039707655.1. Lineage (NCBI taxonomy): Eukaryota > Viridiplantae > Streptophyta > Magnoliopsida > Poales > Poaceae > Elymus > Elymus sibiricus. The sequence continues at coordinate 25,662,346 of CM077664.1, forward strand.
AGGTGTGCAACGCATGACTTTTCATGGGAACTGTGATGAACCTCTTCGCTTATTATTGGGCCCACCTAACAAAGATCAGTTGTGGGCGTGCGTCGTCATAGTGCCCAGAATAAGCACGGTACTAGTGAAAAAAGACGACATGAGCAGTCAAACATAGATCAATGATCTTAAACAAACATAGTTCGATTTTCTTATGAACATGGACTTATATCTCAAACATAAGGACCACCGGAACTGCAACTCCTAATTATAGCCCCCATCACTCCAGGTTCACGAGGCCCGCACGCATTTTGAATTTCGATCATCAATAATGCCAGTAAGAGTTATGTACCATAAGAATTATGCAATTGAAAACTTTTTCAAACGCAATCCAACGACATATGCCGTTAGAATACAGTTTGATATTCCAATTATAATATGAACTTTTTATCAACTCAAACCATTGAATTAAAAGTGTCCATCTAGCATCAGAAAGCATGCTACTAGCTCAGAAAATGTTATTCAAAACACAACCTAGAGTGTTATAGAATTTTTCATCGATGTTGGTAAACAAATAAAACACAATGAAAAAACAAATCAAACATTCGCGGAACATATGAAGAAATGTAAGCCAAGAAATAATTAGGCCAATAATAAATAAATAAACCACTAAACATTGAAAGTACATATAGGTGAAAAGAAAAAGAAAAGAAAAGAAAAAGAAACAAAAAATAAAATAGAAGACGAAAAAGAAATAAGTAAATATAAATCAAACCAAAAATGAGAAAAAAGAATACTACCGCATCATCAACTCTAACTAAATATAAAAACAAAAATAGAAACCAAAATAGGGAAATGCTAAACAAATAAGAAACCAGATAAGTAGAAAGAAAACACAAGGTGCGCACACGACTTGAACCCACGACTTTTAATAAGTATTTTCATGAACCTCTTTGTCTCTTATTGAGCCGGCCCGATGAGGATCGACTGTACTGGTGTAGGCGTCGACTATTGATGCCCATGCTAAGCCGTATCAGTGAAAAGGATGGCCAGAGCAGTCAATTTCCTTTTTCTTTTTGACGCAAAACAGTAGGAACTTCCCGCTGCGCGAATATCAAATTTCCATACAAGAGTATGTACATATATGTACAGAATAGACAAAAATAAAACAGAATAAGGAAACGATTCACTGAAACGCCGAGGCCCGGGCCGATAAGGAGATGTACTTCTTTCTCTTGGCTCTAAAGATGAGCAGTTTCAGTTCTTCCTTCAACTTCTTTCTGCATCTGCAGAAGCTAGGTTGAACTCCTTCAAAGGCGAAATCATTTCTTGTCGCCCAGATTATGGCTCGTGAGATGAGCATGAACAATTCTAGGAAGAATGATACTGAAATCAGAGGAATTAGATGGCGATAGAGAAATTAGAGGAAGCTAGATGCACATGTTCATAGCATTTGGATGCAAGATACAGCACTAATCCAATGACAAAGTTGCGATATCGCTAATAAAGTAATAAGATGGGTGGAGGAAGAGATTTATGTTTGGATATGCATGAGCCAGCAGCATTTGATTTAAACCATAGCTGGAAGTTCCCAAAAAGATTTTTCTTTAAGCTTGGTAACAAGGTGTTTCTCTTTTGATGTCTAATTACCTATCGGCAATGAATAAAAAAAACATATACTGAGAACAACATGGTCGCTGACATTAGCATTGGCTATTAATTATTAATATACAAAAACTCCAACTAAAAATAAATATACAAAAACAGGCAAATATTCTTCTCTATTTTTATTCCTACCACTGATTAATATTTTTTTTCAGGTATATTCTCATGGAAATTAATGGCGAAATTATATATGTTCAAGAGGATGTAATTTTTTTTTAAACGACATGCAACAATACATAGAAAATCTAGTCGTGCAAATGCACATGGCACACTACTAGTTTCAGATAAAGAGCTCTGATACCCCAGCTTCTATATAGATACGTAATAATGCCAGATGCACATGCACATAATTTAAGAAACGCGCCTAATTTTTAATCCATATAGCCCCATGGCACCAGGTTGCATTACCGAAATAAAGGAACAATTACTAATTACTGAATTAGGGCCGTTGCAGCAGAACATCTGCCAGTTCCCACCAAAAGGATAACCCCCAAGCCCTTGACCACACACAAGGTTATGCAACCACCGTATGCATGCAACCTCCAGTGTACTCACAAAGGTTTGGCCATAAATTAGTTGTACAATTTCTTGCTAATGGTTAGAAAATCACAACCATAAGAAAGTAACTTTGCAAATGAACCCAATAGTTGCGGTTTTTATTGTAGGGGAACGCGACAGAAAAAAAAATTCGGTACAGCGAGCATGCCCAGGATCACTATGGAGACTGCATACAGAGTTTGATCTGATCATTACCGATTCGTAGCGCAGCGGAAGAAGAGTCAATGTAGATCGTCGGTGCAGATCCCCGCAGCTAGGATTTACAACCTCCCAACCGTGAGGATGTACTCCCTCGTCGGACAGCCCTTCGGGAGGCGGTCGGACAGTCCCTCGGACGATGTCACAGACAGCCCTTCGGGACGACCCTCGAACAGCCCCTCGGGCAAAAGATCGAAACTACGACCTCTCTACGGGGTTGCACACATACGGTGTCAGCTATCCGGCAGGGCTTCGCCGTCTACGAACCTATTTCCCGGGGAGGGAGAGAGAAGGCCAGATCATGCATGGCTTGTGTATGTTGAGAAAGAGTGAGTGTGGAGAGTGCCTCTCCACCTCTATTTATAGGTAAACCCAAGGGGTAGGGTGGCTCCCAAAATACCAAAAAACCCATCATATGGATTCTCCACAAGGGTAAAATGGGAAGGCTAGAGGAGCACCATGGATGGCCTCCTCCTTGGCCGGCCACTCTCAAGCCCCCCCCCCCCCCAAAGGGGGTTCCTTAGTCCCTAAGTCTTGATAGAAGCCTTTTGGGAAAAGTCCCAAAAGGTGGCTTTCCAAAAATTAACCATAAAGTGATTTTCATTATTCACGGAAACATTTTTCTGCGACCGTTAAATCCGAAAATATTTCTGTGGGTCTTAGAACAATTCCAGTACCCACTAAAATGATTTTGAATGCGTTCCGAAACAATTCCGGATTAGTGATTTTCATCTGCGAAAAGCAACCAAACCGGTTCCGGCAGCTCCGGAACATTTCCGGTTTTTATCCCGAAAAAATCCCAGAAGTTTCCAGAACAATTCTGGCACCCTCCAAGAATTTCCAGGCGTGTGCCGAAACCAATTTGACTTAATGGTATACCCCGAAACAACTTTTCAATTTTACCGAAACTATTCCGGTGTTCTCTCTCCGGAACTTTTACGTTGTCTTCGAAACTTTTCCGGTGACTTTCTCTCAAACTCCCTGTCTAGTATTCAGCAGATAGATGACCCTTACGCGTGTGACCCTATAGGTTCGGTGAAGTATAAACATGACCCAGAACTCTTTCCGATCAATGATCAACATCGGAGCCGTGGACACCCATATTGATCCCTATACCCACACAAAGAAATATTCGAGTGAACCTCCAGTTGCCGTGTGCTATTCCTGTTGCTTCACGATATATTACAAACACCCGAGGTGAGATTTTCTGCATCCCCGTGGATCAACAACTTGTCCACTATGCCAGTTACCTCGTTACCGGTTTTGTTCTCTTTTCTCGTTTCCGTGTTCCGGCATCCCTGTGATCAAATCACCCTGTGTCTGGCCAGACGATGATGGATACTGTAACACCGAGAGGGCCCGAGAATATCTCTCCATCGTCGGAGGAGCAAATCTTAATCTTGAGCTATCTCGTTTCTTGTCATACTTTTCCGTGAACCCGTAAGCCGCCGTAATAGCCACCCAGTTACGGATGACGTTTAACAAACCCCAAAGTTCACGAAGCAAGTACGAAGGAACTCGATACTCTCATGGTGTAAGGAATAATGCAAACATTAACTTTCTCTATGTTATTAACTATTAACTTGTGACGAATGTATCTCATAGCATAACATCAATTCGGGTCGATTCAACACAAGTGTTCTCCTAACATTGTGCCCTCAAAATTGCCGGCATAGACATGCCCATGATCAGGAAAATAGGATCATCATGCAATACTTGAGCCAGTCTTAGAGGCAAGACTAGGAATACAATTTACCGTTTAGTATACCACACGTGCACATGAGTTTCCCTCCGAGCCTTGTGGATGTTGCAGACTCGAGAATCATTGCAGTTATAGCATGGAACATAAACATTCATTACAAACTTGGAGATACAAAATAACTGTTGTTACTGCCTCTAGGGCATATCTCCTACAGACTCCCACTTGCACTAGAGTCATAATCCAGTTACATGGCTTCCCTAAAACCAATGGCTATCCGGTGTTGCTCATGCTTTGCTCGTGGCAGAGGCTATGTCATCGGGTCTGAAACATTCAGATCCGTGTGAACTTTGCGTACTTTCACTAAACCCGCTTCGACATGATGTCGAATGAGTTTATATTTGCGTTCAATATGTCTTGTCTTATGGTGCGAAGATGGCTCCCTAGCCTGAGCCACGGCGCCAGTATTATCACAATAGATCTCCACCGGGTCCAGCGCACTCGGAAGTCGGAACCACACCAAGGTCTTCAAGAAACTGGTTGATCCAGACCGCCTCCTTGGAGGCTTCTGAAGCTGCAACATATTCCGCCTCCATCGTAGAATCCGTCACAGTCTTTCGTTTGGAACTTTTCCAATCAACTGCGCCACCGTTCAAAATGAAAACATAGCCTGATTGAGATTTGAAATCATCTGGGTCAGTCATGAAGCCTGCATCAGTGTAACCGCTTACAATGAGCTCTTCATCACCTCCGTACACACGGAGAAATCCTTGGTCCTTCTGAGGTACTTAAGAATACTTTTGACTGCGGCCCAGTGTTCCATTCCTGGATCACTTTGGTACCGGCTGCTAACACTTAGCGCATAGGAAACATCCGGTCTTGTACATAGCATGGCATACATAATAGAACCAGCTGCCGAAGCATATGGAACATCATTCATTTTTACTTGCTCATCGAGAGTCTGAGGACACTGATTCTTGCAAAGCACTGTGCCAGGTGACATGGGGAGTAGGCCTTTCTTGGAGTTCTCCATGTTGAACCTTTTCAACACCTTGTCAATGTACGTGCTTTGGCTAAGCGCTATCAGGCGTTTTGATGTATCTCTATAGATCCTAATGCCCAATGCATATGCCGCTTCGCCTAAGTCTTTCATTGAAAAACTATTCTTCAATGAGTCTTTTATTTCGCTAAGAAAATTCACGTCATTTCCAATCAACAATATGTCATCTACATACAAGATTAGAAATTCTTTTGCGCTCCCACTAAACTTCTTGTAAACACAAGATTCTTCGTCATTCCTGATGAAGCCAAACTGTTTGACCACTTCATCAAAACGAATGTTCCAGCTCCTTGATGCTTGCTTCAGACCATAAATGGCTTTCTGAAGTTTGCATACCTTTCCAATATCCTTATGAATGACAAAACCTTCAGGCTGTATCATGTATACATCTTCTTTGAGATTTCCATTTAGAAAAGCCGTTTTGACGTCCATCTACCATATTTCATAATCGAAATAAGCAGCAATTGCTAGTAATGTCCGAATAGACCTAAGCATAGCTACGGGCGAGAAAGTCTCGTCGTAGTCCACTCCTGGAACTTGCGTGTGAACCCTTTCGCGACAAGTCTAGCTTTGTGGATAGTAATGTTACCATCAGCGTCCGTCTTTCTTTTGAAAATACATTTACAACCAATGGGCATTACGCCTTCTGGAAGTTCTTCCAAGTTCCAAACTTGGTTTCGTACATGGATTCCATTTCGGATTTCATGGCCTTGTGCCATTCCCTTGAGCTGGGCCCCGCCATCGCTTCCTTGTAGTGCGTAGGTTCATCGTCTTCAAGAATGAAGATTTCGTTATGAAACCACTCAGGTGGCTGGATAGCCCTACTTGATCTGCGCGGTTCAGTTACAACATTGTCTGAAGTTTCTGCATCACATGCGACAACTTCCGGCTCGGTTGTAGGGATCATTTGTGGAATTTCTTCCGGTTCCTCAGCCATAACAACGGTTGCCGAAGATTCACTAATCTCATTAAGTTGTACTATCCTCCCACTTAATTCTTTTACGAGAAACTCTTTCTCAAGAAAACCCCATACCTTGCAACAAACACTTTGTTATGGGACGGGTGGTAGAAAAAATACCCAATTGTTTCCTTGGGATAACCTACAAAGTAACATTTGTCTGATATAGGATCAAGTTTGCTTGGTTGTAAACGTTTTACATAAGCTTCACATCCCCAAATTTTAAGATGCGGCAAACTGGGTTTCTTCCCATGACATAACTCGTATGGTGTCATCTCAACAGACTTAGACGGTGCTATGTTTAATGTGTGAGCGGCAGTTTCTAGTGCGTGACCCCAAAAAGTTATCGGCAGATCTGTAAGAGACATTATCGACCTTACCATGTCTAACAGGATTCGGTTACATCTTTCCGATACTCTGTTTCGCTGTGGAGTTCCGGGAGGCGTAAGCTGTGAAACGATTCCACGGTCGCTCAGATGTTGGCTAAACTCATGACTAAGGTATTCGTCCCCGCGATCGGATCGCAGAAAATTAATCCTTTTGTTACGATGATTTTCTACCTCATTCTGAAATTCTTTGAACTTTTCAAAGGTTTCCAACTTATGCTTCATCAAGTAGATATATCCATACCTACTCAAATCATCAGTAAAAGTCACGAAGTAGAAATACCCACCCCGTGCGATTGTGCTCAGTGGACCACATACATCACTATGTATTATTTCCAACAATTCACTCGCCCGTTCAGGATGACCCGTGAACGGCGTCTTGGTCATTTTCCCCATCAGGCAAGCTTCACATGTGTCAAATAATTTAAAATCAAAAGATGGTAAAACTCCATCTTTATGGAGTCTTTGCATGCGTTTCTTTTCGATGTGGCCAATGCGACAATGCCACAAGTAAGTGGTGGTGGTATCAGACTTCTCAAGGCATTCAGCGTTTACGTTAAAGACATCATTTCCACATTCAAGATTTAATATGAAAAGGCCACCAACAATGGGTGCAAATCCATAAAACATATCCTTACAATAAAGTCAACAACCATTGTTCTCAGACTTGTAGGAGTACCCATCGTGTACTAAACATGATCCAGAGATAATTTTTCTACACAATGCCGGAACAAAATAACAGTTACTTAGTTCCAAAATAAATCCTGAAGGGAGACATAGAGGCATAATGCCGACGACTTGAGCGGCGATCCCAGCGCCGTTGCCGACACGCATCACGACTTCATTCTTTGCTAGCTTGCGCACCTTCTGCAGGCCCTGTATCGAGTTGCAAATGTGAGCAACCGATCCGGTATCTAATACCCAAGACTTAGAATTTTTGCTAGCAAGCAAAACGTCAATGACATTAACTTGTATAACAATTATACCTTTTCCGGTTTTCTCGGACTTCTTATCTTCCAGATACTTCTTGCAGTTTCTCTTCCAGTGTCCAGTGCCTTTGCAGTGAAAACACACAGTTTCAGTCTTGGCTCCGCCCTTAGGCTTGCCTTTCTTTTTGAAACTGGCAGTTTTAGTCACCAGCAACTTTTGCTGATTCCGCAGTCCTATCTCATTTGTTTTGAGCATCGCTTCATAAAGCGAGGTAAGGATCAAATCATTACCAGGTGTTGGGGATATAACCCCACGGTGTGACCCGCCCTTAAGGGGCCGGGTTACAACAGTTGGCGACTCATGGCGCAAGAGCCCAAGCAAGCCCAGGAAGGCAAGACATGAAGACGACGGTTAACAGGCGGGCCCTTTGAAGGCCCAAGGCCTGGTGGCGACTCAAGGCCTGAGAGGGTGAGCCGCCACGTGAAGACTTACCTTGTAAGACTAGGAAAGTAGAACCAGGGTCGGTTACGTTGTGTAACCCGACCCGGACTCTTGTAAGCCCAGGGCCTCGACCTGTGTATATAAAGGTGAGCCCCTGCGGCGGGTTAGGGGGGTTAAGAAAGACAGACAAGCCTTACGGCGAGAGAGTTCAAGCAATTGAGAGTTAGGGCAAGGAAGCCGCCCCTTGTACTCGATATACCAGTTAATACAGCTTAAGCAGGACATAGGCTTTCACCTCCGCCGTGAGGGGCCGAACCTGGGTAAACCCGCGTCCCTTGTCCCGCTTAACCCCTTTGAGTCCACTTCCATGGCGTTGACTCCGAACCTAAGCCTTCGGGCATCTGCCGTGACAAAACTACGACACCAGGTGTCTTTGGAAAATTAATTCCCCTTTCAGCATAACTATCGTAACAGTTTGCTAGTCTGACACTATGCTCATCAACTAGATATTTCTTATTTATATTGCATTCTTTCATGGCCTCATTTATCTCATGAACTTTGGCCGAATCCTGTTTGTGATACAGAACATCTAATGCCTCGATAATCTCGAAGGTACTAAGTCGTTCAAAACGGTTCTGTAGCACAGGATCCATGCAACATAACATAAGATTTTTAACAACACTGAAATCATCCTTTTGTGAGATAAACACGTTGATGATATCCTGAGCCATTTCTGGCGTAGGCGAATCACCTAGAGGTTGATCAAACACATAGTCTTTCTTAGCGCTCTTGAGGACAATCCGCAGGGTATGGACCCAGTCCGCATAGTTGTTTCCAGTTTCAGCTAACTTCACTCTCTCTAACATCGGGGCTAAGAAGAACGTGGCGTTGCGAGCCATTTGATCTACAACGGTAAACACAAGTTTCACTTAGACTTTGTTCATAATTAATTTGCACTAGTGAATAAACAATTTTATTCTAAAGTGCGCTCCCACTCAAATCAATATCTCTCATAATTGATTGCGAGTGATTCAAGATCCGCATTTAAATTCCACGCCATTGATGGGAACAGCACTGATGACGGGAACTTCAATCGGTAGGCCAACTTGTCGATCACATCTCAATGTGATTCTTGTTCATCTTTCGATGGGCGTGTTCCGAGCTCAGGACTTTCCTGCCTGAACGTCAAGACAATCAAGTGATCTCGCTGCGAGGTCTCAACTCACCCGCCTCACACTTCTCTAATCGTTTGTACTCATGGAAACATGACGCAGTCCGAAAAGATAGGTGCCGTGATGGTGCTACACTTGCGAGAACACTAACTACTTGATATTTTGAGTGAGAGATCACCCTAATAAAAGGCGACTACCGCGCAATCAAAAAGGGTGCATCAAGAGGGATAAACATCTCAGGCAATTCACAATAGCATGATATGGTATAGCCCTTTCTGACGGAGAAGTCTAGTATTTCTTCGTCTTCGGCATTTGCATCGGTGTTCACCTTCGCGAAGATTGCCACCACCTTGTCGATGCACCAGATAATATTGCTATCTCTATAGCTAATAAAATAAGTGCATTACTTAAGGTTGACACGCAGGTCATTAAAGTGACAATCATATGGCTCCAGCCATCATGCCGAATCATGACACGCAGGTCATGTTAATAAATTTACATCATATAGTCATCTCATACATAATAAAATTGAATATGAGCATTGCTATACCACATCACATGCACATCCTGCAAAACCAAGTAAGACGCCTCTAATCGGTTTATGCAAAATTTTATTTTTCATGGCTTCTAAGGTTTTGACTTAAACCGCAGCTATCAACGTTTTTCATCAAGTATGATTATTCAAGTCACTAGATTAACTTTCCGGGGTGTATGAAACACGAGATAATAAAATCTCGAGCCCCATACTAAACTTCGTCATACGCATGACCCCCGTGCAGATCATATCTGCATTGCCCATTCGTCTGCGAAATTTTATCTTTGTGGCAACTATGGTGGAACGCAAAGAACTGATAGCACTTCGTTGATCAATCAGGATCGCGGATTGCCAGAACTTTGTGAAATTCCACCATGCCGTTTCAAGTTCAGAAATACGCAAATTCTAGAGAAGCAACAAGTACATCGGGTAATAGATTTCATCTGCCACCCGCATAAATAATTTTTAGCAATAGATCTCATCTACTCCAAAATTATATTACGCAATACCCATACATCTCCATGTATTCTAGATCATAACCTGTATCTACGCATAGCACGGCTCTTGATGCCACTGTAGGGGAACGCGACAGAAAACAAAAAATTTCGGTACAGCGAGCACGCACAGGATCACTATCGAGACTGCATATAGAGTTTGATCTGATCATTACCGACTCGTAGCGCAGCGGAAGAAGAGTCAATGTAGATCGTCAGTGCAGATCCCCGCAGCTAGGATTTACAACCTCCCAACCGCGAGGATGTACTCCCTCGTTGGACAGCCCTTCGGGAGGCGGTCGGATAGTCCCTCGGACGATGTCACGGACAGCCCTTCGGTAGAACCATCAAAACCCGAACGGTAACTCGGACAGCCCTTCGGGAGGACCCTCGAACAGCCCCTCGGGCAAAAGATCAAAACTACGACCTCTCTACGGGGTTGCACACATACGGTGTCAGCTATCCGGCAGGGCTTCGCCGTCCAGAACTAGTTCCTGCCGGAACCCAGACAGCCTTTCGGCTCTACGAAACTATTTCGCGGGGAGGGAGAGAGAAGGCCAGATCATGCATGGCTTGTGTATGTTGAGAAAGAGTGAGTGTGGAGAGTGCCTCTTCACCTCTATTTATAGGAAAACCCAAGGAGTAGGGTGGCTCCCAAAATACCAAAAAACTCATTATATGGGTTCTCCACAAGGGTAAAATGGGAAGGCTAGAGGAGCACCATGGATGGCCTCCTCCTTGGCCAGCGACTCTAAAGGGGCCCCACCAAAGGGGGTTCATTAGTCCCTAAGTCTTTCTAGAAGCCTTTTGGGAAAAGTCCCAAAAGGTGGCTTTCCAAAAAATTAACCATAAAGTGATTTTCACTATTCACGGAAACATTTTTCCGTGACCGTTAAATCCGAAAATATTTCTGTGGGTCTTAGAACAATTCCAGTACCCACTAAAATGATTTTGGAGGCGTTCCGAAAAAATTCCGGATTAGTGATTTTCATCTCCGAAAAGCAACCAAACCGAAAAAATCCCAGAAGTTTCCAGAACAATTCTGGTACCCTCCAAGAATTTCTAGGCATGTGCCGAAGCCAATTTGACTTAATGGTATACCCCGAAACAACTTTTCAGTTTTACCGAAACTATTCCGGTGTTCTCTCTCCGGAACTTTTCCGTTGTCTCCGAAACTTTTCCGGTGACTTTCTCTCAGACTCCCTGTCTAGTATTCAGCAGATAGATGAGCCTTAAGCATGTGACCCTATAGGTTCGGTGAAGTATAGACATGACCCAGAACTCTTTCCGATCAATGATCAACATCGGAGCCGTGGACACCCATATTGATCCCTATACCCACACGAAGAAATATTCAAGTGAATCTCCTGTTGCCATGTGCTATTCCTGTTGCTTCACGATATATTACAAACACCCGAGGTGAGATTTTCTGCATCCACGTGGATCAACAACTTGTCCACTATGCCAGTTACCTCGTTACCGGTTTTGTTCTCTTTTCTCGTTTCCGTGTTCCGGCATCCCTATGATCAAATCACCCTGTGTCTGGCCAGACGATGATGGATACCGTAACACCGAGAGGGCCCGAGAATATCTCTCCATCGTCAGAGGAGCAAATCCCAATCTTGAGCTATCTCGTTTCTTGTCATACTTTTCCGTGAACCCGTAAGCCGCCGTAATAGCCACCCAGTTACGGATGACGTTTAACAAACCCCAAAGTTCACGAAGCAAGTACGAAGGAACTCGATACTCTCATGGTGTAAGGAATAATGCAAAACATTAACTTTCTCTGTGTTATTAACCATTAACTTGTGACGAATGTATCTCATAGCATAACATCAATTCGGGTCGATTCAACACAAGTGTTCTCCTAACATTGTGCCCTCAAAATTGCCGGCATAGACATGCCCATGATCAGGAAAACAGGATCATCATGCAATACTTGAGCCAGTCTTAGAGGCAAGACTTGGAATGCAATTTACCGTTTAGTGTACCACACGTGCACATGAGTTTCCCTCCGAGCCTCGTGGATGTTGCAGACTCGAGAATCATTGCAGTTATAGCATGGAACATAAACATTCATTACAAACTTGGAGATACAAAATAACTGTTGTTACTGCCTCTAGGGCATATCTCCTACATTTATGTCACATCACCCATCTGGATTAACCTGCAGTTCGAGTATGGGAAACATGAGCATCTTGGCATGAGTGAGGAACTCCCCTCCAGAGCTCAACTGCTTGGCGTGGAAGCCATGGTCACAGCTGCGTGCGATGTAGCAGAGCATTTCCATCCAAACCGTTGCTATCATCTCCCACTGATCAGCAGCTGTTACTTCACCGTTGAGCAGAAAGGCCACATTAGTAGCTAGCCCAGCTACAAGGAGTGAACCTTCAGCGTAAGAATGGTCGCCTCTGTCGCTGTGGAAGCTCAGGAGGAGGTCCCTCTTATCATAGTTGGCATGTTTCCAAAATTTTCCCATCAACTGTATATAGTCTTCGAATAATAAACGCCCTTCAGCATCAACCATCAAGTTGCACTTGTAGACCAGGTGCATGATGTAATTGGACAGGTGTTGCTTGCAGGTTCTAAGCTTAGAGGGCGTCTTGTCCCGCACTAGGCATATGTCTGTCACAAGGTGCCAAAGAAAGGCACTTGATACAAGATCCATGCCTTTGAAGATGCCTCGGACTTTCTGTTGAGCTGCACCAAACCTAGAGGAGGAAGAAGCCAAATAAGCTGCCCACTCGGCAGTGACGCTGCTGAAGTACAAGTTCCTGTAATTGTCACACAGGTTATCAAGGAACACCTTATTTACCTCTGGGGAGATGGCAACATGTTTGGTTGTGTGGTGGTATTGCTTGATGCCGATACGCCACATCATCCATTTCAGCCATCCATATTCCCCTTTCGCCTTCTCATCTTGGATGATTTCATCAATCAAGTTATACTGCTGCAGCTTCCCTGACCACTCCAATCTGTTGCTCTTCGGGCCTCGGCGGAGGCGCTTGAGGATACTAAGCACAATTCTTGGACTATGGCCTCCTCCTGGGCATACCTTGTATGGCCAATATGACGTCATGAAACACATCAATATAGAGGATATCTCCAATGCCACGGCACCCACAAGCAATATGTAAGAGATGGCAACATCAGCTACACCATAGTAGTACTTGACAGCTTCTGATCGCCTCTTCCCTCCCTTATGCTGAAGAAAAAACAGAGCGAGAGCTGTAGAGTTTATGATAAGGATGGTGAGACGGTGCAACACACCATCGAGGCTTCCAAACTTGTGTTGAAATATGAGTTGGGCCTAGGGCCCATCTAACAATGTCAGAAAAATCTCTAAGGGCCCATGTGGGTCTATGGCACTAGGTGTGGTGGGAAGTTTAGTCCCATACCGCTAGTGGAGAAGGAGTTGGACCTCCTTATAAGGGATTCTCTTCCACATGCTATTGGAGCTTGAGAAGAGAAGTGGTTCCCGCGCGCTCCTCCTCCGCCGCCCGCCTCGCCACGCCACGACGCGTCGCGCCGCGGGTTGCGGGATCGAGCCGAGCTCACACCTATGCGCTTCTTTTTGCCGGTCAGGAACGGAGGGTCTTTGACATATGGGGCCACGATCTCAGATGTCAGATCGTGGGCCGTCACTGACTTGGACCCACGTCTCTCCATGCGGCCGCGCCTATATATGTGAGGCGTTGCGAACCCTAGCCGCCACGCGAAACAGATCGCATCTCTGCCTCCACGCCCACTGCCGTTCCATTGCTGCTGCTGCTGCCGGTGATCCCATCCCGTCCGCCGCGTACACGGTCGACGGGAGAGCAGGCCTCCGAAACCCCGCCTCTCCGGATTCTGTACGGGAGAGGGGCGATTAGGTTTTTGGGGAGCGATTACGCGACTGCTCGCATCTGTTCCTCTACGTCCGCATCATCTTCGTCATCACCATGTCCACCGACACCGACAAAGCCGCCGCCGAGAAACTTGAAGCCAAGAAGAAGGCCGCCCAGGATGCCGCTGCTGCCATCGCCGCCACCGCGGCTTCTGCCTGGCCTACTGGAGGGTATAACTCGTTTTATCCCGCTCCTACTAATTTCTGTTTTAGCCATGCTACCGTTATACATAGATGTGTCTGCTGTTAGCGTAGTATGTACTTGCATTACCGAATATCAGCATGTGTTTATTTCTATCAATGCCATGCTAGTAATTTATTCGTTGATTAAATTAATCGAAAAATTGCCTATTTACTCAGCAATCCAAAATCCTAATGTCTGTAGGAAATTTTCAGCTAGTGGTTTTGCTGCTGCACTGAAACCGGATAAGTTTACCGGTACGTACTTTAAGCGTTGGCAGACCAAAACCACCTTATGGCTCATGGCTATGAACGTGTTCTGGGTCGCCGGTGTCCCTTCCACGGGAGCGATTGCTCCTGAACTGGAGAAGGCGTTCAGGGAGGCCACCGTCGTATTCCTCGGAGCAATTCTGAGCGTGATCGGAGATAAGCTGGTTGACGCATATTTACATGTGCGGGTTGCCAAGGACTTGTGGGAGGCGCTCGAATCTAAATTCGGGGCCACCGATGCTGGGAGCGAGATGTATGTTATAGAGCAGTTCCATGATTACAAAATGGTCGAGAACCGTTATGTATTGGAACAGGCTCATGAGATAATATGCATCGCCAAGGAGCTTGAGCTTCTGAAGTGCGATTTACCGGGCAAATTTGTCGCGGGTTGTATAATCGCTAAGCTCCCTAATTCCTGGAGGAATTTTGCTACCACTCTGAAACATGAGAGGCGTGAATTCTCAGTAGAGGATGGCATCGGCCATCTGAGTGTTGAGCAGAACTCAAGAGCAAAAGACTCGCATGGAAAAGGGGTCGAAGGAACTTCTATGGCCAATGTGGTGCGTCAGAAGAACTTCAATTCCCACAAGTCCAAGGGAAAGAACGGTGTCCAACAGAATACCGACTTTAAGAAGAAGGGTAAGAAGACCTTCAAGAAGAACAAGAAGGGAGATGGCTGCTTTACTTGTGGTTCAGAGGAACATTGGGCCAACAACTGCCCAAACAAGTACAAGAAGCCAGGGCAGGACTCCAAGTCTGCCAATATGATTGTGGGCAACAATGAAAGTGGTGCGTCTGGGTACGGTAATTTATTTGCTGTATTTTCAGTTTGTCAATCCACCGATTGGTGGGTGGACACAGGTGCAGGTGTTCATGTGTGTGCTGACATTTCATTTTTTTCTTCTTACTAGGCCAGAGGTCACGGGTCCGTATTGATGGGGAATGGCGCGAGTGCTTCTGTTCATGGTGTTGGCACGGTCGATCTGAAGTTTACTTCGGGAAGGATCGTGCAGCTGAAGAACGTGCAGCATGTCCCCGCCATCAAGAAGAACATTGTTAGTTGCTCCCTTCTGTGTAGAGAAGGGTTTAAGTTGGTCTTCGAGTCTAATAAAGTAGTTGTTACGAAATATGGACTATTTGTTGGAAAGGGTTATGAATGCGGAGGGATGTTCCGCCTTTCTCTCGCTGATTTTTGTAATAGAGTCGTGAACAATATTCATTCGAGTGTTAATGAATCTGAAGTTTGGCATTCACGTCTTTGTCACATTAGTTTCGGTGTTATGACGCGGCTAGAAAAACTGAATTTAATCCCGAGTTTCACTTTAGCCAAAGGTTCTAAGTGCCTTACGTGCGTGCAAGCTAAGCAACCTCGCAAGCCTCACAAGGCTGCGGAGGAGAGACACTTGGCGCCATTAGAAATCATACATTCTGATCTTTGTGAGATGAATGGTGTGTTGACTAAAGGTGGAAAGAAATACTTCATGACATTGATAGATGATTCCACTAGATATTGCTATGTGTATCTGTTAAATACTAAAGATGAGGCTCTACACTACTTTAAAATCTATAAGGCAGAAGTTGAGAATCAACTTGAAAAGAAAATTAAATGAGTCCGGTCAGATCGTGGTGGAGAGTACTTCTCGAGTGAGTTTGATTCCTTTTGTGCGGAACATGGTATTATTCATGAGAGGATGCCTCCCTATTCACCCCAGTCAAACGGGGTTGCCGAATGGAAAAACCGTACTCTAACTGATTTGGTTAACGCCATGTTAGATACATCGGGTTTATCCAAGGCATGGTGGGGGGAGGCTATATTGACATCATGTCATGTCCTGAATAAAGTTCCGACAAAGGATAATGAGATCACTCCCTATGAGAAATGGGCGAAGAGAAGGACAACCCTCTCGTACTTGCGCACTTGGGGCTGTTTGGCGAAAGTCAACGTGCCGATCCCCAAAAAACGTAAGCTTGGACCAAAGACCGTGGACTGCGTTAATTTGGGCTACGCTAAGAATAGTGTTGGCTATAGATTTCTAGTAGTGAAATCTGAGGTACCTGACCAGAAGGTCGGTACAATTATGGAGTCTAAGGATGCTACTTTCTTTGAGGATATTTTTCCTATGAGAGATATTCAAAGCACTTCTAGACAGGAATCTGAAGAGACTCCTGAACCTGCCATTCCGATGGAATATTATGAAGAAACACATGATGAAAATCCTAAGGAGGATGTCTACGAAACCCTTGGTAGGGGCAAGAGACAAAGGACTGTAAAGACATTTGGTGATGATTTCCTTGTGTACCTCGTGGATGATACTCCCACTTCTATTTCAGAAGCGTATGCATCTCCAGAAGCTGACTACTGGAAGGATGCGGTTCGTAGCGAGATGGATTCCATCATGGCTAACGGGACTTGGGAGATTACTGAACGTCCATATGGTTGCAAACCATTGGGATGTAAGTGGGTGTTCAAGAAGAAGCTTAGGCCCGACGGTACTATTGAAAAGTACAAGGCTAGGCTTGTGGCCAAGAGCTATGCCCAAAAAGAAGAAGAAGATTTCTTCGATACTTATTCACCTGTGGCCAGACTGACCACCATTCGAGTATTACTCTAGTTGGCGGCCTCGCTTGGTCTTCTCATCCACCAGATGGATGTTAAGACGGCTTTCCTGAACGGAGAGCTAGAGGAGGAAATCTATATGCAACAACCTGATGGCTTCATAATAGATGGTCAGGAAGGAAAGGTGTGTAACTTGTTGAAATCTCTATATGGCCTGAGACAAGCACCTAAGCAGTGGCATGAGAAATTTAATACAACTTTGACATCTGTTGGCTTCTTTGTTAATGAAGCTGACACATGTGTATACTATTTCTATGGTGGGGGCGAAGGAGTCATACTGTGTTTGTATGTTGATGACATACTGATATTTGGAACTAGCCTCAAAGTGATTGAGGAAGTTAAGTCCTTTTTATCTCAGAATTTTGAGATGAAGGACCTTGGAGTGGCTGATGTTATTTTGAACATCAAGCTATTGAGAGATGATGAGGGTGGGCTTACACTTCTGCAATCCCATTATGTTGAGAAGGTGTTGAGTCGTTTTGGATATTCGGACTGCAAACCATCTCAAACACCATATGATCCTAGTGTGCTGATTCGAAAGTTCGAAGGCATACCTAAAGATCAATTGAGATACTCTCAAATTATTGGTTCACTCATGTATCTAGCGAGCGCAATGAGGCCTGACATCACGTTTGCTGTGAGCAAACTGAGCCGGTTTGTTTCCAAACCGGGTGATGTACATTGGCATGCTATTGAAAGAGTTATACGCTCTCTGAAAGGTACTATGAACTATGGACTTCACTATACCGGATACATGTCGGTACTTGAAGGGTATAGTGATGCGAATTGGATCTCTGATGCTGATGAGATGAAGGCCACAACTGGGTATGTGTTTACTCTTGGAGATGGTGCTGTTTCCTGGAAGTCTTGCAAGCAAACGATCTTAACGAGATGGACATTGGAAGCAGAATTAACAGCATTAGACACATCTGGTGGCGAAGCAGAATGGCTTCGAGATCTTTTGATGGACTTGCCAGTGGTTGAGAAGCCGGTTCCGGCCATCCTTATGAATTGTGACAATCAAACAGTTATTGTCAAGGTGAAGAGTTCAAAGGACAACATGAAGTCCAACAAACACATAAGAATGAGATTGAAAGCTGTCAGAAAATTAAGAAACTCCGGAGTGATAGCGTTGGATTATATCCAAACAGCTAAGAATCTGGCAGATCCCTTTACTAAAGGGCTATCACATGTTGTGATAGATAGTGCATCGAGGGAGATGGGTATGAGACCCACATGAGTTGCCATGGTAATAACCTAACCTATGTGATCGGAGATCCGGTGAAGTAGGACCTGGGAAAACAAGCCAGTGGTGAACTGAGGAGAGTAATTTTACTAACCCACTCCGTTGGAGACGCAATACTCTCGAAAAACTGTATGGTAGGATGACTACTGTCTTAATGTGTTCCAAGGCTTATATATATAAACAAGATGCTGTACTACAGAGCGATCTTTGGAGGAACACACCTATATGTGCCCGACTGCTGGTCACAGTATATGAGATTGGGGTGATCTCTAGCAAGCTCATGAATAGGCCAGGAGTGTGACTAATATGCTCCACCCGAGGGGTCAGCCTTCGGCAGTCTCGTACTACTAAGACTTGTGGTGAAACTTCTTTACGCTAAACTGACAATTCAAGGCATAGTCCATTGTTCAGTTGTGAAGGAGTGTAACTACTTGCTCTAGGTGAAGTTCAACCTTAACCGGTCTTCACTGAAATACTGGTATATCAAAACAGTGTTTGGAACAAAAGGACAAAATGGGCCCTCGAGATCTGGTGGGGGGTTGTTGAAATATGAGTTGGGCCTAGGGCCCATCTAACAATTTCAGAAAAATCTCTAAGGGCCCATGTGGGTATATGGCACTAGGTGTGGTGGGAAGTTTAGTCCCATACCGCTAGTGGAGAAGGAGTTGGACCTCCTTATAAGGGATTCTCTTCCACATGCTATTGGAGCTTGAGAAGAGAAGTGGTTCCCGCGCGCTCCTCCTCCGCCGCCCGCCTCGCCACGCCACGCCACGCCTCGTCACGACGCGCCGCGGGTTGCGGGATTGAGCCGAGCCGAGCTCACACCTATGCGCTTCTTTTTGCCGGACAGGAACGGAGGGTCTTTGACAGATGGGGCCACGATCTGAGACGTCAGATCGTGGGCTGTCACCGACTTGGAGGTGGGTTCAGCCCACGTCTCTCCACGCGTCCGCGCCTATATATGTGAGGCGTTGCGAACCCTAGCCGCCACGCGAAACAGATCGCATCTCTGCCTCCACGCCCACTGCCGTTCCAATGCTGCTGCTGCCGCCGGTGATCCCATCCCGTCCGCCGCGTACACGGTCGACGGGAGAGCAGGCCTCCGAAACCCCGCCTCTCCGGATCCTGTACGGGAGAGGGGCGATTAGGTTTTTGGGGAGCGATTACGCGACTGCTCGCATCTGTTCGTCTACGTCCACATCGTCTTCGTCATCACCATGTCCACCGACGCCGACAAAGCCGCCGCCAAGAAACTTGAAGCCGAGAAGAAGGCCGCCGAGGATGCCGCTGCTGCCATCGCCGCCGCCGCGGCTTCTGCCTGGCCTACTGGAGGGTATAACTCGTTTATCCCGCTCCTACTGATTTCTGTTTTAGCCATGCTACCGTTATACGTAGATGTGTCTGCTGTTAGCGTAGTATGTGCTTGCATTACCGAATATCAGCATGTTTTTATTTCTGTCAATGCCATGCTAGTAATTTATTCGTGGATTAACTTAATCGAAAAATTGCCTATTTACTCAGCAATTCAAAAACCTAATGTCTGTAGGAATTTTTCGGCTAGTGGTTTTGCTGCTGCACTGAAACCGGATAAGTTTACCGGTACGTACTTTAAGCGTTGGCAGACCAAAACCACCTTATGGCTCACGGCTATGAACGTGTTCTGGGTCGCCGGTGTCCCTTCCACGGGAACGATTGCTCCTGAACAGGAGAAGGCGTTCAGGGAGGCCACTGTCGTATTCCTCGGAGCAGTTCTG
This sequence comes from Elymus sibiricus, assembly GCA_039707655.1. Classification (NCBI taxonomy): domain Eukaryota; kingdom Viridiplantae; phylum Streptophyta; class Magnoliopsida; order Poales; family Poaceae; genus Elymus; species Elymus sibiricus. The sequence continues at coordinate 25,682,374 of CM077664.1, forward strand.
AGCGTGATCGGAGATAAGTTGGTTGACGCATATTTACATGTGCGGGTTGCCAAGGACTTGTGGGAGGCGCTCGAATCTAAATTCGGGGCCACCGATGCTGGGAGCGAGATTTATGTTATAGAGCAGTTCCACGATTACAAAATGGTCGAGAACCATTCTGTATTGGAACAGGCTCATGAGATAATATGCATCGCTAAGGAGCTTGAGCTTCTGAAGTGCGATTTACCAGGAAAATTTGTCGCGGGTTGTGTAATCGCTAAGCTCCCTAATTCCTGGAGGAATTTTGCTACCACTCTGAAACATCAGAGGCGTGAATTCTCAGAAGAGGATGTCATCGGCCATCTGAGTGTTGAGCAGAACTCGAGAGCAAAAGACTCGCATGGAAAAGGGGTCGATGGAACTTCTGTGGCCAATATGGTGCGTCAGAAGAACTTCAATTCCCACAAGCCCAAGGAAAAGAACGGTGTCCAACAGAATACCGACTTTAAGAAGAAGGGTAAGAATACCTTCAAGAAGAACAAGAAGGGAGATGGCTGCTTTACTTGTGGTTCAGAGGAACATTGGGCCAACAACTGCCCAAACAAGTACAAGAAGCCAGGGCAGGACTCCAAGTCTGCCAATATGATTGTGGGCAACAATGAAAGTGGTTCATCTGGGTACGGTAATTTATTTTCTGTATTTTCAGTTTGTCAGTCCACCGATTGGTGCGTGGACGCAGGTGCAGGTGTTCATGTGTGTGCTGACATTTCATTGTTTTCTTCTTACCAGGCCACAGGTCACGGGTCCGTATTGATGGGGAATGGCGCGAGTGCTTCTGTTCATGGTGTTGTCACGGTCGATCTGAAGTTTACTTCGGGAAGGATCGTGCAGCTGAAGAACGTGCAGCATGTCCCCGCCATCAAGAAGAACCTTGTTAGTGGCTCCCTTCTGTGTAGAGAAGGGTTTAAGTTGGTCTTCGAGTCTAATAAAGTAGTTGTTACGAAATATGGACTATTTGTTGGAAAGGGTTATGAATGCGGAGGGATGTTCCGCCTTTCTCTCGCTGATTTTTGTAATAGAGTCGTGAACAATATTCATTCGAGTGCTAATGAATCTGAAGTTTGGCATTCACGTCTTTGTCACATTAGTTTCGGTGTTATGACGCGGCTAGCAAAACTGAATTTAATCCCGAGTTTCACTTTAGCCAAAGGTTCTAAGTGCCTTACGTGTGTGCAAGCTAAGCAACCTCGCAAGCCTCCCAAGGCTGCGGAGGAGAGACACTTGGCGTCATTAGAACTCATACATTCTGATCTTTGTGAGATGAATGGTGTGTTGACTAAAGGTGGAAAGAAATACTTCATGACATTGATAGATGATTCCACTAGATATTGCTATGTGTATCTGTTAAATACTAAAGATGCGGCTCTACACTACTTTAAAATCTATAAGGCAGAAGTTGAGAATCAACTTGAAAAGAAAATTAAACGAGTCCGGTCAGATCATGGTGGAGAGTACTTCTTGAGTGAGTTTGATTCCTTTTGTGCAGAACATGGTATTATTCGTGAGAGGACGCCTCCCTATTCACCTCAGTCAAACGGGGTTGCCAAACGGAAAAACCGTACTCTAACTGATTTGGTTAACGCCATGTTAGATACATCGGGTTTATTCAAGGCATGGTGGGGGGAGGCTATATTGACATCATGTCATGTCCTGAATAAAGTTCCGACAAAGGATAATGAGATCACTCCCTATGAGAAATGGGCGAAGAGAAGGACAACACTCTCGTACTTGTGTACTTGGGGCAGTTTGGTGAAAGTCAACGTGCCGATCCCCAAAAAACGTAAGCTTGGACCAAAGACCGTGGACTGCGTTAATTTGCGCTACGCTAAGAATAGCGTTGGCTATAGATTTCTAGTAGTGAAATCTGAGGTACCTGACCAGAAGGTCGGTACAATTATGGAGTCTAAGGATGCTACATTCTTTGAGAATATTTTTCCTATGAGAGATATGCAAAGCACTTCTAGACAGGAATCTGAAGAGACTCCTGAACCTGCCATTCCGATGGAATATTATGAAGAAACACATGATGAAAATCCTAAGGAGGATGTCTACGAAACCCTTGGTAGGGGCAAGAGAAAAAGGACTGTAAAGACCATTTGTGATGATTTCCTTGTGTACCTCGTGGATGATACTCCCACTTCTATTTCAGAAGCGTATGCATCTCCAGAAGCTGACTACTGGAAGGATGCGGTCCGTAGAGAGATGGATTCCATCATGGCTAACGGGACTTGGGAGATTACTGAACGTCCCTATGGCTGCAAACCATTGGGATGTAAGTGGGTGTTCAAGAAGAAGCTTAGGCCCGACGATACTATTGAAAAGTACAAGGCTAGGCTTGTGGCCAAGAGTTATGCCCAAAAAGAAGAAGAAGATTTCTTCGATACTTATTCACCTGTGGCCAGACTGACCACCATTCGAGTATTACTCTCGTTGGCGGCCTCGCATGGTCTTCTCATCCACCAGATGGATGTTAGGACGGCTTTCCTGAACAGAGAGCTAGAGGTGGAAATCTATATGCAATAGCCTGATGGCTTCATAATAGATGGTCAGGAAGGAAAGGTGTGTAAGTTGTTGAAATCTCTATATGGCCTGAGACAAGCACCTAAGCAGTGGCATGAGAAATTTAATACAACTTTGACATCTGTTGGCTTCATTGTTAATGAAGCTGACACATGTGTATACTATCGCTATGGTGGGGGCGAAGGAGTCATACTGTGCTTGTATGTTGATGACATACTAATGTTTGGAACTAGACTCAAAGTGATTGACGAAATTAAGTCCTTTTTATCTCAGAATTTTGAGATGAAGGACCTTGGAGTGGTTGATGTTATTTTGAACATCAAGCTATTGAGAGATGATGAGGGTGGGATTACACTTCTGCAATCCCATTATGTTGAGAAGGTGTTGAGTCGTTTTGGATATTCGGACTGCAAACCATCTCAAACACCATATGATCCTAGTGTGCTGATTCGAAAGTTCAAAGGCATACCTAAAGATCAATTGAGATACTCTCAAATTATTGGTTCACTCATGTATCTAGCGAGCGCAACGAGGCCTGACATCGCGTTTGCTGTGAGCAAACTGAGCCGGTTTGTTTCCAAACCGGGTGATGTACATTGGCATGCTATTGAAAGAGTTATGTGCTATCTGAAAGGTACTATGAACTATGGACTTCACTATAGCGGATACCCGTCGGTACTTGAAGGGTATAGTGATGCGAATTGGATCTCTGATGCTAATGAGATGAAGGCCACAACTGGGTATGTGTTTACTCTTGGAGGTGGTCCTGTTTCCTGGAAGTCTTGCAAGCAAACGATCTTAACGAGATCGACAATGGAAGCAGGATTAACAGCATTAGACACATCTGGTGGCGAAGCAGAATGGCTTCGAGATCTTTTGATGGACTTGCCAGTGGTTGAGAAGCCGGTTCCGGCCATCCTTATGAACTGTGACAATCAAACAGTTATTGTCAAGTTGAAGAGTTCAAAGGACAACATGAAGTCCAACAAACACATAAGAATGAGATTGAAAGCTGTCAGAAAATTAAGAAACTCCGGAGTGATAGCGTTGGATTATATCCAAATGGCTAAGAATCTGGCAGATCCCTTTACTAAAGGGCTATCACGTGTTGTGATAGATAGTGCATCGAGGGAGATGGGTATGAGACCCACATGAGTTGCCATGGTAGTAACCTAACCTATGTGATCGGAGATCCCGTTGAAGTAGGACCTGGGAAAACAAGCCAGTGGTGAACTGAGGAGAGTAATTTTACTAACCCACTCCGTTGGAGATGCAATACTCTCGAAAAACTGTATGGTAGGATGACTACTGTCTTAATGTGTTCCAAGGCTTATATATATAAGCAAGATGCTGTCCTACAAAGCGATCTTTGGAGGAACACACCTATATGAGCCCGACTGCTGGTCACAGTATATGAGATTGGGGTGATCTCTAGCAAGCTCATGAATAGGCCAGGAGTGTGACTAATATGCTCCACCCGAGGGGTCAGCCTTCGGCATTCTCGTACTAGTAAGACATGTGGTGAAACTTCTTTACGCTAAACTGACAATTCAATGCATAGTCCATTGTTCAGTTGTGAAGGAGTGTAACTACTTGCTCTAGGTGAAGTTCAACCTTAACCGGTCTTCACTGAAATACTGGTAGATCAAAACAGTGTTTGGAACAAAAGGACAAAATGGGCCCTCGAGATCTGGTGGGGGATTGTTGAAATATGAGTTGGGCCTAGGGCCCATCTAACAATTTCAGAAAAATCTCTAAGGGCCCATGTGGGTATATGGCACTAGGTGTGGTTGGAAGTTTAGTCCCATACCGCTAGTGGAGAAGGAGTTGGACCTCCTTATAAGGGATTCTCTTCCACATGCTATTGGAGCTTGAGAAGAGAAGTGGTTCCCGCGTGCTCCTCCTCCGCCGCCCGCCTCTCCACGCTACGCCACGCCTCGTCACGACGCGACGCGACGCGGGTTGCGGGATTGAGCCGAGCCGAGCTCACACCTATGCATTTCTTTTTGCCGGTCAGGAACGGAGGGTCTTTGACAGATGGGGCCACGATCTGAGACGTCAGATCGTGGGCTGTCACTGACTGGGAGGTGGGTTCAGCCCACGTCTCTCCACGCGGCCGCGCCTATATATGTGAGGTGCTGCGAACCCTAGCCGCCACGCGAAACAGATCGCATCTCTGCCTCCACGCCCACTGCCGTTCCATTGCTGCTGCCTCCGCCGGTGATCCCATCCCGTCCGTCGCGTACACGGTCGACGGGAGAGCAGGCCTCCGAAACCCCGCCTCTCCGGATCCTGTACGGGAGATGGGCGATTAGGTTTTTGGGGAGCGATTACGCGACTGTTCTCATCTGTTCCTCTACGTCCGCATCGTCTTCGTCCTCACCATGTCCACCGACGCCGACAAAGCCGCCGCCGAGAAACTTGAAGCCGAGAAGAAGGCCGCCGAGGATGCCGCTGCTGCCATCGCCGCCGCCGCGGCTTCTGCCTGGCCTACTGGAGGGTATAACTCGTTTATCCCGCTCCTACTGATTTCTGTTTTAGCCATGCTACCATTATACGTAGATGTGTCTGCTGTTAGCGTAGTATGTGCTTGCATTACCGAATATCAGCATGTGTTTATTTCTGTCAATGCCATGCTAGTAATTTATTCGTGGATTAGATTAATCGAAAAATTGCCTATTTACTCAGCAACTTGGTGTACAAGAAGTCATAGATCAACGAGAGTTGGGTCTCAGCCGACTTGTATGCCAAGTTAACTCCCACGTCTGACTTGAGATGATCTCGTTCATCCTCATGTATTTATACTTTGCATTGAGTAATGAAATAGAAGAGGCCGTGAGGGCTGTGCAAAAGATGTAGTCTCTTGTGTGAACCAAGGAGCTGACCTCTTGGCAAAGCTAGTAGTCGGTTTCTCCCTTGGTCCATGTGTGTGTGCGTGTGTTCTTGAGAGAAATAGAGAAAGATAGAGTTGTGAGAGGCAACGAGAGGTAGAAGAAGAGCGACACTGCAAGAGGCTGCGCCAACAGTTGGTATCAGAGCCTTGTCGATCCGTGACGGCGACGACGGCGCGACGGACTCCATGCGAGATGGAGGCCGACGGCGCAAGAAGGAGGCTGGTGGCGGTGTGATGCCGCTAGCGGCTAGTTGCGGTGCGATGCCGCTAGGTGGAGATGGTGGTGCGAAGCTGCCACAAGAAGACGACGGTGCGATGCCGTTGAGAGGAGACGATGGTGGTGCGATGCCATCATCTCAAGGAGAGTCGGTGCGATGCCGACGACGGTGGTGCGATGCCATCGTCATCGTGGAAAGTTGGTGTAAAGCCAACAAAAGTTGCAGTGTGATGCTGCGGCAAGATGGCATGGTCGACGCCATGATGGTGACGTCGAGTTCGGCGCTGCAATGGCGTCATCGACGACACGGTGCGGGTGATCGGCGCTGTGACGGCGTCCACGACGAGATGGAGTGGAGCTTGGCACTGCGAAGGCGTCATCCATGAAAGTTTTGGTGAGCCACCATGTCAAGATTAGGAGGGAAAATGTTAGAATTAATCTTGACATGTACATTGTGCACGTGCATGTGTGCACGCCGTGTGAGTATGGGTCCGTCAATGCATATGTGCATGGCCGAGTAGTGTGAGTAATTAGTGCATGCATCGCAGGTTAGTGGCCTAGATATTGGCCAAATCATTGAGTTAGTTGGCTGAGTGAATCAGTCAAGTTAATTAGTACACGCATGTAGCTGATCAATAATGCTACATGCAGCCGCATGTTGGCCACGTCCTGGACGTGGGCGTAGGGAGCGGATCAGGGTGTTTGGCCTGGCCGTGTTAGCTCATGTATTTATACTTTGCATTGAATAATGAAATAGAAGAGGCCGTGAGGGCTGTGCAAAAGATGTAGTCTCTTGTGTGAACCAAGGAGCTGACCTCTTGGCAAAGCTAGTAGTCGGTTTCTCCCTTGGTCCATGTGTGTGTGCGTGTGTACTTGAGAGAAATAGAGAAAGATAGAGTTGTGAGAGGCAACGAGAGGTAGAAGAAGAGTGGCGCTGCGAGAGGCTGCGCCAACAGAGACCTCATCTGAATGCACCATAATCCAACAACGCATAGCTTCTTCTCCAGCTCGGGCATGTCATCGGCAATAGGTGATATCTCCCCGTCCGCTTCTTCCCGAGTCAGCTGATCATAGACCCATGATGAGTAGTACGCCTGGCTTGAGCTCCCCGCGTTTGGATCGGCGTTCCTTCTCCCGCCGACCATCTCCAGCAGCAGTATCCCGAAGCTGTACACGATCAGACTTGCTGGATATGACACCAAAGCTCCAGGATATCTTCTCGGGAGCTATGTAGCCCACGGTTCCCTGCATGGCGCTCAGCGGGATGAAACTGTCGCCCCTCGGGTACAGTTTCGCAAGTCCGAAATCGGTGACCTTTGGGACGAAATTGCTGTCGAGAAGGATGTTGTGCGGCTTGATGTCAAAGTGCTGCATATCGTACCCCTCGTGTAAGTAGTTGATCCCCCTGGCAATGCCCAAAGTAAATATATATATTTGCACTATAATTTGATGGTGGTTTCAGCGTTGTGCAGAAATGTTTCACACTCATAACGTGACACACGGAGGATACACAAACGCTGGCTCCGTGATACGAAAATGCTATATAGTGTTTAGTCTCTTTTCGATTAATATTGTTTCATTGTTTCTAGTCTGTCGGTACTATATCAATGCTCTACTTTTCCATGCACCACCAAATATAATTTTTTTACGGTGTGTAGTTGAGACTGGTAATGTGCTTTGTAATTGGTGTAAGAACACACTTGGATCAAAATTTACTGTCATGGCATCTTCTTTTGTTTTTCTGCTTGAATGTCGTTTGTTGATGAAGGTGGCCACCACATTCATCCACGAGGGGCCGACATTGGTGCGCATGCATGGGGAGTTGTTCAAAAGATGCGCGCGCGTTGGATGCATCAAAAACTAATCTACCAATTGCTCTTTGCATGCGCGTCGCCAGTCAGCAAGCCCCGATCGAGGTCAGATGTAAACCAGCTAGCAGCAGCTGAGTTCCCACTTCCCACTGGGGCTCTTGGCCTTTGGCAGGGCTTCACCCCATAGGACATATATAATACTCTCGGGCTGTTTAGTTATAGCATAGATAATTGATAGTTGTTGTCACCCGGGCCTTAATTTGCGCTCATTGAGTTGTTTATGCACCGTACTCCAAGGAGCAGTACTAGGCGACACTGTGTGCATGTTTCGATGGAGTGGATCTGGATGCAAACTGATGTTATCGAGAAAGCTAATTTTTTTAAAATAATACATTTATTTTAATAAATTTGAGAAATAATACACGGTTTCGAAATTTTATGAAAATAATACAGCGTCGGCTCTGGCTAAGCCGACTGGATCCAGTCGGCCACGGCGAAGCCGATTAGGATTCAGTCGGCTTAGCCAAAGCCGACTAGCGGCCAGGACGACAAGTCCCTGTCGGCTTCGACCAGGCCGACTGGTTCATTGACAGCTCAGCACGACGGCGGCATGCAAGCATTAAAAGACTGGTGCAGCTATACCATGCACACGCACGTAGGGTGTGGTTGAAAGATGGCACGTATACGTACTCGAATACCCGTCCGTTCGGCCGGCACGTACATATACTTAACGAAATACCCGCGTCGGCTGGCCACGCACACGTACTTGTTTCAATACCCGCATCTCAGCCGGCACGTACATATACTTAACCAAATACCCGCGTCGGCTGGCCACGCACACGTACTTGTTTCAATACCCGCATCGGCTGGAGACCAGGCCCCGCAACCGGTACGTACACGTGCGTGGCCAGCCGACGCGGGTATTTGGTTAAGTATATGTATGGTATAGTATATTTGGTTAAGTATACGTGCCGGCCGAACGGACGGGTATTCGGGTACGCATACGTGCCATCTTTCAACCACACCCTACGTGCATGTGCATGGTATAGCTGCACCAGTCTTTTAATGCTTGCATGCCGCCGTCGTGCCGAGCTGTCAATGAATCTGTCGGCCTGGTCGAAGCCGACAGGGACTTGTCGTCCTGGCCGAAGCCGACTGGGCTAGTCGGCTCTGGCTAAGCCGACTGGATCCTAATCGGCTTCGCCGTGGCCGACTGGATCCAGTCAGCTTAGCCAGAACCGATGCTGTATTATTTTCGTAAAATTTCGTAACCGTGTATTATTTCTTAAATTTATTAAAAAAATGTATTATTTAAAAAAAATTAGCATCGAGAAAGAGACACTCGAATTAAGCTGTGCCCAGTGGGTGTAATGTGCACACTAACTAGTGGGTGTAATGATAGCTAGATTTCGAGTCCTTGAGCCAACCAAAGAGGAATCTTACATAGACGACACCAAAGGGACAGTGCGCAAATTTTCCTAACACGGCTTAAACTATCCATAGTGGGGCATAACTTAGACTAGTAACATGCATATGTTACTAGTCTATATTGTTACCTCTATAGTGAGGAGTCATATATATATATGTGTGTGATGTCATGCAACACTTTATTTATTAGCTTGTAGCTAGACTCATCCTGTCTTGATATGTGTGATGTTACTCATAGTGTGAATAACTAGCTATGTTACTCAAATCATCTCTCTCCTCATTAAATCATAGCCACATAAGCAAATTTCCTGAGTTTGACCTTAGGTTGGTCATAGTGGGAGTAAGGCTAGTCATAGTGGAGAGTGACTTACACTAGTAACATGCATATGTTACTAGTCTATGTTACTACCTCTATAGTGCGTAGTGTCATAGGTGTGATAACATAGATGTCTTCATTTATTACTTTGTAGTGTCATTTTGCATTGGGAAGCGCTATGTGATGGTAACATATTATGTTACTCTATTTGCCTCTCTACTCGTTAATTACTTGCCACATCACCTTTTTTGCTTATGTGGCATTTATGTTACTACTTATGTTACTCCCACTATGACCAGCCTAACTTAGCTAGTAACATAGCACATTTTCAAGGCAAGTTTGCTTATGTGAGATGTAATTAATGAGGAGAGAGGTGTTTGAAGTAACATAATATGTTACTGTAACATAACGCAACCCAAAGCAAAATGAGTCTATCATTGAATAAATGCAATCATCTATGATACTACTTCTAAGTTATTTTGCACTATAAAGATAGTAACATAGACTACTGTCATACTCCCCACTATGACTAGCCTTATGTTACTGCTGAAGTTACTCTCACTATGGGCAGTCTTACATCATATGAAACGGTTTTTGAGGAGTTTGGTATCGTTTGGTGCACCACGAAAGTTAATGGCTTCCTTTCTTGTGCCTAACAATCAATTATTGGTCGACACCACCGTGTTGTACACTCTCTAATCTACATGGTAGCATGGCAAGTGAGACACGGTTATTGAATTCCTGCTCCAGTCAGTTGCTCCAAAAGCCCAGATAATATATGTCAATACTCTCTTTCACGTCTAGACTTTGTTAGCTCTTATACGTGGGATCGATGTAGGCCACATTACGTGGGACCGAGGTGACCAGCCAAGTTGGCGACGAAGATGCTGGCGCCGAAGATGAAAATTTGTTCCAGTGCGTAGATCACGCCGAATCCGATCTGACTTCCCATCACACCGCTGTGACTACACAGAGGGACCTGCATGGGCCGCCAATGACATAGTCGAATCCGGGAGATCTCGGGTAGGGGGAGCCGAGCTGGTGATCTTGACACGATGGTAACAAGACAGAAAAAGGGACACAATGTTTTACCTCAGATTCATGCCTCTCTCAAAGAGGTAAAACCCTAGATCATGCTTTGTTTATATTGATTGTGGATAGGGTACAGAGTAGAGGTTGATCTACCTTGAGATAATATGTGAATGAATCTCATGATGTCTAGAATATGAGGTCATCTATCTACTAGACTAGCCTCAACATATATAAAGTACCGGAGGCCTAGGATAACAGGATTCTTAGTCATTTACGTCGATGCAGAGGAGTCCTTGTCTTGTATGCCAAATCTTGTGGAATCTTCCTCGGATGAGTCATGGGCTACCCGAAGTAGGCAAGGACGGAACCGCCACTGGGGTCCTCCTGACCGGGAGACGACATAGTGAGTACCCCTAGTCCAGGACACCCATCACCTCTAACCACGTGCCTCCTCCTGCACCGACAAGCCACCCCCCCCCCCCCCCCCCCCCCGAAGTGTCATCCTTGACTACACCCATGCCGCCGCGTCATCGCCGAGTCAGACTTGTCCCGTTTGTTGCGTCGTCCCCACCTCCACCATCCGTCCACTACCGCCTGGCCTCCGATCAGTTGTCATGGAGCACTCTGCCTCCACCTCGTTGTTGTCACTTGAGCTTCTTTTGTGAAGCCCAAGACAACGCGCCAATGCATGTTTGATTGACAATTCTTTTTTTCGAAAAAGATAAATATCTATTATAAAAGTTCATCAGAAGTATAAAGCACCTCAAACAAAATAAAAAATTACAACAAAGTCTTTAGACTAACGAAAGACCACTACCACCGCTAGAATTAGCCGCTGACGCAGCCATTGCGCGTTCGTCTTGCGCACGCGGTCGCTACCGAGACGCTGGGTCTTGATCGAAGCCCACATTTCCTTGGCACCCGCCTTCCCCGCAAGCATGTTGTGCATCTCCGGGGGGTGGAGCGGACAAGCACCACCACTGCCTACCTATCCTCCTTCCACGAGACGGTACCATCCTCAATGGCGTCTCACAGACGCGCTGCCTGCAGGTTCACCTCCATCACCAGTGCCCAGTCGGTGTAGTTCAAGCGGGTGAACATCGGAAACGAGAGGGTTAGTGTCGTTACCACCTCCAATGGGCTCGCGCACAATCTCCCTCATCACGATCTCACTATCACGTCGCACCGTGGGGCGCCCGCGACTCTGCGAGCGCTGTCGCTGATCTCACGGAGGTGGCGACTTGAAGCCGTCCGCCACGGTTCACAGCAGCTGCTCCGGCAGTGACTTGAAGCTACCCGAAGCAGACCGCTGCTGCTGCTCTCCTTTGCCGCCTGACATGGCTGCTGGAACGAGACTCTCGTGCCAATTTTTAGCCTGAACTATGAGCGAGTGGCTATCTTTTTCTCTCTTGTATTGTACCCCAAGAGAGGAAGATTAACCAAATTAATGCTGCACGCAGGCTGCGGCCACACACTCACACTCACACATGCCCATGCGTTGCAACGGTAGGAAAAAAAATCAAATGTCCCCCAATAAAATATCCTCGTTTTACTATCATTCATAACAAAGTGAGCTATAGATAAAATTGTACAGTATTCTAAAAAAGTGTATAGCTACAAAGGAAATGACCATAGTAGAATGCATACATTATCTAGCCAACCATTTTGTAATGGTATGTTCACAAACTTTAGTTGTATTATTACTGGCTCATGTATCGTTCTTTCCTATAGAAATATACAGCAAAAAGCTTCAGAACGCAAATGACCAACATACTCTGGATCAGTTCTCATACATACACTCTATAATATAAATTCAGACCATATACTTTCAGCTTCCACGACAAAGAAATTGCAGCTAGGAATGCTGCGTTGGTCGGTTCGCCCATGAGAAAATGCAGCAGAAGGCCTCAATCCTAAAAGCCGAGACCACCACCGTCATCTTGTCGATGTCGCCGTGTAACCGGAAGAAGGAGCGCACGCTCAGCGACCACAAGTTGGTGGCTGCCACGTTATCTTCAGCAGATCGTTGGTTGACGTCGAGAGCCTTGACGGTGTCTAAGCAGAGGACGAGCGCGCGCACGCAGCATAAAAATGGGAAAAAAAAACTCAACTTTGTCAGCCCGGCGAAAGGTGCCAGGTTAGTTTAATGAGCTCCTTTACGGTGATTGGCGTAGTACTCGGAGTACTACCCAGTACTTACCCCTCTGACACGATGTCTCCGACATGCCCGGCGAGAGGAACCAATTCACCGTCCTCGGCCTCGTCCTTGTCCTCCTCCTCGTCCCCTTCACTGTCCTCGACGTGCCCGGCGGCAAGAAGAAGAAGAAGGCACCACATCAGCGGCGGTTGAGTCAGCGGCGACGGCAGCGGCGTTATAGGAACTCGCCCCCGGCCGATCCCATCTCTTCCCGACTGCCATCCTACGGTGTGAATCGCGCGAATCTCACTTGACTTGGATTCGTAGCCTGCACTTCCTACTTAGATTAGTTTAGTCATCATCGATTTAGGTTTCCCTAGTGCATGCAATACAATTTAGGATTTTTCATCATCCATGGTCAGTTCAGTAGTTTATGGACGTTGATGATCGGTTGGCATAACATGTACAACGAGCAAAGTTTAAAATTCTACACAAGATTTCATACCGGCTTTTGCATGCATTTGTGTTTGTCGTTTGAGCTTTTTATTCATCTGCAACATGGATAAACGGTGATGATCGGTTCGCCTCACATGCAGGACGTCATGGCGGATGTTAGTGATGAGTGTATGTTCGAGTACTATCATATTGCCAACAGGATGTTTGATAGTGAGGATGAAGGTTATACATTCTATAACAAATATGCTCTTCAGAAAGGCTTTAGTGTGAGGAGAAGCTATGTTGAGTGGGATGGATCCAACACTCATATAATTTTAAGGAAATTTGTGTGTAGTCGTGAAGGGGTTCGTGAAGAGAAGCACATGAAGAGGAAGATGGAAGATAGAAAGAGGAGGCCACGGAGTTTAACCCGTGTAGGGTGTAGAGCTAAATTGGTCATTGCAAGGCAGGAGGAAACAGGTCGGTGGTTTGTGAAAGATTTCATCGATGAACACAACCATCCTCTAGCCCCACCGGATCTTTCGTGTCTTTTGCGTTCACACAGATGAATTAGCGATAAGCAGAAAGCGTACATTGCAGACATGGAAAAATCTGGGATCCACAAACACCATATTATGGATATTTTGTGCATACAATACGGTGGATATGATCAGGTTGGATGCACGACGAGGGACATTTACAATTTTCTGCCATGCTAATAAGCATGAATCAATCGCTGCCGGTGACGCTAAAACGGTGATCAGTCACATGATGGCGCGGCAAGAGCGAGATCCAGGTTTTTTCTTCAGGTACTTGGTTGATGAAATTGGCCATCTGAAGGGACTGTTCTGGTCTGATAGTCAATCCTGACTTGACTACGAGGCTTTCGGAGACGTTCTTGTTTTTGATAGCACATAAAGAACCAATAAGTACAATCTGCCATTCGTTCCATTTGTCGGGTTGAATCACCACCGCAACACTATTATTTTTGGGTGTGGTATCATTTCTCATGAAACAACCCAGGCATACGAGTGGATGTTGCGGACCTTCGCTGATGCCATGGCACAGAAGCATTCGATATCTGTGATCACGGACGGGGACCTTGCAATGCAGAGAGCAATCAGGATGGTCTGGCCTGACTCAAACCATAGGCTCTGTATATGGCACATTCAGCAGAACATTGTACGTCGTCTGCATGATGACGAGGTAAAGGAGGAATTCAGATCTTTCATATATGATTCATCTTCCATTGAAGAGCATGAGATAAAATAGATACAATTCTTATAACGGAATAAAGTAAGCAGTGAGGAGTCCTGGCTGCATCAGATGTATCAGATGAGAAAGTTGTGGTGTGCTCCATATCTTGAGGGCCGTTGTTTCCTAGGATTGAGCAGTAATCAGCGGAGTGAGAACTTGAACTCTGTGCTACATACGCATCTTGAGGGTAAGATGACCTTGTTTGAAATGCTAGAGCACTATGAGCGTTGCCTTGCGACGCGACGGTTGAACGAGGCTCTCCAAGACATTGAGGCATTGCAGTCCGTTCCATTTACATAGGAAAATGCTTCAACTCTTCAGAAACACGCCGCACAAGTTTTCACTCCTGCTGTGTTTAAGTTAGTCTTATGGAGCACAAATGCTGTCAACAAATTTGAGATCAGAGAAGTACTAGATGCATCAGAAGGGACCACCTATGTTGTGTCTAAGAAGGAAAGTATGGATAAAAAGTTCGAAGTGCGCATTGAGGAGCGGGAATGTCTTTTGCATAGGATCAGTTGTTCTTGCCGTAAGTTGGAATGCACAGGCACACCATGTTCCCACATATTTTATATATTGGGAATTTTACAAGAAGAAAGACTTCCCAGGTGTTGTATTCCCACTAGGTGGACAATGAATGCAAAATGTGCATATGCGCTGACCAGAAAGAATGAGATGTATGACTATTCGGCAAGCCTGCAGAGGTACCGTCAGTTGCGGAATTTTAGTCACGCAGCATGTTTCAAGGCATGCCACTCTGATGAGGCGTATCAGCGTCAAAAGATGGTTTTGGATGCACAACTTGATGGCAAGGAATCAACTGTTGAACAAGCTGACAGCAAGGAATCAACTAATGCTCAGAGTAACAGCATTAGGTTTGGCCCATTCATGCCGCGGAGAACATTGATGCTGAAGATTTGGTTAAGGTTATGGATCCCGTGCATGTGCCAGGCCGAGGTGCTCCGAAGAAAAGGCTACATGCAAAGATGAAGAAGACAAGATCAGAGGGTAAATGTGGCTATTGTCACGTGGCAGGTCACAATCGACGTACATGCAGCAAATTGTTAGAGGTACCAAATATGTCCAAATTTAATTTTAGCATGTGTTTTACTCATTAATGTTATGCGGGGCATTAATTATATTCTTCTGTGTAGGATCTCGAAGCAGATCTCCGATAGCTGTAGCTTTGTGCATACGGTCGGGGTGTGTGAATCGACGATGCACCAGATAGTCGTTTGCCATTCCGCTTTGTGTGACGTGGTCTTTAAATTATATTTCATCGTGTCAGCTATTAGTGAATTGTGGATTTTTTTAATGTATGACTCAGCGAATTGGAGCTCCACTGCCATGTCACCGTATGAGTTTGAGATATTTTGATCTTTTGATGTCCAACTTTAAGAATCATGGCTTTTTTGCAACCCTAAACAGGGCCACCATGGAGCTCATGTTATTGCGCAAATTTTTGAAAATAGATTTAGTGGAGGAAAATTTTGCTCAATGAAAACAAATAGGCCAATATTGCATGTTGTCCCGGAAGAGGGAGCGGGCGCTGACCTCCTGGCGGATCTGCATGCAGACCCTGGGATCGCGCGGGGAGGATCTGCCTGGGATCGTGCGCGCGTGCAGATGATTGGCGGAGGGCCCGCCTGTCGGCGGGGTTGTCGGGACCGCACCGAATCTGTCGGTCGGCCTGTCCCCAGGTGACGACACGCGCGCGTGGGACGGCCCGTCCTCTGGTCTCCGCGTGACGAAAGCGGGATGGCGTGATGCGCGCGCGTGGGGGATCCACCTGCGCTACGCTCGCTCCTGACGCCGCACCGATCCCGGAGCAGATCTCGGCAGACTCCGCGGATCCCGAGGACGATTCTGCAGCAGGATTGTCACGTTGTGGAGGTCACATAAAATGTCCGTTTGGAGTACATACTGTACCATTTTGCACCAAATGTTTTTCTGTCGCAGTTGTATTTGATGATGCAGCATCACAAACTTCATTTGCATGGTTAGAAAGATTAGTCACATTTAGATGGCGCAGGGAAAAACAGTTTCATCAAAGACAACATATAGGCATATAACACCCTTTTGTTGTCCATACTTGTTTAGGTGCAAGGCCTGCTCACAAACAACTGTAGGGTTGGACATAAACACATGCATAATTCTCGCTATAATGTTGTTCAAAGACCTGTATCATGAATAAATTGTACCATAATTGCAAACTTAGTGTGAATCAATAAAAACACTGTTTCAATCAAAAAATCCTGGTCTCAAGCTTAAACTGTTTCAAAAAACCATTGAGCCTACTATATAAGCTTGTCTCCGCTGCCAAAATCCAGTGACCTCTTTCGTTTGTTTGTTGGAGATTGCTTCGGGCTTGGCGACGACCCATATTCTTCCAACTTTTTCGGCTTAACATCAATGTAACAAAACAACTCCAGTTGTTCCTTTTCATTGTGCGCCAACTCTCTAGCAAGGCCCTCGGCCTCCTCCATATCTCGGATTTGCAGTTCCTGTAATAAAGCATAGGAAGGTATTAGGAACTGTAGGGGAACGCGACAGAAAACAAAAAATTTCGGTACAGCGAGCACGCCCAGGACCACTATGGAGACTGCATACAGGGTTTGATCTGATCATTACCGACTCGTAGCGCAGCGGAAGAAGAGTCGATGTAGATCGTCGGTGCAGATCCCCGCAGCTAGGATTTACAACCTCCCAACCGCGAGGATGTACTCCATCGTCGGACAGCCCTTCGGGAGGCGGTCGGACAGTCCCTCGGACGATGTCACGGACAGCCCTTCGGGAGGACCCTCGAAGCTCGAACGGTAACTCGGACAGCCCTTCGGGAGGACCCTCGAACAGCCCCTCGGGCAAAAGATCAAAACTACGACCTCTCTACGGGGTTGCACACATACGTTGTCAGCTATCCGGCAGGGCTTCGCCGTCCAGAACTAGTTCCTGCCGGAACCCAGACAGCTTTTCGGCTCTACGAAACTATTTCATGGTAGGGAGAGAGAGAGCCAGATAATGCATGGCATGTGTATGAGAGCAAGGGATGAGTGTGGAGAGCACCTATCCACCTCTATTTATAGGAAAGCCAAGAGGTAGGGTTGGCACACAAAATACCAAAAGACCCTCACTTTATGTCACACATAAAGGGAATAAAAGGCAAAAAAGAATGGCATGTGGAGCTCCATGGAGGAGCTCCACCTTGGCCGGCCACCCTCATGGGCCCCCCCCCCCAAAGGGGGTTCCTTAGTCCCTAAGTCTTTCTAGAAGCCTTTTGGGAAAAACCCCAAAAGGTGGCTTTCCAAAAAATTAACCATAAAGTGATTTTCAGTATTCATGGAAACATTTTTCCGCGACCGTTAAATCCGAAAATATTTCTGTGGGTCTTAGAATAATTCCAGTACCCACAAAAATGATTTTGGACGTGTTCCGAAACAATTCCGGATTAGTGATTTTCATCTGCGAAAAGCAACCAAACCGGTTCCGGCAGCTCCGGAACATTTCCGGTTTTTATCCCGGAAAAATCAGAGAAGTTTCTAGAACAATTCTGGCACCCTCCAAGAATTTTCAGGCGTGTGCCGAAACCAATTTGACTTAATGGTATGCCCCAAAACAACTTTTCAGTTTTACCGAAACTATCCCGGTGTTCTCTCCGGAACATTTCCGTTGTCTCCGAAACTTTTCCGGTGACTTTCTCTCAGACTCCCTGTCTAGTATTCAGCAGATAGATGACCCTTAAGCGTGTGACCCTATAGGTTCGGTGAAGCATAGACATGACCCGGAACACTTTCCGATCAATGATCAACATCGGAGCCGTGGACAAACATATTGACCCCTATACCCACACGAATAAATATTCGAGTGAACCTCCAGTTGCCGTGTGCTATTCCTGTTGCTTCGCGATATGTTAAAAACACCCGAGGTGAGATTTATCGGCATCCCCATGGATCAACACTTGTCCACTATGACAGTTACCTCGTTACCGGTTTTGTTCTCTTTTCTCGTTTCCGCATTCCGGCATCCCAGTGATCAAATCACAATGTGTCAGGCCAGACGATGATGGATAACGTAACAACGAGAGGGCCCAAGAATATCTCTCCATTGTCGGAGGAGCAAATCCCAATCTTGAGCTATCTTGTTCCTTGTCATACCTTTCCGTGAACCAGTAAGCTGCTGTAATAGCCACCCAGTTACGGATGACGTTTAATAAACCCCAAAGTTCACGAAGCAAGTACGAAGGAACTCGATACTCTCATGGTCTAAGGAATTATGCAAACATTAACCATCTCTGTGTTATTAACCATTAACTTGTGACGAATATATCTCATAGCATAACATCAATTTGGGTCAATTCAACACAAGTGTTCTACTAACATTGTGCCCGCAAAATTGCCGGCATAGGCATGCCCATGATCAGGAAAACAGGATCATCATGCAATTCTTGAGCTAGTCTTAGAGGCATGACTAGGAATACTTTTTACCGTTTATTATACCACACATGCACATGAGTTTCCCTCCGAGCCTCGTGGATATTGTAGACTCGAGAATCATTGCAGTTATAGCATGGAACATAAACATTCATTACAAACTTGGAGATACAAAATAACTGTTATTACTGCCTCTAGGGCATATCTCCTACAGACTCCCACTTGCACTAGAGTCATAATCCAGTTACATGGCTTCCCTAACACCAATGGCTATCCGGTGCTGCTCATGCTTTGCTCGTTGTAGAGGCTTTGTCATCGGGTCTGACACGTTCAGATCCGTGTAAACTTTGCGTACTTTCACTAAACCCGCTTCGACATGATGTCGAATGAGTTTATATTTGCGTTCAATATGTCTTGTCTTATGGTGCGAACTTGGCTCCCTTGCCTGAGCCATGGCACCACTATTATCACAATAGATCTCCACCGGGTCCAGAGCACTTGGAACCACACCAAGGTCTTCAAGAAATTGCATGATCCATACCGCCTCCTTGGAGGCTTCTGAAGCTGCAACATATTCCGCCTCCGTCGTAGAAGCTGCCACAGTCTTTTGTTTGGAACTTTTCCAATCAACTGCGCCGCCGTTCAATATGAAAACATAGCCTGATTGAGATTTGAAGTCATATGGGTCAGTCATGAAGCCTGCATCAGTGTAACCACTTACAATGACCTCTTCATCACCTCCGTACACAAGGAGTAAATCCTTGGTCCTTCTGAGGTACTTAAGAATACTTTTGACTGCGGCCCAGTGTTCCAGTCCTGTATCACTTTGGTACCGGCTGCTAACACTTAGCGCATAGGAAACATCCAGTCTTGTACATAGCATGGCATACATAATAGAACCAACTGCCGAGGCATATGGAACATCATTCATATGTACTCGCTCATCGAGAGTCCGAGGACACTGATTCTTGCAAAACACTGTGCCAGGTGACATGGGGAGTAGGCCTTTCTTGGAGTTCTCTATGTTGAACCTTTTCAACACCTTGTCAATGTACGTGCTTTGGCTAAGCGCTATCAGGCGTTTTGATATATCTCTATAGATTCTGATGCCCAATACATATGCCGCTTCACCTAAGTCTTTCATTGAAAAACTCTTCTTCAATGAGTCTTTTATTTCGCTAAGAAAATTCACGTCATTTCCAATCAACAATATGTCATCCACATAAAAGATTAGAAATGCTTTTGCGCTCCCACTAAACTTCTTGTAAAAACAAGATTCTTCGTCATTCCTAATGAAGCCAAACTCTTTGACTACATCATCAAAACGAATGTTCCAGCTCCTTGATGCTTGCTTCAGACCATAAATGACCTTCTCAAGTTTGCATACCTTTCCAGCATCCTTATGGCTGTATCTTGTATACATCTTCTTTGAGATTTCCATTTAGGAAAGCCATTTTGACGTCCATCTGCCATATTTCATAATCGAAATAAGCACCAATTGCTAGTAATATCCGAACAGACCTAAGCATAGCTACAGGCGAGAAAGTCTCGTCGTAGTCCACCCCTGGAACTTGCGTGAACCCTTTCGCGACAAGTCTAGCTTTGTGGATAGTAATGTTACCATCCGCGTCCGTCTTTCTTTTGGAAATCCATTTACAACCAATGGGTTTTACGCCATCTGGAAGTTCTTCCAAGTTCCAAACTTGGTTTTCGTACATGGATTCCATCTCGGATTTCATGGCCTTGTGCCATTCCCTTGAGCTGGGCCCCGCCATCGCTTCCTTGTAGTGCGCAGGTTCATCGTCTTCAAGAATGAAGATTTCGTTATGAAACCACTCAGGTGGCTGGATAGCCCTACCTGATCTGCGCGGTTCAGTTATAACATTGTCTGAAGTTTCCGCATCACATGCGACAACTTCCGGCTCGGTTGTAGGGATAATTTGCGGAATTACTTCCGGTTCCTTAGCCATAACAACGGTTGCCGAAGATTCACTAATCTCATCAAGCTGCACTGTCCTCCCACTCAATTCTTTAGCGAGAAACTCTTTCTCGAGAAAGACTCCGTTTTTAGCGACAAACACTTTGCACTCGGAGGGTTGGTAGAAAGAATACCCAACTGTTTCATTTGGATAACCTACAAAGTAACATTTATCTGATCTGGGATCGAGTTTGCTTGGTTGTAAACGTTTTACAAAAGTTTCACAACCCCAGATTTTGAGATGCGACAAATTGGGTTTCTGCCCACGCCATAACTCGTATGGTGTCGTCTCAACAGACTTAGACGGTGCTCTGTTTAATGTATAAGCGGCAGTGAGTAGTGTGTGACCCCAAAAAGATATCGGCAGATCTGTAAGAGACATCAAAGACCTTACCATGTCTAACAGGGTTTGGTTACGTCTTTTCGACACTCCGTTTCGCTGTGGAGTTCCGGGAGGCGTGAAACGATTCCACGGTCACTCAGATGTTGGCTAAACTCATGACTAAGGTATTCACGCTCGCGATTAGACCGCAGAAACTTAATCCTTTTGTTACGATGATTTTCTACCTCATTCTGAAATTCTTTGAACTTTTCAAAGGTTTCCGACTTATGCTTCATCAAGTAGATATATCCATACCTACTCAAATCATCAGTAAAAGTCACGAAGTAGAAATACCCACCCCGTGCGATTGTGCTCATTGGACCACATACATCACTATGTATTATTTCCAACAATTCACATGCCCGTTCAGGATGACCCGTGAACGGCGTCTTGGTCATTTTCCCCATCAAGCAAGCTTCACATGTGTCAAATGATTCAAAATCAAAACACGGTAAAACTCCATCTTTATGGAGTCTTTGCATGCGTTTCTTTCCGATGTGGCCAAGCCGACAGTGCCACATGAAAGTGGTGGTGGTATCAGCCTTCTTAAGGCGTTTAGCATTCACGTTAAAGACATCATTTCCACATTCAACATTTATTATGAAAAGGCCCCCAACAATGGGTGCAAATCCATAAAACATATCCTTACAATAAAGCGAACAACCATTGTTCTCAGACTTGTAAAAGTACCCATCGTGTACTAAACATGATCCAGAGATAATGTTTCTACACAATGCTGGAACAAAATAACAGTTACTTAGTGCTACTTGTAGCTTGCGTTGGTATTTTCCCCGAATAGGAAGGGATAATGTAGCACAGTAGAGATAAGTATTTCCCCCAGTTATGAAACCAAGGTTATCGAACCAGTAGAAGAATCACGCAACACCTCGTTAGCAGCACCTGCACACAAACAACAAATCCTTGCACCCAACGCAAACGAGGGGTTGTCAATCCCTCGACGGTCAATTGCAAGACTAAATTGTATGTGATAGAGAGATAGATTGAAACAAAAATACAAAATAAAATAAATAAAATAAAATGGCCACAATATTTTTAGGGTTTTAGTAATATGATTTAGATAGACCCGGGGGCCATAGTTTTCACTAGAGGCTTCTCTCAAGAAAATAGCATATGGTGGGTAGACAAATTACTGTTGGGCAATTGATAGAAAAGCAAATAATCATGACGATATCCAAGGCAATGATCATGTATATAGGCATCACGTCCGAGACAAGTAGACCGACTCCTGCCTGCATCTACTACTATTACTCCACACATCGATAGCTATCCAGCATGCATCTAGTGTATTAAGTCCATAAAGAACGAAGTAACGCCTTAAGAACAATGACATGATGTTGACAAGATAAACTCACGTATGAATAAACCCCATCTTTTTACCCTTAATAGCAACGATACATAGGTGTCATGTCCCTTTCTGTCACTGGGATTGAGCACCGCAAGATCGAACCCATTACAAAGCACCACTTCCCATGGCAAGATAAATCAATCTAGTTGGCCAAACCAAATCAATAGATCGGAGAAGAAATACGAAGCTATAATAATCATGCATAAAAGAGATCAGAGAAGACTCAAATAATATTCATGAATAATCTGATCATAAACTCACAATTCATCGGATCCCAACAAACACATCGCAAAAAGTGATTACATCGGATAGAACTCCAAGAACATCGAGGAGAACATTGTATTGAAGATCAAAAAGAGAGAAGAAGCCATCTAGCTACTAACTATGGACCCGAAGATCTTCTGTAAACTACTCACGCATCATCGGAAGGGCAGCAAGGTTGATGTAGAGCCCCTCCGTGATCGATTCCCCCTCCGGCGGAGTACCGAAGAAGGCCTCCAGATGGGATCTCTCGAGAACAAAAACTTGCGGCGGCGGAAAAAGTATTTCGTGGACTCCCCTGAGGGTTTCTGATTTTTCCTGAATTTATAGTGGTGGAATTAGGTCAAACGGAGCTGAGGTGGGCCCACGAGGCACCAGGGCGCGCCTGCCCCCCCCAGGCGCGCCCTGGTGGCTCGTGGCCACCTCCTCTGGTGTCTGGTCTTCTCCAAAAGCTTCTAGTGTTTATCTTGTCCAAAAAAATCTCCAAAATGTTTTGTGGCATTTGGACTTCATTTGGTATTGATTTTCTATAAAACAAAAACAGGGCAGAAAACAGCAACTGGCACTGGGCACTAAGTTAATAGGTTAGTCTCCAAAAATGATATATAATTGCTGTAAATGCATATAAAAACATCCAAGATTGAGAATATAACAGCATGGAACAATAAAAAATTATAGATACGTTGGAGACGTATCAGCATCCCCAAGCTTAATTCCTGCTCGTCCTCGAGTAGGTAAATGATGAAAACATAATTTTTGATGTGGAATGCTGCCTATCATATTGATCACATATTCTTTTCGTTTATAGCATGGACATTGGACTTGAATGATTCAAAGCAATAGTCTATAATTTGACATGAAGATATAAATACTCAAGCATGCTAACAAGCAACCATGTCTTTCAAAATATCAATGCTAAAGAAAGTTATCCCTAGTCCATTATGCTCAATCATTGATCCATTCATGAAACACACTCAAATATTAGCTACATCCAATGCACAAGTATGACAATAGTGCTCTCTAGTTGGTGCTTTATAAGAGAAGATGGAGACTCAAGTAAAAATAAAAATTGCATAAAAGTAAATAGATATGCCCTTCGCAGAGGGAAGCAGAGATTTGTCAAATGTGCCAGAGCTCAAGGCTGAAATTAAAGAGATAAAATATTTTTGGAGGCATGCTTTTCCTGTCAACGAAAACGACCGAGAATTCCCAATATTTTCCTTGCTAGACACATCATAGGCGGTTCCCAAACAGAAAGTAAAGTTCATTTCCTTTCCACCATTCTTTCACAATCCATGGCTAGCCGTATCCATGGGTGCCCTCCATACCAACACTTTCCAAGGAATTTTGTTGTTATTAATTTTTGATTTCATTATGGGACTGGGCATCCCTATTACCAACCATTCTCTCGTGCAATGACAAGTGAATAAACACTCATCGTGAGAATAACACACCTAGCATGGAAAATAATGGCCACCCCCTGCCCCTTCATGAGCGGTACGGGCACACAAAACGGAAAAATTATTTTTAAAATTAGAGTTGGCACACGCAAATTTACTTGGAACGGCATTGAAATACCGCATATAGGTAGATATAGTGGACTCATTGGGCACAACTTGGGTTTAAGGATTTTATATGCACAAGCAGTATTTCCGCTTAGTACAAATGAAGGCTAGCAAATAGATTGAGAAGCAACCAACCAAAAAACGAAAATGGTCATAAACATGCATTGAACATAACTAACACCGAATAATGCACCATAAGTAGGATATAATTTCTTCGCATAACTATTGACTTAACGTGCATGCATAGGGAATCACAAACCTTAACACTAATATTCTTACGAAATCACAATTACTCACTAACATGACTCACATATTATCATTTCCATATTGCAAAACTATTGCAAGGAATCACACTTATCATATCCAATGATCTATATGAAAGTTTTTATTATATCCCTCCTGAATATTCATCACTTTGGGACCAAATTCATATCTTGTGCAAATTACCGTTACTATAATCAACTCTCAAAAAGATTTAAGTGAAGCATGAGAGTGCAAATATTTCTTCAAAATTTCAATCTTATCGATTCTCAACATAATATAAGTGAAGCATGAGAATTTATTTCTTCAAAATTTTAATCAACTCTCAAAATAATATAAGTGAAGCATGAGAGTTTATTTCTTCAAAATTTTAATCAACTCTCAAAATAATATAAGTAAAGCATGAGAGTATATTTCTTCAAAATATATCCACCGCCGTGCTCAAAAAGATTTAAGTGAAGCACTAGAGCAACTTCCTAGCTCAAAAAATTTAAGTGAAGCACATAGAGTATTTTAACAAATGATGATAAACGTGTGGCTCTCTCAAGATAGGTGTATTCAGCAAAGATGATTGTGACAAACTAAAAAGCAAACAAAGCAAAGACTCATATAATACAAGACACTCCAAGCAAAACACATATCATGTGACGAATAAAAATATAGCTCCAAGTAAAATTACCGATGGTTGGTAGAAGAAAGAGGGGATGCCTTCCGGGGCATCCCCAAGCTTAGACGCTTGAGTCTTCCTTGAATATTACCTTGGGGTGCCTCGGGCATCCCCAATCTTAAGCTTTGGCTACTCCTTATTCCTTCATCCATCGTGATCTCACCCAAAACTTGAAACTTCAATCACACAAAACTCAACAAAACCTTCGTGAGATCCGTTAGTATAACAAAATAAATCACTACTTTAAGTACTGTTGCAAACCCATTCATATTTTATTTTTGCATTATACCTACTGTACTCTAACTTCACCATGGCTTATACCCCCCGATACAATCCATAGATTCATCAAAACAAGCAAGTAGTGCATCAAAAACAGAATCTGTCAAAAACAGAACAGTCTGTAGCAATCTATTTAAAAGCCATACTTCTGTAACTCCAAAAATTCTGAAACATTAGGACAACGTGGGAAATTCATATACCAATACTGTGTAAAAATTTCAGATTTTTCTGACGCTCCAATACAGAAACAAAATTCGGGCAATGGACGCAAAACTTTCTGTTTTCCAAACAGCATCAATTATACTATCTTCCAAATCATCCTAAAGGCTTTACTTGGCACAAACACTAATTAAAAACACAAAAACACAATCATACCAGTAGCATAATTGTGAAAACACACAATAACAGAAAAAAATTATTTTATTCATTGGGTTGCCTCCCAACAAGCGCTATTGTTTTATGCCCCTAGCTAGGCATAATGCATAGTTTCAAGTATTGTCATCTTTCAAGTTGATTCCATAAGTGGCTCTCATAATGGATTCATATGGTGCTTTAATTTTCTTGCTAAGGAAATGTTCCATACCCTTTTGTAATGGAAATTGAAATTTTATATTCCCTTCTTTCATATCAATAACGGCACCTATAGTTCGTAAGAACGGTCTACCAAGTATTATGGGGCAAGAAGAATTGCATTCAATGTCAAGTACAATAAAATCAACGGGTACATAGTTTCTATTTGCAAGAATAAGAACATCATTAATTCTACCCATTGGTTTTTTAATAGTAGAATCCGCCAAGTGCAAATTAAGAGAACATTCATCTATATTGGTGAAACCTAGCACATCACATAAAGATTTTGGAATTGTGGAAACGCTAGCACCCAAATCACATAAAGCTTTGCACTCATAATTTTTAATTTTAACTTTAATGGTGGGTTCCCATTCATCATATAATTTTCTAGGAATTTAAATCTCTAGTTCTAGCTTTTCTTCTAACGCTTTAATCATTGCTTCTACGATGTGTTTAGTAAAAGCCTCGTTTTGCTCATAAGCGTTGGGTGAATTTAACATGGATTGTAACAAAGAAATGCACTCAATCAAAGAACAATTATCATAATTAAAATCTTTGTAATCCAAGAGAGTGGGCACATCGCTATTTAAAGGTTTTACCTCTCCAAACCCACTTTTAGCAATTTTTTCATTAAGATTTTCACCCTCCGAATTATGGGAACGCCTACTAGCTAAAGTTGACTCTTCTTCAGTCCCCTTTTCATCAAGTTTTATATTGCTAAACAAAGAATCAATAGATGAAACACCAATCAATTTAATATCTTCATTATTACTACGATAAAAACCGGGAGGAATCGCTTTTTCTAAAAATTCCCGTTTAGCTTTTAGCATGGCGGTTCTTTTCTTACTCTCATCCATGGAGACATATAAAGCTTTAATTGATTCACTAATATCAACTTTGGGTGGCAAAATTTTAGTCTTAAGATTTTCCACATCATGAACAATTCTATCAATGCTCCCGGTTTTACTTCTATCGTAGTTTACTCAATTTTACTCAATTTTACTTCTATCGTAGTGTTAAAAACTTTTTGAGCATTAATAAATTATTTAATATTACTTTCAAGATCAGAGGGCATGCTATTATTATTATTATAGGAATTACCATAAGGATTGCCATAATTATTAGAGGAATTTCCAGGAAACGGCCTAGCATTGAAATTACCTCTATAATTATTATTATTTAAATTGTTTCGCGAGACAAAGTTCACATCTACGGGATCATTATTTTGCTCAATCAAAGTGGACAATGGCACATCATTAGGATCAACATGAATATTTTTACTAGCAACCAATTTCATAAGCGCATCAACTTTATCACTCAAAGTACTAATTTCTTCAATAGAATTCACTTTTTTACTAGTAGGAGTTCTTTCAGTATGCCATTGTGAATAATTTGCCATAATATTATCAAGCAATTTAGTAGCTTCCCCCAAAGTAATTTCCATAAAAGTACCACCCGCGGCAGAATCTAAAAGATTTCTAGAAACAAAATTCAATCCCGCATAATTTTTTTGTATGATCATCCATAAATTTAAACCATGAGTAGGGCAATTTTTTATCATTAATTTCATCCTCTCCCAAGATTGGGCAACATGTTCATGATCAAGTTGCTTGAAATTCATAATTTTATTTCTAAGAGAAATAATTTTCGCAGGAGGAAAATACTTAGTATTAAATGCATCTTTACACCTATCCCAAGAATCGATACTATTTCGTGGTATAGATGAAAACCAAATTTTTGCACGATCCCATAATGAGAATGGGATTAATTTTAATTTCACAATATCATTATCCACATCTTTTTTCTTTTGCATGTCACACAATTCTACGAAAGTGTTAAGATGGGATGCATCATCTCCATTAGGACTACCAGAAAATTGTTCTTTCATAACAAGATTTAGCAAAGCGGCATTAATATCACAAGTCTCCGCACTAGCGGCGGGAGGAGCAATCGGAGTACTAATAAAACCATTATTATTAGTATTGGAAAAATCACACAATTTAGTATTTTCTTGAGACATCGTGACTACGCAAACAAGATAACAAGCAAGCAAACAAGCAAACAAGAAAAAAGCAAACGGAAAATATTTTTGTATTTTTGTAAAAACATTTTGAAAGTGGGGGACATGAAAACGAGAGGCAAAAGGCAAATAAAATAAATGCAAGGAGATGATAGTTTATGCAAAGGTACATGATAGATGTTGATGATGTCTCCACGGCAACGGCGCCAGAAATTCTTCCTGCTACTTGTAGCTTGCGCTGATATTTTCCCCGAAGAGGAAGGGATGATGCAGCACAGTAGAGATAAGTATTTCCCTCAGTTATGAAACCAAGGTTATCGAACGAGTAGGAGAATCACGCAACACCTCGTTAGCAGCACCTGCACACAAACTACAAATCCTTGCACCCAACGCAAACGAGGGGTTGTCAATCCCTCGGCGGTCAATTGCAAGATTAAATTGTATGGGATAGATAGATAGATTGAAAGAAAAATACAAAATAAAATAAATAAAAGAAAATGGCAGCAATATTTTTAGGGTTTTAGTAATATGATTTAGATAGACCCGGGGGCCATAGTTTTCACTAGAGGCTTCTCTGCAGAAAATAGCGTACGGTGGGTAGACAAATTACTGTTGGGCAATTGATAGAAAAGCAAATAATCATGACGATATCCAAGGCAATGATCATGTATATAGGCATCACATCCGAGACAAGCAAACCGACTCCTGCCTGCATCTACTACTATTACTCCACACATCGACCACTATCCAGCATGCATCTAGTGTATTAAGTCCATAAAGAACGGAGTAACGCCTTAAGAACAATGACATGATGTAGACAAGATAAACTCACGTATGAATAAACCCCATATTTTTACCCTTAATAGCAACGATACATAGGTGTCATGTCCCTTTCTGTCACTGGGATTGAGCACCGCAAGATCGAACCCATTACAAAGCACCTCTTCCCGTGGCAAGATAAATCAATCTAGTTGGCCAAACCAAATCAATAGATCGGAGAAGAAATATGAAACTATAATAATCATGCATAAAAGAGATCAGAGAAGACTCAAATAATATTCATGGATAATCTGATCATAAACTCACAATTCATCGGATCCCAGCAAACACACCGCAAAAAGTGATTACATCGGATAGAACTCCAAGAACATCGAGGAGAACATTGTATTCAAGATCAAAAAGAGAGAAAAAGCCATCAAGCTACTAACTATGGACCCAAAGGTCTGTGGTAAACTACTCACGCATCATCGGAAGCGCAGCAAGGTTGATGTAGAGCCCCTCCGTGATCTATTCCCCCTCCGGCGGAGTACCGGAGAAGGCCTCCAGATGGGATCTCTCGAGAACAGAAACTTGCGGCGGCGGAAAAAGTATTTTGTGGACTCCCCTGAGGGTTTCTGATTTTTCCTGAATTTATAGTGGTGGAATTAGATCAAACGGAGCTGAGGTCGGCCCATGAGGCACCAGGGCGCGCCTACGCCCACAGGCCCTCCCTGGCGGCTCGTGGCCACCTCAACTCCGTTTGATCTAATTCCACCACTATAAATTCAGGAAAAATCAGAAACCCTCAGGGGAGTCCACGAAATACTTTTTCCGCCGCCGCAAGTTTCTGTTCTCGAGAGATCCCATCTGGAGGCCTTCTCCGGTACTCCGCCAGAGGGACAGGCGCGCCCTGGCGGCTCGTGGCCACCTCCTCTGGCGTCTGGTCTTCTCCCAAAGCTTCTAGTGTTTATCTTGTCTAGAAAAAAATCTCCAAAAAGTTTCGTGGCATTTGGACTTCGTTTGGTATTGATTTTCTGTAAAACAAAAACAGGGCAGAAAACAGCAACTGGCACTGGGCACTAAGTTAATAGATTAGTCTCCAAAAATGATATATAATTGCTGTAAATGCATATAAAAACATCCAAGATTGATAATATAACAGCATGGAACAATCAAAAATTATAGATACATTGGAGACGTATCTCTTAGTTCTAAGGTAAATCCTGCAGGGAGATGTAGAGGCATAATGCCGACGGCTTGAGCGGCCATCCCAGTGCCGTTCCAGACGCGCATCACGACTTTATTCTTTGCTAGCTTGTGCACCTTCTGCAGGCCCTGTATCGAGTTGCAAATGTGAGCAACCGATCCGGTATCAAATACCCAAGACTTAGAATTTTCGCTAGCAAGCAAAACGTCAATGACATTAACTTGTATAACAATTATACCTTTTCCGGTTTTCCCGGACTTCTTATCTTCCAGATACTTCTTGCAGTTTCTCTTCCAGTGTCCTGTGCCCTTGTGGTAGAAGCACTCAGTTTCATTCTTGGCTCTGCTCTTAGAGTTTTTCTGGGAGCCGGTCTTACCAGCGCCCTTGCCTTTCTTGGACTTGCCATTCTTTTTGAAACTGGCGGTTTTATTCACAAGCAACACTTGCTTGCAATTTTTCCGCAGTCCTCCTTCCATAGTTTTCAGCATGGCAAGAACCTCATTTGGTGTCTTCTCCATCCCACTCATGTTGTAGTTCATGATAAAACCGTCGTAAGACGGGGGGAGTAAAGAAAGCAACATGTCCATCATATGGGCTGGTGGAATTGGACATTCCAGGGTTTTATGCCTTTCAGTGTAGCCAATCATTTTGACTACGTGTTCGCCAACTGAACTGCCCTCAGCCATCTTGCAATCCATCACGGCCTTCATGATATCAAACCGTTCAGACCGTGCGGTTTCCTTGTACAGAGAATCCAATTCCCGGATCATATCACGGGAGTTATGGAATTCAAAACGTTTTTGAAGCTCTGGACTCATGCAAGCTAGTATGAGGCACAACACTAAGTTGTAATCATCATCCTTAGTGGCCCAGACATTTTGTTCATCTTCCGGGGCAGTGGCCGCCGGTTTAGCTGGAAGAGCAGTTTCAAGCACATACATTTTCTTAGCGCTCCTAAGGACAATCCTCAGGTTACGGACCCAGTTCGCATAGTTGTTTCCAGTCACAGCTAACTTCTCTTTCTCTAACATCGGGCCTAAGTTGAATGCGGTGTTGCGAGCCATTTGATCTACAACGGTACACACAAGTTTCACTTAGACTTTGTTCATAATCAATTTGCACTAGTGAATAAACATTTTTATTCTAAAGGGCGCTCCCACTCAAATCAATATATCTCAAAATTGATTATGAGTGATTCAAGATCCACATTTCAATTCAATGCCAATGATGTGGACATCACTGATGACGAGAATTTTAATCGGTAGGCAAACTTGCCGATCACATCTTTATGTGACTCTTGTTCATCTTTCGATGGGTGTGTTCCGAGCTCAGGTCTATCCTGCCTGACTGTCAAAGACAACCAAGTGATCTTGCTGCGAGGTCTGACCTCACCCACCTCATTCCTCTCGATTCATTCATACCCATGTGGACATGGCGCACCCTGAAAAGATACGAATTTCAGACGGTGCTACACTTGGGTGAACACTAACTACTTTGATATTTTTTAAGTGAGAGATCACCCTAATAAAAAGCGACTACCGCGCAATCAAGAAGGGTGCATCATAAGGGATAAACATCTCAGGCAATTCATAATAGCATGATATGGTATAGACCTTTCTGACGGAGAAGTCTTTAATTTCTTCGTCTTCGGCATTTGCGTCGGTGTTCACCTTCGCGAAGATTGCCACCACCCTGTCGATGCACCAGATAATATTGCTATCTCTATAGCTAAGTAAATAAGTGCATTACTTAAGGTTGACACGCAGGTCATTAAAGTGACAATCATATGGCTCCAGACATCATGCCGAGTCATGACACGCAGGTCATGTTAGTAAATTTACATCATATAGTCATCTCATACATAATCGAATTAATATGAGCACTGCTATACCACATCACATGCACATCCTGCAAAACCAAGTTAGACGCCTCTAATCGGTTTATGCAAACTTTTATTTTACGTGGCTTCTAAGGTTTTGACTTAAACCGCAGCTACCAACGTTTATCACCAAGTATGATTATTCAAGTCGCTAGATTAACATCGCGGGGTGTATGAGACACGAGATAATAAAATCTCGAGCCCCATACTAAACTTCGTCATACGCATGACCCCCCTGCAGATCATATCTGCATTGCCCTTTCGTGTGCGATATTTCATCTTTCTCTCAACTATGGTGAAACCCAAAGAACTGATAGCACTTTGTTGATCAATAAGGATCGCGGATTGCCAGAACTTTGTGAAATTCCACCATGCCGTTTCAAGATCAGAAATACGCAAATTCTAGGGAAGCAACAATAACATCGGGTCACAGATTTCATCTGCCACCCGCATAAATAATTTTCAGCAATAGATCTCATCTACTCCAAAATTATATTATGCAATACCCATACATATCTACGTATTCTAGATCGTAACCTGCATCTATGCATAGCAAGGCTCTTGAAGCCACTATAGGGGAACGCAACAGAAAAAAAAAAATTTTGGTACAGCGAGCACGCCCAGGACCACTATGGAGACTGCATACAGGGTTTGATCTGATCATTACCGACTCATAGCGCAGCAGAAGAAGAGTCGATGTAGATCGTCGGTGCAGATCCCCGCAGCTAGGATTTACAACCTCCCAACCGCGAGGATGTACTCCCTCGTCGGACGGCCCTTCGGGAGGCGGTCAGACGGTCCCTCGGACGATGTCATGGACAGCCCTTCGGGAGGACCCTCGAAGCTCGAACGGTAACTCGGACAGCCCTTCAGGAGGACCCTCGAACAGCCCCTCGGGCAAAAGATCAAAACTACGACCTCTCTACGGGGTTGCACACATACGGTGTCAGCTATCCGGCAGGGCTTCACCATCCAGAACTAGTTCCTGCCGGAACCCAGACAGCCTTTCGGCTCTACGAAACTATTTCGCTGGGAGGGAGAGAGAAGCCAGACAAGTCAAATGGCATGTGTATGAGAGCAAGGATGATTTGTGGGTCTTAGAATATTTCTGTGGGTCTTAGAATAATTCCAGTACCCACAAAAATGATTTTGTACGCGTTCCGAAACAATTCCGGATTAGTGATTTTCATCTGCGAAAAGCAACCAAACCGGTTCCGGCAGCTCCGGAACATTTCCGGTTTTTATCCCGGAAAAATCCCAGAAGTTTCCAGAACAACTCTGGCACCCTCCAAGAATTTCTAGGCGTGTGCCGAAACCAATTTGACTTAATAGTATACCCCAAAACAACATTTCAGTTTTACCGAAACTATTCCGGTGTTCTCTCCGGAACGTTTCCGTTGTCTCCGAAACTTTTTCGGTGACTTTCTCTCAGACTCCCTGTCTAGTATTCAGAAGATAGATGACCCTTAAGTGTGTGACCCTATAGTTTCGGTGAAGCATAGACATGACCCGGAACACTTTCCGATCAATCATCAACATCGGAGCCGTGGACACCCATATTCACCCCTATACCCACTCGAATAAATATTCGAGTGAACCTCCAGTTGCCATGTGCTATTCATGTTGCTTCGTGATATGTTACAAACACCCGAGGTGAGATTTATCGGCATCCCCGTGGATCAACACTTTTCCACTATGCTAGTTACCTCGTTACCGGTTTTGTTCTCTTTCCTCATTTCCGCATTCCGGCATCCCAGTGATCAAATCACAATGTGTCTGGCCAGACGATGATGGATAACGTAACACCGAGAGGGCCCGAGAATATCTCTGCATCGTTGGAGGAGCAAATCCCAATCTTGAGCTATCTCATTCCTTGTCATACCTTTCCGTGAACCTGTAAGCTGCCGTAATAGCCACCCAGTTACGGATGATGTTTAACAAACCCCAAAGTTCATGAAGCAAGTGCGAATGAACTCGATACTCTCATGGTCTAAGGAATTATGCAAACATTAACCGTCTCTGTGATATTAACCATTAACTTGTGACGAATGTATCTCATAGCATAACATCAATTTGGGTCGATTCAACACAAGTGTTCTACTAACATTGTGCCCTCAAAATTGCCGGCATAGGCATGCCCATGATCAGGAAAACAGGATCATCATGCAATACCTGAGCTAGTCTTAGAGGCATGACTAGGAATACTTTTTACCGTTTATTATACCACACGTGCACATGAGTTTCCCTCTGAGCCTCATGGATATTGTAGGCTCGAGAATCATTGCAGTTATAGCATGGAACATAAACATTCATTACAAACTTGGAGATACAAAATAACTGTTATTACTGCCTCTAGGGCATATCTCCTACAGGAACTACTAAAGAATGATGTAGCAATAAACTTGATGTAACATATACAATATGAACCTCTGAATCCATGTCTTCTTCGGGACGACCATTTGTTGTTCTGTTATACACTATGTACAAATCACATGTCTTGCTGCCGTTCAGATCGGAAAGCATTTTTGCTACATCATTTGGTCCTGAAATCAAGAACATTCCTTCTGGCAGATTGCACGCAGTCCCTGGTAAGAAGTAGTACCATTCTGCTTCCATTTTTGTAACCAAAACCTCTCATTTCATTCATGAGGAAATCATAGTCAACTTTGCGGGGTTCAAAAACTCTCACTTCTCCGAGTCTTTCCTCGAAGTATGCTCTTGGGACATGAGACATCTCATCATCCCTATGAATAAAAAATTCCAAGACCAGCACCTACGTACGACTATCTCACATCAGATTTAATACATTGCAATGAGCAAAGGGGCAAACATAATTTTTGATGTGCATAGCCACATTGTGACGTAGTTACCTTGTTATATGGCATGTATCCTTCGTGTGGAGTGATTGGGGATTCTGCCATCTCAGGATGCTTTGCCTGCGTATGAATCAGTGGCAGTGGGTTACCCACAAATTATAAATGGTCATACAAAATCTTGGCTATGAATGTATAGCATCGGTGCGAGGTACTTACAAGGGGAGAATTCAAGACATTTTGTTGGGGTGGAGTGATGTGGCATTGAACGGGTGACTCTAACATCGCACTGTCTCGAGTGAATGGGGATTGTGCCATCTGATGATGCTTAGCCTACATACGAATCGGCATCAGAAAGTTACCCACAAATTTAACATGTCCATACAAAAGCTCTATCCTGAATGTATAGCATCGGTGTGGGATACTTACAGGGGGGAATTGAAGACATGTTGTTGTGGTGGATTACTCTGGCATTGAACGTGTGACTGCAACATCGCACGGTCTTCCATCATCTTTCCTTCCATGCGGAACTGCTCCACCATGGCCTTATAATCCATGTCCTTGCGCTCCCGTTGCAGCCTACTATCCATATCCGCACGTGCCTACAACACATTGGCTTCCATCCTGACTCGCTCTTCCTGTATAATATTGTCCACAGCCTTCCGGTCCTTTTGCAAAGACTGATGCATGTCCTTGTAGGCAATAGAAAACTTCTTCTCAATGTCCTCACGGTCCTGCTGAAACTTTTGTTCCATCTCATCACGCATCTGCTTAATCTTACGGGACATTTCATCACGCTCCTCCTTTAGCATCCTGTCAACGTATGCACGTTCTTGTTTCACTTTTTTGTCTATCTCATCCCGTTCCTGTTGCGCCTTCAAGTCGATCTTCCGGTGCGTTTCACGCAAAGACCTATCGTACTACGCACGGTTTTGATCCACCTGTGAATCCATGGTCCCTACAGCAGCAGACACAACAATGCTATATATGAGTTCTACATTGTCAAAATATACCGATAGCATGGTAAGTGAGACAACCTGACTGTTGATTTTCCAGCGAAGCTCAAATGTCATATCATTCATATTCCAAATACAAACTCATCTGTGTAGGGCACATCTAAGTGAATAAATCAAACTAGGAAACAAAGAAAAAAAGATAAAAGAAAATGTTTTGACGAATCTCCACGTAAAATCAATGACATAGGGCTTAGATGTGCAATACTTAGGGCACATGTACATGTGCTTTAGCAAAACTGCATCAACAACCTCATCCAAATAATTCCTAACAATACTACATAGCTCAAAGGTCTACTAAAGTTACTCCACCAACAAAATATATCCATAACCAGTTCGTATGATCAACTACTCCCAACTAGCAATAAATAAGCTCTTGCATGACATCCTGTACTCCAATTATATTCAGAACCACCTAAAATCTTGCACCCAAATAGTACCACATCAGCAGAACTAATCAACTATATGGCACAAACTCGCTTTTCTAATGTCATCGCAACTGACTTCTTGGTCAAATCAATGGAAAAATGTATCAACACTGCAAGCGAAGATGGGAGGAGACATGGAGGAGGAGACCTTTTTACTCCAGTGTCAGCGTGGACGGTTGCGAAGCGATGGCGCGATCCCGGCGACGGCTAGTTCAGGAGAAACAAAGTAGATGGGGCGGTTAAGAGAGGGTAGATATGCGCTACAAGGGAATGGTATATATCCATGATTGTAGGGTCAATTAGTTATTTCGAAGTAATGCGCTTCGATGCACGATAATTTTTTTTGAACGAGCACGATCTGTTAGTTAGCCTATTTAGAAGGAGCACGTTCCTCAGGCCTCGGCTTAAGGGTATGTTGGGGGCTTCCAAATCTTGTCCACTAACCGCGAGACCCACCACATATCACAGCAGCCCAAGCCATCGCCGTGCTCGTGCCAGCCCGCGGCCCCCCATTAACTTCGTTTCCCTTCCCCCAACCTATTCTTCTTCTTCTCCAGCGGCGAAGCATGCCAACGGCGGCGGCCGGCGAGAGATGAGAGATGTCCATGTCCAGTTCGGCCTCTCCGTCCTCATGGTCGCCGTATGGTGCAGTGCCGATGACCAGATGCCCTGACTGCCCACGCATCGCGCCACTGAAGCGTTTGACAACCATATCGGAGGAGAAAGGAAACTATGGGCGGGCATTTGTGAAATGCGAGAGCAAACCTGAAGCGGGGAAGGTTAAATCTATGTTCTCTCGCAGCCTTGTGCTTTGATTTTTGCCCCCAGATTTGTAGTTTTTTCCTCAGATTTGGGATTTAGGGTTTCCCTTCTGTTTTTCAGAATCTGAAGAAATGCAAGCATTTTGAGTGGCTGGATGAATACATGGAGATGCTTCAACTGGATGGCTTATTTGATTTGAGGCATGGCACAACCCAAGAGCTCGATCCGCCGTTGGCATTGGAAAATTTGGGCTCTTCCAATGTCGCTCCGAAGGTGGGGGATGCGGAACTCAAGGTGGAATTGAAGAAGCTCAACAAGAACTTAAGGCAGTTGATCGATTTGAAGAAGCAGACAAATCTTGTGGCCGCGGGATTTTATTTTTCTATAATTACTGTGGGATTTGTTTACTTACTGATCATCAGTCGTTAGAAGTTGTTATTAGTGTTTCTGTTAGCTTGTCTCTGCGCAATGTCACGTATGCTTAATGCCTTGTGTAAGAAGAACAAGGAAAAGCTAAGTTGAAATCTAGTGGCATGAAGAAATAAAATAAAAAAACTTGTCTATTGATGACACAAATAGCACGAAGATCAATATAGTTCGATGAACATAACATAGTAGCATGAACATCAATATAGTTCGACGATTATAACATAGTAGCATGGCATACATCGGGAGCCCAAAAACTTAAACAAGCATACTACTAAATATACTAAGATGACACAAATATAGTAGGACGACATGATAGATTAGGGGGCACCACCGGGCCAACACCACCTCACTCCTCCAGGCGGCACTCCACTTCGCTCCTCCGGGCACCCTTCACTCCTCATGGACGATGGGGTAGGGGAGAGTGTGCATGCCGTTTGGGGTGGGGAAGATATTGTTGAAGTCCGTGTAGATGTTGTGGGTGGTGAAAGCGATGAACTCGCACCCACACCAAAACACACGGCCGAGGAGGTAGAAGGCGTCGAAGGAGTTGTTGAATGTAGCAAGGAGCCCAACCACAACGCCATTGTGATTGACCTCCTCGACGTGGAACATCGTTGGAGAGCCCGGGGGGGAGGTGGCCGTAGCCTGCCCCAAGGAAGAACTCTGTGTACTCCCTAGCGCGCCTCCACCTTGACATCGCCCACACCTGAAGGGTTCTCTCCACGAAGACTCCGTGAGGGTAGAGCCTCTCCGGCACGGTGGGGGGTAGGCGGTAGGTCGGACTGTTGAACTGCATGGCGCCTTGGGGGTTCCTTTGGGCTGGCTCTGTGGAGAAGAAGGGCAGATGGGAGAGGATGGAGATGGACGAGTGTGAGAGGAAGAGGAAGACGGTAGGTGGCTTAAATAGCCGAACTGCGATGTCTTGGTTCACCGTGGCAGTAATGATAGTGAGAAATAATAGCCGGGCGATGGCATCGGGTGTGTACACGTGTGGCAAAACCGAAGGGCGGCTGTGCAGCACTGCGGTGGTGGCTCTTCTGCGCCGTCGGTCGGGTTGGGTCAGCGCTGGTAAGCGCTGCGGTGGCGGCTCTTTTGCATCGTCGGTCGGGTGGAGTCTAGTCAGTGTTGCGTGCCTGCCTCGTCGGTCGGGTCACGCGTGCTCGTGCACATCCATGCGTGCATTCATTCATCGTTGGCTACGCGCGCGCATGCATGCCACGTACCCCTGGCTCGGTACAATCGGGGCAGTGAACGATCGCGGGCGTGACAACGGACGGTCCAATGGTCCAACGGGTGGGCTTCTTTTTACCATATATCCCAACGGCACGCATGCATGGAAGCCCAGACGAGCTCAAGTGTAACCAGCATTTTCAAATCCAGCCAATGAGAGCATAGAACTAGCCTCACGAGGATTGCTGACGTACCACTGCATTCTGATCCACACCGTCAACGTGCAGTGATCCAACGGCCAGGAATGGTGCGGTGATTCGGTTGGGGTTTGAGGGGTTTTGACAGGGTACAGAGGGGTTTTCAGAGTGGTTTGAGAAATTTCTAGGGTTAGGGCTGATCATAACTAGTTCAAAAAAAATCAAAAAGATATACCCATCATCGTTTTATGTGACTACGTTGGTAGGAAAAATAATAAACTTCGTCTAGGGGTATTTTCATGAAAAACCCTTCACAAACATAGGTAGCACCAAGCGTATATGATTTTAGGATTATGGAGACAAAATATATTTTGTGCTGAAGCTGCTGATGGCAAGTTTAATGGTGTTGTATGTGCCGTGCGTGTTGTTGATTATCAAGAAATAATCGAAGTTGTGATCGGATCGTGGCGATCATTGTGGTCACTTGTAACTGATTTTCAAGAATGACTAAAGCGAGTTCCGATGAAGACTTTGCAAATGATAAAACACAAACAATCATAACAAGTCTTGCACACTATCTTGTGCACGAACACAAAGAGTACCATGATGAAGTAGTAAAGTACCACATTACAGCAAGGACTTATAAAAGCCCGCAAATTATTTTTGCACACTATGTTGTGCTGTAACTACTCCAGAGGCACATCTGGAACATGGGAAACAAACAGATAAATCCCATGATCTCCCAGGTACAACAACATCAGCACCTTGTCTCCTATCACCAAGAGTGTTTTCTTCATCATGAACTCATTCCATTTGTTGATGTAGACACGAGCATCAATATTAGAAATGGTGTATGTACTAGACACCCTAGTGTCTGGATGACAAACAATGGTTATGGCACCATATTCATCCATGTCTTCGGGCACAACACGATGAGGCAGTTTCTGTTTGAACAACATATTTGTTATGTTACCAAATTTGTAACTTATTGTTCTCTAGTAAAGGAAGAACAATAAATTTGGAACAACAGTAAAATGTACTGAAATGGCACAAAGTAACGGAAGAACAAGATGGTTACCCCAAAGTTCCTGTTGCAATCTGACCATGTCAAGGTATGGAGAAATCCATAAGCTCTTCCTTCGTCGTAGTTTCCAGCATCATGACGCTCCACTAACATGTCAAGGTTCATCACTTGGCGTACGACAGTCTCCATCATTCTCCAGTTGAAATGTGTTCCCTCAGTGACAGCGAGATTGTCAATAATATATCTTTTCTCATTGGACAATTGGTAGTATGCTACAATATTATATCACACACAATTAAATTTAGAACCTATGGTATGTGATACAGTAATAGTACAAAAACTTGCAGGAACAAGAATGTAGTTTACTTGGATGAATGATAGGCAGATTTTTAGTTGTGACAAGGCTAGTTGGTAGATGAGTGTTGACCATACTGAACGTAATCTCCTGGCCCACATAAAGCGTGTACACTCTAACAAATTCCTTCCAAGAGTTCCTAGAAATATATGTCAACCCATTTTCATTGGTAATGTCACATGGGAATTCAAACCCCTCTGTGGTTGTAACACCTCAATTTTTGGCCTTTTCTTTTTCTTTTGGATTTCTTCGAATTTTTATTTGGAGTTCTTTTTCCATGGCTATGTGGTCTTGAAACCTGGGAAGATTTTCTCTCCTGCCACTTACTAGTGGCTTGTCATTCTCAAATCTATCCCAAGGCCATGTCATTTCCATCTTAGCCCAACCCCAATCTTTATCTCTTGGGAATATTCCTTTTTCTATTAAAGGAATAACCCTGTTTGCCCTAGGTTGTGAAGCAACCTATATTTCTGTCATTCCAAAAATTCCCACAAAATTCTCATAAATTCTTTGGGTCATATCTTCCCCAAATATGTCAAAATCCATCCTTGCCTAGTTCAAAAATAATTCAGGAATATTCATTTTCCATTCTGTCCAGATTGGCACTTTGTGAAGGAAGTGCTATTTATCTTCCCTTGATTGCCCTCAATTTTCTTGGACACTCTCTCATATCCAAATTATTGCCACATGCCAAAATTCAGCTTCATTTGCCTAGTAAATATTCCTCAGCAAATTTCCAAAGTTTCTGACC
This sequence comes from Elymus sibiricus, assembly GCA_039707655.1. Lineage (NCBI taxonomy): Eukaryota > Viridiplantae > Streptophyta > Magnoliopsida > Poales > Poaceae > Elymus > Elymus sibiricus. Next base: position 25,723,022 of record CM077664.1, read on the forward strand.
AGAGAGAAGCTTTGTGAAGGAAGTACTAGCTAGGCTTATCCAAATGAGTTGAAATTTTGGGAGATCATCCATATGATCCAATCATTACTCTCCACCAAATTTCATCTCCATCCAAAAAATTATGTGAGCACACCTTCAAATCTTGATTTCTGGTCACAATTTCAGGTTGTGAAGCAACTATATTTTATATTGCTTCATCAAATCTGAAATTAATCCAGGACCTAAATATCCCTATATCATTTGAGCATGCCAAACTCACATCATTTCGCCAAGCCATTTTCTCTACAAAACTCCCCCAAGTTTCTCTCCAGTGAGGAGCATTGTGAAGGAAGTACCATTTATAATTATCCAAATGGGAGGAAATTTTTATGGTACCTTTATATGCCCAAATGATCATACTCCACCAATTTTTAGCTCAATCCAACACTCCATGTGAGTGCTACTTCCTGATATAGTTTCTGGGCCAGATTATGTAGTTGTGAGCAACTATGTTAAATACTGGTCCAAACCTTTTCAAAATCCACAGGATTGTAGTCCCTTCTACCCTAAACCTCTGTGACATCCTGGTTAGCTCTTATCCCCTATAATTTGATCACTATTTCATGCCCAAGTTTGCTACAGCAAACTTCAGTCGATCACTCACATAAACACACAGCTGCTTTCCTCGATTCATCACCTCAGGGAGGACCCACTTAGGAAGGACTACACGCTAGACATGGTTTTACTGGCCGGAGCGCACCGTGTGCACCTGTGCACGCGGTGACCACGCGGCTGGGAAGCCATTGTCGCGCTCTGGGTGGCGTTTAGATTCGGGTACTTCTCTGCTCGTCGTTCCCGCGTGTCCAAGCATGTCTAGCCACTCCGTAGCAGCCACTTGCCCTCCTCGGAACCCTGGCCCCCTCCTCCTTCGTCCTCCTCATGCCACGGCGACCTTGCCCGCGTGCGCACAGTGGCCGAGTGGCCGACCGGACACCGCACCGCCCGCGTCTGCCCTCCTCTGGCGCTCCACTACTCCTCACTCGTCGCCCTCACCCCCCCCCACGCGTTCGCGGTCGCGTCAGTGCATCTCCCCAAGTGCCCGTGGCGGCATCCGGCGAAGGCATCGGCACCGCGGCTATTTAAAGCCACCCCCGAGACCTCCCGACCTCACAAGCTTCCTCACCGCTCTCCTCTAGCCTCCCCAGCCTCTCCTCCGAGCTCGAGCAGCTCTCCTCGGCCACCAATGTCACCATGGCCACCGCCGAGCTCGTCTTAAATTGGCTCAATGCCGAGCCCTCCTAGCTCTTCTCCCACCACCAAAGACCTCCACCTTCCTCTCTGAGCTCGCCCCCCAAATCCGACCGACGTCCTCACCACGGATGCTCAGGATTTTTTTTTTAGCAACGCCAAGGCCCATTATAAAGATAGGTGGTCTCATATTATTAAATTGGGCTGCCATTCCGCGACTTTGGCCCGGTTTTGCTTCTGGATGCTTCCACCCAGTTTTTCTTCTTTTTCTGCTGGGTTTTTTGTCATCAGTTTTTTGTTGGTTATTCTTACGGTTTTTCTGTTTCTTTTGCCTATTTCTTCTTTTCTTTTTTCTTTTTTATTCATTTCAAATTTCACTAAAAAATCTTCAAATTCGTGATTTTTTCTCTTGAAATTCATGGACTTTTTTCATGAAATTCGTGGACTTTCTTGAAAATTGCAAATAATTTTCAAATTCACGAACTTATTCAAATTGATGAATGCTTTTTTAAAAATTGTGGGAACTTCTTTATTCACATTCGTGATTTTTTTGGTAGATGCAATCTTTTTATCAAATTCACAAACTTTTTTTCAAGTCTGTGAACATTTTATTTTTCGCGAAAAAAATTCAAGCCGCGAATTTATTCAAATTCGTGGACTATTTTCAATACGTGTTTTTTTACTTCGAATTTTGTTCAAGTTCGCAGACATTTTTAGGAAGTGATGAATTTTTTCAAATTTATTGATATTTTTCAAATTCAGGAACTTTTTTCAAATTTGAGATTTTTTTAGTTCGTGGACAATTTCAAATTGATGGACTATTTTTAGAATTGACAAACATTTATTTCAAATTCATGAACTTTTTTAAAATTCATGAAAATTTTCGAAGCCACAAACTTTTTTTCAACTCGCGAACAATTTTTCAAATTCTAAACCGGTCAATGGTGAACCGGTAGAAACAGCCAAGCGAGCGACCGAGTTGGGGCGAGCGACCTCACTTAGCTGGGGCGGCCGATGACGCGCGGCGCGTCAGCGTTAGTTGGCGTTGCTTGTGCCACAAGCGCTGTATAGGCGCTCTCCATATTTTAATATGCTAGAACACTAAAAATTAAACACATCCAAATCAAACAACACACAAGTTCAATTTCGTTGGAGTATGTCATTGAATCAATAATTTCACCCATAGTTTTGTCTACGATATCAAATTGAAATTGTCTAAAATTATATTTTGTTTCTCGTGATGAGATGTTAATATTTCTTGTTGTATGTGATATTTCATTTGATATCAGATGTGAAAGTTGGGAGCTTATTGGCAAGAAGAACTGTTTATACTAGAGGATACCCCACGCATTGCTGTAGGAATTGGTCGATGAAAATTTAGGTTTATAACATGAGAACAAAAACTAAAAGTACATAGCACTTATTATATTTGACTTGTATGGTTGTAACAATATTTATTGAATATAAGTATAATAATTGAATGGAAAACATTATCCCATGCATGGTTGAATGTTGTGGTTGATTTTTAATGTGAGTTTTCCATGCATAATGCCATGGTGAGCTGGCTTAGTTGCATATCGAGATAATTAATTTTATTGGGGCATGCATGGTGGCGAGGTGAGTTGGCATAGTTGCATATTAAGACAATTGAGTTAGTGGGGATCAAGTATTTGGTGGACCTACTTGATGATGTGGATAGGTTGCATGTCAAGATAAAATCACATAGTGGGGATGAATCTCTTAGATATATTGGATAGGTAACCATGAATGCAACATTTATGCTCAGCTCGGGGGCAACCTGGAGGTTACCTCTTGTGTACCGGGCTAATAGCAACTCTAACGGATCCAATATATTGGCCCGATCCACAAAAATCATACCGATATGCGGTTTATGGGCCAAAAAATAACTAGCAGATCCCGCATCTTGGCCCGGCCCGCAGATTTTTTTTTACAGGAAAACTAAAATCGCCCCCATTGGAGTGGTATATGTACGGGATCCGGGGGCGCATTTCCTGGATCCTACAAACCCATTTTGGTAGAAGAATGGGGAGGCACAGAAGAGTAGAGAGTGATATTACCAGCGTCGGCCCGACGCCCTGGTTCGGAGCGGAGGGAGGTCCGGAGGTGACTATTGGGCGTCCTGCTTGGCTGCTCCTGGACTTGTCAACTAGAGGGAGTTCTGGTCAGCGTTGTACTGGAGCGAAGGGAGGTCGGAGTTGAACCAGGCGGGGTAGCAGACCAAAGACGCTAGCTCTCGGGAGGTAGAGAAGCATGCTCCATTTAGCCGTCGGGATAGCAGACCTCCGAGCTCTCCGCTTTGATGACACCGTTTTGAAAAAAAAGAATACAAATTCAATAAATGCAATCCTTTTCCATCGAGTCCTTTTTATGTGTACTAGTTGTGAGGAAAAATACTAAACTTCTAATATAATAATTATGGAAAAAAAATCATTCACAAAATGAGGTGTCATGTATGAACATTCATGACTTTTCAAGGTGATGGCCATATTCATTGTGTAGTTTATGATAATGTGTCCCAATTGCGCACATAGGTGCATCTTGCCATTACAACAATGTTGACAACTAGAGTTTCTAATTTTTTGTACAAAAAAAATCTTTTCTATTTTCTCAGTGTAAAAAATGGGTATTTTTTTGAAGCAAGTAGAAAAGGTGGGTGTAAAATGGCACCACTCCAATTTTCACAGAAAGTAGAACATATTTGAAGGACAATTCCCAAGTATCATGGATTTTTAGATTTCTAGCTACTTTCGTGTGTGTAGTGCATATAATTCAAATTTAAATTGTAAGTGTATAAAAATGTTAGCAAATTTTTGCGTTAAAAAATCATATTTATATCCTTTAATCAATGCATAGGCCTTATTCAAAAACAGAAGAGAAGAAAGAAAAAGAGGAGGAAAGAAAGAAAAGAAAAGGAAAAGAAAAAAATACTATTATTTTTGTCGTGTGTAAAAATATTGCACTCGAAAATACCATGTATTCTGATTGGTCAGGATAACCCTCCCACGGATCACACATTGTAACCATTGGATCCACGTAGATCCAACGACTGCGGCCCTGCGGGTGCCCTATCCTTTACCTCCTCTCTCTCCTTATCCCTTCACATGCACGCCTAGCCATCGAAGCCGCCACAAGTCACCACCGCTAGCCTGAGGGCCTCATGCCGCTGCGGCTCACCCCTTTCTCTGTAGGTCGCCGAAGCAACCCTGAGCCCCGGGGCCGTTCCCTCCTCCCCACCAGGCTCGAGGAGGCCCGAGGAGGCGGCCATGAGGAGCGCGCAGCCGCCAGAGCCATGGGCAGATCCAGCCGGCGCCGTTGGTAGCCATCCCTCCCTCCGGCGGCCATGAAGAATTGAAGAGGCTTGAGCAGAACGAGCGCATGGATGGTGCGCATCTACCGCGATAGGAGCCACCGGTCCTTGTCATCTGCTAGCATCCAGAGGAATCGATCCATATGTAAGCTAGCTTCCACAATAATCCATCCAGCAGGCTGCTTGCTTGTATGTGTACTGTTGGAAACAGGAGCAAGATGCGAGGCCGGGGTCGAGGGTACATGCCCACTGCTAATTGATTCTCCTGCTAATAATTGTAGTCTGTTTTCCTGCCCTTGGTAGAGATGTACATACCTGAATACTCGTGACATATCTGTTCATACTCGAATACTGTCAATTTGGCACGTATACATATATACATACCCGAATAGTTGTGCGATTTTTTTAATTCAGCAAAATAGGTCTACCGAGTGTCAAACTCCGCAAAGGCTTGCGCGCCTTTGCCTAGTGTTGCACTCGGCAAACTACGTCTGTCAGATTCGGTAGTAGAGATTGTGAAGAACATCACGGACATCTACTTTATTGACAGGGAATGTAGGTGTAATACATAATGCTTTGCATGGTAAGGGTTCTAGTAGATGTATGATCATTTTAGTGTAGTATATCCCAATAATCACTATGAAAATACAGCAGAAGCTTCTCTGTTCATTTCCACTTTAATTCTTATATTTCTCGTATCTCAATCTCATCTACTAGTTTGATATAATCGAATGGGTGATAGCATCACCTTGTACCAAGTACCCATCCTGGTTACTTTTTTATTTACGTAAATGTAAGATATCATCATCTTTTACCAAGTATCCATCCTGGCTACATTATGTGCAAAATAGGTTCTACATTTAATTCCAAATTTGTTGAATATGTGGTTTTACTGCGTGCTTATAGTCTGTAGCTTTTGGCGGCACATCTATTTCTGTCTCAAGTTATTTATCATTCTACTCTTACAGAATGTTTGCGGGGAGCTCCGTTAGTGTCGGCGCCTCAAGGGTTTATGCATATCAATTCCATGTTGCATAAAGCCACTGTAATCATGGCTACTGATTTCCAGGTATATGTTTATGCAGTCATATGGACGCGCTCGTTGATAATTCGTATAGAAAGTTTATATTCTTTATAACTTTGCCATGGAATGACTACTATTAGAAAACATCTTGCGGGTACTTTGCTTAGGTACTAGAAAGCACATACACACACACACACATGCCCAGCACAACAAGAAGCACGCACATACAGCACAACACATATGCTCTGCTCCTGATTTCTCAATAGTACGATGATGCTTTGCTCTGCCACTCTGATTTTTTTTGCACTGGGGGCCACTTTGCATGTGCTTGCACCTGATTGACGGTTGTTTGTGCTGTTGTGTTCAACTAATGTCAAGTTACATCAAGTTAGTCTTGATTTGTACAAGAGCTAAGTAGAATTGTCTTAACTCTTTTTTGTGGTTGCTTACCACACATCTGCCACGTGGTGTCTGTCGAAACTCTTAATACAATAGCGCATCAGTTTACTACTATGTGGGATTAAATGGGATTATCTAGGCAAGTAGACGCAACATGGTTGATTGCGGGCTGCCCACGAACACCCGCATAGCACATGCGTGCAAGTGTGAGTATCCCTCTATTAGTCCCACATGCAGCCTGAATGTGTATCCCTAAGGAAGTGAATAGTCATGATAGTCTTCCTGAACTATCACCATGTGTATCCATTGAAATATTGTTCATGTGAATTCTATTATCATTGTCGTTGAATAATAATATTGATCATAATATAGGTTGCTTCCAAAATAGTTTTAAAGACTTTAACATATCCAAACCAGCGGAATGTTGCATATACTACTATTCGGAGTATTGATCTACAAAATAAGGTTCGTGATATTTAGTTATGTGTCGAATTTGCTGTTGTGTGCATAGATGAATGTATTCTGGATAACAAGGAGTTAGTAAGGTAAGTTTTTCATTGCAAGAGAATTGGTGATGCTTTTGTTTCAGGATACTTAATTGCCCGACCTTCAGCTTTTGTAAGTTTTTTCTTCCATATTCCAAAATTATATTTGTGTTAATTTAATCACATAAATGTAAGGTCCATTTTTCTTTTACAGATTCAAAAGAAGCATATGGAGTTGCAGCTGAATTCTTCGGTTGGATGAAGAAGCAAATAAAATTAGAAGATTTTACTTAGCAATAACCAAAGTTTACATTGATAGTTTGAAAAATGTAATGCCATTCACAGGATCTTTTTTCTTTGGTCAAATTGATGCAAATGCTATGGTGTAATATTCTCCATAGATGTGTTCTCTATAGTAAAATTGATATGAATGACATGTTCAACGTATTTATTTGTTGTAATGCATATGTATCCTACACTCTTGTATTCATAATAAATACGTTGATATTTTCAATTTGTGTATGTGTCGTGCTTCAATTTCTCTATCAATGGTGCCAAGCATCAGAATAAAATAATTAACTATTTCACAAGTTGCAGAGATTTTATTAAAAAATGTATATTCCATAAATGGGTATCTACTTTTGTGGTTAATAATTAAAAAATAAATACATTAATTATGTTGCCATACTAATATAATAGTGTTACTGATGGTGTTACTATAGTTACAAAATGTGTTACCAGTGTTGTGTTATGATATTTGGATATTATGTTACAAGTTCTGTTACTATAGTTACAAAAACATGTTACCACAATGTTCTACGACTACAAAAATATGTTACTAGGGTGTTACTATAGTTACAAAAATGTGTTACCAACGTGTTTGGTAACACATAATATGCATGTTACTATAACGTAATTGTAACACAATTTTTAATATATGGTAACATTTACTATATGTGACAGTGGACACCACTAGTAACACGGTCTAATGGAACACATTTCAAAATGCATTACTATGTGGCCTAGTAACATTGTTTTGGGCCTATAGTAACACAACACTGTGTTACCAAAGCTCTGACCTGTTGTAGTAGAAACTTCAAAGGGAAAGACTCAATTCATCACAAGAAGATAGAGAGGGAAGAAACACCATATGATCCAACTATATTAACAAAGCTCGCGGTACATCAAGATCGTGCCAAATCAAGAACACGAGAGAGTGTGGCACCCCGGCTCAGAGCAACCGGTTTACCTTGCATTGCCAGCCCAGAGATCAAGTCTTCTGGCAATACACAACAACTTGGTACAGAAAACAACCGCTTTATTGATCTCTTAGCGGGAACATAGGTTTACATATTACATGATGAGTGAGGCCAAGGGGCACACACGGCGCGGCTGCAGTTATGTACATTATTTAGTAGACATGGCAGGGGCCTCGATGATAAGGGAACTACTACGCGACAGCGGAACAATGAGGTAGCAGAACTCCACTCCACAGGGACACTGCTGGGACACGGCCTAGAGCGCGACATACTGCTTGATATCCACACTATGCACAGCTTCTCCTGCATCTGGCATGATAAGCCAGGTGAGTACTTTGAATGTACTCGCAAGCTCACAACAAACAAAACAAGTGCGACAAACAACAACAAGGCATTTACTAGATTTAATGCTTGAGCATGATACTACCCAACATGAGGTGTGCGTGAAACATTACAATGGTCCCCGGGACCAACTTACCATTGCGGGGTTACCACGTAACCACCGTGATCCTCACTTGATCACAAACATTCCTTTCATAGTGATCCTCACTCGATCACCACTTCTGCATGTGCCATCTTGTGAGTCTTAGTGTGCAAGTTTATTATATATGTTGACCCACGGTGTGACCTACTACGAACTGTGTCCATATCCGAGGACGCGGCTATCGATAGATTATACACTCTGCAGAGGTTAGTACACTGTACCCACACTACGGAACTCATGGCCTCATGCTCCCATTCGGGTGGACCAACGATATTCCGACAAAACCAATCTATTGCATGACACTCTCCCGGCCACTCCGACAAACTCCCCTTTGGGCTATGTCCTGGGTGACCTCGATGCCAACATGTGACATCCGCCACCTCTGTGGCTGCCACCGTCCTGGCCAAACATAAACATCGTCCCAAACGGGGACCTTGGTACCATCAAAACTCGGGTCCTCAAGGTTATGAATGCCTACCGGGCCAGGGTAGCGCCAGAGCACAACCTTCCCTCGTAGGAGGTACCGGCGAGAGGCATGACAATAGACCGCATTAGGGCCTCCCCATCCTGGCAAGTGTGGTTGCACTGGTGAGCTCGATTCGGTGGCACCATGACTCGATCAACAGCATGTTCAAGTTGGATTAAGATCAAGTTTAACTTGAAATGAAAATGATTCGAGCCATAGTGTGTGAATGGATGCACGGGTCACGATCATGAATAACAAATGCATCATGTTATCATATGAGTATATGTCATGATACCTACTGCACACTAGCAAGAAATCATGTATCCTACTGCATAAAATCAACATGACAAGAACAAAGTCTATGCAATGAGAGTTATATAGTAATATGATGATTTAATTCAATTAAACCAAAGTCATTGCAATGCCATCCTTGCATATGGATGTTGTGGCTTGCCTTGGTTCAGAGGAGTGTCACAATACTCCTGGCCTTCCCCAACACAACTAGGTTCTTCTGAAAATAATTTAAATGCAAAAAATAAAATGTCACATAACACTGTTTATTTCACCAGAAATTCTCCACTGCACGAAAAATTCTGAAATTTAGCATACAGAAACTTTGGAATTTTACAAACTAGTGGCAAAAAGAATCATCTCATTTGGACTTATGGATAAAAAGTTGTGGCTGGTCAAAGTTAGGGTCAAACCCTGTATTAAAATGAATTAAATCAATTTTCAGAAAATCCCAGAGGGGCTGACGTCGAAGACGTATTTTGGAAATACGCTTCCACTTAGATACCCCTTCGGGCGAGAGAGAGAGAATGACAGGTGGGGCCCCTGTCTGGTTTTAAATGAGAGAGAGAGAGGAACAGGGCTCGGCGGCTCTGTCGCCGGCGTTTCTCCGGCAAGGAGACCTCGGCGATCGCCGGAGAGGAGGGTGATGGGTCTAGCTCGACGAGACGGTCACACACGTACCCGAAACACGAGCTGAGGTGGACTGACGGCGTCGCGGCGATCCTCTCCAGAGACGGCGGGCGGCGGAGCTCGTCGGAATTGAGGAAGACGGCCTCAATCCGATGAACCAGAGGCCTAGGCGCCTTCCGTGGATCACCAGGAGCACACCAGGAGCAGAGGGCGAGGTCGAGGGGCTCCAGAGGGCGAGGTTGGCCGGGGAGAACCGCGGCCGATCTCCGGCGAGGTTTGAAGGCCAGAGGCCTTCCCGGCGCTGCCAGCAGCTACTAGAACTCGATTTGAGAGTAGAGTGGAGGTTTGGGATGGCTAGAATGATCGGGGAGGGGTTCTATTTATGGGAGGAGGAGGGACAGTGCTCGGGCTCCGCCGGAGCTGAGCGGCAGGACGAACTGGGGACGGTGAGGACTCGGGCGAGCTTGGAGACGATGCGGGCGAGGCCAAACACAGTGCATGCACGCGGGTTCGGGCGCAGGCGCACTAAGTGGAACAGGGTCGCGCGTGCGGTCCACTGTACCGGCCGCTAGCTCCGTGGCCGCGTCCGGCGTGCCTTCTACCGGCGTCGGGGAGGGTCAGAGAGGGGCTGGGTAGAAGAGGGAGAGTGAGCTGGGTGGTCTGGACATGCTGAGGTGGCGCGAGGGGAGTAGCTGGACGGCGGCCGATCGGACCCGACGGGCAGAGCACAGAGAGCGCGTGCATTGCACCATGCCCGCACGCGGTCACCGCGTGCACTCGCATGCAGGGGGCTTTCGGCGCTGCCACACCATGTCCTAGGTGTTGTCCCTTCGATGTTGTGCCCAGAAATGCGCTTGCCTTGCCATCTGGTGCCTTGGAGGTGACTGGAGCTAGAGAGAATGTTTTCTGGACAGAAACTTGCTCCAACCACTGGGGACAAATGGCTAGGAGATTTGAGCTGAAATTAGGCGTTTAAGCATCACCTAGGAGGGTAATCACGTGGTAAAAATTTCAGCTCAAAAAGATCAAGGAAAAATATACTTGCTTCACAAAGTGACTATTCTGTCCAGAAGCAAAAACATTTTCCCTGGCTGAAATTTTCCAAATGACCATGGGATATTTTTGCATAGGAAGGTGAGGCATGACCCAAAGAATATTTGGGAATTTTCTTGGAATTTTCTAAGCAATAAAAATAGGGGTTGATTCATAGCTATATGAGCAAATGGGCATTTTCAGAGAGAAAGAGTATAATGCCATTAAATAAAAATACCCAATGGCATTATAATGAGATGGATGAGGTCTAGGGAGGGTTTGTGGATGATAGAACCCACTTGGAAGAAAATCAAAAATAAATCCAAGTGGTAAGTCCAAAAGAAATGACAGAAACCTCAAATGCAAATAAAATATTCAATAAATCCAACTAAAAGAAAAAGACAAAAACTAGGGTGTTACAGAGAGAGAGATCAAACACATAGCTACTGGTACATACCCTCAGCCCCGAGGGTGAACTACTCCCTTCTCATCATGGAGACCGCCGAGATGATGAAGATGGCCTCCGGTGATGATTACCCCCTCCAGCATGGTGTCGGAACAGGGCTCCGGATGAGATCGCTTCGGTACAGAGGCTTGTGGCGGCGGCGTGGAAGTTCTAGGTTTATTTCTGGGGGTTTCTCTATTTATAGGATTTTTCAGCGTTGGAATCACGCGAAAAGGAGTTACGAGGGACCCACAAGCCACATGGCCACGACCCCCCCAAGGCCGCGCCCAAGTGGCTTGTGAGAGCCTCGTGGCTCTTCTGGCCCTCCCACGAAGCTTCTAGGGTCTCTTTTGTTCCAAAAAAAACCGTCAAAAAGTTTCGGCCCATTCCGAGAACTTTTATTTCTGCACAAAAAACAACACCATGGTAGTTCTGCTGAAAACAGCGTTAGTCCGGGTTAGTTCCATTCAACTCATACCAAAACCATATCAAATTGTTGTAAGCATGGCATGAATACTTCATAAATTATAGATACGTTGGAGACGTATCAGCATCCCCAAGCTTAATTCCTACTCATCCTCGAGTAGGTAAATTATAAAAGAAATAATTTATGAAGTGTGAATGCTAGCATATTGCATAAGTTTGATCAATGATAATTTCAATCACTTTTCCTAGCATCATAGCAGCAAATCTTTCTGATAAAACTCATCATGATAAAGTAGCAATCAATTCACATGTTATGGTTCAAACAATGCATTCTCTTGAAACTTAACGACCTATGTTCTTAGTCACCAAACAATTTCAATGGATATTATTTTCAACAAAGTCTATGTAAGAGCTCCACATAGTCAATTATCATATAGTCTTCTATGATTGCTAATACTCAAAGCATATTTTTAGAACAAATAGCATCCATCGAACACAGAGAAAGATAGGGGCTTAATGTTTCGCCTCCCAACTTATTTATCATAGAGATAATTGTCAACAATAATAATTCATGATCAAATATATTTGAATGGCCATATGTGCCTGGATCTTTCCCCACCACATGATGCTTGCCAACTAAAGAATAGGTTGGAATAAGAAATTGATTCAACAAAAATAAAATTAACAGAAAAAGTAGAAGACAAGCCCTTCGCAGAGGGAAGCATGGATTTGCAGAGGTGCCAGAGCTCATTGCCTAAAACAGAGATGAATACATTTTGAGAGGTGTACCTTTCCTGTCAACGTCACGACTGAGAGTTCTCAATATCTTCCATGCTAACCAAATTATAGGCGGTTTCCCAAGCGGAAAGGTAAAGTTTACTCCCCCTCAACCATTCAAACACAAGCCATGGCTAGCTAAATCCTCGGGTGCCCTCCATACAATCAACTTTCCGGGGGAGTTTGTTTCATTATATATATTTTTTTTATTACAGGATTGGGCATCCCAATTACCAGCCTCTCTCATGCAATGACAAGTGAATAAATACCCATCGTGAGAATAACCTGCTTAGCATGGAAGATACTGGCCACCCCCTGCCGCTTCTTGAACGGTACGGGCACACAAAACAGATGTTTATTTGAATGATTAGAGGTGGGACATACAAATTTACTTGGAACGGCAGAGCAATACCACATATAGGTAGGTATGGTGGACACTCATGGAAGAAACTTGGCTCAAGGATTTTGGATGCACAAGCAGTATTCCCGCTTAGTACAAAATTTTTGGCTAGCAAAAGATTCTAAACAAGCACCACATGTTGGAGGATGCATAACAATATAACTTCTATACAAATATACCCAAACATAACTCATTACGTTGTCTTCCTTGTCCAACTTCAACTAATTTGCTCAAGTGAAAATAATTAATGGGTATTCACAATCATAAAATATTTCCAAGATAATATATTTGTATGTGAAAGTTCTCTTCCATATACTATCTTTCATGAATTGCTTGTATGACCAATATTATGATTGTCAAATTTCAATAGATTTTACTTTCTAAACCCAATGTGAAATTACCAAGCATATGGAACATATATAATTTCAGATTTATGATATTCAATTCATTCAACAATTCACTCGTAGGATATAAGTGAAGCACAAGAGTGAATGACATACTACTCCAAAAGATATAAGTGAAGATCAATGAGTAGTTAAATAATTAAGTACCTATGTGAGGACTCTATCTTATTCAAGATTTCATATCCAAGGATTTTATTCAAACAGCAAGCAAAATTAAAATAAAAGGACATCATGCGAAGAAGCAAAAACTTAGGCTCAACCGAGACAAACCGATAATTGTTGATGAAGAAAGGTGGGATGCCGACCGAGGCATCCCCAAGCTTAGATGCTTGAGACTTATTGGAATATTAACTTGGGATGCCTTAGGCATCCCCAAGCTTGAGCTCTTGTGTCTTCTTAATTCCTCTCATATCACGGTTTCCCTAATCCTTAAAAACTTCATTCACACAATACTCAACAAGAACTCGTGAGATAAGTTAGTATAAATCAATGCAAAAACTTATCATTCTCTACTGTAACAAATCACTAAAATTATTATTAAACATTTCATACTAAATTCCTCTACATATTTAATACTCCTATCCTCAAATAGAATCATTAAACAAGCAAACATATGGAAACAATGCAAATATAACAGCAATCTGTCTAAACAGGACAGTCTGTAAAGGATGAAGAAGGATCCATACTTATTTAACTCCAAAAATTCTGAAAACTTACCACACTGTGTAAAATTTATCATAGCTTACTGTGTAAAAATTTCAACATTTTATCACATTCTTAATTTTCTGGAAAATTCAAGCAATAAGACAAAACTTCTGTTTTGAAACAGCAACTCATGAATGTGCAAACTAAGCATGGTAAAGGATATCCTTGACACTTTTATTGAAATAAAAGATACAAAACATTATTATAAATAACAGCAAGAAAATACAAATAAAATAAAATGATGCTCCAAGCAAAACACATATCATGTGACGAATAAAAATATAGTCCCAACTAAGGTTACCGATAATGTTGAAGACGAAAGAGGGGATGCCTTCCGGGGCATCCCCAAGCTTAGTTGCTTGGGTATTCCTTGAATATTACCTTGGGGTGCCTTGGGCATCCCCAAGCTTAGGGTCTTGCCACTCCTTATTCTTCTCATATCGACATCTCACCCAAAATTTGAAAACTTCAATCACACAAAACTTAACGGAACTTCGTGAGATGGGTTAGTATGATAATGGATAAATCATTCACTTTGGTACTGCCAAGACAAGATCCAAAATTGTCCCCACATAATTCCTACTGTATTCTATCATTTCCACAATTTATATCACTCAATATAAGCTAATGCTAGAACAAGCAAACTATGCAAACAAACCAGATTATGTCAAAAACAGAACAGTCTGTAATGATCTGAACAAACACCATACTTTTGCCACTCCAAAAATTCTGAAACATTAGGACAACGTAGGAAATTTGTATATCAATCATGTGTAGAAATTTCAGAAGCTTTTGACTCTCCAGTAAATTATAGGAATTTCTGCATTGGACCCAAAAGTTTCTGATTTTCCACAGAATCAAGTCAACTATCGTCCACACTATCCCAAAGGCATTACTTGGCACTTTATTGAAATAAAAGACACAAAACATGATTACTATAGTAGATTAATCATGTGGACACACAAAAACAGTTGGTAGAAATATTGGGTTGTCTCCCAACAAGTGCTTTTCTTTAATGCCTTTTTAGCTAGGCATGATGATTTCAATGATGCTCACATAAAAGTGAAGAATTGAAAAACAAAGAGAGCATCATGAATCACATGGCAAGCACATTTAAGCCTAACACACTTCCTATGCATAGGGATTTTGTGAGCAAACAACTTGTGGGAGCAAGAATCAACTAGCATAGGAAGGCAAAACAAGCATGACTTCAAAACTTTCAACACATAGAGAGGAAACTTGATATTGTTGAGATATGTAAAAGCATAAGTTCATTTCTCATAAATATTTTCAGTAGCATCATGAATGAATTCAACAATATAACTATCACATAAAGCATTCTTTTCATGATCTACAAGCATAGAATTTTTATTACTCTCCCCATAAGCAATTTTCTTCTCATTCATAATAGTGGGAGTATCATATGAAACTTGAATACTATAGATTGTTTCCACATTAAAAGAGTAATGTTCAGTAAAAGGGTATTCATAATTATGACAAGTTTTATAATAATAATCATCAGTACTTTTCAGAACATATGTATCATCACAATAATCATCATAAGTAGCAACTTTGTTTTCATCATCAATTCAAACCTCTTCCGAAATAGTGGAATCATCATTAAATAAAGTCATGACCTCTCCAAATCCACTTTTATCATTTTAATATGATAGAACACCCTCCAAAATAGTGGGATAACTATTACCTAAAGTTGACACTCTTCCAAACCCACTTTCATTATTATTGCAATCATCATAGATAGGAGGCATGCTATCATCATAACAAATTTCCTCATCAAAAGTAGGGGGAATAAAAAGATCATCCTCATTAAGCATAGCATCCCCAAGCTTAGGATAAACATTATTTGCAGCAACTAAATTCTCAAACATGTCATCCCAATCAAACATAGCATCC
Source organism: Elymus sibiricus (assembly GCA_039707655.1). NCBI lineage: Eukaryota > Viridiplantae > Streptophyta > Magnoliopsida > Poales > Poaceae > Elymus > Elymus sibiricus. The sequence goes on from CM077664.1 coordinate 25,738,718, forward strand.
CCAAGCTTATGGGTTTGCATATCATTAGCATAATCACTATTATCATCAATAGTATGAATAGCACCAATAGTATAACAATTATTATCATCATAATTTCCAAAGTTGGTGAAAAAAAAGATTTTCAAGATTATAAGAAGTATCATTATCTTCCCAATCATAATTGTCACAACAAGTAATAGGCAAAACAAAATCATCCTCAAGTGTATCATCTTCCACAATTATTTTTGATTCATTCTCATGAGGCACAACAATAATAGGAGCAACATTATTTGGGAGAGATACCTCTTTACCTCTACTTTTCCTTCTTTTCTTCTTCTTCACCACATTATGTGTGGGTTTATTTAATTTTTCTGAGCTTCTTATTAAAGAGATTGGTTGGATAGGAAGCTCCTCCTCATTACCTATTTCATTACGAGAGACAATAGGAGGGTATTGGGAAATCTTTACCCTTCCATTAGTATTCCTTTTATGTTCTATTGGTTTTCCCATCTTTCTATAATTGGCGATATAAGCATTCTCATTGCAATTTACAACACAAAACATATAGATTTCCTGTAGATTAGTTTCAGTATGGTCTGTGAATATGAATGCTTCAAACCAACTATTTTTATGTGTCAATTCTTCACACCCCAAAAATAGACAAAATCCATTATAAAGTTCAAGGGTGATAAAGTTATTACAATATTTGTCCATGATTCGGTCATGAAAAAGTATGCATTGGAAATTAAGATGACCAATCTTATTGCAAAGTTCACAAGTAATGGGATGAAGAGAGCATAATTTTGTAGCGAATTCATCTATCACTTTAACCCACCGATTGGTTTTATCATGTTTATGCTTCTTACAAAATCTATCATCCCTATAAGGCATATCTTCACAAAGTCTTTGCACTCCACAAAAATTGACATACTTGTAAGAAACCTTTTTATCATGACTAGTGCAATCATTATTAGCATTATGGATATTCATAGCAAATGTACTAACAACATTGCAATCATGCTCATCATTCAAAGGACTCACATTAGACATTTTATTAAATTCTTTCTCTAGAAATTGAGCACAATTATCGGAATCCTTATTTTCAAGAAAGACATCATAAAGGTGAAGCATGTGAGGCAATCTCAATTCCATTTTTTTTGTAGTTTTCTTTTTTAAACCAAACTAGTGAATAAACAAGAAACTAAAAGATGCAATTGCAAGATCTAAAGATATACCTTCAAGCACTCACCTCCCCGGCAACGGCGCCAGAAAAGAGCTTGATGTCTACTACACAACTTATTCTTGTAGACTCGTGTTGGGCCTCCAAGCGCAGACTTTTGTAGGACAGTAGCAAATTTCCCTCAAGTGGATGACCTAAGGTTTATCAATCCGTGAGAGGCATAGGATAAAGATGGTCTCTTTCAAACAACCCTGCAACCGAATACAAGAAATCTCTTGTGTCCCCAACACACCCAATACAATGGTAAATTGTATAGGTGCACTAGTTCAGCGAAGAGATGGTGAAACAAGTGTAGTATGGATAGTAGTTATAGGTTTTTATAATCTGAAATAATAAAAACAGCAAGGTAACAAGCAGGAAAAGTTAACACAAATGGTGTTGCAATGCTTGGAAACAAGGCCTAGGGTTCATACTTTCACTAGTGCAATCTCTCAACAATGCTAACACAATTGAATCATATAACAATCCCTCAACGTGCGATAAAGAATCACTCCAAAGTTCCTATTAGCGGAGAACATAAGATGAAATTGTTGTAGGGTACGAAACCACCTCAAAGTTATCCTTTCCGATCAATATATTGAGCCATCCCTATAAGTGTCACGAACAGCCCTAGAGTTCGTACTAAAATAACACCATATGATACGCATCAACCAACTCTAATGTCACCTAGATACTCCAATGTCACCACAAGTATCCGTGAGTTGATTATTCGATATGCATCAAACAACTTCAGATTCATAATATTCAATCCACACAAAGAACTTCAAAGAGTACCCCAAAGTTTCTATCGGAGAAAGGAAGATGAAAACGTGTATCAACCCATATGCCTAGATCCCCCAAGGTCACGGGAATCCGCAAGTTGATTACCAAAACATACATCAAGTAACTCAATAGAATACCCCATTGTCACCACGGGTATCCACATGCAAGACATACATCAAGTGTTCTCAAATCCAAAGTATTCAATCCGATAACAATGAAACTTCAAAGGGAAAAACTCAATTCATCACAAGAAGATAGAGAGGGCAGAAACACCATATGATCCAACTATATAAACAAACCTCGCGGTACATCAAGATCGTGCCAAATCAAGAACACGAGAGAGAGAGATCAAACACATAGCTACTGATACATACCCCCAGCCCCGAGGGTGAACTACTCCCTCCTCGTCATGGAGACCACTGGTATGATGAAGATGGCCTCCGGTGATGATTTCTCCCTCCAGCAGGGTGCCGGAATAGGGCTCCGGATGAGATCGCTTCGGTACAGAGGCTTGCGGCGGCGGCGTGGAAGTTCTTGGTTTATTTCTGGGGGTTTCTCTATTTATAGGAATTTTCAGCATTGGAATCACGCGAAAAGGAGTTACGACGGGCCCACAAGCCACATGGCCATGACCCACCCCCAGGCCGTGCCCAAGTGGCTTGTGAGAGCCTCGTGGCTCTTCTGGTCCTCCCACGAAGCTTCTAGGGTCTCTTTTGTTCCAAAAAAATCGTCAAAAAGTTTCAGCCCATTCCGAGAGCTTTTATTTCTGCATAAAAAATAACACCACGGTAGTTCTGCTGAGAACAGCATCAGTCCGGGTTAGTTCCATTCAAATCATACCAAAACCATATAAAATAGTTGTAAACATAGCATGAATACTTCATAAATTATAGATACGTTGGAGACGTATCAGTGCTCAGCCCTAGTTCGATTCCCCCTGGGGCAGTTGATAAAACCCCTTTTTTTGCCTCTGCGCTAAATGATATGTGGGCCCCCCTTCTTATCCACACACACAAAAACGCTTCAAACATCTAGCAAAATTTGGACCTAGTTTTGTATATTTTTCCCAGAGTCTCTAGGCATTTTGAAGATGTAGATCATATGAGTGTTGATCAGCATGATATGTTAACTTGCTGTTGGTTCCAGTATTATATGAAAATGCATTTTTCATAGTACTAAAAATAGTGTTTAAAAAATAGTACTTAAAATAGATGTCTGAAATTCACATAATACTTCATATGCTCAGTACTGCAAGGATCTGAGATTCAAAAGACATTGGTTTATAGAATCACTACTTACTATAAACATAAGCTACTAAGAGAAGCATAGATAGCGCTGCTGTGAGGAAAGGAGACATCCCTCCCACCCACCCAGCAGCTCACGCAAACAGTATAAACCCAACACAAGCGCCAGGCAAGAACCAGTTTTTAGTGCACTACGTATTACATAACCCAAAAAGATAAGACATAAAAACAAAGCAGAATAGGTTTTTCTCTAGCAAGAGATTGTCTTTAGATGCTTTTGAGCATATCCAGCCTCAAGGAGAAACTAGCCTTGGCACCCCTATCGTCCATCCATGCGTAACTCTGAAGATCTCCCGCGCAACCTGCTCAACTTGCCTTACGCCCGCCGTCATGCGCCTTATTTTTTCTTGGTTTTTCTGCAACACATTCCAATCATGCAAATTTTTAATAAACATATTAACAGGAACACAGGGATCAACCACCCTGATATTATCAAACACCACTCTAATTTTAAGTTTCCATAAAGTCCAGAAAGTAGCATAAATGCCTACTATCATAAGACTCATATCACTTTTATCAAATTTACCAAGCCACACGCCAAATATATTTTTCATGTTATCAGGGATGTCATGCATCCCAAAAGAATATTTCATCACCATCCACAACATCTTGGTGACAGAACAAAGGAAAAAAAGATAGTCAATATCCTCCTCTCTTCCACAAAAAGAGCATTTGCTGTCTCCAAGCCAAACCCCTTTTTTTCAAGTTATTCTTGGTGAGGATGCTATCTCTCAACACAAGCCAGAAGAAAACTTTCACTCCAGTAGGCATTTTAACTTTCACCCATATCTTTTGCCTTGTAGACCTCTGACCATTTAACTAGGTCATACTTATTTTTGTCAATATTCTTTTGCCACAACAACCTAGCCTGAAGAAAAACCATCCTCTTATTCACCCCAACAGGCAAACCATAAAAAGACATCATATAATAGGGAATACCAGTTAGAAAAGTTTAAATCAAAGTGATTTTGCTAGCACTGGCCAACAATCTACCCTGCCAAGTACCACATTTTCTCTCCATTTTCTCTTCAGGAGGTTTCTAATGCTTATTTCTAGTTCTTTTTTTATCAATAGGAAGCCCTAAATATTTTAAAGGGAGATCACCTACAAGGCAAGTGAATATCTTAGAATATTACATTTTCTTTTTTGCAGCCTCCCCAGTATACATAAATATGAGCAACACATCTATATGGCATATATTTATGTGCTGCATGGTTACTTACCTATGAATTTTGGTAAATGCCAAGTTGTCGGTGTATAAAACATGGATATTTTATACCCTGACTCATGCACAGACAGTGGCAGCTTCCCTGTTGGCCGAGGGTTGCCGAAAATCACCAAGACCAAGATTCAAGACCCAGTTGCAGAAGCCACTGAAGAGAAGATCAAGACGAAACATCAAGTTCAAACACCAAAGATAACCTTTGCCGGCAAGGCCGAGTCGGCAAGGTGAAGACCCGGCAAGCTCCGTGCCAGCAAGCTCTCGCTAGCTGTTAGCGCTCCACCTCATTGAGCGGCCAGTCGCTAATCGATGAGGTGTCGAGCCAGCAGGCAGTTAGGTGAGATTTGTCGGGCACGTGTCAGCATACTGGAAGGAGGTTTTCCTTTAATGACACCCGTCCAGAAGGCGTGTCAAGCTATTAGTAGGTAGCTGGGCGAGCGGTGCAGAAACCATGCCGGGGCTCCTCCTCCACACGACACCTAACGGAGCATTTATTGCTTTTGTCCTAAACTGGCAGAGTTAGGTATGATAGCACTGTTTGCTATCTAATCAACTTGTAATGACTGTTTTGCCACTGCGGTGACCACTTTGAGCTATAAAAGGAGGGCCAGGGCAACCATTACAAGGGAGGAATCGCGCGGTCGATCCCTGGCACAACTTGCATGCATAGCTGCTCCTCCCGCACCTTGTCAGAGAAAGCGCTGCTTGTACTTGTGTTCATACATATCCAATACACCAAAGCAGGAGTAGGGTTTTACACCTCACGGTGGCCCAAACCTGGGTAAAATCCCTTGTGCCCTTCTATTGGTTCTGCTCTTTGTGCTCGTCGATCTCCCTAGCCGAACTGCAAAAAGGGGCTAGATGGCCCCATAGATGGTCACACGCCCGACATCTTTGGCGCGCCAGGTAGGGGGATCGCTTGCGCGAACCTGAATCAGTAGATTGCGCGTCAATTTCATTAGCTTCATAATTGTCTTCGTCATCATCGATGGCCCCCAAGAAGAAGGGCATCACGATGACGGATCCTCCCACCTCCAAAGTTCCTTTGCATGTATCCATGGGCGGCTCAGGTGGCGCGGCTGACGTGGGTGGTGTGGACACCGCGGTTGGCACGACCAGCGCAGGTGGCGCGGTCGCCATGCCCACCGTGGTCGGAGCAGGAGGCAGAAGCGCTGGAGGCGGTCGACTTCCTCGACCGTCTGGCGAGCAAGGCCGCAACGATGTGGGTGGAACGGATGGACGTATTCCTCCTCCTCGCCGCGTCGATGAGCACAACCACCAGAGCAACAATGCCCGGGCCTTCAAGGCACACATTGCGCCCGTCACATGATGGACGCAATGTGACCCCGAGCGGCCTCGACGACTCCGGGCGGCGGCGTCCACATGGCAAGATGATACGTCTCCGTCGTATCTATAATTTTTGATTGTTTCATGCCAATATCCTATAATTTCCAAATACTTTTGGCAACATTTTATATTGTTTTTTGGGACTATCATATTGATCCAGTGCCCAGTGCTAGTTCCTGTTTGTTGCATGTTTTTTGTTTCCCAGAATATCCATATCAAACGAAGTCCAAATGCAATAAAATTTCATGGAGAATTATTTTGGAATATATGTGATTTTTGGGAGGTGGAATCAACGCAAGGCGGTGCTCGTGGGCCCCACGAGGCACCAGGGGGGTCCGGCGTGCCGTGGTGCCTTGTGAGGCCCTCGTAGGTCGGTTAGTGCTATTCTTCGGGTACAAGGAAGCTAATATCCGGGAAAAAATCATGTTAAAATTTCAGCCCGATCGGAGTTACGGATCTCCGGGAATTTAAGAAACGGTGAAAGGCCAGAAAACAGGAACGCGAAACAGAAGAGAACAGAGAGAGAGATCCAATCTCGGAGGGGCTCCTGCCCCTCCGCTGCCATGGAGGCCATGGACCAGAGGGGGAACTCTCCTCCCATCTAGGGGGGGAGGCCAAGCAAGAAGAAGAAGGAGGGGGGCTCTCTCCCCCTCTCTCCCGGTGGCGCCGGAACGCCGCCGGGGCAATCATCATGACGACGATCTACACCAACAACTTTGCCGCCGTCAATACCAACTCTCTCTCCCTCTATGCAGCGGTGTAACCTCTCTATTCCCGCTGTAATTCTCTACTTAAACATGGTGCTTAATGCTACATATTATTATCCAATGATGTGTTGCCATCCTATGATGTTTGAGTAGATCCGTTTTGTCCTATGGGTTGATTGATGATCGTGATTGGTTTGAGTTGTATGTTTTATTTTGGTGCTGTCCTATGATGCCCTCCGTGTCGCGCAAGCATGTGGGATTACCGCTATAGGGTTTGCAATACATTCATAATTCTCTTATAATGGGCGGCTAGAGTGACAGAAGCTTACACCCGAGTAAGGGGGTTGTTGCGTATGGGAGTAAAGGGGACTTGATACTTAATGCTATGGTTGGGTTTTACCTTAATGATCTTTGGTAGTTGCGGATGCTTCATAGATTTCCAACCATAAGTGCATATGATCCAAGAACGGAAAGTATGTTAGCTCATGCCTCTCCCTCATATAAAATTGCAATAATGATTACCGGTTTAGTTATCAATTGCCTATGGACAAATCATTCTCTTGTGTTACCAAAGCTTTCTACTAAACAACTAACTTTTATTATCTTGCAAATTACTCATAGTTTTATTCTCGCAAAGTACTTCTAGTTTTATTCGTGCAAACCTATCCTATCACCTACAAAATAGTTTCATACTTGTTCTAGGTAAAGCGAACGTAAAGTGCGCGTAGAGTTGTATCGGTGGTCGATAGAACTTGAAGGGAATATTAATTCTACCTTTAGCTCCTCGTTGGGTTCGACACTCTTATTTATCAAAAAAGCTACAAGTGATCCCCTATACTTGTGGGTTATCACAAGACACCTATCGACCAAGTCCCAGATCCTCAAGCTCCACCTCCGCCACAACAGCCCGCTGCTGAACATGCACCGCAGCAGCGAGATTGTGATGGCGCTCCTGCTGGCTCTTCCAGAAGTAGAGCGACGTCGCGTTCTTCGCTTCCAGCCATGCCAACCACAGCGGCAGAGGCGATGGCACGAGCCCAGATGCTGCTGAACTTTCCTCCAGTAGTAGAAAAGATGGATGAGTGGAGAGCAACCATTTAGAGCCTGATTGGATTTGCTGAGTCGAGCAAATCACAGCAAGCGGAGCCATCTCGGCGCCCGCGAATAGCACCAGTAGCTCCAACTGGTGGTCGTGTTGAAGGCGTTGTGCCAACGGTGCAGACACCTCCGCGGCAACAGCAACAACGTCAGCAACCGCGGCAAATTCAGCGATCTTTTGAGCCCGACGAGATGTCGATGGCCTCTTCAGATCAGCGGCGAGGGCTGCACGACAGGCGGGTAGAGGATGCCCGCACCACCATTGAACGGTGCCGGGAGACACGCCGTTAATCCGACGTGCGCAATGGCCTAGTCGTTGACGAGCCTGCGCCCGAGGTTGGCGGATATCTGCCTTACGAGGTTGGATGTCCAGCCTTCACTCATGAGCTGCGGCAAGTCCGCTGGCCGTCCGTCCGGGCCTTCAAGCCGGAAGTACCAGAAAAGTACGATGGCAAGCTGAACCCGGCAGAGTTTCTAGGCATCTACACAATTGCCGTGCAAGCTGCCGGGGGAAGAGACGAGAAGATTCTCGCCAACTACTTTCCGTTGGTACTGAAGCCCAACGTGAGATCTTGGCTGATGAACTTGCCGGAGAACTCCATTTCTTCATGGTCAGATCTTTGCAATGAATTCATTGGTGCCGTTACCGGAGGCCACAAGGCTCCCGGTCAGCCCAGCGACTTGCAAGTGATCCTGCAAAGAGATGGTAAGTCTCTGCGTAAGTACATCCAGAGATTCAGTCATGTGCACCACAATATCCCAGACGTGCACCCCGCAGCTGTGATTGCCTCCTTCCACAAGAATATGCGCAATCGAAGGATGCGGGAGAAGATGAACGTCAAGTTGCCGAAAACCGTCAACAAGCTCTACACGTTGGCGGATAAGTGCGCGCATGCTAAGGAAGGAAGGAGACTTCCCGGGGAGGACGCTGGTGCCGAGGTGGACTCCGAGGATGACGATGCTGCCACCCCGAAGAAGAAGGGCCAAAAGCGCAACAGGAAGCGCAAAGGCAAACTGTGATGGCTGTCGAAGGGTCCGGCAACTCCAATACCACCAAGAAAGCCAAAACGGAAGACTCCGATAAGGAGGCTGCTGTATGCGCCGCTTGTCAGGAGGCGGTGGCAAACGAGAAGGCCGGCAAATCCGATGGTCCATATTGCAAGATTCACCGCACCGAAGGCCATGATCTCCAAGAGTGCTGACAAGTCGAGCACCTCGTGGACAAGCAGAAAGCTGAATATGAAAAACGCGACAAGGAGAAGGGTCAGGATGGTGCTGGTGGATCCGGCAAAAAGGGTCGTGTTGGTCGAAGAGGCCGCCGCGGCAAGGCCAAGCAGCAATAAGAGAAGCCTGCTAGAGGCCATGAAAAGAAAGAGGAAGACGATGGAAGTGACGAAGAGGATGACGACGAGTCATGTGAACAAGAATTCCAGAAGGCAACTAAAGCCATGTGCATTGACGGAGGTGCATCTCTGCGCTCCTCTCACCGCCAACTCAAGCAGTGGGCACGTGAGGTTAATGCGGCAGAACCGGCAATAGGTGCTCAAAAGCCACTCAAATGGTCACACACACCTATCATTTTTTATGCCGAGGGCCACCCTGATCGCACAACTACGGTCGTGTGCTTGCCGTTGTTGGTTTCACCAACAATACGCAACCTCCAGGTGACAAAAATGTTAGTTGACGGTGGGGTTGGTCTGAAATTGATTTCTCCTGAAATAATCAAGAGGCTGCAGATTCCCGACGAGGAACTCGAGAAAACAAGCACTTTTCAAGGAGTGAACCTAGGAAGAAGACAACCCAAGGGAAAGATCACATTGCCGGTGACGTTTGGCGGCGAATTGAACTACAGAACGGAGAAGATTGTGTTTGATGTTGTTAAGATTCCCTTGCCGTATAATGGAATTCTTGGCCACCCAGCTTTGGCTAAATTTATGGCAGCATCCCACTATGCCTATAACACGTTGAAGATGCCAGGGCCGATGGGTGTCATTTCCATCAACTCAGATAAGAAAGATGCAGTCATATGCATCGACAAACTATACAGAGATGCGGTTGCAGCAGAGGCCGCCAAGGCGCCAGCTCCCGCCAAGGAAAAGAAAAGCAAGAAGTCCGGCAAGACCTCTGACAAGAATTCTGGGAAGCGCACCTCTTCGGAGTGTTGCACGCCTGTTGAAGACTTGCCAGAGTGCTCTACCAGCAAGAAATTCAAGGCCACTCCACCAGCAACAAAGAAGGTGCCAGCAAGGGAGGATGACACTGATGGTACCTTCACCATTAGCACCACCCTCGACAGCAAATAGGAAAGCGCGCTCGTTGCTATGACGCCCCCGATTAAATCATGCACTAATCATACACGCAAACATGCATGATCAAGATCAGAGACTCATGGGAAGATATCACAACACAACTCTATGACACAAAGGATAAACATAACACTTTATATTACAAGCCAGGGGCCACGAGGATCCCAATACATAAGTCATCAAGCAAATATTATCTGAGTACAGACATAGTTAAACAAGTTTGCCTTAAGAAGGCTGAGCAAAACAACGACACTAGATCGAAAGGCGAGGCCTCCTGCCTGGGACCTCCGGACTACTCCTAGTCGTCGGTCTCCACGTAGTAGGCTCCACTGGGGTAACCTGCATCCGCGGTGCTACCATCTGTTGCACCATCCAGGTCGAAAGAAAAGGGGTATCAAAGCAACCGTGAGTACTCATCCAAAGTACTCGCAAGACTTACATTAGATCTACTCTAGATATGCATATGTATCAACTGAATGCCGTAGTATATGTGGACTATACTACAGAAATGCCAGAATAAGGGGGAGAAGCTCATACTATCGAAGACTACATCTTCTGCGGCCATCATCTTGTAGCAGTAGAAGAGAGGAGCTTGCAAGGTAACATGTATCAGTGTATAGCAATAAACCTACCCAGAGATCCTCTCCTTGCCTCCCTGAGAGAAAGCGATCGCCGGGTTGTATCTGTCACTTATCTTGGTGTGTTTTATAAAGTATCCGGTTTTAGTTGTAAGAGGTCGGAATACAACTCCAAGTCGTCCTGTTACCGTGGACACGGCTATTCGAATAGATTACTTCCCTGCAGGGGTGCACCACATTACCCGATACGCTCGATTACCTCTGGCCAGACACACTTTTCTGGGTAATGCCCGGTCTCGGATGGTCAACATGCCGTAGTCCAACCTAGGCTCTCCAGAGAGGTCAACACGCCGGTCTAAATCCTAAGTGCGAAGGGGTCATGGGCCAATCGCCCTAAGCGCTCCTGCACGTTGCGTGGACGGCCAGGACCAGTCCTGGCTACCTCTTTATACAAAGCAGGTGCTTACGCGGACCACCCGGTCGCGTGCCGCTCAACTGTGACGTCCGTAGAGCTTTCGGGAGAAATCGTACGACACCGAGGGTCCCAACCATTATCCCGCGCACCGGTTAGTGCGTATAGGCCAGCGGCCAACTCAGATCAAATACCCAAACTCGTTAATCGTGTTATTATGAAGTAACCGCGGACACCGACCAGGGACCAGGCCACCTCTCTCCTAGGTGGACTCTAGCTGCCCTGTCGTTCCGCCACAAAGAGTCACTCAGGGGGCCGTCGGGTAAAATGTCCTTTCAGCCCCCAGTCCGTGAATCACTCGCGGGTGCTCTCCGAGCCGACCTGACTTTAGTCATATTATGTAGCATGTATAGCGTATATAATATATCCGTGATCATCACCCGAAGAGATCACGGCCCGATAGTATAGCATGGCACACGGACAAGGATGTAGGGCCACTGATGGAATACTAGCATACCTATACTAAGCATATAGGTTAACAGATATGGTATCAATAGTAGTAGCAAGAACAGGCTATGCAGCAGTATAGGATCAACTAATAAGGCAGTAATAGTAACACTACTCTAATGCAAGAAGTAGAGGGAAAGAATAGGCGATATCGGAATGATCAAGGGGGTTTTGCTTGCCTAGAAGCTCTGCGGAGAAGGACGGTTCGTCGACGTCGTAGTCGTACTGGGTGTCACTGGCAGTCTCGGGGTCTACCGAAAGAATAGGGAAGAGGGGGGGGGGGGGACCGATAAATAACGGAGCAAACAAATGCAACACAATGCATGTCGTGGCAGTATGCGATGATGATATGCTCTAATGCAACCCTAGGCATTTTAAAAGAAGAGGGAAAACATCCGGGAATGTTTTCCCAGCTCCAGGTGTTTTTCGGTATATTGATCCAGGGGCAAAATGTCTATGTTTGCTATGTTAGAGGGGTGTGGCAGGTATGTGGATAGCATAATCAGATTCGTTATATTTTTCTGAGCAACTTTCATATATAAATTATTTTAATCCGAGTTACGGTTTAATTTATATGATTTTTCAAAGTTTAAATGATTTTCTAAATTTCTGAATTTAATTAAATTCGAAATTATATTAAATATTAAATGCTATGGGTACACAGAAAGTGTACCCAGGTGTGTGCATGAGTGGCTGACAGGTGGGGCCTGTTAGTTGTGTCAGCAACCCAGTCAGCAGTCAAAAGTTTGACTGTTGACTGGTCAAACCTGACCAGTGGGTCCCACTGGTCAGTGAGAGGGTTAACTAATAGGTATTTAATTAATCCAATTAACTAAATTAGTAGGGGGGCACGAGTCAGTGAGTACACTAATTAACATAATTAGTCTAAACTAATCTAATTAGTTAACGCGGGGGCCCACTTGTCAGTGGGTGTAGTGTGCATTTGAACACAGAGGCGCGCCGGCGGCGACCACAGGAATGGCGGATGGTGTCAAGATCGCGCCTCCGGCGACCAAATGACGCGAAAAAGGGCGGGATCGAACACGGGCAGAGCCGCGTCGATCTACGGCGGTGGCAGCAACTGGGACGGTAGGAGCAGCGGTGGCGCTCGGGCTCGATGGCGAACGACGCTAGGGGGCGCGGCGAGGCGAGCCAGAGGGCTCGTCGAACTCCTGCGAGTCCCAGGAGCGCGACGGCGTGCACGGACACGAGGGGAGGGGGCCCTAGCTACGGCGGCGACGGAGCGAGGCTGCGGCGAGCTTCGGCTACGGTGGCAAGGAGAGCTAGAGGGAGAGAGCGACCGCAGGGAGAGAGGGGAATGGTAGGCGGCTCACAGTGAGCCTGTAGGTGAGCAAGGTAGGCATGGGGAGGGCTCGATGGCGGCGGGTTCCGGCGATGGTGATGGTGATGCAGAGGAGGAAGACGGCTCGATCCAGATGATGCGGTGTGTCCTGGCTTGCATTGGTGGTCGGAGTGGAAGCAGGGGAAGCAGGCGGAGCTCCTGGGGAGATCCTAGGTGGCGGGGGCGAAGATGGCAACGGCGGGGAGCAAGGTGGCGGCCACGACAGAGGCAACCATGGCGGGTGGAGAAGAGACCGAGGGGAGGGGGGCGAAAGGACGGGGTTAGGGTTTTGCCGGGGTCGTCAGCGACTTGTAGGACGCCGGGGGATCGGCGGATGGCCGGCACGTGGCCATCCATGGCCACGGACACGCCACGGTCATCCATCGTGTCGGGGATGAACAGGGGAAGGAGAAGGGAGGCGCTAGTGGGCTGGGCCAGCACTGTGCTGGGCAGGCCGGTAAGTGCACAGTGCCACTTTGCTATTTTTCTTTATTCTTTTTCTGTTTTTATTTTATCTCACCGTTTTGCATTAATCTGAGCTGCCAAATGAATTTAGTTAAATGTGCAATTTATCACATAAATACTAGGCAATCTTTTGAGTTAGCAAAACAAGTTTCAAATAATTTTGAAAAGTTTGAATATTTATTTAAATTAAAATGGTTCAATAAAATGCTGCTGGATCAGCTTTAATTAGTTTAAGGGCACTTAAATGCTTTGCAAAATGTTGGTTCTTACATGACAATTAGTTAGTGAATATTTTCAACCCAACCTACATTTTTATTTACCTTTTGAAAAATTTAATTTTCTGACTTGCATTTGAATTTGAATTTGAATTGGACTTCAACTAAGAGACAATTAAGCTTAGCAAAAAGTGGTGACATGGCATCATTAGTCAGAAATCACTATAGCTTAATTACAGGGGTGTCACAAATCTCCTGCACTAAAAGAAATCTCATCCCGAGATTTAGGGGGTAGACGGAAACAAAGTGGGGTATTCATCACGAAGACAATCCTTGCGTTCCCAAGTGGCTTCATCTTTAGAATGGTTTGACCACTGAACCTTTAGGAACTTGATTGTCTTCTGACGGGTGCGACGCTCAGCTTGATCAAGAATGCGGACCGGATGCTCTTTATAAGAGAGGTCTTGTTGCAATTCAAGCACTTCATGGTCCACTGCTCGGATAGGGTCCTTGAGGCAGCGGCGGAGCTGTGACACATGGAAGACATCGTGAACCTGAGAAAGGTTCGATGGCAGTTCCAATTGGTATGCCACTTTTCCACGTCTTTCGAGTATAGGGAAAGGACCAATGTAGCGAGGAGCTAGCTTGCCCTCGATCTCAAAACGGTGAGCAACTTCATCGGTGTGACTCGAAGATAAGCCTTTTCGCCAGGCTGATAAACCATATCTTTGTGATGACGGTCATACTACCTCTTCTGACGAGACTGAGCAGTCTTCAGATTCTCGCGAATAACGCGGACTTTTTCTTCGACATGTTGGATAATATCCGGACCGAAGAGGGGCCGTTTGCCAGTTTCTGACCAATTCAGAGGAGTTCGGCACTTTCATCCATATAACACTTCGAAGGGGGCCATCTTCAGACTAGCTTGATAGCTATTATTGAATGAGAATTTAGCATACGGGAGAGACTCCTCCCATTTCTTGCCAAAGGAAATGACACAAGCTCGAAGCATGTCTTCAAGAATTTGGTTGACTCGTTCAACTTGACCCTGGGACTGAGGCTGAAAAGCAGTGCTAAACGACAGATGAGTTCCCATAGCATCCTGAAAACTTCCCCAAAATCTTGAAGTGAAAAGGCTGCCACGGGCTGAGCTGATTGCCAACGGAATACCGTGGAGTGAAACAATTTTGGAAACATACAGATCTGCCAACTGACTAGCAGTGATGGTTTCTTTGACGGGAAGAAAGTGAGCAACCTTGGAAAGCTGGTCAATGACGACAAGAATAGCATCATGACCCTTCTGCGATTTGGGAAAACCGGTGATGAAATCCATCTCAACATTGTCCCATTTCCATTCAGGAATAGTAAGGGGTTGCAGAGTTCTAGCAGGTCGTTGATGTTCTGCTTTGATACGACGGCAAACGTCACATTTAGCAACATAGCAAGCAATGTCTTGCTTCATGTTTGGCCACCAGAATCTCTGACGAATGTCTTGGTACATCTTGGTACTACCGAGATGAATAGACAGAGGTGTATCGTGAGCTTCTTTCATGACATCCTGTTTCATGTCCAGGTTATCTTTGCTAGAAACCACTAGGCGACCCTTGAAGAACAAGGTGCCATCATTATCAACGGTGAAGAATGAGGGCTTCCCTCCTCCGAGGTAATTCTTAATCCTTTCAACGTCAGAGTCAAACTTCTGAATTCTCTTGATGGAGCCTACGAGATCTGGTTTAACAACCATGGTGTTGAGTGAACCCTGAGGAACAATATGGAGGTTCATCTTGCGGAGTTCTTCATGAAGAAGGGGCTGAGCTTGTTGTACCATGAGGTTGTTGCAATAGGACTTGCGACTCAAGGCATCAGCCATTACGTTAGCCTTGCCTGGGGTATAAGAAATGCCCAAGTTATAATCTGATATGGCCTCCATCCATCTTTGCTGACGAAGGTTCAGATCCGGCTGAGTGAATAAGTACTTTAGACTTTGATGATCTGTGAAGATCTCGCAACGATTACCAAGGAGGTAATGTCGACATAACTTCAGAGCATAGATAACTCCAGCAAGTTCGAGATCATGTGTTGGATAGTTCTCTTCATGAGGACGCAACTGGCGAGAGCCATAAGCAATCACTTTACGCTCTTGCATGAGGACACAGCCTAATGCTTGCCGAGAGGCGTCACGGTAGATCACGAAGTCTTTGTGTGTATCAGGGGGAGCATGCACTGGGGTAGAAGTCAACTTGTCTTTCAGAGTTTGGAAACCTTCCTGACATTTGAATGTCCACTCAAACGTCTTGCCCTTGTGGAGCAGGTCAGTCAACGGTTTAGCAATCTTGGAGAAGTTCTCGACAAAACGATGGCAATAGCTGGCGAGTTCGAGAAAACTTCTAACTTGCTTGACATTCTTAGGAGGAGTCCAGTCAAGAATAGCTTGAACTCATTCAGGATTAACAGCAATGCCTTCTGCAGAGATGACATGGCCAAGATAGGTCACTTCAGGTAACCAGAACTCGCACTTGGAGTATTTGGCCTAAAGTTGGTGTTCACGAAGCTTCTCCAGTACAAGCCGAAGATGTTCGGCATGTTCTTCTTTATTCTTGGAATAGACCAGAATATCATCAAGGTAAACCATGACGAATTTGTCGAGGTAATCCATGAAGATGTAGTTCATCAATCGACAGAAGGTGGCTGGAGCATTGGTTAAGCCAAAGGACATGATGGTGTACTCGTATGAACCATAACGAATAACAAAGGCAGTTTTCGGAATGTCCTCTTCATGGACCCTGATCTGATGGTATCCTAACCTCAACGAGTTTAGAGAAGACTGATGATCCAGCAAGTTGGTCATACAAGTCATTGATCCTAGGAAGGGGGTACTTGTTCTGAATCGTCGCCTGATTGACAGGGCGATAGTCCACAACCAAGCGATTTGTTCCATCCTTCTTCTTAACAAAGAGCGAAGGAGAACCCCATGTAGAGGAGCTGGAGCGAATGAATCCTTTGCGAAGTGATCCTTCGATTTCCTTCTTAAGCTCGAGAAGTTCATGTGGCGGCATCTTGTAGGGGCACTTGGCAATAGGAGCGGTGCCTGGTTTCAAGTCGATGACGAACTCGACGGCTCGAGCAGGGGGTATCCCTGGAAGTTCTTCTGGAAAGACGTCCTGGAAGTCACGGACGACCGGAATGTTCTCGATGTTAAGCAACGGTGATGCATTCAAAGCATTTATCGCATATATCTGGGCTTCGGCATTTTTGATCTTTCGAGCTGAGTAGCTCACTATGTGGTCGGAGGGGTGTAAGAGTTGGACAGTTTTAGTGGCACAGTCGATCAAAGCACAATGAGCTTTCAGCCAATCCATACCAAGGATGACATCGATGTTCGAAGACTGGAGAACGATGGGAGAGGTAAAGAACTATAGTCCTTCAATTCCAATGGAGACATTAGGGATCACATTGGTGGTCCGACATTGGGATCCGGGGGTATTAACCACTAATGGGGAAGGCAATGATTCAAGTGTCATGTCATGCGCGAGTGCAAATGCTTCAGATATAAATGAATGCGATGCTCCTGTATCAGAAAGAACAGAAGCGGGTACTAAATTAACAGGAAGGGTACCCATCACGATGTTCGGTTCCTCCTGAGCTTCTTCAGCGTCAACATGGTTGGCATGACCACGACTGAATGAAGGCGGCCCAGTATTAGTGTTGTTGCCACGGCCATTTCGACGACCAGTGGAAGGAAGTGCCAGTTGGTTCTGGTTCAGATTGCAGTTTCTAGCACGGTGACCTAGCTGTCCACACTTGAAGCATAGTCCATCATTGGGATGAGGAGCCATAGTATTGGGCTGTCCACCTTGAATTCTGGGCTGTCTTGGTGGTGGTGGGGGAAGACGACGTGCAACATAGGAAGGCCTCGGTGCTGGGGCAGCTTGCGGGTAAACATTTTGGGGAATCCACACTCGGCGCTTCTGGGCAGACGTGCCCGAAGATGAGCCAACGTCACGAGTGCGTTTGATGGTCTCCTGGTGCTCAATACAACTGGTCTCAGCCTGAATGGCCTTGTTGACAAGAGTGGCAAAGTCGGTGAACTCATGGAGACAGAGTGCGAGCTTCAAGTCAGGGTTCACTCCATCATGAAACTTCTCCTGTTTGCGTGCATCAGTGGAGACATCGTCTTCTGCGTAGCGAGACAAGTTGAGAAATTCCCGCTGATATGCATCAACAGTCATCCTGCCCTGAACAAGGTTGCAGAACTCCTTCTTCTTCCTGTCGATTATTCCCTGGGGAATGTGACGTGCCCAGAAAGTAGTCTGGAATTACTCCCAAGTGACGACAGTACCGATAGGCAGCATACGCCTGTGGCTGTCCCACCATTGTGCAGCTGGACCCTTCAGATGGCATGCCGCAAAGGTGACGTAGTTGGCAGGGGCAACATTGGCAGACTCCAACTCGAAGGTGATCTCATGAAGCCAGTCATCAGCATCAAGTGGGTTCGTTGAGGTGCGGTAGATAGCTGGGTTGAGACGCGTAAAGTCCTGAAGTGTGACTTGTCCATGCTGGTGCTGGTTGTTGTGGTTGGGGAACTGGTTCATGATTCCTTTAATAAACTGACGGTTCAGCTCAAACTGTGCCATCATGGTGGCAACATATGGTGGAGGGGGTGGGTTGTCATCACCACGTCCACGACCACGACCACGGTTACCTCTCCCGACCATTCTGAATAGAACAACATGGATCGGTTAACAATTGTAAAGGCAGGCAGGTAAGACAAAAAAAGTACGGGGAATGCGACGGAATACTTAGTAGTAGTCATATCTTACAAAAGGGGCCATACATAGAGTTTAGTACAGGGATTAGTGACATCGCAGGTGGCACGCAGGCACGCGACGAACATAACTGATACTAATAAGTAAGGCTACATCAGTCCCAGAGGAAACTACGGAAGTGAGTGTATCCTGACATCTGCTGGTGACGCGTCGGGAAATCCTCCACGGAAGGAAAACCCATGTGCACATGTGGAATAATAAACAGTAAAATGTATTCCTAGTCGTGCCTCTAAGACTAGCTCAAGTGTTGCATGATGATTACATTTTCCTGATCATGGGCATGTCTATGCCGGCAACTTTGAGGACACAATGTTATAAGAACACTTGTGTTGAATCAACCGAATTGATGTTATGCTATGAGATACATTCGTCACAAGTTAATGGTATATATAACACAGCGAAAGTTAACGTTTCATAATTCCTTAGACCATGAGAGTATCGAGTTCCTTCGTGCTTGCTTCATGAACTTTGCAGTTTGTTAAACGTCACCTGTAATAGGGCGGCTATTACGACAGCTTATGGGTTCATGGAGAAGTATGACACGGGACTTGATAGCTCATTATTGGGATTTGCTCCTCCGTCGATGGAGAGATATTCTTAGGGCCCTCTCAGTGTGACGGTATCCATCAACATCTAGCCAGACGCAGTGTGATTTGATCACGGGGTTACCGAAACACGGGAACAATAAAAGAGACCAAAGCCAGTAATGAGGAAACTGGCATAGTGAACAAAGTTGTTGATTCATGGGGATGCCGATAAATCTCACCTCAAGTTTTTGTAACATATCGCGAAGCAATAGAAATAGCACTCAGAAACTACAGGTTCACCCAAATATTTATTCGTGTGGGTATAGGGATCAATATGGATGTCCATGGTTCCACTATTGATCATTGATCGAAAAGAGTTCCGGTCATGTCTATATTTCACCGAACCTATAGGGTCACACACTTAAGGGTCATCTATCTGTTGAATACCAAGTGAGGAGACGGAGAGAAAGTCACCGAAAAAGTTTTGGAGACAACAAAAAAGTTTTGGACAGAAAAACAGAAATATTTCGGAGTAAACCATCGCACTGAAAATGTTTTGGAGTAAAACCATAATACCGGAAATTATTTTAGAGGGTGCCAGAAATGTTCTGGGACCGTCCAGAATATTTCCAGAGAGAACGCGCGCGAAAAACACAGTGTCCCCGTCGGGGGGACAAGATCCCATGATTCGTAGAAAGTGTTTTTATGGCAGGTTTGGGGGGGCCCTTGGAGGCATCCTTCCTTATTTGGTGGAGACAGTTTTAGGGGAGGTGGGTCGCCCATGAGGGGGCCTTGTTCACCACAGCCAAGGTGGGGGGCCCCCTATGCAGCTTCCTCCCACCTTTGGTGGGTGGCTTTTTGGTGGGTGGCTTTTTGGAAGGCGCCCCCCTTTGGTCCTAAATCCTCATGCCTCCCACCATCCCTTCCTTCTCCTATAAATAGAGGTGGAGAGAGCTCTCCACTTCATCCAAGTTTTCACTTGAGCTCTCTCATACAAAGGCATGCAATGATCTGCCCTTCTCTCTCCCTCCACGAAATAATTTCGTAGTGCCGAAAGGATGGCTGGCTTTTGGCAGAGTTTAGCTCTGGACGGCGAAGCCCTGCTGGATAGCTGACACCATATTTGTGCAACCTGGTAGAGAGATCGTACGTTCGATCTTCTGTTCGAGGGACTGTTCGAGAGCCTGCCCGAAGGGCTATCCGAGGGACCGTCCGAGGGAGAACATCCTCGTGGTTGGGAGGTTGTAAAATCCTAGCTACGGGGACCTGCACCGACGACCTTCACCGACTCTCCTTCCGCTGCTGCTACGAGTTGGTAATGATCAGATCAACCCTTGTATGCATCTTCATAGTGATCCTGTGCGTGCTCGTAGTATGGATTTTTTTTTGTTTTCTTCTATGTTCCCCTACAATTTCAATTAGTCATTTTAAACACGTTTAATTAGTGGGTGGGTCCTAGCAGTCAGTGGCACAGGGGTTAAGGGAAACTATCTATTATATTATTAAAACGATAGAAAACGAACGGCTCAGATGTAATAAAAGATAAAGAGTTGTAAAGAACGGCTGGGATTTGCAAAAAAGAAGTATGTAAAAAAAAGCAATCTATAGGCTCACACTATTGGAATCCGTCGCATAAGCAAAACACAATGGATTCATTTTCAAGAGGCATCGTACGTTTGCAGGACTCGGCCAAAGAATTCTACAATGCACTACACGTAGTAGTCAAAGGTAACGTATTAGTTTACAACTCTTAAGTAATTTTGGGATTCATCTTTTCCTGACCGGACAGGCTGGCTGCATGGTGCATATCCATAGAAACGTACAAAAGAACATATCATGGGCACGTACAAAACCTTCCTGAAAAAGGCACACGTACAGGTTAGGAAAAGATGCATGTATACAGATTAAAAAAGAAAGAAAAAAAAGAAAAGAAAGAGGCACGTTCCTAAAAAAGGCACACGTACATGTTAGGAAAAGATGCATGTATATACAGATTAAAAAAGAAAGAGGCACGTACAGATTAAAACAAGGCACACGTGCAGAAACAGGGCACGTCATATAAGGAAACACTTCTTTAACCTCTAATAATCTCTTTGGTCAGATTACACGTAAGTGTCAACTACACGTTCTCAAGGACTCGAACGCACCGCACAAACAAGTACTACTATTAGTTAAAAAAAAGAACTATTGGCTGCTACCACAGGAACCAGTCATCTCCCGATTAGGATACAGACCTGCCTCTTCGATGATTATGAATGACCTGACCAGGGACGAAGCCTCGCCACCGGTAACCAGCCAGAGCAAAGAAACAATTGCCTTGCCGCGGGACAAGGAATGCCATGCATCATCACATGTACGAGTATGACAGAGCCCCGAACCAGCATCACGTGTACGAGTATGGCAAAGAGCCCCGAAGCAGCCTGCCCGTGGCAGACATGGATGCAGGCGAAAAAGAAGCGGCGGCGGCAAAGTCGTCAACGACGACGACGTAACCCTAGAGTCGTCACATTGGAATCAGTAAGCAATATGTTGAAATATTCTCAACAATGGACAAGAGGAGTAATGGAGGAAAACTCGGAGACTAAAATGGTCTGGCTTCGCATGGAAGTACGCTCCAGGATCCTCAGTGCTATTAGTCACACGTTATTCCTCCTCTGTGTTTTTAACAACAATAATAAATTTATCATAAAAAATTCCACCGCAGTTTGATCATGTTCCTCATGATGCACATTTGAGCTATCTTAAACAACATTTTGGAGATGAGTAAAAAATAGCTATAATGAAGAGGAGTAGAAGACCATTGCTATTGTGCCATGCCTATGAGCTAGAGAATCATGAATATGATGTAACATAGTCTCATGTCAGCAATGTAAGAGTTGGAAGCACAAATCAAGTCAAGTATGTGGTAATATCCTTAGTGTGCAAAAGAATACAACTTTATGCCAATACCATGCATGGACACCATCATAAAATATTCAATTT
The DNA here is from genome assembly GCA_039707655.1 of Elymus sibiricus. Lineage (NCBI taxonomy): Eukaryota > Viridiplantae > Streptophyta > Magnoliopsida > Poales > Poaceae > Elymus > Elymus sibiricus. The sequence goes on from CM077664.1 coordinate 25,760,537, forward strand.
GTGTGCACACTTATCGAGCTGTAATGATTTAGAATTTTTTTGATGAGTGTGCCCTGATAAAAATTCGATGTTAGATGTGCGGGCGATAATACATATTTCATATGTATGACATTGTACTGAACGAATATGTAAATGTAATATTGCACTGGTGATGAGGCTGGACAGGAAGAAAATATATGTTTAGATTCTGTTCTTTGTTCTAAATTTCCTTTTTTTTTGCGAATATTGTTCTAAATTTCCCAGAAGATATTTAGGAAGTATTTTAATAATTTATCTTTGCTGTCCAATTAGACATCAACATTGAATCATAGAAGCATATATTGAGAATAATGTGTGCACTCAAACATTACTAATGTTGGCAATTAGTGTATAAAAAATAGATTACGCAACTAAAATTAATATAATTCTATTTGCAATGGATGATTTCTGTAGTCTTATCATAATTTTTAATTTTGAACAAATATTCATACTTAAAAAGTAATGATCAGAGTTATGTACCAGATATGCTGAAATTCTAAGGCGATGTACATAATAGTATGTAAGCCGAGGAAACATGCATGTCACTAAAAGAAAAAAAGAAGTCGAGAATTATTTCTCTCCATAGCCAGATGAATTTGTCCAATAATACATGTAACCAAAGTGCAAAGATTTATATCTCTATAGAAGATTTATATCTCTATAGAAATAATAAATATAATTATGTCCATCACGAACTTCTTAGTAATACAATGATTTGGTAATCTACACAATGGCATATTTATAGAATAATAGTTACCAAAGCTATGCGCTAGAGACCGTGTCTAAATCTAAAACCAGAAATATGAGATACTTAATAATCTAGCCGCGCGAATGCGCGGGTCACCCTGCTAGTTTAAGTTAATTAACAAGGTGGGGCTCGGTGGTCAGTGGCTGTGGGTTTAATTAAGTGCTACAGTAAACCAGGCCAACTGTCAGTGAGTGTTTAGTGGGCAATTAGTGACTAGCTAATGAGAAAATATGCGGGGTCCACCTGTCGGGGACCCAGCCGTAGTTTAAACTGCTTGCGTGCGCCGGCGAGGCTCCGACGACCTCTAGACGCAGTGGTGGGCTTCGAGAATCACCGTCTGGCGATGGTTTCATGTGCGGAAGGGCACGTTCGAGAGCCGGTGCTCGTGCGCATCCAACGGTGCAAGTGGCCGCAGCAGGGGTGGCCGGAGTAAGCGGTGGCGATGACAAAAGCGGTGGCCAGAGTTCGGGTGTGCACGGGACTGACGCTACGACGTGCAAATCAATCGACTATTGGCGTCTATAGCATATACGGAAGCTCACAAGGCTGTTGGACACACGCGCGGGACGAAACGGTCACCGAAGCATCATCGGTGATGAGGTCGTGCGGCGGTGCTCCTTGGCTCGCATGGAATTGATGGCTAGAGCATGAAATCGACAGTGGTGAGAGAGGGGAAATACTAAGTGGCTCACAGGGAGTCAGCCAAGCAGCTTACTGGGCTCGGGGAAGCGTTGGAGACGACGAAGCAGCGGCGGCAATTTTCGGTGCCCGAGGTAGAAGACGATGGCGATGGCGACGATGCAGTGGTGTGCTGCTCGAATCCGAGGGCGTAGTCGATGGAGACAAGGACGACGAAGCTTCTGGACACCTCCTCATGGCTCGGGGGCAACTCTGGCCATGGCAACTAGGGCAGCGCGGCGGTGGCTGCTCGGGCGTCATTTCGATCGAGTAGAGCGAGGGCGAGAGGGGAAAAAGAGGGGCTAGGATTTGTCGACGAGGTCGAGGGCAACCTTATTTAGCCCCCTGCGATGGTAGGAGCGTCGCGGTGTCGGTTATCCACCGACGGATCACGCATCGGCCACGGGCATGGCGACAGCGAGGTGGAAGAAGACTGTAAGAGAGGTGGGTTGGGCCTGCTGCAGCTCAGTTGGGCCGAATGCATAGTAAGTGTTCTCTTTTATTCTTTTTCTTTTCTATTTTGATTTAATCTATTGTTTTCTATTTATTTCAGCTAGCAATTGAATTTTGTTGTAGATGAAACTTTACACATAATTTCCATGCAATATTTCAAAGTCATACACAAGCTTTCAGATTATTTCGAAAAGGATAGATATTTATTTGTAGTTAAATTGCCCTGTTTAATGTTGCTGGTCATGTTTGAATATTGCTAGGGTTTAATTAATAATCAAAATGGAGTTTGTTTTATTTTTACAAATGCTTGGGGATCTAACCAGATCATGTCAACATTTTTAAATGACAATTTGATAAAATATTTTTGTTTTTATAGTTTTGAATTTGAATTTGAGAGTTGGATTAATCCTAATTGTGATTTAATTATGACAATGATGGTGACATGGCATGTTAATTTGGTTAATGACATGACTAAGGTCTAGGGATGTTACAACTATAAACCTAGAGAAGGTCAGAGCAAAAGTAGGAGTGAGAGATTTTGACAAAATCCATGATTTCATTGAAGTCACTGACAAAGATTTGATGATTTATAGAGTTTTTGCTGAACTGGAGTCAGTTGTGGAGCATGGATGGTACTCTGATTTCAAAAGACAAAATATAGATGAAGGAGAACAGGAAGGCCTCTGGAATGATACGAGGAAGAAACATAAAGGAAATGAATTTGGAAGTAGCACCAACAAGGAAGTGATCTCTGTGGGGAGCCTGAGTTTGACTCAATTTGAAGAGATTAAGAAGAGGAGTGAGGAACTGCTGAAAGCACAAAGTGATCACAGGTCTGATCTTGTAGGCAGGAAAAAATTATAGGCTGATATGGTGGCTGTAATGAACAAAATTCAAATGCTGGAGGAAGAGAAAGCTAGACAAATGGCTCTAAAATTAGTTGAGGAAAAGAGGATCTTGGAACTTGAGGGAGAAAGGAAAAATCTAGTGGATATGGTCAACAAGTAGCAGGAGCTAATCACTCAGTGTATGATGAAAATTGAACAATGGGAAGCTAGGGAGCAAGAGATTAAGGATTTTGCCGAGGAAGATATACATGCTAAGAACAGCCAGAATATTAATGATGAGAATGGAGCTTATGTGGAACCTGTGGATTACAATGCTAGTCAAGATTCAGTGGAGTCATTGGGTACTAAACTGGGAATTAAGCATGATGCTGAGCCTGGCAAGGATGCTGAGAAGGATGGGAGGCCTACTAGAAGATGTGACAGATTGATTGACAAGAGAGATGCTAAAATGGAGGATCTGGCCATGGAAAGGGCTGCTGAGAAGAATAACTATGGTAATACTCCTGATTCTGCTCCTTCTGACCCATCTCTCTTTAATATGGCTAGTGTGGTAGGGATTGATCTTGGGTGTTCCATTGCTATGATTGATCAAAATCTAGACCTGATTGCCAATATGGAACAAGCTAGGAAAGATTTTTACCATCAACACAATGTTAATAAAAATAAAGAAAATGAACCTTGCTCCCCAAATCCCATTGATATTGGGGATGCAGAGATTGGTGAGCTGTATTCTGAAGATGATCATTCTGATGCTGAGACAGAAATGGATTATTATAAGCATTTGAAAAATATTTTTTTAAGTGGTAGAAAAAAGGGAAGTGGCTCACCAGTTATTAATTGTGTGAAGCACACTGTGTCTATTTGGGGCCTTAATAAACATAAGAAGAAAATAAGATAAATAATGTTAGGAATGTTTTGGAATGTTAGAGGTATTGGGAAGATATTAAGAAAAGATTTTTTAGAGAGATGATTATAGATAAGAAATTGGATTTTGTGGGACTTTAGGAAACTATTAAACTTGAGTCCTCAAAAAATGAATTGCATAATTTGTGTGGGGGGAGAAATTTCATTTGGAATTGGTCCCAGCCTAGAGGGAGGTCTGGGGGGATTATAGTGGGAGTTAATACTGATGTGTTTGATGTTGAACATGTGGAAAAGGGACTATATTTTGTTAGGGTTCTTCTGTTTGACAAAATTGCCAAATTCCATTGGAATCTTGGTACAGTTTATGGTGATGCTCAAAATGATGGTAAAGCTGCTTATCTAACTAAATTTTCTAGAATGTACCAAGATAATCCCTTGCCATGTGTGGTTGGTGGAGATTTTAATATCATTAGGAACAGTTCTGAAAAAATCCCTCTAGTACTGACCATTGGTGCTTTGGGTTTAATGCCATTATTGAACATGCTAGGCTCAGAGAATTACCTCTGAATGGGAGAAAATTTACTTGGGCTAATAACCTTGATGACCCAACTTATGAAAAGCTACATAGGATTCTGATTTGTCCTGATTGGGAAGAGAAATACCCTTTGGTTGTGGTCCAAGCTCTGGAAAGAGAGGTTTCTGATCATACTCCCCTTTTTCTGGATAGTAGGACAGATAGTATGTCAGTACCTATTTTCAGATTTGAAAACTCTTGGATGCTTAGAGAATGGTTTAGAGAATTTGTGACTGAAATTTGGAGTACCCCTTTTGAAGGTCCTAATATTGAAAGGTGGCAGAAGAAGTTGAGATGGTTGAAACAGAAGATTAGGGGGTGGAACTTAAATGCCAATGATTTATATAGAAAAAATAAAAAGGAGATTTTGGGCAAACTTGACATTTTAGATAAGAATGCTGAGATTCATGGCCTTCCTGCTCATGATAGAAATGAGCAGAAAGAGCTTAGAAGTCAGTTAAATGACTTACTTAAACAAGAGAAATTAAAATGGCTTCAAAGATATAAAGATAAAGAGATCAGAGAAGGGGATTGTAACACCAAATATTATCATGCTAAAGCAAATGGAAGAAGTAGAAAAAATAGAATTATCTCTTTGGAGCAGGAAGAAGGGGTGATTGAAGGTGAAGAAAGCTTAATGAAATATATCACTGACTTTTATAATAAGCTTTTTGGGCAGGCGAAGATTTCCTCAATTAATCTAAATATCCAGGATGCTAAGGAAATCACCTCCCAAGATGCTGAGAGTTTGGTGGAGCCTTTTTCCATGGAGGAGTTACAATATGTGGTTTTCTCTATGGAAAAAAATAAAAGCCCTGGTCCCGATGGACTTCCTATTGATTTTTATCAACACTTTTGGGAGGTTGTTAAATGGGATCTCAAGAGATTGCTTGATGATTTCCATGGGGGAAGGTTTGATATTTCTAGGCTTAACTATGGCATCATTACTTTGGTTCCTAAAACCAAGGATGCAAAACAGATTCAGAAGTTCAGACCAATTTGTTTGTTGAATGTTAGTTTTAAAATTTTCACTAAGATTCTAATGAACAGACTTAGTAAAGTGGTAAATCCCATTATCTCTCCAACTCAAACTGCTTTTGTTAAAGGGAGAAATTTAATGGAAGGTGTGGTAGTTTTGCATGAAGCCTTGAATACCAAGCATCATAAAAAACAGAGTGCTTGGTTGCTTAAGGTAGACTTTGAAAAAGCCTATGATAAAATCAAATGGCCTTTTGTATACAAAATGTTGAAACACAAAAAATTCCATGACCAATGGTGTGATTAGATTATGCACACCATGATTTGGGGACATGTGGGGCTGAAAGTAAATGATGTTATTGGCCCCTATTTTAAAACTCACAAAGGTTTAAGACAGGGGGATACTTTGTCTTCCCTGTTGTTTGATTTGGTAGTTGATGCTTTGGCTATTATCATGGATAATGCCAAAATAGAGGGATTTGTTAAAGGGGTATTAACTGATAATCTCAATAAAGCAGTACATATGATGCAGTACGCAGATGGCACCATTTTTTGTTACAAGATGATGAGGTGAGTGCCAAGAATTTGAAATTCATTCTGGGAGCCTTTGAACAAATGTCAGGGCTTACAATTAACTTTCAGAAAAGTGAGGTATTTCTATTTGGGCGGGCTGCTAACAAAACATCAGTTTATTAGGAATTTTTTACTTGTGAGATGGGGTTTGTACCTTTGAAATACCTAGCTTTACCTGTCTCTGATGTTAGGCTGGGTAATAAGTTTTGGAAGATAGTAATTGAGAAAATTGAGAAAAGATGTGCTTGCTGTCAAGGGAGATTACTTAATATATCCAAAAGAGTTACTTTGGTGCAGTCTTGCCTGACCCACATACCTCTATACATGATGTCTTTCTATCCCATTCCTATTGGATTGAGGAAGAAGGCTGGTTTTTTCAGTGCTAGATTAGTTTGGCAGGCTAATGAAGATAAGAAAAAGTACCATCTGGTCAACTAGAAAACCTGTTGCATGCCAAAGCAACAGGGGGGTTTGGGAATTCTCAATTTAGAATTGCTTAATACGGTCCTTCTAGCCAAATGGTTCTAGAAATTGGAAAATGAAACTGGGCTTTGGCAAGAGGTCTTAGTAAACAAATATGTTAAGGGAAAATGTATTTCTGGAAGAAAACCCAAAGTAGGGGACTCGCACTTTTGGTCTACCTTGCTCAAAGTTAAAGACCTTTTCTATCAACATGTCAAAAAAAGATTGGGGATGGCAAAAACACTAGATTTTAGGAGGATTGGTGGCTTGGGAGTAAACCCCTTAAGGATGCATACCCTAGCCTTTATTTCACATGTTTTGATCATAATATCTTGGATGTTGAGGCTATTGAGAAAGGGTGGCATAACTTTTCTTTTAGAAGAACACTGTTTGGAGAATCTCTTGAACTTTGGAAAGGTTCAAAAGAGAGATGTGAAGAAGTTATGACGCATGGGGGTAGAGACAAACCAATGTGGATGTTGACTGCTAACAGGAATTTCTCTGGCAGGTCTTTATATTTGTTCCTTATTAAGACTGACTGTGGTTTTCCACAGAAATTTCTTTGGAAAATTAAAATTCCTGCTAAAATCAAAGTTTTTCTATGGCTAATGAATAGAAAAAGCATCCTTACTAGAGATAACCTTCTGAAAAGAGGACGGAAGTGAGAAAAAGACTGTGTGTTCTGTGGGCAAGATGAAAGCATAGATCACTAGTTCTTTTAGTGCTCTGCTGCTAAACTAATTGGGAGTCTATTAAGATGTGCATTTGATTTAACTTCAATTCTGTCAGGCCAGTTTCTAGATAAAAATTCTAGAACAGCCCTTATGTCACACCAGCCCAAGATCAAATTAAAACTGGTAGACATTCCTTGATATAGATAACCAGCAATTACATAATATTACACATGGTTGAGACGAGGTGCTCAACAGCTATTACAAACTCGCCAATATATGATGGTGGCGGTTATGAGACAGTGGTGTGGTGATATTACGACTCTGATACAATAAAGTAAGTCAAGCGTCAGAGTGAGGCTTGGCTATTTATTCAAGTAGCGGAAGCATCGGTGAATGGTACACGTGGAAGGCTCTGTAACCACAGGAAGACTGACTGGGAACTCCACTAGATGTTGGACTCGCTAGCGTACTCCTCATCCACAAGGTTTCCCTGATCCAACTCTGGCCAAATCAACAAGCTAGGTGAGTACATTGAATGTACTCGCAAGACACTTTGGACAAAAGATATACTGAATGCAACCAGGATGCATATGCTCATGTCAAGTTAATTTTGGTGAGATATTCAGGTAGAGTAAGTAATAAGGCATGAATAATAGGGTAGAGAAAAGGGGTTAGTGACCATAATATCAAACATTCATATATCACATATCAAACATTGATTCTTAGGTGGTGCGACCATCCCAGAAAAATCTTAACAAAAATAATAGGGTGGACTCGGGTGTTAGACCGCCCGTAGATCCAATAAATATAAAAGCGGAGATTCAGGCAAGATAGAACCACCTGATGGTCCAAAAGAAAATTAACACACAAGCCAGACGGGTGTCTTCGCGACGCCACGAAAGGTCTTAAATAAATATAAAAACGGAGATTCGGGCGAGATAAAACCACCTGAAGGTCCAAATGAAAAGTGAACAGAAAGCCAGACGGGTGTCTTCGCGACGCCACGAAAGGTCTTAATAAATATATAAAAGTGGAAATTCAGTGTTAGACCGCCCGAAGACCCAAAAGAAAAATGAACACACAAGTATAATGAGTATTCAGGAGGTAGAACCTTCCCAGGAGATACTCAACAACACATAAAAGAGAGGGGTTAGTCCATAATAGCAATGATAATCATTTTCAGGATAGCATCAATAAGAATAACAATAACCGATTCTTCATTTAGTTATTTCCTCCGAGGACCGACACTGAGACCGACACTTGACCTATCCAAACTGACGTCCTTGATCGTGGACACGGCTATTCGAATAGATTAGACTCTGCAGAGGTTGTACTCTTTACCCACATGTAAAGGATTTCTTTTTCATGCATGTTTATGGACATATGGACATGCATGCATTCCCTACTCATGCAATTTTCTAATCAAGCAATCATCCATGCAAACACCATATCCCAAGTTCAAACATGCTTGCCTAGATCAACGTAGGCAGAAAGTGATCCCGGGAAATTCTCGAGAAGATTTTCCTCTTCGTTCTCTATAAAATAGAAGATAAAGAATCCACATAAATTTCCATTACAGTACAAAAAAGTGTTCTTAAATATTTTCAAATAAATACTATAAAAAACTAGGTTGAAAAAGAATTTTTTCAGAAAAAGAATCAACTGAAAAGGAGTTATAGATAAAAAGTATTGATAGTTTTAAAATTAGGGACCTGTCTGCAATTAAAGGTTTTACTATCGGATCCACGCGCAGTTAAACAGAAAACGATTCGGGACAGAGTACTCTTCTCTATGGAGAAGGCGTATTTTGGAGAAAGGCATAAATGATATAAGCGAAAATGATTAAAACCATGACGGGTGGGTCCCACCCGTCGAGTTTGAATTTGAACGCGCTTTCGTGCCCAAGCAGAGAAGGAAGGAGAGGCCACCGGCGGCTATCGACGACACTCCAGGGGGTGGCGATGTTGCAGATGAGTTCAGGAGGGTGGTCCGCGTCGGTGGGTGGTGGAAGTGATAGCCGGCGTGCACTGTGGCGACGGCGACGTTGTTCCCGGCAGAGGGTGGCGGCGGTGAAAGTGGATCTCGTCGGCCGAGCCTGCAATCATCAAATTGACATGGGGAACTGGTTAGTGGGAGGATTAGAAGGTTACAGATCAAATTTGAGAAGGATTGGTGGACTATTGGCGTGGGAATCATCTAGAGACCGTGGGCGGCGGAGGCGGCCGGAGGTGAGGATGATGACCCCCTCGGGGTCGTTGAAGGGGCATCGTGGTGAATTGAGGGTGAGGTGGAGTGGTGCAGATTCTTGGCTGAGCTCGGGGAGGGATTTATATAGACGAGCGACGATAGCGGGAGCGGTCCGGATTACAACGAAGTGATGATGGCCGGTGGAGGTAGGTAGGGTGGTTGGGCGCGTCGGTGGCATTCCTGGGCTGGGATCGACCTCCCTCAAGTGTTGGCTACACCGGAGATAGGCTCAGGGGTGTCGGCCACCGCGGTGCCCTCGGGCAGGAATGGAGCTCACGCCATGGCCTCTGGTGGCTGATAAGTGGGGCAACTGGGCGGCGCTGCTACGAGCTGGTGGTGCAGAGGAGCGACAGGTGGCGAGGAACTCATGGTGCAGCTCACCGGGGCGAAGCTCTCGTGGCTGCCATGATTATCCATGGTGCGGCGGGTGCTCTGGTTCACAGCCGGTGCACCGCCCCCTGTCCTTGCCAATGGCCGAGGAGAGGCTGAGGGGTGGGCCAGGGAACCAACCAGGTGGGCTGGCCTTCAATGCCAGGAGAAGTGCAGGCCATGGCAGCTTCAATTTTACAGGATTCTGCCATGCTGATTTGTGCACAGAAGGTTCTCCATGAAATGCTAATGTGGTCTAGGCATTTCTGAAAATTTTTGTGGAAATGCTTTGGTGCATAACAGAGGTCCTGTAAAAATTTCAGAATTTTTGAACATGAGGTCGAAAAGTTTTTTTGGAGAAATGGAATATGCGTATTAATATTTAGCTAGGATAATTTTTGTGGGAGCCAATATGCTCAAGAGAAAAGAGTTCCTTTGAAAACCTAACATAGTGTAGAAATTAATAAAAGAAAATTTATGGGAGAGAATGAGTTCGGTACTGCCCTAGGGCAGAGGAAGTGCGTGTCGAGATTATTAGGAATAAGATTTGAGTTTTAAAGGACCCTGGTTTCAAAAGAAAATGAACTAGACAATTTGCATAAAAAGAAAATCACTCCTAAATTATTTGAAAATTTAAAACTTTTCAGAATAGTTGTTAATTGAAGAATCCCATTCCTGAAATCACAAGAAAGTTTTTAAGGACCGAATTAAAAACTTTAAGATGGACCACAAGGAAATAGAGGAAAAGATTTGAAAAGGCCAAAATTAAATCCAAGCATTTTCTTTTAAAGAGAAGAAAAGATTTTAATAATCAAAGGAAATATTTTGGGGTGTTACAATACCTACCCCCCTTAAGAAAAATCTCGTCCCTGAGATTTCAGCTGCTCCTTAAATAGATATGGGTATTCAGTCCTTAAATAGTCTTCTCTTTCCCATGTTTCTTCTTCTTCGGTATGGTTACTCCACTGGACTTTGTAAAATTTTATCACACTCCGGCGGGTCCTACGTTCTAACTCATCCAAAATCCTTATAGGGTGCTCCCTATAGGTAAGGTCTGGCTGAATATCTAGGTCCTGATGCTGGACTTCTTTTTCTGGGTTACTGACACATCTTCTCAGTTGTGATATGTGAAATACATCAGGAACATCTGACATCTCCGAAGGTAATTCCAACTGATAAGCAACCTTGCCTCTTCTTGCAAGCACTTTAAATGGACCAATAAATTGCGGTGACAATTTTCCTTTGACTTTGAACCTTTGGAGGCCTTTCATTGGTGATACCCTAAGGTATACATACTCATTGGGCTCAAAACTGATATGACGATGTTTCTGGTCATAATAACTTTTCTGACGGCTCTGGGCTACCTTAAGTCGTTCCCTGATGAACTTTAATTTCATTTCCGCCTCTTGAAGAACTTCTGGGCCGAAGATACGACTATCCCCGGTCTTAGACCAGTTGAGTGGTGTATGGCATCTACGTCCGTATAAAGCTTTGAAGGGTGACATCTTTAGACTGTCTTGATGGCTGTTATTATATGAGAATTCAGCATATGGCAGACTGTCCTCCCAGTTGACTCCATAGGTAAGGACGCAAGCTCTCAGCATGTCTTCTAATATCTGGTTAACCCGTTCAGTCTGTCCTCCTGTTTGTGGATGGTATGTTGTACTGAATACCAGTTGAATCCCCAAAGCTTGCTGCAAGTGGTCCCAAAATCTAGAGACAAACTAGGTGCCTCTATCAGAGATTATGGTCTTGGGAACTCCGTGCAGACAAACAATACTAGAGAGGTAAAGCTTAGCAAGCTTTTGTGTTGAGTATGTTGTCTTTACCGGAAAGAAATGTGCTACTTCAGTTAACAGGTCTATAATAACCCAGATAGCATCATTCCCATGTCGTGACCTTGGTAGTCCAACAACAAAATCCATCCCTATCACATCCTACTTCCATTCCGGCACTCTGAGTGGTTGCAGTAATCCTGCTGGCTTCTGATGTTCTGCCTTAATATGTTGACAAGAATCACATCGTGCGATATATACGGCTATATCCCTTTTCATCCCATGCCACCAAAATCAATCTTGGAGATCCTTATACATCTTGGTTCCTCCTGGGTGGATGGACTAGGGAGTGGTATGGGCTTCTGTTAGGATCTGCTGCTTTAGTTCTTCTTTATTAGGTACACATAATCTTTTTCCATACCACAGGATTCCCTGGTTGTCAACGGTAAATTCTGATGCCTTACCCAAGCTTACTTTTCTTTTTATCCCATTGATACTGGGGTGTCCCATCTGTGCTTCTTTAATCTGATCTTCCAGTGTTGGTTTTATCTCCAAGCAAGCTAGTGTTCCTTCTGCTACCAAAACCATGTTGAGTTTGGCAAATTCCTGATTAAACTCATGTTGTATAAATTGTGAACTGCCACTGACTGGACATGGGTTTCGGCTGAGTGTGTCTGCCACAATATTTGCCTTGTCGGGATGGTAATGAACTCCCACATCAAAATCCTTGATTAGCTCCAACTAGCGACATTGCCGTAGGTTCAGTTCTGGCTGGGTAAAGATGTACTTAAGACTTTTATGATCTATGTATATCTCACATCTGTTGCCAAGGAGGTAGTGTCGCCATTCTTTTAGGGCATGCACTACTGCTGCTAATTCCAAATCGTGAGTGGGATAATTTTATTCATGTCATCGCAATTGTCTTGAAGCATATGCTATGACTTTCCCTTCTTGCGTCAGTACACATCCCAGGCCTTTCCTGGAGGCATCACAATATACCTCAAAATTCTTGTGTACGTCTGGCACAGTTAAAATAGGCGTTGTTGTTAACCTCTTTTTTAATTCTTGAAAACTTTGCTCACAGGCTTTAGTCCACCCAAACTTCTTATCTTTTTTGAGTAATTGGGTCATAGGTTTGGCTATGGAGGAGACTCCTTCAATGAACCTTCGGTAGTAGCCTGCCAAACCTAGAAAACTTCTGATCTCGGTTATGTTGGTGGGTTGTTTCCATTTCAAGACATCCTTTACCTTACTCGGGTCTACCGCAATTCCATCTTTTGTCAATACATGTCCCAGAAAACCAACCTCTCGTAACCAAAATTCACACTTGCTGAATTTAGCATATAGCTGATTTTTCCGTAATTCTTCCAGGACTATTCGAAGATGTTGCTCATGTTCTTCTGGCTTCTTGGAATAAATAAGTATATCATCAATGAACACAACCACGAACTTGTTCAAGTATTTCATGAAGACCTTGTTCATGAGATGTACAAAATAAGCAGGGGCGTTGGTCAATCCAAAAGGCATCACAGTGAATTCATATAGTCCATATCTGGTGGTAAAAGCTATTTTGGGTATATCTGATGACCAAATTTTTAACTGATGATAACCCGATCTCAAGTCTATTTTTGAGAAAACCTTGGCTTCTGCGAGCAGGTCAAAAAAGTCATTGATCCTTGGTAGTGGATACTTGTTCTTGATGGTAACCATATTAAGTGCCATGTAATAGATACATAACCTTAGACTTCCATCTTTCTTTTTGGCAAACAAAACCGGTGATCCCCATGGTGACGAGCTGGGGCGGACATAACCCTTTTCCTGTAATTCCTTGATTTGTTTCTTCAGCTCAACCAAATCTGTTGGGGCCATCCGGTAGGGCTTCTTGTAAATGGGTGTTGCTCCTGGTGCTAACTCGATGACAAATTCTATCTCACGATCTGGTGGCATGCCTCGCAATTCTTCAGGGAACACATCAGGATATTCGCACACAAGTGGAACCTTGCTTAGCTCTGCCATGTCAACTTGGTTTAACTTCCCTCGTGAGGAGGAAATCCCTTTTGTTCCGAATTTCACTGTATCCCCATGACAATTTGTGAGAGTCACAGTCCGATTGAAGCAGTCAATAAAGCCTCTATTTGTAGTTAACCAGTCCATTCCCAAAATAACATCCAAGTCGATAGCTTTCAGTACAATGAGGTTTGCCAAAAACTTAATTCCTTTTGTTTCAATGTTCATGTCCTGGCAGAACCATTTTGTATTTTTCTTTGATCCCGGGGACTGAATAACCATCAAAATTTTCAAAGGAGAAAAAGGAAACTGATTTTTCAAGGCAAATCTTTTGGACATGCATGAATGGGAAGCTCCAGAATCGAACAGAACTGTAGCAGTAATGGTGTTGACAGGAAACATACCAAGCACGATATCTGGTGCATTCTGGGCCTACTCAATGGTCACGTGATTAACTTGCCACTTCCCGTGATTGTTTTTCGCATTGAGGTTGTTGCGTCGTGGGGCTGAGTTGGTGCCGTAGTTATTTGTTCGAGGGATATTATTCCCTTGCTTTGGGCATTGTCTTGCATAATGCCCTTCTCCTCCACAGGCGAAATAGGTGACACCGGGGTAGTAAAGTGAACCTCTAGCTCTGGTGTTGTTGTGGTTGTTATTCTGGGGCGGTCGCGGTGCTAGAATAGGTGGTCAGGGCGTTGTGTACTTCTGGGGTCCATTTCGGGGCCTGTTGTTGCGAACCTGTACTGACTAGGTCATGCGGCGCTTGCGCATCTCGTCATGGTTGTGGCATTCGTTGTCCAGTATAATAGCCTTGTCCACCAAGGTCTTGAAATCAGGAAAAGTGTGGACAATCAATTGGCACTTTAGTGCTAGAGCGAGTCCGTCCAGAAAGTTTTCCATTCTTTTATTCTCGGCCATATACTCGTCATTGGCGTAACGAGCTAGCTGTGTAAACTGACTGAGATACTCTGTCACTGTCGTACCTTGCTACTTGAGGTCTTCAAATTCCCTCTTCTTTATTTTCATGATGCTATCAGGGATGTGCGCCCAACGAAAATCTTCCTTGAACTGCTCCCATGTGACTTCATCTGGATGCATATGGCGTATATTCTCCCACCATGATGTTGCTGCTCCAGACAAATAATGTGGTGAATAGAGCACCTTTTCCTGGTCTGTACACTGAGCCGTAATTAATTTTCTTTCAATATCCCGCAGCCAGTCATCTGCTTCCAACGGTTTGTCTATGTGAGAAAATACTGTGGGATTGGTGCTCTGAAGTTCTGACAGTTTTGATCTGGGTTGGTGCTGCTCTTGCCGATTTCCCATATTGATCAGATGTTGCATCATTTCCTGGTGCTGTTGCTGACTTTGCTCATAAAGACGGCATACTTGCGAGAATGCAGAGTCATTGTCCTGTTGACTTGTCTGTTCGTGTGCAAAGTTATTACCCATCTGTGTAAAGTTGTTATCTCCTGGCGGACTGGGCATGGAACGAGTCCAGGGACGATTCATTTTCCTTCTGGGGTGTTAGTGAAAACACAAATAAAGAAAATTAGGAGAAAACCTTTTAAAAGCTTTGAAAGACGGTCCCAAAAATGCAGGAGTGTAAAAGAGTGGTAAGTTACAATGAACACAGGCAAGCCATATTATTATACATACAAGCCCTCATGTTCGGGACATGCGAACGCATTCATGACATGTTATTACAGCTAAGTGCACTTCTCCTTACCCCTAATATGATGCGAGAAAACGATCTACTGCTCTCCTACCTTAAAGGAAAAGAAACAGAAAATATATATTTTACACAACAGCTACACATTCTCATAGGATGGCTACTGCGCTGCTATCGAGCCTACTGTCCTGGAGCATATGATACCTTGGGGACCTCACCAAGGTTGAGTCCCAGCTGTGATGACGAGCATCCCCCCTCCTCGGAGATAGTCTTGAGCGACGCAGCTAGTGCCAGATGATCTAACAGGGGTAGCACCATGCTGGTAGGCGGTGGAGCTCTGACAGGAGTAGGAGCGATCAGACGATGGTACTCCTCGTGGGTGGACGTGCGTCGACCCGTGGAAAAGGTAGGAGGATCATAAGGTGGAGTCGGAGCGAGAATAGTGCATGGTGGTGAAGGAGGGCGAAACTCACTCATATGAGGGATCCTCGAACGGGCTAAGTCCATCCTTGCAGCGATGTAATAATCCACCAATGAGGTGAAGAGATACTCTAGAGAGATGACATACTGAACGAGGGGCTCGATCGCCTCCTCTCTCTCTCCCATGGCACATGAGAAAGCATAATGATCAGTGTATGGAACGTGGCATGGAAGATAATGGTACTGGCGTGTCTGGAGTACTGGAAGGATATCCCTGAGACGGGCGATAGCCTCACGGGCTGCCATCTGAATGGCCTCTCTCTCAGTAGGCATAGCTCTCCCTAGGAATCTGAAGGTGCGGCGTGGCTCAACACGTCCACCTTGAATATGTACTGCAGCCTGGTACATAGTCAAGGTGCCGGTGATCCAGTCGGGGCAGATCGTGTACTCAGGATGGGTCGGAGATCCGATCGCATTCCTGGCGATAAAGTAGAGGATACGGGAAAAACCCGCAAGCTCGTTGGCGAACACCTGTGCTGGGCAATTGCCGCCAGGCATCTACAACAGTAGACAAAAATCTAAATAGTCATATCATAAATATATGATGACCAAGGAAAATTTTGCTATGATGCATGAAACGAAATAGAAGTAATCGGGACAGAATCTCCTACTAGCGGACGCACCTAGGGGTTTCCTACATTCAGCCTGGCTCTGATACCAAGGTTTGTCAGGCCGGTTTCTAGATAAAAATTCTGGAACAGCCATTATGTCACACTAGCCCAAGATCAAATTAAAACAGGCGGACATTCCTTGATATAGATAACCAGCAATTACATAATATTACACATGGTTGAGACGGGGTGCTCAACAGTTATTACAAACTCGCCAATATATGATGGTGGCGGTTATGAGACAGTGGTGTGGTGATATTACAACTCTGATACAATAAAGTAAGTCAAGCGTTAGAGTGAGGCATGGCTATTTATTCGAGTAGCTCAAGCATTGGTGAATGGTACACGGGGAAGACTCTGTAACCACAGGAAGACTGACTGGGAACTCCACTAGACGTCGGACTCGCTAGCGTACTCCTCATCCACAAGGTTGCCCTCATCCAACTCTGGCCAAATCTACAAGCCAGGTGAGTACTTTGAATGTACTCGCAAGATAGTTTGGACAAAAGATATACTGAATGCAACCAGGATGCATATGCTCATATCAAGTTAATTTTGGTGAGATATTCAGGTAGAGTAAGGAATAAGGCATGAATAATAGGGTAGAGAAATGGGGTTAGTGACCATAATATCAAACATTCATATATCACATATCAAACATTGATTCTTAGGTGGTGCGACCATCCCAGAAGAATCTTAACAAAAATAAAAGGGTGAACTTGGGCGTTAGACCGCCCATAGATCCAATAAATATAGAAGTGGAGATTCAGGCGAGATAGAACCGCCTGAGGGTCCAAAAGAAAATTAACACACAAGCCAGACGAGTGTCTTCGCGACGCCACGAAAGGTCTTAAATAAATATTAAAATGGAGATTCATGCGAGATAAAACCGCCCGAAGGTCCAAAAGAAAAATGAACACACAAGCCAGACGGGTGTCTTCGCGATGCCACGAAAGGTCTTAATAAATATATAAAAGTGGAAATTCAGCGTTAGATCGCCCGAAGATCCAAAAGAAAAATGAACACACAAGTATAATGAGTATCCAGGAGGTAGAACCTTCCCAGGATATACTCAACAACACATAAAAGAGAGGGGTTAGTCCACAATAGCAATGATAATAATTTTTAGGATAGCATCCATAAGAATAACAATAACCAATTCTTCATTTAGTTATTTCCTCCGAGGACCGACACTGAGACCGACACTTGACCTATCCAAACTGACGTCCTTGACTGTGGACACGGCTATTCGAATAGATTAGACTCTCTAGAGGTTGTACTCTTTACCCACATGTAAAGGATTTCTTTAGTCAGCATCAAAATGTTGACGAGTTTCGATTACGATTTTTGGGTTGCAAACACACCTGACCAACACATACCAGTTTTAATTCCCCGGGCCAGGAATCACCCAAAGCAACGGTAAAGTAAAACTCTAAGTGGGAAGGCCTCACGCAACGGCCTCCAATAGCATGAACATTCAGCTTCGGTCCCAACAAGCCATTGATGTCCCCGGACCAAGTGACATGACTACCAGGGCCAATGGTATCATTCACTATGGCCTCTCTGTATGGTGTGTGCAGGAAAGGGGTTAACAACTTACTAAACCATACCCCCCTTACGGAGGGACGTGTGGTAGCACGAAAACAGTTAGGACATAATGGAACAAGACTCGATCTAGGTCGACTCTGGAGGCAATTATTCCCTGCAGTGGTTAGCACAATATATTTCTTCTTAATGGTAGTATCAGAACAGGGTCACAACACAGCATGTCCCAACATGCAGTAGTCGAGTTACTCACGTCCCAACGTGAACTCACTTCTGGTCAATTTACTTGTCCCAAGTTTTATCTCTTTAAGATGGTCAACTTAGGTAAAATAACGCAAACAACAAGCATGCTCAAGTTTTGTCATAATATTACCTGGGTTGAAGGATTTCTTTTTCATGCAAGTTTATGGACATATGGACATGCATGCATTCCCTACTCATGCAATTTTCTAATCAAGCAATCATGCATGCAAACACCATATCCCAAGTTCAAACATGCTTGCCTTGATCAACGTAGGCAGAAGGTGATCCCGGGAAATTCTTGAGAAGATTTTCCTCTTCGTTTTCCATTACAGTACAAAAAAGTGTTCTAAAATATTTACAAGTAAATACTATAAAAAACAAGGTTGAAAAAGAAAATTTCCAGAAAAAGAATCAACTGAAAAGGAGTTATAGATAAAAAGTATTGATAGTTTTAAAATCAAGGACTTGTCTACAATTAAAGTTTTTACTATCGGGTTCCCGCACAGTTAAACAGAAAACGATTCAGGACAGAGTACACTTCTCTGTGGAGAAGGCATAGTTTGGAGAAAGGCATAAACAATATAAGCGGAAATGATTAAAACCCTGACGGGTGGGTCCCACCCGTCGGGTTTGAATTTGAACGCGCTTTCGCGCCGATGCAGAGAAAGAAGAAGACGTCACCGGCGGCGATCGACGGTGCTCCAGGGGGTGGCGATGATGCAGATGGGTTCAGGAGGGTGGTCCGCGTCAGTGGGTGGTGGAAGTGGTCGCCGGCGTGCACTATGGCGATGGCGACGTTGTTTCCGGCGGAGGGTGGCGGCGGTGAAAGTGGATCTCGCCGGCCGAACCTGCAATCGTCAAATTGACGTCGGGAACTGGTTAGTGGGAGGATTAGAAGGTTACAGATCAAATTAGATAAGGACTGGTGGACTATTGGCGTGGGAATCATCCAGAGACCGTGGGTGGTGGAGGCGGCCGGAGGTGCGGAAGATGACCCCCTCAGGGTCATTGGAGGGGCATCGGGGTGAATTGAGGGTGAGGTGGAGTGGTGCGGATTCCTGGCTGAGCTCGGGGAGGGCTTTATATAGACGAGTGACGATGGATGGAGCGGTCCGGATTACGGCGAAGTGATGATGGCCGGTGGAGGTAGGTGGGGGTGGTTGGGCGCGTCGGTGGGCATTTCTGGGGTGGGATCGACCTCCCTCAGGTGTTGGCTGCACCGGATATAGGCTCGTGGGTGTCGGCCACCGTGGTGCCCTCGGGCGGAAACGGAGCTCAAGCCATGGTCTCTGGTGGATGACAAGTGGGGCAGCTGGGCAGCGCTGTTGCGAGCTGGCGGTGCTAAGGAGCGACAAGTGGCGAGGAACTCACGGTGCAACTCACCGGGGCGAAGCTCTGGTGGCTGCCAAGCATATCCAGGGTGTGGCGGGTGCTCTGGTTCACGGCCGGTGCACCGCCCCCTGTCCTTGCCAATGGTCGAGGAGAGGCTGAGGGGTGGGCCAGGGAACAGACCAGGTGGGCTGGCCTTCAATGCCAGGAGAAGTGCAGGCCACAGCAACTCCAATTTTACAGTATTCTGCCATGCTGATTTGTGCACAGAAGGTGCTCGATGAAATGCTAATGTGGTCTAGGCATTTTGAAATTTTTGAAATTTTTTGTGGTGATGCTCTGTTACATAACAGAGGTCCTGTAAAAATTTCAGAATTTTTGGAGTTGGGAAAATTGAGGTTTCATCATAGGATAGGAATCTTGTCCAAATTTCATTCAAATGAAATTTGAAATTTTTGAACATGAGGTCAGAAAGTTTTTTTGAGAACTGGAATGTGGGTACTGATATTTAGCTAGGATAATTTTGGTGGGAGCCAATATGCTAAAGAGAAAAGAGTTCCTTTGAAAACCCAACATAGGGTAGGAATTGGAGATAATTGATTTTGGAATTGTTTGAAATTAATAAAAGAAAATTTCTGGGAGAGAATGAGTTCGGTACTGCCCTAGGGCAGAGGAAGTGCCTGTGGAGATTTTTGGGAATAAGATTTCAGTTTTAAAGGACCCTGGTTTCAAAAGAAAATGAACTAGACAATTTGCATAAAAAGAAAATCACTCCTAAATTATTTAAAAATTTAAAACTTTTCAGAATATTTGTTAATTAAAGAATCCCATTTCTGAAATCAGAAGAAAGTTTTTAAGGACCCAATCAAAAACTTTAAGATGGACCACAAGGAAATAAAGGAAAAGAATTGGAAAGGCCAAAATTAAATCCAAGCATTTTCTTTTAAAGTGAAGAAAAGATTTTAATAATCAAAGGAAAATATTTTGGGGTATTACAAATTCCTTCTGGATTAGACGATTGTTTTGGCAGGTGGATCAAAACATTCCCGAAGAATGATAAGAAACTTGTTCTTGTTGGTACTTTGGCTTTGTTTTGCTCCATCTAGAAATATAGAAATGATCTGATTTTTAATCGAAAGAAATTTTATGATCCGATGACACTTGTGAAGCTAATGTGTAACTGGATCGTTGATTGATCCATCTTGTAGATAAAGGACCCAGGGGAAAAAATCCCGATGCTGGGAGCAAAACTCATTGAGTGGGTAGCAAATGAAGTATATCGAGCTTCGCAACGGTGGCGTCCGGGGGTTCAGGACTTGGTGGCTAGGTTGACGATGGATAGATGCTTCAGGATTGTTGTTGTCTGTTCGTTCGCTGGGTTTGAGAGCTTTTGGTCTGGATGCTTTAGTAGTAGTTATGTCGCTGGCTTAAGTTTGGCCCATGCTATCCGGGTCTATAATGGAACTTTATCGTACTTTGGTTGGTTGTTCTCTACTTTCTTTTTAGTGTCGCTGGTAGCTGCTGAATGATGTAAAAAGACCATATGGTTTCATTATATGAAATCAGAGAGGGCGGCCTCTCTTTTGCTCAAAAAAAATTCAGTTTCATCATGAAACTGGGGAGCAGGAAACTCTAATGACTAATTTAGCTGTGCTTCTGCTATCCACACAGAAAAAGTGGCAACCTTTAATGTGGCTGCAGGTAAGTAAACCAATGGTATTATTGTGGCACCCCGGCTCAGAGGACCGGTTTATCCTGTGTTCCCAACCCAGAGATCATGTCTTCTGGAAACACACAACAACTTGGAACACAAAAGAACTGATCTTTATTGATATGATACAAGTACAAGCTTCGATATTACATTATACCGCCAGGCCAGGAGCACATCTCGTACTTGATAGTATCTACATTATTTATGAAACACCTCAGGGGCCTCGATACTAGTGGAAAATACTACACCGTAGCGGAACGTCGGGTGATGCAACTCCATCCCATAGGGACACTGCTAGGACACATCCTAGTTAGCGTAGTACGGACCATCGGGGTCTCCACCCTCGGCTTCTCCTGCATCTGTCATGATACGCCAGGTAAGTACTTGGAATGTACTCGCAAGCTCACATTAACCAAAACAATATAGCATACAACAGCATGGCGGTAGCAAGAATAAATGCTCATGAAATAGTCATGCAATATAATGTTCAACTTACTGCATTCAGCACCATAATGGGTAACCAATTTACTCTCCTCCGGAATCATCCCATGATTCCCGAAATACTCATGATTCACTGATCATGCCCGGATTCAAGATGAGTTCTTCCATCATTAATGTTGATCACACAGTGTGACCTAGTGCGGACTGTGTCCAATACCGTGGACGCGGCTATTCGAATAGATTCATACACTCTGCAGAGGTTGCGCACTTTTCCCACACCATGGACATTCGTCCAATGAAACTTGCCTAACCCGTGACTCTTCTATCGTACCACCGACATACCCTCTCTCGGGTCATGCCCTGGGTATCCCCCGTGTCACTCCTGACACCTGCCACCCCCGTGGCTACTCTGTCCCAAACGGGGAGCCATGGCCATATAACTCAACTTGGGACCACAAGGTTATCGCCGTCTACCTGATCAGGGTAGCACACACGCATAACCTCCCCTCTTTGGTGGTACCGGTAAAAGAGCACGCGGTTAGACCAAGTCAAGGCCGTCCCATACCAGCAGATGTGGCTGCACGGATAAGTCCGGGTCGGTGGCACTTGATGAACAGACCAATTTTTAGGTTTATCAGACTAACATTATGCGTACCAAGTGAAGTTGATCCAACTATACTTTTGCTAGTATCTACCAAAGTAAGATTTTGACATGGCTATGATAACATTACAAGTAGCAGAATAACCACTAATTCAAACACGATCAATGTCATATTCCTACATGCTGGTCAAATTAAGTAAATGCATTAACATGGCAGGAGTGTATGCAGAGCATCAAGCAACATGGACTATCACATATTTATATTTAAAAGAAATCAAAGAAATGCAAAATTTTATTAACTAGGAACTAACACTATTGAAATGCTTCATGTAATGGATAATGTGGCTTCCCTTGCTCAAATGAAGTGTCACAAAATCCTTGCTCTTCAGCACCACAATGATTTTCCTCTAAAAATATTTCAAAATAGCAAAAAGGAAAATATCACATAACACATTTCTGCTTCCCAAAAATTCTAGGAAAGATGGAAAAAGACCAAATTTTACCATCAAATAAAGGGGCTCAAGACAAAACCACTGCAAAAAGATTCAAGTGAGTTGGACTTATGGTTTAAAAGTTAGAGCAGGTCAAAGTTTCTGGTCAAATTGGAATTTAAATAAGAAAACAGAAAATACCAGCCGGCCACGTCGAATACGTAGAGCAGAGAGGCGCCTCCACTTAAAACGCTTTGGCCGTGGGGGCGGGTCGCTGTCGAGTGGGGCCCTGGGCCTGGTTTGAAAGAGAGAAGGAGAGAGACAGAGGCGGGGCGGCTCACCGGCGGTGGAACTCCGGTGTAGGGACGGCGGCGGGGTCGGGAGACCACGGGAATGGATCGGCCGCGTCGAGACAGTGCGGTTGGTACCCGCGGTTCAACCAGAGACGGCCTGACGGCGTCGCCCCCTTCTTCTCCGGCGGTGGTGGCTTACGGGTGTCGTCGGTGATGGTGACTCCGGCTACAATCCGGCCAAGAGAGGGGTCGGGGAGGACCAGGGAGGTGTGCTGAGTTCGACTGTGAGGTTGGGCGGAGCTGAGAGGCAGTGGAGCTAGCGGGCGGCAGAGGCGGATCGAGCGGCAGAGGTTCGGACGGAGGGGAGGGAGACGAGCTCCCAACTCTCGACGGAACTCTCTGGAGGCGATTGGGAGGGGGAGAGGTGGAGCGGTGAGTCTAGGAGGAGCTGTGCGGGGCCTTTTATTGGCGAACGAGAGGTGCCCGAGCCCATCTGCGCCGCGGACATGTCGCCGAAGAAAGGACGGGGAGGTGGCTGTCGCGGAGCCTGGCGAGCGTGTAGGGAGGTTATGGGAGCGATCAGAGAGTTAATGCGATGAGAAAGCTCGGCGGGAGGAAGATGACAGCCAGCTTGGCCACTGTGGCCGCACGGGCGCAACAGTGGCGGCGCTCGATGGCGGCCGGCGAGAGCGTCTCCGGCGAGGGGAAGACTCTGGAGGGGGCCAGGTGGTTGTCGCGGAGGCTGTCGGCACGAAGGGACAACGAGGGGCAGCGAGGTCTGGCCGGAACGGTCGTGTCCGAGCCTCTGGGCACGCAGAGTGCGTTCGTGAGCTTGCCAGCCTCGTGCTCACCGCGTGCACTGGCGCCAGGAGGCAACGCCAGCCCGCCGGACCTTGTCCATTGCGTCGACCTGAGCTCACACAGTAGATACATGCACTACTGGAATCAGCAACTTTGCCGTCCGCCATGGCTGACGGCAAAGGCATGCATTGCGGACGGCAAAGGTCTTTGCCGTCAGCCAGCAGATGGCACCACATCCGGCTGAACAAGCTTCGGTAAAGGCCACTTTGCCGTCAGCTGGCCGACGGCAAAGAGGCAAAGGTCTTTGCCGTCTGCCAGTAGACGGCAAAGTTGCTGATTCCAGCTTAGGTCCGTTAAGGGGTTAACGGCGTGCTTTGCCGTCTGCTGGCTGACGGCAAAGAATTTAGGGAAATATTAAAAAAAACGTTCGATGAGCAGCGTGTCCGGCGTCCTGCATACAACGTGTCCAGTGTCCGACGAGCAGTGTGTCCGGCGCCCCGCGTACAGCGTGTCCGGCGTTCGGTGAGCAACGTGTCCAGCGTCCGGCGAGCACGACTGTGGCGGCGTCCTGCATGCAGCGAGCAGTGTGGCCAAAGCAACAACAGACGACGACGGCGGCCGGAGCAACAGTGGACGACGGCGGCCGGAGCAGCGGCCATGGACGGAGTAGCAGCGGACGACGACGACCATGGCTGGAGCAGCAGCGGCGGGGGTGAGCAACATGGGCGGCTGGGGAGAGGAAGAAGGGTGCGGGCGTGGCCGAGCGTGGCCGGAGGTGAGCTCGCCGGAGCTCAGGCGAGGGGGAGAGGAAGAAAGATGGCGGCCAAAGGAAGAAGGGTGGCGAGAGAGAGGAAGGATGGCGCGGGCTGAGCGGTTGCCGGGGAGGCGGAAGGCGGGGTGGGCGGACCGGCGGCCGGGGCGGCGGCGGGAGGAAGAGGGCGGCGGCCGACGCGTGAGAGAGATAAGGGAGAGAGATCGTGTGGTGGGTTGGAACGATAAGGGAGAAACAGAGTGGTGGGGCCGGATAAAGCATAGGAGAGATCATGGGGTGGGCTGCGCGTGGGGTGGATCTCACAGTGCGTCTAAGATGTTGCCACCTCATCGATCCGCGTGATCGATCCGCGTGGTGTGCTTTCTCTTTGCCGTCTGCTGACAGACGGCAAAGAGTTCTAACTCTTTGCCGTCTGCTAGCAGACGGCAAAGAGAGTGCCCCGTTAGCGTGTGGACGCCATGCCCCTGCGGGCCCCACCTCTGTTCTTTGCCGTCTGCCAAATGCCTCTTTGCCGTCTGCTAGCAGACGGCAAAGAAGCGGCTGATGGCAAAGAGCTTCTTTGCCGTTTGCTAGTTCTTTGCCGTCTGTTTTCTGGAAACGGATGGCAAAGAGCTTCTTTGTCGTCCGCTAGCTGACGGCAAAGAACTAGCAGACGGCAAATTTGCTGATTGCAGTAGTGATGCCACGGGTAGGGCTAGGGATGGCTCCTGCTGTTCGCCATCATCCAGAACAGCAACTGGCTATGATCTTGGGAGGGTTCCAGAGGAGAGGTGAAGTGGAGATTGAGCCAAAGAGCTTGTCTGGGGGCTTCTAGGTTGGAAGGAGTACCTGTTGGAGAGGTTTAAGCAATTTCTGCAAAGGTTTGAGTACAGTTCATCTGTAAACCTTTGTTCTGGTCCAAGAACTTGTTCTTGATGGTGTACTCAAATGGTGGAGCTCCTTGGAGTGAAATTTTATAATTGAGTGTTATTTGATGGTGGGGAGATGTGGTAAAAAATTAGATTAAGTGGTGGCCCCCAACTGGTAATTCCTTCACAACAGTTATAAATGAACAAAAACTTGCAGGAATTAATGTGGCAAAATGGTTGATCCAATGAAGTTGAATTTTTGTGGCTAGAGATCATATGATGGTGTTAATGGCCTGGATTAATCTCAGGAATTATTGGTGTATGAAGAATATAGTTGCTTCACAAAGGACAGATTGGTCCAGAAGCTTGCAAGAATTATGGTGCTGAAAAGTTGAACTGGACTATATGGTATTTTTGGATATTGTGGAGATATATAATCTCTAGTATTTTAGGAATTATTTTAGGAATTTTCTGAGCAAGGGAAGTATAAGTTGCTTCGCAACCTCCCATGGAAAAGAGATATTCCTTTTAAGAAAAAGGAATATTAAATGTGGGCAAAATTGGGGTTGAGGCTAGAAGGTTTATGACAGGGTTTTGGCAAGGTTTAGGGTTACTTGGGAAGTTTTGCAAAGAACCTCTTCAGTCCAAATCAAAGGTTGACTTGAAACCCAACCAAAAAGCCAAATCAAACCAAAGAAATTTTAAAAGAAAAAGTTGCCAAAATCAGGGTGTCACAAACCTACCCCCCTTAGGATGAATCTCGTCATCGAGATTCGGTTGCTCATGGAACAAATACGGATATGCTTACTTTAGGAAATCTTCTCTCTCCCAGGTGGCTTCTTCCTCAATATGATGATCCCACAACACCTTGTAAAACCTGATCACCTTACTTCGAGTGGTCCTTTCCATCTCATCCAAGATTCTGATAGGTTTTTCCTCGTAAGTCAGATCCTGAGTCAGCTCTAGTTCACTCATATCCGCCTGCTTGACAGGTGGTGCAATGCATTTTCTTAGCTGTGATATATGAAAGACATCATGTACCTCGGACAATTCCAGTGGTAATTCTAGCTGATAGGCCACCCTGCCTCTTCTGGCAATTATTGGAAAGGGTCCGATATATCTGGGTGCAAGCTTCCCTCGGGTATGAAACCTTTTTACTCCTTTCATGGGGGTTACTCGTAGATAGGCATACTCCCCAGGTTCAAAATTTACCTCTCGGTGTTTCGGATCATAGTAACTTTTCTGACGGGATTTGGCTGCTCGCAGGCGATCTTTAATCTCTTTAACCTGCGTCTCGACCTTGAGCATCAAATCTATGCCAAAGATACGGTTGTCCCCTGTTTGTGACCAGTTTAAGGGGGTACGACATTTGCGCCCATACAGTGCCTCAAACGGCGACATTTTGAGACTTGCCTGATAGCTGTTGTTGTAGGAAAACTCCGCATATGGAAGGCTATCTTCCCACTTAGATCCATAGGCAAGGGCACACGACCTGAGCATATCTTCCAATATTTGGTTTACTCGTTCTGTCTGCCCGTCTGTCTGTGGGTGATATGTCGTGCTATGTTTTAACACGGTTCCCAGGGTTTGGTGCAGGCGTAGCCAGAATGTTGAAGTAAATAGGGACCCCCTATCTGAGGTGATGGACTTGGGTACCCCATGAAGGCTGACTATTCGGGACATATAGAGCTGCGCAAGTTGGTCAGCCCTGTAAGTGGTCCTTACTGGAATGAAATGAGCCACTTTGGTGAGCATGTCCATGACAACCCAGATGGCATCATGGCCTCTTGTTAACTTGGGTAGCCCCACAATAAAGTCCATGCATATGTCGTCCCATTTCCACTAAGGAACCTGTAAAGGTTGTAGCAGTCCGGCTGGTTTCTGGTGCTCGGCCTTAACTTTGTTGCATACGTCACAGCATGCAACATAGTAAGCAATATCCTTTCGCATACTCGGCCACCAGAAAGTTTCCTTCAAGTCCTGGTACATTTTCGTTCCTCCCGGGTGAATGGAATATGCGGATTCATGTGCCTCTCGGAGTATTTGTAGTCTCAAGTTTTATTGGTCAGGTACACACATCCGGTTGTCGAACCATAATGTTCCCTGATCATCAATGCGGAAGGATTTAGCCTTTCCTTGTTGTAGGTTCTCCTTGATCTCTTGTATTCCCATATCTGCTTTCTGCGCTTCCTTGATTTCCTTTATAAGTGTGGGAACAATTTCCAGAGTATCTGGGTTGATTGGGCCGCAGAGCACTAGGTTGAGCTTGGTAAACTCTCCTTGTAACATTGGATTGAGGCCTTCAACCATTGTATTTACGGTGCCTGGTTTCCTGCTGAGGGCATCCGTGACCACATTAGCTTTTCCGGGATGATAATTGACTCCAAGGTCGTAGTCCTTGACTAGCTCAAGCCATCTTCTCTGCCTGAGATTGAGATCGGGTTGTGTGAAAATATACTTAAGTCCGTGTATATTTCACATCGCTGCCCAATGAGGTAATGCCTCCAAATTTTCAGAGAGTGAACTACGGCTGCTAACTCCAGGTCATGGGTGGGGTAATTCTCTTCATGAGGTCGTAGCTGTCTGGATGCATACGCTACAACCTTTCCTTCTTGCATTAATACGCAGCCGATTCCACATCTGGAAGCATCACAGTATATGTCAAAGCCCTTGTGAATATCTGGCAGGATTAAGACGGGTGTTGTTGTTAGCCTTGTCTTCAGTTCCATAAAACTGTTGTCACATTCTTCTGCCCAAACAAACTTGTGATTCTTTTTCAACAGTTCTGTCAGAGGCTTGGCTATCTTGTAGAAGCCTTCAATGAAGCGACAGTAGTAGCCTGCCAATCCCAGGAAACTGCGGACTTCTGTCACCGTAGCTGGGGTTTTCCAGTTTAACACGGCAGTCACCTTACTAGGGTCGACGGCCACACCTTGTTCTGATAGAATGTGTCCCAGAAATCCCACCTCTTTTAGCCAGAATTCACACTTACTGAACTTGGCATACAGACGGTGGGTTCTTAGTCTCTCCAGAACAGCACGGAGGTGTTGCTTATGCTCCTCTTCATTCTTGGAGTATATGAGAATATCATCGATGAACACTACCACGAACTTGCCTAAGAAGTCCATGAAAACCTTGTCATCATACTCATGAAGTAAGCCGGAGCATTGGTCAGCCCGAACGACATGACTGTAAACTCATACAGTCCATATCGAGTGGTGAAGGCTGTCTTGGGGATATCCTCTTTCTTAATTTTTAGCTGGTGATATCCCGTCCGGAGGTCAATCTTGGAAAATACCCGGGCCCCGTTTAACTGATCGAACAAATCGTCGATACGAGGAAGTGGGTACTTATTCTTGATGGTGACCTCATTCAACGGACGATGGTCTACACACATCCGTAAACTGCCGTCCTTCTTCTTGACAAATAGCACGGGTGATCCCCATGGTGAAATACTTGGGCGGATGTACCCTTTTTGCAGCAATTCATCCAGTTGTTTCTTCAATTCTACCAACTCTGTGAACGGCATCCTGTAGTACTTCTTGTATATTGGAGCCGTTCCGGGAACAACATCAATAGCGAATTCCAGTTCCTGGTTGGGTGGCATTCCTGGAAGCTCCTCAGGGAAGACATCCGGAAATTCACTGACTACTAGAATCAAGTTCATATCTGTGACAGTTGCCTTGAATGCCATCCCTTTCTTCGATAACATTCTGCCAGCGATGAATTGGGCCTTTTGGCCTGCCGGGTTAACCAATGTTACTGTCCAGGTTGCGCAATTGATGCAGACCTGATGTTGTGTCAGCCAGTCCATCCCCAGTATTGCATCCAATCCAGGGGATTCAAGTGAAATAAGGGTGGCTGGAAATCTAGTGCCATTTATCAAAACTTCCAGGTCCTTATATATGATATTTGTTCTGAGTACGGAGCCAGGGGATTGTACCACCATGGTTTTGGCCAAAAGCGAAAGGGAAAAATTGTGCATGGTGGCAAAACTCCGCGAGATAAACGAATGGGAAGCCCCGGAATCAAATAAAATTACTGCGGGTATGTCATTAATAGAGAACATACCGAAGACCACGCCTGGTGCTTCGCGGGCTTCCTCAGTGGAGATATGATGAACTCGGCCGCGACGGAGGTCTTGGTTGGGGTGGCATCCGATATTGTTGACTTGTGGCTTAAAGTCGGATTGTGGCTTCCCGGCCTTTGTAGGGCACTGTCTAGAGTAATGTCCGGCTTGTCCACAAGTGAAGCAAGTATTATTGCGTCGGCAGTCTTCCAGCACTGGCTGCTTGCCATAGACCTTGTCCTGGTTGCCTGGCTTGCTATTGTTGCTGCCATTGTTCCAGGTGGGCTTGTACTCAGTCTGGGCTGGTTGCCAAATATGCGGCTTCTGTGTGAACTGCTCACGATTGTCATTCCTGGGTTCAAACTTACGCTTGCGGTCATCATATCCTGTCTTATGCTCTCGTTCGGCTATGAAAGCTTTGTTTACCAGAGTTTGGAAATCAGGAAAGTCCAGCATACAGAGTTGGCTACGGAGAGCATGATTGAGTCCTCCGAGGAATCGATCTATCTTCCTTTCTTCTGTAGACACGTCGTGGGCGGAGTATCGTGCCAGATTGTTAAACTTGTTCAGATACTCGCCTACCGACATGTTTCCTTGAGTGAGAGCAAGGAATTCCCTCTGCTTCACCTTCATTATACCGGTGGGAATATGGTACTTGCAGAATACCTCCTTGAACTTCTCCCAGGTAATATTTTCCCCGGAAGGCCACACGGTTTTTGCATTATCCCACCATATGGCTGCCGGCCCTTCCAGGTAGTGAGTAACAAAAGGAACCTTGTCCGACTCATCGCAACGGGCTATTTTAAGCTTCTTTTCCATGGTTCTCAACCAGTCGTCAGCTTCCATTGGATCCACGGCCTGACTGAAACTGGGTGGCTTGGTACGCTGAAAATCAGACAGCTTGGAGTGTGCACCATTGTTCTGATTCTGTCCTACCATAGTCTGCATGCTCCTTAAAAATTCCATGAGATCCCGATTCCTTTTCTCTTCAAACATTCTCATGATCTGATCAGTAGTCGGTTGTTGCGGTGGAGGAGGAGGCAGATCTTCTGGTGGCTGTCCTGCTTGTCTGGTGGATCGACGGACTGGAGTACCGTCGCCGCCTTGGTGATTGTTACTACACCTCTTCATCCTATATCCGTTCCCATTGCAAAATACCGAATCGATAAGCAACATCCATAAGGGAAAATGAAGTGACGCCAAGGAAAGCCAAATAAAAGAGGAACAAAGCGAACAGCATAATTATACATAGCAAACCAACATCATACATGTCAAACTAGTAGGGGTATCATGACTAGCACTGCTCATACGGCAGTTGACATAAGCAAAGATGCTATGATGGATGCGATGCATACACATGCTGAAGCTCGATCGTCACTCTAGTCGCGCGGGTGACACGGACACTGGCAGACTGAAGATCCCTCATCGCCTGACGCAGTCTCAGAATCAGAGCGGATGATATGGACCACGTCCTCCGGATCAAAGAAAACACGGCGACGCTGGCGGGAAGGCTCTCCCTCTAAGGAGGAGGAAGAATGACGCCTCAGCATCAGAGCAGCTGGGGTGGCTAGAAGCGAGGCCCACTCATCTGGGGTCTCATGCCGGATACCAGACGAAGTGCCTGGTGGTCTAAACGAGCTAGAAGGACCCTCAGGCTTGAGTGAAGACGGAATAAACGGATTATACATAGGTGAAAACACAGGCGGAGGAGGAGACTGTGCTGCCTCAGCACCTGCAAGTGCCTCTCTAGCCTGGGACAGCTCCTCAGCCAAGTGGGTGATCAGGCGATAACTGGCGTTTAGGTAACGAGATAGAACACTAGTTGCTCGGTCACTTGCCGGATCAACCGGGGCAAAAAGGACTCGCCCTGTCGTGGGTGACAGGGTGGGGTAATGAAAGAAACCTGGATGTGTCTGCATCTCGACCTCCTGAAAGCGCAAGTCTGTGAGAGCCTCCATAGCAGCAAACTGGATCGCCAGATCGGGAGTAGAAGCAGTTCCTCCCTTGGAAGAACGGGAATAGCTGCCAATCTCCGAGCTCGTGGTCAGGAAAGCCTCAGCGTGGTACTCGTATACCGAATCTGCAAGCTGCTCTCGGAACACCTGGTATACTGGATCCTCTCCACTGGGATAAAGTCAAAGCCAGACGCTGCGAAGCAGTACCTAAAAAGTGTATGGTGCGGGCTCATGATTGTAGTGGTACGGAACAGGTGCCATCTACACTCACAAGACCAACGGTTAGCGAAGCAAATGAATCTAAATGCATGCTATGCGACAGGCAAATGCAGCAACCAAGGCACACATTAAATCTCTAGTCTAACAGAATTCTAGCGCGTGAGTTAATTAGGGTGTCCTACAGTCAACCTGGCTCTGATACCAAGCATTGTGGCACCCCGGCTCAGAGGACCGGTTTACCCTGTGTTCCCAACCCAGAGATCATGTCTTCTGGAAATACACAACAACTTGGAACAGAACAGAACTGATCTTTATTGATATGATACAAGTACAAGCTTCGATATTACATAATACCGCGAGGCCAGGAGCACATCTCGTGCTTGACAGTATCTACATTATTTATGAAACACATCAGGGGCCTCGATACTAGTGGAAAATACTACACCGTAGCGGAACGTCGGGTGATGCAACTCCATCCCATAGGGACACTGCTGGGACACATCCTAGTTAGCGTAGTACGGACCATCGGGGTCTCCACCCTCGGCTTCTCCTGCATCTAGCATGATACGCCAGGTGAGTACTTGGAATGTACTCGCAAGCTCACAGCAACCAAAACAATATAGCATACAACAACATGGCAGTAGCAAGAATAAATGCTCATGAAACAGTCATGCTATATAATGTTCAACTTACTGCATTCAGCACCATAACGGGTAACCAATTTACTCTCCTCCGGAATCATCCCATGATTCCCGGAATACTCATGATTCACTGATCATGCCCGGATTCAAGATGAGTTCTTCCATCATTAATGTTGATCACACAGTGTGACCTAGTGCGGACTGTGTCCAATACCGAGGACGCGGCTATTCAAATAGATTCATACACTCTGCAGAGGTTGCGCACTTTACCCACACCATGGACATTCGTCCAACGAAACATGCCTAACCCATGACTCTTCTATCATACAACCGACACACCCTCTCTCGGGTCATGCCCTGGCTGTCCCCCGTGTCACTCCTGACACCTGCCACCTCCGTGGCTACTCTGTCCCAAACGGGGACCCATGGCCATATAACTGAACTTGGGACCACAAGGTTATCGCCGTCTACCTGATCAGGGTAGCAAGCACGCATAACCTCCCCTCTTTGGTGGTACCGGTAAAAGAGCACGCGGTTCGACCAAGTTAAGGCCGTCCCATACCGGCAGATGTGGCTGCACGGATAAGTCCGGGTCGGTGGCACTTGATCAACAGACCAATTTTTAGGTTTATCAGACTAACATTATGCGTACCAAGTGAAGTTGATCCAACTATACTTTTGCTAGTATTTACCAAAGTAAGATTTTGACATGGCTATGGTAACATTACCACTAGCAGAATAACCACTAATTCAAACACGATCAATGTCATATTCCTACATGCTGGTCAAATTAAGTAAATGCATTAACATGGCAGGAGTGTATGCAGAGCATCAAGCAACATGGACTATCACATATTTATATTTAAAAGGAATCAAAGAAATGCAAAAATTTATTAACTAGGAACCAACAGTATTGAAATGCTTCATGTAATGGATGATGTGGCTTGCCTTGCTCAAATGAAGTGTCACAAAATCCTTGCTCTTCAGCACCACAATGATTTTCCTCTGAAAATATTTCAAAATAGCAAAAAGGAAAATATCACATAACACATTTCTGCTGCCCAAAAATTCTAGGAAAGATGGAAAAATACCATATTTTACCAGCAAATAAAGGGGCTCAAGACAAAACCACTGCAAAAATATTCAAGTGAGTTGGACTTATGGTTTAACAGTTAGAGCAGGTCAAAGTTTCTGGTCAAATTGGAATTTAAATGAGAAAACAGAAAATACCAGCCGGCCACGTCGAATACGTAGAGCAGAGAGGCGCCTCCACTTAAAATGCTTCGGCCGTGGGGGCGGGTCGCTGACGAATGGGGCCCTGGGCCTGGTTTGAAAGAGAGAAGGAGAGAGACAGAGGCGGGGCGGCTCACCGGCGGTGGAACTCCGGCATAGGGACGGCGGCGGGGTCGGGAGACCATGGGGCTGGATCGGCCGCGTCGAGACAGTGCGGTAGGTACCCACGGTTCGACCAGAGACGGCCTGACGGCGTCGCCCCCTTCTTCTCCGGCGGTGGTGGCTTACGGGTGTTGTCGGTGACGGCGACTCCGGCAGCAATTCGGCCAGGAGAGGGGTCGGGGAGGACCAGGGAGGTGTGCTGAGTTCGACTGTGAGGTTGGGCGGAGCTGAGAGGCGGTGGAGCTAGCGGGCGGCGGAGGCGGATCGAGCGGCAGAGGTTCGGCCGGAGGGGAGGGAGACGAGCTCCCAGCTCTCGACGGAGCTCTCTGGAGGCGATTGGGAGGGGGAGAGGTGGAGCGGTGAGGCTAGGAGGAGCTGGGCGGGGCCTTTTATAGGTGGACGAGAGGTGCTCGAGCCCATCTGCGCCACGGACATGTCGCCCGGGCAAGGACGGCGAGGTGGTTGTCGCGGAGCCTGGCGAGCGTGTAGGGAGGTGACGAGAGCGACCAGAGAGTTAATGCGATGAGAAAGCTCGGTGGGAGGAAGACGACAACCAGCTTGGCCACTGTGGCCGCACGGGCGGAACAGTGGCGGCGCTCGGTGGCGGCCGGCGAGAGCATCTCCGACGAGGGGAAGACTTTGGAGGGGGCCAGGTGGTTGGCGCGGAGGCTGCCGGCACGAAGGGACAAGGAGGGGCAGCGAGGTTTGGCCGGAACGGTCGTGTCCGAGCCTCTAGGCACGCAGAGCGCGTTCGTGAGCTTGCCAGCCTCATGCTCACAGCATGCACTGGCGCTAGGAGGCCACGCCAGCCAGCCGGACCTTGTCCATTGCGTCGACCTGAGCTCACACAGTAGATACATGCCACGGGTAGGGCTAGGGATGGCTCCTGCTGCTCGCCATCATCCAGAACAACTCCTGGCTAAGATCTTGGGAGGGTTCCAGAGGAGAGGTGAAGTGGAGATTGAGCCAAAGAGCTTGTCTGGGGGCTTCTAGGTTGGAAGGAGTACCTGCTGGAGAGGTTTGAGCAATTTCCGCAAAGGTTTGAGTACAGTTCATGTGTAAACCTTTGTTCTGGTCCAGGAACTTGTTCTTGATGGTGTACTCAAATGGTGGAGCTCCTTGGAGTGAAATTTGATAATTGAGTGTTATTTGATGGTGGGGAGATGTGGTAAAAAATTTAGATTAAGTGGTGGGCCCCAACTGGTACTTCCTTCACAACAGTTGTAGATGAACAGAAACTTGCAGGAATTAATGTGGCAAAATGGTTGATCCAATGAAGTTGAATTTTTGTGGCTATAGATCATATGATGGTGTTAATGGCCTGGATTAATCTCAGGAATTATTGGTGTATGAAGAATATAGTTGCTTCACAAAGGACAGATTGGTGCAGAAGCTTGCAAGAATTATGGTGCTGAAAAATTGAACTGGACTATATGGTATTTTTGGATATTGTGGAGATATATAATCTCTTGTATTTTAGGAATTATTTTGGGAATTTTCTGAGCAAGGGAAGTATAAGTTGCTTCACAACCTCCCATGGAAAAGAGATATTCCTTTTAAGAAAAAAGGAATATTAAATGTGGGCAAAATTGGGGTTGAGGCTAGAAGGTTTATGACAGGGTTTTGGCAAGGTTTACGGTTACTTGGGAAGTTTTGCAAAGAACCTCTTAAGTCCAAATCAAAGGTTGACTTGAAACCCAACCAAAAGGTCAAATCAAACCAAAGAAATTTGAAAAGAAAAAGTTGCCAAAATCAGGGTGTCTCAGTTATGGATCTATCATATGCAAAACAATGTATGCAAGTTAGCTTCTCAGTGACAACGTTCCCAGCAGAATGAAACACAAAGCTCTCTTTTTTTTAGGATAAGAAACACAAATTTCTCAACAAGAAAAAGGTGTTCTTTGTCACTTCTCACAGGTGGTTCAAACAATATTTTCGATCAGAATTTGTATCAAGATTACTGAACAAACAAATAGATGGATGTAAGATTTCAAACTTATTTGAAGTTACTCAGTTTGTTTCTCCAGTAACAAGTGCACAACAAGGAAGGCGGTTTGTACAAAACATATATACCTGATTGGTACTATCACAACCATAACTTTTACAGCTAAGTGCGTCACTCCATGATCCATACATACACATGCACGTATAACTACATAAATCATATCACACATTGTATATCTCACACGTCGTCTTCCTCCAACACCACAGTCAATTCCTCCTCCGACACCTCTGTCAGCTCCGAAGTGAAATGGTAAGAGTCCTCCACATGGATGTGCCCTTCGTCACAGAAAAACGGCCTCGAAGGCATTTGTAGGCCGTCGATCCCAGCCACCAAAATCTCTATGACCTCGCCCATCGTTGGCCGGTCACGAGACTTAATCTGAATACACCATAATCCGACAACGCACGGCTTCTTCTCCAGCTCATGCATGTCGGCAGCAAAAGGAGATATCTCGCCCGCTTCTTCCCGAGTCAGCCGGTCGTACACCCATGACGGGTAGTATGCCTGGCTTGAGGTCCCCATGTTTGGATCGGCGTTCCTTCTCCCACCTGCCATCTCCAGCAGCAGCATCCCGAAGCTGTACATGTCAAACTTGCTGGATATGACACCGAAGCTCCGGGATATCATCTCAGGGACTATGTAGCCGACGGTTCCCCACATGGCGCTTAGTGGCACAAAACTGTTGCCCCTCAGGTACAGTTTGGCGAGCCCGAAATCGGCGACCTTTGGGACGAAATTGCTGTCGAGAAGGATGTTGTGCGGCTTGATGTCAAAGTGCAGAATCTGCATGTCACACCCCTGATGTAAGTAGTTGATCCTCCTGGAGCAATCTCGTTGAGCTTGTCCCAAGAAAAGCACTTCTCAGCAGAGAAAATGTACTTGTCCAGAGAGCCATGGGATATGTACTCCTACACTAGGGCCCTTCTCATTTCCTCCGAGCAGAACCCCACTAAACGCACAACGTTGATGTGGTGGATCCTGCCGATGGTGGAGACCTCGCTGATGAAATCTGCTCCATTGCAGTTTGAGTTGCCCTCTAGCATCTTCACAGCGACATGGACATCGCCTGGGAGTAGCACACCCTTGTACACAGAGCCATAGCCTCCTTGTCCCAATTTATCTCTGAAATGGCC
The DNA here is from genome assembly GCA_039707655.1 of Elymus sibiricus. NCBI lineage: Eukaryota > Viridiplantae > Streptophyta > Magnoliopsida > Poales > Poaceae > Elymus > Elymus sibiricus. Next base: position 25,797,000 of record CM077664.1, read on the forward strand.
TGTGATTGCAACGATGTCTGTGTAGGCATACCTTGTTGGGCCAATCATTTGTTGAATTCGGAGGAACTTCTTGACTGCATCAATTATGATCCTTGTATTCCAGTACTTGTACGCTAGGAATATCCATACAGCCAGGGGTGCCAACAAGAACCTGCATAGTACTGCCCAACAAGTCGGCAGACATGGATGTAAGTTAGGATTTTTTCAAAAAGGAGGATTACCCCCGGCATGTGCATCAATTGATGCACACAGCCATATTATTAGGCAAAGTCTCCTCAAAGTACGCAATCCGAAAAAAGTTCACAAGCAGAATCGAATACAAAAGAGTAAATTGCCACAACCGGCAAAAATAGGACAAGATGACTAGACACCTATCCTATTGTTGGACCGCCTTCCAACCCGGTTGTAGGTATCCCGTGGTACCGTCTCCCAACGGTTGCACCCATAAGCCATATGCTCCCTGACTTCCGCATGGCTAAGTAACGACCACGTACGGATCCTGCCGGTCGCCCTGAAGACAACCTGCAAAAGATTTGTGATGTTTTGTCTGTTAAAAATAACGTCATTCCGACAATTCCAAATAGCCCAAAGTAATGCACACACTCCGACTCGAATATGCACCGCTGTCTTAGGCTCTATTCCGTTTAGCCATGTTCCAAATAAAGTGGCAATGCTATTAGGTGGACTGACATTAAAGGACACATGTATCGTACGCCACAATAATTTGGCTAGTGGACATTTGAGGAAAAGATGTTGAATTAACTCATCCTGATCACAGAAGCAACACCATTTACTACCCTCCCAACTATGTTTTGCCAAGTTGTCCTTAGTCAAGATCACTTGCTTGTGGTCAAACCACATGAAGACCTTTATTTTTAAAGGTACCTTAATCTTCCAAATATGAAGCGATTTTGGGATTGGACCAGTGTTTATCAAATCTACATACATAGATTTAACTAAGAATACTCCTGACACCGAAAGTTTCCAGTGCAGTGTATCTGGCTCATCAGAAAGGTTAACCTCCATCAACCTACACACAAGATGTAGCCATGCATCTATCCCATCGCTCCCCCACCAATGATCTTCTGAATTGAATATTTAAGGGAACCGATCCTAGTATTGTTCTAACGAACATGTCTTTACTTTGTACAATATTATAAAGGGATGGATATTGTATGGCCAATGGTGTCTCCCCTAGCCATGTATCCTCCCAGAATCTAGTAGTATTATCGTTCCCAGCTATGAATTTGCTCCTATTGAAGAAGGCAGCCTTTGTCCTCACCAGCCCCTTCCAAAAAGGAGAATCATTCGGCTGCGCCGTGACTTGTGCGAGGGTTTTGGAGTGCAAATACTTGTTACGTAACAACTATATCCACACACCCTCCCTCTCCACAGATAACCTATATAGCCATTTACTGAGCAAATACCTGTTTTTTACTTCAAGCTTTTCAATACCGAGACCCCCTTGGTATTTCGGCCTACAAATTATATCCCACTTGGCTAGTCTATACTTTGATTTATTGTCATCACTTTGCCAAAAAAATCATGATCGATAGAAATCCAACCTTTTTCGTACCCCCACCGGTACTTCAAAGAAGGACAAAAGGAACATCGGCATGCTTGTAAGCACATAATTTATTAGAATTAGCCGACCCCCATAAGACATAAGCTTGCCCTTCCAGCAGCTTAGCTTCTTCTCGAATCTATCTTCGATGCACTTCCATTCCTTGTTGGTTAACTTACGGTGATGAATTGGTATCCCCAAGTAACTAAATGGCAGAGATCCCAACTCACAACCGAACAACTGTCTATAGTTTTCCTATTCTTCCTTGGCGCGCCCAAAACAAAATAGTTCACTCTTATGAAAATTGATTTTCAAACCAGACAGTTGTTCAAAAAGTCATAAAACCAGCTTCATATTTCTAGCCTTAGCCATATCATGTTCCATGAAAATAATTGTATCGTCCGCATACTGTAGTATAGACACCCCACCCTCTACGAGATGTGGAATGAGTCCACCTACCTGGCCGTCCTCTTTGGCTCGATCAATGAGAATCGCCAACATGTCAGCGACGATATTAAACAGGATAGGAGACATCAGATCCCCCTGTCTCAACCCCTTTTGCGTCTGGAAATAATGACCTATATCATCATTGATCTTGATCCCTACGCTACCTGCTTGTAAAAAGGATTCGACCTGTTTCCTCTAGGCCGCATCAAAACCCTTCATACGCAAAGCCTGTTGCAAAAATGGCCACTTAACTTTATCGTAGGCCTTCTCGAAGTCCACTTTGAAGACAACTCCATCCGGTTTCTTCGAGTGAATTTCATGTAAGGTTTCTTGTAGAACGACCACACCCTCCAGAATATGTCGCCCGGCATGAAAGCCATCTGAGTCGGCTGCACCACAGTGTGCGCTATCTGAGTGAGGAGGTTAGTACCAACTTTGGTAACGATCTTAAAACTCACATTAAGCAGACATATCGGTCTGAACTGCTCAATGCGAACCGCCTCCTCCTTCTTTGGCAACAACGTAATAGTCCCAAAGTTCAGTTTAAACAGTTGTAACTGGACATTAAAAAGATCATGGAACATGGGCATAAGGTCCCCTTTGATGTTATCCCAGCACCTCTTATAAAATTCTGCTAGAAAACCATCTGGGCCAGGTGCCTTATTATTCTTCATTTGTGCTATTGCCTCAAACACTTCCTTTTCCGAGAAAGGAGCAGAAAGAACCTCATTCTCTTCGGCCCCCAGTTGAACTAAGTCCCCAATCACATTCTCGTAGAGTGAAACAAAATTTTCCGCCGGCACCCCAAAGAGCTTTTTATAGAAATTTGAGATATAAAACTTTAGGTTCTCTTGCCCTACAATTGTACCCTCATCCTGTTCAAGTTGGATAATTTTCTTTTTTCTATGTTTTCCATTCGCAATCATATGGAAAAACTGAGTGTTATTATCCCCCTGAATCACCTGTTGAACTTTAGCTCAGAGGGCCCATTCTATCTTTTCTTCTCTGAGAAGCTTAGCTAGCTTCTCTTCGGCCTCTCGCTTGGCAACATTTTCAATCGTGTCAAGCATACTGACCTCGGCTTTTAAATCTAGATCGTTAATGAGATTAAGAAGCCTTTCTTTTTCCCGTTTGTAGATGCCACTCTCATTTTTTGCCCGGCCCCGCAAGAACTGTCGCAAGTGTCTAATTTTATATTGCCATATTTCAACGTTCGAATCTCCTCTATTCTCTTTAGCCCACTCCTTGGCTATCAGATCGAGGAATCCCTCCCTTTCGAACCACGACAATTCGAATGAGAAGATATTTTTGTTGCCAATGTGGGTCGCCTCACCCGAATCAACGAGGATAGGAGTGTGATCGGAAAGTCCCCTTTGTAGCCCTCGCACCGTTACTAAAGGAAACTTATGTTCCCATTCAACACTTGTTAGAACTCGATCCAATTTCTCATAAGTTGGATTCTCTAAATTGTTCGCCCAAGTGTATTGCCTGCCTGTGAGGTCAATCTCTCTTAGGTCTAGACTCTCAATGATAACGTTGAACATAAACGACCACCTCCCATCGAAATTATCATTATTTTTTTCCTCTCTCCGCCTAATAATATTAAAATCGCCACCAACCAAAATGGGCAACCTCTCATCCCCACAAATCCTCACCAGATCTGCCAGGAAGTCAGGATTGAACTCCGGCTGTGCCGCACCATACACAGCGACCAGAGCCCACCTAAATCCATCAACTTTCGACCTCACATGAAATTTGACAGCATAGTCACCCAGGATAACTTTCCGACTTCCAGGGTCTCGCAATTAACCCCAAGTAAGATCCCGCCAGATCTTCCTCGTGGTGGCAGACAATGCCAATCAAAGTCTAAACCACCAGAAATCGTTCCGAGAAATTGCGAAGTAAAGTTATCTCGACCCGTCTTGAGCAACGCAATAAAATCTAACTTTTGTTCCATATAAGTTTTCGCCAAAAACCTTCTTTTAGCCAAGTCCGCAAGACCTCTGCTATTCCAGAAGATACCTCTCATTTTTCATCATGAAATTTACGTTTGAATTTGATGAACGAGTAGGCATATGTTTATGGCCAAATTGTGGCCATGATGACTAAAAGCATGTAAATTTTTTCATGAAAGTAAAGAGCATATAATTCTCACATACCGAAAAAGAACTTGGGGATATCAATAGCAGATACTATGGTTACAACAACGAAAACAAACTTTGTTGTGTAGTAGTGATCGTAAGAGCTATCGCTCTGGGTCACGCATTCTATGAAGTGCGCCTCACTCCAGAAAATAGCATGAGCCCGATTCACGATGCTCTCCATGAAGTAGCTGCCAATCATACCATTGTAAAGAAATGGATTTAGAAGGGAGCACAGTTCTTGGATAGGGTTAGTTGACTTAATTGGTTCGACTTGCATACTAATTCAATCCCATTTGCGTACCAGTGTTTGACTTTCTTTGAACCATGCTACCATGTAATTCGACTATGTATTGCATTTTACACTATGTTTTTTTAATACGACATAAACTAACCTGTGCCCGACATGGATGGAGTAGTACTATTAATTAAGAAAACATGCATGATCAATTTAATCAACCTATGCTACAATTAAGCATTAATTGTTAAAGTAAAATATCAATAATGCTGCAGTAGTATGTGCCCTACTACAGGTGGGCTTAACAGCCCCACGTTAATTCTTGAGAAAAGTAGAGGAGAGAAACTTAAATTTGGGGGGAAATGGAAGCACATGGTGATCACCTGATTGAATTGTTGAGGCATATATTGACGCTTGTTCTTAACTTCTCAGAGGCAGAAGCCATACGGTCATTGGTATATAAATAAGGAAATTGGACAGTAAACCCCTTACTTATGAATTGTGTGACATCTGCATATATAACTTGCATTCTGCAGCTGCAGCTGACCAAAAGAATTCTTGTCACCAAATGGATTCATTGCCAAGTATCCACAGTAAGGTTCAAGATCTTCGACCATACACCTGTAACCCGACACCCAGACATAAACATGTGAATTGTTGGCACTCAGGCAAGCAACGGGCTTGTACGCACTATTATCTGTTACTACCCACGAAGAATTAGCAAAACATGCTCTGCAGTAGCTTTGAGTGACCAAATACCGAAAGCCAGGTGAGTTTGAATCAATTGTGTTCAAAGTTTTAAATAGCGCGCTTGCGGCGCTATACGCGTCCAGACATGTGCTGCGCTAGGCTAAGCTCGATTTCACATAAGAAGGGTTAGCATGCTAATAGCGCGCTAGAGATCACTTAGCGCTAAAATTAGGTCTCTGGCGTTAGCGTCCCGCATCCGACCAAAAATTTTTCCGTCCAAAATGAAATCGCCACGCGGGCCAAAGCCCAAGCCTACCAATACCCCCACGGCTCCACCCATCCTCTCAAGCCAGCCAACCTTATCCCCACTCCCGTCCTCATCTCAAGCCGGAAATGTGGCAGCGGCCAACCAACGACCAACCATGGCGGCGGCCTCGACCTGCAACTCCGGCGACTGACCTTCCTTGCCACTCCCTCCCAGCGACGGCGGCTTCCACGGCAGCTCCCGGCCACTTCGTCTCGGCTGCTCCCTCCTGGCCACTTCCTCTGCTGCCAGCGACGTCGGCATCCACCAGGCGACGGAGCTCCCCGCGGCGACGGCGTCCACCAGGCGACCACGAGCCAGCAAATCCCGTCGGCAGGTAAGCTCATCTATCCTCTGTTCATCTCTTCTTGTGAATGCTTGTACTGCTACAGAAAAATGGTGAATGGCTGAATGCTCCTGATTCGCAACAAAAATGAATGCTCCTGAAGTTTTCAGTTATATACAGATACATTGGAAGTTTATTTGCTGATTTGGTTCTCAACATTCGTTTGATGCTTAGGAAAGGTCAACCTGTAGCTGTAGGTTAAGCCCCTCTGCTTTTCTAGATAGGAAGAAAGGTTTCCGTAGTTTTCTAGGTGCAGATTGAGTTTGGTTGATGATCCTGAACAGCCTGGGGGAGTGAATGCTTCAATGTTTATCACGTGTGTGTAGAGTCTGGACTGCTTCATAATCTGTTTTCAACATTAGTACTACTAGATAAGTAGTAATTCTGAACATATTTGTATCTTGCAAAAACCAGATTGCAAGTAATTCTGAACATCTTTGTAGCTTGCAAGAACCAGACTATATGGGGCTGTTCTTTGCATTATGTATTGTACTATATGGGGCTGTTTTTTGCATTATGTGTATAGGACTTGCTGCTATAGTTAATGAACTGCACTATGTTATGCTATATTGTTATGTGGTTATTCTTTGCATTATGCCAACCTTTGCTCTGTTAACGAACTGCACTATGTTATGTCAAGTATATGTTGAATTGATGACAGATTCTATGTTTATTTTTTCATTTGTTATTGATTTATACTGAAACGCTAAATGGGGCTTAGCACGCTATAGCGTTTCATAACTTTTTTCCTGTGACGCCCCCATTCATAACCGTCCACTAATCATCCAAACAGCATGCACGATCACGAACGGTGACTCACGGTAGTACCACAACACAACTCTGCGACACAAATTTAACCATAATTCTTTATATTACAAACAGGGGTCGTAAAACCCGATATTACATCAAGAGTTAGGTCTGACTACAGACAATTACAAGGGGTGCCTTAAGAAGGCTAAGCATAACAGCGACACTGAATCGAAAAGGCAAGGCCTCCTGCCTGGGACCTCCGAACTACTCGGCGACGTCGAACTCCATATAGTAATCATCGTCAGGGATACCTGCATCCGAGAGGCTACCATCTGATAGCAGCAACCGGGTTGAAGGAAAATGGTAGCAAAGCGACCGTGAGTACTCATCCGAAGTACTCGCAAGATTTACATCAGATCTATGCTACATATGCATCAGTATCAAAGGAATGGGTGGTATATGTGGACTGAACTGCAGAAATGCCAGAATAAAGGGGAGCTCTATGTATCATAACTACCAGCATCATCTTGCAGCATTAGGAGAGTAATAGAGCATCTTGCAGCATTAGAAGAGGAATAGCAGTATCATAAGTGCACCAGTTTCTTACAGCAAGAGAAGAGAGGAGCGAACTCGATACCAAGTAAACAATCACAGCAAAGCAATACCCGAAATTCCTCCCTCGACTCCCTGTGAGGAAGCGATCCGCTGGCTTTTCAATCAATTATCTTGGTGGATTTTATGTAGTACCCAGTTTAAGTTGGCTATGAACGGGATATGTCTCCAAGTTGTTCCAACAGTTAGCCTTCCCTACAGGAGTGCAACACATTTCCCGACACGCTCTATTACAAAGATGCCGAACACACTTTTCTGGGTAATGCCCGGCCTCAGAGTGATCGACACGCCGAAGTCCTACGTCAGCTTTCCAGAGAGGTCGCCCGCCGGTCTACATCCTAAGCGCGAAGGGGTTGTTCGGCCGCTCACCCTAAGCACTCCAAGGCACGTTGCGTGACGCGTCGGGTCCAAATCCACCTCTGTCCTGGATGGCACTTTCCTGACTGGCCCGCATCTCTGAACTGCAACATCGGAAAGCTTTCGGGAGGAACTGATGACGCCGAGGGCCCCATAACAATTATCCCGCATGGCGGTTAGTGCGTATATGCCAAAGGGCAATCTCGGATCAAATACCCAAAACTCAGTTCCTAATCGGCCAAGTGGAACACCTCACCCTGCTCTCCAGCAGTGGTTCCCACCTGCATGCCTTTAGTCGTGTTGATTCATCACTCGCAGCAACGACCAGAGTCCAGGCCCACCTCTTCCAGGATGGTATCCGCCTGCCGTGTCGGTCTGCCACTAGTAAATACGCGGGGAACAACCAAGACCCAAACCATCACATCCTGGATGTCTGGCTCGACTGGCCCGCCTCAGAATATAAATATATCAAGGATACAATAGTTGTCTTCGTGTCCGTCGGCATGTTGTTGCAGTCCATCACCGTCCATGTCGCAGGCCACCGAAGTTCGAGTCCTCCGTAGTATCATATAGTACAACAGTATAAGTATACCCGTGATCATCGCCAAGAGGGATCGCGGTCCGGTAATAGCATGGCAAACGGACAAGGGTGTAGGGCCAACAAATGGATCACAAGCATTACTAAAAATAGGTTTGCTAGGATAACAAGTAAGGCTGCAACGAGGGGCGACAAAGACAGGCTATGCAACAGAATAGGTTCTACCGATACAACAACGGTAACAATACCAAATGAGTGAAGTAGAGAGAAGGAATAGGCGATATCGGAATGATCCTGGGGGTGTTGCTTGCTTGGTTGCTCTGCCAAGAAGATCTGATCCTCGAGATCGCAGTCGTACCCTAGGTCAACGGCAGTCTCGGGGTCTACCGGAAAAGAAGCAACGGAGGGGAAACAAATAAACAACAGTGCACACAAATGCAACACAGATGCATGGCATGTCAAAATATGTTGGTGATATTCCCTAATGCATTAATAGGCACTTTAAGTGAAGCGGGAAAATATTTCAGAATATTTTCCCAGCTCCAAGTATTATTCGGTATATTGATTCGGTAGCAAAAGTTCAATGTTCATTGTGACATTGATGTTTGTCATGCATGTGGATGACATATTCAGATTCGTTATATTTTTCTGGTCATTTTTCATATATAAATTATTTTTATCCGAGTTACAATTTATTTTATATGAATTTCCAAAGTTTTAATGATTTTATGAAATTTCTGTAATATATTTAATTCAAAAATTATTAAATGGAAAATGCTAAGTGCACACAGAAAGTGTACATAGCAGTGGGCACTAGAGGCTCACAGTGGGGCCAGGTCAACTGCCCAGTCAGCAGTTGATTGGTCAAGTTGAATGGCCAACTGGGTCCAGTGGGACCCAGCTGTCATAGACTGATTCTTTTTTAACAGAGTTTAATTCGTCTAATATTGGTTAATTAGTGAGTGGGCCCACAAGTCAGTGTCTTTTGCTAAACTAATCGTTACAGTGTAGTGGACCCGCATGTCAGTGAGATTTAGCAGTTAGATTAGCGCTTAACTAATTAGTTAACGACCCAGGCCCACATGTCATAGACACTGGTTGGTTTGAACTTTGGCGCGCGCCGGCGACCTCCAGTGACGGCGGTGACGCGCGGGAACGCGATACAAGCGTCGTTCGGGCGAGTCGAGCACAACTACGGTTAGCTGGCACTTGACCGCGTCGACTGGCAGCGGCGGTTTGGCCGGAGGTGGCCGGAGTCAACGGCGGGGTTGACTTCCGCGGCGGCGCACTCATGGTGAGGACGGGGTTGTCGCTACGGTGCGCTAACGAGCGAGCTGAGCGGCACAAACGCTTCGCGCTGGCCACTGGAGCTCATGCGCATCACGGGCTGGTCCGGGGAAGCATGGCATGGTCATCTTTGCCGATCATGGCGGACGGCGAAACCGGGTGCTCACAGTTGGGCGGCGAGGCGACGAGCCCGAGCAAATGAGAGACGGGGAGAAGCACTGGTGCTCACATCGGTGACGGGGAGCCGCTCGGTGAAGCCGGAGGGGGTCGGGGTGGAGCTAATCGACGGTGATGGCGACGCATACCGCGGGTGAAGAGGTGGTCGATTCAGGCATTGCGGTGTCCTCCCACTCGATCTGCTCCTCGAGGACGATGTAGACGGTGATGCTGCTGCTCCTGGACATGTCGGCTTGGCGAGTAGGCGGCAATGGCTACGGTGGTGGCGACGGCGCGGCCACGGCCCTCTCGGTGAAGCTCGAGATCGAGCGTGGGAGTGAGGGGGAGAGGGAATGGTGGCTAGGGTTGGACACGGGGAACGATCGGGCATCCTTATCCTCGCGGGCGAGCTCCTGTGGATGCACGCGTCGGCCACGCGTGGGGGGGGGGGGCATGGCGCATGCGCGCTGCAGCCAACAGCGGTGAGAGGAGGGAGACGATGTGCTGGCAGGCTGGGCTGGCTCCTATGCTACTCAAGCCCAGCAGCACAGTAGGTCTACTTTTTTTTCATTTTTCTGTTTCTTTCTTTTATTTCTGTTTTTTATTTTATTTACCTATCAAATGAATTTTGCTATTTATGAAACTTAGCACATAAATCAAGCACAATATACCAAGACCACATACAATCTTTGGGAATATTTGGAAAAGCCCAAACATTTGATTATTTTGAAATGGTTCAATTAGTTGCTGCTAGTTCTGTTTATTTATTGTTAGGGGCATTTTGGGAATTCAAACATGTTGGGTTTCAGCACGACAAATACTTGGGGAATATTTAGAGTATTACCAACATTTTTATTTTGGTGTTTGAAGAAATAATTTTTGGACTTTCATTTTGAAATTAAATTTGAATTTGATTTAGGGACAAGTGGAAATTAGATCTGCAAAACAAGATGACTTGCACGATTAGGGGGAATTCATTGTAGCTTAATTACAGGGGTGTTACAACTCTCCTCCACTAAAAAAAATCTCGTCCCTATATTTAAGAGGTAGACGGGAAGAGATAGGGGTATTCATCACGAAGACGATCTTCATGTTCCCAGGTGGCTTCATCTTCCGAGTGATTCAATCACTGAACTTTGAGGAACTTGATAGCCTTCTGACGGGTGCGATGTTCAGCTTGATCAGAATGCGGATCGGATATTCTCAGTACGAGAGATCTTCTTGCAAATCAAGCAATTCATGATCCACTGCTCAGATAGGATCCTTGAAGCAGCGGCGGAGTTGTGACACATGGAAGACATCGTGAACTGAGAAAGGTTCGACGCCAGTTCCAACTGATATGTTACTTCTCCACGTCTTGCGAGAATGCGGAAAGGACCAATGTAGCGAGGAGCTAGCTTGCCCTTGATTCCGAAACGGTGAGTGCCCTTCATTGGTGTGACACGAAGGTAAGCTTGTTCGCCAGGTTGATAAACCATTTCCTGGTGATGACGGTCATACTGGCTTTTCTGACGAGACTGAGCAGTCTTCAGATGTTCACGAACAATGCGGACTTGTTCTTCGGGGTGCTGAATAATATCCGGAGCAAAGAGTGGTTGTTCCCTAGTTTCTGACCAATTCAGAGGAGTTCGACACTTACGACCATACAATACTCCGAAGGGTGCCATCTTCAAACTAGCTTGATAGTTGTTATTGTATGAAAATTCAGCATACGGGAGGGATTCCTCCCATTTCTTGCCAAATGAGATAACACATGCATGAAGCATATCTTCAACCACTTGGTTGACTCGTTCAACTTGACCACTGGACTGGGGGGTGAAAAGCAGTGCTAAAGAACAGATGAGTTCCCATAGCTTGTTGAAACCTTTCCCAGAACCTTGAGGTAAAGAGGTTGCCACGGTCTGAGCTGATTTCCAACGGAATACCGTGGAGTGAAACAATTCTGGAAACATACAAGTCTGCCAACTGACTAGCAGTGATAGTTTCCTTGATGGGCAGAAAGTGAGCAACCTTGGAGAATCGATCAATGAGAACAAGAATAGCGTCGTGACCCTTCTGTTCTGGGAAATCCAGTGATGAAGTCCATTTCAACCTTGTCCCATTTCCATTCCGGAATAGCAAGGGGTTGCAGAGTTCCAGCAGGCCTCTGATGTTCTGCTTTGATGCGATGACAAACGTCACACTCAGCAACATAGCGAGCAACATCTTGTTTCATGTTGGACCACCAGAATCTCTGACGAATGTCTTGGCACATCTTTGTGCTACCAGGGTGAATCGACAAAGGACTGTCATGAGCTTCTTTCAGAACGTCCTCTTGCATACCTTTGAACTTGGGTACCACAAGGCGACCTCAAAAGAATAAGGTACCCTGATTATCAACAGTGAAGTCTGAGGGCTTTCCTTCAGCGAGATAGCATTTGATCTTCTGGACATCAGAGTCATACTTCTGCATAGATTTGATGGTGTGCTCGAGATCTGGTTCAATAATCAGGGTATTCAGATAACCCTGAGGAACTACCTTGAGGTTCAGCTTGTGGAGCTCTTCATAAAGAAGTGGTTGTTGTTGCTGTACCATGAGGTTGTTGCAGTAGGACTTGCGGCTTAAGGCATCAGCCATCACATTAGCTTTGCTGGGGGTATAGAAAATTCCCAAGTCATAGTCTGAAATTGCCTCCATCCATCTTTGTTGACGAAGGTTCAGAGCTGTCTGAGTGAATAAGTACTTCATACTTTGATGGTCAGTGAAGATCTTGCAATGATTACCAAGGAGTTAATGTCGCCATTACTTCAGAGCATATATAACTGCTCCAAGTTTGAGATCGTGTGTTGGATAATTCTCTTCATGCAGACGCAACTAGCGAGAACCATATGTGGTCACTTTACATTCTTGCATCAGAACACAACCTACTCCTTGACGAGAGGCGTCACAATATATCACAAAGTCCTTGTGGGTATCTAGGGGAGCAAGCACTAGGGCAGAAGTCAACTTGTCTTTCAGAGTCTGGAAACATTCCTGACATTGAGGTGTGATACGTCTCCAATGTATCTATAATTTTTGTTTGTTTCATGCTATTATATTATCAATCTTAGATACTTTATATGCAATTTTATATCAATTTCTGGGACTAACCTATTAACCTAGTGCCCAGTGCCAGTTGCTATTTTTTGCTTGTTTTTGGCTTTTCAGTAAATCAGTACCAAACGAAGTCCAAACACGATGAAATTTTACGGTGATTTTTTCTGGACCAGAAGGGACCCTAGAACGTTCGGGAGGAGGCCAGAAGATCTACGGGAGAGCGACAAGCTCACACGGCGGGGGGCGCGCCACCTGAGCTTGTGGGTCCCACGCAGCTCCGTTTGACCTAATTCCAACTCCATAAATTCCCATAAATCCCCAAACCAACAGAGAGAGCCATGAAACTTTTATTCCGCCACCGCAAGTCTCTGTTCTTCCGCGATCCCATCAAGAGGCCTTTTCAACATCAATCTTGCTACCTCTCCGATGATGTGTGAGTAGTCTACCACACACCTACGAGTCCATAGTGATTAGCTACATCGCTTCTTCTCTCTCTCCGATCTTCAATACAATGTTCTCCTTGATCTCCTCGGAGAACTATCCGATGTAATCTTCTTTTGCGGTGTGTTTGTTGGGATCCGATGAATTGTGGGTTTATGATCAGATTATTCATTGAAAGTAATTGAGTCAATTCTGAACTTTATTATGCATGATTGTTATAGCTTTGTATTTCTCTCCAATCTATCTGTTTGGTTTGGCCAACTAGATTGATTTATCTTCAGTGGGAGAGGTGCTTTGTAGTGGGTTCAATCTTGCGGTGTCCTCGCCTCGTGACGGAAGGGGTAGCGAGGCACGTATTTGTATTGCTGCCATTAAGGGTAAAACGACGGGGTTTAATCATATTGCTTGGTTTTATTCTGTCTACATTATGTCATCTTGCTTAAAGCGTTACTCTGTTTGTCATGAACTTAATACCCTAGATGCATGCTGGATAGCGGTCGATGGGTGGAGTAATAGTAGTAGATGCAGGCAGGAGTTGGTCTACATGTCACGGACATAATGCCTATATACATGATCATTGCCATGAATAACATCATAACTATGCGCTTTTCTATCAATTGCCTAGCAGTAATTTGTTTACCCACCGTACGCTATCTTTACGAGAGAGAAGCCTCTAGTGAAAACTATGGCCCCCAGGTCTACTTTTATCATATTACAAAAACCAAAAGTACCTTGCTGCAATTTATTACTTTTATTTTACTTTGCAATTTATCTATCTATCACTATCAGATTTAATCCTTGCAAGTAACGAGTTCAGGGGGATTGACAATCCTCTTGCCCGCGTTGGGTGCAAGTATTTGCTCTTGTGTGTGTAGGTCCTGTTCACTAGGCATTTGCGTGATTCTCCTATTGGTTCGATAACCTTGGTTCTCACTGAGGTAAATACTAGCCGCTACTATATTGCTTCACCATTCCTCTTCGGGGACAATCCCAACGCAACTCACAAGTAGCAGAAAGAATTTTTGGCGCCGTTGCTGGGGAGACATCATAAAATACCTATAGGTTCCTTCACACAAATTATCATTTACTTGTTATACTTTTTACTTGTTTTATTTTCTTTTATTAGTCTCTTTAAAAAATCAAAAATACCAAAAATATGTGTAATTGTGTTGACATGTGCCTCCTATTTTCTTGCATCTTCACTTGTTAAAATATGGATCCACATAAAGTATTCTACTTGGGTCATCTTCGATCCATTTGTGCTCGTGCTGAAACCCAACTAGCTTAGTTGAGGAAAAATCATTAGATGAGCATGCTTATTTTGTGCGTCACCGTTTGTCTCAAAAAGGGAGACTCTTATGGGATCAAATAAATTGCTTGCTATGCTATGCTTGGAATCTATGCGAAATATATGATTTTACTTGTTGCTCTCGAAAGGACCTTAAAAAACACCTTCCCTACCTATGTGAGTTTAATGATAATGAAATATTATCTTCTTATGCCAAGGGTGTTTATAGTTACAATGATATAGAACAAATTGAATAATTTGTTACTTTTAAGGGTGCCTATGAAGTTGCTTGTTTGATTGAAAAGTATGATGCTACTTTCTACAAATCTAAAAATTTTGCCATACTTAAATATTGCTATGAAAACTATGCTCCTAATGCCCATGTTAATGAATTTATTGGGAGAATGTCTGCTGCTTTGGAAGAGAGTAATAATATGCAGGAATCTATAGATAATTATGATCACGTTGATTCGTTTGAAATATCCCTTTTTGATGAACTTGATGCTTGCTATGCTTATGGCCATGATGCCAATATTAATGATGCTTATGGAGATGAACTTGCTATAGTTCCTTATGTTAAAAATGAAATTATTGCTGTTGCACCCACACTTGATAGTCCTATTATCTTTTTGAATTCTCCCAACAACACTATATCAGAGAAGTTTGCATTTATTAAGGATTATATCGATGGGTTGCATTTTACCATTACACATGATGATTTTAATGGATATAATATGCATGTGCTTGCTTCCCCTACTTGCAATTATTATGAGAGAGGAACCATGCCTTCACCTTTCTATGTTTCTAATACAATAAAATTGCAAGAAACTATCTACGCTATGTTTTCAGGCATTTTTGATGATGATTTTGCTATGCCCGATACTTATTATAATGATCATGATTGGAGTGATTATAATGCTATGAATATTAAAAGTGGGTTTAGAAGAGTTTCAAATTTAGAAAATCCCACTATTTTGGAGAACAATCAATCTTATGAAGTTTTTGATAAAAGTGGGTTTGGAGAGGTCATGACTTTAGTTGATCTTAATCCCACTATCTTGGAAGATTATAAAATTTGCATGCATGTGGATCATGGAGATATTTTAGATAATAGCTTTATTGTTGAATTTGAATATGATCCTACATGTAACTATTATGAGAGAGGGAAATATGGTTATAGGAATTTTCATGTTCAATTACCTCTCTTGAAGTTCAAATTGTTAATGTTTTGTTCTTCTTCCTTGAATATACTAGATATTGTTTGTCTTGATAATTTGTTTTCCTATAAAATGCCTATGCATAGGAAGAGGGTTAGACTTAAGTGTGGTTTGCACATGTTTTATTATGCTCTCTTTGCGTTTCAATTCTTATCTTTTATGCGAGCATCACTAAAATCTCGAAGCCTATCTTAATGGCTATAAAGAAAGAGCTTGTTGGGAGACAACCCAAGAGTTATCTTAATTTTTTGCTTTTTATTTCTGTTTTGTGTGATGACATGATTATTGCTACTGTAATGATTGTGTTTTTATATTTTAATTAGTGTTTGTTCCAAGTAAAGCCTTTGGGATGATTTGGATGATAGTTGACTTGATTCTGTGCAAAAACAGAAAGTTTTATGTCCAGTGCAGAAAATACTATAAAATACAGGAACGTCGAAATTGGACGAAATTTTTACACATGATTGATATACAAATTTTATACATTTTCCTAATTTTTCAGAATTTTTAGAGTTACAGAAGTATGATTTTTATTCAGATTCTGTTTTTATTGCATAGTGTGTTTGTTTTAATGATGCTATGGATTATATCGGGGGGTATAAATCTTGGAGAAGTTAGAATACAGTAGGTATTATGCAAGAACAATTATGAATGAGTTTACAACAGTACCTAAAGTTTGTGATTTGTTGATTATACTAACGGATCTCACGAAGTTTCTGTTGAGTATTGTGTGCTGAAGTTTTCAAGTTTTGGGTGAGATCACGATGGATGAAGGAATAAGGAGCGGCAAGACCCTAATCTTGGGGATACCCATGCCACCCCAAGGTAATATTCAAGGAAGACCCAAGCGTCTAAGCTTGGGGATGCCCCAGATGGCATCCCCTCTTTCGACCACAATTCATCGGTATGTTACTTGGAGCTATATTTTTATTCATCACATGATATGAGTTTTACTTGGAGCGTCTTGTGCCATAGTTTTATTTTGTTTGCTTTTTAGTTTGCCACAATCATTGTTTTCTGGACACACCTTTTGAGAGAGACACACATTCATCATGATTTGTTACAATACTCTATGAGCTTCACTTATATCTTTTGAGCTATGAAGTTGCTCTTGTGCTTCACTTATATTTGTTAGAGCACGGTGGTGGTTATATATTTTATAGAAATGATTGCACTCTCATGCTTCACTTAAGTCTTTTTGAGAGTCTATAAATAGGAAGTGGTAATGAGCACGGGTTATGAGACTAGTCTAAAAATGATAGGTATTTAAGAGGGATATAATAAAAAATTCATGTAGATCACTAAATATGAAATGTATGATTTAATTATATTGATGTCGTAATATGAAAGGGTATTAGTTCATGGTCATTGGTTAGTAGGAATATCGATATTAAAGCTTGTTATGACAACTCATTTAAGTGTCGGTCATTGCATGACCGGGATGTTGGAGCACTTTTATTCCTCGTTGAAATCCTTTGCGTTGTTTGAGTCGGGGGCGCGCGATGGTTAACTCCTACCAACCTCCTCCCTTGGGGCATGAGAGTAGTACTCTACTTTGAGGGCTAATAAAACTTTCACAATAGGTATTTGAGTTCTTTATGACTAATGTGATTCCATGGATTATACGCACTCTCACCGTTCCACATATTGCTAGTCTCTTCGGTACCGTGCATTGCCCTTTCTCACCTCGAGAGTCGGTGAAAACTTCGCCATTGCATCCAAACCCCGTGATATTATACGCTCTATCACACATAAGCCTCTTTATATCTTTCTCAAAACAGCCACCATACCTACCTATCATGGCATTTCCATAGCCATTCCGAGATATATTGCCATGCAACTTCCACCGTTCCGTCTCATGACATGTTAGTTCATCGTCATATTGCTTTGCATGATCATATAGAGCTGACATGATATTTGAGGCAAATCCACCGTTCATCATTGTTATACATGTTACGCTAGATCATTGCACATCCTGGTACACTGCCAGAGGCATTCATATAGAGTCATATTGTTTCAGTTTATCGAGTTGTAAGTAAATAAAAGTGTGATGATCATCATTATTAGAACATTGTCCCAGTGAGGAAAAGGATGATGGAGACTGATGAGTCCTCCAAAATGTGGGGATGAGGTTCATGATATTGTTCTAAAAAAAAAGAGAAGAGGCAATGCTACTATCCTTTTACCACACTTGTGCTTCAAAGTAGCACCATGTTCTTCATATCGAGAGTCTCCTGAGTTATCACTTTCATATACTAGTAGAAATTTTTCATTATAGAACTTGGCTTGTATATTCCGATGATGGGCTTCCTCAAATGTCCGAAGTCTTCATGAGCAAGCAAGTGGAATGCACACCCATTTAGTTTGTTGTTGAGCTTTCATACTGTAACACCCCCTGTAATTAAGCACAGTGATCACCTTTTGATAATGCCAAGTCATCATGGATTACAATGCTTGATCATCTCTAGTCATATCTCATTTGAAATTCCACTTCAACTCAAAATTCAAATAGCACGTGAAATTTTAAAATCTACAAACTTGCAAGAAAAATAGTTCATCATTTTGGAATTAATCCATAGGTAATTAATATTGAGAAAAACAACATCACTTGTTTGCTTAATTGAAAGCTACTATCTAAAAACAGTACCCATTTCAGCCCCTTTAATCCATTTTCAAGTAAACAAAATTCAAATGAAATTATCATGCCTCCAAACTTTTTGTGGCAGTGTTAAATATTGCATAGTATTGATGAGTGAAGTATCATGTTTTACAAAATTCATTTAGTGCCTAACTTAAATGCAAAATAGTGACAGAAAATAAAAGAAACAAACAAAAGGGAAAAGCAGAGGTGCTACTATGCACTTGGCCCATTTTAGCAATAGAAGCTGGCCCAGCCCACCCCCAGCTTCTTCAACCTAGCGCTACAGGGAGGCAGGGGAGCCGTGGCAGGCATCCCGCGGCCATGGCCGCGCCTGGCCACGTGCCGGCCATCCCCCGGCCCCCTGCGATGTTAAGAGCATCTCCGCACCCCTCCCCCGAAACCGTAGCTTCTCGTTCCCCATTTCCCTCGCTCGCCCTCGCCGATTTTGCTCGCTCCCGAGCCATGGTCGCCATGGTCGACGTCGTCACCGCGGCCACCGTCCACCTCGACGCCTAAAAACACGTTCAGGAGAATCGCCATCATCGTCTTCATGTTCCCCGTGCATCGAATCGAGCCGGGGCGGCCCGTACGCTCGCCATCGAACCTTCTTCTCCGCCACGGCCGCCGCGCCTCGCCATCGATTGCCGCTTCTCCGGTCCACCCCCGACCTCCTCGAGCTCGCCATCGGAACCGCGGTGAGGCCCTCTTCCGATTCCCGGCCGTTCCCCCTTCGATCTGTCGCCGTAAGCCACCGCCCGTGACCTCCCGTGGCCGGACGGAGCTCTGCTCCTGTGCGTGCCCAGCCCCGCGCCCTGGCTGCGCCTCGCGCATGCGCGCGCGCCCGCAGGCCGCTGTTGCCTGGGGCCGCGCCCTGCTCCTCCTTCCCCGCGCGCCGCACTGCTCTGCTGTTGCTAGCTGCCGCTGCTGCTCTTGCGCTGCTTGCCGCTGCTCTGCTGTGCTGCCGCTAGCTGCCAGCTGCTACTGCCGTTGCTGCTCAACTGCCCTGCTAGCCGCTGCTGCTGCTGGCAACTGCTGCTTGCTACTGGTGCTCGTGGCTGCTGCTGCTTATTAGCTGCTGCCCCTGCTAGCTAGCCGCCGCTGCTGCCCTTTTGCTGTGCTGCCTGCTGCTGCCGCTACTGCCATGGCCATGGCCATGGCTAGGTGTGTGTGTGTGCTGTCTGTGAGTGTGTGTAGAGCCGGCCCTGTTCAAGTTAATTAGTGCTAGGTAGATTTAGTTTAGGGCCTAATTTGTTAGTTAGGTTAATCAGTGAGTAGTTAGGCCTTGTACAATGCTAGGTGCTTAGAAAAATAAACCGGGTTTTTCTGAAGCACCAGTGCCTATTTTTATAGGAGAGACGCCTAATTAAGCGTCTACCCTGTACAAATAAGCAACCATGTAGCGACGGACGTGCTCGTCCTCCTCCCTGACACGGCGACGTACCACCTCCTCGGGGACCGGCTGCCTCCACACCGATAGTGGCCCACGCGACCGCCACCAAAGAAGCTCTGGGTCGACGATGGGAGCTCGGTTCCTCACCAAGCTGCGTGCCCCGGAAGGTAGCACCTCCCAGTGCCAGCCCGGCGGAGCCCAGTCCCAGACATGGCGCCTCTCAAGCAGGTTGTCGCCACCGAGTCGACGACGAGGATGCGGGCCGGGCATCGTCGACGCCAAAAATGTTTCTATGCAAATTTAACATTTTTTAAATGCTTGATTATGATTTTTGTAATTCTTGTTCATTTGATTTTGCAAATACATGACAAACTTTTGCAAATACAACATTAAGATATTAACATTTTCCAAATAAGATATTAACATGTTTTTGATCAATATTTTCAAGATACAACTTTAAAATATTTTTAATACATGGTCAACTTTTTTCTATGCAACTTTTTTTTCTATGCAAATTTTTTCTATACTATACATGATACAACATTAAAAGTATAAAAAACTAAAAAACAGCAAAAAAAACTAGCTAGTGAAAAAAAAACAATCTATGCAAATTCCACCGTTCATCTACATACATACATACATTGTATACATACATACATATACTAAGCATCTACAACATCTAGTGAAAAAAAAACAATCTATGAAAAAAAAAGATGAACAAAATTAAGGAGGGAGGCTCACCGGCCGGGATCGTCAGGGCGGAGGGAGGCGGGGAGGACGCCGGAGACGGAGGAGCGGCGCCAGAGACGGAGGAGGACGCCGGAGGCGGGGAGGAGCGGCGCCGGCTTGGGCTCGGGCCGCGGCGGCTTGTGAAGGAGCGGTCGTCGATCGCGAGGCGGGCGCGCGCGGAGGAGCGGCGGCGGCGGGCAGCGTGGTGGCGCTGGCGCGGGCTTGGGCGGCGCTTGGGAGCAGAGCGGCGGACGGCGACGTCGAGGTCCGGCAGCCTGGCGGCATCGTGGTCTTCGGCGCCGTCGGTGGGAAACTAGATGAGTTTGGAAATTTTGCTAAGTGCTGCTTATATACAGAGACCTTTAGTCCCGGTTGGTGGCTCCAACCGGGACTAAAGGCCCCCCTTTAGTCCCGGTGCGAGCCACCAACCGGGACTAAAGGTGAATTTCACCAGGCCGAGCGGCGGGAAGCCCAGACCTTTAGTCCCGGTTGGTGGCTCGCACCGGGACTAAAGGGGGGCCTTTAGTCCCGGTTGGTGGATCCAACCGGGACTAAAGGGTTGGTCCTGGCATGGTGGAAGTTTAGTGCCACCTCGCCAAGCGAGAGGCACTCGCACCTATTTATAAGCCCCGCTGCGATATCCGTCCCGAGCTCCTCTCTAAAGCAGGCAGTGCATGCCTAACGTTCATCTCTGCCCTATGGGGCCTACTTGCCCTCCGGGCCTGCATCCTAGCCCATATATAGTTGGGTTTCTAGTCGTATGCAGGCCGTGGTGGCCTAGTAGGCGGGCATTTTTTTATTTTTTGCATATGTTATGTCAATTTTTTAATCCCGGTTGGTGGCTCCAACCGGGACTAAAGGTCTTTTCCAGTTTTTTTTTGTTTTTTGCTTTATTTTTTTTCTTTTGTTTCTACTTACAGCCAAATATTTAGAGTTTTTGAGTGAATCTTTTTGGTTTAGGTCACAAAAATTATAAACTTTCTGTTAGTGCCAGTAGTTTTCAAATTTGAATAGTTTAAATTTGAATTCTTTGAAATTTGTGTGAATCACTAGTTTGTGAATAACTTTACTTTAAAAATAGATTTTTGAGTGATTCTTTTTCCTGCTGTTTTATATTAGTGGTTTTTATCAGTATGTTCAATTTGGTAAATTTTAGGTTATTTTAAATAGGTGTTTTAATCAAAAACAGATTCTGTTTAGCTCTTTTAGTTTTATAGCTCAAAAAAATCATTAAATGCATGAAAAATAGCGAATGAAGTCAGAAAGGGTTGAAAATTTATGATGTGGCTTTGAATGGTGCATGTTGAATGCACAAAATGTCTGGAGTTAAAATAAGTTTAAAAAAATGAAATGCCTTTGTAATAGATGAGTTTTCGTCCGAAACCCTGATACTTCGAAAGAGATTGTCCAGTTTGTACACGAAGTGCATCCAATTTTTGCCGTAACCCTCTCAACTTTTTAGCACATGCTATGTGGGTGAAATGATGATACCGTGCCAAGTTTCAACCTTTTCAGAGTTCATTTGTAGTGCTTTTCAATTTCAGGGTCATTTAGCTCAAAAAAATCAATAAATGCATGAAAAATAGCAAAATGAAGTCAGAAAGGGTTGAAAATTGATGACGTGGCTTTGAATGGTGCATATTGAACGCACAAAAAGTCTGGAGTTAAAATAAGTTTATAAAAATAAAATGCCTTTGTAACAGATGAGTTTTCGTCCGAAACTCTGATACTTCGAAAGAGATTGTCCAGTTTGTCCACGAAGTGCATCCAGTTTTTGCCGTAACGCTCTCAACTTTTTAGCACATGCTATGTGGGTGAAATGATGATACCATGCCAAGTTTCAACCTTTTCACAGTTCATTTGTAGTGCTTTTCAATTTCAGGGTCATTTAGCTCAAAAAATCAATAAATGCATGAAAAATAGCGTTCCTTCGCGTTTCAAATGCCAAAACACATATATACCCTAACTATTACAAAGATTCCCTCCGGTTTGTCCGAAGTGGGACTTTCCAGATAAGTCCGGAAACTCACTAGAGAAGAAAGTGATGACGGTGAAGCCGGTCACATCCCAGAGTGGGATCCGGAAACTCGCGTGTGTCCCTTTGCGCCGTAACCATGGACAATCTTCATCATTTAACAGGATGCTTGGGTCAGTCTTCACTGTGAAGGGAGCAATTTCATGAAACTTTTCATAATCTTCTGACATGTCTGTCTTGTCCTCCACTCCCACGATGTTTCTTTTCCCTGAAAGAACTATGTGGCGCTTTGGCTCATCGTATGATGTATTCGCTTCCTTATCTTTTCTTTTTCTCGGCTTGGTAGACATGTCCTTCACATAGAAAACCTGCGCCACATCATTGGCTAGCACGAATGGTTCGTGTGTGTACCCAAGATTGTTGAGATCCACTGTTGTCATTCCGTACCGCGGGTCTTCCTTTACCCTGCCTCCAGTCAGATTGACCCATTTGCACCGAAACAAAGGGACTTTCAAATCACGTCCATAGTCAAGTTCCCATATCTCCTCTATGTAACCATAATATGTGTGCTTTGGCCTATTGGTGTTTGCTGCATCAATGCGAACACCACTGTTTTGGTTGGTGCTCTTTTTATCTTGGGAGATCGTGTAAATGTATTCCCATTTATCTCGTACCCTTTGAAAGTCGATATAGTCGAAGATGGTGACTTGGCCAGCAAGTACAGCTCATCTCCAACAGTGTCGTCATGCATGAGACATGTTTGCAACCAACCGCCGAATGACGCCATGTGTGTACGTTTGATCCAGGGCTCAGGCTGCTCCGGGTTCTTGGAGCGTACACTATCCAGGTGTTCCTCGATATACGGAGCCACCAAGCTGGAATTTTGTAGAACTGTGTAGTGTGGTTGCGCCCAAGAATGCCCGTCCATACATATTACTGAATACTTTCCTAGCATGCCTTTTCCACCCAGTCTGCCCTCATGCCGCGATTCGGGAACACCAATCGGCTTAAGGTCAGGAATAAAGTCAACACAAAACTCAATGACCTCCTCTGTTTCATGGCCCTTGGAGATGCTTCCTTCTGGCCTAGCACGGTTATGAACATATTTCTTTAAGACTCCCATGAACCTCTCAAAGGGGAACATATTGTGTAGAAATACAGTACCCAGAATGGCAATCTCGTCGACTAGGTGAACTAGGACGTGCGTCATGATATTGAAGAAGGATGGTGGGAAGACCAACTCGAAACTGACAAGACATTGCACCAAATCATTCTGTAACCTTGGTAGGATTTCTGGATCGATTACCTTCTGAGAGATTGCATTGAGGAATGCACATAGCTTCACAATGGCTAATCGAACGTTGTCCGGTAGAAGCCCCCTCAATGCAACCGGAAGCAATTGCGTCATAATCACGTGGCAGTCATGAGACTTTAGGTTCTGGAACTTTTTCTCTGCCATATTTATTATTCCCTTTATATTCGACGAGAAGCCAGATGGGACCTTCATACAGAGCAGGCATTCAAAAAAGATTTCCTTCTCTTCTTTGGTAAGAGCGTAGCTGGCAGGACCTTGATACTGCTTTGGATGCATGTCGTCTTTTCCGTGCATACGTTGCTGGTCCTCCTATGCCTCCGGTGTATCTTTTGTCTTCCCATACACGCCCAAGAAGCCTAGCAGGTTCACGCAAAGATTCTTCGTCACATGCATCACGTCAATTGCAGAGCGGACCTCTAGGTCTTTCCAATAGGGTAGGTCCCAAAATATAGATTTCTTGTTCCACATGGGTGCGTGTCCGTCAGCGTCATTCGGAACAGATTGTCCGCCAGGACCCTTTCCAAAGATTACTTTTAAATCCTTGACCATATCAAGTATATCATCACCAGTACGGTGGCGAGGCTTCTTCCGGTGATCTGCCTCACCTTTGAAATGCTTGCCTTTCTTTCTTAAGAGATGCTTGATCGGAAGAAATCGACGATGTCCCAGGTACACATTCTTCTTACATTTATCCAAATATATACTTTCGGTCTCATCTAAACAGTGCGTGCATGCGTGGTATCCCTTGTTTGTCTGTCCTGAAAGGTTACTAAGAGCAGGCCAATCATTGATTGTTACAAACAGCAACGCTCTAGGTCAAATTCCTGCTGTTTGTGCTCATCCCACACACGTACACCTTTTATGTCCCACAGCTGTAAAAGTTCTTCAACTAATGGCCTTAGGTACACATCAATGTCGTTGCCGGGTTGCTTGGGGCCTTGGATGAGCACTGGCATCATAATGAACTTCCGCTTCATGCACAACCAAGGAGGAAGGTTATAGATACATAGAGTCACAGGCCAGGTGCTATGATTGCTCCTCTGCTCCCCAAAAGGATTAATGCCATCTGCACTTAAACCAAACCATACATTCCTTGCGTCATCTGCAAAGTCCCGCCACTTTCTCTCTATTTTTCTCCACTGCGACCCGTCAGCGGGTACTCTCAACTTCCCGTCTTTCTTACGGTCTTCTTTGTGCCATCGCAACAACTTGGCATGCTCTTTGTTTTGGAACAAACGTTTCAACCGTGGTATTATAGGAGCATACCACATCACCTTGGCAGGAATCCTCTTCCTGGGGCGCTCGCCCTCAACATCATCACCAGGGTCATCGCGGCTGATCTTATAGCGCAATGCACCGCATATCGTGCATGCATTCAAATTCTCATAATCCTCACCGTGGTAGAGGATGCAGTCATTAGGGCATGCATGTATCTTCTGCACCTCTAATCCTATAGGGCAGACAGCCTTGTTTGCTTTGTACGTACTGTCGGGCAATTCGTTGTCCTTTGGAAGCTTCTTCTTCATTATTTTCAGCAACTTTTCAAATCCCTTGTCAGATACACCATTCTCTGCCTTCCATTGCAGCAATTCCAGTGTGGTACCCAGCATTTTCTTGTCATCTTCGCAATTTGGGTACAACAATTTTTTGTGATCCTCTAACATGCGCTGCAACTTCAACTTCTCCTTTTCACTTTCGCAGTTTCTCTTTGCATCAGCAATGGCCCGACCAAGATCATCAGCGGGCTCATCTGATGCCTCATCTTCAGCTTCTTCTTCTTTATTCTCTTCCCCCATTGTAGTACCATCGTATTCAGGGAAATCAGGATAGTTGTCATCATCCTCATCTTCTTCATTCTCTTCCATTAGAACCCCTCTTTCTCCGTGCTTGGTCCAACAGTTATAGCCGGACATGAAACCGGACGTAAACAGGTGGACGTGAATGACTTTTGAGCTAGAGTAATTCCTATCATTCTTACAGACACCACATGGACAACACATAAAACCATTCCGCTTGTTTGCCTCAGCCGCACGCAGAAAACTATGCACGCCATTAATGAACTGGGGAGAGCGTCGGTCATCGTACATTTATTGCCGACTCATCTTCATTACACAACACCGAAAAGACCAAATTAATACAAGTTCATACACACTTATTCTCATAAAACAACATAAAACTATCTAGCTAAAGCATTTAAATGCAACAACAAATGCGATCAAAATCGCAACTAAGGTAATAATTGATCCAACAACATAATGATACCAAGCCTCTTTATTGACGGCATATTTTCTAATTTTTCTAATCTTCAAGCGCATTGCATCCATCTTGATCTTGTGATCATCGACGACATCGGCAACATAAAACTCCAATTTCATCTTCTCTTCTTCAATTCTTTTCAATTTTTCTTTCAAATACTCGTTTTATTTTTCAACTAAATTTAACTTCTCGACAAGAGGGTCGGTTGCAATTTCCGGTTCACATACCTCCTACATAAAAATATCTATGTCAACTTGATGGGCATAATTGTCATAAACACGAAATGCAACAAATAGTTATAAAAGAGAATATACCACATCCGAATCATAAACCGGACGAGGGCCGACGGGGACGGATGTCAAAGTCATGGCACTATGTATAACAAACAATCATACAAGTAAGAAAATTATAAAAGTAACTATCTAAATCATACAAATAAGATTTTTTTTATAAAAAGGATAAGAACAAGAGGCTCACCAAGGTGGTGCCGGCGACGGGACGGTGCGGGCGATCGACAGTGGTTAGGACGGGGACGGGAAGGCACTAAGTAAACCACACATACATATATGCAAACTAAGAAGTTAATTTGAGCTCAAATTGCATATAAATCAAATAAACTCCCACATAATTACTCCCAAACTAAAACCCACAAATCACTATACTTATAGAGCATTGCACGAGCTAATCTAGCAATGAGAGATGAAAGGACAAAGTTGCTAACCTTTGTGAACACTTGGATAGATGGGGTGCCTTCAAATCTTGACAAATCTTTGGCAAAAATGGAGGATGAGCTCGAGCAAGGGGAAGAACAGAGGAGAGAAAGGGGAAAACAGAGAGAATGGGCTCGGGCTGGACGAAGGGTTTATATAGGGACGTCTTTAGTCCCGGTTGGTTATACAAACCGGGACTAAAGG
Source organism: Elymus sibiricus (assembly GCA_039707655.1). Classification (NCBI taxonomy): domain Eukaryota; kingdom Viridiplantae; phylum Streptophyta; class Magnoliopsida; order Poales; family Poaceae; genus Elymus; species Elymus sibiricus. The sequence goes on from CM077664.1 coordinate 25,823,672, forward strand.
TCCACCTCTAGTCCCGGTTTGTGACCACCCCTTTAGTCCCGGTTTGTAGGTAGAAAATGAACCGGGACTAATGATGCCCGTGCCCCTGACCGCTCCTAGCCATTGGAACCGGGACTAATGGTCACAGTAGTCCCGGGCCGTAATCAAACCGGGACTAAAGGGGCGGACGAAAGGTCTGTTTTCTACTAGTGATAGTGCATGACATGCATAAAGTGCTAGGTGCTGCGATAAACCGATAGGCATGACTAACCATTCATACAAGCCAGATTTGGTTTTGAAAGCGGTTTTCCATTGATCACCTTCTTGCATGCGAATTTGATAATAACCACTTTTAAGATCAATTTTTGAGAAAACGGTGGCTCCACTAAGTTCATCAAGCATGTCATCAAGGCGTGGAATGGGATCGCGATATCTAACAGTGATAGCCTTTATGGGACGGCAATCGGAACACATGCGGTAGGTACCATCTTTCTTAGGCACAAGAATTACCGGAACGGCACATGGACTCAAGCTCTCGCGTACATACCCATTCTCCATGAGATGTTGGACTTGCTGTTGGATTTCTTTGGTATCGTCGAGATTGACGCGGTATGGTGCCTTGTTCGGTAGGGGTGCGCCGGGGATGAGGTCGATGCGGTGTTCGATTCCGCGTAGAGGAGGTAGTCCGGGAGGTAGCTCATCGGGAAACACGTCCTTGTATTCCTGCAAGAGATGAGACAACACTAGAGGAAGATGTTGTGAAGTATTAGTCCGCTCAGCTTCACCTTTGCATAAAAGCACAAAGGGAACAACACTAGATGGGCTCTCACTCACATCCCTCAAATCTCTTTTGGTGGCTAGTAGAACTAAGATTTTCTTGTCGCTCATCATGGAGTCACTCAATTTTGGCTTGTGGCGGTCACTCTCTTTGTGGTGGTTCACTCTCTCACTAGTCTCTCCACGATGGCTCGATGCTTGATTGTCGGCGACGACTTGACTTGGAGACATTGGTCGAAGAACGAATTCCTTGCACTTCATCTTGAAACTATAGTGGTTGGTCCGGCTGTTGTGGATGACGCCACGATCAAATTGCCAAGGTCGCCAAAGTAGGAGGTGGCATACGGACATGGGAACCACATCACACTCCAAGGTATCTTCGTAGGCGCCAATCTTGAAGGATACTTGGACGGTGTGCTCCACTTGGAGTGTGCCGGAGTCGCTAAGCCATTGGACCTTGTAGGGGCGAGGGTGCTTCTTCTTGACCAATTGTAGCTTGGAGCATAATTCTTCACTTGCCAAATTGTGGCAACTTCCGCCGTCGATGATGACCTTGACGGAACGTCCTTGGATGCCCGCTTTGGTGTGGAAGATGTGGCAACGTTGGTCCTCGTCTTGATGTTGTTGAAGTGTCAAGACCTTGGAGACAACAAGAGCGGGGCTCGCCTCATTGTCGCAATAGATTTGTGCATCTTTGTCTTCATTTACTTGTCGGTGCATAGCCACATGCTCGAGGGCTTCCATTTCATCTTCGCTCATTGAGTCGTAGGTGCTGTCATCGTTGAGGATCATTGTGCATCGAGTTGTACACTCGAAAGACTTGTGGCCTCGGCCCTTGCAAGTGAAGCACTTGATGTCACTTGTCTTGTTGGCATCCGTAGGAGGTGTCGATGACGAAGGCTTTTGCTTGGAGTTGCTTGTAGTTGTAGGAAGTCGACTCGAAGATGTTGAAGGTTTCTTGGAGCTTGACTTGTCGCCGGTACTTGTGGTGGCTCGAGTCGTGGACGGAGTTGTCGTAGTCGTTGAAGCTTGAGTGTATGAGCCATAGGTCTTGGAAGAGTACTTGGAGTACTTGTAGTCGTCTTGCACTTGTCGCTCCGCCTTGGTCGCTTGGTGTACTAGCTCGAGGAGGTTGGAGTACGGTTGGAAGTCTGCTATTTTCTTGATGGGATGGTTGAGGCCATTCAAGAAACGCGCCATAGCTCCTTCACATTGGCTCGTATCATGGAAACTTCCATTTCTTGATAGTATTCTTCAACCGACTTGGTTCCTTGCTTGAGGAGTTGGAGTTTTTTGAAGAGGTCGCGGTTGTAATGTGTAGGCACAAAACGAGCTCACATGACATCCTTCATTTGATTCCAAGTCGCGATGGGTGGCTCTCCCTTGTCTTGACGCCTTGCGATCACTTGCTCCCACCAAATGAGAACATAGTCTTGGAACTCTAGAGATGCCATGGCGATCTTCTTTTCTTCGTCGTAGTTGTGAAGGCGGAATATCTTGTCGACCTTCAATGCCCATGAGAGATATTCTTTGGGATCGTTGCCGCCGTGGAACTTGGGCATGGTGAACTTGAGTTTGCCGAAACGTTGTTCCTCATCTTGTCGTCGTTGGTGAGGTCAAACTTGCCGTTGTGGTGGATCGTCATCCTCAGGCTCCGCTCGATTTGCTTGGCGCGGTGGTCTTGGAGGTGGAATCCGAGCTCGATTTCGTCTTTCGTGGCGCTCCTCAAGGTGAGCTTCTTCGTCTTGTTGTTCATGTCGTAGCGCTTCTTCTTGTTCACGCACACGACGGTTGCGCTCGTTCACGGCATGAGTTGCTTCTCGGAGAGCCCATTGCGCTTCAAGTGCTTGTTCTTCTCGGCGTAGTAGTTCTCGCCGGAGGGCGTCGCCGTCTTGGTCATTTTGTCTTGAACGTGATGGTACTTGGTCTTGTCGCGCTTGACGTTGTCGTGCTCGAAGTCGGTCTTGTAACCCATTGCCATGGAATGGATTTTGTGGAGCTTGGTGATCGTCATGATTGTGGCGCCGATGAGAACGTGCTCGAGATGGACTTGAGCGTGAAGAAGAATCCGAAGAGTGTCGACTTGAGTGACGCCGTCTTGAAGATGAAGTCGTGGAAGTGGCGCGGTTGGCCATGATGTCCCGCAATTCCTCCATTTGAGATGAAAGCTTGGCGTCGAAGTAGTCCCTTGTTCGTGTTTCGGAGTGGCGGAAGTCGGTGGCGAGTTGTTCGATGCGATCACCCAAAGCTTCACTTTCTTGGTGTAGCGCTCGTTGGACGGCGAAGAGATGACCCTTGGTGACGTAGTCGCGCGTCTCCTCTTGCTCGTCAAAGAGCGGGTTCTCCGATGTACTTGGCCTATCCATCATAGTCAAGTGGTGGTGAGTAGGAAATGAGAGAACAATACCAAAGTTAACTTTTCCGATGATTGAGGATGTATCAAGTATCACTCAATGTAATGCAACAATAGTAGAATTGGTACCGGGTTTGTTTCTCACACCTACAAAGTAAGGCTTATGGAGTAGCTTGGTTAGGATGAGTGGCACAAAATTCAACCAAGTGTTAGTCAAGATATCGAAAATGTTGAGAAGATTCACAAATTGCAAGTAAGACAAATAGATCAACACCCTCGGAGAACACTTGGAAACACACACACGAAGATGAATGGGATCCGCGCAACCAAGGAATGAGCTCAAAATGTGGAACCACGGAAAATGCTCTTGTTGCACGGATACTAGAGAGACACTAGCTCGATTGCTCAATTGGGCTAGATACGCTTGTGCACCAACCTAAGAGAGTAACGAGCTTGTCTTCAATCCCAAGTATGATATGTATGTCCTATATGATCTACTATGCAAAAAGGCTCAATGCTATTGCTTACAAGCTCTTTGTTTCTTCTCTTTTGCTTAAAAGTTTTTTTTTACTATGCCAAAATGCTTGATGCTAGAGCCGATATCTAAGACAAGTAAGTAAGATATGCACGGGAGAGACTTATGGCACGATGATGATAGCAAGATAAATGCACGCTAAATGTAGCTATGCGGAGTAGGCATATCACTATGGTGCACAATTACGTGGCCGGGCAATTCTCAACTTGCTAGTCTCGATGGGTAAGTGACGCAAAACGGCTCAAGGCTATCAATGCAAGGCAAGGGGGTAGGTACAAGATGTCGTCGAGGTTACCGTCGGGGTTCTCGTATGTAAGCAAGGACGGATGATGATCAAGTGGAAAATGTCGATGTCGAGTCTGGGGCGATGATGAAATTGCGGTGATGATGATGTAGAACCGCCCCTAAGTAGCCAAAACACCTTAGGACATGGCAACCGCAAGTCAAAATCTCAATGAAACACGTGTGTTAGCGCGGAAGACGAAAGTGTTGAAAAGTGTGGTAGAACTGGACTAAAAAGAAAGTGGACAAAGCTCTCTGATGAGGCCGTGCGCACGGGGTAAGTTGGGCCCGTGTGCACAGGGCTCCGTGTGCAAGGGGTATCGGGGGCCCGTGCGCACGGGGTCGGCTGCTGCGCAAGAACAGCTCCAGATCCGTGGCCAAAATCGCAAATTCGTGGAAAAGGTGTGGTGGGGAAGGTTGGGGATGGTGGAGAAGGGGTAGATCCAGTTGCCAGACAAGAAATTCGTGGACCAAAACAACAAAATCTCACAAGATCCAACAAATGCAAAAAAAAAAATTGGTATGGCTATTTTTGTGGGAATTTTCGAAATTGGGACAAAACAAAGCAAAATCAGGCTAGATAGTGGGGGTAGGGACTCCGAGATGTGAATCAACCTGGCTCATGATACCATGATGTTGTAGGGTAGAGACCCTAGGTGAAGATCTTTTCACACTTGGAGTGTAAGAGGGATGAACTCACAAGAACACAAGAGAGAAATCACTCAAACAAACCCAAATCACACATCCACTAGAGTAGCATACATAGATCCACAAGCATACATAGACAATCAAAGGAAAGTAGCACAAAGGTAAGGTTCTTCCCACTCCAAAGGAGGTGAGGTCTTGATGATCCTATGATGGGGATCCTTCCCTAGAAGGGGTCTTGAATCCACAAGGGGATCTTCTCTCTAGGAGGTCTTGATCTCCAAGAGGAGTGGTAGGTGAGCAAAGCCCTCTATGAATATCTCAATACACTTTGTTAACCCTAACAAATGACCTAGGTACGGAATATATAGTAGGTGGGAGGTAAGGGACGAAGTGGGGGCGAAAACAGGCAAAGACAGCCACCTCGCTGGGTGGTCCGTGGGCACGGGGTAAGTGAGGCCCGTGCGCACGGGGTGGTACAGCGGGGAGGCCCGTGTGCACGGGGTCTGATAAGCCCGTGGACACGGGGTCTTGCGCAGGCATGCCAGTAGGTTGGCCATTTCCCGTGGACATGCGGTCTCTTGGGCCCGTGCGCACGGGGTCTTCAGGGAGGTGCAGGTTTTGTGCAGATTTGCTCCTCCGACGTCCTCGTGGCCTTGGCTTGGTTCCTCTTGGTCTTGGCGATTATCCTCAGCCTCTCGGTGGTCAACTCCATCGTTCCTAATGATGCACAACATTCCTTTGTGAGGTAGAATCCAAGTTCCATCCATATCCATGTGTAAGTCATAAAGGAGTGAGTTCACCTCGTTCTCGATGGCACGTGCGCGAGCTCTTGTCATAGGTCCACTTGGTGCTTATTGAGGTGGTGAAGTATCCATGGGGATGATCGAAGGATGCTTCGCATCACTTCGCATAGATCTGATGTAAGGCTTGCGAGTACTTTGGATGAGTACTCACAATTGCTTTGCTACCTTTTTTCCCCCTACCCGGTTGCTGCATTCAGATGACGGAGCCCAGGAGTCGGAGATCCCCGAAGGAGCCTATTACTACGTGGAGACCGCCGACCAGGAGTAGTTCGGAGGCCCTAGGCAGGAGGCCTTGCCTTTTTGATCTATTGTCGTTGTTTTGCTAGCCTTCTTAAGGCAAACTTGTCTAACTACGTCTGTACCCAGACTAATGTTGTTTGATGACTTATGTATTCGGGTCCTCGTGACCCCTGGTTTGTAACATAAAGATTTCTGTTTAAATTTGTGTCTAGAGTTGTGTTGTGATATCTTCCCGTGAGTCTCTGATCTTGATCGTGCACATTTGCGTGTATGATTAGTGCACGGTCGAGTCGGGGGCGTCACACATACACTTATAGATCTAGTGCATCCGTTGCATGGCAATCCCTACTCCTCGCATTTATATCGATTGAAAGGCCTCTCCATTGCCTAACGATCCGCTGAGTTGATGCGAGACTTTCTCCACTTTTGTCTTCCCTTATATCTCTATCACCGCATTCTATTCCACCCATAGTGCTATATCCATAGCTCATGCTCATGTATTGAGTGGAGTTGAAAATGCTGAAGCGCGTTAAAAAGTATGATCCAATTGCTTGACTTGACACCGGGGTGATCATGATTTGTACTTGTGTGAGGAAGACGGAGTCATGCCATGCTTACATAATTCAATGAGTAGGGATAACATTCGTTAAGCATCGTATATTCTAAAAAAGCAATGATTATGTTCAGGTATTCATGGATATTATTATGTTGATATCAATTACTTCATCATTTCTCAATATTTATACCGTAAAGAGATTACATGATAAACATGCTAGGTAGCATTCAACATCAAAAATTCTGTTTTTATCATTTACCTACTCGAGGACGAGCAGGAATTAAGCTTGGGGATGTTGATACGTCTCCAACGTATCTTATAATTTTTTATTGTTTCATGCTATTATATTATCAATCTTAGATACTTTATATGCGATTTTACATCATTTTTTGGGACTAACCTATTAACCTAGTGCCCAGTGCCAGTTGCTGTTTTTTTGCTTGTTTTTGGCTTTCCAGAAAATCAGTACCAAACGAAGTACAAACACGATGAAATTTTACGGTGATTTTTTCTAGACCAGAAGGGACCCTAGAACATTCGGAAGAAGGCCAGAAGATCTACGGGAGAGCGACAAGCTTACACGGCGCGCCCCCAGGGGGGCGCGCCACCTGAGCTTGTGGGTCCCACGCAGCTCCGTTTGACCTAATTCCAACTCCATAAATTCCCATAAATCCCTAAACCAACAGAGAGAGCCATGAAACTTTTATTTCGCCACCGCAAGTCTCTGTTCTTCCATGATCCCATCTCGAGGCCTTTTCCGGTACTCTGCCGGAGGGAGAATCGATCACGGAGGGCTTCTACATCAACCTTGCTACCTCTCTGATGATGTGTGAGTAGTCTACCACAGACCTACGGGTCCATAGTGATTAGCTAGATGGCCTCTTCTTCAATACAATGTTCTCCTTGATCTCCTCGGAGAACTATCTGATGTAATCTTCTTTTACGGTGTGTTTGTTGGGATCCGATGAATTGTGGGTTTATGATCAGATTATTCATTGAAAGTAATTGAGTCAATTCTGAACTTTATTATGCATGATTGTTATAGCTTTGTATTTCTCTCCAATCTATCTGTTTGGTTTGGCCAACTAGATTGATTTATCTTCAGTGGGAGAGGTGCTTTGTAGTAGGTTCAATCTTGCGGAGTCGTCACCTCGTGACGGAAGGGGTAGCGAGGCACGTATTTGTATTGCTGCCATTAAGGGTAAAACGACGGGGTTTAATCATATTGCTTGGTTTTATTCTGTCTACATTATGTCATCTTGCTTAAAGCGTTACTCTGTTTGTCATGAACTTAATACCCTAGATGCATGCTGGATAGCGGTCGATGGGTGGAGTAATAGTAGTAGATGCAGGCAGGAGTCGGTCTACTTGTCACGGATGTAATGCCTATATACATGATCATTGCCATGAATAACGTCATAACTAGGCGCTTTTCTATCAATTGCCCAACAGTAATTTGTTTACCCACTGTATGCTATCTTTACGAGAGAGAAGCCTCTAGTGAAAACTATGCCCCCCAGGTCTACTTTTATCATATTACAAAAACCAAAAATACCTTGCTGCAATTTTATTACTTTTATTTTACTTTGCAATTTATCTATCTATCACTATCAGATTTAATCCTTGCAAGTAACGAGTTCAAGGGGATTGACAACCCTCTTGCCCGCGTTGGGTGCAAGTATTTGCTCTTGTGTGTGTAGGTGCTGTTCACTAGGCATTTGCATGATTCTCCTATTGGTTCGATAACCTTGGTTCTCACTGAGGGAAATACTAGCCACTACTATATTGCTTCACCCTTCCTCTTCAGGGAAAATCCCAACACAACTCATAAGTAGCAAGGTGTCCACTCAAACTTCTTGTCTTTGTGGAGCAGGTCAGTCAATGGCTTCACAATCTTGGAAAAGTTCTTGACAAAACGACAGCAATAGCTGGCGACTCCGAGAAAATTTCTAACTTGCTTGACAGTTTGCGGAGGAGTCCAGTTAAGAATAGCCTGAACTCGTTCTGGATTAACAGCAATACCTTCTACAGATATCACGTGGCCAAGATAGGTCACTTCAGATAACCAGAAATCACACTTGGAATACTTGGCATATAGCTGATGTTCACGAAGCTTCTCCAACACTAGCCAAAGATGTTTGGCATGTTCTTCTTCATTCTTGGAAAATACAAGGATATCATCAAGATAAACCATGAAGAATTTGTCGAGGTATTCCATGAAGATATAATTCATCAATCGAGAGAAGGTGGCTGGAGCATTGGTTAAGCCAAAGGACATGACGGTGTACTTGTATGAACCATATCGAGTAACGAAGGTTGTTTTCGGAATGTCCTCTTCACGAACCCTGATCTGATGGTATCATAACCTCAAATCAGGTTTAGAGAAGACAGATGAACCGGCAAGTTGATCATAAAGGTCATTGATTCTGGGAAGTGGATACTTGTTCTGGATCATCGCCTGATTAACAGGACGATTGTCAACAACCAAATGAATCGTTCCATCCTTCTTCTTAACAAAGAGCGAAGGGGAATCCCATGCAGAAGAACTGGTACGAATGAAGCCCTCGTGAAGTGACTTGTTGATTTCCTCTTTGAGCTCGAGAAGTTCATGTGGCGGCATCTTATATGGGCGTTTGGCGATAGGAGCGGTGCCTGGCTTCAAGTCGATAACGAACTCGACATCTCGAACCAGGGGCATTCCTGGAAGTTCTTCTGGAAAGACATCCTGGAAGTCATAGACTAGCAGAATGTTCTCGATGTTATCCAGAGGAGATGCATTCAAAGCATTCAGAGCATATATCTGTGTTTCGACATTCTGAATTGTTTGGGCTGAGTAGTGGATTATCTGGCCGGAAGGATGTGTGAGTTGGACTGTTTTAGCGGCTTCGATCAAAGCTTGGTGAGATTTCGACCAATCCATACCGAGAATGATGTCTATGTTGGAAGACTTGAGGGCGATGAGGGAAGCATGGAAAACTAAACCTTCAATCACGATGTGGTTGTTATGGATTATCATCGAGGCGTCCCACCTAGATCCCGAAGTATGAACCACTAGTGGAGGGTGCATCTTTTCAAACGACATGTAGTGCATGAGTGCAAATGCTTCAGATATGAAGGAATGTGACGCTCTTGAATCAAATAGAACAACAGCTGGCACTGAATTAACGAGCAGGTTACCCATCACGAGATTAGTGTCATGTTGAGCCTTTTTTAGCTTAACGTGGTTAACCTAAACACAGCGGCTAGAAGACGGTCTGGCATTGTTATTCCTGGGCTGACAAGCTCGTGCATTCTGCTTCTGCTTCGGGCGACATTTGATAGCAAGGTGTCCTGGTTGACCACACTTGAAGCAATTCCCATCATTGGGGCGAGGAGCCATAGTATTGGGTTGTTCACCTTGGATCCGGAGTTGTCTCGGTGGCCGAGGCGGACGAGGTGCAACATAAGAAGGTCTCGGCGCTGGGGCAAGGCGGTGATAGACATTGTGAGGAATCCACACTCGGCGATTCTGAGCAAACGGGCCCGAAGATGAGCCAACGTCACGAGTGTGCTTGAGCGACGCCTGGTGCTCAGCTTGACTGGTTTCAACGTGGATAGCCCTGTTGACAAGCGTTGCAAAGTCTATGAACTCATGGAGACTAAGTGCAAGCTTTAGTTCAGGATTCAGTCCTTCACGGAACTTCTCCTGCTTGCATGCGTCAGTGGAGACGTCATCTTCAGCATAGCGAGACAAGTTAAGAAATTCCCTCTGATAGGCATCCACTGCCATCTTTCCTTGAGTGAGATTGTGGAACTCCTTTTTCTTCTTGTCTAAGAGTCCCTAAGGAATGTGACGTGCACGGAAGGCAGTCTGGAATTCGAGCTAGGTAGTGACTGTTCCGACAGGCAGCATACACCTGTGGCTTTCCCACCATTGAGCAGCTGGACCTTTCAGGTGAAACGCCGCAAAGGTGACGAAGTTGGCAGGGGCAGTACTGGCAGACTCCATCTCGATCAGGATGTCACGAAGCCAATCATCAGCATCCATAGGATTGATGGAGTGGCGGAAAATGGAGGGGTTGAGGCACACGAAATCTTGAAGTGAGATAGGGCCAGGGTCCTGACGAGCATTGTTTCCCATACGGTCCACTAAACTACCCATGAACTGACGGTTCAACTCGAACTGCTGCATCATTGCGGCGACATAGGGTGGGGGATCTTCAGAGGCCGACATTCTGTGTAAAACAACAAGGTCAGGTTAATATAGTCAATGGTACGAGTGTATGAATGGCAAGTGCATGTGGTTAACCACCGAAAATTATCGGTGGCAAGGAATTACAAAAACGGCAGGCTCAAAGGGTCTCGACAAATCATCGAAGAGTATCTTCGGAATCTTCTGATGGTAACGGGAATAAACGAATCTCCAGAAGGAAGTCGTCACGAGAACCTAGAGTTAGCAAAATCTATAACCCGAAGAGATGAGAAGTTCAGAACCCACAGTAAGGATGCGGAATAAAAGAATCCTAATCCCATCCATATGTGACGTGGGCCTGTAAGACACACAACACAACTAGTAGTTCAAAAATAATTTTTCAAGACTAGACTCAACATCAGCCAAGAGGTTTCGGGGGGTTCCTATAAGCAGTCGGCTCTGATACCAACTTGTGACACCCCCATTCATCCATGCACTAATCATCCACGCAGCATGCACGATCACGAACGGTGACTCACGGTAGTACCACAACACAACTCTACGACACAAATTTAAACATAGTTCTTTATATTACAAACAGGGGTCGTAAATCCCGATATTACATCAAGAGCTAGGTCTGGCTACATACAATTACAAGGGGTGCCTTAAGAAGGCTGAGCATAACAATGACACTGAATCGAAAAGGCAAGGCCTCCTGCCTGGGACCTCCGAACTACTCGGCGACGTCGAATTCCATGTAGTAATCATCGTCAGGGATACCTGCATCCGAGAGGCAACCATCTGATAGCAGCAACCGGGTTGAAGGAAAAAGGTAGCAAAGTGACCGTGAGTACTCATTCGAAGTACTCGCAAGATTTACATCAGATCTATGCTACATCGGTATCAAAGGAATGGGGTGGTATATGTGGACTAAACTACAGAAATGCCAGAATAAAGGGGAGCTCTATGTATCATAACTACTAGCATCATCTTGCAGCATTAGGAGAGTAATAGAGCATCTTGCAGCATTAGAAGAGGAATAGCAGTATCATAAGTGCACCAGTTTCTTACAGCAAGAGAAGAGAGGAGCGAACTCGATACCAAGTAAACAATCACAGCAAAGCAATACCCTGACATCCTCCCTCGACTCCCTACGAGGAAGTGATCCTCGGGCTTTTCAATCTATTATCTTGGTGGATTTTATGAAGTACCCAGTTTAAGTTGGCTATGAACGGGATACATCTCCAAGTTGTTCGAACAGTTAGCCTTCCCTCCAGGGGTGCACCACATTTCCCGACATGCTCAATAACAAAGATGCTGGACACACTTTTCTGGGTAATGCCCAGCCTCAGAGTGATCAACACGCCGAAGTCCTACGTCGGCTTTCCAGAGAGGTCGCCCGCCGGTCTACATCCTAAGCGCGAAGGGGTTGTTCGGCCGCTCACCCTAAGCACTCCAAGGCACGTTGCGTGATGCATCGGGTCCAAGTCCACATCTGTCCTGGATGCAACTTGCCCGACTGGCCCACATCTCTAAACTGCGACATCCGGAAAGCTTTCGGGAGGAACTGACGACGCCGAGGGCCCCATAACCATTATCCCCCGTGGCGGTTAGTGCGTATATGCCAAAGGGCAATCTCGGATCAAATACCCAGAACTCAGCTCCTAATCGGCCAAGTGGAACACCTCACCCTGCTCTCCAGCAGTGGTTCCCACCGGCATGCCTTTAGTCGTGTTGATCCATCTCTCGCGGCAATGACCAGAGTCCAGGCCCACCTCTTCCAAGATGGTATCCGCCTGCCCTTTCGTTTCGCTACTAGTAAATACGCGGGGAACAGTCGAGACCCAAGCCATCACATCCTGGATGTCTGGCCCGACTGGCCCGCCTCAGAATATAAATATATCAAGGATACAGTAGCTGTTTTTGTGTCCGTCGGCATCCTATTGCAATCCATCATGATCCATGTCGCAGGCCACCGAAGTTCGAGTCCTCCATAGTATCATATAGTATAACAGTATAAGTATACCCGTGATCATCGCCAAGAGGGATCGCGGTCCGGTAATAGCATGGCAAACGGACAAGGGTGTAGGGCCAACAGATGGATCACAAGCATTACTAAAAAAAGGTTTGCTAGGATAACAAGTAAGGCCGTAACGAGGGGCGACAAAGACAGGCTATGCAATAGAATAGGTTCTACCAATACAACAACGGTAACAATACCTAATGCATGAAGTAGAGAGAAGGAATAGGCGATATCGGAATGATCAAAGGGGTGTTGCTTGCCTGGTTGCTTTGCTGAGAAGATCTGATCCTCGAGATCGCAGTCGTACCCTAGGTCAACGGCAGTCTCGGGGTCTACCGGAAAAGAAGCAACGGAGGGGAAACAAATAAACAACAGTGCACACAAATACAATACAGATGCATGGCATGGCAAAATGTGTTGGTGATATGCTCTAATGCATTACTAGGCATTTTAAGTGAAGCGGGAAAATATTTCGGAATATTTCCCAGCTCCAAGTATTATTCGGTATATTGATCCGGTAGCAAAATTTCAATGTTCATTCTGATAATGATGTTTGTCATGCATGTGGATGACATATTCGGTTTCGTTATTTTTTTCTGATCATTTTTCATATATAAATTATTTTCATCCGAGTTATGTTTTATTTTATATAAATTTCTAAAGTTTTAATGATTTTCTGGAATTTTTGGAATATATTTAATTCAAAAATTATTAAATTGAAAATGCTAAGTGCACACAGAAAGTGTACACAGCAGTGGGCACTAGAGGCTGACAGTGGGGCCCAGGTCAACTGCCCAGTCAGCAGTAGACTGGTCAACTGGGTCCAGTGGGACCCAGCTGTCATAGACTGATTCTTTTTTAGCAGAGTTTAATTAGTCTAATATCAGTTAATTAGTGAGTGGGCCCACATGTCAGTGTCTTTAGCTAAACTAATTGCTACAGCGTAGTGGGCCCGCCTGTCAGTGAGGTTTAGCAGTTAGATTAGCGCTTAACTAACTAGTTAACGACCCGGGCCCACGTGTCATAGACACTGGCCGGTTTGAACTCCGGCGCGCGCCGACGACCTCTAGTGACGGCGGTGACGCGCGGGAACGCGATACAAGTGGCGTTCGGGCGAGCCGAGCACAGCTACGGTTAGCTGGTACTCGCCTGCGTCGACTGGCAGCGGCGGTTTGGCCGGAGCTGGCCGGAGTCGACGGCGAGGTCGACTTCCGCGGCGGTGCACTCACGGTGAGGACGGGGTTGTCGCTACGGTGCGCTAACGAGCGAGCTGAGCGGCGCAAACGCTTCGTGCGGGCCACTGGTGCTCATGCGCATCACGGGCTGGTCCGGGGAATCACGACATGGTCATCTTTGCCGGTCATGGCGGACGGCGGAGCCGGGTGCTCACGGTTGGGCGGCGAGGCGACGAGCCCGAGCAAATGAGAGAGGGGGAAAAGCACTGGTGCTCACATCGGTGACGGGGAGCCGCTCGGTGAAGCCGGAGGGGTCGGGGTGGAGCTAATCGACGGTGATGGCAACGGCGACCGCGGGTGGAAAGGTGGTCGATCCGGGCATTGCGTTGTCCTCCCACTCGATCTGCTCCTCGAGGACGATGTAGACGGCGACGCTGCTGCTCCTGGACATGTCGACTTGGCGAGTAGGCGGCACTGGCTACGGTGGTGGTGACGGCGCGGCCATGGCCCTCTTGGTGAAGCTCGAGATCGAGCGTGGGAGCGAGGGGAAGAGGGAATGGCGGCAAGGGTTAGACGCGGGGAACGGTCAGGCGTCCTTATCCTCGCGGGCGAGCTCTTGTGGATGCACGCGTCGGCCGCGCGCGCGCGGGGAGTGGGGGGGGCAGGGGGTGGTGCATGGCGCGCGCGCGCTCTGCGGCCGACAGCGGTGAGAGGAGGGAGACGGTGTGCTGGCGGGCTGGGCTGGCTCCTGTGCTACTCAAGCCCAGCAGCACAGTAGGTCTACTTCTTTTTTCTTTTTCTTTTTTCTGTTTCTTTCTTTTATTTCTGTTTTGTATTTTATTTATCTATCAAATGAATTTTGCTATTTATGAAACTTAGCACATAAATCAAGCACAATATACGAAGACCACATACAAGCTTTGGGAATATTTGGAAAAGCTCAAAACATTTGTTTATTTTGAAATGGTCCAATTAGTTGTTGCTGGTTCTGTTTATTTATTGTTAGGGGCATTTTGGGAATTCAAACATATTGGGTTTCAACACGATAAATACTTGGGGAATATTTAGAATATTACCAACATTTTTATTTCGGTGTTTGAAGAAATAATTTTTGGACTTTCATTTTGAAATTGAATTTGAATTTGATTTAGGGACAAGTGGCAATTAGCTCTGCAAAACAAGATGACTTGGCATGATTAGGGGGAATTCACTGTAGCTTAATTACATGGGTGTTACATGTCCAGGCCGCCGCTAAGACGTTTAGCGCGCTATTAAAAACTTTGATTGTGTTGTAGTATCTGGAATAAGGAAGGTGATTCCACAGTGGAAGAGGGCAGTTACTACTGGTATTGAAGTTGGGATCCATGACCAAGTAGGAACCGGTGTAGTTGATGGCAGTTACATAGTATGTTCCTGTGCTCATGTGAATTGTACCCTTGTTGCTACTGGTGCAACCCGGCTCGTATGCTCCAACACCGCACTCAAGAGGACCACCTCGCCGACGGAAAGGATACGATATGTCTTGCAGATGCCCACAGGAGAAAGGTGGGCATCCATCATCTCCTCCCTGGACATGATGATCTGCTACAAAAACAGCAACAAGGGAGAAGACAGTGAAGATTTGTAGGGTAATAGAACGATGAAATGCACCGGGGTTCCTCATGAAAGCTTCAGAGATGCACTTGGGATTTGATATCCTAGTTGGTTCTGTTAAAGAGTACTTCGTGCGGGGGGCGGGGGGATTGATCGACATCGACTGGTTGATCATATTTCATATCCAGCTGTACATATACCACTGAATAGTGAGCTTGGGATACTGATTGTGACAGGTACCAATAGACTGGACAGTGGGCTGAACCAAGTCTGCAATTGAAACACCATCTTCAAGTGTTGTTTACCTAGCTATTGACTAGATTCCTCATCCTCAGGCCTAACTATCAGTGGAGCATGACTCTGACCGCTTACCTATAGTCTACAGACGACAGGGAATAAGTGCTATTTTTTTTTTAACTTGCCACTCCCCTTCTTTTTCCTCTTGCTCACCATCTTGGTACAGTAGTACAGAAAGATGAGTAAATTACATGCCATAGCCCTCGGCCTGCTGCTGCACACCGAGCTGCGTGCTGGGCTCAAATCCCGCTCCCTTGGCCTCGCTGTGCTCAAGCGGATCAAGCTCAAAGAGCAGGCGAGAGTCTCCTGGCTGCGTGCCGGGGTACGCTCAAAAAAGAAAAGAAAAAAGAAAAAAAGGCTGCGCGCCGGGGACGCAACCTCGCGTTTTTCCACGCGAGGGTGGCACGTTCGGAATACAATTCATGCCCTCTCTGGCCCGGATGGGGCTGTGCACACATCTCAGCCGGCCATGTTGGACCTGGTGCATGACCATTTTGAGCGCCTCATCGGCTCCCAGGTTGCCGCCAGTGCGACCTTTAACTGGCAGGAGTTGGGCCTGTCGCACATCAACCTTGATGAGCGTGACCAGCCTGTTACCATGGAAGAGCTGCACCAGGCGATTTTGGACATGCTTTCGGTAAAAGCCCCGGGCCCGGACGGCATTTCGATGGGGTTTTTCAAGCGTGCCTGGCTGATTGTCAAGGATGATCTGTTCTTAGCTTTTGAGCGCTTGTTCTCGCTCAAGTGTCGATCGTTACGACAAGTGAACAAGTCGCTCATTGTCCTTATCCCGAAGAAGAATGATACCGTTAGCGTCGCTGATTACGGGCCGATCATCCTTATGCATTGCTTTATGAAGATCTTCTCTAAGCTGCTCGCTCGTCGACTGGCACCATTTATCTCCCAGCTGGTTGACCCTTGTCAGAAGAGTGCCTTCGTCAAATAAAGATGTATTCAAGAAAGTTTCTTGCTTGTGCAGAACGCTGCCCGTCATTTGCACAGATCGCGAACTCCAGCTGTGCTGCTTAAACTCGATATCGCCAAAGCTTTCGACACGGTATCCTGGGCGTACGTACTCGACCTGCTCCAGGCGCGTGGCTTTAGTGCTCACTGGAAGGATTGGATCGCGGCGTCTCTCTCATCCGCCTCCTCTCAGGTACTGGTCAATGGCGTTCCTTGCGAGGGCATCTCCTACCGGCGTGGTCTTCGACAGGGGGGCCCCCTGTCCCCATACTTGTTCATTCTAGCAATGGACCCCCTATCCAGGATGCTGGAGTTGGCCACCTCGGCTGGGCTGCTGTCAAAACTCAAAGGCAAAACGGTTCCGTCTCCATTGGTGTGAGGGGCTGAGGGCACGAAAATCTTGGGCAAGGTCAAGCAGGTGAATCAGCTCAAGGGCAGTGTTGAGCTGCTGCTGCTGCACGTCTCCAATACGGGATCTTCTCCAGAGGGAAAGGGCCTTGCCAGTTCGGGCGGAGCTTGAGCTCAAACATGGCAATTGGATCAAAAAAATTCCATTAGTTTCAAAATTTTCAATCAGGTTTGAAACAATCTCTACCTAATAATAAAGCACGGATAACTTCTGGTCGTACGTCGTGGCGTTTTTGCAAAAAAGCCCTTATGTTTTCTGGTATTCAACCCGCAGTCCCTTAATTAAGTGGAAAAAAATGTTACGTCTTTTTATAAAAAAAACCCTGGGCAGCGTCGGCAGCGGCTGCGCGGCAGCGTCCGCCCCTCCTCCTCCTCCCCTCCCCTTCTCCTCCTCCCCTCGCCGACGTCGTCGCCTGCGCGACCGTGTCCGCCTCTCCCCCCTTCTCCTCCTCCCCTCGCCGCCGACCGTTTCCGTCCTCCGGGAAAAGCCCCCGCGCGGATCCGGCGACGGCGGGGTCTCTGGCACGCTGGACCGGCTCGGCTTCGAGCGGGCTCTGCTGGGAGCCGGGTCATCGCCCCACTCCACGCGACGCTCGATCCGGTGCCGCGGTGGCCCCGGCCGACGCCGGCGAGCGGCTGCATCCACCCCTACCTCTACCGCCGTCGCTGAATCCATCGCTACCTCTACCGCCCCGCGCAACGCTCGATCCGATGCCGCGCCGGCCGTCGACCGATGCCGGTGAGCGCTGCATCCGCCCCTGCCTCTACTGTCACCGCCGAATCCGTCGCTACCTCTACCGCCCCGTGCGACGATCGATCCGGTGCGGGCATGACGCAGGGGAGGAAAAGGAACGAGGGCGAACAGAAAAACGCACGGGAGGGGATCTCCTCGATGCTATGGATACGGCAGCGTCGCCACCATGCGTGGCCTTGCGGGCGGTCTCCCTCTCCGGCCATCCGCCGCCCTCTTCTCCTTCCTCTTGCTGCGGCCATCGTAGGTCGCCGCCGGCGGCCCAAAACGGCGTCCCGACCTCTGCTCCACGGTACCCTACACCATCCTGGAAGTCTGGATCTCGCCGTCGTACTGAACCCTCTGGCTCTCCTCACCTTGTCGTCTCATCTGTCCCGGAGATCCTCGCCAACCTTGAGTTTCTCATGGAGAGCACTGGCTGACACCTCCTTGTGGACACAGACAGACCACCCCTCTCACGGACAGACTGAAGCGACGTTGCTGGAGGAGACAGCCACCGTCGCGGATGCGGAACAGCTGGTGCGGTGGCCCTCATCTAGCCTTTATCCCAAGGTACGGCAGTAACAATCTTGCTTCTTAATTACCTTTGCTCCTAGCTAGCCAAAATTACAACTGATACATGTATAGGTATATTAGCATCTGCTGTGTCAGGTTAAAAGTCTTGAGAGATTTTGAACTTTTTTCATGCACATTATTGGTGGTATTTTGATATAATTGGGAAAGGCATATGTAAGTTACTTTTTAGGAGTTGAGATAGTACTTTTCTTGCCATCAAGGTTGCAAGCTGAATGTAAGCAACTAGGAATAGATTGAAATTTGGGAGAGCAGCTGCATTGTTTGGTGTATGGAGGCCGGGTCTGTATTTTAGTTTTGTTCATATATGAACTTACAAGTTACAACCATGAAGGTTGAAACGTCAGTGCTTTTTTCAGGGATTGAACAACATCAGTTTGTTGTACTTGCTTGAATTTCTGCCCTGAGCATCACCTAATAGCAACGAGCAAACACTTATGTTTTAATGTATGCAAATAGTCACGTTGTCTATTTAGTCGAGGGTCGTTTTTCAGTACATGAATTTGCTGCACTGTCATGTAAAAGGATTTGCACTGATGCTAATCATGGTTCATTGAATATGCAATCAACAAGGTATGTAATCCTTGTCGACATGAGTTACAAGTTCTTGATTTATTATCCTGATAATTTTAGTACTATGTAATTTTGACGTGAAGCTCTGCGTTTGCAAGCTGCCAGGAAGGACCGATCAGAAGCGAGGTGGAACTTTGCTGCTCGTGGGGAGGACACTCGTGATGGTGCAAACATCCCAACCCCTGTATTGTCTTTGTCGGCGTGATTCGTTGGCCTGGTGGTGACGGTGGAGAATCCTTGGCTGCACAACAGCAGCAACTTGTGGAGTCAACACGGCGCTTGTCGCCTCCATGCTCGACCTCATCCTTACCCCCGCAACAGGAGATGAGCACTAGCGGCGACGCAGGAAGAGGGAGTTGGGATGCAGTTGATTTGGGAGGCCCAGATGAGGCGAGATGGGAGGAGCAGCATCAATGATATTCCTCCCATCCCGTAGCCAACGGAGGGATCGGTGCATCCAGAAGGAGGCACATCTTATGGCGGCAGCGGGCGCATCTGCTAGGCATCATCAGGCGATACCAGTCGTTGATTGTTGTGTGGTGCTGGGATAGACGCCTCGCCGGTGGACCAGGCGGGTGCGTTGCTGGTGAGCGCAAGGTGTTTGTGCTAATGATTGAGCGAGTTGTCTTACCATTGCGTCGTATCCACTCTGCTACTGATGCTTAGTTCAGTTGCCTTCCGTGTGATTGTGTCATATCCACACCAATACTAATGCTCAATGTTGTTGCCTGAAAGCACACCCTATTGTGTTTATCATAAAGGAATAAACAGCATGTCAAGAGGCTCATTGCCTTTAAGCAGTGCGTATTTGTCAACTGATAAACTCGTACCATTTGTATTTTGTAGGTATATCCGAAGGTTTGCACTACTCATGCTCCTCAATTTTCCTTCATGCACAGTTTGGTAGAAAAAATGATTCACACATTACATCCAAAAGGTATATATTCTTTTGAGGCTGTAAACCTCGCCCCTATAGTAATTCAGACATTTTCTTTTATACACAATCACACTTCTAGATATATGCAATGATGCATCGAGCAGGAGTTTAGTCAATACTCAATAACATATTCTCTATTTAATTTATAAATGAGGAGATGTGCAAGAGAAAAAGGGTACAGATGGTTTAATGCAAATTGTACAGGTTGATGGGAGATGTGTACGAAGATAAAGGCAAAATAGACTGATGTTCTTTTTATCCTTGACAGGAAAAATTGGATTCCTTTTATATGCTTGCCCTTTTTCTTTTGTAATAGGAATCATAGGATAGTGCTCTTCTACACTCGAGCTCAAATGAGCTTGGGTGAACAGTAAATTCGAAAAAAATTGTAAAAATGCTCAAAAAATTCGATTTTTTTTGGCAAACTTTGACAAATTTGCTAAGTGCTCGTAAAATTTCAGTACGAAATCACATTTGTGTAAGTCGTGACAAAAAAAAACAAAATTGGTGCTCCAAAATGCTTTTGAAAATAGCATTTTCAGATTTTTTTGAACATTTTTACAAATTTTTCGAATTTACTGTTCATTTGAGCTCGGGTGCAAAAACATCACGTCCGATCCTAAGGGAGTATGTTTGACAATTGATGTTTAATAACAGGAGGGGCGTTTTGGCTTCAGGGAGCACATGCTCCCCGCGTGAACAGTAACACGAAAAAAATAGTACATGTTTTCGAAAAATTCTGATTTTTTTAATGGATGCTCGTGTTAGTGTCGCGAGCATGCTTGAAAATTTTCATGAGAAACAGAGCAACAATGTTTCGTCAGTGAAAAAAACAAAATTGGGGTGCTATTTGGGGTTAACAATTGGTGTTCAAAAAAAAATTGCACAGGCCAAAATGCTTAATATTTTTGTCTCAAAATTTGCAGGTAGCATTTGGATGTGATTAAGAACACATAAAAAACTTGTCTTGACTTTTTTGACATTTCAAAAAGAAAAATTGGGCCCGGGAGCCGAATTTAATTTTCGTTTAACAACTAGAATATTTATACATCGGTTGCAACACATGAATAAAATTATACTAGACATGATGACAATAACATTACTTTCACAGTTTCAATACAAATGAGAGTATCTTATTTGTGACATTTGTCCCGGTCGGATAGAAGAAGTGTTGAGTTATGGCATGCGGAGTAGTAGTAGTTTTGAAAACTAAGCGACATCTAATAATTCTCATTAAATTTGAGTATATGCCAATTTTTCTTCCGCCTCACTGCAGAGACAAGGCGATAATAACATTACTTTCCCAATGTCACTAGAGACGGCGGTTTCAAAAAACTATCCGTAGAGTATTCATACGTCAATCGAAACCAACTCCCCAAACTTTGGTAACTTCAACTTTAATTTTACTAATAACTATTTATGAGAACTTTATTTGTGACTTCTCTAGAGTTGGATATCGGAAGTGGCATGTAATGACACGCAACGCAGATTTTGTGAATTGTTTGGCCCGTTGCAACGCACGGGCATTTGTACTAGTATAACTAATTTCATTATTTGTTTCACTTCATTGTTTCATATATCATGAGGGCGAGGGGACGACGCTGGTGCGTGGAATCCGCGGGAGAAGCTCACATCCGAGCCTGGCGGCGTCAATGGCAGCAACGGCCAAGCGGAGAGAGGAGGAGGCGGCGCGGGCACTCGGGAGGCGGTCTTCGCATCCTACGGCGCAGATGCGTGCTCGGGTTCAGGGCGGCGTGAGTAGTGGCCGACGGCGGGGTCACGTGCTCGAGTATGGCGTGGAGCGGGGATTCAGGATTAGGATGCCGGAGTGGCCAAGAAGGCGTGAGTAACCTCTCTCTTTTGTTTGTGATGGTCGCGTGCTCGAGTACGGCGTGGAGGGGGGAACTCGTGATCAGGATGTTGTTTCGTTTGTGGTGGAGAGCATACTCGTGGTGTCAACGCCAGTAAAATCATTCAACTCCCTCGGCCCCAAATATGTGGATCCTGGAAATAATGGCCGCTCCTTGTTTTTACACAGCTGGGAACTTGAGATCCTTGGACCCGGCTCCATAGAGTAGAAACATTTGGCTCGGCCAGGTCCGCTAGTTGCCGAACATGCCCCAAGCATTATACTGATTTTAGCCTTATTTTAAAAGAAGGACGATACTACACAGCGGCCGCTTGCTGTGCGGTTGCATCGAGCGGCCGGCCCGATTTGGTAATCCACGTAGTCCTCCCGGTACCCCCAGCTTTAATAAAGCAAATTGTCCCCCACCTGTCCGTAACCACGTCCCGCCAAGGAAAAAAAAAACTCCCCTGTCATGGCCGCCGCGTGCACCCTTCCGCCCCCCACAGGCCACAGCAACAAATCCCCTATCAAACCAGATCCTGCCTGATCCAAACAAACAGAAGGATGCAAAAAGAAGCTTCCTCCCCCGTCCCTATTCCCTCCCAGCCGCCGCCAGACGCCATGAAAACAGCAGCAGAAATCAAACTACAAAAGGAGAACTCAGGCTACCTTTATGAATTTCTGCGTGCAGATCTGCCTGTGTGTATGAACAAATTCAGGCAACTCAAAACAGTTTCAAAGCAACACTGGACCATACTTCTGTGCTTTTACATGATATGTACGTACATCACAAACTTCTGCATTTTTTGCATGATTTGCTTACAACACATGAGAAAGACTTGCTTCCCCCTCTTCATGTTGTTGTCCTCTCCTCCTCCCCCCTGGATTCCTTCTGCTTTAGTTGCTTCTATTTCCACCTGGCCCAGGCCCCTGCAGGCAAAAATGAAAACAAATATTAAAAAAGAGTTGTTCAGAGGAGAAGTACCATGACCTTTAGTTGCTAATGCAAAAAAGGAAGGAGTAGACCACTCAGTTAAGCAAGCAATGGTAGTTAGCAAAAATAAATGATAAGAAATATTTTCATCGACTGGTGTGTATTGGATTAGTCTGGTTTGGTTCACGAGGGCGACTATAGGTTGTTAGGAGGAGGGGGTGGTGGGCGACTCCGTACAAAAATGCGATGGCCTTATGCGACTTAGCTCACCCCCCCGGCTAGCCAGTGATTTTGTGTGCGATGGCGGGTTTTGCGGGGACTATGTATTTTGATTTAGGCGACATGTTTTTTTTCTGTGGGTAGGTTGTTGGGCAACTACTGTGTATTGGATTAATGGATTTGGTTTCCAGGTGCGGACAACTATATTTTGTTCGGAGGAGGCGGTGGTGGGCGACTCTATACAAAAATACGATGGCCTTAGGTGACTTAGCTCAACCCCCTGATAGTCGGTGGTTTTGTGTGCAATGGCGGGTTCGCGGCGACTATGTGTTTTGGTTTAGGCGACTTGTTTTTTTTTGTGGGTAGGTTGTGGGGCGACTAGTGTGTACTGGATTAGTTTGGTTTGGCTCGCGGGTACTGGCAACTATATGTTGTTGGGAGGAGGGGGTGGTGGGCGACTCCGTACAAAAATATGATGGCCTTAGGCGACATAGCTCTTCCCCCAGCTAGCCGATGGTTTTGAGTGCAATGGCAGGTTTTGCGGCGACTATGTGTTTTGATTTAGGCGACTTGTTTTTTTTTGGTAGGTAGGTTGTGGGGCGACTAGTGTGTACTGGATTAGTCGGGTTTGGCTCGCGGGTGCGGGCAACTATGTTTTGTTGGGAGGAGGGGGTGGTGGGCGACTCCGTACAAAAATATGATGGCCTTAGGCGACTTAGCTCTTCCCCCAGCTAGCCGATGGTTTTGTGTGCAATGGCGGGTTTGGGGCGACTATGTGTTTTGATTTAGGCGACTTGTTTTTTTGTGGGTAGGTTGTGAGGCGACTAGCATGTACGGGATTAGTCAGGTTTGGCTCGCGGGTGCGGGCAACTATATGTTGTTGGGAGGAGGGGATGGTGGGCGACTCCGTACAAAAATATGATGGCATTAGGCAACTTAGCTCTTCCCCGGCTAGTTGATGGTTTTGCGTGCAATGGTGGGTTTTGCGGCGACTATGTGTTTTGATTTAGGCGACATGTTTTTTTGTGGGTAGGTTGTTGAGCAACTAGTGTGTATTGGATTAGTCGGATTTGGTTTCCGGATGAGGACGTCTATATGTTGTGGGAGGACAGGGTGGTGGGCGACTCCCGAGCTACTCAGTAGTTTTGTGTGCAATGGCGGGTTTTGCGGCGACTATGTGTTTTGGTTTAGGCGACTTGTTTTTTTGTGTGGCTAGGTTGTGGGGCCACTAGTTTGTATTGGATTAGTTGAAATTGGTTTCCGGGTGGGGATGACTATATGTTGTTGCGAGGAGTGGTGGGCGACTCCCCAGCTAGTCAGTAGTTTTGTGTGCAATGGCAGGTTCGCGGGGACTATGTGTTTTGGTTTAGACGACTTACTTTTTTGTAGGTAGGTTGTGGCACTAGTAGAAAACGGGCCTTTAGTCCCGGTTGGGAAGGGCCTGTAGTCCCGGTTTTCCAACCGGGACAGCCCAATCGGGACTAAAGGCCCCTCACCTTTAGTCCCGGTTGGTCACAAACCGGGACTACCTCCACGTGGCCGCGCTCGTGACCTGGGGCTGGGGACCTTTAGTCCCGGTTGGTGACACCAACCGGGACTAAATCCTTGCCACTTTAGTTCTGGTTGGTGACACCAACCGGGACTAAAGGTTTAGGGGTTTAGGGGTTTAGGGTTTATTGTTTATTTTTCCTTTTCATTTTGTGTTTTTCATTTAATTCTTTTTCATTTCAAACATATTTTACGCTACTACGTACTGTACACGTTATGCATATATAATAGAATTTCTCGTAGAACCAATCATATATCATAGAATTTCTCGTACGACCATGCATACATATATATATATATATATACAATTTGGTATATATAATTTGGTATATACAATTTATCCTACAACTTGCAGATCATTACATGCAGGCATTAGGTGAAATGGTATTCTCCATCGGGAGATATGACCTGCTTAAGCAAAAATCCCGCCATTTCCTGTTGAAGTGCTCGTATGCGGTCCGTTGGTAGGAGCTGATCCCGCATCTCTTTCATCTTTAAAGAAGGAGATCAATATGAATATATTAGTTGTGTGTATATATATTAGATAATGATAAAAAGAATTGTGAATAGTATTTACGTACCCAAAGATTTCTTGCATCTCTGCTCCTTTCGTTGATCATAATGCGAATGTTCTCGCAAACGTAGTATGCACATAAATTATTCCCCGGTGCCTGCCTCAAGCACTTTACGAGAATAGAATTCAATCAGATAATAATCAAGCATGATAATGGTATTGAAACTAGAATTAAAGAGATGCGCGGACGTAGCTAGCTAGCTAGTACTAATTAATTACCCTTGGTCGCCACCATTTCAGGCTTGGTTTCCATTGACCGACAACCTCTTTGATGAACGTTTTCCAAACCCTGCCCGGCAAAGAAAATGAATAAAGGAGTTATTAATTACTTGATATCAGGAAATGAACTAAAGAGGCCAACATAGTGCGATAATGATTGAAATTACCTGTCGAGCATCAACTTCAGGTCGTAGTATTCTTTAGGGTCTCTAGTTAGTGAGTCCAGTACTTCAACTTTTCCCTCGTCAACTCTAATGATTAGCAGGATCCAGTGGAAACTGCGCACACGTTTGTATAAGCGGGCATGCATAACTCATCAACTACACTTAACATCGAGTAAGCAAAATAGAATTTGTAGTACAAGACAGTAACACTCACTTGAAGTTGTAAGGAAATACTATCTCTGCTCTGGCATTTAGTTCCTTCAAAAACATTAGCAAGTTGGCCTCTGTGTCTTTGGGTTCTTTTTTTAACACTTGTTCATAAATGGTATTTGGGTCAATGAACCCAATGCCATAGACTCCATCTCTTTTCATTTCAGAAATCTTCAATCTGCATAATACCACACAAAAGAATATAGTGAGGATAATTACAGGCAATGAACGAGCTGAGCTAGAGACTTAAATTACAGAAAGAAATCACTTACAGACAATAGCAACTGATGAGAGATTTGTCCAGTGCGTCTTGATTGTATAACTGAAAAAGTTCTGGCAATTCAATCCACACATCTTTTCCATGGTAGTAATGCTCTGGCTTGACTTTCACTATGAGGCTCTCTCGCCCGGCCTTTACTTCTCTCAGGTACCAGTCATGCAATCTGCGCATCTGCATTGGTAGAAGCTCGACCTCCTCAGGCCTGACCAGAGGGTTTCCGTGGACGTATTTCCATGCTAGATCCTTCTCATCAATATTCGTGGGAAGATCCTCGATGCCTAGGAGTTGTTCAACAGTGACACCGGCCTCTCTAGCCATCTGTCTAGCAGCGTCGGTTATTACCGGCTTATCAGTGGTACTCACCTTGAGCGGGGGGATCGATTGCACAGCCTGTTCTCCCAGCTGGGGAACAGTTTTCCCGCTTTTATTACTACCTGTTGTAAGGCTCGACTCCTTATCTTTTTGTGCATGATATGACTTCTTAATAGAGCGCTCATAGTCTGAATCACTTTTCTCCACAGCCAGTTTAGCAAGATCCACAAAGTGTTGTATGACTTTCTCAGGTATTTTCTCCTTCGGCGGCGAGGGCGGTTTCTGTGCAAAATGGGCCTTCACTTGGGCATCCATGACCCGTTTGTTTTCCTCCTCAGTCATCTCGTAAGCTAACTCCTTTTTGGCAGGAGGCTCGGGTTTCTTGTTTGGTGCTCTCTTCCGCTTGGGAGTCCTCTGACGCTGCAGAGTTCGATATTGCGAACTCGCGCTGGGCTCCGTCTCGGGGTGGGCTGGAGTCGGCTGACGCGGCGGATTTGGAGGAGGAGTCGGCTGACGCGGCGGACTTGGAGGAGGAGTCGGCTGACGCGGCGGACTTGGAGGAGGAGTCGGCTGACGCGGCGGACTTGGAGGAGGAGTCGGCTGACGCGGCGGACTTGGAGGAGGAGTCGGTGCCCTTGGCGTCGAGTTTGGAAAGACGATGCAATCCTTCCTCCATACAATGATACCACGTTTGGCTTCTCCCAATGTCTGCTCCCCTTGACCTCCAGGAAAGTCAAGCTGTAGTGAGTCATATGCCGACAGAACTTCATCCATCCCGACACGAGCATAGCCAGGTGGAATCGGATTGCCGTGGAAGGCTGCTTCAGGGTGATTTGGTAAAGCATAGCCGTCCGCCACCTTCATGGATATGTTCTTCAGTGGAAGGTGTAGCTCACAACTTGTCGTCTCTTGGATATCATCCACGGGGTAGCGAGCCAGCAGTGCATCATCGGCCGGGACCCCCGTGGAACCCACGCTGCTTTTCGGCATAGATGGGACGGTGCTATCCAATGCTGGATCTGCTTGCTGCTGCCGCTGAGACGCCCTTTTCAGGCTAAGTGTGTCGATCTGCTCCTGCCGCCGCATGAAAGCGCGTTCGAACTCCGCATGCTTTGCTTCTAGGTGTTGAAGCCGGTCTGCATCCTGCTTCTTCTTGTCTTCCTCCTGCTTCTTCTTTCTCGCACGGCTTCTGTAACTGACGTTCCAGTCCGCAAACCCCTCAACCCACGGAACAACGCCTTTGCCTCGTGTTCGTCCCGGGTGTTCAGGATTCCCGAGGGCACGTGTAAGCTCGTCATTCTCTCTCTCGGGCTGGAACGCCCCCGTTCGAGCCGCTTCTATTGCACCAAGTAAAGCGTCCAAGGCTTCTTTAAGACTTGCCTGCACCATAATCTCTCCTGTCTTTGGGTCCAACTTTCCCCCATGCGCATAAAACCAAGTCCTGCACCTGTCGGGCCAACCCAATGTTGCTGGAGTGACCCCTGCAGCAATCATCTTTTCCTCAAATTCATCCCACTTAGGCCGGCCAGTCTTGTAGCCACCTGGCCCCAGAACATGGTGAAACTGTTTCTTCTCAGCATTGATCTTGTTTATCCTCGACCGTTCCTTAGCTGCTTCCGATTCCTTGAACTCCACAAATAAGTCCCAGTGATCTTTTGCCTTCTCCAGTGCTCCAGTGAATTCTGGAGTCTGCTTTCCTGCTTCGACGTACCAGGCCCATAATCTTTTCTTGTGGTTGCGGAATTGTGTGGCCATCTTCTGAAGAGCACTCTTCTTGACTTTCTCCCGTTCTGCATCTGTTAAATGCTCTGGTAGGGTGAAATGTGACATGAGCGTTTCCCAAAGCAGATCTTTTGCTCTTTCGTCGACAAAACTAACTTCTCGATCTCCCTTTGGCTTATTCCATTCTTCAACGGAGATCGGGATTTGGTCCCTGACAATAACTCCGCACTGACGAGTAAATTTGTCCGCATTCTTTTTAGGAGCAAGCGGTTCGCCATTTGGTTTGATCTCATCGATGTTGTACTTTATGCCAGGCGGCAACTTTTTGGCCGGGCCTCGTACTGCCCTGCTTGTAGAAGATTTGCTCGATCCGGAGGGCTAAAAGAAGAAAGACTCGTTAATATATATATATACAAATCAATTAATACATGTAATGATCACCAGAGGCCTTATATATACCTCGCCGGTCTTTGTTAATTGAAGATCATTTCCTTCGCCATCATTGTTTGTGTGCCCTTCGTCTGTTGGTTCTTCCTCAAATATTCCCTCACCGGCGTCGTTCAGATATTGTGAGCCGTCATCTTCAGGTTCACCCTCTGGGTTTCGGATCATGTCGAACATGATATGCTCTTGATCATGGTCGTCTCTGCCGCTAGCGTCCATAGCTTAACTAATCCAGAAGAAAGATAAAACAATTTAGTATTCAAATTAGAATGCATCTCGAATAATATCACTAATACATCTCGAATAGTCCAGTTAATGCATCATCGAATATTATCAAATATAATCTTGAATACATCTCGAATATTATCACGAATACATCTCGAATATTATCACTAATACATCTCGAATATTATCTCGAATACATCTCGAATATTATCACTAATGCATCATCGAATATTATCGAATATAATCTCGAATACATCTCAAGTATTATCACTAATACCTCTCGAATATTATCATATAACATCACTAGCTAATACAGCTCGAATATTATCGAATAATCCAGTTGACTCGCGGTTCCTGAGGCGCGGGCGGTGGACACCCAAAGAGAAGGAACCATCATAGGATCATACCTCGGGTGAGATCCCTGAAGAACCTGCCAGGTATTGGAGAACCTGACGTCCAACGCAACCATGTAGCGACGGACGTGCTCGTCCTCCTCCCTGACACGGCGACGTACCACCTCCTCGGGGGCCGGCTGCCTCTGCACCGATAGTGGCCCACGCGACCGCCACCAAAGAAGCTCCGGGTCAACGACGGGAGCCTAATTCCTCACCAAGCTGCGTGCCCCGGAAGGTAGCACCTCCTAGTGCCAGCCCGGCGGAGCCCAGTCCTGGACATGGCGCCTCTCAAGCAGGTTGTCGCCGCCGAGTCGACGACGAGGATGCGGGCCGGGCATCGTCGACGTCGAGAACAAATTCTTATGAAAACAAATTCCTATGCAATAATTATCATTTTATTATGCTACTCATATTTAATAAACTTTTACAACTATAGTAGATGGGCAAATTTGAACAACATTTTATAGCATTGATCCATCTAACATTCATCTACACACAAAAATACATAATAAATCCATCTAATTAACATTCATCTAATTAACATTCA
Organism: Elymus sibiricus; assembly: GCA_039707655.1. Taxonomy (NCBI): domain Eukaryota; kingdom Viridiplantae; phylum Streptophyta; class Magnoliopsida; order Poales; family Poaceae; genus Elymus; species Elymus sibiricus. The sequence goes on from CM077664.1 coordinate 25,852,951, forward strand.
TCTACACACAAAAATACATAATAAATCCATCTAATTAACATTTCTTTCAAAAAAAGAGAACCTAGGATCTTCTCAAAACACAATTGCCATTCACAAAATTCCATCAAGCATTTCTTCTATCTTAGGACAGTACCCAACATCATTTCTTTCATTAAAACTTCTTTTATTAATATTCAAACAATTACAAAACCAAATTCTATCAATTCATGACCTCCTTTGGTTTTGCAAAGGAACTATATTCCCCCTAACATTTCTAGTCCAGCAAAAACTATCTCAGCTAGATGCTAGTACCCACACTTCATTTCTCCAAAAATAATTTGTCCACTAGTTCAAAAATTTCAAGTTTCATTCAAATGAAATTTCGACCAAATTCAGTTTCCTTGCTCAAAACCCAATCTCTACTACTCCAACAATTCTGAAATTTTTACAGCACCTCAACCATGCATCAGAGAAGCACCACAAAAAAATTTAAAATTTTGAAAAATGCCTAGCTACTGTTGGCATTGCTATCGAACACTTGCTGAGCACAAATTCAGAAATTGGGCAAAGTTCAGAGATTGCACTGCCGTGCACTTCACTCTTCCTCTCCTTCCTCTCCTTCACAACTTTGCCTCTGGCTCGTGCGCATCCACGGGATGCGGCAGGGGGCGCGGGGTTGCCGGAGCCGACAGCAGCGAGCACATCCGTGGCGGCGCGGGCGGCGGAGCGCGACGGGGACAGAGGGAGGCGGAGGCCTGGGCCTTACCAGCGTTGCCGAGGAGAGGGGCGGCGAGGCTCAGAGGAGACCGGCGAGGACGAGGTCGGAGACGAGGAGCGGCGATGGCGACGAGCGGTGTGGATCGCCGGAGAACTTGGGCAACCTGGCGGCGTGGTGATTGATTTGTCTCCTGGGCGGTGGAAAACGCTAGGTGACAGTTATATAGGATCGACCTTTAGTCCCGGTTGCAACCACGAACCGGGACTAAAGGACCATTAGTCCCAGTTCGTGGCTGCAACCGGGACTAAATGTCTGTTTTCGGGCCCAAATTAAGCGCGGGAGGGGGCCTTTAGTCCCGGTTACAGCCACGGGCCGGGACTAAAGGTCTGTTTTCGGGCCCAAATTAAGCGCGGGAGGGGGCCTTTAGTCCCGGTTGGTGGCTCCAACCGGGACTAAAGGGTTGGTCCTGGCGTGGTGGAAGTTTAGTCCCACCTCGCCAAGCGAGAGGCACTCGCACCAGTTTATAAGCCCCGCTGCGATAGCCGTCTCGAGCTCCTCTCTAAAGCAGGCAGTACATGCCTAATGTTCGCCCTGCCCTGTGGGCCCTGTTAGCCCTGCGGGCCTGCATCCTGGCCCATATATAGTTGGGTTTCTAGTCGTATGCAGGCCGTGGTGGCCTAGTAGGCGGGCATTTTTTTCTTTTTTGCATATGTTATGTCAACTTTTTAGTCCCGGTTGGTGGATCCAACCGGGACTAAAGGTCTTTTCCAGTTTTTTTTGTTTTTTGCTTTATTTTTTTTCTTTTATTTCAACTTACAGCCAAATATTTAGATTTTTTGAGTGAATCTTTTTGGTTTAGGTCACAAAAATTATAAACTTTCTGTTAGTGCCAGTCGTTTTCAAATTTGAATAGTTTAAATTTGAATTCTTTGAAATTTGTGTGAATCACTAGTTTGTGAATAACTTTACTTTAAAAATAGATTTTTGAGTGATTCTTTTTCCTGCTGTTTAATATTAGTGTGTTTTATCAGTATGTTCAATTTGGTAATTTTTAGGTTATTTAAATAGGTGTTTTAATCAAAAACAGATTCTGTTTAGCTCTGTTAGTGTTATAGCTCAAAAAAATCATTAAATGCATGAAAAATAGCGAATGAAGTCAGAAAGGGTTGAAAATTTATGATGTGGCTTTCAATGGTGCATGTTGAATGCACAAAAAGTCTGAAGTTAAAATAAGTTTAAAAAAATGAAATGCCTTTGTAACAGATGAGTTTTCGTCCGAAACCCTGGTACTTCGAAAGAGATTGTCCAGTTTGTACACGAAGTGCATCCAGTTTTTGCCGTAACCCTCTCAACTTTTTAGCACATGCTATGTGGGTGAAATGATGATACCATGCCAAGTTTCAACCTTTTCAGAGTTCATTTGTAGTGCTTTCCAATTTCAGGGTCATTTAGCTCAAAAAAATCAATAAATGCATGAAAAATAGCGTTCCTTCGCGTTTCAAATGCCAAAACACATATATATATACCCTAACTATTACAAAGATTCCCTCCGGTTTGTCCGAAGTGGGACTTTCCAGATAAGTCCGGAAACTCACTAGAGAAGAAAGTGATGACGGTGAAGCCGGTCACATCCCAGAGTGGGATATTGGGGTATAAAACTTTTTCTTCGCGTGTGTCCCTTTGCGTCGTAACCATGGACAATCTTCATCATTTAACAGGATGCTTGGGTCAGTCTTCACTGTGAAGGGAGCAATTTCATGAAACTTTTTATAATCTTCTGACATGTCTGTCTTGTCCTCCACTCCCACGATTTTCTTTTCCCTGAAATAACTATGTGGCGCTTTGGCTCATCGTATGATGTATTCGCTTCCTTATCTTTTCTTTTTCTCGGCTTGGTAGACATGTCCTTGACATAGAAAACCTGCGTCACATCATTGGCTAGGACGAATGGTTCGTCTGTGTACCCAAGATTGTTGAGATCCACTGTTGTCATTCCATACCGCGGGTCTTCCTTTACCCCGCCTCCAGTCAGATTGACCCATTTGCACCGAAACAAAGGGACCTTCAAATCACGTCCATAGTCAAGTTCCCATACCTCCTCTATGTAACCATAATATGTGTCCTTTGGCCTATTGGTGTTTGCTGCATCAAAGCGGACACCACTGTTTTGGTTGGTGTTCTTTTTATCTTGGGCGATCGTGTAAAATGTATTCCCATTTATCTCGTACCCTTTGAAAGTCGATATAGTCGAAGATGGTGACTTGGTCAACAAGTACAGCTCATCTCCAACAGTGTCGTCATGCATGAGACGTGTTTGCAACCAACCGCCGAATGACGCCATGTATTGTACGTTTGATCCAGGGCACAGACTGCTCCGAGTTCTTGGAGCGTACACTATCCAGGTGTTCCTCGATATACGGAGCCACCAAGCTGGAATTTTGTAGAACTGTGTAGTGTGCTTGCCCCCAAGAATGCCCGTCCATACATATTACTGAATCATTTCCTAGCGTGCCTTTTCCACCCAGTCTGCCCTCATGCCGCGATTCGGGAACACCAATCGGCTTAACGTCAGGAATAAAGTCAACACAAAACTCAATGACCTCCTCTGTTTCATGGCCCTTGGAGATGCTTCCTTCTGGCCTAGCACGGTTATGAACATATTTCTTTAAGACTCCCACGAACCTCTCAAAGGGGAATATATTGTGTAGAAATACAGGACCCAGAATGGCAATCTCGTCGACTAGGTGAACTAGGACGTGCGTCATGATATTGAAGAAGGATGGTGGGAACACCAACTCGAAACTGACAAGACATTGCACCAAATCATTCTGTAACCTTGGTAGGATTTCTGGATCGATTACCTTCTGAGAGATTGCATTGAGGAATGCACATAGCTTCACAATGGCTAATCGAACGTTGTCCGGTAGAAGCCCCCTCAATGCAACCGGAAGCAATTGCGTCATAATCATGTGGCAGTCATGAGACTTTAGGTTCTGGAACTTTTTCTCTGCCATATTTATTATTCCCTTTATATTCGACGAGAAGCCAGACGGGACCTTCATACTGAGCAGGCATTCAAAGAAGATTTCCTTCTCTTCTTTGGTAAGAGTGTAGCTGGCAGGACCTTGATACTGCTTTGGATGCATGCCGTCTTTTCCGTGCATACGTTGCTGGTCCTCCCGTGCCTCCGGTGTATCTTTTGTCTTCCCATACACGCCCAAGAAGCCTAGCAGGTTCACGCAAAGATTCTTCGTCACGTGCATCACGTCGATTGCAGAGCGGACCTCTAGGTCTTTCCAATAGGGTAGGTCCCAAAATATAGATTTCTTCTTCCACATGGGTGCGTGTCCGTCAGCGTCATTCGGAACAGATTGTCCGCCAGGACCCTTTCCAAAGATTACTTTTAAATCCTTGACCATATCAAGTATATCATCACCAGTACGGTGGCGAGGCTTCTTCCGGTGATCTGCCTCACCTTTGAAATGCTTGCCTTTCTTTCTTAAGAGATGCTTGATCGGAAGAAACCGACGATGTCCCAGGTACACATTCTTCTTACATTTATCCAAATATATACTTTCGGTCTCATCTAAACAGTGCGTGCATGCGTGGTATCCCTTGTTTGTCTGTCCTGAAAGGTTACTGAGAGCAGGCCAATCATTGATTGTTACAAACAGCAACGCTCGTAGGTCAAATTCCTGCTGTTTGTGCTCATCCCACACACGTACACCTTTTATGTCCCACGGCTGTAAAAGTTCTTCAACTAATGGCCTTAGGTACACATCAATGTCGTTGCCGGGTTGCTTGGGGCCTTGGATGAGCACTGGCATCATAATGAACTTCCGCTTCATGCACAACCAAGGAGGAAGGTTATAGATACATAGAGTCACATGCCAGGTGCTATGATTGCTGCTCTGCTCCCCAAAAGGATTAATGCCATCTGCACTTAAACCAAACCATACGTTCCTTGCGTCATCTGCAAAGTCCCGCCACTTTCTCTCTATTTTTCTCCACTGCGACCCGTCAGCGGGTACTATCAACTTCCCGTCTTTCTTATGGTCTTCTTTGTGCCATCGCATCAACTTGGCATGCTCTTTATTTTGGAACAAACGTTTCAACCGTGGTATTATAGGAGCATACCACATCACCTTGGCAGGAATCCTCTTCCTGGGGCGCTCGCCCTCAACATCATCACCAGGGTCTTCGCGGCTGATCTTATAGCGCAATGCACCGCATACCGGGCATGCATTCAGATTCTCGTACTCCTCACCGCGGTAGAGGATGCAGTCATTAGGGCATGCATGTATCTTCCGCACCTCTAATCCTAGAGGGCAGACAGCCTTCTTTGCTTCGTACGTACTGTCGGGCAATTCGTTGTCCTTTGGAAGCATCTTCTTTAACATTTTCAGCAACTTTTCAAATCCCTTGTCAGCTACACCATTCTCTGCCTTCCATTGCAGCAATTCCAGTGTGGTACCCAGCTTTTTCTTGTCATCTTCGCAATTTGGGTACAACAATTTTTTGTGATCCTCTAACATGCGCTGCAACTTCAACTTCTCCTTTTCACTTTCGCAGTTTCTCTTTGCATCAGCAATGGCCCGACCAAGATCATCAGCGGGCTCATCAGATGCCTCTTCTTCAGCTTCTTCTTCTTCATTCGCTTCCCCCATTGTAGTACCATCGTATTCAGGGAACCCAGCATAGTTGTCATCATCCTCTTCTTCTTCATTCTCTTCCATTAGAACCCCTCTTTCTCCGTGCTTGGTCCAACAGTTATATCCGGACATGAAACCGGACGTAAACAGGTGGACGTGAATGAATTTTGAGCTAGAGTAATTCCTATCATTCTTACAGACACCACATGGACAACACATAAAACCATTCCGCTTGTTTGCCTCAGCCGCACGCAGAAAACTATGCACGTCATTAATGAACTGGGGAGAGCGTCGGTCATCGTACATCCATTGCCGACTCATCTTCATTACACAACACCGAAAAGACCAAATTATACAAGTTCATACACACTTATTCTCATAAAACAACATAAAACTATCTAGCTAAAGCATTTAAATGCAACAACAAATGCGATCAAAATCGCAACTAAGGTAATAATTGATCCAACAGCATAATGATACCAAGCCTCTTTATTAACGGCATAGTTTCTAATCTTTCTAATCTTCAAGCGCATTGCATCCATCTTGATCTTGTGATCATCGACGACATCGGCAACATACAGCTCCAATTTCATCTTCTCTTCTTCAATTCTTTTCAATTTTTCTTTCAAATACTCGTTTTCTTTTTCAACTAAATTTAACTTCTCGACAAGAGGGTCGGTTGCAATTTCCGGTTCACATACCTCCTAGATAAAAATATCTATGTCAACTTGATGGGCCTAATTGTCATAAACGCGAAATGCAACAAATAGTTATAAAAGAGAATATATATACCACATCCGAATCATAAACCGGACGAGGGCCGACGGGGACGAATATCAAAGTCATGGCACTATGTATAACAAACAATCATACATGTAAGAAAATTATACAATTAACTATCTAAATCATACAAATAAGATTTTTTTTAATAAAAAGGATAAGAACAAGAGGCTCACCAAGGTGGTGCCGGCAACGGGACGGTGCGGGCGATCGACGGTGGTTAGGACGGGGACGGGAAGGCACTAAGTAAACCACACCTACACATATGCAAACTAAGAAGTTAATTTGAGCTCAAATTGCATATAAATCAAATAAACTCCCACATAATTACTCCCAAACTAAAACCCACAAATCACTATACTTATAGAGCATTGTACGAGCTAATCTAGCAATGAGAGATGAAAGGACAAAGTTGCTAACCTTTCTGAACACTTGGATAGATGGGGTGCCTTCAAATCTTGACAAATCTTTGGCAAAAATGGAGGATGAGCTCGAGCAAGGGGAAGAACAGAGGAGAGAAAGGGGAAAACAGAGAGAATGGCCTCGGGCTGGACGAAGGGTTTATATATATAGGGACGTCTTTAGTCCCGGTTGGTTATACAAACCGGGACTAAAGGTCCACCTCTAGTCCCGGTTTGTGATACAAACCAGGACTAAAGGGGCTCGTGGGGGCCCCAGCCCCTTGTCCCCAGCCCCTTTAGTCCCGGTTTGTATCACAAACCGGGACTATAGGTTGTACCTATAGTCCCGGTTTGTGATACAAACCGGGACTAAAGGGGCTCGTGGGGGACCCAGCCTGACACCAGCCTGCCACCACCACTTTAGTCCCGGTTTGTATCACAAACCGGGACTATAGGTAGAAAATGAACTGGGACTAATGATGCCCGTGCCCCAGACCGCTCCTAGCCGTTGGAACCGGGACTAATGGTCACATTAGTCCTGGGCCGTAATCAAACCGGGACTAAAGGGTTGGACGAAAGGTCTGTTTTCTACTAGTGTGGGGCGACTAGGGTGTATTGGATTAATCTGGTTTGGTTTGCAGGTGTGGGCGATTATATGTTGTTGGGAGGGGCGTGGTGGTGGATGACTATATGTTGTTGGAAGGAGGGGGTGGTGGGCGACTCTGCAGAAAAATGTGATGGCCTTAGGCGACTTAGCTCACCCCTGGCTAGTCAGTGGTTTTGCGTGTAATGGCGGGTTTTGCGGCGACTATGTGTTTTGATTTAGGCGACTTATTTTTTTTTTGGTGGGTAGGTTGTGGGGCGACTAGTGTGTACTGGATTAGTCGGGTTTGGCTCGCGGGTGCGGGCAACTATGTTTTGTTGGGAGGACGGGGTGGTGGGCGACTCCGTACAAAAATATGATGGCCTTAGGCGACTTAGCTTTCCGGATGAGGACGTCTATATGTTGTTGGGAGGACAGGGTGGTGGGCGACTCCCGGTTTACTCAGTAGTTTTGTGTGCAATGGCGGGTTTTGCGGCGACTATGTGTTTTGGTTTAGGCGACTTGTTTTTTAGTGTGGTTTCCGGGTGGGGATGACTATATGTTGTTGCGAGGAGTGGTGGGCGACTCCCCAGCTAGTCAGTAGTTTTGTGTGCAATGGCAGGTTCGCGGGGACTACGTGTTTTGGTTTAGACGACTTATTTTTTTTTAGGTAGGTTGTGGGGCGACTAGGGTGTATTGGATTAATCTGGTTTGGTTTGCAGGTGTGGGCGATTATATGTTGTTGGGAGGGGCGTGGTGGTGGATGACTATATGTTGTTGGGAGGAGGGGGTGGTGGGTGACTCTGTAGAAAAATGTGATGGCCTTAGGCGACTTAGCTCACCCCTGGCTAGTCAGTGGTTTGGTTTGTAATGATGCGTATTGCGGCGACTATGTGTTTTGCTTTTTGGGGGAGGAAAAACATTTGGGGAGTAGAAAAATTGTTGTGATTCTTGCCTGTCCTAGTATATATTTTGCTATACGAATGGAAATTGCACGGAACAGAGAAAAGCAACTCTATATACATACCTTGTCAGTGTGTTGTTTTGGGGGTCGCTCATGTTCCTTCTGTTCACTACACACATGGTACCCGCCCTTCTGCACATTTTAAAAATGACTCCACATGAGAACCAACCCCTATGAAAAACACTGAATCAGGCAAAACCAGTTTTTTTTGCTTACTGAAACGCAGGTGCTAGAGAAATTTTCCTGCTGAACACACAAATTCTGAATTTATTATACAGTACTTTTGCCTCTTATCGCTCTATGTGTTGCCTGCAAAATAAAAGGCCCTATCCCCTTGAAAAAAGTTTAAGCAAAATAACTACTCCCTCTGTCCCATAATATAATACGTTTTTTGACTCTAAATTTAGAGTCAAAAAACGTCTTACATTATGGGATGGAGGGAGTAGGTTTTAAGGTAACCATCAATTAGGTGATGTTTTGAAAATTAGTTATCACATCATTATTTTTTCATCCCAATTGTGCATATTGTAGACAAACTAAACTTTGCATGATGAGAGTTTAGTCAGAACCTGTGAGTTTACTATACTAGTTACAAAAAGGTCATGTACAGGAACCACGTAGTCACACAAAAAAACTCATATTTAGCTGAGTCTGGTAGTGCCATGACGTGCCCAATGAATAGGATTCAGCCTTAAAGTCCTTGGACAAACAGTGGCCATTAGAAAAAGTTATTTGACTGTGCTATATGGCTATTTGTCCTAGGATCCAGAAATGCCTACAATATATCAAGGAGACAAAGTGCTCAACCCTGTTTTTTGACTTAAAAAATTCAGAATAGTTGCCTCACGATTCGCTCAGTGCTATTGCCCAGTTCATTTCAGTATACTATTGCCTGAAAAAGTTCAGCACTATTGCCCATATTCATCAGTGCTTTTGCCCTAGTTCATCAGTACTGTTGCCTACAAAAACATGTAGAACGCATGTTGCTCACGGGATTGGGTGTGAGAAATTATTTGCTTATCCCGTGATTCTGGCTTCCCAACCTCTCCAAAACAATCTGCGGCAGCATAGGCAGGTTCATCCCCCCACCCCCTTGGTCGCCACGGAAAAATCGGGAGATGGATTTGTGCGCGATGAAGACGTACCTAAGCCCTCTGATGTCGATTGGCTGCCGGGATTTGAAGTTCAGCTCGGGATTTCTCTCAATTTACAGCAACCCCACCCCCTTCCTCCCTCCTCCTATCCCTTCCCGGCCATGGATTTCCACGACGCAACGCAGTGGGAGATGGGCTGCGCTAGGGAACTCACCTTGTGCTGGAGACGTAGCAATCTGCGTCGTCGTCGTTTCGACCCCTTGCCTCGCGCCGCAGGCAGCTTCTCCACTATTCCTCCCCCCTTGCGTGCGCGCGCCGCTGGAGTCGTCTTCTCGAACCTCGCCTCCCCGATGTGATGCGCTATTTCCGTCCCCCGTCGCCGTCGTCGCCGGCCCGCACGCCGACGAACCCTAGATATATTCTTCCCCCTTTGTTGCCGCGCGGAGTGAGGAGGAGGAGGCAAGCGCGCTGGGAAATGCGGTGGGGCGGTGGGACGCGACTGTCGAAGTTCTAAACGGAAGACACAAGAATACCTCTCCACCTGGTCGGATAGCCTATACACGTGGGGCGATCCTGGAAAAAGATGGACGGTCTGCATCCGACATGGAAAAGGATGGACGGCCTGCGTCCGGCCGCTCGCGAGAGCTGCAACGCGCGCGCGCGTCGTCCAGCATTATTTTAGGTTTAAAGAAACAAATCGGTATATTCACATAGGTTTTCTCTTGGATTCCAAACTGTTACAGCAAGCATCTAGTAAAACCATGAATACAAACAACTTTGTGAAAAAATCACATAAGAAACATGTAGAGGTTCACACAATTCACAGTTTACGAAGGACACTAAAATTCAGTGGACGTATATTACTGACATTACTGAAATTAATACACAATCCAAGTTTTTTATGATAAATAATGAAAGAAGTCCATATAACCCCCTAAGGTTTCAGGAAGCGACTACATAACCCCCTCAACTGTAAAACCAGGTATCTAATTATAACCCTCTAAGCTTTGCAAAACCAGATAGATAACCCCCTGAGACTTGTAGGTGGTTTTGAGAGCTGTTTAGTCAAACATGACGCTGACATGGCTGATTAAGTGTGTCAAATAGCCTACCGAATGAGTAAATAAAAAATAAATCAAAATGGCCCCTTGTCATATGTTGTACCCTTTCTTCTCCAGGTTCTTCTCTTCCCCTCTCCTTTCTCATCTACTTCCATGTGTCTTCTGGAAGTCCACAACGGCGTCCTCCTCTCATCCTGGTTCAGTGGTCTTCATGTTCCACCTGTTCGACGTGTGCTTCTAAGGCCTACAGCCCAGCGGCAAGCTGGTCCTGTAAACATTGTAGGTTATCATGACGTGATCGGTTAGTATGTGCTAGTTATAGGCACATCTATCATGATGTATATTGTATACGATGCATGTGCCCTGGTTGTAGCGATTTGTTCATATTGTAGTCTCTGTAGCTGCCCGGCTGCCCTGTACATGTACTCCAATGTATACGAAGAGCAGTCCAGCCTTGCGGCTCACTATGTGTCTAACTGCTCCGTTCCAATGGGCACCACCGTCGTATCCGAGCGCCTCTGACCTCGCCATGGTCACCACCATGCGTATCCGTGCACGACGTCCACAAAGAATGCCCCTAAAAGAGCACGTGATACGCGCTCCCACCGCCAGATGACGTCCCAACGGTCTTCTTGCTCACGCGCTCCCACCGCCACCAACGGCCCAATCCGCGGCCGCCGCGGCACCCAACCCCAGCCCCACCCGCCGGTCGCTCGCTCCGAGGTCCGGCGGCCAGATAACGCTCCTAGACGGCATGGAGTTGGGGCGGCCGCTTCCTCCCGCACTGTCCCTGACGCGCCTCTTCCGGGTAGGTCTCGACCCGCCTCGGCCGATCTGGAACCGGACAATGGTGGCTGGATCGAGGTGCGCAACCGTCGTCGACAGCGCCGTTTCAAGGAGGCGCCCTCCGTCAATCGGCCCGTCCACCCCAAGCTTTGGATCCCTCGATGGCTGGTGGGCAGATGTTTTAAATGTTTGGACTCGGGGCACAATAAAGCAGAGTGCTCTGGGGAGATTCGTTGTCATCGTTGCTGGGAATCTGGCCACATCGCCCGTGACTGCCCGCCCCGCCCAGCCTCATCGCTTTCTCCTCCACCGCATCCCAGATCCAGCCACTGCCCGCCCATCCGCGCCCCCGCTGAGCTGACCGCACGCCAGCCCCCTGCAACCAACGACGCCGCGCTCCGTCCTGCGGGATCTCGTCTCAGCCACCACGCCGCCGTTCGCCAACAGGCGTCGCCCCGCTCCTCACCCCGCCGTCCGCCACCACCAGTCACGATGGCGCACTACCCGCCCCTGGCTCGCGACCGCTTCCCGGGGGAGCTCCTGACCCACGGGGACCCCGATCTGAGGCCGGCGCGGGGGGGCGGGCTCATCTCGCGTACGGCTGGGATGGAGGCGTTGGAGGCGGATTTCCGCAATCGCGCACTGCTTGCTACAGTGGGGGGAAGGCGGCCGGCGGTCTCACCCGAGGCCCTGGTCCAGTCCCTGGCTCGAATCTGTGGGGTGGAAAGGAGGCATGTCAGGGTCGAGGTCACCCACCCCGCCGATTTCTTCATCACGTTTGCCTCCAATGCGGATTGTGACAGAGTATTCTCCTTCTCCGGCAAGATGCGCTGCGCGGGGGCTCCCATTGCCTTCCAGCGATGGCACAGGAGTGCGCTGGCGTCGAGCGGCAAGCTTGGTTTCTTCTGCAAGCTCGGGATCGAGGGCTTGCCGGCGAACGCCTGGGAGTGCGGGGCCATCAGCCAGCTCATCAATAATCTGAATGGTCAGCTGGTAGAGATTTTGCCACCGGAGGACCGTTGGCAACTGGAGGTCACTGCATGGATGCGCAACCCGTCGGGCATCCCGAAGATATATGATCTGGAGGTGCCGGAACCAGTCGGCCTGCTGGATTCGGTCGATGAGGAGTTCCCAGTGTCACCGCCTCTCCCTACCCCGCCAACTGAGAGGGCGACGCTGCTTCACCCACTCACCATACACGTTCTGGACGTGGTGGACCGCCCGTACCTCCAGCTCAACCCCAACTTCGAGCCTGATGAGGATGATGATGTCACGAGGAGGCATGACTACTCCCGGAACTGCTACCGAGGGAGGATCGACGGCACCGGCAGGGGGAACGTGCCCAACTCGGGCGGGCACCCTTTTGGAGGCCCAGGAGGTTATGGCATGGCGGGCGACTGGGGTGGCGGCCGCCGGGTCGCTGGGTGTTTGGCGCTTGCAGGAGGCATGCCGGCCCCGCTTTCGCAATCCAGCGCCCCGCCCACAGCTAGTGTGCATCCCTCCGGCCATGCCGCGGCCACCACCAAGATGATGACGCCCACAGGGAGCGCCGATGGATCTGGGTCATTGGCAGCAACCGCCGTCGGCTCGGGAGCATGTGTCGACACGCCGGACCAGCAACGATCGGCTGCTTCCACGGCGGTAGGCTCTAAGGCATTGGGTGCAACCCCAGTCCTTGGCAAGGCAGCTTTCTGGGGTGCAACAGCACCACGACGGCTCTCCTTTAGCCCGAAAATACCTGATATGGTGGAGACGGCGGCGGGGGAATCGGGAGGTGAGCTGGAGAACGAAATGTTCAACAATTCGGGCACCCTGGATCATGCTACCAACCTGTTGTTGGCCAAGGGGCCCTCGGGCTCGCCGGGAACTCTGGGCGGAGACACTCTGGCTGGTGGGCATGGGGATGTGGAGGTTCAGGTAACTGGAGACATGAACCAGATGCAACACAACGTTCAGGCGATCTCTGTTCAGGTCAATCCGGGGAGCAGCAGGAGTCCAAGCCCAGTGCGCACGCCATTCGCGGTGCCACTTCAGCAACATCAGATTCTCCCCCCTATGATGAACAAGGCGGATCAAGAACGGGCATTCGGACCATGTGACGCGGAAGAGGCGCTGCTGCAGGGCATCGGGTGCACACCTGCTCCATCCATCTTGGGCCCCAGGCCAGCGGCGTCGGCTCCGGCACGTCGTAAGAAGGCCCTGCCTCCTAACTTCACCCCAAGACGGAGCGCTCGGCTCAGCAAGAACAACAGCGGCCACAACACCGGACCCGTGAAACGGGCCCAGACTGTCCTGTTGCGGCGTATGGGGGTGATCGAAGCTGAGGAACAAGTCTCTGAAGAGGCGCTAGATGAGTACCTTAAGCTGTTCGACAAGCCGCTCGCCCCTCATCACATCAAGGCGGTGGCTGCCATCTTCGCCCCTGAAGATGTCGACTTCGACGAGCCGGCGCAAGCAGGTTTCTGTGCCTTCGACCTTCCGGAGGCGGTGGAACCATGTGGTGCATAGGTGTCATCACGCGGGTTCGGTGGTTGTATCAAGTTCATCCATGGATATGTCCCTAGGTGTATTGGTGTGGAATGTTAGGGGGCTCAATAACCCCGCTAGGCGATGTTCGATCCGGTTGTTTATGCAGTCGTGCAATGTCTCTCTTGTTTGTTTTCAAGAATCTAAATTGGCAATGGTGGATGCGGTGGTGGTGAGTCAGACCCTTGGGCCAGGTTTCGATGCTTTCGATTTCTTGCCAGCGGTGGGCACCAGAGGAGGTATTCTGTTGGCATGGAAATCAGATTACCTGCGTGTGACTGATATCCATAAGGGTGAATTTATGATATCTGCCAAAGTTCTCTCCCTGTCTGAAGGAAAAGAATGGATGGTCTCCACAGTGTATGGGCCGCAAGGAGAGGAAGATAAGGAGAGATTTCTGAATGAGATTGTTCAGTTCGGTGAACAGGTCCAGCTGCCGTGGATCCTCAATGGGGATTTCAATCTTGTGTGCAGCGAAGAGGAGCGCAGCTCGCGGAGGGTCAATAGAAGGCTCATGCACAAGTTCAGGCACACTATCAACATGTTGGGCCTCCATGACATGCCAATGGTGGGGAGGCGTTTTACATGGTGCAACCAGCAAGAACACTCTATCATGGCCAGGCTTGATAGACTGTTCTTTAACAATACCTGGGAAGATCTATATCCTATTAGTGATCTGCTCCCGCTAAGCTCCACGATATCCGACCACTGCCCACTGCTTCTCACATGCTCGTCGGTGAGGCCGCGGGCGCACAGGTTTCGGTTTGAGAACTTCTGGTGCAAACTACCAGGATTCTTGGATACGGTGAAGGCCGCGTGGGAGGAAGAGGTTAATGGGAGAGACCCCATGAAGATATTTAATATTAAGTTGCTGCGGACCGCCAAGGCACTTCGGCGCTGGGGGCAGAAGAAGTTGAGCTTTATGAACCTGCAGTTTCAGATAGCCAGTGAAGTGATTTTGCATTTCGATTGCGCCGAGGAGAGCAGGCAATTGTCTGAAGATGAGAGAAAATTGAGATCATTTCTCAAAGGCAAGTGCCTCGCGTATGCTTCCCTGGAAAGGGTGCGGCTGAGGCAGAGGTCAAGGGTGAGAGATCTACGGGAGGGCGATGCCAACTCCAAATATTTTCATATGAAGGCTAATGGTCGCCGCAGGAAGCACCTTATGCCATATCTTAAAATGGGCGACAGGATGGCCACGTCTATTGGGGAGAAATTGGGCCTGGCTAGGGATTTCTTCGGTAGCCTGATGGGCACGCCGACCCAACGCGGGCACACAATCAACCTGGATGTGCTTGGTCTGCAGCAACTATCACCGGAACTGGCACAAGGCCTGGAAGTCCCATTCACTGAGGAGGAAGTCAGGCAGGTCATATTGGAAATGCCGTCCGATAGGGCGCCGGGGCCGGATGGTTTCACAGGCATGTTCTACAAGGTATGCTGGGGGATCATCGCGGCAGATTTCATGGCTGTGATGAAGGCGTTGTATGAGGGGCGCTTCACTTCTTTTGGAGACCTGAACAACTCCATTCTCACGTTGCTGCCTAAAAAAATGGACTCACTGGACGTCAGTGATTTCAGGCCAATTAATCTCATCCACGGTGCAGCCAAGATTTTTGCCAAAGTATTAGTTGTTCGGCTGGCTCCTCTGTTGCCGGCACTAATATCACAGGCCCAGAGTGCTTTCGTAAGCAGGCGCAGTATACACGAGAACTTCAAATTCGTACGCAACACTGCCAGGCTGCTGCACCGCAAGAAGCTACCATCGGTACTCATGAAAATCGATATTTCCAAAGCTTTCGACACTTTATCTTGGGAATTTCTCCTGGAGGTTCTGAGAAAGAGGGGCTTTGGACCGAGATGGTGCGCTTGGATCTGTGGGCTTTTATCCACGGCCTCCTCCTCCGTCCTCATCAATGGTGAGATCTCTGAGGCCTTTGCACTCGGTCAGGGAGTCCGACAAGGCGATCCCCTTTCGCCAGCCCTCTTCATCCTGACCATGGACACCATCCATTGCATGCTACAGTGGGCAGCACAGCAAAATTTACTCTCTGATCTGGGATGTCACAACAAGGTGCCTAGAGCATCTATATTTGCCGACGATGCAGTTATGTTCTTCAGGCCAGTGCCCTCGGACTTGCGGGTTATCTCTGAGATCCTAAAGTTATTTGGGGATACGTCAGGACTACGGATCAATTTGCACAAAAGTACGATCACTTGCATCCGTTGTGAAGACGACCTGGCCGCTGCCGTCGAGGGCCACTTCCAATGCAGGCGGCAACAGTTTCCGATTCAGTACTTGGGCTTGCCACTGTCTATCTTCAGGCTTCGGCGCCAGGATCTGATGCCTCTAATCGACAAGTTCTCCATAAAACTAAAAGGGTGGAAACCGAAGATGCTAGCCACGGCGGGTCGCCTCACCCTTACACGATCGGTGCTGATGGCGCTGCCGATCCATTTAATGGCTGTGCTTCCACTCCCGATGTGGGCCATCAAGATCATCAACCGGAAATGCAGAGGGTTCATATAGAAAGGGGAGGAGCAGATTAGTGGGGGGCACTGCCTCATGCCTTGGGCAAGGGTTTGCTTGCCACTGGAACTTGGTGGACTTGGGATCATCAACCTAAAGTGGTTTGGGATGGCCCTGCGCTGTAAATGGCCGTGGCTGCAGCGTGATATGGAAGAGAGGCCGTGGCAATGGCTTCCGGACAGCACAGAAAAGGAAGTGGAGGCCATGTTCGCTGCATCGTGTTTTATGACCTTGGGTGATGGAGAAAGGGCCAAGTTTTGGACTGACAAATGGCTTCCGAACGGGCGCTCAATTGCGACTATGGCACCGGCCCTCTACTCGTTCGTCAGGGACAAGGGCAGATCGGTCAGAGAGGCGCTGCAAAATCAATCTTGGATCAGGGAAATCGCCGGAGGGGTCTCGCTCGTTGCCATAGCACAATACCTAAAAGTCTGGGACTTGGTTCAGGAAACCGTCCTGACCCCGGCTTCCCAGGATCGTCCGGTGTGGAAGCTAACTTCGGATGGCCAGTTCTCCGTACAGAGTGCTTATCAGCTCTTCTTCCTGGGTAACACGCGTTTTGCCTGCTCCAAGCCAATATGGAAATCCAAGGCGCCTCCGAGATGCAAATTCTTCATGTGGTTGGCGGTTCAACGGAAGTGTCTCACGGCGGACAACCTTGAGAGCAGGGGCTGGCCATCCAACGGCAGCTGCCCACTTTGTAATCAGCAGCCGGAGGACTGTACTCATCTGTTTGTTAATTGCAGATTTACACAGCAGCTGTGGAGGAGCTTCAGGACCTGGACGGGGGCTGATTTCCAGGTGCCGAACGAGCATTTCGGCACCACCGAAGACTGGTGGCTAAAAGCTAGGGCGGCGATCCCGAAATCGATGCGGAAGAACTTCGACACGATCGCTATCCTAATCCATTGGAGAATATGGAAGGAGAGAAACGCAAGAATTTTTGATAGTGTCGCCAGCTCCGTAGACAGGGTCCTTGACTTGATCAAGGAGGACATTGGAATGTGGCGGGCTGCCGGTTGCATTTGCGACCTGCCGGCGAACGCCTAATTTTGTATCGGGTCCCAGTCCTAGTCCGCCTAGACTGCTTCCCGGCTGTACTCTGTACTCTCTTTCCTATCTAATATAATTCGGCCACTGGCCCTTCGATAAAAGAGCACGTGATGCCACGCGCAGCTCCTCTCATGCTTCCCCTCTAGCCTCCTCCTCGCCCAATTGGCCCGAACACTCCTCCTTGGATGCTGGCGCCGTCGGCGATGACCGCTGCTTGCTCGGACATGGCCGTCGTACACGTGAATGGTCGTGGAGTCAGACCTGGAGAAGGTGACTTACGTTGACGCCGTGGCTCAACACCACGTTCGTGCAACAAGGGCAGCGCCGACATGCGTGTCATGTCGTTCACCTCCCTGGCTGCGTTCATGGTGTCCTTCAAGGTGATCCGCGTCGGCGCGTCCTAGCGGTGCGCGTGCCGGCACTAAGGAGCTTGTCCTCGGCGAACCGTGTGCCTTGATAGCTGCATGGATGGGTGCTGCACTGCTGGCCGACTACTCATGGCGTTGACCAATTTTTTTTGGGGGGGGGGGGGGAAGAAGAGCCACGTGGACAAAACCACCCTTCTCCCTCTTGGGGGATATTTGTCTGGTTTTGCAAACCTGAGGGGGTTAAACACCCGGTTTCATAGCTCAGGGGGTAATGTAGTCGCTTTGTAAAATGTCAGGGGGAGAAGGGTTTCATAGTTCTCCCTGACATTTTACACCCGGTTTCATAGTAACTGAGTCGGTATGATTGCATATCAACCTAGCCCTCCTTGCCAGATCAGCCTACATATGACATATAGATTATTAGTACCATGAAATAATTTATAAGAAATACATCTAATTACCTCACACATACATCATCTAGGGTGTCTGCCAGCTCATCTCCTTGAGAGAAATAAGCGTAGTGCATCACAAACAGAGAAGAATTCTACCGACCATTTCATTAAAAATAGGAAGTACGATTATATAACTGTACAAATGTCTATATAATGAAGAACACGTACGTTATTTGTACTGATCATTTTGAACAAACGCTAACATCATTCCTATAGACTCTTGTCCAATTATTGGAACTTATCTCCTAGTCAGGCAAGAATTTCTCGATGCTCCAGAAAATAGCTTTGTGAAGTTGCTTCACAATTGGATCATGACCCTGGGCGATTAAGTTTGTTTCAGATCACACCATCATTCGATCAAGAACAACTATAGATTTATTTACCAAACCCCAGAAATAAGTGCTGCATGTATCATCTATATTAACAGAGACAGATGCTGCCGCTCCCCTCGCCCACGCTCCTGCGACGCGCCGCTCCGGCGCCCGCAGCCACCGCTTCCGCCGCAGTTTCGCCGCTCCATGGCCAACCGCGCCTCTCCCCGGCAATGCCGCAGTTCCCCCCCGGGTTCCCCACGCCAAGGTTTGCTCGGGAGGGCCTCGTGCTCTCCCTGTTCCCGCAGCTGGCTGGATTCACGCCAGATCCAGTCTCTCCGCCGAGGTGCTCTCCATCTTCAGGCCCGTCTCTCGTCCTGGATTCCGTCCCCGAAGATCCACCTGCGGTTACTGCCCCCGTTGCATCAGGTCCAATCCGGAAGGTCTGCTTTGCAGCTGCTGAAGATCTGCTACATCCAGCTCCCTTTAGGCTCGTCCGTGGCGCTCCCCGGTCTTGCCTCAAGGCGTCGTCGGCTGCGCCCTTCAATGCCGGCCGGCGTGCGGCGTGGACGCCCATATCTTCGAGCCCTACACCGCCGCGCGCTTCCCCAATCGAATCGCCCAGTGGAGAGGCCAGCTCGGAGGTGGGTTGGAAGCTAGTTCGAGCTCCGTACTGGTGGAGAGCCCTGTCTCCCAATCAGCGCCTTCCACGACGACGATCCTCGCCTTCGTATTCCCCTCCAACGGGCAGAAATTTCGTCAAACACCACCGTAGGACCTGCCATCGCTGCCTGGAGCGGGGACACTGCAAAGTTGACTGTCGTGATCCCTACAAATGTCTAATCTGTAGACAGAGCGGGCACCGGGCTCGCCAGTGCACCAGCAAGTCGTTGTCTCCACCGCAAGACCGTCTCCTGCCACCACCGCCACCGCAAGACCGTCTCTCGCCACTGCTGCCGCCCTCCCCGGATGATGTCGTCGGAAGGTCTCCTCACCGCCTATGTTCGCAGCAGCCGCAGCTTGGCGTCCGTCAATCCTCAAGAGCTCCCTCTGGGCGTGCTGACGATCGAGGCCGGGGCTCGCTCGACGATTGGCGCAGAGAAGGCCGTGACATCCGTGGCTGCCAGGAAGATGACAAGCTCCGTGGTCTGGAGCTCCCAATCCTTGACGCCCGGAAAATCAACACTGGATGTGTGCAGCGCCTCCGTGATGGTAGGTCTCGAGACCGCCCAGCTGACAAGACGGTGAGGTGTGCGCGCCCGCGAGTTAGGTGCGTCAGCCTGCTCAATGAAGAGAACCGTGGAAGATCTCCGCCTTCTTCCCACCGAACCACACAACGTGACATCATTGTGCTGCGACCTTCCTCGACGGCCCCTGAGAACTGCGGAAAATCGTCGCCGCCTTCCCCCCGCACTACTCACCAAGACATCATCGAGCTGCGTCCTTCCCCGACTACCCCTGACTGGCTTCGTCGCGCGGTTCCGTGCGTGGGCTTGCAGGTGTCGCCAGAGGACGCGCCACCGGGTTGGCCTGCTCGGTCGCCGCCTCGTCTGCTGCGGCGTGCAATCTCCCTGTCTCCAAGCCCCCTCACGCCGCTCCACCAGCCGGCTCCCTCGCCTGGATCTCTCGTGCCTCTGCACCATCAGGCCACTTCAACTGGCTCTGCTGACGAGCTCATGGTTATTTCCACTCCAGAAGCGACTCCTTCCTCTCCGGTCACCCCGATCCACATCCCAATGTCCACGCCGCCTGGCAGCCCGGCAGTGTCGCCGCCACACTCCCCGCTGTTCATCGCCCGTCAGCCGCAGCTCCTTGCTGATCCAAGCTCCACTCCACCGAGACCGCCGGCGGCCAGGAGGAAGACGCTCGCGGCGTCTCAGGCTTCAATCTGACCAGGTGCAGCCCACGTCTACGGGCCCAGAAGAGGGCGATGCCGATCGCGCAGATGGCAGAGAGACTGCTCTGCCAGCGCATGGGCATCATTGATGAAGGCCAACAGCTCACCGAAGACGCCATTGGCAAGTTCGTGGCCATGTTCCAGGGAAGGCTACCCGACATCACTGTTTCTGCTCTTCGGGCCCTGTTCAACCTGGATTGTGACCTGACGAAGGCAGTTGAAGATGCTCTTGTGGAACATGGTGGAGAATCCGGGCCGGAGCTGCAAACGACGGGCGAGGAGGTCGCCGACGAGGCAGCGTGATGTGGACTGTGGTTGTTCCAGTCGATGTACTATGTTCCTTATGATAGCTACAACCTTTAGATGGTTCCTGTTCGCTTGTTTGCTGTTGGTCCTGGTGGCCGCTGGTAGCTACCCACCCGGTGATGTTTGTTGCGGCTGCTGTTTGATGTCGCTAAGTGTATTGCTCCTCTTTATGTTGCTGAACTCTGCTTCTTGTGCTGGTCCTGCCAAGTGTGACTCTACTGAAGTAATCTGGTGCCAGTTATGTTAGAGTAAAACTTGAATATTCTGAGCTGGAACGTTCGAGGCTTGAACTGTCCAGACCGTCGTGCTGCCATTCACGAGACCATCGCTGCTACTCCGTGCCACCTCGTATGTTTACAAGAGACCAAGCTCGAGCTTGTTGACCCTCTCATCGCTACATTTCTAGGTGGATACAGATTGAAGAGTTTTGCTCAACGCCTGGCTCTTGGCACCCGTGGGGGCATCCTCCTTCTCTGGGACGAGAATTTTGTCACTGTCCATGATGTTAGCATTGGAGCGTTTTTCCTCTCGGCCACGATCACCATCACCTCTTCGAGCACATCCTTCAAGCTGACAACCGTTTATGGCCCGACGCGAAGCAACCTTAAAGATGCCTTCTTCCAAGAATTAGTTAGTAAGAAGCCCCCTCATGGTGATAAGTGGTTGGTAAATGGTGATTTCAACCAAATATACCGAGCTAGAGACAAGAACCGTGCGAATGTTGATCGGAGCCGCATCGTTCGTTTTCGCAGCGCCCTTAATGCGTGTGAGTTAAAAGAGATACACCTTCAAAACCGAAAATTTACTTGGAGTAATGAGCGAAATGATCCAACTTTGAGCAAGCTTCATTCCTACTTCTGCAATGAAGAGTGGGACCTTCAGTTCGGCACACACCTCTTGCATGCTCTTTCCTCGTCGCTCTCTGACCATTGCCCTCTCCTCCTTGCTAATGATAAAGGGCCTCCGAGGACCAAGTCATTCCGCTTTGAAAACTTTTGGATCAAAATGCCCAGATTCAAGGATGTTGTCCAAGGTGCTTGGAATCAGGAGGTGAACCATGTTGACCCTTACCACATCCTCTTCTAGAAGATGAAAAAGACAAGTCAAGTTCTTAGAAAGTGGAGCAAGACAATTTTTGCGCATTCGAAGGTGCAAATTCACATGGCCCTCGAGATCATTCTTCGCTTGGACGTGGCACAAGAAACCCGACTTTTGAGTGTCGATGAGCGGGACATTCGTAGGAGACTCAAGCGCAAGGTGCTTAGTCTGTCCGTGCTTGAGCGCGCGCGCAAAAGGCAATGTTCGAGAATCACCAATCTCAAAGATGGAGATGCCAACACTCGCTTCTTTCACCTTCGGGTCAACCATAGAAGGCGAAAGAATTTCATCCACCGTCTTAAGCACAACAGCGGTTGGGTCACTGACCATGAGCACAAAAAGTCCATCATTCAAAACCACTTCAGGGAGGTCACCAAGAGGGGTGTGCCCCGTACCATTGACATCAATTGGGATAATATCCCGGTCCCCGCTTGCGACCTCTCAGACCTTGGGGCTGCCTTCTCGAAGGAGGAGGTCAAGAAGGCAATCTTCGATCTACCAAGTGACAAAGCTCCGGGACCGGACGGCTTCACCGGTGCCTTCTTCAAGGACTGTAGGGAGATCATCAAAGGAGACATTATGAATGCGGTCAACCACTTCTCGAGCTTGCACACCTCCAACCTTCATTGGCTCAACTCGGCGAACATCGCCCTCATTCCAAAGAAAGATGGGGCGGAGTGCATCTCCGATTTCCGTCCCATTAGTCTTATCCATGCCATCGAGAAGATTATAGCTAAGGTGATGGCCTCACGACTCGCCCCGCACATGCAAAGCCTTGTCTCAAATGCCCAAAGCGCTTTTATCAAGAAGAGGAGCATCCATGACAATTTCATGTATGTGAGAGGTTTGGTGAGAAAGTTGCATCGCAACAAGACCCCAACTTTGCTCTTCAAGCTCGATATCAAGAAAGCTTTCGACTCTGTGAGATGGGATTTCCTCTTGGATCTTTTAAGGCATCTGGGCTTCCCAAGCAGATTTCGCGACTGGGTTTCGGCCCTCCTTTCCACGGCTTCGTCCAGGGTTTTGATCAATGGCGTGTTGGGTGACCCATTGAAGCATGGACGTGGCCTCAGGCAAGGCGATCCATTGTCTCCCCTGCTGTTCGGGCTGGCGATTGACCCTCTACACCATCTTCTCAACAAAGCCACGGCCCAAGGGAACCTCCATCCTCTCTATGGTAGAGCCACGACCATCCGTGCCTCGCTCTATGCCGACGATGCTGCCATATTTGTCAAGCCCATCAAAGAGGACGTCCAATTCCTTGCTTCCTCTCTGGCCTCCTTTGGAGATGTTACCGGTTTAGTCACCAACCGCGCCAAAAGCCTCGTGGCCCCTATTCGATGCGAAAATGTTGATCTTGATGATATTCTACATGCTTTCCCGGCTGTTCGTACTTCGTTTCCGATGACATACCTTGGGCTCCCGCTGTCCGTCAAGTGTCTCAAGAGGATCCATTTTCAGCACCTTGAGGATAAGGTCGCCGGCAAGCTCCCACCTTGGCAAGGAAGACATGTCGCTACTGCAGGCCGGGTTGTTCTTGTCAAAGCTGTCCTCACTGCCATCGCCGTTTACCATCTTACGCCTCTTGATATCCCGGTGGAGGTTCTCAAGAAGATTGACCATATACGTCGCGCCTATCTTTGGGCGGGCGCCGATAGGGTTTCCGGTGGGAAATGCAAAGTTAATTGGGACCTTGTTTGCAAGCCAAAGAATCATGGTGGCCTGGGTGTGCTCAATTTGGACAAATTTGCCAAGGCTCTTAGGCTTCGGTGGCTCTAGTTTGAATGGAAAGAGCCCACAAAACCATGGATTGGTATGGGTACACCCTGCACGGACGAGGACGGAGATTTTTTTGCGGCTGCCACTATAGTCACGGTTGGCAATGGGCGTACGGCTAGATTCTGGAACTCCTCTTGGCTGAATGGTTTGCGCCCGCGTGATATTGCGCCCGACATCTTTGTTCTATGCAAAAAGAAGAACTGCTCGGTCCAGCAAGCTTTAACAAACGACCTTTGGATCTCTCATATCGACATCTCCAATGGCCTAACCCTCGACCACGTTCAACAGTTTGCCAACCTTTGGGAAAAGATTGCCCAAGTCATACTTGTTGAGGATATGGAGGATTCCATTATTTGGAAGTTCACCAAGGATGGTTTGTACTCTGCCTCCTCGGCTTACAAGGCGCAATTTGAGGGCCTTACTACGTCGGGCATGGTCCATTCGGTGTGGAAGGTGTGGGCTCCTCCGCGGTGCAAATTTTTCGCTTGGCTTGTGCTTCAAAATAGGATTTGGACATCGGATCGCCTTATTCGTCGTGGATGGCCCAACTGCGGTCTTTGCCCTCTTTGCAAGCAAAGTCAGGAATCAGCGGCTCATCTACTGTTCCAATGTCGTTTCACCCTTCGCGTGTGGAATGATATTCTCCGGTGGCTTGGCATGCATCACATCCATACCGCTGCTTGGATGACGAGGGTCTCGGTGTGGGAATGGTGGACCGGAAACGTTCATATTCGTAGCGAATCCCCCAAGGCGCTTGCTTCGCTGATGATGCTCATCTCTTGGGAGATTTGGTCGGAGCGCAATGCTAGAATCTTCCGCAACACGGCCACCCCTTCAGTGGTCCTTCTTAGCAAGATTAAAGAGGAGTTGTCGCTTTGGGCTTTGGCGGGCGCCAAGCACTTGAGTATTGTAATACCGCGAGAGTAGACCTTTTATTTCTTGCCACTTTGTGGCTTTGTCTAAACCTTCTTCCTTAATCAATGAAATGGCAAATCTTTTGCCTTGTTTCAAAAAAAAATCTATATTAACAGTAACAATTATCTGCATAAGTTTATCCTTGGTCAGCCCTAAAGTTAAAAAATTGTATATATCATTAGTACTTTACAATTATTCATCCATCTTTCCCCTCACCATTCTGCAGTACTTGATCTCGTATTTGAAATAATCACCAACAAAGCACTTCATCACACCAGTATAATCAAATAAGCTACCACCCATTAGAACGTGGTGCTGTTCATATATACAACTAACATATTAGTAGCTATATGTAAAGAATAGAAACAAGACGTTAACTTGTACTCCCTCAACACTTAATATGGAACGGAGAGAGTACTGTTTTTCACATCTCACCGACCAGCTTGCAGGCATAAAGTGCCTCCATCTTTTGACATAACCCATAACACGAGACAGAGAATATCCATGTAGGCTAAAACGCCTACAATCTATTCATGAAGACCGCATCGACAGTGCAGACGTGACAAATAGATCAGTTCAAATTCTAAGCACCAGCCAGTTCAGTTTTTTGCTGCTCCCCACAGACAATACGGTCTGAATACTGACGGAATTGCACATAGTAAGAAATACAGAAGCAGAAGAACGGTTTGCAGATACCTCTCGCCTGAGGTCCTCGTTGACGCCTCCATCATTCCCCAGATCCTCTTTCGGCGTTCACGAAAGAGGAGGGCAGACCGCGCCCGGAGGGGTCGGGGCTGCCACGGAAGCATGAGAGGAAGCAGCCCATGATTAGGAAATTACCTGGGAAGAACCGATGATGAAAAACTAGATGTAGCTTCACCGGAGGCGTGCGTGGCACGCAGCGGATACAAGAACTGGCGGCGAAAGGACCCTACGGCGGGGAGCGGGGGATGCGCTGCGGAGGGGTCGTGGTCGGCCAGGTGGGAGACGATGGAGAGGTCGGAGTGGACGACGTACGGAGCCACGGCATGGAGTGCTGGAGTGGACGGCATCGGCGGGTGAGGAGGCTGGATCTCATCAGGAGGCGGTCGAAGGTGGATCTGGAGCACCAGTGATCAGTCACTGACCTTGGGTGAAACTCGAGTCCAGCGGAGCGATGGAGCGTGAAGGTTCAATGGCAGGGGCGGCAGCAGGCTGGGGCGGAGTGGAAGATGCGAGGAGAGAGGAAGAGATAAGAACGATGAAGAGACATGAAAGAAAGATCTCCTCGCGTGGGCGCGGTGCGTGGTGGGGCCACGACTGAGTTGACATAATTGGATCGATACTAGTGGTGTGCGGTCGAATACATGGAAACACATCTGGGCTGGTTGGACAATCGCACAGATCTTAGCGAAACGGAAGTTATAGGGAGCTAACGTTCCCTGGTTACGTTCCAGCGCGACGTGATCTTGACCTTGAGATTAGAGTGTGCGGAGCATATGCATGCATGCATGTCGGGATGGAGAAAAAGGAACAAGATAAAAAAGATCCGCATTCTGAAGTTTCGAAGATCTAGTTTCGAAGATCTCGTCGAAACAAAGTCGACCATGGAGACAGAATGTAAATCCAACCAAAGGTTTGAGAGATAAATCATTCTGAAGTTTTAGAAATAGCATTGAAAGCGCCGACGTCATTACTTTTGTTACCGCTGCATGCCGTCGCGCTATATTGTTAACGCGCTGACGTTCGCGCAATATATATTCCAGTCCTAGAGAAATTGTAGGGTGGATCTTTCCACCGTAGGTAACTTCAACATTAGAATTGACTTTGGCCACCGCGCGCGACCGTCCCCTCCCGGCCTGCCCTATATATAGGCCTCCCGCGCGATTGATTCGCCATAGCAAGTGCCACGAGCCCACGAGAACTGGTCCATCGGTCACAAGCACACACGCTATCCGTACGTGTACGTGTCTAAGCTAAGCTAGTATCTATCTCTCCGTCGACCATGCTGGCCTTCGTCGAGGGCGCCACCATCGATCCGCCTCTGGCGGACAGCTACGGCGCGCTGCTCCGCAGAGGCGGCCGCATTGCGCCGGCGCCAGCGGCGGAGAGCCTGGCCGTGCTGGAGCGTGACCTGCCAATGATCGACTTGAATCGCCTGACGAGCGGCGACGCGAGGGAGAGGGACGCCATGGCGAGCGCGGCGTCGGATTGGGGCTTCTTCCAGGTGATCAACCACGGCGTGGGGCGGGAGCTCCTGGAGGAGATGAGGCGGGAGCAGGCGACGCTATTCAGCCTGCCCTTCGATACCAAGGACAAGGCCGGGGGGCTCCTCAACGGCTCGTACCGGTGGGGCAACCCGACGGCGACGTCGCTCCGGCAACTCTCGTGGTCGGAGGCCTTCCACATTCCGCTCGCCAGCATCTCCCGGGAAGACTGCGACTACGGAAAGCTCAGCTCCTTGAGGTACGTACGGTTACGTAAGCATGCATGCATGCCTGCTTGACTGCTTGTTCGTCTGATGACTGATCGATGAGCAAAAAATTTGTTACGCGCGCGAGGAGCAGGGGGTTGATGCACGAGGTGGCAGACGCGATGTCGCGGGTGGCCCGGACGCTGGCGGCGAACCTCGGGCACGAGGCGGGGGGCGGCGAACCGGCAGGGTGCGACGGGGCGACGTGCTTCCTGCGGCTGAGCAGGTACCCGGCGTGCCCGTTGGCGGCGGACACGTTGGGCCTGGTGCCACACACGGACAGCGCCTTCCTCACCATCCTCTGCCAGGACCAGATCGGGGGCCTACAGCTCAGGAAGGACTCCCGCTGGGTCGCCGTGAAACCCCACGCCGACGCGCTCATTGTCAACGTCGGCGATCTGTTCCAGGTAACAGTTAGTTCCCCCTCCCCGCCGCTAGCTTCACCCCACCCCATACGTACGTGCTCAAGTCTTGACCAAGCAGAGAGATGAGATAGTATTTTGGTTTGTTTCAGGCGTGGAGCAACAACAGGTACAAGAGCGTGGAGCACAGAGTGGTGGCCAACTCCGAGGCCGAGCGCTTCTCCATCGCCTACTTCCTGTGCCCGTCGCACGACTCGCCCGTCGGCACATGCGCCGAGCCGTCGCCGTACACGCCGTTTACCTTCGGGGAGTATAGGAGCAAAGTGCAGGACGATGTCAAGCGAACCGGGAACAAGATTGGGCTCCCCAACTTTCTCAAACGTTCTACCGTTGACGACAGCATCGTGGACCTCTCTTCTGCTTAACTGTGTCAACTCAGTCTCTCTCACGGTACAAGTTTGAATTTTCCTTTCTTATCCTTTCTATTTTTGTTTCGCCCCTTTTGGGCCTATAGGTGATAGTAGGTACTATAAACGACGACGACACAATGATGGGGGAATATTATGTAAAAAGGAGAAGAAGGATCGGCACACCTCAACCGTCCGGGCGACGCGAACCAACCTGTGGTTGGATGGTTAGGAGGACAGTGGTATCCCCAGCCCACTAGGGTTCAAGTTCTAGACTTGACATTGGTGCTTGCATTTTTCTGGATTTATTTCAGGCTTTCCGGCGATGTTCGTTCAGTGGGAGGAGACGTTCCCGTCGACTACGAGGCGCCTGTGGCGTCAATCTTAAAATGCTATGCCGGCTCAGTCTTTCAAAGGTGCTTATAGGGTAGGGTGTGCGTGCGTGCGTTCATAGGGTGAGTGTATGCTCGTGTATGTGAGCAACTTTGATTGTACTGTGTTCAAAAAAATAAAACCGCCCGGGCGATCTTGTGATCAGACATGTGGCACAGCAGGCGGTCATCGAGGTACTCTTATTACCGGAGCGACATCGTTGCCATGGAAGCAGCGACGCCGCGGAACCCCAAATTCTATCCTACCTATAAGCCGGCACCGAAGTACCCGGCAGGCGAAATGAAGGGAACACACGAGCTCGCCCCCGCGTGATTCGAGTCTCCTCCCTCTTCGCCTTTATTGACAGCAAAGACAAAGAGAGAGGAAAGCGAAACTTTTGTTGCCGTGTGCTAGGTAGTAATTTGTGTTTTACATGCCTCCATATCGTTCCGTCTATTCAGTTTGTTCTAGTTGACGTTTGGCGGCTATCTCACAAATCTGAATGTAAATCTGGCCTTTGATTTGATATAACGTGTTGTACTTCTATACTCCTTATGTGTAGCAGCCTCAGATCGGATTTGACATCGTGGGTGCACATGGACGACATCAAGAATGAATAGATGTAACCACCATTTTTTTTTTTTGACGAATCCAATCACAAATTCTTACGCACAACCACAAAAAATGTGCATAAGATTATCGTCCTCTGATAACGAACCATGTATACCTTAAGTTGGACCTTGAATTCTCGTGATACAATTACCATGTGCCAAAAAAAAGAGAAAAAATATATATTTTTGGCCCCTCAAGTTGTCTCATAGTTTACATTCGGTCCCTCAAGAAGTAATAGTACACACTTGGTCCCTCATCTTCCGAAACCGGACACGGATGGTCCAAAACCAGATTTGAGCTAAAACCATCGATGACATGGTGTGGTTTTGACAAAAAAACAACAACTAGATTTGACCTAAAGCCCCAGCAGTAGGCGGCGGCGGGGCTCCTCCCCTCTGCTCCCCTCCTCCTCTCCCCCCTCCCCCCTCGTGGCTCTGGCTTCTCCTGCCCGCGTCGGTTCCCTCATTGCCGCCCCGTGCTCCCTCCAGCGCCCCAGTTATGGATCCAGTGGGCTGCTAGCTGGATCTAGCCTCCCCGGCGGTGGAGCGCGTCGTCTGCTCGTGGCGGCCTCCATGTCTTGGGCGCGGGATGTGGGGATCTTGGGCGTGGCGGCGGGTCCCGGTCGTCGGCTGCGTCGACGGCGTTGGGGGCGAACCTCGGGTGGCTGGCGGGGCCGGTGGTGGTGCGGACGGGTTCCATGGTCCGCTCGGAACAGATTTGGAGCGTCTAGATCTGGCCCCTCTACGACGGTGCGGGTCTGGGTGGGCAGCGGGCCATCTCTTCCCCGTTTCCGGTCATGGCAGCGTGGCCGGGAGGTCTGGGGTGTGGAAGGAGACGCCTTCCCATCCCACTTTAGGCTAGCGGCGACCTCGATGTTTGGCAGCGGTGCTTGGTCGCCTACCTCCGACCTTGGCTATGCGCACAAGGTGCCCTGGGACGCAGAAGGAGGCGCCTTCCCGTCCCTCCTCCGGCGGTCGGTGGTGCGGGACCTTGGATGCCGGGGCGGCGGCCCTGGATGGTGAGGCCGTACGGTGGGCTTTCCGGCGAGCTTTGCGATGGCCGTGTTGGTTGTTTCCCTTGGCCGCGTGGATGACGAGGGGGGTAGGTAGGTGGTCCTAGCTTGGTCTCTACTCGTCGTGGTGACCGTCCCTGACCCAGATCTGGAGGTCCAGGTGCGTCGCGGCAGGCTCCTCCTGGTAGAGTTCGGTGGCTTGGGTGCCTAGATGAGAGTTGAGGGGTGGTAACGAGCGAAAGCTCAGCATTCCAATGCCGATAGTGGCGGCGCCTGCGGGTGTCGCATCACCCCCTCCCCCCGTTGAGGCACTGTCGTGGTTACCATCTCGCCCCTTCCCACGGTCTGGGTGAAAACCCTAGTTTGACTTGTCGGACTCGGCAGCGGTGGTGCGTGGGCGTCATGTCCCTCTTAGGAGCATCGTTGGTGAGTGCAGATCCCCAGCCCCTACAATGTTCTTTGGGCGGGTTTGGATAATCTCTTAGAGTAACCTCAGCTTCGGCGGTTGGCGGGCTCATCTGCCTCCTATCTTTTACACATGACTGCATTGTTTGGTTCCTCGATCCCTTTTTGCTTGCCAGCAGGGTCAGAGCTCTTCGATCCGGAGCGAGAGGGTAGAGTGCCCTCTCTGGTGGTAGGTTGGTAGGGAACTTGAGGCAAAGTCCAGTGGTTTCATTCAAGAGGTGCATTCTTTGTTTTGTCGTGGGTCGTCGTGGTGGCTTTTGGTGGTGCAAGGTTCAGCCGCTCCTTCGCTTTAGCTCGGGGGCAAGTTGGCGGCGTCCAGTTGTGCTCCCCTAGTGCACCATTGGCGGTGCTCTTCGTGTGTTGTCTTATCTTGTTGTGATCAACTTTGTAAGAGGATTTTCTCAATGCCTTGTATCGTTCGGCCATTTGGCTTTATCTATAAACCAGGACGAAAGCCTGTTACGAGAGCTGCTGCGTGCCTCCTCCAGAACAAGCCTTCAGCACTAGTGCCCAGAGAACTTCCGGTCGTTACGGTTGGTGGGAGCAGCGGTGGTTACAATGGAAGAGCCGATGGATGTGTCGTCGGTGGGAGGCATCTTTGTAACATCCTCCCTCATGATGCTCGCTCCGGCTGGTGGTGCCACGTTGTGGCGCGAAAGGGAGGCATAGGGTGGCTGCGCATGGCGTGGTGCCGTCCATGCACGCTCCAGGCTAGCTTGGGCACCACCGGCACGCTGCGGAGGTGGTGCTACTCCTGCGTTGTGACAAAAACAGGAGGCATGGGATGGCCCCAAGCGGTGTGATGGAGTGCGTGAGCTCTCCCAGCGCGCATCCTCACCGACGTGGTGAAAGGAGGAATCATCAAGACGTCCTCTGCCCTTCCACCACAGCAGCATTCTGCGTTGATGCAGAAGTCATCCACGCCAATGCCACATGAGCCAACCAAACCGGCGACCAAGAAGTCATCCCTGCCGATGCCACACGAGCGAGCCGGAGTGGCCAGCCTGGACATCTAGAGCACTGTCTGCACCACAGCTGCCATGGTGAGCCCATGCTCCCCGAACGCGAGTCGGACCTCGGGGCACTTGCACAACCGCTTCAGAAGGAGGAGCTGCGGCGAAGCCGGCACCAATCCGGCCACCTTGCTGCTGATACGGCCACCACCACGCGGATCTCGGACGTCTCTGGTGGCCCCGGCTTTGATCCCGGTCATCGTCGGCGTCCCCCGATGTGGATTCGGTGACCACTGCGTGCATCCTGATCATCTGCGACTTTCCAAGCTCGAATCCCAGCCTTCAGCGGCCACTACACTAATCCCTGGCATCTCCGGCGGCACAGGCTCAGATCCTGGTCATCGGCAGCGTACCCCAGGGCCGATCCGGCCACCTCGGCATGTCTCCAATGATACAGGCATGGATCATGCTCATCTCCTTCGACCACGAAACCATCGAAGGTGACCACCGTCCCCGCAATGGCCACGGAGGCACCTCTGGGTGCTGGTCATCGGTGGATCCTGGATTCGGTGCTCGCCGTCAGGGGATCCCTGATTTAGTGGCCAGATCTGGAGGGAGAGGACCATCTCCTCCCATCCCGTGGCTTGCTCGGTGAGCTCCGTCCACGACTTGCCATCTTCTTCTTCATAGCACCCAGATCTAGTATTTTTTTATATCTGAATTATATGTGAGTATAGTAACCATGCATATCACTGCAAAACTTGATAGTGCGTGGAGCCCTCGCGTCGCTCCCAGGAGGGGCGGCTCGGGTGGAACCCTAGAGCAGCCACCACCCCCGCTCCCCCCGCCGCCGCCGAAAGACGCCGCCGGTCAAGGCCGTGTGGCTGACGGCGGTGGCGGGCCCTCATCCCCTCGCGTGACTGGTGGCGGCGGGGGCCCCATCCTTCTTGTGTGGTGGGATCGGCCGGAGCTTCGCGGCGGCCCTGGATGGCGCGACTCGTCCGACGGAGATGGACGCTGGGGCGGCGGCCCCGGACTTCTTTGGCGACTTCGGCGGCCACTGTGGCCGCGAGGGCGGCACGGCGACTAGTTTGGGGGGCTCGGTGTGGCTCAGCTCCTCATCTCCGTGTGGTGCGGGTGGTGGCGGAGGTGCCCTCTGAGATCTCTGGTCTGCTGTTGGGAGCCGGCGGGCGGCGGCGTGGGGGCCTGCCGTTCTGCCTAATAAAGGAGGCGGTCCTAGTGCTTTCCTCGCGTCACCGTAACGATCTGCGTGATCGGTCCTCCTCGATCTGGCCGCCGACGTCTTCCGGAACTACTGCCGAAGGTTTTCACGGATTGGCGCAACACCCCTGGATATCCGGTTCGGATAGAACCCGGTCGTGCCCGCCCATATCAGCCTACGCGGCTTCATGAGGGCACGGCGCGAAGCTCCGCAGTTTGTTGACACTATGGGACATGTCGGTATCTCGATTTTAATGGTGTAGACAGCGGTGGAGAAGGTCATGGTGGCTGAGATTGGAGGTCCAGTAATGGCGGAGGGGCCTTGGAGGCGATGGAGGCTTTGCTTCACAGGCTGGTGCTCGGATTTGCCTTGCGGGATTTTCCCATCCACTCTGTACATGATACCTGTGAGTCCAGTGTTTGATAACTTTCAGGAGCAGCAGTGGCAAGTGGGGGCGGCAGCACTGGAGGATTACATTTTTGGTGGTGCTCCTCGAGTGACGAGTCATGACTTTCAGGGTGAAAACCTAAGGTCTGACCTTCATTGGTTGTGCCTGTCAATGGCCTTGCTGAAGATATTGTTTTGAGAGCTCTGACTTCTCTAGGGTGAAAACCTAAGGTCTTTGATCGGGCAACGACGGCGCTTGTGCACCATTCCCTTCTTGGAGGCGTCGCTTTTGGGGACCTTTTTGTAGTCCGGGTGTTGTCTTTGGTGGTGGTTTGTGTGCTGCTGCTGAGAGGAGTTGATCACTGTGGCGGGACCTTTGTTTTCTTTCCTTTCTTTTTTCTTTTCTTTTTCAGGCTGTGTGCATCCTAGATGTCTTTTGTGACATTTAGTTGGTGCAGAGGTTGCGTGTAATTGGTATCTTCGCGATATTAATACATTCCCTTTGTCAAAAAAAATGCGATCTCTACAATTTGTTTGTAACTTACTTCTTTCATCGATTCGTGAACTGTGCAATATACAAAATGTCTGAAATAATGTCTATGTGGTGAAATATTGTAGTATGTCTCGGAAATTAGTCCTGCTGGCAAAATATGGTTTGTGATATGTACAATAATGTGTCAAATCACTAGTTCATAAATAACTAAAATAGATCAATCATATTTCATTTCAATTATGTGTTTCGTATAATATGGTTTATGGTATTTACAAAAGTGAATGAAATTGAAATGGGAAGTGAAATTATGTGTTTCATAAAATATGATTGGACTATTTCAGTTATTTTTTCCTGCTGGCAAAAGTGAATGAAATGAATATTCATGAATGAACTTGATAAATGGATGTGACTCACATCCATTTCACATGTTTGTTACTGAAATGGATGTTTATGAAATGGATCTGCTGATGGTGCAAAAAACCGGCATATCCCTGCATAAGGTTACTCATGGGGTAGACCGCGCATAGAGGATCAGATTAGGGTACACATGGGACACGGATTTTACCCAGGTTTAGGCCCTCGTGGTGAGGTAATACCCTACATCCTACATGTCTAATTGTATTGATTGTGTTTGTCTCGTATGAGAGATTGGATCTGTTGGATGCCGACTTGGGAGGCCCCTACCTCCCCTTATATAAATGGATGAGGGGTAGGGTTACACGAGCCCAAGTCGATTTACATGGCTTGTTGCCCAAGTTTTCTACTAATACATGTTTTATGCTACAAGTAACGATATATCCTTCTAGAGGAGGACCACCGTTTGGGTGAGGGGCCTAGGCTATAGCCGGGCTCCGAAGCCGGCCTGGCGACCTTGTTCCCCGGAGGTCGGGTACCCCTGGTGTAGTGTACCATCAGTAGCCCCCGAGTGTCACTGGAGTTGGAGCCTTTTGCCTTGGGGAATGAGAACCCAGGCGGGCTCTTGCTAGTTTGGCCATAGTCGTGGCCTGTCTGCATGAGTCCGACCTCGGAAATATTCAGGTTCGCCAGGTGTGTGGCCTCCTGGGCACACTCAGCGTATTGCTCTGTGATGACCCACAAGTATAGGGGATCGCAACAGTCTTCGCGGGTAGTATTTCACCCAATTTATTGATTTGACACAAGGGGAGCCAAAGAATATTTATAAGCCTTAGCAGTTGATTTGTCAATTCAACCACACCTGAGAAATCAGTTCCTTGCAGCAATTTATTAGTAGCACAGTAATATGATAGCAGTGGTAGTAGTAATAGCAATAGTAACGGTAACATTAACGGCAGTAGCAGATTTGTAGTAATTGTAACCAGCAAAGTAGCAGTAACTCGAGCAAAAGCAATAGTATTAAAGCGTAGGCATGGAGTAGCGATGGATATTCATATGAGATTCAATATGTAACTGTCACAACCTAGAGCGATACACAATAGCTCCAATTCATCAATCATAAGTAGTCATGTATTCCGTATATAGTCATACGTGCTTGCGGTAAGAACTTGCATAATATCTTTTTTCCTACCCTCCCATGGCAGCGGGGTTCCTAATGGAAACCAAGGGTAATTAAGGCGCTCCTTTTAATAGAGAATCAGAACAAAGCATTAACACATAGTGAATACATGAACTCCTCAAATTACAGTCATCCTCAGATAGTATCCCAATTATTGTCACTTTGGGGTCTACGGTTCAGAACAATAACAGGTGCATATAACTTGTAGATAGTATCAAGAACACGAATATATTCATGAAAACATAGCATGTTTAGATCTGGAATCATGGCACTCGGGCCCTAGTGACAAGCATTAAGCATACAAAATTCATAGCAACATCAATCTCAGAACACAGTGGATACTAGGGATCAAGCCCTAACAAATCGACATGATTACATATGAAATCTCATCTATCTCCATCTACCTCCAGTATGCCAACAAGAGAATTACTCATGATTGTGAGCATCGTGAAATTGTTGTTGGAGAAGGGTTGGTGATGACGACGGAGACGAATCCCTCTCTCCGGATCTCCGAGCGGACTCCAGATTAGGGCTCCTGATGAAGAACAGGAGGTGGCGGCGGCTCCTTATCGTGAACGTGATGAAACTTTCTCTCTGATTTTTTCCTCAGGAAAACAGAATATATAGGCTTGGAATTAGGTCAGCCGGAGGCCTGTGGGCCCCACAAGTCAGCAGGGCGCGCCTTGGGTGGTGGGCGCGCCCCCTGGCTTGTGGGCCCATGGTGGGCCCCC
The DNA here is from genome assembly GCA_039707655.1 of Elymus sibiricus. Classification (NCBI taxonomy): domain Eukaryota; kingdom Viridiplantae; phylum Streptophyta; class Magnoliopsida; order Poales; family Poaceae; genus Elymus; species Elymus sibiricus. The sequence goes on from CM077664.1 coordinate 25,888,206, forward strand.
TCTCGTACTTCTTTGCTCCAGTATTTTTTATTTATTCCATAAAAATTCTCCGTGAAGTTTCTTCCAATTCCGAGAATATTTTATTTCTGCACAAAAACAACACCAAGGTAGTTCTGCTGAAAACAGCGTCAGTCCGGGTTAATTTCATTCAAATCATGCAAATTAGAGGGCAAAACAAGAGCAAAAGTGTTTGGAAAAGTAGATACGATGGAGACGTATCATCTCCCCCAAGCTTAACTCATTGCTTGTCCTCAAGCAATTCAGTTGACAAACTGAAAGTGATAAAGGAAAACTTTTGCAAACTCATTTGCTTTTGTTGGTGTACATAAATTTAACTAGCAATCAAGTTTTCAGCAAAGATCATGAAGTAAACACATATATGATAACACTTAGCAGCCACATTTACTCATATCAATAAAATAATCAACTAGAGAGCAATAATAATATATCTTAAACATCAACACTTTGTCAAAATAATCATGATACAATATGATAGAATGGTATCTTGCTAGCCCTTTCTGAGACCGCAAAACATAAATGCAGAGCACCTCTGAAGTTCAAGCAGTGACTAGACATTGTAATTCAGGGTAGAAGACATCCAGTCATGCTCACACCCAACATTAATTAGACCAAATGCATGTTAAACTAAGAATGACAATAGTGCTCTCCAAATTGGTGCTTGAATGAGAAGGTGATGACTCAACAATAAATTAAAAGATAGGCCCTTCGCAGAGGGAAGCAGAGATTTGCGGCGGTGCCTGAGCTCATCGTTTAAAATAGAGATAATTGCATTTTGAGATATGTGCTTTTCCTGTCAACGGTTTACGACAAAGTTTCCAATATCTTCCATGCTAAATACGTTAATGGTGGTTCCCATGCAAAAAGTTTTACTCCCTTCCACCATACTAACACAAACCATGGCTAGCCGAATCCACTGATGCCTGACAGCTTTCAACTTTCCAGGGGAGTGTTTTTATAAATAGTTCAGGACTGGGCATCCCTTTTACTAGCCTCCCTCAAATTTGATGAGTGAATAAACTCTCGTCGGCGAGTGAAACACACGTAGCATGGAAGATATTGACTACCCCATCGCTCCATGAGCGGTACAGGCACACAAAACAGATGTTCATTTGAAGATTTAAAGATGGCACATGCAAATTTACTTGGAATGGCAAGGTAATACCGTATATAGGTAGATATGGTGGACTCTTATGGCAGAACTTTGTTTCAGGATTTTGGATGCACAAGCAGTATTTCTGCTTAGTACAGGCGAAGGCTAGCAAAAGACTGAGAAGCGACCAACTAGAGAGCGACAACGGTCATAATCATGCATTTTGAATAATCAACATTGAGCATTAGCATGAGCAGGATATAAACACTCTGAACATAAATATCATAGAGGCAATATTGGATTTGAATCAATTACATGCATGAACATGTGCCAAGTCAAGCCACTTGAAATTTTCAAAGGAGGATACCATCCTAACATACCACATCATAATTAATTTAATGCATGTTAACACTTGAGATAGCATATTATCCACTCCTAGCTAATTAAGCATGGCATGAGCAACCATTAACTCTAATCATCATCATACCCATGTTTATACATGATAGGCTGAATCAAGACTACTAAGGTAAACATATTTACAGAAACAAAAAACAAGTAGAGTTCATACCAGCTCTTCTTCACCACGGTCACTTCATCAAATCATCATCATTATTGCCTTTCACTTGCACGACCGAATGATGTGGAAGAAATAATATAGTTCAAGCGTGCCGTGGACTAATCTGAAATCTGCAAACATTATATACGAAGGAGAAGACAAGGAAATTTTTGGTCTTTTACTAATTCAATGATAAAGCACATAAGAGCCAACTGGAAATTCTTTTTGGATGCTTTCTCCTTACTAAGACTCAAGGAAGGAAATTCAAAGAAACACACTGAAATATTTTTGAAGTTTTTAGTTTTTCTAAAGAAAGCAAATGAATGAAAGAAAAGCGAAAAATGAGAAAATATTTACATCGAAGAACTCCAAAAAAACAAAAAAAGAAGAAACAAGAAATCTTTTTGGGTTTTCTTTTAATAAACCAAACTAACGAACGAAGAAAGAAAACCAAAAAGAAGCGAGAAATATTTTTGGGTTTTTCAAAATTTTAACAAACACATGAAAGAGAGCAAATAAAGATAAAGCATGAATATACAAAGAAAATGATGAACACCGACAAATGTAATGAATGTGTGATGACATGAATGAAAAGTCGGTGGGAAAACATACTCCCCCAAGCTTAGGCTTTAGGCCGAGCTTGGTCAATGCCACTGGAAGAATCCTGCCGGCCCTGGAACATACTGTGTCGGTTGTGGCACCTAAGCATCCCAAGGGTGAACCTCCTCTGCTGCTGCCAATGCGTTCTTATAGTCAATGATGTCCTCCGACGTGATACGATATTTCCCCCTGGCCAGTACATCAAACAAGGATGGAGCAGGAAAAGTAATAATCTCACGGGTAGCCTGGCTGAATACCAGGTTGTATTAGTAGACGTTAGGTGGGGCCTCCCTATCAATAAAATTATGCCACCACATAGTATCATAATCTAAGTATTTCTCAGTTAGGACTTGATCCTGGTTATGTCTAATGGGGATATTAAAATGAATGGTGAGACGAGTAGCATAAATACTGCCATGAATGATACCCTTAGTTCTATTCATATTCAAACGACGTGCAATAATAGCCCCCAAACTATGAGTTCTCCCACCAAAGAGTGCGCTACGCAAAATAGCAAGATCTGGGGCACTAAACATACCTCCCTCCTGTTTAGCAATCAAACATTTCCCTATGAATAAAGCAAAGTAATGCACAGCAGGAAAATGCAAACTAGTAGCTCTAGCATGAGAAACCCCCCTAGTTTCTCCCACAGTTAAATCTTGCAAAAATTCCTCAAACTTGTGAGGTTTAGGTTCAACCACGCTACCCTCAACAGGAATCAAGCAGATATTACAGAAATCAATCAAAGATATATCAAAGGGTTGATCATAAAGATGGAATGAAACTCTAGGCCTAGGTTGTCCAACCGAGATTTAAAATTTTGCACGAAAGTATTGGTAAGAAGCTGGTATTGGTTGGACTTATCTGCGAGGAAGGCTGTCAAGCCCGCATTCTCCACAAATTGCTCAAACTCGTATTGAAAACCGACTTCATTCATAAACGTCTCGCATGGCCATGCGCACGGTCGAACTTCGGTAGTACGGGGGAGATTGTACCGGGGTGCTTGTTGCGAAGCTCCCTCGGAACCCCAGCTTGATGAACCTCTTGAGAACATCCTTCTCAACATTTCCCTTTTTCTGAAATTTGTAGCGACTCATAAAAAGTGAACAAAACTCAACATAATTGATAGCAACAACTCCTACAAGCTTCTAGAGGCTATACCATGCATCACAACTACTTAGAACCAAGTAAATTCAACATGCAAGCCCATTTTCATGGTCACCAACAGTAGCAAAATAAGCAAAGAATAAACCACTAGATTCAAAACTAATTGGACCAATGGAGGAGTCACATACCAAAGAGCAATTTCTCCGAAAAGTTTCGGAAACGGAGCCCCGAGCAAAGAGATCGAAAATTGTTCGCAAATGAGCAAGAACTCGTGAAATGAAGCAAGAAAGAATTTTTCTAGAGGAAGAAGAAGGCAGGGGACATGGGAACCAAGTGAGTGGGTGCCTGTGGGCCCCACAAGTCAGCTGGGCGCACCCTAGGGGGGTAGGCGCACCCTGCTGGCTTGTGGCCTGCAGGTGCATCCCCCTGGGGTGTGTTCAGTGCCAATTTTTTTTTAAATATTCAGAAAAAATTCATGTTAAATTTTCAAGGCATTCTGAGAACTTTTATTTTTGCACCATTTTATTGCCTAGAAAACTCAGAAAATAGGCTAAACAGGGTAATTAAATTTTATTAAAACTAATGCAAACAAAGGGTAAACTAAAATTATAGAGAGTTGTGCATACGGAATTCATCGATTATGTGCTTCTCGAAAAGGATCCATTAACAAGGTTGATCAAGTCTTATTAACAAACCATGTCCGAATGACATAGAACTGAAGAATTTTCGTATCACACTAGGTTACCTCGACTTGAATAGGTATGGTTCCAATCATAATAGTTTGATATTTCTTTTCTGGAACCGAAATAAGGAATTCAAAGTCTCCAATAGTGATGGTCATAATCTTTTCAATATAATTGAGACTGTTTACTTTGTTTGGCTTCCTCAAAAAATAAACCGTATGCTCATTGCCATTAACCTGAAAAGTAACTTTGCTTTTATTACAATCAATAACAGCCCCTGCAGTGTTATGAAAAGATCTTCCAAGGATGACAGACATGTTGTCATCCTCGGGCATATCAAGTATAACAAAATCTGTTAAGATAGTAACATTAGCAACCAAAACTGGAACATCATCACAAACACCAACAGGAATAGCTGTAGACTTGTCAGCCATTTGCAAAGAAATTTCATTGGGTATTAACTTACTCATGTCAAGTCTTTTATAGAGAGAAAAGGGCATAACACTAACACCAGCTCCCAAATCACACAAAGTAGTTTTAACATAGTTGTTCTTAATAGAGCAAGGTATAGTGGGAATCCCTGGATCCCCTAGCTTTTCAAGTATTTTTCCTTTGAAAGAGTAATTTGCAAGCATAGTAGAAATTTCAGCCTCAGGAATTTTTCTTTTATTAGTAACAATATCTTTCATGTATTTAGCATAAGGAGGCATTTTCATGGCATCAATCAAAGGAACTTGAAGAAACAAAGGTCTAAGCAATTCAACAAAGCGATTAAATGCATCTTCATCTTTTAATTTTAAAGCCTTACTAGGAAAAGGGATGGGTTTTTGTACCCATGGATCTCTTTCTTTACCATGCTTCCTAGCAACATAATCTCTTATATCATATCTCTTATTTTTAGGAGGTGAGTCATCAAGATCAACTTCAGGTTCTATCTCTACCTCATCAGATTCATTAGGTGGAGCATTATTATCAACATTATTATCAGCAATAGCATCATCATTAATAGGTTCATGCTCATTACCAGACTGAGTTTCAGCATCAGATATAGAAACATTATTAGTATTCTCAACAGTTTTCTCTATAACTGGTTCACTAGAAGCATGCATAGTTTTATTTCTATTCTTCTTCTTTTTCTTCTTAGGTGATCTAGGTGCACTATCATTAATTATTTGAGAATCTTGTTCTATTCTCTTAGGATGACCTTCAGGATACAAAAAATCCTGAGTAAATTTACCTCCTCTAGTCTCTATCCAATAAGCATATTTATCATATTTATTTTGCATGTCCCTAAACAAATCTTGTTGGGATATAGAAACTTGTTCAAGCTGAGTGCTAACCATAGAAAAATGCTGGCATAAACCTTTAACATCATTAGAAATCCTAACTAGCACATCACCCAACTTTTCAATAACTCTAGCATTTTGCTTCAATTGATCACTCATTTGTATATTAAAGTTTTGTTGTTTAACGACAAAATTATCAAATTCATCCAGGCACTAGGTACGAGACTTATTGTAAGGAATATCACCTTCATCAAATTTATAAAGAGAATGTACCTCTACTACTTGTTTTGGAGTGTCGAGTCCATGTATTTCTTCAATAGGTGGTAAATTCTTAACATCTTCAGCTTTAATACCTTTTTCTTTCATAGATTTCTTGGCTTCTTGCATATCTTCAGGACTGAGGAATAGAATACCTCTCTTCTTCGGAGTTGGTTTAGGAAGTGGTCTGGGAAGTGTCCAATCATCGGCATTTTTCAATAAGTTATTTAATAGTTCCTGAGCTTGCTCAACTGTTCTTTCCCTGAAAACACAACCAGCACAACTATCTAGGTAGTCCCTAGATGCAACGGTTAGTCCATTATAAAAGATATCGAGAATTTCATTCTTTTTGAGAGGATGATCAGGCAAAGCATTAAGTAATTCAAGAAGCCTCCCCCAAGCTTGAGGGAGACATTCTTCCTAAAGTTGCTTAAAATTGTATATTTCTTACAATCGAGCTTGTCTCATATGAGCTGGAAAATATTTCTTAGTAAAATAATAGATCATATCCTGGGGACTACGCACACAACCAGGAGCAAGATTGTTAAACACACTTTAGCATCACCCGTTAATGAAAAGGAAACAACTTAAGAATATAATTGTATCGAATCTTTTCCTCTTGAACAAACATGGTGGCAATATCATTCAATTTAGTCAAGTGTGCAACAACTTTGTCAGATTCAAAACCATGAAAAGGATCAGATTCCACCAAAGTAATAAGTTCAGGATCAACAGAGAATTCATAATCCTTATCAGTAACAAAAATAGGAGAAGTAGCAAATCTAGGATCAAGTTTCATCATCTTATTCATAGCTCTCTCCTTAATCATAGCAATCAGGCCTTCTATACCCTTATTTGTATCAAAAGCCATGAACTCTCTAGAAAACTCCTCATCAGGTTCAAAAGCATCAGGTATTTTATCAAAAATAGGAGTACTAGGTGTAACAGGTGATTCAATTTCAGAAGTTTCAAGTTCCTTAGCTTTAGCAATTGGAGCATCCAAAAATTCACCAAGTGGAACAGTATTATCAGGCAAAGTAGAAGCATGATCACAAGTATCATCAATAACAGAAGCGATACCTACTGAGTGTGATGTATCATCATGCATAGTACGAGGTGGCGGTGTCATAAGTTGACTCGAAACAGTAGGTGAATCAAGCGTAGAGCTAGTTGGCTGTTCCTTACCTCCCCTCGTCTTAGAGGGCATGATCTTGGTTTTGGAATCCTTGAACTTCTTCATAGTGAATATAAATTGTAGCAAATAATTGACACCCAAGTGAACTTAATAAATAGAGCTATGCTCCCCGGCAACGGCGCCAGAAAATAGTGTTGATGACCCACAAGTATAGGGGATCGCAATAGTCTTCGCGGGTAGTATTTCACCCAATTTATTGATTCGACACAAGGGGAGCCAAAGAATATTTATAAGCCTTAGCAGTTGAGTTGAAAATTCAACCACACCTGAGAAATCAGTTCCTTGCAGCAATTTATTAGTAGCACAGTAATATGATAGCAGTGGTAGTAGTAATAGCAATAGTAATGGTAACCGTAACGGCAGTAACAGATTTGTAGTAATTATAACCAGCAAAGTAGCAGTAACTCAAGCAAAAGCAATAGTATTAAAGCATAGGCATGGAGTAGCGATGGAGATTCAGATGAGATTCAATATGTAACTGTCACAACCTAGAGCGATACACAATAGCTCCAATTCATCAATCATATGTAGGCATGTATTCCGTATATAGCCATACGTGCTTGCGGTAAGAACTTGCATAACATTTTTTGTCCTACCCTCCCGTGGTAGCGGGGTCCTAATGGAAACCAAGGGTAATTAAGGCGCTCCTTTTAATAGAGAACCGGAACAAAGCATTAACACATAGTGAATACATGAACTCCTCAAATTACAGTCATCCTCGGATAGTATCCCAACTATTGTCACTTTGGGGTCTACGGTTCAGAACAATAACAGGTGCATATAACTTGTAGATAGTATCAAGAACACGAATATATTCATGAAAACATAGCATGTTTAGATCTGGAACCATGGCACTCGGGCCCTAGTGACAAGCATTAAGCATACAAAATTCATAGCAACATCAATCTCAGAACACAGTGGATACTAGGGATCAAGCCCTAACAAATCGACATGATTACATATGAAATTTCATCTATCTCCATCTACCTCCAGTATGCCTACAAGGGAATTACTCACTAGTGATTGTGAGCATCATGAAATTGATGTTGGAGAAGGGTTAGTGATGACGACGGAGACGAATCCCTCTCTCCGGAGCTCTGAATGGACTCTAGAGTAGGGCTCCCGATGAAGAACAGGAGGTGGCGGCCGATCTGTATCATGAAACGTGATGAAACTTTCTCTCTGATTTTTTCCTCTGGAAAACAGAATATATAGGCTTGGAATTAGGTTAGCCGGAGGCTTGTGGGCCCCACAAGTCAGCAGGGCGCACCCTGGGGGGTGGGCGTGCCCCCCTGGCTTGTGGGCCCATGGTGGCCCCCCTCTCGTACTTCTTTGCTCCAGTATTTTTTATTTATTCCATAAAAATTCTCCGTGAAGTTTTGTCCAATTCTGAGAATATTTTATTTCTGCACAAAAACAACACCAAGGTATTCCTGCTGAAAACAACGTCAATCCGGGTTAGTTTCATTCAAATCATGCAAATTAGATGGCAAAACAAGAGCAAAAGTGTTTGGAAAAGTAGATACAATGGAGATGTATCACTCCGTAGGTAGCTTGGCTACATCAGAGTTGATATCGAACTGAATGCGTCATCTTGGACTGCTTGGCGAGGTCTTGAGGGAATCCTTGGAAGGAAAACTGATCTTTATGTCGGCTCACCTTGAAGGGGTTGGAGATGACACAATCCGTTGGGCTCGTCGCCCCTAGGAGGAAGTCAAGGACAACAGTGCATGGCGAGCAAGGTGTTCGACCTCCCTATCTTCGTTGTTGTTGGAGATATCTGGCAGCTCGACCAAGAGGAGGGAGCTGGCGCGATCTGTCAGGCTTGGAACCCGAAGGGGAGACCAGAGCCCGCCGCGAAGGGTGTGCAGGGCATACGACCTCCTTGTCTTGTTTTGTCGTTAAAGATGGTCGGCTTCGAAGGATCGAGCCCGGCGTCGTCTATGATGCGCCGCGATTACTTTGTCTTTTGTTGACACTGGGGGAACAATAGTGCACCCGGTGGGTGTAGTCCCTGAGCCTCCGGCTGACTCATGGAGTCAAGTGGAGGGTCTTGTGATGATGGTAGCTGCTAGAGCTAGTTGCGGTGAGGCAGAACCCTCAAACCAGCCAACGTGGCAAGGAGAAGCCCCAGGGACCTGATGCAGCAAGGAGCCTACTGAGGCGAAGTGATGCCCCCGAGCCTGGATGTGGCAAGGAGCCTGATGGGGCGAAGCAAAGCCCCCCGAGCCCGGATCGGCGAGGTCGGAGCCTTCATGGCGCCGAGGCGAAGTCAAAGTACCTGTAAGGTCAGGAAAACTAGGCAAACTTGCGATTGCATTTTGTCACACTGTAATACCAAGTGGACGTTTACATGCATAGTTAATGCAAAACTTTTATAAAGTATAACTTATGAAGTTATTTTACCCCGGTGTGAATAATAAGCAATAAATGGAAACCGTGGATGCCAGCTAAATTTTCGATGCTGCCCCTGGTCAATGCGATAGCGATGTCGGTTTTGATGCATCCCCTGAGCTATGATAGTGAGGGAAGTGATTTTAGATATGTTTTGTAGCACGTTTGCTTGTTTGTTACATCGATGCAGCCCCCGGTAGTTTACTCAGGAAGGTCGGTAATGACAATACAGCCCCCGGGTCCAGACATTACATGGAGAAACCTCGATGCAGCCTCTTAGCTGACTACGGGGAGGTCCACTTTGCGTGATGCAGCCCCCGAGTCTAGTGAAAGAGAGATCAGTTTAACTACTTCCCCTAAGTCTATCCCGAGAGGTTCGTCCTTTTTGATGCAGCCCATGGGTCCAGCCTCAAAGAGATCTCTTTGATGCAGCCTATGAGCTGACTTTGGGGAGGTCCACTTTGGATGCAGCCCCCGTGTCTAGCATCAGAGAGGTCATTTTGGATGTAGCCTCGGCCTCTAAAGGAAATGCTTAGATGTAGCCTCCAGCTGACCACAAGGATATCAATTTTCGATACAGCTCGGAGGGTCTTAGCCTTGGAGAGATCATGCAATACAATCTTTAGGTTCGTACTCATGGAGATCAGTGTTTTATGATGGGGCACGACATGACCAAAAATTATTCAGCCTCCGGCTTCCTGTTGGCTGTGTGCTTTTGACAAAGTCCACCTTTTATTTTTCTTTTATAACGCGTGGAGACGCAGCTCACCCGGTGGGTGTGGATGTGAGTAGAAATCAAGCGGTGCTCAGATGACTTAGAAAATAATAAACTCATTACAGAGTAAAATGTGGAGCTTAGGCAGGGAGATGACTTAGCTTTATATGCTCTTAGGCATTATTGATGTTGTTCGAGTCATTTGAGCGATGAAGTAAGAGCCCGCCAACCGGTCACGGTGAGGCGGAGCCGTCGAACCGGACGCGACGTGGCGGAGGCAGAGGTCAGAGTCGCCTTAGACAACACGACGATGTCCGCATTGGTGGAGTGACGAGGTCAGCTCGGCGAGGTGATAGCGTGAAGCAGTCATCGATTTGTCTGCATATATCGAGTAGTACGAGCAGAAGAAAAAATTCTCATAGGAATTAACATGCGTGAGCAAAAATAATTATATATATTGCACTCTTAGCCATAAGCAGCAAGCTGGAGCCCCCGAGATGGGTGCCCTGCGGAGTTGGGCATGACAAAACCAGAGCCCTCAGGCCGGTCGCGGCGGGATCGGTCTAGACGTGCGGAGCTGGCGTGAGGGCGGCGGGCTCCATGCTAGCGGAGCGCGATGCCAGCTCGGTGACCCAATTGAAGCTGCATACATAAGGTAGTATTGGCAGAAAAAAATTATCATAAAATTATCACAGGTGAGAAAAATAAATGAATAGATGGCACCCATATCCGTAAGCGGCGAGGCGAAGCCCTCGAGCCGGTTGCGGCGAGGTTTACGGATTGAGGTCCACGCGATGAACCACGAGGGCTATGTTGACATTGAGCCCCTGAACTCCATGGACGATTTTCCATGACCCTGGTTGAGATTGAAGTTGATGTTGATGAACTCCCATCTGAACGTAGTATCTATACACACCGCCCCTACCTGGCGCGCCAACTGACGGTGCAGAAAACCAGCAGATACCTACATATGGTTACTTATGGGGCAGAGCGCGCATAGAGGATCAGATTAGGGTACACATGGGACACGGATTTTACCAACGTTCAGGCCCTCATGGTGAGGTAATACCCTACATACTGAATGTCTGATTGTATTGATTGTGTTTGTCTCGTATGAGAGATTGGATCTGTTGGATGCCGACTTGGGAGACCCCTACCTCCCCTTATATAGATGGATGAGGGGTAGGGTTACACGAGCCCAAGTCGGTTTACATGGCTTGTTGCCCATGTTTTCTACTAATACATGTTTTACGGTACAAGTAAAGATATATCCTTCTAGTGGAGGCCCGCCGTCAGGGTGAGGGGCCTAGGCTGTAACTTGGCTCCGAGGCCGGCCTGGCAACCTTGTTCCCCAGAGCTCGGGTACCCCCGGTGTAGTGTACTGTCATCTGCCATCTGATGAGTCCATATTTGCATCAGTTTTTACATCAAGTTTTGTGTCGTAGTGATACGATTTTGGGGATTTTACCGCGTTCATGCATCCTTTTTGTTTGATTTCATCAGGATCGTAATGGAGGAGGAGATTTGGAGCATTAAATAAGAGAATACCTTTTTGTGGGTGAAAATCATGTTAATCTACATCATAATAGCCTACCATAAGAAGCAGCGATCAAACATGGCAAAAACCAGTCACACAGGAGCTTCCAGAAGAGAAGACAGTGTCTGGTACGAGCGCGCCTGCTCGTACCATTGCTCATACCAGGTGGCGCTGACACTCCCTGGTCAACTACTTCTACCCCGTGCCTTCGGATCTTACAAAAGACACATAGAGAGTACAGATAACACACCGGAACCAAGAACCCTAGCCTCTGGAAGGGATCTTGAGGGGGAATCAGCAGAAGGGCACCGCCACGCCATCAACCCGATCAAGGAGACTTTGGCATCAACCCTCGTCATCATCACCATCGCCATCCCTCAATTCATCTCTTTGTAATACAAAGCCCTAGATGGATTCCTATGTGTATTACTTTGATCATTCATCCATGATTACCATGATTATCCCTATGATGCTTGTTCTCTCTATCTCTGAGTAACCCCCCTAGTTCTCAGGGATATGGAGGAACCCTAGTATGTTTAGGTGCTGAACGCCGATAGGATACAAAATCTCCTTTTGAATGTTTATGTTGGGTGAAGTCGACCACTCAACATTTGCCTTTATGGACGTGAAGGATAATACTATCATTGCGATGATGGGTTGGAGATGTACTGCGGTGATAGAAGCTACCTCCCTCCTTCCCTGACCTCTTGATAGGGGAACACTAGAGACCACCTTTAGCTACGTCCATGGGGAGACCCTTTATCACTGTTATCAAAACCTGAATGTGGGGAGGAACGATAGTTATCCGAACCTAGAATTATGCTTTTGCATAATTATGTTAGATACATACTAGTGGTGAATCCGATTTCATCATTTCCATGACTCTCCTCCTCTTTTACTTTATTCTTACGTACTTAGTTTTAATCAAAACCCCTTTGCAATATTTCAACTTCTGCATCCGCTCTTGCTTTGGACCCCAACTAACTTGCAGGCACATTCCAGTAATCCTCTACAAGAGGCAAAGACCACTTCCTGTGCTCCCCTGTGGGATCGATACTCTTACTTCAAAAAAACTATAGTTAAACTTTGTGCACTTGTAGAACATCAAGCTTTTTCTGGCGCCGTTGCCCGGGAGCTAAGAGCTTTTGGTGTTTGTTTTAAGTTTTGGTTTATTTTGTGTACTAAGTTATTTTGTAGGTTCTAAGCAACCATGGCCGAGTTTGGACATCAGTATCAACTCGCCGCAATTAAGCTCTTGGGACCGCCTATTAAAGAAATATTTACATCTTTAAGCCCGAGACCCAATGGTGAAACTTACAAAATTAATCCGAGCCTACTCAAACTGTTGCAAGGTAAACAATTTGTAGGTGATGGAACGGAGGATCCATACCAACATGTGTAGCTATTCCATGAAATGTGTGGGACATTTAAATTAAATGCTTTCACGTATGATGAGATGTAATTAAAGCAAATTGGGCAGACACTAACTGCCAACGTGAAAGCATGGTTAAATACTCACCTCGCAGGTACCTTTGACACTTGAAAAAAATTGTGTGGTGCGTTCTTGGCTCATTTTTACCTGGAGAAGAAATCTTATGGAGCAAGGCGCAGGATCATTAATTTTAATCAAAAACTAGGTGAGAGCCTTGTAAAGGCATATCTAAGGTACCATTCTATTCTTGACGATTGTCCTCATCACAATTTACCATCTTGGTTAGTGCTACATTTGTTTTATGGAGGACTTAGTGATCAGTGTAAATCAGAGGTAGACTTTGCTTCTGGAGGAGCCTTTATAGATTGTAATGTGCCCCAAGCTTGGGAGTTGTTGGATAATATTCAAGATAATCACAATGCGTGGGAATTAGATGAAGGTGGATATGGAGGAGTAGAACTTGATTATGACTACCTAAAAACCTACTTTCAGTTAGGGACAGTGGATAAATTGAGTAAAAACTTTCATGTTGGCCCTGATGTTGTTCTGTAGATCGTTTAAAACTATACTGAGCATTTGCAGGTACCTAATGAAAAATGGGAATATTACACTGATGAACCTGAAGAGGAAATGGTGGAAGCATCCACCGTTGAGCCTGTAGAGGCACGCATTCAGAACTTACATGCTTATATCCCATAGATGCCATTCCTGTAAAAGATAGCGCAGCTGGAAAGCAATCATAAGAGGGTACAACAGGGGAAGAAGGTACAATAATGCACCATCACAGTTCATACCAAGCTAGAAAACAAGGGTGCTAAGAAAACTAAGGCACCGGGTCTGGTAAGTAATAACACAATAGAGATGGAAAAGAAGACAACGTCTCTTGTCAAAGGATGCATAAAAGCAAAAGATACATGTAAACCCATATTACCATGCTCCTTTGGAAATACATCTTATTACGGTCTATGTATATTGGCTCTTCTATCAATGTTATACCTTATACTCTTTACATGAAAGTCGAGGATGATATCTGTTCTAGCAAACTCCTACCTACAGAGATGACTATTAAGTTGGCAGATGGAACCTTTAGAACACCTCATGGTGTCCTTCCTGATAATCAGGTCATCCTTGGCACTTTTATCTATCCCACTGACCTTGTTGTTATGGAAATTCCTGAAGATGATTTTTGTCCTATTATATTTGGGAGACCCTTTTTGAACACTGCAGGTGCAAAGATAGACCGTAAGAGGGAAGTAGTCTCTCTGTGATTCGGAGAAGAGGAGAGGGAATTCTATTTTTCCAAGTTCAGAAACCGTCCTTATTACAATGAATATAAAAGCACGGAAGAGAAGACCATAGCATAGCTTGCAGCTATTTATTTTGGAACTCCATAAGTTGAGCTAGAAAGAATCCCCACTGAGTATGAGCAAGGCCCCGGAGATCCAAAGAAGGAAGTGCTTGCTCAATATCTAGATGAAGCCCCATCCTTGGACTCTCAATGAATGAGACCTATGAAGTGCCTAAGAAGAAAGGAGACGAAGAACTCCCACCTCCTAAACTTAAACCATTACTGGAGGAACTCAGGTATGAATTTTTAGATGAAACTAAGAAATTCCCTATTATTATATGTGCTAACCTTTCAGAGGAAGAAAAAATAAGCTTATGAAGACTTTGAGGAGCCATCATAAAGCATTTGGCTACTCCATGGTCGACCTCAAAGGAATCAGTCCATTCATATGTACTCATAGGACATTTATGGATGAAGTGGCTACACCAGTGAAGGACTATGAATGAAAATTAAATCCTGAAATGAAAGAAGTGGTAAGAAAAGAGGTAATCCGATTACTTGACGCTGGTATTATTTTCCCTGTAGCTAATAGTAAATGGGTGAGCCTAGTCCATTGTGTTCCTAAGAAAGGGAGATTCACAGATGTGCCTAACCAAAATAATGAGCCTATCCATACTAGAACTATTGTTGGATATCAAATGTGTATTGACTATAGGAAATTAAATAAAGAAACGCAGAAGGATCATTACCCATTACCATTTATTGATCAAATGCTTGAGAGGCTAGCCACACATTCTTATTTCTGCTACCTTGATGGATATTCCGAATTCTCCCAAATAGCAATTTGATGTCCTCCAAGAGCACAGTATATTGTAGCACTTTCGTGATAAGTAAAGTGTCGAACCCAAAGGGAGCGAAAAAGGATGACACTACCAACCCCGTAACTATGTTGTCACCTACGTAGTTCTGTATGTGCCCTAACCGGAGTTTGGAAATAGTTTACTCCAAAGGTTGCTAGGGAAAGGATAAAAAGGGTTTTTACTAAACTATAAATGAAAAGATAAAAATAGGAATTAAAAAGGACTAAACTAAATGAAGGCGGAGTTTGAGTAGGAAACATTCTCTAGGGTTCTGGAGTCATCACAACTAGTACAATCTGCACAACATACGCGAAGCATGGTGCTAGGTCTGCATCTCTCTAGCCACGTGTTATGTGTCGAAAGTAGGCAGATCCTGGTACAGATACGCACTATAAGAGTAATCTATGCATCACATATGCCACCACCATAGTTTCCTTGCGCCGGTTCTCGGTACGATTGATTAAGGGTTCCCCGTGGACGTAGCCATTCTTGGGTTTGCCGCTACTCCCCTACCGATTGCAAAGGCGAGGAAGAGAGGATATTACTGTCACCTCTTTACCTCAACACCCTAACCTCTACATCAATAGTAATATCCTTCATGGCCAATCAAGGATAAAATACAAGTGAGGCCTCCTCTCAACATTCATGAATGCTATTAACTTGAACATAAACACGAAGATATCAGATCTCTTATAGGAATCCAGTTCTAATCACACTAGAGTTCATCCACATCCCCGAGAACAAATACAATTACTCAAACATATAAATGGATAACATAGAGGAGAGGGTCAAGTTACAAGCCGACACTGAGTCGGGGGAGGAGAAAGGCATGGCGGTGTTCGTGAAGATGGCACTGGCCTGAGGGCTGGTGCGAAGCATTGGTCGAGCCTTCCTCTTCCTTCTTATTGCTGTTGGCCCTTCCTCTATGGTGGGATTGATCTAGGAGCAGCAATGGAGGTGTTGGGGATGACGTGATCTAATCATGAATGCTTTCTAGCGGCTAGGGTTGGAGGTGTACATATATAAGAGGCCTCCACGGGTCTCCTCCATTAGAAGTGGCTCCTCCCCCTTCATCAAGGGGCTCTAGATGAGCCAAAGCCTTTCCCAAAACATCCCTTGATGACCAAGTGTGACGCCCCCATTCATAATCGTGCACTAACCATACACGCAGCATGCATGATCACGACTGGTGACTCCACTGTAGTATCACAACACAACTCTATGACACAAAATTAAACATAAATCTTTATATTACAAACCGGGGTCACAGGGACCCATCAATACATCAGTACAAAAAGCAAATTATGTCTGGGTAGAGACAAGTTTAACAAGTTGCCTTAAGAAGACTGAAACATAACAACGACACTACCCAAAAGGCGCAGGCCTCCTGCTTGGGACCTCCGAACTACTCATCGGCATCGAGCTCCATCTGAATGCAGCAACCGGGTTGTAGAAAAAGAATAGCAAAGCAACAGTGAGTACTCATCCAAAGTACTCGCAAGACTTACATCAAATCTATACTACATATGCATCAGTATCAAAGGAATGGGGCTATATCTTTGGACTATACTGTAGAAATGCCAGAATAGAGGGGGAATGCTCAATGTAGCAAGGACTACCACTGTCTTGCAGCAATAGACAAGAAAGAGAGCATCTTGCAGCAATAGACAAGAAAGAGAGCATCTTGTAGCAATAGAAGAGTATGAGCATACACAATACCAAGTAACATACAACAACACCAAACCCTGAGATCCTTCCTCGACTCCCTGCGAGAAAGGGATCCGTGGTCATTCCTATCTATTATCTTGGTCTATTTTATACAATATCCAGTTTAATTTGTAAAAGGACAGGATACATCTCCAAGTTGTCCTATTACCGTGGGCACGGCTATTCGAATAGTTTAACTTCCCTGCAGGGGTGCACCACATTTCCCGACACGCTCGATTACCCTATGGCCGGACACACTTTTCTGGGTAATGCCCGGCCTCAGATGATCGACACGCCGAAGTCCTACCTCAGCTCTCCAGAGAGGTCACCCGCCGGTCTACATCCTAAGCGTGAAGGGTTGTTCGGCCGCTCACCCTAAGCACTTCTGGCACGTTGTGAGGCTGGCCGGGGACCAAGCCTACCTCTGCATCAGCAGGAGGCAGTATCCGCTCACCCCAACAATCAACCCACATCTCTGAACTGTGACATCTGGGTAGCTTTCGAGAGGAATTGACGACGCCAAGGGCCCCATAACCATTATCCCGCATGGCGGTTAGTGCGTATATGCCAGTCGCAGTCTCGGATCAAATACCCAGAACTCGTTAGCATGTTATTGTTAAGTACTCATAGACAACGACCAGGGCCTAGGCCCACCTCATCCTGGATGGTCTCCGCCTGCCCTGTCACTCCACCAACAATGAATCACTCGGGGGCCGTCGGGAACCAGTCCTTTCAGCCCCCCATTTGATCTCGATCATATACAGTGTAGTAATATAATTTTATCCGTGATGATCGCCCAGAGGGATCACGGACCGGTAATATAGCATGGCAAACGGACAAGGGTGTAGGGTCAACTGATGGAACTCAAGCATAGCTAAACTAGGCATGCTAGGATAGCAAGTAAAGTATTAACCACAGGCGACAAAGTCAGTCTATGCATCGGAATAGGAACTACCGAAACAACATAGCAGAACCAATACCTAATGCATGAAGTAGAGAGAAAAGACAGGCGATATCTGAATGATCAAGGGGGTTTTGCTTGCCTGGAAGCTCAGCTGAGAAGGTCTGATCGTCAGGGGCGTAGCCATAGTCAGGGTTCACGGTAGTCTCAGGGTCTACCGATAAAAGCAGACGAGGGGGAAACAAATAAATAATAGGCATACAAATGCAACACAAATGCATGTCACGGTAATTTATGTTGCTGATGTGCTCTAAAGCATTACTACGCATTTTAAGTGAAGAGGAAAAATATTTAGGAATATTTTCCGGACTCCAAACACTATTCATTTAGCTGATCCTGCAACAATTTATCAATGTTTAGTATGATGGGGATGTTTGTCATGCATGCAAATGACATATTCAGATTTTTTATATTTTTCTAATGATTTTTCATATATAAATTATTTTCATCTGAATTATGGTTTATTTTCTATAATTTTTCAAAGTTTTATTGATTTTCTAGAATTTCTGGAATTAATTTAATTTGAATTATTTAAAAGGATAAATGCTAAGTACACCCACAAGTGTACCCAACAGAGTGCCTATGCGGCTGACAGTGGGGCCAGGGTGCTGAGTCAGCAGTCCAGTCAGCAGAGGGGCTGACTGGTCAAACCTGACCAGTAGGTCCCACTGGTCTGTGATTGTTTATTTTAACAGTGTTTAAATTAAACTAATTAACTTAATTAGTGAGGTGGGGCCCTGATGTCAGTGACTGTACTAATTAACAGTTTTTAGTTAAAGTTAATCCAAATGTTACAGTGGGGGATCCACATGTCAGCGATTGTTAGCGTGGTTAATTAGTGGCTAATTAGCTGCTAATGACCTGGGCCCACCACTTCCATTTTAGGATTCAAATGTCACTGATGATCAACAATAGGCTTTGCATCTGGTTCAAGATGAATCTTGTGTGTGCATAAAGATGGGTTGATTCCTTTATGATCATCTAGAGTATAACCAATAGCATCCCTATGTCTACTTAGTACTTCCAATAATCTTGTTTTTTCCTATATATCCTAAAAGGTTAGAGTTGCTAATAATTGGATATACTTTCTTTTCATCTAGATAAGTGTATTTAAGTGTTTCTGGTAGAGGTTTTAATTCAAACACTGGGTCACCCTTTGGGGGAGGTGGAGGCTTCCCCAAAGGATCAGGTGGAATGTTAACTTTTAAGAGTGGTGATTGAAAGTGAAAAGTTTCATCAATTTCTCTTCTCTCATTATCATTAATTAGACTTTCATGATTTGTAAAAAATTGCTCCTGTGGGTCAGCTCGAGGAATTCCTATTGAAGCAATTTGAGAAAAATAATCTCTCATATTATTATCACAAGTATTTGGATGATTAGCAAATCTGGAGAAATTAAATTCAACTTGATCATCACCAAACTTAGCAGCAACTTTTTTCTTTAAACAACCAACTACAACACTACCAGTGTGTAAAAAGGGTCTACCAAACACAATAGGACAAAAGCTATCTTGGTTCTTTCCAAGCACAAGAAAATCAATAGGGTTCTTAGTTCTACCACATAGAACTTCAACATATTTCACAATTCCAATAGGATAAACATAGGATCTATCAGCACGCTGTATGATAGTATCAGTTGTTTATATACTCACTGGTGCTATGTCCTTAGAAACTTCTTTATATAGAGAGAAAGGAATAACACTAATGCTTGCACCAATATCACATAAACCAAGAAAACTATGAGTACCAGTAGTAACAGAGATAACAGGTGTTCCAGAGTTAAGGTGGCTTTCTTGCTTAATCACATTAGAAGCAGGTTCCATTAAACACACAATTTCCTCTTCAGGCTCCTCTGGTTTAATTCTTTGATGGAAAAGAGTTCAGCTTGTGCTTTTATTTGTTCATAAGTAGTACACTTATTCTTGCTCTTGTTTTTAATAGTAGAGGCTAGCAAATGTTCTCTAATTTTTAAGGGAAAGGGTGGTTTCTCAACATAAGCACTAGGCTCTACCTGTTCAACATTGCTTACACAAATTTCTATTTCAAAAGAATTAATACTCTTAGGAACATCTTTAAAAGGTTCATGATATTGTTCCCAACTAGCCTTAGGAATCTTAATATGAGAAGCAAAAGATTCAAGGAGATTAATAAGCACTTCAAAATCAAGACCATACTTGGTACTAATAGCATTAAAATCATCAGTTTCCGAAAAATTCTTAATGCATTCATCCTCGAAATGTTTACTTCTTTTGTTACCTTTGTCCATTTCCCATCCCTCGTTGTTTGAGGTAATAAAATTTAAGAGATCCCAACCTTCTTTAACACTTTTATTATTAAACCATCCTCCAAAAGAACTATCATGTCTTTCTCTATCATGAATGGGACGCCTCACATAAAAATTACTTGCAATAATTTTATCACATAACTCGTGATTGGGGCATTTGAGCAAAAGTTTCTTTACCCCCCCCCCCCATGCTTGAGTCATGCTTTCTCCCTCATGTGGCCAAAAATTATATATAAAATTTCTATCAACATGAATTTGATGGAGAGAATAAAACCTTTTCGGAATGCATCACTCAATTCTTCCCAACTCATAACATAAGGATTATCCAGAGAATGATACCATTTAAGCGCTTCACCCTCAAAAGATAGTGGGAACAATTTCTTCTTCAACTCATTATGAGATAAACCATTAACATGAAAGAGGCCACTAGTTTCGTCAAGCGAACGAATATGATCATCAGGATGATCTTTATCTTTTCCTGCATAGCGGTTAGCTTTGACATGTTCGATATAACCAGTAGGTACTGTATAAGCCTCTACTTTTTCTCTAATAGGTTGTTCACAAACTTTCTTACCAAGTGATATAAATCTTCCCAAGAGGGAATCACTAAGATATGAAGCCATAATACTAAAAGTAACAGAGAAAAATAAAAAACAGCACGTGCAATGAATGGTTTCCTTACCACTTTTAGCTTACTAAGAGCGCTACGCTCCTCGGGAATGGTGCCAGAAAAGAGTCTTGCTGTCACGAGGAGCTAAAGAAAATGGTAAGGGCAAAAATAGCAAGGATTCACTGTAAATGCTAAAAGGTGTAGCGGTGTTGTGTTTTGTGATTGTAATGGAGCAACGAAACATGAATAACAATAAAATTTAAAAGAGTGCAGCAAGTGGCTCAATCCTTAATAATGCTAAGGACAAGCCGGTTGTGTTACTTATGATGATCAAAGCGTTCTTGAGGACGGTGAGATAATTGCATAGTTGTCAATTTCATACATGACTTGCATTGATTACTGTTGCTTAATCGGTGTTGTAGGAGTATAGGCTAATATTATGTGCTGCAAAACCATTGACTCACACAAACTTATGATTGTGCTCTTAGCAAATAACACAAATACTAAGATTTATTAAGGTAAACACCCAACCATAGCCATAACTTCCTCTAGGTCCCTATTTACCCCTTATGCTATAACTTGTGAACCCAGAAAATGGTCATTTCTGTAACACCCCCTGTAATTAAGTATAGTGATCACCTTTTGATAATGCCAAGTCATCATGGATTACACTGCTTTATCTTCTTTAGTTCATATCCCATTTGAAATTCCACTTTAAATCAAAATTCAAATAGCAAGTGAAATTTGAAAATCTACAAACTTGCAAGCAAAATAGTTCATCATTTTGCAAATATTCCATAGATAATTAATGTTAAGAAAAACAACATCACTTGTTTGCTCATTTGGAAGTTACCATCCAAAAACAGTACCCAAAACAGCCCATTTAATCCATTTTCATTTAATAAAAATTCAAATGAAGTCATCTTGCTCCCAAAATTTTTGTGGCAGTACCAAATAATGCAATGATAATTATGAAACAAGTTCCATATTTTACAAGAGTTATTTGGTGGCCAAAGGAATTGCAAACAGAAGCAAAAAGGAAAAACAGAAAAAGGAAAAAGAAAAAGAGAAAACCTACTATGGCACTGGGCTCTAGTCCACAGTGCCAGGCCCAGCCCACCTGCCTCGTCTCCCTCCTCTCTCTCCTCCCCGTGTCAGCCGCGCGCGAGCGACCGAGCCAGTGCGCCGTCACCGCCGAGCCACCTCGCCTCCCTGCCGGTACAGGAGCTCGGGGGTGGATAAGATCTCCACCGTGGCACCCCCCTGACAGCCCTATCCACTTCCCCCTCCTCCCCACCGTCGTCGCCTCGCCTCGCCGCCATGCCAAGAAGCATCACCGCGCTCGTCTGCGTCTTCTACACCAAGCCATTGGAGCCGACGAGCACCGCAGCGTCGTCCACGACCTCGTCTTCTTCTTCGGCCCCGATGAACTTTGGCGACGATTCCGGCGCCATCAGGCCTTCCCCGAGCCCACTAAGCACACCTGCAGGTTCATAGTTAGCACCGCGTTCTTTCCCCTCTGTTTCACCTTTGAATCTGCTCGCGTAGCCACAGATGCCATGGACGCCCAAGCTCGCCGCCGCTGCCTCGTCTCGCCATCGTGGCCACAACCACTGCCGTCCCTGCCCGAGCCCAGCATCGCGTTCCTGGCGCTCCCAGGAGCCTAGCAAGCACTCGCATGTGCCATCTCGTGCCCCCTAGCATCGTTTCTGGCCGCCGCCTTCAGTGGTCGCCGCCGTCGCTATAGGCCATCTCCGGCCGCGCCACCGCCACCAAACGATGCGACGTTGAACGCCCGTCCGAACGCGCCAAGCCACACCCTTCCCCATGCCCTGTAGGCGATTTCCGACCGCCTCCCAAGCCACGCTGCCGTGGATTTGGTCGCCGGTGTTCAACCGCCGGCGCCGCTGACGTGGCACCATTAGCCAGGGGCTAATTACGCCCTGTGCCGCTGACATCTGGGGCCCACGCCCCTAATTAACTTCGGTTAATTTTAAACAATAATTAGTTTAAACTAATATGTCACTGACAGGCCGGGCCCACACCTAATTAACCCTGTTTAATTAAAATAAACCCTGATTAGCCCCTATGACACTGACAGGTGGGCCCAGCCCACTGTTCAACCGGATAAGGTTGACCCAGTCAGCCTGCTGACTGGGCAGCTGGCCCACCAGTCAGCCTCTGCTGACTGGGCTGTTTGACCCAGTCAACAGGGCCCACCAGTCAGCCCCTTTGTGGACTGTCTAGGTACACTTCTGTGTACATATAGCATTTTTGCTATTAAATTTCAAATTTTAAAATAATTTCAGAAATTCCAGAAATTCAATTAAACTTCAAAAATTCATAGAAATTAAACCGTAAGTCAGATGAAAATAATTTATATATGAAAAATGGTCAGAAAAATAAGATGAATCCGAATATGTGATCAAAATGCTTGACCATCACTCCTATGATGATGAACATGGAACCTTCCCCTCCATTCCAATATACCGATAATAGCCTGGAGCCGGGAAAATATTCCCGAATATTTTCCCGCTCCGTCTAAAATACTTAGTAATTCATTAGGGCCCCACTAGCATAGCATACTGCCATCCCATGCATCTGTGTTGCAATTGTTTTCTTTATATTTATTGTTTCTTCCCCCTCCTTCTCTCCCGATAGACCCTGAGACTGCCAACGACACCGCTGAGTACGACTACGCTCCAGATGACCAGCCTCCAGACGACCTGCCCCTTTCAGCAGAGCTTCCAGGCGAGCAAACCCCCATGCCTATATCGCCCATTCTTTCTCTCTTATACTTGCATTAGAATTGCTACTGTTGATGTTCCAATAGGTCCTATTCTGATGCATAGCCTGTCCTTGTAACCTACTGTTGTTACTTTACCTATATCCTAAATGCTTAGTATAGGTTGGTCAGAGTCCCATTAGTGGCCCTACACCCTTGTCCGTGTCGCCATGCTTTATCGTTCAGGTTGACGGATCCAGATGGTTGGTGTACTGAGACCTGAGCCCCCCCTTAGGCCAATGCAATTGTATGACTCTGCAGTGCCGCAACAAGTGTGATACTACCCAAGGTGATTCCTCGTATATCACTCTCGATGATGACCCTGTAGAGTAGCACACCCGGTGTCGTACTATTGAGGGTCATTCCTCGTCTCGCCGTCGTGGCGCAGCCACTACCGCTCCTGCCCGAGCCCAGCATCGTGTTCCTGGCGCTCCCAGGACCCTAGCAAGCACTCGCACGCGCCGTCTCGTGCCCCTAGCATCGTTTCTATCCTCGTCTGATTTCGGCCGCCGCCTTCAGTCGTCACCGCCGTCGCTACAGGCCGTCTCTGGCCGCGCCACCACCACCAAACGGCGCGGCGTTGAACGCCCGTCCGAACGCGCCTAGCCACGCCCTTCCCCGTGCCCTGTAGGCGATTTCCGACCACCTCCTAAGCCGCGCCGCCGTGGATTTGGTCGCCGGCGTTCAGCCGCCGGCGCCGCTGATGTGGCACCATTAGCCAGGGGCTAATTATGCCCTGTGCCGCTGACATCTGGGGCCCATGCCTCTAATTAACTTTAGTTAATTTTACACAATAATTTGTTTAAACTAATATGTCACTGACAGGCCGGGCCCACATAGGCAGGAGGCCTTGCCTTTTCGATCTAGTGTCGCTGTTATGCTAGCCTTAAGGCAAACTTGACTAACTATGTCTGTACCCAGATAATA
Source organism: Elymus sibiricus (assembly GCA_039707655.1). Taxonomy (NCBI): domain Eukaryota; kingdom Viridiplantae; phylum Streptophyta; class Magnoliopsida; order Poales; family Poaceae; genus Elymus; species Elymus sibiricus. The sequence continues at coordinate 25,912,502 of CM077664.1, forward strand.
TTTGTGTGATGACTTATGTATTCGGGTCCTCGTGACCCCTGGCTTGTAATATGAAGATTTATGTTTAAATTCGTGTCTAGAGTTGTGTTGTGATATCTTCCCGTGAGTCTCTGATCTTGATCATGCACGTTTGCGTGTATGATTAGTGCACGGTCGAGGCGGGGGCGTCACAATTTCTATCACTCCGGCCTCCCATCTAAACTTATTATAACACAATGCTCTCCTCTAGGCCCATGTAGGTGAAGTGTTATGTAGTCGAAGTTCGCATAACACCACTAGAGAAACACTACAACATGCTCAAACCACAATCTTTATTGCAAATACATATGACACTTGACAACTACCTTTCTCCCATATCTCAAGAACACAAGGGAACTACTCACAACACATCATGATGAACATATTCAGTATGGTAATGATAATTGCATCAACTACCAATACATCAATTAACACCCACAACTAGTACTGGTAATCAAATCACACTCAATTATTCAAAGATGAATGAGATTGGAATGAGGGTGATGCTGATGATGATGGAGATGGTGAAGATGACGTAGATGAAGTTGTTCCATTGATGCACTGGAGTGGGTAATGACGATTGCTTCCAACTCCCCCAGCCAGAGTGGCAGATCTGGTCTGAAACAACCCTCCGAAGGAAACTAGATTTCCGCCTTGTAGCGGCCGCGGAAAAGTCAATGAAAAATAGATAAGGCCAAAACTCCTCGGGAGAGACCCTAAAAGGCTTGGGGGGTCACCAGAGGCCACCTGTGGGCCCTAGGAACCCTGGCTTGGTGGGTGCCTAGGGTAGGCGCCTAGGCAACCCAAGCCCCCCTGGGTGCCCCCTTCTGGCTCCTAGGTTCTTCTGGTGCAAATCTTTGAGAACTATTTTATTTTTTTGGGCTACTGATATGGTACTTCCTTCAGGAAGGTCCAAAATCCATCCTGACAGCATCACTAGGAATTAAATCATGAATTCTTTGCATTATAAGATAAACCATAATTAAATTGATGCAAAGATGATTGAAATAACGTAAAAGTAGAGTATTTATCCTCTGAAGTTGTGATGCAAAATGCACATGTCAAAAAGCTACAGCTAAACTCTATGCACTTGCAGAACACCACCATCAAGTATTGAAATGGATGTGAGTGTTACTGGAATATGTTACTGTCATTTGCGAGTGTCATGTGTATATGTGTGAATGTGAAATGGATCTGCAAAATTAGTATTGAAAATTATATGTGATCATCTGATACTGCAATGGATGCACATATTGATCTATGTGGTTGTGAAATGGATCTGCACATGTCGAACTAAAATTGGTATTTAATCCATAAATATTATCAAATAAGTGAAATTGAAAAAGCTACTAAAATTATATAATCAGTGAATTTCACTTACTTTTGAAATTGAAATAGTTTTAGAAAAAAAATTAGTTCACAAAAATAAAATTAGTTATTCGGTGAATTTCACATATTATAATAGTTTCAGAAATATGTGAAATAGATCTGTGAAATAAGTGAAATTGAAATAGAAATATAATTTATTGAAATGGGTCTTTGAAAAATTGAAATAAGTTTTTTGAAAAACAGAAATCGGTCTTTTGAAATAATTGAAATCGATCTGTTGAAATAATTGAAATTGGTTTTTAAAATTATTGAAATCAGATTCTTGAAATGAGTGAAGTTAGTTTTTTGAAATGAGTGAAATTATTTTTTAGAAGAATTGAAATCAGATTTTTGAAATAAGTGAAATTAGTTTGTTGAAATAATTGAAAGATTTTTGAAAGAGTTGAAATCAGTTATTGAATTTATTTGAAATCAGTTCCTTGAAAATAATTTGAAACTACTTTAAATCACTTTCTTGAAATACTAAAATAGTTAAAATCATTATTTCTTGAATTATTAAGTAATTTTAATCCATTTTAAAAATAGTTGAATCTTTACATTATTTTGGATTTTTGTCAGAATATATTTTTAAATAATATATTTATTAGTTGTTGTATATGAATACATATATTGAAATAATATATACATACTATAAAGGCCAGAATACAAAAGTGGTAGAGGAGTACTTGCAGCGTTGGCGCTACGTGATTGGCTGGAAGCGCACCGTAGGTACCGGTGCCTTTAGAACGGACTTTTTTTTATAGCAAAATGAATTTATTTCTCATATAATAGATAGGTCATTCACATGCAGGTGAGAAATAAAATCAGGGATAGACACGTCCCAAAAGCTAGGAGATCTAGAATTATAGCAATGTTTATCTAATCCGTCTGCTGCAGCGTTTGCTTCCCGGAAGCAATGTGTGAACTGAACTTTAGCAAAATCCCGTATCAAGTCTTTGCACTCTGCTACTGTGGCGACATCAGGCCCATGGTAACCATCATCAAGATTGATTGTATCCACCGCGTAACTGCAATCTGCTTCAATCTGCAGACTATTGCATCCAATTTGGCCTGCAAGATATAGTCCATTTTTAATGGCAGTAATTTCCGTTGAGTCCACGCTTACCACTACAGATATGATACGCTCTATCACACATAAGCCTCCTTATATCTTCCTGAAAACAGCGACCATACCTACCTATCATGGAATTTCCATAGCCATTCCGAGATATATTGCCATGCAACTTCCGTCTCATGACATGTGTCTTCATCGTCATATTGCTTTGCATGATCATATAGAGCTGACATGATATTTGTGGGAAAGCCACTGTTCATCATTGTTATACATGTTACGCTAGATCATTGCACATCCTGATACACTACCAGAGGCATTCATATAGAGCCATATTGTTTCAGTTTATCGAGTTGTAAGTAAATAAAAGTGTGATGATCATCATTATGAGAGCATTATACCAGTGAGGAAAAGGATGATGGAGACTGATGAGTCCTCCAAAATGTGTGGATGAGGTTCATGATATTATTCTAAAAAAATAAGAGAAAAAGAGAGAAGGGGCAACGCTACTATCCTTTTACCACACTTGTGCTTCAAAGTAGCACCATGTTCTTCATATAGAGAGTCTCCCGAGTTATCACTTTCATACACTAGTGGGAATTTTTCATTATAGAACTTGGCTTGTATATTCCGATGACGGGCTTCCTGCCTGAGGTCTTCATGAGCAAGCAAGTTGGATGCACACCCACTTAGTTTCATGTTGAGATTTCATACACTTATAGCTCTAGTGCATCCGTTCCATGGCAATCCCTACTCCTCGCATTGATATCGATTGAAAGGCCTCTCCATTGCCTAACGATCCGCCGAGTTGATGCGAGACTTTCTCTACTTTGTCTTCCCACATATCTCTACCACCGCATTCTATTCCACCCATAGTGCTATATCCATGGCTCACGCTCTTGTATTGAGTGGAGTTGAAAATGCTGAAGCGCGTTAAAAAGTATGATCCAATTGCTTGACTTGACACCGGGGTGATCATGATTTGTACTTGTGTGAGGAAGACGGAGTCATGCCATGCTTACATAATTCAATGAGTAGGGATAACATTCGTTAAGCATCGTATATTCTGAAAAAGTAATGATTATGTTGAAGTATTCATGGATATTATTATGTTGATATCAATTACTTCATCGTTTATCAATATTTATACCGTAAAGAGATTATACATGATAAACATGCTAGGTAGCATTCAACATCAAAAATTATGTTTTTATCATTTACCTACTCGAGGACGAGCAGGAATTAAGCATGGGAATGCTGATACGTCTCCAACGTGTCTATAATTTTTGATTGTTTCATGCTATTATATTATCAATCTTAGATACTTTATATGCAATTTTATATCATTTTTTGGGACTAACCTATTAACCTAGTGCCCAGTGCCAGTTGCTGTTTTTTGCTTGTTTTTGGCTTTTCAGAAAATCAGTACCAAACGAAGTCCAAACACGATGAAATTTTACGGTGATTTTTTCTGGACCAGAACGGACCCTAGAACGTTCGGGAGGAGGCCATAGGCTCTACGAGAGAGCCCCATGCTCACACGGCGTGCCCGTAGGGGGGGCGCGCCACCTGAGCTTGTGGGTCCCATGCAGCTCCGTTTGACCTAATTCCACTTCCATAAATTCCCATAAATCCGCAAAGCAACAGAAAGAGCCACGAAACTTTTATTCCGCCGCCGCAAGTCTCTGCTCTTCCGCGATCCCATCTTGAGGCCTTTTCCAATACTGTGCCAGAGGGGGAATCGATCACGGAGGCCTTCTACATCAACCTTGCCGCCTCTCCGATGTTGTGTGAGTAGTCTACCATAGACCTCCGGGTCCATAGTTGTGGCACCCCGGCTCAGAGAGACCGGAACACCCCGTATTCCAGCCCAGAGATCAAGTCTTCTGGAATACGGCACTGCTTGGCAAAGAACAAATCAGCTCTTTATTACAAATAAACGGGGTACAAGGGTTCTAAAGGCACAAAGGTTACAGGGGCACAGCGACACTTCGCCTGCTCAGGTAGTTCTATGCTAGCAGCGGCACATCTCGAAGCGGAAAGAATTCTAGCAGCGGAACAACAGCGACGGTGATGAACTCCACTCCGCAAGGACTCTGGCTGGGACGTATCCTATAGCGCAACCTCAGGGTCCTCGACAAACAAGCAATCACGGCATCACCTGCAATCTGGCATGACATGCCAGCTGAGTACTTTGAATGTACTCGCAAGCTCACAGCAACCAAAGCAATCAAGACATACAACAGCATGGCATTTACAGGTTAATCATCAAAGGTGAACACTATATTACTAGAACAACATGAGCATGGTAACAGCATGAGCATGGCAACAACATGAGCATGGCAACAACATGAGCATGGTAACAGCATGAGCATGGCAACAACATGAGCATGGCAACAACATGAGCATGGCATATACATATAATTCATGATATGAACAGGATGATACTAGCATGCAAGGGGGTCGATGTTTAAGGTCTCATGGACCAACTTACTCTGCTCGGGGGTTATCTTGTAACCACCAACTTACCATCGTGATCATCACATGACCACACGGAGCTTGATCTCTACCTGTGATCATCGCATGACCACATAAAGATCAACCAACTTCTTTCCTCATGGAACCGGGGTTGTTTATTATTCAGATTTTTATTACTGTTGACCCACAGTGTGACCTACTACGAACTTTGTCCATGACCGAGGATGTGGCTATCGATAGATTATACACTCTGCAGAGGTTAGTACAATGTACCCACACTACGGAACTCATGGCAACGTGCTCCCATTCGGGTGGACCAACGACGTTCCGACAAAACCAATCTATTGCATGACACTCTCCCGGCCACTCCGACAAACTCCCCTTTGGGCTATGTCCTGGGTGACCCCGGTGTCAACATGTGACACCTGCCACCTCTGTGGCTGCCACCATCGTGGCCAAACAAAACTGTCCCAAACGGGGACCTCGGTATACCATCAAAACTCGGGTCCTCAAGGCTTATGGTAGCCCACCTGATCAGGGTAGCGCGCACCCATAACCTTCCCTAGTAGGAGGCACCGGCGAGAGGCATGACAATAGACTGCATTAGGGCCTCCCATAAGGCAAGTGTGGCTACACTGGTTAGCTTGATTCGGTGGCACCATGACTCAGCCAACAGATTTGTTCAAGTTTGATTAATGTCAGGTTCAACTTGAATGGTGATTAGCTGAGTCACAGTAAAATAACATGATGAAATAACAATGCAGATGAGCATGATAAGAGTGTAACCATGGATGGGCAACATAATCATTTAACATCATAATGATAAATCATATATGCTACGGGGTGCAAATGAGCATGGCATAGCGATGATCATAACTATCACAAGTATTTTCATATCAAACCGTAACTACTCAAGTGAGCATAGCATTATCACTAGCATCGGAAATAATTACAAGAATAAAACATGATAAGAATATCCTTAGCAATTAATCATATCACTTACTAGATGAAAATGAACATGGCATAAGCATAGACATGGATTCACAAAGCATATACATAGCATTCACAAAATAATTAAATGAGCAAACAATTATTAAATATTCAAGTGGAAACCATGGCTACTGCAAGGCCATCATGCAAGTGGCTGTTGTGGCTTGCCTGAGGATGGAGGATACACCGGGGAGAAGTGCGGAGACACTCGCGGAAAAATCGCCGGAAAAGTTTCCCTCTTGGAGGAGGCTGAATAAGGGCAGGGGAAAAATGGTCATTTTCAGAGTGTGACAACATCCTGAAAATGGTACCATCGGAACGGGCTCGACGAACTGAGATCGTGGGCTTTGGAATCACCTGATTCGGAGTTGCGGGTGAAAAGTTACGGTCGTTCGTTCGATAGACAGAAAAACAAATAAAAATTGAGTTTTTCTGCTGCTAACGGACGAATGTCCGCTATATAACCCTTTCGGCCGGTTGGGTTTAAACAGAAGGCGTCTTCAGGAGAATACGCTTTCGAATAGTGAAAACGTATTTCCAGCCGAAACAACACAGAAATGCGCTTTCAAAAACCGAAGACGTAGTCCAGTGAAATACGCTTTCACTTAAACTCCTGCGGGCCAGGAGTCAATGCGGCTGTGAGGCTTACACGCGGGCCCCATGCCTCCTCTCTCTCTCCTCCTTAACTCTTCTTCAACCTCGCGACGAGGGAGGCAGAGGGCGCGCGCCGGCGATGGCCCCGGCGGCTCCGGCCATCTCTGGCCAAGGGGAGGGCATGGGCGGCCTCAGAGCGGAGTGCCGCACCCGTCCTGGTGCAGCACGCGCGCCGGAGAGGGCCATGGCGACGGCGGCTGGGACGCCCGCGGCGGAGCAGTCGGCCATGCTTGGCTTCGAGCGTACAGGCATCCCGGGGATGAACCAAAGCTATGTGGGGCTCCGCAGGGATCAGAGGGGTCCTCTGGTTGTGGAAGGAGGAGGGGAGGAGCTCTGATTCGCTGGAATTTAGGTGGAGGCCGAGGCGGGCATGGCGGCGAATGGAGGAGCAGGGGAGCTCGTCGCGCTCGGTTGACTGGTCGGGGAGAGCTAGAGGAGGATGGTGAGGAGGTGGATGAGCTCGGGAGGCCTCGGGGGTGGCTTATATATCCACGGTGTTGATGCCGTCTCTCGGGTGCCGCCACGGACACGAAGACGATGCCACTGGCATAACCGCGTGCTTGCGCGCACGCACGGAGGGGGAGAGATGGCTAGGGGAGGTTCATCCGGTGCAAAGGTGCCGCGGGGAGGAAGAGGACAAGTGCAAAGCGACGACGGCCGCGGGCATCCCGGGACGGCGTGCTCGCCGGAGAGGAAAGAGGAGAGGGGGAGGGGTCCAGAGAGGACACGCGGACGCAGGAGAGCAAGCTCAATGCTATGGACATGGTGCGGTGGCGGGAGCTCGGCGTTTGGGCGGCGACAGAGGGACCCGAAGTCCAGAGCGTGCTTTTGGCGCGCCAGACCGAGTGGTCACCGTGTGCACTGGCGCACGCGGGACTTTAGGGCCGCCCAAACTGTGTCTACCGTGTAGTCCTTCCTAAGTGGGTCCTACCTGAGGTGATAGATCGAACAAAACCTATGTGGATTGATGGGAGGGATCGACTGAACTTTGCTGTTGCAAACTTGAGCCTGAAGTAGTGATCAACTTAGACAGGATAATAATTAACCAGGATCTCTCAGGGGCTTAGGGTAGGAAGGACTATGATCCTATGAATTTTGAGGTCATTTGGACAAGGTTAGAGTGTAGTTGCTACACAACTGCAAAAATTTGACCAGAATCTAGATTAGGAAGTAGCACTCACATGGTTGCTTTGATTGAGCTGAAAATGGGTGAAGGGTGATCATTTGGGCATATGAAGGTGCCATAAAAATTTCATCCCATTTGGATAAACCAAAATAGTACTCCCTTCACAATGATACCCACTGGACAGAAACTTGGGGGAATTTTGCAGAGAAAATGTCTTAGCAAAATAATGTGAATTTTGGCATGCTCACATTATTTATCGATATTTAGGTCTTGGATTAATTTCAGAATTTTTGAAGCAATATAAAATATAGTTGCTTCACAAACTGAAATTGTGACCAGAAACCAAGATTGGATGTTGTGCTCACATAAATTGTTTGATGGAGATGAAATTTGGTGGAGAGTCATTATTTTATCACATGAATGATCTCCCAAAATTTCAACTCATTTGGATAAGCCTAGCTAGTACTTCCTTCACAAAGCTTCTCTCTTGACAGAAATTTGGAAATTTGCTGAGGAAGATTTACTAGGCAAATGAAGTTGAATTTTGGCATGTGGCAATTATTAGGATAAGAGAGAGTTCCCAAAAAATTTGAGGGCAATCAAGAAAATATAAATAGCAGTTCCTTCACAAAGTGCCAATCTGGACAGAATAGGAAATGAATATTCCTGAATTATTTTTGAACTAGGCAAGGATGGATTTTGGTATATATGTGGAAGATATGATCCAAAGAATTTATGAGAATTTTGTGGGAATTTTGTGGAAGGCAGAAATATAGGTTGCTTCACAACCTAGGGAAAATAGGGTTATTTCTTTAATAGAAAAAGGAATATTCCCAATAAATATATATTGGGATTGGGCTAAGATGGAAATGACATGGCCTTGGGATAGATTTGAGAGTGACAAGCCACTAGGAAGTGGCAGGAGAGAAGATCTTCCCAGGTTTCCAGACCACCTAGCCATGGAAAAAAGGAACTCCAAATAAAAAATTCGAAGAAATCCAAAAGAAAAAAAGAAAGGGCCAAAAATCGGGGTGTTACAAACCTACCCCCTTACGATAAATCTCGTCCTCGAGATTTGGTTGTTTAGGGAACAAGTATGAATATACTGACTTAAGGAACCCGTTTCCAACTCGGGTATCCTTTTTCCTTCATATGATGTTCCCACTGAATTTCATCTAACTGACTGCCTTGCTCTGGGGTGGTTTGCTTCACCGTATCCATATTCTGACAGGCCTTCCTTCATATGTTCATCCTTGCTCTGACTTCAATTCTTTTATGTCTGCTGCCTTGTCTGATATTATCATGACCGGGATTTCCATAAGTCCAGGAGTGAGGTCCCTATTGACGTGACATTCTTATATCCAGCACTGATAGTATCAATGGAGTCGGGAACAAATTTTCTCGGTGGACACGAAACATTTATTCCTTGCATCGAGTTACTAGAGTAGATGCATGTCCTCAGGGTTCAAAACAATGCTGAGAATCATAGCCGTTCTCTTGGCGGGATCTGACTGCTAGAAGGTAGTTCTGAATTACCTTAGCTGGCTCCACTGTCTCGAATCCGTACCGATGATTCGACTGTCACCTTGATATGAGGTCCTTACAAATAGAGTAGACCCCTTGGGTGTGTGTTCATGGTGATCAATACGGAATCAGACTATCTTGGGTATCCGTACCATGTTGTTCATGCAACTATTATCATACCTGTATTGCCAGGCTTGCTCCTTCATTATTGTTCTCTTTTTCTGAATCTTTTGCTGAAAGAGCTTGGCCATAAATATCTTTAATTCTTTGTGTGACCATAGGTATTGTCAGGTGCAACATTCCAGCAATCATACCTTATCCTTATCCTCAGGCAGTGCAGCAACGTTTAACTGGCAAGTTTATCATCTCTCGAGCTTTAACTGTAGGGCAATGATCATCTGAACCTTTGGCAGAAATCGACAAATAAATAAGTAGCCACCAGAACGGTATTTATAACTCAGATCTGGGACATTACTGAAATAACTCAACCATGGCTCACGACGGCTGAAAAGCAGCTCAGAGCATGAGGCAGTGTTGATAAGAATGTAGCAGCTCCCTAAGATGTTCGAAGAACAGCTTAGAGCATAGGGTCACTGCTACAAAAAGAAACTCAACAGCGGTCCGAGATGGCCGAAAAACAGCTCAGAACATGGGCCAGTTGTTGAAAAGAGAAATATAAAATCGGCATCCACCCTGGACGGCCAAAAGCAGCTCAGAACACAGGCATGGTGCCGTTACCAAGGAAAGGTAAGCAAGGGTTCATCAAGATCATATACCAGGTTCACAGTTATTTGTATAGAGCTCACTGCTGTGGTCAATCATTCATGACAGTGACAAGGGTTAACGATATCACCTTGTCGGGCGTGATGAAGCTGGCCTTGATATCCACTGTCAGGATTGTTGTCCCAATCATTGTCTTGCCTCATAGCTTGTCAGACATTGCATCACACTGAGGTGTATATTCTTCCTCTTACATAATTCATGTGGTTGTCGGATTCTCATTATGCTTGTATCATCGTTCGAGTGACTTGAATGACCTTGGCAGCATGCCCACAATATATATGGAAGGGTGTGTAGCTGAGCAGTTGATTCCTGAGGCAGACACTTGGGTCCTGACTGATTCTTGCTTCTGACAAAATTGTTGTGGATCTGATCCTTGAGAGGCACTGCCATATACTGCCAAATCACTGTGTAACATCTTGATGACTGTTGGTAGTGCCGTACTGACGAAGATTGGATAGCTTGTGTTGGAAGCCATCTGAGAGTATCGTGCTGAGGAAGACTGAATAGCTTCTGCTCGAAGCTTTTGCCGGGATAGTGTGCTGAAGAAGACTGGGTATCGTACCTCAGAAGTTTTTTGCGGTGGCTTACCGAAGAAGACTGAGTATCTTATATTGGAAGTCATCCACATATCGTACTGAAGAAGATTGCTGAACCTTGCTTTGTAAGCTTCCATGGTAACGTGTGGAGGAAGACTGGGTTGCTTATACCAGAAGCTTCTCTCTGTGATATGTGAACTGAATTCCATAGAAATACACCTTTGATATTTCTCTGACTGGAAATGTACTGTTGTCTTGCACACAAATTGTCTTCCAGCTGGTTCATTACAATTGTGATGGTTGCGCACTGAGGTAAACTTGATGCTGATGGTCAATCCAGGATAGCATTTGCATTCAGATCAGTTATTTCCAATATAATGCAGTCGGCTGAGAATTTCATAATATTTAGCTGAGCTTCAGAATATTTGAATTCCTCACTGATTTTTTGAGTCCGGTGTCGGTTGATGAGCAACTTTCATAAGGGGAAATATGGTAACACCGAGGGCCCAAAGAAAGAAGTCAAAAGAAACGACTAAAACAAAAGCACACACAGCATTAAGATTACATACAATTAACATCACATTTCACAGCTATTCACCTCACTATGCATGCCTACTTAAGCACACAATTCTCGAGGGAACTCCGGTACTACGATCTAATATGCTGTGGCGGTGTGCATGAACTGGATCAGTGTGTGGAGCTGTTGGTGTAAACATAGCTACACCTAGCGCTGGATCAGCACCGGTTGCATCTGGACCGGCTTAGGAATGAGGACGGACTCGGTGATCATGTAGCGAGACACGGATGTCACGACCACATCATCATCAAGCGTACGGAAGGGAGCCGTACTCGTCCAGGGAATGTGCGATAGAGTAGGATAACAGTGGAAAGCAGGGCTGCTGGCATTGCCCTTTTTTGATAACAAAGACCAGTAAGGGTTGCCAAAGCGGCAGGTTTGAAGGCAAGATTCGGGGTAGAAACATGTCTATCGCCGAAACGATAGGTGGGGCTGAAGACAAAATATTGGTGCGATACCTGTGCATCAATCCTGCAAGTGATTGACACCACTAGGTACCTCGGTATCACTCCACTGGGACAGAGATGACGCCAAACACCAAAGGGCAAGTATGCAAAGCTGGAGGGTGCAGGTAGTGGATCGAAATCGATGCCACCTACACTCACAAGATCAGCCGTTAGTGACAATATAATGAGTCTATATGCATGCTATGCAGCAAAAAAATGCAACAAGCAAGCTTAGACTCTGAACTATCGGTTTCTAACGCTCGCGCTGACTAGGGCGTCCTACAGCCAGACCTGCTCTGATACCAAGCCTTGTGGCACCCCGGCTCAGAGAGACCGGAACACCCCGTATTCCAGCCCAGAGATCAAGTCTTCTGGAATACGGCACTGCTTGGCATAGAACAAATCAGCTCTTTATTACGAATAAATGGGGTACAAGGGTTCTAAAGGCACAAAGGTTACAGGGGCACGGCGACACTTCGCCTGCTCAGGTAGTTCTATGCTAGCAGCGGCACATCTCGAAGCGGAAAGAATTCTAGCAGCGGAACAACGGTGACGGTGATGAACTCCACTCCGCAGGGACTCTGGCTGGGACGTATCCTAGAGCGCAACCTCGGGGTCCTCGAAAAACAAGCAATCATGGCATCACCTGCAATCTGGCATGACACGCCAAGTGAGTACTTTGAATGTACTCGCAAGCTCACAGCAACCAAAGCAATCAAGACATACAACAGCATGGCATTTACAGGTTAATCATCAAAGATGAACACTATATTACTAGAACAACATGAGCATGGCAACAACATGAGCATGGCAACAACATGAGCATGGCATATACATATAATTCATGATATGAACAGGATGATACTAGCATGCAAGGGGGTCGACGTTTAAGGTCTCATGGACCAACTTACGCTGCTCGGGGGTTATCTTGTAACCACCAACTTACCATCGTGATCATCACATGACCACACGGAGCTTGATCTCTACCTGTGATCATCGCATGACCACATAAAGATCAACCAACTTCTTTCCTCACGGAACCGGGGTTGTTTATTATTCAGATTTTTATTACTATTGACCCACAGTGTGACCTACAACGAACTGTGCCCATGACCGAGGACGCGGCTATCGATAGATTATACACTCTGCAGAGGTTAGTACACTGTACCCACACTACGGAACTCATGGCCTCGTGCTCCCATTCGGGTGGACCAACGACGTTCCGACAAAACCAATCTATTGCATGACACTCTCCCGGCCACTCCGACAAACTCCCCTTTGGGCTATGTCCTGGGTGACCCCGGTGTCAACATGTGACACATGCCACCTCTGTGGCTGCCACCGTCGTGGCCAAACAAAACTATCCCAACCGGGGACCTCGGTATACCATCAAAACTCGGGTCCTCAAGGTTATGGTAGCCCACCTGATCAGGGTAGCGCGCACCCATAACCTTCCCTAGTAGGAGGCACCGGCGAGAGGCATGACAATAGACTGCATTAGGTCCTCCCATAAGGAAAGTGTGGCTGCACTGGTTAGCTCCATTCGGTGGCACCATGACTCAGCCAACAGATTTGTTCAAGTTCGATTAATGTCAGGTTCAACTTGAATGGTGATGAGCTGAGTCACAGTAAAATAACATGATTAAATAACAATGCAGATGAGCATGATAACAGTGTAACAATGGATGGGCAACATAATCATTTAACATCATAATGATAAATCATATATGCTACGGGGTGCAAATGAGCATGGCATAGCGATGATCATAACTATCACAAGTATTTTCATATCAAACCGTAACTACTCAAGTGAGCATAGCATTATCACTAGCATCGAAAATAATTACAATAATAAAACATGATAAGAATATCCTTAGCAATTAATCATATCACTTACTAGATGAAAATGAACATGGCATAAGCATAGACATGGATTCACAAAGCATATACATAGCATTCACAAAATAATTAAATGAACAAACAATTATTAAATATTCAAGTGGAAACCATGGCTACTGCAAGGCCATCATGCAAGTGGCTGTTGTGGCTTGCCTGAGAATGGAGGATACACCGGGGAGAAGTGCGGAGACACTCGCGGAAAAATCGCCGGAAAATTTTCCCTCTCGGAGGAGGCTGAATAAGGGCAGGGGCAAAATGGTCATTTTCAAAGTGTGACAACATCATGAAAATGGTACCATCGGAGCGGGCTCGACGAACTGAGATCGTGGGCTTTGGAATCACCTGATTCAGAGTTGCGGGTGAAAAGTTATGGCCGTTCGTTCGATAGACAGAAAAACAAATAAAAATTGAGTTTTTCTGCTGCTAATGGACGAACGTCCGCTATATAACCGTTTCGGCCGGCTGGGTTTAAACAGAAGGCGTCTTCAGGAGAATACGCTTTCGGATAGTGAAAACGTATTTCCAGCCGAAACAGCACATAAATGCGCTTTCAAAAACCGAAGACGTAGTCCAGTGAAATACGCTTTCACTTAAACTCCTGCGGGCCCGGAGTCAACGCGGCTGTGAGGCTTCCACGCGGGCCCCATGCCTCCTCTCTCTCTCCTCCTTTCCTCTTCTTCAACCTCGCGACGAGGGAGGCAGAGGGCGTGCGCCGGCGATGGCCCCGGCGGCTTCGGCCATCTCCGGCCAAGGGGAGGGCATGGGCGGCCTGAGAGCGGAGTGCCGCACCCGTCCTGGTGCAGCACGCGCGCCGGAGAGGGCCATGGCGACGGCGGCTGGGACGCCCGCGGCGGAGCAGTCGGCCATGCTTGGCTTCGAGCGTACAGGCATCCCGGGGATGAACCAAAGCTATGTGGGGCTCCGCAGGGATCAGAGGGGTCCTCTGGTGGTGGAAGGAGGAGGGGAGGAGCTCCGGTTCGCTGGAATTTAGGTGGAGGCCGAGGCGGGCATGGCGGCCAATGGAGGAGCAGGGGAGCTCGTCGCGCTCGGTTGACTGGTCGGGGAGAGCTAGAGGAGGATGGCCAGGAGGTGGATGAGCTCGGGAGGCCTCGGGGATGGCTTATATAGCCACGGCGTTGATGCCGTCTCTCGGGTGCCGCCACGGACACGAAGACGATGCCACTGACATAACCGCGTGCATGTGCGCACGCGCGGAGGGGTAGAGAGGGCTAGGGGAGGTTCATCCGGTGCAAAGGTGCCACGGGGAGGAAGAGGACAAGTGCAAAGCGACGACGGCCGCGGGCATCCCGGGACGGCGTGCTCGCCAGAGAGGAAAGAGGAGAGGGGGAGGGGTCCAGAGAGGACACACGGACGCAGGAGAGCAAGCTCAATGCTGTGGACATGGTGCGGTGGCGGGAGCTCGGCGTTTGGGCGGCGGCAGAGGGACCCGAAGTCCAGAGCGCGCTTTCGGCGCACCAGACCGCGTGGTCACCGCATGCACTGGCGCTCGCGGGACTTTAGGGCCGCCCAAACTGTGTCTACCGTGTAGTCCTTCCAAAGTGGGTCCTACCTGAGGTGATAGATCGAAGAAAACCTCTGTGGATTGATGGGAGGGATTGCTGAAGTTTCCTGTTGCAAACTTCAGCCTGAAGTAGTGATCAACTTAGACAGGATAAGAATTAACCAGGATGTCTCAGGGGCATAGGGTAGGAAGGATTATGATCCTGTGAATTTTGAGGTCATTTGGACAAGGTTAGAGTGCAGTTGCTTCACAACTGCAAAAATTTCACAACTGCTTGGATTGAGCTGAAAATGGGTGAAGGGTGATCATTTGGGCATATGAAGGTGCCATATAAATTTCATCCCATTTGGATAAACCAAAATGGTACTCCCTTCACAATGATACCCACTGGACAGAAACTTGGGGGAATTTTGCAGAGAAAATGGCTTGGCCAAATAATGTGAATTTTGGCATTCGCACATTATTTATGGATATTTAGGTTCTGGATTAATTTCAGAATTTTTGAAGCAATATAAAATATAGTTGCTTCACAAACTGAAATTGTGACCAGAAACCAAGATTGGATGTTGTGCTCACATAGATTTTTGGATGGAGATGAAATTTGGTGGAGAGTCATTATTTCATCACATGAATGATCTCCCAAAGTTTCAACTCTTTTGGATAAGCCTAGCTAGTACTTCCTTCACAAAGCTTCTCTCTGGACAGAAACTTTGGAAATTTGCTGAGGAAGATTTACTAGGCAAATGAAGTTGAATTTTGGCATGTGGCAATTATTTGGATAAGAGAGAGTGCCCAAAAATTTTGAGGGCAATCAAGAAAATATAAATAGCACTTCCTTCACAAAGTGCCAATCTAGACAGAATAGGAAATGAATATTCCTGAATTATTTTTGAACTAGGCAAGGACGGATTTTGGCATATTTGTGGAAGATATGATCCAAAGAATTTATGAGAATTTTGTGGGAATTTTGTGGAAGGCAGAAATATAGGTTGCTTCACAACCTAGGGCAAATAGGGTTATTTCTTTAATAGAAAAAGGAATATTCCCAATAAATAAATATTGGGATTGGGCTAAGATGGAAATGACATGGCCTTGGGATAGATTTGAGAGTGACAAGCCACTAGGAAGTGGCAGGAGAGAAGATCTTCCCAGGTTTCCAGACCACCTAGCCACGGAAAAAAGGAACTCCAAATAAAAAATTCGAAGAAATCCAAAAGAAAAAAAGAAAGGGCCAAAAATTGGGGTGTTACAATAGTGATTAGCTAGATGGCTTCTTCTCTCTCTTCGATCTTCAATACAATGTTCTCCTTGATCTCCCCGGAGAACTATCCGATGTAATCTTCTTTTGCGGTGTGTTTGTTGGGATCCGATGAATTGTGGGTTTATGATTAGATTATTCATTGAAAGTAATTGAGTCAATTCTGAACTTTATTATGCATGATTGTTATAGCTTTGTATTTCTCTCCGATCTATCCATTTGGTTTGGCCAACTAGATTGATTTATCTTCAGTGGGAGAGGTGCTTTGTAGTGGGTTCAATCTTGCGGTGTCCTCACCTAGTGACAGCAGGGGTAGCGAGGCATGCATTTGTATTGTTGCCATTAAGGGTAAAACGACGGGGTTTAATCATATTGCTTGGTTTTATTCTGTCTACATTATGTCATCTTGCTTAAAGCGTTACTCTGTTTGTCATGAACTTAATACCCTAGATGCATGCTGGATAGCGGTCGATGGGTGGAGTAATAGTAGTAGATGCAGGCAGGAGTCGGTCTACTTGTCACGGACGTAATGCCTATATACATGATCATTGCCATGAAGAACGTCATAATTATGTGCTTTTCTATCAATTGTCCAACAGTAATTTGTTTACCCACCGTATGCTATCTTTACGAGAGAGAAGCCTCTAGTGAAAACTATGGCCCCGGGGTCTACTTTTATCATATTACAAAAACTAAAAATACCTTGCTGCAATTTTATTACTTTTATTTTACTTTGCAATTTATCTATCTATCACTATCAGATTTAATCCTTGCAAGTAACGAGTTCAAGGGGATTGACAACCCTCTTGCCCGCGTTGGGTGCAAGTATTTGCTCTTGTGTGTGTAGGTGCTGTTCACTAGGCATTTGCATGGTTCTCCTATTGGTTCGATAACCTTGGTTCTCATTGAGGGAAATACTAGCCGCTACTATATTGCTTCACCCTTCCTCTTCGGGGAAAATCCCAACGCAGCTCACAAGTAGCAGACTCTTATGGAGATCGCTGTTCGTTCTGGGGTTTGGATGATTTTACCTTTAACGAATTCACGTCTTTGCCACCATATATACCAGGCCGCCACCATCATGAGTTCAGGGATCGAGACTTCACCTGAACCTCTTTCAACCTTGGATAAAATCTCCAGAGTGATTGAGCCTGAGTTATCTTGCGCCACCGCATGTTGCACTGTCTCTAATAGCCCAAGTGCTCTCCAAACTTTTCTTGCGCGTCGGCAGGTGAATAGGCAATGCTGGATATCCTCGTAGCCCACCCTACAAATCAGGCACTGAGGCGATCTGGGAACATGTTGCCCAGCCAAAATGCCGTAACATGGGAGTGCACCTCAAAACACTTTCCAAATGAAATGCTTTATCTTTCCAGGAATGCACAAGTTCCAGCTATTTTTCCATACAGGATTAATTTGGACATTCCCTTGACCATCTGGCCTCACCAATCTGCCACCGAATTGATGCTCAAACTCTCTGTGGTAAGCTGATCTAACTGAGAATGTTCCTGACCTTGTGTAATTCCATGCCACAAAGACATCCACTCCCTGCATGTATAGGGGTATTTGCATAATTTGATGAACATCAACAGGGGGAAAAATGTCTCTAATTAGCAACTCATCCCATTGGCCTGTATGTGGATCAATCAGATCCTCCACTTTACTTAGCATATCTGCACTGCGTGGGGTAATCACCTTCCATGTAACACTAGTAGGAATCCAGGGATCCTGGCAAATATCAATTTTCGCACCAGAGCCCACACGCCAAATACAGCCGCGTTGGAATGTTTGTAGTCCTGCTACTATGCTCTGCCATGTGTATGAAGAGCTTTTCTTAGGACCAGCCTTCAAAATATTGCCATCCGGATAGTACTTAGAGCTAAGAACACGTGCACATTATGAATCAGGGTTTTGAATAAGGCGCCAACACTGCTTTGCTAACATAGCAAGGTTGAAACTGTGTAGGTCCCTAAATCCAAGCTCCCCTTTCTTCTTCAGAATGCACATCATCCACCATGTGAACCAATGCATCTTATTTTTCTCTTCACTATCTCCCCACCAAAAAGCTGAAATCTCATCAGTGATTGCTTTACATATACCCTTTGGGAGTTTAAATACTGACATTGCATAAAAGGGAATTTCCTGGGCTACTGATTTGACCAATATTTCCTTGCCCTGCATTGATAATATTTTGTCCTTCCATCCCTTTAATCTCTGGCATACTCTATCAACCAGGTGTTGAAAGCAATCACTCCTGTCAACACCTACCATTGTTGGGAGGCCTAGGTCGGTGTCTGGTAGAGCCTCTGTAACTATATCCAGTTCTCTGCATACATCCTCCCTGATCCTAACATTGGTGTTAGGACTAAAAAAGACACTGGATTTTGATGTACTGACCAGCTGTCCTGAGCTACTACAATATGAATCCAACACCCTTTTAAGAGTGCTAGCATTGTATGTGTTTGCTTTCATCAAAATCAGTGAATCATCTACAAATAAAAGGTGAGATATGGATGGTGCATTCCTGCACACCCGGATTCCTTCTAGTCCACCCACCTCCTCCTCATGGGCCAAATAGCTAGATAGACCCTCAAAACATAATAAACAGAGATATGGGGAGAGAGGGTCACCCTGTCTCAGCCCCCTGGTTGGAATAAATTCCTCTATATCTATGTCATTAAATCGAACCCTGTAACTGACTGAGGAAATACACTGCATGATCATGTCAACCCACTGCAAATCGAATACCATCTTCATCGTTACTTTTTTCAGAAAACCCCATTCAACCCTATCATATGCCTTGTTCATGTCCAACTTCACGGCACAAAAACCTTGAGATCCATGAATTTTTCATCTTTATTGCATGGAAGCATTCATATGCCACCAAAATATTATCAGTTATAAGACGGCCAGGAACAAAAGCACTTTATGTTTCAGAAATAATCTCGGGCAAAAATTTCTTTAGTCTATTGGTAAGCATCTTTGAAATGATTTTATAAACCACGTTGCAAAGACTAATGGGTCTGTATTGGGTTCTTACCTCAGGGCTTTCCACCTTTGGGATCAATACTATGTTTGTTGAGTTCCACCCATCAGGTATCTTTTTGTCATTGATAGCAGCAAGAACTTCATCAGTGAGATCCATCACCAATAATGTGACAAAATATCTTAAAGAACACTACATGTATCCCATCGGGGCCTGGGGCTTTCATATCTCCATTCTGAAATAAGGCCTTTCAAACTTCCTCCCTAGTGTATGCCGCTGTCAGGAGGTCATTCATTAGGCCTATAACAAGTGATTTTATCAAACCTAGGAGACTCCCATCCGTCTCTCCTATATCAGAGGTAAAAAGACCAGTGAAATAATCACGAATAAGAGGTTTTAGATTATCATTTCCTTCTATCCATACACCACCAACACCCTTCAATTTTTTATAAGATTTCTTCTCCTACGAGCTGAAGCAAAATGCTATAAGTATGACGAGTTCCGATCGCCACGGCACAACCAGCTAACTCTCCCTCGTTGCGCCCAATATATCTCATCCTGTTCTAACAGGTTCTCTATGAGGATAGCTAGCTCCTTATATTTCATGCTGATCTCGGTAGAGAAAGGTAAGCACATCAGTGCCTCAAGATCCTTCTGAGCCTTTCTGAGTCGGGCGCGAGGCCCCTTGAGGACCTGCTTTTCCCATACGTGAAGATCGCCGAGGATTTCGTCAATCTTTCCTTTTGCCGTGTTATGCAGACCATGGTGAGAGGCCTTCTGCTAGGCCGTTTTCATGATATCTTCGATAGTTTCTTCAGATAACCATCGAGCCTCAAACTTCTGCTTAGAGATAGGGCCGCTATCAGCCACACCAGCCAAATGGTCTGTATCCAAGAGTATGGGCCAGTGATCTGACTTGCCCATCCCTAGGTTACATAAACCCGCTAGAGAGTGCATAAGTACCCAGCAAGTGTTAGCTACTGCCCGGTCCAATCTCTCTCGTAGCCCGCCTCGAAACGACGTGAACTTGTCACCCTCATAGCCAATATCCTCTAGCATACAATCTGATAGAGCATCTTGAAATACTTGAAGCCGTGAATGATGGCGAGGGGCACCTCCTTCCTTTTCCGATGAGTACAGTGTCTCGTTAAAATCTCCGATGACCAACCATGGCAGGCTAGACCGTGCGTGAAGATCTCGCAGCATACGATACGTTCGGTCTTTATTTTCCCAGCTCGGTTCACCGTAGATGCATGTTAACCTCCACATGTCACTAGTAGGGCCAGCAACCGAAACATCAATGAAATCTAAGGTGGTAGTCTGGGAGTAGATCCTCACCTCCTTCTTCCATACTAAGAGCAAGCCACCCTTTCTTCCATCCAAACTTGGAGCAACAACCTATGATCCATCCACGATTTCCTCATCAACTCGTCTGCCTTAGCTTCATCCAGATGTGTTTCAGACAGCAAAAACGCATCCAGGTTATGTCACCTTTGAATGTCCAAAAGCGAACGAACTGTCGGGGCCCCTAGGATGCCCTGACAGTTCCAACTTATGAGTTTCATTGCTGCCGGCTTTCCCCTATGCTAGGGGTCGCCGATGTCATGTCTGTATCAACTAAATTATTACCATCCTCCATATCTCCATCCCTTGTAGTTCTCTGCCTTTTCAGATCTTGAATTTTCTATGGGGTGCTAAGTGAACTTTTGTCAACCGGGGGTCCTGGAGTACCTTCAATCTGTAGCACCCTACCTGCCACCACGCCAGGCTGTGTCAATGTTGCTGGATCCTTTAAGTATGTGCCATCTGAGCTGACCAGGCGTTTTCTTCCAGTTGGAGCTGTCGAGGTAGTTCCAAAATCAGCCCCAGAAAGGTCCATGTCCTCATTTTCTTCACTATTTGGTTCACCTGGGTTGCCCCTTCCCCCGCCAAATCTTCTGCCGCAACCGGCAGAACCTGAACTGCATCCCATTCCTCTTCCAGCCCCGCCACCAAAGTCAGGATCAAAGTTCACATGCAGCCATTCACCCCACTCGTAATCTTCTGCCTTGTGCAAACCATCACCACACTCAGTTGTAACATGCCCAATAAGGCCACAAAAGAAACAGAAATCATGGAATCTTTCATACTCCACCGGGTATTTTTTTGGCTCCTTGAGAGTAATCGGTACAAACCGAACTAGTGGGGTCTCTAAATCAAGAAAGACCCTTGCACGAAGATATTTTGTGGTAGTGATCCGCCCATCATTCACAATAACTCACACGGGATCTTTTCCAACTTTTCTTGCAATTTTCTCAGCCAACTCCTTCTTGTTCATCAAGCCATCCGGAACACCAATGATACTCGCCCAAATCAGAAGTCGATCGAGCTTGTACTTATGCATGTTCGTGAAGCCATCATCCTCTTCAATGACCATCGCAAAACCTCTAAACTGCCAAGGTCCTCTGCTCATAACCCTATTCCAGTCACGAACACACATAAACTGAACCAAGAACAAGTTGTTACCCATGGTTTTGAATGTGCATCCTTGCGCCGGAGCCCACGCATTGCGCATCTGCTTGAACATGGCAACATAACTGAAGGGCTTCGGGGTATGAACCATAAAGATCCCTAAGCAACGAACCTCTTTTACCAGGTCCTCAAATTCACCAGAGAGATCGAGCTCTTCTTCCTCCTCTTCGTGGAGGTTTAGCCCTGAAAATTGGTCCTCCAGATTGGGCCTTTGATCAGATCTTTCATCCCTGCCTCCACTTCCCGACGGATCTCCCGCTGCCGGGGCCGCTGCCATGTTCTCCGCCATGCAAAAGCCTCTTCGACCGTGCCTCAGCTAGGAGAGACAGTCACCAGATCGTCAAGAAGGTCTTGACGTAGGGATCGGGAGAACCCGAGGGGTAGATTAGAACTCTCGCGGTGCGCCGCCAGAGGATGGTGGGAACCCTAGGTAAACCCTAGGGGGAAAACTAGGTTGCGCCTTTAGAAAGGACTTTGGCCTTGCCGTCCAACCTCGCCTTGGCGTTACCGCGCTGGACCGGCATGTGGTCTGAGAGCCGGAGTGTGGCCTACAGGCCTATGGCCTCCTCGCACGTCTGGAACGCAGAGAAGTCCCCGCCGGCTCCGCTCTTGGCCAGCGCCTGCGCCATGACGCGGCCGAGCACCGGAATGCACGTGTCAACATGGGGCCAAATACCACGCCACGTTAACGTGGAAACAACTTCAGGTCTAGTTTTGGGCAAACCATGTCCGGTTTCGGAAGATGAGGGGTCAAATGTGTGCGATTATTTCTTAAGGGACCGAATGTAAACTATGTGACAATTTGAGGGACCAAAAATATACTTTTCTCAAAAGAATCAACTTTTTTTATGAAGCGTGTCTAGTCTCTTGCACCTTGCTTATAGCTGCTAGTCTTTTCACCTTCTTCATTGCGATTATGCATGGTCATACCCTGCTTTATGACAGGAGGATTCGTCGAGAACGGACGTTTGGAGACCGGGCTCCATGGAGCCCGGAATTTTTGAAAAAATCAAAATTCAAACTTGCCGATTAAAAAAAATCTGAAAAAAATATGCAAGTATGCAAGGATGAAATGTCTATGTGTGTAAAAATTTAGGATGAAATATGTTGAAATGCGATCTGTACAAAAAAAGACAAATTCATAGCCTGGGAGGATGAATAGTATCATGTGTTAAAACGCCTCAGATTTGTCTTTTTGCACAGCACTCATTTGAACCTATTTCATAGTGAAAATTTACACATATGTGCATTATGCCTCCATGTATATCTGTGTTTTTTTTAGAATTTTTTGAAACGTAGGAAATATGAAATTTGATGAGTTTTGAAATTTTCAAAACTGAGCTCCATGGAGCTCGGCCTCCAAAGGCAATATTCGGGATTCGTCTACCATCCTCAGCATATATCCACCTTTTCGAAAGAAAAGACTATATTTCCACATCCTTTTTGCTACCATTGACGAATCTTCCTTCATTGTCGTGTATTTTGCTATAAATACCATACTAGAAGAAAGATACTCATATACATTATTATATGCAAAATGGCAAAGCCATTTTACATATGGCCAATTTAAGAAACAAAAGGGTCCAACAACTTTTACACAATCGGCCATTGGTGTGCAATTTTGTCATATGGTATCCAAAGGGTCATTCCCGCTCTCCCCGCTCTTGGGTGGGGTCACTAGTAGAAAACAGGGCTTTCGTTCTAGCCGGATCGGAGCAATAGTCCCGGTCGCGTTACGAACCGGGACTAATGTGAGCATTAGTCCCGGTTCGAGCGGCTAGGACGCCGACTGTGGCTCGGCAGGCATCAGTCCCGGTTCGATTGGGACCTTTAGTCCCGGTTAGAGACACCAACTGGGACTAAAGGGGCCGATACCCTTTAGTCCCGGTTGGTGTCTCCAACCGGGACTAAAGGTCTGTCTTTAGTCCCGGTTTTAGACCCCAACAGGCACTAAAAGTTTGCCTATATATACCCTCACCCCTACCCGCCCTCTCCTCTGTTTTTTGCTCATAGAAGGTGGGAGGTGTGTGCTACTTTGTTTTCCATTCCTATGCACAAGAGGTGTTCGATGAAATGCCTGAGAGCATGATGCCATTTGAGTTCACACAAAACAAACGTGATATGAGGTGTCCGCGCTACACTTAATCTTTCTCCTCTTTCTTGCTCGAGCCACACTTAAGCTATCTCCTCTTTCTTGCCCGAGCCACACAATCCATTCTTCTCCTCTGTTCTTCCTCCAAGCTCCATTTTCCCCAAGATTTGTCTAGATTTGGCGGTGCACCAACTATCCAAGTGTTCTAAAAGGTTAGCAACTTCATCCTTTCATCTCTCATTGCTAGTTTAGCTCATTTCATGCTCTAGAAGTAGAGTGATTTGTGGGTTTTGGTGTAGGAGTGTATGTGGGAGTTTATTTGATTTAGATGCAATTTGAGCTCAAATTAACTTCTTAGTTTGCAAATGTGTAGGGTGCCGTCCCGTCCCCGTCCCCGTCCTCACCGCCATCGATCGCCCACGCCGATCTTGTCGCCGGCACCACCGTGGTGAGCCTCTTGTTCTTATCTTTTTTTTTAAAAAAAAATCTTACTTGTATGATTTATATAGTTACTTGTATAATTTTCTTACTTGTATTATTGTTTGTTATTATATAGTGCCATGGTTTTGATATCCGCCCCCGTCGGCTCTCGTCCGGTCTATGATTCGGATGTGGTATATTATCTTTTATAACTATTTGTTTCATTTAGTGTTTATGACAATTATGCCGACCAATTTGACATAGATATTTTTATCTAGGAGGTATGTGAAACGGAAATTCCAACCAATCCTCTTGTCGAGAGGTTAAATTTAGTTGAAAAAGAAAACAATATTTTTGAAAGAAAAATTGAAAAGAATTGAAGAAGAGAAGATGAAATTGGAGTTGCATGTTGCCGATGTCGTCGATCTACACAAGATCCAGATGGATGCAATGCGCTTGAAGATTACAAAGATTAGAAAATATGCCATTGATAAAGAGGCTTGGTATCATTATGCTGTTGGATCAATCGTTACCTTAGTTGCGATTTTGATCGCATTTGTTGTTGCATTTAAATGTTTTACATAGTTGTATCTTAGTTTCAATGTATGTTTTAGATGCTCTAGATAGTTGTATGTTGTTTTATGAGAACTATGTATGAACTTTATGTATTTATTTTTGCAGTAATAACATTTGATCACTACTGTACTTTGGTTTTAATGTGATGAACTTGTATTAATTTGGTCATTTCTCTATTCATGATGTTCTGTAATGGTTTTTGATATACTTAATTATATAATGTAGATGAACCGGCAATGGATGTACGGTGACCGACGCACTGCCGAGTACATTATGGGCCTGCAAAATTTTATCGGTGTGGCTCAGGCAAACAGTGTGAATGGTTTTATGTGTTGTCTGTCGGAATGACAAGGATTACTCTTCCTCGAAAATCCTTCACATCCACCTGCTAAAGTCCGGTTTCATGCCCAGCTATAATTGTTGGACCAAGCATAGAGAAAGAGGGGTTGTGATTGAACACAATGAGTAAGAAGAGGATGATGACAACTATCCTATGTTCCCTGAATACGGTGATACTGCAACGGGGGAAGCTGAAGATCAAGAGGCACCAGATGTGCCCGCTTATGATCTTCGCCGGGCCATTGTTGATGCACAGAGAGAATGCGCAAGTGAAAAGGAGAAGTTGAAGTTCGAGCGCATGTTAGAGGATCACAAAAAATTGTTGTACCCAAATTGCGAAGATGGCAACACAAAGTGCGGTACCACACTGGAATTGTTGCAATGGAAGGCAGAGAATGGTTTATCTGACAAGGGATTTGAGAAGTTACTGAAAATAATGAAGAAGAAGCTTCCAAAGGATAACGAATTGCCTGACAGTACGTACGAAGCAAAGAAGGTTCTCTGCCCTCTAGGATTAGAGGTGCAGAAGATACATGCATGCCCTAATGACTACATCCTCTACCGCGGTGAGGAGTATGAGAATTTGAATGCATGCCCGGTATGCGGTGCATTGCGGTATAAGATCAGACGAGATGACCCTGGAGATGTTGAGGGCGAGCGCCCCAGGAAGAGGGTTCCTGCCAAGGTGATGTGGTATGCTCCTATAATACCACGGTTGAAATGTCTGTTCAGAAACAAAGAGCATGCCAAGTTGTTGCGATGGCACAAAGAAGACCGTAAGAAAGACGGGATGTTGAGAGTACCCGCTGATGGGTCGCAGTGGAGAAAAATCGAGAGAGAGTTCCCGGAGTTTGCAGATGACGCAAGGAACCTATGGTTTGGTATAAGTACAGATGGCATGAATCCTTTTGGGGAGCAGAGCAGCAGTCATAGAACCTGGCCTGTGATTCTATGTATCTATAACCTTCCTCCTTGGTTGTGCATGAAGCGGAAGTTCATTATGATGCCAGTGCTCATCCAAGGCCCTAAGCAACCCGGCAACGACATTGATGTGTACCTAAGGCCATTAGTTGAAGAACTTTTACAGCTGTGGGATATAAAAGGTGTACATGTTTGGGATGAGCACAAACAGCAGGAATTTGACCTACGAGTGTTGCTGTTTGTAACCATCAATGATTGGCCTGCTCTTAGTAACCTTTTAGGACAGACAAACAAGGGATACAATGCATGCATGCACTGTTTAGATGAGACTGAAAGTATATATTTGGATAAATGTAAGAAGAATGTGTACCCGGGACATCATCGATTTCTTCCGATCAAGCATCCCTTAAGAAAGAAAGGCAAGCATTTCAAAGGTGAGGCAGATCACTGGAAGAAGCCTGCCCACCGTACTGGTGATGATATATTTGATATGGTCAAGGATTTAAAAGTAATCTTTGGAAAGGGTCCTGGCGGTCAAGCTGTTCCGAATGACGCTAACGGACATGGTGGAAGAAGAAATCTATATTTTGGAAGCTACCCTATTGGAAAGTCCTAGAGGTCTGCTCTGCAATCAAAGTGATGCACGTGACGAAGAATCTTTGCGTGAACCTGCTAGGCTTCTTGGGCGTGTATGGGAAGAAAAAAGATACACCGGAGGCACGAGAGGACCAGCAACGTATGCACGAAAAAGACGGCATGCATCCAAAGCATTATCAAGGTCCTGCCAGCTACGCTCTTACCAAAGCAGAGAAGGAAATCTTTTTTGAATGCCTGATCAGTATCAAGGTCCAGTCTGGCTTCTCGTTGAATATAAAGGGAATAATAAATATGGCAGAGAAAAAATTCCAAAACCTAAAGTCTCATGACTGCCACGTGATTATGACGCAATTGCTTCCGGTTGCATTGAGGGGGCTTCTACCAGAAAATGTTCGATTAGCCATTGTGAAGCTATGTGCATTCCTCAATGCAATTTCTCAGAAGGTAATCGATCCAGAAATCCTACCGAGGTTACAAAATGATTTGGTCCAATGTCTTGTCAGTTTCGAGTTGGTGTTCCCACCATCCTTCTTCAATATTATGATGCACGTCCTAGTTCACCTAGTCGAAGAGATTGCCATTCTGGGTCCTGTATTTCTACACAATATGTTCCCCTTTGAGAGGTTCATGGGAGTCTTAAAGAAATATGTTCATAGCCGTGCTAGGCCAGAAGGAAGCATCTCCAAGGGCTATGGAACAGAGGAGGTTATTGACTTTTGTGTTGACTTTATTCCTGACCTTAAGCCGATTGGTGTTCCTCAATCATAGCATGAGGGGAGACTGAGTGGAAAAGGTACGCTAGGACCGAAAGCAATAATATGTAGGGACGGGCATTCTTTCACTCAAGCACACTACACAGTTCTACAAAATTCTACCTTGGTGGCCCCGTATATCAATGAACACAAGAATATTGTACGCTCCCAACACCCGGGGCAGTCTGACGACTGGATTACACGTGCACACATGGCGACTTTCGGCGGTTGGTTGCAAACACATCTCATGAATAACACCATTGTTGTAGATCAGCTGTACTTGTTGGCCAGGATACCATCTTCGACTGTATTGACTTTCCAAGGGTACGGGATAAATGGGAATACATTTTACATGATCGCCCAAGATAAAAAGAGCACCAACCAAAACAGTGGTGTCCGCTTTGATGCAACAAACACCAATAGGGAAAAGGACACATATTATGGTTATATAGAGGAGAGATGGGAACTTGACTATGGACGTGATTTTAAGGTCCCTTTGTTTCGGTGCAAATGGGTCAATCTGACAGGAGGCGGGGTAAAGGTAGACCCGCAGTACGGAATGACAACAGTGGATCTCAACAATCTTGGGTACACAGACGAACCATTCGTCCTAGCCAATGATGTGGCACAAGTTTTCTATGTGAAGGACATGTCTACCAAACCGAGAAAAAGAAAAGATAAGGAAGTGAATACATCATACGATGAGCCAAAGCGCCACATAGTTCTTTCAGGGAAAAGAAATATCGTGGGAGTGGAGGACAAGACAGACATGTCAGAAGATTATGAAAAGTTTCATGAAATTCCTCCCTTCACAGTGAAGACTGACCCAAGCATCCTGTTAAATGATGAAGATTCTCCATGATTACGGCGCACTCATAAGCAAGGGACACACGCAAAGAAAAAAAATTATACCGCAGGATCCCACTCTGGGATGTGACCGGCTTCACCATCATCTTTGTAAGAGTTAGGGTATATATGTGTTTTGGGTGTCCTAGGTGGACTCCGGAGCGTCGGAATTGAACCAAAAAGCTAGGGCATTTTGGCATTTGAAACATGATTTTTGAATAATTATTTATTAAGTTATGAATTTTCAATTATTCCTGTCCTTTTAGTATTTTAATTATACAGAGGAGTTAATCAATGCAATTATGTGCAAACAAAATATGAATGTCTTTTGACCATTCCAAATAAGCCACATCATTCATATAAGCATTCACTCTAGCAAGCATTCTAGCGATCAAAATACAATCAATGAATAAAGCAATAAAGAAAACAATAAGAAAAAGCAAATAGAAAGCAAAACAAAACTTCAAGGAAATACAAATAAAAACTCCTAAGGGAACTGTAGGACTTAACTACAAATAACAAAAAATAGTTTTTGTCCTAAATAAAACTTAGCAGCAAAGAAAAATACTAAACTAATAACTTAACAGAAAAGAAAATATAACATTATTAGGTTAACAAAAAGTATTTTATAATACTCTTCAATAGCAAAAAGAATCAACTAAAATTTTCATACAGTACTTTAATAGCAAAAAGAATTAAATCAAAACTAGGCATGTTTAATAGCAAAAAGAATTAAATCAAAAGTTTTTGAATCTGTTTAAAACAAAACTAAAAAAATTTGGATGTGTCCTTTTCCCTTTCGGCCGCCGCCAAAATAAGCTTTAGTCCCGGTTGGAGGCACCAACCGGTACTAAAGGCCTACCTTTAGTCCCGGTTGGTGCCACCAACCGGGACTAAAGGCCTGGCGGTATTTAAACCGGCCCTTCTCCCTCCCCCAATCTTCATTCCCTCGCCCGATCGACCGCGCCCTCGACGCGTCCGCTAGCTCCCGCCGCCGGCCTCCACGCGACGCCGTCAGGCTGTCCGCCGCTCTCGTCCACGCGCTGGCGAAGTCAGGCTGCCCCCTGCCGCTCCTCCACGCACGCGTGATAACCCACAAGTATAGGGGATCGCAAACCCAAATTTATTGATTCGACACAAGGGGAGCCAAAGAATATTCTCAAGTATTAGCAGTTGAGTTGTCAATTCAACCACACCTAGAGACTCAATATCTGCAGCAGAGTGATCAGTAGCACAGTAGTATGATAGTTTGATAGTAGTAGCAATAATAGTAACAGTAGCAGTAACGGTAACAGCAGTAGCAGTAGTAATTGTAACAGCAGCAGCAACAGTAGTAACTTAGCAAGATTCAATATATGAAAAGATCGTAGGCATTGGATCGGTGATATTCGTTGGATAACATTCATCATGTAACAGTTATAACCTAGGGCGACACAGAACTAGTTCCAATTCATCAATGTAATGTAGGCATGTATTCCGTATATAGTCATACGTGCTTGCGATAAGAACTTGCATGACATCTTTTGTCCTACCCTCCCGTGGCAGCGGGGTCCATAAGGAAACTAAGGGATATTAAGGCCTCCTTTTAATAGAGAACCGGAAAAAAGCATTAACACTTAGTGAATACATGAAATCCTCAAACTACTACAAAAACAAAGAACAAATTGAGTTCATACCCGCTTTTCCTTGCCACAGTCACTTCATCAAATCATCGTCATTATTGCCTTTCACTTGCACGACCGAATGATATAAAAATAATAATAGTGCAAGTGTGCCGTGGACTAAGCTGGAATCTGCAAGCATTTTATTCAAAGGAGAAGACAAGGTAATATGGGATCTTTGTTAAATCAACAATAATGCATATGAGAGCCACTCATCATTTTCATCGTGGTCTTCTCCTTGCAATGACTGAACAAAAGAAGAAGAAAAAAGAAATTCAGAGAAACAAACTGAAATATTTTTGGAGTTCTTAGTTTTCTGAAGAAATCAAATTAAAGAAGAAAACAAAAAAACGAGAGAAGAAACTATTTACACGGGAAAACTCTCAACAAGCAAAAGAAGAAACGGGAAATCTTTTTTGGTTTTCTTTTACTATCACGAAACTACAGCTAATTAAACTAGAAAGATAAACTGAAAAGAGATGAGGAATGTTTTTGGATTTTCTCAAAGTTTTTCAAATACACAAAAAGAAGGCGAGAAAATAAAACTAACATGGATTATACAATGAAAAAGTATGAACACCGACAACTGGAGTAAAATGTGTGAACATGAATGTAATGTCGGTGATAAATACGTACTCCCCCAAGCTTAGGCTTTTGCCTAGCTTGGTCCACTACCATGGCTGTCCTGGATAGTGATCGAAATGGTAGCTCGTAGAGGGGTTCTGAGCTGCCCCTTTAGCCTGACGAGCTGCCTCAGCGGCCGCATTGTACTCGTGCACCTCACTCTCATGAAGGAAATGTCTCTGTTTGTTCTGAAAATCAAAGAGGGCAGGAGCAGGCAAAGCAACATACACCGAGGGATATTTATTAAAAACTAAGTTATATTCGTAACCCTGTGCATTGCGCTTTAAGAACCTATGTTCTCGCATTGCTTCAAAATTTAAATATTTATAAGGCAACAGGGGATCATTGAATTTAGGCGACACCCCTAACCTTGCCGCTAAACGGGAGGCATAGATTCCTCCATACAGATCACCATTACCTGCATTAAGTTGTAGCCTACGTGCAACAATAGCCCCAAGATTATAAAATTTGCTACCAGTCAAAGCTGTATGGATAAGACTCAGATCAGGGTACAAAGAGCACTACAGTCTTGCTTACCAACAACGCATTTACCATTAAAAAGCGCAAAATCCGGATAGCGGGAAATTGAATGCTAACTATTCTAGCCTGCGTGATTCCCCTATCTTCACCGTTGCAAAGGCTAGTAAGAAACAACTCATAATCAGATCTTGGCGGTTCATCTAACGAACCCCAATATGGAATTTTACATGCATCACAAAATTCTTCTAGAGATATATTGTAGGAATTGTCATAGAGGTGAAATAAAATTCTACAAGTGCGTGGATGATAAGCAAAGTGTTGAGTAAAGGAGTGGGTGAGATTGTAATGTTGTGGTGGCTTATCTGCAATGAAGGCGGAGAGCTCGGCATTGTGAATGTGTTGGTCAAATTCTTCTTTGATACCTGCTCTCAACATGAATTCGTTGCACGGCCACCGACATGCCTTTGCTTCGGCACCTCGTACTGAACTTGTCCTTGGTTCCTCATATGCTTGGCGTGCCGAGCTTTCACTTAATGATGCCTCCGAGGACCTCCTCCTCGAAGAACTTCTCCGGAGAAAATTCATTTTCCTATGAACAAATTTCTGAAAAATTTTGGACCACAAAATGATATCAATAAAACTTAACAAGATTGATAGCAACTACTCATATGGATGTCTAGAGGCTATATCAAGCATTCAAACTACTTGGAACTCAAAGGATTCAACATGCAAGCTCATTTTCTGTAGCACCAACAGTAGCTAATTATGCAAGATATAATCCACTAAAACAAAAACTAATTGGAGC
This sequence comes from Elymus sibiricus, assembly GCA_039707655.1. Lineage (NCBI taxonomy): Eukaryota > Viridiplantae > Streptophyta > Magnoliopsida > Poales > Poaceae > Elymus > Elymus sibiricus. The sequence goes on from CM077664.1 coordinate 25,944,363, forward strand.
AATGTAGGAGTCACATACCAAGGAGCAATTCCCCAAAACAGTTTCGGAAACGAAGCTCCGAGCAAAGAGATCGAAAATTTCAGTGTTGTGAGCAAGAACACGAGACAGAGAGCTACCAGGAATTTTTTTTTCTTGAGGTAGGAGACGAAATGAGCTAAAGGGATAAGTGAGGGGGCCCACGAGGTAGCAGGGCGCGCCAGGGGGGGTGGCGCGCCCTGGTGCCTCGTGGGCACCTAGCGCACCCCCTGGTAAGATTTTTATTCCAAAAATTCTTAAATATTTAATAAAAAATCATGATAAAATTTTATTGTATTTTGAGCACTTTTATTTTTGGGCATTTTTTATTGCACGGGTAATTCAGAAAACAGAGTAATCATGGCATTTTATTATATTTGAATAAAAATAACAGCAAACTAAGAGTGGGTACAGAAGGTTGTGCCTACTAAATTCATCGACCACATGCCTCTCAAAAAGAATCCATTAATAAGGTTGATCAGGTCTTATTAACAAACCATTTTCGAGTGACATGAAACCGAAGAACTTTCGTATAACACTAAGTTACCTCAACGGGGATATGCATCTCCCCATCAATAAAAGTTTCATATCTCTTTTTAACAGTAGGAAGAGGAATTTGGAAACTCCCAATAGTAATTGTCGGAGTCTTTTCAATAATATGAATACCATTCACTTGAAATTGTTTCTTTGGAAAGTGCACCGTATGTTCATTACCATTGATATGAAAAGTGACCTTGCTTTTGTTGCAATCAATAACAGCCCCTGCAGTATTCAGAAAGGGTCTACCAAGGATAATTGACATGTTGTCATCCTCGGGCATATCAAGTATAACAAAGTATGTTAGAATAGTAACATTTGCAACTATGACGGGCACATCCTCACAAACACCGATAGGTATGGCAGTTGATTTGTCAGCCATTTGCAATGATATTTCGGTGGGAGTGAGTTTATTCAAATCAAGTCTTTTATATAAGGAGAAAGGCATGACACTAACACCAGCTCCTAAATCACACAAAGCAGTTTTGACATAATTTTTCTTAATGGAGCATGGTATAGTGGGTATTCCTGGATCTCCGAGTTTCTTAGGTACTCCATCTTTAAAAGAATAATTTGCAAGCATGGTGGAAATTTCAGCTTCAGGTATCTTTCTTTTATTTGTGACAATGTCTTTCATATATTTACCATAAGGAGGCATCTTTATAATATCAGTTAAACGAGTACGCAAAAAGACTGGCCTAAGCATTTCAGCAAAGCATTCAAATTCTTCCTCATCTTTTTTCTTAGATGGTTTAGGAGGAAAGGGCATGGGTTTTTGGACCCATGGCTCTCTTTCTTTACCATGTTTTCTAGCAATGAAATCTTTTTTATCATAACATTTATTTTTAGTAGGTGGGTTATCAAGATCAACTTCAGGTTCAATTTCAACATCATTATCAAGTTCTTTATCATTATCTGGTTGGGTATCCATATGAACATCATCATTATTATTATCATCAAGTGGTTGTTCATTACCGGATTGTGTTTCAGCATCAGAGATAGAAACATCATTACTATCCTCCAAGGGTTTTTCTACCTCGGGTTCACTAGAAGTATGCAATTCCTATCATTTTTCTTTTTCTTTTTCTTTTTGGAAGGACTAGGTGCATCAGCATTAATTCTTTGAGAGTCTTGTTCAATTCTTTTTGGGTGACCTTCAGGATATAGTGGCTCCTGAGTCATTCTTCCCCCTCTAGTCATTACTCTAACAGCATGATCATTCATATTGTTGTTCATTTCATTAAGCAATTCACTTTGAGATTTGGCAACTTGTTCTAATTGAGTTTGAACCATAGATGCATGTTTACTAACACCTTTAACATCATTAGCAATTCTAAATAACAAGTCACTCGGGCGATCAATCATATAAGAGTTTCGTTTCAATTGTTTCATAACGTTTGCATTAAAATGATCTTGCTTCATAATATAATTGTCGAATTCATACAAGCATTGACTAGGCGGTTTGTTATAAGGAATATCACTTTCATTAAATTTCATAAGAGAATTTACCTCTACTACCTGTGTCGGTTTGTCAAGACCATGTATCTCTTCAATAGGTGGTAAATTGTTAACATCCTCAGCTTTAATACCTTTCTCTTTCTGACATTTCTTTGCTTCTTGCATATCTTCTGGACTGAGATATAAGATACCCCTCTTCTTCGGAGTGGGTTTAGGCGGTGGTTCAGGAAGTGTCCAATCATTATCATTCTTCAATATATTATTCAATAATTCCTCGGCTTGTTCAATAGTCCTTTCCCTGAAAACACAACTCGCACAACTATCTAGGTAATCCCTAGAAGCATCAGTTAGTCCATTATAGAAGATATCAAGTATTTCATTTTTCTTGAGAGGATGATCAGGCAAAGCGTTAAGTAATTGGAGAAGCCTCCCCCAAGCTTGTGGGAGACTCTCTTCTTCAATTTGCACAAAATTAAATATTTCCTGTAAGGCAGCTTGTTTCTTATGAGCAGGAAAATATTTTTCAGAGAAGTAGTAAATCATATCTTGGGGACTACGCACACATCCAGGAGCAAGAGTATTATACCAATCTTTAGCATCACCCTTTAATGAGAAAGGAAACAACTTAAGAATATAATAGTGGCGGATTTTTTCCTCATGAGTAAACAGGATGGCTATATCATTTAATTTAGTAAGATGTGCCACAACGGTTTCAGTTTCATAACCGTGAAAAGGATCAGATTCTACCAACTTAATCAATTCCGGATCAACAGAGAATTCATAATCCTTATCAGTAACAAATATGGGAGAGGTTGCAAATTTAGGATCATATTTCATTTTCTCTCTCATAGATTTTTCTTTCATATCAGCAATTAATTTTATAACTTCATATCTATCATTGCAAGCAAGAATGGCTCTAGCGGTCTCCCTATCAAAATATTGTTCATCAGGTGTTTCAACTCTAGTAGGAGAGCTAGGCATAACAGGTGAATCATCATTCTCAGGAGTTTCAGCATTTTCAATTTCTTTGGCTTTAGCAATTTGTTCAGTAAGAAATTCACCAAGTGGCACAGCATTCTCAAGCATAGTACTAGCATCATCATGAGTATCATTCATAGCAGAAGTGGTATCATCAATAACTTGCGACATATCAGAATTAATAGCATGTTGTGGTGTTGCAAGTTTATTCAAAACAGATGGTGAATCAAGTGCAGAGCTAGATGGCAGTTCCTTACCTCCCATCGTCTTAGAGGGAACAATCTTGGTTCTAGTATCCTTCAGATTCTTCATAGTGATCAACAGATATAAATCCCAAGTGACTTAGCAAATAAAGCTATGCTCCCCGGCAACGGCGCCAGAAAAAGTCTTGATAACCCACAAGTATAGGGGATCGCAACAGTTTTCGAGGGTAGAGTATTCAACCCAAATTTATTGATTCGACACAAGGGGAGCCAAAGAATATTCGCAAGTATTAGCAGTTGAGTTGTCAATTCAACCACACCTGGAGACTAAATATCTGCAGCAGAGTGATCAGTATCATAGTAGTATGATAGTTTGATAGTAGTAGCAATAATAGTAACAGTAGCAGTAACGGTAACAGCAGTAGCAGTAGTAATTGTAACAGCAGCAGCAATAGTAGTAACTTAGCAAGATTCAATATATGAAAAGCTCGTAGGCATTGGATCGGTGATATTCATTGGATAACATTCATCATGTAACAGTTATAACCTAGGGCGACACAGAACTAGTTCCAATTCATCAATGTAATGTAGGCATGTATTCCGTATATAGTCATACGTGCCTGCGATAAGAACTTGCATGACATCTTTTGTCCTACCCTCCCGTGGCAGCGGGGTCCATAAGGAAACTAAGGGATATTAAGGCCTCCTTTTAATAGAGAACCGGAACAAAGCATTAACACTTAGTGAATACATGAACTCCTCAAACTACGGCAATCACCGGAAAGAATCCCAATTATTGTCACCTTGGGGTATGCGGATCATAACACATAGCAGGTGCATACAACTTGCAAGATCGGATCAAGAACACAAATATGTTGATGAAAACATAAAGGGTTCAGATCTGAAATCATGGCACTCGGGCCCTAGTGACAAGCATTAAGCATAGCAAAGTCATAGCAACATCAATCTCAGAACATAGTGGGTACTAGGGATCAAGCCCTAACAAAACTAACTCGATTACATGATAAATCTCATCCAACTCATCACCGTCCAGCAAGCCTACGAAGGAATTACTCACTCCCGGCGGCGAGCATCATGAAATTGGTGATGAAGGATGGTTGATGATGACGATGCCGGAAGATCCCCCTCTCCAGAGCCCTGGACGGACTCCAGATCAGGCCTCCCGATGAAGAACAGGAGGTGGCGGCGGCTCCGTATCGTGAAACGCAATAAAACTTCCTCTCTTATTTTTTTCTCTGGAAAATTGAATTTATAGCGTTGGAAATAGGTCAAACGGAGCCACGTGGGCCCCACGAGGTACCAGGGCGCGCCTAGGGGGGGTGGCGCGCCCTGGTGCCTCGTGGGCACTGGGTGGCCCCCCTCCAGTAGTTCTTGATGCCAATATTTTTTATATATTCAAAAAAAAATCTCCAGAAAGTTTCATCCAATTCCAAGAACTTTGATTTTCTGCACAAAAACAACATCATGGCAATTCTGCTGAAAACAGCGTCAGTCCGGGTTAGTTCCATTCGAATCATGCAAATTAGGGGCCAAAACAAGAGCAAAAGTGTTTGGAAAAGTAGATATGACGGAGACGTATCAGCGCGCGCCCCCTCGACGTCGCTGCTCTCCTCCACGCGCCACGTGCCCGAGCCCGTGCCGGACCTCCTCCACGCGCGCGCCATCAGGCTGCCCGAGCCCGCGCCGGCGCTCCTCCAAGCGCGCGCGCCCTCGACGTCCGCCTCCTCCCCCGACCACCTGCTCAGCACCGAATCAGCCGCCTGCCACGGTCCACCTCCGCACCGACGCCACCTCCGCCGGCCACCTCCTTGATCCCTCGGTGAGCTCCTCCTCCTTCTCCCCCCTCTCTCTGCAGATCTACAAAATTGGTACTGTTAGTGTCAAAAAATTTACTGTTAGTGTAGTGAATGTGTGTTGCTAATAGTGTAATGTGTGATGGTGTTGTGCAAGGTAACATTTAGGTAATTTTAGGTAGATTTATTAGGAAATGTATTACATCTGATGTGTTGTGCAAGTGCAAAAGAAAGTGATGTGATCTGTGTATGTGTGCAATGCAATAACGAAAGAATGTGTTTAAATTTGGAAAAATAAAAGTGAAAGAAAGAAAGAAAAATACTATTTAGTTCTCTCATAGTTATAGTCATATAGTCATAGTCGACGTTTTAGGCGGTTAGGGGTAAGCATTTTAGGTTTTAGACTTTTGTTTGAAAAATGTCTAACAAGCATTCAAAAAAATTCAATGATATTTATTTGAAAAAAGTTAATCACTTAGATGTGTATAAAATGTTTTAGATGTATACAAAAATGTACAATGTGTATGAATAAAAATTGGTATTAAAACATATATTATAAAAAATGTGAATCGTGTATTTGATAGGTGTATAAAAAATATAGACATGTGGTGAGAGAAAAAAAGAAAAATTAAAGAAATCTGATGCAAACAATGAAATAAAGGCAAGCCGGAGCAATGTCTCACAATGAACGAGAAATAGACCTGATTTGTTTTCATAGGAATTTGTTCTCAGCGACGATGCCCGGCCCGCATCCTCGTCGTCGACTCGGCGGCGACAACCATTTTGGGAAACGCCATGTCCGGGACTGGGCTCCGCCGGGCTGGCACTGGCAGGTGCTACCTTCCGGGGCGCGCAGCTCGGTGAGGAATCGGGGTCTCGTCGTCGACCCGGAGCTTCTTTGGTGGCGGTCGTGTGGGCCACTATCGGTGCAGAGGGAGCCGGCCCCCGAGAGGGTGGTACGTCGCCGTGTCAGGGAGGAGGACGAGCACGTCCGTCGCTACATGGTTGCGTTGGACGACAGCTTCTCCAATACCTGGCAGTTTCTTCAGGGATCTCACCTGAGCTATGATCCTGTGATGGATCCTTCCCTTTGGGTGTTCACCGCCCGTGGCTCAGGAACCGGGAGTTGACGTCTAGTTTGATTGGGCGAGATGTTTAGTGATATTATGTGATATTATTGTTGCATTAACTGGATTATTTGAGATGTATTAGTGATATTATATGATAGTATCATTGCATTAACTGGATTATTCGAGATGTATTAGTGATATTCCTTAATTATTACAAAGTCCGGCGAGGTATATTAATTAAGCCTCTGCTGACTAGATGCATTAATTGATTTGTATATACATATATTAACGCTTCCTTCTTCTTTTAGCCCTCCGGATCGAGCCAATCTTCTATAAAGAAACGAGGCCCGAAAAAAAGGTTGGGCAAAAATGAAAGGTTCAAGATCGAAGAAGTCCGTGAAGATGGCAAACCAATTGGTCCCGTGCGGAACGCAAACCGATTTGTAAGTCAGTGCGGAGTTATTGTTAGGGACAGCATCCCGATCACCATTCGAGAATGGAATAAGCCAAAGGCGGATGGAGTTACTTATGTCGACGATAGATCCAAAGAAACGCTTTGGAATACGCTCATGACAAATTTCACCCTACCGCCAGAGGTGGATCCAAATAACAAAGTTATAGAGCCAAAAGTCAAGGCGTGGGCTCTTAAGAAGATGGCCGCACAATTCTGCAATTGGAAGAAAAGATTGCACCAAGACTATGTCCTGAAAGACAAGACTCCAACATTCACCGGAGCATATGAGAAGATAAAAGATCACTGGGACGCATTTGTGGAGTACAAGACATCGGATGAAGCTAAGAAAAGGTCAAAAATAAATAAGCAAAATGCTGCAAAGAAGGAATATCACCATGTTATGGGGTCAGGTGGCGACAAGGTTGCCAGGCCTAAGTGGGAGAAAACTGAGAACGAACTGATTGATAAAGGGATCGATCCAGAGACATTGGAGTGGGCCGAACGGGCAAAGGCTTGGTTCTACGGGCATGGGGCAAAGTTGGACCCAGAAACAGGGAAGTGTATTTTTACAAAAGATCAACTTGCAACACCCCTCAAAGCCCTTAAAGCTGCAATGAAGGACATGCAGGACGGGAAGTTCAATCCCGACAGAGAGAACAACCAGCTGACACGCGCCCTCGGGAATACTGAACACAGTGGACGAACACGAGGCACATCAGGCTCCGTTCCGTGGAAGATTGGGTTTGCCGACTGCAGTGAGACTTATAGAAGCCGAGGGAGAAAAAAGAATCAGCATGCAGACCGGATGCAGAAGATAGAAGAAAAATTAGAGCAGCAGCAGAAGCAAATAGAAGCACTTACCAGCCAGCAAGCTACCGGGCCATCTCAGCGGCACGAAGATCCTGCATTCGATACTGCCGGCCCATCATCTCAGCGGAAAAGCAGTGTGGCTTCCACGGAGCTCGTTCGGCCCATAGATGATATCACAGCTCCTCACTACCCCGTGGATGATATCACGCAGAGGGAAAATTGTGAGCAACATGTGAAATGCATGAACATATCTGTGAAGGTGGCGGTCGGCTTTGCCTTACCTCCTGGTAATGGAACTTACCATTGCTCTCCGATTCCAGATGGCTATGCTGTTGTTGGGGTGGATGAAGTTATCAAGGGATTTCAGCAGCTGGAGCTTGACTTCCCTACAGGTGAAGGGGAGACTAAACTGGGAGATGCCAGAAAAACTACCATTCTATGGAAAAAGGAACACATCGTGCTTCCACATTGGACGCCAAGGCTATCGACTCCTCAGAGTAGCAATCCAGCTCTATCTTCGTCGCCTCAGCCGTCTCCGCCGCCTCAGCAGACTACGCCGCCGCCGCCGCCTCAGCAGACTCCGCCGCCTCAGCAGACTCCGCCACCTCAGTCGTCTCCGCCGCGTCAGCAGACTCCGCCGCCTCGGCCGCCTCAGCACCGGGTGGATAAGCGAAAGAGAACCGCCGCTCCGGCGGCTAGTATTACAACTGCGAAGAAATCCATAGCAGGTACAAGGCACAGCGTCAAGGAGGCTCCTTCCAAGTTACCATATGAAATGACTGATGAGGAAGTCAAGAAGCTCGTGGATGACGATGTGAAACGCCAGCTTGCACCAAAACGGCCCGAGCCAAAGGAGAAAATAGATCCGACAAAAGCGAAGCAGTTTCTGTAAAAACCTTACGCGACCACCACCGCCTCCGCTGCCATCAAACTATGACCGCTCTATTATGAAGTCACATAACAACGGCGGTCGGGAAGTAGTCGTAGTGCAAGGGGGAAAACAATTCCCCAGCTCGGAGAACAGAAAAACCAATCGTGCCCCCCGCTCAACGTGTTTTCCGATAAGGATTATGATCCGGAGGTAGCGGCCACTCTTGCTCAATTCTTATGTGGGGTAGAGTTCCCCACGGCTGAGTTAGCATACAGATAGCAGCACGGGAAGCCTCTCGTCAGACCTGAGGAGGAATGGCTTCTACCAACACAAATGCGAAGATTGCATGAGTGGTACATGGAAGCCTCAAAGGAAGGGAAAGACTCACTCATGGTGGGAATTAAAAATGAGCATTACTTCAGTGGAGACGAGGAGATGTTCATTGAATTTGAGGAATTATTTTAGTTATACAATCAAGACGCCCTTGACAAATCTATCATCAGTTGCTATTGTCTGTAAGTATTATTTCTGTAATTAAGTCTCTAGCTCAGCTCGTTCATTGCATGTATAATTATCCTCACTATATTATGCAGAATGAAGATCTTCGAATGCAAAAGAGGACAAATCTATGACATTGGGTTCATTAACCCAAATAACATACATGAATATACGGTACAAAACAACGCCAAGGAAACAGAGGATAACTTGCTAAAGGCATTAATTGAACAACAAACCAAAAGGGAAATACTATTTCCTTACAACTTCAAGTGAGTGTTACTGTCGTGTACACATTCTGTTTCGCTTACTCGATGTTAAGTGTAATTGATGAGTTATGCGTGCGCAGGTTCCACTTTATTCTGCTAGTCATTCAGTTTGACACAGGAAAAGTACTTGTCATGGACTCGAAACGTAAAGACCCTAAGATGTGGGCGGACCTGAGTGAAATGCTCCAGAGGTAATTTCAATCATTATCGCACTATATCGGCAACTTTCGTTCATTTCCTGATATCAAGTAATTAATAACTCATTTATTCATTTTCTTTGCCGGGCAGGGTTTGGAAACGGTTCACCAAGAAGGTTAGGCGTGAATTGGAAAAGGAGCTGCAATTTCGACAACTCAATGTAAGTAGTACTAGCTAGGTCCGCGCATCTCTTTGATTCTAGCTAGTTTCAATACCATTATCATGCTTGATTATTATTTTGATTGAACTCTATTTTCGTAAAGTGCTCGAGGCAGGGAGACGGGAATAATTTATGTGGATACTACGTTTGCGAGTTCATTCGCCAGACGACCTGTGAGAAGGGAAGAATTTTACAACAACTTGAAGTACGTAAACAATATTCACAATTTTATTTTATTACCATCAATTGTGTTGAGTTTTATTCATATATATTGACCCCCTTCTTTAAATTAGATCCAACGGATGCGGGACGATCTCCTACCAAAGGATCGCCTACGAGCAATTCAAGAGGAATTGGCGGGATTCTTACTTGAAGAGGTCATATCTAAAACCGGACAATACCATCGGGAATTGGTAGGGGATTTTGGTAATTATATATTAGGGATCGTAAGAGATATTATATTGTATATATGCATGAACGTGTATTATATGTAGTAGCGTCGAATATATATACGAAAACTTGTTGTTCGACCAAGCACGGAGAAAGGTCACTTCTCTATATTCATGACGATGTTGTGTAATGGTTCCTTCATTGCTATATGTAGTAGCGTCGAGTTGAATGGAAAACATAAAATAAAAATGAAAATCCTAAATGAAAAAGAATTGAATGGTAAACACAAAAAGAAAAGGGAAACACAAAATGAAACCCCTAAACCCTCCAAAACCCTAAACCCCTACAAAACCCTAAACCCCAGCTCCTGACGCGTGGCGGTCTTTAGTCCCGGTTGATGTTACCAAATGGGACTAAAGGTCCTCCTGCCTGAGCGCTACGCAGCGGCCAAGTGGAGCCCCTTTAGTCCCGGTTGGTGTTACCAACCGGGACTAAAGGACCTCCTGCCTGAGCGCTACGCAGCGGCCACGTGGAGCCCCTTTAGTCCCGGTTCGTAACACAATCAAGACTAAAAAAGGGGGCCTTTAGTCCCGATTCCTTAGTCCCGGTTGCCCAACCGGGACTAAAGGCCCTTACGAACCGGGACCGATGTCCATTTTTCTACTAGTGGGTGGAGGGAGAGTTTCGGGAGCTGCTGCGATCTGCAAAGGCAACCTCCTCTATCGATCTGATTTGACGCTCACGAAAGGAGCGGAGGGCAATGCTGCCGATGTGTGTGGCAGTTCCCTCCTAATGATCTTTTTTTTTTGCGAAAACGACTCAGATCTATTATAAAGGTTCACCACAAGTACGAAGCATTTCAAACATAATAAAAATTGCATCGAGGTTTCTAGACCACTGAACGACCACTGCCACCGCCAGAACGAGCCACCGACACGCCGCGCAGCAGGCTAATGATCTGATTGAACTTTGGGATGCATACATGGCGACTGGCGAACATAGTCGCGTCGAATGGGACGGAAAATTGTGGTGTGGGTTCGCTTACCACGTGATGAAATCTAGGGTCGGATTGCACGTCGCTGCTGACATCTTTCTACCTTGATGGGAAATGCCATTGCTGCCTTTGTTTTCTGAATATGTCGAATGTTTTAGATTTCTATAGGATCATACGTACGAATAACACTTCCCTCTTCTTTTTCTTCTTTTTTTGGGCAAAAGTTGTCCCTGCATTATATTCAAAGAAGGCACATTACCTACACCAGTGGTCCAAGAGTTGTCCCACAGAACATACATTTCCCTCGTATGTGCCAATGATCGACGCCTTCATCGGTACCACTAAAGGACAAGGAATTAAAGTAGTAGAATCTTTTACAGGATGCAAGCCATGTGAAGGATGGACGTGTTGCCTCATATGACCACATCCACGACGCGTTCAGCATGTGGCCTTGAATAGGACCGCTCGAATCAACCTCGGAGAGTGCCGTCAGAATCTTAAATTGTCAAACTTGCCCGTCTCGGCAATTGCCAACAAATACCGATTCTCTCTGCCGCTTCTTTCCTTTTCGACAGTCGTGGTGTCTCCTTAACCACCTTTCCTTCCATGAAAACGAAGTCGCATCTTTCTCCCCGCCCCTCCTTCCCCTCCACATCCATTCTCTTCATCCGCCCTTGCACTAGCATAGCATCATCATGCCTTCAAAAGTCCGCCAGTTAACCTTGCAATCGCGTGGGCACCTTTTAAACCTTAGCAAATGCATGAAACGGTCCTCATGTACCACGAGAGATGACGGTGTGTTGTATGTCTGATTTAAAAATAATGTGGCCCTCACTTACCGCGAGAAATGATGGCGTATTGTATTTCCTATTTACAAATAATGAAAGATGCACGTAGTGCAATGATATAATAATTGTCTCTCCTTATTCTTCGACTGCAACAAAGATAATGCTTTTGTAGCGCAAAATTCGTAAAGAGAAACAAATACGGCGTATTTTTTTAGGATAAAGCGCGTACTTTTAGGATAAAGCGCGTACTTTTTGTATGGATCAACTGGGCAAGCACTAAATTCATAAATTTCAAACAACGGATAGTTTCCATTCCTAATACACTCGCATATTACGAGCCCATCTCCCACAAAGAATACGTTCGTCCCCTCGTAGGGTTCGAGAGAGACAGAGGCGGTGGCCGGAGTTTTTCTCGGTCCCCTCGCCTCCGTCTGCCATCTTGGCGCCGAGAGGTGAGGGGACCTTGGATCTGAGAGTTCTGTGGTCTTCGTCAGCATCTTTATAGTGGTGCTTTTGCGAATAAAATTTTCTCTCTACCGTGGCGGTGCCATGGAGCTAGAGAGGCTTGTGTCCTCGCAAATCCGTTTATTCAGATCTGATGAGTTTATGTTATTGTGGCGTATTGCTTTTGTCGGTTTGATTCTTTGTGGAGTTGAAATCTTTCCTCGACGATTTGGTGAAGATATTGTGGTTCGACGGCCTGCACTTCTAGGGGATTATCCTCGGCGCAAGTCCGTTCATCGATCATGGCTTCCCATCTATTTGGATGGGTGACTCAAGGAGCTTTCAGAAACCTTCATTGGTAATCAAGTTCGTGCGGATGAACGAGTGGCAGTCTTGCTGCTCCGCTCCAATTGCAGTCTCTTTACCGAAGTCTTAGAAGTATTTCGTCTTGCAAAGATTGATACCACACAGAAGATATCTCCAAGGAATTTTATTGTAATTCTTAGCTGTAGGAATTACTTTGTAATTTCTTGGATCTAGGATCCAGAGCATTGTACCTGTAATGGTTTTTTACGAGTATGAATAAACTTACTGGTGTTTCTAAAAAAATACACTCACGTATTAAATCTGGTCTCTGGTGTTGGTGTAACCACGCCAGATACACAGGTATCGTGGGCCTACCGCCGTAGCCCAATAGGCCGAAACACGCGAGACACAGCCGCACACAATCACGCATGCACTCCTCTCTCTCCGCGGTGACTATATCTCGCATTAAGCGATACGGTAGGAACTCTCGCTGCGAGATTCTACAGTAATGGGCCGGCCCACTCGCGTACACTTAAAAGAAAATAGTGAAGAAAAAGGAGCACGCGGGGGATACGAACCCTGGTCTCCTGGAGAGATTGCAACAGTGCTAACCACCGGGCTAGCGTCGAGATCGTGACGAAGTAATAGGGCGGGATCTACTTGAGGCGAAATGAGCCCGGTTTCCACTGGTTTTTTCCGGTTTCCCTGTTTTGACTGGGTTTTTTTCTTTTGTTTCTTTTTGCTTCATTTTTATTCGGTTTTCTCCGGTTTTCTTTCTTTTTTTCGTTTTGTTCGTTTTTTGTTTGGTTTTCTAATTTCTTCTCCGGTTTTTTATTTTTTATTTTTGTTTTTCTTTTAGTTTTTCTTTGTTTCTTTCATTGTTTTTATCGGTTTTTCTTTTCTTACTCATTTTCCTTCTTTTTTCTTCAGTTTTTTTGTTTCTTTCTTGGTTTTCAACATTTTTTTGTTATTCTTTGTTTCTTTATCAATTTTCACTGTTTTTCCATTCTTTTTGCATTTGTTTCTTCGGTTTTATTTTTCATTTTCTTTTTTTCATTGGTTTTCTTTTGTTTCTTTTTTCGGTTTTCATTTTTTTTGTTTTTTCTTTGTTTCTTTTGGTTTTCATTCTATATTGTACGTATATGTCAAGAACATTTTTCTAATACACGTTTAACATTTTTCCAATACAAATTTAACATTTTCTTAATACATGGTCAACAGTTTTTCTATACAAATTTTTAACATTTTTCAAATGCTTAATTAACAATTTTCAAATACAAATTTAAAATTTTGTAAATACATGGTCAACATTTTTTCTATACACATTTTTAAGATTTTTCAAATGCTTGATTAACATTTTTCAAATAAAGATTAACATTTTTTGAATACATGGTCAACATATTTTTCTACACACTTTTAAACATTTTCAAATGCTTGATTAATATTTTTCAAATACAAGTTTAACATTTTTTTAACACATGGTCAACATTTTTCTATACACATTTAACATTTTTCAAATGCTTGATTAACATTTTTTCAAATGCAATATTAACATTTTTTTAATACATGGTCAACATTTTTTCTATACATATTTAACATTTTTCAAATACAAGTTTAACATTTTTTGAATACATGGTCAACATTTTTTCGATACACATTTAACATTTTTCAGATACAAGTTTAACATTTTTTTAATACATGGTCAACATTTTTTCTATACACATTTAGCATTTTTCAAATACAAGTTTAACATTTTTCGAACACTAGTTCCACATTTTTTTCAAATGCTTGGATTAACATATTTTAAATACATGGTCTACATTTTTTCTATACACATTAAATATTTTTTGAAATGTTTTATGTAAAGTATTTTTTGTAATATAGAATATCTGGAAATATAAATAAAGTAAAAGAAAACAAAAAACGAAAACAAAAAACGTAATAAAAAACGTAAAAAAAAACGAGAATATGGCATGTGGCCTGTGGTCAGTGGCGCGATGGGCCGGCCGAATATGGAGCTCGCCTTCTGCGAGACTTCCTCTCGTCTCGCTGTAGGCGAGACATATCAGCGCCCCCTGTCTCTCGTTCTTCTTCACCCAAAAGCCACTCTCGATCTCTCATTCTCTCCTCGCCCGAGCATCTTTCCTCTATCTCTCGCCCTCTCTCGCATCGAAGTCGTAGATCCTCCATGCTTAAATCTAGCCGCCGCCGGCAGCAATCCCCAGAGCCGAGCGCCTCTTTGTGCTCCCTCCTTGACTACCACTTGCACCACCCTCCGCTGCAACGCCTTCTCCCATCGACGCCTTCCCGCTCAGGCTATCGTTGGTCTTGACCTCTTCGTGTGAAGCCATTGTTGGCCCGCCAGTCAGCTGCTCGGGACCAACACTGCCGTAGATGGCTTCATTCCCTCCTGATGACTTTTGTGACGACTGTGGGCCGTGCGATACCTGCCGCCGGTCTCAACCTCTCGATCGACGTGATGCCGCTGCTCGTCCCATCGGTCAGCTAGTAAGTCCTGACGCCGTTGTTGGTGGCTTTGTCCCCTCCTGAGTACTTCGATGATGACCAAAGTCTGCGCAACGCTATGGAAGGAAGGGTGCATAGGAGGCTGGTCATGTTTGCGTCGTGTAATTTCATAGTGAAATAGAATAAGTGATTCAGGGATATAAGAATCATATTATCTATGTAACTGAAAAAGTTTCATGAATATCATGTCATTAGTGAAAGATAATTGCAAGATGTGCCTTATGAAGAGAGAGACAATCTTAGTTTTTGCTTTCTTCTTCTTGTTGAATCCAGTTGTTAGACTATGTCCCTTACCTGATGTGTTGCTGGCAAGTCAGTACATTTTTTACGCTCCCAGGTGCTAGCTACTGCTACCACTTGCAATGTGATGCAAATTTGTACGAAATTCGCTCAAGGACATCGTGTAATTGAAACAGGCATGTGCATGTACTTTCTGCACTTCTCCGAATGAAAGATTCTCTTGTGTCATCTGCTGTTGCATAACCACAAAAAAGGATTACTGAAACTTGAGCCAACCGAGATACAACTAATGCAGAATTGAACATTCTGATCCTTGTTCATTCGAGGCTGATATATTGTACATACGTAAAATCCTGGACACGACCGTACATATGTTACATTAGTTCACCATCCTATCTACGATGTCTCACTTTTGAAACATTCTGGACAACATGACATTTATCCTGAAGCAAAAATTACTCAGCTTTGTAAGGCACAAAAACAGTACCCTCAGGTTGCTAGCACATCGGGAAAAAAAATAGTGAGCTGATATGACCATTCATACATCAAAAAAGGACAAAGCTGAAAAAGCCCTCTCATTGGATCGCTGCACCACAAGTTCATTCGTACAATGGGATATAATTCCAATAGTATCAGACAACGGCTGTCCCCCAAATATGTAGTGCAACATAAAAATTAGAGAACCAACTTGATATTCCCTCATAAAATTCAGTATGCTCTTTGGTTACAACTAAGCTGACCAGATGGCATGTCTGATAATAAAAATTGATTCTCCATCGACCACAAATGAACTGTATAACCTGAAAAACACGGAAGAAAAAAAGGTTAGGTGTGTGGCTGGATGAACCAAGGTTCTCAATTCTAGTCAAGAAATTAACCAGTAATCATGGTTATTCTTTTCATGCAGATATGCGGTGAACTAAATTATGTCTCTTCTTCGTCCTTGAATTGGATAATCATCGTGGTTTCATCTTTTGACTGAGATATGCGCAAGGAATTCAATAATAATGCTTTTTTTTATCATACACTGATTTATCTGTGCACCGACAATGCATAAGATTGAGGATATGAAGGAGTATTTATTAGTACTTTGATGCCATTTGATTATAACTCTAAACTTGGTTTAGTTGGTACTTGAGTGAAAAGATAGTTCATGGTGGAACAAGGTGCCTCGATTTAATTAGGAAATGAGAAAATTGCATTTGGGTGATGATTTTTTTCTCCATAGCAATGCATGGGCATTTAACTATATATGTTTATGTAAACGAATACATGTATTATACTATAACAATAGGAGGGTAAAGGGCTCTTGGTTGAGTTTCTTTTGAAAGCATGACCTCAATATATCACCCATGCATACATGGTTGTTGTTCTCTCGTTGTAACGCATGAACAATTACCTAGTTACAATAAAAAAATAGATTACGTGCATCAACCGATGCAGAGGTCAGGACTATCCCCTCTTCAAGAAAAGGCAGGAAAATATCTCGGCCCCGTCCGCACGGGAGGAAGCATGAGGTGGCGAAGGTCGGCCGCCCCAGAACGTTCACGACGCAAGATATTTTTTTTGCCTTTCCCGCAAGGGATAGCCCTAATTAGTGATTGTGATTATAGAACGTTCACGATGCATGATATTTTTTGCCCTTTCCCGCGGCCGGCGCCCAAGTCCAACACGCCTTCAACTCGATCCTCCCTCCTTATCCCTTCGCAACGCTTTGCCTATCATCTCCCCCTTTCTTCTACCACCTCCGCGCGCGCCAGAGCCGCGGCCACGCAGTTATTATTTTTCCCGCACTTAGCTCTGCGCCTTTATATACGCCTCGTTGTCTCTCCCGTAGCAGGAACGCTCTGACGCGCCAGCGTGAGATTGCGGGATTGTAGCTTGATTGAGTCAGGGAAGGGGAGGATGCAGTCGCAATCGCAGTACCAGTCCTCCTACTACGCCGTGCTCGGCGTCCACCCCAGCGCGTCCGCCGCCGAGATACGCGCCCCCTACCACCGCCTCGCCATGGTGAGTAGCAATTCAATTTATATAAGTGGTGCTTCGATTCGGTTTGCGCGGGAGAAACAGAGTTTGACGATACTCTTCCCGTGGAATTAATTCGATCTGTAATGGTGCGTGCAGAGGTGGCACCCTGATAAGATTGCGAATGGCCGTGTAGATCCGGAGGAAGCCAAGGGGAGTTTCCAGAAGATACACGAGGCATACCAGGGTACTTGCAGTGGCCGCCCAATTCTCTTAGGACGCGTCTAGGGAGCAGCCGACGCTCCGGAGTGGTCGGCCAAAAAGTAAATGTTTGGTTCCCTAATCTATAAAAGGAAATAACAGATGTGAACGCATTTAATTTGGATTTTCAGAATTTTTAAAAAGACATAACTTTTAAATTGTGCATCGAAATTAAGATCCGTTTTCACCGTTGGAACCATCACGACGTACTCTTTAAAACTAGATCCCGCATGTGTATATTTCGACGAAAATTTGTTTGTGCAACTTAATCCCCATTTGGTGCAACTGTCTAGCCGTCAATGTGCAACTACATGATAGTCAATGTGCAACTTTCTCCCTACTTGTGGACGTGCAGTTTTCACTCATCCGAACAGATATGAACGCATTAAATTCGGGTTTTCATTTTTCTAAAAAAAGTCATAACTTTTGACTCGAACATCGGAATTAAAATCCGATTTTACCGTTGGAACCCTCGTGACGTGCTCTTCTAAATTAGATCCCGCATGGGTATGTTTCGATAAATTTTATTGTGTGCAATTTAGTCCCTGTTAGATGCAACTGTCTAGTAGTCAATGTGCAACTACCTGAGAGTCGATGTGCAACTTTTCCTTTACCCGTGGACGTGCAGTTTTCACTGATAGCACCTCCACCTCAACCTACCCCCTAACAGTGAGATGTGCAACTTCGTCTGTTGCCCAGGCCAACTGCCTAGTAGTTGATGTGTAACTTCCCCCCTGCCTATGGATGTGCGGATTTCACTATTTGTTGCCTCGGCCAACTGCCTAACAGTGGATGTGCGGATTTCACTATTTGTTGCCTCGGCCAACTGCCTAACAGTGGATGTGCAACTTCGAATGCTGCCCCGGCCAACTGCCTAATAGTGATGTGCAACTTTCCTCCGTACCCCAGTGGATGTGTAGTTTTCCCTGCTAGCACCCCGTCCGAATCACACCTGCTAGTGAGATGTGTAACTTTAGCGCCCCGTCTGTATGCATCTTTTCAGTACCCCCATGGATGTGCAGTTTTCATCATCCAACTATCTCTACCAGTGAGATGTGCAACTTCGCCTGTTACCCGGCCAACTGCCTAGCAGACTATGTGCAACTCCACATGTTGCCCCCGCCAACTGAAACTACACATCCACAAGTAGTAAGAGGAAGGAGTTGCACATCGACTACTAGGAAATTGGCTGGAACAACAAAGTTGCACATATTACTGTTAGGGTGGGTGGGGCAGGATGTGCATGAAAAATTACACATCCATGAGTAGGGAGGGGGTTGCACATCGACTACTAGGTAGTTGACCAGGGCAGTAGGCTACTTCCACATCATAAAAAGTTGGTTGGCATGGTTGTTAGGTTGCAACCTCATAGGAAGTTGGATCATGCAGCTCTAAAAATTAGTTTTGAAAAAAATTGCACCATGCAATACTAAAGTTGCACCATGCAATAATAGAGTTGCACCATATAGCATCAAAGTTGGCACCAAAAAACTTTCGCCGAAATATACCTTTGCGGGATCTAGTTTCAAAGATATCGTCATAAGGATTTCAACGGTGAAAACGGATCTGAAAACGGACACACGGTTTAAAAGATATTGCTTTTAAAAAAATTGAAAACCCAAAATAAATGCACATAGATCTATTTTCTCTAAATTAAAGTGACTAGTGTGAACGCATTTAATGCCACAACATACATGCGCTAGCAGACAATTCTTTTTCATGCATGCGTGTCAGGGCCGGCCGCTCGTTTCAGCGAACGAGTGCGCGCGCCCGATTAGGTATTTACGATTCTCTTATATATACATATGTTTTCATAGGTGTGCACTGGGTGTGGGTGCCTTTGTTAACGTGCCCGTGCTTCGCTACGAGTAAACGCCAGTTGCCATGATAGGCCGAGGATGGTGCGACTCATGAGGGAGATAGACGATGGAACGGATAAAAAAAATTCCTCTTTTTATTATTAAAAATAGTTAATTGTATATGGGTTGCAACGGGGGCATCAATATTCTAATGGTTAAACACCAATTTGACGAAATAGGCTTTTGCCCCGCTATATAGATATAGCAACCACCCGATACATCTCTGAGTCCAATTCTGGGGCAAACAACACAAGCACGCCCAAAAGAAATAAAAGAGAAAGAAAAAAGAAACTAATGCCAACAGAGCCGGATCAACGAAAACGATGATGACCCGCAACCGCTGCGCCCTCCGGAGAATTTCCACCACGCTCCTGGTACTTCGGACCGCCGCATACCAAGCAACACCTTCAAGAAGGAACGTGACGATGACGACGCTGCTGCCCGGACTGATCCTAGGGATTCCCCCGGTAAGCAGAGGGGCGTGGGGGGGGGGGGGAATAACCGACGCCCTTCAGGAAGGAACGGCGGCGCCCACGGGCGTCACCGCGTCAGTGCCGGCCAAGCCGACAGGGATTTCTCCCGTCCGCCAAACACCCACAACCCCGGCCGATCCATCACGCTCCACCAACCTTGCCGTCCGCCAACATGCGCCGCCATGGTCTTGGGAACACCACTGCCGTCTCACCATGGAAAGCGAAGCGGAACCGACGGGTCCGAGTGGGAAAAGCCGGGAACGAGGAGCGGCAAAGTCAACAGCCACGCGGGAGGGGATCACCTTCACCGCCATCGGCGGTCACCGACCGGACGCAGCAAGAGGAGCACACCAGGCCCTTATGCCCGGCCGAGCCCGAAATGGGCTCGTGAAGCTCCTGTCGACGCGCTGCAGTGGGCGCGCCGCCGTCTCCGCAACCCCCCGCACGAGCCGCTCCTCCGTCCGCCGGAGCCGTCGCAGGCGAATCCAGGCCAGGCCCGCCCAGACCCAGATGGGGTCCCAAAGGGCCCAGATCTGGGCCGGGAGGGCGCCGCTGCCAGCCCGCAGCCAAGTGGCCACGCCACCGCCTCCTCACCACCCGGAGCTGCGCTGCCGCCGGAAGCTCCGCTGACCGAGGAGCACCACCGCGCGCCCACGACGGGGAAGGAGGGGGGAAGACGAACTCGCAGCCGCCGCGCCGAACCAACGCACCTGGGCGCCGCCGCACCACCGCCAGGGGAGGACGCCGCCGCGCCGCCAGGCCCTGCGGCAGCCCGGCGTCTCCACGCGCGAAGCCATCCTGCGTTGGCCCCGAGCCGCGAGGAGAGGGAGCAGGCCCCGTCGCCACCCACGCCGGCCGGGCTTTGCCCGGCGGCACCTCGGGCTGGGGGCGGGTGGAGTAAGGCCGAGAGGGAAGGAGGAAGCGGCGGCGGCGCTAGGGTTTCCCCCGGTCGCTCGCGGGAGCGACGCGGGGGACGCGGGATGTTTCTCGTCACCAAGCCCAGTTCCTGGTTCAACACCAATCATGTCAAACATATACCTTTTGCATGCTCATACACATCCCACGGCATTGTTGACTTTTTCTTACAGTTAAATCACTTCTTCTTTCTCTTCCATCCAGTATATCTGTCTCCCCAATCCAAGCTCACCATCGCCGTCAATGATCTGGCTCATAGTCCCCCAAAGCTTCCACACAACTCAAACCAATGACAGAAAAATACGTAACAATTCTTTTAGATAAAAATGTCATGGCTTTGCTTTTCAGGTGAACAGTTGCTATGATTTCTAGACATGCAAATTAGCTAATAGTTTGTTATTTTAGCCGATCAAGTAGTTTATTAGGATGTTTCTAGACATGCAAATGCTGGGCATTATTACCACCTAGTCAGTGGCTCTACTTCCAATAGTATACTACTGTTTTACTCAAGGAAATCATACAAAAAATTCCCGAAAGAGCAGTATATATCTATAGATAGTTATGCAAGCACAATCACAATAGATTATGGACATGAATGAATGCCTCATATCAAAAGCTACACTTGCCACAAGTAGAAAGGAATCGTATACAGATTCAAATATAGCATTCACCAACTATTGTTTTTCTAGTAAAATTAAGTTGATTGCATTCATTTCTCTAAATGAAAGCAAATTAATCAACTGGGATCGAAAAGAAATCTTTGACATCACCTCATCGGTCAGATGAATTTGAAACCAAATCTCCCATATATTAGCCTGGTCTATTGAGCATCCATTTGCCACATGAGCATCAGATAGATATATTTGCAATCTACAAATAGGAAAGTGCAGTATTCAATCAATTGAGATGTTCCAGAAGAGTATAGCATTATGATAAAAGAGCATAACTACAATGCATCGAATAGTGCAAGCAATTACCACGATCACTGTGTCATTAAAAGTGGTTCTGAACATGTGACTGTTTGACTAAACGGATAACCAAATAGACAAAAATATTGTCCGCTTTGAACACCAATTTGACAGATACCCAAACCTTGGGGTAGAAAGTTAGAAACCATTGGTGTCAAGGAAAAAAAATCGACGAAATTTCCGAAATTTCTCAAAATTTTGCTTATTTCGAGGGTCATCGAAATATTTGTGTTTCGTTTGAATTATTTTGGTATTTTAAAATCACACTTATAAAACCAAGGCGGAATCCATGCAAAACGTATCCCTTTGCATAGCACGGTGGTAGTCAGTTGTTCTCCCGTACATAAGGGCTATGGTTTTTTTCAGTACTTAATTCCTGATGTATGAAAATTTGGCAAAAATAGCTACGTGGCTGGGATTCGAACCTGGGTCTACAGAACTGGAAATAACGGACGCACCATTGGGATAGATAACTTTTCATGTAAAAATATTGCTAAAAGCTAATTTATTTAATTCTTTAAATTCGAATTTATCCAAATTTAAATAAAATTTTCGTTTGTTTGCCTGATTTTTTTTGAAAATTACGAAATTTCAAAAATTTCGATGCTTTCGAGGGTGAGCGAAATTTTCTTGTATTCGAAAGTTGAAACCTTGGCTGGTGTAGATAGTACAATTAGCAAAAGTTCAAATAAGATTATGTTGCTGTTATCTAGCTAAGATTGATAAAATCAACAATGATATACGAAGGGCAGCTGCGGCTGCGGCATGGTCAGGCGATTGAGAGCATTGGCAACCAGCCACGTAGAGGATGCCGAAGGGGCAGCGACGGCGATGGCGTTCGTATATGGAGCTTAGACAGAAAATTATGAGAACTGTATTGATCGTGACTATTGTTAATTGTATTGGTTGTAACCAATGTCAACTTAAAAAGAAAATTATGGAGCTTCGGTTCATATGCATCTAGTCACAAAAATTTCAGAACACATGTTTCTGTTTGTAGTCTGGTCACACAGAAATTCAGAACACATGCTTCAGTTCGTATTCATCTAGTCACAAAAAATTCATCACCAAAAATCAGAACACATGGTATTGTTGTTATATTCGTTGACTTGATTGCTGTAGATTACCATACCGGACTGGAAGTAAGCTGCAATATGAAAGAATGAATCAAAATTTAAGGCCTGTGTTCGAGGGTTTAGATAAGAAAGAAGAGGGAGGCACCACCACATAGAGGAAGGGGCGCCATGGGAGGAGAGAACATCGAGGTGTCGCCGGGGGAGGTCACCGCCAGCGGTGCTCCGTTGGGGAGGCGAAAGTTGGGAGGCGGCGGCGCGTGGGGTGAAGGAAGAGGCGAGTTGGGGAGGCAGCGTCGCGTGTCGCGAAGGAAGAGGTGACTTGGGTTATTCGAACACTTGGAACCCTTTTTTTCTACTTATCAGTGGCACAGGGGTAAATCTTAACAATTCTAGTGGCAATTGCGATGACGGACGAAGAAACGTTCTTCCCTTTAATATTAGGTAGAGATGTTGGTTTCATGCAGTGCTCTCGGACGAGAAGAGGAGGGCGCTTTACGACACTGGGCCCCCTCGACGACGACTAAGAAGAGGTCGAGGTAATTAATTGCCAAATATTAGCCTGCCTAGGTTTGCTTCTCATGCTCGTATGTTCTATCAGCCATGGGCGTTAATCTAACTCGGATCTTTGGTTGGTGTATTGTTAGGGTTTCCATGATTTCCTTCAGGAGATGCACTCGCTCATGGCCACCGTTGGTAGAGAGGTAACTAACTAATGTTAATGCATGGCACAGTTTGATTCATACCTTTTAGTGTGGAATTTTTAAGCCAAATCTGTTACTTAATTTCACTTTGTTTATATTTGAACTGTAGAACAGAGGAAATCGTGTCTTTTTTTATTTTTTTGAAGAAGAAAAAGTTCCGGGGATATGATGTCAGGGGAACAATATGGAAACAAAAATCGTTAAGAATCTAGAACAATCATGACAATTGTGAAGAATCTACAACAACCATGATATTTTTGGTAAGAAAATTGGGTTGCATTGCATGCCACCGCTACCATTTCCTGTCTCCACAATTTAGTAAATCCCTGTAGATCAAAACCGAATGTCTTGAGACACTGGTTCTGCTGCATGCCTGAAACTATCATTGACAAACCCCCGCTTGACTTGGTGCAGGAGCCCGTGTATTCCCTGGGCCAACTCCAATCCATGCTCGACGGGATGATGCAGGATTTCACCTCACCCCAACTGCCACCACCAAGCAGCTTCTGCACCAGCACAGGTTCGTCGGCACCCAGCGGCGGAACGCAGCAGCAGCGTCGATCCTCATCGCACGTGCGGCCCCAAGGTTTCGGCAGCTCGGCGTGTTTCAGCCGGACAGCTTTCTCTGGCTGCTAAGCACTTGTGATCTCCATTGCAACTCGTGTATCCGTGGGTGTACGTTCCTAGCTACTTGTTCAGAAATCACAAGGATCAATTGCAGGGGAATAAAGAAGACGGTAGATAGGTTTCCAACTGAGCAGCAACTCGAGAGGATCTTCATTCTAGTTTTTGTTTGTGAGAGATAGGTGTACATAGATGACCACCTTATTCTGTACGAACTGGTGTTGCCCTTGTACAGCTCTTGAGCTTGTCCGTGCGTCTGATGATTATTAGAAGTGAAGGGGTGATGTTATGCATTGTGGTGTAATAGGCGGATACGCGTGCTTCGCCGCGCGCAGGCAGTCTGCAGTGCTAACCCAGGCGCTTGGTATGTGTAAGATTCAATGGACTAGGAAATCGTCAGGGTTAAGCAGCAGTCAGGTTAAGCAGCAGTATAACATCGAGATCGATTACGACTCGCTACGCCTAGGGTTTTCTCGTCCGAGGCGACTCGGCGGCGATCCAGAGGCGGGAGCTGACGCCACCCTTAGGCTGGCAACCACGGGTGATCAGGGAGAGAGGGGTGGGATGAGGGGGAGTGGATCCGCAGATCCGGTGATGGAAGATCCTCTTGGTCTTCAAGAAATCCGGGAAAAGATGAGATCTGCCATGCAGGCCTGGTTGAAAGGAAAAGATCATGGGAATCAGATTCGGCTGGATCACAGTGGCCGGATGGATCCGTGTGGAATACCGGAGGTGGCGATGATTAGAGAGAAAATGCGGAAGGTCATGATCACCTGGGATATGGATAGAATCGAGAGGAATCAGATCGATGGGCTGAGAGAGAACTCAAAGACGGGGATCCCCCGGACGGGGGAAATGGAGGCAGATCAGATCGTACGCATGATGCAGATCCAGCTGGCAATGCGGAGACGGTGATTGTGTTGGAATCAGATCTGGGCGTCGACGATTTAAGCACCGCCGCCCGCATTGGGGATCACTCAAATCCACGTAAAATCCCTAACCACACCCCCAAGCAAATTGAGATGGCCAAGCGCACTGACTTGAAGATAAAGAAGGTGGTTTCCAGCGTCGCTGCTCAGGAGGTAGCTTCGAGCGGTGAGAGTGGGGGCATGAGGAAGATGGCGCAGCATGGTGGTTCCTCGAAGGTGAAGAGACCCGCCTGGCGCCGATGATACCGATCGGGGAAAATGATGATGAGATCCCGCCGGAGCTCATGCTTCAAGATGACGATGAAGGGAAAGTCGTGGTGGTGAACCTGGCAAGTGTGCGCGATGCCATGTGCACCCGCTGGACTGCTGTTGGCCAGTATCGCTCCTTACGACCTTGCAGCACTAAAGACCCTTTTGAAGAACTGCAGGAGAAATGGGGGATGCTGGGCATCCTCGAGTACAAGCTGCTGAAGGACAACCACTTCCTCCTGGAGTACGAGAAGGAGGGCGACCTCCGCTTCATCATCACCAACAGACCATGGACCCATCGCAATGACACCTTCCTCATCGTGTTATACGACGGGTGCGCGAGACTGGCAGACGTCATGATCGACTACATCCCTCTCTGGGCACGCATCCACGACATTCCCCTCACCATGATGTCCGAGGAGGTGGGATGGAAGTTGGGGGCTGAGCTGGACACGGTTCGGGAGGTCGCCACCGATAATCGAGGGAAGGTGTGGATGAGTTCATCCGCGTCTGCATCGACCACCCGGTCAACAAGCCGCTGAGGTGGAGGACCAGGACAAGAAACGAGGACGAACATGAGGTCCTGTACCTTGAGGTGAAGTATGAATGTGTTCCTCATTTTTGTTTCTATTGTGGCCTCATCGGCCATACCGAGTGCGACTGCAGGCTCCCCGAGGATCTCAAAAAGGTGCGCTAAACGACGGGCATCCGTGCCTCACCGTACAAGAGGATCAACCATCGCAGCGGCCATGTGGCGGCCAACGGGGTGAGTGCGGGCCTCTTCCTTCAGTTCAACTCTGGGAACAACTCCACGGTGAAGACGGTGCCTGCCAAGCTGGCCATGCTGCCACATGATACCAGGACCGGGAATGCCGAGGTACTCGACAACCACGTTGTTGCGGCGGTGGCTGCAGCAGCTGCTGTGAAGTTCCAGGATGGCGCGCTGGTGGACCAGACGCAGGTGCCGCCATCCACGCCATAAAACAAAGGTGTGCTGCCTGGCACGTTCAGCCTGTCGGTGCCTGCTCCCATGATGGCCTCTACGATAAGCCCGGCTGTCATGGTGGTCACACTGGATGCTCCTTCGGCCCTCTTGGCGGGGGCTGTGCTCGACATGAACACTCCTCCACCACAGCTTCTAGTGCTGACGGCGACCATGTCCACCAAGCCAAGAGCTACCAAGCGCGTGGTGCAGATGCGGGGATGCAAGGGTGCGAGCAAAGATGGGGTGAACAAAGGCTCTATGTTGGGAAAGCACACTGATAGGAACCAGGAGGGCAAGGCGGCTGAGAACGTTGTGTAAGGCGCCAATGCAACTGAGAACAGTAAGAAGCCTTGCGGTGATGACATGCTGCTAAGGATCAGAGTAAGAAGGGTGAGAATGGTGGAATGGAAGCTAGCAGCCCCGGGGCTACTGGTCAACTAACGGGCACGAGTGTCGGTGCCCGTCAGGATCCATGAGTCTATTAAGTTGGAACTGTCCGGGCCGTGGACAACCCTGGACAATTCAAGAGCTGGTGTGCCTTGTGTGCATATACCGTCTGATGATCGTTTTTATTTCTGAAACTCTACAATGCGAGGAGAGTGTTAAGAGTCTTAGATGGAATCTTGCCTCAAGCATTGTATCACACATGATGGGAAGGGCAAAGGTGCCGGTATTACTATGTTCTGGGATGAAAGCATTGAAATAAAGTTGCTCTCGTATGGTCCGAGGTACATCCATGTGCCTGTCGGGGATGACTCCCATGGTCTGAAATGCAGGGAACTTTTGTGTATGGTGAACCTAGAGGGCTGGACATGCATCACATGTGGACGCTATTGAAGTGTATAAGGCCACTGGGCACGGAATCCTGGATGATGATAGGGGATTTTAACGAGACCATGTGGCAGTATGAGCATTTGTTAGAGTCAAAAGATCGGAAAGGTATATGGCGAATTTCTGTTAGGTCTTGTCAATTTGCCATCTTCTTGATCTTGGCTTTAAAGGGACGGCGTGGACATATGATAATAAGCCGAAGGGGAGGAAAAACGTAAAAGCAAGGCTTG
The DNA here is from genome assembly GCA_039707655.1 of Elymus sibiricus. NCBI lineage: Eukaryota > Viridiplantae > Streptophyta > Magnoliopsida > Poales > Poaceae > Elymus > Elymus sibiricus. The sequence goes on from CM077664.1 coordinate 25,971,449, forward strand.
ATAGAGCCGTTGCCTCGCCATCGTGGACTGCTCACTTTGGGGACGTCCGGGTTCAGTATATCAGCTCATCACGATCTGACCACCTGCTATTGTTGCTACAGTATGAGAAAAAGTCCGCCCCACGACAGAAGAATAGCTGCTATCATTATGAGGTTATGTGGGAACAAGATAGTTCTTTACAGGGCACAGTTGAGGAGGCCTGGGGCAAGCATCACAATGTTCAAACGTTTGGCGATGTCACCAAGAAACTTGGGTCGATGTAGAACAATTTGACGACTTGGAGCAAAAAGAACTTCGGCTCTGTGACTCAGCGAGTTGGTAAGCTGAGGAATAAGCTTTTGATCGGTTGTGAATAGCATGGCAATTAGAAGAATGAGACGCGGACGTCTATAAGGTCTCAAAAGAGCAGGATGAGGTACTGTACCATGAAGAAATAATGTGGTGGCAACGGTCCCGTGCGTCATGGCTGCGCGAGGGGGACCGGAACACTAGCCATTTGAACCGTGCGTCATGGATGCGCAAGGGGGACCAGAACACTAGACATCTCAACAGAAAGGCTAGCTGGCGCCAAAAGAAAAATGCAATTAAGAAGTTAAAAGATACATATGGGAACTGGGTAGAGGAGACTTAAGCCTTGCAAGACATGGCCACTAAATTCTTCTAACAGTTGTACACGGAAGATAGTGGGGTAACGCCGCATGATTAGTTAGAGATGATGACTGAAAAGGTTACTGAAAACATGAATTATGACCCCCGAATACAGTGTGCCATAGCCCACAAAATCGACCGAAGCGAGAAGATTTTGCATTGTGCCATAATAAGTGTGTCGACAATCTGTCACTTTTCAATCTTGCGATCGTAGATACACGTATGATTTTGGTGTCAGACTGCAACACAGTACCCGGTCGAGGACTCCGAAGACACAGTTTACCCAAGTTCAAGCCTCTGAGATAGGTAACAACTCTATATCTTGCTTTGGTTTTTGTTTGTGGTGCCCCCACTCATAAGCGTGCACTAATCATACACGCGGCATGCACGCCCATGAGGGTGACAGCATAGGTAGTACCACAACATAACTCTACGACCAAAAATATATGCAAGGGCTCATACATGAGCAGAGATAGCAAATATAATACACACAGAGGTCACATGACCCAACATTACATCAGAGCAAAAAGCAAATATAGGTCTGAGTACAGACAAGTTTAACAAATGCCTTAAGAAGGCTAGAACAAAAGTGACGACCCTCCCAAAGGCGCAGGCCTCCTGCCTAGGACCTCCAAACTACTTGTCGGCGTCGACATCCAAGTAGTAACCAGCATTGGGATCACCTGCATCCCAGGTGCTACTATCTGAATGCAGCAACCGGGTAGAGAAAAGAATAGCAAAGCAACGGTGAGTACTCATCCGAAGTACTCGCAAGACTTACATCAGATCTATCTACATATGCATCGGTATCAAAAGTAAATTGGTATAGTAGGGTGACGGTGTACACAGGAAGCTCGCATGTGCGATACAAGTGCTATGTGAACGAGCTGGACACCTTGACTGCTGACCAGGTACCGACAAGTTAAATCAGACAAAATTTAGTTATGACCGAAATTTGTACCTAACAATTTATCTCCTTGTGTTGCAGGTCTTCTGGACGCCTTATGTGGATGATCGTGACTTCTCTCCTAACGAGATGTGCATGCGTGATAAGCATCTTTGGCGGACGAGGTGCCCAATGATATGCTTCTTCGCAGTCGAGTGGCGCTTTGTAGACCGTGTTGCCAGACAATTTGGAAAAAGACAAGGTATTCCAAATGAGGAGAGCAAGGAGGCAATCCAATCTTTGCATCGGTGAGCAAACATGTCTTTGAGATATGTAGTTGAGCATTGACAAAGTCATTGTTTGCTAATGGTTAATACCATGCATCGTTTGCAGGTTCAGTCGAAGGAACAATCAGGATACCTCGGATTGGGAGAACAAGCACCGTAAGTGGATACAAATCTGGAATCAAAGAGAGGCGTTAGTGGAATTAGAGAATAGACCCCACAATCAGCCAGCATACGAGAAGTATCAAGCGTGGTATGCGAAGCGTTACCGGTTAAAGCTAAAGCCCGGTTGGACTCGCGAGGAGTGTTCGGAGTTGGTGGCGGAAGATCCGGAGGCTGCGGAAGGTTATCATGCCTTCAACTTGGTAGTGAGAGAGAACAGAGGGACTCAAGTTGACTATGCACCGATACATGACGAAGTGGTAGTTAAATCAACCTAATTGCATTATCTTGTCTTTTTTCAAATATAAATGTTTTGTGTGTTCATGAATTGCAGGGCAGAGAGTTGCTTATGTGTGTCAACGAAGCCGGTGTAGCACTCAGTCATCCCCGGGGGGTGGATTATCTGAGAGAACTCTTAGGACCACGATGGAGGTATGGGCATCTATTACAAAAGCTCCATCTTTGCGAATTAGTTATTTACATCTCATAACATATTTTGTGTTGTCGCAGAAGTTCAAGAAACGGTTCCACAAGATGGCAGCTATGCTTTCTTGCCATGGTGCTCAGGCCGCCGACGCGAGTGCACCTGGTAGTAGCCGCGCCTCCAGAGCTAGACGACGTTATCTCCGCGACAATGAGACAGAGGAGGAGGTACATCACACTACTACAGGACCCCCTCATTAGCGGCGTCCCAATGTGCCCTGTAGTAGCGTTTGCTAGAGGCGCCGCTACTATCGCGCCGCTGGTAGCCAACAACCAGCAGCGTCCGGTGGAACGCTGCTAAGCAGTAGCTCTCCAGCAGCGTTCGGTGTTGGACGCCGCTAGTAGCATCTCAACCTGCAGCGTGTAGTCGTCTTGACCGCTGCTAGTTATGAGTCGATGTAGTAGCGTTTTCCCTTTACGACGCGCTGCTGGTGCCAAAAACCCGAAAAAAATTCAAAATGCATTTATTTTGTTTGGCAGGATGTTCTACCACACAAATTTGCTGCCATGGCAGAGCATTTAGGCCATCAAAACGAAATGTAGCAATTATTATTATTGGATCATAAACTAAACATATGAAATCTTCAACACAATAGTAACTAGCATCACATAGTACCTAGCTAGCAATTCTAGAAAAATCCACTTAACGGTACAACCATAAGTACTCAACACAAGTGCAATCATAATTGATGTAAATAGACATGCATGCATGTTGGACTCTCCAAAGACACCTACTCGTCAGTAGTCGTCTTAGCAATGGTATGCACGAAGAGGATGGGGCCTGCATGTCCTACGTGGATGACGCCGATTATCTTGTCTCCAACCTCGGTGAAGTCGTAGATGTCATAGATCTCTTGCCATCCGTTGACGATGAGGCATCCATCTTCTGACGACGTCGAGTAGGTGCATGGTATGTCCGTCTCGTCATACACAACAAGTCGCATGTCACCACTAATCTGAGCCTGCATTTGCATAGGCACCACATGTCTTGGGAGTTTCTGTTACAACACACAATGTGTAAGCACAACATTAATAATTCAAATGATATGGATGCTTGACATTGCAAACAATTTATACCAGCAGTGACTTTTCGACATTGCTCTTATTCAAGGTGTGCACGAATGGCACGAATGACCCATCGTACGGTCCAACATCGTACTCCTCAACAAATTCCTCAATGGCTTCCACCAATTCTACGACCGCGTCCAACTCTTGCCAAGTAAGTGTCATGTCGGCAGTGACATGCCTCTTGTCCACAATGTTTTGAGTTTCGTCGGACGCCATGAAGTAAGCTGTCCAAATTATATGTAATCGAGAGACTACTTTCAGCAGGTAATATAATAAAAAGGTTACTGATTAAATATATTAATGGTCATGAAAACTTACACGGGGGAAGCACTGGAGCATTAGGAATGCGCACAATGATGTCAAGTTTGGGTTGGCCGAGAATGTACATCTCGATCTTCATCCCCACATCAAGCTTGTATGCCTTGGCGAGTCCTCTCCAACCAGGGCAACCGAAAAAAGTATGTTCCCCCTCATTTTTATCATAACAGGGAAGTTAAATCCATCTCTTGTTCCAAGGTGAGCCTCAACCATCATTTGCTGATGCATTGGGACCTGAAGAATGTTGAGGACTTCACGCCTTGCAAAGCAAGGGATGATCTAAACATAGTTATGAGGCGAAATAAAATTAGATCACAGTTTTTTGTTGCCCGCGTGTATGCATGCATGTATTACTTTATGAACTCATCTTCCAAACATACCATCTTCCCCTCAAAGTCCTCTCCAAGCACAATGGAGAAGCGATTGTTCTTCATCCAACTCATGCCCAATTGAACCACCTTGTCGCATCTCCCGCGGCAGCTGTCGCCACACCTAGGGCACACCGCGTCCATTGCTGTGTTCACAACCGTTAGAATCTTCAAATGGTAGATACACTATAAAAAAGAACTTTAACTAAATCAATCTATAAACCGCCTATATCTCTTATCTTTTTCTGTCTTTCTCACTCTTCTGTCTTCTATTATTCTTATCTCTATTCTATCTTTTCTCTCTTATCTCTTATCTCTTCTATTCTCCACTTTTTACTCTCTTCTCTTTTCTCCTATCTTCTCTCTTTCTCTCTTGTCTATCTTCACTCAACATAGATCTATACCCTCATCTCTTTTCTACCATATTCTCTTCACTATGTATGCATATAGACAAATAAAACCCACACTAACAATATTACAAATTTGACCAAATTAACATACACTAACCTATGTATGCAATGCATATCTCACCGGCACTATTGGATCGACGACGGGCTTCGAGGACGGCGGCTGCCCGAGACGAGGAGCACTAGTGGAAAAACGGGATTTAGCCCCGGTTGGAAACGGCCTTTAGTCCCGGGTCACCAACCGGGACAACTAAATCGGGACTAAAGGCTCCCACCCTTTAATCCCGGTTGGCCACGACCCGGGACTAAAGTCCCTCCACGTGGCCGCGAGCGTGCGCCGGGGGCTGGAGGACCTTTAGTCCCGGTTGGTGACACCAACCGGGACTAAGGCCCCTCCACGTGACCGCGAGCTAGCGTCGGGGGCTGAAGGACCTGTAGTCCCGGTTGGTGTCACCAACCGGGACTAATGATTTTGTGTTGGGGTTTAGGGTTTTAGGGTTTAGGGTTTATGGTTTATTTTTCCTTTTCATTTTGTGTTTTCCATTCAATTCTTTTTCATTTCAAACATATTTTACGCTACTACATACTGTACACGTTATGCATATATAATATAATTTCTCGTACGACCATAGATATATCATATAATTTCTCGTATGACCATACATATATATATACAATTTTTCCTACAATTTGGAGATCATTACATGCAGGCATTAGCGGCAATGGTATTCTCCGCTTTCAGATATGACCTCCGTAAGCAAAAATCCCGCAATTTCCTCTTGAATTGCTCGTATGCGGTTCTCTGGTAGGAGCTTCTCCCGCATCTCTTCCATCTTTAAAGAAGGAGATCAATATGAATATATTAGTTGTGTGTATATATATTAGATCATCATAAAAAAATTGTGAATAGTGTTTACGTACCTGAAGTTGTCTTACATCTCTGCGCCATTCGGTCGTCATGCGAATGTTCTCGCAAACGTAGTATGCACATAAATTAGTCCCATGTTTCTGCCTCATGCACTTTGCGAGAATAAAATTCAATCAGATAATAATCAAGCATGATAATGGTATTGAAACTAGAATTATCGAGATGCGCGGACCTAGCTAGTACTACTTAATTACCTTGGGCCATCGCCAATGCAGCTCCGGTTTCCATTCACCGACAACATCATTGATGAACCGTTTCCAAACCCTGCCCGGCAAAAAAAATGAATAAAGGAGTTATTAATACTTGATATCAGGAAATAAACGAAAGAGGCCGATATAGTGCGATAATGATTGAAATTACCTGTCGAGCATCAAAACCATGCTGGTGTATTCTCGAGGGTCTTTACCTAGTGAGTCCAGGGTTTCAACAGTTCCAGCGTCAACTCTAATGATTAGCAGGATCCAGTGGAACCTGCGCACACGTTTATATAAGCAGGCATGCATAACTCATCAACTACACTTAACATCGAGTAAGCAAAATAGAATTTGTAGTACAAGACAGTAACACTCACTTGAAGTTGTAAGGAAAAAGTATTTCTGTTCTGGTATTTAGTTCCTTTATAAACATTAGCAAGTTCTCCTCTGAGTCTTTGGCGTGGTGTTGTATCATAATTTCATTAATGATATATGGGTCAACGAACCCAATGTCATAGATTCCATCTCTTTTGCATTCGAAAATCTTCATTCTGCATAATAGCGTACAAAAGAATATAGTGAGAATAATTACAGGCAATGAACGGGCTGAGCTAGAGACTTAAATTACAGAAAGAAATCACTTACAGACAATAGCAACTGACGATAGATTTGTCGAGTGCGTCTTGATTGTATTGTTGGGGAACGTTGCATGGGAAACAAAAAATTTCCTACGCACACACAAGATCTATCCATGGTGATGAGCATCTACGAGAGGGAGAGTGAATCTACATACCCTTGTAGATCGCTAAGCGGAAGCGTTTAAGAAACGCGGTTGATGTAGTCGAACGTCTCCGCGATCCAAATCGCAAGTCGTCCCTCGATCCGATCACGAACTAGTGCTGAACGGACGGCACCTCCGCGTTCAACACACGTACGGCTTGATGACGCCTTCACCTCCTCGATCCAGCGAGCGATGGTGAAGTAGTGGTTGAGTTCCAGCAGCACGACGACGTGGTGATGGTGGTGAGGAACAATCTCTGCAGGGCTTCGCCAAGCGCTACGGAGATTATGACGGAGGAACTAGAGGGTTAGGGTTGCCGCACACGGCTTGGGGAAATCTTGATGTGTTCCGGGTGCTAGCCCTGCCCCTCTATTTATATGTTAAGCCCTGGGGTCGAAACTTGGAGAAAGAGCCTCCTCAAAGTCGGTTTGGCCCGCAAGGCAAGAGTCCTGCTCGGACTCCAGGACCAGACGCCAGGGTCCTCGGCGTCTGGCCCCAGACGCCAGGGTCCCTGGCGTCTGGCCCCTGGCCTCCGCAAAACTTCCTTTTGCACCTTCCTAAAGCCTCGTGGGCTTTACCCCTTGGCCCAAATAAAGTGTTCTCGTACCCGAATATTTCGGGAAACATCCGGAACCCTTTCCGGTGAATTCCGGAACCCTTCCGGAGACCAAACACTATTATCCCATATATCAATCTTTACCTCCGGACTCTTCCGGAGATCCTCGTCATGTCCGGGATCTTATCCGGGACTCCGAACAACTTTCGGTCACCAACATAACAACTCAACTATACTTATATCGTCACCAAACGTTAAGTGTGTAGACCCTGCGGGTTCGAGAACTATGTAGACATGACCGAGACACCTCTACGGTCAATAACCAATAGCGGGACCTGGATGCCCATATTGGCTCCTACATATTCTACGAAGATCTTTATCGGTCGAACCTCTATGTCAAGGATTCAGTTAATCCCGTATGCTGTTCCCTTTGTTCTTCGGTATGTTACTTGCCCGAGATTCGATCGTCGGTATCTCTATACCTAGTTCAATCTCGTTACCGGCAAGTCTCTTTACTCGTTCCGTAATACAAGATCTCGTGGCTAACACTTTAGTCACATTGCTTGCAAGGCTCATTGTGATGTTGTATTACCGAGTGGGCCCTGAGATACCTCTCCGTCACACGGAGTAACAAATCCCAGTCTTGATCCATGCCAACCCAACAGACACCCTCGGAGATACCTGTAGAGCACCTTTATAGTCACCCAGTTACGTTGCGACGTTTGATACACACAAGGTATTCCTCCGGTGTCAGTGAGTTGCATGATCTCATGGTCATAGGAACAGATACTTGACATGCAGAAAACAATAGCAATAAACTGACACGATCATATGCTACGTTTATAGTTTGGGTCTTGTCCATCACATCATTCTCCTAATGATGTGATCCCGTTATCAAATGACATCTCATGTCCATGGCTAGGAAACCTTCACCATCTTTTGATCAACGAGCTAGTTAACTAGAGGCATACTAGGGACACAGTGTTGTCTATGTACCCACACATGTATTTGAGTTTCCAATCAATACAATTATAGCATGGATAATAAACGATTATCACGAACAAGGAAATATGATAATAACTAAATTATTATTGCCTCTAGGGCATATTTCCAACATGTATAACTGAAAAATTTCTGGAAACTCAATCATTATCTCGTTTTCATAGAAGTAATGCTCTTCCTTGACTTTCACCATGAGCATCTCTCGCCCGTTCTTTACTTCTTTCATGTACCACTCATGCAATCTTCGCATTTGTGTTGATAGATGCGGGACCTGCTCAGGTCTGACCAGAGGGTTCCCGGGAACATATTTCCATGCTAATTCAGTCACGGGGACTTCCTCGGTGCCTAGGAGTTGATCAACACTGATACCAAACTCTCTAGCAGCGTCGGTTACCTTATCGGTAATCACCTTGAGCGGGGGATCGATTGCATTGCCTGTTCTCCGAGCTGGGGAACTGTTTTCCCGCTTTTATTACTACTTGTACGTCTCGACTGCTGCTTTTCTTTCTCATATGACTTCCTAATAGAGCGGTCATAGTCTGATGGCCTATTCTCCACATGTGCCGGGGTCGCTCAAGAAGTTTCACAAAGTGCTTTACGGTTTTCGTAGGTATTATCTCCTTTGGCGGCGGGGGCAGTTTCGGTGCAAAATGGGACTTCACTTCGGAAACCACGACCGCTCTGGTTTCCTCATCAGTCATATCGTAAGCTAACTTCTTATTGGCAGGAGGCTCATCGTTGGCTTTCTTCTTTGGTGCTTTCTTCCGCTTTTGGCCCTGCTGGGACATAAGGGGTGGAGTCGGCTAACACGGCGGAGATCGATATGGTGGACTCGCGCTGGGCTCCCTCTCGAGGTGGGGTGGACTTAGAGGTGTATTGCTACTCGGAGGAGTCGGTGGCCTTGGCGCCGAGTTTGGAAACAAGATGCATTCCTTTCTCCATACAATGACACCATGTATGAGTTCTCCCAATGTCTGCTCCCCTTCACCTCCAGGAATGTCAAGCTCTAGTGAGTCATATCCCGACAGAACTTCATCCACCCCGACACGAGCATAGCCAGCTGGAATCGGATTGCCATGGATGGTTGCTTCAGGTGCATTCGGTAAAGCAAAGCCGACCGCCACCTTCATGGATATGTTCTTCATTTTCTGGTGTAGCTCACAATTTGTCCTCTCTTTGATATCATCCACGGGGTAGCGAGCCAGCAGTGCATCATCGGCCCGGACCCCCGTGGAACCCACGCTGCTTTTCCGCATAGATGGGATGGTACTATCCAATGCTGGATCTGCTTGCTCCTGCCGCGGAGACGCCCTTTGCTGGCTAATTGTGTCGATCTGCTCCTGCTGCCGCATTAACATGCGTTCCAACTCCGCGTTCTTTGTTTCTACCTTCTGAAGCCGGTCTGCATCCTGCTTCTTTTTTCTCTGACGGCTTCTATAAGTGTCGTTCCACTCCGAAAACCCCTGAACCCACGGAACAACGCCTTTGCCTCGTGTTCGTCCTCCGTGTTCAGGATTCCCGAGGGCGCGTGTAAGCTCGTTGTTCTCTCTCTTGGGCTGGAACAACCCCTTTCGAGCATCTTCTATTGCTTCAAGTAAAGCGTCCGAGGCTGTTTTAAGATCTGCCTTTTCAATAATCTCCCCTGTCGCTGGGTCCAACTTTCCCCCATGCGCATAAAACCAATTCCTGGACCTCTCGGGCCAGTCCGCTGTTTTTGGAATGACCCCTTTAGCAAGCATCTTGGCCTCAGCTGCTTCCCACTTAGGCACGCCTCTCTTGTAGCCACCTGTCCCCAGAACATGGTGATACTCGTTTTTCGCAGCATTTATCTTATTTCTTCTCGACCTTTCTAGAGCTTCATCTGATTCCTTGTACTCCACAAATGCGTCCCAGTGATCTTTTATCTTCTCTAGTGCTCCAGTGAATTCTGGAGTCTTCTTTTTTGCCTTGATGTTGTCGCTGTATAATCTTTTCTTCCAGCTCTGGAATTGTGTGGCCATCTTCTTAAGAGCAAACTTCTTGACTTTCAACCGTTGGCCATCTGTGAGACCGTCTGGTAGGTTGAAATGTGAAATGAGCGTATCCCAAAGCAAAATTTTCGATCTTTCGTCGACATAACTAACTCCTCGATCTTCCTTTGGCTTATTCCATTCTCGAATGGTGATCGGGATGTTGTCCCTAACAATAACTCCGCATTGATTTATAAATTTACTGGCATTCTGTTCAGGAGCAATCGGTTCGCCATCTTCTACGACTTCATCGATGTTGAACTTTATGTCATCGCCCAACTTTTTGGCCCGGCCTTGTACCCTTCTAGGAGGTTGGCTCGATCCGGAGGGCTAAAAGAAGAAAGATTTGTTAATATATATATACAAATCAATTAATACATCTAATGATCACCAGAGGCTTAATATATATATACCTCGCCGGACTTTGTTAATTGTCTAACATTTTCTTCGCCATCATTGTTTGTTTGCCCTTCATCTCTTGGTTCTTGCTCAAGTCCCTCACCGGAGTCGTTCAGAAATTGTGAGCCATCATCTTGTTCATGCTCTTGGTTTTGGGAGGAGCGTATGATGTCGAATATGTCCTCTTCATGGTATCTGCCGCTATCGTCCATAGCTTAACTAATCCAGAAGAAAGATAAAACAATTTAGTATTTAAATTAGAATGCATTCAATAAGCAAAAACGGAATCATAGTATCGAGAAGAACAATACCGGAGATGCAATCAATACACAGCAATGCAACAATATGATGCATGATCATGACATGGAGATATGATGTGGTTTGAGCTTATGCAACTAACATCCTGTAAACATGGCAAGTTTTAATTAAGGCAGTTTCAGACTTAGCAGATTTCATCAAGTGCAAATCAGCAACATCATATTGGCATGAAAACAAGCTTATAGCAGTCACCTCAGGGCATATCATGGCATGAACTAAATTCTACCAGCAAGATGACATGAAAATGCTCCACTCCATGCACAAAGTCTACTCATATGATGATTGCATAAAATCCCACAAAAATAATAAAATGGCAAGTTATGTAAAAAATGACATGCTCCAAAACTTGCTCAAAAGCCATAACTAATGCTACCAAAATATTAACTATGTTTTTATTAAGTAAAATTTTGACAGAAATTAAATTTGGAATTATATTAGGTCTCTTATTAATTTCAGAATCTTTTCTGTTTTCAAAAAATCCTTCCCTCCATATAGAAACTTTTGAAAATATTATGGGTTTCAAAGTTTTTCATAATAATTTCATTGAACTTTTAAAATTCAGTAGTAAATATTTTCATAATAAAAGTTTGCCCAAAAATATTTCTTTTAATAGTATTTTCAAACTCTGAAATGCTTCTGTTGCACTAAGACCCTTTTAAATAATTCTTTTAAAATGCCACAAAAAAAATTGAGAGGTCCTCTGATGCCTATAGATCACTTTCATGCAAAAACCCAACTTGGTCTTTTGGAAATATTAAGCAAAACATCTTCTTTTCAATTCTATCCCATTCTTATGTTATAACTACAACCCCATTTTTCCTATCTCAATAAATTCTGAAATCTTTCCATCTTATAGTCCTTCCAGCTAAACTCTTAAGTCCAGAAGATCAGCTCCATTTGCATCTCTTAAGTTCACCAAATTATTCCCTGTAGTTTTGGTCCAGAACTGAATTTCACCAAAACTTGCAGTTGCAAGTTGTTTATTCTTCCAAACTAAACATACCACCCTCTCTATGATGCAATGAGGCATCATTCTGTAAATTTTGGTCATCAACAAAATTTCCTAGGCCACTGTGGCATTTCACCAAACACCTTGTGTGCATGGCAGAAAGTATGCAACCCTCTAAACTACATATGGAACTTGTTCTCCTTGTCAATCCAGCATGTCCATCAACCTTTTCATAACCATTAACAACATCCTGACAAGTTATAGCTCGATTGGATCAATATGAATGCCATTAGCATTTCATCGAACACCCCGAGGGCATGCACAGAGCGTGGCCAGAGCGCCCATTTGGGACGCGCGCGGCCGGTCATTTTCGAACGAGCGCTGCGTCGCGCGTCGCCCTGCGGTGTTGGTTTGGGCGGGGAGCGGCCGGAGCGGCGTCGGTGTCAAGCGCGGGCGGTGGCCGTAGGCAGGGCAGCGGTGAGCTCGGCCGTGTCGGCTACGGCGGCTAGAGGACGGAGCGGGGAGCGAGGAACGAGGAGCAGGGAGCTCACCGGGTGGCACACGGTGGCCGGTGGGTGGCTTAGTAGCTGCAGTGGCGGCCGAGGCGGCTTGAATCGACGGCGATCTCCGGCAGCCTCGCGGCGTGGTGGTTCGATCTGTTCTCCTGGGCGGTGGCTGGCCCCGGGACACCACTTATATACGCGGGACCTTTAGTCCCGGCTCCATCCACGAACCGGGACTAAAGGCCAACCTCTTCGGCGGCCAAAATTCCGCGCGGGAGCTGAAACCTTTAGTCCCGGCTGGTGGTTGCAACCGGGACTAAAGGTGTCTTTTTAAAGTGATTCTTTTTGTGTAGAAAACTTTAGGTAAAACTCTTAGAATATTTAGAGTTTTTGAGTGAATCTTTTTGCTTTAGGTCACAAAAATTATAAAATTTCTGTTAGTGCCAGTAGTTTTCAAATTTGAATAGTTTAAATTTGAACTCTTTGAAATTTGTGTGAATCACTAGTTTGTGAATAACTTTAGTTTAAAAATAGATTTTTGAGTGATTCTTTTTCCTGATGTTTAATATTAGTGTGTTTTATCAGTATGTTCAATTTGAGAATTTTTAGGATATTTTAAATAGTTGTTTGGACATAATTGCATTGATTAACTCCTCTGTATAATTAAAATACTAAAAGGACAGGAATAATTGAAAATTCATAACTTAATAAATAATTATTCAAAAATCATGTTTCAAATGCCAAAATGCCCTACCTTTTTGGTTGGATTCCGATGCTCCGAAGTCCACCGAGGAACACCCAAAACACATATATACCCTAACTCTTACAAAGATTCCCTCCGGTTTGTCCGAAATGGGACTTTCCAGCTATAAGTCCGGAAACTCACGAGAGAGAAAGTGATGACGGTGATAAAAAAAATTCTTCGGGTATGTCCCTTGCTTATGATTGCGCCGTAACCATGGAGAATCTTCATCATTTAACAAGATGCTTGGGTCAGTGTTCACTGTGAAGGGAGAAATTTCATCAAACTTATTATAATCTTCTGACATGTCTGTCTTGTCCTCCACTCCCACGATGTTTCTTTTCCCTGAAAAACTATGTGGGGCTTTGGCTCATCGTATGATGTATTCGCTTCCTTATCTTTTCTTTTTCTCGGTTTGGTAGACATGTCCTTCACATAGAAAACCTGAGTCACATCATTGGCTAGGACGAATGGTTCGTCTGTGTACCCAAGATTGTTGAGATCCACTGTTGTCATTCCGTACTGCGGGTCCGCCTCCTGTCAGATTGACCCATTTGCACCGAAACAAAGGGACCTTAAAAGAAGGTCCATAGTCAAGTTCCCATATCTCCTCTATTTAACCATAATATGTGTCCTTTTTCCTATTGTTGTTTGTTGCATCAAAGCGGACACCACTGTTTTGGTTGGTGCTCTTTTTATCTTGGGTGATCGTGTAAAATGTATTCTCATTTATCTCGTATCCTTGGAAAGTCAATATAGTCGAAGATGGTGACTTGGCCAACAAGTACAGCTGATCTCCAACAGTGGTGTTATTGATGAGATGTGTTTGCAACCAACCGCCGAAAGTCGCCATGTGTGTACGTTTAATCCAGGACTCAGACTGCTCCGGGTTCTTGGAGCGTACAATATCCATGTGTTCCTCGATATACGGAGCCACCAAGGTGGAATTTTGTAGAACTGTGTAGTGTGCTTGAGTGAAAGAATGCCCGTCCATACTTATTACTGAATTCTTTCCTAGCGTGCCTTTTCCACTCAGTCTCCCCTCATGCCGCGATTGAGGAACACCAATCGGCTTAAGGTCAGGAATAAAGTCAACACAAAACTCAATAACCTCCTCTGTTCCATAGCCCTTGGAGATGCTTCCTTCTGGCCTAGCACGGTTATGAACATATTTCTTTAAGACTCCCATGAACCTCTCAAAGGGGAACATATTGTGTAGAAATACAGGACCCAGAATGGTAATCTCTTCGACTAGGTGAACTAGGACGTGCGTCATAATATTGAAGAAGGATGGTGGGAACACCAACTCGAAACTGACAAGACATTGGACCAAATCATTCTGTAACCTTGGTAGGATTTCTGGATCGATTACCTTCTAAGAAATTGCATTGAGGAATGCACATAGCTTCACAATGGCTAATCGAACATTTTCCGGTAGAAGCCCCCTCAATGCAACCGGAAGTAATTGCGTCATAATCACGTGGCAGTCATGAGACTTTAGGTTTTGGAATTTTTTTCTCTGCCATATTTATTATTCCCTTTATATTCGACAAGAAGCTAGACGGGACCTTCATACTGCTCAGGCATTCAAAAAAGATTTCCTTCTCTTCTTTGGTAAGAGCGTAGCTGGCAGGACCTTGATACTGCTTTGGATGCATGCCGTCTTTTTCGTTCATACATTGCTGGTCCTCCCGTGCCTCCGGTGTATCTTTTGTCTTCCCATACACGCCCAAGAAGCCTAGCAGGTTCACGCAAAGATTCTTCGTCACGTGCATCACGTTGATTGCAGAGCGGACCTCTAGGACTTTCCAATAGGGTAGCTCCCAAAATATAGATTTCTTCTTCCACATGGGTGCGTGTCCGTTAGCGTCATTCGGAACAGATTGTCTGCCAGGACCCTTTCCAAAGATTACTTTTAAATCCTTGACCATATCAAATATATCATCACCAGTACGGTGACCAGGCTTCTCCCGGTGATCTGCCTCACCTTTGAAATGCTTGCCTTTCTTTCTTAAGGGATGCCTGATCGGAAGAAATCGACGATGTCCCGGGTACACATTCTTCTTACATTTATCCAAATATATACTTTCAGTCTCATCTAAACAGTGCGTGCATGCATTGTATCCCTTATTTGTCTGTCCTGAAAGGTTACTAAGAGCAGGCCAATCATTGATGGTTACAAACAGCAACGCTCGTCGGTCAAATTTCTCCTGTTTGTGCTCATCCCACACACGTACACCTTTTATATCCCACAACTGTAAAAGTTTTTAACTAATGGCCTTAGGTACACATCAATGTCGTTGCAGGGTTGCTTAGGGCCTTGGATGAGCACTGTCATCATAATGAACTTCCTCTTCATGCACAACCAAGAAGGAAGGTTATCTCTACTCTTAAAGGGGGAGTTCGTACGTCGTTTCGTTCGTTACCTCCCTCCCCCACTGATCCCTCCCACCGATCGAAAGATTTGCTTCCCAATCAATTTTTTTCCTTCCCACAGATTTTCTTCCAAAAACCGCACGCAACCTGGCATCCAGCCGGTTTATTGCGTGAAAAATTGCCTGTAGCGCTTCTCCACTATCCACGGATCCCACCGATTACGGCCCTTCCAATTACTATATCCCAACCAAAGTATATCCTGATGAGAAAATAAGAATGCTATACCTCTTTCCCTAATAACAACGCATATCTATCCCAAGAAACTTGGAACACAATCCTATTTGATTCGATGGATTGACTCCATCCATCTACTCCTCGTACCCCCATCGATCTCGTTCCCACCTATCGAACGAAGTCCCCCACCGATTTTCTCTCGCTAGGGCGTCCCCCTCACCGGTTTTTCTCTTACCCCACGGTTTTTGTTCCATCTCTCTCTCTCACCTCTCCCCCGCGAGAACAAGCTCTCCCCCACCTTCGAGTAACCTAGATGGCCGCCGCCAATGGAGAAGGATGTGGAGGCCGTGGCGACGTTTATGGAGGAGGATGAGCGCCGCCACCTGCCGCCGCGAGCTCGCCTTGGTCCTCGTCTCCTCTACGCTCGGCAGGAGTGTGGGCCGTTGCCACACCGTACAAGGTGGGGCTGCAAACCATGCCCTCGCCTTTTCCTTGGAGGAGGGCAGCCCTCCTCGAGCACTGTCGGCTGGCGCATCCAGTCACATCCATCGCCTTGAGGAGCCCTAGGCGAAAATCGTCCAGACCGATCCATAATCCGGGGAAAGGATCGCTGAAAAAGATCGTTGTGTGTTGTTGAGACGTGATCACGAGGCTTATTTGGGCCATGAGAAGCGATGTCCAACGAACGCATGAAGCCAGCGGGAGCACGCACAAAGAAGCCAGTCAGTCCGTCCACGCCACCACATACGTGCACGACGTGAACCCTAGGCGGCGGCGCGCGGGGCCACGCCAGCAGCACGCCATCACAGATTCAAGCGCACGCGCATGGCACTGCTTCATTAATCCAGCCTGCATTAGGCAGCCCACACTCTCTCGCTGAAGCTTGTTTGTCCCGTCTCGTTTCCTACAGGAAGCACAGTAGCCAGCATAGCGCATTGCGGCGCCGGTAAAGTTGCCTGTGGCAGTTTGGTTAGGGGCCAGCTAGAAGATGGTCCGGAGGCAAAGAGGCAGGGGCAGCAAAGGTATAATTTTTTTTCTGAATTTTCAAATTCATGTGTTTGTGTTAGTCATAAACTGAACTGTGGAATGCAGACCTTAAGCTTGGTGGTCTTTTACTGTTGTGAACTACAGATTTGTCAAGATACTTTTCACTAGGTATGTTTCTAGGTTATTTTTCTATGTTTATGTCTGCATTTCTGTTGTATTATGGCGATTCTCTGTAGTATGGTACGAAAACAATAGAGTGATTCCTCAAAAACAAAAGTATTAGTGTGGATTACTTTCATTTTACAACATTATGCTTTAGATTCCGACCTACCTTAAATTTTGTTCATCCTCCGCCACTGCCCGGAGGAGAACCCAGACACGCCTGCGACGCCCCAGCTCGTTCGTCGTCACTCAGACTGTCAGACCGCCCCGGCCCTGACCTACGGTTTGGTGGGCTCGCTGCCGCCCACCTTGGTGGGAAGATGGCCTCCCATACAGCTGATCTAACGCATGGTCACCCAGCATTGTCTTCTCCTCCTCGGCTTGCAGGATCCCAAATTGAGTGGCACATGCAGAAGAGTTGTGGAAGGTTGATTGAGAAGTCATAAGGGCTGCGTGAAGCAAAATACAATCTCCAAGGTTAGGTTGCCTCTCAATGCCCCTGATCATATGAGTTCAACTAAACTAATATTTGTTTCTTGTGATCTATGGTTCCCACCTCCCATACTCATATATTTCTGTTTTCACATGATATGTCTTCTGTATGAAATTATAGTCTTTGATACAATAAGTTATTCCTTCAAATTTAACAGTCATGGAAGAATCTGAATATGGCTACGATTTCTTTCTTTCCTAAGCACTCCTCTCCCGTTAAAACCCAGCATATGCTAACCGACTGCTGCTTTCATGTCTACATCTTTTGGTTTATAGTTTATGTCAAACCAAATTATGAATCAAGTGTTCATCTCTGAAGTTCATAACAGTGGTCGGTGTTTAGTGTCTTTGAAAGAAATGCACCAAGCTTTTGTACTGAAATATTATCCTGACATGGGATTTCTTTTTCTTGAATGAACATGGCAGCCTTTATTATTATTTTTAGAGAAGATCTACACAGCTAGGATACAGAACTACATTCTTACTCTGATTGGCTTAATGCAACTAAGATCAAGGTTGCACAAGGCTATATTGAACTCGGCTACTAGAGATTTGAGCTGAAGCACAAGAGGAGTTCCTATCATCAGTGCTAGCTGTAAAGTTGAATGCATATGTTGGTGAGCTCTATAATCCAAACACCCAGAAGATGGTACCGTAATCAAACTTAAGATCTTATATTATGGGACGGAGGACGTAGATGTCATTTTGTACTCTTAGCATGCAAATTGTTTTTAACTTTTTATAAGCAGCTTGTGACATTTCTAAAAAGTAAGGTGATGTAGGCACATGGAGCGCTCCTTTTTTGTCATTTTCTACTCAATTGTAGAGTTTTATTTATTGCAGTATAATAAGTTTTCATATCTCAGTAAAGTATATATTTTTAGATTAATAGTAAAGTGCATGTCAGTACCTCCAATAGGAATATTTTCAAGAAAAATGTTCTTTCCTAATGGTAATCATTTCATACAAACTACTATGGTTTGCTTGTACTTTTGGTTTTGCATCGTGTCCATTCAAGAACCTCTATGGAATAATGAACATTGTTGAATTCCTACTATTTTGTTATGATTTTGAAGCTTTAATTGTTGAATTCCTTTAGGTTAATAGTAAGCTCAAGATGAAACTTTTGGCCGAGATACAGTTTTGATATACAACTGATTTTTAATCCATGTGGTAATGTCATTAGCATACATGATATTTTATGCATACCGTACACTGTTCTCTCGCAATTGATTAGTTTCTAAATTCTAATTTTCTTTTGGTTTAGGTTACAGAATTACATGATGATGGAGGATGGACTTGTCCTTCGAAGAATTGTCTAAAGAACTAAAAAGTAGTAACACCATGTCTTGTTCAAGTGCCAAATTAGCATTGCAACGTGCTGACTCATGTATGGCATCCGACCATGTTGATTATTGGAACCTTTGATAATTATTAGGAGATGCATGCATCAACCTGTTATAATTAGTACTCCCTTTTGTACTAATTCAGCGACACTTATTTTGGTATGGAGGGAGTATATAGTCTGGTACTACCTTCGTCCAAAATTACTTGTCGTTGAAATTGACGTATCTAGGCATATTTCTATGCTGCATACCTGAACGACAAGTAATTCCGGACGGAGGAAGTATAATATTTGTCCATGTTTTGTAGTTAATTTGTACAATGCAAGTCACCATAAGTCAATGTGTGTAGCACAATAAAACGGAAGAAGTTTAACTAAGGGGATTATGTCGACATTCAAAAAGAATCCATCAACAAGGGTCTCAAGGCAATGTCATTGTAAGGAGGAAAAAAAAGTTAAAGGCCCGTAGCAACGCACGGGCATTCTACTAGTAGGTACATAGAGTCACAGGCCAGGTGCTATGACTGCTGCTCTGCTCCCCAAAAGGATTCATGCCATCTGTACTTATACCAAACCATAAGTTCCTTGCGTCATCTGCAAACTCCGGCCACTTTCTCTCGATTTTTCTCCACTGCGACCCATCAGCGGGTACTCTCAACATCCCGTCTTTCTTACGGTCTTCTTTGTGCCATCGCAACAACTTGGCATGCTCTTTGTTTTGGAACAAACGTTTCAACCGTGGTATTATAGGAGCATACCACATCACCTTGGCAGGAACCCTCTTCCTGGCCGCTCGCCCTCAACATCACCAGGGTCATCGCGGCTGGTCTTATAGCGCAATGCACCGCATACCGGGCATGCATTCAAATTCTCGTACTCCTCACCGCGGTAGAGGATGCAGTCATTAGGGCATGCATGTATCTTCTGCACCTCTAATCCTAGAGGGCAGACAGCCTTCTTTGCTTCGTACGTACCGTCGAGCAATTCGTTATCCTTTGGAAGCGTCTTCTTTATCAGTTTCAGCAACTTTTCAAACCCTTATCAGATACACCATTCTCTGCCTTCCATTGCAGCAATTCCAGTGTGGTACCCAGCTTTTTCTTGTCATCTTCGCAATTTGGGTACAACATTTTTTTGTGATCCTCTAACATGCGCTCCAACTTTAACCTCTCCTTTTCACTTTCGCAGTTTCTCTTTGTATCAGCAATGGCCCGACCAAGATCATCAGCGGACTCATCTGATGCCTCTTTTTCAGCTTCCCCCATTGTAGTACCATCGTATTCAGGGAACCTAGGATAGTTGTCATCATCCTGTTCTTCTTCATTGTCTTCCATTATAACCCCTCTTTCTTCGTGCTTGGTCCAACAGTTATAGCCGGACATGAAACCGGACTGAAACAGGTGGCTGTGAAGGATTTTTGAGGTAGAGTAATCCCTATCATTCTTACAGACACCACATGGACAACACATAAAACCATTCCGCTTGTTTGCCTCAGCCACACGCAGAAAACTATGCACGCCATTAATGAACTCGGGAAAGCGTCGGTCATCGTACATCCATTGCCGGCTCATCTTCATTACACAACATCGAAGTGACCAAATTAATACAAGTTCATACATACTTCTCATAAAACAACATACAACTATCTAGCTAAAGCATTTAAATGCAACAACAAATGCGATCAAAATCGCAACTAAGGTAATAATTGATCCAACAGCATAATGATAGCAAGCCTCTTTATTAATGGCATATTTTCTAATCCTTCTAATCTTCAAGCGCATTGCATCCATCTTGATCTTGTGATCATCGACGACATCGGCAACATACAACTCCAATTTCATCTTCTCTTCTTCAATTCTTTTCAATTTTTCTTTCAAATAATCGTTTTCTTTTTCAACTAAATTTAACTTCTCGACAAGAGGGTCGGTTGCAATTTCCGGTTCACATACCTCCTAGATAAAAATATCTATGTCAACTTGATGGGCATAATTGTCATAAACACGAAATGAAACAAATAGTTATAAAAGATAATATACCACATCCGAATCATAAACCGGACGAGGGCCGACGGGGACGGATATCAAAACCATGGCACTATATATAACAAACAATCATACAAGTAAGAAAATTATACAAGTAACTATCTAAATCATACAAATAAGATTTTTTTTTACAAAAAGGATAAGAACAAGAGGCTCACCAAGGTGGTGCCGGCGACGGGACGGCACGGGCGATCGACGGCGGTGAGGACGGGGACGGGAAGGCACTAAGTAAACCACACCTACACATATGCAAACTAAAAAGTTAATTTGAGCTCAAATTACATATAAATCAAATAAACTCCCACATAATTACTCCCAAACTAAAACCCATAAATCACTATACTTATATAGCATGAAACGAGCTAAACTAGCAATGAGAGATGAAAGGATGAAGTTGCTAACCTTTTAGAACCCTTCGATAGATGGGGTGCCTCCAATCTTGACAAATCTTGGCAAAAATGGAGGATGAGCTCGAGCTAGGGGAAGGAAACAGAGAGGAGAGAAAGGAGAAGCTTGGACTTGGGCTGGACGAAGCAGCTTTATATAGGGATATCTTTAGTCCCGGTTGGTGATACCAACCGGGACTAAAGGTCTATCTTTAGTCCCGGTGGGTGATACCAACCGGGACTAAAGAGGCTCGCAGGGGCCCCAGCCTGCCGCAACCCCTTTAGTCCCGGTTGGTATCACCAACCGGGACTAGAGGTCCCATTTGAACCGGGACTAAAGGGGGCCGTGCCCCCGTCCGCTCCTAGCCGTTGGAACCGGGACTAATGCTCACATTAGTCCCGAGCCCAAACCCGGCCGGGACTAATGCTCCGGATCAAAGGTAGGTTTTCTACTAGTGGAGGGGGGTGTTAAAGGCCGTCCGGCGCGCGGCCAGGTTGGCGGGTCAAAACGGCGTCGAGGACGGCACATGGGGATACGCGAAGGGACGGCGAGTAGGGGCGGCAGTGGTTTGGGAGCGAAAGGGGGAGGTTTCTGGGGAATTTTTCCCCACACCCCGCGTCGCTCGTGCTTTTGTATATAATAAGGATATGCTTCAGCAGCGTTCAGTTAAAGCAAACGCGGCTAGAAAGTTAGCAGCGTGCACTCTCGTTTGGACACTGCTAGTATGCTATCTAGCGACGTTTGAACGACGCGCAAACGCTGGTATCTATCTATCTATCTATCTATTCTATTCTATTTCTATTATATACTAAAAGCACAATACCGGGTTTTTTTCGAGGCACCACGTTAAGCCACATAAGCTAAAATATCTACGCCGTTGATCTTTGATTTTAATGGCTAAGATTAAAAAAATACAACGTTACATACTACTTGATGGGACACGTACAGACTCATAAACTAAAATATCTACGCCGTTAATATTTGATTTTAATGACTAAGATTAAAAAAATAAAACGTTACATACTACTAAAAGCACAATACCGGGTTTTTTTCGAGGCACCACGTTAAGCCACATAAGCTAAAATATCTACGCCATTGATCTTTGATTTTAATGGATTAAAAAAATACAACGTTACATACTACTTGATGGGACACGTACGGACTCATAAACTAAAATATCTACGCCGTTAATATTTGATTTTAATGACTAAGATTAAAAAAATAAAACGTTAAATACTACTAGGACACGTACAGACCATCAGCCATCCAACACGCCAAAGTTTGAAAAAAGAAGTCAACAGGCACATCCTATCCATAAAAAAAATATATTGAGGCACATCCTATCCGTATAAACTATGCAGGCAAGATTTCCAGCCGTATGCAACCAAACATGCCCATAGTTCACCTTGCTGAATGCTTCAATTGTATAAAGCCAGTATTGGGCGAGCCTCGAGACAGGAGCTCGCCGGCGACGACGATGTGGGCGGAGGCTTGCACTGGTCGAGCCTCGAGTGCGCGGCGAGCCGAGTGGACGAGCGGCACTGAGGGGAGAGGCCGGAGGGGGGGGGGGGGGGGGGGGGTGACGGCGAGCTGGCGAGGGGAGCTGTGACGCCCTCGATCTTGACCGTGCACTAATCATCCACGCAGCATGCACGATCTGGAACGCTGACTCACGGTAGTACCACAACACAACTCTACGACACAAATTAAATATAAAACAATATATTACAAGTCAGGGTCGTAAGACCCGATATTACATCAAGAGTTAAGTTTGACAGCCTGTGACGCCCCCAAAATTGACCGTGCACCAATCATCCACGCAGCATGCACGATCTCGAATGGTGACTCATGGTGGTACCACAACACAACTATACGACACAAAATAAAATAAAACCATATATTACAAGCCACGGTCGTAAGACCCAAAATTACATCAAGAGTTAAGTCTGACTACAAACAATTACAAAGGCGCCTTAAGAAGGCGAAAACAAACAACGACTCTAGATCGAAAAGGCAAGGCCACATGCCTGGGACCTCCGAACTACTCGGCGACGTCGAACTCCACGGACTAATCATCGGCGATGGAACCTGCATCCGAGAGGCTACTATCTGACAGTAGCAACCGGGTTGAAGGAAAAAGTTAGCAAAGCGACCATGAGTACTTATCCAAAGTACTCGCAAGACTTACATCCGATCTATACTACATATGCATCGGTATCAAGGGAATGGGGTGTATCTGTGGATTATACTGCAGAAATGCCAGATCTAGAGGGAGAAAGCTCTATGTATCACAAGGGCCACCATCTTGCAGCAATAGACGAGAGGAGAGCAGATCATCTTGCAGCAAGGGAAGGAGTATGAGCGCATACGATACCAACTTGTAATTAACACCATAATACAATACCCAGAGATCCTTCCTCGACTCCGAGAAAAGATCCGTGGGCAATCCATATTTCTTTGGTTGGAGTAATTCAATAGTAACCGGTTCAAGTTGTATTAATATATAAGGTGGGTCAGTTTTATTAAGTATCCGGTTTAAGTGTTAAAGATCAGGATAAATGTAACATTCAAGCGTCCTGTTAGCGTGGACACGGCTATTCGAATAGTTTTGTCTTCCCTGCAGGGGTGCACCACATAGCCCGATACGCTCAATTACCTCTGGCCGGACACAATTTCCTGGGTAATGCCCGGCCTCGGATAATCGACACGCCGTAGTCCTACCTAGGCTCTCCAGAGAGGTCCCCGCCGGTCTACATCCTAAGCATGAAAGGGTCGTTCGGCCGCTCACCCTAACTGCTCCGGGTCGTTGCGAGCAGGGCTGTGAACCAAGCCACCTCTGCCTGGATGGCTTGTCCGGCCACCGCCACATCTCTGAACTGGACGTCTGACAAAGCTTTCGGGAGAATGTATGACGCCGAGGGCCCCATAACCGTTATCCCGCGCAGTGATTAGTGCGTATATGCCAATGGCAACTCGGATCAAATACCCAGAACTGTATTATTATAAAAAATATTAGATGTATAGAAGTATGATTTTATACACAGGTAATTTGGATGGTTTCTTGCATGGTGTCATTATATTTCAATTTGAAGCTGTTGCTAATTTTTTATATTGTTACACAAAACTTTCGATGCA
Source organism: Elymus sibiricus (assembly GCA_039707655.1). NCBI lineage: Eukaryota > Viridiplantae > Streptophyta > Magnoliopsida > Poales > Poaceae > Elymus > Elymus sibiricus. The sequence goes on from CM077664.1 coordinate 25,995,614, forward strand.
CGTTACTCACAAATCCAATGGACGCATTCAAGAGTTTCGAAGGCGGAGGTCCAACATTAACATAGATTATGGCATTATTATTTTTGATTCAACTACAAAAGTTTGCATGAATGTTGTAGAACGTTTTTGGTTACATACCAATTTTATTATTGTTTATCTTGGGAATCTTTTCATGTTTTTAGGGATTTACAACAATTTCAACGTTAGCAGCGTCCATCTGAAAGTTAGACGCAGCTAGTAAGCTAATCAGCGACGTTTGTCTTCTAGTTACACGTTGGTATTATTCTAAAAAATATTAGATGTATAGAAGTATGATTTTATACACAGGTAATTTGGATGGTTTTTTGCATGGTGTCATTATATTTCAACTTGAAGCTGTTGCTAATTTTTTATATTGTTACACAAAACTTTCAATGGACGTTACTCACAAATCCAATGGACGCATTCAAGAGTTTCGAATGCGGAGGTCCAACATTAACATAGATTATGGCACTATTATTTTTTCTTCAACTACAAAAGTTTGCATGAATGTTGTAGAACGTTTTTGGTTACATATCAATTTTATTATTGTTTATCTTGGGAATCTTTTCATGTTTTTAGGGATTTACAACAATTTCATCTTTAGCAGCGTCCAGGAAGAGCCGGACGCTGCTAGTATATTCATTAGCAACGGTTGGTTCTTCACTGCACGCTGGTAGTAGTTATTTAGAGTGTTTCATCCTATAAGTGTTCCTTATTTTGTGAGGGTGTTAACAAATTTGTTAACTAAAAAAGTTCGTATGCATGTTGAATGAACTACTGCTTGCATTCCTGTATGTGTTGACATTAAGTAGATGTACAACAATAAAAGGAACATAATAATATATAGTTGAAAATTATTGACAACAATTCTTGGCAAATTAATTGTTCCCGGTGGAGTAACAACAAATTCTTAGCGAAATTAACTAACAACTCCTTCTAGGTAATAGCCTAAGCGAAAAACATCATTACTGCAATGGATGCCACTAGAAGAAATCCTGCTACTGATCCAGCTGGGAGTAAGAAACAAATCATCACAGCAACTAGGAGTGCATATCGAAGCTTTTTAAAGTTCTCTATCTGCGCTCGCATCTCGCTGATTTGGATGTGCAGAACATTAATTTATCCTTGTTTCTCATCCATCTTCACTTGCATCTCATCCATCTTCACTTGCTTCTCTCGTGCATCTATCAACGCAGCATCCAACTGGGCTCTGAGTGATCGACTGCGGTACGCGACCAACTGATTTACATAAGCCATTAAGAGATCGACCGATATCCATGTGTGGCAAGAGAAAGGTTCCTGCATATGCATATGTATGTATGTATTAATGCAATAAAACGAGAGTTACCAATACTCTAATTAACTAATGAAAAGATAGAGATGTTTGGTTATACGTCGGTTCCTTTGCGTGCACACATAACAAATTCTCGAGCTACATTTCTACGAGTGTATGAGGTTCTCTTCACAACTGGGCATTTGCAGCCGCAAAAGAGCACAGGTGGGCATACAGGATTTGGGGGGCCTTCGATGTCCGTGCCGTAGGTAGTGCCGTCGGATCCAACGGAGGACACGCTGTTGCAACGCGAGGAGCCGCCGTACATAGCCATGTCCGCAAAAAGTGACATAGAGCTCATGGGCGAATGGATGAAGGGGTGGGAGCTAGCTAGTGGGGAGAAAGAAGTGAAAAGCTAGAGAGAGAGTGTGTGTGTGGGAGGAAGAAGAAGAGAGAATGAAGAAAAAGGAAATGAAGTGAGCAGAGGAAGAGAGAAGAAGGACCGTGACAATTATTTGTTCGGTAAAATTAGCGGCGTTTGTCTACGTCAAACGCTGCCAATGCTGACATAAACCACATTTGCAGCACGCCTTGTAAGTAGACGTTGCTAGTAAAAGAGAAACTAGCGACGTTCAATTCCTCTGGACGCTGCAAGTGTATCTCTTACCAGCGACGTCTGAGCCGCACAAACGCAGCTAGAACTTCCTGGCTGATGGCTGGCCTGGATGTACAAAACTCGCAGCGTTTGATGTATCCGAACGCTGCCAGAAACTTTCTTTCTGCTGCGTTCCTCAGGAAATCGAACGCTGTTGATACTTCTCCAAGTTAGCTGCGGCGTCCAGATTTCACAAGACGCTGCAGATAGGAAAATCCTATAAGGGGTTTTTCTACTAGTGTCAAGAGGAAGCGGCACAGCAAGAGGAGCAGGCACAACAAGAGCAGGAGTACGATATTGATGCTCCACAGCCGTCACAGGCTACACAGCCGACACAACGCAAAGCTAAGACACCACACGGGCATAGAAAGAAGAAATGGAACAGTAAATTCCAGAGTCCGGAGTATCCTCATGTTTTCTTGCCTAAAGGAATGACTAGAGAAGAGGCTAGCCATGAGGATGAGGCTAGCGAAGAGGAGGAGGAGGCTAGCGAAGAGGAGGAGGAGGCTAACGAAGAGGAGGAGTCTAGCGATGAAGCAAGGTATGAGGCTAGAAATGCCAAAGCCGGGAAGAGAGGAAGGATGAAGTGAGCTAGCGAGGTAGTGATCTTGTGTATCCGGTTTAGTTGTCGTGAACTTTGCTACGGTCGATGTTTGTGATGAACTTGAGATGAATGTGTGATGAACTTGTTAGGTTGTGGTGAACTTTAATTGTGATGAACTATTCGTATGTGATGAACTATTCGTATGTGATGGACTATTTATGTGTGTGATGAACTATTCGTATGTGATGAACTAGTTAGGTTTTGCTGAATTTTAATTGTGATGAACTTGCCTTTGAAATGGTATGGTCGAATGTATGTCATGAACTTGCCTTTGAACTGTTGTGGTGAACATTTTGTTTTTGTATTATAGAAACAGGGGAAGAAACGCCATGGTCCATGGCGTTTTGGCAGGCATCAGGGGAGGAAACGCCATTGTCCCTGGCGTTTTCACCAGGCAAAACGCCAAGGTCCCTGGCGTCTCCCCCTGTAGAAAGATAATCTCCCCTGCCGTTCCCCCCATTTCCTCCCGCCATAACTTTTCCCTCCAATTAATTTCATGAACAAGGTTGATGCCTTCATTTGACAGAAAACATCGCATAGTTCAACCCATAAGGTTGATGTCATTAGAGTTCAAATGACATACAACATCACATAATTCAAATGACATAAACATTACATAGTTCATCATAGAAGGAAGGTTGATGCCATTATAGTTCAAATGACATACAACATCACATAATTCAAATGACATAAACATTACATAGTTCATCATAGAAGGAAGGTTGATGCCATTATAGTTCAAATGACATAAACATCACACACCAAGGTCATCACGTAGTTCAACCCCTCTTATTTTTCTTGCGTGCATTGTCCCCATCTAGCTTGATAGGTTCCAATCGAATGTCATTGTTTGGTCCAGGGCTGCAACAGATGACATCCATTCTTTTGAGAACCCAATCCCAGTGAGTAGCCTGGCTCGGTATCGGGGACGCTCCTTCCTTGATTGCCTAGTCAATGATCTGTCCAGGCCTCTTCAAGTCCATCTGAGAATATTCTTCCCTAGTTGCGTAAAATGCGATTTGCCTTGATAGTTCGTGTCTACGATCTAGTTCAGTCCTCTGCAGCTCACTAAAATTATTTTCCTTTTCAGTGATGACATTTGGGGGGTAATCACATAAATAAACCGGCGCAAAGTTCCTCGCAGCTTCATTCAGCTCATCGCAACTCTTGACCCACATATCCATCTTTGCTTTGATGAATTGACGGTTACGTTCATCCACCGGATCCATATATTTATCAATGAAGACCATGTTGGCGTTGTCCATTCCTACATGAGTGACCTAACGATATTAAGTGCAACATCATAAACAAATACGTAACCCATTAGGATAAAGCTTACAACACCATATTCTACCTTCTTTTGCAAAGGATTTACCAAAAAAATGGAAACTAGGGTTTGCTAAAAACTGTAAAAATGCATCAACTATGATGGATTGAACCAACCAAATCCTGGGGGTGGAATGGATTACCTCAATGGTTGGAAATGCCTCCGATTCAACGGTGAAATGGGACCGATTTGTGAGAGATTTGAGGGGAGTATGGGTGGGGGAGAGAGAGTGAGGGGGGCAGCAGCTCGGGTGTGTGAGTGGAGAACAATGAGGTATGAGTGGGCTGGAGGTGGGCCCAATGCAACTTATCCACTGGAAGGTGACGAAACGCCAATGACCCTGGAGTTTGGGGTTCGACCAGAGGCAACAGAGACGTTTGCTCTCTGGATAGGACCGAAACGCCAGGGATGGTGGCGTTTGGGTCGGGGGCTGGAAACGCCAGGGTCCATGGCGTTTGGTACTTTGCCACGTCGGCCGGTCAACGGGCCAGCGGATTGTGCGGGCCAGGGGCCAGACGCCAGGGTCCATGGCGTCTCCCGTGTAACCTGGACGTCAGGGATGTTGGCGTGACCAAAAAAAGTCAGATTCGAAAAAAAATTCAAACGGGTTCAATTCGTGATTAAGTTTCAGCAGAAGGTCAAAACAGTAATTTTGTCCCCCCGTGGTAGGTGGTGTACGAGACGACACCTTTCCGCTAGTGGCCGGCCGGCTGTTGGCGTGTAGGGCCCCGCTCGCATAATCAATTGCTAATCACAACCCACTGCTCATATAGAATAGCCTTTACTCGGTACAGGATTGAGTGGACGGCGCTGGACGTACGAATTAATTATGTCAAGTCAGGACGTGCCCTGCCCACAGTGGCTTGCCGCGCGAAGAGACAAGGCGGCAGCGCTAGACACGCATAATTTTTTACCTCGCATTGTGACTAAGCACGATTAAACATTAGCGGCATTCCTATGATTTGGCATTACATTTAGATTTGCGACCCCAGAGACAAGTTCTTGTTAACCTCAAGGTCAACAACAAAACTTACACCTGTTTTATAGTCTAAATTTTGTAATGATCGAATCTGAATCTGGATCAATATAATAACCACTAGCCTGTGCGCTTAACTGTTGTCATTAGGCACAGCCGTGCAAGTGCCTCTGGTGTACCTCCAGGGCCATACAATTGCTTGAGCAGCGCCAACCTATCAATCATTCACCGAGCACGCACCGAGTAAACTTCTCCTTCACGGACCGAATACAGACTGTGCCCCATGGGGTGGGTGGTGTACGAGACGATGCCTTTCCACTAGTGAGTGGCCGGCCGGTTGTTGTTGTTTTTTTTTTTTTTTTTAACACAGTACAGACGCAAGCGTTCATATACACGTGCATACACTCATCCCTATGAACGCATGCACGCACACCCTACCCCTATGAGCACCTCCGAGAGACTGAGCCGGCATATCATCGTGAAATTTACGAAATCACCGTAGGCACCTCGTCGTCGACGGGAACGTCTCCTCCCACTGAACGGCCGGTTGTTGGCGTGCAGGGCCCCGCCCGTTCAAACTTTTCCCACCTCGACCAGATCCACGCCCACCCACCCACTTGGACAAGGCGGATTACGATCAAGATGATGACGGGCCAACTGACTGAAAACGGTGCGGTGGGCGAAGAAGTGGGCACACCAACAAACAAACACCAGGACCAATACATATATCCCTTTTCTCTCATGCCCACGCCTACTACGTTGGCGACGGCGAGCGAAGCCACTACCCCGACTGGGCGAGCGTAAGCCGCTTCGCCGTCGGCGAGGGTGGGGCCCGCCGTTCAACATGGCATCGTTGTCCTCGGCGTTGGTCGAATGGGCCGAGGAGTACACCAAGGCGGCGCAAGCGGAGGCGCTCCCGCCGGATGAGTGGGCCGCGCGGGTGGCCACGGCGGCGGCGGCGGCGGCCGCGGGGGAAAGAGGGGACGTACAGTTCTCGGTTGGGCTGGCCGAAATTCTGGCGCGCGTGCTGCTCTCCGGGGGAAGCAGCGGCGCCGCCCCCGCCGCGGCGTGGAAGTACGCCGAGGCTGCCCTCGCCGCGCGCCTTGCGCCACCGGCGCTCCTCCTCGCGCTCCTCTCCTCCAGGTACAGCTTCGATTCGGTGTCCAGTGTCCACGTCTACCTCCAGCCATTCGGATTTCCGAGAGAAATTCCTAGATCCGAACTAGCACTGGCCCAGTCGGGATTCGCCTCTCCTACCACTCTCCCAGGCCGCACGCACCAAAGGGACATCGAACAAAATTTGGTAGTTGCCGTACAGATTGTAGGCAGGTGATGTGGTCCTGTAACGACCTTGATCACTTGGGGAAGGATCGAGGTCGCGCAAGAGGGGATCCGATCAGGAATTTGGGGTGAGGAGGAGCAGGTGAAGGGGATGGGAGCAGGTAGAAGGAGATGGGAAAGCTTCAGGCATATCTCATTAGCTGTCGATCACATCTCAGTTGGGAACATAAATAACACACACGCACTCACTCTGCTCGCTGGGCCACAACCGGCTCCAGGACGCACCCACGGCTCAACGCCCACACACCCAGGACCCATCTCCTTCCTCATCAGTCCACTGCAACGTCGATGCTAGAGGTTGCAGGTGTGACAGGTCCCCCAAAAAAAATGTGAGAATCCTTTCTTTTCTTTTTTTTGCTGTGCGAGGAAAATGCACAATGTACATCTGCGGATGCGTAGAAGCAGAAGTACTATGTTACCTCTCTAATCAATTGTTTACTGACCACTCAAGTTCATACTAGCTGGATTACCCCAAAAATTAACATGTGTTTCAGAGTACTTACATAAAAGGAGCAAAATCAAACATGCAGTAATTACTCCAATTTGCCAGCGAATGTCGAATGACAGAAATACATGACTGTTTGCAAATATTGTATTGATGGGTTTGCTGCGTTCCTCCTCCTTGCAGGGTCATTCCTCAACGGGTTGCAAGGCCAACAGCGTATCGACTTTATTTGGAGCTCTTGCGGAGACATGGATTCAAACTATGTTTTCAGATGAAAGCGGCGAATTTCGAAAAGTAAGCTTATCCACCATGACTGCATGCTATAGTTCGTTAATACATTTTTTGTATTAGCAAGTTTTGAAATTACATCAGAAGCATATGTACGTTTGGGTATGAAGTACTTATAATTTGAATGTATTCCAGTGCTCCACCTTTATGTATTTGTATTGTACACGTCTGGACATATCCTTCAGAATTCGCAAGAATGTGTTCTTCAAAATGCATATAATCTATTATGTTAAATTGGTTAAAGGTGTCATTTCCTTCAGAATTGGTGCTCCACAAATTTCTTTCATTCTTGTATTCTTCACTTATTCTTTGTGTTGTTTGTTCACTGTTGTATATAGTTCTTTCATCTTTCTTGTAAAAAAAGTTTGTCTGTTGTTATATGTGTAGTAGTTTGTTAGCGACTTAGCATCCTATGCTTATGCTTTGCATGTACCTATATTACTCAATTTACTCCTCTAGCCATATCATATATTTGTGGTAAATAAATCCCGTCTTTAAGGGAAAACAATTGCGGTAGCAATATAAGGAAAGTTTGCTAATGATTTCTCCGTATTTGTACAGGATCAGGCAGTTAATAGATGATAACCTTAACCTCTCCAAGATATTTGGCTTTTCAACATCTGAACCAGGGGTCTTTATTGTTGAATTTGTCCTTTGCATTTTATGGCAGTTGGTTGATACTGCATTAGATGATGAGGGTTTGTTAGAGTTAACCCCAGAAAAGAAAGCTCAATGGCCAACTAGGCCTCAAGATATGAATGCATTTGAAGGATCTTTTTCTGAACAAAAGCCGGAGAAAATCGAGAAGTTACAGAGGATGAATAGTGTGATAACTGTAGAGCTTATTGGACATTTTCTTCACGATAAAGTAATTACTCGTATCCTCTCATTGGCACGCGAAAACATGTATGGCTTTTCAACTTCATGTGCTCTTTTACTGAGTTATTTCAGCTATTTTTTCCTACCACTAAGAGACTGTAGACTTGTCCTTGTTTTGATTGATCATTTGAAAAGCATTTTAGTTCAAATGAATAAGCTGGCTATCTTGTATCTGCAATCCAAATAGTTAATTCTAATGGTCTGAAGCTCTCAAGTGAAGTATCTGTACGAAGCTCTAGGTATAAACATGTTTGTGTGGGTGTAGCTTCTGCATGATACTACAAGCTATTGCTGAAGGGTTTGGCACAACTTTTTTTTTAAAGAAAACGGTAAGGGAAGCCCCAACAGTATAAACAGGAACCTAAATACACATCTGTTAGAACTTGAACCCAGGTGGTGGATTTGTACATCCCCTATCCCAACCAAGTGGGCTAGACTCACTTTCTAAACCAGCACAACCTTGAGCAATAGACTGCTACAATATATCAAGTATTCATGGAATGGTTGTACAATTTTTTTTCTCTCCAATGATTGTCATGCTAACATTGAGCTAATGCTCTAGAATCATTTAGGGTTCTATGCATCAGCTAACTTTGGCTGCACCTTCAGTAACCACGAAGAATTCTGGCGTAAACAGTAAGATGGGTGCATGCGAACATTTTGTATTGCAGTTGGAGTTGATTTTTCAGAACTGCATTTAGTATTTCAGTTGGAGTAGATCAGATGTTTAGAATTAGACTGTAGAATAAGCTAAAGGTGAACCGTTATCCCTATGCAGGCTTGTATGGAAGCATTCATTGTTCATGTACATTGCTGAGGTGGGGAGCAGGCACATTCTTACTTAAGCCACCACAACCAATCACACCTACTGTTTCTTGCAATAATCTAGCATGTTGTGTTACATATAAGCGTTAACAAAATTTAATGCTTCAGGCAAACTCAGTGGGGAGTATTCACTAGTCGGTTACAATTGCTTGTGGCAAACTCATCCACTTTACAAGCTTCGACGATGTCCTTGGAAGCATTTCAGCAGTTGATTCTGGATGATCACAGTGTCTATGGAGAAAATAAACATAGTTTGCGCAAAAAATTCCACCCCGTGGTGGCTTCTAATCCTCTATCTTCTCCAAATGGATGCTGCCTTGGCGGTAGTTATTCTGCACTATGGATTCCTATTGATATGTATCTTGAGGATTGCCTTGATGGCTCAATTGCTGCCACAAATTCCATTGAGATTTTAAGTGGTAATTCCATTAAAATATGAAATCCTTGGTTCTATTGAATCGTAACTTTCTGCTTTTCACTGCTACTTTTATAACTCAACAGAGGTTTGCAGGTTTGGTCAAGGCACTTCAAGCAGTCAATAGATCCACCTGGCATGATGCTTTCATGGCCCTTTGGATAGCATCAGTTCGCCTTGTACAAAGGGTGAGTCTTCACTCTTCATTTTGTTTAATCAAAACTGAAACAACTTTTCATATCCTAATATCGGATTCTATAAAACAATCAGGAACGAGAACCGATTGAAGGTCCTGTGCCTCATCTTGAAACACGGCTATGCATGCTTTTGTCTATTGCGACACTTGCAGTTGCTGACATAATTGAGGAAGCAGATTCACGTCGCGGTGAAACAGACCTCAGCAGTCACTGGAAAGAAAAAGCAGCAAGTGATGATCTGCGTAAGGAATTGATGTTAAGCTTACAGGCTCTTGGCGATTACGAAAGTCTGCTTGTTCCTCCTCCATGTATCATCTCGGCAGCTAATCAGGCTGCTTCCAAAGCTGCAATGCTTGTTTCAGGAATTAACATTAGTAGCGGCTACATGGAAAGTGCCAATGACAGTACGCCAAATTATTGTACGAGGTTGCTCTTGATATTTTTTTTTATTAAAATACATATATTTTAAGTAATTGACAAGCTTATTTAATTTTGATCAGCTGGAAACATGAGGCACTTGATTGTGGAGTCATGTATCTCAAGAAACTTGTTGGATACGTCAGCTTACTATTGGCCTGGTTATATTAATGGTCATGTCAACTCCATGTCTCATACAATTCCTAGCCAACTTGCTGGGTGGGCGTCCTTCATGAAGGGTGCACCATTAACTCAGTCACTGATTAGTGTGTTGGTCTCAAGTCCTGCTTCAAGGTGTGCACTTCTTCTCTAAGCAAATAAAAAAAAAATGAACATAATGTTTCATGCATTTGGAATCGGCATCTCCCACAAGAGATGTCACCTAGTACATTAAAAGGAGAGTTACATTTAACAACTCAAGATCATCATTTATGTGTTGTTCAATACAATTTAGGAAAAATAATTTGAAATAAGTAGTTAGCCAGTTATACAACCATAGTATATGACAGACAGTTCCATTATTTGGATGTACCATGCTACTAGCTGCTCTTTATGTTGTCTGTGCGGCTGTTAGTTGTATTACTATGTATGATTGAATTATGTTATTTAGTTGATACTCATAAACTGTTCCTGTTAATAATAAATCACTGAATGAGGCTCATAAACTTGATGGAAGCTTAGCAGAGCTCGAAAAGTTATTTGAAGTTGCAGTCAATGGATCAGATGAGGATAAGGTGTCTGCTGCTACTGTTCTCTGTGGAGCAACCTTGTTACGAGGTTGGAATTTTCAGGTTAGCGATTGTGCACTGAACCTATGGTTGTCTTGAACTTGTGAATTTTCTGACGTTGTGGTATCTTGTTGTAGGAGCATACAGTTTGCTTGGTCGTCAAACTGCTCTCACATTCTGATCCTACTGATTATTCTGGCAGAGAGAGCCAGTTAATAAAGCATGGTCCAATGCTTAATGTTATTCTAACAGGAATATCACCTGTAGACTATGCTCCAATCTTCTCATTCCATGGCCTGGTATGATCAATAGGACAACTTACCATGACTTCCAGCTACCAGTTTATATTTACATTTTAATTATGAAATATGTTTATGCTCCAAACAATCAACAGGTTCCAGAGCTGGCTACTGCGCTGATGGCGATATGTGAAGTTTTTGGGTGTCTTTCCCCAAGTGTTTCATGGATGCTGGGAACAGGGGAGGAAATATCTGCTCACACGGTCTTCTCAAATGCATTCATTCTTCTGTTAAGACTATGGAAGTTTAACCATCCACCACTTGAATATTGTGTAATGGGAGATGGTGCTCCAGTTGGCTCACAACTAACTCCTGAGTATCTTCTGTTATTAAGAAACTCCCAAGTTATTTCTGCCAGCAGTTCGTCCAAAAGTAGCAGCAGCCAGAAGCAATTACCTATTACATCAAGCCCATCATCTGAGAACCCTATTTTTATGGATTCTTTTCCAAAGTTGAAGTTGTGGTACCGGCAACACCAAGCTTGTCTGGCCTCAACTCTCTCTGGATTTGCTCATGGAACACCTGTACATAACATTGTAGACAACCTTCTCAACTTGATGTTCAGAAAGGCCAACAAAGGAAGTACATCTATTGGTTCTTTATCTTGGAGTAGCAGCATAAGTAACTCCTCTGGTCCTGGTGGTGACGATTCACATCTTTGGCCTCAGTTACCTGCTTGGGAAATACTAGAAGCTGTTCCATTTGTGGTTGGTGCTGCTCTAACTGCTTGCTCCCATGGAAGACTATTTCCGCGTGAACTGGCTACAGGTTTGTTGTTTTCAATTAAGGTCAACAACTTTGTCAATCATGGTTTGAGAAATGAGAGTGAGGGGCTGAGCTTCAGTATTTAACCATATTTATTATGGCCTATGGGATGATCTCAGTTTTTGGATGCTACCTTTTTTATTTTCAGGCCTCAAAGATCTAGCTGATTTTTTGCCTGCATCTACTGCAACAATCGTAAGCTACTTTTCAGCTGAAGTGACACGTGGTGTTTGGAAACCTGCGTTCATGAATGGAACAGATTGGCCTAGCCCAGCTGCCAATCTATCCATGGTTGAAGAGCATATCAAGAAAATTGTAGCTGCTACTGGCGTTGATGTTCCAAGACTTGCCACAGGTTATTATTTCTGACCGTTTAAGTGAATGCTTGTGCATTTATGCTGTGCTAGGAGTGTTCCTGCCATGCATCGTGCTACGTGCTACATGTAAGTTTGCACAGAGTATTAATCTGGTTTTGTATCACTTCACAGGTGGAGGTACTTTGGGTACACTTCCATTGCCACTGGCTGCTTTTGTGAGCTTCACCATCACATACAAGCTTGACAAGGCGTCCGAATGTTTCCTTAACCTAGCTGGCCCAGCTTTAGAGAACCTTGCTGCTAGCTGCTCTTGGCCAAGCATGGCAATTGTCGCAGCACTGTGGAGTCAAAAGGTCAAGCGATGGAGTGATTTTCTAGTCTTTTCAGCGTCACGCACAGTCTTCCACCATAACAATGATGCAGTTGTCCAGCTCCTCCGAAGCTGTTTCACTTCTATCCTTGGCATGTCGTCAACATCATTATGCTGTTGCGGAGGTGTTGCCAGCCTTCTAGGTCATGGGTTTGGCTCTCATTGCTCCGGTGGTCTCTCACCAGTTGCACCAGGAATTCTCTACCTTCGGATATTCCGGTGCATCAAGGACTGCTCTATACTTGCAGAAGATATACTTTCCCTGCTGATGCTTTCGGTGAAAGATATAGCTGAAACAACAGTGTCCAGGCATCGATCGGACAAGCTAAAGAGGACCAAGTATGCAATGAGACATGGACAGGTCTCTCTTGCTGCTGCAATGACACAAGTTAAGGTGGTGGCATCACTTGGAGCGACACTCGTGTGGTTATCGGGCGGTACCACCCTTGTCCAGTCTCTGTTCCAAGAGATGTTGCCCTCTTGGTTCCTATCTGTGCAGGATCTGGACCAAGGAGGAGCTAGTGGAGGAACAGTATACAAGTTGGGCGGCCATGCGCTTGCCTACTTTGCAGTGTACTCTGGGATGTTCGCGTGGGGCATCGACCCGACACCAGTATCCCGGCGTCGAGAGAGGGTAATGCGGTCGCACTTGGAGTTCCTGGCAAGCGCATTGGACGGAAAGATCTCGCTAGGCTGCGACATGTCCCTGTGGCGTGCCTACGTCTCGGGCTTCCTGGAGCTGGTGGTGGAGTGCGCCCCCTGCTGGTTGCATGATGTGGACCTCAAGGTGCTCAAGAAGCTGAGCATTGGGCTCCGGCGGTGGAAAGAGAACGAGCTTGCCGTGGCCGTCCTTCGCAGGGGCGGGCCGGAGGCAATGGGTGTCGCCACAGAGTTGATCTTGGGTAGCGAGTGGTGACACCGACTGTGGCGTTGCTGGTATTCTTCATCATCGATATTGTTGACTGTATATAACCAGACATCGTGCGTGTGTATGCTTGGTTTGTGAGGAAAGCTGTTAGGCCCTGTACAACGCAGGTGCTTCCACCGGGTGCTTCAGGGGAAAAACCCGAGTTTTTGGTCTGAGATTGGTTTGCACGGGTGCTTACAAAGGGAGGCAGAAACAAAGTTTGGCTTCCGGTGCCAGCCGATGCTTGTGAGAAATAACTGTCCCCATCGATTCACGGGTGCTTCAACCCGGTGCCTCCATCGGCTAAAAAATAAGGGTCCATCGCCTAGCACCTAACTACTTCCTTTAAAAATAAGGGTCAAAACATCTTCTATATCTAGTTTCAAAAAAAAAAAAAAGTTCGTAGATGTGCCTTGCCAGCTCCTCATCTCGACTAGATCTCCTGTACGTGGCTTTCTATTGTGGATATAGAAGTGGCCCCTTTTTTCCTCTCACAATCATCAAGGTTAAAGAGATGTATCTTGTTGCTTGTTTTTGCCCTTGAATCTATGACCACAAGTCCACGATCATCTCTATCTTCCTCCAGCAACCCAATCCCCTCGACCGGCAAGGGTAGCAAACAGGATGGAATAAAAATCGATGATTTAGGCAGATGCACAAATCGACCGGCAAGGGTAGCTGAAAACGCAACACCAAATCGACCTCAAGCCCGAACCGAAACACACTAGTACTTACTTGCTGCTGTCAGGGCTCCGGCTCCGGCAGCGACCTCGCCCGCCACGCCCTTCTCGTCTTCCCTCCCACACCCGGCAGCAGGCAGCAGCCACATCCCTGCCGGGCGGAACGGTCGAGCGAGTCAACGAACCACACTTGCTCACCTCCGGTCGATGAGCACATTCCCCTTTGCACGCGCCTCCTCAAGAACCACCGGGAACAGATCCTTTTCCCCTACGCCGCGTGCATCCTCAAGCACCGCCTGGGCCCCCGCCCGACAAGGACTCCCGCGACTGCGCTGCCGGCGATGCCGCGCCGAGCAGCTCGAGGAAGAAGCCGCGACGTGGGAGCAGCGGGGCAAGGGGACGCCGATGTGCTTGGGACAGCACGCTGTTGTGGAGCCGCCGCCGGCGGGTCGTCTTGGCCCGCGATTTGGGGATATTTTGTGGACGGTGGCACGGAGACGAGGGGATAGCTACCGGAATAGCAGAAGAGGCGAGCTGAGTGTGAGCATTTTTTTTTGGAGAAAGTATGCTTGTATTCAAACTTTCAGATCCAGTGCAAAGCTCCAACTTGTACAAGCGCACCGTACACATACAGCACTCCGTACAGTACCACTGATCTTTTCAAAGAGACCGTGGAAAACTGAAAAGTACAACAAAGTCCAGCCAGGGCGCCATCTTCAACCTCCGTTTCTCCTTCGCCTCGCAGTTTCTCCTCTTCTTCTCATCAGCGACAGGAGTAAATGAAACGCACATCAGCGTCCAACAATCCTACAAGAGCCTTCGCCAGCGGTGGCTTTGAATACCGCGAAAAGTGCCCTGTTTAGAAGAACAGGAACTGAAGTCCGGTTCCGGCGCCACGGCCGGGGGAAATCCTGGGCATAGCAAGCCATCCGCCCATCACCTTCTCGAAGAACAGAGGAAGACGACCAATGCGGACGGACAGGAAAGCGAAGGAGAAGAAACTGCCTCTCCCAAGACCAGCAAACCCAAAACATCATCCCCATGTACCTGCAACCACAGATCCGGGGAAAAGCTCCCTGGGGCCGCAACCGGTGAGAACCGGACGACCTCCAGCACACCAAGCCCGCGATCTCGCAGAGATCCGGGGAAACTCCTTTAGCTTTTTTTTTTGAGAGTGCGCCAGAAGCGTACCATATTTTTATAGAAGGTAGCAAAATAATTTACAAGATACTCCGAATCGTGCGAACAAAATTAAGAGCAAACACACCCACCGAACACACCTAAACTAACTCCTCACAAAAGCCTCCAAATTCACCGCTCCTGCGTGCTTCCACAGCTTCAGCTCTTCCTAGATGAGGTCCACTAGCAGGGGAACAAAACAAATTTGGTCAAAGTTACCGAAGACCCTTTGAAAGGATCGGTATGCTCAACTAGAGAGGGAGGGGGGGGGGGGGGGGGGGGGTTGAATAGGCGACAAACAATTTTTAACTTCATTCCCAAATTTTAGGCTCAACAATAAAATAGGTTGTCTGGATATGCATCTAGGTGGACAACCTATATGACAAGCACAACGAACAACAAGAGCAAGCAAGAGTAAACACAAGATAATTAGCTTGCACAAAGTAAAGGATAGATGTAACCGCAAGTGGAGACGAGGATGTGTTTCCGAAGTTCCCTCCTTTAGGGAAGGTACGTCTCCGTTGGAGGGGTGTGGAGGCACAATGCTCCCCAAGCGTCCCAAGGACTCACCCTATTCTCCTCACGCCCTCGCACGATGCAAGGTGCCATGAATCCAATAGCGGTGCCCTTGAAGGCGGCAACCGGAACCATTACAAACAAGGTTGGGGCAATCTCCACAACTTAATTGGAGGCTCCCAACACCACCACGAAGCTTCACCACAATGGAATGTGGCTCCGCGGTGACCTCTTCCGTCTAGGGTGCCCAAACACCCAAGAGTAACAAGTTGATGAAGATGAACAAGTCGGGGGAACACAAATCGGTTTGGTAGGAATGTAGATCGGGTGAATCTCCTCCAATCCCCAAAGTATCGGAAAGTTTGGGTGGACGGAGATGGAGATCTCGAGCTTTTTGTGTTTGGCAATGGTGGGCAGAAAGCTAGAGAGAGAATTGGGTTTGGAGGTGGAAGAAGGGGGTATAAATACCCTCAAGATGCGAAGTGACCGTTGCCCAACGGACAACTCCAGGCTCCCGGACCAAAGGGGTCTGGGCACCCGGACCATACAGAGAAACGGCGGTGCCGTCCGGGCACCCGGGGGTCAAAGGGTCCGGGCACCCGGACCGACCATCTGCTGGCCACTAGGGGATTCCGTGCACCCGGGGATCTAGGACCCAGGGCACCCGGACTAGCCCGAGAGATGCCCATGTCTCCGGGCATTCGGGGGCCGAGGACTCCGGGCACCCGGACCGTCCAGAAGGGTATGGCGGCTCTCTGGTGCCTCCGGGCACCCGGGCACAAATGTCTCCGGTCACCGGGACCTCTGAAAGTGGTCACTAAGAATCTTGAAAAACATCCTTCCGAGAGTGAAATATTTGGAGAAGCATCATGAGTGGAATTTGATTGAGTTCCCCAACTCCCTAATCTCCACAACTCCTCTTAATAGTACGGATGTTCCTACGACTTAAAAAGTAACCGAAAAACTTTCCGAGCCTCCAAAGAACACCGTCTTTTACCCTTTATGAATAGATGGGGTTACCGAAGTCCATAGACCAAATAGAGACACCAATGTCCGGAGATAAACTTGACAACCAACATTAGTTCTCGCAAAGCGTATTGTGATCAACACTAAAATCGTAATTGAGTGACAATTGCACTTTCAATCTCCCCCTTTTTGGTGAATTGATGACAATACGATTCGCACATGACAAAACATATAATGAAGTGTAAACCATATTGGCATGCAACACTATTAGTCTAGGAAGCTCCCCCTTGATATGTGCATATATAAAAAATATGCTAGGAAACCATATCACACAAACAAGAAGGCTCCCCCTAGATTAATAGCCAAGTGCAACAAGATGAAAAGGAATGAAATGAGCATGTTACACAAGCTAGTTTGTGATCAAAAAGAATATAAAAACATCGGTGCCATGGATCACAAACTAGAGGTGTTGTGAGAGCAAGATATACGTGTGAGACTACGATGATGCAATGATAACCACAAGAGTATAACACGGCAAGCACATTAAGCTAACACATAGTCTCATACGAAAGCAAATAGAGTAGCTCACAACCAAAGTACGGAACGACAAATAAAAGTTATTACAAGCCCGTAGAAGAATCAAAGATAACACGAGGGCTTGCAATGTCTCCAAGCACATGAATCCTAATAGAACACTTCTCCCCCTTTGGCATCGAGACACCAAAAAAAGGAAAAGGTGATGCTAACACGAGGACCTAAACTCGAGGAGGAGCACTGGTAGCATCATCATCCTCATCCTCTGGGATGTAGCCAAGGCAGGGGTTGGAGTAGGGCGTGCAAACACTGTCAACATCCTCACGACCAGGTGGCTGGGGCTCTCCAGTGTTCTCTGCCTTCATAGCCTTCTACTGTCTCCACATCTTCTTGCTACTATTGATGTCCTTGACGTGACTCCTCTGGTTGGACTGACATAGCTTGAACAAGTTGTTGAACCCACGAAAAGCATGTTCTTCTCCTTCTTGTTGTACGGAGGAGAAGAAGCAATAGTGTGAGTGAAGCCAGTGGGATTCTGTGCGGTGGCACCTTGTGAGGAGGAACCACCCACCTCAGTACCACCAGCAGATGCAGACGCCTTCTTAGGCTTGGGCTTCTTGCCCACTAAATGTAGCAGATCATCATGCATCTGTGGCTTGAAGTTGGTGAACCTGGCAGGTAGAGAGATAGGGAACTTGCGCAAAAGCTTATCACGGTCAGCAATCTTGGCCTCAATGAGAGCCTGAATGAACGATGCAAACACAGCTGACTTCTTGTCATACACACAAGTCCGCATCTCCTCAAACATGAAATCAAGCACATCAACCTTTTTCTCCTCATGGGCATAGACAAGCAAATCAATAGTGGTGCCCCAAAACTAATCAGAAGAACCTGTCTTAGGAGCCAAGGAGCTCCAGAAAATCTGGCGCAGGGTGTCATATTTGGGCAACAACTCCCGAATATTGCCAACATCAGTAATAGGAGTGCCCTCCTTGTACGCAAAAGCAAGAGCTTGCCTGTGACGGCCGTGCTGAAACACCGTGCCATAGCCCTCCTAAGGCATAGAAAAGAACTGATACCCTGTGATAGCAGTGAAGTCAGACATGGATGCCCTCAAAGTAGCACCCCCAAAGCGCCACACAAACGAACGGGCAGAGCTCCTCTCAAAGTACACAGTGGCATAGAACTGAAGTATAAGATCCTCATTGTAAGCCTTGTTGAACTGCAGAAAGCGAAGCAAGTCCATCCTACCCAGAACACTATACACATCTGGAAAAAGATCAGCACGAGTGTGGATGTACTCCAGATCCAAACTGCGGTGGGGAGCAACCTTGTGCTTCTTCACTTTCAGAATCTCCTCAAAAGTGCGGTGCTGAAACTCATTGTAGAACCTACAGTCCACACCGTCACTACGGGCACACACATAGGGATCCTGCTCACGAACTTGCCAGTACTCAGACTTCCCAAGCTTGTTCAGATCATCAATAGACAGAGGATGAAACTCATCATCATCTTGCTCTTCTTCATCCTGAACCTCATCATCATCTTGAGCTTCAGTTTCATCAGCCACAAATTGCTCTTCCTCGTCATCATCACTGCTAGAAGCCTCAATCACAGCCTTATGAGTGATAGTACGGTGAGCACGGGGCGGAGGAGCAGCCTGAGAACTCTGCCCAACACAGCCTGACAAACGAACTTGCCCTTTCCATCATCATCTCTCTTCTTCTTGGAACGACGAGCACCAACAGCCCGTCCAGAGGAGTCTAACAGCAAAGACAACAAGATAGAATATAGGTAAGTGCAAGAGTCCATGCATACAAAATAAAATGGCGGTAAAATTTTATTTAGATGACAGTCTCTGTTTACTTCGGGCATCCGGACGAAATTGTCCGGGCACCCAGAGGTCCGAAGACCGGTCACCCGGAGCAGCGGTTGTGCGCATGCCAGGAGGGTCCGGGCACCTGGTCGAAATCACCGGGCACCTAGAGATGCATCTGAGCACACATGCCACCGCAAGCATGACGAATTGCGGGGCAAAATTCGTTTCAACCGAGGCAATCACATAAACAAAATTAAACCTACTCCAAGAAGCCCTATTATGCATACTCTAGTTCAAATCTCATCTAAAAACATGAGGGGAGTGGAGATTTGAGCAAAACAACGGATGGAATCGAGTGGATACGGGAGGAGGTCGCCATGGGGGTTGAGGAAGTCACCGGGAGCCCGGAGGGCCGCCGGACGGTCAACAGGGCAGATCGAGGCGGCCGGCGGCGGCTGGGGGCGTGAGGGCTAGCGGTTTGGCAGAAAACCCTAACCTCCCCACGCGCCCGGCTATATATAGCCACACACTGCCATGTCCGGGTGCCCGGGTACCCAGACAATGATGGTCCGGGTGCCCGGGGTGTCCAGAACATTTTTAGTACAAAGTGAAAGACAACCCCAAGGTATCTCCCAAAGGGTAGATTTCCTCAAAGATTGTTTATGAAACCCCAAAAATTTCTAAAACACACGTCGGAGACATCCTAACTACATGAGCATGATCAATAGAGGACTCTTGCAAGGGTGAAAGCATGTCTTTGGAAGAGAAGGCTTGGGATAGAGCACAAGCAATGTCGAATAGATAAAATGCACTCATATTTGCAAAAACAAGAAAACCAACTATGAGTGTAAGGATCAAATTGAAGTAAAAAGAGACACAAAGGTCAAGAAAACCAAATAACTTCAATGAAATCCAAACGTTCTCTCTCTCGAGAGGGTCGGTGGCTGAGGCCACCTTTGTTAGAGTATGTTTGGCTTGGCACCGCGAAGATTTTAACCTTGGGCCCAATACCAATACTCATATTTGAAGCACAGTTGCCATCATAAATGGCAGACGTGAATGATTGGTTTTATTTATGCACTATTAGGGATATGAGAAACCATGAATTGATTTCCACTCCCCTACTTGTGTGCCTACATCTAAAACAAGATAAAATGTTGAGAGCGGTGGGGTGTGCAAGATCTTAGACCACATTACTCGAATAAATGACATTTAGCTCATGCCTTAACTCGCGGAACCTAGCTTCATCCAATGGCTTCGTGAAGATATCCGCTAGTTGCTTCCCGGTGCCTACATAAGATATATAAATATCTCCATGCTTGACGAATCTCAATATGCTTCGTCTTGCTATGTTGCACGGGGTTGTAGGCGATCTTGATTGCACTTTCATTGTCACATAGAAGAGGCACTTTGTCACATATGACACCGTAATCCTTTAAAGTTTGCCCCATCCATAGCAATTGGGCACAACAACTTGCGGCGGCAATGTACTCGTCTTCGGTGGTGGAGAGAGACACACAATTTTGCTTCTTGGAAGACGAACTCACCAAAGAGCGACCAAGAACCGCCGGAAGTAGACTTCCTTTCCACACGGTCTCCCGCCCAATCCGAATCCGAATAGCCAATAAGATCAAAGCTTGCTCCTTTAGGATACCTTAAGCCAAAGTTTGGGGTATGAGCCAAATATTGAAAGATTCTTATGACTGCCACTACGTGACTTTCCTTTGGTGTGGATTGAAATCTTGCACACATGCCCACACTCAACATGATATCTGGTCTAGGTGCACAAAGATAAAGCAAGGACCCAATCATAGAACGATATACCTTTTGATCTGTTGCTTTACCATTTGGATCAAGGTCAAGTTGGCATGTAGTTGGCATAGGTGTCTTTGCCCCTTTGACATCATCCATCTTGAACCTCTTGAGCATGTCCTGTGTATATTTGGCTTGGTTGATGAAAGTTCCTCTTTCAAGTTGCTTGACTTCGAATCGAAGAAAGAACTTCAACTCTGCCATCATAGACATCTCAAAATCATCGGTAATTAGCTTAGCAAACTCATCATTGAAAACTTTGTTAGGAGAACCAAAAATAATATCATCAACATATAATTGGCATATGACCAAATCCTCTTTAACCCTCTTAGTAAAAAGAGTGGGATCGATTAGCCCAATTTCAAACCCACGATCTTCTAACAACTCGGTAAGGTGCTCATACCATGCACGTGGGGCTTGTTTAAGGCCATAGAGCGCCTTATCAAGTTTATAGACGTGGTTGGGGAACTTGGGATCCTTGAACCCCGGGGGTTGTTTGACATACACCAATTCATTAAGGGGACCATTAAGAATTGCACTCTTCACATCCATCTGTTGCAACTTAAAATTATGATGTGATGCATATGCAAGCAACATGCGAATAGATTCAAGGCGAGCAACAGGAGCGAAAGTTTCACCGTAATCAACACCCTCGACTTGGGAGAAACCTTGAGCCACCAATCTTGCCTTGTTGTGAATTACTTTTTCATGTGCATCTTGCTTGTTTTTGAAGATCCATTTGGTCCCTATGACATTATGATGCTTCTTTGGCCTTTCCACCAATGACCACACTTTGTCGTGCTCGAAGTTGTTGAGTTCTTCATGCATGGCCTCTAGCCAATCCGGGTCCTCGAGTGCCTCGAATAACATTTGGGGTTCAACACAAGAAACAAACGTGTGATGCGCACGAAAGTTTGTTAATTGTTTACGAGTAGTTACCCCTTTTCTTAAGCTTCCTAGGATGCAGTCCAATGTGTGATCATCACGTTCTAGCTTGGAAGCGACTTGAGCGGCACGACGCTCCCTTTGCTCCTCAAGAGATTCTTGAGGCTCTTCATCTTGAATAACTTGAGCATCGTCTTGAGCTTGCTCCTCTACTTGAGCTTGCTCACGGTCATGAACATGATCTTGGGCATCACTTGGTGCATCATCACCATCATTGGGTTGATCTTCACTTGAAGGAGGGCCTTCTCCTTGTTCTTGGGATGCTTGTGGGTCTTGTGTCGGTGATGGTTCCACATGCGTGGAACATTGTCCTTCTTCCTCCACCACAAGGGGTTCCTCAACGGGTAGGATTTGACCCACACCCATTCTTCTTATAGCTTGAGGAGGAATTTCATCACCTACATCATGAAGACCACTTTCCTCCACTTGGGAGCCATTATTCTCATCAGACTCCACATTACATGATTCCTCAATGAGCCCGGTGGACTTGTTGAGAACTCAGTAAGCATGAGAGTTTGATGCATATCCAACAAATATGCCCTCATGAGCTTTAGATTCAAATTTAGACAAACGAACACCTTTCTTGAGAATGAAACACTTACAACTGAACACCCAAAAGTACTTGAGGTTGGGCTTGTTACCGGTAGGTATCTCATATGGAGTTTTGTTCAAGATCTTGCGGAGATAGAGCCGATTGGATGCATGACAAGCGGTGTTGATGGCTTTGTCCCAAAAGTTGTACGGAGACTTAAACTCCGCCATCATGGTCCTTGCCGCGTCCATCAACGTCTGGTTCTTCCTCTCCGCTACACCATTTTGTTGAGGGGTATACACAGCGGAATATTGATGTTTGATTCTCTCATCACTAAGAAACTCATCCAAGGTGTAGTTCTTGAACTTGGTGCCATTGTCACTTCTTATTGCCAAATCTTTGCATTGTGTTGACGTTGAGCTTCATTTGCAAAGTCGATCATGGTTTGTTGGGTCTCGCTCTTATTCTTGAAGAAGTATACCCATGTATAACTTGAGTAGTCATCCACAATCACCAAGCAATATTTTCTTCCCCCAAGACTATCATATGTTGGAGAACCGAAGAGATCCAAGTGAAGGAGCTCCAAAGGCCTCTTGGAAGTGATAATGGTCTTGAGGCGATGCTTCTTCTCATGTAGCTTTCCTTCGATACAAGCACTGCAAGCATGATCTTTGGCAAAACTAACATTTGTTAGTCCAAGGATGTGATCCCCTTTGAGGAGACTTTGCAAAGATCTCATATTGACGTGGGCTAAACGGTGGTGCCAAAGCCACCCCACGTCAACTTTAGCCATTAGACAAGTCTCGGTCTTAGTGGGTTTCTTCGAAAAGTTAACCACATAGAGACCGTTCTCGACATGTCCAACAAAGGCTACTTTAAGAGTCTTGCTCCACAAAAGGGCCACGGTGTCAACATCAAAGAAAGTAGCAAAGCCCATAAGTGCAAGTTGATGAACAGAAAGTAAATTGTATGCAAGGGTCTCAATAAGCATGACCTTCTCAATGGACAAGTCCGGTGAGATGACCACCTTGCCAAGACCCAATACCTTTGACATTGAAGAATCACCAAATTGGACATGGGTGGCCATAGATGTATCAGGATGAACGTCCACCACCAAGTCCTTGCTTCCAGTCATATGATTTGTTGCTCCACTATCAAGCAACCACGACACTCCACCAAAAGCAAACTCCTACATAAGATCAATGCCTGGTTTTAGGTACCCATTCTTCAATAGGTCCTCTTTTGTTAGCAACAAGAGTCTTAGGAACCCAGGTGGACCATTCAATGTACACATAAGGAGAACCAACAAATTTGGCATAAATATGCCCATCATTAGCATGACATAAAACATAGGAAGGGTTAAATTCGCCGGCATGATCAGGATGAGTGGTTTTGCCCCTATTGGCATTACCACCCACACCTTTGTTCTTCTTCTCCTTAGGAGCACTCTTCCCCTCCTTTACAAATACATCTTTGAGAGGGGAAGATTTATTGGTCTTGCTCTTCTTGCTCTTCTTCTTCTTCTTCTTCTTCTTCTTCTTCTTCTTTGACTTGGGTGCAAATCCAAGTCCCTCCTTAGCCACAACTTCCTTTTGATTGCTCAAAAGTTCATTGAGGTTCTTCTCACCTTGTATGCACGAGACAAGGCCTTTCTCAAGTTGCTCCTTCAACTTAGCGTTCTCCTCAACAAGATGAGCATGCTCACAATAAGGGTTAGTTGCACGAGCATTATCAATTAACACAAAAGGAGGACAAGTTGCAATCTCTTTTGTAAGATTCACTTGGAGTTGATCATGAGACTCCTTGAGTGTAGCATGAGCACCCTTCAAGGCCTTGTGAGCCTTGTCAAGTATCTCAAACTCCTCTTTCAGTCTAGCATGGCCAACCTCAAGTTCATCATTTTGAGACTTAAGCACTTTAGCAAGAACTTGAGCATGATCATGATCTTTCTTTAATTTAGCAAGGTCCAAGTTTTGTGACTCCTCAAGAGGCACTCTAAGACCTTGCTCTTCCTATACAGCAAGAGAAAGATCCACAATCTGATCGGCATACTCACGACTATGCCCTTCCATCTTAGTGATGGTCTCCTCTTGAGATTCAACAAGAGCACTAGCTTCACCTAGTTGTTCCAAGAGAGCAACAAAGTGCTTCTTGGTCTCACCTTTGAGCTTGGCCATGAACTTATCAAACTCATTCTCTCCTTCCTTTGCCTCCAAACCATCTCCCACACAATCCATCAAAGATGGGTTAGATGAAATGATTGACTTGTTGGGAGGGGTTACCTTAGAGGCCTTGGCCATGAGGCACTTGTGGGTGGTGATGACGTTCTCGTTGGGGGAGTCGAAGAGAGATACCGATGAAGTAGAAGTGGTGGCAATGGCCTCGGAGGCCGATGCAACCGCTTCTTCTCTTGTATCTTCATCATCATCGGAGTAGTACTCTCCTTGTACCACCAACACCTTTTGAGGCTTCCTCTTCGCGAAGTGGTTGTTCTTGCTTGGGAACGACTTGGTCTTATCCTTGTGGATAGCTTGCCTCCATTGTCTTCCCTCTTCTCATAAGGACACTCCACAACAAAGTGACTCACGTTCCCACAATTGTGACAAGTCCTCACTCGTTGACCCTTTGGCTTGAAGCCACTTGAGTTGTCCCTTGAGTAGTTGGACTTGAAGTTCCTCTTGTTTTCCCAAAATTTCCTTGATGCAAGAGCTATGTGCTCGTGGTAAGCATATTTGGTGTCTTCGGGGCAACTCTCCTCTTCCTCTTCGTCTTGTTCTTCTTGTTGGACTACCTTGGCCTTCAACGCAAGGTTGGACTTCTTCATCCCACAGACACGAGCAAGAGCATTGTCGGCAGTCTTGTTCAAGATTCTCATGGCAATGAATTCTTCTAACACGTCATTGGAGGACAAGGAGTGGAAGTCTGGTCTTTGGCGAATCACGGAAGACATATTCTTGTTATATGGCATGATTGCTTTAAGAAACTTGCGCTTGACCCAATTGTCATCCGTGTCCTTGCTCCCATGATCCCGAAGAGAGACTGCAAGAGCCATCAACCTCCAGTAAAGATCTTGGGGATCTTCATCTTCATTCATGACAAACTCATCGGCTTCATCAAGAACGACTTGAAATTTGGAGCATTGAATGCTCGAGCTTCCCTTGTACAAAGTGTTGATATGCTGCCATGCATCCTTAGTGAGCACAAAAGGACGGATGTGAGGAAGCTCCGCGGGGGGCAAGGATTCTTGGAGAATAAACAAAGTGGATGCATTGAGTTGCTTGTCCACTTCTTCTCTTGGTGACAAGTTTCTTGGATCATATGGATCACAGCCTTCTTCAATGATCCTCCAAAGTTGTGCAGAGGGGTTGTTTATATGAGACTTAATTAAAAAAAACCAATTAGCAAAGTTAGTCAAATCAAGTTTAGGAGGAGGGCCAAGTCGCGAGGTATGAGGCGAGGGAACCAGGCCACCATAGACCGGTGGTGGAGCCACCTTAGCATGTACTACTCGCGACCCGTTTTTCCCTTGGGAAGGATTAGGCTCCACGCCACTAGTCATATCCTTAGAGGAATTGACATCCACACCCAAGGAGGTAGTATCAACTACATTCTCGGGAACTGTGGTGGCGGTGGGCAAGCCTAGGAGGAATATATCTAATATGAGTTGGACCTCATCCACCATCGATGATCTAAGTGTTTTGATAGCAACATTTAAATCACCTCTAGTGATTGGGGTGCCATCTACAATGGGGGAAATAACAGGGGCTTGACCCGCATCCACATCGTCGTCGGCCATACTCTTTAGGCGGTAAACCCCTTAATAAAGAGGCGAGGCTCGGATACCAATTGAAAGGATCGGTGTGGTCAACTAGAAGGGGGAGGGGGTTGAATAGGTGACTAACAATTTTTTAACTTCGTTCCCAAATTTTAGGCTCAACAATAAAATAGGTTGTCTAGATATGCAACTAGGTGGACAACCTATATGACAAGCACAACGAACAACAAGAGGAAGCAAGAGTAAACACAAGATAATAAGCTTGCACAAAGTAAAGGATAGATGTAACCACAAGTGGAGACGAGGATGTGTTTTTGAAGTTCCCTCCTTTGGGGGAGGTACGTCTCCGTTGGAGGGGTGTGGAGGCACAATGCTCTCCAAGCGTCACAAGGACTCACCCTATTCTCCTCATGCCCTCGCACGATGCAAGGTGCCGTGAATCCACTAGAGGTGCCCTTGAAGGCGGCAACCGGAACCTTTACAAACAAGGTTGGGGCAATCTCCACAACTTAATTGAAGGCTCCCAACACCACCATGAAGTTTCACCACAATGCAATGTGGCTCCACGGTGACCTCTTTCGTCTAGTGTGCCCAAACACCCAAGAGTAACAAGTTGATCAAGATGAAGGAGTCGAGGGAACAGAAATCGGTTTGGTAGGAATGTAGATCGGGTGAATCTCCTCCAATCCCCAAAGTATCAAAGAGTTTGGGTGGACGGGGATGGAGATCTCGAGCTTTTTGTGTTTGGCAATGGTGGGGAGAAAGCTAGAGAGAGGATTGGGTTTGGAGGTGGAAGAAGGGGGTATAAATACCCTCAAGATGCGAAGTGACCGTTGCCCAACGGACAACTCCGGGTACCGGGATCAAAGGGGTCCGGGCACCCGGACCATACAGAGAAATGGCGGTGCCGTCCGGGCACCCGAGGGTCAAAGGGTCCGGCACCCGGACCGACCAGCGGCTGGCCACCAGGGGACTCCGGGCACCCGGGAGTCTAGGACTCTGATGACCCACAAGTATAGGGGATCAATCGTAGTCCTTTCGATAAGTAAGAGTGTCGAACCCAACGAGGAGCAGAAGGAAATGACAAGCGGTTTTCAGCAACGTATTGTCTGCCAGCACTGAAATTATCGGTAACAGATAGTTTGGTAGCAAAGTAATTGGTAGCAAGTAACAAGTAACAAGAGTAACAATAGGTGTAGCAAGATAGCCCAATCCTTTTTATAGCAAAGGACAGTCCAAAACGATCTCTTATAATAAGCAAAGCGTTCTCGAGGACACATGGGAATTTCATCTAGTCACTTTCATCATGTTTGTTTGATTCACGTTCGCTACTTTGATAATTTGATATGTGGGTGGACCGGTGCTTGGGTGCTGTTCTTACTTGAACAAGCCTACCACTTATGATTACCCCCTCTCGCAAGCATCCGCAACTACGAAAGAAGAATTAAGATAAATCTAACCATAGCATGAAACATATGGATCCAAATCAGCCCCTTACGGAATAGCGCATAAACTAGGGTTTAAGCTTCTGTCACTCTAGCAACCCATCATCTAATTACTACTCCATAATGCCTTCCCTTAGGCCCAAATATGGTGAAGTGTCATGTAGTCGACGTTCACATGACACCACTAAGAGAAGCAACAACATACATATCATCAAAATATCGAACGAATACCAAATTCACATGATTACTTATAACAAGACTTCCCCCATGTCCTCAAGAACAAAAGTAACTACTCACAAACCATGTTCATGTTCAAGATCAGAGGAGTACTGAATATCATTAAGGATCTGAACATATAATCTTCCACCAAATAAACCAACTAGCATCAACTACGAGATGTAATCAACACTGCTAGCAACCCACATGTACCAATCTGAAGTTTTGAGACAAAGATTGAATACAAGAGATGAACTAGGGTTTGAGATGAGATGGTGCTGGTGAAGATGTTGATGAAGATTGGTCCTCCCACGTTGAGAGGATCGTTGGTGATGTCGATGGCTTTGATTTCCCCCTCCCGGAGGGAAGTTTCCCCGGCGGAATCGCTCCGCCGGAGAGCAAAAGTGCTCCTACCCAGGTTCCGCCTCGAGACGGCGGCGCTTCGTCCCGAAACCTTCCTCCTGATTTTTTCTAGGTCAAAGCCCTTCATATGGGAGAAGATGGGCCCTGGGGGTTGATACGTCTCCAACGTATCTATAATTTATGAAGTATTCATGCCATGTTTATTATAGTTTGTATGATTTTGGTGCACTTTTATATGGATTTTATATGATTTTCATGGACTAACATATTGACCTAGTGCCCAGTGCCAATTGCAGTTTTCTACTTGTTTTTGGTTTTCCAGAAAATCCATATCAAACGAAGTCCAAATGCAGCGAAACTTTTTGATGATTTTTTCTGGAAGGAAAGGGACCCAGGAAGCTTCGGGAGAGTACCAGAAAACCCACAGGGGCCCCACAAGCCACCAGGGCACGCCCAGGGGGGGGGATGCCGCGCCCTGGTGCCTCGTGGGCCCCCTGTGGCCCCTCTTTGCGTGATTCCAACGCCAAAAAATCCTATATATTCAGAAACCTCCAGAAATAACCCTAGAACTTTGACTCCGCCGCCGCAAGCCTCTGTACCTCCACGATCTCATCTACAACCCTTTTCCGGCACCCTGCTAGAGGGGAGAATCATCACCGGAGGCCATCTTCATCATCCCGGCAGTCTCCATGATGAGGAGGGAGTAGTTCACCCTTGGGGCTGAGGGTATGTACCAGTAGCTATGTGTTTGATCTCTCTCTCTCTCTCTCTCTCTCGTGTTCTTGATTTGGCACGATCTTGATGTACCGCGAGCTTTGTTAATATAGTTGGATCATATGGTGTTTTCCCCCTCTCTATCTTGTTGTGATGAATTGAGTTTTTACCTTTGAGGTTTCACTATTATCGGATTGAATACTTTTATGGATTTGAGAACATGTGACGTATGTCTTGCATATGAATACCCGTGGTGACAATGGGGTATTATATTGATTCACTTGATGTATGTTTTGGCACTCAACTCGCGGATTCCCGAGGTGACATTCGGGTAATCTATGCATAGGGGTTGATGCACGTTTTCGTCCTACTTTCTCGGTAGAAATCTTGGGGCACTCTTTGAAGTTCTTTGTGTTGGATTGAATATTATGAATCTGAAGTTGTTTGATGCATATCGTATAACCAACTCACGGATACTTGTGGTGACATTGGAGTATCTAGGTGACATTAGAGTTGGTTGATGTGTATCATATGGTGTTATTTTAGTACGAACTCTAGGGTTGTTTGTGACACTTATAGGAATAGCTCAATAGATTGATCGGAAAGGATAACTTTGAGGTGGTTTCGTACCCTA
This sequence comes from Elymus sibiricus, assembly GCA_039707655.1. Taxonomy (NCBI): domain Eukaryota; kingdom Viridiplantae; phylum Streptophyta; class Magnoliopsida; order Poales; family Poaceae; genus Elymus; species Elymus sibiricus. Next base: position 26,024,793 of record CM077664.1, read on the forward strand.
CAAACAATTTCATCTTATGTTCTCCGCTTGATAAGAACTTTGGAGTGATTCTTTATCGCACGTTGAGGGATTGTTATATGATTCAACTATGTTAGCACTGTTGAGAGATTGCACTAGAGAAAGTATGAACCCTAGGCCTTGTTTCTAAGCATTGCAATACTGTTTGTGCTCCGTTTTATCACTTGCTAGCTTGCTGTTTTTATATTTTCAGATTACAAAAACGTATATGTACTTTCCATACTACACTTGTATCACCATCTCTTCGCCGAACTAGTGCACCTATACAATTTGTCATTGTATTAGGTGTGTTGGGGACACAAGAGATTTCTTGTATTTGATTGCAGGGTTGTTTGAGAGAGACCATCTTCATCCTACGCCTCCCACGGATTGATAAACCTTAGGTCATCCACTTGAGGGAAAATTGCTACTGTCCTACAAAACTCTGCGCTTGGAGGCCCAACACGAGTCTACAAGAATAAGTTGTGTAGTAGACATCAAGCTCTTTTCTGGCGCCGTTGCCGGGGAGGTGAGTGCTTGAAGGTATATCTTTAGATCTTGCAATCGAATCTTTTAATTTCTTGTTTTATCACTAGTTTGGTTTATAAAAGAAAACTACAAAAAAATATGGAATTGAGGTTGCCTCATATTATTCATCTTTATAATGTCTTTCTTGAAAATGATGGATCGGAAAATTGTGCTCAATTGATAGAAGAAGAATTCAATAAAATGTTTGGCATAAAATCTTTGAATGATAAGCATGATTGCAATGTTGCTAGTATGAATTCTTTGAATATCCATGATGCTAGTGATATGAAAAGCCATAAGCTTGGGGATGCTATGTTTGATGAAGATGATATTTTTAGTCCCCCAAGTTTTGATGAGAAAATTTATTATGATGTTTGCATGCCTCCTATTTATGATGATTGTAATTATGAAAGTGGATTTAGAGAGGTCATGACTTTATTTAAAGATGATTCCACTATTTTGGAAGAGGTTTCAATTGATTATGACAACAAAGTTGCTATCTATGATGATTATTGTGATGACATGTATGCTATAAAGAATAAAGATAACCATGAAACTTGTCATCATGATTTTTATTTTCAATTGGATTATTCCAATCAAGTATCACATGATAGTTATTTTGTTGAGTTTGCTCTCACTATTATGAATGAGAAGAAAATTGCTTATGTGGAGAGTAGTAAAAATTCCATGCTTGTGGATCATGAAAAGAGTGCTTTATGTGATAGCTATATTGTTGAATTCATTCATGATGGTACTGAAAATTATTATGAGAGAGGATCATATGCTTGTAGGTGTTGCAATAATATCAAGTTTCCTCTCTATGTATTGAAAGTTTTGAAGTTGCACTTGTTTTGCCTTCCTATGCTAGTTGATTCTTGCTCCCATAAGTTGTTTGCTCACAAAATCCCTATGCATAGGAACTGTGTTAGGCTTAAATGTGCTTGTCATATGCTTCATGATGCTCCCATTATGTTTCAATTCTTCACTTTTATGCGAGCATCATTGAAATCATCATGCCTAGCTAAAAGGCATTAAAGAAAAGCGCTTGTTGGGAGACGACCCAATAATTATCCTTACTGTTTTTGTCTGTCCACATGATTAAGGTACTATATTAATCATGTTTTATATGTTTTATTTCAATAATGTGCCAAGTAAAGCCTTTGGGATAGTGTGGATGCTTGTTGATTTGATTCTGTGCAAAAACAGAAACTTTTGCGTCCAATGCTGAATTTCTATTCTGTACTGGAGCGTGAGAAAATTCTGAAATTTTTACAGAGTATTGGGTTACAAATGTTTTACGTTTTCATAGTTTTCCAGAATTTTTGGAGGTACAGAAGTATGGTTTTTAAATCGCTCACTACATGCTGTTCTGTTTTTGACAGATTCTGTTTTCAATGCGTAGTTTGCTTGTTTTAGTGTTTTCATAGCTTATATTGAGTAATATAAATTGTGGAAATTATGGAATACAGTAGGCATTATGTGAGAACAATTATGAATTTTTTCTTGACAGTACCTAAGTGAATGATTTATCTTTATCATACTAACCTATCTCACAAGTTCCGTTAAGTTTTGTGTGATTGAAGTTTTCAAGTTTTGGGTGAGATATCGATATGAGGAAAATAAGGAGAGGCAAGAACCTAATCTTGGGGATGGCCAATGCACCCCAAGGTAATATTCAAGGAAGACTCAAGCATCTAAGCTTGGGGATGCCCCGGAAGGCATCCCCTCTTTCGTCTTCAACACTATCGGTAACCTCACTTGGAGCTATATTTTTATTCGTCACATGATATGTGTTTTGCTTGGAGCATAATTTTCTTTTGTTGAGATTTGATTGCTGTTATCAATAATCATGTTTTGTATCTTTTAGTTCAATAAAATGCCAATTATAGCCTTTACCATGCTCAGTTTGCAAGTTCATGAGTTGCTGTTTGAAAACAGAAAGTTTTCTGTTATGTCCAGGATATTCCTGAATATTCAGAACATGATTAAAATCTGAAACTTTTACATAGTAAGTATGCATGAGTTCTCTATCACGTGGTAATTTTTCAGAATTTTTGGAGTTAGGGAAGTATGAATTCTTATTCACCCTTTACAGACTGTTCTGTTTAGACAGATTTTGGTTATAGTTGCATTTTTTTTGCATATGTTGCTTGTTTAATGTTTCTATTTGTGGATAGGAGTATTAAATATGCAGAGGCATTTAGTATGCAATCTTTAATTATAATTTTTGTGATTTGTTACAGTAGAGAATGTTAAGGTTTTGAGTGGATTTATACTAACTTATCTCACGAGTTCTTGTTGAGTTTTGTGTGGATGAAGTTTTTAAAGATTTTGGAGAAGCCATGATATGAGAGGAATTAAGGAGACACAAGAGCTCAAGCTTGGGGATACCCAAGGCACCCCAATATAATATTCCAAGAAGTCTCAAGCAACTAATCTTGGGGATGCCCCGGTAGGCATCCCACCTTTCTTCATCAACACCTATCGGTTAGCCTAAGTTTTTACTTGTTCACATGATATGTGCTATTCTTTGAGTGTCCTTTTATTTTCATTTTATTTGCTGTTTGAATACAATTATCAAGATCCTAAATCTTTATTGAGAGAGAGTCTTCATATAGCTACTTAATTGTTTGCCTACTCATTGATCTTCACTTATACCTTTTGGAGTAGTTTCTCGTTTACTCTCATTCTTCACTCATATCCTATGAGTAAATTGTTGAATAAATTGAATATCATGAAGTTGAAATAATATGAGCTTCATATGCTTATATCATGCCTAGTAGTAGCTTCACATTGGGTTTAGAAGGTAAAATCTATTGAAGCTTGACAATCACAATATTGGGCATGCAAGCAATTCATGAATGATTAGTATAAGGAGGAGAACTTTCATATATAAATATATTATCTTGGACATCTTTTATGATTGTGAATACCCATTAATTATTTTCAAACTTGAGCAAATTAGTTGAAGTTGGACAAAGAAGACAACGTAATGAATTATGTTTGGGTATATTTGCATAGAAGTTATATTGTTATGGATCCTCCAACATGTGGTGCTTGTTTAGAATCTTTTGCTAGCCAAAATTTCTTTACTAAGCGGAAATACTACTTGTGCATCCAAAATCCATGAGCCAAGTTTCTTCCATGAGTGTCCACCATACCTACCTATATACGGTATTACCCTGCCGTTCCAAGTAAATTCGCATGTGCCACCTCTAATCATTCAAATAAGCATATGTTTTGTGTGCCCGTACCGCTCATGAAGCGGCAGTGGGTGGTCAGTATCTTCCATGTTAAGCAAGTTATTCTCATGATGAGTGTTTATTCACTTGTCATTGCACGAGAGAGGGCGGTAATTGGGATGCCCAGTCCTATGCTCAAAATCGAATTATATAATGCAAACAAACGCCCCCGGAAAGTTGATTGTATGGAGGGCACCCGAGTATTCGGCTAGCCATGGCTTGTGTTTGAATGGTTGAGGGGGAGTAAACTTTACCTTTCCGCTTGGGAACCGCCTATAATGTATTTAGCATGGAAGATATTGAGAACTCTTGGTCGTGACGTTGACAGGAAAGGCATGCCTCTCAAAATGTAATCATTTCTGTTTTAAGCTATGAGATATGGCACCTCTGTAAATCCCTGCTTCCCTCTGCGAAAGGACATTTCATTTACTTTTATGCTATTTACTTTCATGTTATTTACTTTTTATGTTGAGTCAATTTCTTATTCCAACCTATTCTATAGTTGGCAAGCATCATGTGGTGGGGAAAGATCCAGGCACATATGGCCATTCAAATATATTTGATCATGAATTATTATTGTTGACAATTATCTCTATGATAAATAAGTTCGGAGGTGAAACATTAAGCTCCTATCTTTCTCTGTGTTCGATGGATGCCATTTGTTCTAAAAATATGCTTTGAGTACTAGCAATCATAGAAGACTATATGATAATTGAGTATGTGGAGCTCTTAATTAGACTTTGTTGAAGATAAGTTGAATTGCAATTGTTTGGTGACTAAGAACATAGGTTGTTAAGTTTCAAGACAATGCATTGTTTGAACCATAACATGTGAATGGATTGCTACTTTATCATGATGAGTTTTATGAGAAAGAGTTGCTGTTATGATGCTTGGAAAAGTGATTGAAATTATCATTGATCAAACTTATGCACTATGCTAGCATTCACACTTCATAAATTATTTCTTTTATCATTTACCTACTCGAGGACAAGCAGGAATTAAGCTTGGGGATGCTGATACGTCTCCAACGTATCTATAATTTATGAAGTATTCATGCAATGTTTATTATAGTTTTGTATTATTTTGGTGCACTTTTATATGGATTTTATATGCTTTTCATGGACTAACATATTGACCTAGTGCCCAGTGCCACTTGCTGTTTTCTGCTTGTTTTCGGTTTTCCAAAAAATCCATATCAAACAAAGTCCAAATGCAGCGAAACTTTTTGACAATTTTTCTGGAAGGAAAGGGATCCAGGAAGCTTCGGGAGAGTACCAGAAGACCCACAGGGGCCCCTCTTTGCATGATTCCAATGCCAAAAATTACTATATATTCAGAAACCTCCAGAAATAACCCTAGAACTTTGACTCCGCCGCCGCAAGCCTCTATACCTCCACGATCTCATCTACAACCCTTTTCTGGCACCCTGCTGGAGGTGGGAATCATCACCGGAGGCCATCTTCATCATCCCGGCGGTCTCCATGACGAGGAGGTAGTAGTTCACCCTCGAGGCTGAGGGTATGTACCAGTAGTTTGATCTCTCTCTCTCTCTCATGTTATTGATTTGGCACGATCTTGATGTACCGCGAGCTTTGTTAATATAGTTGGATCATATGGTGTTTTCCCCCTCTCTATCTTGTTGTGATGAATTGAGTTTTTACCTTTGAGGTTTCACTATTATCAGATTGAATACTTTTATGGATTTGAGAACACGTGATGTATGTATTGCATATGAATACCCGTGGTGACAATGGGGTATTATATTGATTCACTTGGTGTATGTTTTGGCACTCAACTCGCGTATTCCCGAGGTGACATTGGGGTAATCTATGCATAGGGGTTGATGCACGTTTTCGTCCTACTTTCTCCAGTAGAAATCTTGGGGCACTCTTTGAAGTTCTTTGTGTTGGATTGAATATTATAAATCTGAAGTTGTTTGATGCATATCGTATAATCAACTCATGGATACTTGTGGTGACATTGGAGTATCTAGGTGACATTAGAGTTGGTTGATGTGTATCATATGGTGTTATTTTAGTACGAACTCTAGGGCTGTTTGTGAAACTTATAGGAATAGCTCAATAGATTGATCGGAAAGGATAACTTTCAGGTGGTTTCATACTCTACAAACAATTTCATCTTATGTTCTCTGCTTGATAAGAACTTTGGAGTCATTCTTTATCGCACGTTGAGGGATTGTTATATGATTCAACTATGTTAGCACTGTTGAGAGATTGCACTAGTTAAAGTATTGTCGCGGAGGGCACGATCATCTATGGGGCCATGCAGCCCCTCTGTGGTTCAGCAGGGGAGATCAACGTGCATAAAGAGCAGAATCAATGGAGGACACGAGGGATTTTTACACAGGTTCAGGCCACCGTGAGGTGTAAAACCCTACTCCTGCTTTGTTGTATTGGGGGTGTGTGAGCATAGGAACAAGGGGTGCTTTCTCCGGCAAGGTGCGGGAGCAGCAGCTACGCATGTGAGTTGCTCTAAAGATTGATCCCTGTAAACATTGCCCTGGCCCTCCTTTTATAGCTCAAGGGGTCACCACAGTGGCAAAACAGTAATTACAAGTTGATTAGATAGCAAACAGTGCTATCATACCTAAGTCTGCCAGTTTAGGACAAAGGCATTAAATGCCCTGTTAGGTGTCATGTGGAGGAGGAGCTCCGGCAAGGTTCCTGCACCGCTCGCCCAGCTACCTCCTATTAGCCTGACACGCCTTCTGGACGGGTGTCATTAAAGGCAAATCTTCTCCCTGTGTGCTGCCACGTGCCCGCCAAGCCTTACCAACCAGCCTGCGCGGTCGACACCTCACTGATTAGTGACTAGCTGCCCGGTGAGGTGGAGCGCTGATGAACTGGCGAAAGCTTGTTGGCGTAGAGCTTGCCGGGTCTCCACCTTGCCGGTTCAACCTTGCCGGCAAGGGATGTCTTTATCTTCAATACTAGTTAGGTGTTTGTTGATGCTTCGTCTTGGGCTTCTCTCTAGCAGCCTCTCCAACTGGGCCTTTAATCTTGGTCTTGATAGCTCCCGGCAAGCCTTGGCCGGCAGGGAGGCTGCTACTGTCTGTGCATAAGTCAGGGTATAAAATACCCATGGTTTATACACCGACAGGAGCCCCCAGGCCTGGGCCATACGCGCGTCCGAAGCGTCGTTGGGCTAGGCCCAAACAATGCACAGACACGGGAAAACTACCGCTATAATTTTTGGTCATGATGATTATCACCTTTTGAGATCTTCTTTGCTTCTTCATTAATCTGCACTTGTGTCTGTCCCTGGCTATCCCTGGCAACCTTGCCGTTGGGCCAGACTTGAATGAGTGCATGGCTATGCGTGGCAAGGAATAACTGCCATGTCTGTCTTTACTTCTCCTTTTTCTGCGCCCTTCCATCACGCGCGCCTACATGCATGCAGGGCAACGGATTAGCGAAGAAGGGCGGTCGTTGGAGTAACGCGCCCCGCCAGGAGCGCAGGGCATGGGATTGGTTAGCTTGGATGGCTGCTAGAGTAGTGCGCCCGCCAGAAGCATAGGGCACATGATTGGTGAATCTGGGCGGCCGCCCGAAGACAGTGAAGAGCCAGTCCCCTGCGCCCTCCCTATAAAGAGGGGGCAGCAGGATGCGATGCTCATCCATCTCCTTCCGCTCCAATCTTCAGCAATCGTCGCTTCCTTCTCCTATCTTCTTCTTCCGCAATCTGACGACGGCATGATGAGGGGAAGAGGCCGCGGTCGCGCTTTCCGCCGCTGCGGCGAGGGCTTCTCCCCGGCTCCATGCCCACGCCTTGACCGTGGCTACGGAAGCCGGCTCCAGTGCTCAAGGAAGGGCCGCGGCTCGTGGTCGCGGTAGACGTGGTGCTCGTGGTCGAGGCGGCCATGGAGGAGCGCTCGCCACTTCATCTTCGGCGCTTCCTCCCCCGGCAGAAGGCCACACGGAGGACACGGCGCAGGAGTTCGTCGTGGAACTGCGCGATCGGCCACGGAGCTGGCTGCGGCTTCCTCACCCTTTTGCTAGGGAGATGGAAGGCCGCCACCTGCGTGGCCTGTGGCTGCGCGTGGAGGGCTGCTGCAATGGCCCAGTCAGGGTGACCGTTGAGACCTCCAACAACGGCATCCTGTACCTCACGCGCGGGTGGAAATACTTTGTCCATGCTCGTTGCTTAGGGCAAGGGCACCTCCTTCACTTTAGGTTGGACAGACCAGGCACGCTTGTCGTGAAGTTCTTCAGGGTCTCGGGCGCTCGTCTGGAGTGCTGCGCGGAAAGCTCGAGCGACAGCGACACCGCTTCCTCCAGCGAGACTGAGGATGACGGCGATGATGACGGTGCTCCCATAGTCAAGACCGACGACGACGACGAGTCTGGCTGATCGCCGGCAGCACCATCATCTGGTCTTCTGGGAGCGAGCCGTGCCCCGCCTAGGCGTCCCTTTTGCCCTCTTGCACTCGATGTAAACCCTGCAGGGGAGGGTCAATAAAATGTAATCGAGCACCCTTTTTAATGAACATCTATGGTTTGTTGGGTTTAAATGAATGCGTGCTGTTCCCCTTGTTCTATTTTGTCTTTGTATGATTGTGTTCCCTATGCTTATTTGGAAACTTGCCGGTGCGCACACTTGCCGCGAGCGCTTGAGGAACGAGTCCTTAGCAGCTTACTGGAAGTGCCGCCACCGGCAAGGTAACTTGCCGATCACAGCGCGGCAACTCGCTGGTATAGACACTTGCGGCGAGCGCTTAGAGGAACAGGTCCTTAGCAGCCTGCCGGAAGTACTGCCACCAGCAAGATAACTTGCCGTCACAATGCAGCTGCATATCTTGCCGAGCGGACTCGAGGAAAAACAAGAGCGCAATCCGATCACGACAAGATTCCTTCGCGTACAGGTTTCTCATACAAACACAGAATCGTTCAAGGGAAATCGCAAATGTAACAAGGAAATTGTTTCAAAGTTTTTCAACTTAGCTTTTCCTTGCATTGGTTCTCTTGTCGTATGAAATGATTACTTGAACGTCATTAAAATGGTATCCCATCATCACTCCCCCCGGGAAACTTGCACGCGAGGAATCCTTCTGTCCTTTAAGAAAAAGAAAGAAGAGTAAAGAGTGGTTTCGGAACCTGTTCATCAGCCATCTCATACAAACTAAAGTGTAATCACAACATCACATGTATCCATATATAAATGAATGTTTATGAAGAGTTGCGAAACACTTAGCTTTATTATGCATAGGATCTGCGCCTGGCTTTGTACAAAGGGTTACAAGTCTTGCCGACAAAGCTTGTACAAAAGGGGTTGCCGGGAGACCCGGCAACTGCGCCTCATGGGTAGAACTTGCGAAGATGCTCAATATTCCATGAGTTTTGCACTGGGATGCCATCTTCGGTCTCCAGATGGACTGCGCCAGGTCTGGTGACTCGTACTACCCGATAAGGGCCTTACCACTTCGGCGTCAACTTGTTTGATTTCTTGGCGGACTGAACGCGCCGAAGAACAAGGTTGCCTTCCGCAAGGCTTCAGACGTGCACTTTACGGCTATGATAGCGGCGCAAGGCTTGCTGGTAGCGTGCAGCTCGCACAGCTGCCCGAAGACGATCTTCCTCAAGGAGCATTGCATCATCTTTCCGTAGCTGCTCTTGCTCATCTTCATCGTAAGCGAGCACTCAAGGTGACCCGTATATGAGTTCCGTGGGGAGGACCGCTTCTGCACCATAGACTAGGGAGAAGGGTGTTTGGCCAGTAGCTCGATTTGGTGTCGTTCTGAGTGACCAAAGAACCGCCGGCAATTCATCAATCCAGCGCCTTCCACATTTGCGCAGCCTGTCAAAGGTTCTCGTCTTGATACCACGCAGCACTTCAACGTTCATCCTTTTCCCTTGGCCGTTGCTTCTCGGGTGAGCAACAGATGCAAAACAGATTTTGCCGCCAAGGTCCTGGATATACTGCATGAAGGTGCGGCTCGTGAGTTGCGTGCCGTTGTCGGTGATGATCCTGTTAGGGACCCCGAAATGGCAAACCAATCCTTTGAAGAACTTGATGGCTGATTGTGCTGTCACCTTCCTCACCGGCTCCACTTCAGGCCACTTTGTGAACTTGTCGATGGCAACGTACAAGTACTCAAAGGCCCCGGTAGCACGGGGGAAGGGGCCCAAGATATCGAGCCCCCAGACCAAAAAGGCCAGGAGAGAGGAATTGTTTGAAGAGCTTGAGCTGGCTGATGTATGTTCTTCGAATGGAACTGGCATGCTTCACACTTGGTTACTAGCTCAGTTGCATCCTGGAGGACAGTGGGCCAATAGAAGCCTTGTCGAAAAGCTTTGCCAGCAAGTGCTGTTGAACCTATGTGAGAGCCACATATGCCTCCATGTATCTCTGCCAACAGCTTTAGTCCATCTTCCCGGCAGACACACTTCAATTCCACACTGTTTGGTCTCTTTCTGTATAGTGCGTTATCCACAAACTGATACATACTTGATTGACGGGCTACTCTCTCAGCTTCTTCTTGCTCATCGGGAAGTTCTCCTATTTGAAGGAAATGAACTATCTGTTGTGCCCATGCCGGAGCCTGCGGCTCGACAACAAGGACTAAAGGCAGTTCTTCGGCTGCGGGAGCGCTTGCCTCAGCGGCAAGAACCAGAGGTTCTGCGTGAAGCCGCTGCTCACCGACAACCGTGTCATTATCCTCGGCAACCTTCTTGCCGGCGGCTTCTGGGAGCTCTGCTGTAACACCCTGGATTTTTCCTTTTTCTTTTATTTGGATTTATTGAATATTTTTATTTGCATTTGGGTTTTCCAGTCAATTCTTTTGGACTTACGACTTGGATTTATTTTTGATTTTCTTCCAAGTGGGTTCTTTCATCCTTAAACCCTCCCTAGACCTCATCCCTCTCAAAATAATGCCATTGGATATTTTTATTTAATGGCATTATATTCATTTTCTCTCTGAAAATGCTTTTTTTTTCTCATATAGCTATGAAGCAACCCCTATTTTTATTGCTCAGAAAATTCCAAGAAAATTCCCAAATATTCTTTGGATCATGCCTCACCTTCCTATGCAAAAATATCCCATGGTCATTTGGAAAAATTCAGCCAAGGAAAATGTTTTTGCTTCTGGTCAGAAAGTGCACTTTGTGAAGCAAGTATATTTTTCCTTGATCCTTTTAAGCTGAAATTTTTACCACTTGATTACCCTCCTAGGTGATGCTTAAACGCCTAATTTCAGCTCTAATTAACCAGCCATTTGTCCCCAGTGCTTGGAGCAAGTTTCTGTCCAGAAACTTTGCAGCTCCCTCTTGTCACATCCAGTGAGCCATTTGGCAAGCCCAGCGCATTCCTTGGCAAAGCGTTGATGGGACAACACCTAGGACATGGTGTGGCAGCGCCGAAAGTCACCTGCATGCCAATGCACGTGGTGACCGTGTGCGGGCAGGGTGCAATGCACGCGCTCTGTGCGCTCTGCCCGTCGGGTCTGATCGGCCGCCGTCCAACCGCCCTCCCCGCGACACCTCTCCATGTCTCAGCGCCGCAGCCAATCCCCGTGCACCACCCAATCCTCTCCCCGCTCCTCCTCGACGCCGGAATGCAGCTCGCCGGAAGAGGCCGAGAGCTAGCGGCAGGAATAGTGAGCTCGCGTGCCCGTTTTTCGCGCATAGTGCGCGCCACTGTGGCCGCACGCGTGCACCGCGTCGCCCTGTGCTCCTCTGCTTCAGCCCATGCCGCTGCCCGAGTCCTCACCGCCCCCAGTTCGCCCTGCCACTCTACTCCGGCGGAGCCCGAGCATTGCCTCGCCTCCTCCTATAAATAGAGCCCCTCCCCGATCGTTCTAACCATCCCAAACCTCACCACTGACCTCAAATCGAGCCCTAGTAGCTGCTGACAACGCCGGGAAGGCCTCTGGCCTTCAAACCTCGCCGGAGATCGGCCGCGGTTCTCCCCGGCCAACCTCGCCCTCTGGAGCCCCTCGACCTCGCCCTCTTCTTCTGGTGTGCTCGTGGTGACCCACTGAAGACGCCCGGGCCGCTGGTTCACAGGATTGAGGCCGTCCTCTTCAACTCCGACGAGCTCCGTTGCCCGCCGTCTCTGGAGAGGAACTCCACGACGCCGTCAGACCTCCTCAGCTCGTGTTTCGGGTACGTGCATGACCGTCTCGCCGAGCTGGTCCCATTCCCCCTCTCTCTCTCGTTTAAAACCGAACCAGGGCCCCACCTGTCATTCTCTCTCTCTCGCTCCCGAAGCGGTACGAGTGGAGGCGTATTCGCTGAATGCGCCTTCGACGTGGCTGTTTCTGGATTTTCGGTTTAAATCATTTAAATAGAAATTTTGACCAGATTCTATCCAACTTTGACCAGTCATAACTTTTAATCTATAAGTCCAATTGAATTGATTCTTTTTGCTACTAGTTTATAAAATTCCAAAGTTTCTGTATGCCAAGTTTCAGAATTTTTCTTGCTGTTGAGAATTTCTGGTGCATTAAACAGTGTTATGTGACATTTTCTTTTTGCATTTAAATTATTTTCAGAAGAACCTAGTTGTGTTGGAGAAGGCTAGGAGTTTTGTGACACTCCTCTGAACCAAGGCAAGCCACAACATACATATTCAAGGATGGCATTGCAATGACTTTGGTTTAATTGAATTAAATCATCATATATTCATCATTTAAAATAAATTACTATATAACTCTCATTGCATAGACTTTGTCCTTGTCATGTTGATTTTATACAGTAGGATACATGATTTCTCGCTAGTGTGCAGTAGGTATCATGACATATACTCATATGGTAACATGATGCATTTGTTATTCATGATCGTGACCCGTGCATCCATTCACACACTATGGCTCGAATCATTTTCTTTTCAAGTTAAACTTGATAATAATCCAACTTGAACATGCTGTTGATCGAGTCATGGTGCCACCGAATCGAGCTCACCAACCACACTTGCCTGGATGGGGAGGCCCTAATGCGGTCGATTGTCATGCCTCTCGCCGGTGCCTCCTACGAGGGAAGGTTGTGCTCTGGCGCTACCCTGGCTCGGTAGGTAGTCATAACCTTGAAGACCCGAGTTTTGATGGTACCGAGGTCCCCGTTTGGGACAATGTTGATGTTTGGCCACGACGGTGGTAGCCACAGAGGTGGCGGGTGTCACATGTTGGCACCGGGGTCACCCAGGACATAGCCCAAAGGGGGAGTTTGTCGGAGTGGCCGGGAGAGTGTCATGCAATAGACTGGTTTTGTCGGAATGTCGTTGGTCCACCCGAATGGGAGCACGAGGCCATGAGTTCCGTAGTGTGGGTACAGTGTACTAACCTTTGCAGAGTGTATAATCTATCGATAGCCGCATCCTCGGATATGGACACAGTTCGTAGTAGGTCACATCGTGGGTCAACAGATATAATAAACTTGCACACTAAGACTCGTAAGATGGCAAATGCAGAAGTGGTGATCGACTAAGGATCACTATGAGAGGAATATTCGTGTTCAAGTAAGGATCACGGTGGTAAGTTGTGAACGGTGGTTACGCGGTAACCCCGAGATGGTAAGTTGGTCCCAGGGACCATGGCAATGTTTCACGCACACTTCATGTTGATAGTATCATGCTCATGCATTCAACCTGTTAAATGCCTTGTTATTGTTTGTCGCACTTGTTTTGTTTGTTGTGAGCTTGCGAGTACATTCAAAGTACTCACCTGGCTTATCATGCCAGATGCAGAAGAAGCCGTGCAAGGAGTTGATGTTGAGCAGTTTTCGCGATCTAGGCCGTGTCCCAGCAGTGTCCCTGTGGAATGGAGTTCCGCTACCCCGTCGTTCCGCTGTCGCTTAGTAGTTCCCTTATCATCGAGGCCCCTGCTATGTCCACTAAATAATGTACATAAGTGCAGCCGCACCGTGTGTGCCGCTTGGCCTCGTTCATCATGTAATATGTAAACCCATGTTTCCGCTAAGAGATCAATAAAGCGGTTGTTTTCTGTACCAAGTTGTTGTGTATTGCCAGAAGACTTGATCTCTGGGCTGGCAATGCAAGGTAAACTGGTTGCTCTGAGCCGGGGTGCCACATCTGCCGAAAAATACTTGCCAGTGTTCAACTTTCTTCTCTTACTGGCCTGCGTTGACGGAGTGACTATTGGTTGATTCAAATGGAGCACAAAAGTTCCCGGTTCCACAGCTAGCTTTTGAGCAGCACACTTTGACAGGTGATCAGCAATGCTGTTTTCTGCACGAGGGATGTGCTCTGTTTGCAAACCGTCAAAGTGTTCTTCCAATTTCTTCACTTCCTCCACATACGCCTCCATCAATGGGCTATGGTAATCTTTGTTCACTTGCTTCACAACAAGCTGCCAGTCACCACGGATGATCAATTTTCTGATTCCAAGGTCCACTGCGATCCTAAGACCGACAAGGAGCCCTTCATACTCAGCAGTGTTGTTTGTAGCTTGCTCCCTGGGAAAGTGCATTTGAATCACATACTTGAGGTGCTCTCCGGTGGGTGCGACAAGCAGCACTCCGGCACCGGTGCCTTGCAGCGAGAAAGCACCGTCAAAGTACATCATCCATTCTTTAGCTGTTTCTTCGCAGGGGAGAGCTGTTTCTTGAATTTCTTCGTCTTGCGTTGGTGTCCATTCTGCAATGAATTCCGCCAAGGCTCTGCTCTGGATGGTTGAAGTGCTTTCAAACTTAAGTGCAAAGCTTGACAGTTCCAACGCCCACTCTACTATCCTGCCAGTAGCCTCTGGATTCCTCAAGATATGCTGCAACGGGAAGCGAGTGACGACAGTGATCTCATGTGCTTGGAAGTAGTGACCCAGCTTTCTCGAGGCCATAAGAAGGACGAAAAGCAACTTCTGCACCCCAGAGTATCTTGATCTAGCCCCCTGCAGAAGGGAACTAACAAAATACACGGGCCGCTGCACCACCATCTTCTTTGGCACCACTTGTTGATCAGCTTCTTTTGCTTGCGCTGTTTCTGATTTGTCGGCTCCAGATTCTGCCGGAGAAGATTCTGGGTTATCGCAGGACGGGCTTGCCGCGGCTGTTTCCTCATCATCGACTTCCCTCTGCGCCACTAATGCAGCATTGGCCACTTGATTCGTTGCCGCTACATATAGTAGCAACGGCTCTTGTGGTTTAGGCGCAACTAGTGTTGGCGCGGAGGAGAGGTATTGTTTTAAATCCTGCAGCGCGGCCTCCAGTTCCGGAGTCCATTTCATTGGACCTGCCTTTTTCAAAATCTTGAAAAACGGCAGGGCGCGCTCAGCAGATCTTGAGATGAATCTACTTAAGGCAGCAACACAACCGGCAAGATGCCGCACATCCTTAACACTTTTTGGTGCTTGAATCTGCTCAATTGCTTTGATCTTCTCAGGATTTGCTTCAATTGCACGTTGAGATACAAAGAACCTGAGAAGCTTGCCGGATGGAATGCCACACACACACTTCTCAGGATTGAGCTTTAAATTGATCTTGTGCAAGTTTGCAAATGTTTCTTCTAAATCTTGAATGAGGGTTGATTTGTCCTTGGTTTTGACCACTATATCATCCATATATGCTTCCACATTCCTGTGCAGCTGGGGCTCAAAACCAATCTGGACTGCCCTTGCAAATGTTGAACCGGCACTCTTTAACCCGAAAGGCATACGCACGAAGCAGTATGTTCCACATGGAGTGATGAATGCGGTTTTCTCCTCATCTTCCTTGGCCATGAATATATGATGGTATCCAGAATACACATCAAGGAAGGAGAGTAAATCGCAGCCTGAAGTAGAGTCTACAATTTGATCAATGCGTGGCAAAGGGAAAGGATCCTTTGGACATGCTTTGTTGATATCAGTGTAGTCAATACAAAGTCTCCACTTTCCATTCGCTTTGTGCACTACCACTGGATTAGCCAACCAAGTTGGATGTAGTACACCTCTAACCAAACCTGCTACTTCAAACTTCTTGATTTCCTCGGCAATGAATTGTTGCCACTCCAAAGCTTGCTTCCTGACCTTATGCTTGATGGGCCGAGCGTGGGGACAGACAGCAAGGTGGTGCTCAATTACCTCCCTGGGAACACCGGGTATGTCAGATGGTCGCCATGCAAACACATCGAGATTCGCCCGCAGGAAGGCAATGAGCGCGCTTTCCTATTTGCTGTCAAGGGTGGCACTGATGGTGAAGGTACCATCAGTGCCGTCCTCCCTCGCCGGATCCTTCTTGGTTGCTGGTGAAGTAACTTTGGATTTCTTGCCGGTAGACCATTCCGGCGAGTCTTCAACAGGCGCGCAGCACTCCGAAGAGGTGCGCTTCCCGGAATTGTCGCTAGAAGTCTTGCCAGATTTCTTGTTTCTCTTTTCCTTGGCGGGAGCTGGTGCCTTGGCGGCCTCTGCTACAATCGCATCTCTCTACATCTTATCGACACAAATAACTACATCTTTCTTATCGGAGTTGAAGCAAATGACACCCATTGCCCCTGGCATCTTCAATGTGTTGTAAGCATAATGAGATGCTGCCATGAATTTTGCCAAGGCTAGGCAGCCAAGAATTCCATTATACGGCAAGGGGATATTGACAACGTCAACACAATCTTTTCTATTCTGTAGTTCAACTCCCCGCCAAACGTTACCGGCAATGTGATCTTTCCCTTGGGCTGGCTCCTTCCCGGGTTTACTCCTTGAAATGTGCCTGTTTTCTCGAGTTCCTCATCAGGAATCTGCAACCTCTTGATTACTTCTGGAGAGATCAAGTTCAGGCCGGCCCCACCGTCAACTAACATTTTCGTTACTTGGAGGTTGCGAATTGTTGATGAAACCAACAACGGTAAACACCCGACCGTAGTTATGCGATCAGGGTGGTCCTCAGCATAAAAAATGATAGGCTTGTGTGACCATTTGAGTGGCTTTTGAGAGCCCATTGCCGGTTCTGCCGCATTAACCTCACGTGCCCACTGCTTAAGTTGGCGGTGAGAGGAGTGCAAAGATGCACCTCCGTCAATGCACGTGGCTTCCGTTGCCTTCTGGAACTCCTGCTCACTGGACTCGTCGTCATCCTCTTCGTCAGTTCCATCATCCTCTTCCTTCTTCTCAAGGCCCCTAGCAGGCTTCTCTTTTTGTTGCTTGGCCTTGCCGCGACAGCCTCCTTGACCACCACGACCCTTTTTGCTAGATCCGCCAGCAGCATCTTGACCCTTCTCTTTGTCGTGCTTTTCATATTCAGCCTTCTGCTTCTCAACAAGGTGCTTGACTTGTCGACATTCTTGGAGATCATGGCCCTTGGTGCGGTGAATCTTGCAGTACGGCCCATCAGATTTGCCGGCCTTCTCGTTCGCCACCGCCTCCTGACAAGCGGCGCATAGAGCAGCCTCCTTACCGGAGTTCTCAGTCTTGGCCTTTTTGGCGGACTCAGAGTTGCTGGATCCTTCGACAGCCATAACGCTCTTGCCTTTGTGCTTTCTGTTGCGCTTTTGGCCCTTCTTCTTTGGGGTGGCAGCATCATCGTCCTCGGAATCTACCTCGGCACCAGCGTCCTCCCCGGGAAGCCTCCTTCCTTCTTCAGCGCGCGCACACTTATCCGCCAACGTGTAGAGCTCGTTGACGGTCTTGGGTAACTTGAAGTTCATCTTCTCCCGCATCCTCTGATTGCGCACATTCATGTGAAAGGCGGCAATGACGGCTGTAGGGTGCACATCTGGTATATTGCGGTGCATGCGGCTGAATCTCTGGATGTACTTGCGCAAAGTCTCACCATCTCTCTGCAGAATCACTTGCAGGTCGCTGGGCTGGCCGGGAGCCTTGTGGCCTCCAGTAAAGGCACCAACAAACTCATTGCAAAGATCTGACCATGAAGAAATGGAATTCTCTGGCAAGTTCATCAGCCAAGATCTCACGTTGGGTTTCAGTACCAATGAAAAGTAGTTGGCGAGGATCTTCTCATCTCTTCCTCCGGCAGCTTGCACGGCAATCGTGTAGATGCCCAAAAACTCTGCCGGGTTCAGCTTGCCGTCGTACTTCTCTGGTACTTCTAGCTTGAAGGCCCGGGCAGACGGCCATCGGACTTGCTGCAACTCACGGGTGAAGGCAGGACACCCAACCTTGTAAGGTAGATATCCGCCAACCCCCGGCGAAGGCTCATCAACGATGGGGCCGTTGCGCTCATCGGATTGACACCGCACCTCCCGGCGCCGTTCAATGGTAGTGCGGGCATCCTCTACCCGTCTGTCTCGTAGCACTTGCCGCTGATCCTGCTGCCCCCGTGGATCCGATGAGGCCATCGACATCTTGTCGGGCTCAAAAGATTGCTGAGCTTGGCGCTGCTGCTGATGTTGTCATTGTTACCGTGGAGGTGATTGCACCGTTAGCGCGGCACCGTCAACGCAGCCACCAGTTGGAGCTACTGGTGCATTTTGTGGACGCCGTGAGGGCTCCACTTGCTGGCCTCGGCAAACCCAATCAACCTTTGGATGGTGGCTCTCCACTCATCCATCTTCTCTGCTGCCGGAGGGAAGTTCAGCAGCATCTGGGCTCGCTCCATCGCCTCTGCTGCCGTGGTTGGCATGGCGGGAAGCAAAGAGCGCGACGTTGCTCTACTCCTGGCAGAGCCAGCAGGAGCGCTGTTGTGGTCTTGTTGCTGTGGCACATGATTAGCAGCGGGCTATTGTGGCGGAGGAAGTGCCTGGGGATCTGGAACTTGATCCACAGGGGTCTTGCCGTGAGGTCACCGCCGCCCTGAGTTGTTGACGCTGCTCGGAGTTGCGCCGCGGCCATTGTGCGAGGGATGCGGCGTCTGTCCCAGAGCAGCATCTCTAGACACTACTGCAGCGGGATCTTGGCTCGCACCGACCCGGGCATTGCTGCTTCGGTGGCTACGTTCATCGGCGCGGCGAGGAGGAGGAGGAGGACGTTCATCTGTTCCGCCCGCACCGTCTCGGCTTCGTTCGCCAGAGGATCGAAGAAGTCGAGTGCCTCCAGTGCGCTCGTCTCCTGCACCGACCACGGTGGGCATGGCGACCGCGCCACCTGCGCTGGTCATGCCAACCGCGGTATCCACACCGCCCGCATTGGCTGCGCCGCCTGCGCCGCCCGCGGATACGTGCGATGGGGCCGTCATCGTGATGCCCTTCTTCTTGGGGGCCATCGACGATGAGGAGGACGGTGATGAAGTTGATAAAGCTGACGCGCAATCCACTGATTCTGGTTCGCGCAAGCATCCCCCCTACCTGGCGCGCCAAAGATGTCCCGGAGGGCACGATCATCTATGGGGCCATGCAGCCCCTCTGTGGTTCAGCAGAGGAGATCAACGTGCACAAAGAGCAGAATCAATGGAGGACGCGCGGGAATTTTTCCTAGGTTTGGGCCACCGTGAGATGTAAAACCCTACTCCTGCTTTGTTGTATTGGGGGTGTGTGAGCACAGGAACAAGGGGCGCTTTCTCCGGCAAGGTGCGGGAGCAGCAGCTACGCTTGTGCTACTTGTAGCTTGCATTGGTATTTTCCCCGAAGAGGAAGGGATGATGCAGCACAGCAGAGGTAAGTATTTCCCTCAGTTATGAAACCAAGGTTATCAATCCAGTAGCATAATCACGCAACACCTCGTTAGCAGTACCTGCACACAAACAACAAATCCTTGCACCCAACGCAAACGAGGGGTTGTCAATCCCTCGGCGGTCAATTGCAAGATTAAATTGTATGTGATAGATAGATAGATTGAAACAAAAATACAAAATAAAATAAATAATATAAAATTGCAGCAAGTATTTTTAGGGTTTTAGTAATTTGATAGAAGTAGACCCGGGGGCCATAGTTTTCACTAGAGACTTCTCTCAAGAAAATAGCTTACGATGGGTAGACAAATTACTGTTGGGCAATTGATAGAAAAGCAAATAATCATGACGATATCCAAGGCAATGATCATGTATATAGGCATCACGTCCGAGACAAGTAGACCGACTCCTGCCTGCATCTACTACTATTACTCCACACATCGACCGCTATCCAGCATGCATCTAGTGTATTAAGTCCATAAGAACGGAGTAACGCCTTAAGCAAGATGACATGATGTAGACAAAGTAAACTCACGCATGAATAAACCCCATCTTTGTACCCTTAATAGCAACGATACATACATGTCATGTCCCTTTCTGTCACTGGGATTGAGCACCGCAAGATCGAACCCATTACAAAGCACCTCTTCCCATGGCAAGATAAATCAATCTAGTTGGCCAAACCAAATCAATAGATCGGAGAAGAAATACGAAGCTATAATAATCATGCATAAAAGAGATCAGAGAATACTCAAATAATATTCATGGATAATCTGATCATAAACTCACAATTCATCGGATCCCAACAAACACACCGCAAAAAGTGATTACATCGGATAGAACTCCAAGAACATCGAATAGAACATTGTATTGAAGATCAAAAAGAGAGAAGAAGCCATCTAGCTACTAACTATGGACCCGAAGGTCTGTGGTAAACTACTCACGCATCATCGGAAGGGTAGCAAAGTTGATGTAGAGCCCCTCCGTGATCGATTCCCCCTCCGGCGGAGCACCGGAAAAGGCCTCCAGATGGGATCTCTCGAGAACAGAAACTTGCGGCGGCGGAAAAAGTATTTCGTGGACTCCCTGGTTGGTTTCCCGATTTTTGGGAATTTATAGTGGTGGAATTAGGTCAAAATAGCCAGAGGTGGGCCCACAAGGCACCAGGGCATGCCAGCCCCCCCAGGCTTCTAGTGTTTATCTTGTCTAGAAAAAAATCTCCAAAGCTTGTGGCATGCCCTGGTGGCTCGTGGCCACCTCCAGGGTCTTCGGGCCTCCTCCCGAAGCTTCTAGTGTTTATCTTGTCTAGAAAAAAATCTCCAAAAAGTTTCGTTGCATTTGGACTTCGTTTGGTATTGATTTTCTGTAAAACCAAAAACAGGCAGAAAACAGCAACTCGCACTGGGCACTAAGTTAATAGGTTAGTCCCAAAAAATGATATATAATTGCTATAAATGTATATAAAAACATCCAAAATTGATAATATAACAGCATGGAACAATCAAAAATTATAGATACATTGGAGACGTATCAGCATGCGAATTGCTCTAAAGATCGATCCCTGTAAACGTTGCCCTGGCCCTCCTTTTATAGCTCAAGGGGTCACCACAGTGGCAAAACAGTAATTACAAGTTGATTAGATAGAAAACAGTGCTATCATACCTAACTCTGCCAGTTTAGGACAAAGGCATTAAATGCACTGTTAGGTGTCATGTGGAGGAGGAGCTCCGGCAAGGTTCCTGCACTGCTCGCCCAGCTACCTCCTATTAGCCTGACATGCCTTCTGGACGGGTTTCATTAAAGGCAAATCTTCTCCCTGTGTGCTGCCACGTGCCCGCCAAGCCTTACCAACCAGCTTGCGCGGTCGACACCTCACTGATTAGCGACTAGCTGCCCGGTGAGGTGGAGCGCTGATGAATTGGCGAAAGCTTGTCGGCGTAGAGCTTGCCGGGTCTCCACCTTGCCGGTTCAACCTTGCCGGCAAGGGATGTGTTTATATTCAGTACTAGTTTGGCGTTTGTTGATGCTTCGTCTTGGGCTTCTCTCTAGCAGCATCTGCAACTGGGCCTTTAATCTTGGTCTTGGTAGCTCCCGACAAGCCTTGGCCGGCAGGGAGGCTGCCACTGTCTGTGCATAAGTCAGGGTATAAAATACCCATGTTTTATACACCGACAAGTATGAACCCTAGGCCTTGTTTCTAAGCATTGCAATACTGTTTGTGCTCCATTTTATCACTTGCTACCTTGCTGTTTTTATATTTTCAGATTACAAAAACCTATATCTGCTATCCATACTACACTTGTATCACCATCTCTTCACCGAACTAGTGCACCTATACAATTTGCATTTGTATTGGGTGTGTCGGGGACACAAGAGATTTCTTGTATTTGATTGCAGGGTTGTTTGAGAGAGACCATCTTCATCCTACGCCTCCCATGGATTGATAAACCTTAGGTCATCGACTTGAGGGAAAATTGCTACTGTCCTACAAAACTCTGCCCTTGGAGGCCCAACATGAGTCTACAAGAATAAATTTTATAGTAGACATCAGGGGCCTGCCATAGGCGCCACAAGCTCGGGGGCGCGCCCTGGGGGGTAGGGCATGCCCCCCAAGCTTGTCGCTGCCTAGTGGGTCCCCTGATGTTATTTCTTCCACCATTATTTTTATATATTCCAAAACAATTCTCCGTAAATTTTCAGGTCATTTGGAGCTTCGAAGAATTTCCACCTCTTCGGTAGCCTTTTCGGGTCCAGAATTCCAACTGCCGGCAATCTCCCTCTTCATGTGAAACTTGCAAAATAAGAGAGAAAAGGCATAAGAATTGAATCATAAAGTGAAATAACAATCCAAAACACAATGAATAACAGTAGGAAAACATGATGCAAAATGGACGTATCAACTCCCCCAAGCTTAGACCTCGCTTGTCCTCAAGCGAAAGCCAAAATCGATAATCATGACTACATGTTTAGAGAGAGAGGGGTCGATAAAAAATAAAATACGGACATGAGAGCATCATGATCATTATTATAACAGCAATATATCATCATAAAGCTTCTCATGAACAAGTAACAATTCATTTACAAGATAAAGTATGAACCATAAACCTTATTGAAAACTGACAAACTATGATCTTGGTCATCGAAACAATTGCAATCTATCATATTATCAGAAAGAGTCTATGTAAGAGCTCTATTTAGCAAGTTCACATACTCAACTATCATTTAGTCTTCTATGATTGCTGACAATCACGTCATATTTATGGAGCAAAAGTTTCAGTCAGACACATAGAAAGATAGGGGCATATATTTCCG
The DNA here is from genome assembly GCA_039707655.1 of Elymus sibiricus. Taxonomy (NCBI): domain Eukaryota; kingdom Viridiplantae; phylum Streptophyta; class Magnoliopsida; order Poales; family Poaceae; genus Elymus; species Elymus sibiricus. The sequence continues at coordinate 26,047,378 of CM077664.1, forward strand.
CCACCCAACTCATTTACCTCAAGGGTAACGTCAACAATAATAACTCATGACCACCTACATTCAGCTGGATATATGTGCCTAGATCTTTCCCCAACACATGATGCTTGCAAATAGAGAAAATAAAAACGGAATAGAGAAGGATACTATTGACTCTTGCGTAAAAGTAAATACATAAAGTAAAAGATAGGCCCTTCGCAGAGGGAAGCAGAGGTTGTCATGCGCTTTTTATTTTTGGATGTGCAAGCTCTTAATGCAAAGGAACGTCACTTTATATTGCCCTTGTGATAGCAACCTTTATTATGCGGTCTGTTGCTTTTATTTCTTCACCATCGCAAGTTCATACAAAGCTTATTTTCCCTTACAATAAAATATCATACATATTTAGGAGCAATTTTTATTGCTTTTGCACCGATGACAACTTACTTGAAGGATCTTACTCAATCCATAGGTAGATATTCTGGACTCTCATGACATGAAACTGGGTTTAAGGGTTTTTGGATGCACAAGTAGTATCTCTACTTAGTACGGATTTTTGGCTAGCAAAGGATATTGAGCAAGCACCACATGTTAGAGGATCCATGACAGTATAACTTCTATGTGAATATAAGCAATCATAACTCATTACGCTGTCTTCCTTGTCCAACGTCAACTAATTGACATAGAATATTTTAATGGGGGCTCACAATCATAAAAGATGTCCAAGATAGTATATTTATATGTGAGACCTCTCTTTCTTTATTACTTTTTCATGAATTGCAACAATGACCATTGCTATGTTTGTCAACTTCCAACAAGTTTTATCAATTATACTTGTTTTATGTGAAGTCATCACTCCCCATGGGATTAGCATATGATCTCTTTATTCTCTTTATTTGCAACAAGAAAATAACTCAACTCAACTCAAACTAATCTTTATTATATAACTCTCACACTCGATTACATAGATAGATAGATCACTAAGCAAGCACTCGAAAATAGATCAAACTAAAAATTTATTCTTCTAAATCACAAAATAACTAGGGATCGAACTAAGATGGTAATGATGATAAAAGTGATGGTGATACGATACCGGGGCACCTCCCCCAAGCTTGGCACAAGCCAAGGGTGGCGCCCATACCCATGTACTCAAGTCTCCTTCTTGGGTGATGGTGGTGATGATGATGATGTACGCTTATCCTCCGGTTTCCAAGGCATTGGCTCCCCATCATAAAAGGATGAACGTGTCTCCAGGGTCCTGAAACTTGCAGCTAAACTCATACCTTTAAATCTGGCCTCATACTCAAAATTCTGGTTTTGCAAATCATAAATTTGGGCTTGAAGGTGATCGATCATGTCATTGAGCTTCAAGATGGCATCTCCAATCTCCTTGCTGTCCAACTTGTGCTCACTGGTGAATTCCGTGATCATGGAGTGGTTGGCGTTGAGTCCACGCTCCACCATCCCCTGACACTTGAAGATCTCCTGTTCCACCGCTTCAAGCCTGGCCTTCTCGCTTCCAGTCTTCTTAGGCCCTTGAACGTCCCGGATGTGAAGCACCCCCTCACGCATCTCGATCTCTTGAGGGTGTTTCATCACTTCCAGAAGGTAAGGGTTGATGACCTTCTCATAGAACTTGAAACATCCCAAAATTCTAAATTTTGGAATGTTATATTAAATAAATAGTTTTGATTGTTGTTTGATTTTTGAGTGATTGATTGCGTGAAATTGAGTGAAATTTGAAACTTTTTTAAAGTTGAATGAGAGGGAATGAAATGACTTTCCCAAACTTCCACCTTGCATTTTTGTTCTCAATGAATTCAAATTCATTTCATCACAAAACCCTAGAGTGAAGATAATATGACCTCTTCCGTTTAAAGAAATGAAAAGTGGTTTTGAAAAGATTTGAATTCTTTTTGAAAGTATTTCAAATTCATAAACTTTATGCAACTCAATGATCCTCACGAGAGAAGATAAAATGACTTCTTCAAAGATGAGTTGGAAGTTTAAAATAAACAATTTGAAAAGCCCTTTGAAGTTATTTGAAACCCACTTTCATTTTGAAGTTATTTGAATTTACAAATTTCAAATTCTCTGAAAGTTATTCAAATGAGAGAAGTAATATGACACTTCAAATATTCAGAGGCATTTGAAATATATTGGCCAAGGAAAAACAGAAAAGGTTTGAAATTGGTTTGAAACTCAAATTCAAAATCAATTATGAGTTATTTGGTTTTTATTCAAATTATTTTTCTCCCAAAATAAAATATATGGAAATTAGGGTAAAATGATTCCCTTCAATAACAAAATGGAGAAAAATATATTTGAAATCATTTTGGTATTTTAAAATATTTTTATTTGATTTTTTAATGCAACAGTAGCACTTTTTGCATTATTTGAATTTGTGTGAATTTTATTTGAACATGAAAAATAGTTCATGTTTTAGGATTTCTTTTTCTGAAAATTTGGATATATAATATGCCTATGTAAAGTTTATATTTATTTTGTTTCTTTCTCTTTTTGCTCTCTGTTAAAAAAAAGAGGAAAACGTCTTTTTTAAAAGAAAAGGCCCAGCTGCCAGGCCTGCGCTAACCGCCGGCCCAGCTAGCCGAACAGGCCCACGGCCTCCTCTCCCGCGCCAAAACCCCTTCGGGCCGGCCACCCGCCCCCTTGACCGCTGGGCCCCGCGTCTTCTCTTTCCCCTCGCTCACAGCATGCCACACCGGAACGCGTCCGGAGCGCCGCCGCCACTCCGATTCTCTCGGGATCGCGCCCCGCGTTTTCCCCTCGCCCAAGGACTGTGTCCTATATAAAGCTAGCCCCGGCCTCCCTCGACCGCCCCTAAAACCCCTCGCCAAAAACCCCGTAGCTCACGCCCTCGCTGTTCCGATCTCGCCGACCGCCGCCACTGTCGCTGTCAATTGCTGCACGGGTGAGCACCCCCAGCCTCTCTTGTTTCACCCAATCGGCAGCCCCCAACTCCACGAAGCTCTTTGACATCTTTTTGCTCGCCGGTGTCATCTACAGTGAGCTACACGAGCGCCGCCGTCCGCCGCCGGAGCACGCAGAGCACCCAAGGATCGCCGAGCTCGCACCACTCCGTCCCGCCGTCCCCGGCACCCTCGACCCCACCTTCGAGATCCCCTCGTCGTGCCGCAACCACCCGACGTCACCACCCCCGCCAGCGACCACCGGAGCAACGCCAGCGACGACGCCCGAGCTGTCCTCGCTGTCGACCACCTCTCTGTAAGCCGCCGCCGCCACCCACCATTTGATCTTAATCCGACGCCCTAGATTAGATCTAGCGAATAGTTAGGTTTTTCTTTTATAAAACGGTTTTAATTACGGTTTATTTTCGATTTAGATCGAACCGAGACGCCTCGGTTTTTCTCAGTTAGTCGTCGCGCGCCGAATCTCTTAATTATCGGCCGTCCGCCCGTAGTTGTCTTGCGCGCACACCCGTCAGCCACTCACGGACCGCCACGTAGCCACTGTCCATCCGGTAGGCTTTTAGGTTTTTCTGTTTTGTTTTTAATTTACAGAAAAAGTTCTATTTTTAGATTGTTAATATCTTTTAGGTTTTAAATCGTTTTTGAGTGATTCTTTTTGCATTAGATTAAGATTTTCATCTATTTTCTGTTGATTCCAAGTTTGGAAATGTTTGAATAGTTTAAATTTGAATTTGCATGAATTTACTTCAAACATTGATTTGTGAATATCTTGAGTTTAAAAATAGATATTACGTAGATTCTTTTTGCTCCTAGTCACTAGTAGAATTGTTTATCCAGTGGTGTTTAGTATTTTATTTTTAGGGTATTTTAAATTAGGTTTAGTGCAAAACAGTACAGTTTTAGTATAGTTTTGTTTTATTCCATTTCCTTTTTGTTTTAAATGATTTTAATTATTTTCTTTAGTCACTTTTGACAAAATTTGTTAGTATTATGTTGGTCTACGGTAGACAAATATTTTTATATTGTTTTTCTTTTATATTTGTATTAAAGTTTGTCTAGGTCATAATATGAGTGTTATAAAAACCTTTTAGTTGATTCTTTTGCTAGGGAAAAATATTATAGAAATACTTTCTGTTTATTTTTTGTTTTTATATTTTGTTTTATGTTAAGTATTAATTTAATGATTTTTCTTTGCTGCTAAATTTATATTTAGGACAAAAACTATTTTTGTTGTTTGTAGTTAAGTCGTAGAACTTTCTTTAATAATTTTCTTTATAGTTTTCTTTTTAGATTTTCTCTTTGGACTTTATTTGGTTTTCTTATTGATTTCTTCATGGATTTAATTTTTTCTTTTATTTTGATTGAGTGTTACTATGATTGATAGAATTGATTGCTAGACTGTTTGCTTATGTGAATATATACTATGTTTGATTATATAGATTTTCTCGGAGTGACGAATAGTTCTATCAAGTTGTTTCTGAGAGCGATATTATCTTCATCAACTATACCTGGCAAGTTCACTTTGACCATCTGTTTTTACCTAAGTTTTATTTGCATGTAGTATCATCCTTTAAACAATTCCTCCAGTAGTGATATTAAATCTTGTAGTTGAGTAGAATGCATGAGGTAGGAACCCATCTCCCTGTTACCAAGCCCGGGACGTTGTTTAGTTTTAATGCTATGCTAAAGTAGATGGGGTTTGGTATGAGTGCCCGGGAGTGGTGTGAGAAGGTGGACTCTACGTCAATGACGACAACTTCATGATGGCATCTGCAAGGATTGCATCTTCAAGGCCTCAAGATTTCGAGACTCGAGACAAGATTTCAATACACACTACTGGGTGAAGGATGGATTTGATGGGCACCCTGGAGCAACCACTGGATGGCCGGGATGCATGGAGAAGCGCCATGACATCTTGCGGAAAGCTTCACCCAGACTCAAAGAGGCGAAAGATTACTTCATGCCCGGAAGCTTACCTATGCAACCGCAAGTCATTATGGGCTCTGGCTTGGTTGACCTTAGTAGTGACTCTGCTGGGACGGTGCTAGCAGATGTAGAACTACGGTAGGATTGGATGAGCACCGGACAGTGGTCAGAGGAACTCTTCGGAAGACCATGTTTCGGTCGTCTTGTTCTCAAACACCCTGAAGTGCGAGAACGTAAAAAGAGGGATCAAATCTTGTGGGTAAAGTGCACAACACTCTGCAGAGTTAAAACCTAATCGATTAGCCGTGTCCCCGGTTACGGACAATTTGAGCCTCTGGACTTGGATCTATCTCGGAACTCTCAACACTGGACTGATAATTAATTGTGGGCAACTTATAAGTGTTTTGGGCTATGAGACATCGGTTGGCGGAACCATATCATAGTAGATAACTCTGTAGTGATGACTCCTGATATTCCTTTGATGTAGGGAAAATAAAACCAGCTTTTACGCAAACAAAACTCAGACACAGAGCCACAATGCCATATTGCATATAGAATAGTTTCATCATCTGCTTTTCTTATGGTGACCTTGCCGGTACATTCAATGTACTGACCTACACGACTGCGACGTATCATGTTGCAGGATTTTTCTACGACGAGTGAGTTTCGTTGTAGGGTTACGGTCTTCACTCAACCTGCCGATGGCGTTGATGGGACTCCACACCCTATTGACTGTTTCCGCTGAGACTTATGAGGTATATATCAGTTTTACGTTATTTATACATGTGATTGCACTTTGATATATACATTGATGTACTGTGTGTGCCAGCATACCGATCCAGGGATGGCACAGATACACAGAGGCTTGACCGTTTGAGGTCGGGTCGCTACAGAGATGGTATCAGAGCACATGTTGACTGTAGGACGTGACCCTAGAAAATGGCATAGAAATAGGAAGACCTCAATAGGAACAACTTTTATTTTATACTACTCTCGTATTATTCTACTCTCGTAACCTCTGAATTCTTTTTCTGAACTTTCCTTATTTCAACTTATATATGGAGAGCTACATTCTGAACAAAAGAGAACACAACGAGGGTGTTCTTGGAGGCCCATTCCTTGTGGAGCTAGTTAGACTGCTGAAGCTGCCCCATACCTGAGATCAAGGCGACTAAGAGGAAGTCTGGATCATGGGGAGTCAAGACTCAAGTTTTTGGATGCAAAGAAGACCCCAAGACTGGAGACATCAGCTTTGGAATGTTAAATCGTGACTGTTATGTGGGCATAAACACTGCCGTCCATGATGCTATTGCACGACTGTGCTATCGTCATCGTGCTGCTCTAAGCACTCACTACTTTGGAAAGGTCGGATGGCAGAAGGAAGATGGAGCCACTATTGCCCTGACAAATGCACAGAAGATGAAGTTTGCTCCTTTGTTGGTGTATAACCAGGATATGGAGCAGTATGTCAAGAATCTTCAGATGGACCTTCTGGAAGCCTTATTTGACAAGGAAGCACTTCGTGAAGAGCTCAAGACCCAGAAGCTGAAGGTAGCCAAGCGGGAGGAGGAGAATCTCGAGATTCCGAAGATACGTCAGGAACTGAAGGGCAGCAGGACCATGGCTCATGCCAAAGATGTTGAGATTCAGAAGCTCAAGGAACAACTCTAGGAAATACAAGGACGTCACAAGAAACTCCGAGTCAACAGGGATAATCTAGCAGAAGAACTTGAAGAGATCATGTCCACACAGAAGAAGCCCAGTGGAGACAAGGATCAAGTCCAAGATAACTAGCTTAGTAGTAGCCCCACCATGAGAGAATAAAGATGAATGTTTTTGCGATTAAAGTATCTGGCCATACCGACTTTGTGGGTGGCGATACTATAGGATTGTTTGAATAAGTGGATGTTTGGTTGTTATGGTTTGTGTTTATTGAGTGGTTGGATAGATACGTATTCGTAGGTTTGTATTTATTTCAACCTTCAGGGACATAAGTTACGGAAGAATAACAGAGGACTACATATGGGAGAAGCATCGGGAATTGGAAGACTCCCGAGCATTGAAGACCTAAAGAAATGAAGACCTCGTAACGAAACCATAGTGAACTAGCCCATTACAAATGGTAGAACTTTGAGTTGGGATTTGTTGCTGAATGTTTGTGTGAGTATCTTTCTTCCTCTCTTAGCTCATCCCAATATCCTTCTACTCAATAGATGATGAAGGAAGATGGACTCATATTCTCTGGACCGATGACGCAGTTGGAGGTAGAGCTATGGATTCAAAACATGGAGGATCACTTCAGGAAAAAATTGATTTCAAGGAAGTATGAGGTTCAATACGCACTTCAGTACTTTACAAAAAGTGCTGCAACATGGTAGAAAATGCATCAAGCCATACAAGGAAGCAATGGAGCAAAAACTTGGGAAGAATTCAAGGAGACTCTGTTAAGATCCCGTCTCATCCGGAAACCTTATGATAGTAAGATGAAGAAACCTTGTGCATGTAAGATTTGCGGAGAAATAGGACACACCCAAGAAGGACACAAGGATGGATGCCCTCATTGTGAGGGAAATCACCCAGGTGAAGAATGCCCCACTTGGCAGGTGATACGTCTCCAACGTTTCTATTAATTTTTATTGTTCCATGCTGTTATATTATCAATCTTGGATGTTTTTATATGCATTTACAGCAATTATATATCATTTTTGGAGACTAACCTATTAACTTAGTGCCCAGTGCATGTTGTTGTTTTCTGTCCTGTTTTTGTTTTACAGAAAATCAATACCAAACGAAGTCCAAATGCCACGAAACTTTTTGGAGATTTTTTTCTGGACAAGATAAACACTAGAAGCTTCGGGAGGAGGCCAGAAGCCCTAGGGGGTGCCCACGAGGCACCAGGGTCCGCCTTGGGGGGGCAGGCGCGCCCTAGTACCTCGTGGGGCCCACAGAGCTCCGTTTGACATAATTCCACCACTATAAATTCAGAAAAAATCAGAAACCCTTAGGGGAGTCCACGAAATACTTTTTCCGCCGCCGCAAGTTTCTGTTCCAGAGAGATCCCATCTGGAGGCCTTCTCCGGTACTCCGCCGGAGGGGGAATCGATCACGGAGGGGCTCTACATCAACATTGCTGCCCTTCCGATGATGCGTGAGTAGTTTACCACAGAACTTCGGGTCCATAGCTGGTAGCTAGATGGTTTCTTCTCTCTTTTTGATCTTCAATACAATGTTCTCCTCGATGTTCTTGGAGTTCTATCCGATGTAATATCTTTTTGCGGTGTGTTTGTTGGGATCCGATGAATTGTGAGATTATGATCAGATTATCCATGAATATATTTGAGTCTTCTCTGATCTCTTTTATGCATGATTATTATAGCTTCATATTTCTTCTCTGATCTATTGATTTGGTTTGGCCAACAAGATTGATTTATCTTGCCATGGGGAAGAGGTGCTTTGTAATGGATTCGATCTTGCGGTGCTCAATCCCAGTGACAGAAAGGGACATGACACGTATGTATCTATTAACGGTAAAAAGATGGGGTTTATTCATACGTGAGTTTATCTTGTCTACATCATGTCATCGTTCTTAAGGCGTCACTCTGTTCTTTATGGACTTAATACACTAGATGCATGCTGGATAGCTGTCGATGTGTGGTGTAAGAGTAGTAGATGCAGGCAGGAGTCGGTCTACTTATCTTCGACGTGATGCCTATATACATGATCATTGCCTTGGATATCGTCATGATTATTTGCTTTTCTATCAATTCCCAACAGTAATTTGTCTACCCACCGTATGCTATTTTCTCGAGAGAGGCCTCTAGTTAGTACTATGGCCCCCGGGTCTATCTAAATCATATTACTAAAACCCTAAAAATATTGCTGCCATTTTCTTTTATTTATTTTATTTTGTATTTTTGTTTCAATCTTTCTATCTATCACATACAATTTAATCTTGCAATTAACCGCTGAGGGATTGACAACCCCTCGTTTGCGTTGGGTGCAAGGATTTGTTGTTTGTGTGTTGGTACTGCTAATGAGGTGTTGCGTGGTTCTCCTAGTGGATTGATAACCTTGGTTTCATAACTGAGGGAAATACTTACCTCTGCTATGCTGCAGCATCCCTTCCTCTTCGGGTATAAAACCAACGCAAGCTACAAGTAGCAGGAAGAATTTCTGGCGCCGTTGCCGGGGAGACATCATCAACATCTATCAAGTACCTTTGCATAAACTCTCATCTCCTTGCATTTACTTTATTTGCCTCTCGTTTTCATCTCCCCCACTTCTAAAACATTTTTACAAAAATATTTTCCGTTTGCCTTTTTCTTGTTTGCTTAATCATCATGCCCCGAGGGAATTATCATGATACTTCTTATTATAAAATTTTGTCCAAAATTGAGAAAAATACTAAGGATTACATGACTACGCAGTTTGAACACATCATTTTTTTTACTGAGGAACTCAAAGAACACTCTACTTTATTGGATGCTATTGCAAAACAACTCAATGATGCTAGTAAAGAAGTTGCTAGTCTTCAATCTCAATTTGCTCTTACTGAAAATTTGCTAGGAAAAATTTCTGATGCGCAAGCTACGCTAGTAAATCAAATGGCAGCTAAGCCGGAATCACTAGAACGTAGTAATGATGAGGATATTAAAATGATTGGTGTTTCATCTATTGATTCTTTGTTTAGCAATATAAAACTTGATGAAAAGGGGACTGAAGAAGGGTCGACTTTAGCTAGTAGGCGTTCCCATAATTTGGAGGGTGAAAATCTTAATGAAAAAATTGCTAACTTCAAATAGCGATGTGCCCACTCTCTTGGATTACAAAGATTTTAATTATGATAATTGTTCTTTGATTGAGTGCATTTCTTTGTTACAATCCATGTTAAATTCACCCAACGCTTATGAGCAAAACAAGGCTTTCACTAAACACATCGTAGAAGCAATGATGAAAGCGTTAGAAGAAAAGTTAGAATTAGAAGTTTCAATTCCTAGAAAATTATATGATGACTGGGAACCCACCATTAAAGTTAAAATTAAAAATTATGAGTGCAATGCTTTATGTGATTTGGGTGCTAGCGTTTCCACAATTCCAAAATCTTTATGTGATGTGCTAGGTCTCACCAATATAGATGAATGTTCTCTTAATTTGCACTTGGCAGATTCTACTATTAAAAATCCTTTGGGTAGAATTAATGATGTTCTTATTCTTGCAAATAGGAACTATGTGCCCGTTGATTTTGTTTGTTCTTGATATTGAATGCAATTCTTCTTGCCCCATAATACTTTGTAGACCGTTCTTACGAACCATAGGTGCCGTTATTGATATGAAAGAAGGGAATATAAAATTTCAATTTCCATTAAAAAAGGGTATGGAACATTTCCCTAGGAAAAGAATTAAAGCACCATATGAATCAATTATCAGGGCCACTTATGGGATCAACTTGAAAGATGACAATACTTGAAAGTATGCATTATGCCTAGCTAGGGGCATAAAACAATAGCGCTTGTCGGGAGGCAACCCAATGAATAAAATAATTTTTTTCTGTTATTGTGTGTTTTCACAATTATGCTACTGGTATGATTGTGGTTTTGTGTTTTTAATTACTGTTTGTGCCAAGTAAAGCCTTTGGGATGATTTGGAAGATAATATAATTGATGCTGTTTGCAAAACAGAAAGTTCTGCGTCCAGTGCCCGAATTTTGTTTCTGTACTGGAGCGTCAGAAAATCTGAAATGTTACACAGATTGGTATATGAATTGCCCACGTTGTCCGAATTTTTCAGAATTTTTGAGTTACAGAAGTATGGCTTTTAAATAGATTGCTACAGACTGTTCTGTTTTTGACAGATTCTGTTTTTGATGCACTACTTGCTTGTTTTGGTGAATCTATGGATTGTATCGGGGGGGTATAAGCCATGGTGAAGTTAGATTACAGTAGGTATAATGCAAAAATAAAATATGAATGGGTTTACAACAGTACTTAAAATAGTGATTTATTTTGTTATACTAACGGATCTCACGAAGGTTTTGTTAAGTTTTGTGTGATTGAAGTTTTCAAGTTTTGGGTGAGATCACGATGGATGAAGGAATAAGGAGTAGTAAAAGCCTAAGCTTGGGGATGCCCGAGGCACCCCAAGGTAATATTCAAGGAAGACTCAAGCGTCTAAGCTTGGGGATGCCCCGGAAGGCATCCCCTCTTTCTTCTACCAACCATCGGTAATTTTACTTGGAGCTATATTTTTATTTGTCACATGATATGTGTTTTGCTTGGAGCATCATGTATTATATGAGTCTTTGATTTGTTTGCTTTTTAGTTTGTCACAATCATCTTTGCTGAACACACCTATCTTGAGAGAGCCACACATTTATCATCATTTGTTAGAATACTCTATGTGCTTCACTTAATTTTTTTTAAGCTAGGCAGTTGCTCTAGTGCTTCACTTAAATCTTTTTAAGCACGGTGGTGGCTATGTTTTGAAGAAATAAACTCTCATGCTTCACTTATATTATTTTGAGAGTTGATTGAAATTTTGTAGAAATAAATTCTCATGCTTCACTTATATTATTTTGAGAATTTATTTTTTTGAGAATTGACAAGATTAAAATTTCGAAGAAATGAATTCTCATGCTTCACTTATATTATTTTGAGAATTGAAAAGATTGAAATTTTGAAGAAATATTTGCACTCTCATGCTTCACTTAAATATTTTTGAGAGTTGATCATAGTAACGGTAATTTGCACAAGATATGAAATTGGTCCCAAAGTGATGAATATTCAAGAGGGATATAATAAAAACTTTCATATAGATCATTGGATATGATAAGTGTGATTCCTTGCAATACTTTTGCGATATGGAAGTGATAATATGTGAGTCATGTTAGTGAGTAATTGTGATTTAGTAAGAATATTAGTGTTAAGGCTTGTGACTCCCTATGCATGCACATCAAGTCAATAGTTATGCAACGAAATTATATCCTACTTATGGTGCATTATTCGGTGTTAGTTAGTTTCAATCCATGTTTATGACCGTTTTCGTTTTTTGGTTGGTAGCTTCTCAATCTATTTGCTAGCCTTCATTTGTACTAAGTGGAAATACTGCTTGCGCGTCCAAAATCCTTAAACCCAAGTTGTGCCAAATGAGTCCACTATATCTACCTATATGCGGTATTTCAATGCCGTTCCAAGTAAATTTGCATGTGCCAACTCTAATTTTCAAAATAATTTTTCTGTTTTGTGTGCCCGTACCGCTCATGAAGCGGCAGGGGGTGGACATTATTTTCCATGCTAGGTGTGTTATTCTCACGATGAGTGTTTATTCACTTGTCATTACATGAGAGAGTGGCCGGTAATAAAGATGCCCAGTCCCACATGAAATCAAAACTTAATAACAACAAAATTCCTTGGAAAGTGATGGTATGGAGGGCACCTGTGGATACAGCTAGCCATGGATTGTGAAAGAAATGGTGGAAAGGAAATAAACTTTACTTTTTGTTTGGAACCGCCTATGATGTGTCTAGCATGGAAAATAATAGGAATTCTCGGTCGTTTTCGTTGACAGGAAAATCATGCCTCTCAAAATGTTTTTATCTCTTTAATTTAAGCCTTGAGCTCTGGCACATTTGACAAATCTCTGCTTCCCTCTGCGAAGGGCCTATCTATTTACTTTTATGCAATTTTTATTTTTTTTATTTGAGTCTCCATCTTCTCTTACAAAAGCACCAACTAGAGAGCACTATTGTCATACTTGTGCATTGGATGTAGCTAATATTTAAGTGTGTTTCATGAATGGATCAATGATTGACCATAATGGGCTAGGGATAATTTTCTTTAGCGTTGATATTTTGAAAGACATGGTTGCTTGTTAGCATGCTTGAGTATTTATATTTTCATGTCAAACTATAGACTATTGCTTTGAATCATTCAAGTCCAATGTCCATGCTAAGAAAAGAAAAGAATATGTGATGAATATGATAGGCAACATTCCACATCAAAAATTATGTTTGTATCATTTGCCTACTCGAGGACGAGCAGGAATTAAGCTTGGGGATACAGATACGTCTCCAACGTATCTATAATTTTTGATTGTTCCATGCTGTTATATTATCAATCTTGGATGTTTTTATATGCATTTACAGCAATTATATATCATTTTTGGAGACTAACCTATTAATTTAGTGCCCAATGCCAGTTGTTGTTTTCTGCCCTGTTTTTGTTTTACAGAAAATCAATACCAAACGAAGTCCAAATGCCATGAAACTTTTTGGAGATTTTTTTCTGGACAAGTTAAACACTAGAAGCTTCTAGAGGAGGCCAGAAGCCCCAGGGGGTGCCCACAAGGCACCAGGGCATGCCTGGGGGGGGGGGGGCAGGCGCGCCCTGGTACCTCGTGGGACCCACAGAGCTCCGTTTGACCTAATTCTGCCACTATAAATTCAGAAAAAATCAAAAACCCTTAGGGGAGTCCACGAAATACTTTTTCCGCCGCTGCAAGTTTTTGTTCCAGAGAGATCCCATCAGGAGGCCTTCTCCGGTACTCCGTCGGAGGGGGAATCGATCACGGAGGGGCTCTACATCAACCGTTCTGCCCTTCCGATGATGCATGAGTAGTTTACCACAGACCTTCGGGTCCATAGCTAGTAGCTAGATGGCTTCTTCTCTCTTTTTGATCTTCAATACAATGTTCTCCTCGATGTTCTTGGAGTTCTATCCAATGTAATCTCTTTTTGCGGTGTGTTTGTTGGGATCCGATGAATTGTGAGTTTATGATCAGATTATCCATGAATATATTTGAGTCTTCTCTGATCTCTTTTATGCATGATTATTATAGCTTCGTATTTCTTCACCGATCTATTGATTTGGTTTGGCCAACTAGATTGATTTATCTTGCCATGGGAAGAGGTGCTTTGTAATGGGTTCGATCTTGCGGTGCTCAATCCCAGTGACAGAAAGGGACATGACACATATGGATCGTTGCTATTAAGGGTAAAAAGATGGGGTTTATTCATACGTGAGTTTATCTTGTCTACATCATGTCAGGGTTCTTCAGGCGTTACTCCGTTCTTTATGGACTTAATACACTAGATGCATGCTGGATAGTGGTCGATGTGTGGACTAATAGTAGTAGATGCAGGCAGGAGTCGGTCTACTTGTCTTGGACGTGATGCCTATATACATGATTATTGCTTTGGATATCGTCATGATTATTTGCTTTTCTATCAATTACCCAACAGTAACTTGTCTACCCACCGTATGCTATTTTCTCGAGAGAAGCCTCTAGTGAAAACTATGGCCCCCGGGTCTATCTAAATCATATTACTAAAACCCTAAAAATATTGCTGCCATTTTATTTTATTTATTTTATTTTGTATTTTTCTTTCAATCTATCTATCTATCACATACAATTTAATCTTGCAATTAACTGCCGAGGGATTGACAACCCCTCATTTGCGTTGGGTGCAAGGATTTGTTGTTTGTGTGCAGGTACTGCTAACGAGGTGTTGCGTGGTTCTCCTACTGGATTGATAACCTTGGTTTCATAACTGAGGGAAATACTTACCTCTGCTGTGCTGCATCATCCCTTCCTCTTCGGGGATAAAACCAACGCAAGCTACAAGTAGCAGCAGGTTACATGTTTCTTATGTGAAGGAACCGACCACTACCCGACTCGGTGTCACATTTACCCCATGGTGGAACAAACTGTCCAGAAGTAGAAGGAAGGAATGAAAGAGCCCTCTGAGAAGGTATTGAAGTATCTGTGGTGAAGGATGCTGTGATGGACACCAATGGAGGAAAGCCAATTAAAGCTTGCACCAAGTCGTGCTATGTATGTGGAGAAGAAGGACACATCTCTCAGTATTGCACGAAGAAGGGAACTGAGTATCTTGGTGAGTTACCGATAGGAGAAGTGGAGTATGACCCACAGGAAATAGAGGATCTGATTGGTATGAAGAAGTCCACGAAGAGGAAACAAAGACCTCCCCAGAACAACCCAATTTCTACCGAGAAATACCTGAGTCATATCACATGTTTCAAGTGCAAGAATTCAGGGCACTATCTCCATGAATGTCCAGAAAAGAATCTAAAAATCGAAGGAGCATACATAATCACAAAGAAGCCCCGAGACATGTCGGAAGTCATTTCTTTTCGCTGCAAGGAAGCAGGACATTTTGCTAGGGAATGTTCAGATCAGAAGAAAGCTAGAGCTGAGTAGTTGAGATTTTTTATATTGGTAATAAGTGTAATAGGAAGCAATTTTATTTTCATAAGAATGTGGTGTTGAGTTATGTAATGGAAGTCTCAGAGATTGTAATAAATCCATGAATCAATAAAGTAAATGTGTCATGATTTCATATGTTGAATTGTATGAGTTGTTACTCTATGAACAAAGATCTTGACCATTTTCGAGGATACGAGAAATAGGGTCTATGGATGAATTTGTGCATCTCATTCTAAGGGTGGTAGTATCCTGTGAGAACACTTGACCAATGGAAAGGAAAAAGGTATTCCGCAGAGTGGAGTCTCTAGTTTTATTTTGCTACCCCAAGAGTATGAAGTAATGAAGCACTACTGGAGGTGTAATGTTGGAATATGGAACAATAGTAACTATACGGATGAGTTAAGGTTGTAGCAGTGTTGAAGTGGGCACATACCCCACAGGCCCAGGAGTTAATAAGGATCCAACACCACCTTAAAGAAAGAAATTTGGAAGAAGCTATGATTCGATCAGCAGACGTTTCTTAGGAAGAAACGAAAATCTGAGAGTTGTGAAGAACGATAGAGGTTTTGTTTAGCTTGCAGAATCAATGGATTTATCCTAACTTAGTACGTCGACAAGAGAACTTCTGCAATGCTTGTGAGGATGCCCAAGTGTTAGAATACATGATTTACTGTCTGTGTATGAAGTAATGATTCAAGTACGGGATGGATTGGCCCCCATACCGGAGACTTCTATCATGAACTATCATATGTTGATGGAAAATCAGAGCGCCTTAAAACCGTAGAAGAGTGTCGACACGACAAGCCACAAACCTTAGAATGGCAGGACGATGGAACCCTGTACAGGCAATCATTGCCAATCGTAGGTTATATGGTGAGATTCAACCCAGACCCATTTCCTGCAGGAGAAACCATTAATTGTTGACCACCACGAGATTTTCGATAGTTGTTTAGTATTGGTGATAGATTTGTCAGCTAAGAAGACCCAGTCTCAAGAGAACCTTACCATAATGAAAGGACACAAGAATTTGAGGAAAATGTTATGTCCGTGCCGGAAGAGCACCAGTGTAGGAGTTATCCCTAAGATCTGAGAAGACCGACATTTCCAACCCAAAGGATGGAGTATATGAGTTTTGATGGAACCGTAACCATGCTTCTAAGGGTGGTAGCACCCCAGACCTTGTGACGATCAATGGAATTTTCAAGAAGACCCTCCCACCCTAATCTTCTTTCTAGCCTCTCCGAATCTCGAGGACGAGATTCATTTTAAGGGTGGCAGTTTGTAACATCCCAAAATTCTAAATTTTGGAATGTTATATTAAATAAATAGTTTTGATTGTTGTTTGATTTTTGAGTGATTGATTGTGTGAAATTGAGTGAAATTTGAAACTTTTTGAAAGTTGAATGAGAGGGAATGAAATGACTTTCCCAAACTTTCACTTTGCATTTTTGTTCTCAATGAATTCAAATTCATTTCATCACAAAACCCTAGAGTGAAGATAATATGACCTCTTCCATTTAAAGAAATGAAAAGTGGTTTTGAAAATATTTGAATTCTTTTTCAAATTATTTGAAATTTATAATATTTATGCAACTCAATGATCCTCATGAGAGAAGATAAAATGACTTCTTCAAAGATCAGTTGGAAGTTTAAAATAAACAATTTGAAAAGCCCTTTGAAGTTATTTGAAACCACTTTCATTTTGAAGTTATTTGAATTTAAAATTTTCAAATTCCCGGAAAGTTATTCAAATGAGAGAAGTAATATGACACTTCAAATATTTAGAGGCATTTGAAATATATTGGCCAAGGAAAAACAAAAAAGGCTTGAAATTGGTTTGAAACTCAAATTCAAAATCAATTATGAGTTATTTGGTTTTTATTCAAATTATTTTTCTCCAAAAATAAAATATATGGAAATTAGGGTAAAATGATTCCCTTCAACAGAAAAATGGAGAAAAATAAATTTGAAATCATTTTGGTATTTTTAAAATAATTTTATTTGATTTTTTTAATGCAACAGTAGCACTGTTTGCATTGTTTGAATTTGTGTATATTTTATTTGAACATGAAAAATAGTTCATGTTTTAGGATTTATTTTTCTGAAAATTTTGATATATAATATGCCTATATAAAGTTTTCATTTATTTTGTTTCTTTCTCTTTTTGTTCTCTGTTTAAAAAAAAGAAGAAAACATTTGTTTTTAAAGAAAAGGCCCAGCCGTCAGGCCAGCGCTAACCGCCGGCCCAGCTAGCCGAACAGGCCCACGGCCTCCTCTCCCGCGCCGAAACCCCTTCGGGCCGGCCACCCGCCCCCTCGCTCGCCTGCCGCTGATCGCTGGGCCCCGCGTCTTCTCTTTCCCCTCTCCCACGGCATGCCACACCGGAACGCGTCCGGAGCGCCGCCGCCACTCCGATTCTCTCAGGATCGCGCCCCACGTTTTCCCCTCGCCCAAGGACTATGTCCTATATAAAGCTAGCCCCGGCCTCCCTCGACCGCCCCTAAAACCCCTCGCCAAAAACCCGGTAGCTCACGCCCTCGCTGTTCCGATCTCGCCGACCGCCGCCACTGTCGCCGTTGATTCCCGCACGGGTGAGCACCCCCAGCCTCTTTAGTTTCACCCAATCGGCAGCCCCCAACTCCGCAAAGCTCTTTGACATCTTTTTGCTCGCCATTGTCATCTACAGAGAGCTACACGAGCGCCGCCGGAGCACGCAGAGCACCCGAGGATCGCCGAGCTCACACTATTCCGTCCCGCCGTCCCCGAGCACACTCGACCCCACCTCCGAGATCCCCTCGTCGTGCCGCAACCACCCGACGTCACCACCCCAGCCAGCGACCACCGGAGCAATGCCGGCGACCATGCCCGAGCCGTCCTCGCCGTCGACCACCTCTCTGTAAGCCGCCGCCGCCACCCACCGTTTGATCTTAATCCGACGCCCTAGATTAGATCTAGCGAATAGTTAGGTTTTGTTTTATAGAACGGTTTTAATTACGGTTTATTTCCGATTTAGATCGAACCGAGACACCTCAGTTTTTCTCAGATAGTCGCCGCGCGCCGAATCTCTTGATTATCGGCCGTCCACCCGTAGCTGTCTCGCGCGCACACTCGTCAGCCAATCACGGACCGCCACATAGCCACTGTCCGTCTAGTAGGCTTTTAGGTTTTTCTGTTTTGTTTTTAATTTACAGAAAAAGTTCTGTTTATAGATTGCTAATATATTTTAGGTTTTAAATCCTTTTTGAGTGATTCTTTTTGCATTAGATTAAGATTTTCATCTAGCTTCTGTAGATTCCAAGTTTGGCCATTATTGAAAAGTTTAAATTTGAATTTGCATGAATTTACTTCAAACCTTGATTTGTGAATATCTTGAGTTTAAAAATAGATATTAGGTAGATTCTTTTTGCTCCTAGTCACTAGTAGAATTGTTTATGCAGTGGTATTTAGTATTTTATTTTTAGGCTATTTTAAATTAGGTTTATTGCAAAACAGTACTGTTTTAGTATAGTTTTGTTTTATTCCATTTTCTTTTTGTTTTAAATGATTTTAATTATTTTCTTTCGTCACTTTTGACAAAATTTGTTAGTATTATGTTGGTCTACAGTAGACAAATATTTTTATATTGTTTTTCTTTTATATTTGTAATAAAGTTTGTCTAGGTCATAATATGAGTGTTATAAAAAGCTTTTAGTTGATTCTTTTGCTAGGGAAAAATATTATAAAAATACTTTCTGTTTATTTTTAGTTTTTATATTTTGTTTTCTGTTAAGTATTAGTTTAGTGATTTTTCTTTGGTATTAAATTTACATTTAGGACAAAAACTATTTTTGTTGTTTGGAGTTAAGTCATAGAACTTTCTTTAATAGTTTTCTTTTTAGATTTTCTCTTTGGACTTTATTTGGTTTTCTTATTGATTTGTTCATGGATTTAATTGTTTCTTTTATTTTGATTGAGTGTTACTATGATTGATACAATTGATTGCTAGAGTGTTTGCTTATGTGAATACTTGTAACATCCCCATGTAATAGCTACAGTAATCACGTGTTGATAATGCCATGTCAGCATGATTAGCCATGCTTGATCATCATTTGCATCATATCTCATTTCAAATTCCAAATCAAAGTGAAATTCAAATGTGAAGTGAAAATAAAAGTTGTTCAAATGTGAAAACTAAAATGTTCATAATATTGTAAATAATACAGAGGCATTTATAAAAATATAAACCACATTACTTGAATTAATTAAATGAGCCTAACATCCTAAAACAGAACCAATACAGCCACATTTAATCCATTTTTATTTAATTAAAATTAAACTGAAATCCTATCTTCACCAAACCAATTTCTGGTGGTAGGAAAGATTGCATTATAATTAATGGGCTAGGTCACCTAATTTACAAAAGTCTAATGGGGGCCATACTTTTTGCAAAACAGAAAAGGAAAAGGAAAACAGAGAAGAAAAAGAAGAAAAAGGAAGACTGCCCGCGCTACTGGGCCTAAGTCAAACGCGGCCCAGCCCGCACTGCTCGGTCGCCTTCCCTTTCCCTGTTCATGCGCGGTTGCCCACGCGCCCGACCGCGCACGTCGCCGGCAGCCGCGCCACCTCGCTCCCTCGTGTCGCTACAGAGCGTCGGGGCGGATAAGAGGGCCACCGCAGCACCCCTGGCCCGCCCCGAGATCTTTTCCCCCTCGAGCTCGCTCGCTTTCTTCCCCCTCGTCAATGGCCGCCGCTGCCTCCGTCGACCACCGCTCGCCCGCGTAGCCACCGTGCCCCGTTCGCCGCTCCGCCGTGCCCATCTTGCTCGCCGTCCTCGACTCCGTCGCCTCCGCCTGCTCATTCGCCCGGGGAAGCACCACACCGACGATCTCGACCTCTTCTTCCCCGACGACGTCCGCCACTGCCGCCGCCGATTCGGTCATCTCCGACCACCACCGGCCTCCCCGAGCTCCTCCCTGCAACGCTGTGAGCATCGCCTGCCTCCCCATCTTTCCCCGGGCTCGGATTGGAGCTCGAGCACACTTGCCGCCTCGCCGCATTCTGTCCGCCACGGGACCTCGCTGTCCGACCACCTCTAGTCGCTCCCATGGCCTCGCGCTAGCTCCTTTGGACGCGGCGCATCACACTCGTTCGGATGCGACCGAATGCGAGCGCAAAAACACGCCGTAGCCGCCTACCCGTAGCTCACCCGAAGCCACCGTCCGCCGTCACCGTCATAGCCCTCATTTCCGGCCGCCCCGCCTCGCGCCAATAGGCTAGATCAACGCGGGACCTTCTCCTTGTTCGAATGAGCACGAGAACGGCCGATTTGGTCCACCGTACGCCAAATCCGGGCTCGCCGGAGTTCTGCCATCGCGGGGAGCTCGCCAGAGAGCTCCGGTGGCCGTCGCTGACGTGGCCGATGGGCCCCACCGCCTGTGCCGTTGACCGCGGGCCCCAGTGGGTCCGTTGACCCCGGTCAGCCGCTGACTGGGCACCGTGGCCCACTAACAGGCGGGCCCCGCCATTTTAAAACGTTTTAAAATAACTAAACTTGTTAATTAAAAAGTTAATTAAATTATTAGTTAATTAATTAACTAGTTAGACACTGACAGCGGGTCCCACTAGATAATTAGGCTAGTTAGTTAGTTTAATCCTCTGTTAAATTAGTCTAGCCTATGACAGGTGGGTCCCACCTGTCAGGTTGACCAGTCAACCGGCCTGTTGACTGCTGACGCCAGCACTACGTCATGCTGACGTCACCTTTTACTATTCTGGATAATTCAGAATTAAATAATTAAAATAATTCCAGAAAGTGTTTAAAACTTTGAAAATTCATATCTTTTAAACCGTAACTCGGATGAAAATAATTTATATATGAAAAATGATCAGAAAAATGTGTAAAATCCAAATAACCTACCCACTTGCCTGCCACACCCCTCTAACATACCGAACATGGGACATTTTGCCCGTATCCGGTATATGAATAGTGACAAACCTTAATGAAATAATTCCAAATAAATTCCTAATTTATCTAATGCATTTAGTTAGGCAGTAAAACACCTCTGCATATCATTTAGACATGTCGTGCATCGCTGTTTCATTATTGCCATGTATTTATTGTTTCTTCCCCCTCCTTCTCTTCCGATAGCCCCCGAGACTGTCGACGACGCTGCCGTGTACGACGACGTCGCCGACGACCAGCCCCCTTCAGCAGAGCTTCAAGGCAAGCAAAACCCCCTTGATCATCAGATATCACCCATTCCCTTCTCTCTTATTCTTGCATTAGAATTGCCCCTGCTACTGTTCCGATAGCACCTATTCCGATGCATAGCCTGATTTTGTAGTCTGCTATTGATACCCTACCTGTTGTCCCCCAATGCTTAGTTAGCTGTGCTACTGCTTCATCGGTGACCCATCACCCTTGTCCGTATGCCATGCTTGTTACCGGGCCGTGATCACTCTGGGTGAGGATCACGGAAATGTTTACATTTCTGCAATACTTAAACTGTTAAAGTCGGGTTGGCCCCAAGGGTGCCCGCGAGAGATTACTACTAAAGACGGGTCGGCTCCAAGAGCACCCGCGTGTCATGTATTACCAAGTCGGAGCGACAGGAGCCCTGATCGTCTCTGCAAGTTACTAAACGTGCTTAACAAATTTGGGTATTTGATCTGAGTGGGTCGTTGGCCCTAAACGCACTACCACCACGTGGGATAATGGTTATGGGCCCTCTGCGTTGTACGTTTCTCCCAAAAGCTCTTCAGACATCACAACTGAGAGATGCGGGCTGATCATTGGGGTGGGCTGGTTACGTCACTGGTGTATTCAGTGTCGCGCCTGGGCCCCGACCAGCCACGTAACGTGCAGGAGTGCGAAGGGCGATGGCCCAAGACCCCTTCGTGCTTAGGATTTAGACTGGCGTGTTGACGTCTTTGCTGAGCTTAGGTAGGACGCTGCTTCGTGTCGATTACCCGAGGCCGGGTATTACCCAGCAAGTGTGTCTGGCCAGATGTAATCGAGCGTGCTGGGTAATAGTAGTGCACCCCTGCAGGGAAGTAATCTATTCGAATAGCCGTGTCCACGGTAACAGGACGTTTGGAGTTGTATCTTGATCCGCTACAACTACAAATGGTTACTGTCACATTATTAAACTGTTACTATTGCTCTCAGGATCACTTTCTCGTAGGGAAGTCGAGGAAGGATCTCAGGGCTTTACTAAACTATGATTGATATATATTATCTTGCTCTATTCTCTTCTGATGCTGCAAGATTGCTTCAAGATGCTAGTCTTCGATAGGCTAGGTCTCTCCCCCTTTATTCTAGCATTCTGCAGTACAGTCCAAAGATATAGCCCCATTCCTTTGATACAATTTATTTTAGCATAGTTCTGATGTCAGTCTTGCGAGTACTTTGGATGAGTACTCATGGTTGCTTTGCTATTCTTTTCCCCATACCCAATTGATGAATTCAGACGATGGAGCCCAGGAGGCAGACGCCACCGTAGGAGACTACTACCAGGAGAGCCCCGGAGGTCGCTTCTACTGGGTTGAGCCAGCCGACCAGGAGTAGTTCGGAGGCTCCCAGGCAGGAGGCCTGCGCCTTTTCGATTCGTGTCGTTGTTTGTGCTAGCCTTCTTAAGGCAAAACTTGACTAACTATGTCTGTACTTAGATATTATGGTTCGTATGAGTTATGTATTCGGGTCCTCGTGACCCCCTGGCTTGTAATATGATGATTTATGTTTAAATTTGAGTTTAGAGTTGTGTTGTGATATCTTCCCGTGAGTCTCTGATCTCGAGCGTGCACGTTTGCGTGTATGATTAGTGCACGTGTCGAGCAGGGGCGTCACAAGTTGGTATCAGAGCCGACTGTCTGTAGGAAGCCCCCTTCCGATTCCTTGGTCGAAGTTGAGTCTTGTCTTTCCGAAAACTATTTTCCTAACATGGCTGTGTGGCTTATGGGCCCACGTCGCCAACTGGGTGGTATTAGGATCTTTTATTCCTCTTCTATACTCTGGGACTCTGATCTCTCTTCTATTCGGGTTGAAATTTTACTAACTCTGACTTTAGGTTCTCGTGGTCACATCCACCCGGAGCTTTGATTATCTGCAAGTTACTTCTTGAATGCACGATGCAAAATTCACTCACTGTCATTTGACAATCTTGTAATTTCCTCTGTTTCAGATGGATCGTTTGTTCCAGCCACATCCCGCAAGACTGCTTGTCCGTATGACCGTGGTTGTTGATGCGACTGGATTTCCGGCCATTTTGGTCGAGCTTCTGACCAGGCTGGTATATCGCTGGTATCCAGAGTACACAGTTTACGAGGATTACCGCAAGTTCAACCAGGAGCAGTACCATGCTGAGGTTTGCATCTTTGATCGGCAGAACGACTCCGTCACTGAGTTGCACACCTTTCACGGTGTTGGAGTGACTGTCGACATGGCAGTCCATGATGCTGCCTATACTGCTATTGCCCGTCTCCGTGGAGAGTACAACAGTCGCTTGGAGCATACTGCCTTCAGATACATTCCCTATGCTCCTGTAGGAGATGAGACGGGATACTACACCGCTGTGAGTACGCCTTACGTGTCTCGTCGCTATGACCTGCAGGTTTTGGTACAGTACACTCAGGCTCTGGACCGTACTACTCGAGCTCTTGCTGTCGAGTTGCACGCCACTCGTGCTCGTCTTTACGACGCTCTGACACAGTTGCTGCCAGCAGTCAGTGCACGGATGCACCCAGAGTACATTCTTTACCCGCGCAGGACGGAGATGCCACCAGGTCTTGACTGGCCTGCTGTTGGAGGTTTTACCCCTCCACCCTGTCCTCTTCTTCTAGTTCGGGACCAGGTTCTGCATCAGAGTGTGCACGGAGCACAGGATCCTCACCTCGAGAGTGCCCGGCATCGTCACTTGCAGTTACCTGAGTTTCGTGGTTTTCTCCGATGCTGATGTAGCATATCGCTATGTCACGTTGTTGTATCCCTCCACCGCGTGCCTGCGCGCCGCCTAGTATGTCTAGCTTTTTAATTTGCGCCGTTATGCTGTCCGCATGTAACCGACTCTGTGTATGGATCTGTATGTCTTAATTGACTACTGTTATGTATCTATTGCACTACTTATTCATTGTCGTGTTAAATCATGTTTGTCCCTAAACACTTGCAGTTGTTTTTACTAAACTACCCCCTGTTAAAATTTTAGCAGGATGGTTAGACCAGGTGTTCATGGTCGTGGTCGTGCTCCCGAGCAGCCACCACCGCCCGACTACATGGGCGCAATGATGCAACAGTTCGAAGTGAACCGTCAATTCATACAAGGCATCATGGCTCAGTGTCCGCACCAGAACAATCAGAATCAGAACCCTGCTGCAATAACTCTGCAGGAGTTTGTGCGTCTCAGCCCCACTACTTATCGCAACTCTGAACAGCCACTGGATGCTGATGACTGGCTTCGCGACATCGCCTATGAGATGGAATCTGCTAGTGTCGCCCCTGACAGCTATGTCACCTTCGCGACCAACTTTCTGAAAGGCCCCGCTGCTCAATGGTGGTCCACCCACAGGCGTTCACTACCTGAGGGAACAGTCATCACCTGGGTTGAATTCCAGATTGCCATCCGTGCTCGTTACATTCCTTAGGGAACTATGGACCGAAAGAAGACAGAGTTTCACAACCTCACTCAGGGCAATAGGACTGTCGAAGCTTATCAGCGAGAGTTTCTTAACTTATCCCGCTATGCTGAAGAAGACATAGCCACTGATGCTCGTAGACAGGAGAAGTTCCTCAATGGACTTCACCCAGACCTCAAGTTCGCCCTTACTGCTCAAGACTTCACTGACTTTGCCACTCTCGTGAACAAGGCTATCCGGATGGAGACTGCTCAGATGGAACACAAGGAGTCACAGAAACGCTATCGTGACGTTGGCTCATCCTCAGGCTCAGGACAAAGGCGTAAGATGTGGATCCCCAATAGCATGTATCGCCCAACTACCCCTGCGCCAAGGCCTTCCTATGCTGCACCCCGTCTGCCTCCTCCACCACCGAGGCAGCCAAGAGCTCAAGCTGCTCCACCACGTGCTGCCCCTCTTCGTCCTGAAGATGGTCTGTGCTTCAAGTGTCGCAAACCAGGTCACCTTGCCAAGGACTGCCGCCAGACTCAGAATCAATTGGCTTTTCCTCGTAATGGCCGTGGCAACAACCAGACCCGCAACTATACTACTGGGCTTGCTACTTATGGACGTGGGCAAGCTTACCACGTTGACATTGAAGAAGTTCAGGAGCAACCTGATACTGTGATGGGTACCCTTCTCGTTAACTCAATACCTGCTTCTGTATTATTTGATTCTGGAGCATCGCATTCATTCATGACAAAAGCATTTGCATTAGAACATGACATTGCATTTCAAAAGATGAACATGCCAGTAGTAGTCCGCACCCCTGGAGGTCAGTGTCAAACCACCATGATGGCACACAATGTCCCTGTTGAAATCAAAGGACTTGAATTCCTTGTTTCACCCATCATCCTGAAAACTTCCACCATAGACCTCATTCTAGGAATGGATTGGTTGAAAGCTCACATTGCTTCAATCAATTGTGCCACCAAAGTCGTCCAACTACTTCACCCCTCCGACGAGATAGTGAACTACACCGCCCGAATTACTCGGAATGCTGAAGCTCAGATATATGCTCTGAATGCATTGAACGCTTCACCTGTTGAGGGAATTGAGAACATTCCAGTTGTTCGCGATTTTCCGGACGTCTTCCCAGAAGAACTTCCAGGAATACCCCCTGTTAGAGCTGCCGAGTTCGTCATCGACTTAAAACCGGGCACCACTCCTATTGCGAAGCGCCCATATAAGATGCCGTCGCATGAACTCCTTGAACTTAAGGAGGAAATTGACAAGTCACTGAAAAAGGGTTTCATC
Source organism: Elymus sibiricus (assembly GCA_039707655.1). Lineage (NCBI taxonomy): Eukaryota > Viridiplantae > Streptophyta > Magnoliopsida > Poales > Poaceae > Elymus > Elymus sibiricus. Next base: position 26,073,354 of record CM077664.1, read on the forward strand.
CGCCCCAGTTCTTCTGCTTGGGGAGCGCCTTCTCTCTTTGTTAAGAAGAAGGATGGAACAAACCGATTGGTCCAGGATTATCGGCCTATTAACCAAGCTACAATCCAGAACAAGTACCCACTCCCCCGGATCAATGATCTTTATGATCAGCTTGCTGGATCCTCTGTGTTCTCTAAACTCGACTTAAGGTTGGGTTATCATCAGATCCAAGTTCGTAAGGAGGATATTCCGAAAAACGCTTTCGTTACTCGGTATGGATCATATGAGTACACCGTCATGTCCTTCGGATTGACTAATGTGTTGACACCTGATTTTGGCACGATGCAAAATACAGTGAAGGTGGACTCAAGTGGGAAGATCTTCTATACGTGGAAGTTCATATTGCCGTTGTGAAAGGCTTGCCGCCCGAGCAGAAGCTTGCTGCTGTGAAAAGCTTGCCGGTGAGATCTTGCCGCCCGAGCGAAGAGCTTACCGACGTGAAAAGGCTTGCCGGGTGTGCCTTGCCGGTTTTGAGTGCTTGCCGATTTCAGTGAAGACCCAAACAGAGGATGACCCGGCAAGAGGATGACCCGGCAAGAAGATGATCTGGCAGGAGATGATCCGGCAAGGAGATAGCCCGGCAGGGAGATGACCTGGCAGGAGATGACCCGGCAAGAAGATGATCTGGCAGGAGATGATCCGGCAAGGAGATAGCCCGGCAGGGAGATGACCTGGCAGGAGATGATCCGGCAAGGAGATAGCCCGGCAGGGAGATGACCTGGCAGGAGATGATCCGGCAAGATACCCTGATGGTGGTCCCAGGAAGGTGACAGCTCGAGAGATAACTTGGAAAGCTTGCCGGTGTTGGCTTGCCAGCATGAGAGCTTGCCGGCGTGGAAATCTTACCGGCGAACAGAAGAGGAAGATGGGCTCGAAGGATTATCTAGATGACCTCAGATGGAAAAGCGATCAACAGAAGAATTGTTCGAAGCATACAAATTTGGTATTATGATCATCTCAATCGGAGGTCATATGCACGGCCCACGCCAGGAGCAAGACAGGAGATTGGGCCGGATTCGAGCTGAATTCAGTTTAGGAAAAACTTAGAAGTATAGAACATAATTTGGTATACTTTTCTTGTAAGGAAAGCTTAGATGAGTCCTTTACTTGTACGGGAAGTCCAGCCGCCCTTTATATATGTTGGGGTGACGGCCGATTACGATTATCAATCGATCAAACAAAACAATCTACTTTTCACGTACTGTCTTTACTTTCGTTTATCGCTAAACCCTAGAAACCCTAGGGCGAGGTTTACCTTTGTTGCTTTGCTCGGAAAGCATCCGTTCTCCTCTCCGAAATTGAGGGACCCCTTTGTTGCTTTGCTTGAAAAGCATCCACCCCTCGCTGCGAAAGTGCGAGGATTATCGTTGTGTTGCGCGGTGCAATTTTCTGCGCCAACACAAATTGGCGACTCCGCTGGGGACGGAAGGACGCCGAGTACTTCCAATCTACTCGGCGACAAGAAGAACAAGGGCAACATCCACTTGACAAGATGATCACCGATCCCAATAGCAGCAGCGACATCAACCCCGACAACATCATCCCTGCCGCAATGGAAGATCTCTCGGAAGAAGATCGGCTGGAGATTGAACGTGTACTTGAAGAGTGGAGGAAGATGATGCTGGCGGGATTCCAGAAAACTCGAAACGGTGTCATCAAAAAGGTGACTACGCCAAGTGCGATGCCGAGTAATTCAGATCTACTCGGCACTGAGGTAAAACAATCAAACGAAGAACTTGCTCATCTAATTGATGCATCTGTAGCTAGCAAATTTGGATCCAGCATGACAAATACGATGCAAGCACTTTCCAAATCCATGGCTGATAAATTTGAGGAGCTTAAAGAACAAATTAGTAAAGATTTAGGAATTGTTTCATCTCATCATGCTCAATCATTGGGGCAACATGTTGAACATGCATCCGCAAACGTAGATCAAACTCATGTTGCTCTAAATAATGATCAAAGTGGCTGGAACCACATTAGTAGTTCGGCCGATAATTTTATTCCTAATGTTGCTCCTCCTATTGTTTCTACTTCGGTTGCACAAAGTTATGATAGCAATAACCGAAGTAGGGTTTTGAATTCAAATCTGCAACAACCCTATTATCAAACAGTAGCGTATACCATGCCACCGAGTTACAATCGACTCGGAGCAAACTCGCCACCAAGTTACAACCAACTCGGTGTAAACCCGCCGGTTCACAATCAATTCGGTATGAATCCTCACCGAATTATAAATAATTCGGAGACTATGCCGCCAGCTGCCAGTACTGGGATTCCGTATGGGCCGGTGCTTGATTCACATGTTAATGATCCTCCGTTGCAAACTTCATATGCTCAAACCGTATTGCCGGAGAATCCACAACAAGCCGCTGTTCCACCAACCTATGTTAGTGTAAAAGATCAGATGATTGACATACTGAGTCAATACGGTTTAGCACCGAAAGGTACAACACGTACCTATCGGAAACCATACCCCGAGTACCTTGAATCCACTCCTTATCCTCGAGGTGTTAGGATTCCTGATTTTGTTAAGTTCACCGGGGAAGGTGGTAGATCTACTGTTGAACATGTGGCACAATTCTTAGCACAATGCAGTGAGTTTGGTAATTCAGATATTTATAGAGTTAGACTATTTCCTTTGTCTTTAACCGGCACTGCATTTACTTGGTTTTCATCCCTTGCTCCTAACTCTATTTCTTCATGGGCACAATTAGAGCAACGATTTCATGAGTACTTCTATAGCGGTGAAACTGAGCTTCGGCTTTCTGACTTAACTATGGTTAGGCAGAAGTATAATGAGCCGGTGCATGATTACATTCGAAGGTTTAGGGATGTAAAGAACCGCTGCTACAGCTTAACTATAGCCGAAAAGGACTTGGCTGATCTAGCTTTTTCAGGTTTACTTGCTCACATTAAAGATAAGCTAGAAGGGCAGGAATTTTTAGATGTTAACCAAGTATTACAAAAGGCTTTGGCGCAGGAAAACCGAGCTAGAGAGGTTAAGCAATCTAGTCGGTTTAGAGATAACAAAAACAAAGATAAGGTTATTCCTGCTGTTAATACTTTAGAGTGTGAAAGTGATTCGGCTAGTGATGATGAGTCAGACATATGTGTAGCCGAATGGATTCAAACGCCAAAGTCCAAACCTTTTGTGTGTCCTGCTTTAAAACCTACACCTGCTAAGAGAGAGGAGATTAAATATACTTTTGATGTTAGCAAGTGTGATAGAATCTTTGACATGTTATTGCAAGGGAAACAAATAAGATTGAGAGGAGGCCATGTGATCCCATCTCCGGAAGAATTGGGACGAAAAGCTTACTGTAAGTGGCATCATTCTTTTTCACATGCTACTAATGATTGTAACATTTTTCGTCGACAGGTGCAATCGGCTATTAACGAAGGACGATTGACATTCACAGAAGATGCCAAGATGAAACTCGATAGTGATCCTTTCCCTATTAATGTGATCGAGTTTGACGGCAAGAAGATGCTAATTCGGTCGGATCAGACCGAGTCAGCCAAGGAAAAGAATACTGTTGATGAGAATGCTCCGCCAAGAATGATTAAACCCAAGAATCCAGAGGTTGGAGTATGGAAGGTTAATGGAAGTAGAAAGCAAGGACCAAGGCCAAAGCCGAATGTTAGCATGCTGTTGGAAAAATACACTTCACGTAGAAACAACAGTGTGTTCAATCGGCTTGGAGGGGTTAAGCGTCCGAGATCTCCTTCTGGGTTTGGTCAGGGTTATGGCACGGCAGGAGACAGCCCGCCAAGACAGCCCGGCAAGATGACCTGCCAGACGACCCAGCAAGGCGAACAGCAGTCGTGTTTCCTAATGGAACCGGCTCATTGGGGATGCCCACCTCCTCTGTATCCATATTTTCCTCCGTGTCCTCCGTGGGGGTTTAATCCATGGGCACCATACCCTATGGGACCACCGGGTTGTTTTCAGTTAGAATTGAATCAGCCGAATGCTATACACAGGGGACCAGTGCGTCAGAAAAGAACTCGTTTCAATGAAGACACGATTCGAGGGAATCGGTCACCAGTGCACCAGACGGATGGCAGAAACAGTACTGGTCGCGGGCTCACTTGGGTGCACAAGCCCGTAAAGGAAATCGAAGAATGTCAACCGGCTGGAGCTGCCGAAAACAATTCAGGAAGAGAGGACGTTGCCGGGTTGAAAGATAATTCGGCTCAGAGAAAAGATGCCAATGCAAATACTGTATCTTTCGGCGTGACTCGGAAAGCTGGATCGGTTGGCGTAATTATCGATCCACTCATCAGAGAAAACAGTCCACGTATATCCCCTACTCAGTCTCCCGTTACTTTTGGCTCATTCAATCAAGGTGGGAACCCGAATTCCAGCGGGAGCCAGAAGTTTGCGATAGGGAGTGTATCTCGTCATTGGAAAGACATTCCTATTACTCAGTACAGGCCGGGTTACTCAGGGAGGCGCAAGTGTGCCGGCAAGCTTTTTGACCGGCAAGCTTTTCACCCAGCAAGATCTTTGCCGAGATACTCAGGAGGAAGTCAATACAAGCCGAGTAACTCAGGGGGCAGCTCTGTCGCTCCAGGGACTAAACCAGAACCTCGATGGTGTCCGACAGGACTGAATCACACTCAGAAATGCCGAGTGCAGCGGCTGCGAGCGTTGGAGATCAGAGAAGAGACAGCCAAAAAGGAGCGGGACGAGCTATTCAATAAGGAGAAACCAAAGATACCCCGATTGGCGTGGAAGGAAAAGCAGAAGGTACAACACGTGCCTATCGGGAACCATACCCCGGCAAGCTCGGTATCGGCAGGTTCGACAAACCCGTCTTCGCCAAGTCCGAACCCGGCAAGCCAGGCAAGCCCGACAAGCCCGGTGTGGAAAGAAAAGGGTGTTGCCGATAACTTGGTTGATACTCCCGCAGGCTCGTTTGATGCAATCACCAGTTATCCGGGAGATACTGCCCACGACTCGGAAGATGATGACAAGTACTCAGACAATGACATGGCAGACGACAAGGCTGACGGCGTCAACTCAGAGGGTAATACCGACTCGGAGCATGGCAACGATATATTCACTGACATGGATATTAACATGGTTTTTGCGTTACCCGCCGAGTTCCGTGCGCCTGAGTCTGAAGTTGCCGAGTTGGTTCTTGGGCCAAGTAAGGCTATGTTTGAGAAACCAAAGAAGCCCGACAAGCACTTGAAGCCATTATTCATTAGGGGACATATTGACGGCAAGCCCATTGGGCGCATGCTTGTCGATGGCGGCGCAGGTGTTAATATCATGCCCCTTTCGGTGTTTTCCAACCTAGACCGAAAGGAAAGCGAGCTAATGTGAACCAACATGGGACTCAGTGGGTTCTCGGGAGAGCTATCTGAAGCCAAGGGCGTTATATCTATGGAACTTACAGTTGGAAGCAAGACGTTGCCGACTGCTTTCTTTGTAGTTGATGTCAAAGGCAGATACATTGTTCTGTTGAGGCGTGACTGGATCCATGCGAATTGTTGCATCCCATCTACTTTGCATCAGTGCTTGATTCAATGGGTAGATGATGATGTGGAGGTGATTGGAGCAGACAACTCTACTTGCATAGCCTTGACGGAAGCGCCGGTTGATTGGCAACTCAGTGATATGCAATGCTTGACCAGTAGAGATCTATCAGACTATGACTACATTAGTATAGGTAGGGATGGTTTTGTACCTATAAATGTACAGCCGGCTGATGTAGCTCGGCTTAATAATTTATCTATGTAAATGATGAATAAAGAAGATAGTATTAAATGGTTACAAAAATGTACAGAAGAGTATCGTTCCGGCAAGAACGATATGCATGAAACTATTGAGGAGTTTGAAGATATGGACAAGCTTGGGCACGGGTTCTCATCGGCTGATCCACTTGAAGAAATAGACATTGGTGACGGAAGCACTCTGAGACCTACATTCATCAATGCTAACTTGGAGGCCGATCAGAAAGGCACGGTAACTGAGTTACTTAAAGAATTTGTTGATTGCTTTGCTTGGAACTATACCGAGATGCCTGGCTTAAATAGAGATTTGGTAGAGCATAGATTACCTATCAAACCTGGTTTTAGGCCGTATAAACAACCCCGTAGGAATTTTAATCCTGATATGTATGACCGCATCAAAGAGGAAGTTGATCGGTTGATAAAAGCAAAGTTTATTCGGCCATGTAGATATGCAGATTGGGTATCTAATATTGTTCCTGTTGAGAAGAAGGGCACCGGCAAGATTAGAATATGTGTTGATTTTAGAGACCTGAATAAAGCTACTCCGAAAGATGAATACCTGATGCCTATTGCCGACATCCTTATTAATAATGCCTCCGGACATAGAATAATCAGTTTTTAGATGGTAATGCTGGTTATAATCAGATACTTATGGCCGAAAAGGACATGTCTAAGACTGCTTTTCGGTGTCCTGGCTTTGTCGGCTTGTTTGAATGGGTAGTTATGACTTTTGGGTTAAAGAATGCCGGTGCTACATATCAACGTGCCATGAATCTAATATTTCATGATCTTCTTGGCATTATATTGGAAATATACATTGATGATATAGTTGTTAAATCGGATGGGTTTGAACATCATCTTGCCGATTTACGACTTGGTTTTGAGAGAATGCGCCGGTATGGGTTAAAAATGAATCCCCTTAAATGTGCTTTTGGTGTGTCGGCTGGAAAATTCTTGGGGTTTATAATTCATGAAGGTGGTATAGAGATTGACCCTAAGAAAGTGGAGGCAATCAAAAATCTAGAGCAGCCGACTTGCAAAAGAGATGTGGAAAAGTTATTGGGAAAAATCAATTACTTGAGACGATTCATATCTAACTTGGCGGGGAAGATTGAATCGTTTGCTCCAATACTCTGGCTAAAGAATGAAGCCGAATTCACTTGGGGGGCAGAACAACAGGACGCTTTTAATAACATAAAGAGATATTTGTTGAATCCTCCGGTGTTGCGTGCACCCAAATCTGGTACGCCGTTCAAATTATACATTGCTGCGCAAGATAGAGTGATCGGCGCAGCGTTGGCGCAAGAAGATGGCGGCAAGGAATACATCATAGCATACTTAAGTCGTCGTTTGATTGACACCGAAACTCGGTACGTGTTTATTGAGAAATTATGCTTATCCTTATATTATGCATGTACCACGTTTCGACCTTATTTGCTGTCCAGTACTTGTGTAATAGCTTGTCAAGCCGACGTAGTTAAATACATGTTGCAAAGACCGATTCTTAGTGGTAGGATTGGTAAATGGGCTTATGCATTGATAGAGTATGATTTGACATATGAATCGTTGCGTGCTATGAAAGGTCAAGTTATCGCCGATTTCATTGTTAATCATAGAGTTAGAGATGAGGAAGTTATCAATTATGTTAGCATATGCCCATGGAAACTTTATTTTGATGGATCGGTTTGTAGAGAGGGGCAAGGCGTCGGCAATGTTTTGATTTCTCCTAATAATGTTATATATGAAACATCGGTTCGCTTAGAATATCCTTGCACAAATAACCAAGCTGAGTATGAGGCTCTTTTGTTTGGTTTACAAAATTTACTGCATATGGGTATTAAGGATGTGGATGCTTTTGGTGATTCGCTTCTGGTAGTGCAGCAAATTAAAGGCGAATTCCAGTGTTTTGACGGGTTGTTAAATAGTTATTTGGACCGATGTTTAGACATAATCAAGTCTCTAGATACGTTCACCATCCATCATATACCTAGAGAAGAAAATTCTAGGGCTAATTCTTTAGCACAGCAAGCATCTGGTTATAATATCAGTAGAGGAAAGTTCTTCATTTTAGAAAAACCGATGTTGATTGCTGCAAAGGGTGAGGCTGAGTTACAAATAACCAAGTTATCACCAGTGACCGAGCCCGGCGAGCTCGGCGCCGGCAGGCCCGGCAAACCTGTCTCCGGCAAGCCCGGCACCGGCAATAATTCGGAGACTGAAGATTGGAGGGTTCCTTTGATTAATCATTTAAAAGATCCAAGTCAAACAAGGGATAGGAAAATTCGGCGGCAAGCTTTGAAGTATACTCTGTTTAACGACGAGTTACATCGCCGAACTATAGATGGGCTACTGTTAAAATGCTTGGATTCTGACCAATCTAAATTAGCCATGGGTGAAGTGCATGAAGGCATATGTGGGACACACCAGTCGGCTCATAAGATGCGATGGTTGATAAAAAGAGCAGGTTTTTATTGGCCGACTTTGTTAGAAGATTGCTTCCGTTATTATAAAGGCTGTGAGGCTTGTCAGAAGTTTGGCAATATACAATTAGCACCCGCAGCTATGTTGAATCCCATAATTAAACCGTGGCCTTTTAGAGGATGGGGCTTAGATTTTATTGGTGAAATACATCCTTCATCTTCTAAACAACATCGCTTCATCCTGGTAGCTACTGATTATTTCACCAAGTGGACAGAAGCGGTTCCTTTAAGAAATATGATTCATAGAGAAGTGATTAATTTTGTTTTAGAGCATATTGTTCATAGATTCGGTATTCCTCAAACTTTCACTACTGATCAAGGTGCTTCTTTTATGTCTCATCAATTTCGTGAGTTTGCCGAATCTTATGGGATTAAGTTGTTGAATTCGTCGCCTTATTATGCTCAAGCTAATGGACAGGCCGAATCTAGCAATAAAACTTTGATCAAGCTCATCAAGAAAAAGATTGAAGAAAATCCGAGAAGGTGGCACGAAGTGCTTTCGGAAGCTTTATGGGCTCATCGAATATCTAAGCATGGAGCTACTCAAGTATCACCTTTTGAGCTAGTGTATGGCCAGGAGGCGGTGTTACCCGTGGAAATTAAGTTGCAAGCTCTTAGGGTAGCCAGACAAAACGATTTGTCGGCTGTGGAGTACACTGATTTGATGATGGACAAAATAGATGGTATTCCAGAAGAAAGATTAAAAGCTTTGCGAGAGATTGAGAAAGAAAAATTAAGAGTAACCAAGGCTTATAACAAAAGGGTGAAAGAAAAATCGTTTCAAATAGGAGATTTAGTATGGAAAACGATTTTACCCATTGGAACTAAGGACAGAAAATTCGGCAAGTGGTCGCCGAGTTGGGAAGGTCCATATAAAGTCGTAGAGATTGTTCCCGGCAATTCATATTTTGTACAATCTTTGCAAGGAGGGAAGTTGTCTAAAGCCCTCAACGGCAAATATCTGAAGAAATACCACCCGAGCGTGTGGTAAGAAGCCTAATTAGGCAATGGCCGATACGTAATTATCGCCCTGAGAAGTATAGATGGCCGATGGAATGTTGACGTCGTCCTTAGAGCAAGCATGGCGCAAGTTATTTTTTGGCATGCAAGCTTTGCCGAAAAACAGGGGGGCATGTGTTGACACCTGATTTTGGCACGATGCAAAATACAGTGAAGGTGGACTCAAGTGGGAAGATCTTCTATACGTGGAAGTTCATATTGCCGTTGTGAAAGGCTTGCCGCTGTGAAATCTTACCGCCCGAGCAGAAGCTTGCTGCTGTGAAAAGCTTGCCGGTGAGATCTTGCCGCCCGAGCGAAGAGCTTGCCGACGTGAAAAGGCTTGCCGGGTGTGCCTTGCCGGTTTTGAGTGCTTGCCGATTTCAGTGAAGACCCAAACAGAGGATGACCCGGCAAGAGGATGACCCGGCAAGAAGATGATCTGGCAGGAGATGATCCGGCAAGGAGATAGCCCGGCAGGGAGATGACCTGGCAGGAGATGACCCGGCAAGAAGATGATCTGGCAGGAGATGATCCGGCAAGGAGATAGCCCGGCAGGGAGATGACCTGGCAGGAGATGATCCGGCAAGGAGATAGCCCGACAGGGAGATGACCTGGCAAGAGATGATCCGGCAAGATACCCTGATGGTGGTCCCAGGAAGGTGACAGCTCGAGAGATAACTTGGAAAGCTTGCCAGTGTGGGCTTGCCAGCATGAGAGCTTGCCGGCGTGGAAATCTTACCGGCGAACAGAAGAGGAAGATGGGCTCGAAGGATTATCTAGATGACCTCAGATGGAAAAGCGATCAACAGAAGAATTGTTCGAAGCATACAAATTTGGTATTATGATCATCTCAATCGGAGGTCATATGCACGGCCCACGCCAGGAGCAAGACAGGAGATTGGGGTGGATTCGAGCTGAATTCAGTTTAGGAAAAACTTAGAATTATAGGACATAATTTGGTATACTTTTCTTGTAAGGAAAGCTTAGATGAGTCCTTTACTTGTACGGGAAGTCCAGCCCCCCTTTATATATGTTGGGGTGACGGCCGATTACGATTATCAATCGATCAAACAAAACAATCTACTTTTCACGTACTGTCTTTACTTTCGTTTATCGCTAAACCCTAGAAACCCTAGGGCGAGGTTTACCTTTGTTGCTTTGCTCGGAAAGCATCCGTTCTCCTCTCCGAAATTGAGGGACCCCTTTGTTGCTTTGCTTGAAAAGCATCCGCCCCTCGCTGCGAAAGTGCGAGGATTATCGTTGTGTTGCGCGGTGCAATTTTCTGCGCCAACATAATGCTCCAGCAACCTTCTCTCGGTTGATGAACTATATCTTCATGGACTACCTCGACAAGTTCGTCGTGGTTTATTTGGATGATATCCTTATATTTTCCAAGAATGAAGAAGAACACGCCGAACATCTTCGGCTTGTATTGGAGAGACTGCGAGAACATCAACTGTATGCCAAATTCTCCAAGTGTGAATTCTGGTTATCTGAGGTGGCCTATCTTGGTCACGTGATTTCCAAAGATGGCATTGCCGTTTACCCAGAACGAGTTCAGGCTATTCTTGACTGGACTCCCCCAAAGAATGTAAAGCAAGTCAGAAGTTTTCTCGGTCTTGCTAGCTATTGCCGCCGCTTCATCGAGAACTTCTCCAAGATTGCTAAACCACTGACTGATCTGCTTCACAAAGGCGTTAAGTTTGAGTGGACAGAAAAATGTCAGGATAGTTTCCAAACACTCAAGGACAAGTTGACATCTGCCCCAGTGCTAGCTCCTCCTGATTCTCGCAAGGACTTTGTGAGATACTGCGATGCCTCCCGTCAAGGATTAGGCTGTGTCCTAATGAAAGAGCGTAAAGTAATTGCTTATGGCTCTCGTCAATTGTGTCCTCACGAAGATAAGTATCCAACACATGATCTCGAGTTAGCAGCAGTTATCTATGCTTTGAAGCTGTGGCGACATTACCTTCTCGGTAATCGTTGCGAGATATACACGGACCACCAAAGTCTGAAGTATCTATATACTCAACCAGATTTGAACCTTCGCCAGCAAAGATGGCTCGAGACAATAGCCGACTATGACATGGATATCTCTTATACCCCTGGCAAGGCTACTGTAATGGCCGATGACTTGACTCGCAAGTCTTATTGCAACAACATCATGGTTCAGCAAGCACAGCCTCATCTTTATGAAGAGCTACGCAAGATGAACGTCCATATTGTTCCTCATGGTTATGATGAGGACATCCCTATTACTTTACCATCTTTTCCTATTGATGATGTTACTCCTCAAGACAAGCCCAATGAAGTGAGGATTGGACCAATGACAAGAGCTCGTGCAAAGTTACTTGAGCAACAGGTGAACTCACTCTTAGTTGAATATGATGTTTGTTTTAATGAGAATTTTATACTACCTAAATCTATGCACTTATGTATGATTAGGTTTATTGATAAAACAAGCATTGGAGGAGCAATGGAGCGCGTTGATGAGGATGGCAAGCACGAGGGAGGCGAGGGAGGTAGTGGAGCCATCAAGGACAAGAAATTCGGTTCGGACTGCCAGCAGTCCTGAATTTGAAACGGACGTGGTTTCTTCATACGGAGTTCAAATAATGCAAATAAGCACTTTTTGAAGAGGGAATTCCAAGAGCTTTCCAATGGGTCCAGCCCCAAGCACCGGTTCGACTCGTACAGGGCGTGGTGGCCGAAACAAGTCACGAGTCGTTTTCTGCCAGTTTCCAAATAGAGTCCGTTTAAGTTAGGAAAGTTAGAGATAGGTTTGTTTTCGACCCCAACCCTAAGTTGGACGTCCAGCAGCCTTTATATAGGCTTGTAATTCGTGGCTTTTGGTTTTTAGACTACGATAAAACATAAACCCTAGAACCTCTTGTTGAACTGCGAGAAGCATTCATCTTGAAGTATTACCTTTGCAAATTCTGCGTGTTATCTGCTGTTCCACTGGGAATAAGAAGATACAGGACCACTTGTAGTCGGTGGCTACTTGTGCACGTGTGTGGAGTTGAGAATATCCAAGGGGTTGCTAGCTGTTGCATTGGCAACAGGGATCGGCCAGGAGAGTTTTCAGCAAGACACAAGTTATCAGATTCATCCATCCACGATTTCACTAAGTGCTCATTGAGAAGATCGGGCCACCCCTTATCATCTTGGTATCAGATTACTGGGTTTACTCGGTGAGCAATTTCCATCCCATAGATTAGTTTGAGTGTTTATCATCCTATCCAGAAAAAGCCCCACAAAAAGAGTTGCTTCAGTTCGTGCCATAGACTAGATCAATCCAATTTGCATATCTTAGTTGCTGTTTGTGTTGATCTTGGCGTCCCTTTTTCTGTTTTTAGTTTCGAGTGTCTAGGTTTAGGGTTAGGGTTCTTGCTAGTTCAAGTTGTTCTTATTGTGTTTAGGTTTCCTATTCTGAGTTGAGTCCCTGTTTAATTCTGTTCGGAGTCCATACAGCAAATTCCCACAAAAAGGTTGGTTGATCGAGTTACCCTAGAAGGTTTTCAATCCGAGTTCACCTCGAAATTCTGGCCGGCACAGAATCGTCTAAATTTCTGCCGCGGTACAGTTTGGGTTCAGTTCGGTTTCAAGTCTGTTTTCGTTGCCAATTTCTCTCGGTTTCCACTCCGTTTCTTTGTGAGCCATAGACACAGCCTTTCTACTTATATATCTAGGAGCTTACCTATAAGACTAGCTCTTTTTCTTGCTCACAGGCTGCTCAATAGGTTTTTTTACTGTTGCTACAGTACGTGAGATATATATCAAAATACAAAAAGAGAGAAAAGAGTGAAAAAAAAAACAAAGAGAAAACAGGCCCGGAAATTGGTGATAGTTGCTACAAGTTTGGAGCTGTTTCATATTGCTGTTTGCCCTCGTATTTTGAGCAATCTTGTGCCTGTTTTCTTTGAGCTAATTGCTAGTGTCTTTCTAGTGCATTGCAACAAATTCATCCATATAGTTGCTTGCCACATTTGTCTCCATAATTGTGTGTGTTTCCTTGGTGAGTTTTGGTATCACACAAACAGCAAATAGGTTTTGTAAATTGGTGTTGTTAGGTATTCCAACCAAGCTCCACCATATACCCTGTTTTTGTCTTGTGATAGCTAAAACCCCCAGTATTCTCTTCTTCACATCAAGTCACAATAGTTGCTGCTACTAGGTGGGTAAGTATTTCTATTCACTTTGGAACGGTAAGATACACACTTTATTTGCTGTTTTGAGTGAGTTGTGAGAGAACACCACCTACACTTATTGTTATTTCACTAACCTATTAATCATGGAGCTTTCTAGTGTTTCTTTTGATGTGCAGCAAAAGAAGAGCCATGATGAGGTGGTGAAGTGGAATGAGTATGAAGCTTTGCGTGATCATTTGAAGAGACAAATTGATAAATCAGATGAGGATTGGAGGGCTGAGTTGCAGCGTGTGGACTTGAAATTAGATGCTACTGCTACGCAAGAATCTGTGACAACTATGCAAGAGTCTTTGACAGCCCTCACAAACCAAATTGCAGAATTGTCTACTTTAGTGCAACAAAGAGTCCCTCAAGTCAATAATAATGTTGATCTTGATGGTGGCCTAGGACCTGTTGTCCCTGGCCGTGGGTTTCCTGCAAGGAGAGTGCCACTTCCTGAAAATAATCGTGAGGATGATGGTTTGGGCAAACCAAAATTCTCTATTCATGTTTTCACCCATGATAATGAAGATGTAGAAGAATATCTTATGTGGGAGCTGAAAATTGAGAAGCTATGGAGATTACATGAATATATAGAGGATAGGAAAATTAAACTTGCTTCTTCTGGCTTTGATGGATATGCTCTTCTTTGGTGGGATAATATTACACACACGAGAGAACAAGATGGTGATCCAGAAATTGTTACATGGAGAACTATGAAGCAAGTCATGCGGGACAGATTTGTGCCAAAAAATTATATTCGTACTCTCTATGATCAATTGCAGCAATTGAAGCAAGGTATTATGTCTGTTGATGCTTATTACAAGGAGATGGAGTTGATTCTACAACGTGCTCGTGTGAGAGAGGAACCTGAGCAAACTATGCAGCGTTTCCTTTCAGGTTTGCAATTTAAAATCAAGAGCATTGTGAGGCATCTCCAATATGCTGATATGAATGAGTTATTACATCATGCACGTGAGGCTGAAGCACAGTTAGCCGAAGAGGCAAGGATGGCAGCCAGAAATTCCGCTAGGAGTCGGTTCCCTCCCAGAACATCTCCTACTACACCTCCACCAGCCCAAAATTCCTCAATTCGTGGTACATCTTCTAGTCAACCAGATTCAAGTATTTTCAATAAAAAGAAGTCACCACAACCAGCAGCAAGTACCAATAGTTCTAGTATGTCTACAGCAAGAAATAGAGACATGAGCTGCCATACATGTGGAGGAAGAGGCCACTTTAAGAGAGATTGTCCTAACAAAAAAGTTATGCTTATTAATGAGGACAATGAGTATGAGACAGGTGATGATGCTGATCCTAATGATGATGATGCGTATGATGATGATGATGGTCCACTTGATGCATATGTTACACACTATCCATCTATTGTTTGCACACAAAAATCTTTGAGTGTTACTCCAAGTCCTGAAAATCAGAGATGCAATTTATTTCAAACCAAGGCTGTTGTTGGTCCTCAAATGGCTTGCAAGGTTATTATTGATGAAGGGAGTTGCATAAATTTAGCAAGCAAAGATTTATGTGCAAAGCTGAAACTGAAATATATACCACACCCTCATCCTTATTACATACAGTGGCTGAGTGATAATGGAGAGATGAAGGTGAGCCACATGGTGAGAGTTGAATTTCAGATTGGACCATACAAGGATACCATTGAGTGTGATGTGCTTCCTATGACTGTTTCCCACATGTTGCTGGGAAGACCATGGCAATTCGACAGGAGTGCTATACATAATGGAAGAGAAAATACATACCAATTGAATTGGCATGGGAAGGACATAATTTTGCGGCCTATGACACCACAGCAAATTGTAAATGAGTCTCGTCAAAAAACTGAAGTAAATCTTGAGAAGGAGAGTGAAACAGTAGATAGACGAGAGAATAATATTTCTGTGAGTGAGAGTAGCAAAAACAAACCGAGTGGTAAAAATAAAAGTGAGGGAGTGAACCTACTATGCATGTTAGCCACCAAAGAGGACTTGAGAGAATTTAGTGAGGATCCTAGTTTAGTTCCTATTGTGCTTATGCACAAGGGAGAAATTTTGGTTTCTAATGACATGACCCCTCTCTCTATTGGTGTTTCTAATGTGTTGCAGGATTTTGATGATGTGTTTCCGGAGGAGGTACCCGCAGGTTTACCACCATTGCGTGGGATAGAGCATCAAATTGACTTGATTCCGGGAGCTACATTGCCAAACCGAGCCCCCTATAGGACAAATCCCCAAGAGAAAAAAAGAAATTCATAAACAAGTACAAGAGCTTCTTGATAAAGGGTATATTCGAATCAGCTTAAGCCCTTGTGCTGTTCCTGTTATTTTAGTTCCTAAGAAAGATGGTACTTGGCGCATGTGTGTCGATTGTAGAGCAATTAACAACATCACTATTCGTTATCGTCATCCTATACCACGTTTGGAAGACATGTTAGATGAATTAAGTGGTGCTGCTGTTTTCTCTAAAATTGATTTGCGTAGTGGTTATCATCAAATTAGGATGAAAGAGGGGGATGAGTGGAAAACAGCCTTTAAAACAAAATTTGGTTTATATGAGTGGTTAGTAATGCCCTTTGGTTTAACTAATGCACCTAGTACTTTCATGAGATTAATGAACCATGTTTTGAGAGATTTTATTGGCAAGTTTGTGGTTGTGTACTTTGATGATATACTAATTTACAGCCGCAATGAATCTGAACATATTGAACATATTAGACAAGTTTTGCATGTGCTACGTGAAAATAAACTTTATGGTAATCTTGCTAAGTGCACATTTTGCAAAGATAAGGTCATATTTCTGGGATATGTTGTTTCTAAGCATGGAATTGAAGTAGATGAAACTAAAATTGAAGCTATTAAAAATTGGCCAATTCCCATGAATCTTAGTCAAGTAAAAAGTTTTAATTGATTGGTTGGTTTCTATAGACGTTTTGTGAAAGATTTTAGTACTCTTGCTGCACCTTTGAATGATCTTACTAAAAAAAGGTGTTGAATTCGAATGGGGGGCAACACAAGATATTGCATTTGATGAGCTAAAAAAACGTTTGATTTCTGCCCCATTGTTAATACTTCCTGATTTCAATAAGCAATTCAAAATTGAGTGTGATGCTAGTGGTATTGGAATTGGAGGAGTGCTCATGCAAGAGAATAAACCCGTGGCATATTTTTCTGAAAAATTGAGTGGTGCCCAATTGAATTATTCTGTTTATGATAAAGAATTGTATGCGCTTGTTAGAGTTCTTGAGGTTTGGAAACATTATTTGTGGCCAAAAGAATTTATCATACATTCTGATCATGAGGCATTGAAATTTTTAAAGAGCCAATCTAATCTTAATAAACGTCATGCTAAGTGGGTTGAATTTATTGAATCGTTCCCATACATAATTAAGTATAAGAAAGGTAAAGATAATGTCGTTGATGATGCTCTCTCTAGGAAAAACATGTTATTGACACAATTAGATGTGCAAGTTCCTGGTTTGGAGAGTTTGCGTGATTTGTATGCTCAAGATAATGATTTTTCAATGCCATATGCCAAATGTACTGCTATGAAAGCATGGGATAAATTTCATTTGCATGATGGATATTTGTTTAGAGCTAACAAATTATGTGTCCCCGAGTCGTCCGTGCGTTTGTTATTATTACAGGAATCACATAGTGGTGGATTGATGGGACACTTTGGGCGTGAGAAGACATTACTCATGTTGGCTGATCACTTCTATTGGCCACGCATGAGAAGAGACGTGGACAGATTTGTGAGGCGTTGCATCACTTGCAACAAGGCTAAATCAAAATTAAAGCCTCATGGTTTGTATACTCCTCTTCCTACACCTACTACTCCATGGGAGGATATTAGTATGGATTTTGTGCTAGGATTACCAAGAACAAGAAGAGGACATGATTCTATATTTGTGTTAGTGGGTAGATTCTCTAAAATGTCACACTTTATTGCATGCCACAAGAGCGACGATGCGTCGCATATTGCTAATCTGTTTTTCAGGGACATAGTACGCTTACATGGAGTACCAAGGACAATTGTTTCTGATCGTGACGTGAAGTTTATGAGCTATTTCTGGAAGACATTGTGGGGGAAGCTAGGAACAAAGCTGTTGTTTAGTACTACTTGTCACCCCCAAACTGATGGACAAACGGAGGTGGTGAATCGCACATTATCCACCTTGTTGAGAGCTATGATCAAGAAAAATCTGCGAGAGTGGGAAGATTGCTTACCGCATGTGGAGTTTGCTTACAATAGAGCGGTGCATTCTACTACTCAATTGTGCCCGTTTGAGGTGGTGTATGGTTTCAAACCCATCACACCATTTGATTTGCTGCCGCTTCCAATACAAGAAAGAGTGAACATGGAGGCCTCGAAGCGTGCAGATTTTGTGAGGAAGATACATGAGACGACCAAGCAAGCAATTGAGAAGAAAGGGAAATATGTAGCTGATCGTGTTAACAAGAAGCGCAAGGAGGTGATATTTCAGCCCGGAGATATGGTGTGGGTGCATTTTCGCAAGGATAGATTTCCCACATTGCGCAAGTCCAAGTTGATGCCACGAGGAGCTGGTCCATATAAAGTGCTTGCAAGGATAAATAATAATGCCTACAAGATAGATCTTCCTAGTGATGAGTTTGGTGTTAGTAATTCATTCAATGTTGCTGATTTGACACCATACTTTGGAGATGACCTTGCTGCGTCGGGGACGACGCCTTTTCAAGGGGGGGAGGATGATGAGGACATCCCTAGTACTTTACCATCTTTTCCTATTGATGATGTTACTCCTCAAGACAAGCCCAATGAAGTGAGGATTGGACCAATGACAAGAGCTCATGCAAAGTTACTTGAGCAACAGGTGAACTCACTCTTAGTTGAATATGATGTTTGTTTTAATGAGAATTTTATACTACCTAAATCTATGCACTTATGTATGATTAGGTTTATTGATAACACAAGCATTGGAGGAGCAATGGAGCGCGTTGATGAGGATGGCAAGCACGAGGGAGGCGAGGGAGGTAGTGGAGCCATCAAGGACAAGAAATTCGGTTCGGACTGCCAGCGGTCCTGAATTTGAAACGGACGTGGTTTCTTCGTACGGAGTTCAAATAATGCAAATAAGCACTTTTTGAAGAGGGAATTCCAAGAGATTTCCAATGGGTCCGGCCCCAAGCACCGGTTCGACTCGTACAGGGCGTGGTAACCGAAACAAATCACGAGTCGTTTTCTGCCAGTTTCCAAATAGAGTCCGTTTAAGTTAGGAAAGTTAGAGATAGGTTTGTTTTCGACCCCAACCCTAAGTTGGACATCCAGCAGCCTTTATATAGGCTTGTAATTCGTGGCTTTTGGTTTTTAGACTACGATAAAACATAAACCCTAGAACCTCTTGTTGAACTGCGAGAAGCATTCATCTTGAAGTATTACCTTTGCAAATTCTGCGTGTTATCTGCTGTTCCACTGGGAATAAGAAGATACAGGACCACTTGTAGTCGGTGGCTACTTGTGCACGTGTGTGGAGTTGAGAATATCCAAGGGGTAGCTAGCTGTTGCATTGGCAACAGGGATCGGCCAGGAGAGTTTTCAGCAAGACACAAGTTATCAGATTCATCCATCCACGATTTCACCAAGTGCTCATTGAGAAGATCGGGCCACCCCTTATCAGGTTATCTCAATACCCTGGTTGTCGAACCGAACCTCGAGCGTACCATCCGAAACTTGCAGAAATATGACTCTGAAGTCGAGAAGATTAAGAAGTTCCTCTCCAAAGGAAATCATTCTTTCTACCATGTTGATAAAGAAGGTGCCTTACTCTTCAAAGGTCGCCTAGTGGTCCCCAGAAAGCATAATCTGGACTCATGTTTGGATGTCATGAAAGAAGCACACGATACGCCTCTTTCGATTCACCCCGGTAGCACCAAGATGTACAAAGACATTCGTCAACGGTACTGGTGGCCTGATATGAAGCATGATATTGCTCGTTATGTTGCTGAGTGTGGCGTTTACCGTCACATCAAGGCAGAATATCAAAGGCCTGCTGGACTTCTGCAACCCCTTGAAATTCCTGAATGGAAATGGGACAAAGTGGAAATGGACTTTATTACTGGATTTCCCAGATCACAGAAGGGTCATGATGTCTTTGTCGTCATCGACCGATTCTCCAAGGTTGCCCACTTTCTGCCAGTCAAGGAGACAATCACTGCTAGTCAGTTAGCAGACCTGTATGTTTCCAGAATCGTGTCACTTCACGGTATTCCGCTGGAGATCAGTTCAGATCGTGGCAGCCTCTTTACCTCAAGATTCTGGAATAGTTTCCAAGAAGCTATGGGAACTCACTTTCCTTCAGCACCGCTTTTCACCTACAGTCCCAGGAAAAGTTGAACGAGTCAACCAAGTGCTTGAAGATATGCTTCGATCTTGTGTCATCTCATTCGGTAAGAAATGGGAAGAATCTCTCCCATATGCTGAATTCTCTTACAACAATAGCTATCAGGCTAGTTTGAAGATGGCACCCTTTGAATTTCTCTATGGACGTAAGTGTCGAACCCCTCTGAATTGGTCAGAAACTGGGGAACGTTCACTCGTTGGACCAGACATTATTCAGCAAGCTGAAGAACAAGTTCGCATTGTCCGTGAACACTTGAAGACTGCTCAGTCTCGTCAGAAGAGCAACTATGATTGGAAGCACCAGGTAATGATCTATCAACCTGGCGAACGGGCTTACCTTCGTGTCACTCCGATGAAGGGCACTCACCGATTTGGGATCAAGGGCAAGTTAGCTCCTCGCTACATTGGCCCGTTCCGCATTCTCGCCCGTCGAGGAGAAGTGGCATATCAATTGGAATTGCCGCCGAACCTTTCTCAGGCTCATGATGTCTTTCACGTGTCGCAACTCCGTCGCTGCTTCAAGGATCCTATCCGAGCAGTGGATCATGAAGTACTTGAATTGCAAGAGGATCTTTCTTATCAAGAGTATCCGATCCGCATTCTTGATCAAGCTGAACGTCGAACTCGTCAGAAGTCAACCAAGTTCCTTAAAGTTCAGTGGTCGAATCATTCTGAAGATGAAGCCACTTGGGAACGCGAAGATCGTCTTCGTGAAGAATACCCCTCTCTCTTTCAGCCTACCTCTTAATTCTAGGGACGAGAATTTATTTTAGAGGAGGAGAATTGTAACATCCCCATGTAATAGCTACAGTAATCACCTGTTGATAATGCCATGTCACCATGATTAGCCATGCTTGATCTTCATTTGCATCATATCTCATTTCAAATTCCAAATCAAATTAAAATTCAAATGTGAAGTGAAAATAAAAGTTGTTCAAATGTGAAAACTAAAATGTTCATAATATTGTAAATAATACAAAGGCATTTATAAAACTATAAACCACATTAATTGAATTAATTAAATGAGCCTAACATCCTAAAACAGAACCAATATAGACACATTTAATCCATTTTTATTTAATTAAAATTAAACTGAAATCCTATCTTCACCAAACCAATTTCTGGTGGTAGGGAAGATTGCATTATAATTAATGGGCTAGGTCACCTAATTTACAAAAGTCTAATGGGGGCCACACTTTTTGTAAAACAGAAAAGGAAAAGGAAAACAGAGAAGAAAAAGAAGAAAAAGGAAAACTGCCCGCGCTACTAGGCCTAAGTTAAACGCGGCCCAGCCCGCATTGCTCGGTCGCCTTCCCTTCCCCTGTTCATGCGCGGACGCCCGCGCGCCCGACCGCGCACGTCGCCGGCAGCCGGCGCAGCCGCGCCACCTCGCTCCCTCGCATCGCTACAGAGCGTCGGGGCGGATAAGAGGGCCACCGCAGCACCCCTGGCCCGCCCCGAGATCTTTTCCCCCTCGAGCTCGCTCGCTTTCTTCCCCCTCGTCAATGGCCGCCGCTGCCTCCGTCGACCACCGCTCGCCCGCGTAGCCACCGTGCCCCGTTCGCCGCTCCGCCGTGCCCATCTTGCTCGCCGTCCTCGACTCCGTCGCCTCCGCCTGCTCATTCGCCCGGGGAAGCACCACGCCGACGACCTCGACCTCTTCTTCCCCGACGACGTCCGCCACTGCCGCCGCCGATTCGGTCATCTCCGACCACCACCGGCCTCCCCGAGCTCCTCCCTGCAACGCTGTGAGCATCGCCTGCCTCCCCACCTTTTCCCGGGCTCGGATTTGAGCTCGAGCACGCTCGCCGCCTCGCCGCATTCTGTCCGCCGCGGGACCTCGCCGTCCGACCACCTCTAGTCGCTCCCATGGCCTCGCGCTAGATCCGTTGGACGCGGCGCATCACACTTGTTCGGATGCGACCGAATGCGAGCGCGAAAACGCGCCGTAGCCGCCTTCCCGTAGCTCACCCGAAGCCGCCGTCCACCGTCGCCGTCATAGCCCTCGTTTTCGGCCGCCCCGCCTCGCGCCGATAGGCTAGATCAACTTGGGACCTTCTCCTCGTTCGAACGAGCCTGAGAACGGCCGATTTGATCCACCGTACGCCAAATCCGGGCTCGCCGGAGTTCTGCCGTCGCGGGGAGCTCGCCGGAGAGCTCCGGTGGCCGTCGCCGACGTGGCCGACTGGGCCCCACCGCCTGTGCCGCTGACCCCGGTCAGCCGCTGACTGGGCACCATGGCCCCCTGACAGGCGGGCCCCGCTATTTTAAAATGTTTTAAAATAACTAAATTTTTTAATTAAAAAGTTAATTAAATTATTAGTTAATTAATTAACTAGTTAGACAGTGACAGTGGGTCCCACTAGATAATTAGGCTAATTAGTTAGTTTAATCCTCTGTTAAATTAGTCTAGCCTATGACAGGTGGGTCCCACCTGTCAGGTTGACCAGTCAACCGGCCTGTTGACTGCTGACGCCAGCACTACGTCATGGTGACGTCACCTTTTACTATTCTGGATAATTCGGATTTAAATAATTAAAATAATTCCAGAAAATGTTTAAAACTTTGAAAATTCATATCTTTTAAACCGTAACTCGGATGAAAATAATTTATATATGAAAAATGATCAGAAAAATGTGTAGAATCCGAATAACCTACCCACTTGCCTGCCACACCCCTCTAACATACCGAACATGGGACATTTTGCCCGTATCCGGTATATGAATAGTGACAAACCTTAATGAAAGAATTTCAAATAAATTCCTAATTTATCTAATGCATTTAGTTAGGCAGTAAAACACCTCTGCATATCATTTAGACATGTCATGCATCGTTGTTGCATTATTGCCATGTATTTATTGTTTCTTCCCCCTCCTTCTCTTCCGATAGCCCCCGAGACTACCGACGACGCTGCCGTGTACGACGACGTCGCCGACGACCAGCCGCCTTCAGCAGAGCTTCCAGGCAAGCAAAACCCCCTTGATCATCATATATCACCAATTCCCTTCTCTCTTATTCTTGCATTAGAATTGCCCCTGCTACTGTTCCGATAGCACCTATTCCGATGCATAGGCTGATTTTGTAGTCTGCTATTGATACCCTACCTGTTGTCCCCCAATGCTTAGTTAGCTGTGCTACTGCTTCATCGGTGACCCATCACCCTTGTCCGTATGCCATGCTTGTTACCGGGCCGTGGTCACTCTGGGTGTGGATCACGGAAATGTTTACATTTCTGCAATACTTAAACTGTTAAAGTCGGGCTGGCCCCAAGGGTGCCCGCGAGAGATTACTACTAAAGACGGGTCGGCTCCAAGAGCACCCGCGCGTCATGTTTTACCAAGTCGGAGCGACAGGAACCCTGATCGTCTCTGCGAGTTACTAAACGTGCTTAACAGATTTGGGTATTTGATCTGAGTGGGTCGTTGGCCCTAAACGCACTACCACCACATGGGATAATGGTTATGGGACCCTCTGCGTTGTACGTTTCTCCCGAAAGCTCTTCAGACGTCACAACTCAGAGATGCGGGCTGATCGTTAGGGTGGGCTGGTTACGTCACTGGTGTATTCAGTGTCGCACCTGGGCCCCGACCAGCCACGTAACGAGCAGGAGTGCGAAGGGCGATGGCCCAAGACCCCTTCGTGCTTAGGATTTAGACCGGCGTGTTGACCTCTCTGCTGAGCTTAGGTAGGACGCTGCTTCGTGTCGATTACCCGAGGCCGGGTATTACCCAGCAAGTGTGTCCGGCCAGATGTAATCGAGCGTGCTGGGTCAGAGTAGTGCACCCCTGCAGGGAAGTAATCTATTCGAATAGCCGTGTCCACGGTAACAGGACGCTGGGAGTTGTATCTTGATCCGCTACAACTACAAATGGTTACTGTCACATTATTAAATTGTTACTACTGCTCTCGGGATCACTTTCTCATAGGGAAGTCGAGGAAGGATCTCAGGGCTTTACTAAACTATGATTGATATATATTATCTTGCTCTATTCTCTTCTGATGCTACAAGATTGCTTCAAGATGCTAGTCTTCGATAGGCTAGGCCTCTCCCCCTTTATTCTAGCATTCTGCAGTACAGTCCAAAGATATAGCCCCATTCCTTTGATACAATGCATTTTAGCATAGTTCTGTTGTCAGTCTTGTGAGTACTTTGGATGAGTACTCACGGTTGCTTTGTTATTCTTTTCCCCATACCCAATTGATGAATTCAGACGATGGAGCCCAGGAGCCAGACGCCACCGCAGGAGACTACTACCAGGAGAGCCCCGAAGGTCACTTCTACTGGGTTGAGCCAGCCGACCAGGAGTAGTTCGGAGGCTCCAAGGCAGGAGGCCTGTGCCTTTTCGATTCGTGTCGTTGTTTGTACTAGCCTTCTTAAGGCAAAACTTGACTAACTATGTCTGTACTCAGATATTATGGTTTGTATGACTTATGTATTCGGGTCCTCGTGACCCCCTAGCTTGTAATATGATGATTTATGTTTAAATTTGAGTTTCGAGTTGTGTTGTGATATCTTCCCGTGAGTCTCTGATCTCGAGCGTGCACGTTTGCGTGTATGATTAGTGCACGTGTCGAGCAGGGGCGTCACAATACTATGTTTGATTATATAGATTTTCTCGGAGTGACGAATAGTTCTCTCAAGTTGTTTCTGAGAGCGATATTATCTTCATCAACTATACCAGGCAAGTTCACTTTGACCATCTGTTTTTACCTAAGTTTTATTTGCATGTAGTATCATCCTTTCAACAATTCCTCCAGTAGTGATATTAAATCTTGTAGTTGAGTAGAATGCATGAGGTAGGAACCCATCTCCCTGTTACCAAGCCCGGGACGTTGTTTAGTTTTAATGCTACGCTAAAGTAGATGGGGTTTGGTATGAGTGCCTGGGAGTGGTGTGAGAAGGTGGACTCTACGTCAATGACGACAACTTCATGATGGCATCTGCAAGGACTGCATCTTCAAGGCCTCAAGATTTCGAGACTCGAGACAAGATTTCAATACACACTACTGGGTGAAGGATGGATTTGATGGGCACCCTGGAACAACCAGTGGATGGCCGGGATGCTTGGAGAAGCGCCATGACATCTTGCGGAAAGCTTCACCCAGACTCAAAGAGACGAAAGAATACTTCATGCCCGGAAGCTTACCTGTGCAACCGCAAGTCATTATGGGCTCTGGCTTGGTTGACCTTAGTAGTGACTCTGGCTGGGACGATGCTAGCAGATGTAGAACTACGGTAGGATTGGATGAGCACCGGACAGTGGTCAGAGGAACTCTTCGGAAGACCATGTTTCGGTCGTCTTGATCTCAAACACCCTGAAGAGCGAGAACGTAAAAAGAGGGATCGAATCTTGTGGGTAAAGTGCACAACACTCTGTAGAGTTAAAACCTAATCGATTAGCTGTGTCCCCGGTTACGGACAATTTGAGACTTTGGACTTGGATCTATCTCGGAACTCTCAACACTGGACTGATAATTAATTGTGGGTAACTTATAAGTGTTTTGGGCTATGAGACATCGGTTGGCGGAACCATGTCATAGTAGATAACTCTGTAGTGATGACTCCTGATATTACTTTGATGTAGGGAAAATAAAACCAGCTTTTATGCAAACAAAACTCAGACACAGAGCCACAATGCCATAGTGCATATAGAATAGTTTCATCATCTGCTTTTCTTATGGTGATCTTGCCGGTACATTCAATGTACTGACCTACACGGCTGCAGCGTATCATGTTGCAGGATTTTTCTACGACGAGTGAGTTTCGTTGTAGGGTTACGGTCTTCACTCAACCTGCCGATGGCGTTGATGGGACTCCACACCCGATTGACTGTTTCCGTTGAGACTTATGAGGTATATATCAGTTTTACGTTATTTATACATGTGATTGCACTTTGATATATACATTGATGTATTGCGTGTGCCAGCATACCGATCTAAGGATGGCACAGATACACAGATGCTTGACAGTTTGAGGTTGGGTCGCTACAGAACCTGTCCTTGGATGAGCTTGGAGGCGCCATAGCGATCTAGATCTGTCGGAAAATAGCTCGAAACAAGAACAGAGGAGAAACTTGCCATACGGTGGTCAAAACATCCGGGAGTATATATAATGAATTTTTTTGTGCAGGACAAGTAATATGGAAAGAAAACGGAGTCAGGAAAGTCTACGACGGAGCCACAAGCCTGGTAGGCGCGCCCCTTGGACTTGTTGCTTCCTCGTGTACTTTTCGGACTGTTTATTATTTTCCTAATTTTTTATATATTCCAAAACGAACAAAAAGTACTTTTATGGAACTTTTGGAGTCGGTTTACTTACCGTACCACATACCAATTCCTTTTGAGGGTTCTGGGGCGTTCGGGAAGGTTTCCTTTATGTGCTCTTCCGGTGTCATAGTTTGAATAATATTGGTTTCAACATTTATGGGGGTACCTGAAATATAATGCTTAATTCTTTGACCATTTACCACCCTCGGATTAGTGCCCTCGGTATTGTTGATCTTGATAGCTCCGGAGCGGTAAACTTCTTCGACGATATACGGTCCTTCCCATTTAGAGAGGAGCTTCCCTGCAAAGAATCTTAAACGAGAATTGTATAACAGAACATGATTACCTACTTTGAATTCCTGTTTCTGGATTCTCTTATCATGCCATCTTTTAACTTTTTCTTTAAACAACTTGGCATTTTCATAAGCTTGTGTCCTCCATTCATCTAGGGAGCTAATAACAAACAACCTCTTTTCACCGGCAAGTATGAAATTATAGTTAAGTTCTTTAATTGCCCAATATGCTTTATGTTCTAACTCAAGAGGTAAATGACATGCTTTCCCATAAACCATTTTATACAGAGACATACCCATAGGATTCTTATAAGTAGTTCTATATGCCCACAATGCATCATCAAGTTTCTTAGACCAATTCTTCCTAGATCTATTAATGGTCTTTTGCAAGATTAACTTTATTTCTCTGTTAGTTAATTCAACTTGACCACTAGACTGAGGATGATAAGGAGATGCAATTCTATGGTTGACATCATATTTAGCAAGAAGTTTACGGAATGCACCATGAATAAAATGTGAACCACCATCAGTCAATAAATATCTAGGGACTCCAAACCTCGGGAAAATAACTTCTTTAAGCATTTTAATAGAAGTGTTATGATCAGCACTACTAGTTGGAATAGCTTCGACCCACTTAGTAACGTAATCAACAGCAACTAAAATATGTGTATACCCATTAGAGGAAGGAAAAGGTCCCATATAATCAAAACCCCAAACATCGAATGGTTCAATAACAAGTGAATAATTCATAGGCATTTCCTGACGCCTACTAATATTACCAATTCTTTGACATTTATCACAAGAAAGGACAAACTTACGTGCATCCTTGAAGAGAGTAGGCCAATAAAAACCAGACTGTAATACCTTATGTGCAGTTCTGTCTCCAGCATGGTGTCCTCCGTATGCCTCGGAGTGACACTTCTGTAGGATTTGTTCCTGTTCATGCTCAGGTACACAACGTCTAATAACACCATCTACTACTTCTTTATATAGATATGGGTCATCCCAAAAGTAATGTCTTAAATCAAACAAGAACTTTTTCTTTTGTTGGTATGTGAAACTAGGTGGTATATATTTGGCAACAATGTAATTAGCATAGTCTACATACCATGGAGTATTACGAGAAGCATTTATGATAGCTAATTGCTCATCAGGAAAACTATCATTAATAGGTAGTGGGTCATCAAGAACATTTTCCAATGTAGACAAATTATCAGCTATGGGATTTTCAGCTCCCTTTCTATCAATAATATGCAAGTCAAATTATTGTAACAAGAGAACCCACCTAATCAACCTAGGTTTAGCATCTTTCTTTTCCATAAGATATTTAATAGCAGCATGATCGGTGTGAATTGTTACTTTAGAATCAACAATGTAAGATCTGAATTTATCACATGCAAACACAACTGCTAAAAATTCTTTCTCAGTAGTAGCATAATTTCTTTGAGCACTGTCTAGAGTTTTACTAGCATAATGAAGAACATTCAATTTCTTATCAACTCTTTGTCCTACAACAACACCAACAGCATAGTGATACGTCTCCAACGTATCTATAATTTATGAAGTATTCATGCCATGTTTATTATAGTTTTGTATGATTTTGGTGCACTTTTATATGGATTTTATATGATTTTCATGGACTAACATATTGACCTAGTGCCCAGTGCCACTTGCTGTTTTCTGCTTGTTTTTTGTTTTCCAGAAAATTCATATCAAACGAAGTCCAAATGCAGCGAAACTTTTTGACGATTTTTTCTAGAAGGAAAGGGACCCAGGAAGCTTCGGGAGAGTACCAGAAGACCCACAGGGGCCCCACAAGCCACCAGGGCACGCTCGGGGGGGTGGTCGCGCCCTGGTGCCTCATGGCCCCCCTGTGGCCCCTCTTTGTGTGATTCCAACGCCCAAAATTCCTATATATTCAGAAACCTCCAGAAATAACCTAGAACTTCGACTCCACCGCCGCAAGCCTCTGTACCTCTACGATCTCATCTAAAGGCCTTTTTCGGCACCCTGCCGGAGGGGGAAATCATCACCGGAGGCCATCTTCATCATCCCGGCGGTCTCCATGACGAGGAGGGAGTAGTTCACCCTCGGGGCTGAGGGTATGTACTAGTAGCTATGTGTTTGATCTCTCTCTCGTGTTCTTGATTTGTCACGATCTTGATGTACCGCGAGCTTTGTTAATATAGTTGGATCATATGGTTTTTCTCCCTCTCTATCTTGTTGTGATGAATTGAGTTTTTACCTTTGAGGTTTCACTATCATCGAATTGAATACTTTTATGGATTTGAGAACATTTGATGTATGTCTTGCATATGAATACCCGTGGTGACAATGGGGTATTATATTGATTCACTTGATGTATGTTTTGGCACTCAACTCGCGGATTCCTGAGGTGCCATTGGGGTAATCTATGCATAGCGGTTGATGCATGTTTTCATCCTACTTTCTTCGGTAGAAATCTTCGGGCACTCTTTGAAGTTCTTTGTGTTGGATTGAATATTATGAATCTGAAGTTGTTTGATGCATATCGAATAATCAACTCACGGATACTTGTGGTGACATTGGACTATCTAGGTGACATTCGAATTGGTTGATGCGTATCATATGGTGTTATTTTAGTACAAACTCTAGGGCTGTTTGTGACACTTATAGGGATGGCTCAATAGATTGATCGGAAAAGATAACTTTGAGGTGGTTTCGTACCCTACAACAATTTCATCTTATGTTCTCCGCTAGATAAGAACTTTGGAGTGATTCTTTGTCGCACGTTGAGGGATTGTTATATGATTCAATTATGTTAGCACTGTTGAGATATTGGACATGTGAAAGTATGAACCCTAGGCCTTGTTTCTAAGCATTGCAATACCGTTTGTGCTCCGTTTTATCACTTGCAACCTTGCTGTTTTTTTATTTTCAGATTACAAAAACCTATATCTACTATCCATACTACACTTGTATCACCATCTCTTCGCCGAACTAGTGCGCCTATACAATTTACCATTGTATTGGGTGTGTTGGGGACATCAGAGATTTCTTGTATTTGGTTGCAGGGTTGTTTGAGAGAGACCATCTTCATCCTATGCCTCCCACGGATTGATAAACCTTAGGTCATCCACTTGAGGGAAAATTGCTACTGTCCTACAAAATTCTGCGCTTGGAGGCCCAACATGAGTCTATAAGAATAAGTAGTGTAGTAGACATCAAGCTCTTTTCTGGCGCCGTTGCCGCGGAGGTGAGTGCTTGAAGGTATATCTTTAGATATTGCAATTGAATCTTTTAGTTTCTTGTTTTATCACTAGTTTGGTTTATAAAAGAAAACTACAAAAAAAATTGGAATTGAGGTTGCCTCATATTATTCGTCTTTATAATATCTTTCTTGAAAATAAGGATTCTGATAATTGTGCTCAATTGTTTGAGGAAGAATTTAATAAAATTTTTAATGTGAGTCCTTTGAATGATGATCATGATTGCAATGTTGTTAGTATGAATTCTATGAATATCCATGATGCTAATGATATGCAAAGCCATAAGCTTGGGGATGCTATGTTTGATGAAGATGATATTTTTAGTCCCCCAAGTTTTGATGAGAAAATTTATTATGATGAAAGTATGCCTCCTATTTATGATGATTATATTGATAAAAGTGGATTTAGAGAGGTCATGACTTTATTTAATGATGATTCCACTATTTTGGAAGAGGTTTCAATCGATTGTGACAATAAAGTTGCTATCTATGATGATTATTGTGATGACATGTATGCTATAAAGAATAATGATAACTATGAAACTTTTCATCATGATTTTAATTTTCAATTGGATTATTCCAATCAAATATCTCATGATAGTTATTTTTTTGAGTTTGCTCCCACTATTATGAACGAGAAGAAAATTGCTTATGTGGAGAGTAGTAAAAATTCTATGCTTGTAGATCATGAAAAGAATGCTTTATGTGATAGCTATATTTTTGAATTCATTCATGATGCTACTGAAAATTATTATGATAGAGGATCATATGCTTGTAGGTGTTGCAATAATATCAAGTTTCCTCTCTATGTGTTGAAAATTTTGAAGTCATACTTGTTTTGCCTTCCTATGCTAGTTGATTCTTCCTCCCATAAATTATTTGCTCGCAAAATTCCTATGCATAGGAAGTCGGTTAGGCTTAAATTTGCTTGTCATATGTTTCATGATGCTCCCATTATGTTTCAATTCTTCATTTTTTGTGCGAGGATCATTGAAATCATCATGCCTAGCTAAAAGGCTTTAAAGAAAAGCGTTTGTTGGGAGACAACCCAATATTTATCCCTACTGTTTTTTTGTGTTCACATGATTAAGCTACTGTAGTAATCATGTTTAATATGTTTTCTTTCAATAATGTGCCAAGTAAAGCCTTTGGGATAGTGTGGATACTTGTTGATTTGATTCTGTGCAAAAACAGAAACTTTTGCGTCTAGTGCTGGAATTTCTATTCTGTACTTTAGCATGAGAAAATTCTGAAATTTTTACATGGTATTGGCCTGAATTGTTTTTACGTTGTCCTAATTTTTCATAATTTTTGGAGGTACAGAAGTATCATTTTTAAATCTCTCACTACATGCTATTCTGTTTTTGACAGATTCTGTTTTTAGTGCATAGTTTGCTTGTTTTATAGTTTCTATGGCTTATATTGGTCAATATAAATTGTGGAAATGATGGAATACAGTAGGAATTATGTGAGAACAATTATGAATATTGTCTTGACAGTAACTAAGTGGATGATTTATCTTTATCATACTAACCTATCTCACAAGTTCCGTTAAGTTTTGTGTGATTGAAGTTTTCAAGTTTTGTGTGAGATATTGATATGAGGAGAATAAGGAGCGGAAAGACCCTAAGCTTGGGGATGCCCAAGGCACCCCAAGGTAATATTCAAGGAAGACTCAAGTGTCTAAGCTTGGGGATGCCCCGGAAGGCATCCCCTCTTTCGTCTTCAACACTATCGGTAACCTCATTTGGAGCTATATTTTTATTCGTCACATGATATGTGTTTTGCTTGGAGCGTCATTTCCTTTTGTTGAGATTTTATTCCTGTTATAAATAATCATTTTTTATATATTTTAGTTCAATAAAATGCTAATTATAGCGTTTACCATGCTCAGTTTGCAAGTTCATGTGTTGCTGTTTGAAAACAGAAAGTTTTCTGTTATGTCCAGAATATTCCTGAATAGTCAGAACATGATAAAAATCTGAAATTTTTACACAGTAAGCATGCATGAGTTCTCTGTCACGTGGTAATTTTTCAGAATTGTTGGAGTAAGGGAAGTATGAATTCTTATTCACCCTTTACAGACTATTCTGTTTAGACAGATTTCGGTTATAGTTGCATTGTTTGCATATGTTGCTTGTTTAATGTTTCTATTTGTAGATAGGAGTATTAAATATGCAGAGGCATTTAGTATGCAATGTTTAATTATATTTTTTGTGATTTTCTACAGTAGAGAATGATAAGGTTTTGCATTGATTTATACTAACTTATGTCACGAGTTCTTGTCGAGTTTTATGTGGATGAAGTTTTTAAGATTTACAGAAACCGTGATATGAGAGGAATTAAGGAGACACAAGAGCTCAAGCTTGGGGATGCCCAAGGCATCCCAAGTTAATATTTCAAGAAGTCTCAAGCATCTAAGCTTGGGGATGCCCCGGTAGGCATCCCACCTTTCTTCATCAACAATTATCGGTTTGTCTTGGTTGAGCCTAAGTTTTTGCTTCTTCACATGAGATGTGCTATTCTTGGAATGTCATTTTATTTATTTTTATTTAATGTTTGAATAAAATTATCAAGATCTGAAATATTTATTGAGAGAGTCTTTACATAGCTACTTAATTGTTTGCCTACTCATTGATCTTCACTTATACCTTTTGGAGTGGTTTCTCGTTTACTCTTGTGCTTCACTTATATCCTAAGAGTAAATTGTTGAATAAATTGAATATCATGAAGTTGAAATAATAAGAGCTTCATATGCTTGTATCATGCCTAGTAGTAGCTTCACATTGGGTTTAGAAGGTAAAATCTATTGAAGCTTGACAATCACAATATTAGTCATTCGAGCAATTCATGAAAGATAGTATATGGAAGAGAACTTTCACATATAAATATATTATCTTGGGCATCTTTTATGATTGTGAATACCCATTAATTATTTTCAAGCTTGAGAAAATTAGTTGAAGTTGGACAAGGAAGACAACGTAATGAGTTATGTTTGGGTATATTTGCATAGAAGTTATATTTTTATGGATCCTCTAACATGTGGTGCTTGTTTAGAATCTTTTGCTAGTCTAAATTTCTGTACTAAGCGGGAATACTACTTGTGCATCCAAAATCCTTGAGCCAAGTTTCTTCCATGAGTGTCCACCATACCTACCTATATACGGTATTACCCTGCCGTTCCAAGTAAATTTGCATGTGCCACCTCTAATCATTCAAATAAGCATCTGTTTTGTGTGCCCGTACCGCTCATGAAGCGATAGTGGGTGGTCAGTATCTTCCATGTTAAGCGAGTTATTCTCAGGATGAGTGTTTATTCACTTGTCATTGCATGAGAGAGGGCGGTAATTGGGATGCCCAGTCCCGCAAAACAAAATAATTAAATAAACTCCCCCGGAAAGTTGATTGTATGGAGGGCACCTGAGGATTCGGCTAGCCATGTCTTGTGTTTGAATGGTTGAGGGGGAGTAAACTTTACCTTCCCGCTTGGGAACTGCCTATAATGTGTTTAGCATGGAAGATATTGGGAACTCTCGGTCGTGACATTGACAGGAAAGGCATGCCTCTCAAAATGTATTCATCTCTGTTTTAAGCTATGAGTTCTGGCACCTCTGCAAATCCCTGCTTCCCTCTGCGAAGGGACATTCCATTTAATTTTATGCTATTTACTTTCTTGTTATTTATTTTTGTTAAGTCAACTTCTTATTCTGACCTATTCTATAGTTGGCAAGCATCATGTGGTGGGGATAGATCCAGGCACATATATCCATTCAAATATATTTGATCATGATTTATTATTGTTGACAATTATCTCTATGATAAATGAGTTGGGAGGTGAAACATTAAGCCCATATCTTTCTCTGTGTTCGATGGATGTCATTTGTGCTAAAAATATGCTTTGAGTACTAGCAATCATAGAAGACTATATGATAATTGAATATGTGGAGCTCTTACTTAGACTTTGTTGAAGATAAGTTGAATTGCAATTGTTTGGTGACTAAGAACATAGGTTGTTAAGTTTCAAGAGAATGCATTGTTTCAACCATAACATGTGAATGGATTGCTACTTTATCATGATGAGTTTTATGAGAAAGAGTTGCTGTTATGATGCTAGGAAAAGTGATTGAAATTATCATTGATCAAACTTACGCACTATGCTAGCATTCACACTTCATAAATTATTTCTTTTATCATTTACCTACTCGAGGACGAGCAGGAATTAAGCTTGGGGATGCCGATACGTCTCTAACGTATCTATAATTTTTGAAGTATTGATGCCATGTTTATTATAGTTTTGTATGATTTTGGTGCACTTTTATATGGATTTTATATGATTTTCATGGACTAACATATTGAGCTAGTGCCCAGTGCCAGTTGTTGTTTTCTGCTTGTTTTTGGTTTTCCAGAAAATCCATATCAAACGAAGTCCAAATGCAGCTTCGGGAGAGGGACCCAGGAAGCTTCGGGAGAGTACCAGAAGACCCACAGGGGTCCCACAAGCCATCAGGGCGCGCCCGGGGGGGGCGGGGTGGTGGCCACGCCCTAGTGCCTCGTGGGCCCCCTATGGCCCCTCTTTGCGTGATTCCAACGCCAAAAATTGCAATATATTTAGAAACCTCCAGAAATAACCCTACAACTTCGACTCCACCGCCGCAAGCCTCTGTACCTCAACGATCTCATCTAAAGCCCTTTTCTGGCACCCTACCGGAGGTGGAAATCATCTCCGAAGGCCATCTTCATCATCCCGGCAGTCACCATGACGAGGAGGGAATAGTTCACCCTCGGGGCTGAGGGTATGTACTAGTAGCTATGTGTTTGATCTCTCTCTCTCGTGTTCTTGATTTGGCACGATCTTGATGTACCGCGAGATTTGTTAATATAGTTGGATCATATGGTGTTTCTCCCTCTCTATCTTGTTGTGATGAATTGAGTTTTTACCTTTAAGGTTTCACTATTATCGGATTGAATACTTTTATGGACTTGAGAACACTTGATGTATGTCTTGCATATGAATACCCGTGGTGAAAATGGGGTATTATATTGATTCACTTGATGTATGTTTTGGCACTCAACTTGCGGATTCCCGAGGTGACATTGGGGTAATCTATGCATAGGGGTTGATGCATGTTTTCGTCCTACTTTCTCCGGTAGAAATCTTGGGGCACTCTTTGAAGTTCTTTGTGTTGGATTGAATATTATGAATCTAAAGTTGTTTGATGCATATCGAATAATCAACTCACGGATACTTGTGGTAACATTGGAGTATCTAGGTGACATTAGAGTTGGTTGATGCGTATCATATGGTGTTATTTTAGTACGAACTCTAGGGCTGTTTGTGACACTTATAGGGATGGCTCAATAGATTGATCGGAAAAGATAACTTTGAGGTGGTTTCGTACCCTACAACAATTTCATCTTATGTTCTCCGCTAGATAAGAACTTTGGAGTGATTCTTTGTCGCACGTTGAGGGATTGTTATA
The DNA here is from genome assembly GCA_039707655.1 of Elymus sibiricus. NCBI lineage: Eukaryota > Viridiplantae > Streptophyta > Magnoliopsida > Poales > Poaceae > Elymus > Elymus sibiricus. The sequence goes on from CM077664.1 coordinate 26,108,484, forward strand.
TGATTCAATTATGTTAGCACTGTTGAGAGATTGCACTAGTGAAAGTATGAACCCTAGGCCTTGTTTCTATGCATTGCAATACCGTTTGTGCTCCGTTTTATCACTTGCTACCTTGCTTTTTTTTATTTTCAGATTACAAAAACCTATATCTACTATCCATACTACACTTGTATCACCATCTCTTCGCCGAACTAGTGCACCTATACAATTTACCATTGTATTGGGTGTGTTGGGGACACAAGAGATTTCTTGTATTTGGTTGCAGGGTTGTTTGAGAGAGACCATCTTCATCCTACGCCTCCCACGGATTGATAAACCTTAGGTCATCCACTTGAGGGAAAATTGCTACTATCCTACAAAACTCTACGCTTGGAGGCCCAACACGACTCTACAAGAATAAGTTGTGTAGTAGACATCACATAGTCACTAGCATCACACATAATTTCAAAGGGCAAGTTCCAATCAGGTGGTTGAACAATAGGTGCAGAAATTAGGGCTTTCTTAAGTGTTTCAAAGGCTTCTATGCAATCATCATCAAAAACAAATGGAACATCTTTTTGCAAAAGATTAGTAAGAGGCCTATAAATTTTAGATAAGTCTTTTATAAACCTTCTATAGAAACCAGCATGACCAAGAAAACTTCTTATACCTTTGATATCTTTAGGACATGGCATTTTCTCAATTGCATCAACTTTAGCTTTATCAACTTCAATACCTCTTTCAGAAATTTTATGCCCAAGGATAATACCTTCATTTACCATAAAGTGGCACTTCTCCCAATTCAAGAAAAGATTTGTTTCTTCACATCTCTGCAAACTCGATCAAGATTGCTTAAGAAGTCATCAAAAGAAGTTCCGTAAACGGAGAAATCTTCCATGAAAACCTCAACAATCATTTCACAAAAGTCAGAGAATACAGCAGTCATACATCTTTGAAAGGTAGCAGGTGCATTGCATAAACCAAAAGGCATACGTCTATAAGCATAAGTTCCAAAGGGACCGGTAAAAGTGGTTTTCTCTTGATCTTCTTGTGACACAGGTATTTGAGAAAAACCAGAATAACCATCTAGAAAATAGAAATGTGTATGCTTAGACAATCTTTCTAACATTTGATCAATAAAAGGTAAGGGGTAATGATCTTTCCTAGTAGTTTTATTTAATTTCCTGAAATCAATTACCATCCTATAACCAGTTACAATTCTTTGTGGAATAAGTTCATTTTTATCATTAGGAACAACGGTAATGCCTCCTTTCTTAGGGACACAATGGACAGGACTTACCCATCTACTATCAGCTATGGGATAGATTATACCTGCTTCCAGAAGCTTTAATATTTCAGTTCTTACCACATCCTTCATCTTAGGATTTAACCGGCGCTGATGATCAACAACTGGCTTAGCATCGGGCTCCATGTTAATCTTGTGCTGACATAAAGTGGGACTAATGCCCTTAAGATCATCGAGAGTATATCCAATAGCAGCACGGTGCTTCCTCGGAGTTTTAAGCAATCTCTTTTCTTCATGCTCTGAAAGGTTAGCACTAATAATAATAGGATATATCTTCTTTTCATCAAGTTAAGCATATTTCAGTGTATCAGGTAATTGCTTTGATTCAAACACAGGATCACCCTTAGGTGGAAGAGGATCCCCAAGAGTTTCAATAGGAAACTTATGCTTAAGGATAGGTGTTTGTTTGAAGAATATATCATCTATCTCATTTCTTTCATTCATATGCATATCATTTTCATGGTCTAGCAAATATTGCTATAAAGGATCAGTAGGAGGAACAGCAATAGAAGCAAGACCAACAATTTCATCTTTACTAGATAATTCTTTCTCATGTGGTTGTCTACTAAACTTAGAGAAATTGAATTCATGAGATACATCACCAAAATTAACACTGACAGTTTCCTTGTTGCAATCAATCTTAGCATTAACGGTATTTTGGAAAGGTCTACCAAATATAATGGGACAAAAATCATCTTGTGGTGAACCAAGAAATAGAAAATCAGTAGGGTATTTGATCTTACCACACAAGACTTCAACATCTCGAACAATCCCAAGTGGTGAAATAGTATCTCTATTTGCGAGCTTAATAGTAACATCAATGTCTTCAATTTCAATAGGTGCAATATCATTCATAATTTCTTGATATAAGGTAAAAGGAATAGCACTCACACTAGCACCCAAATCACATAAACCATGATAGCAATGATCTCCTATTTTAACAGAAATAACAGGCATGCCAATAACAGGTCTATTCTTATCTTTAGTATCAGGCTTAGCAATTCTAGTTTCTTCATCACAGAAGTAGATAACATGCAATATTAGGTTCAACTTTAGTTTGGTCAGAAGGTCTAGGTGCTTTAATATAGCTTTTATTAACCACAGTTGAAGCTTTAGCATGTTCCTTAATCCGTGCAGGGAAAGGAGGTTTCTCAATATAAGCAGTAGGCACAACTGGATCAACATTGTAAATGATTGTTTCATCTTTAACCTTAATAGGTTCCTCAACTATTTCTTCAATAGGTGGATGTTATTTAAAACCACTTCTCCTTAGGGAGATCAACATGAGCAGCAAAGGATTCACAAAAGGTAGCTACTATCTCAGAGTCAAGTCCATATTTAGTACTAAACTTATGAAAGGCATCGGTTTCCATAAAAGATTTAACACAATCAAACTCAAGATTTATACCTGACTCTTTACCTTTGTCGAACTCCCAATCTTTAGATTCGCGTTTAATTCTTTCCAAAAGATTCCACTTGAATTCAATAGTTTTCTTCATAAAAGAACCAGTAGAAGAAGAATCGAGCATGGATTGATCATTACGAGAAAGCCGAGCACAAAAGTTCATAATAATAATTTCTATTGAGAGCTCGTCATTGGGGCATGTGTGCATCATAGACTTAAGCCTCGCCCAAGCTTGAGCGATACTTTCTCCTTCACGAGGCCAAAAATTATATATATAATTCCGATCACGATGAACCAGATGCATAGGATAAAACTTCTGATGAAATTCCAATTTCAACCGGTTCCAATCCCACATTCCAATATCATCACATAGCCTATACCATGTCAATGCCTTTCCCTCCAAAGATAAAGGGAATACCTTCTTCTTAACTCCATCCTCGGATAAACCTACAAGCTTAAACAATCCACAAATTTCATCCACATATTTTAAGTGCATATCGGGATGCACCGTTGCATCTCCTGCATAAGGATTAGCTAGCAGTTTTTCTAACATACCCAAGGGAATCTCATAATTAATATTTTCAGTAGGTTCAGTAGGTTGAGGAGCAACTCTTATTGCTTCCGGTCGAGGTGAAGATACCCCAAAGAAACCCCTCAAAGGATTACTTTCCATAGTGACAAGTGACAGTAAATTTCAGCACGTAATAAAAATGTTTCCTTACCAAAGGCGCTTCACTCCCCGGCAATGGCGCCAGAAAGAGTCTTGATGACCCACAAGTATAGGGGATCAATCGTAGTCCTTTCAATAAGTAAAAGTGTCGAACCCAACGAGGAGCAGAAGGAAATGACAAGCGGTTTTCAGCAAGGTATTGTCTGCAAGCACTGAAAATATCGGTAACAGATAGTTTGGTAGCAAAGTAATTGGTAGCAAGTAACAAGTAACAAGAGTAACAATAGGTGCAGCAAGATAGCCCAATCCTTTTTATAGCAAAGGACAGGCCAAAATGATCTCTTATAATAAGCAAAGCGTTCTCGAGGACACATGGGAATTTAATCTAGTCACTTTCATCATTTTTGTTTGATTCGCGTTCGCTACTTTGATAATTAGATATGTGGGTGGACCGGTGCTTGGGTGCTATGCTTACTTGAACAAGCCTCCCACTTATGATTACCCCCTCTCGCAAGCATCGGCAACTACGAAAGAAGAATTAAGATAAATCTAACCATAGCATGAAACATATGGATCCAAATCAGCCCCTTACGAAATAGCGCTTAAACTAGGGTTTAAGCTTCTGTCACTCTAGCAACCCATCATCTAATTACTACTCCACAATGCCTTCCCTTAGGCCCAAAGATGGTGAAGTGTCATGTAGACGACGTTCACATGACACCACTAAGAGAAGCAACAACATACATATCATCAAAATATCGAACGAATACCAAATTCACATGACTACTTATAACAAAACTTCTCCCATGTCCTCAAGAACAAAAGTAACTACTCACAAACCATGTTCATGTTCAAGATCAGAGGAGTATTGAATATCATTAAGGATCTGAACATATAATCTTCCACCAAATAAACTAACTAGCATCAACTACGAGATGTAATCAACACTACTAGCAACCCACAGGTACCAATCTGAAGTTTTGAGACAAAGATTATATACAAGAGATGAACTAGGGTTTGAGATGAGATGGTGCTGGTGAAGATGTTGATGAAGATTGGTCCTCCCACGATGAGAGGATCGTTGGTGATGGCGATGGATTCGATTTCCCCCTCCCGGTGGGAAGTTTCCCCGGCGGAATCGCTCCGCCGGAGAGCAAAAGTGCTCCTGCCCAAGTTCCACCTCGAGACGGCGGCGCTTCATCCCGAAACCTTCCTCCTGATTTTTTCTAGGTCAAAACCCTTCATATAGGAGAAGATGGGCCCTGGGGGCCTGCTACAGGCGCCACAAGCTCGGGGGTTGCGCCCTGTGGGGTAGGACGCGCCCCCCAGGCTTGTCGCTGCCTGGTGGGTCCCCTGATGTTATTTCTTCCACCATTATTTTTTATATATTCCAAAACAATAATCATTAAATTTTCAGGTCATTTGGAGCTTCGGAGAAGTTCCACCTCTTCGGTTGCCTTTTTCGGTCCAGAATTCCAGCTGCTGACAATCTGTCTCTTCATGTGAAACTTGCAAAATAAGAGAGAAAAGGCATAAGAATTGTATCATAAAGTGAAATAACAATCCAAAACACAATGAATAACAGTAGGAAAACATGATGCAAAATGGACGTAGCAGACTCCGGGCACCCGAACCATCCAGAAGGGTATGTGGGCTCTCTGGTGCCTCCAGGCACCCGGACAGAAATGTCTCCGGGCACCCGGACCTCTGTAAGTGGTCACCAAGAATCTTGAAAAACATCCTTCTGAGTGGAATATTTGGAGAAGTACATGTTGGGGAACGCGACAGAAAACACAAAATTTCCGCACTATGAACACGCCCAGGATCAGTATGGAGATGCATACAAGGTTTTGATCTGATCATTACCGACTCATAGCGCAGCGGAAGTAGAGTCGATGAAGATCGTCGGTGCAGATCCCCGCAGCTAGGATTTACAACCTCCCAACCGTGAGGATGTACTCCCTCATCTGCATGTCGGACAGTCCCTCGGACAGCCCTTCGGGAGGCGGTCGGATAGTCCCTCGGACGGTGTCACGGACAGCCCACCGGGAGGACCCTCGAACTCGGACGGTATCTCGGACAGCCCTTTGGGAGGACCCTCGAACAGCCCCAAGGGCAAAAGATCGAAACTACAACCTATCTACGGGGTTGCACACATACGGTGTTATCTATCCGACAGGGCTTCGCCGCCTAGAACTAGTTCCCACCAGAACCCAGACAGCCTTTTGGCTCTACAAAACTATTTCGTGTGAGGGAGAGAAGAAGCCAGAACATTGCATGGCATATTGTATGAGAGAAAGAGTGAGTGTGGAGAGCTCCTCTCCACCTCTATTTATAGGAAAAGCCAAGGGGTAGGGTGGCACTTGAAAATACCAAAACACCCATGACATGTGACCTTCACAAGGGCATAAAAGGAAGGCAAGTGGAGCTCCATGGAGGAGCTCCTCCCTTGGCTGGCCACACCTTGTGGGCCCCCCCAAAACGGGTTCCCTCCTTCCCAAGTGTTCCCTAAGATCTTTTGAGCAAAGCCCAAAAAAGTGGCTTTCCAAAAAGTAACCATAATGGTGTTTTCACTATTCATGAAAACATTTTTCCGTGACCGTTAGATCCCAAAATATTTATGCAGGCCCAGAACATTTCCAGTACCCCCTAAAATAATTCTGGATGCGTTCTGAAACATTTCCGGATCAATGATTTTCTTCAGTGAAAAGCAACCAAAGCACTTCCGGCTGCTCCGGAACATTTCCGGTTTTTCTCTCCGAAAAAATTCCAGAAGTTCCCAGAACAATTCTGGCACATCCAAAAAGTTCCAGGCGCGTGCCAAAACTTTTTGCCTCAATGGTTTACTCCGAAACTACTTTTCGGTTTTACCGAAACTTTTCCGGTGTTCTCTTCGGAACTTTTTCCTTTCTCTCCGAAACTTTTTCGGTGACTTTCTCTCAGACTCCCTATCTAGTATTCAGCAGATAGATGACCCTTAAGCGTGTGACCCTGTAGGTCGGTGAAGTATAGACATGACCGGAACACTTTCCGATCAATGATCAATAGCAGCACCGTGGACATCCATATTGATCCCTATACCCACACGAATGAATATTCGAGTGAACCTGTAATTTGCCGTGTGCTATTCCTGTTGCTTCACGATATGTTACAAACACCCGAGGTGAAACTTATCGGCATCCCCGTGGATCAACAACTTGTCCACTATGCCAGTTACCTCGTTACTGGTTTTGTTCTCTTATCTCATTTCCGCGTTCCGGCATCCTTGTGATCAAATCACAATGTGTCTGGCCAGACGATGATGGATACCGTAACACCGAGAGGGCCCTAAGAATATCTCTCCATTGTCGGAGGAGCAAATTATAATCTTGAGCTATCAAGTTACTTGTCATACTTTTCCGTGAACTCGTAAGCCGCCGTAATAGCCACCCTGTTACAGATGACGTTTAACAAACCCCAAAGTTCACGAAGCAAGTACGAAGGAACTCGATACTCTCATGGTCTAAGGAATTATGCAAACGTTAACTTTCTCTATATTATTAACCATTAACTTGTGACGAATGTATCTCGTAGCATAACATCAATCGGGTCGATTCAACACAAGTGTTCTCCTAACATTGTGTCCTCAAAGTTGGCGGCATAGTCATGCCTAAGATCAGGAAAATAGGACCATCATGCAACAGTTGAGCTAGTCTTAGAGGCATGTCTAGGAATACATTTTACCGTTTATTATTCCACACGCGCACATGAGTTTCCCTCCGAGCCTCGTGGATATTGCAGACTCGAGAATCATTGCAGTTATAGCATGGAACATAAACATCAAGTACGAACTTGGAGATAAATAATAACATTTACTATTACCTCTAGGGCATATCTCCTACAGATTCCCACTTGCACTAGAGTCAATAATCTAGTCAATGCTAATGCACTTTACACCTATGTCATACCGATGTAAAATATGCTTCGCTTGTGGTATAGTCCTTTTCCAACGGATCTGACAACTTCAGGTCCGTGTGTATCTTTGCATATCCTCGCGTTTTCACGCTTTCACAAAATACATTTTTTTGTGTGGACTTGGCTTTGTATATATGTGAATCACTGGTCGAACCTTGATTCCTCAGACTGAGCTATGGAGCAATGCTACTTGTAGTCTGCGTTGGTATTTCCCCAAAGAGGAGAGGATGATGCAGTACAATAGAGATAAGTATTTCCCTCAGTTAAGAACCAAGGTTATCAATCCAGTAGGAGAACCAAGCAAAATTCCGTTAAAACGCACCTGCACACACAAGAGCAAACACTTGCACCCAACGCAAATAAGAGGGTTGTCAATCCTCTTAGCGGTTATTTGCAAGGATTAAATCTTATTGAGGTAAATAGATAAACTAAAATACTAATTAAAATAAAACTAAATAAATTGCAGCAAGGTATTTTTAGGTTTTTTATATAATAAAGATAGACCCGGGGACCATAGTTTTCACTAGATGCTTCTCTATTGAGCACATAAACATATGGTGGGTAAACAAATTACTGTTGGGCAATTGACAGAATAGCAAATAATTATGACGGATTCATGGCAATGATCATGTATATAGGCATCACGTCCGAGACAAGTAGACCGACTCCTGCCTGCATCTACTACTATTACTCCACCCATCGACCGCTATCCAGCATGAATCTAGGGTATTAAGTATGAAACAGAGTAACGCCTTAAGCAAGATGACATGATGTAGAGAAGCAAATTCAAGTAATATGAATAAACCCCATCTTTTTATCCTTAATGGCAACAATACAAATACGTGGCATATCCATTTCTGTCACTGGGATTGAGCACCGCAAGATTGAACCCATCACAAAGCACCTCTCCCATTGCAAGATAAATCAATCTAGTAGGCCAAACTAAACCGATCGATCAGGGAGAAATACAAAGCTATAATAATCATGCATAAAAGAGTTCAGAGATGACTCAAATATTTCTCATGAATAATCTGATCATAAACTCACAATTCATCGGATCCCAACAAACACACCGCAAAAGAAGATTACATCAGATAGAACTCCAGGAACATCGAGGAGAACATTGTATTGAAGATCAAAGAGAGAGAAGAAGCCATCTAGCTACTAGCTATGGACCCGTAGGTCTGTGGTAAACTACTCACACATCATCGGAAGGGCAGCAAGGTTGATGTAGAAGCCCTCCGTGATCGATTCTCCCTCCGGCAGAGTACCGGAAAAGGCCTCCAGATGGGATCGTGGAAGAACTGAGGCTTGCGGCGGCGGAAAGGTTTTCTCTTCTGGCTCTCTGGGGGTTTCCCAATATTTGTGAATTTATAGAAGTGGAATTAGGTTAAACGGAGTCATGTGGGCCCCACAAGGCAGCATGGCACGCCCCCCTGGGGTGCGCCCTGGTGCCTTGTGAAGCCTCCGTGAGGCTTCTGGCCTCCTCCCGAAGCTTCCCAGGTTTATTTTTTCCAGAAAAAAATCTCCAAAAAGTTTCGTGGCATTTGGACTTCATTTGGTATTATTTCTCTGAAAAGCCAAAAACAAGCAGAAAACAACAACTGGCACTAGGCACTGGGTTAATAGGTTAGTCCCAAAAAATGATATATAATTGCATACAATTGCATATAAAACATTCCAAGATTGATACTATAATAGCATGGAACAATCAAAAATTATAGATACGTTGGAGACGTATCAAGCATCCCCAAGCTTAATTCCTGCTCGTCCTCGAATAGATAAATGATAAAAACAGAATTTTTTATGTGGAATGCTACCTATCATGTTTCATCATGTAATCTCTCTCTTATGGTATGAATAATAAGATCCGAGTGATTCAAAGCAATAGTCTATAATTTGATATAAAGACATCAATACTCAGCCATACTAATAAACAATCATGTCTTTCAAAATAAAAATGCTAAAGAACGGTATCCCTACAAAATCATACAATCCTGTCATGCTCTATCTTCATCACACAAAGTATTTATCATGCACTACCCCGGTTTTAGCCAAGCAATTGGTTCACTTTTTAACGCGCTTCAGCTTTTTCAACTCCCATGCAATACATGAGCGCAAGCCATGGATATAGCACTATGGGTGGAATAGAGTATGGTGATAGAGATAAATAGGAGAAGTCAAAAAATGGAGAAAGTCTCACATCAATGAGGCTAATCAACGGGCTATGGAGATGCCCATCAATTGATGTCAATGCGAGGAGTAGGGATTGCCATGCAACGGATGCACTAAGAGCTATAAGTGTATGAAAGCTCAAACTGAAAACTAAGTGGGTGTGCATCCAACTTGCTTTCTCATGAAGACCTCGGGCATTTGAGGAAGCCCGTCATCAGAATATACAAGCCAAGTTCTATAATGAAAAATTCCCACTAGTATATGAAAGTGACAAAATAGGAGACTCTCTATATGAAAAACATGGTGCTACTCTGAAGCACAAGTGTGGAAAAGGATAGTAACATTGTCCCTTCTCTCTTTTTCTCTCATTTATTATTATTTTTTCTTTTTTCATGGCTCTTTTTTGCCTCTCTTTTTTTCTTTCTTTCTTTTTTTCTCTTTTTTTCTCTTTTTTTTCGTCCGGAGACTCATCCCGACTTGTGGGGGAATCATAGCCTCCATCATCCTTTCCTCACTGGGACAATGCTCTAATAATGATGATCATCACACTTCTATTTACTTATAACTCAACATTACAACTCAATACTAGAACAAAAAATATGACTCTATATGAATGCCTCTGGCAGTGTACCAGGATGTGCAATGATGCTAGCATAACATGTATAACAATGATGAATGGTGGTTGAGCCACAAATACTATGTCAGCTATATGATCATGCAAAGCAATATGACAATGATGATGTATGTCATAAAAACGGAACGGTGGAAGTTGCATGGCAATATATCTCAGAATGGCTATGGAAATGCCATGATAGGTAGGTATGGTGGCTGTTTTGAGGAAGATATAAAGAGGCTTATGTGTGATAGAGCGTATCATATCACGGGGTTTGGATGCACCAACGAAGTTTGCACCAACTCTCGATGTGAGAAAGGGCAATCCACGGTACCGGAGAGGCTAGCAAATTGCGGAAGGGTGAGAGTGCGTATAATCCATGGACTCACATTAGTCATAAAGAACTCACATACTTATTGCAAAAGTCTATTAGCCCTCAAAGCAAAGTACTACTACGCATGCTCCTAGGGGGGAGGTTGGCAGGAGTTAACCATCGCGCGCCCCCGACCGCCACGCAAAGGAAGACAATCAATAATAAATCATGCTCCAACTTCATAGCATAACGACAGATCATACGTGCATGCTTCGGGAATCACAAACCTTAACACAATTATTCTTACTAAACCACAATTATCTACTAATACCTCCCACATATTACCATCTTAATATCGCAAAACTATTGCAAGGAATCAAACTTATCATATTCAGTGATCTACATGAAAGTTTTTATTATATCCCTCTTGAATGCCTATCATATCAGGACCAAATTCATAACCCGTGCATATTACCATTGCTATCATGATACTCTCAAAAATATATAAGTGAAGCATGAGAGTGCAATTATTTCTTTAAAAAATCATCACCGCCGTGCTCTAAAAGATTTAAGTGAAGCACTAGAGCAACTGCCTAGCTCAAAAGATATAAGTGAAGCACATAGAGTATTCTAACAAATCACGAATAATGTGTGTCCCTCTCAAAAAGGTGTGTTCAGCAAAGATGATTGGGACAAACTAAAAAGCAAACAAACTATTTCACAAGACGCTCCAAGTAAAACACATATCATGTGATGAATAAAAATATAGCTCCAAGTGAGTTACCGATAGATTGTAGACGAAAGAGGGGATGCCTTCCGGGGCATCCCCAAGCTTAGGCTCTTGCCGCTCCTTATTCCTTTGTCCATCGTAGTCTCACCCAAAACTTGAAAACTTCAGCACACAAAGCTCAATAGAAACCTCGTGAGATCCGTTAGTATAACAAACAAATCTTTAACTCTAGGTACTGTATTAAATTGATTCATATTTAATATTGGCATAATGCTACTGTACTCGAACTTCTCCATGACTCATACCCCCCGATACGATCCATAGATTCAACAAAATAAGCAAACTATGCAACAAAAACAGAATCTGTCTAAAACAGAACAGTCTGTAAATATCTATTCAAAAGCCATACTTCTGTAACTCCAAAAATTCTGAAACATTAGGAAAACGTGGGAAATTCATATACCAATACTGTGTAAAAATTTCAGATTTTTCTGACGCTCCAGTACAGAACCAAAATTCCAGAACTGGATGCAAAACTTTCTGTTTTCCAAACAGCATCAATTATACTATCTTCCAAATCATCCCAAAGGTATTACTTGGCACAAACACTAATTAAATCATAAAAACAAAATCATAACAGAAGCTATAATCATGCAAACACACAAAAACTGTAGGTAAAAGCAAAAAATTATTTTATTCGTTGGGTTGCCTCCCAATAAACGCTATTGTTTTATGCCCCTAGCTAGGCATAATGCATAGTTTCAAGTGTTGTCATCCTTCAAGTAGATTCCGTAAGTGGCCCTCATAATGGATTCATAAGGTGCTTTGATTCTCTTCCTAGGGAAGTGTTCCATCCCTTTCTTTAGTGGAAATTGAAATCTTATATTACCTTCTTTCATGTCAATAATTGCACCAATAGTTCGAAGAAAAGGCCTACCAAGTATTATGGGGCAAGAAGGATTGCATTCAATGTCAAGTACAATAAAGTCCACGGGCACATAATTTCTATTTGCAAGAACAAGCACATCATTTATTCTACCCAATGACTTTTTAATAGTGGAATCCGCAAGATGCAAATGAAGGGAACAAGGATCTAAGTCGGTGAGACCTAGCACATCACACAAAAGACTTTGGTATAGTGGAAACGCTAGCACCAAGATCACAAAGAGCATTACATTCATAATCTTTAATTTTTACTTTAATAGTGGGTTCCCATTCATCTTGTAATTTTTTACGAATTGATACTTCCAACTCAAGTTTTTCTTCATGTGCTTTCATCATGGCTTCTACAATATGTTTAGTGAAAGCTTTATTTTGCTCATATGTGTTTGGTGAATTAATCATGGATTGCAACAAGGAAATACACTCAATTAAAGAACTACTATCATAATTACAATCCTTGTAATCCAAAGTAGTGGGTGCATTGCTATTTAAAGTTTTAACCTCTCCAAACCCACTTTTTTCATTTTTATGATCAAGATTATCACCCTCCAAGCAAGTGGGACTCCTTCTTTCTAAAGTTGACTCTTCTCCAGTCACCTTTTCATAAAGTTTTATGTTACTAAATAATGATTCAATAGGAGTGACACCAATCATTTTAATATCTTCATCATTACTACGATAGAAACCGGGTGGAATCGCCTTTTCTAGAAATTCTCGCTTAGCTCTCAACCTAGCGGTCCTTTCTTTACTTTCATTAATGGAAAATAGATAGCTTTAATAGACTCATTTATATCATGCTTGGGTGGCAAAATTTTAGTTTTGAGATTTTCCACATCATGAGCAATTCTATCCATGTTCCTAGCCAATTCATCAACTCTATTCAACTTTTGTTCTATTATAGCATTGAAATTCTTTGGCGAACTAATAAATTCTTTAATATTACTTTCAAGATCAGAGGGCATCCAATTATTATTATAATAATTACCATAAGGATTGCCATAATTATTATATGAATTTCCAGGAAACGGTCTAGCATTGAAATTACCCCTATAAGCATTGTTGTTGAAATTATTTCTAGAGACAAAATTCACATCAATAGCATCATTATTTTGCTCAACTAAAGTGGACAAGGGTACATCATTAGGATCAATATGAGCATTTTTGCTAGCAACCAATTTCAATAAAGCATCCATCTTATCACTCAAAGTATTGATTTCTTCAACAGAATTTACCTTCTTTCCAGTTGGAGTTCGTTCAGTGTGCCATTGAGAATAATTTGCCATAGTATTATCAAGAAGTTTTGTAGCTTCTCCCAATTTAATTTCCATAAAAGTGCCACCTGCGGCAGAGTCTAGCAAATTTCTAGAGACAAAGTTTAGTCCCGCATAATTTTTTTGTATGATCATCCATAAATTCAAACCATGGGTTGGGCAATTTCTTATCATTAATTTCATTCTCTCCCAAGATTGTGCAACATGCTCATGCTCAAGTTGCTTAAAATTCATAATTTGATTTCTTAAAGAAATAATCTTAGCGGGAGGAAAACACTTTGTAATAAAAGCATCCTTGCACTTATCCCAAGAATCAGTACTATTTCTAGGCAAGGATGAGAACCAAGTCTTAGCACGTTCTCGTAGTGAGAACGGAAATAATTTTAATTTGACAATATCATTATCCACATCTTTTTTCTTTTGCATATCACAAAGTTCAATGAAAGTATTTAGATGGGATGCAGCATGTTCATTAGGACTACCAGAAAAGTGTTCTTTCATAACAAGATTAAGCAAGCCAGCATTAGTGTCACATGACTCCGCACTAGTGGCGGGAGGAGCAATAGGAGTACTAATAAAATCATTATTATTAGTATTGGAAAAGTCACACAATTTTGTATTCTCTTGAGACACCGCGATAAAGCAAGCAAACAAGCAAATAAAATATTTTTGTGTTTTTGTAAAAAAAATTAGAAGTGGGGAAGATGAAAACGAGAGGCAAATGAAAATAAAAGGTAAATAAAGTAAATGAAAGTGAATGATAATTTGTGCGAAGGTACTTGGTAATTTTGATGATGTCTCCCCGGCAACGGCGCTAGAAATTCTTCCTGCTACTTGTAGTCTGCGTTGGTATTTCCCCGAAGAGGAGAGGATGATGCAGTACAGTAGAGATAAGTATTTCCCTCAGTTAAGAACGAAGGTTATCAATCCAGTAGGAGAACCAAGCAAAATTCCATTAAAACGCACCTGCACACACAAGAGCAAACACTTGCGCCCAACTCAAATAAGAGGGTTGTCAATCCTCTTTGTGGTTATTTGCAAGGATTAAATCTTATCGAGGTAAATAGATAAACTAAAATACTAATTAAAATAAAAGTAAATAAATTGCAGCACGGTATTTTTAGGTTTTTTATATAATAAAGATAGACCCGGGGACCATAGTTTTCACCAGAGGCTTCTTTCTTGAGCACATAAACATACGGTGGGTAAACAAATTACTGTTGGGCAATTGACAGAATAGCAAATAATTATGACGGATTCATGACAATGATCATGTATATAGGCATCACGTCCGAGACAAGTAGACCAACTCCTGCCTGCATCAACTACTATTACTCCACCCATCGACCGCTATCTAGCATGCATCTAGGGTATTAAGTATGAAACAGAGTAACGCCTTAATCAAGATGACATGATGTAGAGAAGCGAATTCAAGTAATATCAAAAAACCCCATCTTTTTATCCTTAATGGCAACAATACAAATACGTGTCATGTCCCTTTCTGTCACTGGGATTGAGCACCGCAAGATCCCATCACAAAGCACCACTCCCATTGCAAGATAAATCAATCTAGTAGGCCAAACTAAACCGACAGATAGGACAGAAATACTGTAACACCCCCAATGATTAGCTACAGTGACCTCACACTAATAATGCCTTGTCATCATGTTTTACTAAGCTAAATTGCCACCTGTTAAAAATCAAAGTCAAATTTAAATAACAAGTCAAAATATTACATCTTCAACCATGCATACAAAATAGTTCGGAATATTGCAAATAATCCCGAAGCAATTATAAAAATAAAACCAACATTATTTGAATTCCCAAATTGACCCTAGCAACCAAAACAGGGGACCAGCAGCATTTAATTTGGCCTTTTCAATTTCTAAAAATGCTTAGACATCTCCAATTGCTCTGAAACTTTTTGTGCAACCTAATAATGTTGTGCTTGATTTATGTGCAAAGTTTCACATTTAAGAAAAATCGTTTGCTCACTCAAATAATTGCAAAACAGTAGCTAGTTGATTTACAGAAAAAGGAAAAAGAAAATTGGAAAACCATCACTATGCAGTTAGGCCTGCTGGCAACAGTACCCGGCCCTGCCCACCTAGAGGTCATCCCTAACCTCTATTCACCAGGGACGGCGTGGACGACCGTGGCGCGTCCGTGGCCGCGGATGGCCACGCGCCGACCATCCACCGCCACCAGGCGTCCTACTAGGTCACCCCGCGACCCCCCTAGAAACCCTAACCCTCAAATCCCCCTCTCCATCACCTCGCCCCCTTCTTCCCAACGATGCCCGAACGCATCGCCGCCACACCGCCGTGGAACACGCGGCCACTGGCCTCCCCTCGCCACGCCACCTTGTCCAGCAGCACCTCGTCATCGTCTTCGTCGTCTTCATTTCTGGATCGGAGCCACCGGACTGCGTCGACGCCTCCTGCTTCCCCTTCGTCTCCGTCTGGCCGTCGCAAAGCTCCGCTCGATCCGCATCATCCCGGCGGCCCCGGCTTCCCCGAGCTCGTCCTCAGCCTCGCCGTGAGCCGTTGCTCTTTTTCCCTCTCCTCCCCAGCTCGAATCTGTGCCGTAGCACCAATTTCCATGAGCCCGAGCCCAACTGTCCGCCATGGCCGACGGATGCGTTGATGCCGTGCTCCTCTGGACTGCCTCATGCCCCGCGTGAGCTTCCCACTCTCCCACGAGTCCGATGCACTGCTTGGTTTGCTCGCTGTTGCCCTGCATCGCCGTTTCTCACCGGAGCCCGAACACGACCGCCGCCCAGCTCGACACTGCCGTCGACTCCGGCCACCCTGGGTTGTGCCACCACCACCAACGTGCTCGCCGTGTCGCCCGCGTCCCGTAGGAGCAAACCGCGCGCGAAATGATTGCCTGTAGGGCAATTCCGATGACCTCCCGTGCCACGCCGCCGCTGTGATGGTCACTGGCGCACGCGCGCCGGCGTTTAAATGCCGGCGGGACCCACCTGTCAGGTGGTTAGGGGCTAACCACCGCGCTAATAGCCACTGACAACAGGCCCCACCGTAAAAACAATTCGGATTAAAATCTGACACTGACACGTGGGACCCAGGCCTAAATAAGTTAATTAAAATCAGCTAATAACCTCTGTTAAAATGTGAGTCTATGTCAGGTGGCCCCCACCTGTCAGTTTGACCAGTCAACAGTCAACTCAGCCCCTGGTCCCACCTGCCAGTTGACCAATCAACTGCTGACCGGGCTGGTCCCAGTCAATGACATGTGGGCCCCATTTGAGCCTGTTGACCAGTCAACTCTACTGTTGACTGTTGACTGGGTAGTCAACTGGGGCCCACTGTCAGCCTCTGTTGCAATTAATATTTAAATGATTTTCAAATTAAATAAATTCCAGAAAATGATTAAAAACTTTGAAAAATCATATAAAATAAACCATAACTCGGATGAAAATAATTTATATATGAAAAATGATCAGAATTTTTTTACGAATCCGAATATGTGATCAAAATGCTTGACCATCACTCCTAAATATATGAACATGGAACCTTCCCCTCCGGATCAATATACCGATGAGCACCTGGAGCTGGGAAAATATTCCCGGATATTTTCCCGCTCCGTTTAAAATACCTAGCACTGCATTAGGACACCCCTAGCATAACCTACCGGCATGTTGTGCATCTGTGTTACATCTATGTGCTTTATATATACTGTTTCTTCCCCCTCTTCTCTCCGGTAGACCCCGAGACCGACGCTGCCCCTGTGATCGACTACGTCACCGACGACCCTTCTTCCTTTTCAGCAGAGCTTCCAGGCAAGCAAACCCCCTTGACCATTCCTATATCACCAATTCCTTCTTCCCCGTGCTTGCATTAGAATTTGCTACCGTATTTGATTGCTCCTATTCTGATGCATAGCCTGATTTGGTAACTGTTGTTGATACCTTACCTGCTATCCTAAATGCTTAGTATAGGTTGGCTAGCGATTCATCAGTGGCCCCACACCCTTGTCCGTGTTGCCCTGCTTTACTACCAGAAGACTCGATCAACGTGATCGATGGGCATAGACCGACACAGCACCGCACACCCCCTTTGTTGTACGACTCTACAGAGCTACTATCGAGTGACGAGGGTGATACCTCCTACCTCACTCCTGATGATATATTTGTAGCGTAGCTAGTCGGTCGTGGGTTACCGAGGGTGATTCCTCTTTTACCACCTCCGATGATGCCTCTGTCGAGCAACCCCTCAAGTGTGAACCCATCGAGGGTGATTCCTCCAAGTTCTCCTTGACGGATACATTGAGTGGGAATCCATCGAGGGTGATTCCTCGGATTTCCCCCTTGATGTCATGGCCACACGGTTACCTTGGCATTTACCTCAGACCCTTGTTAAAGTCGGGTTGACCCTGAGGGGTACCCGCGAGAGGTGTGAAGTCAGGCTGACCATGAGGGCACCCATGAGAGATTATTGTGGCGGAACGACAGGGCAGGTGGGGACCACCTAGGAGAGAGGTGGGCCTGGTCCCTGGTCGTTGGACCACGGGTTACCAAGTCGGTGCGGCAGGGTGTCGGAGGTGAGCCTTGAGCCCTGTTCGTGTCCACGAGCTACTAATAACACGCTTAACGGATTTGGTTATTTCATCTGAGTTGGCCACTGGCCTATACATACTACCACCATGTGGGATAATGGTTTAATGGGGCCCTCAGCGGCGTTTGTATCAGCCGAAAGCTCTGTCAGACGTCCAGTTCAGCATTGTGAGCCCGTCGGGACATGTGCTATCCAGGACTGAGGTGGACTTGGACTCCGATACGTGACACAATGACCCGGAGTGCAAAGGGCGATGGGCCCAAGACCCCTAAGCACTTAGGATGTAGACCGGCAGGGACCTCTCTGCGGAGCCTAGGTAGGACTACGTCATGTCGATCAGCCGAGGCCGGGCGTGACCCAGAAAAGTGTGTCCGGCCAGAGTTAATCGAGCATGTTGGGCAACAGTAGTGCACCCCTGCAGGGAAGATTATCTATTCGAATAGCCGTGTCCACGGTAACAGGACGCTCAGTGTTGTATCCCGATCTACTACAACTTGAACTGGATACTTGTGTACTTAATAAAATGTTAGCTCCGGGATTGCTTTCTCGCAGGGAGTCAAGGAAGGATCTCTGGGCTTTGCTACTACATACTTATTACTTTATGTTATGCTACTAATCTGCACTCTTCTAATGCTACAAGACGCTGCAAGATGCTAGTCTTCGATAGGCTAGGCCTTCCCCCTCTATTCTGGCTTTTCTGTAGTCTAGTCCACAGATACAGCCACTTCATTTAATACCGATGCATGATTAGCATAGATCTGATGTAAGTCTTGCGAGTACTTTGGATGAGTAATCACGGTTGCTTTGCTACCTCTTCTCCCCATACCCGATTGCTGCGATCAGATGGCGGAGTCCCGAAGACAGCTGACCCCGCCGACGACTACTACTACCATGGTGGAGCCTACTACTACGTGGAGACCGACGACCAAGAGTAGTTTCGGAGGCTCCCAGGCAGGAGGCCTGCGCCTTTTCGATCTAGATGTCGTTGTTTTGCTCAGCCTTCTTAAGGCACCCTTGTCTAATTATGTTTGTACTCAGATATTGATGCTTCCGCTGACTCTTGTGTAACTCGAGCTTATGTATTCGAGCCCTTGAGTCCCCTGGCTTGTAATATAAAGCTTGTATTATTTTATTTTGTGTCTAGAGTTGTGGTGTGATATCTTCCCATGAGTCCCTGGGCTTGATCGTGCGCATTTGCGTGTATGATTAGTGCACGGTCGAGCTGGGGGCGTCACAAGCTGGTATCAGAGCCGACTGCCTGTAGGAAGCCCCTTTCCAACTCCTTGGCCGAAGTTGAGTCTAGTCTTTGAAAAGCTATTTTGCTAACATGGCTGTGTGGCTTACGGGCCCACGTCGCCAATGGATGGGATTAGGATCTTTTATTCCTCTCCTTTACTCTGGGACTCTGATCTCTCTTCTATTCGGGTTAAAGATTTTGCTAACTCTAACATTAGGTTCTCGTGTTCACATCCACCCAGAGAGCTGGATTGTCTGCAATTATTCCTCTCCATTGGTATGTTTAATCTGATAATCACATTTTCCTTTCCATTGGTCTGTTTAACCTTTCGTGTAATCTAGCTTTTATTTGAGCAGTGATAATTCCCTCCTTAAGTCAACACCCCCAAATAAGACCTTGTTACTATTGTTGATGACATTCCGGTAACCACCGATGGACGAGAACCTTGCCTATTGGTCCGCCTCGTTTCAACGAGCAGGCAAATGGTTCTCTTCGTTCCCCGCCCATGGTACCGACGTGTTGCCGACATAGCTGACAGACTTTCCTCTGACACGTCTTGTTGTCGTGATCGCGCAAGATGTCACCGCCCTTCCTACTCTTAATCCACACTCACTGCAATTCCACAGGATCGAAACCTGACTCTCCTGTACAACCTTGATCCTGAAGTATCCGTTGCACTTGGCTTCGTATGTAATTCACGAGCTAATTTCCTTACCGTGTTTTATTCCAGTATCAGATGCCACATTATTTTTCATTGCTCTGAACCCCTTTCACCTTCTCATTAGGCATCAATCCGATGGATCAACCTCTTCGAGAAGGGCAACGAGCACAAGAATATTCGTTAGAATTCCGTAACCAGACCTTCTCCCCCTACTCTACCTCTTAAATCTCGGGACGAGATTTCTTGTAGTGGAGGAGATTTGTAACACCCCCAGTGATTAGCTATAGTGACCTCACACTAATAATGCCTTGTCATCATGTTTTACTAAGCTAAATTACCACCTGTTAAAAATCAAAGTCAAATTCAAATTTAAATAACAAGTCAAAATATTACATCTTCAACCATGCAAACAAAATAGTTTAGAATATTGCAAATAATCCCAAAGCAATTATAAAAATAAAACCAACATTATTTGAATTCCCAAATTGACCCTAGCAACCAAAACAGGGGACCAGCAGCATTTAATTTGGCCTTTTCAATTTCTAAAAATGCTTAGACATCTCCAATTGCTCTGAAACTTTTTGTGCAACCTAATAATGTTGTTCTTGATTTATGTGCAAAGTTTCACATTTAACAAAAATTGTTTGCTCACTCAAATAATTGCAAAACAGTAGCTAGTTGATTTACAGAAAAAGAAGAAAGAAAATTGGAAAACCATCACTGTGCACTTAGGCCTGCTGGCAACAGTGCCCGGCCCAGCCCAACTGGAGGTCATCCCTAACCTCTATTCAGCAGGGACGGCGTGGACGACCGTGGTGCGTCCATGGCCGCGGATGGCCACGCGCCGGCCATCCACCGCCCCGCGGCATCCTACTAGGTCACCCCGCGACCCTCCTGGAAACCCTAACCCTAAAATCCCCCTCTCCATCACCTCGCCCCCTTCTTCTCAACGGTGCCCGAATGCATCGCCGCCACACCGCCATGGAACACGCGGCCACTGGCCTCCCCTCGCCACGCCACCTTGTCCAGCAGCCCCCTCGTCATCGTCTTCATCATCTTCACTTCTGGATCGGAGCCACCGGACTGCATCGACGCCGCCTGCTTCCACTTCGTCTCCGTCCGGCCGTCGCAAAGCTCCGCTCGATCCGCATCATCCTGGCAGCCCTGGCTTCCCCGAGCTCGTCCTCAGCCTTGCCTTGAGCCATTGCTCTTTTTCCCTCTCCTCCCCAGCTCGAATCTGTGCCATAGCACCGTTTTCCGTGAGCCTGAGCCCAGCCGTCCGCCATGGCCGACGAATGCGTCGATGCCGTGCTCCTCTGGACCGCCTCATGCCGCGTGTGAGCTTCCCACTCTCCCACGAGTCCGATGCACTGCTTGGTTTGCTCGTTGTTGCCCTGCATCACCGTTTTTCACCGGAGCCCGAACACGACCGCCGCCCAGCTCGACACTGCTGTCGACTCCGGCCACCCTGGGTCGTGCCACCATCACCAACGTGCTCGCCGTGTCACCCGCGTCCCGTAAGAGCAAACCGCGCGCGAAATGATTGCCTGTAGGGCAATTCCGGCGACCTCCCGTGTCGCACCGCCGCTGTGATGGTCACAGGCGCACGCGCCGGCGTTTAAATGTCGACGGGACCCACCTGTCAGGTGGTTAGGGGCTAACCACCGCGCTAATAGCCACTGACAACGGGCCCCACTGTAAAAATGATTCGGATTAAAATTTGACACTAACATGTGGGACCCAGGCCTAATTAAGTTAATTAAACTCAACTAATAACCTCTGTTAAAATGTGAGTCTATGACAGGTGGCCCCCACCTGTCTGTTTGACCAGTCAACAGTCAACCCAGTTGACTGCTGACTGGGCTGCTGACTCAGCCCCTGGTCCCACCTGCCATTTGACCAGTCAACTACTGACTGGGCTGGTACCAGTCAACGACATGTGGGCCCCATTTAACCCTGTTGACCAGTCAACTCTACTATTGACTGCTGAATGTACAGTCAACTGGGGCCCACTGTCAGCCTCTATTGCACATTTCTGGGTACACTTCTGTGTACGCATAGCAATTAATATTTAAATGATTTTCGAATTAAATAAATTCAAGAAATTCCAAAAAATGATTAAAAACTTTGAAAAATCATATAAAATAAACCGTAACTCGGATGAAAATAATTTATATATGAAAAATGATCAGAAAAATATGACGAATCTGAATATGTGATCAAAATGCTTGACCATCACTCCTAAATAGATGAACATGGAACCTTCCCCTCCGGATCAATATACCGATAAGCACCTGGAGCTGGGAAAATATTCCCGGATATTTTCCCGCTCCGTTTAAAATACCTAGCACTGCATTAGGACACCCCTAGCATAACCTACCGGCATGTCATGCATCTGTGTTACATCTGTGTGCTTTATATTTACTGTTTCTTCCCCCTCTTCTCTCCGATAGACCCCGAGACCGACGCTGCCCCTGTGATGGACTACATCACCGACGACCCTTCTTCCTTTTCAGCAGAGCTTCCAGGCAAGCTATGGCACCCCGGCTCAGAGAGACCGGAACACCCCGTATTCCAACCCAGAGATCAAGTCTTCTGGAATACGGCACTACTTGGCATAGAACAAATCAGCTCTTTATTGCGAATAAACGGGGTACAAGGGTCCGATATTACAAAGGTTATAGGGGCACGGCAACACTACGCCTGCTCAGATAGCTCTATGCTAGCAGCGGAACATCTCGAAGCGGAATAAAATTCTAGTAGCGGAACAACGGCGACGGTGATGAACTCCACTTCGCAGGGACTCTGGCTGGGACGTATCCTAGAGCGCAACCTCAAGATCCTTAACAAGCAAGCAATCACGGCATGACTTGCAACCTGGCATGACACGCCAGGTGAGTACTTTGAATGTACTCGCAAGCTCACAGCAACCAAAGCAATCAAGACATACAACAGCATGGCATTTACAGGTTAATTATCCATGATGAACATGATACTACTAGAACAACATGAGCATGGCAACAACATGAGCATGGCAACAACATGAGCGTAGCAACAGCATGAGCATGGCAACAACATGAGCATGGCAACAGCATGAGCATGGCAACAACATTAGCATGGCATGTACATATAATTCATGATATGAACAAGATGATACTAGCACTAGCATGCAAGGGGGTCGACGTTTATGGTCTCATGGACCAACTTACTCTGCTCGGAGATTATCTCATAACCACAAACTTACCATCGTGATCATCACACGATCACCTCAGGATCAACCAAGCTTGGTATCAACTATACCATCGTGATCATCAGATGACCACACGGAGCTTGATATCTACCTGTGATCATCGCATGACCACCTAAAGATCAACCAACTTCTTTTCTCATCGAACCAGGGTTGTTATTATTCAGGTTATTATTTCTGTTGACCCATAGTGTGACCTACTACGAACTGTGTTCATGACCGAGGACGCGGCTATCGATAGATTATACACTCTGCAGAGGTTAGTACACTGTACCCACACCACGGAACTCATGGCCTCGTGCTCCCATTCGGGTGGAATAATGACGTTCCGACAAAACCAATCTATTGCATGACACTCTCCCGGCCACTCCGACAAACTCCCCTTTGGGCTATGTCCTGGGTGACCCTGATGTCAACATGTGACATCCGCCACCTCTGTGGCTGCCACCGTTGTGGCCAAACATCAACATCGTCCCAAACGGGGACCTCGGTACCATCAAAACTCGGGTCCTCAAGGCTATGGTAGCCTACCTGACCAGGGTAGCGCGCACCTATATCCTTCCCTCGTAGGAGGCACCGGCGAGAGGCATGACAGTAGACCTCATTAGGGCCTCCCATAAGGCAAGTGTGGCTGCACTGGTTAGCTAGATTCGGTGGCACCATGACTCAGCCAACAGATTTGTTCAAGTTTGATTAATGTCAGGTTCAACTTGAATGGTGATGAGCTGAGTCATAATAACATAAGATGATAATGCATATGAGCATGATATCAGTGTAACCATGGATGGGCAACATAACCATTTAACAACATAACATCAACGATGATAAATATTTTATTCTACGAGATGCGAATGAGCATGGCATAACGATGATCATGAATATCACAAATATTTTCATATCAAACCCTAACTTCTCATGTGAGCATAACATTATCACTAACACCGGAAATGATTACAAGAATAAAACATGATAATAATATCCTTAGCAATTAATCATATCACTTACTAGATGAAAGTGATCATGGCAAAAGCAATGAGCATGGATCACAAGCATATTCAGAGTATTCACAAAATCATTTAAATGAACAAACAAATATTAAATATTCAAGTGGAAACCATGTCTACTACAATGCCATCATGCAAGTGGCTGTTGTGGCTTGCCTGGGGATGAAGGATACACCGGGGAGACGTGCGATGAACTCGCGGAAAGAATCGCCAGAAAAGTTTCCCTCTCGGCGGAGCTGTTTTAAGGGCAAGGGCAAAATGGTCATTTTCAAAGTGTGACAACCTCATGAAAATGATACCATCGGAACGGGCTCGACGAACTGAGATCGTGGGCTTTGGAATCACCTGATTCGGAGTCATGGTCGCCGAGATACGGTCGTTCGTTCGTTAGGCAGAAAATTAAATAAAAATATTCATTTCTGGCCTTAACGGACGAATGTCCGCTATTTAATAGTTTCGGCCGGCAGGGTTAAACAGAAAGCGCATTCCAGAAAAATAAGCTTTCGAAGCATAGAAGACGCATTTTCTCCCGAAGCGAGGCAGAGTACGCTTTCCAGAGGGGAAAGCGCATTCCACGAAATGCGCGTCCACTTAAGTTGCAGGCCTGGCCGCCTGAGTCACTTACGGGCGGGGCCCGCGTTGACTCTTCCTCTCTCTCCTGCCCTCTTCTTCTTCCCCGCGATGGGCAAAGGGCAAAGGCGAGGCCGGCCGCCCCGACGGCGAGCCCCGGCGACTCCGGCCACCGTTGCCGGCGTTCCGGGTACCGGCGAGCTCAGGAAAGAAAGGCGCGTCGGGCAGCTGTAACGGCGGCGATGGGCAGCGCCGCACGGCCATGAAGAAGTGGGTTGGGGCTTTGGAATCGATCGGGGTGGCTTAGAGAGCTCCGTGGTGAGGTGAGGAAGGAGGGA
The DNA here is from genome assembly GCA_039707655.1 of Elymus sibiricus. Taxonomy (NCBI): domain Eukaryota; kingdom Viridiplantae; phylum Streptophyta; class Magnoliopsida; order Poales; family Poaceae; genus Elymus; species Elymus sibiricus. Next base: position 26,133,476 of record CM077664.1, read on the forward strand.
GGGGCTCAGCATTGCTCCAATTTGAGCACAATCCGAACGGCTACCATGTCGGCTATGGCGGGCGGGGAGGGTTCCTCGAGCTCCGGCGAGTGGTTGGGGAGGCTGCTGGGGTGGAGGAGAGGAGGTTGGTGCGGTCGGGAGGGCTCGGGGTGTCCTTAAATAAGTGGGGGAGGAGGGACTCGGGCCGGTTGCCGCCGCGACCAGATAGGCGACCACCGGCGAAGAGCCAAGCACAAGCGGCTGCAACAGTGAGCTTGGACGGCGGAGGGGGAATAGACTGAGAAGCAGGCCATGGCGCGGGAAAGCAGTGGCGGCAGGGCACACGCGGACGGGGCAGTCAGGCACGCGCGGCCACTGTTCCCGCGTGCACCCGAGCTTTGGCTCGGTCCGGCGAGCTCCTAGCGGGGGAGGGCGAACCAGAGAGTCGAGGGCGAGCTGGGGAAGGACTGCGGCAAGGCGAGGTGTCGCGAGGACGACGTTTGGGCGGCGGCATGAGGGTCCCGAAGCTCAGAGCACGCTTTCGGCTGCAGAGCACGCGCTCTGGGCCTGGTCACCACGTGCAAAAGGCAACAGGAGAGCTCAAGGGTCTAGCTAATGGTGTCTAGCACTTTGTCCTTCCTGGATGGGCCCTACTAGAAGTGATAGCTCGACTAAAGGCACTATGGGTTGATGGGAATGATCAGGGAAAGATTGCTGTTGCAAACTTAGGCATGATGTTGTGGTCAAATGGAATGAGAAAAGAGATAACCAGGATGTCACAGAGTCTTAGGGTTGGAAGGACTATGAGCCTGTGAATTTTGAGGTCATTTGAGCAAGGTTTGAGTGCAGTTGCTTTACAACTGCAAAAATTTGGCCAGAATCTAGATCAGGAAGTAGCACTCACATGGTTGCTTGGATTGAGCTGAAATTTGGTTTAGGATGGTCATTTGGTGACGTGAAGATACCATAAAAATTTCATCCCATTTGGATAAATAAAAATGGTACTTCCTTCACAATGCTCCACACTGGGCAGAAACTTGGGAGAATTTTTCAGAGAAAATGGCTTGGCAAAATAATGTGAATTTTTGCATTATCACATTATTTAGGGATATTTAGGTCCTGGATTAATTTCAGAATTTTTGAAGCAATATCAAATATAGTTGCTTCACAAACTGAAATTATGACCAGAAACCAAAATTTGAAGGTGTGCTCACATAGATCGTTGGGTGGATATGAAATTAGGTGGAGATCAATGATTTGACCATATAAATGATCTACCAAAATTTCAACTCATTTTCATTAGCCTAGCTAGTACTTCCTTCACAAAGCTTCTCTCTGGACGGAAACTTTGGAAATTTGCTAAGGAAAATTTACTATGCAAATGAAGCTAAATTTTGGCATCTGGCAATAATTTGGATATTAGAGAGTGCCCAAAATTTTTGAGGGCAATCAAGAAAAGATAAATAGCACTCCCTTCACAAAGAGCCATTCTGGTCAGAATAGGAAATGAATATTCCTGAATTATTTTTGGACTAGGCAAGGATGGGTTTTGGCATATTGGTGGAATATATGATCCAAAGAATTTATGATAATTTTGTGGGAATTTTTGGAATGGCAGAAATATAGGTTGCTTCACAACCTAAAGCAAACAGGGTTATTCCTTTAATAGAAAAAGGAATATTCCCAAGAAATAAATATTGGGGTTGGGCTAAGATGAAAATGTCATGTCCTTGGGATAGATTTGAGAATGACAAGTCACTAGGAAGTGGCAAGAGAGAAGATTTTCCCAGGTTTCAAGACCACATAGCCACGGAAAAAGAAATTCCAAATAAAATTCGAAGAAATCCAAAAGAAAAAGAGAGGGCCAAAAATCGGGGTGTTACAAACCTACCCCCCTTACGATAAATCTCATCCTTGAGATTTGGTTGCTCAGGGAACAAGTATGCATATTCTGACTTAAGGAAACCGTTTCCAACTCGGGTATCCTTTTCCTTTATAAATTGTTCCCACTGAATTGCATCTGACTGACTGCCTTGCTGTGGGGTGGTTTGCTTCACTGTATCCATCATTCTGACAAGTCTTTCCTTCATATGTTCATCCTTGCTCTGACTTCAATTCTTTTATGTCTGCTGGCTTGTCTGATATTATCATGGCCGGGATTTCCATAAGTCCGGGAGTGACTTCCATTCGATGTGATATTCTTTTATTCAGCACCGATAGTAGTCAATGGAGTTGTGCACATATTTCCTCGGTGGACATGAAACATTTAATCATTGCCTCGGGTTACTCAAGTAGGTGCATATCCTTCGGGTTCAAAACAATGCTGAAAATCATAGCCGTTCTTTTTGGCAGAGTCTGACTGCTTGAAGGTAGTTCTGAATTACCTTGGCTGGCTCCACTGTCTCGAATCCGTACCGATGATTTGACTGTCACCTTGATATGAGGGCCTTACAAACAGAGTAGACCCCTTGGGTGTGTGTTCGTGGTGATTAATACGGAATCAGATTGTCTTGGGTATCCGTACCATGTTGTTCGGGCAACGATTATCACACCTGTATTGCCGGTCTGGCTTCTTCATTATCGTCTTCTTTTGTCCGAATCTTTTGCTAAAAGAGCTTGGCCATAAATATCTTTAATTCTTTGTGTGACCATAGGTGTTGTCAGGTGCTATATTCCGGCAGTCATACCTTATCCTTATCCTCAGACAGTGCAGCGATGTTTGAATGGCAAGTTTATCATCTCTCAAGCTCTCACTGTAAGGCAATGATCATCCGAACCTTTGCAAGAAATTGGCAAATAAATCAGTAGCCACCAGAACGGTCTTTACAACTCAGATCTGGGACATTACTGAAATAACTCAACCATGGCTCACGACGGCTGAAAAGCAGCTCAGCGCATGAGGCAGGGTTGATAAGAAGAATGTAGCAGTTCGCTAAGACGGCCGAAGAACAGCTCAGAGCATAGGGTCACTGGTACAAAAAGAAACTCAACAGCTGCCCGATACGGCCAAAAAGCAGCTCAGAACACAGGCCAGTTGTTGAAAAGAGAAATATAAAATCGGCATCCAGCCCGGACGGCCGCAAGCAGCTCAGAACACAGGCGTGGTGCCGTTACCAGGGAAAGGTAAGCAAAGGTTCATCAGGATCATATACCGGGTTCACAGTTACTTGTATTGAGCTCACTGCTGTGGTCAATCATACATGGCAGTGACAATGGTTAACGATATCACTTTGTCATGGGGAAAGGAAGCTGGCCTTGATATCCACTGTCAAGATTGTTGTCCCAACATTGTCTTGCTTCATAGCTTTTCAGACATTGCATCACACTGAAGTGTATAACTTGCTTTCTTCCTTTTACATACTCATGGGTTGTCTGATTCTCACCATGCTGGCATCATCGTGCGAGTGAATTGTATGACCTTGTCAGCATGTTCACCATATATATGGAAGCATGTGTAACTGGGCGTTTGATTCCTGAGGTAGACACTTGTGTGTTGACTGATTCTTGCTTCTGACAAACTATTGCGGATCTGATTCTTGGGATGCATTGCCATATGCTGCCAACTCACTGTGTAATATCTTGTACCAATGTCGATGACTGTATGTAGTGCCGTACTGACGAAGACTAGATAGCTTGTGTTGGAAGCCATCGAGAGTATCGTGCTGAGGAAGGCTGAATAGCTTATCCTCGAAGCTTTTGCCGGGATAGCATGCTGAAAAAGACTGGGTGCCATACCTCAGAAGCTTCTCCTCTGATTGCTTGCTGAGGAAGATTTAGTGCCTTATGCCAGAAGCTTTCTGCGGTGGCTTACCGGAGAAGGCTGAGTATCTTAAACTGTAAGCTATCCACATATCGTACTAAGGAAAACTGCAGAACCTTGCGTCGTAAGCTTCGCTGGTAGCGTGTAGAGGAAGACTGTGTTGTTTACTCCGAAGCTTCTCTCCGTGACATGCGGACTGAATGCCATATATATATATATATATATCCTTGATATCACTTTGACTGGAAAATGTACTATTGTCTTGCACACAAATTGTCTTCCAGCTGATTCCATACTGCTGTGAAGGTTGGTCCACTGATGTAAATCTTGATGTTGATAGTTGATCCAGAATATCATTTGTATTCACACCAAATATTCCCAATACGATGCAGTCCACTGATAATTCCATACTGTTTAGCTGAGCTTCCAAATATTTGAATCCCTCACTGATTCTTCGAGTCCGGTGTCGGTTGATGAGCAACTTTCATAAGGGGAAATAAGGTAACACCGAAGGCCCAAAGAAAGAAACAAAAGAAACGACTGAACAAAAGCACACACAGCATTAAGATTACATACAAGCAACATCACATTTTACAGCTATTCACCTCACTATGCATGCCTACTTAAGCACACAATTCTCGAGGAAACTCCGGTACTACGATCTAATATGCTGTGGTGGTGTGCACGAAAGTGGATCAGTGTGTGGAGGTTGGTGTAAACGAAGCTACACCAAGCGCTGGCTCATCACCGGTTGCATCTGGACGGGCTCGGAGGTGAGGACGGACTCGGTGATAATGTAGCGAGACACGGACGTCACGACCACATTATCATCAAGCGTACGGAAGGGAACCTTACTCGTCTAGGGAATGGGTGATGGGGTAGGATAGCGGCGGAAAACAGGATTTGCTAGCATTGCCCTTTTCTGGTAACAAAGACCAGTAAGGGTTGCCAGACGGCGGGTTGGATGGCAAGATCTGGGGTAGAAACATGTCTACCACCGAAACTATAGGTGTGGCTGAAGGGAAAAAAATATATTGGTGTGATACCTGTGCATCAATCCTGCAAGAGATCGACATCACAAGGTACCTCGGCATCACTCCGCTGGGACAGAGATGACACCAAACACCAAAGGGCAAGTATGCAAAGCTGGAGGGTGCAGGTAGTGGATCGAAACCGATGCCACCTACACTCACAAGATCAACCGTTAGTGACAATATAATAAGTCTATATGCGTGCTATACAGCAAACAAATGCAACAACATAATGCAGCAGACCGACAAGACTCTATACTAACGGTTTCTAACGCTCGCGCGGACTAGGGCATCCTACTGCCAGACCTGCTCTGATACCAATCGCTGTGGCACCCCGGCTCAGAGAGACCGGAACACCCAGTATTCCAGCCCAGAGATCAAGTCTTCTGGAATACGGCACTGCTTGGCATAGAACAAATCAACTCTTTATTGCGAATAAACGGGGTACAAGGGTCCGATATTACAAAGGTTAGAGGGGCACGGCGACACTACGCCTGCTCAGATAGCTCTATGCTAGCAGTGGAACATCTCGAAGCGGAATAAAATTCTAGCAGCGGAACAACGGCGATGGTGATGAACTCCACTCCGCAGGGACTCTGGCTGGGACGTATCCTAGAGCGCAACCTCGAGATCCTCGACAAGCAAGCAATCACGGCATGACCTGCAATCTGGCATGACACGCTAGGTGAGTACTTTGAATGTACTCGCAAGCTCACAACAACCAAAGCAATCAAGACATACAACAGCATGGCATTTACAGGTTAATTATCCATGATGAACATGATACTACTAGAACAACATGAGCATGGCAACAACATGAGCATGGCAACAGCATGAGCATGGCAACAACATGAGCATGGCATGTACATATAATTCATGATATGAACAAGATAATACTAGCACTAGCATGCAAGGGGGTCGACGTTTAAGGTCTCATGGACCAACTTACTCTGCTCGGAGATTATCTCGTAACCACAAACTTACCATCGTGATCATTACATGATCACCTCAGGATCAACCAAGCTTGGTATCAACTATACCATCGTGATCATCACATGACCACATGGAGCTTGATCTCTACCTGTAATCATCGCATGACCACCTAAAGATCAACCAACTTCTTTTCTCATCGAACCAGGGTTGTTATTATTCAGGTTATTATTTTTGTTGACCCACAGTGTGACCTACTACGAACTGTGTCCATGACCGAGGACGCGGCTATCGATAGATTATACACTCTGCAGAGGTTAGTACACTGTACCCACACCACAGAACTCATGGCCTCGTGCTCCCATTCGGGTGGACCAACGACGTTCCACAAAACCAATCTATTGCATGACACTCTCCCGGCCACTCCGACAAACTGCCCTTTGGGCTATGTCCTGGGTGACCCTGATGTCAACATGTGACATCCGCCACCTCTGTGGCTGCCACCGTCGTGGCCAAACATCAACATAGTCCCAAACGGGGACTTCGGTACCATCAAAACTCGGGTCCTCAAGGCTATGGTAGCCTACCTGATCAGGGTAGCGCGCACCCATAACCTTCCCTCGTAGGAGGCACCAGCGAGAGGCATGACAATAGACCGCATTAGGGCCTCCCATAAGGCAAGTGTGGCTGCACTGGTTAGCTCGATTTGGTGGCACCATGACTCGGCCAACAGATTTGTTCAAGTTTGATTAATGTCAGGTTCAACTTGAATGGTGATGAGCTGAGTCATAATAACATAACATGATAATGCATATGAGCATGATATCAGTGTAACCATGGATGGGCAACATAACCATTTAACAACATAACATCAACGATGATAAATATTTAATTCTACGAGATGCGAATGAGCATGGCATAACGATGATCATGAATATCACAAATATTTTCATATCAAACCCTAACTACTCATGTGAGCTATGAGTATAACATTATCACTAACACCGGAAATGATTACAAGAATAAAACATGATAATAATATCCTTAGCAATTAATCATATCACTTACTAGATGAAAGTGATCATGGCAAAAGCAATGAGCATGGATCACAAGCATATTCGGAGTATTCACAAAATCATTTAAATGAACAAACAAATATTAAATATTCAAGTGGAAACCATGGCTACTGCAATGCCATCATGCAAGTGGCTGTTGTGGCTTGCCTGGGGATGAAGGATACACCGGGAAGAGGTGCGATGAACTCGCGGAAAGAATCGCCGGAAAAGTTTCCCTCTCGGCGGAGCTGTTTTAAGGGCAAGGGCAAAATGGTCATTTTCAAAGTGTGACAACCTCATGAAAATGATACCATCGGAATGGGCTCGACGAACTAAGATCGTGGGCTTTGGAATCACCTGATTCGGAGTCACGGTCGCCGAGTTACGGCTGTTCGTTCGTTCGGGAGAAAATTAAATAAAAATATTCATTTCTGGCCTTAATGGACGAACGTCCGCTATTTAATAGTTTCGGCCAGCGGGGTTAAACAGAAAGCGCATTCCAGAAAAATACGCTTTCGAAGCAGAGAAGACGCATTTTCTACCGAAGCGCGGCAGAGTACGCTTTCCAGAGGGGAAAGCGCATTCCACGAAATGCGCGTCCACTTAAGTGGCAGGCCTGGCCACCTGAGTCACTTACGGGCGGGGCCCGCATTGACTCTTCCTCTCCCTCGTGCCCTCTTCTTCTTCCCCGCGATGGGCAAAGGGCAGAGGCGAGGCCGGCTGCCCCGACGGCGAGCCCCGGCGACTCCGGCCACCGTTGCAGGCGTTCCGGGTACCGGCGAGCTCAGGAAAGAGAGGCGCGTCGAGGAGGCCACACCACGGGGTCCCATTCCACCAGAGGAGAGCGGGGCTTCGTCCGTGGCGGGCGGCTGTAACGGCGGCGATGGGCAGCGCCGCACGGCCATGAAGAAGTGGGCTGGGGCTTTGGAATCGATCGGGGTGGCTTAGAGAGCTCCGTGGTGAGGTGAGGAAGGAGGGAGGGGCTCAGCATTGCTCCAATTTGAGCACAAATCAAACGGCTACCATGTCGGCTATGGTGGGCGGGGAGGGTTCCTCGAGCTCCGGCGAGTGGTTGGGGAGGCTGCTGGGGTGGAGGAGAGGAGGTTGGTGCGGTCGGGAGGGCTCGGGGTGGCCTTAAATAAGTGGGGGAGGAGGGACTCGGGACGGTTGCCGCCGCGACCAGATGGGCGAGCACCGGCGAAGAGCCAAGCACAAGCGGCTGCAACAGTGAGCTTGGACGGCAGAGGGGGAAGAGACTGAGAAGCGGGCCATGGCGCGGGAAAGCAGGGGAGGCAGGGCACGCGCGAACGGGGCAGTCAGGCACGCGCGGCCACTGTTCCCGTGTGCACCCGAGCTTTGGCTCGGTCCGGCGAGCTCCTAGCGGGGGAGGGCGAACCAGAGAGTCGAGGGCGAGCTGGGGATGGACTGCGGCAAGGCGAGGTGTCGCGAGGACAGCGTTTGGGCGGCGGCATGAGGGTCCCGAAGCTCGGAGCACGCTTTCGGCTGTAGAGAACGCGCTTTGGGCCTGGTCACCACGTGCAAAAGGCAAGAGGAGAGCTCAAGGGTCTAGCTAATGGTGTCTAGCACTTTGTCCTTCCTGGATGGGCCCTAGTAGAAGTGATAGCTCGACTAAAGGCACTGTGGGTTGATGGGAATGATCAGGGAAAGATTGCTGTTGCAAACTTAGGCTTGATGTTGTGGTCAAATGGAATGAGATAAGAGATAACCAGGATGTCACAGAGTCTTAGGGTTGGAAGGACTATGAGCCTATGAATTTTGAGGTCATTTGAGCAAGGTTTGAGTGCAGTTGCTTTACAACTGCAAAAATTTGGCCAGAATCTAGATCAGGAAGTAGCACTCACATGGTTTCTTGGATTGAGCTGAAATTTGGTGTAGGATGGTCATTTGGTGACATGAAGATACCATAAAATTTTCATCCCATTTGGATAAGTAAAAATGGTACTTCCTTCACAATGCTCCACACTGGACAGAAACTTGGGAGAATTTTTCAGGGAAAATGGCTTGGCAAAATAATGTGAATTTTTGTATTCTCACATTATTTAGGGATATTTAGGTCCTGAATTAATTTCAGAATTTTTGAAGCAATATAAAATATAGTTGCTTCACAAACTGAAATTATGACCAGAAACCAAGATTTGAAGGTGTGCTCACATAGATAGTTGGATGGATATGAAATTAGGTGGAGATCAATGATTTGACCATACAAATGATCAACCAAAATTTCAACTCATTTTGATTAGCCTAGCTAGTACTTCCTTCACAAAGCTTCTCTCTGGACAGAAACTTTGGAAATTTGTTGAGGACGATTTACTAGGCAAATGAAGCTGAATTTTGGCATGTGGCAATAATTTGGATATGAGAGAGTGCCCAAAAATTTTGAGGGCAATCAAGAAAAGATAAATAGCACTCCCTTCACAAAGCGCCATTCTGGTCAGAATAGGAAATGAATATTCCTGAATTATTTTTGACTAGGCAAGGATGGGTTTTGGCATATTGGTGGAATATATGATCCAAAGAATTTATGAGAATTGTGTGGGAATTTTTGGAATGGCAGAAATATAGGTTGCTTCACTACCTAAAGCAAACAGGGTTATTCCTTTAATAGAAAAAGGAATATTCACAAGAAATAAATACTGGGGTTGGGGTAAGATGGAAATGTCATGGCCTTGGGATAGATTTGAGAATGACAAGCCACTAGGAAATGGCAAGAGAGAAGATCTTCCCAGGTTTCAAGACCACATAGCCACGGAAAAAGAAATTCCAAATAAAATTCGAAGAAATCCAAAAGAAAAAGAAAGGGCCAAAAATCAGGGTGTTACACAAGCAAACCCCCTTGACCATTCCAATATCACCTATTCCTTCTTCCCCGTGCTTGCATTAGAATTTGATACCATATTTGATTGCTCCTATTCTGATGCATAGCCTGATTTTGTAACTGCTGTTGATACCTTACCTGCTATCCTAAATGCTTAGTATAGGTTGGCTAGCGATTCATCAGTGGCCCACACCCTTGTCCGTGTTGCCCTGCTTTACTACCAGAAGACTCGATCAACGTGATCGATGGGATAGACCGACACAGCACCGCACACCCCCTTAGTTGTACGACTCTACAGAGCTACTATCGAGTGACGAGGGTGATACCTCCTACCTCACTCCTGATGATATCTCTGTAGCGTAGCTAGTCGGTTGTGGGTTACCGAGGGTGATTCCTCTTTCACCACCTCCGATGATGCCTCTATCGAGCAACCCCTCAAGTGTGAACCCATCGAGGGTGATTCCTGCAAGTTCTCCTTGACGGATACATCGAGTGGGAATCCATCGAGGGTGATTACTCGGATTTCCCCCTTGATGTCATGGCCACACGGTTACCTTGGCATTTACCTCAGACCCTTGTTAGAGTCGGGTCAACCCCAAGGGGTACCCGCGAGAGGTGTGAAGTCAGGCTGACCATGAGGGCACCCTCGAGAGATTATTGTGGCGGAACGACAGGGCAGGTGGAGACCACCTAGGAGAGAGGTGGACCTGGTCCCTGGTCGTTGGACCGTGGGTTACCAAGTCGGTGCGGCAGGGTGTCGGAGGTGAGCCTTGAGCACTGTTCGTGTCCGCGAGCTACTAATAACACGCTTAACGGATTTGGGTATTTGATCTGAGTTGGCCACTGGCCTATACGCACTACCACCACGTGGGATAATGGTTTAATGGGGCCCTCGGCGCTGTATGTATCAGCTGAAAGCTCTGTCAGACGTACAGTTCAGCATTGTGAGCCCGTCGGGACATGTGCCATCCAGGATTGAGGTGGACTTGGACTCCGATACGCGACACAACGACCCGGAGTGCAAAGGGCGATGGGCCCAAGACCCTAAGCACTTAGGATGTAGACCGGCGGGGACCTCTCTGCGGAGCCTAGGTAGGACTACGTCATGTCGATCAGCCGAGGCCGGGCATGACCCAGAAAAGTGTGTCCGGTCAGAGTTAATCGAGCGTGTTGGGCAACAGTAGTGCACCCCTGCAGGGAAGATTATCTATTCGAATAGCCATGCACGGTAACAGGACACTCAGTGTTGTATCCCGATCTACTACAACTTGAACTGGATACTTGTGTACTTAATAAAATGTTAGCTCCGGGATTGCTTTCTCGCAGGGATTCGAGGAAGGATCTCTGGGCTTTGCTACTACATACTTATTACTTTATGTTATGCTACTAAGCCGCACTCTTCTAATGCTGCAAGATGCTAGTCTTCGATAGGCTAGGCCTTCCCCCTCTATTCTGGCTTTTCTGCAGTCTAGTCCACAGATACAGCCACTTCATTTGATACCGATGCATGATTAGCATAGATCTGATGTAAGTCTTGCGAGTCCTTTGGATGAGTACTCACGGTTGCTTTGCTACCTCTTCTCCCCATACCCGATTGCTGCGATCAGATGGCGGAGTCCCGAAGACAGCTGACCCTGCCGACGACTACTACTAACACGGTGGAGCCTACTACTACATGGAGACCGATGACCAGGAGTAGTTTCGGAGGCTCCCAGGCAGGAGGCCTGCGCATTTTCGATCTAGATGTCGTTGTTTTGCTCAGCCTTCTTAAGGCACCCTTGTCTAATTATGTCTGTACTCAGATACTGATGCTTCCGCTGACTCTTGTGTAACTCGAGCTTATGTATTCAAGCCCTCGAGGCCCCTGGCTTGTAATATAAAGCTTGTATTATTTTATTTTCTGTCTAGAGTTGTGTTGTGATATTTTCCCGTGAGTCCCTGGGCTTGATCGTGCGCATTTGTGTGTATGATTAGTGCACGGTCGAGCCGGGGGCGTCACAAATACAAAGCTATAATAATCATGCATAAAAGAGTTCAGAGATGACTCAAATATTTCTCATGAATAATCTGATCATAAACTCACAATTCATCGGATCCCAACAAACACACCGTAAAAGAAGATTACATCGAATAGAACTCCAGGAACATCGAGGAGAACATTGTATTGAAGATCAAAGAGAGAGAAGAAGCCATCTAGCTACTAGCTATGGACACGTAGGTCTATGGTAAACTACTCACACATCATCGGAAGGGCAGCAAGGTTGATGTACAAGCCCTCCGTGATCGATTCCCCCTCCGGCAGAGTAACGGAAAAGGCCTCTAGATGGGATCATGGAAGAACAGAGGCTTGCGGCGGCGGAAAGGTTTTCTCTTCTAGCTCTCTGGGGGTTTCCCAATATTTGTGAATTTATAGAAGTGGAATTCGGTCAAACGGAGTCACGTGGGCCCCACAAGGCAGCACGGCGCACCCCCCCCGGGGCGTGCCCTGGTGCCTTGTGAAGCCTCCATGAGGCCTCTGGCCTCCTCCCGAAGCTTCCCAAGTTTATTTTGTCCAGAAAAAATCTCCAAAATGTTTTGTGGCATTTGGACTTCATTTGGTACTGTTTCTCTGAAAATCCAAAAACAAGCAGAAAACAGCAACTGGCACTAGGCACTGGGTTAATAGGTTAGTCCCAAAAAATGATAAATAATTGCATACAATTGCATATAAAAGCATCCAAGATTGATACTATAATAGCATGGAACAATCAAAAATTATAGATACGTTGGAGACGTATCAAGTAACTATCTACAATAGTGTCCCATTGACCAAAGCCATCTTGGAACCATACAAAGTTCATGAATGAACTATATGATTCAACATCTTCTTTGTTGCTTTTAAAGTGTCAACATACTTAGCCTTTGTTATAGAATTCGCCACAGTAACCTGTTTGGAACAATTCCAACTTACTGTGCCACCATATCATGTATCACACAAAACCCTTAACTTAAATCAAAAATCGCTTGGAGCATTGATGAAGACTGTATCGATGTAACTACTTACACCGAGCACTTCATAATTTCCGCTTGCGAGAAAACATGTCATCAGTGCTACTTTAGTACTCAACGACATTTTTCGCTGCTGTCCTATGATCAATATTTTGATCACTTTGGTATCTATACTCGCAACTGCTTGGGAGTACCAGACATATCTGGTTGTTTTATATACCATGGAATACATGATTAATCCAAACACAAAAGTGTGTGGAATCTCCATCATGTATTTTGCTCATCAGTGTTTAAGGACACCGAGTCTTGCTAAAACTATTTCCATGTGACTTCGCCAAGAAACACTTCATTGTGTTCTCATGCTAATACATTTTAGCATCTTGTCAATATGTATTCTTGCCTTAGCCTATTAGGCAATTTTATCTCCATAGATAATTATGCCTAATATCGAGGCTACCTAGCCCACGTTCTTCATCGAAAAACTATTTTTCAATGTAGTCCTAATTCGTGTCAAGAAATTTATATTATTTCCAATCAACAATGTGTCAAGCACACAAGGTTTTAGAAATATTATTATGCTTCCACAATCATCTTCTCTTTCCATTAATGAAATCAAAACTCTTTTGACTATTTCATCAAAACGAAGATTCCAACTCCATTATGCTTTCTTCTGTCCATTTCTGGATCTCTGGAGTTTGCACACTCACTAGCATACTCTGGATCGACAAAATACTTTGGATTGTATCACACGCAAGTCTTAGGTTGCATTTCCATCTCATGGAAATCCTTTTGGCATCCATGTATCATATCTCATGATTGAAATATGTATTAATTGCTAATTTAACCCGAACCAACTTTAAGCATCGCTACGGTGAGACAATCTCATCATAGTCAATTCCTTGAATTTGTTATAAGCAACAAGTCGAGCTTTATGGATAAAATACTTTAATGCAAATAGTTTGTAGTTCCATTAATATTCGTTAGACTTTAAGTCTTCCAAAGGGTTTATCAAGATCTAATATTGAATCTTTTATATGGAAACTATCTTGGATTATATTGGCATTTAGCCAATTTCGGAGTCAGGGCCCATCAACGCTTCCTTGTGTATCGTAGGTATACTGTTGTCTAACAACAATATCTCGTTTGTGCATCTGAGAGGTTTTCACGAGTTTTGCCTACGTGGTTCAGCTGCAAGTTCGACCGAAGTCCATACATGTTATGTAGAGGCTTCCGTATCAGTCGCAGTACGAAACTCTGGAATTACTTCCAAGGTTTCTGTCCTTTGACCTGATGACGAAGATACTGCTATCTCGTCGAGTTGCACTGTCCTCCCACTCACCTTTTTGCAAGAACCATTTTCTTCAAAATCATACCGCTCTTTGTGGCAAACTTTCGGCCTCGGTATAGTGATGGAGGAATGCCCAATAAACTGGGATAACCTACAAAGTAGCACTTGTCTGATTTGGAATGGGTTTGTAAATATTTTACACAAGCCCAATATTCCAAATGTTAAGAAAAGACATAACATGGTTGGGTGTACCATGCCATGGCGTCATTTTTAACAGATTTGATGGCGCTCTTTTCAGTGTAAAAGCCGCAGTCTCTAAGGCATTACTTTAAAAGGGATAATGGCAAATTGATTTATGTCATCTTTGACCTTACCATGTCATAAATGGTTTGATTACATCTTCACGGACATTCCACTCACAGTGGTGTTCTAGGAGGTGTAAGTTATGAAACTCTTTTCACAACTCATCAGACATTCGCTAAACTTGTAACTCAAATATTTCTTTCCGCAATCTAATTGCAGAAACATAATTTTCTTGTTACAATAATTTCTACTTCATTTTGAAAACCTTTTGAATGATTTCAAAAGATCCAGACCTGTGTCTCATCAAGTAAATATCCATATATCTACTTTAGTCATTTCTGAAGATAGACAAATCCACTGTTAGCAACAACATTTATCAGACTACACACATCAAAATGTATGATCACAAATAAGTTTGTTGCTCGTTCCTTATGGCTTGTGAACGGTATTTCAATCACTTCACTTTTCGGACGAAAGTTGCAAGTGTCAGATGATTCATAATCAAATGACTTCAAAATCCACCATTATGGAATTTCTTCATGCAGGTTTCTCCAATGTGACCAAATGCAGTGCCACACATATGTGGTATTCTTTTAGTCTTGTGACATTTAGCGTCAGTGTCACGGATGTTTTATATTATTATCAATATTCATAACATACATCTCATTCATAATGAAAGTATGGCCCTTATGTTATTCATAACATCGAAGAACAATTGTTCTCTCATGAACAACCTTCTTGCAACAAACATTATGCAATGGGCTAGAGTGAATAAAACTCTAAAATGAATTATGAAAATAAATATAGAGGTAATACGCCGATGGAAGGTGTAGTAACTTTTACTATGTTGCCAGCGCGTATCTAAACCTCGTTTCTCGCAAGTCTTTTAGGCCATAGTAGTTCTTGTATCGAGTCGCAACAGAATGCAATCGAGCGGGTATCCCTGTGATCAACCTTTTAATCACAATGCCCAAAGAATCAGTGACTAACAGTTTAATCACAATTCCCAAGAACTATTTCTTTGACCAGCCTTCTATACATCTATAACTTGTATGACATTCATACATGAGCTGGAAATTCTAGTTTGCATTCTTTTTTTGCCTTTATACTTCTAACAGTTTTACTTCCAATATTTCTCCTACTCTCAGAAGAAGCACACAACTTTAAGAGTGGCGTTAGCTCCGGACTTCCTAGGCGTGTAAGTTTTACTGACACCCTTTGGACACTTCCTTTCTCTTTAATTTTTTGTTTTATTCGCCTTCATCACATGACAAGAGTTCTTCTGGATCCCTCTCTTTATCAGTCAAATGCATAGTAAACATTTTACTAATACTTTGCAAACAAACATTGCTTTGGATATTTCATATCTTTTAGCCTTTGTTTGTATCTGAAACTATTTTTCAGTTCCATGATTATCACATAACTATCCCAAACTTATGAAGTTCGGGCCTCATAGAAGCAAACATATTTGCACTTGACCGTAACGGAATTATAGCTTTTGGATCGAAGGACAAGAGTCACATCATCCATAGCATTTAGCGGGAGAATACTGGAAGAATGCGATAGGACAAAGTCCTTCTTGGCACTCTTGAGGACAATCCTCACATTACGTTACCAATCGTAAAGTTTTTAACCAGATAAATAACAGCTATTCAATTTTAATAGGGAAGGTGGAAACGCGAGCCATTATTCTACAAGTATTATGCAAATCACACTTAGACAGTGTTCATAATTAATTGCACTAAGAATTAAATGAATTAAATGAATTTAATTCTGAAGTGCGCTCCCACTTAAATCAATATCTCTCATAATTGATTGTGAGTGATACAAGACCCACATTTCAATTCAACGCCATTGATGTGGACATCACTGATGACGAGAATTTCAATCGGTAGGCCAACTTGCCAATCACATCTCTATGTGACTCTTGTTCATCTTTCGATGGGCGTGTTCCGAGCTCAGGACGATCAAGCCAGAACGTCAAGACAACCAAGTGATCTCGCTGCGAGGTCTGACCATCACCCACCTCATACCTCTCAATTCGTTCGTACCCATGTGGACATGGCGCACCCCAAAAAGATACGTATTTCAGACGGTGCTACACTTGGGAGAACACTGACTACTAGATATTTTAAGTGAAAGGTCACCCTAATAAAAGCGACTACCGTGCAATCAAAAGGGTGCATCAAAAGGGATGAACATCTCAGGCAATTCATAATAGCATGATATGGTATAGCCCTTTCTGATGGAGAAGTCTTTAATTTCTTCGTCTTCGGCATTTGCGTCGGTGCTCACCTTCGCGAAGATTGACACCACCTTGTCGATGCACCAGATAATATTGCTATCTCTATAGCTAATAAAATAATGCATTACAACAAGGTTGACACGTAGGTCATTTAAAGTGACAATCATATGGCTCCAGCCATCATGCCGAATCATGACACGCAGGTCATGTTAATTAATTTACATTATATAGTCATCTCATACATAATCAAATTAAATATGATGAAGATTATACCACATCACATGCACATCCCATGTCATCTGCAAAACCAAGTTCGACGCCTCTAATCGGTTTATGCAAAATTTTATTTTTCGTGGCTTCTAAAGTTTCGAAACAAACCGAAGCTACCAACGTCCACCATCAAGTATGATTATTCAAGTCGCTAGATTATCATTGCGGGGTGTATGAAACACGAGATAATAAAATCTCGAGCCCCATACTGAACTTCGTCATACGCAAGAACCCCGTGCAGATCATATCTGCATTGCCCTTTTAGTCTGCGAAACATACATCTTTCTTTAACTATGGTAGAACCCAAAGACACTGAAGCACTTCGTTGATCTGTCAACTAGCATACTCAGGAGCATCATGGAAGGATCGCGGATTGCCAGAACTTTGTGGGATTCCACCATGACGTCAAGATCAGGACTATGCAAATTCAAGGGAAGCAACAAGAACATCGGGTAATAGATTTCATCTGCTACACGCACAAATAATTTTCAGCAATAGAACTCATCTACTACAAAATTATATTGTGCAACACCAATATATCTCATGTATTCTAGAGCGTAACCTGCATCTACACATAGCATGGCTCATGATGCCACTGTTGGGGAACGCGACAGAAAACAAAAAATTTCCGCACTACGAACACGCCCAGGATCACTATGGAGATGCATACAAGGTTTTGATCTGATCATTACCGACTCGTAGCGCGGCGGAAGTAGAGTCGATGAAGATCGTCGGTGCAGATCCCCGCAGCGAGGGTTTACAACCTCCCATCCATGAGGATGTACTCCCTCATCTCCACCTCGGACAGCCCTTCGGGAGGCGGTCGGACAATCCCTCAGACGGTGTCACGGACAGCCCTCCGGGAGGACCCTCGAACTCGGACGTTATCTCGGACAACCCTTCAGGAGGACCCTCGAATAGCCCCTCAGGCAAAAGATCGAAACTACGACCTCTCTATGGGGTTGCACACATACAGTGTCATCTATCCGGCAGGGCTTCGCCGCCCAGAACTAGTTCCCACCGGAACCCAGACAGCCTTTCGGCTCTACAAAATTATTTTGTGTGAGGGAGAGAAGAAGCCATATAATTGCATGGCATATTGTATGAGAGAAAGAGTGAGTGTGGAGAGCTCCTCTCGACCTCTATTTATAGGAAAAGCCAAGGGGTAGGGTGGCACTTGAAAATACCAAAACACCCATGACATGTGACCTTCACAAGGGCATAAAAGGAAGGCAAGTGGAGCTCCATGGAGGAGCTCCTCCCTTGGCCGGCCACACCTTGTGCCCCCCCCCCCCCCCCCAAAAAAGGGGTTCCCTCCTTCCCAAGTCTTCCCTAAGATCTTTTGAGCAAAGCCCAAAAAAGTGGCTTTCCAAAAAGTAACTATAAAGGTGTTTTCATTATTCACGAAAACATTTTCCGCGACCGTTAGACCCGAAAATATTTATGCAGGCCCAAAACTTTTCCAGTACCCCGTAAAATAATTCTGGACACGTTCCGAAACATTTCCGGATCAATGATTTTCTTCAGCGAAAAGCAACCAAAGCACTTCCGGCTGCTCCGGAACATTTCCGGTTTTTCTCACTGGAAAAATTTCAGAAGTTCCTAGAACAATTCTGGCACCTCCAAAAAGTTCCAGGCGTGTGCCGAAACCTTTTTGCCTCAATGGTTTACTCCGAAACAACTTTTCGGTTTTACCGAAACTTTTCCGGTGTTCTCTCCGGAACTTTTCCGTTTGGCTCCGAAACTTTTTCGGTGACTTTCTCTCAGACTCCCTGTCTAGTATTCAGCAGATAGATAACCCTTAAGCGTGTGACCCTGTAGGTTCGGTTAAGTATAGACATGACCGGAACACTTTCCGATCAATGATCAATAGCGGAACCATGGACATCCATATTGATCCCTATACCCACACGAATGAATATTCGAGTGAACCTGTAGTTTGCCGTGTGCTATTCCTGTTGCTTCGCGATATGTTACAAACACCCGAGGTGAGACTTATTGGCATCCCCGTGGATCAACAACTTGTCCACTACGCTAGTTACCTCATTACTGGTTTTGTTCTCTTATCTCGTTTCCGCGTTCTGGCATCCTTGTGATCAAATCACAATGTGTCTGGCCAGACGATGATGGATACCGTAACACCGAGAGGGCCCTAAGAATATCTCTCCATCGTCAGAGGAGCAAATCCCAATATTGAGCTATCAATTTACTTGTCATACTTTTTCGTGAACCCGTAAGCCGCCGTAATAGCCACCCTGTTACAGATGACGTTTAACAAACCCCAAAGTGCACGAAGCAAGTACGAAGGAACTCGATACTCTCATGGTCTAAGGAATTATGCAAACGTTAACTTTCTTTGTGTTATTAACCATTAACTTGTGACAAATGTATGTCATAGCATAACATCAATCGGGTCGATTCACCACAAGTGTTCTCCTAACATTGTGTCCTCAAAGTTGCCGGCATAGTCAAAGTTATGATCAGGAAAACAGGACCATCATGCAACACTTGAGCTAGTCTTAGAGGCATGACTAGGAATACATTTTACCGTTTATTATTCCACACATGCACATGAGTTTCCCTCCGAGCCTCGTGGATATTGCAGACTCGAGAATCATTGCAGTTATAGCATGGAACATAAACATCAATTACAAACGTGGAGATAAATAATAACATTTATTATTGCCTCTAGGGCATATCTGCTACAGTACATGAGTGGAATTTGATTGATTTCCCCAACCTCCTAATCTCTGAACCCCTCTTAATAGTGCAGATGTTACTATGACTCAAAAAGTAACCGAAAAACTTTCCGAGCCTCCGAAGAACACCGTCTTTTGCCCTTTTTGAATAGATGGGGTTACCGAAGTCCATAGACCAAATAGAGAAACCAATGTCCAGAGATAGACTTGACAACCGACATTAGTTCTTGCAAATTTTATTGTGGTCAACAGCAAAATTGTAATTGAGTGACAATTGCAATTTCACCCTTCCATTGCATTGCTTCTATAACTGCCAACAAACCATGATCATGATTGAATCTAAACCCTTCCTTTCCCTGCTCCGGAAGCTTTTCCGCGTTTGCAACCACCAGTCCTCTAGATTATAAGTCTAGCTAGGCACCTCTACCGAGATCTGTAGTCTCTGAAAGCACTAGAACCAGACTTGTCTCGCCGAAACACATTGCATAAGAATGTGGTCAATCATGTCCTCCTGGAGTGCCAGGGTGAGCAGAAGTCCAAAGTCTATCGGTTTTGCTAAATCTCAATCGACTGAGATTTAATTATGTCTCAGTTGACTGGTTAGCCATCCGTTTCGCTTGATCGATCTGTAACGTATCGTAGCTCAAGACAAGTTGTTCTAGGCCGTTTTTATCTTTAGGGTATTTCTGGGCAGTTTTCATTTGAGGGGGAACTCTTCGGGGTTTTTTTTTTTTGAGAAATCTTGACCCACTTTATTAAATCTCAGAAATGTTCATGGGTACAAGATTTTGGTCGTGGGGAGTCCCCAACCACAAATGACGGCCTACTCCTAAATTACAGGAGTACTTAGCTAGATTGTGCGCTTCAAAATTAAAATGCCTATGTTCATGAATAAAAGTACATGAAAGAAAAAATCTCGAGCGGCTGATGATCTCCTTGATAACTGCACCATGCCTTCCACCAATGAGCTGATGAATATCATTAATTACTCCAGGGCAATCCGAGGCGACGTGAAGATGCTGGATGCCCAAATCCTCAGCGAGGGCAAGAGCTTCCCTCACTGCATACGCTTCCAAAGTCGCTGGGTCATTCATATGAGAAACTAACGTCGAGGACCCCATATAGACGCCATTCTGGTTCTTGCACACCACCGCCGAAGCACCCAGTTTGCCATGGTTAGCTACAGCTCCATCAACATTGAATTTGAAAGTGCCTTCAGGTGGAGCCAGCCATCGTTCAGTACTATCTGCTGGATGCCCCATTACCCATCTCGGAGCTGCAGCCGGCTCCATGGCCTCCCCCAGATCACGCAAGTATGCGTTTATGAATTCATCAGTCTGTCTAGGCCCCTGAAAAATCAATTCATAAACAGCTTTCCTTCGTGCATACCATATTGCCCATAGTGTGACGACCAGCCTCGTGAACTGCTCAGGATTCAGATCCTCATGCAAATTAAACACCCAGTTTTTTGCACTAGGCTCCATATTATCAGATATTTTCTCAACAAGATCATCATCTGACAAAGCCCATACGCACCTAGCCATAGTGCAGCTCAAAAGTGCATGTCTCCATGAGTCCTCGGCTCCGCATAGAGGACATACATCAACTGCTGTCATATTTCTTCGAAGCAACACATCAAATGTTGGCAGTGAGTGACGTGCCAATCTCCACAAAAAAACTTTCACTTTGGCCGGAACTTTGATCTTCCACAATGATGACCATGCACTCTCTTCTTTGGTACTGTCAGAGGATTCGCCACAGCCCTCAAGCCAGTACTCTCGTTGAGTTTTAGTCTTGATGATGAATTTGTAGGCCCAGCTCACTGAAAAAACTCCCTTACTGTCCGGATGCCACGCCCAGTAGTCATCAATATTCTGTGTGCAAACCAGGATTTTCAAAATCTCCTCGGCGTCGTTAGGCAAGAAGATGTTGCGTATTAGCTGCTCATTCCAGCTTGCTGTAGCTGGCTCCATAAGATCTGAAACCCTCTCTGGTGGATTCTGAACAAGCGATAAAATTGGCCGAAGATAGGAATTTTTAGGGATCCAATTGTCTGACCAAATAAAACTCCCTTGTCCATTCCCAATCCTTCGAATCAAACCTTGCTTCAGGATATCCCTCCCCTCTAGAATTGCACGCCACACCTGGGAGGGTTTTGTGCCAAGTTCTGCATTAAGAATAGTAGTCTCAGGGAAATACACTGATTTCAAAATTCTCGCGCTAAGAGAGTTGGGCTCTTGAATAATCCTCCATGACTGCCTAGCAAGTAGGGCGAGGTTAAAAATTTCCATGTCTCTAAATCCTAGCCCGCCCAAATATTTGGGCCTTGTCATAACTTCCCAAGAAACCCATGCTGGCTTTCTTTGACCCTCTTTGCATCCCCACCAAAACTTCCTGATAATGGAATTTATGTGTTCACACAATCCTCGTGGTAGTTTAAAACATGCCATCGATTATACCGGGATTGCTTGAGCAACAGCCTTGATTAAAACATCCTTACCACCTGATGATAAAAGTTTGCCCATCCATCCTTTGACCTCCTCCCAGATTCTATCACTAAGATATTTGAATGTCCCCATCTTGGAATGCCCAACATCCGTAGGCATACCCAAATACCTTTCACTAAGAGATTCATTTGGAACATGCAAATGACCCTTTACTGCAGTCCGAACAATATTAGGACATCCCTTACTGAAGAAGATGGATGATTTATCCCTGTTGATTCTCTGTCCAGATGCCCTGCAGTATGATTCCAGTAGGTTTGATACATCTTCAGCTCCATTAACACTTGCCTTGAAAAACAGCAGGCTATCATCCATGAATAAAAGATGGTTGACCGGCGGAGCCGACGGGGCCACCTTGATTCCACTTAGATGGGATGACTGATTTTGGGATTTTAAGAGGCACGAGAGGCCCTCTGCTGCAATCAAAAAAAGGTATGGAGAGATAGGATCTCCTTGCCGAATACCACGGGATGGTTGGAATTCCTCCAATTTGTTTCCATTGAAAAGAACAGAAAAGGAGACCGAACTCACCATATGCATGACTGTTGAGATCCACTGAGATGCGAATCCCAACTTCTTCATCATAGCCTTAAGGTAGCTCCACTCCACTCTGTCATAGGCTTTCATCATGTCCAATTTGAGAGCTGCATAGCTATTGTTTTTGGACCCGTTTCTCTTCATAAAATGCAAACACTCATAAGCTGATATGATGTTATCGGTTATCAATCTTCCCGGAACAAAAGCTGATTGCTCTTCAGAAATGATCTCTGGTAAAATTGACTTCAGATGGTTAGCTATAACTTTTGATGCAATCTTATAGAACACGTTACACAAGCTTATGGGACGAAATTGAGAGAGAAGTGTAGGGTTTGTAACCTTGGGGATCAGTACCAAAATGGTATCGTTAATGCAGGTGGCACTCTCCTCACCCCGAACAATTCCCAACACCGCTTTTGTCACTGCCGAACCACAAATATCCCAGTGACGTTGATAAAAATGTGCCGGAAACCCGAACGGTCCCGGAGCCTTTGTCGGGACCATTTGAAATAGGGCCTTCTTCACCTCACCCTCACTGTACGGTGCCATCAGTGTAGCGTTCATCTCAGCTGTGACCTTCCTTAGGACCTAATTGATCTCCTCTGAAACCCGCTGAACCCCCTCAGAAGTATAAAGGGTTTTATAAAACTCAAATGCAAGTGCCTGCATTTCGGTTGGATTGTCAGTCATTTGTCCGTCCGTCCACTAAAGCGCACGGATCAAATTCTTCTTCCTTCTCATAGATGCTCGGATGTGGAAAAAACGTGTGTTCTTGTCACCCGCTGAGAGCCATTCCACCCGGGTTCGCTGTCGCCACATGAGTTCCTCCCTCAGGTATAACTCAATCAACTTGTCATTCACTTTTATCTCTGCCTGGGTTGGGCCGATCCTAAGAGGATCATTGCGTAGGTTATCGAGTTACTGCTTCAACTTTTTAATTTCACTTCTAACACTGCCGAATGTGGTTTTACTCCAAACTCCCAGGTTACCTGCCAAATCGGTGAGCTTCCTTCTGATTTCAGCAACAGAAGAGCTATTGTTGTCAGCATTCCAAGCCTCTTTCACAGCTCGTTTCATATCTGCGTGGGTATCCCACATGATTTCGTAGCGAAACTGCTTTTCCGTTGGTACAGCCTGGGTTGGTTGCAGCTTCAAGAGAATGGGGGAATGATCAGACGTTGCTGCTGTTAGGTGCTCTAATGTCGCCAAAGGGAACTGGGCGCACCACTCGGTTGATCCAAGTGCTCTGTCAAGGTGAACTCTTGTGTAAGAACCGCCCACCACTTTCTTCTCATAAGTCCATGGCCTCCCTTGGAAACCTATATCAATCAATCCGCAAATATCCACCGCGTCCCGGAAACCCTGCATCTGTGCATGGCTCCGTTGGCCTATGCCATTATGTTCATTCAGTTGCAACACCTCATTGAAATCACCAAAGCACAACCACGGCAGTGTGCTTGTAGTTGCTAGATTTTTCATGGTGTCCCAAGTTTGATGACAAAGATGGGTTTGGGCTTCACCATAAAAGCAAGATAATCTCCAGGGGGTCTCCCCCAACTCTGAAACTTTCATATCTATATGGAATGTTGGCGCCAAGCCCTAGCTTGCT
Source organism: Elymus sibiricus (assembly GCA_039707655.1). Lineage (NCBI taxonomy): Eukaryota > Viridiplantae > Streptophyta > Magnoliopsida > Poales > Poaceae > Elymus > Elymus sibiricus. Next base: position 26,157,510 of record CM077664.1, read on the forward strand.
CTTTGCGCCGGTGCCCAGCTCCCTCTCGCTCTCTCTCTCTCTCTCGCACGAACGAAGATAGAAGAAAGAGGAGACACAGGACACGGTGGTGTTTTTCCGGCGCACATACGCCTGCCGCAACGACGGCTATTCCCTCGAGCACGAACTCGAGCCACACCACAGCGAGCTACACAGGGGAGAGGGGGTTTTATACCCATGAGCACTGACATGCCAGGCCTCGCCTCACACGCACTCGCTCCCCCCACTCACCACGTCCCGCGCGCTCCGTGCATTGCGCACGCACGCGATCGCCGCGGCCTCTCCGTGCGCCCGACGCGGTCCACTCCCCTGGACCCTCGCCAACTAACCCATGCAGCCCCGCGCACACACGCGCTGGCTCACGCACACACGCACTAATCGGCCACAGCCACATGACCCGGCTGCTAACCAACTAACTAGCCTACATGCACGTTCATATCCATCCGATGCATGCACGTAGCTCACAACCCCGCCGTGGACCCGACGCGCCCGACACGCCCGGCGCGCGCCCATACACACGCCCAACGTGCCCGACCCGTCGCCGCGGCTTATTCTGGCCAACATGGAACTTAGCGTAACCCAAAAACTCTAGTTTTATTTCATTGTTCCAAAGCATTACAAGTCCACCACTTTTACCAGTGGGATCAACACCATAAGCATTTTCAAAACCTAAAGTGATTGCTAGATTCTCAGCACGGGCTCTACTTATTCGAGTCTCTACTAAACAGAGCACTTTAGGGGAAAACTTTGTCGCGATCTCGCGTAGCTCTCGAACTGTCGGGGCGTTGCCAATCCCACGACAATTCCAGCATAAAAGACTCATTGTGCCCGGCGGTACTCCGCCGGGGAGGCCGCCGATCGTGCGTCGTTTTTTCCGTGTTGCAGAGACTTCCTCCCTCCACCGTTGCTGCTCTTCTCAGACGTCAGAGTTGTCTTTGTTCTTTTTGGGTCCTGCTTTGGTGGAGGACTAGGTGGGACTGCAACCACCCCCGTACTGTTCTTGGCTACATGGGCCAGTTCCATTCCCGTCACAGCCAACGGATTAACTTGTCCTACTACCTCATCAGAAGAGCGCTTGCGGCTCAGGTCAGAATCCATATCAGTATCATTCTGCTCATCCAGATTTTCCTTGCTAACTGACCCTTTTACCTGATCGCTCCCCTTTGGCTGCTGCTTTTCATTCACCTGCTGCCTGTTATTACGGTGCCTGGTTCCCCATGCTGTAGTTGCTGGTGCACGCAGGTTTTTGTAAATCAGGGCCGAGGGAGGATGAACTACATCCCCATGCTCCTTGAATTCATGGCCCATCATGCCACACACGTGACACCAATCCGGTAGTCGCCCATATTTTACTGCAAAGATCTCCCGCTCACCCCCACGAACGAGTGATGTTGCTTTCTTCAGAGGGTTGCGAACATCCAAGCGGACTCTCACCCTATAAAAATTACCTTCAAAGTCGAAAGATGATGGCTCCGAGTCCACAAACTCACCAAACTTCGAAGCCAGAGCCTTAACCTTTCCATGATAAGCAATGGGGAGATCAATAATGCGTGCCCATATGTCAAACTTGAAAAGTTCTATGGACGTCGGCTTAGTGTATCCATCATACGGCACAATGATCACCGGATTCCCTCTAAAGTGCCATGGGCCACCCTGGGTCACCCTCTCCCAATCACCCAGACAATTGAATTGCATGATAAAAAGGTTCTCTTCTAAGGTTTTGATCTTGACTTTCCTGGCTAGATCCCATGCTGACCGCATATTGCGGAAAAACCAATAGGTGCTGAAGCCTTTGTCCATGTGCACACAGACCAGGATCATCCACCGGAGGTCCTCCTCCGGCGGCGCATCATCTTCCTCAAACACCACATCATCAAGATCATCTTCCCCTAGGGCAAGTTCCTTCATTAGGTCCTCCATCTTTCCCTTCCCTTTGTTCCCTGACGCCACAGATCCGTCTCTGGCCGCCATGCTCGATCGTCAGCAAGCCCCGGTCACCCTGTCGCAAAAAACGCGGGGGTAGATCAAGGAAACCCTAACCCCTCCCAGTCCCCAGCCTTCGTCCAAGGCCGGGAAGCAGTGCTAGACTGCCCCTTGATCAGCCCGAGAAGGAAGATTGGAAACAGTTGGAGGAGAAGCAACGGAAATTTTCTCAACGACGCCGCCGGCGACGAGAGGAGATAAACCCTGGGACGTCCTATACGCCGCGCGTTGCGGCAGTTTGCCGAGCAAACGCACAGGTGCATTCGTTGCTGGGCCGGCCCATTGCAACGCGCAGTGGTGAGAAGCGAATCGGGGCTGTAGCACTCGAGTGTACTGTAGCGGTCTCTCACTGTAGCGCCTCGGTTCACTGTAGTGAACCAGACAGTCTGGCTAACCGGTTTTTTGTTCCTTTTTTTAGAAAAAACATGATCTTTTCTGAAATTTTTGAACATTTTTTGAAACGTGAATATTTTTCGAATTTGTGAAACAAATTTGAAAATGGGAAGATTTTTAGAAGTTCTGAACAACTATTGAAAAATGCAAACATTCTTTGAAATTCCCGAACATTTTTCAAAAACACGGATATTTTTAAAATTTGGGAACAAAATTTGAAAAATGGAACATTTTTCAAAATTTTGAACAAATTTTTGAATAACACAAACATTTTCTGAAATTCCCGAACATTTTTCGGAAACACGAACAGTTTTTGAATATGTGAACAATTTTTGAAATCGGAACATTTTTGAAAATCCGAACAAATTTTGAAAGAACACGAACATTTTTTAAATTTGTGAACAAAAATTTGAAAACGGGAACATTTTTTGAAAAGTGTGAACATTTTTTGAGTTTTGAGAACATTTTTTCGAAATTTTGGAAATTTTTGAAATATATGAAAAAATAAAAAAGACCAAAAAGGAAACAGGAAAAAGTAAAAGAAAAGAAAACGAAAAAGAAAAAACCAGCAAAGTTTGTCCTAGTTTGCTCGGCAGAAAAGGATACAGAAAAAGTATAAAAAAAAGAAAAAGAAATAAAGAAATAAAATAAAAAACCAGTGCATGACAATAGCTTAATGGGCCGGCCCAGTTCGCTCGGTAGCTCGCCAGCTCTGTGCGGCAGGGCGACAGTCTGCCGCACAGAGCGGCAAATAGGAAATTACATAAACCCTAGCGAGAGGAGGAACTCTTCGGTGGGCTTGAGTTCTGAATTTTTGGGCTGTGGGCCTTATACTGGTCGGCTTTTCTTTGTTTTTTGTGTACCGAACTAGGCTTTTAGGCATGTGTTAGAGAATTTTTTTTTATTGTACAGCAAACCCAACCAATTCGATTTATACATTTCTTTTTACAATTTTCTTTACCTTTCATTTTTATTTCGTTCCTTGACTTTTTATTGTCTTTTTGATTTTTCCTTTTTCACAATCAAATTGATCTACCCAGTTTTTTATATCGCCCCCAGCTGCACACTTACCAAACGCGTGCAATTGCATGTACGTCGTACGTATGCAACTTAATTTTTTTATTTAAAAATATCGTCCCTAGTTGCAAATCTATTGGGTGCATGTAATTGTATGTCCGTCGCACATGTGCAACTAAATTAGTTTTTATTAAATTTATCATCTTCAGTTGCACATCTGTCAGCGACGTGCAGTTGCATGTCCGCCGCCCGTGTGCAAATTAATTATTGTTTTTTCAAAATATATTACCCTCGAGTTGCACATCCGCCAAACGCGTGTAGTTGCATGTCCGTCGCGCGTGTGCAACTTAATTTTCTTTTCCTTTCATTTTTATTTCGTTCCTTGACTTTTTTTCTTTTTCCTTTTTTATAACCAAATTGATTTACCCAGTTTATTATATCGCCCTCCCCCCACCCACAGATGCACAAGCGCCGGACGCATGCAATTGCATGTACGTCATACGTGTGCAACTAAATTATACATTTTTCAAAAATATCATTCCTAGTTGCAAATCTATCAGATGCATGCAGTTGTATGTCCGTTACACTTGTGCAACTAAATTGGCTTTTATTAAAAATATCATCCTCAGTAGCACACCCGCCGACGACGTGCAGTTGCTTGTCCGCCGCTCGTGTGCAAATTAATTATTGTTTTTTCAAAATATATTGCCCTCGAGTTACACACCCGCAGAACACATGTAGTTGCATGTCAGTCGCACGTGTGCAACTTAATTTTCTTTGCCTTTCATTTTTATTTTGTTCCTTGACTTTTTTTATTAATCTTTTTGTTCCTTGCCTTTCATTGCATGCAGTCGCACGTGTGCATGTAATTGATTTACCCAGTTTTTTATATCGCCCCCGTCTGCACAACCACCGGACGCGTGCAATTGCATGTACATCGTACGTGTGCAACTATTTTTTTTAAATATCGCCCCTAGTTGCAAATCTATCGGATGCATGCAGCTGTATGTCCGTCGCATGTGTGCAACTAAATTGGTTGTTATTAAAAATGTCATCCTTAGTTGCACACCCACTGCAGACATGCAGTTGTTTGTCTGCCGTCCGTGTGCAAATTAATTATTGTATTTCCAAAATATATTGTCCTCGAGTTCACACCTACAGAAAGCATGTAGTTGCATGTCCGTCCAACATGTGCAACTTAATTATTATTTTTTCTTCTCAAAATATCGCTCCCAATTGCAGACCTGTAGCGTGCCGCACGTGTGCAATTAAATTGGTTTTATTCAAAAATATCATCCTCAGTTGCACCCGCCTGCCACGTGCAGTTGCATGTCCATCGCCCGTGTGCAACTTAATTGTTATTATTTTTCAAAGATATATTACCCTCGAGTTGCACATCTGCCGTCCGCGTGCAGTTGCATGTCCATCACACATGTTTATAATTATAGTTTTTCAAAATTATTGCGCTCAAATTGCACACCTGTCCGACGCGTGCAGTTGCATGTCCGTCGCACGTGTGCAACTTTTTTTCCTCAACAATATCATCCTAGTTGCACACCCGTCTGCCATGTGCAGTTCCATGTCCGCCGCCTGTGTGCAACTTAATTAATTTTTTAAATATACCGTCCTCAAGTTGCACACCCGCCGAACACGTCCAGTTGCATGTCCGTCACTCGGCTCCAACTTAATTATTATTATTTTCAGTGTATTTGCCCTCGAGTTGCCACCCATCATGTGCAACTCTAACTTTTTTCTCGTTTTTATTTTATTTTTCCATGGTGCCCCACACGTCGCATCCCACGTGCGCACACGAAACTAGAGTACGACATTTTATTTTTATTTTTTACATAACTTTTTTCTCTTTTTTATTTTATTTTTGCACGGTGTCCCACCTGCATCCCACACGTAATCACAGTTGAACACGACTGTTTTCTTCCATTTACCTAACTTTTCTCCTTATTTTTATTTTATTTTTCACAGCATCCCACCACCACACCCTACACGCAACCACAGTTGCACGCGCAACCATAATTGCACGCACAATTAGAGTTGCACACTTTTTATTTTTATTTTTTAGCTTTTGTCTCCTTTTAATTATTTTTCCACGGCTTCCCACCCACCACACCACACGTGCAACCACGGTTGCATGCTTTTTTTAAATATTTTTTTGCACGACACCCACACCCGCACCCCACGTGCAACCACAGTGTTGCACACATTGTTTTTACCTAATTTTTTTCTCTCTTTTATTTTATTTTTGCATGGTGCCCCACCCCATACACCTCACGTGCAATCACAGTTGCACGCGTAATTACAGTTGCACACGGCCTTTTTTTTTAATTTTTACCTAGCTTTTTTCTCTTTTATTTTTCTAATTTTTGCATGGCGCCCCACCCCCCTCATCCACACGTGCAACCATAGTTGCACGCGCAACTAGAGTTGCACGCTGCTTTTCTTTTCATTTTTTACCTATCTATTTTTTTTGCACGACTTCCCACCCACCGCATCCCACGTGCAACCATAAGCCACAGTTGCACGCGTTTTTTTCTTCATTTTTTCTACGTATTTTCCTTTTAGCACGGCACCCACACCCCCACCCCACATGCAACCACAATTGCAGGAGGAACTAGAGTTGCACATTGCACTTTTCTCATTTTTTTACCTAACTTTTTTTCTCTTTTATTTTATTTTTGCATGGCACCTCCCCTACACCCCATGTGCAACTACGGTTGCACGCGTAACTAGAGTTGCAAATGGTATTTTTTATTTTTTACCTAACTTTTTCCCTTTTTTTAATTTTTGCACGGCGCTCCACCCCACGTGCAACCACAGTTGCATGCGTTTTGTTTTTCATTTTGTACCTATCTTATTTATTTATTTTTATTTTTGTACGGCACCAACCACCGCACCTATATTTTTTATTTTATTTTTATTTAGAGTTGCATGTGGTTTTTTTTGTCATTTTTACCTATTTTTTTTTGCACGGCGCCCCACCCCCAACATCCCACGTGTAATCACAGTTGCATGTGTAACTAGAGTTGCACACTTTTTTTCATTTTTTACCTAACTTTTTTTTTGCACATCGCCCCACCCTCCGCACATATGCTACTGATGCGTTGCAGCCCAAAAACGTACGCAACAAAGAGCGAACTAGTCAAACCTCTTCTTTTTGGAAAATTTCCTATTAGTTGCACACCGGTCCCTTCGCGTGCGATTGCAAGGGCCAACCACACACGCAACTGCAAGCGCTGCAACTAGCGTGTATCTGCACGCACCGCACCCGCGCATGCAACTGCAAGCGCCACAACATGCATGCAACTAGGGGGTTCTTTTTATTTCCTAATTTTTTTCACTGCGTGTTGTGTGACTGACTTTATTTTCTATTTTTTTCACTTGCAATTGCCGCAACACGCGCGTAACTGGTGCGGGCCTGACTTTTATTTTCCATTTTTAATTCTTTTGCATGCGAGGCAACCAAGGTGAAACTGCACACGTCGCGGGCAATATGGAGTTGCACGCGACGTGCCGAAGGCACAACTACATTTGTATTGTTTTGAAAATTTCCTATCAGTTGCACACTGGTCCCTTCGCGTGCAATTGCAAGCATCACATGTGACCAAGGTGCAAAAGTTCAAGAAACAAGTAAAAGAGCTGTTTAGTATGAGTGACTACGGACTCCTATCATATTATCTGGGAATCCTATATACCTAAGTAGTTGATCCCCACTACCTTTATTTATCTTAACATGCACACACGTCACCTCATCTTTTGTTGCATTTTGGTGAAGCCACGTCATCCTCCAGAAAGCATCATCTATTGTCTGTGCACTCCCAGCACCCTTCGTCTCCTATCCTCATATATTGTTTCCGCGGTTGATCACTAATTAAACATCCCTCATGATTAATTTTGGCCATAAAGCCCTTCCACTCCCCTCGACCTTCCCCAATCTCAGGCGTCTTCTCCACTTCCATCCCTTACCCAGCTTCCTTTCCATGTGAATACATATGTGTATTTTCTCTCCCTATCTCTCCCACGCCTCCTCCTACACCCGGCCATTGGCTCCCGTGCAATGGTTCCTGCCATCGATGTCGCCTCCTCCTGATTGTAGGCACACCGGAGCTCTTGCTGTCCTCGCAGCGGATCCGTGCCATCCTTTCCATGGAAGGATCGATAGATGCCCCCGATCATCACGTATTAATATACTCTACTGCAAGATGAACCCCATTGCTATTGCTCCCTTCTCCTCCATCCAACACGGCATCATCGATGTCCAGTTCCACAACAGGTGTGCATGTTTTTGTTTCTTCCCCACAAATGTCGATCGATGTGTAGGGAAGGTGACTTCTTGATAAGCTATTTTGCTTTTTTGACATTACTTAGTATGCATGCTACGTGTAGATAGGTCAAGGGCAAGAATCAAACAAGGGTTGTGCATGTGCTTAATTATACTGACCTCCCATGTTTTGATGTGATAAATTGGCAACTGATGTATTCTGTTGTATAGATATTCCAACACTATTTATCCAAGCTTACTAGATTGCCTGTTACATAATTATTACTCCCTTTTGTTCTGTGAATATTTTTGGGTTAGCTATTGCTACTTGGCAGTGTTCAGTTCTTCTTAATCCACTTTGTCCAAAATTCTCAGAACTTGAACATTCTCTGCCCTCCAAGAAAGTTTCTGCACCTGGGACTAATGGCGGATAACGCTAGGATGTATGGAGAATTGACAATACCTCTATTAAAGTTTGTTCACTGCACATTTTCCCTTTTTTCTCATCTGTGCTTCTACCCTAATTAACAAACTGCACTAGACTTTACCTCAGGATGCCACCTAATTCAACCCGCAAAAAAAGGGATACCACCAAATTTGTGAAAATGATATTTTGGACGTTCTTAGATTATTCGGACAAGGCAAAGCCCAGATACATATCCTCTATAAGACTAAGCTCCCTGGTTTTAAAGAGCCCACATTCAATTGAGGTCTCCAATTAGAATTGGGTCACCCGATTTTGACCGGGTCAACAATTTCACAAAGCTCTTTCATTCAATTCTTTTATACTATACACTATGCTTCCTAATTATTAAGACCTCATCATTAATTGAGATATTCAATTTAAAATTGGGTCATCCGATTTTGACTGGGTTAACAATTTCTCAAGCTCTCCCATTCAATTCTTTTAATTCACTATGTTCCCTAATTTTGAAGGTTTTTCAATCAATTGAGGTATTCAATTTTGAATTTGGTTTACGATTTTGACCGGGCCAACAATTTTTCAAATCAATCCACAGCAACCGGTCTATAAAAACATATCAATCCCGTGCACCCTCCCAACACCTAGAAAAAAGAAGCGCCACCATGTGATATTATAGCACCAATATAGAAATGCGACTATCGGCCAATAAAAATATATAAATAAAAATAAAACACATTCTATCATCTTCCCCACCCGTCAAACAAAATGTTCCATCAGTTCAAAAATATAAGGGGTATTAGTTTTTTATAAAGTCATTTTTTTAACTTTGACGAAGTTCAGAGACAAAATATAGGCATCTACAATATTAAAAAAAATGGAAATTCATTTCATGATGAATCTAAAAATATCGATTTGATATTATGGATTTTGATATATTTCTCTACAAATTTGATCAAACTTAAAAGTTTTGACTTTTCAGAAAAGTAATACACCTTATATTTTGAAACAGAGTGATTTTTTTTAAGAAACCCAACAACACCAACGACACAGCAAAGCGCGCCAAACCCTTCTAGTAATGGTGAACTTGCAAAGTTGAGAATACTGTAAAATAACCACAGCCACATGATTAGCGAGTTGTAACAGATAACTGTGTAAGAAATGGAATAGCACATTCCCACCCATTTTTCCGAGAACACGATCATAATAGCAATGCATTATCGAAATCGACTTAAAAAATGGATCCGGTCTAACTCTCTTACATGTTACCGTTTATACAATTAGACAACAAACATTGTACATTATATGTAATTACAATATCCATATTTTTTCTTACACCTATCATGTTGTGAGTGGAACCACTCTCCTTAACTCCATGAATATTAATCACATACATTGCTATAATATCCTACAAGAACGTGTGGAGAATCATCTAGTTGAAGTAACACAAGGGACCAAGGGAATTCACTTATCTCAAACAACCTATGCAGGAAAACTTCTTGAGAAGGCTGGGATGTCTGAGTGCAATGCAAGTCAGACACCAATGGAACAGAGATTGAAGTTGAGAAAGAATGGTGATCAGTCGAAAGTTTATCAAACTCTGTATAGAAGCATGGTAGGAAATCTGAGGTACTTGGTTCATTCAAGACCAGATATCATTTATTCTGTGTTGATTGTGAGTCGTTTCATGGAATCTCCATACAATGAGCATATTGCTGCAACGAAGCACATCCTTAGATTCATTCAGGGTACTCTGAAACTCGAATGCTTCTTTGGAAGAAAAGAAGAATCAAGGCTGCAGCTCATTGGGTACAGTGACTCTGATCATGTCAGAGACATTAATGATAGGAAGAGCACAATAGGGGTGATCTCCTTCCTTGGTGATTGTCCAATGCCATGGTTGTCTCAAAAGCAGAAGGTAGTAGCTACGTCAAGCTATGAAGATGAGTACATTGCAGCTGCTACTGTCGTTTGTCAGGCTGTACGGCTGGGACGATTGGTTGCTGAGATGATGGAGGTAGAAACTAAAACTATCAAGCTGATGGTTGACAACCAGTCAGCATTTTCTCTCTCCAAGTACCTTGTTCACCATGAAAGAAGTAAGCATATCGACACACGTTATCGCTTTATTCTTGAATGTGTCGAGGAAGGCAAGGTGAATGTTGAGCACGTAAGAACTGAAGAGCAGTTCGCTGATATCTTGACAGGCCTGCGTGAAGCCAGTTGAGGGCGACAAGCTTAGGGAGGTGAATGCTAGTTGTGTCTTTAATCTTGGAGAGTGGATTTTTAGATCCCGGGTGTCCAGGCACCCTCTTATCTGTACCATTCATTCAGAATATGGCACTTCGAGATTTGGGCGCCTCACTGTAGCCAATGATTCCGTTAGCAGCTCTTTTGCCTCTTTAAGCGCAGGAATAGGGATAGAAAACAAACAAACCTGAGCGTAGTCTACACCTGCTTCCACCTATTGTAATTGTAAAAACAGTGTCTGTGACACTGTTGGTACTGTTCAGCCATATGATGCACTTTTCCACAGCGGTTCCCGACAAATGTGGCAGGTCAGGCCACTGTACAAATGCAGCATCCTCATCCTCTCTCCTACGTATTTCTTTTTGCTAGAAGATAAAACAACAACACTGTTGACTACAGGCTACACAAAACGATTCTGCTCCTTTTTCCTTTCTCTCTCTTGCCCACAACGCCTCTCTCTCTCCTTTTTTTTCTCTCACCCACAATGCCTCTCTCCCTTCTCTCTCATAGCACCCTCTCTCTACTGCCGTCTCACTCGCGAGAATAAAGCTTCACATGCAGGCGAGCCAATGGTCTCCAGTGATGGGATGGAACAAGAGGTGACACTCTTTCGCATGCATACAGTGGCTTAGCCCCACGTGCTTCAGTTTTCTTTCACCGCATGCCCAAAAAAAAAAAAATATATGGACAAGCAGCACCTCCCACAGGGCTACAACAGTGCTGTCAAGTCATCTCTGTCTTCATCGAAAAGGTGCCTAGGACCGGCCCTCTTCTGTCTCCTGCAGCCCTGATCACATCCTGCAAAATAGCTGCCTAATTAACATGCTCATGCAAATGACCTGCTGCTGACTATTCTTCGGCACGAATCTTCAAGTTGCTCGACCCGCCGGATAACAGGGTGTCGGGGCACCCGGGTGCTATGGCACCTTTCCGTTTAATCTTGTCATGTATTTTAATTAACTTGTAATTGGCTTGATCACACTGGTTATGTGGCCAGCCAGAACATGTCCTGCTAGCATACATGCATGGGCAATGTGTAGCCCTTGACTTGTGTGAGTAGCAGCATGGTGCAGAGTGTAGCCCATGACTCTGAACAATGCGCAGCAATATGAGGGAGTGGAGCTCGGTCAGCAGCAGTGTAGCTGGTCAAGTGGAAGCTGCTCCTTGTAACCTTTAGCAGGCTCTTTCCCATTGAGAGAGGCATAAACTAAAAAAGAAAAAGAAGGCAGTGTCTCCTGGAAAATATTCAGTGTGTTGCGTACCCTATTTCTTCTCCCATCCTCTGCTTCTGCATCTTCATCTGCTCCAGTCTGTTAGGTTTAGGTCTTGCCGTTGAGTCCACCTGAGAAGTGAGGCTGAGCGAGACTCTGGCCAACACTATCTGGTAACTAATTGTTGTTCATCTACTAATATCACTTGAGAAATTGCACATTTCTTACTGCACACAGATATTTGTTCTTTGTTGTCGTCCAATCATGTCACTGCCACATACTTTTGGTAAATTTCTTATTCTCACGCTGTAACTATAGCAATATTACACTGCTTTTTTTTCTGAAAAAGTATTACAGTGCTCTTTTTAGATTGGATCACATTACCGGCTTTTAAAATTAAGGCATTAAGCCTGACTTTAAATTAATAGGCCCCAAACGGCCATATCATATACAAGGTGCTGAAGAGAACTACTTTTTTTAAAAACCTTGAAGAGAAGTACTTACAACACATCGAACAAGAACAAACAAATAAATAAAACAAAAAGAAAGCGCAGCTTGGACTCGATGAAGCCCTCAGGAGTCAAAATGATCATTGATAAAGGTTATGGCGAATTGAAGATCTTGATGCAAGAAGGACCACTACTAGAAGATGAAAGCCGCATCTGCCTGGGAGGAGGCCGGACAACCTTGCCGCACCATTCGTCTTCAATGATGCAGAGGGCCCCCTGTCTCGCCCTTGCTCGAAGGTCATTGTACCATCGACCTATGGAGAAGCTTGTGAGTTCATGGTTGGGAGGTGAACGCATCACAACCACAGGAAGTGACAACCGCGACCAACACACGGCATCGGTGACCACACCTCTAACAACACCACTACCGTCCACCAACCAATCGCGTGACCAGTGGTAAGGCCAAAGGTTCCCAAGACAGCTTCCCAATGAGGGAATGGCATCATTAAAGGATATCTAGGCCCCTAAGTGAATATTCATATTGAATGACAAGCAATTAAGGGACTAATATGTGCACTAAGTGTATGAAGTGATTTTAGCACCACGTGTGTCGGTTGCTGAGCATCAATGACACCACCCCAAAGTTATTTTGTCATCCCTATTATTTTTGTGACATTGAGAAAACACTTTGAGTCTTAGGGAAGCCACACTATTAAGAGGGAACATCGAAGGCGGAAGAGAAATGCTCAATGCTCAATCCTATTCACTTGTCACCCAGAAGCCAAAAAGTCAAAGCCAAAACCCCTCTCCTAGATGTGTTTGAAGCTACTGAACTTAAGGTACCTGGAGTCTCTGGGGCTGCTAGCCCAGAGTCTCTGGATGTGCATTTCGAGCCACACACTACTACAGAACTGGCTACCAGTGGCGAGCGTAAAATGCCTACCAGTGGCGGGTAGGGCGCCCGCCAATGGTAATCGATTACCAGTGGCGGGCGCCTAGTTTGGCCCGCCACTGATAACCATTGTACTAGTGGCGAACACATTTTCACGCCCAGCACTGCTAACAATTTCAGAAATAAAAAAATAGGCGCCACCCCTGCTAGTGGCTTCACACAGCGCAACCACGCCGGTGGCCATGCCTAGGGCTTCTCCATCGCGCCGCCCACGGGGATGCCTCTCCCGGCGCCAGACCCATGCTTCTTCATTGCGTCGCCCACGATGACGTCCTCTCCTCGCAGTGGAGGCCTCGACAATGCATGGCCGGCTGCTCTCTATTGCATCACGCGCACATGGCCTCATCCTCTCCTGCTTGGTGCCACCTGTGCGGGGGACTGCTCTCTCCAGTTGTGGCCCCTCCCCATGGCATGGCACGCCCCAGTGGCGCCTGCTCCCTGGTGACCTGCAAAAGAAACAGGGGGAGGAGAAGAGAAGGAGAATGCGGAGCTGGCATTGGTGGAGAAGGAGAAGAGAGGAGAAGACAAGGAGAAGAAGAGAAGAGAAGAAAAGGGGGAGAAGAGAAGAGAAGGAGGAGGAAGAGAAGAGAAGAGCAGAAAAAGGGCGCGACAATTGGTGATCCGTGGGAGGGTGGGACGGACCAATCAGAACGCAGTATTTCAGACACGCGGGATCGACCCAAGTACCAGTGGCGAGTGACTGGTAATACAGTTTACCAGTGGCGAGCAGGCTACTACACCCGCCACTGCTATTTTGTTTTTGCCATTTTTCGCTATTATTTAGTAAAAATTTCTAGCAGGGGGCTCCGCCTACCTCACCCCATGGGAAGAACTCCGTCTTGCAGGGAGCTCCACCCCTTGTATCCCCCCGGAGAAATTGCCGGCAAGGAAAGGGCTCTGTCCCATACACCAGGGCCCAAGACCCGTCCACCGACATGTAGGTTATTGCCCATTTTAATTCTCAGAAAATGAAACGAAGCCCAAAAATCCTTAGACTTGGCATGGTGTCATCGTATGTCCATTAGAGGTTGTGGTAAAATTTTGAGAATATTTCGCAAAAGTTGTCATGTAGACTGCTTATAAACCGGACCATCTCCGAGGAAGAAACTAGGTTTCGAGAGGGAACGACCCAGGTTTGCATGTGAAGCGACTGCTGCTTCGCCGGTTGGCCTTGAACTTTTTTCCACATTCAACACACACCATTATATGTATCATGTCAAAATTTGGCATTTTTCAGAGCCCCGCTTGCTATATTTAAGCCATTAAATGCATTTCTATGCATTTAATGGGTATAATTTAAATTTGAACTGTAGGTACATGAAATAATCGCCAGAAATCGGTTGAAAAATCTAATTAGTGGTCTTGAGTCTATGGTTTGGCCTTATGTAGGGAAATAAGAGGAGTCCCAGGCACCAGGTGGCCGAGACTCGGGCACCAACATGGTGGTTATTGGCATTTGAATTCTGAAAAATTCAAACGAAGCCCATAAATCATGAAACTTGGCATGGTATCATGATATGCCCCTAGAGGCTATGGTGAAAATTTGATAATGTTTTGCAAAAGTTATCACGTAGACTGCTTTCGAACCGGACCATCTCCAACTAAGAAACTAGGTTCAAAGAAGGAACGGGCCAGGTTTGCACGCGAAGCGACCGCTACTTCCTCGGTTGGCCTTGAAACTTTTTTCACACTCAACATAGACCATTACATGTGACATGTCAAAATTTGGCATTTTTTCGGACCTGTTATCTATATTTAAGCCATTAAGTGCATTTACCTCCATTAAATACCTATAAATCCATTTAATGCACTAAAAATAGCAAATTAACCCTAAAAAGTGCCAAACTATTTAATGGAACTTCCAATGATGTACCTTTAATGTAAAAAAATTTGGACCATAAGCCTAAACATAAAACACTAAAACCCTAACATTACAAAAACGGCAAACAAAATACTAGTGGTGGGCACACAAAAGATGCCCACCACTAGTATTTGCCACCCACTGGTAAGTTAGCCCCAACTTACCAGTGGCGGGCACATATTTCTTCCCGCCACTGGTGCTCAGTGGCTCTGAATGAATAGAAGTTAACCTGTCCACAAAAACTCAGAGGCTCTAGATGAAATTTATTCGGAGGGCCTGAATGGAATAAATGGTTTTGGATCATTCACTGAACCCAGCTCGGAGGCTCCGACGACACTCAATTCAGAGGGTTCTAACTATACTGGGATCCTGGGATTTTGCTACTAGCAATGGTAGAAAACAGGGCTTTGGTCCTGGCCAGATCAAAGCATTAGTCCCGGTCATGTTACGAACCGGGACTAATGGGAGCATCAGTCCCGGTTCGAGAGGTTAGGACGCCGGCCAGGCCTCGGCAGGCATCAGTCCCGGTTCGGCTGGGACCTTTAGTCTCGGTTCCATCCACCAACCGGGACTAAAGGGGTTGCTGCCCTTTAGTCCCGGTTGGTGTCTGGAACCGGGACTAAAGGGTAGGCCATTAGTCCCGGTTTTAGACACAAACCGGGACTAAAGTTTTGCCTATATATATCCATGCCCCCCCATCTCCTCTGTTTTTTGGCCGTGGAAGGGTGGAGGTGTGGGCTACTTTGTTTTTTGCCTATATATGCACATGAGGTGTTCGATGAAATGCCGGAGCCACACTTAAGCTTTCTCCTCTGTTCTTCCTCCAAGCTCGACCTCCAAGCTCCATTTTCCCCAAGATTTGTCTAGGTTTGGCGGTGCACCAACTATCCAAGTGTTCTAAAAAGGTTAGCAACTTCATCCTTTCATCTCTCACTGCTAGTTTAGCTCATTTCAAATGCTCTAGAAGTAGTGTGGTTTGTGGGTTTTAGTGGAGGAGTGTATGTGTGAGTTTATTTGATTTAGATGCACAATTTGAGCTCAAATTAACTTCTTAGTTTGCACATGTGTAGGGCGCCGTCCCGTCCCCGTCCTCACCGCCGTCGATCGCCCGCGCCGATCTCGTCGCCGGCACCACCGTAGTGAGCCTCTTGTTCTTATCTTTTTTTTAAAAAAAAATTCTTACTTGTATGATTTATATAGCTACTTGTATAATTTTCTTACTTGTATTATTGTTTGTTATTATATAGTGCCATGGTTTTGGTATCCGCCCCCGTCGGCTCTCGTCCGGTCTATGATTCGGATGTGGTATATTATCTTTTATAACTATTTGTTTCATTTAGTGTTTATGACAATTATGCCGACCAACTTGACATAGATGTCTTTATCTAGGAGGTATGTGAACCGGAAATTCCAACCGACCCTCTTGCCGAGAGGTTAAATTTAGTTGAAAAAGAAAAAAATTATTTGAAAGAAAAATTGAAAAGAGTTGAAGAAGAGAAGATGAAATTGGAGTTCCATGTTGCCGATGTCGTCGATCTACACAAGATCCAGATGGATGCAATGCGCTTGAAGATTAGAAAGATTAGAAAATATGCCATTGATAATGAGGCTTGGTATCATTATGCTGTTGGATCAATTGTTACCTTAGTTGCGATTTTGATCGCATTTTTTGTTGCATTTAAATGTTTTACATAGTTGTATGTTAGTTTCAATGTATGTTTTAATTAGATGCTCTAGGGAGCTGTATGTTGTTCTATGAGATATATGTATGAACTTTATGTATTTATTTTTTCAGTAATAACATTCGATCACTATTGTACTTTGGTTTTAATGTGATGATGAACTTGTATTAATTTGGTCATTTCTCTATTCATGATGTTCTGTAATGGTTTTTGATATACCTAATTATATAATGCATGCAGATGAACCGGCAATGGATGTACGATGACCGACGCACCTCCGACTACATTACGGTCCTGCATAATTTTCTCGATGTGGCTGAGGCAAACAAGCAGAATGGTTTTATGTATTGTCCATGTAGTGTATGTGAGAATACGAAGGATTACTCTGACTCAAAAACCCTTCACTTCCACCTGCTTGAGAAGGGTTTCATGCCACACTATAATGTTTGGACCAAGCACGGAGAAAGAGGGGTTATGATGGAACACAACGAAGAAGAAGAGGATGATGATACTGCAACGGGGGAAGCTGAAGATCAAGAGGCACCAGATGTGCCCGATGATGATCTTCGCCGGGTCATTGTTGATGCACAGAGAGGATGTGAAAGTGAAAGAGAGAAGTTGAAGTTCGATCGCATGTTAGAGGATCACAAAAAAGGGTTGTACCCAAATTGCGAAGATGGCAACACCAAGCTCGGTACCACACTGGAATTGCTGCAATGGAAGGCAGAGAATGGTGTATCTGACAAGGGATTTGGGAAGCTACTGAAAATAATGAAGAAGAAGCTTCCAATGGATAACGAATTGCCTAACAGTACGTACGAAGCAAAGAAGGTTCTCTGCCCTCTAGGATTAGAGGTGCAGAAGATACATGCATGCCCTAATGACTGCATCCTCTACCACGGTGAGGAGTACGAGAATTTGAATGCATGCCCGGTATGCGGTGCATTGCGGTATAAGATCAGACGAGATGACCCTGGTGATGTTGAGGGCGAGCGCCCCAGGAAGAGGGTTCCTGCCAAGGTGATGTGGTATGCTCCTATAATACCATGGTTGAAACGTCTGTTCAGAAACAAAGAGCATACCAAGTTGTTGTGATGGTACAAAGAAGACCGTAAGAAAGACGGGAAGTTGAGAGTACCCGCTGATGGGTCGCAGTGGAGAAAAATCGAGAGAAAGTGGCCGGACTTTGCAGGTGATGCAAGGAACTTATGGTTTGGTATAAGTGCAGATGGCATTAATCCTTTTGGGGAGTAGAGCAGCAATCATAGCACCTGGCCTGTGACTCTATGTATCTATAACCTTCCTCCTTGGTTGTGCATGAAGCGGAAGTTCATTATGATGTCAGTGCTCATCCAAGGCCCTAAGCAACCCGGCAACGACATTGATGTGTACCTAAGGCCATTAGTTGAAGAACTTTTACAGCTATGGGACATAAAAGGTGTACGTGTGTGGGATGAGCACAAACAGCAGGAATTTGACCTACGAGCGTTCCTGTTTGTAACCATCAATGATTGGCCTGCTCTTAGTAACCTTTCAAGACAGACAAACAAGGGATACCACGCATGCACGCACTGTTTAGATGAGACCGAAAGTATATATTTGGATAAATGTAAGAAGAATGTGTACCTGGGACATCGTCGATTTCTTCCGACCAAGCATGCCTTAAGAAAGAAAGGCAAGCATTTCAAAGGTGAGGAAGATCACCGGAAGAAGCCTGTCCTCTGTACTGGTGATGATATACTTGATATGGTCAAGGATTTACAAGTAATCTTTGGAAAGGGTCCTGGCGGACAATCTGTTCCGAATGACGCTGACGGACACGCACCCATGTGGAAGAAGAAATCTATATTTTGGGACCTACCCTATTGGAAAGACCTAGAGGTCCGCTCTGCAATCGACGTGATGCACGTGACGAAGAATCTTTGCGTGAACCTACTAGGCTTCTTGGGCGTGTATGGGAAGACCAAAGATACAACAGAGGCACGGGAGGACCAGCAACGTATGAACGAAAAAGATGGCATGCATCCAAAGCAGTATCAAGGTAGCAGAGAAGGAAATATTTTTTGAATGCCTGCTCAGTATCAAGGTCCCGTCTGGCTTCTCGTCGAATATAAAGGGAATAATAAATATGGTAGAGAAAAAATTCCAGAACCTAAAGTCTCATGACTGCCACGTGATTATGACGCAACTGCTTCCGGTTGCATTGAGGGGGCTTCTACCAGAAAATGTTCGATTAGCCATTGTGAAGTTATGTGCATTCCTCAATGCAATTTCTCAGAAGGTAATCGATCCAGAAATCCTACCAAGGTTACAGAATGATTTGGTCCAATGTCTTGTTAGTTTTGAGTTGGTGTTCCCTCCATCCTTCTTCAATATTATGATGCACGTCCTAGTTCACCTAGTCGACGAGATTGCAATTCTGGGTCCTGTATTTCTACACAATATGTTCCCCTTTGAGAGGTTCATGGGAGTCTTAAAGAAATATGTTCGTAACCGTGCTAGGCCAGAAGGAAGCATCTCCACGGGCCATCAAACAGAGGAGGTCATTGAGTTTTGTGTTGACTTTATTCCTGACCTTAAGCCGATTGGTGTTCCTGAATCACGGTATGAGGGGAGACTGGGTGGAAAAGGCACGCTAGGACCGAACTCAATAATATGTAGGGACGGGCATTCTTGGGCGCAAGCACACTACACAGTTCTACAGAATTCTACCTTGGTGGCCCCGTATATCAATGAACACAAGAATATTCTACGCTCCAAACACCCGGAGCAGTCTGACGACTGGATTACATGTGAACACATGGGGACTTTCGGCGGTTGGTTGCAAACACATCTCATGGGTAATACCACTGTTGGAGATGAGCTGTACTTGTTGGCCAGGACACCATCTTTGATTGTATTGACTTTCCAAGGGTACGAGATAAATGGGAATACATTTTACACGATCGCCCAAGATAAAAAGAGCACCAACCAAAACAGTGGTGTCCGCTTTGATGCAGCAAACACCAATAGGGCAAATGACACATATTATGGTTACATAGAGGACATATGGGAACTTGACTATGGACGTGATTTTAAGGTCCCTTTGTTTCGGTGCAAATGGGTCAATCTGTCAGGAGGCGGGGTACAGGTATACCCGCAGTATGGAATGACAACAGTGGATCTCAATAATCTTGGGTACATAGACGAACCATTCGTCCTAGCCAATGATGTGGCGCAGGTTTTCTATGTGAAGGACATGTCTACCAAACTGAGAAAAAGAAAAGATAAGGAAGCGAATACATCAGACGATGAGCCAAAGCTCCACATAGTTCTTTCAGGGAAAAAAACACCGTGGGAGTGGAGGACAAGACAGACATGTCAGAAGATTATGAAAAGTTTCATGAAATTTCTCCCTTCAGAGTGAAGACTGACCCAAGCATCCTGTTAAATGATGAAGATTATCCATGGTTACGGCGCAATAAGCAAGGGACACATGCGAAGAAATAGTTTTATACCCCAAGATCCCACTCTGGGATGTGACCGGCTTCACCGCCATCACTTTCTCTCTAGTGTGAGTTTCTGGACTTATAGCTGGAAAGTGCCACTTCAGACAAACCGGAGGGAATCTTTGTAAGAGCTAGCTAGGGCATTTTGGCATTTGAAACATGATTTTAGAATAATTATTTATTAAGTTATGAAATTTCAATTATTCCTATCCTTTCAGTCACATGTTTTGCAAGGTTGATCATACGCGGTTAGTCCCGGTTGGTGGCTCCATATATAATAAAAAGGTTAATATAGACATGGCTTAAACGTCTTGACATAGATGAATACAGCAGAAGCATCGAAGATGATAAGAGAGAAACGTTGTATGACTTAAAGTTGGAGGTACTATGTGGTTTCTTTGATCGGAGATGATAAGAGAGAAACGTTGTATGACATAAAGAAAATATAACATTATTAGGTTAACAGAAAATACTATGAATCTTCTAGAAGATTCATAGTAAGGGTCTATCTCCTTCACATAAGGAACATTGGTGTCGGCTTTTTTTGAATCACTATGTGTCTATGCATCAAAATAAATTAGGTTAACAAAAAGTATCGGAATTTATGGTGAATATGTTGCGGCAATGGTACATATGAAAATAACTTGATAGAACTAGTTATTTTGTCACTATCTGATGAAAATCTATATCAAGAAATAAAGTTATATAAAATTCTAGTTATGATCAACTAAAACAAAACTATAATATTCTTCAATAGCAAAAAGAATCAACTAAAAAGCTTTTATAAAACTCTAGTTATGATCAAAATAATATTAACTTAAAATTATATAAAATTTATGCAACTAAAATTTTCATAAAGTATTTTTTGTTAAAAACTTTAATAGCAAAAAGAATTAAATGAAAACTAGGCATGTATGCATCTGTTTAAAAGAAAACTTTAGAATTAAAACCAAAAATAGGCATGATCTCTTTCATTAACACAGAAAGAATATGAAAGTTTTGCATTTTTTAGAATTTCATATATTTTGTTGAAATTATTTGATAATCATGTGTATTACACATAAGTGAGTATGTATAAAAATTAGGATGTGATTTGAAGAAGGTCAAAAAATTGACATAACATATGCAAAAAAAAAAAGCCCGCCTACTAGCAGGAGAATTCACACACCACGGCCTGCATACGACTAGAAACCCAACTATATATGGGCCAGGATGCAGGCCCGTGGGGCACGAATTTCTGCTGTCAGTAGGACCCACAGGGCAGAGAAGGGCCAGGTCAGATGATGAGTTGTCTGCGCTTTGAGAGGAGCTTGCAACGGTAGCCGCAGGCGGGCTTATAAACCGCTGCGAGCGCCTCTCGCTTGGCGAGGCGGGACTAAACTCCCACCGCCCCTCGGCTGTGCCAGGACCAACCCTTTAGTCCCGGTTGGTGGCTCCAACCGGGACTAAAGGCCCCCCTTTAGTTCCGGTCCGAGCCACCAACCGGGACTAAAGGGTTGGGTTTCACGCCCTTTGGGCTGGTGAAATTCACCTTTAGTCCCGGTTGGTGGCTCGGACCGGGACTAAAGGTAGGCCTTTAGTCCCGGTTGGAGCCACCAACCGGGACTAAAGCTCGGGCTATATAAAACGCGCCCTGCCTTCTTCCTCCCCAATCTTCTTTCTCTCCCGCTCCTCTGCCCCGACGCCGAACCACCGCACGCCGCCGCTAGGCTGCCGCGACGCCCTGCCCCGAGCCGTCCCCGAGCTTGCTGACCGTCGCCGGACATCCTCGCCGTCCTCCCCGAGCATCGCCGCCCCCGAGCCCGCTACTCGTCGCCACCCCCGATCGAGCCCTCCTCGTCGTCGCCGCCCCACGGTGAGCACCCTTTCCCCCTCCTCCCCCTCTTCCCCAAATGGATGGATGGATGGATTCATGGATGGATGTATTGATCAATCCCTCCAAATATTTTTTGTCAGATCCTTTTAGTTTTGATGCATTATTTGGCAGTAGGTGAACCCTAGTTCATCACTTTTTTTGAAATTTTGTGATGTTAAATTTGTTTAGTATGGATATGAGGTAGTAATAGAGGTGTGTTGATGAATGTATGGATAGATTGTATGGATATGTTGTAGTTAATTTTTTTAATTTGTATGGATGAATAAATTGTATGGATATGTTGGACTTGGTTTTTTCTCAATGTGTATGGATAGATGCATATTGCAATTAGTGGATGAATGCATATGTATGCATATATATAGATTGCAATGTGTGTGCAATGTGTATGGATATATATAGATTGCAATTAGTGAGCATATAAACAAATTGAAGAACAATTTTTTTGCATTAGAGTTCATTTTGTCTTTTTTGTATGTTTTAATGCAAGCATCTTTTGGGCAATCTTTGAACATGAAGTAGGAGCATTTTGATGTCATCTTGCTAGTAGATTTTAGTTCATGCCATGTTAGGACCTGTAGTGAGTGCTACAAGCTTGTAAACTTGCTATCTATTCATTTCTGCCATATATGCCATGCTATTTTTCTCTAAGTCTGAAACTGGCAGTATTAATACTTTGCATTTTGCCTTGAGGTTTGCAACAAATCTGTGCATCTTTGGATCATGATCAGTAAGGGTGTTTTGTTGAGGGTAATTAGTACATGCTTGCCATGCTCTTTGTTGCCATGAAAAACTTCTGTAGCATATATCTTACTTGCCTCAAAGGTTGCATCATGAATCTGTTTTCTGCCACTATGCAAATATCAATAAGTCTGAAAATCTAGGGGTCATTTGAATTAGTTCAGTAATTAAGCATGTTTTGCCATGTGTTACATCTCCGTGGAATTACAGGTTGTGGTGTTGCATCTCCGTGGAGTTGGTCCCTGATCGTCCCTCCGCTGTTCGACAAAAGGTGTCCATTTGTTGTATGTTGAGTTTTGTTCATAGGAGGATGGTTGGTTCATTTGTTGAGTTGTGTATTCATCTTGTGTATAAATCTGTATTCATTTTGTATTCATTTTGTATTCATCTTGTGTATAAATCTTGTATTCATCTTGTACAAATATCGTCATAACTTCGACATGAGGGGGGGGGGGGGGTCGTTAAAACATAACCCCGATAACTTTGATTTTGAGGCATATGAAAACCTGATTTGCACGTCGGACAGGCATGAGAGAGGCGGTCCGCAAAGTATCCTCTCCCGAAAGATAGGATGACTCATCGGATATGATTCTAGATAATGTCCAATGCCTCATATCGCGAACATAGTTATATTGGATAATTGATCTTCATATAAATGAAGCATAAAAGTTTAGCAATCCATTGCTCATATGCATATGATTCCTTGTTGTGATTAGGTCTATGTTTGCCACTAATCCATCTCTCATGGTTGTATATTGCCATGTTGTAATATTTGCAGAAACTATGGAACACGACAGAGACTTAGAACAAGAAGAGGCGTTGGAGGAAATAATCCGCGACGGAGATGATGATATCATCACCTCACAGTTTCTCAACGACTCCGATGGTGAGGGAAGAGAAGATGACGGCTCCGCCAGTGTTGGAGCCTTAACTGTTGCAAAGTCCGGCGAGGTATATATATTAATTAAGCCTCTGTGGACTAGATGCATTAATTGTTTTGTATGTACATATATTAACGCTTCTTTCTTCTTTTAGCCCTCCGGATCGAGCCAAACTTCTATAAGGAGACGAGGCCTGAAGAAAAGGTTGGGCGAGAATGAAAGGTTCACGATCGAAGAAGTCGATCCAGATGGCAAACCGACTGTTCCCAAGCGGACCCAAGACCGATTTATACATCAGTGCGGAGTTGTTGTTAGGGACAGCGTCCCGACCAGCATCCAAGAATGGAATAAGAAGAAGGACGATGGAGTTTCTTATGTCGACGATAGATGCAAAGATCAGCTTTGGAACTCGCTCATGATAAATTTCAGCCTACCGCCAGAGGAGGATCCAAATAACCCAGTTATACAGCGAAAAGTCAAAAAATGGGCTCTTAAGAAGATGGCAGAACAATTCAAGAACTAGAAGAAAAGATTGAACGAACAGTTTGTCGAGAAAGACGAGACTCCAGAATTCACCGGTCAATATGCGAAGATAAAAGATCACTGGCCCGCATTTATGGCGTACAAGAAATCGGAGAAAGCTAAGAACAGGTCACAGACAAATAAGCTAAATGCTGCAAAGAAGCTGTATCACCATGTTACGGGGTCAGTTGGCTACAAGGTTGCCCGGCCTATGTGGGACAAAGTTGCGAATGACCTGCTTGCTAAAGGGATCCAACCAGCGACATTGAACTGGCCCGAATGGGCAAGGACTTGGTTCTTCGGGCATGGGGGAACTTTGGACCCAGAAACAGGGAAGTGTGTTTACACGAAAGAACAACTTCAAACACCCGTCATAAAGATTCAGGAAGCAATCAAGGACGTGCAGGAAGGGAGATTCCATCCCGACAGAGAGAAGGACATGCTGTCACGCGCCCTCGGGAATCCTGAACACCCTGGACGAACACGAGGCACATCAGGCTCCGTTCCGTGGGTGCATGGGTTTCCCGACAGCACTGGTTATAGAAGCCGAGGGAGAAAGAAGAAAGAGGAAGCAGATCGGATGCAGAATGTAGAACAAAGATTAGCGTTGCAGGAGAAGAAACTAGAGACACTTACCAGTCAGTGAGCTACCGGCCCACCATCTCAGCAGCACGAAGATCCTTCATTCGATACTGCCCACGAAGCTACCCCACCATCTCAGCGATGTACCTAGAGAGTTTATCCTGCTTAAACTTTTTAAATTTTCTTTGAAGGACAAAGATGAAGAATGGTACAATAGGCTTCAATATAGCAACATAACCAGCTAGAAGGCCTATGTGTAGAAATTTATGAGTAGCTTTTTCCATTTCTCCAAGACTGCGAGACTTCGAGGAGAATTACCTTCTTTTTCACAAAAACTCGGAGAAAGCTTATACAATGCTTGGGGAATATTCTCTAAACTTTTATATCGCTGCCCTAACCAAGGCTTTGCTGAATATGTGATACCCCTTTTATTTTACCATGGAATAGATGATGAATCTAAATCCATTCTTGATGCTAGTGCAGGTGGAGTATTCATGTCTTTAACCCTGAAGGCCTGAGAGGAGTTGATACAGAAGATCATGACTGCTATAGAACAATGGTATACTGAAGAACCAGTTAAGTTCCTAGGAAAAGTCTATCACATTGAAAATATGGATGAACTTAGAGAGGTCATAAAACAAAAAGGTAAGCCCGTTGAGCAAGTTAAACAAGAAAAGATAGATCTCTTTAGTATCTATCAACAGGAAGATGAACTTAAGGAGGCTATGAACCACTTCAAACATCACCAAGAAGGTTTTAACAAAAATCTGAGGAGATGTCTCTACCAAAATGAAAAGGTTATATGACACCTCTCTGAAGGACTCGATGGTTTAAGTCATGCCGTGAAAAATTTAGGTAAACACTCTCGCATGATTGAAACTCAATGTTCGCAAATTGCTAAAACTCAATCTTTAATTCTCACCCAACTTGATGAGGATAATCTTGCTTCTTCTAATGTAATCACTACTAGAAGTGGTAAAAGTACGCAGGACCCGAAAGGACCTGATTGGAATGAAGAAGAAAAAGCCAGAAAGAGAAGAGATAGCGCATCAAAGCCAAGAAGATCAAGATCTTCTTAACCCCAACGATGACAAAGAAGAACCACTTCATCAAGATGCTAAAGGTCATGAAGAAGAAGGGGAGAGGAATAAAGAAGTTGATTCCGACGCAGAAACTGTCGATGGAGAAGACAAAGAGGAGGCTATTCCAGAACCTAAAGTAATCAAAGATGCAACATAAGAGAAGAGGAACAAGCTTCATATCCAAAAAGAACTCAAGATAAAAAGGTCATGCCTCAAAGAAGCAAGGAGAAAGGTAAGGAGAAAGAAAAAGAAAAAGGTAAAAAGAAGAAAACTCTACCATACCCGAAGGCGGTTAGACCACCTTCTAATAATGAACTTTATGCTTCTTTCATGAAAGCTATTAGGAATCTTCAAGTTTCTTTGCACGTTACTGATATCCTGAAGATTCCTAATTTTTCAAAGTTCATGTGTGTTATTATTAATAATAAAAGAAGTTTGAATTTAGAAGAGCGGGTGGGAATGCTAACAAGAAATCCCTTCAATGAAAAGATACTAGCAACACTAGGAGATCCAGGTATACCAACGATATCTTGTTCTATAGGTAAGATCAATATACATAATGCTCTTTGTGACATCGGAGCAGGGGTAAGTGTTATGCCCTTGTCACTTTATAATAAGGTGAATCTAGGAGAGTGTATCCCGACAGCAATAACCTTGCAGATGGCTGATAAGTCTACTAAGAAACCAATTGGTGTAGCTGAAGATGTTCTTTTGAGATTGGACGGACATGTCATACCTATTGATTTTTATTATACTTGATATGCCTGAAGATGAAAAATTATCTATCATACTCGGGAGACCATTTTTGTATACCGCAGGTGCAGCACTCGATTGTGCCGAGGGAAAGATTACTTTCTGAATATATGATGAAGAGATTATCAGATACTTTCTGAGAAAGCCCGATGAGAAGGAGAAGTACATTCCACCTCAGAAAAGAGTTTGTGCTATAACTGAAGAAATTCGCAAACCAACCGAGGTTTGCGCATAAAACTAAGGTATGAGGTTGAGATTAGCAACCAAAAAACCAACGCTTAATGAGAGGCAACCCATCATTTTATAAAAAGTTTTAATTCCTTTCAGTAGCATAGAAACTCTATACCAAGTGTTCATCTTGAAAATCTAATGGAAAGAACCAGCATGTCATGTTTTCCAGAAGGTAAGCACCAGGGAAGAAGAAATTTGGAGAAAAAGAAGACAGAAAAGAAAAAGATGCAAATTTTTTTTTTGAACAACAAAGCAAAAGACAGCCTATAGTACGAGTGTGCTGGCTCATACTTCTAGTCATAGCAGGCATCTGAGGAACCACTTCAAAAGTCAGGGCAAAAGACGAGGTAGAGTACGAGTGCGATGGCTCGTACTCGCACTCGTACCATGCCAACATTAGGAGCAGCCGAAAGTCCAATTTTTCAAGACGGCCTTAGGTACGAGCGAACCGCTCGTACCATGGGTTGCACCAAATGGGACCTCGAAGTAATAGAAGGTTCATTTTTTAAGATGACTTTTGGTACGAGTGTGACCGCTCATACCCTGGATCGTACCGAGGGCACCCATAAAGTTCAAATTTAGTCAGGAAAAACGATGGTGTGGGGTACGAGCGTGAGCGCTCGTACTGCCGCCCGTACCGCATTGACCCGGCCAAATTCAAAGCACTCCTGAGCGAACGATGGTGTGTGGCATGAGCACTCACGTGCGTACCACCGCTCGTACCAGGTACGCATAAAACCTAAATCCCAAATTACACATGAGACAGCGCACGGTATGAGTGCGAGCGCTCATACCACCATTCCTACCGCATGAAATCGGGGCTGATAAGGCCGGTGGCACAAGGCAGGGTGCCATTCATCCCTAACCTTGAGCCCAAACTCTCTCTTTCTCTCTCAAATCCCTCTCCAAATCCACCCAAACTTCCGTTTCTTTGCATTTTTTGTCTGTTTGATCCATGGAAGCTCTTCTCCGGTATGTTTGTCCCCCGATCCATGGTCTATTTTCTTTGATCCATGGTTATTTTGTTCTCATTGTCGTTGTAGATGAGATCAGTATAGTTGTTGTTTTTCCGTTCGATTTGAACGTTAGAGTTAGAAGTATTTGGTTATAATCGATCTTATGTAGTGTGTAAACTCGATCCCACATAAAATTTCTGAAGTTTTGGTATGTTTTTGTGTATGTCGATATGAAGAACCTTTTTGGCAAGGGGAAGAAGAACGTGGGTGAGGGTTCTCGCGCAAAGCAATCAAGGAGCAAGGGTGATGCTCTCATGGCAGACTACAACACGAGCTATGCCATCCAGAGTGCTCGTGAGGTGCACCCCACTAGGTGGAGGTGCAAGGCGTTCTTCTGAGAGCTAGGGCTCTTCGATGACTTCGTTTGGATGGCGAACAATGCCGACTTGGGGGTGTTCAGCACACTCTACACCCAGACATACAAGGAGCTTACCCATGAGTTTTTTGCCAGCTTCAAGGACACCCTCGAGAACCTCGACGTCGAGCCGATGTGCACTTTCTCCCTCGTGGGAGAGATACACGCACTCACACTCCAAGAGTTTTGTGATTCGTTCGGCTTCGCAAACGAGGGCTACATCGGCGAGAGGGGGCAGCCCACCGCTGATGCTTGCGCGATGTGGGAGGTCATCTCCATCAAGCAGGACACCAACTTCACCAAGGAGAAGGTATCGACCATACAAAACCCCGCCATTCGCTATTTCATGATATTCCTAGCGAATACTATTTTTGGGAGAGAGAACTTAGGGGCATGGTTGCCCCAGAGATGTGTGTGCTCCATGCCGCACTTAACCCTCACTTGGTTGATGAGCCAAATTTGGGGGCTTTGTTGATAGCACACTGCTACTTGTAGCTTGCGTTGGTATTTTTCCCGAAGAGGAAGGGATGATGCAGCACAGTAGAGGTAAGTATTTCCCTTAGTTATGAAATCAAGGTTATCAATCCAGTAGGAGAATCAAACAACACCTCGTTAGCAGTACCTGCACACAAACAACAAATCCTTGCACCCAACGCAAACGAGGGGTTGTCAATCCCTCGGCGGTTAATTGCAAGATTAAATTGTATGGTGATAGATAGATAGATTAAACAAAAATACAAAATAAAATAAATAAGATAAAAGTGCGGCAAGGTATTTTTAGGATTTTTAATATACGATAGAGGTAGACCCGGGGGCCATAGTTTTCACTAGAGGCTTCTCTCATGAAAATAGCATACGGTGGGTAGACAAATTACTATTGGGAAATTGATACAAAAGCAAATAATCATGACGATATCCAAGGCAATGATCATGTATATAGGCATCACGTCCGAGACAAGTAGACCGACTCCTGCCTGCATCTACTACTATTACTCCACCCATCAACAGCTATCCAGCATGCATCTAGAGTATTAAGTTCATAAAGAACAGAGTAACGCCTTAAGCAAGATGACATGATGTAGACAAAGTAAACTCACGCATGAATAAACCCCATCTTTTTACAGTTAATAGCGACGATACATACGTGTCATGTCCCCTACTTTCACTGAGATTGAGCACCACAAGATCGAACCCATTACAAAGCACCTCTCCCATTGCAAGACAAATTAATCTAGTTGGCCAAACCAAATCAATAGATCGGAGAGAAATACGATGCTATAATAATCATGCATAAAAGAGTTCAGAAAAGACTCAAATAACATTCATGGGTAATCAGATCATAAACTCACAATTCATCGGATCCCAACAAACACACCGCAAAAAGTGATTACATCGAATAGAACTCCAAAAACATCGAGGAGAACATTGTATTGAAGATCAAAAAGAGAGAAGAAGCCATCTAGCTACTATCTATGGACCCGAAGGTCTGTGGTAAACTACTCACACATCATCAGAAGGGCAGCAAGGTTGATGTAGAGCCCCTCGTTGATCGATTCCCCCTCTGGCGGAGTGCCGGAAAAGGACACCAGATGGGATCTCTCGACAACAGAAGCTTGCGGCGGCGGAAAAAGTATTTCGTGGACTCCTTTGTTGGTTTCCCGATTTTTTGGGAATTTATAGTGGTGGAATTAGGTCAAAAGAGGCAGAGGTGGGCCCACAAGGCACCAGGGCGCGCCAACCCCCCTAGTGGCTCGTGGTCACCTCCTGGGACTTCTGTCCTTCTCCCGAAGCTTCTAGTGTTGGTTATGTCCAGATAAAAATCTCCAAAAAGTTTCGTGGCATTTGGACTTCGTTTGGTATTGATATTCTGTAAAACCAAAAAAAGGCAGAAAACAGCAACTGGCACTGGGCACTAAGTTAATAGGTTAGTCCCAAAAAATGATATATAATTGCTTGTAAATGTATATAAAACATCCAAGATTGATAATATAACAGCATGGAACAATAAAAAATTATAGATACGTTGGAGACGTATTAGCATCCCCAAGCTTAATTCCTGCTCGTCCTCGAGTAGGTAAATGATAAAAACAGAATTTTTGATGTGGAATGCTGCCTATCATATTCATCATATTCTTTTCTTTTGTAGCATGGACATTTGGACTTGAATGATTCAAAGCAATAGTCTATAGTTTGACATGAAGACATAAATACTCAAGCATACTAACAAGCAACCATGCCTTTCAAAATATCAACGCTAAAGAAAGTTATCCCTAGCCCATTATGCTCAATCATTGATCCATTCATGAAACACACTCCATATTAGCTACATCCAATGCACAAGTATGACAATAGTGCTCTCTAGTTGGTGCTTTATAAGAGAAGATGGAGACTCAAATAAAAATAAAAATTGCATAAAAGTAAATAGATAGGCCCTTCGCAGAGGGAAGCAGAGATTTGCTAATGTGCCAGAGCTCAAAGCTTAAATTAGAGAGATAATTTTTTTTGGGAGGCATGCTTTTCCTGTCAATGAAAATGAACGAGAATTCCCAATATCTTCCATGCTAGATACATTATAGGCGGTTCCCAAATAGAAAATAAAGTTTATTCCTTTTCCACCATTCTTTCACAATCCATGGCTAGCCGTATCCATGGGTGCCCTCCATACCAACACTTTCAAAGGAATTTATTATTATCATCATATAAGATTTTTCATTTCATTTCATTTCATTTCGGGACTGGGCATCCCTATTACCTGCCACTCTCTCCTGCAATGACAAGTGAATAAACACTCATCGTGAGAATAACCCACCTAGCATGGAAAATATTGGCCACCCCCTTCCGCCTCATGAGTGGTACGGGCACACAAAAGAGAAAATTATTTTGAAAATTAGAGTTGGCACATGCAAATTTACTTGGAACGACATGGAAACACCGCATATCGGTAGGTATGGTGGACTCATCTGGCACAACTTGGGTTTAAAGATTTTGGATGCACAAGCAGTATTTCCGCTTAGTACAAATGAAGGCTAGCAAATAGATTGAGAAGCGACCAACCAAAAAGTGAAAACGGTCATAAACATGCATTGAACATAACTAACACCGAATAATGCACCATAAGTAGGTTATAATTTTGTTTCATAACTATTGACTTTACATGCATGCATCGTGAATCACAAACCTTAACACCAATATTCTTACTAAATCACAATTACTCACTAGCATGACTCACATATCATCATCTCCATATCGCAAAACTATTGCAAGGAATCAAGCATATCATATCCAATGATCTATACGAAAGTTTTTTTATATCCCCCTTGAATATTCATCACTTTGGGACAAATTCATATCGTGTGCAAATTACGATTACTATTATCAACTCTCAAAAAGATTTAAGTGAAGCTTGAGAGTGCAAATATTTCTTCAAATTTTTAATCTTATCAACTCTCAAAATAATATAAGAGAAGCATGAGAGTTTATTTCTTCAAAATTTTAATCTTAACAACTCTCAAAATAATATAAGTGAAGCATGAGAGTTTATTTCTTCAAAATTAGCCACCGCCGTGCTCAAAAAGATTTAAGTGAAGCACTAGAGCAACTGCCTAGCTCAAAAAATTTAAGTGAAGCACATAGAGTATTCTAACAAATCATGATAAACGTGTGGCTCTCTCAAATAGGTGTGTCCAGCAAGGATGATTGTGACAAACTAAAAAGCAAAAAAAGCAAAGACTCATATAATACAAGATGCTCCAAGTAAAACACATATCATGTGACGAATAAAAATATAGCTCCAAGTAAAATTACCGATGGTTGGTAGAAGAAAGAGGGGATGCCTTCCGGGGCATCCCCAAGCTTAGACGCTTGAGTCTTCCTTGAATATTACCTTGGGGTGCCATGGGCATCCCCAAGCGTAGGCTCTTGCCACTCCTTATTGTAGGGGGAACGCGACAAAAAACAAAAAATTTCGGTACAGCGAGCACGCCCAGGATCACTATGGAGACTGCATACAAGGTTTGATCTGATCCGTACCGACTCGAAGCGCAGCGGAAGAAGAGTCGGTGTAGATCGTCGGTGTAGATCCCTGCAGCTAGGATTTACAACCTCCCAACCGCAAGGATGTACTCCCTCGCCGGACAGCCCTTCGGGAGGCGGTCGGACAGTCCCTCGGACGATGTCGCGGATAGCCCTTCGGGAGGACACTCGAAACTCGAACCGAAACTCGGACAGCCCTTCAGGAGGACACTCGAACAGCCCCTCAGGCAAAAGATCGAAACTACAATCTCTCTATGGGGATGCACACATACGGTGTCAGCTATCCGGCAGGGCTTCGCCCTCCAGAACTAGTTCCTGCCGGAACCCAGACAGCCTTTCGGCTCTACGAAACTATTTCACTGGGAGGGAGAGAGAAGCCAGACAAGTCAAATGGCATGTGTATGAGAGCAAGGATGAGTTTTGGGGCAGCCCCCTCACCTCTATTTATAGGATAGCCAAGGGGTAAAGATGTCATACAAAAATACCAAAGTACCCCCACTTTATGCCTTTTCATAAAAGAATAAAGCTAAAAGGGGTGCCATGTGGAGATCCAAGGAGCTCCACCTCCCTTGGCCGGCCAGACTTGGGGGCCCCCCCATGAGGGGGCTTCCTTAGCTCCTAAGTTCTTCTAGAAGCCTTTTGGAAAATATCCCAAAAGGTGCTTTCCAAAAAATATCCAAAAAGCACTTTCACTATTCATGAAGACATTTTTCTGCGTCCGTTAAATCCCAAATTATTTCTGTGTGCCTAGAATAATTCCAGTACCCACTAAAATAATTTTGAACGCATTCCGAAACAATTTCGGAACAATGTTTCTTCAGCGAAAAGCAACCAAAGCGGTTCCGGCTGCTCCGGAACATTTCCGGTTTTTATCCCGGAAAATTCCCAGAAGTTTCCAGAACAATTCTGGCATCCTCCAAGAATTTCCAGGCGTGTGCCGGAACCAATTTGACTTAATGGAATACCCTGAAACAACTTTTCAGTTTCACCGGAACTATTCCGGTGTTCTCTCCGGAACGTTTCCGTTTCGTCTGAAATTTTTCGATGATTTTCTCTCAGACTCCCCGTCTAGTATTCAGCAGATAGATTACCCTTAAGATTGTGACCCTATAGGTTTGGTGAAGTATAGACATGACCCGGAACACTTTCCGATCAATGATCAACATCGGAGCCGTGGACACCCATATTAACCCCTATACCCACACGAATGAATATTCGAGTGAACCTCCAGTTGCCGTGTGCTATTCCTGTTGCTTCACGATATATTACAAATACCCGAGGTGAGATTTATGCATCCCCGTGGATCAACAACTTGTCCACTATGCAAGTTACCTCGTTACCGGTTTTGTTCTCTTTACTCGTTTCCGTGTTCCGGCATCCCAGTGATCAAATCACAATGTGTTTGGCCAGACGATGATGGATACCGTAACACCAAGAGGGCCCGAGAATATCTCTCCATCGTCAGAGGAGCAAATCCCAATCTTGAGCTATCTCCTTTCTTGCCATACTTTTCCGTGAACCCGTAAGCCGCCGTAATAGCCACCCATTTATGGATGACGTTTAACAAACCCCAAAGTTCACGAAGCAAGTACGAAGGAACTCGATACTCTCATGGTCTATGGAATTATGCAAACATTAACTATCTCTGTGTTATTAACCATTAACTTGTGACGAATGAATCTCATAGCATAACATCAATTCGGGTCGATTCAACACAAGTGTTCTACTAACATTGTGCCCTCAAAATTGCCGGCATAGTCATGCCCATGATCAGGAAAACAGGACCATCATGCAATACTTGAGCCAGTCATAGCGGAATGACTAGGAATACATTTTACCGTTTATTATACCACACGTGCATATGAGTTTCCCTCCAAGCCTCGTGGTTATTGCAGACTTGAGAATCATTGCAGTTATAGCATGGAACATAAACATTCATTACAAACTCGGAGATACAAAATAACTGTTGTTATTGCCTCTAGGGCATATCTCCTATAGACTCCCACTTGCACTAGAGTCATACTCCAGTTACATGGCTTCCCTAACACCAATGGCTGTCCGGTGCTGCTCATGCTTTGCTCGTGGTAGAGGCTTCGTCATCGGGTCTGACACGTTCAGATCCGTGTGAACTTTGCGTACTTTCACTAAACCCGCTTCGACATGATGTCGAATGAGTATATATTTGCATTCAATATGTCTTGTCTTATGGTGCGAACTTGGCTCCCTTGCCTGAGCCACGGCGCCACTATTATCACAATAGATCTCCACCGGGTCCAGAGCACTTGGAACCACACCAAGGTCTTCAAGAAATTGCTTGATCCATACCGCCTCCTTGGAGGCTTCTGAAGTAGCAACATATTCTGCCTCCGTCGTAGAATCCGCTACAGTCTTTTGTTTGGAACTTTTCCAATCAACTGCGCCGCCGTTCAATATGAAAACATAGCCTGATTGAGATTTGAAGTCATCTGGGTCAGTCATGAAGCCTGCATCAGTGTAACCATTAACAATGAGCTCTTCATCACCTCCGTACACAAGGAGTAAATCCTTGGTCCTTCTGAGGTACTTAAGAATACCCTTGACTGCGGCCCAGTGTTCCAATCCTGGATCACTTTGGTACCGGCTGCTAACACTTAGCGCATAGGAAACGTCCGGTCTTGTACATAGCATGGCATACATAATAGAACCAACTGCCGAGGCATATGGAACATCATTCATTTGTACTCGCTCATCGAGAGTCCGAGACACTGATTCTTGCAAAGCACTGTGCCAGGTGACATGGGGAGTAGGCCTTTCTTGGAGTTCTCCATGTTGAACCTTTTCAACACCTTGTTAATGTACGTGCTTTGGCTAAGCGCTATTAGGCGTCTTGATCTATCTCTATAGATTCTGATGCCCAATACATATGCCGCTTCGTCTAAGTCTTTCATTGAAAAACTCTTTTTCAATGAGTCTTTTATTTTGTTAAGGAAATTCACGTCATTTCCAATCAACAATATGTCATCCACATACAAGATTAGAAATGCTTTTGCGCTCCCACTAAACTTCTTGTAAACACAAGATTCTTCGTCATTCCTGATGAAGCCAAACTGTTTGACTACTTCATCAAAACGAATGTTCCAGCTCCTTGATGCTTGCTTCAGACCATAAATGGCTTTCTGAAGTTTGCATACCTTTCCAGCATCCTTATGAACGACAAAACCTTCTAGCTATATCATGTATACATCCTCTTTGAGGTTTCCATTTAGGAAAGCCGTTTTGACGTCCATCTGCCATATTTCATAATCGAAATAGGCAGCAATTGCTAGTAATATCCGAACAGACCTAAGCATAGCTACGGGCGAGAAAGTCTCGTCGTAGTACACTCCTGGAACTTGCGTGAACCCTTTCGCGACAAGTCTAGCTTTGTGGATGGTAATGTTACCATCCGCGTCCGTTTTTCTTTTGAAAATCCATTTACAACCAATGGGCTTTACGCCTTCAGGAAGTTCTTCCAAGTTCCAAACTTGGTTTTCGTACATGGATTCCATTTCGGATTTCATGGCCTTGTGCCATTCCTTTGAGCTGGGCCCCGCCATCGCTTCCTTGTAGTGCGCAGCTTCATCGTCTTCAAGAATGAAGATTTCGTTATGAAACCACTCAGGTGGCTGGATAGCCCTACCTGATCTGCGCGGTTCAGTTACAACATTGTCTGAAGTTTCCGCATCACATGCGACAACTTCCGGTTCGGTTGTAGGGATAATTAGCGGAATTTCTTCCGGTTCTTTAGCCATATCAACGGTTGCCGAAGATTCACTAATCTCATTAAGTTGTAGTGTCCTCCCACTTGCTTCTTTAGCGAGAAACTCTTTCTCGAGAAAGACTCTGTTTCTAGCGACAAACACTTTGTGCTCGGAGGGAAGATAGAAGGAATACCCAATGGTCTCATTGGGATAACCTACAAAGTAGCATTTATCTGCTTTGGGATCGAGTTTGCTAGGCTATAAACGTTTTACGTATGCCTCACAACCCCGAATTTTGAGATGCGACACAATGGGTTTCTTTCCATACCATAATTCAAATGGCATCATCTCAACAGATTTAGATGGTGCTTTGTTTAATGTATAAGCGGCAGTTTCTAGTGTGTGACCCCAAAAAGATATCGGCAGATCTGTAAGAGACATCATTGACCTTACCATGTCTAACAGGGTTCGGTTACGTCTTTCCGATACTCCATTTCTCTGTGGAGTTCCGGGAGGCGTAAGCTGTGAAACGATTCCACGGTCACTCAGATGTTGGCTAAACTCATGACTAAGATATTCGCCTCCGCGATCTGACCGCAGAAACTTAATCTTTTTGTTATGATGATTTTCTACCTCATTCCCAAATTCTTTGAACTTTTCAAAGGTTTCCGACTTATGCTTCATTAAATAGATATATCCATACCTACTTAAATCATCAGTAAAAGTCACGAAGTAGAAATAACCACTCCGTGCGGCCGTGCTCATTGGACCACATACATCACTATGTATTATTTCCAACAATTCACCCGCCCGTTCAGGATGACCCGTGAACGGCGTCTTGGTCATTTTCCCCATCAAGCAAGATTCACATGTGTCAAATGATTCAAAATCAAAGGACGGTAAAACTCCATCTTTATGGAGTCTTTGCATGCGTTTCTTTCCGATGTGGCCAAGGCGACAGTGCCACAAGAAAGTGGTGGTGGTATCAGCCTTCTTAAGGCGTTTAGCATTCACGTTAAAGACATCATTTCCACATTCAAGATTTAGTATGAAAAGGCCCCCAACAATGGGTGCAAATCCATAAAACATATCCTTACAATAAAGTGAACAACCATTGTTCTCAGACTTGTACGAATACCCATCGTGTACTAAACATGATCCCGAGATAATGTTTCTACACAATGCCGGAACAAAATAACAGTTATTTAGTTCTAATGTAAATCCTGAAGGGAGACGTAGAGGCATAATGCCGGCGGCTTGAGCGGCGATCCCAGCGCCGTTCCCGACGCGCATCACAACTTCATTCTTTACTAGCTTGCGCACCTTCTGAAGTCCCTGTATCGAGTTGCAAATTTGAGCAACCGATCCGGTATCAAATACCCAAGACTTAGAATTTTCGCTAGCAAGCAAAACGTCAATGACATTAACTTGTATAACAATTATACCTTTTCCGGTTTTCTCGGATTTCTTATCTTCCAGATACTTCTTGCAGTTTCTCTTCCAGTGTCCTGTGCCCTTGCAGTAGAAGCACTTAGTTTCATTCTTGGCTCCGCCCTTAGAGTTGCTTTGGGAGCCGGTCTTACCGGCGCCCTTGCCCTTCTTTGGCTTGCCTTTCTTTTTGAAACTGGCTGTTTTATTCACAAGCAACACTTGCTTGCGATTTTTCCGCAGTCCTCCTTCCGTAGTTTTCAGCATGGCGAGCACCTCTTCCAGTGTCTTCTCCATCCCACTCATGTTGTAATTCATGATAAAACCGTCGTAAGACGGGGGGAGTGAAGAAAGTAGCATGTCCATCATATGGTCAGGTGGAAGTGGAAACTCCAGGGTTTTAAGCCTTTCAGCATAGCCAATCATTTTGACTACGTGTTCGCCAACTGAACTACCCTCAGCCATCTTGCATTCCATCAAGGCCTTCATGACATTAAATCGTTCAGACCTTGCGGTTTCCTTGTACAGGGCATCCAAATCCCGGATCATATCACAGGGTTTATGGAATTCAAAACGTTTTTGAAGCCCTGCACTCATGCAAGCTAGCATGAGGCACTACACTAAGTTGTGATCATCATCCTTAGTGGCCCAGACATTTTGTTCATCTTCCATGGCAGTAGCCGCCGGTTTGGCTGGAAGAGCATTTTCAAGCACATACATTTTCTTAGCGCTCCTGAGGACAATCCTCAGGTTACGGACCTAGTCTGCATAGTTGTTTCCAGTCGCAGCTAACTTCTCTTTCTCTAACATCGGGCCTAAGTTGAACGCGGTGTTGCGAGCCATTTAATCTACAACAGAAAACACAAGTTTCACTTAGACTTCGTTTATAATGATTTTGGCACTAGTGAATAAAAAATTTTATTCTAAAGTGTGCTCCCACTCAAATCAATATCTCTCATAATTGATTGTGAGTGATTCAAGATCCTAGTTGTAATTCAACGTCATTGTTCGAGATGAACACTGATGGCGCGAACTATAATTGGTAGGCAAACTTGCCGATCACATCTCTATGTGACTCTTGTTCATCTTTCGATGCGTGTGTTCCGAGCTCAGGACGATGCTGCCATGAACGTCAAGACAACCAAGTGATCTTGCTGCGAGGTCTGACCTCACCCGCCTTACACCCGTACAATCGTTCGTACCCATGTAGATCATGGCGCACCCCGAAAGGAAAGATGCTGTGACGGTGCTACACTTGGGAGAACACTATCTACTTGATATTTTTAGTGAGAGATCACCCTAATAAAAAGCGACTACCGCGCAATCAAAAGGGTGCATCATAAGGGATAAACATCTCAGGCAATTCATAATAGCATGATATGGTATAGCCCTTTCTGACGGAGAAGTCAAGTATTTCTTCGTCTTCGGCATTTGCGTCGGTGTTCATCTTCGCGAAGATTTCCACCACCTTGTCGATGCACCAGATAATATTGCTATCTCTATAGCTAATAAAATAAGTGCATTACTTAAGGTTGACACGCAGGTCATTAAAGTGACAATCATATGGCTCCAGCCATCATGCCGAATCATGACACGCAGGTCATGTTAATAAATTTACATCATATAGTCATCTCATACATAATCGAATTAATATGAGCACTGCTATACCACATCACATGCACATCCTGCAAAACCAAGTTAGACGCCTCTAATCGGTTTATGCAAAATTTTATTTTACGTGACTTCTAAGGTTTTGACTTAAACCGCAGCTACCAACGTTTTATCATCAAGTATGATTATTCAAGTCGCTAGATTAACATCTCGGGGTGTATGAAACATGAGATTATTAAATCTCGAGCCCCATACTAAACTTCGTCATACGCATGACCCCCGTGCAGATCATATCTGCATTGCCCTTTCGTCTGCGAATTTCATCTTTGTTTTGACTATGGCAGAACCCAAAGAACTGATAGCACTTCGTTGATCAATCAGGATCGCGGATTGCCAGAACTTTGTGAAATTCCACCATGCTGTCTCGAGATCAGAAATACGCAAATTCTAGGGAAGCAACAAGAACATCGGGTAACAGATTTCATCTGTCCCCCGCAAAAATAATTTTCAGCAATAGATCTCATCTACTCCAAAATTATATTATGCAATACCCATACATCTCCATGTATTCTAGATCGTAACCTGCATCTACGCATAGCACGGCTCTGATACCACTGTAGGGGAACGCGACAAAAAACAAAAAATTTCGGTACAGCGAGCACGCCCAGGATCACTATGGAGACTGCATACAAGGTTTGATCTGATCCGTACCTACTCGAAGCACAACGGAATAAGAGTCGGTGTAGATCGTCGGTGCAGATCCCTGCAGCTAGGATTTACAGCCTCCCAACCGCAAGGATGTACTCCCTCGCCGGACAACCCTTCGGGAGGCGGTCGGACAGTCCCTCGGACGATGTCACGGACAGCCCTTCGGGAGGACACTCGAAACTCGAACCGAAACTTGGACAGCCCTTCGGGAGGACACTCGAATAGCCCCTCGGGCAAAAGATCGAAACTACAATCTCTCTACGGGGTTGCACACATACGGTGTCAGCTATCCGGCAGGGCTTCGCCGTCCAGAACTAGTTCCTGCCGGAACCCAGACAGCCTTTCGGCTCTACGAAACTATTTCGCTGGGAGGGAGAGAGAAGCCAGACAAGTCAAATGGCATGTGTATGAGAGCAAGGATGAGTTTTGGGGCAGCCCCCTCAGCTCTATTTATAGGATAGCCAAGGGGTAAAGATGTCATACAAAAATACCAAAGTACCCCCACTTTATGCCTTTTCATAAAAGAATAAAGCTAAAAGTGGTGCCATGTGGAGCTCCAAGGAGCTCCACCTCCCTTGGCCAGCCACACTTGGGGGCCCCCCCACGAGGGGGCTTCCTTGGCTCCCAAGTTCTTCTAGAAGCCTTTTGGAAAATATCCCAAAAGGTGCTTTCCAAAAAATATCCAATGTTTCTGCGTCCGTTAAATCCCAAATTATTTCTGTGTGCCTAGAATAATTCCAGTACCCACTAAAGTAATTTTGAACGCATTCTGAAACAATTTCGGAACAATGTTTCTTCAGCGAAAAGCAACCAAAGCGGTTCTGGCTGCTCCGGAACATTTCCGGTTTTTATCCCGGAAAATTCTCAGAAGTTTCCAGAACACTTCTGGCATCCTCCAAGAATTTCCAGGCGTGTGCCGGAACCAATTTGACTTAATGGAATACCCTGAAACAACTTTTCAGTTTCACCGGAACTATTCCGGTGTTCTCTCCGGAACGTTTCCGTTTCGTCCGAAACTTTTTCGGTGATTTTCTCTCAGACTCCCCGTCTAGTATTCAGCAGATAGATGACCCTTAAGTGTGTGACCCTATAGGTTCGGTGAAGTATAGACATGACCCGGAACACTTTACGATCAATGATTAACATCGGAGCCGTGGACACCCATATTGACCCCTATACCCACACGAATGAATATTTGAGTGAACCTCCAGTTGCCGTGTGCTATTCCTGTTGCTTCACAATATATTACAAATACCCGAGGTGAGATTTATGCATCCCCGTGGATCAACAACTTGTCCACTATGCAAGTTACCTCGTTACCGGTTTTGTTCTCTTTACTCGTTTCCGTGTTCCGGCATCCCAGTGATCAAATCACAATGTGTCTGGCTAGATGATGATGGAAACCGTAACACCGAGAGGGCCCGAGAATATCTCTCCATCGTCGGAGGAGCAAATCCCAATCTTGAGCTATCTCGTTTCTTGCCATACTTTTCCGTGAACCCGTAAGCCGCCGTAATAGCCACCCATTTACGGATGACGTTTAACAAATCCCAAAGTTTACGAAGCAAGTACGAAGGAACTCGATACTCTCGTGGTCTAAGGAATTATGCAAACATTAACTATCTCTGTGTTATTAACCATTAACTTGTGACGAATGAATCTCATAGCATAACATCAATTCGGGTCGATTCAACACAAGTGTTCTACTAACATTGTGCCCTCAAAATTGCCGGCATAGTCATGCCCATGATCAGGAAAATAGGACCATCATGCAATACTTGAGCCAGTCATAGAGGCATGACTAGGAATACATTTTACTGTTTATTATACCACACGTGCATATGAGTTTCCCTCCGAGCCTCGTGGTTATTGCAGACTCGAGAATCATTGCAGTTATAGCATGGAACATAAACATTCATTACAAACTCGGAGATACAAAATAACTGTTGTTACTGCCTCTAGGGCATATCTCCTACACTTATTCCTTCATCCATCGTGATCTCACCCAAAACATGAAAACTTCAATCACACAAAACTTAACAAAACCTTCGTGAGATCCGTTAGTATAACAAAATAAATCACTACTTTAAGTACTGTTGCAAACCCATTCATATTTTATTTTTGCATTATACCTACTGTATTCTAACTTCTCCATGGCTTATAACCCCCGATACAATCCATAGTTTCATCAAAACAAGCAAGCAACACATCAAAAACAGAATCTGTCAAAAACATAACAGTCTGTAGAAATCTATTTAAAATCCATACTTCTCTTGTTCCAAAAATTCTGAAAAATTAGGACAACGTGGGAAATTCATATACCAATACTTTGTAAAAATTTCAGATTTTTCTGACACTCCATTACAGAACCAAAATTCCAGCACTGGACGCAAAACTTTCTGTTTTCCAAACAGCATCAATTATACTATCTTCCAAATCATCCCAAAGGCATTACTTGGCACAAACACTAATTAAAACATAAAAACACAATCATAACAGAAGCATAATTGTGTAAACACACAAGAACAGAAATAAATAGTAAAAATTTATTTTATTCATTGGGTTGCCTCCCAACAAGCGCTATTGTATTATGCCCCTAGCTAGGCATAATGCATAGTTTCAAGTATTGTCATCTTTCAAGTTGATTCCATAAGTGGCCCTCATAATGGATTCATATGGTGCTTTAATTCTTTTTCTACGGAAATTTTCCATACCCTTATTTAGTGGAAACTGAAATTTTATATTCCCTTCTTTCATGTCAATAACAGCACCTATAGTTCGTAAGAACGGTCTACCAAGTATTATGGGGCAAGAAGGATTGCATTCAATGTCAAGTACAATAAAATCAATGGGCACATAGTTCCTATTTGCAAGGATAAGAACATCATTAATTCTACCCAAAGGCTTTTTGATAGTGGAATCCGCAAGATGCAAATTAAGAGAACATTCATCTATATTGGTGAAACCTAGCACATCACATAGAGATTTTGGAATTGTGGAAACGCTAGCACCCAAATCACATAAAGCATTGCACTCATAATTTTTAATTTTAACTTTAATGGTGGGTTCCCATTCATCATATAATTTTCTAGGAATTGAAATCTCTAGTTCTAACTTTTCTTCTAATGCTTTCATCATTGCTTCTACGATGTGTTTAGTAAAAGCCTTATTTTGTTCATAAGCGTTGGGTGAATTTAGCATGGATTGTAACAAAGAAATACACTCAATCAAAGAGCAACTATCATAATTAAAATATTTGTAATCCAAGAGAGTGGGCACATCGCTATTTAAAGTTTTTACCTCTCCAAACCCACTTTTATCAAAAAAATATATCAAGATTTTCACCCTCCGAATTATGGAGACGCGCTCTAATTAAAGTTGACTCTTCTTCAGTCCCCTTTTCATCAAGTTTAATATTGCTAAACAAAGAATCAATAGATGAAACACCAATCATTTTAACATCTTCATCATTACTACGATAAAAACCGGGAGGAATCGCTTTTTCTAAAAATTCTCGTTTAGCTTTTAGCATAGCGGTACTTTTCTTACTCTCATCCATGGAGACATATAAAGCTTTAATTAATTCATTAATATCAATTTTAGGTGGCAAAATTTTAGTCTTAAGATTTTCCACATCATGAATAATTCTATCAAGGCTCCTAGACATATCATCAACTTTACTCAAATTTTCTTCTATCGTAGTGTTGAAATTTTTTTGAGCATTAATAAATTCTTTAATATTACTTTCAAGATCATAGGGCATCCTATTATTATTATTATTATAAGAATTACCATAAGGATTGCCACAATTGTTAGAGGAATTTCCAAGAAATGGTCTAGCATTGAAATTACCTCTATAAGCATTACTATTAAAATTGTTTCACGAGACAAAATTCACATCTACGGGATCAATATTTTGCTCAATCAAAGTGGATACAGGCACATCATTAGGATCAATAGGAGTATTTTTGCTAGCAACCAATTTCATAAGCGCATCAACTTTATCACTCAAAGTATTAATTTCTTCAACATAATTTACCTTCTTACCAGTTGGAGTTCATTCAGTGTGCCATCATGAATAATTTGCCATAATATTATCGAGAAGTTTTGTAGCTTCTCCCAATGTAATTTCCATAAAAGAGCCACCTGCAGCAGAGTCTAGCAAATTTCTAGAGACAAAGTTTAGTCCCGCATAAAATTTTTGTATGATCATCCATAAATTTAAACCATGAGTGGGGCAATTTCTTATCATTAATTTCATCCTTTCCCAAGATTGGGCAACATGTTCATGATCAAGTTGCTTGAAATTCATAATTTGATTTCTTAGTGAAATAATTTTCGTGGGAGGAAAATACTTAGTAATAAAAGCATCTTTACACCTATCCCAAGAATCGATACTATTTCGTGGTAAAGATGAAAACCAAATTTTTGCACGATCCCGCAATGAGAATGGGAATAATTTTAATTTCACAATATCATTATCCACATCTTTTTTCTTTTGCATATCACACAATTCTACGAAAGTGTTAAGATGGGATGCAACATCTTCATTAGGACTACTAGAAAATTGATCTTTCATCACAAGATTAAGCAAAGCGGCATTAATATCGCAAGTCTCCGCACTAGCGGCGGGAGGAGCAATTGGAGTACTAATAAAATCATTATTATTAGTATTGGAAAAATCACATAATTTTGTATTTTCTTGAGACATCGTGACTACGCAATTAAGGTAACAAGCAAGCAAAGAAGCAAATAAGAAAAAGGCAAACAGAAAATATTTTTTAATTTTTAAAAAAAAATTAGAAGTGGGGGAGATGAAA
The DNA here is from genome assembly GCA_039707655.1 of Elymus sibiricus. NCBI lineage: Eukaryota > Viridiplantae > Streptophyta > Magnoliopsida > Poales > Poaceae > Elymus > Elymus sibiricus. Next base: position 26,201,862 of record CM077664.1, read on the forward strand.
AAGAGAGGAAAATAAAATAAATGCAAGGAGATGAAAGTTTATGCGAAGGTACTTGATAGATGTTGATGATGTCTCCCCGGCAACGGCGCCAGAAATTCTTCCTGCTACTTGCAGCTTGCGTTGGTATTTTCCCCGAAGAGGAAGGGATGATGCAGCACAGTAGAGGTAAGTATTTCCCTCAGTTATGAAACCAAGGTTATCAATCCAGTAGGAGAATCACGCAACATCTCGTTAGCAGTACCTGCACACAAACAACAAATCCTTGCACCCAACGCAAACGAGGGGTTGTCAATCCCTCGGCGGTTAATTGCAAGATTAAATTGTATTGTGATAGATAGATAGATTAAATAAAAATACAAAATAAAATAAATAAGATAAAAGTGCAGCAAGGTATTTTTAGGATTTTTAATATATGATAGACGTAGACCCGGGGGCCATAGTTTTCACTAGAGGCTTCTCTCATGAAAATAGCATACGGTGGGTAGACAAATTACTGTTGGGCAATTGATAGAAAAGCAAATAATCATGAAGATATCCAAGGCGATGATCATGTATATAGGCATCATGTCCGAGACAAGTAGACCGACTCCTGCCTGCATCTACTACTATTACTCCACCCATCGACCGCTATCCAGCATGCATATAGAGTATTAAGTTCATAAAGAATGGAGAAACGCCTTAAGCAAGATGACATGATGTAGACAAAGTAAACTCACGCATGAATAAACCCCATCTTTTTACCCTTAATAGCAATGATAAATATGTGTCATGTCCCCTACTGTCACTAGGATTGAGCACCGCAAGATCGAACCCATTACAAAGCACCTCTCCCATTGCAAGACAAATTAATCTAGTTGGCCAAACCAAATCAATAGATCGGAGAGAAATACGATGCTATAATAATCATGCATAAATGAGTTCAGAAAAGACTCAAATAATATTCATGGATAATCTGATCATAAACTCATAATTCATCGGATGCCAACAAACACACCACAAAAAGTGATTACATCGGATAGAACTCCAAGAACATCGAGGAGAACATTGTATTGAAGATCAAAAAGAGAGAAGAAGCCATCTAGCTACTAACTATGGACCTGAAGGTCTGTGGTAAACTACACACGCATCATCGGAAGGGCAGCACGGTTGATGTAGAGCCCCTCCATGATCGATTCCCCCTCCGGCGGAGTGCCGGAAAAGGACCCCAGATGGGATCTCTCGAGAACAGAAGCTTGCGGCGGCGGAAAAAGTATTTCGTGGACTCCTCTGTTGGTTTCCCAATTTTTGGGAATTTATAGTGGAGGAATTAGGTCAAAAGAGGCAGAGGTGGGCCCACGAGGCACCAGGGCGCGCCTGCCCCCCCCCCCCCAAGGCGCGCCCTGGTGGCTCGTGGCCACCTCCTGGGGCTTCTGGCCTTCTCCCGAAGCTTCTAGTGTTGGTTATGTCCAGAAAAAAATCTCCAAAAAGTTTCGTGGCATTTGGACTTCGTTTGGTATTGATATTCTGTAAAACCAAAAACAGGCAGAAAACAACAACTGGCACTGGGCACTAAGTTAATAGGTTAGGTCCAAAAAATGATATATAATTTCTTGTAAATGTATATAAAACATCCAAGATTGATAATATAACAGCATGGAACAATCAAAAATTATAGATACGTCGGAGACGTATCACACACTTCCATAGGCTGCGGAAGCAGAACACAGGAGGCATTCGTATCGGTGGTCTCGCCTCACATGTCGCTAGTTGGTTTAATGTTGATTTGACTAGGCTTAGGGTAGTGCAAGCCAGCCCTACTAGGCTCAACTGGGAGGTTATGATGAACTCCTGGTTTTTGTGCCTCGATAGTAATCACGGTGGGGAGCATTCTTACCAATGCCCAATGATTGACGAGGGCTCGATACTTGTGCGCTTGCCCCTTAGGCAAGCTTTTGAGGTGAGTATGTGCTAGGAGTGGGTGCTCACCCTGGATCAGGTTAGCCAGGCTAGGACTGATGCGGGGTATGAGTAGTTTGTTGAGTCTGAGGTTGATCCCCAGTGGGTGGCCGCCACTGCCGGCGCCGGTCACGGTTCAGAGTAGGGATGGTACGTGCCGCAATAGACTTTTTGATACAGTAGTGATTATATTCCTAGGAAGGAGTTTCAACAGTGGGTGCAGTGTGTTGAGGGTGTCGGGACGACCCTTCAGCAAGATAATACCAACATCGATACGCTCTTGTGCAACCTTCAGACCTTTATCGCTTTCTGGCTACCTTTCGGTCAGACTTTGCAGCCCGCTTTCGCACCTCCTGCAGTGCACCACCTGAGTTCTAGTGGCCTCATGACCAGGAGAACGGCCATGGCAGTGGCACGGAGTAGGTCCGGTTAGGCAAGAGCCTAAGCTTAGGGGAAGCTCATTTCCCTAGTTATTTTTGCATGCATATTTTGTTTTTCTTGTTTTGATTTATTTTCTTTTGTGTCATCATTTCTACTTTTCATTTTGCATAATAAAAGTTAGAGAAAAGCTTTTGGTTTGTTTCTTGGAAGTCACTTCGGTGGAATTTTTCTTTTTGTGAGCCTACAGATTTGTCCATCACTAGTGGTTTGAAAATGGGAAGAATGAGTGGAGAGAGCAAGCCAGCGCGAGAAGGTATAATATATGCATACTTACTTTTCTTGCAAGTTTAATTAAGTTAATACTTTTACTTGGCTGGTTGCACTTAAGCTTTGTTCCCCATGTTTGTTGAATATCATTTAGTTCCAGTTCCCATTTCGAGTTTTGCTAGTGAAACTTTGATGTTTAGCACTGTTTTGACTTTGAAAGTCTAAAAAAAGAAAAGTTCTAAGAAACTTGGGGGCTCTAAATTTGAAGAGAACTAGCACTTAAGACACTCAACTCCATTGAACTTAATTTGATTAACTTGATGGCACCTACTGATAGAGTTGTCTAGAAGAATGGAAATTTGAGGTGATCGAGATTATGCCAAAAACTTGTTTTGCAACACATGGTATATGGCTTTGTGCGTGTTCCATGGCTTGTCACTATATGTTGCTCTATGCGCCTAACTATGACTTCGTCACCCCTCTCAAGTTTATGCTGACGACTCCGCTGGCCAATGAATGATTCACCAGAGTTTTGGCTCGGATTTCGGCTATGAGTTGGTTAACGTTCACAGTGGCAACACTGCAGCGAATATTATTTGGCTTTCTCTTGAAGGTGTGTGTATGTCGTACTAATGAATATTGATCATTGCGCTTGAAAGTGACAATATTTTTTTTCCATAGTATTCAACTTAAGCAACAGCGAAAACCCCCATTTGCATGTATCATTCATTTGGTATAATCCCATCACCAAAGATAGAAGTTCTGACGGACAACGATTGAAGGAAGTTCTTGAGAGGCATGGTTAAGCGGTGTTGGTGGGTCTTAATGAGATACTTGAGTACTACATTTTCTTCTATTCAAAACCCCTTGGTTATGATTAAGTTTTGAAAAAGTTCCTGAGTGCCAAATCCATTTTCTTGAGAGACTATATTTTTGCTTGCTCTACACCTATTTATATATCAAGGTTTTTTTTGTAAACTAGAACTAGTGCTATGAAGCTATCCGTGGCTAGGCATCGATTTTAAGTGCAATCATTCAAATGCAAGTATTCTCTTAACTAAGATTGCAGGATTTGTGAGAATGGATATATTACACCTTCACGAGCCAGTAAACTCTTTTACTCAATTGACAATCTCCCTTTCATTCTTCTTATTTCTTAATTGCTCGAGCGTGAGCAAGATTTAAGCTTGGGGGAGTTGATGGCTTGATATTTTGTCACTTCTATAAGGGTGTTTGGATGAGGTTTTCAAAAGGTTTTCGTTAATTCTCGTACTTTTCTAACGCTAATCCTTCGAGAAAGAAGAAAACTTGTTTTTTCTAGTGTTGTGCAAAAATATATATTTTTGGAAGGAAACCAACCAAGATCCTAGCAAATGAAGTCATTTGGAGCAATTTCCCTTTTGGGAGAAAATTCATCAGAGGTACAGAGAGAAAGATGGCGCATGGTACGAGCACGCCCACTCATACCTGTGGTCGAACTACACGGTGTCGCCTCCCCCTTGACTATACAAGCAACTTTCATGAAGGGGAGGTGGAGAGATGCAAATAGGAGCTGCCACCAAAACAACCAGAACATAGGGAGAAGAGATACAGAGAAGGGAGACCCCCCGAAGATCCATTCCGTCTCTTCCGCTCCAACCCCATTTCATTCATCGCAAAGACCACCATAGAGAGAGGAATTATAAGTTGTGTGATTAGGGTTTGCAACTCTATTCATACTCATCTGGAGATTGATACTTGTTTAATCATTCATCTTATTGCGGGGTCTTTGTGATATTATCGATATGATTCCTCTTAGTTTGATCTCTGAGATGTTTGGTTATTCCCCTCCCATGCGTGAGTAATTCCCCATAGGCATGGGAGATGCAGGGGATTGGTGAGATTCATTTGTGCCTATTCTATATGTCATCATTTGTGGTAATAGTTCTATGATTGATTAGTAAGTTGTTTATCTGTGGTGAGCGTAATGCGTGTTGTCTAATTTAAGGGCCTAGGTAACATGATCCAAAGACCTACACAGGTAACACATTGTTTAGTCAATCTGTGACCTCCAGGTGACAGGTGTTGGTATCTACGAATAGCGAAGACAATATGAGGATAATGGGGATCCACGACACTTAATGCGTTGGTCCAGTCTTATGACCTAAATTGCAGAGACGACCATGCTATGGCAATGTCGAAGCAGGACAATAGTGTAGAACAATTCCGGCATGAAGGAGTTTGACCATTCAAGGGTGAACTACCTACAGAACAAACAATCTATGTGCTAGAATCATAATACAAGGTACCGTTGCACTGATACATTTGATGTACACCATGATCTGTAGTTTCTCCGCGCCTAACTTCTCTATTGCAGACAACCAACCGTTTACTTTCAGCTGCTTTATTTTATGTTCTTTACTTTTAAGCTCTTTATTATTCTCGCTGAAACCATCAACTCTTTCGCCACTCTGGTATATTTGTTTCAAGGGACAATAACAATACCTGCAGATTTTCAGATAGTTACTTGCTACTTGTAGCTTACGTTGGTATTTCCCCGAAGAGGAAGGGATGATGCAGCACAGTAGAGATAAGTATTTCCCTCAGTTATGAAACCAAGGTTATCGAACCACTAGGAGAATCACGCAACACCTCGTTAGCAGCACCTGCACACAAGCAACAAATCCTTGCACCCAACGCAAACGAGAGGTTGTCAATCTCTCGGCGGTAAATTGCAAGATTAAATTGTATGTGATAGATAGATAGATTGAAACAAAAATACAAAATAAAATAAATAAAAGAAAATGGCAGCAATAATTTTAGGGTTTTAGTAGTATTATTTAGATAGACCCAGGGGCCATAGATTTCACTAGAGGCTTTTCTCAAGAAAATAGCATACGGTGGGTAGACAAATTACTGTTGGGCAATTGATAGAAAAGCAAATAATCATGATGATATCCAAGGCAATGATCATGTATATAGGCATCACATCCAAAATTACTAGACCGACTCCTGCCTGCATCTACTACTATTACTCCACACATCGACCGCTATCCAGCATGCATCTAGTGTATTAAGTCCATAAGAACGGAGTAATGCCTTAAGAACGATGACATGATGTAGACAAGATAAACTCACATATGAATAAACCCCATCTTTTTACCCTTAGTAGAAACGATACATACGTGTCATGTCCCTTTCTGTCACTGGGATTGAGCACCGCAAGATCGAACCCACTACAAAGCACCTCTTCCCATGGCAAGATAAATCAATCTAGTTGGCCAAATCAAATCAATAGATCGGAGAAGAAATACGAGGCCATAATAATCATGCATAAAAGAGTGCAGAAAAGACTCAAATAATTTCATGGATAATCTGATCATAAACTCACAATTCATCGGATCCCGACAAACACACCGCAAAAAGTGATTACATCGGATAGAACTCCAAGAACATCGAGGACAACATTGGATTGAAGATCAAAAAGAGGGAAGAAGCCATCTAGCTACTGCCTATGCACCCGAAGGTCTGTGGTAAACTACTCACGCATCATCGAAAGGGCAGCAAGGTTGATGTAGAACCCCTCCGTGATCGATTCCCCCTCCGGCAGATTACCGGAGAAGGACCCCAGATGGGATCTCTCTGGAACAGAAACTTGCGGTGGCGGAAAAAGTATTTCGTGGACTCTCCTGAGGGTTTCTGATTTTTTCTGAATTTATAGTGCTGGAATTAGGTCAAACGGAGCTGGGTGGGCCCCACGAGGTACCAGGGCGCGCCACCCCTCCTGGGGCGCGCCCTGGTGCCTGGTGGCCCACTCCTTCATCTTCTAGCCCTCTCCCGAAGCTTCTAGTGTTTATCTTGTCCAATAAAAAATCTCCAAAAAGTTTCGTGGCATTTGGACTTCGTTTGGTATTGATTTTCTGTAAAATGGGAACAGGGCAGAAAACAACAACTGGCATTGGGCACTAGGTTAATAGGTTAGTCCCCAAAAACGATATATAATTGCTGTAAATGATTATAAAAACATCCAAGATTGATAATATAACAGCATGGAACAATCAAAAATTATAGATACGTTGGAGACGTATCTGTATCCCCAAGCTTAATTCCTGCTCGTCCTTGAGTAGGCAAATGATAAAAACAGAATTTTTGATGTGGAATGCTTCCTAACATATTCATCACATATTCTTTTCTTTTGTAGCATGGAAATTGGACTTGAATGATTCAAAGCAATAGTCTATAATTTGACATGAAGATATAAATACTCAAGCATGCTAACAAGCAACCATGTCTTTCAAAATATCAATGCTAAAGAAAGTTAACCCTATCCCATTATGCTCAATCATTGATCCATTCATGAAACACACTCAAATATTAGCTACGTCCAATGCACAAGTATGACAATAGTGCTCTCTAGTTGGTGCTTTTGTAAGAGAAGATGGAGACTCAAAAAAATAAAAATAGCATAAAAGTAAATAGATAGGCCCTTCGCAGAGGGAAGCAGAGATTTGTCAAATGTGCGAGCGCTCAAAGCTAAAATTAAAGCGATAAAAATATTTTGAGAGGCATGCTTTTCCTGTCAACGAAAATGACCGAGAATTCCCAATATTTTCCATGCTAGACACATCATAAGCGGTTCGCAAACAAAAAGTAAAGTTTATTTCCTTTCCACCATTCTTTCACAATCCATGGCTAGCCGTATCCACAGGTGCCCTCCATACCAACACTTTCCAAGGAATTTTGTTGTTATTAATTTGATTTCATTATGGGACTGGGCATCCCTATTACCAACCAATCTCTCGTGCAATGACAAGTGAATAAACACTCATCGTGAGAATAACACACCTAGCATGGAAAATAATGGCTACCCCCTGCCGCTTCATGAGCGGTACGGGCACACAAAACGGAAAGTTATTTTGAAAATTAGAGTTGGCACACGCAAATTTACTTGGAACGGCATTGAAATACCGCATATAGGTAGATATAGTGGACTCATTTTGCACAACTTAGGTTTAAGGAGTTTGGATGCACAAGCAGTATTGCCGCTTAGTACAAATGAAGGCTAGCAGATAGATTGAGAAGCAACCAACCAAAGAACGAAAACGGTCATAAACATGCATTGAGAACAACTAACACTGAATAATGTACCATAAGTAGGATATAATTTCATTGCATAACTATTGACTTAACGTGCATGCATAGGGAATCACAAACCTTAAAACTAATATTCTTACTAAATCACAATTACTCACTAACATGACTCACATATTATCATTTCCATATCGCAAAACTATTGCAAGGAATTACACTTATCATATCCAATGATCTATATGAAAGTTTTTATGTATATCCATCTCGAATATTCATCACTTTGGGACCAACTTCATATCTTGTGCAAATTACCGTTACTATCATCAACTCTCAAAAAGATTTAAGTGAATCATGAGAGTGCAAATATATCTTCAAAATTTCAATCTTATAAATTCTCAAAATAATATAAGTGAAGCATGAGAATTCATTTCTTCAAAATTTTAATCATGTCAATTCTCAAAATAATATAAGTGAAGCATGAGAATTCATTTCTTCAAAATTTTAATCAACTCTCAAAATAATATAAGTGAAGCATGAGAGTTTATTTCTTCAAAATTTTAATGAACTCTCAAAATAATATAAGTGTAGCATGAGAGTTTATTTCTTCAAAATATAGCCACCACCGTGCTCAAAAATATTTAAGTGAAGCACTAGAGCAACTGCCTAGCACAAAAAAATTTAAGTGAAGCACATAGAGTATTCTAACAAATGATGATAACGTGTGGCTCTCTCAAGATAGGTGTGTTCAGCAAAGATCATTGTGACAAACTAAAAAGCAAACAAAGCAAAGACTCATATAATACAAGACGCTCCAAGAAAAACTCATATCATGTGACGAATAAAAATATAGCTCCAAGTAAAATTACCGATGATTGGTAGAAGAAAGAGGGGATGCCTTCCGGGGCATCCCCAAGCTTAGATGCTTGAGTCTTCCTTGAATATTACCTTGGGGTGCCTCGGGCATCCCCAAGCTTAGGATTTTACTACTCCTAATTCCTTCATCCATCGTGATCTCACCCAAAACTTGAAAACTTCAATCACACAAAACTCAACAAAACCTTTGTGAGATCCGTTAGTATAACAAAACAAATCAGTACTATAAGTACTGTTGCAAACCCATTCATATTTTATTTTTGAATTAAACCTACTGTACTCTAACTTCACCATGGCTTATACCTCCCAATACAATCCATAGATTCATCAAAACAAGCAAGTAGTGCATCAAAAACAGAATATGTCAAAAACAGAACAGTCTGTAGCAATCTGAATTATGGTCATACTTGTGTAACTCCAAAAATTCTGAAAAATTAGGACGACGTGGGAAATTCATATGTAAATATTGTGTAAAAAATTCAGAAGGTTCTGAGGTACCAGAGAAAAACCAAAATTCAAGCACTGGATGCAAAACTTTCTGTTTTCAAACAGCATCAATTATACTATCTTCCAAATCATCCCAAAGGCTTTACTTGGCTCAAACACTAATTAAAAACACAAAAACACAATCATACCAGTATAATGACAGTGAAAACACACAATAACAGAAAAAAATTCTTTTATTCATTGGGTTGCCTCCCAACGAGCGCTATTGTTTTATGCCCCTAGCTAGGCATAATGCATAATTTCAAGTATTGTCATCTTTCAAGTTGATTCCATAAGTGGCCCTCATAATTGATTAATATGGTGCTTTAATTATTTTCCTAGGGAAATGTTCCATACCCTTTTTTAATGGAAATTGAAATTTTATGTTCCCTTCTTTCATATCAATAACGGCACCTATAGTTCGTAAGAACGGTCTACCAAGTATTATGGGGCAAGAAGAATTGCATTCAATATGAAGAACAATAAAATCAACGGGCACATAGTTCCGATTTGCAAGAATAAGAAAATCATTAATTCTACCCAAAGGCTTTTTAATAGTAGAATCCGCCAAGTGCAAATTAAGAGAACACTCATCTATATTGGTGAGACCTAGCACATCACATAAAGATTTTGGAATTGTGGAAACGCTAGCACCCAAATCACATAAAGCATTGCACTCATAATTTTTAATTTTAACTTTAATGGTGGGTTCCCATTCATCATATAATTTTCTAGGAATTGAAACTTCTAGTTCTAGCTTTTCTTCAAACGCTTTCATCATTGCTTCTACGATGTGTTTAGTAAAAGCCTTGTTTTGCTCATAAGCGTTGGGTGAATTTAACATTGATTGTAACAAAGAAATGCACTCAATCAAAGGACAATTATAATAATTAAAATGTTTGTAATCCAAGAGAGTGGGCACATCGCTATTTAAAGTTTTTACCTCTCCAAACCCACTTTTAGCAATTTTCTCATTAAGATTTTCACCCTCCGAATTATGGGGACGCTATTTAGCTAAAGTTGACTCTTGTTCCAAACCCACTTTTAATAGCGTTGCAAATTTTATTATCAATAACATATTCATAATGCGGCTTAAATAAATTTTCAAGATCATAAAAAGCATTATCACCCCAATCATGATCATTGCAATAAGTAGTGGACATGACAAAATTATCTTCCCCAAGCTTGTGGTTTTGCATATTATTAACACAATTGACATTAATAGAATTTATAACAACATCATTGCAATCATGTTTTTCATCCAAGGAGCTATCATGAATCACTTTATAAATTTCTTCTTTCAACACTTCATCAAAATTTTCAGATTCAAGATTTTCACGCAAAACTTCATAGAGATAGTCAAGTGCACTCAAATCACTAGCAATTGGTTCATTATAATTGGATATTTTAAAAAGATTAGCAAGTGGATGAGGATCCACATCAATAGATTTTTAGCAAGCGAAGATGCAAGCAAATAGAAGGTACATGGCAACACAAGCAAAGAAAGCAAACAAGCAAACAAAAATATTTTTTGTGTTTTTGTAAAAACGTTTTAGAAGTGGGGGAGATGAAAACGAGAGGCAAATGGCAAATAAAATAAATGCAAGGAGATGAGAGTTTATGCAAAGGTACTTGATAGATGTTGATGATATCTTCCCGGCAACGGCGCCAGAAATTCTTCCTACTACATGTAGCTTGCGTTGGTATTTCCCCGAAGAGGAAGGGATGATGCAGCACAGTAGAGATAAGTATTTCCCTCAGTTATGAAACCAAGGTTATCGAACCAGTAGGAGAATCACACAACACCTCGTTAGCAGCACCTGAACACAAACAACAAATCCTTGCACCCAACGCAAACGAGAGGTTGTCAATCTCTCGGCGGTAAATTGAAAGATTAAATTGTATGTGATAGATAGATAGATTGAAACAAAAATAAAAAATAAAATAAATAAAATAAAATGGCAGCAATATTTTTAGGGTTTTAGTAATATGATTTAGATAGACCCAGGGGCCATATATTTCACTAGAGGCTTCTCTCAAGAAAATAGCATACGGTGGGTAGACAAATTACTGTTGGGAATTGATAGAAAAGCAAATAATCATGACGATATCCAAGGCAATGATCATGTATATAGGCATCATATCCAAAATTAGTAGACTGACTCCTGCCTGCATCTACTACTATTACTCCACACATCGACCGCTATCCAGCATGCATCTAGTGTATTAAGTCCATAAGAACGGAGTAATGCCTTAAGAACAATGACATGATGTAGACAAGATAAACTAACGTATGAATAAACCCCATAATTTTACCCTTAGTAGCAAGGATACATACATGTCATGTCCCTTTCAGTCACTGGGATTGAGCACTGCAAGATCGAACCCACTACGAAGCACCTCTTCCCATGGCAAGATAAATCAATCTAGTTGGCCAAACCAAATCAATAGATCGGAGAAGAAATACGAAGCTATAATAATAATACATAAAAGAGTGCAGAAAAGACTCAAATAATTTCATGGATAATCTGATCATAAACTCACAATTCATCGGATCCCAACAAACACACCGCAAAAAGTGATTACATCGGATAGAACTCCAAGAACATTGAGGAGAACATTGTATTGAAGATCAAAAAGAGAGAAGAAGCCATCTAGCTACTGCCTATGGACCCGAAGGTCTGTGGTAAACTACTCACGCATCATCGAAAGGGCAGCAAGGTTGATGTAGAACCGCTCCGTGATCGATTCCCCCTCCGGCAGATTACCGGAGAAGGACCCCAGATGGGATCTCTCTGGAATAGAAACTTGCGGCGGCGGAAAAAGTATTTCGTGGACTCTCCTGAGGGTTTCTGATTTTTTCTGAATTTATAGTGTTGGAATTAGGTCAAACGGAGCTGGGTGGGCCCCACGAGGTACCAGGGCATGCCACCCCCCCTGGGGCACGCCCTGTTGCCTCGTGGCCCACTCCTTCATCTTCTAGCCCTCTCCCGAAGCTTCTAGTGTTTATCTTGTCCAATAAAAATTCTCCAAAAAGTTTCGTGGCATTTGGACTTCGTTTGGTATTGATTTTCTGTAAAACAGAAATAGGGCAGAAAACAGCAACTCGCACTGGGCACTAGGTTAGTAGGTTAGTCTCCAAAAATGATATATAATTGCTGTAAATGATTATAAAAACATCCAAGATTGATATTATAATAGCATGGAACAATAAAAAATTATAGATACGTTGGAGACGTATCATTACTTCACACAAGACCTGTGACAACTTGTGTGTGATCAAAATGCTTCAATAAATACTCTCCTCCGCTCTTCGTTGGGACGATAACTATTGGGATACTGACACGAAGGTGCTACACAGCCCTGTGTGTCTTACAGGCCATCAAAGAGGTAACTTGGTAGTATTCCTCTTCTTTTAGCTACTCACATCTTGCACTAGTGCCATCATATCTAGGGAGAGTGGATCACATGCGGACAATGAAGGACAATATGTAAGAACACAACACTTTCCTCTACAAAGTAGTGCAAGAAGCAACCGCAAGAATTAATGGAAGATTGGACATACTCACGCAAGACCTCAATGAGAAATTCGGTGAAATGTGAGACATCCTTTGTGCCCGAAGCACGTCAAGTTCCACTCCTGACAGACGCTCGTCCTCACATCACTCAAGGAGAAGCACCACTCGGTTGCACAAGAGAAAGTTCCACATGCAAGGCATGGAAATGGACTTCAAGACCAACTCTGAGCTCGTGAGCAAGAACAACACTGCAATCAAGAGCATGATGCACAAGCCAACCATGAAGCCCATCAAGAAGAATGGCGATTGGCGGAACAAGATCATGAAGAACAACAACAAGAACCCCGTCAAGTGGCTAATGAATCACGTCAAGAGAGCCAACGCTGACATGAGGAAAGTGATGCAAGCCATCAACCGCAATAACATGAACCACGAAGACCTCTTCTTCAAGAAGAAGAGCACTTCGGGAATCTCAAGTTCACCAAGCCCTTGTTCTCCAAAGGTGTGGATCCCGAAGACTTCCTCTCATGGGCACTGATATGTCCTAAATGTATCTATAATTTTTGTAGTTTTCATACCATAATCTTACTAAATATGCAATGTTTTATCATTTATTTAAACTAACATATTAATGAAGTGTGAAAGTGCTAGTTGATGTTTTCTGTGTCTTTGGTTACAGGAAAACGAGTATTTTTTGTACGTCTGAAAAATACAAGAAAATTCAGGAGGGATTTTTATATCGAAAGAGCACTTGCACCAAAAGTTGGAACGGGGGGGGGGGGGGGGGAGGGGCAAAGGGCCCACACGCACCCTCCCTCTAGCATGGCCCAGGGCTAGGGCACACCACCAGGGTGTGTGGGACCCTAGGGCATCGCCTCCCCTTGGTTTTTGCACCCCTAGCTCTTAAATACCTAGAAACCGATCTCAGAATTATTGTGATTTTTTTGTGCCGTCACTTCATGTTTTGAGGTGATCTCATCTACAACCCTATTCTGGTATTCTGCTGGGGGCCCAGGATTGTCGCCTTCTTCATCAATATCAATCTCCGCTCCTCCCATGATGAGGTGTGAGTAATCCAGCCCCTGGACTATGGGTTCTTAGCAGTAGCTTTGTAGCATATTCTCTCCCATGCCTAACATGATTGTGATTCACATGATGTAATTTTTGTGGTGAACTATTGCTATGTGATGAATTATTACTTTATGATAAGATTATACATGTTGTGTTTGCATGGATTATAGATGTATATTGCTCTCCAATTCATTAGTCTAATCATTGGCTAGTTTAGATGAAAGATCGGTAGAGGGAGTGGTGTGCATTAGATGGAGTAAATATCTATAAGTGAATTATTTTAGTGACAGTAGGAGAGAAAAGTTTATAGTTGTATTTGCACTACTAGGGATAAAAAGATAGTTGACTCGTTGTCCCAGTGACGAATGCGGGGTGACGGGAACATTATGATCAATTGTATGTCATCTTACTTAATGCAATGTTCTATTTTATTACTTAATACTTGGAGATGCATGATAGATTTCGGTCTCTAGGTGAAGTATTAGCTATAGATGTTTGCAGACGGATGTCGGTCTATAGATACATGGACTTACTGTATATATAAAGTCATCGCAACATATGTTGAAATTTGTCATCAACACTTTGGTCGTTCATTACACGTACCTATGCTTATGTTTATGCACCGTTGTTACCTGGAGAGATGCTACTAGTGAACCTATTAACCCCGGTCCAATTTTCCTCATAAAAACAACCATACCTTTACTTTTACATGCAATTTTATTTTCTACAATTATTTATTCCAAAAATACAAAAAAACTTCCAAACATAACATATGCTGATCACTTGTTGCAACTAGCAAAACTAGTGAGATTGACAACCTCACTAGAGTTGTTGGGGATACAAGTGAAGTTTTTATACCATGCTATAGTGTTGATGATTGGACTAGGGGTGTTGTCTCTATGGATTGATACCTTGATTTCTCAACTCAGGGGAAAACTTGGTTCTTGCTCCAAACCCTTGCACTTGGGGGCCCAACAATTGTTGTGCTATTGGATAGCAAACATTAGGCACTTTTTTGGTTCCATTGCCGGGAAGACAACACACAAGGTAACATTACATTCCATAGGTTCTGCATTACAAATATTTATCTTCCTTTTTATTTATTTTTCTTAGTTGCTTTTATTAATCCTAGTTTGCTTTTCTACATTACTTATACACCAAAAACAACAAACATATTTTTTTATTTCAGCACACAATAATTATTTCTTGTTACTTAGTTATAATGGGTTCTTCTACTGAGAATACTAAGTTGTGTGACTTCACAACCACCAATAATGATGACTTCATGAGTACACCTATTGCTTCTCCTGCTATTAAGGTTGATTCCTTTGAAATTTGCCCTGCTTTATTGAACTTAGTAATTAAAGAGCGCTGATACTTTTAATGAAGATGCTACTTCACACTTGCATAATTTTGATGAAATATGCAAAAAAATAAAGAAGTTGAGGCTGATTATGTCAAGTTAAAACTTTTTTTTCCTTTTTCATTAAGAGCAAGAGCTAAAGAATGTTTGTTATCTTTATCTAAAGATACTATTAATTCTGGGAACAAGTGCAAAGATGCTTTTATTGGAAAATACTATCCCCCTTCTAAGATATTTCAACTAAGAAATCTTATCATGAATTTCAAACAACAAGACCATGAACACTTAGCTCAAGCTTGGGAAAGGATGAAAACTATTTTTAGATATTGTCCCACACATGGACTAGATGATTGGATGGTGTTGCACACTTTTTATGCTGGACTTGACCATATATCCAGAAACTTGTTAGATTTAGCTACAGGTGGCACATTCATGAACATGACACAAGCACAAGCAAAGAAGCTTTTGGACAACATGATGGAAAACTATGCCTAATGGCATACCGAAAGGGCTCCAACTATTAAAAAGGTAAACTATCTTGAGGAGGTTGAGAGCTTAAATGCCAAAATTGATGTGCTCATGTCCATGCTTGATATTAACAATGGTTCATCTAGCTCTCATGATATTCCAATTGATTAACTTGTTGAACAAAATAAAGAACAAGCAGATGCCAATTTTATTGCTAGAAACAACTTCAACAATAGTGCCTATAGGAACAACTATGGAAATAATTACTCTGGGCCTTATCCTCAACCAAATAATGCATATGGAAACAATAATATACCCACTGGTCTAGAAGCTATTATCAATGATTTTATTGCATCTAAAAAAGAAATCAACAAAACTTTCAATTAAAAGTTTGATAAGTTGGGTACTCTCTTTGATAAAGTTGATATACTTGCTAGTGATGTGGAGGTTCTCAAACTTAGTCTCACACCATCAAAATTTGGTAATGGAAAGACTCTAAAACTTATTCCGGCCAAACTAGACAAGAATTGGGAAACTCTTTGCATGCTAGAAGCTCGATGGAAAAAAGAAAGACATGCTAAAGAAGCTAAAATTGATGCTGAAATTGAATATGAAGATGTTCAAGTTCTAGATGCTGTTGATCCATCCTTTATATATGGAAATAGAATTGAATATGATGATTGCACCCTCTATGAATTTATAAAAGTTTTGCAAGAATTAACAAGAGATCCTAATGTAGATGATTGCAAGAAACAAAACACTAAACATATTGCACAAGCTGTTTTACAAGTTAGAGAGGAAAAATATAGGCAAGAGGTTCTGATCCCTTGAAAATTAGAGGATGGATGTGAGCCAACAATAAATATTAGTATAAATAACTTTGAGTTTCAAGCTTTATGTGATCTTGGTGCTAGTGTTTCCACCATGCCCAAATCTTTATATTAAGTTCTAGGATTAAAACCAAAGTCACCTTGTCAATTGAACTTATATCTTGTTGATTCAACTATAAAGAAACCTTTTGGAAGAACTCAAGATGTCCTTATAGTTTCTAATATGAATTATGTTTGTCATGACCCGGTCCCTGAATGGGGCCCGAATCTCTGCACTTACTGTGTCAGTCCCTGGATCAATAGCTGACACACACAGTCGATGATGAAATACTGAGAATACATAATGTGTCAAGTATTACATCACAGATCCAGTGCTTTACAATACACACCTACTTAGCTCACAGGCTAGCTTACAATATAATCATGCAGCGGAGATGTCATTCTTGTCTTGTGGCGTCCATGCACTAACAGGCAGAAGTTGAGTATAGCGTCGTAACCCTACGTTGTACCTTCCAGTCGATACGGTAAACCTGCAACATGATACGTTGCAGCCACAAGGGTCAATACATCGAATGTATTGGCAAGCTTCACCAGGATTGGCTTGTTGGAAAAGTAAACATGCAAAGTGGTGCAACTGGTTTTCCTTTGCGCGAAAATAGTTTTCGTACCTTTTGTAGTAGTGGTCTACTCAAATAATAATATGACATTCCCGGTAAACCCCGGTCGTAGTCTATAGGCACTTCCGATAAACCCCGGTCGTAGCCCGAAGCAATATGAGCATGTGCGTTCCCCGGTAAACCCTGGTTACCCCAACCTTCCAAGAAGAATATGCCGATAAGCCCCGGGATCCTGGGTTGGTCCACACTCCCCTTTGGTTCAACCCATTGATTTTAATTAAGAAGAGGGGATGAGATCAAACTGACAATTCTCGACTGAGTTGCTCAAAAGTTGTCCGTAACCGGGGACACGGCTAATCGTGATCAGTTTTATACACTCTGCAGAGGTTTGTGTACTTTCCCCGTGATTCCCGATCACACCCTTAAGCCACTAAACTTCACTTGTGAAGTAGCCAGGTAGACCAAGACGAGACTTTTGGGAAGTTGTAGACTCTCTGAAAAGGTAGACCCAGTCCGGGTTCCTACAACAAGATCTACATCTGCTGGTCTACTGCAGGAGGGTTCCCACAACTTACTTGGTCCAGACAGAGCCCACATTGTCTCACAGTTACACATGGAAGCTACTCAACTTTGAACTCGTACAATCCCATTGAGCCTGGGCGGTCGCCCACAAAACACGTGGCCACCAAAGCAATACCGAAGCACCGCCCAGATGATTCATTAATTAAGTAGTAGTTAAGTAGTCAACCATTCGGTTGTAAGGTGGAATAATATAGGTGTTTCCCAATCCATGATATAGCAGCTAAGCAACTACTCGTTGGTTACAAGGTCAGGGTATAAAAGGACCTATATCATTCTGCTGGGTTCTGTCAGGCATAAAGTAGAAATCCTATAGGGGATTTCCTAGTTGAAACAACTACAATGCATGAAAACATAGGTTATGATCAAAGGTTCCACTTGCCTGTATTGACGATTCTTCAATCTCACAATCTTGATCACGTTACTCTTCGCTCTCCGTACAATCTATCGTAAGTAAAGAGCAATCATAAACAACCATACAATACAATCAACATACAACAAATGTGGTGCATGGTGTCTGTGTCATTGTGCTGTGAGATCATGTGTCAGGGTTAACTCATAAGAGTTTGGAAACAACATAGTGGTTGTCATTGGAATACATGTGACATAGGGGTTCACATGCAAGTATCAAATAAGGGTTCATCACATAAGAAGTATGTGATGTCAACTTGTGGTTGTCACATTCTGGAAAGGAATGTTGACAACAGAGTCATGGTCTATGAATCTTGGATAGCCAAGTTCATGTTCAAGTTTGATGACAATTCAAACTTGTTGACCTTCATGAGCTTGAATACACTAAGGTCTGAAACTGATGACTTGGTTTGGTTTCCTATTCAAGATGGATTTGGATTAGGGTTCATCTCATTTGAATTCAAATTGAATTGAGTTCACAATTGATTTGGTTCTACTAAGTCAAATTGGATTATGAATGATTTAATAATCAACAAAGATGGATTAACAATTCAAATGCTTTCCCTAAAATCAAGTAACAAATCCAATGCATCTACTATGGTTTGTTGATTTGATTTTTGTTTTGCTAAGGCCAGTCATAATCCAATTGATTACTAAGGTTCATTACTCAATTTGTTTCAACTAAATTCAAGTACCAATCCAATGTGGTTGCTAAGGTTTATTCATTTGATCTTTAGTTATACTAAAGTCAATTATGTCTCGAATTGATTTACTAAAGTGCAAATTGTTTCAAATTTTATTTAATTTAATTTGAGCTCATCTTTCCCTAAAGTCAAATATTAACTCCAAACATTATTTACTAGGTTTCACTCATTTTATTAAACCATATTGCCTTTATTTCACTTTAAATAAACCTAGGGTCTCATGGTAATATTCAAACTAAGTTTGGATTAAATTGAAATGTTATTTGAATTACCTAAAGTCAAATAAAATCCCAAAAATAATTACTAAGTTCATTTATAGTTTGTGAACTCATATGCAAAAGGAACTATTCCATTTAGGTATTTTATTTTCAAATTTTACCAAAATAGTTTCAAATTCCATTTGAATTATGGCCTATTCTGTATTCTGTTTTAAAATATATTTCTAATTTATTCAAATTTGAACTAAAGTGTTCTAGACAGAAACTACATCTCACAAGCTTCAAGATGCAAAAAGAATCATTTAATTTGGATTTATAAAATGCAAGTTATGCCCATTTTAAGTTTAAATTCATTCTGTGTTAATTTGAATTTTAAATTATTCAAAAGTGAAATGTTTCTGGACAGGGTGAAACTAGATTCCATAAGAATCATTTTGCAAAAAGTTTCACTCAATTTGGACTTGTAGATAATTAGTTATGGAGGTTTTAAGATTAGGGTGTTTTCTGCAAAAGTGCCAATTCAATTTAATTTAACAGAATTGTTTCGGATAAGGCTGGACACGTGGCATGCTGTGGTTGGCTGAGAGGTGTCCGCTGCGAGCTCTAAACGGCGGACGGCCAAAACTTAGGGGAAAACGGTTCGGCAAATAAAAATTATTAACCGATCTAATCCTAGCCGTTGATGTGGAGATGAATGGCTGAGAGAGAGAGAGGGGCTCACTGGGTGGCGTTAGGTCACCGGAGGGTGGCCGGAGATGGCGGCGGATGGGGGCGCGTGTTCGGGTGTGGACGGGGACGACGTTCCGGTGGTCCTTCGGCAGCACGGAAGGCACGAACGGATGCGGTGGAGCACGGCGAAGACGATGGTGGCCTCGGTGGTCGCCGGGGACGACGGAGGCGAGCGGCACAAGCATGCCGAAGTTGCACGAGCATGGCAGAGCTTCAGTCGAGCTCGAGCTACTCAAAATAGAGGGAGTTAGGGTGCGGGGTTTGGGTCATTAGATGCGCATGAACACGGTGCAGATGAGGGACATGGAGAGAGGCTCGGACACGGGCTCACCTCACCGGAGTTGAGCACGGGGCGGTGGTGAGGCTCGGACGACGGTGAACACAAGGTTGCAGGGGGTCTTGGGCTCAGAGAGATTGTCTAGGAGGTTCGCAAGGTCGTGGTGGAGCTGGTGGTGCAAGTGGCCGAGCTCGGGGAGGCGTGGACTCGCCGGAATCCTGCCAGAGTTGGTTCAGCAGTGGCGGTGAGGAAGGGTTTGATTCGGGCAGCTTGGCATCGTTGGCGAGGGGAGGCAGGGGGAAAAGGAGAGGAGGGGGTGCGCTATTTAACGGGCATGGTGGCGAGGGTCGGGGCGCACGGGAGTGGCCGGAGTGGGGATCGTGGCCACGGGTGCGTGCGGGCGTGGGCGTGCATATGGTCAGCGGGAGGTTAGGGACGACGTCGGTGGCTCCCACGTGTCAGCAAGAGAGAGAGAGAGAGAGTGGGCGGGGGGTGGAGCACTGGCATGGCTAGCTGGGTTGGCTCAGCTGCTGCTGGGCCGCCTGGTTAGCTGGGCTGGCTTTTTTTTTTCTTTTTTTGTTTTTCTTTTTCTGTCTGTTCTGTCTTTTCCAAATGAATTTGGATTTGAATTTTCTTTCAACAGAGAACATTTTCTAAATTCCTAATGGACTAATTAGGAATGTTTGAACATTTTGTTTAGACAAAATGCACATAAAATATCTGCACTTGCATTTTCTTTTTGAATTTGAATTTGATTCCAAAACCAAATATGTTTCAAATTCTTTTTAGAAAAATGGCAGAGGGTTAAGAATATTATTTGGACTTATGAAATATCATTTCCTGCCAAATAAATGCAAAACCACTTTTGGATAATTCCCTTTTGATTTGAATTGATTTCAAATTGAATCCAACTCAATTCCTTTGGGGAAATTTATTGGCTTTGAATATTACTTGGGACTTACTTAGGATAGCCTCGTGCCTAATAATATTTTAAAAGCTAGGGTTTCAACTAGTGGCATTGGGATTTCCATCCTTCTAGGCAAACAATCAAACAAATAAGTGGTCAATCACAGGCATTCCTAGGCAATCATGGCTAATTCCTAGAAAAATTTCAATTCCCTGTGAAATTTTTAACATACCAGATTTGGGAAAAACCTGGGATGTGACAGACTACCACCCTTAAAAGAGATCTTGTCCCGAGATCTGGAGAGGCTAGAAAGAAAGGTTAGGGTTTAGGGTTCCTCTTAAATTCCATCTCCGAGTCAAGGGTCTGTTGTCTGGGCAGATACAATATCGCTTCTATCCTTGGATCCTTGGTTCTCAAATCCTTAGCGGTCCATACAGTCTTCAAGTTAATTATGTGGCTGGTAGCTCTATTTCTCAAGGCTTCCTGATTGGTTGGGTCTGGGTGAGGTGTGTGTTGCCTCCCGAAACTATCCTTACTTTTTCGGTCTCTTGTGTTCCAGGTTGTTACCACCCTTAAAGGAGATTAAGGTTGGGGTCTCCTGTAGCTTATTACTCCTTGGATGTTGATACAGGGTTCTCTTCAGATTCTATAATTATGATATCATCTACCGGTCTGATAAGTCTCTCGTTCTTCTGTCTCAGTGGTTCAACTGTCCTTGTAAATCCAGTTGTGCTCGAACCATCATTTATGTCATACTCTTCCTTATGTTAGTTCCTTGTCTGTACCATCCCTAAATGATACAATCCCATCATTCTCTCGGATACTGGCCTGTCCTTTACTTCATGATCCTTAGGCAAGTACCGTCCTATTTCCATCCTGTCAACATACTACCATCCTGAACTACTCATCAGATTCATGGGTAAATTCCAACAATCAATTCTCATTACCGTTTGTGGTACTGGGCGATCCTTACTGTCCTTACTTCCACTCCTGAGTCTAAAAATCCTTTTGCAGGTAGTGGTCTTCCGATATATGGATCCTTCCTAGTCATTCGGTCGAGCTCTAACTCACCGTTAGGCCTACGTTTGGCAACGATTGCTCGTATGGGGTCATGTAGTCTTCCATCTAGGTTCTTGGCTTACGTCGTTTCTCAACTATAGGTGTCTCGCTCAAGACTATCTGCTCCTCACGGCAAGGCGAATAATAAAAGTAGACGTCATGATGATCAACTCATGGTGTACCCAAATCATTACCAACCATGGGGTTTGGAAATCTTCGTAATCCTAACAGTTGGTCTTCCTCACAAGCGTTTTGAAGTTCTTCCCGCTCCATGCTTCGAGTCTGGATCTTCTGAACTTCTTCGGTCTTCTGTCATCATCGTCTAACGTTAACTCGCAACTCTCTCATATGGCAAAAGTCCTATAGCATTAGCTATCAATTATCGTTTCCCTTAGCGATTCTGTTCCCTGATGTGACAACTTGTTCTGCCATCCTTAAGGTCACATTCCTCCAATTCAGTCACACTTATACCATCCTTCCTTATAGATCTGTCGTATCTATCTGAGTTCTGGTGCCTACTGCATGGTGATCTGGTAACTATAACCGATATATGTTCCATTCAGTCATACTCGTTGGGTAGTTGGGGTTCTGTACTCGTGTCGAGCCAGGCTTCCTCAAGGTTAGGATAATATCCTGACTCAGGGTATCCCCTTAAACAATCCTTAATATCCATAACGGGGTCCTCTAATAGTCTAAACTTCTAGCTCCTTACTGACTCTGTTCTTCCTCTTGGAAACAGCAATACTTCTCTGGTCAAGGTTCCAACTAGTTTTGCCCTTCGGTTTACTTCACCGTAGGGTAGTGGTTACTATTTGCCTGATGTATCCAATACTTCCTAGTCGGTGTATTTTGCTTTTCTGTTAACCGAGGTGTCCAATTCAGTCTTTCTCGTCTCGGTTATGGTGTATGGCAATGCGGAAAATTGGGGTCAACAAGACTTTCATTACTTAATAGCAGTGCTGATACATAAATGATCGTACTTCCACTACATCATGTCTACTACCACAACTGATACAAGTCCAAGGATGTTTCTACAGCTACACATCTTCTGGCTAAAGGTCTCCAATGATGCTGGGTGTTGTTGACGACTTCAGGTTCTTCTTCCTCTGGAGTGTTCACTGTTCCTGATTCTGTCTCTAAGCGTGAGGCTCAATTGGGTTCTCAGTGCTGGGTTCCTGCATTGCTGTCTGACTCTTTCTCGCAGATCTGGTTGCTCTCTGATTCTGGTCCAAATGCTTCCTCGTAGACGACTCTGAATGCTGATCTCTTTATGCATCCTGGGTACTATATGGGGTTTCCTTTAGTTTGCTCTCTGTATACGGGCCAATCATTTCTGTGGGCAGTCCTTTACGAAATGTCCATGTTCCTTGCAACGAAAACATTCAACCAAACTCATGTCTCTCCATGGTTTGATCTTCTTCTTCTTGGCTTCCCATTCTATCAACATGGTCTCCATTTCTTGCGGGTCAAGCTCAACAATCTCGGTGTCTTGCAGATCTCTTTGCTTCCTCTTACATCTCTTGAACAATGATGTTTCTCCTCCACATATTGCAAAATCACAGTGTGGCTCTTCCTCTCCAGGGGTCCGTACTTTCTCCTTTCCTTTATCTAGTGCTAACTCTTTTGGGGTTGACGATTCTTCTTCCTTAGTGGGTGTGGCAACTCCTTCACACTGGTCGGGTGCTATTTCTCCTTCTGCGAGTCCTTCTTCTGTCTGGTGTTCAAGTTCATGATCTTTCAATCTTGCTTCCTTCTCCTTGGCACTGTCTGCAGTTGCTAGGGTTTCCTCTTGATTTTGCATTGACTTCTTTGACTTCTTCCTGGCTTCCAGTGCTTCTTCCAAGGTTTTCCTTTGCTGTTGTGCTGCCAACAGTACATCTGGATATATCTCACAATGTGCTGGTACATGGTCCGTTCCCTCACATAGGAAACATGTGACTTCCGTCATAGGGCATTCTCCTTCTGGATGGCTCTCTTCACAATAAGGGCATTCATCCTGGTGTCCTTGGGTGTGTCCAAGTTCTCCATAGATAACACAGACATCAAACTTTCCTTCTTCTTGCTCCGGTATCTTAGGTGTCGGTGTAACAAGTCGGGATCTCAACAAAGCCGCTCCAAATTCCATCCAGGTAAGGTTCTTCTGGTTTTCATCGATCATCTGATGCATTTCCCACCAAGTTGGGGCTTCCTCACTTAAGTGCATCGTGGCATAGTGTACCATATCCTTTTCTTCAATGGCACTGGTCCTCATGTGTTCTTCCATCTCCTGGATCCACTGTTCTGCTTCTGAATGGGTAGCTGATCCAGAGAACGTAAGGCTCTCAAAATCACCTTTGTCATCCTTGCGGTCTGACTTCCTGGCTAGATCATCTCCTCCAGGTCTTGGTTTCTCCTCCAATCTTCCGAGTCCAACTACTCTTATAATCTCCTTCTTAAACTTTCCCCATGTAAACAGTTCTCCTGCTCTTTCCGTTGCTACGCGCTCTCGGTACCAATTTAGCACGTTGCCTGCTAGGTATGACTGGACATAATGAATCTTGTCTCTGCCTCAAATCTTGTCCTTCACCATCTCTTGTTCAACTGCGGTGATCCAATTGCTAATCTCTGCTCTGGTCGCTGATCCGAACAAAATCAATCCCTTGGGGTCCATGGCATCAATTCTGGGTTATCGAGCGGTCTGGGTTAGGGTCAAGATAACAGACAAGAGGGATAGATAACCTTATGCTAATCACACTAGCATTATACAGCCTCATATGGCCTCAGTAGTTATAGCCTCGTACGACTGTTAATATAACACATAGATAGCGTTCACACCTAGGGTCTGTCCGTAAGTTCTCACTTCTTTCGAAGTTTCCTATGTTTCCACTGTTCACACCTTAACTCCTCAGTGGCGTTCTTCTGTCTTCCTTCATAATTTGGCGGGCTTCTATTTACGCAGTTAGTACACACTTCACAGAGTTCAAAGAAAATAGATTTCATTCAACAATCATGACAATCAGTTCACACAAGCAAACAAGGTTCAAAGAAAAACCTAAGTAAGGTCATACTGCATCCAGCATGATCTCATCCAACTACTATACAACACTATGTCAGATTGACATAGTAGTGGTAACGCGAACGTTCTACTTTAGGTTAACATAGTAGTGGTCGTCAAGTCTAAGCTTCACTTCTGCTTCAGTTCTCCTGTTTCCTGATCCAAGTGGTTGATCCTTCTTCCTTGGATTGCTTCACTCTTGGGTTGTTCTTGTTCTTCTCCTGTGCGAGGTCCGCTTTGTCTAATCTTAGTTCATCCTCAACTCTGTTAAGGTGTTCCTGAGTGCAATATAGTCTGATTCGGAGTCTCGTTCCCATCTTCTTAATTGCTTCCCATGCAGCATCCCTTGTAGCTTCGAAGAACATAGCTTGGAGTGTTGGGCTGGTGAACACATAAAATTCTCTGGCCTCAGGGTTGTCTCCTTGATGAGCATACATGTGCAGTTGCACAAACCAACAGTTCCTTCCTTCATGCCAAAGGGTGAATCCTTTGTACACAGCTTCTCCATGCAATCCCATGCCTAGCATGATATCTTTCAGTGCTCTTATAAACTGAGTGTCTCCCTTGAAGGTCATGATCAGCATCGGAATCTCGTTGACTGGGTCCATGATTGTGGCCATTTACATTTTGAAAAGAAGAGAATCAGAATTGAATATGATAAGGATATACAAGACTATCTGTCTACAAAATAGGTTTTGTCCTATGGTCTTTCCGTTTCCAAGGGTCATGTCCTATAGACAACATGTGCTCTGATACCAGCCTGTCATGACCCGATCCCTGAATGGGACCCGAATCTCTGTGCTTAATGTGTCACTCCCTGGATCAATAGCTGACACGCACAGTCGACGATGAAATACCGAGAATACATCATGTGTCAAGTATTACATCGCAGATCCAGTGCTTTACAATACACATCTGCTTAGCTCACAGGCTAGCTTACAATAAAATCATGCAGCGGAGATATCATTCTAGTCTTGTGGCGTCCATGCACTCATAGGCAGAAGTTGAGTATAGCGTAGTAACCCTACTTTGTACCTTCCAGTCGATACGGTAAACCTGCAACATGATACGTTGCAGCCACAAGGGTCAATACATCGAATGTATTGGCAAGCTTCACCAGGATTGGCTTGTTGGAAAAGTAAACATGCAAAGCGGTGCGGCTGGTGTTCCTTTGCGTGAAAATAGTTTTCCTACCTTTTCTAGTAGTGGTCTACTCTAATAATAATATGACACTCCTGGTAAACCCCGGTCGTAGTCGACAAGCACTTCCGGTAAACCCTGGTCGTAGCCCGAATCAATTTGAGCATGTGGGTTCCTCGGTAAACCCCAGTTAACCCAACCTTCCCAGAAGAATCTGTCGGTAAGCCCCAGGATCCTGGATTGGTACACACTCCCCTTTGGTTCAACCCATTGATTTTAATGAAGAAGAGGTGATGAGATCAAACTGACAATTCTCGGATGAGTTGCTCAAAAGTTGTCCATAACATGGGGCACGGCTAATCATGATCAGTTTTATACACTCTGCAGAGGTTTGTGTACTTTTCCCGTGATTCCTGATCACACCCTTAAGCCACTAAACTTCACTTGTCAAGTAGCAAGGTATACCAAGACGAGACTTTTGGGAAGTAGTAGCCTCTCTAAAAAGGTAGACCCAGTCCGGGTTCCTACTGCAAGATGTACATCTGCTGGTCTACCGCAGGAGGGTTCCCACAACTTACTTGGTCCAGACAGAGCCCATATTGTCTCACGGTTACACATGGAAGCTATTCAACTTTGAACTCGTACAATCCCTTTGAGCCTGGGCGGTCGCCCACAAAACACAGGGCCACCAAAGCAATACCGAAGCACCACCCAGATGATTCATTAATTAAGTGGTAGTTAAGTAGTCAACCATGCGGTTGTATGGCGGAATAATATAGGTGTTTCCCAATCCACGATATAGCAGCTAAGCGACTACTCGTTGGTTACAAGGTCAGGGTATAAAAGGACCTATATCTTTCTAGTGGGTTCTGTCAAGCATAAAGTAGAAATCCTATAGGGGATTTCTTAGTTGAAACAACTACAATGCATGAAAACATAGGTTATTGATACGTCTCCAATGTATCTATAATTTATGAAGTATTCATGCCATGTTTATTATAGTTTTATATGATTTTGGTGCACTTTTATATGGATTTTATATGATTTTTTTGGACTAACATAACATATTGACCTAGTGCCCAGTGCCAGTTGTTGTTTTCTACTTGTTTTTGGTTTTCCAGAAAATCCAAATCAAATGAAGTCCAAATGCAGCGAAACTTTTTGACGATTTTTTCAGGTAGGAAACAGACCCAGGAGGCTTTGGGGGAGTAGCAGAAGAGCCACAGGCGCCCAACAAGACACCAGGGCGCACCAACCCCCCCCCCCCCCCCCACCCCCCCAGGCGCGCCCTGGTGCCTTGTGGGCCCCCTGTGGCACCTCTTCGCGTGATTCCAATGCCAAAAATTCTTATAAATACCAAAACCCCCAGAAATAACCCTAGAACTTCGACTCCGCCACCGCTAGCCTCTGTACCTCCACGATCCCATCTACAACCCTTTTCCGGCACCCTACCGGAGGGGGGAATCATCACCGGAGGCCATCTTCATCATCCCGGCGGTCTCCATGACGGGGAGGGAGTAGTTCACCCTCGGGGCTGAGGGTTTGTACCAGTAGATATGTGTTTGATCTCTCTCTCTCGTGTTCTTGATTTGGCACGATCTTGATGTACCGCGAGCTTTGTTAATATAGTTGGATCATATGGTGTTTCCCCCTCTCTATCTTGTTGTGATGAATTGAGTTTTACCTTTGAGGTTTCACTATTATCGGATTGAATATTTTTATGGATTTGAGAACACTTGATATATGTGTTGCATATGAATACCCGTGGTGACAATGGGGTATTGTATTGGTTCACTTGATGTATGTTTTGGCACTCAACTCGCGGATTCCCGAGGTGACATTGGGGTAATCTATGCATAGGGGTTGATGCACGTTTTCATCCTACTTTCTCCGACAGAAATCTTGGGGCACTCTTTGAAGTTCTTTGTGTTGGATTGAATATTATGAATCTGAAGTTGTTTGATGCATATTGAATAATCAACTCACGGATACTTGTGGTGACATTGGAGTATCTAGGTGACATTAGGGTTGGTTGATGTGTTTCATATGGTGTTTATTTTAGTACGAACTCTAGGGCTGTTCGTGACACTTATAGGGATGGCTCAATAGATTGATCGGAAAGGATAACTTTGAGGTGGTTTCATACCATACAACAACTTCTATCTTATGTTCCCCACGAATAGGAACTTTGGAGTGATTCTTTGTCGCACGTTGAGGGATTGTTATATGATCCAATTATGTTAGCATTGTTGAGAGATTGCACTAGTGAAAGTATGAACCCTAGGCCTTGTTTTCAAGCATTGCAATACCGTTTGTGCTCCGTTTTATCAATTGCTACCTTGCTGTTTTTTATTTTTCAGATTACAAAAACCTATATCTACTATCCATACTACACTTGTATCACCATCTCTTCGCCGAACTAGTGCACCTATACAATTTACCATTATATTGGGTGTGTTGGGGACACAAGAGATTTCTTGTATTTGGTTGCAAGGTTGTTTGAGAGAGACCATCTTCATCCTATGCCTCCCAATGATTGATAAACCTTAGGTCATCCACTTGAGGGAAAATTACTATAGTCCTACAAAACTCTACACTTGGAGGCCCAACACGAGTCTACAAGAATAAGTTGTGTAGTAGACATCAAGCTCCTTTCTGGCGCCGTTGCCGGGGAGGTGAGTGCTTGAAGGTATATCTTTAGATCTTGCAATTGAATCTTTTAGTTTCTTGTTTTATCACTAGTTTGGTTTGTAAAAGAAAACTACAAAAAAAATGGAATTGAGGTTGCCTCATATTATTCGTCTTTATAATGTCTTTCTTGAAAATGATGGATCGGAAAATTGTGCTCAATTGATAGAAGAAGAATTCAATAAAATGTTTGGCATAAAATCTTTGAATGATGAGCATGATTGCAATGTTGTTAGTATGAATTCTTTGAATACCCATGATGCTAATGATATGCAAAGCTACAAGCTTGGGGATGCTATGTTTGATGAAGATGATATTTTTAGTCACCCAAGTTTTGATGAGCATATTTATTATGATGATGACATGCCTCCTATCTATAATGATTATTGTGATGACACTTATGTTATGAAAAATAGTGATGATTATTATTATAATATTTTTTATAATTATGAAAATCCTTTTACTGAACATCACTCTTTTAATGTGGAAACAATTTATAGTATTCGAGTTTCATACGATACTCCCACTATTATGAATGAGAAGAAAATTGCTTATGTGGAGAGTAGTAAAAATTCTATGCTTATGTATCATGACAAGAATGCTTTGTGTGAAGGATATATTGTTGAATTTCTTCATGATGCTACTGAAAATTATTATGAGAGAGGATCATATGCTTGTAGGTGTTGCAATAATATTAAGTCTCCTCTCTATGTGTTGAAAGTTTTGAAGTTATACTCGTTTTGCCTTCCTATGCTAGTTGATTCTTGCCCCCAAAAATTATTTGCTCACAAAATCCCTATGCATAGGAAGTGGGTTAGGCTTAAATGTGCTAGTCATATGCTTCATGATGCTATCTTTGTGTTTCAATTCTTTACTTTTATGTGAGCATCATTGAAATCATCATGCCTAGCTAAAAGGCATTAAAGAAAAGCGCTTGTTGGGAGACAACCCAATATTTATCCCTACTGTTTTTTCATGTTCACATGATTAAGCTACTGTATTAATCATGTTTTATAGCTTTTGTTTCAATAAAGTGCCAAGTAAAGCCTTTGGGATAGTGTGGATGCTTGTTGATTTGATTCTGTGCAAAAACAGAAACTTTTGCATCCAGTGCTGGAATTTCTATTCTGTACTGGAGCGTGAGAAAATTCCGAAATTTTTACATAGTATTGCGTTACAAATTTTTTTCGTTGTTCTAATTTTTCAGAATTTTTGTAGTTACATAAGTATGGTTTTTAAATCGCTTACTACATGCTGTTCTATTTTTGACAGATTATGTTTTCGGTGCATACTTTGCTTGTTTTAGTGTTTCCATAGCTTATATTGAGTAATATAAATTGTGGAAATGATAGAATACAATAGGAATTACATGATAACAATTATGAATCTTGTCTTGACAGTACCAAAGTGGATGATTTATTTTTATCTTACTAACCTATCTCACAAGTTCCGTTAAGTTTTATGTGATTGAAGTTTTCAAGTTTTGGGTGAGATATCGATATGAGGAGAATAAGGAGTGACAAGACCCTAAGCTTGGGGATGCCCAAGGCAACCCAAGGTAATACTCAAGGAAGACTCAAGTGTCTAAGCTTGGGGATGCCCCGGAAGGCATCCCCTCTTTCGTCTTCACCATTATCGGTAACCTTACTCGGAGCTATATTTTTATTCGTCACATAATATGAGTTTTGCTTGGAGCATCATTTTATTTTGTTGATATTTGCTTGATTTTATTAATAATCATGTTTTTTATCTTTTAGTTCAATAAAATGCTAATTATAGCCTTTACCATGCTCAGTTTGCAAGTTCATGTGTTGCTGTTTGAAAAAAAAAAGTTTTCTGTTATGTCCAGAATATTCCTGAATAGTCAGAACATGATAAAAATCTGAAATTGTTACACAGTAAGAATGCATGAGTTCTCTGTCACGTGGTAATTTTTCAGAATTTTTGGAGTTAGGGAAGTATGAATTCTTATTCACCCTTTACAGACTGTTCTGTTTAGACAGATTTCGGTTATAGTTGCATTGTTTGTATATGTTGCTTGTTTAATGTTTCTATTTGTGGATAGGAGTATTAAATATGTAGAGGCATTTAGTATTAAATATTTAATTATAATTTTAGTGATTTGTTACAGTAGAGAATGTTAAGGTTTTGAGTTGATTTATACTAACTTATCTCACTAGTTCTTGTTGAGTTTTGTGTGGATGAAGTTTTTAAGATTTAGGAGAAGCCATGATATGAGAGGAATTAAGGAGACACAAGATCTCAAGGTTGGGGATGCCCAAGGCACCCCAAGATAACATTCCAAGAAGTCTCAAGCAACTAAGCTTGGGGATGCCCCGGTTGGCATCCCACCTTTCTACATCAACAATTATCGGTTAGTCTTGGTCGAGCCTAAGTTTTTGCTTCTTCACATGAGATGTGCTATTCTTGGAATGTCATTTTATTTTGTTTTCTTTTCTGTTTGAATAAAATACTTAAGATCTGAAATTTTTAAATGAGAGAGAGAGAGAGTCCTCACATAGCTACCTATTTACTTAACTACTCATTTGGTCTTCAATTATATCTTTTTGGAGTAGTTTGTCATTTGCTCTTGTGCTTCACTTATATCCTATGAGTGAATTGTGAAGCAATTGAATATCATAAATTTGAAATTATATGTGCTTCATATGCTTGTATCATGTCTAGTAGTAGTTTCACATTTGGGTTAGAAAGTCATATCTATTGAAGCTTGACAATCACAATATTGGTCATACAAGCAATTCTTGAATGATTAGTATAAGGAATAGAACTTTCACATACAAATATATTATCTTGGACATCTTTTATGATTGTGAATACCCATTAATTATTTTCAAACTTGAGCAAATTAGTTGAAGTTGGACAAGGAAGACAACGTAATGAGTTATGCTTGGGTATATTTGCATAGAAGTTATATTGTTATGGATCCTCCAAAATGTGGTGCTTGCTTAGGATCTTTTGCCAGCCAAAAATTCGTACTAAGTAGAGACACTACTTGTGCATCCAAAAACCCTTAAGCCCAGTTTCTTGCCATGAGTGTCCACCATACCTACCTATGGATTGAATAAGATCCTTCAAGTAAGTTGTCATCGGTGCAAAAAGCAATAAAAAATGCGCCTAAAATATGTATGATCTTTTATTGCAAGGGAAAATAAGCGTTGTACGAACTTGTGATGGTAAAGAAATAAAAGCGACGAACCGCATAATAAAGGTTGCTATTACAAGGGGCAATATAACGTGACGTTCCTTTGCATTAAGGGCTTGTGCATCCAAAAATCAAAAGCGCATGACAACCTCTGCTTCCCTCTGCGAAGGGTCTATCTTTTACTTTATGTATTTACTTTTATGCAAGAGTCAATAATATTACTTCTCTTTTCAACCTCAATTATTCTCTAGTTGGTAAGCATCATGTGGTGGGGAAAGATCCAGGCACATATGGCCAGTCAAATATATTTGATCATGAATTATTATTGTTGACAATTATCTCTATGATAAATAAGTTGGGAAGCGAAACATTAAACCCCTATCTTTCTCTGTGTTCGATGGATGCCATTTGTTCTAAAAATATGCTTTGAGTACTAGCAATCATAAATGACTAAATGATAATTGAGTATGTGGAGCTCTTACTTAGACTTTGTTGAAATTAAGTTGAATTGCAATTGTTTGGTGACTAAGAACAAAGGTTGTTAAGTTTCAAGAGAATGCTTTGTTTGAACCATAACATGTGAATTGATTGCTACTTTATCATGATGAGTTTTATGAAAAGAGCTACTGTTTATGATATATAATGATGCTAGGAAAAGTGATTGAAATTATCATTGATCAAACTTATGCACTATACTAGCATTCACACTTCATAAATTATTTCTTTTATCATTTACCTACTCGAGGACGAGCAGGAATTAAGCTTGGGGTTGCTGAAACGTCTCCAACGTATCTGTAATTTATGAAGTATTCATGCCATGTTTATTATAGTTTTATATGATTTTGGTGCACTTTTATATGGATTTTATATGATTTTAATGTACTAACATATTGAGCTAGTGCCCATTGCCAGTTGATGTTTTTTGCTTGTTTTTGGTTTTCTAGAAAATCCATATCAAATGAAGTCCAAATGCAACGAAACTTTTTGACAATTTTTTCTGGAAGGAAACAGACCCGTGAAGCTTTGGGGGAGTAGCAGAAGAGCCAATGGGGCCCCACAAGCCACCAAGGCGCGCCACCCCCCCCCCCCAGGCCAAAAAGTCTTATAAATACCAAAAACCCCCAGAAATAACCCTAGAACTTTGACTCCGCCGCCGCAAGCCTCTGTACCTCCACGATCTCATCTACAACCCTTTTCCGGCACCCTGCCGGAGGTGGAATCATCACCGGAGGCCATCTTCATCATCCTGGCGGTTTCCATGACGAGGAGGGAGTAGTTCACCCTCGGGGCTGAGGGTTTGTACCAGTAGCTATGTGTTTGATCTCTCTCTCTCGTGTTCTTGATTTGGCATGATCTTGATGTACTGCAAGCTTTGTTAATATAGTTGGATCATATGGTGTTTCCCCCTCTCTATCTTTTTGTGATGAATTGAGTTTTACCTTTGAGGTTTCACTATTATTGGATTGAATATTTTTATGGATTTGAGAACACTTGATGTATGTCTTGCATACGAATATCCGTGGTGACAATGGGGTATTATATTGGTTCACTTGATGTATGTTTTGGCACTCAACTCGCGGATTCTTGAGGTGACATTGGGGTAATCTACGCATAGGGGTTGATGCACGTTTTCATCCTACTTTCTCCGGTAAAAATCTTGGGGCACTCTTTGAAGTTCTTTGTGTTGGATTGAATATTATGAATCTAAAGTTGTTTGATGCATATCGAATAATCAACTCACGGATACTTGTGGTGACATTGGAGTATCTAGGTGACATTAGGGTTGGTTGATGTGTTTCATATGGTGTTATTTTAGTACGAACTCTAGGGGTGTTCGTGACACTTATAGGGATGGCTCAATAGATTGATCAGAAAGGATAACTTTGAGGTGGTTTCGTACCCTACAACAAATTCTATCTTATGTTCTCCACGAATAGGAACTTTGGAGTGATTCTTTGTCGCACGTTGAGGGATTGTTATATGATAAAATTATGTTAGCATTGTTGAGAGATTGCACTATTGAAAGTATGAACCCTAGGCCTTGTTTTCAAGCATTGCAATACCGTTTGTGCTCCGTTTTATCAATTGCTACCTTGCTGTTTTTTATTTTTTAGATTACAAAACCTATATCTACTATCCATACTACACTTGTATCACCATCTCTTCGCCGAACTAGTGCGCCTATACAATTTACCATTGTATTGGGTGTGTTGGGGACACAAGAGATTTCTTGTATTTGGTTGCAGGGTTGTTTGAGAGAGACCATCTTCATCCTACGCCTCCCACGGATTGATAAACCTTAGGTCATCCACTTGAGGGAAAATTGCTACTGTCCTACAAAACTCTGCGCTTGGAGGCCCGACACGAGTCTACAAGAATAAGTTGTGTAGTAGACATTAGTTATGATCAATGGTTCCACTTGCCTGTATTGACGATTCTTCAATCTCACAATCTTGATCACGTTACTCTTCGCTCTCCGTACAATCTATCGTAAGTAAAGAGTTATCATAAACAACCATACAATACAATCAACATACAATAAGTGTGGTGCATGGTGTCAGGGTCATTGTGCTGTGAGATCATGTGTCAGGGTTAACTCATAAGAGTTTGGAAACAACATAGTGGTTGTCGTTGGAATACATGTGACATAGGGGTTCACATGCAAGTATCAAATAAGGGTTCATCACATAAGAAGTATGTGATGTCAAGTTGTGGCTATCACATTTTAGAAAGGAATGTTGACAAAAGAGTCATGGTCTATGAATCTTGGATAGCCAAGTTCATGTTCAAGTTTGATGACAATTCAAACTTGTTGACCTTCATGAGCTTGAATACACTAAGGTCTGAAAATGATGACTTGCTCTGGTTTCCTATTCAAGTTGGATTTGGATTAGGGTTCATCTCATTTGAATTCAAATTGAATTGAGTTCACAATTGATTTGGTTCTACTAAGTCAAATTGGATTATGAATGATTTAATAATCAACTAAGTTGGATTAACAATTGAAATGCGTTCCCTAAAGTTAAGTAACAAATCCAATGCATCTACTATGGTTTGTTGATTTGATTTTTGTTTTGCTAAGGTCAGTCATAATCCAATTGATTACTAAGGTTCATTACTCAATTTTTTTCAACTAAAGTCAAGTACCAATCCAATGTGGTTGCTAAGGTTTATCCATTTGATCATTAGTTAAACTAAAGTCAATTATGTCTCCAATTGATTTACTGAAGTGCAAAAAGTTTCAAATTTTATTTAATTTAATTTGAGCTCATCTTTCCCTAAAGTCAAATATTAACTCCAAACATTATTTACTAGGTTTAACTCATTTTATTAAACCATATTGCATTTATTTCACTTTAAATAAACCTAGGGTCTCATGGTTATATTCAAACTAGGTTTGGATTAAATTCAAATGTTATTTGAATTACCTAAAGTCAAATAAAATCCTAAAAATAATTACTAAGTTCATTTATAGTTTCTGAACTCATATGCAAAAGGAACTATTCCATTTAGGTATTTTATTTTCAAATTTTACCTAAATAGTTTCAAATTCCATTTGAATTATGGCCTAATCTGTATTTCATTTTAAAATATATTTTTAATTTAGTCAAATTTGAACTAAAGTGTTCTAGACATAAACTACATCTCACTAGGTTCAAGTTGCAAAAAGAATCATTTAATTTGGATTTATAAAATGCAAGTTATGCCCATTTGAAGTTTCAATTCATTCTGTTTGAATTTGAAATTTAAATTATTCAAAAGTGAAATGTGTCTGGACAGGGTGAAACTAGATTCCATAAGGATCATTTTGCAAAAAGTTTCACTCAATTTGGACTTGTAGATAATTAGTTATGGAGGTTTTAAGATCAGGGGGTTTTCTGCAAAAGTGCCAATTCAATTTAATTTAACAGAATTGTTTCGGATAATGCTGGACACGTGGCGTGTTGTGGTTAGCTGAGAGGTGTCCGCTGAGAGCTCTAAACGGTGGACGGCCAAAACTTAGGGGAAAATGGTTCGGCAAATAAAAATTATTAGTCGATCTAATCCTAGCCATTGAAGTGGAGATGAACGACTGAGAGAGAGAGAGAGGGGCTCACCGGGCGGCGCTAGGTCACCGGAGGGTGGCCGGAGATGACGACGGACGGCAACGCGTGTTCGGGTGTGGACGGGGACGACGCTCCGGTGGTCCTTCGGCAACACGGAAGGCACGGACGGATGCGGCGGAGCACGGCGAAGACGATGGTGGCCTCTGTGGTCGCCGGGGACGACGGAGGCGAGTGGCACAAGCTTGCCGGAGTTGCACGGGCATGGCGGAGCTTCGGTCGAGCTTGAGCTGCTCAAAATAGAGGGAGTAAGGGTGCGGGGTTTGGGTCATTAGATGCGCACGAATGCGGTGAATATGAGGTACATGGAGAGAGGCTCGGACACGGGCTCACCTCGTCGGGGTTGAGCACGGGGCGGCGGTGAGGTTCGGATGATGGTGAACATGAGGTTGCAGGGGGTCTCAGGCTCGGAGAGATTGTCCAGGAGGTTCACAAGGTCGTGGTGGAGCTGGTGGCGCAAGTGGCCGAGCTCGAGGAGGCATGGACTCCCCGGAATCCTGCCGGAGTTGGTTCGGCAGTGGCTGGGGAGATGGGTTTGATTCGGGCAGCCTGGCAGCATTGTCGAGGGAAGGCATGGGGCAAAAGGAGAGGAGGGGGTGCACTATTTTACGGGCATGGTGGCGAGGGTTGGGGCGCACGGGAGTGGCCGGAGTGGGGATCGTGGCCACGGGTGCGTGCGGGCGTGGGCGTGCGCGTGGCCAGCGGGAGGTTAGGGACGACGTCGGTGGGTCCCACGTGTCAGCAAGAGAGCGAGAGTGGGCGCGGGGTGGAGTGCTGGCCTGGCCGGCTGGGCTGGCTCGGCTGCTACTGGGCCGGCCTGGTTAGCTGGGCTGGCTTCTTTTTTTTCTGTTTCTATTTTCTTTTTCTGTCTGTTCTATCTTTTCCAAATGAATTTGGATTTGAATTTTCTTTCAACAGAGAACATTTTCTAAATTCTTAATGGAATAATTAGGAATGTTTGAACATTTTGTTTAGACAAAATGCACATAAAATATCTGCACTTGCATTTTCTTTTTGAATTTGAATTTGGTTCCAATACCAAATATGTTTCAAATTCTTTTTAGAAAAATGGCAGAGGGTCAAGAATATTATTTGTACTTATGAAATATCATTTCCTGCCAAATAAGTGCAAAACCACTTTTGGATAATTCCCTTTTGATTTGAATTGATTTCAAATTGAATCCAACTCAATTCCTTTGGGGAAATTTATTGGCTTTGAATATTACTTGGGACTTACTTAGGATAGCCTTGTGCCCTATAATATTATAAAAGACTTGGGTTGCTATCAAGGCTTGCTAGGGTTTCAACTAGTGGCATTGGGATTTTCATCCTTCTAGGCAAACAATCAAACAAATAAATAGTCAATCACAAGCATTCCTAGGCAATCATGACTAATTCCTAGAAAACTTTCAATTCCCTGTGAAAATTTTAACATACCATATTTCGGAAAAAATCTGGGATGTGACAATGTTCCCATTGATTTTATTGTTATGGACATAGAAAGCAATCCTTTATGCCCAATTATTTTGGGAAGACCATTCTTGAGAACTATAGGTGCTGTAATAGACATGAAAGAAGGGAACATCAAATTTCAATTTCCCATGAGAAAAGGTATGGAACACTTTCCAATGAAAAGGATTAGAACACTTAATGATACTCTAATGAGAGTAAATTATCCTTTGTAAAGTGGTGATGGCAAAACTTGACCATCAAAACTTGTGGGAGGCACCCCATAATTATCTTTATTTTTTCTTGTATGTGTCACATAACTATAGTGTTGTAGCGATGATTTTTTAATGTTTTTCTTTAGTAAAGTTCCAAGGATTACCGTTAGCATTATTAGATTACAAGTAGTTGTTGTGCTGTGCAGTTCCTACAGTTTTATTGTTATTGCAAAATTTATAGCTCTCTGATGGAACATCAATAAATCTTGAAAATTTTACAAAGTATTAAATTATAAGTTCTATGTATGTGGAAATTTCTTTGGAATCTTTCAGCAGTATAATTCCTGTTTTTAATTATGTGTTTGCTTACTGCACAGTTTGGAGAGACTCATGCTTTACTTGTTTTGAGTTATGTATGCCTACATTTTGATGTTCATACGGGGGAGTGGGAACTCAATCATGATTAGATATATTGTAGCTAATGATGGGTAATAGTATTATGATAGTTATACAGCACATACATGCATAGATGTTATTGTTTTATTGACTAACCTACTCAAGAGTCTGTTCAACTTTTGTCAGGATGAAGTTTTTAAGTTTTCAAGAGGAGAAGAAAGGAAAAGCAAGAATTCAAGCTTGGGGATGTCAATACATTCCCAATTTAATTCAAAGAATTCTCAAGCTCTAAGCTTGGGGATGCCAAGCATCCCCCTCTTCCTCGACATTATCATCATGACTTCTTTAAACCTATGTTTTTATTTGACTTCATAATATGTGTAAGTTCTTGGAGCATCATTTTGTTTTCTTTTGAATAAATATAATCATCACATTGGAATGTTATTTTTAGAATGAGAGAGTTGCATAGCTATTGAATTTTATATACTCTATGTGCTTCACTTATATCTTTTAGAGTTATTGGTGGATAAGACACTTTAAACTCTCTGTGCTTCACTTATATTTGTTGGAGAGTTGAAACATTACTGGAATTAGATTTTATTATCATATTCATGGTAGATTTGTTAATAGGTTCGTACTAAATTATAAAATTCCATAGAACGTAAGAACAAACTTAACTAGAGCAACAACTAGAATCTTCAACATATTGGACTAGATACTTAGCAATTGTTTTGAAACAATTTGAGGCCATTAATCAACATTGTGATAGAGGACCTTGCATCTTGACATAGTTGGTGTTGTTAAGGTTTAGTTGAACCATTGCCTTTTTTCCACTGAAATACAAAAGTTGGGGAGTCTAGTAGTGGCTAGATTAGTGCTAGAATGTTGTCATGGCTTTTAACTGATGGTCCAACAACTTTGGTTTGGCCGGGGTAGTGTGATGGTTAACTACTACCAACCTTCTCCCTCGGGGTACTTAGTTTTTGAGTCTTATGCAATATAATGCCACAATGCTCATGTGTAGTTTTTGGGTTTTTTATGATTCAACCAAGTTCAAAGCTTTTTACACTTCCATTTTACCTTACATATTGCTAGCCTCTTCGGTATTCAGCATTGCCCACTCTCAATTAAGACATGGTGCATACTTCGCTGCTACATCCAAATTCTATGGGAGAACTTCCTCTTGTTCTCCTTCACATAATGCCAAATACCTTCCTCAAAAAGTTCACCATACCTACCTATCATGCCATTTCCATAGCCATTTTGAGTATATTGCCATGCACTACCATCATCATTCCATCATACGCATTACATGACTGGAGACATGTTCTTTATTGTCATTTGCTTTACATGGTCATATAGCTAGCTTCATATAATTTTGCACAAATGGACATTCTTCATCATTGTCATATGCTATGCTAAATCTTGTACTTACTGATACATTGCTAGAGCATTCATATAGAGTTTCTCTCATGTTCATAGATTGAGATATGATTACATTCGGTTGAAGTATGTCAAAATAAAGTGTACTGTTCATCATTGTAAGGTGTTGCTTCTACCCAAAAGAGAAAGAGAGCGAGATCAAATAAAAGATGCACCAAGGAGGTGTCACAAAAAAAGGTTAGAGAGAGAAGGAGCAACACCATTATCCTCTTTAGTATACAATAAAGGTGCTTCAAAGTAGCACTACTTCATGCATTGTAAAGTAGAAAGTTTTATGAGCTTCATATTGTCATACATACTGGTGGAGAATTTACACTATAGAACTTGGCTTGTGTATTCCAATGATGAGCTTCCTCAAATGCTCTACGTTTTCATGAGAGAGCAAGTTGGATGCACCCCCACTTAGTCCATAGGAGAGCTTTCACATATTCATTGGTCTATGTGCATCCTAGTTGCATGGCGATCACTACTCCTTGCATTAACATCGATTATATGACCTTCTCCATTGCCTAATGATTAGCTGCGTTGATGCAAGACTTTCTTTGTTTTTTACTTCTTCCAACCCCCATTATTATTCCATTTTCCACATAGGTCTGGGGCCTAGACTTGCGCTAGTTTTCTGCATTAAGTAGTTGAGTCGTTGACTAACACAAATAGACAATTTTGCTATTGTACTTGGTTTGGCTATGGGTTGGTGTTTTGAAGTGATTTCTAAAGCATAACTTCTTTTGTCTATGACGGTCATTGCTTTGTTCCCAACATAATATTGATATTATTTCTAAATCTTTGGCATTGGGAATCTTAGCATGATACACTGATTGTTGATGGGTAATAGGGAATTTGTCTATGTGCATTGAGATAGCTAATAATTGTTACTTATAAACAATTGCCATGTATCCTTTACTTGTTGCTCTAGATTCACCAAAGAGAATTACACTTAATGATCATGCTCTTGTTAAGGTAGCATTCAAACTCCAGAAACTGTTCTTTGGGTTATCATCCTACATGCTCGAGGACGACCAGGGATTAAGCTGGGGTATGCTGATATGTCCTAAACGAATCTATAATTTTTGGTAGTTTTCATGCCATATTCTTACTGAATATGAAATGTTTTATCATCTATTTGGACTAACATATTAATAAAGTGCCAGTTGCAGTTTTTTGTGTCTGTATTTTTCGTACATCAGAAAAATCCGAGAAAATTCAGGAGTGATTTTTACGTCGAAAGAGCAGCAACGCCAAAAGGTGGACCCAGGGGCCCACGGGACCCACATGCCCCCAGGTGTGGCCCAGGGCCAGGACATGTGGGGCCCTAGGGAGTGATGTGCATTAGATGGAGTAAATCTCTATAAGTGAATTATTTTGGTGATAGTAAGAGAGAAAAACTTATAGTTGTATTTACACCACTAAAGTTAAAAAGATAGTTGACTCATTGTCCCAGTGATGAGCGCGGGGTGAGGTGAATAGTATTATCAACTGTATATCATCTTACTTAATGCAATGTATATTTTATTACTTAATATTTGGAGGTGCATGATGGATATCGGTCTCTAGGTGGAGTATTACACGGATATACTGCCTATATAAAGTCATCGCACCATATGTTACAATTTATCATCAATGATTTGATTGTTCATTACATATACCTATGCTTATATTTATGCACCGTTGTTACTTGGAGAGATGCTACTGGTGAACCTATGAACCCCGGTCCAATTTTCCACGTAAAAACAACCACAACTTTACTTTTACATGCACTTTTATTTTCTGCAATTATTTATTCCGAAAATGCAAAAACACTTCCAACCATATGATACACTCATAACTTGTTGCAACTAGCAAGGCTAGTGAGGTTGATAACCTCACTAAAGTTGTTGGGGACACAAGTGAAGTTTGTATTCTATGCTGCAGTGCTGACGATTGGACTAGGGGCATTGTCTCTACAAATTGATACCTTGGTTTCTCAACTCAGGGGAAAACTTACTGCTTGCTCGAAACCCTTGCACTTTGGGGCCCAATAAAACCTCCCATATAAGGCTATTAGATAGCAAACATCAGGCACTCAAGGTTGACAAGATATTTCATGTGCACAACTTTGCCGAGTCTAAGAAGATCGCGATGTCAACTTGAGATTAAAGACTATGCACTCATTTGGTGGGAGTGTCAATGAGAAGATCATGAAGAGCCTCCCATAGACACTTGGGAAGAGATGAAAGAAGTAATGAGCTCAAGATTCGTCCCCAAGCACTACATTTGAGGTCTGTTGAAGAAACTCCAAGAGCTCAAGCAAGGAGCTTGAAGCATGAAAGAATGCTATAAGGAAATGTGTAAGAATAAGAAGAGAAAATTATGGCTTGATTCCTCAACAGATTGAACTATACCATCAATCACATTCCTGACTTCCAACCTTATACCACTTTGGTGGAACTTGTGCATCAAGCTAAGAAGGCAGAGCGACAAGTCAAAGAAAATTTTCGCTACAATAAAAGCTCCATCTACATGCCAAGAAACTCCACCTACACTCTGCGCACCCTATCGAACACCAAGACCTTCCACTGAGCTACACCCACTAATGGTGGCCCTTCATGCTCCAAGGCTGCCGCGGCTAGCTCAAGTCATCCACCGGACTCCTAAGCCAAGACACAATTGGCACCAAGCACCACCTCTTTAGTGGCCTCCACTAGCAAGATAGGAAACCATGAATGCTTTAAGTGCAAGGGCCGATGCCACAAGTCCATTGATTGCCCCAACAATCATGTCCTGATGATGACGGAAGAAGGTGAATATGAGTCCATGACTGAAGGTGAGCTCAAAGCTTTGGAAGAAGTTGCAAGAGTACAACAAGGCAGTGGAGAAGAAGATCAAGTCTATTGTGATGTTGATCCGAGCCTCGCTCTTGTCATTAGCAAGACCTTGACACTCCAACACTAAGACGAGCCCAACCAAAGGAGCAACCTGTTCCAAACCAATGCCAGAATCAATGGAAGATCCAACAAGGTGATCATCGATGGTGGTAGTTGCCACAACCCCGCTAGTGAAGAGCTTTGTACAAAGTAAAACCTCCCATATAAGCAGCATCCTTGCCCTTATCATGCAATGGTTGAGAGATAGTGGAACCATCAAAATTCAATACACCATCGATGTCTCTTTCAAGACTAGAGCATATGAAGACATGGTAGAGTGTGACATTGTCCCAATGACGGTTTTCCACTTGCTTCTTCGAAGACCATGTGAAAACAACCAAAGCGCCATCCACAATGACTACACCAACTTCTATAGCTTCAAGTGGAAGAACAAGGAATATCTCCTTTGCCCCATGATGCCAACTCAAATCATCACCAACAATGCTCAAAAATTTGCTATGGCTCATGAAGATAAAGAGAAGAGTGAGACATGTGGTAAGAGAGTGAGCGACCTTTCGGTGAGTGAGAGCCACAAGCCTAATATGAGTGGAAACACTATGAGTGCTACTAAGGACAAAATCCTATTAGCCACTAAATCTAACTTGATGGAAGTGAGAGATGACCCATCCACACTTCACTTTGTGATCTTGTACAAATATGAGGTTGTTTCGACTAATGAGCCACCTCCACTTCCAAGTGCTATGTCTCATGTTTTGAAGGAATTCGAGGACGTATTCCCCGTGAAAATTCCCTCCGGACTTCCTCCACTACGTGGCATTGATCATCCGATCGATCTCATATCGGGTACTCCTCTACCAATTTGACCTCCTTACCACATCAACTCTGAGGAGACCAAGGAAATACAATGCCAAGTAGAAGAGCTACTTGACAAAGGGTGTCTTCGAGAAAGCTTAAGCCCTTGTGCCATTCCCATTATACTTGTGCCAAAAAAGGATAGAACATGGCATATGTGTGTGGATTGTCATGCTATCAACAACAACACCGTTTGATATAAGACATCCCATTCCTCACTTAGATGACATGCTCAGTGAGTTAAATGGTGCCACTATCCTCTAAAAAATTGACTTTAAAAGTGGATACCACGAAATAAGGATGCAAGTAGGAGATGAATGGAAAACTGCCTTTAAAACCAAATTTGGCTTGTATTAATGGCTTGTTATACCTTTTGGTTTGTCAAATGCTCCTAGCACCTTCATGCGCTTGATGAATCATGTCTTGAGGAATTTCATTGGTAGATTTGTTGTTGTTTACTTTGATGACATTCTTGTTTATAGCAAGAATTTAAATGACCATGCTATTCATGTTGCACAAGTCTTGCATGTTCTTAGAAAGGAGAAGCTCTATGCTAACATGAAAAATGCACATTTTGCACAAGCAAACTTGTATTTTTGGGGTTCATCATTTCCCCTAATGGCATTGAGGTGGATGAAATTAAAATTACCGCAATTAAAAACTGTTCAACTCCATTAATGTGAGTCAAGTGTGTAGTTTTCATGGGTTAACCAGCTTTTATTATCATTTTGTGAAAGAATTTAGTGCCATAGCTTCACCCCACTAGTAGAAAACTGGGCTTTGGTTCTGGTTAGATCAGAGCAATAGTCCCGGTCATGTTACGAACCGGGACTAATATGAGCATCAGTCCCGGTTCGAGCGGCTAGGACGCCGGCCGGGCCTCGGCAGGCATCAGTCCCGGTTCGACTGGGACCTTTACTCCCGGTTCCAGACACCAACCGGGACTAAAGGGCATTGCTCCCTTTAGTCCCGGTTGGTGTCTCCAACCGGGACTAAAGGTTAGTCTTCAGTCCCGGTTCTAGACACCAACCGGGGCTAAAAAGATGCCTATATATATCCTCGCCCCGCCCGCCCTCTCCTCTGTTTTTTGGCCGTAGAAGGTGGGAGGTGTGTGTGCTACTCTGTTCTCACTTCTTATGCACATGAGGTGTTCGATGAAATGCCCGAGCCACACTTAAGCTTTCTCCTCTGTTCTTCCTCCAAGCTCCATTTTCCCCAAGATTTGTCTAGATTTGGCGGTGCACCAACTATCCAAGTGTTCTAAAAGGTTAGCAACTTCGTCCTTTCATCTCTCACTGCTAGTTTAGCTCATTTCATATGCTCTAGAAGTAGAGTGGTTTGTGGGTTTTAGTGGAGGAGTGTATGCGGGAGTTTATTTGATTTAGATGCACAATTTGAGCCCAAATTAACTTCTTAGTTTGCACATGTGTAGGGCGCAGTCCGGTCCCCGTCCCCGTCCTCACCGCCGTCGATCGCCCACGCCGATCTTGTCACCGGCACCACCATGGTGAGCCTCTTGTTCTTATCTTTTTTTAGAAAGAACAAATTCTTACTTGTATGATTTAGATAGCTACTTGTATAATTTTCTTACTTGTATTATTGTTTGT
The DNA here is from genome assembly GCA_039707655.1 of Elymus sibiricus. Taxonomy (NCBI): domain Eukaryota; kingdom Viridiplantae; phylum Streptophyta; class Magnoliopsida; order Poales; family Poaceae; genus Elymus; species Elymus sibiricus. The sequence goes on from CM077664.1 coordinate 26,246,579, forward strand.
TATTCTATAGTGCCATGGTTTTGGTATCCGCCCCCGTCGGCTCTTGTCCGGTCTATGATTTGGATGTGGTATATTATCTTTTATAACTATTTGTTTCATTTAGTGTTTATGACAATTATGCCGACCAACTTGACATAGATGTTTTTATCTAGGAGGTATGTGAACCGGAAATTCCAACCGACCCTCTTGTCGAGAGGTTAAATTTAGTTGAAAAAGAAAACAATTATTTGAAAGAAAAATTTAAAAGAATTGAAGAAGAGAAGATGAAATTGGAGTTGCATGTTGCCGATGTCGTCGATCTACACAAGATCCAGATGGATGCAATGCGCTTGAAGATTAGAAAGATTAGAAAATATGCCATTGATAAAGAGGCTTGGTATTATTATGTTATTGGATCAATTGTTACCTTAGTTGCGATTTTGATCGCATTTGTTGTTGCATTTAAATGTTTTACATAGTTGTATGTTGTTTTATGAGAACTATGTATGAACTTTATGTATTTATTTTTGCAGTAATGACATTTGATCACTACTGTACTTTGGTTTTAATGTGATGATGAACTTGTATTAATTTGGTCATTTCTCTATTCATGATGTTCTGTAACGGTTTTTGATATACTTAATTACATAATGCAGATGAACCGGCAATGGATGTACGGTGACCGACGCACTTCCGAGTACATTACGGGCCTGCATAATTTTATCGATGTGGCTGAGGCAAACAAGCAGAATGGTTTTATGTACTGTCCATGTGTTGTCTGTGAGAATACGAAGGATTACTCTTCCTCGAAAACCCTTCACTTCCACCTGCTTGAGAAGGGTTTCATGCCCCACTATAATTGTTGGACCAAGCACGGAGAAAGAGGGGTTATGATGGAAGACAATGAAGAAGAAAAGGATGATGACAACTATCCTATGTTCCCTGAATACGGTGATACTGCAACGGGGGAAGCTAAAGATCAAGAGGACCAGATGTGCCCGATGATGATCTTCGCCGGGTCATTGTTGATGCACAGAGAGAATGCGAAAGTGAAAGGGAGAAGTTGAAGTTCGATCGCATGTTAGAGGATCACAAAAAATGGTTGTACCCAAATTGCGAAGATGGCAACACAAAGCTCGGTACCACACTGGAATTGCTGCAATGGAAGGCAGAGAATGGTTTATCCGACAAGGGATTTGGGAAGCTACAGAAAATGTAACATCCCCAGATCCTAACCTTGTCATTAAGCTAATTAGATTGCCATGTCATCATGATCATCTTAAATAAATTGCATTTAGAAAATAATCCAACCTCGAATTCAAAATTCAAATTGCAAGTGAAAGTAAAAGTTGTTCAAATCAGAAACTAAAATGTTCATTGAATAGCAAATAATTCATAACTAATTATGTTCAGGAAAACAACATCACTAAAAATTCCTAAGTAACTCTAACAACCTCAAACAGTAGTCAAAACAACACATTTTAATCCATTTTATTTAATCCAAATTACAAATGAAATTATATTTGGCCCAAGCCAATTTCTGGTGGTAGAGCATATTGCATTGTGATATTTCTGGTGCCCAAGTCATTTTAGTGCCACACATTTTGCAAAACAGAAAGTAATACAGAAAACAGAAAAAAAGAAAAAGAAAAACGGTTAGGGGCACTGGCGCACTGGGCCGTGAGTGCACAGTACGGCCAGGCCTAGCCCAGCTGAGCCATCTCCTTCCTCCCGCGCTGTCGTGCGTGCACGCCGACACGGCGCCGCCCGTCGCACTGTCGGCCATCCGCCGGCTCCTCGACGCTGATAAGGGCTCACCCGTGCGCCTCTCCCTCCCCTGCGAAACCCTAGCCCACCAGAAACCCCTCTCGTCCCCTCCCTCACTCCCATTCGAGCTCACCCGAAACCTCCCGCGGTCGCCGTCGTCGATCCCGCGCCCTCCGTCACCTCCTCGCCTCGCCGAGATGATGTGAAGCTCCGCGGTCGCCCGCTGCTCCGCCTGCGTCAACCCATCGGGGCCGGGGAGCACCACATTGAGCTCCTCGAGCTCATCTTCTTCCTCGGGTCACCGGCGACCGTCGCCGATTCCGGCGACCTCTGCTGCTCCGAAACCGTCAAGGGCCTTTCTTGTGCCGCCAGGTGAGCCGCTCCTCCTCTCCCTGCGCTCCTCTGCCCTCCTGCGCCTCCGTAGCCGTCTCTGTCGCCGCCATCCGAACTGTGCTCCGCCGCATCGCTCGCCGCCGTCCGTTTAGTCGCCGTCGTGCTCGAACGAGCACGGTTTCGTGCTCAGTGCATCTGCGCGTGCCCAATGCACCCATCCACGCACTCTGCCGAGCCCCGTAGCGTCGATCCCGAGCTCCTCTTGCTCCGGCCGCCGCCTGCCGTCGTCGCCGCCATTGCCTAGGACCTCCCCGACCCCAGCCAACCCTGCCATCGGTCGCTGCGTCGAACGGCCGTTCGAACGCGACCGCCCGCGCCCATTTTGGTGGCCTGTGGGCGAATTATGACCACGGCCGAGCCGCGCCGCCGCGGAAATGGCTGCCGCCGACTAGCCGCCGGTGCGCTGACGTGGCCGGTCAACGGGGGTCGCTAATGACGCCCTGTGTGACTGACGGACGGGGCCCAGCGCTTAATTAATTTCGGATTAGATTAAACCGCTAATAAACTAACCCTAATAGCCACTGACAGTAGGGCCCACCTCTAATTAATCACCGTTTAGTTAAAATTAAATCCGGATTAACCCCACTATCTATGATAGGTGGGGCCAGCCACTATTCCAGTGGATAAGCTCTGCTGAGTCAGCAGCTGACTCAGCAGGCCGGCCCCACATGTCAGCCTCTCTGGGCTGACCGCTGACTGGACCGCTGACCCAGTCAATGTGCCCACTGGTCAGCCACTGTGCTGGTCAGCTGGGTACGTTTCTGGGTACCCGTAGCATTTTGCATTTAATATTTTTCGAAATATAAATAATCCAGAAATTCCAGAATATTAATAAAACTTTAGAAAATCATATCTTTTAAACCGTAACTCGGATTAAAATAAGTTATATTTGAAAATCGATCAGAAAAATGTGTAGAATCCGAATAACCTATCCCCATACTTTCCACACCCCTCTATCATACCGAACATGGAACCTTTTGCCGGTATCTGATAAATGAATAGTGCATGACCTCGATAAAATAAATCCAAATAAATTCCTAAATTAACTAAAACAATTAGTTAGGCATTATATCACCTCTAAATATCATTTAGGCATGTCTTGCATAGTGATTGCGTTTGTTGCCGTGAATTTATTGTTTCTTCTCCCCCCCCTTCTTTCCGATAGCCTCCGAGATCGACGCTGCTCAGGAGACAGACGACCCCTCTAACGCTCCCTCCTTTGCCGCAGAGCTTCCAGGCAAGCAAACCCCCTTGACGCATGCCTATATCACCTATTCCTTCTCCCTCCTGCTTGCATTAGAAAATTGCTACTGCTATTGTTTTATCCTACTCTACTGTATAGCATGTCCTTGTAACTGTTATTGATACCTGCCTGTTATCCAAAATGCTTAGTATAGGTTGGATGGTAGTGAACCATCTGTTGCCCCTCCTCCTTGCTGTAGTTGCCCCGCTTTAGTATCTGTGCCCCGATCGATGTGGTCGAACGGGCTGAGACCCATACATCACCACACCACCCCTAAGTTGCTCGACTCTGCAGAGTTATCATCAAGTGCCGAGGGTGATACCTCTTATTCCACTTCTGATGAGACTTCTGTGGTATAACTAGTCGGTCGTGGATTATGAGGGTGATTCCTCTTTCAACACCCCGACGAAGCTTATGTCGTGCAACCCCGCAAGTGTGAATACCATCGAGGGTGATTCCTCCGGATTCACCTTGACGGATACATCCGGCAGGAATCCAACGAGGGTGACTCCTCGGGTTCCTGCTGGATGGAATGGACACACGGTTACCACTTACTTACCGTTGTTACTGGATAAGTCAGGTAGGCCCCGAGGGGTACCCGCGAGTGATGTGTAGACGGGTTGACCATGAGCGTACCCGCGAGATGAATACGTGGCACGGCCGGGCATTCTTAGCCCTTGCCGTAAGTCCACGAGACGGGGCGACGGGGTCACAGGTTCGTGAGTCTCTGCTCGTTTCCACGCGCTCCAAAGGCACTAAGGGTTAGGATATGTAATCTGAGTAGGCCTCTGGCCTTTTCGCGCTAACCAGCACGTGGGAATAATATGCGTACTCGGCACCGTATGTATCAGCCGAAAGCTTTGTCAGACGCCCAGTTCAGCAGTGCGGCACGGCTGGGCCGGCGCCATCCAGGACAGAGGTGGTGCCTGGACCCGCGTGTGCGCAACGACTCGGAGTGCAAAGGGGGATGGGCCCAAGAACCCTGAGCGCTTAGGATGTAGACCGGCGGGGACCTCTTTGCTGAGCTCTAGGTGGGGCTGCGATGTGTCGATCAGCCGAGGCCGGGCATGACCCAGAAAAGTGTGTCCGGCAAGAGTTAATCGAGCGTGTTGGGTAACAGTAGTGCACCCCTACAGGGAAGTATATCTATTCGAATAGCCGTGTCCACGGTAACAGGACGCTCGGAAAATATCCCGATCTTCTACAACTAGAAATGGGTTAAATGTATTGGCTCCGGGATCGCTTTCTCGCAGGGAGTCGAGGAAGGATCTCTGGGCGTGATTGCTGCTTAATGCTACTATTATATTAATGTTCTGATCTGTACTCTTCTTATGCTGCAAGACACTGAAGATGCTCGTCTTCGATAGGCTAGGTTTTTCCCTCTCCTCTGGCATTTCTGTAGATCAGTCCACATATACAGCCCTTCTTTGATACCAGTGCATAAGTAGAATAGTTCTGATGTAAGTCTTGCGAGTACTTTGGATGAGTACTCACGGTTGCCCTGCTATTCTTTTCCCCATACCCATTTGATGATACATCAGACGATGGAGCCCAGGAGCAGGAGATCCCCGGAGGCGCCTACGACGTGGAGATCCCCGATGACCAGGAGTAGTTTAGGAGGCTCCCAGGCACGAGGCCTTGCCTCTTTCGATCAGAGCTGTAGATTGTTTTCGTCTTCTAAAGGCATCCTGTTTAACTTTGTGTCTGTACTCAGATACTTTTGCTTCCGCTGATGCTTGTATGACATCGAGCTTATGTATTCGAGCCCTCGAGGCCCCTGGCTTGTAATATAAAGCTTGTATTATTTTAATTTGTGTCTAGAGTTGTGTTGTGATATCTTCCCGTGAGTCCCTAGGCTTGATCGTGTGCATTTGCGTGTATGATTAGTGCACGATTAAGTCGGGGGCGTCACAAGTTGGTATCAGAGCCGACTGCCTATAGGAAGCCTCCTTTCCAACTCCTTGGCCGAAGTTGAGTCTAGACTTTGAAAATTGTTTTACTAACATGGCTGTGTGGCTTATGGGCCCACGTCGCCAAATGGGTGGTATTAGGATCTTTTATTCCTCTTCCTTACTCTGGGACTCTGAATCCTCTTCCTTTTCGGGTTAAATGATTTTTCTAACACCTAACATTAGGTTCTCGTATCCACATTCACCCGGAGAGCTGGATTGTCTGCAAATATTCCTTTCCATTGGTCTGTTGGATCAGATCATCACATTTTCCATTCCATTGGTCTGTTTAACCTTTCTTGTAATCTAGCTTTTATCTGGGCAATGATAATTCCCTGCCTAAGTCAGCACCCCCCCCCCCAAATAAAACCTCGTAACATTTGTTGAGGACACTCCGGTAACCAACGATGGACGAGAACCTTGCCTATTAGTCCGCCTCGTTTTAACAAGCAGGAAAATGGTTCTCTTCGTTGCCAGCCCTTGGTACCGACGTTGTTGCCGGCATAGCTGACAGATTTTCCTCTGACACGTCTTCTTGCCGTGACCGCGCAAGATGTCACCGCCCTTTCTACTCTCAATCCACACTCACCACAGTTCCACAGGATCGAAACCTGACTCTCATGTATGTCCTTGATCCGGAAGATTCCCCTTACTCCACCTCTTAAATCTCGGGACGAGATTTCTTGTAGTGGGGGAGATTTGTAACATCCCCAGATCCTAACCCTGTCATTAAGCTAATTAGATTGTCATGTCATCATGATCATCTTAAATAAATTGCATTTAGAAAATAATCCAACCTCAAATTCAAAATTCAAATTGCAAGTGAAAGTAAAAGTTGTTCAAATCAGAAACTAAAATGTTCATTGAATAGCAAATAATTCATAACTAATTATGTTCAGGAAAACAACATCACTAAAAATTCCTAAGTAACTCTAACAACCTCAAACAGTAGTCAAAACAGCACATTTTAATCCATTTTATTTAATCCAAATTACAAATGAAATTATATTTTGCCCAAGCCAATTTCTGGTGGTAGAGCATATTGCATTGTGATATTTCAACCAAGTCACACAATTTACTAAAGTCATTTTAGTACCACACATTTTGCAAAACAGAAAGTAATACAGAAAACAGAAAAATAGAAAAAGAAAAACGGTTAGGGGCACTGGCGCACTGGGCCGTGAGTGCACAGTACGGCCAGGCCCAGCCCAGCTGAGCCATCTCCTTCCTCCCGCGCTATCGCGCGCACACGCCGACACGGCGCCGCCCGTCGCGCTGTCGGCCATCCGCCGGCTCCTCGACGCCGATAAGGGCTCACCCGTGCGCCTCTCCCTCCCCCGCGAAACCCTAGCCCACCAGAAACCCCTCTCGTCCCCTCCCTCACTCCCATTCGAGCTCGCCCGAAACCTCCCGCGGTCGCCGTCGTCGATCCCGCGCCCTCCGTCACCGCCTCGCCTCGCCGAGATGATGTGAAGCTCCGCCATCGCCCGCTGCTCCGCCTGCGTCAACCCAACGGGGCCGGGGAGCACCATATTGAGCTCCTCGAGCTCATCTTCTTCCTCGGGTCACCGGCGACCGTCGCCGATTCGGGCGCCCTCTGCTGCTCCGAAACCGTCAAGGGCCTTTCTTGTGCCACTAGGTGAGCCGCTCCTCCTCTCCCCGTGCTCCTCTGCCCTCCTGCGCCTCCGTAGCCGTCTCTGTCGCCGCCGTCCGAACTGTGCTCCGCCGCATCGCTCGCCACCGTCCGTTTAGTCGCCGTCGTGCTCGAACGAGCACGGCTTCGTGCTCAGTGCATCTGCGCGGGCCCAATGCACCCATCCACGCGCTCTGCCGGGCCCCGTAGCGTCGATCCCGAGCTCCTCTTGCTCCGGCCGCCGCCTGTCGTCGCCGCCGCCGTTGCCTAGGACCTCCCAGACCCCAGCCAACCCTGCCATCGGTCACGGCGTCGAACGGCCGTTCGAACGCGACCGCCCGCGCCCATTTTGGTGCCCTGTGGGCGAATTCCGACCACGGCCGAGCCGCGCCGCCGCGGAAATGGCCCCCGCCGACTAGCCGCCGGCGCGCTGACATGGCCGGTCAACGGGGGTCGCTAATGACGCCCTGTGTGACTGACGGACGGGCCCCAGCGCTTAATTAATTTTGGATTAGATTAAACCGCTAATAGACTAACCCTAATAGCCACTGACAGTAGGGCCCACCTCTAATTAATCACCGTTTAGTTAAAATTAAATCCGGATTAACCCCACTGTCTATGACAGGTGGGGCCAGCCACTATTCCAGTGGATAAGCTCTGCTGAGTCAGCAGCTGACTCAGCAGGCCGGCCCCACATGTAAGCATCTCTGGGCTGACCGCTGACTAGACCGCTGACCCAGTCAATGGGCCCACTGGTCAGCCACTGTGCTGGTCAGCTGGGTACATTTCTGGGTACCCGTAGCATTTTGCATTTAATATTTTTCGAGATATAAATAATCCAGAAATTCCAAAATATTAATAAAACTTTAGAAAATCATATCTTTTAAACCGTAACTCGGATTAAAATAAGTTATATATGAAAAACGATTAGAAAAATGTGTAGAATCCGAATAACCTATCCCCATACCTGCCACACCCCTCTAACATACCGAACATGGAACCTTTTGCCCGTATCCAATAAATGAATAGTGCATGACCTCGATAAAATAAATCCAAATAAATTCCTAAATTAACTAAAACAATTAGTTAGGCATTATATCACCTCTAAATATCATTTAGGCATGTCTTGCATAGTGATTGCGTTTGTTGCCGTGAATTTGTTGTTTCTTCTCCCCCCCCTTCTTTCCTATAGCCTCCGAGATCGACGCTGCTCAAGAGACCGACGACCCCTCTAACGCTCCCTCCTTTGCCGCAGAGCTTCCAGGCAAGCAAACCCCCTTGACGCATGCCTATATCACATATTCCTTCTCCCGCCTGCTTGCATTAGAAAATTGCTACTGCTATTGTTTTATCCTACTCTGCAGTATAGCCTGTCCTTGTAACTGTTATTGATACCTGCCTGTTATCCAAAATGCTTAGTATAGGTTGGATGGTAGTGAACCATCTGTGGCCCCTCCTCCTTGTTGTAGTTGCCCCGCTTTAGTATCTGTGCCCCGATCGATGTGGTCGAACGGGTTGAGACCCGCACATTACCACACCCCCCTAAGTTGCTCGACTCTACAGAGTTATCATCAAGTGCCGAGGGTGATACCTCTTATTCCACTTCTGATGAGACTTCTGTGGTATAACTAGTCGGTCGTGGATTATGAGGGTGATTCCTCTTTCACCACCTCGACGAAGCTTATGTCATGCAACCCCGCAAGTGTGAATACCATCAAGGGTGATTCCTCCGGATTCACCTTGATGGATACATCCGGCAGGAATCCAACGAGGGTGACTCCTCGGGTTCCTGCTGGATGGAATGGACACACGGTTACCACTTACTTACCGTTGTTACTGGATAAGTCGGGTAGGCCCCGAGGGGTACCCGCGAGTGATGTGTAGACAGGTTGACCATGAGGGTACCCGCGAGATGAATACGTGGCACGGCCGGGCATTCTTAGCCCTTGCCGTAAGTCCACGAGACGGGGCGACGGGGTCACAGGTTGGTGAGTCTCTGCTCGTTTCCGTGCGCTCCAAAGGCACTAAGGGTTAGGATATGTAATCTGAGTAGGCCTCTAGCCTTTTCGCGCTAACCAGCACGTGGGAATAATATGGGTACTCGGCACCATATGTATCAGCCGAAAGCTTTGTCAGACGTCCAGTTCAGCAGTGCGGCACGGCTGGGCCGGCGCCATCCAGGACAGAGGTGGTGCCTGGACCCGCGTGTGCGCAATGACCCGGAGTGCAAAGGGGGATGGGCCCAAGAACCCTGAGCGCTTAGGATGTAGACCGGCGGGGACCTCTCTGCTGAGCTCTAGGTGGGGCTGCGGTGTGTCGATCAGCCGAGGCCAGGCATGACCAAGAAAAGTGTGTCCGGCCAGAGTTAATCGAGCGTGTTGGGTAACAGTAGTGCACCCCTGCAGGGAAGTATATCTATTCGAATAGCCGTGTCCACGGTAACAGGACGCTCGGAAAATATCCCGATCTTCTACAACTAGAAATGGGTTAAATGTATTGGCTCCGGGATCGCTTTCTCGCAGGGAGTCGAGGAAGGATCTCTAGGCGTGATTGCTGCTTAATGCTACTATTATATTAATGTTCTGATCTGTACTCTTCTTATGCTGCAAGACACTGAAGATGCTAGTCTTCGATAGGCTAGGTTTTTCCCTCTCCTCTGGCATTTCTGCAGATCAGTCCACATATATAGCCCTTCTTTGATACCAGTGCATATGTAGAATAGTTCTGATTTAAGTCTTGCGAGTACTTTGGATGAGTACTCACGGTTGCCCTGCTATTCTTTTCCCCATACCCATTTGATGATACATCAGACGATGGAGCCCAGGAGCAGGAGATCCCCGGAGGCGCCTATGACGTGGAGATCCCCGACGACCAGGAGTAGTTTAGGAGGCTCCCAGGCAGGAGGCCTTGCCTCTTTCGATCAGAGCTGTAGATTGTTTTCGCCTTCTTAAGGCATCCTGTTTAACTTTGTGTCTGTACTCAGATACTTTTGCTTCCGCTGATGCTTGTATGACATCGAGCTTATGTATTCGAGCCCTCGAGGCCCCTAGCTTGTAATATAAAGCTTGTATTATTTTAATTTGTGTCTAGAGTTGTGTTGTGATATCTTCCGGTGAGTCCCTAGGCTTGATCGTGTGCATTTGCGTGTATGATTAGTGCACGATTAAGTCGGGGGCGTCACAGAATATAATTAAGAAGAAGCTTCCAAAGGATAACGAATTGCCTGCCAGTACATACGAAGCAAAGAAGGTTCTCTGCCCTCTAGGATTAGAGGTACAGAAGATACATGCATGCCCTAATGACTGCATCCTCTACCGCGGTGAGGAGTACGAGAATTTGAATGCATGCCCGGTATGCGGTGCATTGCGGTATAAGATCAGATGAGATGACCTTGGTGATGTTGAGGGCGTGCACCCCAGGAAGAGGGTTCCTGCCAAGGTGATGTGGTATGCTCCTATAATACCACGGTTGAAACGTCTGTTCAGAAACAAAGAGCATGCCAAGTTGTTGCGATGGCACAAAGAAGACCGTAAGAAAGACGGGATGTTGAGAGTACCCGCTGATGGGTCGCAGTGGAGAAAAATCGAGAGAAAATGACCGGAGTTTGCAGGTGACACATGGAACTTATGGTTTGGTATAAGTGCAGATGGCATTAATCATTTTGGGGAGCAGAGCAGCAATCATAGCACCTGGCATGTGACTCTATGTAAATATAACCTTCCTCCTTGGCTGTGCATGAAGCGAAAGTTCATTATGATGCCAATGCTCATCCAAGGCCCTAAGCAACCCGGCAACGACATTGATGTGTACCTAAGGCCATTAGTTAAAGAACTTTTATAGATGTGGAATGTAAAAGGTGTACGTGTGTGGGATGAGCACAAACAGGAGGAATTTGACCTACGAGTGTTGCTGTTTGTAACCATCAATGATTGGCCTGCTCTTAGCAACCTTTCAGGACAGTCAAACAAGGGATACAACGCATCACTATTTAGATGAGACTAAAAGTATATATTTGGACAAATGTAAGAAGAATGTGTACCTGGGACATCGTCGATTTCTTCCGACCAAGCATGCCTTAAGAAAGAAAGGCAAGCATTTCAAAGGTGAGGCAGATCATCGGAAGAAGCCTGTCCCCCGTACTGGTGATGATATATTTGATATGGTCAAGGATTTAAAAGCAATCTTTGGAAAGGGTCCTGGCGGACAATCTGTTCCGAATGATGCTGACGGACACGCACCCATGTGGAAGAAGAAATCTATATTTTGGGACCTACCCTATTGGAAAGTCCTAGAGGTCCGCTCTGCAATCGACGTGATGCACGTGACGAAGAATCTTTGCGTGAACCTGCTAGGCTTCTTGGGCGTGTATGGGAAGACAAAAGATACACCGGAGGCACGGGAGGACCAGCAACGTATGAACGAAAAAGACGGCATGCATCCAAAGCAGTATCAAGATCCTGCCAGCTACGCTCTTACCAAAGCAGAGAAGGAAATCTTTTTTGAATGCCTGCTTAGTATCAAGGTCCCGTCTGGCTTCTCGTCGAATATAAAGGGAATAATAAATATGGCAGAGAAAAAATTCCAGAACCTAAAGTCTCATGACTACCACGTGATTATGACGCAATTGCTTCCTGTTGTATTCAGGGGGCTTCTACCAGAAAATGTTCGATTAGACATTGTGAAGCTATGTGCATTCCTCAATGCAATTTCTTAGAAGGTAATCGATCCAGAAATCCTACCAAGGTTACAGAATGATTTGGTCCAATGTCTTGTCAGTTTCGAGTTGGTGTTCCCACCATCCTTCTTCAATATTATCACGCATGTCCGAGTTCACCTAGTCGACGAGATTGCAATTCTGGGTCCTGTATTTCTACACAATATGTTCCCCTTTGAGAGGTTCATGGGAGTCTTAAAGAAATATGTTCATAACCGTGCTAGGCTAGAAGGAAGCATCTCCAAGGGCCACGAAACAAAGGAGGTCATTGAGTTTTGGGTTGACTTTATTCCTGACCTTAAGCCGATTGGTGTTCCTGAATCGTGGCATGAGGGGAGACTGGGTGGAAAAGGCACGCTAGGACCGAAAGCAATAATATGTAGGGACGGGCATTCTTGGGCGCAAGCACACTACACAGTTCTACAAAATTCTACTTTGGTGGCCCCGTATATCAATGAACACAAGAATATTTTACGCTCCAAACACCCGAAGCAGTCTGACGACTGGATTACACATGAACACATGGGGACTTTCGGCGGTTGGTTGCAAACACATCTCATGGGTAACACCACTGTTGGAGATGGGCTGTACTTGTTGGCCAGGACACCATCTTCGACTGTATTGACTTTCCAAGGGTATGAGATAAATGGGAATACATTTTACACGATCGCCCAAGATAAAAAGAGAACCAACCAAAACAGTGGTGTCCGCTCTGATGCAGCAAACACCAATAGGGCAAAGGACACATATTATGGTTACATAGAGGAGATATGGGAACTTGACTATGGACGTGATTTTAAGGTCCCTTTGTTTCGGTGCAAATGGGTCAATCTGACAGGAGGCGGGGTACAGATAGACCCGTAGTACGGAATGACAATAGTGGATCTCAACAATCTTGGGTACACAGATGAACCATTCGTCCTAGCCAATGATGTGGCGCACGTTTTCTATGTGAAGGACATGTCTACCAAACCGAGAAAAAGAAAAGATAAGGAAGCGAATACATCATACGATGAGCCAAAGCGCCACATAGTTCTTTCAGGGAAAAGAAACATTGTGGGAGTGGAGGACAAGACAGACATGTCAGAAGATTATGAAAAGTTTCATGAAATTCCTCCCTTCACAGTGAAGACTGACCCAAGCATCCTGTTAAATGATGAAGATTATCCATGGTTACGGCGCAATAAGCAAGGGACACACGCGAAGAAATAGTTTTATACCCCAAAAGATCCCACTCTGGGATGTGACCGGCTTCACCGCCATCACTTTCTCTCTACTGTGAGTTTCCGGACTTATAGCTGGAAAGTGCCACTTCGGACAAACCGAAGGGAATCTTTGTAAGAGCTAGCTAGGGCATTTTGGCATTTGAAACATGATTTTAGAATAATTATTTATTAAGTTATGAAATTTCAATTATTCATATCCTTTTAGTATTTTAATTATACAGAGGAGTTAATCAATGCAAATATTTTGACCATTTCAGCAGGTGTACCAAGTTTGAGCTCAATAGCAAAAAGAATCAACTAAAAAGCTTTTATAAAACTCTAGTTAGGATCAAAATAATATTAACTTAAAACTATATAAAATTTATGCAACTAAAATTTTCATAAAGTATTTTTTGTTAAAAACTTTAATAGCAAAAAAGAATTAAATGAAAACTAGGCATGTATGCTACTATTTTTGAATATGTTTAAAAGAAAACTAAAACTAAAATATCCTAAAAAGGTCTAAAACCAAAAACAGAATGCAAAAGCAGTTTTAGATGCATATGTAATTGTGTGCTCCATCATTACTTGACTTGCGTTATTTTTCTAGAGTCTCTTGTGGTCTATTCACGATCAAATGTGTTGAACACTAGGACGGAGATGAGTGGACATATGACTTTGGCCAGAACGAGATTAATTCTTTAAGGGGACGCATTCTCGCTGAAATACTATTTTCAGAGTGCAACACGATGGAAACGGTGAAGGAAAAGATTCTTAAAATCATGCCAAAGGAATGAATGGGAGGATGTGGTGTTGGATATTACGTTCTTTCTTTATTGTAATGCCACATGATTTTCACTTTTGGCAACTAAATAAAAGTGTCGTGGTCGGTACTTTGTACCATTTTGATATTGTAATGGCAGATGATTTTTCATTATTGGCAACTAAATAAAACTGCCGTGCTCGGTACTTCGTACATTTTTTATTTTGTAATGGCACTCTTTCGGAATTATTATTTATATTCTTATGGCATATTTTTATGATGTTATGTGAATGAGGCTGTTTTCTGAATGAGGTTATTTTAGTTCACAGATATTCTATACTGTTTATTTTACTTCACTGATTTTTATTACTAATTATTTGAACGAGTTTTCATTAAGTACTAAAAAAAGTAAAAATAAAATAAAAAAAGAAGCCCGACCGTAGCTGCTGGACCGCCGTTCAACCAGCGAATAAATCGTCCAAATCAAGCCCGCAGGCGACTCGGGCGGTGAATCGGGCACACGAACGGCCCAGCGGCTGGGTCAACCATAGGGCAAGCGGCGGCATTGTGTTTCGTGGAGTTCGGAATGGCTGCACGATGCGGCTCTTTAAACCGGTCGGCGCGCCCATCGCTCGGCGAGGTGGGACTAAACTTGCGACGCGCTGGCAGTGCCGAACGAGAATTAGTCCCGGTTGGTGCCACCAACCGTGACTAAAGGCCTCCCTTTATTCCCGGTCCGTGCCACCAACCGGGACTAAAGGCCTCCCTTTAGTCCCGGTCCGTGCCACCAACCGGGACTAAAGGCCTGGGTTTCGCGCCCTTTGGGCTGCTGAAATTTAGCTTTAGTCCCGGTTGGTGGCACGGGCCGGGACAAAATGTAGACCTTTAGTCCCGGTTGGAGCCACCAACTGGGACTAAATCTCGGGCTATATAAACCGCAAGCCCCGACACCGTCGCCGACGCCCAAACTTCTCCATCGCCTCTCCTCGCCTCGACGCGCTGCCCCGACGCCCTGCCCCGACGCCGTCACCGGCGCTCCTCCACGCGCGCGCGCCCTCGACGTCCGCTCCCACCGGCCGCCTGCCTCCATGCGCCGCCCGAGCCCTCCGCAGCCGTCGCCCACCGCTGCGCCGTCGCCCCCGCTCCTCCTCCACCAAGGTATATCTCTCTCCTCCCTCCTCCTTCCCTGTTGCTTAGATGGATGGATTGATGTTGCTTAGATAGATAGATTTATGCCTGAATTTGTTAAATGTATGGATGGATTGATTGTGGATGTTGTTAAATGGAAGTATGGATGAATTTGTAGATTTTTGCTGCTGTGCATTCGTGTTATTGGTGCTATTTTTTTCAAGTTCTAGAAATTAATCAAGTTCTTGGTCTAGATGGACATGATGTGCTAAATGGTCTTGTTATATGCAAGTTTTCATAGATGTTTTCATAAATGTAGTAGTAGTAGATGAGTAGCTGTGAAAATCTAAAGCTAGTATTTTTTTTGAGACTGTACAAGTTGATATATTTTATATCTTTTGAATAAAACATTTAACGTGTATTTGAAAAATGTCTAACAAGCATTCAAAAAAATTCAATGATATATTGTAAAAAATGTGAATCGTGTATTTGATACGTGTATAAAAAATAGAGACATGTGGTGAGAGAAAAAAAGAAAAATTAAAGAAATCTGATGCAAACAATGAAATAAAGGCGAGCCGGAGCAACGTCTCACAATGAATGAGAAATAGACCTGATTTGTTTTCATAGGAATTTGTTCTCGGCGACGATGCCCGGCCCGCATCCCCGTCATCGACTCGGCGACGACAACCAGTTTGAGAGGCGCCATGTCCGGGACTGGGCTCCGCCGGGCTGGCACTGGGAGGTGCTACCTTCCGGGGCGCGCAGCTTGGTGAGGAATCGAGGTCTCGTGGTCGACCCAGATCTTCTTTGGTGGCGGTCGCGTGGGCCACTATCGGTGCAGAGGGAGCCGGCCCCCGAGAGGGTGGTGCGTCGCCGTGTCAGGGAGGAGGACGAGCACGTCCGTCGCTACATGGTTGCGTTGGACGACAGCTTCTCCAATACCTGGCAGTTTCTTCAGGGATCTCACCCGAGCTATGATCCTGTGATGGTTCCTTCTCTTTGGGTGTTCACAGCCCGCGGCTCAGGAACCAGGAGTCGACGTCCAGTTTGATTGGGCGAGATATTTAGTGATATTATGTGATATTATTGTTGCATTAACTGGATTTTCATGTGTAATATAAATTTTTGTTCATTGAGATGAGATGAGATGGATGAGATGAGATGGAGATGGATGAGATGAGATGGAGATGGCTGAATTTTTTTGTTTGTTTTGTGTAGTTTTACTAGGTTTTTAGATACATATACTCAATGTGATAGATAGGTGTCCAATGCCTCATATCGCGAACATAGTTATATTCCATAATTGATCTTCATATAAATGAAGCATAAAAGTTTAGCAAACAGTTTAGCAATCACTTAGAAATTTTCATGTTGTAGGAGTACATGTAAAAAATTTCAGAGTTGTTCATTGACTTATGAATTTTCATGTTGTTCATTGACTTAGACATGAGGGGGGGGGGGTCGTTAAAACATAACCCCGATAACTTCGGTATAACTTCGACATGAGGGGGGGGGGTCGTTAAAACATAACCCCGATAACTTTGGTATAACTTCGACATGAGGAGGGAGGAGTCCTCGACGATCGCTGGAGGAGTCGTCCCCGACGATCGTCGGAGGAGTCGTCCCCGACGATCGACATGAATAAACTTTGTACATGTGTTTGGTGCATTTTAATGTCTATTTGCTGCTGGTATTTAATGAATAAACTTTGTTTTACACTTGCTGAAAAACTGCTAAGTCTGAAACTGACTGTTATAAAACTTGTCCACTTTGCATGATGTTTGCCACTATTCCATTGCTCATATGCATATGATTCCTTCTTGTGATTTGGTCTATGTAATGTATACTTTGATGCCATGCCCTTGGTTGCCATGTAAAGTAGTTGTAGCATGACTCAATCTTGCTCTCAAGTTGTCATCATAATGTTACTGTTTTGCATTCCCTGATTTCATTAAGTCTGAAAAACATCTTATCTCTCACGGTTGTATATTGCCATGTTGTAATATTTGCAGAAACTATGGAACACGACAGAGACATAGAAGAAGAAGAAGAGATGTTGGGGGATATAATCCGCGACGGAGGTGATGATATCACCTCACAGTTTCTCAACGACTCCGATGGTGAGGGAAGAGAGGATGATGGCTCCGGTGATCCAATGGAGGGAGAAGATGACGGCTCCGGCGGTGTTGGAGCCTTAACTGTTGCAAAGTCCGGCGAGGTATATTAATTAAGCCTGCTGACTAGATGCATTAATTGATTTGTATGTACATATATTAACGCTTCTTTCTTCTTTTAGCCCTCTGGATCGAGCCAACCTTTTGTAAAGAGGCGAGGCCCGAAGAAAAGGTTGGGCGAGAATGAAAGGTTCACGATCGAAGAAATCGCTGCAGATGGCAAACCGACTGCTCCCAAGCGGACCGCAGACCGATTTATAAGTCAGTGCGGAGTTGTTGTTAGGGACAGCATCCCGATCAGCATTCAAGAATGGAATAAGCCAAAGGCGGAAGATGGAGTTTCTTATGTCGACGATAGATCCAAAGATGAGCTTTGGAATACGCTCATGACAAATTTCAGCCTACCGCCAGAGCTGGATCCAAATAGCAATGTTGTAGAGCGAAAAGTCAAGGCGTGGGCTCTTAAGAAGATGGCCGAACAATTCAAAAACTGGAAGAAAAGATTGCACGAAAAGTTTGTCCTGAAAGAGAAGACTCCAACATTCACCGGTCAATATGAGAAGATGAAAGATCACTGGCCTGCATTTGTGGCGTACAAGACATCGGAGAAAGGTAAGAAAAGGTCACTGATAAATAAGCAAAATGCTGCAAAGAAGGAATATCACCATGTTACGGGGTCAGGTGGCTACAAGGTTGCCCGGCCTAGATGGGACAAAGCTGAGAACGACCTGCTTGATAAAGGGATCCATCCAAAGACATTGAACTGGCCCGAACGGGCAAGGACTTGGTTCTTCGGGCAAAGGGGAACTTTGCACCCAGAAACAGGGAAGTGTGTTTATACGAAAGCTCAACTTGCAACACCCGTCAAAAACATTCAGGATGCAATCCAGGCAAGGCAGGAAGGGAAGTTCCATCCCGACAGAGAGAAGGACAAGTTGTCACGCGCCCTCGGGAATCCTGAACACCCTGGACGAACACAAGGCACATCAGGCTCCGTTCCGTGGAAGGTTGGGTTTCCCGACAGCAGTGACACTTACAGAAGCCGAGGGAGAAAGAAGAAAGAGGATGTAGACCGGCTGCAGAAGGTAGAAGAAATAGTAGCATTACAGCAGAAGCAAATAGAGGCACTTACCAGCCAGCGAGCTACCAGCCCATCATCTCAGCGGCACGAAGATCCTTCATTCGATACTTCCCACGGAGCTACCCCACCATCTCAGCGGAAAAGCAGCGTGGCTTCCTCTTTGCTCGTTCGGCCGCCCATAGATGATATCACGGCTCCTGATCGCTACCCCGTGGATAATATCACGCAGAGGGAACATTGTGATCTACATGCGAAATGCATGAACATAACCTTGAAGGTGGCGGTCGGCTATGCCTTACCTCGTGTACCTGATGGAACTTACCATTGCTCTCCGATTCCAGATGGCTATGCTGTTGTCGGGGTGGATGAAGTTAGCAACGGATTTGAGTAGCTGGAGCTTGAGTACCCTACAGGTGACGGGGAGACTCATCTGGGAGATGCCATAAGGACTACCAATCTGTGGAGAAAGGAACACATCGGGCTTCCATACTGGACACCGCGTCAGCAGACTCAGCTGGAGGAGGCCCCTCAGCAGACTCCTCACAGTCCAGCTCTATCTTCGCTGCCTCAGCCATCTCCGCCGCGTCAGCACACTCCGTCGCCTCAGCTGTCTACGTCGCGTCAGCGTACTCCGCCGGAGGAGGCCCCTCAGCAGAATCCGCCGCGTCAGCTGACTCCGCCTCCTCTGCCGCCTCAGCACCAGCGGAAGAGATCCGCCGCCGCTCCAGTGGCTAGTAGTACAACAACGAAGAAGTCCATAGTAGGTAGCGTCAAGAAGGCTCCTGCCAAGTTACCATATGACATGACTGAGGAGGAAACCAAGGAGATCGTGGCTGCCGACGTGAAATGCCAGCTTGCACCGACCCGTCCAGATCCAACGGAGAAAATAGATCCGGTAAAAGCGAGGCGCTTGCTGGAAAACCTTACAAAACCACCGCCACCTCCGCTGCTATCAAACTATGACCGCTCTATTGTAAAGTCATATAGAGATCCACAGCAGCGGTCGGGAAGTAGCAGTAGTGCAAGGGGGAAAACAATTCCCCAACTCGGCGAACAGAAAAACCAATCATGCCCCCCGCTCAAGGTGTTTACCGATATCGCTAATGATCCGGGGGTAGTGGCCGCTGATCCTGGTTTCACTCTTGGTGATTACTTAGGCGATGAGGTACAGTTCGAAATGGCTGAGTTATCCTTTAAATTCGAGCATGGGAAGCCTCTCGTCAGACCTGAGGAGCTCCCGCATCTACCAACGATGATGCGAAGATTGCATGACTGGGACTTGGAAGCCTCAAAGCAAGGGAGAAACTATATCATTACGGGAATTAAAGATGAGCATTACTTCAATGGAGACGAGGAGATTTTCATTGAATTTGAAGAATTATTTCAGTTATACAATCAAGACGCCATTGACAAATCTATCGTCAGTTGCTATTGTTTGTCAGTATCATTTCTGTAATTAAGTCTCTAGCTCAGCTCGTTCATTGCATGTATAATTATCCTCACTATATATATTATGCAGAAAGAAGATCCTCGAATGCAAAAGAGGACAAATCTATGACATTGGGTTCATTAACCCAAATACTATTCATGAAGTTACGGTAAAAATGAACGCCAAGGATACAGAGAAGATCTTGCTAAGGGCGTTAATTGAACAACAAAACAAAAGGGAAATACTATTTCCTTACAACTTCAAGTGAGTGTTATAGTGTCTTGTACACATTCTGTTTCGCTTACTCGATGTTAAGTGTAATTGATGAGTTATGCTGCGTGCACAGCTTCCACTTTATTTTGCTAGTCATTCGGGTTGACTCAGGAAGCGTACTTGTCATGGACTCGCTACGTAAAGACCCTAAGATGTGGGCGGACCTGCGTGATATGCTCCAGAGGTAATTTCAATCATTATCGCACTATATCGGCAACTTTCGTTCATTTCCTGATATCAAGTAATTAATAACTCCTTTATTTATTTTCTTTGCCGGGCAGGGTTTGGAAACGGTTCACCAAGAAGGCTAGGGGTGAATGGAAAGAGGAGCTGCAATTTCGACAACTCACTGTAAGTAGTACTAGCTAGGTCCGCGCATCTCTTTGATTCTAGTTAATTTCAATACCATTATCTTGCTTGATTATTATTTTGATTGAACTCTACTCTCGTAAAGTGATCGAGGCAGGGATCCGAGAATAACTTATGTGGATACTACGTTTGCGAGTTCATTCGCCAGACGACCTCTGAGATGGGCAGATTTTTTGAAAAACTTGAAGTACGTAAACAATATTCACAAATTTATTTTATTACCATCAATTGTGTTGAGTTTCATTCATATATATACATATATATATATATATATATATATATATATATATATATATATATATATTGACCCACTTCTTTAAATTAGATCGAACGGAAGCGGGACGAACTCTTACCAAAGGCTCGCATACGAGCAATTCAAGAGGAATTGGCGGGATTCTTCCTTCTAGAGATCATAGCTAAAACCGGAGCATACCATCGAGAATTGGTAGTGAATGTTGGTAATTAGATATTACGGATCGTAAGAGATGTTACATTGTATATATGCATGAACGTGTACTATACGTAGTAGCGTCGAATAGATATACGAAAACTTGTTGTTCGACCAAGCACGGAGAAAGAGAGGTCACTTCTCTCTATATTCATGACGATTTGTGTAATGGTTCCTTCATTGCTATATGTAGTAGCTAGTGTCGAGTTGAATGGAAATAAAAACGAAAACCCTAAATTTAAAAGAATTGAATGGTCAACACAAAAAGAAAAGGGGGAAACACAATATGAAACCCCTAAACCCTCCAAAACTCTAAACCCCTCATTTAAAAAAAAACCCAGCGCATGGCAGGTGCTGACGCGTGGCTGCCTTTTAGTCCCGGTCGGTGTTACCAACCGGGACTAAAGGTCCTCCTGCCTGGGCGCCCCACAGCGGCCACGTGGAGCTCCTTTAGTCCCGGTTCGTAATACAACCGGGACTAAAAGTGGGGGCCTTTAGTCCCGATTGCTTAGTCCCGGTTGTAGAACCGGGACTAAAGGCCCTTAGGAACCGGGACTAATGCCCTGTTTTCTACTAGTGCCCCTTAATGAGCTCCCTAAAAAGAATGTGCCATTTGTGTGGGGTAAATCCCAAGAACATGCTTTTCAAGAACTCAAGAAACCCTTAACCGAAGCCCAATTGCTTGTCCTTCCTGATTTCACTAAAGCTTTTTCGATTGAATGCAATGCTAGTGGAATAGGGATAAGTGGTGTGTTAATGCAAGAAGGACGGTCGGTTGCCTACTATATCGAGAAACTTACCGGTGCTGAACTTAACTACCCCATATATGATATAGAACTTTATGCTCTTGTTCATGTGCTTGTGATACGTTCCAAACATATCTACTTTTCTGACCACTTTCCTTATAGTTTCTCCTCAAAATTTGCTTCTTTTGAATAATATTTGTCAGACTGACGTCATTTTCGATAGAGTTGCATATGGTGTTATTTATTTGTGCAGGTATTAAAATTCGTCAAAAAAATACTAAAAAAACCGAGTAGATAGTTTTGAACCAAAAGAGTACCACATCCTGAAGGATGGCCATTGACGCCCATCAGGGGCCCCGCATGTCCTAGGGGTGCGCCCTAGCTCTAGGGTGCATGGCCAGGGTACGTGGGGCCCATAGGGACCCCCTGGCCGCCACCTTTTGCATATAAGTTTCCATTGACCTAAAAACCCTCCAGAGTTTTTCATGTATTTTTCCATGAACCAGAGAGCTGCTGCCATTGCTGATCTTTGACCTCGAGGGTTGTATGGAAGCTGATCCTACCTCCAGAGAGGGGATTTCTTCACCGTCGACGCCATCAACCCCTTCTCCTTTATTGCCATCATGTTTTCCCTGTCCATGTGTGAGTAATCCACTATAGGCACATGGGATGGATGGGATTGGATGAAGCCAATCATGTAATAGTGCTAAGATCTTCATGGTTGTGATCCCTAGCATGATGATTGTTCTTGAAATTTTGTTGCTATGACTTTGCTATGCTTAATGCCTATTACTAGGGCCTATGTAATTTGATCTCAGATCTGAACCATATATGTTTTCATGATGTTTATGTGTTTGGGTTGTACCTCAAGTTGTATGCACCTATTATATTCTCAACCGGTTACCCTGAGGGTGACAGACTGGGATATCAATGGGGAGGGTTGTAATTTGAGGATTCCATGTATTCACAAAGTGTTAATGAATTGTTTCGGTTGTTTGGTAAAAGGACACCTTAATTACCCTTAATTTCAATTGTGGCCCCAGTGACAAGGGAGGGTAGAATAATGGATGTTGGACAAGTTCTTACATATAAGCACGTTCAACTATATTCCGAATACATGCCTACAAAAGTGAGAGAATATGAGCTAGGAATTATGCTTGGTTATTTGCACTACGTTATGATTGATGGTATCCATGCAACATCCAAATATTCATCCCCATGACTACGTACATAATTGTTTGCTTTTATTAATACTTGATACTTGGCAACTGTTGGGTATTTTCTGCTCCCATTTACTTTTCGGCAACCTACAACCATCAAATCACTCCATTGTCATCGCTACTAATAAATTTTCTCGAGCAAGTATTCATTTTAGGTGTGGTTTAATTGACAACTCAACTGCTAAAGTCTTATCAATATTCTCTCGCTCCCACCACGTCGAATATAAATTAGGGTTTGTAATACTTACCAATGAAGACTACTATGATCCCTTGTACTTGGGGGATATCCAGCAATTTTCTGGTGCCGTTGCCAGGGAGCATAACTCTATTGGTATGACTACTTAATTATTACTTCCTTAATAAATTTATTATCCATCATGGGAGAAGCTCAAGTTGGAAGGTTGAAATTCTGCCTTCGAGAACTAGAACTGGTACAGCTTTACATACTAATGCAACACTTGATTCTCCATTAGTTTTAGATTAATTAGTCACTCCTCCATTGCAGCCACACACACTTGATTCACAATCCACCATGTCACATGTTATTGATGATACTGCTTCTATGCCTACAGTGGAAGAATTTTTTGATGATCAAATTGCCTTAGCAAAAGAACTTGAGGATGCTACTAATGCATCTACTTGACATCTTAGAACACCAAACACGCCATGTACACCCATTGTCCATGATGCAAACTTTACAAGAACTTTTATGGCATGTGACACTGATAAAGATCATGATGCTTTGATTAAATTATTTAAAAATAAAGCTCTAGGTGAGATGTTTATCCTTGATGATGATTTTTTGCTTCTCCTATCTATGTTAAAGATGATGCTTATGAATTCTCTATGGATCCCGAGGTCATTATTATTTTTGAACCAAATAGGTTTGATGGTAGGGAATATGAAAATCCATTTGATCACATAGGGAAACTTGAGGAGTTTGCCAAACCTTTTCCTAGAAAAGGTATGAATATCCACTATTATTTGCTCAAGTTATTTCCTTTCTCACTTAGAGGTAATGCTAAGATATGGTTTAATAATTTGCCACCTAGGGGCATGTCCATGCTTATTTAGCTAAGTATATGCCCACACAAAAACTGAATTCTATTATTAGTGAGATTATATGACTTTCTCAACTAAAGGATGAGAGCTTACCTCTAGCTTCGAGGAGGTTTTGTGAATTGCAAACGAAGAGTCCCAACCAAGGTATTAAGGATAATGTTCTACTTGATACATTATATAATGCACTAACCCCAGAATCTTGGGTGTTGGCACTAGGGGTGGAGCTTCCACCCAATATCCTTTATATCTAGTGGAACATTATAAAAGAGTTGATCAATATAAAACAATCTAAAGGGGCAGCCCCAAGTGCATCTAAGAAGGAAAATAAAAAAAGACTCCAAATGTTGAAATTCTTTTTGAAGATGCTCGGGAACCCTTTATTAATGAAGACAATGTTTCTCAAGAATTTCAAAATAAAATTTCTATTTTTGATGCCGAGACACAGAGTGGTGATGAAGAACAAGAACCGTCTCAAGAAAATAATATTTTTACTCAAGCAGAAGAAGAGACTGAAAAATAAAATAGTAATGCTGAATCTAAGCATCGAATAGAGCATGGCCTACTGGCTGGGGCACGCTACGATGAAGCGAGCGGAGGTTAATAGAAAAGCACGCGGGGCTTGGAAATCTCACCTCGGCCCGATGGGCCGGCTCGGATCGCGTCCCACGGCGGAAGGAGGCGATGGCTGATGTGGGGTGGTGGCCTACTTATGCCAGCGATGGCGATGACGGCTGGATCTCACCAAAAATTGCCTGAACAGCGGTGCTGGCAATGATCTCGAAGCAGTGAAGCATGGAAAATGTTGTGGGGCTATGGCTTTGTCCAGATACGAAGCGCGCGGTGCGGAAGAAGGTGTCCCGGTGACGGACAGCAAGGTGGCACGGTGATTCCAGGCGGTGACACTGCTGTCTCTGGTGACGCTCCTCGGGGCATTCCTGCGGTGAGGAAAACGGCAGCAAGCGAGCTAAGGATGAGAGGAAAATGGAGCGGGGAGGAAGGAGAGAGGAGGGAGGCCAGCTGCTTACCTAAGGGAGGTGGGGGCCCCGAGCTGAAGCACAGGCGGCAGCAAGCTCCTCGGGAGTGAGGAGGAGGACGGGCACGGGCATGCGTGGGCTTCTGCGGGCCTCAATCTAGGCTCAAGGGTCTGCTCCGGGCTTCCACGGGCCGCGGCTGGCGCGGGGAGAGCTGGGCGAGTGCGGGCGACGCGTGGAGGGCTGGCAACCGTTGGATCCGTGGCAGACGGCTGAGATGGACTGGCGTGAGGTGGCGGCTGGCTGCGAGTTGTACTAGCTGGGGGGTGGCTCAGGTGGACAGACGGCGGTAGAGGGGTGGGCTGGCACGGAAACTGGGGTAGATGCTTGGGTTTGGCTCAATTAGGAAGGGGGTGCCCTGCCTTTTATAGGCAGGGGGGTTGGAGGCTATTTAGGCTAGGTTTTGTGGTGGTTAGGTGGTTAGTGGGCTGAGGGGGTGAGAGGAATGTTGCAGCCAATAATAGAAAATTTTAGTTGGAAAATTTAATTAATTTTTGTACCAGCTATATTGCCTCCTCGGTTAACCGTTCGGGTATCAACCGAATTAAGAATGACACGGAATTTTAGAAGTAGCCTTGCTACAGTGGTATAAGGCCACACAAAATGTTTGCTGTCATTTGGACTCCATTTAATATTATTTTAGAAAACAATCCCATTTAAGGAATAAATGTGGGTTTTAATTATGAGAGGTGGCTAGGCTTGCTGTAAAATCCCAAAATTTTATGGCAGCTCTCTTGTGACAAAAGAACACCTTCTGCAAAGTTTTGAAATGAGTCTCGGTGCACACGATCAAAAAGGAACGAGGGTGATATAGAACCTATTATTAATATAATAGCAATTTTAATTGGAGTGGTAATTTAGAAAATGGTGTGGTGATTAAATGATGAAGTCAAATTAATGCAATGCATGTGATGACGTGATGACATGATGATGCATAAAAAGGAAATAACATAGAAACGGCAGGAGGATTACTCTCGGGCTACTACCGGATTGATTTTTGGTATGTATCTCCTTCACTCCCCCAATTAGAATTTTGATTAATTGTGTATATCTTGATATTTTTTGCTATTCTTGGTGTTCTAAAATTTTAGTTTACATGTTTAATGGAGTAGTTTTGATGCATGGTATAACCATTATATGCTTATTGAAGATGTTTCCCGAATTTGTATGAATAAATCTCACTTTTAGATGCTTTATAAAAAAAATCAGAAAATAAGTTCATGGATGCCCAAGCTTGGTAGCATATTTGGTTCATCCTCTTAGAGTAAGACACGTAGCTCATCAATTGGTAGCGCATCGACAAGACCGAGATATACCGAGGGGCAAGAAGATTATTACTTGTAGAAGAATGCCAACGCCAAAGTGAGATCGACGATGTGGCCGGATATTGTTCTTCTCGGTGATATGGTGATTCACCAACATTTTCGAACCCTTCTCCTCCACGCGGGTTCCACACCAAGGAGAGCACTTGTGATGTCCACCTCCTCGTGTCACTGTTGGTTGACTTTGACACGCGATGGAGGTGGGACGTTGTAACATCCCCATGTATTAGCAACAGTAATCACCCTTTTGATAATAACAAGTCATCATGTTGAAGAGTGCTTGATCATTATTTGCATCATATCACATTTCAAATTCCAAATCAAATTGAAATTCAAATATAAAGTGAAAATAAAAGTTGTTCCAATTTATAAATAAAAATGTTCATTAAATAGCAAATAATCTATTTCTAATTATGATCAGGAAAACATAATCACTAAAAATTACTAAGTGAGTCTATCATCCTAAAACAGTGACAAAACAGAAACATTTAATCCATTTTTATTAAATAGAAATTCAAATGAAATCCTATATTCACCAAACCAATTTCTGGTAGTATCTAAAATTGCACTGTATATATTGGGCCTGGTAACACATTTTGCAAAACCCATATGGTAGCTAAACATTTATCAAAACAGAAGAGGAAAAATCTGTTCAGAAAAGAAAAAGAAAAAGGGAGAGAACTCACTGGTGCGCTGGGCCTTGAGTGCACAGTGCAAATCGGCCCAGCCCGCCAGGGCCTTCTCCTTCCTCTCGCGCCAGGCCGAAGCCATGGCGCGGCCGAACGCACGCGCGCCGTCCGTCGCCGATACGTCGCGCTGTCGTCCATCCCCTGGTCCTCCCGCTGGATAAGAACGGCCTCGACCCCCTGGACGAACCCTAGCATCTCTCCCATTTCCCCCTCGCTCTCTCGCAGCTAACCCGAGCACCGCCATGAATGGCCTCCACTGAAATTCGCGGCCACCGCCACCGCCTCGCCTCGCCGCCGTGCCAGATCGTCTCGCCGGCCTCGGCTACTTCCTCCGCATCGACTAGCTGGAGCCGGGAGGCCTTCCTCCATCGACGTCGCCGCCTTCTTCCACCTACGGCCACCGGTGATCGCCGCGTCGATCCGCCGCCGTGAACCCCTCCCCGAGCTAGCTTTGCCCCTCTGCAGGACCGCTGTAAGCCGCAGCCTCGATTCCCCCTCTCCCCGGCCTCTTCCCGCCGCCGTAGCCGCCGTATTAGCCACGCCCGATTGCGCCACCGCACGGGCTCGTCGCCGGCGACCATCCGGCGAGCATTTGGTCACGCGCAGGTGTCCATTCGACTCACCGCGCCGCGTAGGTCTCGCTTAGCCACTGCATTTGCTCACCCGTGCGCTGCCTCGTCGATCCCGAGCTCCACCCGAAAGCCACCGCCGCCATCGTCGATGTACCGCTCCACTCCGACCACCGTAGCTAGTGCCGGTAGGCTAGATCGACGCGGCATGTTCTTCTCGTTCGAACGCCGCAAGAAACGCCCGATTTAATGCACCGTAGAGAGAACCCGAGCTCGCCGGAGTTCATCGCCGTCTCGGGCACGCCGGAGAGCTCCGGCGGCCGGCGTCCGACGTGGCCACCGCGGGCCCTGCCCTTGTGTCACTGACTGCGGGCCCCGTGGGCCCCGTTGACCCGGTCCAACGCTGACTGGGCTGGCCCCATGCCACTAACATGTGGGTCCCGCCGATTAAAACAGTTTTTAAAATAAATAAAATACTAACTAAAATGTTAATTAATCAGTTAGTTAATTATTTAGCGAATCACTCACTCACAGAACATGGGACTTTTTGCCCATATTCGATAAATGAATAGTGCCTAACTTTAATAAAATAATTCCAAATAAATTCCTAAAATAACTAAAACAATTAGATAGGCATTATATCACCTCTGCATACCATTTAGACATGTCATGCATCGCTGTTGCATTATTGCCGTGTATTTATTGCTTCTTCCCCCTCCTTCTCTCCAATAGCCCCCGAGACTGCCGACGACATTGCAGTGTACGACGATGTCGCCGACGACCAGACCCCTTCAGCAGAGCTTCCAGGCAAGCAAAACCCCCTTGATCATAAGATATCGCCCATTCCTTTCTCCCTTATGCTTGCATTAGTATTGCTTCTGGTGTTACTCCGATAGCTCCTATTCCGATGCATAGCCTGACTGTGTCGCCTGCTACTGATACATTACCTGCTGTCATATGATGCTTAGTTAGCTATGCTGTTGATTCATCTGTGCCCCCTCACCCTTGTCCATATGCCATGCTTGTTATCGGGCCGTGAACAATCTAGGTGAGGATCACGGAAATGTTTACATTACTGTCATACTTTAAATTGCTAAAGTCGGGCTGGCCCCAAGGGTGCCCGCGAGAGAACAACATTAAAGACGGGTCGGCTCCAAGAGTACCCGCGCGACATGTCTTACCAAGTCGGAGCGACAGCAACCCTGTTGGTCTCTGCGAGTTACTAAACTCGATTAACGGATTTGGGTATTTGATCTGAGTAGGCCGCTGGCCTTATACGCACTACCACCACGTGGGATAATGGTTTAATGGGGCCCTCTACGTCGTATGTATCAGCCGAAAGTTCTCCAGACGTCACAGCTCAGAGATGCGGGCTGGTTGGGGTGGGCTGGTTACGTCACTGGTGTATTCAGTGTCGCGCCTGGGCCCCGACCACCCTCGCAACGTGCAGGAGTGCAAAGGGCGATGGCCCAAGACCCCTTCGCACTTAGGATTTAGACCGGCGTGCTGACCTCTCTGCTGAGCCTAGGTAGGACTGCGTCGTGTTGATCACCCGAGGCCGGGCATTACCCAGCAAGTGTGTCCAGCCAGATGTGATCGAGTGTGTTGGGTAACAGTAGTGCACCCCTGCAGGGAAGTTATCTATTCGAATAGCCGTGTCCACGGTAACAGGACGCTCAAAGTTGTATCTTGATCTGCTACAACTACAAATGGATACCGCCACAATATTAAATTGTTACTACCACTCTCGGGATCACTTTCTCGCAGGGTAGTCGAGGAAGTATCTCAGGGCTTTACTAAACTATGATTGATATATATATTTTCTTGCTCCACTCTCTTCTGATGCTGCAAGAACTGCTTCAAGATGCTAGTCTTCGATAGGCTAGGCTTCTCCCCCTCTATTCCGGCATTTCTGCAGTTTAGTCCAAGGATATAGCCCCATTCCTTTGATACCGATGCATATGTAGTATAGTTCTGATGTCAGTCTTGCGAGTACTTTGGATGAGTACTCACGGTTGCTTTGCTATCTTTTTCCCCATACCCACTTGATGAAATCAGACGATGGAGTCCCGGAGCCAGACGCCACCGTAGGAGACTACTGTCAGGAGAGTCCCGGAGGCACATACTACTGGGTTGAGCTAGCCGACCAGGAGTAGTTTGGAGGCCCTAGGCAGGAGGCCTTCGCCATTCGATCTGTATCGCTGTTTGTGCTAGCCTTCTTAAGGCAGACTTGACTAACTATGTCTGTACCCAGATATTATTTGTGTGTATGACTTGTGTATTCGGGTCCTTGCGACCCCCTGGTTTGTAATATGAGATTTATGTTTAAATTTGAGTTTAGAGTTGTGTTGTGATATCTTCCCGTGCGTTTCTGTTCTCGAGCGTGCACGTTTGCGTGTATGATTAGTGCACGGTCGAGCAGAGGGCGTCACAGACGTTACCGATGATGATTGGATCCAGTACTACTACGAGGACCAGCAATAATAGGATGAGCTGGTAGCAATTGCTGCAGCACTCCCCACAGCTCATCCAGCACCAGGATGGGATTAGTGGGCACATCAGTGATTGCCACACATAGGACAAAGGCCTAAGCTTGGGGGAGTACATGTTTCATACCCCTATAGATATTATTTTGTATATGTCTGGCCCCTATATAGGTTTGAAGCCCACGAACAGGTACGAAGATAGAGACCGATCGCCTACCAAGCCCCATCGAAGCTCGTCGCGGGCGAGTGAGCGACGGTGGTAGCCGGAGCAAGGGAGCCTGCGACGCCATGACCGTCGATGCAATTGGCCAGATTCCTTCTCTTCCCCACTCACTACCGCGCCCCCTCCCCTTTTCCCGGAGCTCATCGCGGGTGAGCGAGCTATGACGGTAGCCAGAGCGAGGGACCTCAAGATGCCATGACAGGTAAGTGCGGCCCTGCCGGATCCAGGCTCTTCCCAACCCTAACCGCTGTGCCCCATCCCCTTCCTAGAGCTCGGTGAGGGCGAGTGAGCAACGGCGGTAGCCAGAGCAAGGGAGCCCGCGACGCCATGATAGGTAAGGGCGGCCCCACCAGATCCAGTCTCTTCCCCACGCCCACCACCGTGAGCCCTTTTCCCCTTGGCAGCCGCTCCATCTCCAGCCCTTCGGAGCACCTTTGCCTCTAATGTGTTCTGCTTGTTGCAGATCACACGAAAATCGACCTAGATCCAATGGCGCCACCTACTTCTAAACTGAAACCGATTCATCGACACCAAGCAGAAGACCACGATGCCAATGAGGAAGACGCTAGGGCTTCAACACCATTTACTCGACACGTCCTCCACATCGAGGTTAATTTTGCTGTTTCCCTATAGTACAATTCTGCACGTCCAGGTTAGTAACTTCAAAGTTCAGAAAAAAAATTGGTTCAGTTCAGTATAGTTTTGGTTTCGCATATATGGTTCTATGAGGTGTGCCGGTTAGTTCACAATTTTTTTTGTTTAGTTCAGTTGTATGGTTAGATATGTGTTGTTGCTAGTAAGTTCAAGTACAAAATATTAGCTGGTTTCAGTAACTATAGTTTGATAAGTTCTGAGATAGCTCAGCTACAACACAAAAAATTCAACTACAAAAAAAGTTGTGTGGTTACATATGTGCTTTTTTGACTATGAGTTTTGCAGTTCAAGTACGTTTGTAGCACTGCTTCTGTCATCCTAATTTGGAGAAGTTCTTGCACATTCATAGTATATAAAATGAGGGGGGGGGATTATTACATCAATCTTTATGCTTGTGGCAGTTCAACAACACCTTCAGCAATGGTTTGGACTTTCTGGTTATGCAAGTTCTAACAAACTAGTTTGGTATTTCAGACTTGTGCTAGTGTTTGGAAATTGTGAAAAATGATTCATTGTTAATGGTCTCTGAAGTGTGATGTTAAATTTGGTAGCAATCCAAAAAAATCGATAGCATCCTACCTATATCTGTTTTTTACCTTGTGATCACCCTAATCATGAACTTCTCAGTCCGCCCTGACAAGTATTTGTTTCCACACACCAAAATGATCTGTAGCAGAGTGCAAGGCACCAGCCTACAGTGATTGACATGGAGCCAATCCGATTTTCCACCCCTGCTTATTAGAGAAAACCAGAGATCGCCCCTGTTTACTTTGTTTCAACAAGAAGATTTAACATTACACTAGATTTTATGGATGCGTGCTGAGGCCCCTCTCCACCGTCAACTCCTGTGACCAGGCGCTCAGATCAAGAGGCATAGGATCTTGTGCCACTGCGATATTATTCACCTGATCTACCAAGAATGCCGAGACAACAAGGGGTTCCTCCAGTCGCACCATCACCAAGCATTGTTCGAAAGGTGCGAGCAGTAACAACAGGCAGACTGCCTCCAAGAGACACTAGTGCTGATCAGAGGGGGTTGGGAAGTGATGGATATGTGCCAGAGAGATTCATGCCATCTCATAGCAGGCCTAGGATACCTTGACAGCCCCCTCCATACCATCCGAGGGAGAGGGCTTCGTCATCACTGCTACCTCCTCGTGATCCACTCCTGCACCGAGCCATGGTGACACTACCATGTCCCATCCATCCGGGTGAGCAGCAAACCCCGGAGGTGGCGCGCTCATATGCCCACGTGAGTATTTTTATATGTGTGAACAGAAAAATACATCATAAATACTGCATACATGCATTATATGTGCCCCCCTCTGGTCTCAATTCTTTTTCGTTTCTGTGTGTGTGCAGAGTCTTGATCTACTAGCTTATTTGCTCCCGAGGCTCGAGATGCAATTCAAAACATTTAAAGAGGCGAGAGAATTTTACAATAGGTATGCAAGGCACGCAGGCATTGGCATCGGGACTGGACCGAAGAGTGGTTTGAGAAGATATATTTATTGCTCGTGTCAAGGGATGTACGAGGCCACTGTTGCAGAAGCTGATCGCCAACGGAACAAGACGACGAGGAGGACTGGTTGCCTCGCAAAAATGAGGGTGAAGGAAAACAAGGACGGTACGTCTGTCGTAAAGGACATCAATTTTTAGCATAACCACCACCTCTTGCTTAGCCCCGACATGCTTGTGTTCTTGCATTCACACAAGAACTTTGACCCTTCGATTCTAAAGTATGTCAATTTCCTCTAGTTCAACAACGTCAAGCATATTACTATTATGAGCATCCTAGCAGGCAATGATGCTGGCAGTCATGTCCTCTCCTTGACCAGCCATGATCCGTGCGTACTTGAACACGATAATTTGAGTATGTTTGCTCATTTCACGTATGTACTTGGAAAAACTTGTTACAACTGCATGGGTCAGAAGGTGGGTTACATTGTATAGCAGCTTTTCATCATGTCACAGTTCAAGTAATCTCTTGATGGAAGGAAGGGTGGGTTAAGGGATGAAAAATAATGGTCTTGTGAGACATAGGAAATAAACATAAAACAAAAATAATAATGTGAAAGTGCGGTTCAAAACAGTCATGTTTGCTAGTTCAAAATAGGTTGGGAGTGTGAGTGTATTTATGCATCTCAAAAAATAAATGTGTGAAAAAAAGGCCTCTGACCTATCCATTTGCTTGTAATCACACTGGAAACCTATAAACTCGAGAAAGGATGATGTTGCTGATGTAATTAAGCTACTCAACTTCTTTGGAGAGATGAAAGCAATCAATAAGGAATTTTTCTTCGACATACAGCTGGATGAATCGGACAACATAAAGAATATATTTTGTGCAAATGCAAGCTGCCGCGCGGTGTACCAGGACTTTGGTGACTGCATTACTTTTGACACAACCTATAAGACTAACAGATTCCACATGCCCCTTGGCGTATTTGTTGGTGCAAACCACTACCTCTAGTCCATAATATTTGCCATCACGCTAGTTACGGATGAAGAAGTTGATTCATTTAAATGGCTGTTCAAGACATTTTTGAGGTGCATGAACCATAAGCCTCGAACATGCATACTCACAGGTACATCTCTTGTCTTCTTGTCCGACCGATAGTGATGCATTACCATATCTCCCAGAAAAAACATATTGCTTTATCTCCAAACTTGTAGTACTTGGGAAAAAAATAAAAACATGTGTCATTATCAGTAAGGGGAAATATAAATGGGTAAACACATGGCAGTTCTATATTCATAGTTGTAGACGTTCAGTAGTGCTGATGCAGATGTTCAGTCTTGAAAATTCAGTCTTGATCTAGGTCTGCACAAATATAGTTCTAGAAGTTCGGTCTTAATAGGTATAGACTTTTAGTATGTAAAATGAGAACCATACATGTGTGCTGACAGCCATGTTATCAATTTTTCTAATTCAGACCAGCGCAACACGATGGCGAAGGTAATCCTGCAGGTTTTTGAAGGTACATACACATGTTGTGCCGTTGGCACATTATGAAGAAGAACAAGGAGCATCTCGCGTGCCTGTACAAGATGGATGATACATTCAAGGACAAATTCACGGCGATTTTGAACTGGTCACTAATGCCATCTGTGTTTGAGGGTGCCTGGAGATGGTTACTCAACAAATATGGATTGCATAATGATGTCATGCTGATGCAGCTGTGGAATGATAGGAAAATCTGGATTTCAACATATTTCAAGGGGATTATCTGTACAAGGAGATTTCAATTTTATCTCCAAAATTTTGATCAATGCAAAGCAGCGAAAGCATGAACAATATACTGAAGAGAGGCTTTCTCAAGGAATCACAAAACCTCCATAGGTTCGCAAGTTAGGTGAACAAATGCATCCTGTCGAGGAGAGAAAAAAAGAGAGGAGATGATAGCATCAATGGTATGACCTCTCCCTAGATATTTGTGTTATGTTTCAACCATATTTCCTTTTTGAGCACAAAAAATGTGCTTTCATCTTAACCCATGGGTATTGTAGAAAAAAATCTTTGTTTTTTCACTCTTTTTGCAAAAAACTGATCACCAGGACCTGCTATGGCTTTGAGAATCAAATGGCGAGGGTGTGCACTAGAGCAGTGTACATTGAGCTCTGCGCTAGGCTGAAGAAGAGCACCCTATTCCGCATCAAGCCGTCTGATTAGCCGACAAAGTACCTCGTGTACTTCCACAGCCAAGACAATGAGTTTGCCAGGTCAAAGCATGAGTTCCAGGTGGTTGCTGACCCTGGCAATGGCATATATGACAGCGAATGCACGCTTTGGGAGCACACAAGTGAGAAAAGAAAAAATACCGCTTTGATCAGTGCATGTGAGTGTGTGTGTGCGTGTGCTGCATGCATCGATGGAATGTCGATTTGAATTGAACTTGGTTGCATTGCTTCTTTTTTGGTTTCCCACCAACATGTCTTTTTTGTCTACATATCATGTGTATGCTAGAGCACCTGAGGGCCGACTCCATTCCGGAATGTTACATCCTCAAGCGATACACCAAGGGAGAAACTTCACAACCCACCATTGATAGGGGGGACTGCAGGACAGTGGTATTCGATGGGAGCTCATAGTTTTTCAAGGAAAATAGACTCTTCAACTAAACATGCAGGTACACAAGAAAGTTGTTAGGTGTGACGAGCAGTACACCCGAGCGCACCATGTTCTCACCAAATTGTATGAGGAGCTGGATGCGATCTGGTCAGCAAAGGATTGCAAGGAACCAGACAATGTGGATGAACAGGATGTTGAAATTGAAACTAAAGTTGCTCGCTGTTTAGCTGAGATGAGCCACATGGGTGCTCATACCACTGAGGAGGAGCAGGAGTAGGAGCAAGATCAGGGCGGTGCAGAATATAACAGTGGACCCGAGCAGCGGCGACAAAGGATGATAAAACCGCCTATATTCTCATCAACAAAGGGTAGAAAGAAGCAGATAGCAGTAGCAAAAGCTCATGCATTGGCTAACAAACCGCCCCCACCTAATCAACAAGTGGAACTAGACAAGAACGGGGTACCTATGGGGGTTAGGCAGTGCAGTGTTTGTCATGTTGTGTCAGGGCACAATTCATGGATGTGCCCCCAATGCACAGATGCTGACAAAGTAAAGCAAAACCAAAAGCATGTGGGAGTTAAAGATCGTGCTACCGACGACACCCGTGGAAAGAAACATTGTGACAAATGTCATCAAAATGCTGGACACAATGCCTGCACATGCACAATGCTCGATGGTGCAAAAGGCCAGCAGGGAGATGCAAGAAAAATAACAGAGATAGCACCACAAAACAGGAAGAAGATGGAGAAGAGGAGTTTCAGGAAACCGATGAGCATTCCAAAGACAAACAGGAAGAGGGGGATCTTGAGGAAGAGGAAGAGGAGGGTGAGCACGAAGAACAAGAGGAGTATGAGGAGGAAGACCAAGAGGGCAAGGAGGAAGATCCATTACAATCACAGCCTGTTACGAGGAGTGCTAGACTTAGTAAGATTTAGTGTTTTACCGTGATAAATTTTGTATGCTGGACTTCTTGACGTACATATGATTGCCTACAAAAAAGAGGCACTGCTATCTTCTTTTCATCGACTGCTTTCTTATATTATGCTGGATTTAATGTTGTGGTTTATGTGTAAAAGTTGTGGAATTCGTTCAGACCAGTGCAATGCCAAGTCATGCATACTTTAGTGTGTAGCTGAAGTTTGCATCTGACATTTGCAGTAGTTCACATCAAAAAAGGATTTCCTAAAAAAAACTATGAAAAAAATATATATGCCTGGTGGGAAAATATATACAAGGAACTTAAAGTTCAACTTTTCAAATGTTTGCAGTTCAAATACGTCGTGCGCGATAGATCAACACTAAAAAAATATGCATCATATTGTACCAAATGTATAATTGTATAATTTCATAACCGTCAGCGTGAGAAGTTCACATACAACTAAGTCAAAAGTTCAAAATGCCTAGAGTATGACAAAAAAAAGTTAAAAAATTTGGTAGACTCACGAGGGAGTGCCCGGCCCATGCAATCTCATACTAGGACATGCCATGTGGGCACATCCGTTCCAACCTACTGCGTAGGGCCAGCGTAACCCAGGCCCACAGATTGGGGAGCGAAAGCGTGCGGAGTGTATAAGCGCCCATTGTGTGACAAGAGGAGTTCGACATAGCAGCCGCTCCGGCGCTTATAAACAGGTGTGGCACTCCCTCGACTAGCGAGGTGGTACTAAAAAAGGGCACCCACTCTCACTACCTGCAGGCACAACGTGTGGGTGGTAGTCGGGCGGAACGTTCAACCCAACCAATACCGAACGTCCATGGCCCAGCAAAGGAACACTTCAGCCCTAGTCAGAAAAAATAAAACATGGAACAGAGCGAGGGCGGTTGATCAGTTCAGGTTCTTCTTAGAGAAAAGTTCAGGCACATAAAGTGGAGTAGTATGAAGGTTCAGAAAAAGTGTAAAAACAATTAATTTCATGGCGTGTCATTTGGTTCATCCTACTCTGAAAATGAACAAAAATATTTGGGGGGGGGGGGTACACTTTGCAAGTGGCAGTTCAAACTAGTAACTATAAAAGATTCATGTAAGGATTGTGTGCATATACTTTTAGTTTATTAAAAATAATATAAAGAGTAATAAAAATCCATGTGAATAGATTGAGCAGTTCACATTGAAATGTGTAACAAGTTCAAGTAATGTCTAATGTGACGTTCAGCACACATGACTTGTTGAATTTGCTTACCCCCACGACTGCGTACAAAAGTTTAAACACCAGAGAAAAAGGTAACATGCTTTTTAGACCTACCAGAATTATTGCCGACCCACCGATCATGAGCATGAGTGACGGAGTCCTGGATTAGGGGGTGCTCGGCATGTCGGTTACCAGTCCTTTAGGCAGGGTTGAGGACCCCCCCCCCCCCCTAAGCTCATTAACTGGTGGGCCTCGTTCGTCTAGCCCAGGAACATCAAGAAGGGATGACCCGAAGACTTGGTGCAGACTCCAAGGTTTAGAGATAGCCCCCGGTATGATTGCTCCTAGATACAACCGACTTATGTGTAACCCTAGGCACCCCCGGTATCTATATAAACCGAGGGGCAGGGACCATAGAGGACGAACACAATCACATACGATCTCATGGTAGATCACTTGTACTTTGTACCCCATTCACATCAATACAATCAAAGCAGTACATAGGGTATTACCTCCTCGAGAGGGCCCGAACTTGGGTAAACACCGTGCCTCCTGTTACCATCGTGCCAAGGCTACCAGATCAGGACCCCCTACCCGAGATCTGCCGGATTTAGCTCCGACGTTGATGGCCCATGCAGGTCCCTCTGTGTAGTTGGAGCGGTTCGATGGCGTCAACAGCGGATGATCAATTTGGCACTGGCGTAGCTTCTACGCCGCACCTTGGCTTGACCAAATCATCGGAGAAGATCGAAACTCCAATCTCCTGTTGAGACATCGAGCTCGATTAGTCAGACCCTGATGTGGTCTCCTCCCCCATGACGTTAGATCTGGCTGAGGAACAGCGGGCAACTTCCACCCAAGCACCGATGTTCTATTCGGCTTGGGATGGAAGCTACACCCTACCGGACCAAGCCTGGAGCTCGGATCCAATGAAACATTACGGCGGCCAGGCAAGCCAGGCCCCACAAAAAAGACCAGGGTCGACTTTAGATCGACCTTGGGAGAACTCATCTGGGGAACCGTTGTCAGATTGGATCGGAACAAAAATTTCGCTCCCACCCACCACCCATGTCGAGTACTGCCCGGACAAAATGGGGCCAACCAACATCTGGGATTTATCCCTCATTGTGCAAAAGACAAATGAGACAACCCGACAATTCTGGACACGATTTTTGTTTACGAAAAATGAAATTCCGGATTGCACGGATCAGGAAGCCATAGTGGCATTCCGCCTCAATGTTCACGATGAAGGGATTAGAAGAGAAGTCATTCGACACCATCTGAGGACATTCGCCGAGCTCTCCGAGCTAATGACAAAATATTGCACTATGGAGGATGCCTGGATAGCCAATCAATGGCGCGAGAACACTAGCTCGGAGCTACCTGAAGCTGGAGAAGAGAGCAGGCGCCCATGCCGCAACCGATGATCCAAGCGCACAAATACCGACAAGCACGACGAGCCGCCCTCGCGAAAGAAAAGTCGGTCGAACAGCAATGGAGATAAATCGCAACTAGATACTATACTCGATGAACCATGCGCAATTAACTCCACCACTTTGGATGAACCGGCAACCCACAAACTCAGGAACTGTTGGGTCCTCAGGCAGGTGGTAAAAGGAGGAGTGGAGTTCCTCGACAACCCCGGCGTCAAAATAAGCGAGGCAAAGCAATCGACCACCACCAAGGTTAGTACCCGTCCGAGTTCAGGGACGTCCTCATGATCTATGCGACCCACTCCTCAAGAAACCGATGAAAAAGAGCTCTTCGAGAGATCTATCATGCTGAGTGTGCACCGATAGATGTTCCGATCACCTTTGATCATCAAGATCAACCGATAGGAGTCCACAGCCGAGGAGTTGCGGCTCTTGTCCTCGACCCTATCATTGACGGTTATCATCTGTCCAAGGTCCTGATGGACGGAGGCAGTAGCCTCAACCTCATCTATGAGGACACTTAGCAAAAGATGCAGTTCGATAGATCCCGCATCCAGCCGAGTAGGACAACCTTTAAAGGAATAGTCCCCGAAAAAGAAGCACGGTGCACTAGGAAGGTAACGCTCAACATGGTGTTCAGAGCACCCGAGAACTATCGGGTCGAGGAGTTAATCTTTGATATAGTTTCGTTCCGGAGTGGCTACCATGCGCTGCTCGGGCGATCCGCGTTCGCTAAGTTTCACATCGTGCCCCATTACGCGTATATGAAACTAAAGATGCCAGGGCCAAACGGTGTGATTACAGTAAGCAGCAACCCTGATCGAGCGTTCAGAGCCGAGGACAAGTCTGCTGCTTTGGCCCTTGAGGCCAAATCCGAGGCCTTAGTAGCCGAGGAGTTGTCCAAGCTAAGGGTGACGGCTGACAAGGATGACATTATTTTCGCTAAATGCTCCAAGTCAACATCTTTCAAGCCAACAAACGAGATTGTCAAGTTCCAAGTTCATCCTGATGATCCATCTAAGACAGCCTCTATTGAAACTAGCTCGGACGCCACGCTAGACGCGGCACTCCGCAGTTTTCTTCAGGAAAACTGGGATATATTTGCCTGGCACCCTTCCGATATGCCAAGCATCCCGAGAAACCTTGCTGAACACAGCCTTAACATAATTGATGGATTTAAACCAGTCAAACAGGCACTACGAAGGTTCTTTGAACCCAAACGACAGGCCATGGGAGAAGAACTGGATAAACTACTGGACGCCATATTCATCCAGGAGGTCAAACACCCAGAGCGGTTGGCAAACCTGGTTATGGTGCCTAAAAAGGGAAAGTCTTGGCGCCTGTGTGTCGATTTCAAGGATGTTAACAAAGCATGTCCTAAAGACCCGTTTCCTCTACCTCAGATCGACCAGATCGTCGATGCTACGGTGGGGAATGACCTGTCATGCTTTCTGGATGCATACTCGGGATACCATCAAATCAAGATGAAGGAATCCGACTAGGAAGCGACTGCCTTCATTACTCCCTATGGCCCGTTTTGCGTCAACACTATGCCCTTTGGGCTAAAAAACGCCGGTGCTACCTACCAGCGAATGATACAAACTTGCCGACACACATAGATTGGCAAGACTGCCGAGGCATATGTGGACAATGTGGTTGTTAAAACCAGGTAAGCTGTCACTCTAATTGATGACTTGCGTGAGACATTCAAAAACCTCTGTGCATATAACATCAAATTAAACCCGGAAAAATGCGTCTTTGGCGTCCCATCCGGAAAACTCCTCGGCTTCATCGTCTCTCAAAGAGGAATCGAGGCAAATCTGGACAAAATCAGGGCACCAGAGAAGCTCAAAACACCTACCGAGCTCAAAGATATTTAGAGAATGGTAGGATGTGTTGCTTCCTGGTGCCGCTTTATATCCTGCTTCGGAGAAAAAGCATTACCCCTTTATCGGCTGCTTAAACAGACCGGGGGCTTCAAGTGGACACCCAAGGCCAGCTTAACTCTAGAAGAAATCAAAACACGACTGGCTACAAATCCCGTCCAAGATGCTCCTCACCCCAGCAAACCAATGTTGCTATACATCTCAGCAACCAACCAGGTGGTAAGCGATGTCCTAGTCTTCGAGCATGACATGGAGG
The DNA here is from genome assembly GCA_039707655.1 of Elymus sibiricus. Taxonomy (NCBI): domain Eukaryota; kingdom Viridiplantae; phylum Streptophyta; class Magnoliopsida; order Poales; family Poaceae; genus Elymus; species Elymus sibiricus. The sequence continues at coordinate 26,286,909 of CM077664.1, forward strand.
GGCACAAGTTGAAGCTACAAAGGCCGGTATATTATGTTTCCGAAGTACTCAGCCCGTGTAAAATGAGGTACCCACATTACCAAAAGATAGCCTACGTAGTTTTCATGGCTTCTCAGAAACTCCGGCACTACTTTCAGGAATGCTCGATAACTGTGGCTTTCGAAGTGCCGCTTAATGACATCATAAATAATCGAGACGCCACTGGCCGCATCGCTAAGTGGGCCATCGATCCTCTTCCTTTTGAAATACTCTATCGACCACATCGGGCTATTAAATCCCAAGCATTGGCCGATTTCGTCGCCGAATGGACGGAAGCTGAGCTCCCTAAAGAGCACATGGCTTACTGCAACTAGGTAATGTACTTCGATGGTTCTAAAATGCTCGTGGGACTCAAAGTTGTGGTAGTTCTCATCTCACCTACCGGCGATACCATGAAGTACACACTCAAGATCATGTACGCCAACTCCAACAATGCGGCGGAATATGAGGCACTGCCTCACGGACTTCGGATGGCAGTTTCAAAGAGGTATCTAGCGTCTGGAAGTTTGAGGCAACTCCAACCTCGCAATCTCTCAGATCAATGGTGATTTCGACGCCAAGGACTCAAAAATGATAGCCTACTGAGACGCAGTAATAGCCATGTCGGCTCGTTTTGAGGGGCTATCATTCCATCACATACAGCGGGACAGCAATCAAGCTGGAGATACACTAGCAAGGATGGGTGCACGACATGAACCCGTGCCCCAAAACACCTTCCTTGAACGGGTTTTTAAACCATCCTTCAAGTGGAAAAGTGATGCCGAGCCCGACAAACCAACCGCCAAAGTGGTCACCCCGCCTGCCAGAGAGCCGGACGAAGACACAATTGGTGGCTCGGGGTTAGAAAAGACCTCTAAGACTCATGAGATTATGTCAGTAATTACACCATGGACTGAACCTGTCCTTGCATACTTGGTGCGCAAGGTGTTGCCGGAAGACCAAACGGACGCTCGATGAATCATCCGACGATCCAGCACTTATAAAGTTCATGAAGGAGAACTCTACAAGCGTAGTGTCACCGGCGTCCTTCAACACTGCATTTTTGAAGAAGAAGGGAAGCAACTCCTACTGGAAATCCACTCTGGCACCTGCGGGCATCATGCAGCTCCACGGACCTTGGTAAGCAAGGCATTCTGAGCTGGGTTCTATTGGCCCACAGCACGAGCCGATGCACGAGACTTGGTTGACAAGTGTGTCGGGTGCCAGCTCTTTGCAAAAAAGAGCAATTTGCCAGCCACAGCCCTGAAAACAATCCCGATTACTTGGCCATTTGTGGTCTGGGGGTGGACATGGTCGGACCGCTCCATAGAGATAAAACCGGTAAAATGTATCTGCTGGTTATTGTTGACAAGTTCACTAAGTGGATTGAGGCAAAGCCTGTGGCCTCGGCAAAAGCAAAACCCGTGATTAGATTCATCTCGGGTGTGGTGCATCAGTATGGGATGCCCCATAGCAACAACACAGACAACAGATAAAACTTCATGACCAATGAGGTGAAATCATGGTGCGCTCAACGCAATATCAAGCTTGATTGCGCCTCGGTATACCACCCGCAAACAAACGGGCAAGTAGAAAGGGCCAATAGGTTGATCTTAAATGGTATAAAACCACGATTGGCCCGATCTTTGGCAGAGGTTGATAACAACTGGGTCGAGGAGCTTGACTCCATGTTGTGGGGTTTACGCACATCCCCCAACAGATCTACTGGTTACACGCCATTTTTTATGGTGTATGGTGCCGAAGCCATTCTGCCCAGTGACCTCATACACGATGCACCTTGGGTACGTTTATGTGAGGAACGAGAGGCTGAGCAGAGTCGCCAGGATGACCTCGATGCCCTGGATGAAGAGCGGGACGTGGCTAAAGCATGGTCTGCCTTCTATCAACAGCATCTACGGAGGTACCAACAATGTGAGGTTCGAACAAAGGCTTTCAACATCGGCGATTTGGTTTTACGACTCCACCCCGACAAAACTGGTAAGCACAAGCTGTCGGCGCCTTGGGATGGACCATTCATTATTGACAAGGTGCTCACTGGAGGGCCATATCAGATCCGAGATGCCAAGAACAAGCGACTGGAGCCGAACCCCCGGAATGCTACTCTGCTACGATGCTTTTATGGCTAAGCTATTCTCTACTTCGTATCTTCCTTTATTTTTATGATTAGAACTAGTTAGGACTTATATAGACAAAGTTAGACTTAGTATTTTGTCTATTATTAACTTTTGTTCTTTCCTAGACCTTGTTCGGAATTGGCAGTAACGATATGGTTCATGACCATACATCACTTGCCATCACTCACCGGGGGCTGTTAAAGCACCTCGGCAATAAAGATCAAAGCACTGTTAAAGTACTCAGTATAGTTGTCTTCCGTCACCTACATGATGAAAGACGACCCTTCCACAATTCATTTTAAGCCATTATATGCAACAATTTTGACTTGCGACTTTTTGCCGAGCAGGGTTGCCTGGCTCCTATGTGTACCCATTACATTTCCGCGTGTTCGGCTAAGGGTGTAATGGGAGCACCTTTGCGATTGTTACTTCAAGGGTCATCATGGTTAAGTACCTTAGGTGGGAGAAGCCCAAAACTGGTAGTCACAATGCACGAAATAGGTCGGCACGAAGGAAGTGAAATTTACAAAAGCCCTTGAGGCCACGTGTTGTTGGAAGCATAGAAAGCCCTTGAGGCCGCATGCTGCTGGAAGCACAGAAAGTCCTCCTCGGAAAATTAACGAGTCGACGGCAATAATAACACCTGTCAAGACATTGACACGGGTGTGAGAGCCGTTGGAGGATCTCCTACACCATAAATATTTACTCCTTGTTTCGCTTACGTTTAGACCAATAGGCCGGGATTGCTTTGCACCACAATGGAGTACCCTCAGAAGAAAAGGGGTTGACACCATGTGTACTCCTTGCCGAGGAGGTAGAAGCCAAAGGGTGGTTAACGTAAGTATCGGCATACAGGTTGAGCAACACCGTATACATAGCTGTTATATAAATATGTCATTACATTGGACGTGTCTATAGACCGTCGAGGAGTTTCTTCAAATGGCAATCATGCTCCGTCACCTGAGCAAAAGGCATGACCATCTTAAAGTTGGCGTTGGGCCTTATTTCTTTGCCGTAGGTCCTTTGGGTCCAACGAGAGCAATATTCTTAATCTCCAGCGTCGAAAAGTGCATCTGGAGCATGGCCCACGCTTGCCGAGCACCTTCTTGGCACGCCGAGATCTTCCAAGTTTTGATCCACCGACGAGCTTCTTGGAGACGTCGGGTGAGTTCAGCTTGGTCACCGAGCAGCTCTTCCTAAGGCCATAGAGTTCAAAAAAGGTCCCCATGGCTGACCCTGTCAGCTGGTGCAATGCTCCCAGTTGCATTAAGCCATCCTTCAAGGATGGCACATTGCCCATGGCCGGCACCTCGTGAAGCATTGCTACAATCAAACGCCAATGTGTGGGAAACCCAGGACATGCGATGACTAGTGAAACTGAAAGAAGCTCGATCGCTTGCTTTGTCTCCTGCTCAGAAATGTCCAGTTGAGATTTAAGCTGTTCTAGCTCAAGCGCCTGCTACTTCTTTTCCTTGGTAAGCTTCGCGTAAGCCTCTGTGAGTAGATTAGACTCGCTGGTATCCTTTTTAGCGAGCTCGACCTCCTTTCTCAACTTCTCAAGCTCAGCCTTGACCAGCGCCAACTCATCAGATAACTACTGAGTTTTCTTCACTGACTCCTGTCAAAGAATTTGTCAGTTTAGTAAGATGAGAATGTCGATCCTTAGGTCGGCCACTTGCGCCCGAACTAAGGCATGGGGGCTATTGGATTTTGCGTTTCTATACGACATGGCAGGAAATTTTTATCAATCCTCAGGACGAATGCGAGCACTCGGCCATAGTCTTGGGGGATACAGCACTTTGCGGTTAAATATTGTGTGGAACCGAGCTACTCTCTGACGTGTTCACCGTCGAAAACTCCTCGGACATAAAAGAATTCCCCTTCAGAAAATACCTATGATATGTCAGATCTGCCCCTTCCTCAATTCGGGACACACTTGGAAGGCTACCGAGGACTGACGGTACGCACAATTCCTGTTAATAAGATAGCTTACCTCTAAACATCCGGCAAAGACCTCGGGAATGTTCTTAAGGCCCATGCCGATGGCATCGACATGCACACCCACCGATCGAAGAGCCTCCCGCTGCTGAGTTGTAAAAGCTTGATTGTTTAGGGAAATCTTTTCTTCCTATGACGCAGCGCACTCTCAACCTCGGATTGAGTTGCAGAAAACGCTGAGGATTCTGGCTTAGCGGCGCCTCGGACACCGCCGAAAATCATTGAAGGAGGAGGAGCTATTGGCCGTTCCACCACAGGAGGTATGGATGCATTGCTCATAGCTGCACGGTTGGGCCTACGAGATAGAGATAGTTGAGTATTGTGGTAGTTTCCTCGGAAAGGGCATAGACCACCTGAGGAAGCTGCCCTTACCGAGAAGAAGTGGAAGGCCTTTGAGGCACCTGCTCCTCGGTTCCCATCCTTCTTCCAACTGACGGCCCAGCAGTGCGTAGGGGAGCCCCGGTCAGTCGCCATTCCTGAAGTCTGTCTCGGACGTTTGGCCTGACGACCATCTTCGAATGGAGGAGCCGAAGCACCCCGAAGTCACAGGCCGAAGTGTGGCTCTTGCGGTAGCAGCTCGCATTCTTGGAGGTGAACGTGTGTCGTCCATCACAGCACCTCGAGATGAGGCCGTGCTGAGGCTGCCAAAAACGTCGGTGATTTCCTCACCGTCAATACCTTCTTGATAAAACACACCGTCATGAAAGAAGATGTCGGTGTGCGTATCCTCAGCTAGACCGTGCTCACATTCCTGATCTCGGATACCCGGTTGGGGAGCCGGGCACTCCAGCTTGGTTGACCACTATCCCCAATCCTGTTCGGACGAGGTAAAAAGCTATTTAGGCAGTTATATACTCTGTTCAGAAGGAAAAAAGCGATGATGGTAAAAACTCACCGCACGGGGAGGTTTGTGAGTAGAGAATTCATCGTGCTTTGGCAACTTGAGGAAATCCGATTCTTCACCCTTAAACATTGGTGCCGGCATTTGCGCAAGCGTACGGCTCTCGGGAAACCCACCTCGGATGGAGCAAGTTGAGTCGCTGGTGCCATTGTATTCCCATAAGGGGTGGAAACGCTGCTATAGGGGCTAGACTTCTCGGATGAGCGCTATCGCCATTACATCAGGCAGGGTCATGCCATTATGGCGTAAACAAGCAACCTGATGAGCAAGCCTGATTACGGCTTGTGTTCCCTCCCTTGCTCGATTCCTCAGACGCCAGTTGTACCTTTTTCAAGGAGGCAGGGGGGAATGGGGGAAGTCCTTCCCAAGGAGGATCGTTGAGGGGGACGTCAAGGTACCGGGTGCCGGCTACCTTGCAAATCTCAGCCCCTCCACACTCCCACAAAGTAACTCCTCGGCGGCGAGGTACGATGCAGAAGAAGTGGCACCATAGAACGAAATGTGGTTCGCACCCGAGGAAGGCTACACATATAACGACGAAACAGGCTATGTGCATGATGGAATTGGGGGAGAGGTGGTGGAGTTGGAGGCTGTAGAAGTGCAGCAAACTCCTCAGGAAAGGATGAATTGGGAACCCCAAGCCCCTGAGCAAAAAGGGGACAAAACATACCCGCTCGTGCTTTTCAGGCCTGGGACGGGAATCTTGGGTGAAATCTCGATTAATGGCAACTAGGTCCGAATGGGGGAAAGCCACCTTCGGGGAAGGCAGATAGCCCAGCTTCGCGAGGCGATCTAATTGGGCCTGAGCCACAGTGCAACTTTTCCACTCTCCCTTGAAGAAGTTGGCGGAGTGCGAGGACGAAGCGGCAGCCAGAGCCATAGTAGTGGATCTCTCGACGCGGGGATGGTTAAGAAAATCGCTCGGTGAAAGCAGAGGCAAACGGTGGAACTTGATGGCGGAGAAGTGAAGGGATGTAAAATCTCTTTGCCTGGTCACCTTCCCTTTTTATGGATACGCGACGCGACGTTCGAGTCCCGTAACGTAAATCTCATGTGTTCCCCAGGCACCGTTGTCGGTACCAAAACCGGCATATCTCGGGTAGGGGATCCGAACTGTAGGTCTAGGAATCAATGGGTGACAGGGAACGTAGAGACAGTGATTTACCTAGGTTCGGGCCCTCTCGAAGAGGTAATACCCTACGTCCTGCTAGATTGTATTGATGTGATTGTAAGAAGGTTACAGAGTTGATCTACCTCGAGATCGGATGGGCTAAACCCTAGGCAGTTATGATATGATGATCCTCTATGGACTAAACCCTCTGGTTTATATAGACACCAGAGGGTCCTAGGGTTACATATAGTCGGTTACCATCAGGGGATAAGTATGCCGGCCACGCCAATTATTCCTTGGAGGAGACGCCAAGTCTTCGGAGGTCTCCTTCTGATACACGGGGTCGCCCACAATCCGGCCTTCCATCGACGAGTAGAGAGCGGCCCATCAGCCCGGCCCACGAGAGATAGGCCGGCAGCCCGAGTACCCCCTAGTCCGGGACACCCTCAGTAGCCCCCGAACTAGTCTTCGAAGCTGAGGTAGGTGCCGAACATCATCGGCTTTGTAGACGAGTTCCCTTTCTTCCGTGACACCGGTAACAGGCCGGTATCACTCTGAACTGTATTCTCAAGCGTTGCCCGGTCGTATATGCGCCGAACTATACCTCGGTAACGAAGTATACTAATAACTTAGCCCCGAAGGCTAATCGCTTTGGTGTGAATAGTGTCCTCATCTGACAACTTTTACCGAAGGGTCACACCTTGCCACGACCGCGAGTTGGTTTATGAAAAACTCGATTCGCGGTTCGAGGCAGTTTTCATTGGCGCGTCCCATCGATATGGAGATCGTGTCCTGTTTTCAAGGGATATGATCAATAATCCGCTTCACCTCACGCGCGCATAATGGCACGGTTACATAGGGAAACGGCGAGGACTGTGGCGCAGTAAAGGGACCGTGGGTTTTACAGCCCATAAAAGGGGCACAGCCTTTGTTCCTTTCGTACATTCCCATTTCCCCCTTCGCCATTGCCTTCCCCATCTTTTGAGCTCCAGCGCCTAGATCCGCTCTCCCTTCCAAGAACCTTTCCAGCCGCCCGTTCGATCTAGCAATGGCAGGCTCCGGGTCCCAAGGCAAGTGGGAGGCGTCCGTCGTCACCGAGAGCGCCATCATGGAGTTGAAGGGCACGGGATATCTCCCCGCCAACGTCGCCCACCGTGCTCCAGAGGCCGGCCAGGTCGTCCCCACGCCGCGGCAGGGCAAGAGGGTGGTGTTCATCCCCCACTTCCTCCGAGGCTTGGGCTTTCCCCTTCATCCCTTCGTCAGGGGTCTCATGTTCTTCTACGGGCTTGACTTCCACGATCTCGCGCCGAACTCCTTCCTCCACATCTCGGCCTTCATCATCATTTGTGAGGCTTTTCTCCGGGTCCGGCCACACTTCGGCCTGTGGCTGAAGATCTTCAACGTCAAGCCGAAGATCGTCGACGGTCAGCAGGCGGACTGCGGGGGCGTGATGGTCAGCAAGCTTCCCCAAGTGGAGTGGCCAAAGGGCGCCTTCATCGAGACCGTCAAGGTTTGGCAGAGGGAATGGTTCTACATCACCGAGCCAAGGAGCGCGGACTGGGGGCCGATTCCGGCCTTACGATCCGGACCCCCCACGAGGCTGGTCTCATGGACCAAGAAGGGCCTCGACTGGGGGTCAAATAAGGAGGTGGTGTTGCTGCAGAGCCGGATCGCCAAAATGATAGAGAAGGGCATCGAGCTGGTCAACGTGATCCAGATCATGCTCGGCAGCCAAATCCTTCCTTCCCAGGACAGGGCTTCCCCCATGTGGGCCTACAAGTCCAAAAACCCGGCCACCGTGCGCAGCTTCTTCCGCACCTCCCGTGCTCAACTATGGAAGGTGTTGTTCAAGCCGCAGAAGGAGTGGCCGGCCGTAGAGGAGGACATCGGCCTCGACGCCGCAAATCCCCCACGGGAGGTATGATTAGTACTGTTCTTATATCCGAACTATTTCCTTTTGATAAGGTATTTAGCTTTTTTACTTCTCACCCGCGGAGCTGGCTGAAGAAGGCCGAACGGATCGAGAGTTCGGCGCCGCTGCCAGAGGGACCAAGGACCCCCCTACTGACGGCCATGTTGGCCGTGGAGCCGTATGAGGCGCCGGAGAGGAAGGAGAAGAAAAAGGACCAGAAGAGGGAGGCTAGAGAGGGCCTCTGCTCCCGAGGACCCCCGGGGGTACTCGGGTTGCCTGCCTATCTCTCGTAGGCCGAGCTGGTGGGCCACTCTCTACTCGTCGATGGAAGGCCGGATTGCGGGCGACCCCGTGCATCAGAAGGAAACCTCCGAAGACTTGGTGTCTCCTCCAAGGAATAATTGGCGTAGCCGGCATGTTTATCCCTTGATGGTAACCGACTATATGTAACCCTAGGACCCCCTGGTGTCTATATAAACCAGAGGGTTTAGTCCGTAGAGGATCATCATTCATTGCCTAGGGTTTAGCCCATCCGATCTCGAGGTAGATCAACTCTGTAACCTTTGTGCAATCACATCAATATAATCTAGCAGGACGTAGGGTATTACTTCTTCGAGAGGGCTCGAACCTGGGTAAATCGCCGTCTCTGCGTTCCCTGTTACCCATCGATTCCTAGACCCATAGTTCGGATCCCCTACCTGAGATCTGCCGGTTTTGGTACCGACATTGGTGCGTCCTCCAGAGATGTATATCCGAAGAGGAGGGAAGGCAGCTCCTGGCCGAGATTCACGCTCGCATGGGCGGTCACCACGCGGCAGCTCGGGCCTTGGTCAGCAAGGCTTTCCGAGCAGGGTTCTTCTGGCCCACTGCCCGGGCAGACGCCCAAACATTGGTCCAACATTGCGTTGGATGCCAGCTCTTCGCCAATCAGAGCCATATGCCCCCCACGGCCCTTCGGACGATACCGATCACTTGTCCTTTCGCGGTCTGGGGGCTAGACATGGTCGGACCACTTAAAGGGGGGACCAAGAAAAAGAAATATCTACTCCTCATGGTAGATAAATTTACTAAATGGATTGAGGCAAAACCGGTCACTTCAGCCAAGTCTAAGCCGGTCATCGATTTTATATCCGGCGTCGTAGACCGTTACGGTGTCCCCCATAGCATAATAACGGATAACGGATCCAATTTTACCGCCTAGGAAGTCAAAGACTGGTGCGCTAATTTAGGCATTAAGCTCGACTACGCCTCGGTGTATCACCCACAGTCTAATTGATAGGTCGAGAGAGCTAATGGACTGATCTTGAGTGGCATCAAGCCCCGTTTGGTCCGATCTTTAAAAGAATCCGACTGCCATTGGGTCGAGGAGCTTGACTCCGTACTGTGGGGCCTACGCACCACTCCTAATCGATCCACGGGGTACACACCGTTCTTCATGGTGTATGGGGCAGAAGCCGTCCTCCCCAGCGACCTTATTCACGACGCCCCTCGGGTGCGTATGTATGAAGAAAAGGAGGCCGAGCTGGATCGGCAAGATGACTTGGACGCCTTGGAGGGCGAGCGCGACATAGCTCGGGCTCGCTCCGCCTTTTATCAGCAGCATGCCAGACGGTACCAGAGCAGGGAAGTACGGGCAAAGGCCTACAACGTCGGTGATCTAATCCTGCGCCTCTCGGAGAAGCAGAAGCATAAGCTGTCGCCCAAATGGGAAGGGCCCTTCATAATCGACCAAGTACTCGCAGGCGGAGCATATCGTCTCCGCGACCCAAAAGACGACCGCCTCGAGCCAAACCCATGGAATGCAGCTCGGCAACGACGTTTCTACGGCTATCTCCGCGACCTTAACTTGTTCGGCTTATCCTTCTAGGATTTATTTTTCTAGTCAATAGTCTCTCCCGGGTTGTGTTCGGATATGCCGAATTACGTTAAGTTTTTCTTCGGCAAACATCTTTGAATGTACCACACGCTGTTAACTGGGGGCTTCTTTTACGAAGCCGATCATATTTTATTTCTGCAATCATCCGTCTTTTTGAGTTTGCAACCTTCCCGCATCGTTTTCAAGCCACTATATGCATCAATTTGACTTAAGATTTTGCCAAGCTGGGTTGCCTCGCTCCTGTGTTTACCCCCTACGTTCCCGATTGTTCGGCTAGGGAGTAAAGGGAGCACCTCTGTGATTGTTACGTCCGGATTTCCCGGGTACGTACCTCAGATGGGTGAAGCCAAAAGCTAGCGTTCTTAAGAACACAGTTGGTTAGCCACGGGGGAAGTGAAAATAATTGGTACCTATCGCCAGGTTTCCGGGGTATTTTCCCGAAGTAATCATCCCCGCTTACTTCGGGTATTCGGTTGTCCATCCACGGCTAACGTGGTAACCCGACAAAAGGGACCCATATCGGAACTATTTTCATCGGAAGATGTTTCTTACATTAAACAGTAATATAACATAACTCCCCGAGCACGTTTTCGTCTGTTTGCACCACATAGCCGGATTGCCTCGTTCTCCGAAGTGTTTCCGATGTTTTGGGATCACACAGTAGGAAACACTCCTCGGCTTCTGGCCGAGGAGGCGGAAGCCGATGGCTGGTTCAGACAACGTTTTACGCACGGTTTGGAGACTACTTGATGTAAAGTACATAGATACATAGAATCAAACTGTTAATCTTGATCAAGACCATCTATTATGGTCTCCAGAGCACAATCTGCTTGGGACAGCTGAGCTGCGGGCATAACCTGATCATATACCAGATGCACGGGCACTTCCTGCCCATCTGGCCCTACTGGCCCAACCCTAGCTAAATGCTCCGGTTCCAGCTTGGTGAAGCGGGTCTTGATCATCGCCCAAGCTTCCCGTGCTCCTTCGCGACAAGATGACATCTTCCATAGCTCAAAGCGGCGCCGAGCTCCTTTGAACCGATTTGTGAGTTCGGCCATCCCTTCTGGAGCCACCTCACCAGGCCACAATGCTTTGAACATGCTCTTCATGGCCTTTCGGGCCCGCTCGTGCAAGGCGGATAGCTCCTGCAGCAGGTCCCGCCCAAAAGAGCCAGCCTCCTCTTCGGGGCGTCCAGTTAGAAGAACTACAATGAGACGTGGTGTTGTTCATATTGCTGTCTACTACGTACAGTTTATGAGCTGAAAATAGTGGGTCGCACTCACCGAACATGCCCGCTTTCAGTCTCTGGTTCTCCTTGTGGGATAGGGTCAATTGAGTTTTCAAACTCTCGATTTCTTGAGCCTGTTGTTCGCCTTCCGCCTTCAGCTTATCCATCTCCTCATAACTTCAGGAAAGCACACGGTAGCCAGCCTCTTGCTGTGATTCCGCATACCTTTGAGCTTCTCTGGCAATATCCAGATCCTTTTGCAGCTGATTTTATCGACTCGGCTGCTATGGAATCATCTTTCATTAGCAGAGGTGTTCCATCACATTTAAAAAAAAACTTTGAGTTCGGCACTTACCATGTGCCTCTCTGGTGAATTTCTTCACACCCTCTAGCTCAGCTTTCACAGACTCTAACTCTGTTCGCGCCAGCTTGAGGTCCTCGGACAGTTTTTTGTTTTGCTCTCGAATGGTCTGCACAATAACATGGGATTATAAATATCAGACCCTTAACTCGGCCGTCCCGCCCAAATTAAGGCTCGGGGGCTACTGGGTTAGATGCTAGTTGTCAAAACAAATACTATACCTGCACGTTAGTAGACATGAGCTTTACGGCCCCTTCAAGTCCCGTTCGGGCAGCGCCAAGGTACGTGTCTACCGAAGTGACACCTTACGCCGCCGATGATTCATCACACTTTCAACCTCGGAGTTAGTGATCGAGACGCCACCTGAGTCCGCGGGATGTTGTTCCTCGGCAGGGACCCCCGGAGTAACTCCGGCTACAGCTGGCGATCTCGGGTTTGAGTCACCCCCCGGCACCTCTTCAACATCCTCAGCCGATGGCGGTTCCACATATCGGTGGAGAAAATTATTGACATATTCGGTGGATGTCGAAGATAGAGGCTGTGACGGTACGGCGGATGCGTTACCTCTTCGGGTGGGGCGCAGTCGATGTAGCTCCCGTCGGGGCCGCGCGTCTGGTCACCCCACGACTGCTCATCGTTGGGGCCGCTGGCGCCGCTCTTGCGGCTGTTCGACGCGTCGTGCGGTGGCCCTTGGGGGTAGGTGTCAGTGTATTCGGGGTAGCAGTGGCTGAGCTTTTCTTTCGAGAGGAAGCCCGTTGGCCACTTACAGCGGAGGAGGGAAGCGCCCCAGGATGATCGGCCAAAAGGGCCACCTTAGAACCATTGAGGCTCTCCTGATAGAAGACCCCCTCCTCAAAATTAATCGATGTTTCAGGGTCATCATGGAACCCAGGATCATCGTCACGAGAGTAATTCTCTGGTTGAGGAGCAGGGCAGCTCACTGTCTCGATCCAGCGCCTCCAGTTCTGTTCGGACAGGATAGGAATCTGGTTAAGAAAAATTTGGGGTGCTTTCCGAACTATAAAACGTGGTCGGACTCACCATTTCAATGGGTTTGTACCTTGAGAAGCATTCCTTGGGCTTTAACCGAGCAAATTCTTGCTCTTCTCCATTGAAGAGATCGGCCAGTATAGCTGCCATCACCGCCTGGTCAGCAGGTCTGTTGGGGATATTTCCCTGACATGGTGACCCGGCAGGTATCTTGACCCGGCCAGGAGAAAGACTCCATGGGCCAGAGACCAGACCGGGTCAGGACGAGGGCAAGGTAGCACCAGGAAGACCCGGCGGAAGGCCGGCTCACAAAAGAAACTAATGGACCGGCTTAAGGAGAGACCCAGGGGCCAGGGTGACACCCGGCAGGAGACCGGCTTAAAGGGAGACCAAGGGCCTAGGGCGAGACCCGGCAGGAGGCCGGCTTAAGGGGAGCCCAACGGGCCGGCTCGCGGAGAAGATCCAAGAAGAGGAAAGTTCCCTGTCAAGGGAAGCAAGACCCGGACTAGGATTCGACTTGTAAAATAAAATAGGCTAGTCCTAATCCAATTAGGACTCTTCATGTAAGCCGGCCCCTTCAACTTATATAAGGAGGGCCAAGGCACCCCAAGAGGGACAAGTTAAGTTAGACAGACAAATCAATAGCTCTCGAGATAGAGGTAGCAAAAGGGCACCCTTGTAATCGAGATCATCATCAATAGCAATCAAGCAGGATGTAGGCTTTTACCTCCACCGTGAGGGGCCGAACCTGGGTAAAACTCGCGTCTCTCTATTCCGACCAACCCCGTTCAAGCTATCACCTAGTTGCGATGGCCTCACCATTAATTCCTTTACAAGGATATCTGCCGTGATAAAACCACGATAGTTGGCGCCCACCGTGGGGCCAGCGCACGGTGGTGTTGTGTTCTTGGAGGGCACTCTCCAAGGATCGTGGAGTTCGCGATTGACCGAATAAAAAAAAAGGGCTCGAAAGGATCTAGATCGTCTCTGAGTTCGTCAAATCGAGATCAGGGAGGGAAAAAAATCAGCACCATATGTGGGATGTTTACGCGCTGGAGTCATGGCTTCATTGGTTTCAACTTCGGCGAGATCGGATCTGGCGGTTCATCCGTTTCGGCGTGCGCAAATACGTCATCGACTGTTGCTTTCTTATTGTTTAAAGCATCAAATCAATCTGGACATATACATGCTGAGTACGGTCTCCAATGTCTGATTAGCCAAGGCAGCAATCTCTAGTGAAAATCCAAGGCGGCGGATACAAGATCGGATCGATTTCCGGTTTCCAAAACTACAAGGCAAAAGCTGCGGCACCTGGCCACATGCGACCGTCGTGGCGTCTCCGGAAGTCCTGACAAAAAAAAAGGGTGGAGACAGCCTAGCGCAAGTCTCAGAGCAGGACCTCATGTACGCTCTGAGTCCCACGCATGCATGTTGCATCTGAGCTACGTACACGCACGCTGTATCCATGGCAGGTCAAGTAAAAAAAAAGGTAAACCGTGGTACATCCATCTCACGTGGGGATAGAAAAAAAATGAAGAAAAAGAAAGTTACGTGGAGAAGCAATCAAGAGATTCCCTAGTACACCGTGCTAGGGCTAGCGAGTCTACTCCAACGTGGATATAAAAACAAAAAAAAAGAGCCACCGGTTCTAGTAATTTTGGTGGAGCGTTTGACTCCGATCTGCAGTTGCACGGACTGTGCGTTGGCAGTTGCTGCCAAATTAAAACCGTAGATAAAGAATCAGACTATGGATAGTGTGGATAGTAGAAGAAATCAAGGCTGCTACTTCTCTGTGCAAGGCATGTCCACCGAGGCATATTCGAATTGCTATTGCTACTCACATTATTTGAAGGCGGTGGTACTCAATTGCTGCGTCTACGAAAATACCAGGTGTTATCCGTCCTATTAATTTTATCAGTACATTTTAATTCATCTGAGAACAATTACTCTGCCCTGTAATATTTTTTCGCAGGACAATTATTCAATACGAAGGTGACGGATACGGAGCACACGCCAGCATCATTTTGCACTAGCGTTCGTCCGCGCCTCGCCGCTCAACGGACACGCGTGTAAGCCGTCGCTCCCGCGGTTCAGTCTACATCGACACGCCGCGGCCGACTCACGTGCCCGCGCCAGCTAACAACGCCGCGTCCGACTCGCCCGTCCGCGCCGCGGCCGACTCTCGCGTCCGCGCCGACTCCAACACCGCGGCTGACTCGCTCTTCCGCATCGGCTTACAACGCCGCGGCCGACTCGCGCGACCGTGCTGGCTTACAAATGCCGCGGACCGACTCGCGCGCCCGCGCCGGCTTACAACGCCGCGGCCGACTTACGCGCCCGCGCCGACTTAACGACGCCACAGCCGACTCGCGCGCTCATGGCGGCTTACAACGCCGCGGCCGACTCGTGCATCCGCGGTTCCAAAGCCGCAGCCGACTCCCACGTCTTCATCAACACACCAGGGCCGCACCTGCTCGCCTTAACTTCCCAACGGACGTGCGCAAGCCGCCGCCCCCGCGGTCTGGACTACATCAACATGCCAGGGCCACACCCGCCCGTACGAGCAGCTTCACGGACGCCCGCAGGTCACCATCCCTGCAGCCTGGTCTACTCCAACAAGCTGGAGCAAAAAAAATCTATTATCAGCCTCCGAGGGCATACAACGAGCATTGCGAAGATCATCAACTCGCCACGCACCTTTGGCTTCAATAAATTTCATTTTTTGGCTGTCAAACCTACGCCGGCTTATGCCACAGCCAGGTATGATGAATATCAAGCCGATTCCTCGAGTCGTCTTAAGACTCGGGGGCTACACAGACATGACTCGGCAGATTCGGCCGGTTTCAATAAATACAAAAACCTCGGGTCGTTACAGGGAAGACAACCCGGTGCCCGGGGGCTGCTGCCTTATTGGCGAGAAAGAAAGGTTACCAAAGAAGACTAGTTGCCTTGATGCGCAGTCTAAACATTGGTATTGTCAGGGGAATTATCTGCGGTCAAGACCCAACCTGCTACAGGACCTGGCCTCAAGGATGACCCGGCCTGCTACAGGACCTGGCCTCAAGGATGGCCCGGCCTGCTCAATAATGATCAAAGGAATGCCAGCTTATCTGGATCCCAGATGTTTTGCAGTAGTAGCATTGTCTCCTGTATATCCTATGCTGAGCTTTTCCATGATCATATGGTTACTTGGGGGCTTCCAACTCATCGAGTTTAGCTTACAAAACCCTTTTAAGCCGGCGAAATGCCAAACTATACTTGGTTAAACCTGCCTGTTAGCAAGATGCTACTCCCTGAAAAGCGACCTGGCGTACACCTGATGAGTCAATCACAAAGGTGACCCTGAATTCATCAGAGTTAAAACGCTCGATTGGTTGCGTGAGAGCCGGCTTTCAGAGAGATAGGACAAACCAAAAGAGGCCAAAAAGCCTGCTTCCATAGGAAGCGAAACCAAGACTCGAGCCTTGAAAGCCGGTCTTATGCCATGCCTCGAAAGCCGGCGTTTTTATACTCTGTTATCATACACATACATTATCATACATTGCATCATCATACAATGCATCATTTATGCATATCTATATTTGTTTATGTCGCAGGAGCCGGTCTTCAAACCGGGTTACATTGTGACTCCACAAGAACAAACGAATCTTTGATAGCCAAAATGGCTGGATCTTCAACATGGTTTATCATAACCAGTATTAAATGATTGAGATATCAATTCTTCTAAATTCCCGGGTTACAAATCCAGCCAGGTCACATATAATACCTAGTCATTTAATTGACCGGGTTTTGGGTTATTCAACATCTGCTTTGTAGAAGACTACAACACTTATGGATTTTTTTGCACATATTTGCCGGGTTGCACTGCAACTACGGCCAAGGATTTCTTTCATCGTAAAAGCATCATCAGTTCACAGGCAAAATATTAAAGTGCTTGATGGCATTGGCGGACTATGCAGTTTCACGCTCGAAAACTATTACAAGCCACGATTGGGATATTTTCTATCAAGTTTTTCAAAGCAAATTCAAGCTTGCAGAGTGATTGATGATTGAGACCCGGTAGCTGGATCTGCCGGATTAACATTGGTTTGTTCTCTTTTTGCGTCAATTGCCGCCGGGTTGTCACTTGCCGGGTCACAATGATTTATTTGGTGAGTTGATAATACAAAAGTGTCAACTATGCGGCCAGGTAACCCGGTTCTTGGAGGCTATAGTGGATCTGAGTTTATTCTACAGTGGAAGGAATAGTCCCGAGTCGCCGTAGGCAATTCAACCCGGCACTTGGGGGCTACATTATTCAAATAAATATTACATTCAGTATGAAAGTCCCATGTCACTGCAAGCATGCACCACGGCACTTGGGAGCTAATGCATTGTCATTTTAAACTATTTTCATCGAAGACCTGGCTCACTATTAATAGTGACCCGGCCCTTGGGGGATACAATCATTAACTACAGATAGTTCAAGTTCCAGATTGATAAGAGCAGCTGACCCGGCACTTGGGGGCTACATTATTAGCAGTTATACATCTACAAACATCAAAAGTTACAGTTCAAAGTCCCAGGTTGCAGCAGGCAAGACAACCCGGCCCTTGGGGGCTACAGCATTCAGTTGTTTAACCAGATTATAAGATCCTAATTGAAGACCCGGCCCATCACATACTGATGAGCCGGCCCTTGGGGGCTACACATGTGAAATGCATTACATTCAGTTTATGACTGGCGACTCAGATGAACAACCCGGATTTCTTCAAAGTTGCATCATTTATATTTAAGCAAGTCTTAAGCTATCACTACGTTCTACTCTTAAGACTTGGGGGCTACAGGTAATGTGGATATAAGGGAAGAACACTTTCAAATCCTCAGTTTTGAGCGAACCGGGTCTCATATTCTTGGTAAAAAGTTGCGAAGTTTGTCTGCTCAAAGTTATTCATAGAAGGCCCGGAATGCCGGTTCAACATCATATGGGTTTCTTATTCCCAAATTTTTTTATCAAGCCAAAACACTGGAAGCCGACTCAACGCCAGATGGGTTATTTTTCTCAATATTTTTCCGCAAGGAGCCAGCGTAAGCAAGTTAATTGTGAAGCGAGCTTGTCGATGACAGAAGCCCAAAAATTTCTAGGAATCCAATTCCATGACCCGGCGGTATCAACCTCCATGACTCGGCAATCTCGACACTCGTAAACTCGATAAGTTCTATATCTACAAGACGGAAGATGACATCAACATGTTGAAGCTTTTGAAAACCGGTTCAGTAACGGATGGGTTATTATTCTCAATATTTTCCTGCAAGGGACACGCACCAGCAAAGTTGATTGAGAAGCCGGCTTGTTGATATGAAGAAACCCGGATTTTCCAGAAACTGGTTCATTGAATAAAGGCGGCCTTTTGAGCAAGCCGTTTTTCTTCTGACGTATTAATTATTCTTGTTTTCGGGAGCTTAGCATGAATAAATTCAAGCTAAACTGGGGGCTAATGTTGGGGATATTTCCCTGACATGGTGACCCGGCAGGTATCTTGACCCGGCCAGGAGAAAGACTCCATGGGCCAGAGACCAGACCGGGTCAGGACGAGGGCAAGGTAGCGCCAGGAAGACCCGGCGGAAGGCCGGCTCACAAAAGAAACTAATGGACCGGCTTAAGGAGAGACCCAGGGGCCAGGGCGACACCTGGCAGGAGACCGGCTTAAAGGGAGACCAAGGGCCTAGGGCGAGACCCGGCAGGAGGCCGGCTTAAGGGGAGCCCAACGGGCCAGCTTGCGGAGAAGATCCATGAAGAGGAAAGTTCCCTGTCAAGGGAAGCAAGACCCGGCAGGAGGCCGGCTTAAGGGGAGCCCAACGGGCCAGCTTGCGGAGAAGATCCATGAAGAGGAAAGTTCCCTGTCAAGGGAAGCAAGACCCGGACTAGGATTCGACTTGTAAAATAAAATAGGCTAGTCCTAATCCAATTAGGACTCTTCATGTAAGCCGGCCCCTTCAACTTATATAAGGAGGGGCAAGGAACCCCAAGAGGGACAAGTTAAGTTAGACAGACAAATCAATAGCCCTCGAGATAGAGGTAGCAAAAGAGCACCCTTGTAATCGAGATCATCATCAATAGCAATCAAGCAGGATGTAGGCTTTTACCTCCACCGTGAGGGGCCAAACCTGGGTAAAACTCGCGTCTCTCTATTCCGACCAACCCCGTTCAAGCTAATACCTAGTTGCGATGGCCTCACCATTAAGTCCTTTACAAGGATATGTGCCGGGACAAAACCACGACAAGCTCCCATCCGTTTGTATCGGGTTGCATCATCTTCCCCGTTGTAGCACCAAAGCGGGTGCAGTCTCTGTTGGAGAGGTTGGACGCATCGAGCGATGGCTGCGGCTACCACATCGATAACAGTTAGCCCGTTGTGGGCTAGCCACCTTACTTGAGCGGCCAGCCGAGTTACTTCGGCACTTTCCTCTTGGGAAGGACTCTTCGGACGCCAGTTGAACCGCTTCTTCGGCGGGACCGATGAGAATTCGGGCAGCCCCCTCCGAACTGGATCAAAGAGAGGGACGTCTTCGATATAAAACCATTCCGAAGTCCACTCTTCGGCATCTTTCTTCAGAGTCCCTACGGGGTATCCGATTCCGGCAATGCGCCATACTTCGGCCCCGCCGACCTCGTAGATTGTCCCTCCTCGGGTACGGGGAACAAGGCAGAAGAACTTCCTCCACAACTCGAAGTGGGCCTCGCAGCCCAGGAACATTTCGCAAAGAGCGACGAAGCCCGATATATGAAGAATCGATCCTGGGGTAAGGTGGTGGAGTTGGATCCCGTAAAACTCTAATAGACCCCTCAAGAAAGGATGAATGGGGAATCCCAGCCCTCGCAAGAGGAAGGGCACGGAACACACCCTTTCCTCCCCATGGGGGGAGGGAAAGTTTTCTGTGAAAACCTCCCCGTCTGCGGAAGTTAATCCGGGATGGGTGGATGTGAGATCTGACGCAGGAAGATATCCCTGCATCTCGAGCCTGCGTAATTGCATGCGGGATATGGAGCAGCTCGCCCAATCACCCTGACGGGGACCGTGAGGGCGCGAGGAAGAACCTGGGACGCTCGCCATTGTTTGCTGATACGACCTCGCAGGGATGTGTTAGCCTCCTAGCCTTTAGCCTATTAAAAGGGTGATGTCTCCCCCCTCCAATGAGGGGCATTTTTGTAAAAAACTATCAGGCCGCTCGCATTCCTTCGATGCGTAGGAATGTCATTTTATTCTAGGCAGAGAAAAGCGGTGTGGCGGGCCCCACAAAGCCCCGCCCATCAGAAGATTCTTCGGCAACCGAGCTATTGGTGACCGAACTATTGCCAAATCAGATACAGGTACGGGGAGGAACTCGCCACCCAAGCTGAAGACCTATGAAGCATGGAGCTGCCGAAGACTATCAATTTCGGCATTGGAGGCTAGTTCGGGGGCTACTGAGGGTGTCCTGGACTAGGGGGTACTCGGGCTGCCTACCTATCTCTCGTAGGCCGGGCTGGTGGACCGGTCTCTACTCGTCGATGGAAGGCCGGATTGCGGGCGACCCCGTGCATCAGAAGGAAACCTCCGAAGACTTGGCGGCTCCTCCAAGGAATAATTGGCATAGCTGGCACGTTTATCCCTTGATGGTAACTGACTATATGTAACCCCAGGACCCCCTGGTGTCTATATAAACCAGTGGGTTTAGTCCGTAGAGGATCATCATTCATTGCCTAGGGTTTAGCCCATCCGATCTCGAGGTAGATAAACTCTATAACCTTTGTGCAATCACATCAATATAATCTAGTAGGACGTAGGGTATTACTTCTTCGAGAGGGCCCGAACCTGGGAAAATCACCGTCTCTGCGTTCCCTATTACCCATCGATTCCTAGACCCACAGTTCGGATCCCCTACCCGAGATCTGCCGGTTTTGGTACCGACACCGGGGACACCAATGCTCCCTCCGCGCAAGAGGAGGAGAAGGAGTAGGGAGAGGACGGGGAGGAAGATGATTCCTCCCAAATAGGGAATAGGGTGGCGTCCGAGGACGCCGAGGAGGTGCCGCCTTAACCCGCTCCCAAAAGACCATGCAACGCCAAAGTAGCCTTGTACGGCGATAGCTCGGCTTCTGCCAAGGACTCTGAGGCCTCCGAAGAGGTTCCTCGAAGGATCCCTAGGGCCAAGCCACAGGCTCAAAGGTACGTGTTCTAGTAACCGCTTGACCATCCTTAGCCGAACTGGGTTTGATATTGATCACGTTTCCGTTTGTAATTTTGCAGCCCGCTACGCGATCTCCCCACCGACCGAGTCTCGGAAGGGGATTCTCCACCGGCGGCGCTAGCGGAGAGCGGGACCGAATCCCGCGCCTCGTCTCCCCCAATCGTCGAGGAGGCCGAGGAGGTCCTGTCGAGGAGGATCCCTCCCGTGCCGCACACATGGGGAGGAGGTGACACTATCATGGCCGAGGTGAACACCTCGATCGCCGAAGACCAGGAGAGGAGGGCCCCTTTGGTGAACGAAGAGGAGGAGCCCGGACAAGCCGAGCTCTCTCCGAGGACGACTCCGGAGACGTCAAGGCATCCAGAGTCCGGCGCCCCGGACTTCGATAGGAAAGAAGCCAAAGCGCCGCCGCCGCCCCCGCCCACCCCAGAGCAGGCGTCGACCGGGTGGCCAGACGAGATGGAGGATGCTCTAACCAGCTCCTCTATCGCCGAAGAGCATCATGCCCTTATGGGCGCAGTGTTGCAAAGTCTTCGGTCCGTGGATAACGGACTGAAGGAGGCTTTTAGTGGCCTTCTTACCGGCTTCAAGGTGCGCAAAGTAATACTTTTCCCTTAGAAAAAAAATTTTGTGTAAATGTATAGCCTCATACACAGTAGCCCCCGAGACGCTGACTGGCTTGAGCAAATCCCGTCAGAGGAACAAAAATCAATATCTCGGATACTAACGTGCGTAGAATAATGCACAGGCGTCATCTTCGGCTACAGCCGCCAACGCCGAAGAGTTGGCCGAGCTCAATCGGAAGTTGAAGAGCTCCGAGGACGACCTGAGCCTGGTGAACAAGAGGTTTGACAAGGCACAAGGTAAGTCCGAGCTGTAATGTTGAAGACAGCCGTTGTTTCGTAAGCAGGGTTCGAAGTATCCTAACGGATTTAACTGATCCGAGCTGTAATGTTGAAGACAGCCGTTGTTTGGTAAGGTGGAAAACCTCAAGGCTGCACTAAAGACGGCTCGGCTGGAAGCGGCGGAGCAGAGGTCTGCGGTCGAGAAAGCGGCCGCCGAACTGGCTGTGGAGCAAACCATGAGCCAGAAGCACGAGGCCAGGGTGCTGGAAGTGCAGCAAGAGCTCGGGGATGCTATCACAAAGTGTGAGGCCCTTGAGCAGAAGAATAAGGAGCAGGCCGCTGAGCTGGCCTCATTGGCGGCGGTAGCCAAGGAAGCGCGGACAGAGGCGCGCGACTACCAAGAGGAGCTCCGCCAAGTCACGCTCATTGCAGACGGTAAGCCGTACTTGCTGCAAAGTATCTTTGGAGGTAACAGGTTCGCGTTGCTCACGCGAGTATGGCGTTCCCTAGGCACCTTTGTGGACCTCCCGAAGAGTGCAGCGGACACGGCCAGGTTCTTCGCCGCTCAGGAGGGTCGGGCCGAGCAGAGGCTGTTCTGGGAGCCACTGCCGAGCAGCTATTTTGGGCTGGTGCAGAGGTTGTACGACGCCGTGCCCCGAATTGATGCATGGAAGCGCTCCGCGTGCATTGAAGGAGCTCGGATGGCCTTCGGCAAGACGATGGTGCACTGGCCGAAGATCAAGCCAACCGAGATGGCCACCGGACCTCCACCCCCTGGAAAGGAGCATAGGCGCCCCGAGCAATATTTTCCCATCGTGATGGATGGTGCTCGGGCAATAGAAGCCCAGTGATCGAAAGATGTAATTTATGAGTAGATAAGTTATCCGAGGAGTTTAAAACCTTTGGCTTTACATGGAATGCACTGTGTTGGCTGTATATAATGTCTGCCATGTTAATTTTGACTCCTGTGCGGCTGTTTCTTAACTGAAAGTTACCAGTCATCGGCTTCAGCCCCCAGTGCAGATACTGCCTGGGGTGTTTCCTCGTTACATCATAACCCTTAGCCGACGTCTTGGTGCCCGGAGGCGGTTGTATGTACGGAAAACAAGGCAATCAGACTATGTGGTTTTAGTGCTTTCACTTAGCCATAGGAGCTTGACTGTGGGAGCTGGTGACTAGCCCCCAGTGTTTGTGATATTCGGACGAGCCGCGGTTGACACCATCATCACATGGCTTCTGTAACAGAGAACCCTTCGTTTAACACGGACTGACCTCCAACGATCTTTGGTTTGACACGGGTCATCCGATCGCCGACCAGTTCTCGCTTATTGTGACAGTCAGTTTTCGGCTTTCTCCACTGAGGTACTTGACCAGGCTAGCTAGAAGTACAATCGCAGTGGTTCTCCCTTTACCCTCTTAGCCAAATAGTGCGAAAGGTAAGAGGGTAAACACAGGAGCTGGGCAACCCAACTATTGACCAAAGATGCAATTCGGAACAGATTCATATAGTGCAATATCCATGACGCCGAGCACATAAAATAAAAGTAGGTGCCGGGACAGAGTTTGAGGCAAGATTTATGTTCGAGCCATCGGTCTATTAGTCGGTTAAAAAACGATGTATCGTGATAGGTTACTTCGGCCTAAAAAAAAGGGGAAAGGAATATGCGAACGCGAATGACTATGCAAGTACCAGAGAAAAATTGGTCTTTATTTCCTTTGAATATGTGACGTCCAACCGTACAATCCGGATTGCCGAAGTAACTTTTATAGACACTTTTGAAGAAATAGATACATTAGAGTAAAGGTTTACACAGGGCCTTCATGAGTGGTTTGACGTCCCTACTATGCCCTGTTGCACGTCTGCGCCTTTGCTCTGTAAGAAGCTTCCGTGTGAGCGGAGCTGTCGACCGTATGTTCGGCGGAGGTAGTAGTGTGCGGCAGACGAGCCCTTGGGAAAGGGTGTTGAGAAGTCGCCATGGTGTATCAGTTTGACGCTGATCAGGCCCTAGATGGTGCCCATTGTCGATGTTGATTCGAAGACATCTGTTAGCCATTGCTCGGTCGAACCGAGCTCTCGGTCTTTGTTCCTTGTGTCCCCACAACTGCCCATGGAATTTCGAGCGCGAAATTGTGCACTCGAGGTACGTATTTTTTGACTAGGTGGGCCATGCTGTGGGGCGCGTACCCCTATTTTGAGTGAGCATGAGAGTGCTCCGGGACCGAGGCTGCAGCTCGGGTGCGCTTGCGTGTGTCCAGTGTCTTGGCAGTAGATTGGACTTGTGACACCTCTTCGGCGGCTTGGACATCGGCGGCTAGAGACGCCGTGTGTTCCTCTGTTCGGAGCGAGCGCTCGGTATTACCGTTGATGGTAATAACGCCCTTTCGTCCTGGCATCTTGAGCTTCAGGTATGCATAGTGCGGGACTGCGTTGAAGCGGGCGAACGCAGTCCGGCCGAGGAGTGCGTCGTAACCGCTGCGGAAGGGGACAATATCGAAGATCAAGTCCTCGCTACAGAAGTTATCGGGCGAGCCGAAGACAACCTCCAATGTCACGGATCCCGAGCAGCGTGCCTCGACACCTGGGATTACACCTTTAAAGGTGGTGTTGCTGGGTTTGATTCTTGACGGGTCGATCCCCATTTTCTTTACTGTATCTGAGTAAATCAGATTGAGGCTGCTACCTCCGTCCATAAGGACTCTGGTGACGTGAAATCCATCCACGATGGGCTCGAGCACCAGAGCCGCCGTTCCTCCATGGCGTATACTGGTAGGATGGTCTCGACGGTCGAAAGTGATCGGGCAAGCCGACCACAGGTTGAATTTCGGGGCTACCGTCTCTAAGGCGTAGACATCCCGAAGTGCGCGTTTCCGCTACTTCTTCGGTATATGCGTGACGTATATCATGTTCACGGTTTTGACCTCTGGAGGGAACTGCTTTTGGCCTCCATTGTTTGGCCCACGAGGTTTGTCCTCTTTCTCACTGCGGGGGCCCTTGCCCTGTTCTTCGGCTGTGACCTTGCCGGCCTGTTTGATTACCCAACAGTTACGGTTGGTATGGTTAGCGGGCTTGTCTGGGGTGCCGTGAATCTGGCAGGGCCTATCCAATATTCTATCCAGTGCAGACGGGCCGTCCCGGTTCCCTTTAGAGGGTTTTTTCCGTGGTCCCGATTTCGAGCCGCTGAGTCCGGCGTTTACTGCTGCGTCGTCGGCTTCACCGCCATTGTTTGAGTGCCGGCGCTTATTGTTCCTATTGCGCCGGGGTTTCCCGTTTCCGTCCCGGACCTCTGAAGTTCCGGGGTCTTCTGGGTGGTTGCTTCGACGAGCTAACCAGCTATCCTCACCCACGCAAAAGCGGGTCATTAAGGAGGTAAGGGCCGACATTGTTCTCGGCTTGTCCTGGCCGAGTTGGCGGGCGAGCCACTCGTCCCGGATACTGTGTTTGAATGCCGCAATCGCTTCGGCATCCGGACAGTCGACGATCTGGTTCTTCTTGGTCAAGATCCGGTTCCAGAATTGTCGGGCTGACTCCCCGGGCTGCTGAATGACATGGCTCAGGTCATCGGCGTCCAGTGGCCGAACATAAGTTCCTTGAAAGTTAGCTCGGAATGCATCCTCGAGCTCTTGCCATCTCCCGATGGAGTTTTCGGGTAGGCTGTTCCGCCAATGCCTTGCTGGTCCCATGAGTTTCAATGGTAAGTACTTAATGGCGTGGAGGTCATCTCCTCGGGCCATACGAATGTGGAGGAGAAAATCCTGAATCCACAAAGCTGGGTCAGTTGTCCCATCGTAGGATTCTATATTGACGGGTTTGAACCCCTCGGGGAACTAATGCTGCATCACCTCATCGGTGAAACACATTGGGTGTGCGGCGCCCCTGGCCCGGGCCACATCGCACCGAAGATCGGTTGTCATCCGGGCACGGTGCTGTTCCCGAGCTCTGTCGTTCCTGTCGCGCCAGGCTTGGTATCCGTCCCGTCCGGCTGGCGCGTGTCCTGTGGATCCATAGATGGATCTTGACTGGATCCCTCTGGCGTTCAGGTCGCGGCGCAGATCGTATCAGTCGTCCGGTTGAACCGGGTCTTTGCCTGCTCGGCGAGGAGGTGCGGGTGGGTATTCGGCTTCCCCGGCCGCCCTGTCCCATCCTTGAGGGGGGGCGGGCAGGAGTTCGGCTTCCACAGCCGGTCCATCCCGCCCTCGAGGGGGGCGGTCGGGCTGGCTTGCGTACGTTCGTCTAGGAGGCATGGGCTCTAGGGCCTCATCCTCAAATTCTGGGAGTAGGCGCCGCCGTGGATAACTCTTGTATTGACCCTGACGTTGATCGTCAAGGCCCTCTTCGGCGGCTAGGACCATCGTCCATCTGTCGTTGAGTGTATCTTGTTTGGCTTTTAACTGTTGTTGCTTCCTCTTCAAGCTTTGGGCCATGGCGATGAGTTGCCGCTTGAATTTCTCTTGCTCCAGGGGATCCTCCGGGACGATGAAGTCTTCGGGTCCGAGGCTATCCTCCTCTTCGGACGGAGGGAGGTAATTACTATCCTCGGAATCCTCGAGGTCCTCGGGGTCATCCTGGTCTTCATGCCCTTCAGGGGCGTCATGGTGCTGCTCGGGGGTGTTGTTGCCGAGCTCCCCCATGTTATCCGAAGTGTCGTTCTCTCCGGTGCCGTTTGTGTCTGTGTTGTTTTCCTTGCCCTTTCCTCGCCCTCTGGCTCGCCGTCGTCGGTGTTTGGGCGGTTACTCGGCTAGGCCGTCGCCGTCCTTCATAGTCGTGACGCCGTCATTTTTGGGGGTGTCAACCATGTAAACGTCGTAGGTGGAGGTGGCGGTCCACTTTCCGGTGTTGGAAGTGGCTAGGAAAGGAGCCGTATAGGGCGGGATGTCGATATCCTCATCCATGTCGTCAGCCTCCTCGGAGGCGTAGTCCAGCATGTCGGTTAAATCTTCTATAGTGACTACCAAGTGGGTGGTGGGTGGGACACAAAATTCCCCGCGGCTGGCTTCCTGTCCGACCTGCTCCTGGTCCAAGGACGGGCCATCCGCGATAGTTATACTCTGGATCCGATCTAACATCTCGCTTAAAAATGAGAGGTCAACCGGATTCACGTTCGGGCATCCGTCGGAGTCGAGCTCCGGCGTGCCGATACTGTGAATGTGTTCGGCCAAGGGTGACCCTTGGTTTTCCGGCGTTGGGGTTGGATCCGAATTCAAGGCCGGATCTGAACTAAGGCCCGCCCCGGGGATAGGGACGGGGAGGGAATCCGAGGTCAAGGCCTCGGGATTTGTAGGCTCCTCGGGTGAAGCCGAGAACCCAGTTAAGACCAGATCGCCTCGAGCATCGGCGACGTACTCAAGGCCGCCGAACCTGATTTCCTGCTCAGGGGCGAAGCTGCCGACCTGATCAAGGTAACCGGCCGGATCAGCGTGGAGCACAATGCTGCCGAACGTGAAAAGCTGTCCGGGGACGAAGATGTCCCCACTGCGGATTCCATCGTTGATGAAAAGGCGAGCCATTGATCCTTGGTAACCCACGGCGGAGCTCTCAATGAAAGCACCAATGTCGGTACCAAAACCGGCAGATCTCGGGTAGGGGATCCGAACTGTAGGTCTAGGAATCAATGGGTAACAGGGAACGTAGAGACAGCGATTTACCCAGGTTCGGGCCCTCTTGAAGAGGTAATACCCTACGTCCTGCTAGATTGTATTGATGTGATTGTATGAAGGTTACAGAGTTGATCTACCTCGAGATCGGATGGGCTAAACCCTAGGCAGTTATGATATGATGATCCTCTACAGACTAAACCCTCTGGTTTATATAGACACCAGAGGGTCCTAGGGTTACATATAGTCGGTTACCATCAGGGGATAAGTATGCCGGCCACGCCAATTATTCCTTGGAGGAGACGCCAAGTCTTCGGAGGTTTCCTTCTGATACACGGGGTCGCCCACAATCCGGCCTTCCATCGACGAGTAGAGAGCGGCCCATCAGCCCGGCCCACGAGAGACAGGCCGGCAGCCCGAGTACCCCCTAGTTCGGGACACCCTCAACCGTGCGTGCAGCAGGCTTGAGGATCGAGGGGGTGGTTAATGATGATGCACCAGGACCTAAAAAATTGTGATGATTAGACGTCTCGATGGTGGGACCCCGGGCAATGAAAACACACTCTAAGAACCCTTGGAAGCATGTAGTTGCTGTGGGGCTCCTCGAGAGACCAAGGTATATGACTCCTAGGCCAAAGATAAAATCACTTCAAAAATTGCGTAAGGTTGAACCAGCTTGCAAGGCACAAAACTGAAGATTGGGAGCAGCTCGGATGGACCGAGCAACATCCTCGGCTTGAAGACCAGTTCAGGGGCTACTGACGGAGTCCTAGATTAGGGGGTGCTCGTCATGCCAGTTACCAATCCTTTGGGCTGGGCCGAGGACCCCCCCTATGCTCATCAACTAGTGGGCCTCGTTCGTCTAGCCCAAGAATATCAAGAAGGAATGACCCGAAGACTTGGCGCATACTCCAAGGTTTAGAGATAGTCCTCGGCACGATTGCTCCTAGATACAATCGACTTATGTGTAAACCTAGGCACCCCCGGTATCTATATAAACTGAGGGGCAGGGACCATAGAGGACGAACACAATCACATACGATCTCGCGGGAGATCACCTGTACTTTGTAGCTCATCAACATCAATACAATCAAAGCAGGACGTCGGGTATTACCTCCTCGAGAGGGCCCGAACCTGGGAAAACAACGTGCGTCCTGTTACCATTGTGCCAAGGCTAACAGATCGGGACCCCCTACCCAAGATCTGCCGGATTTAGCTCCGACAGTGAGTAGAATCCTATACTGTAAAACCGCTTCTCTTAGGGAAGTTCAAATGTTAGTGATGGCGCAGTTCCTCTATGACCATGCAGTTAGTTCACGCTGTTAATGCGTGGTGGAAGAAAATGCTTACGAGTGGTTTAGTTTCCCAGAGCCACTAAACCACCACCGACCGGTTACCACAATCCAATGCAAACGTGCCATGCATCGAACTGCAATTAGGTGTCGCCCCTCGCTCCTCCTTATAAACACACGGGTTTGGAACTTCTCCGCCCTGTTTATCGCCATCGCTCTTCTATTCTCTGCCTTTATCTCTCTCGCAACGCACCACAATCCCAGATAGAGAAGGTAGTGTAGGGGGCGCATTCCAAGTGCTGCCATGATGTTCACCAAGTTCACCAAGGAGTTCTTTGATGTCAAAGCCCATGGCAAGAACAAGCTCCATGTTGTCTACACCAACGACAAGTATATCAACGCCTCTATGGTCACCCAGTTGGAGGAGACCCTCTAAGGCCAACACGACAAGATAGTCAGCATGGATGTCGAGTACACGACAGAATCTAGCACCAACCAGAGGGCCGCCGTCGTCCAACTCTACGTCGACAATGATTCCCTAGTGTACCACATCAGTGCCGCTCTCAATAGGTGCTAGAGAGTTCTATTTATTGCATTGTAGTGTAGAAAAATAATGCTTGATCACTCCTCCACTTCCTTCCATCACAGGTGCAAGAAGTTCGACGATTTCCTACGCAACAACTGGTACACATTCGCTGGCTTCTGCATCTTCAATGACAAGGAGATTCTTAAGCACTGCCAACTGAAGATCGACAACTTCATCGACATCCAGAACAACTGGAAAGTGCCTTACAGCAGAAAAACAAAGGATTCCTTGGCTGATGTCACTTCCCACATCATCGACTACTACTACAAGACCATGACGAAAGGCTTCAGTGGCTGGGAGCACCAGCTATGGGAGAATACGTCCCTGGGCAGGAAGCATGTCGATTATGCGGCCACATGGCCTACGAGATCTAGCAGCACATCACCATCATCAAGAAAGGGTTGCTTTGTGCACACGAGGGCAAGCGTAATAGGAGCAACCCGGACGAGGATTGTTGAAGGGATAAAAGGTGTTTATTTATATATGAACAATTAGTGTTGGTCCTGTTATTTATTTTTCTTGAATCATGTCCTATGTGCTTTTGCTAGGTTTACTGTTTATGAATCGTATGTCGCTACACTCTACTAGTTATGTCAGTCCCTAAAAGTAGAGTTATCTGGAGTGTAAAATGTTTCGTATGCTATTTGAATGGTCTATTGTTGCACTATTATTGTGTTATCACTCTAAATAAATTGTCGTTTCCATGTGTTGTTTCATCTGAGAAAAAAAATATTACTAAGAAAAATTAGTTCAACAAGAAAAAGGCAGGAACAAAAAAGAAAAGGGTTAACAAAAGGTTTTTGAAAAATACAATAGAAAGTTCAAGTTAGCAAGGACGGGCACTCCAAACACTTGATCATGCCAAGTTGAACTACGGATGCAGCAGAGTTTTGTGACACCCCGTATGAAAATGTTCAACCATATAGAAAACCCAAAGTAGGTTCAGCAGGGTACTGCCTTGAAGTTTGAAATACAACAAAAACTTGTCGCATCATGTCATAGGCAAATCTTTAGAAAAAAATGTAAGTCTGTTAAGGGGTGGGGTGGATCTAAGGCAGTTCAGCTTCAGATTCACTTCAATTTCAGACTAATATAAAATGGCAGTGCAAAAATGATGCTTCAAAAATTACAGCCATGTTTTGGCCTGATGCAGTTGCAAAAGGAAGAAAAATGAAAAAATAACTCAAAAATTTCATGGTTAGACATGGCAAAATGTTATGCATAAAACTTTAATGAAAAAAAGAGACCCACCCTGGAGTTCCTGGCCCAGGCAATCTCGTACTAGGACGTGCCACGTGGGCCCATCCGTTCCAACCTACTGTGTGGGACAGCATAACCCAAGCCCACGGGCTAGAGAGTGAAAGCAAGCGTTGTGTTTAAGCACTTAGTGTGTACACCAAAGGAGTTCGAGGGGGGTCGCACACCCAGGCTTATAAACCAATGCACTACGCCCTAAACTTCTGATGTGGTACTAAAAAATAGAGCACCCGCCACTGCTCTGTAGACGTGAGGTTTGCAAATTTGGGCCCAAAAAAGTTCAAGCCAATAGGGCCTAACTAGTTTGGGCCCTTGTCCTAGCCCATATAAATCAACCCCGTAACTCCATATATCAGTTTTTTTTCTAAAACAAATCAGGAAAGTTCAGACTATACCACACGAGTATTTCGACACCCGAGCAACACGAAGGTCGAGGGTCATGTGTGTGGTGCAAGGCAGTTTTTGGAACACATGCGTCATGCAACTACCGCGACGGTTCCGTCACATAGTTCCACTGCATGAACCACTACCAAACATAGAGATCTCCTTTCACATATCTTCTTCCAACCACCGATCACACCATATCTCCCCTTCTAGATCTGGTGCTCTCCATATTGCTCAGCCGCTTGCTCTCCGCATAATCAACCACTGAAAGAAAAACACAACTCATTCGATTGCACTCGCTGTCCATCACACAGAGACGATTGGGGGGGGGGGGGTTCTGGGACTGCCGTCCTAGAACAGAGTTCCACCATGAGTACAAGGTGGAGGCGCATGGTAACTACACCATCAACACCATGTTGACCAACGACCATAAGTAGGTCGACATCTGGATCGACAAGTTCGAGGCGTGGTTTGAGAATGATAGGCCTAATATCGTCGGCATCAATGCATAGTGCACATGTGGTCCGTACGACGAGTAGAAAGCAGCCCTCATCAAGTTGTTATACCATAGGAACTGCCCCTTGTACTAGGTATGCAGGTCTGATGGGTAAATTATAGGCTGTGGGAATTTCTCCTCA
The DNA here is from genome assembly GCA_039707655.1 of Elymus sibiricus. NCBI lineage: Eukaryota > Viridiplantae > Streptophyta > Magnoliopsida > Poales > Poaceae > Elymus > Elymus sibiricus. The sequence continues at coordinate 26,318,244 of CM077664.1, forward strand.
ATGACAAGTACACCTTTGCTGGATTCTGCAATGAAGGCGAGCGGATGCTCCGCCATTGGAACATAAAAGTTAGCAGCTTCATCGACATCAAGACAGAGTGGAGGGTGCCCTACGTGGACAAGCCCATGGATTCTCTCACGGACATCACCGCGGTCATGGTGGATGACTACTACGGCGGCATGAAGAAAGGTTTCAGCAAATCCAGCACATGTTCTAGGCAGATGTCCCCCTGTCCAGGTTGCACGTCGACTACGCAGTGACGGATGCGTATGTGGCCTACGAGATATGGACGGGCTTCATCAACTTCAAGAAAGGGCTTCTTTGACTTGAGGAGGATGTGCATAAACAGAAACGATTCAAGGAGGAATGTGAAATCAAGTGCTACAAGGTCTCCTAGGCCTCCTGGGATGACTGAAAAAACCAAAAGCTGCATCCGTTGCTTGGAAAACTAAAAAAAAGTATGCTTGCTTTATGTGTGTTTTAATATTATGAACATAATGTGTGATTTTATTTAGGTTTGAAGTTTGTAAAAACTCAAATAAGTTTGTGTACTCATAATACTATATTGTAATGAACTCCTGTGTAATAAAAAAGTTTATGATGTAAGCTTCTAATGGTGATCAAATAATATGTTCAATCTCTATACATCTGATTATGAGATTTTTTTAAAAAAAAATTCCAAACTATTATAAAAATGAGGTATATGTGCAACAGGGCTGAAGTACAGAGACCATGCAGAGTCTTCCCAAAAAACACGACAGTACAGTTCGTGGAAGTTGGATTAAAAAAATAAACGACACTCAATGTTCAAAGAGGTCGGCAGTTCATCACCATGTTCAAGGTAACTCCTACCTATTATATACAAGAAAGTCAAGAGCCTATGGTACCAAATTCCAAAAACATGCGACCTCATCACAAAACCCAAAAATTCATGGACGTTCAAAAATAATATGTGACCCTCACAAAAAAAGGTACATAAAAATAATCTATATAATAGTTGAGAGTAAGCCGGCAGTCTCAACCTTCATATTTGTAGGAAAAAATCAAATAATCATTGGAAATATGTAAGTTCAGATCCAACATCATAACAAGTTCAAAAACATCACACAATGGAAAGTTCAGAATTGCCTTTCGTATGTTTAAAAGAGTAAAAAAAAAGTGGCTCCCCTACAGTTGGATGCTGACTTAATGTTTTTATTTTCAAAAAATATTCGTAGGAAGAAATCAAATAATCATTGGAAATATGTAAGTTCAGATCCAACATCATAACAAGTTCAAAAACATCACACAGTGGAAAGTTCAGAATTGCCTATCATATGATTAAAAGAGTAAAAAAAAAGTGGCTCCCCTGCAATTGGATGTTGACTTAATGTTTTTATTTTCAAAAAAAAAATTAAAAAATTGACCGGCCCGGGAGAGCCCGGCCCAAGCAATCTCGTACTAGGACTTGCGACATGGGCATGATTGTTCCAATCTACTGCATTGGGCAATCGTAACCCGGGCCAGGCGCTCAGTCTGTGACGAGAGGAGTTCGACACAGCAGCCACGCCGGCACTTATAATTAGGTGTGGCATGCTCTCGACTAGTGAGGTGGTACTAAAGGTAGGGCACCCACTCTCACCGGCTGCTCGAGTGACGCGCGGCTGGTAGTTGGGCCAAAAGTTAAACCCAACCAGAACCGAACGTCCACGGGCCAACAATGCAACTCTTTAGTGCCTTTTAGAAAAAATGGAACAGGAGAGGGCACTCGATCAGTTCAGGTTATGGTTCGCACATTAAGTTGGGAAGTATGACGTTGGAAAAAAATAAAAAAAATTAACTGCATGGCGTGTCAGTTAGCTCATGTTAATATGATAACGAACCAAAATATTGGGGGAGGGGTTCCCCCCACCCCCCTCTCTCATACCCGGATTGACTATTCGTCACCCTGGATGAGGAATAGTTATTTTTCACCCCCCTCTATTTTAACATGAATGCACCGTAATTTTACGTTTCGTAAGTTTTGTCTTATTTCAGACGTAAAAAGAGAATGTAAGAAAATATATTATCGCCGTAAAAAATATTTTATGTTACGTAAAATTACAAATGTAAAAACATAGTGTAAAATGTACATAAAATGTAATTTTTCTGGTCTGATGACCTATATTTTTTTTCCTTATGCCAAATTATACGCAATGAATCAATATGAATGTAACTATTTGTATTTGAAATGTAATTTATTTATGAAATGATCGTAAGATTACCTCGGGTGAAGAATAACTTATTTCTGCACCCTGGGTGATGAATAGACTTTCTACATATATATATATATATATATATATATATATATATATATATATATATATATATATATATATATATATATATATATATATATATAGGTTTGGTATATTCTAACAATACCTTTAAGACCTTATTCTACCAACAATCTGCTTATTCGGCCAACACCTCTGACCCGGCCTATAGCTACAAACTAACCACACGAAAGACGCGACCGAGCTACGCAAAAGAAAAAACCCACCCCCCCCCCCTTATCCATTTGTGGCATGACCTCCACCTCCCACCTCGTGCCCATCTCCTCATGACCTCCACCTCCCATCCCGCCACCGTCGCGCAACCTCCCTCCCCGCGCCGCCGCATCGCCTCTCTCCCCAGCGCCGCCGGACTCACTACCTCTCCCACGCCGCTGGACTCGCTCCCTCCTCAAGCCACCACACCACCTCCCTGCCCCGCGCCGCCGAACTCCCTCACTCCTCGCGTCGCTGCACTAACTCCCTTCCCCGCACCGCCGGGCTCCCTCCCTCCCCGCGCTGCCGCACCGCCTCCTGCCCCGCGCCGCCGCACCAATTCCTGTTGGAAATATGCCCTAGAGGCAATAATAATAAAGTGTTTATTATCATATTTCCCCGTTCATGATAATGGTTTATTATTCATGCTAGAATTGTATTGACCAAGAAACTAAATACATGTGTGGATAATGAACAAATACTGAGTCCCTAGTAAGCCTCTACTTGACTAGCTCGTTGATCAAAAGATGGTCAAGGTTTCCTGACCATGGACATGAGTTGTCATTTGATAACGGGATCACATCATTAGGAGAATTATGTGATGGACATGACCCAACCGTTAGCATAGCATGTGATCGTTCAGTTTAATGCTATTGCTTTCACTATGTTAAATACACGTTCCTCTGACCATGAGATCATGCAACTCCCGGATACCGTAGGAATACTTAGGGTGTATCAAACGTCACAACGTAACTGGGTGATTATAAAGATGCACTACAGGTATCTCCGAAAGTGTTTGTTGAGTTGGCATGGATCGAGATTGGAATTTGTCACTCCGACTATCGGAGAGGTATCTCTGGGCCCTCTCGGTAATACAGCATCACAGAAGCCTTGCAAGCACCGTGACTAAAGAGTTAGTTGCAAGATGATGTATTATGGAACGAGTAAAGAGACTTGCCGGAAACGAGATTGAACTAGGTATTGGATACCGACGATCGAATCTCGGGCAAGTAACATACCGCCGGACAAAGGGAACAACTTATGTTGACATATGAGGTTCACCGATAAAGATCTTCGTGGAATATGTAGGAACCAATATGAGCATCCAGGTTCCGCTGTTGGTTATTGACCGGAGAGTCGTCTCGGTCATGTCTACATCATTCCCGAACCCGTAGGGTCCGCACACTTAAGGTTCGATGACGATATAGTATTATATGAGTTATGTGATTGGTGACCGAAGTTTGTTCGGAGTCCCGGATGAGATCGCGGACATGACAAGGAGTCTCTAAATGGTTGAGAGGTAAAGATTCATATATTGGAAGGCTATATTCGGACGTTGGAAAGGTTCCGAGTGATTCGGGTATTTTTCGGAGTACCGGGGAGTTACGGGAATTCACCGGGAGAAGTAATGGGCCTTATTGGGCCATACGGGAAAAGGAGAGGCAGGCCACGTGAGGAGGCGCGCGCCCCCCCTTGCCCAAACCGAATTGGACTAGGGGAGGGGGCGCAGCCCCCTCTTTCCTTTCCCTCTCCCTTCCCCCTTTCCTACTCCGTATGGGAGGTGGAATCCTACTAGGACTAGGGAGTCCTAGTAGGACTCCCCACACTTGGCGCAATCCTAGGGGGCCGGCCTCCTCCCTCTCATCCTTTATATACGGGGGCAGGGGGCACCCCAAAGCACACAATTGTCCCATAGCCGTGTGCGGTGCCCCGATCTCCGTTTTCCACCTCGGTCATATTTTCGGAGAGCTTAGGCGAAGCCCTGCCGGAATCACTTCACCATCACCGTGGCCACGCCGTCATGCTGACCGAACTCATCTACTTCCTCGACGTCTTGCTGGTTCAAGAAGGCGAGGATCGTCACTGAGCTGCACGTGTGTAGAACTCGGAGGTGCCGTACGTTTGGTACTCGATCGGTGGAGCTCGAAGGATTGTTCGACTACATCAACCGCGTTGTGAGACGCTTCCGCTAACGGTCTACAAGGGTACGTAGACACAGTCTCCCCTCTCGTTGCGATGCATCTCCATGGATAGATCTTGCGTGAGCGTAGGAAAATTTTTGAAATTCATGCTACGTTCCCCAACAGTGGCATCCGAGCCAGGTCTATGCGTAGATGTGATTTGCACGAGTAGAACACAAGTGAGTTGTGGGCGTGGATGTATACATATTGCTTGCCGTTACTAGTTGTTACTTGATTCGGCGGTATTCTGAGATTGAAGCGGCCCGGACCAACATTACGCGTACGCTTACGCGAGACTGGTTTCACCGTTGGTGCACTTGCTGCATAAAGGTGACTGGCGGGTGTCTGTTTCTCTCACTTTAGTTGAATCGGTTTCAATGAAGAGGGTTCTTTTAGAAGATCAAAAAGCAATCACTACACCACGTTGTGGTTTTGCATAGGTAAGAACGGTTCTTGCAAACCCGTAGCAGCCACGTAAAACTTGCAACAACAAAGTAGAGGACGTCTAACTTGTTTTTGCAGGGTATGCTGGTGATGTGATATGGTCAAGACATGATGCGATATAAGTTGTTGTATGAGATGATCATGTTTTGTAAGTTATCAGGCAACCGGCCGGAGCCTTATGGTTGTCTCTTTATTGTATGCAATGCCAACGCTATGTAATTGCTTTTCTTTACCGCTATGAGTTAGCAGTAGTAGTAGTAGCAATAGCCGGCGAGACGACCACGACGCTGCGATGGAGATCAAGGTGTCACGACGCTACGATGGAGATCATGGTGTCAATCCGGTGACGATGGAGATCATGACGGTGCTTGGCTAATGGAGATCAAAAGCACAAGACGATGATGGCCATATCATGTCACATATATTGAATTGCATGTGATGTTAATCCTTTTATGCATCTTATTTTGCTTAGGACGACGGTAGCATTATAAGACGATCCCTTCACTAAATTTCAAGATAGGTGTTCTCCCCTAGTATGCACCGTTGCGAAGGTTCGACGCTTCTAAGCACCACGTGATGATCGGGTGTGATGGATTCTTTCGTTCGCATACAACGGGTGTAAGCCAGTTTTACACACGCAGAATACTTGGGTTAAACTTGACGAGCCTAGCATATACAGATATGGCCTCGGAACACAAGAGACCGAAAGGTCGAACATGAGTCATATAGTAAATATGATCAACATGAAAGATGTTCACCATTGATAACTAATCCACCTCACGTGATGATCGGACGTGGTTTAGTTGATGTGGATCATGTTACACTTAGACAACTTGAGGGATGTTAATCTAAGTGGGAGTTCTTAAGTAATTTGATTAATTGAACTTCAATTATCATGAACATAGTCAAAAAGTGTCTTAGCTAATTTATGTTGTAGATCGATAAACCACGCGGTAGTTCCACTGATTTTAATATGTTCCTAGAGAAAGCCAAGTTGAAAGTTGATGGAATCAACTATGCGGACTAGGTCCGTGATTTGAGGATTGTCCTCACTGCTGCACAGAAGGCTTATGTCTTTGATGCACCACTCGGTGAGCAACCCCGATGGCTTTGTCTGAAGACGTTATGAACGTCTGGCAGACAAGAGAAGATGACTACTCGATAGTTCAGTGCGCCATGCTTTACGGCTTAAGAACCGGGGCTCCAAAGATGTTTTGAGCACCATGGAGCATATGAGATGTTCTAAGAGCTGAAAATTTGTTTTTCAAGCTCACGCCCGGGTCGAGAGGTATGTAACCTTCGACAAGTTCTATAGCTGCAAGATGGAGGAGAACAACTTCGTTAGTAAGCAATGTGCTCAGAGTGTCTGAGTACTTCAATCACTTGAATTAAGTGGGAGTTAGACTTCCGAATAAAGTGGTGATTGATAGAGTTCTCTAGTCACTATCACTAAGCTACTAGATCTTTGTGATAAACTATAAACAAGCAAAGGATAGAAATGATCCTTAAGCTATTCGCGAAGCTACAAGCTGCGGATGTAGAAATCAAAAAGGGAGCATCAAGTGTTGATGGTTGATAAGGTCACAAGTTTCAAGAAGGGCAAGGGAAAGAAAGGGAACTTCAAAAGAACGGTAAAATAGTTGCCGCTCCCGCGAAGAAACGAAAGACTGGACCCAAACCCGAGACTTAGTGCTCCCATTGCAAAGGGAAATATCACCAGGAGCGGAGCTTCCCCAAAGTAACTGGCAGATAAGAAGACTGGCAATGTCAACAAAGATATATTTGATATACATGTTATTGATGTGTAGCTTACTAGTACTCGTAGGAGCACCTGGGTATTTTGATACTAGTTCAGTTGCTTGCAACTTGAAACATGGAGCTCCGGAATGAACGAGGGCTAGCTAAGAACGAGGTGACGATGTGCATTGGAAGTGTCTCCAAGGTTGATGTGATCACCATTGTCACGCTCTCTCTACCTTCGGGATTAGTTGAAACCTAAATAATTGTTATTTGGTGCCTGCGTTAAGCATGAACATTATATCTGATAATGTTTATTACAAGACGGTTATTCATTTTCAGAGAATAATTGTTATTCTATTTATTTGGATAATGTCATTGATGATCATGCACTTAATGGTTTATTGAATCTCGATAGTAGTAATACACATGTTCATAACATAGATGCCAAAAGATGCAAAATTGATAATGATAGTACCACATATTTGTGGCACTGCCGCTAAGGTCATATTGGTGTTAAACGCATGAAGGAACTCCATGCAGATGGACTTTTGGAATCACTTGATTATGAATCATTTGAGACGTGCGAACCATGCCTCTTGGGCAAGATGACTAAAACTCCGTTCTTCGGAACAATGGAGCGAGCAACAGACTTGTTGGAAATAATACATACCGATGTATGCGGTCCGATGAGTGTTGAGGCGCGCGGTGGATATCATTATGTTCTCACGTTCACAGATGATTTGAGTAGATATGGTTATGTCTACTTGATGAAGCATAAGTCTGAAACATTTGAAAAGTTCAAAGAATTTCAGAGTGAAGTAGAGAATCATTGTAACAAGAAAATAAAGTTCTTACGATTTGATCGAAGAAGAGAATATTTGAGTTACAAGTTTGGCACATACTTAAGACAATGTGAAATTGTTTCACAGCTCACGCCACCTGTACTACCATAGCGTAATGGTGTGTCCGAACGTCGTAATCGCACTCTATTGGATATGGTGCGTTCTATGATGTCTCTTACCGATTTGCCACTATCATTTTGGGGTTATGCATTAGAGACAGCTGCATTCACTTTAAACAGGGCACCGTCTAAATCCGTTGAGATGACACCGTATGAACTGTGGTTTGGTAAGAAACCTAAGCTGTCGTTTCTGAAAGTTTGGGGATGCGATGCTTATGTCAAAAGGCTTCAACCAGATAAGCTCGAACCCAAAGCGGATAAGTGCGTCTTCATAGGATACCCAAAAGAGACCGTTGGGTACACCTTCTATAACAGATCCAAAGGCAAAGTATTCGTTGCTAAGAATGGATCCTTTCTAGAGAAGGAGTTTCTCTCGAAAGAAGTGAGTGGGAGGAAAGTAGAACTTGATGAGGTAATTGTACCTCCTCTGGATAGTAGTACGTCACGGGAAGTAATTTCTGTGACACGGACATAGACCAGAGAAGAAGTTGATGATGATGATCATGATACTTCGGATCAAGTTACTACAGAACTTCGAAGGTCAACCAGGACACGTTCCGCACCAGAGTGGTACGGAAATCCAGTCTTGGAGGTCATGTTGCTAGACAACGGTGAACCTTCGAACTATGAAGAAGCGATGGCAAGCCCGGATTCCGACAAAATGGCTTGAGGCCATGAAATCCGAGATTGGATCCATGTATAAGAACAAAGTGTGGACTTTGGTAGACTTGCCCGATGAACGGCGAGCTATTGAAAATAAATGGATCTTTAAGAAGAAGACAGACGCTGATGGTAATGTCACCGTCTATAAAGCTCGACTTGTTGCTAAAGGTTATCGACAAGTTCAAGGAGTTGACTGCGATGAGACTTTCTCACCCGTAGCGTTGCTAAAGTCTGTTAGAATTATGTTAGCAATTGCCGCATTTTATGAAATCTGGCAAATGGACGTCAAAACGGCATTCCTTAATGGATTCCTTAAGGAAGAATTGTATATGATGCAGCCGGAAGGTTTTGTCGATCCTAAAGGTGCTAACAAAGTGTGCAAGCTCCATCGATCCATCTATGGACTGGTGCAAGCATCTCGGAGCTGGAATACTCGCTTTGATGAGTTGATCAAAGCGTTTGGGTTTATACAAACTTATGGAGAAGCTTGTATTTACAAGAAAGTGAGTGGGAGCTCTATAGCATTTCTAATAGTATATGTGGATGACATATTATTGATTGGAAATGATGTAGAATTTCTGGAAAGCATAAAGAATTAATTGAAAGGAGTTTTTCAATAAAACCTGTTTTAAGTTATCCACGGATTGGGCATCGAGATCTATAGAGATAGATCAAGACGCCTGATAAAAGTTCACACATCTTGATGAGATTTTGAAGAAGTTCAAAATAGGATCAAGTCAAAGAAATGAGTTCTTGCCTGGTGTGAAGTGGAGTAAGACTTAATGAAATAGGTAAAGGTTGTTTACATGTTAAGCATCAAAATCTATAAAGATGGATTGAGAAGCTTCATAGAACTTTCACAAAACACATAGCTTGACAAGTATTTTGAAGAAAGTTCAAAATGGATCAGTCAAAGAAGGAGTTCTTGACTGTGGTACAAGATGTGAAGTTGAGTAAGACTCAAATCTCGACCACGGCAGAAGAAATAGAATGGATGAAGGTCATCCCCTATGCCTCGGCCATAGGTTCTATAAAGTATGCTATGCTGTGTGCTTTGCCATGTATCTGGCAAAGAGTGATCCAGGAGTAGATCACTAGACAGCGGTCAAAATATCCTTAAGATGACTAAGGAAGAATTTCTCGGGAATAGAGGTAATAAAGAGTTCGTCGTAAAGAGTTACGTCGATGCAAGCTTTAAACACCGATCCGGAAGACTATGAGTCTCAGACCGGATAAGTAAAGTGGGGCAGTCGTTTTTGGAGTAGCTCCAAGCAGAATGTGGTAGCAGCATCTACATATGACATAGAGATTTGCAAAGAACACACGAATCTGAATTGTACAGAATCGTTGACTAAAACCTCTCTCACAAGCAAAACATGATCAGCTCTATAACTGATTGGATGTTAAATACATGGAGATGTAAACTAGATTATTGACTCTAGTGCAAGTGGGAGACTGTTGGAAATATGCCCTAGAGGCAATAGTAATAAAGTGTTTATTATCATATTTCCCCGTTCATGATAATGGTTTATTATTCATGCTAGAATTGTATTGACCAGGAAACTAAATAAATGTGTGGATAATGAACAAATACTGAGTCCCTAGTAAGCCTCTACTTGACTAGCTCGTTGATCAAAAGATGGTCAAGGTTTCCTGACCATGGACATGAGTTGTCATTTGATAACGGGATCACATCATTAGGAGAATGATGTGATGGACATGACCCAACCGTTAGCATAGCATGTGATCGTTCAGTTTAATGCTATTGCTTTCACTATGTCAAATACACGTTCCTCTGACCATGAGATCATGCAACTCCCGGATACCGTAGGAATACTTAGGGTGTATCAAACGTCACAACGTAACTGGGTGATTATAAAGATGCACTACAGGTATCTCCGAAAGTGTTTGTTGAGTTGGCATGGATCGAGATTGGAATTTGTCACTCCGACTATCGGAGAGGTATCTCTGGGCCCTCTCGGTAATACAGCATCACAGAAGCCTTGCAAGCACTGTGACTAAAGAGTTAGTTGCAAGATGATGTATTACGGAACAAGTAAAGAGACTTGCCGGAAACGAGATTGAACTAGGTATTGGATACCGACGATCGAATCTCGGGCAAGTAACATACCGCCGGACAAAGGGAACAACGTATGTTGACATATGAGGTTCACCGATAAAGATCTTCGTGGAATATGTAGGAACCAATATGAGCATCCAGGTTCCGCTGTTGGTTATTGACCGGAGAGTCATCTCGGTCATGTCTACATCATTCCCGAACCCGTAGGGTCCGCACACTTAAGGTTCGATGACGATATAGTATTATATGAGTTATGTGATTGGTGACCGAAGTTTGTTCGGAGTCCCGGATGAGATCGCGGACATGACGAGGAGTCTCGAAATGGTCGAGAGGTAAAGATTCATATATTGGAAGGCTATATTCAGACGTCGGAAAGGTTCTGAGTGATTCGGGTATTTTTCGGAGTACCGGGGAGTTACGGGAATTCACCGGGAGAAGTAATGGGCCTTATTGGGCCATACGGGAAAAGGAGAGGCAGGCCACGTGAGGAGGCGCGCGCCCCCCCTTGCCCAAACCGAATTGGACTAGGGGAGGGGGCGCAGCCCCCTCTTTCCTTTCCCTCTCCCTTCCCCCTTTCCTACTCCGTATGGGAGGTGGAATCCTACTAGGACTAGGGAGTCCTAGTAGGACTCCCCACACTTGGCGCAGCCCTAGGGGGCCGGCCTCCTCCCTCTCATCCTTTATATACGGGGGCAGGGGTGCACCCCAAAGCACACAATTGTCCCATAGCCGTGTGCGGTGCCCCGATCTCCGTTTTCCGCCTCGGTCATATTTTCGGAGAGCTTAGGCGAGCCCTGCCGGAATCACTTCACCATCACCGTGGCCACGCCGTCGTGCTGACGGAACTCATCTACTTCCTCGACGTCTTGCTGGATCAAGAAGGCGAGGATCGTCACCGAGCTGCACGTGTGTAGAACTCGGAGGTGCCGTACGTTCGGTACTCGATCGGTGGAGCTCGACGGATTATTCGACTACATCAACCGCGTTGTGAGACGCTTCCGCTAACGGTCTACGAGGGTACGTAGACACACTCTCCCCTCTCGTAGCGATGCATCTCCATGGATAGATCTTGCGTGAGCGTAGGAAATTTTTTAAAATTCATGCTACGTTCCCCAACAATTCCTCCCGGTGGCCACCGCCACTACCTACCACCACACGGGAGTGAGTGCTCCGCCGTGCACAACGCTCCGCCCCCACGGAGCCCTTCCCAGCGCCGCCGCGCACCCGGCCGCGAGCCACCCCGAGGAGCAACCTCCCCAGCTCCTGCGTATCCGTCCTCGCGCTGCCCCGCATGTTCCTCCCCTCACTGCTGCACCGAGAGCAGCCGCTGCCCCGGGTACGCGTCTACGGCGGACGGATCTGCCTTCCCCGCGACATGGGAGCTCCCTGGCCCGCCGCTGAAGGTTGTTGCTGCTCGTGGCACGAGGAAGAGAGCCCTATCCGCCTCTGGGATTCTGTTCGCCGGACCATCCCATCGCAACTATGTTCTCCCCAAAACAAGTAGTTCACCCCATCGTAGCTCGCGGCTCCCTCCTCCAACTGTTGCAGTTCATTTGTTTTTTCTTGAAGCTCACTGAATTTTGTTTTGAAGTTCACTGTCAAATGAAAAATGGACCAAGTTTCTGACGCGGCGTCGAGCAGTTTGGTAGGGCGCGGCGTGCAGTTTGCTTGCGTGGATGGGAGCTTCCTGAGGCTGCTCTGACCCATCTTCTTCCCTAGTGCACTGCAGCTGTTCATCAAATTCATCTCTGTGTTGTGCAGTTCGCAAATCATGGCCGTGCAGCTCGTCGTCGGCGTTGTGCGGTTCATAGTGCCCAAAAAAGTGTTAACTACAGTGTGCTATGCAGTTCAGTGTGTTAGGAGTTCGGCGTTTGTGTTCGGACAGCGCGCGGCGTTGACTATGCAGTACTCCTGTGCATAACTTGCGGTTCGCCCGACGCATGTGTGGCGTTAAGAAAAATGCATTTTTTACACTTTTTCTGTGAAATCTCCAGGGACCCAATATATGAAATGGTTACAAGTTTCATTTTGTCTTCAGTTCAAAAAATGCATGGAGTTCACAATACTATCATGTGGCGGTTCTGTTTTTTCAAACGAGCGGTTCACTTCTTGCCTTTGCGAGAAAACCAAACTCTAAAGAGAAAAATGAAAGAGGGAAATGCAGTGCCTTCCGATCTAAAAAAAGTCCAATTCGAAGGACTCTGCAGTACACTTCATCTGGAAAAAAATGTATTTAAAAAAGTATATGCTTTTCACGAAAGCAACAACAAAAAAATAATGCGGTTCACTTCTAGATAGTGTTTCGCGGTTCACTTACGCCCGATGTGAAGTGCGGTCCACTTTCCCATCTGAGAAAATTTACGTCCGATAAAAAAAATTATGCAGCTCGCTTGCCCGTCTGATGCAGTGTGGTTTTCAGTCTGAAGGAGTGCGGTTTTCTGTCCGATGCGGTTCACTCATCGATTTTGGTGTCGCGAAAAATAGAGTGTCCGCATTTCGGTAAAATCAAAACTGCTCTTAAACCATAAGGAATTAGAGAGACTGTTCTACATGAAAAAGTTGTGCCTCGTCGATATCTTTCCAACGGCGTATCATTTGAATCATTCCAACCAGTGGTTTGTAAAAATTCGCGAAAAAACGGCCGCTGCCACTCGTAGTACGCCGCACCATTTTCAAAATTAATTTAAAACCGTAAGCAATCTCAAAATAATTTCTAGATATGAAAGTTGCGCCTCGTTAGTAGCTTTCCAACGGCGTATCACACGCCTCATTTCGACACACGGTTTAAAAACTGGAGCAAAAACAGGACTGAAAAATTGCAAAAATTTGAAAAACAGAATTCCGCGATTTAGTAAATTTGAAACTGCTCTTAATCCGTAACGAATTAGAGAAAGTAATATAAATGAAAAATATGCGCCTCGACGATATATTTTTAACGGCGTATTATTTGCTTCATTCCGACGAGCGGTTTAGAAAAAATCGCGAAAATACGCTCGCTGTCACTCGTCGTGTGCCGCACAATTTTCGAAACTGCTCTTAAACTGTGAGGAATCTCGAAAAAATTTCAACATGGTGAAGTTGCGCCTAATCCATAGCTTTCCAACGGTATATTACATGCCTCATTCCGATAAACGGTTCAAAAACTGGAGCAAAAACAGTACCGAAAAAGTCGCGTACAGTTTTTTCGACGAGAAGTTCACTCGTCTCAGTACTGCAGTGCGCTTGCTTCAGAAAGTGCAGTGCCCTCGCGTTGAGCGTGCAGTTCGGAAGTGTGCACAGAGTAACACTAAGCGAGTGGCAGATCATGCTCCATAACTCTAAAAAATTTGTGTAAGGATTGTAGAAAAGTAAGTTCATTGCTAAATTTTTGTTCGCTATCATATTAACAAGTATTGTTGGATGAAAAAAATAATGTGTATTTGTAAAAATATATGGAAGTACAAAAACTAATACAGATGTACGCAGTTCAAAAAATCTTAAAATATGCATTTAACTTCTTGGGACCTCAGTTGAATCATGATGATCTGCAAGTGCACAGAGTTTAGCTATAGCTTTTTCAAAGTAAGAGTATCGATCCCACAGGAAGCACAAGAAGTTTTTAGAGGCTAAAAGTAAAATGCAAGATTAAAATAAAAGGACAAAAGAGAGTAAATGGAGAAGATGAAATCGATAGGGCTAAGACGTTGTCAGGGAGTCTGGATTTCCCACTAGTATGTGTCTAATGTAACATATGCGAATGCATAGTTCTAGGTCCGGATAATTAAACCACTTCGTATGTTTCTATAAATGGGCGGAGTGAAGTACAGATACGTGCATACAAGCCACAGCCACGTATCACATATGCCACCACCGTTCCTCCCCACAGCAGGTTATGGCAATAGTGATTAAGGGTCTCCCAGTGGAAGTAGGTAAAGGCCGTCTCTGGTAATACCCTATCGAGTGGTCAGGGAAGGTGGCAGATAGCTTCTGTCACCACAGTACCTCCGCAAACCCACCATCGCACCGATAGTAATACCCTTCACGTCCCTAAGGGCAAATGTTGAGTGGTCGACTTCACCCAACATCGAAAACATTATTAACATAAACATACAAGGAGGATGTCTAATCCTATCGGTTTTCAGCACTTAAACATACTAGGGTTCCTCCATATCCTCATGAACTAGGGATTTTACTTGAACATAGAGACAACGGGCATCAAAGGGATAATCATGGCAAACATGGATGAAGGATCGAAGTAATACACGTAGGAATACACCTAGGGTTTGGTATTACAAAGAGATGAATAAGGGGTGGATGATGATGACGGTGGTTGATGCCGAAGTCTCCTTGGTCCGGTTGAAGGCATAGCAGAGCCCTTCTATGGCGAAGTTTCTAATCTCTCTGGTGCTCTCTTTCAGGATCTAAAGCCACCGGCGTATAATACTCGGCCAGGGGGAGGTGGTGCCACCTGGTATGAGCGCTGGTATGAGCGGGCGTGCTCATACTAGGCATCGTCTTCTCTCCTGGAAGCACTGGTGCGGCTGGAATTTGCTCCTTTCAATCGATGCTTCTTATGGTAGGTTCCCATCATGTCAATTAACACGATTTTCACCCATATACTTGTATGTTCTTCTTTAATGCTCCTGATCACCTCCTCGGTTAAGATCCTGGTGAAATACGACAAAAGGGTGCACGAATGCGGTAAAATCTTGAAAAATCCTACAACTACGGCACAAAACTAAAAGCAAAAAGTGATGCAATTTTGGACTCATCAAATCCCCCAAGCTTAGAGTTTTGCTCGTCCCCAAGCAAATAACATAGCTTGAAAGTACAAGGTCATTAAGTTCATGAGGTGTGGATAAACGTAAATGAATGAGTCCATTGTATCAAGTCAATACTCACACAAGATACATGATCACGATGAGCACTAACACATCTCCACCACTAAGATAATTATGAAGGCTTCCACCCCTTTAGTGACCAATTCATTAGCAGAGGCGTAACAAAACTATGCAGTAGGTTATCTGTACTTTCACCTAGCAAGTCGCGAGGAGCTCTCGTTACTTTTAGTAAGCGTTTCTACGCTTGATTTTTAGACTTTGTGTTTTTCTTCTTCACCTTCTCTTCGGAAGCAGGCTTATTTTCCCATGTCACAATCGTTTATTGTTTTAACTTGTGACCTGTAAGCTAAGCATACTTTACTACCGGGATAAATGAAAAATGGACTTCTCAGATTTTAATAATTATTTTTAGCACTTTGAGAGCTTCACCTTTCTCGCTTCTGGCTCTTGTTAAATTATTTTTGTTTGGACTCGCGTCCAAAAACCATTTTTTTTATTTTTGCTCGACATCCTTAACGAGACAACTGAAACAAAGATAATTTATCCCATGTAGTTGCTAACTTTCACTAATCAATTGACACTTAAGATGTGGAAGACTTATGGTTTTCGAAAGGTAAAGATATGGTAGCACTCGAACTAAATCTTGCATCTAATATAATTATCTCAAGGGTGCAATGAAACTTCTCATCATGCTTATCCACTAGTCATCGGAATAAAGACTCCTCCATTGTTCAAAATAGAACATGATAGTTCAATATATTATGCAAACGAACTAAGTTTAACTAGAAAGTAAACATGCAAAATGATAAGAAAGAAGCAAGGGCTTCAAAATCTCCCCAAGCTTAACATTCTAAGCCAATGAGTTTCGTTCCTCCCTCTAATTGTCGGTACCACGGTTTTCCTCTGCAGTAGGTGCGACACGGTGAACAACTGCTTGGCGGAGCTGTTCATTGGTTTCTTCTAGCACAACTTAGCGGAGCTTGAGTACCTCCACCTTCTCATGCAATTGGGTGTCAAATCACAGAGAAGAAGCGAGGGCCTTCGAGGTACTCTCAGCTATCTTTTTCTCCACCTCCCTGATATGATCACGCAAAAGTTCACGTTGAAGGCATGAACTGTTAGCCTGTACCTCATGTTGGCAGAGGCGATCTTCAAAGCTACGGGGATGTAGATTTGGAGTGTAGTTGTGGTCCCCAAGGATCTTCTTCTTCATCCCTATTGGCGGTTGGACGGTGATGTGGGCACCAACGGTGAACTTCTTCACCTCGCGGCGCTGCCTGGAGCTTCCCTGGTGGGTTCCTTCCAATGACTCATGGATGGCATAATCATCCATGATTGTTGGAGAGGTCTTGTTGGCAAAAGTAGGGATATATGAGCTCATAAATTTAACTGATTCAATTGGAACTTTACTAGGCTTTTCCTCGTATTCATCTTCCTCCTCCTCTTCATCTTCCTTCTCCAGCTTCTCGGAATCTTCCTCTTCATCTTCTATGATCTCTTCAGGACCTTCAGATTTCAATGATGGATCTTCTCGATCACGCTTCATTCCGCGAGGAAGGGATTCCTCCTCGAGCTCGAAGTCTTAATCACGGTAGGGGCTTGATTCGTGCAGTGGGCTTTCACCAGCGGCAATGTGATCATCCTCCTCTTGAGAAGAGGTTTGCCTCTCATCCTTGTAATAGGTATATAACGGTGGTATAATAAAAACTAACATGGACTTGTAGATCATTAATTATGATAAGTTTGATTCCTTGCAATAGTTTTGCAATTTTGAGATAGTAATATATGAGTATGTTAGTACAGAATTAAAGCTAAGTATTAATATTTGTGTTAAGGTTTGTGAGTCCGTATGCATGAAAGTGTTAGCCGTTGGCATTAGCGATGAAGCCAGAGTATGATTTATCTTTGATTGATGCCTTTGTGTGTTCGGATCGGGGGCGCGCAATGGTTAACTCCTACCAACCTCCACCCTAGGGGCATGCGAGTTATGCTTTGCTTCGAGGGCTACTAAAACTTCTGCAATACGTACTTGAGTTTTTTTTTACTAATGTAAGTATGTTGGACTATAAGCACTTCCAACTATCCATATTTTGCTAGCCTCTTCGGTACCGTGCATTGCCCACTCTCATCTCGAGATATGGTGCAAACTTCGCCGGTGCATCCAACCCCGCGAGATGATACTCTCTCTCACACATAAGCCTCATTATATCTTCCTCAAAACATCCACCATACCTACCTATTATGGCATTTCCATAGCCATTCAGAGATATATTGCCATGCAACTTCCATTGTTACTATTCATTACATGACTTGAGCATTCATTGTCATTATGCTTTGCATGATCATATAGAGCTGACATGATATTTGTGGCAAAGCCACCATTCATCATTATCATACATGTTATGCTAGATCATTGCACATCCTGGTACACTGCCAGAGGCATTCATATTTAGTCATCATTTTTAGTTTACGAGTTGTAAGTAAAATAAAGTGTGACGATCATCATTATTAGAGTGTGCCCCTACCTGTGAGGATATGAATTGGAGGGGACTTATGAGTCCGCGAAAAAGAGGGGATGAGGTACGTGAGGCCAATCAAAAAATGAGAGAAAAAGAGAGAGGGGGCACACTATCCTTTTACCACACTTGTGCTTCAAAGTAGCACCATGTACTTCATATTGAGAGTCTTCATGATATTCATTTTCATATACTAGTGGGATTTCTACATTATACAACTTGACTTGCATATTCCGATGATGAGCTTCCTCAAAATGCTCGAGGTCTTCATGAGCAAGTAAGTTGGATGCACACCCACTTAGTTTCGTATAGAGAGCTTTCATACACTTATAGTTCTAGTGCATCAGTTGCATGGCAATCCCTACTCCTCGCACTAACATCAATTGTAAGGCCTCTCCATTGCCTGACGATCAAGCCGTGTTGATGTGAGACTTTCTTATACTTTTTGTCTTCCCTTATAAACCCCCATCATCATTCTCTTTGCCATCCAAAGTGCTAAGTCCATGGCTCACGCTCAAGTATTGCGTGAAACTTAGAAAAGCTGAGGCGAGAAAAAGTATGATTAAATTACCCGGGTTGGCACCGGGGTTGTTCATGATTTGATATCTTTATGCTAGGAAGACTAAGCGTGCCATGCTTATCATGATTAAGTGTCTAAGGATAACGTTCTTTAGCAACTTTATTTTGAAAGGCAATAATTGTTTACTTGCATGCTTATATATTAATATGTCAAATTTATAGACTATTGCCTTGAATCATTCGTATAACAATATTCATATGATTATTACATCATTTGATCAAAGACATTTTAGGTAGCATTCAACATAACAAATTCTTTTGTTTATCATTTACCTACTCGAGGACGAGCAGGAATTAAGCTTGGGGATGCTGATACGTCTCCAATGTATCCATAATTTTTGATTATTTCATGCTGCTATATTATCATTCTTATATACTTTTATTATCTTTTTGTATCATTTTATATTATTTTTCTGGACTAACCTATTAATCTAGTGCCCAGTGCCAGTTCCTGTTTTTTGTATGTTTTTGGTTTTACAGAAAATCGATACCTACGGAAGTCCAAACACGACGAAACTTTTTGATGATTTTTTCTGGAACATAAGAGACCCTAGAAGCTTTGGGAGGGATCAAGAGGAGCTGCGAGGGCCCCACATGGCCGCCCCCCACGCCCAGAGGGGTAGGACGCGCCCCCTGACCGTGTGGGCCCCACGGAGGTCCAACCGACCTAATTCCTGTCCTATAAATGCCCATAAATCCTAAAACCCTCGAAGCGAGACCCGAAACAATATTATCGTCGCTGCAAGCCTCTATTCCGAAGCGATCCCATCTGGAGCCCTGTTCCGGTGCTTTGCCGGAGGTGGGAGTCATTGGGGAAGCCATCTTCATCAACCTTGCTGCCTCCATAATGATGTGTGAGTAGTTCTTTCAGGACCTACGGGTCCATAGTAATAGCTAGATGGCTCTCTCTCTCTCTCTTTTAATCTTCAATACAATGATCTTCTCTATGATCCATCCGATGTAATCTTTTGCGGTGTGTTTGTTGGGATCAGGTGAATTGTGGGTTGATGATCAGATTATTCATTGAATTTATATGAGTCTCTTGAGGTTCTTTTGTTGCGTAATTTTATAGCTTTGTATTTCTCTCCGATCTATCCATCTACTTTGGCCAAGTTTGACTGATCTATCTTCAGTGGGAGAGGTGCTTTGTAGTAGGTTCAATCTTGCGGTGATCTTGTCCTGTGACAGGAGAGGCAAAGGCACGTATTGTATTGTTGCTACTAAGAATAAAACGATGGGGTTTGGTCATATTGATTAATCTCTTTCTGTCTACATTATCTCATCATACGTATTGTGTTACTCTGTTTGTCAGGAACTTAATACTTTGAGATGCGTGCTGGATAACGGTCTTGGGGTGGAGTAATAGTAGTAGATGCAGTTGGATTAACTGTCTACTTGTCACGAACGTAATGCCTATGTAATGATTATGCCATGAATGATCACAATTATAACTGCTCAATTCAGTCAATTGCCCAACAGTACTTTGTTTACCATGACACTACATGCTTTCGAGAGAGATGGCTCTAGTGAACCTATGGCCCCCGGGTCTATTTTCCATCGATACAAAAACTCCTACAATTGCTCTTTATTTAATTTCTTTTACTTTTTGCCGCTTTGCCTATCACTATCAGTTTTAATCTTGTAGCTAGCAAGAACAAGGGGAGTGACGACCCTCGTGCCTTTGTTGGGTGCAAGCAAATTATTTGTTTTTGTGCAGGTACTGCTAAAATTGTTAGCTTGGTGACTCCTACTGGTTCGATAAACCTTGGTTCTTAACTGAAGGAAATACTTTCTGCTGCTGTGCTACATCACCCTTCCTCTTCGGGGAAATCCAACAAATCCATCGTGAGTAGAAATAGCCACTGGGTGTTGTGAGATTAGGTTAGGTTAAGAAGATAAGGAAACAAACCAGGTGAAATCAAAGAAAATCGGTGACTTATCGTGTAAACAGGAGAAAAGACAGGGCACAGTATGAGCATACGCCCTCCTACCCATGCTCGTACCGGTCATCCACGCAGAACATTTCATTTCCAGGAGAAAAGATGGCCTCCGGTATGAACGTACGCGCTCATTCCAATGGTCGTACTAGGGTTCTTCCACCTGCGACAGAAAAGTTTTTTTTAAAGGTCGGCACAGGAAAAAGGACTTTCGGAACAGAAGAAAAGACGGCTGCTACTTGTAGCTTGTGTTGGTATTATCCCCGAAGAGGAAGGGATGATGCAGCATAGTAGAGATAAGTATTTCCCTTAGTTATGAAACCAAGGTTATCGAACCAGTAGGAGAATCACGCAACACCTCGTTAGCAGCACCTGCACACAAACAACAAATCCTTGCACCCAACGCAAACGAGGGGTTGTCAATCCCTCGGCGGTCAATTGCAAGATTAAATTGTATGTGATAGATAGATAGATTGAAACAAAAATATAAAATAAAATAAATAAAAGAAAATGGCAGCAATATTTTTAGGGTTTTAGTAATATGATTTAGATAGACCCGCGGGCCATAGTTTTCACTAGAGGCTTCTCTCGAGAAAATAGCATACGGTGGGTAGACAAATTACTGTTGGGCAATTGATAGAAAAGCAAATAATCATGACGATATCCAAGGCAATGATCATGTATATAGGCATCACGTCCGAGACAAGTAGACCGACTCCTGCCTGCATCTACTACTATTACTCCACACATCGACCGCTATCCAGCATGCATCTAGTGTATTAAGTCCATAAAGAACGGAGTAACGCCTTAAGAACGATGACATGATGTAGACAAGATAAACTCACATATGAATAAACCCCATCTTTTTACCATTAATAGCAATGATACATACGTGTCATGTCCCTTTCTGTCACTGTGATTGAGCACCGCAGGATCGAACCCATTACAAAGCACCTCTTCCCATGGCAAGATAAATCAATCTAGTTGGCCAAACCAAATCAATAGATCGGAGAAGAAATACGAGGCTATAATAATCATGCATAAAAGAGATCAGAGAAGACTCAAATAATATTCATGGATAATCTGATCATAAACTCACAATTCATAGGATCCCAACAAACACACCGCAAAAAGTGAATACATCGGATAGAACTCCAAGAACATCGAGGAGAACATTGTATTGAAGATCAAAAAGAGAGAAGAAGCCATCTAGCTACTAACTATGGACCTCAAGGTCTGTGGTAAACTACTCACGCATCATCGGAAGGGTAGCAAGGTTGATGTAGAGCCCCTCCGTGATCGATTCCCCCTCTGGCGGAGTACCGGAGAAGGCCTCTAGATGGGATCTCTCGAGAACAGAAACTTGCGGCGGCGGAAAAAGTATTTCGTGGACTCCCCCGAGGGTTTCTGATTTTTTGGGAATTTATAGTGGAGGAATTAGGTCAAACGGAGCTATGTGGGCCCCACGAGGTACCAGGGCGCGCCTGCCCCCCCCCCCCCCAGGCGCGCCCTGGTGCCTCGTGGGCACCCCCTGGGGCTTCTGGACTCCTCCCGAAGCTTCTAGTGTTTATCTTGTCCAGAAAAAAATCTCCAAAAAGTTTCGTGGCATTTGGACTTCGTTTGGTATTGATTTTCTGTAAAACAAAAAGAGGGCAGAAAACAGCAACTGGCACTGGGCACTAAGTTAATAGGCTAGTCTCCAAAAATGATATATAATTGCTGTAAATGTATATAAAAGCATCCAAGATTGATAATAT
Organism: Elymus sibiricus; assembly: GCA_039707655.1. Classification (NCBI taxonomy): domain Eukaryota; kingdom Viridiplantae; phylum Streptophyta; class Magnoliopsida; order Poales; family Poaceae; genus Elymus; species Elymus sibiricus. The sequence continues at coordinate 26,340,209 of CM077664.1, forward strand.
AACAGCATGGAACAAACAAAAATTATAGATACATTGGAGACATATCAGCATCCCCAAGCTTAATTCCTGCTCGTCCTCGAGTAGGTAAATGATAAAAACGGAATTTTTGATGTGGAATGCTGCCTATCATATTCATCACATATTCTTTTCTTTTATAGCATGGACATTGGACTTGAATGATTCAAAGCAATAGTCTATAATTTGACATGAAGATATAAATACTCAAGCATGCTAACTAGCAACCATGAATTTCAAAATATCAACGCTAAAGAAAGTTAGCCCTAGCCCATTATGCTCAATCATTGATCCATTCACGAAACACACTCAAATATTAGCTACATCCAATGCACAAGTATGACAATAGTGCTCTCTAGTTGGTGCTTTGTAAGAGAAGATGGAGACTCAAATAAAAATAAAAATTGCATAAAAGTAAATAGGTAGGCACTTCGCAGAGGGAAGCAGAGATTTGTCAAATGTGCCAGAGTTCAAAGCTTAAATTAAGGAGATAAAATATTTTGAGAGGCGTGATTTTCCTGTCAACGAAAACAACCGAGAATTCCCATTATTTTCCATGCTAGACACATCATAGGCGGTTCCCAAACAGAAAAGTAAAGTTTATTTCCTTTCCACCATTCTTTCACAATCCATGGCTAGTCGTATCCACGGGTGCCCTCCAAACCAACACTTTCCAAGGAATTTTGTTGTTATTAATTTTTGATTCATTGTGGGACTGGGCATCCCTATTACCAACCATCCTCTCGTGCAATGACAAGTGAATAAACACTCATCATGAGAATAACACACCTAGCATGAAAAATATTGGCCACCCCCTGCCGCTTCATGACTGGTACAGGCACACAAAATAGAAAAATTATTTTGAAAATTAGAGTCGGCACACGCAAATTTACTTGGAACGGCATTGAAATACCGCATATAGGTAGATATAGTGGACTCATTTGGCACAACTTGGGTTTAAGGAGTTTGGATGCACAAGCAGTATTTCTGCTTAGTACAAATGATGGCTAGCAAATAGATTGAGAAGCAACCAACCAAAAAAACGAAAACGGTCATAAACATGCATTGAACATAACTAACACCGAATAATGCACCATAAGTAGGATATAATTTCTTTGCATAACTATTAACTTGATGTGCGTGCATAGGAAATCACAAACCTTAACACTAATATTCTTACTAAATAACAATTACTCACTAACATGACTCACATATTTTCACTTCCATATCGCAAAACTATTGCAAGGAATCACACTTACATATCCAATGATCTATATGAAAGTTTTTATTATATCCCTCTTGAATATTCATCACTTTGGGACCAAATTCATATCTTGTGCAAATTACCATTACTATCATCAACTCTCAAAAAGATTTAAGTGAAGCATGAGAGTGCAAATATTTCTTCAAAATTTTAATCTTATCAATTCTCAAAATAATATAAGTGAAGCATGAGAATTCATTTCTTCAAAATTTCAATCAACTCTCAAAATAATATAAGTGAAGCATGAGAGTTTGTTTCTTCAAAATATAGCCACCACCGTGCTCAAAAGGATTTAAGTGAAGCACTAGAGAAACTGCCTAGCTCAAAAAATTTAAGTGAAGCACATAGAGTATTCTAACAAATTATGATGATCGTGTGGCTCTATCAAAATAGGTGTGTTCAACAAGGATGATTGTGACAAACTAAAAAGCAAACAAAGCAAAGACTCAAATAATAGAAGACGCTCCAAGCAAAACTCATATCATGTGACGAATAAAAATATAGCTCCAAGTAAAATTACCGATGGTTGGTAGAAGAAAGAGGGGATGCCTTCCGGGGCATCCCCAAGCTTAGACGCTTGAGTCTTCCTTGAATATTACCTTGGGGTGCCTCGGGAATCCCCAAGCTTAGGCTCTTACTACTCCTTATTCCTTCATCCATCGTGATCTCACCCAAAACTTGAAAACTTCAATCACACAAAACTCAACAAAACCTTCGTGAGATCCGTTAGTATAACAAAATAAATCACTACTTTAAGTACTGTTGCAAACCCATTCATATTTTATTTTTGCATTATACCTACTGTACTCTAACTTCACCATGGCTTATACCCCCCGATACAATCCATAGATTCATCAAAACAAGCAAGTAGTGCATCAAAAACAGAATCTATCAAAAACAGAACCGTCTGTAGCAATCTATTTAAAAGCCATACTTCTGTAACTCCGAAAATTCTGAAAAATTAGGACAACGTGGGAAATTCATATACCAATACTGTGTAAAAATTTCAGATTTTCTGATGCTCCAGTACAGAAACAAAATTTAGGCACTGGACGCAAAACTTTCTGTTTTCCAAACAGCATCAATTATACTATCTTCCAAATCATCCTAAAGGCTTTACTTGGCACAAACACTAATTAAGAACACAAAAACACAATCATACCAGCAGCATAATTGTGAAAACACACAATAACAGAAAAAATTTATTTTATTCATTGGGTTGCCTCCCAACAAGCGCTATTGTTTTATGCCTCTAGCTAGGCATAATGCATAGTTTCAAGTATTGTCATCTTTCAAGTTGATTCCATAAGTGGCCCTCATAATTGATTCATATGGTGCTTTAATTCTTTTCCTAGGGAAATTCTCCATACCCTTTTTTAGTGGAAACTGAAATTTTATATTCCCTTCTTTCATATCAATAACGGCACCTACAGTTCGTAAGAACGGTCTACCAAGTATTATGGGGCAAGAAGAATTGCATTCAATATCAAGAACAATAAAATCAATGGGCACATAATTTATATTTGCAAGAATAAGAACATCATTAATTCTACCCATTGGTTTTTTTAATAGTAGAATCCGCAAGATGCAAATTAAGAGAACATTCATCCATATTGGTGAAACCTAGCACATCACATAGAGATTTTGGAATTGTGGAAACGCTAGCACCCAAATCACATAAAGCATTGCACTCATAATTTTTAATTTTAACTTTAATGGTGAGTTCCCATTCATCATATAATTTTCTAGGAATTGAAATCTCTAGTTCTAGCTTTTCTTCTAACGCTTTCATCATTGCGTCTACGATGTGTTTATTAAAAGCCTTGTTTTGCTCATAAGCGTTGGGTGAATTTAAAATGGATTGTAACAAAGAAATGCACTCAATCAAAGAACAATTATCATAATTAAAATCTTTGTAATCCAAGAGAGTGGGCACATCGCTATTTAAAGTTTTTACCTCTCCAAACCCACTTTTAGTAATTTTTTCATTAAGATTTTCACCCTACGAATTGTGGGAACGCCTTCTAGCTAATCTGATCATAATCTGATCATAAACTCACAATTCATCGGATCCCAACAAACACACCGCAAAAAGTGATTACATCGGATAGAACTCCAAGAACATCGAGGAGAACATTGTATTGAAGATAAAAAAGAGAGAAGAAGCCATCTAGCTACTAACTATGGACCCGAAGGTCTGTGGTAAACTACTCACGCATCATCGGAAGGGCAGCAAGGTTGATGTAGAGCCCCTCCGCGATCGATTCCCCCTCCGGTGGAGTACCGGAGAAGGCCTCCAGATGGGATCTCTCGAGAACACAAACTTGCGGTGGCGGAAAAAGTATTTCGTGGACTCCCCCGAGGGTTTCTGATTTTTTGGGAATTCATAGTGGAGGAATTAGGTCAAACGGAGCTCTGTGGGCCCCACGAGGTACCAGGGCCCGCCTGCCCCCCCCCCCCCCCCAGGCGCGTCCTGGTATCTCGTGGGCACCCCCTGGGGCTTCTGGCCTCCTCCCGAAGCTTCTAGTGTTTATCTTGTCCAGAAAAAAAATCTCCAAAAAGTTTCGTGGCATTTGGACTTCGTTTGGTATTCATTTTCTGTAAAACAAAAACAGGGCAGAAAACAGCAACTGGCACTGAGCACTAAGTTAATAGGTTAGTCTCCAAAAATGATATATAATTGTTGTAAATGTATATAAAAACATCCAAGATTGATAATATAACAGCATGGAACAATTAAAAATTATAGATACGTTGGAGACGTATCAACGGCCCATGGTATGAGCATGGTTGCTCGTACCAGGTGTCGTACCACCCAGGTAAAATTATTGCCAAGGTTCCAAAAGAAAAGACGGTCTATGGTACGAGCGTAGGTGCTCGTACCATAGGTCATACCACTTCCTCTGGCCCAAGGGTTCCTTACTAGAAGAAAAGATACTGCACGGTACGAGCATGGTTGCTTGTACCCATGCTCGTACTTCAAGGAATAACCTTCTTCCTGTACCTTTTTATTAGCAGAAAACAAAGAAACTGAAATATCTTACCTTGGAGGTGGGCGATGGAGGTTTTTAGCATAGTAAGGTCCATGCTCTCGCTCTGCCAAAGCTTTGTTCTTATGCTTAATCTTGAAACTCTTCCTCCTTCATCTAGATGTGGGACTCATCAGAGATTCTATCCTGGCTAACTTGTGTGGGGAAAGCTCATTAGGGTAATTACTTTTATCGAAGTCACGTACCTTTCGCACTTCTGACTTCAGAGAAGACGCGGATAGATATTCTTTAGGTGGATCAGTATTACCTAAGGTATGTTCGGTGATGCTCGTGAAGGACACTAATGTATCATATAGAGTTCTTGGTCATCAACATCATAATTTCGTTGAGCATCATTAAGAGTATGACTGGCATAATGAATAACATGAAGAACATCACCTTCATATTGTACTAAGATAGTGCTTGCCACATCATTATCAGTCTCATATATCACTTCGAACGGTTGATCCCATTTTGGTGGCTTGATAGTGGGTGCCACCATCAAAGACTTTTTCAGTTGCTCAAAAGCTGCTATGCACTCTTCATTGAAGTGGAAGGGGACACTTTTCTGGAATAGGCTAGGTAAAGGCTTCGAAACACTGGAATTTTTTTTAATGAACCACCTATAAAAACGTGCATGTCCTACAAAACAGCGTATCCCCTTAACATCTCATGGATACAACATTTTTTCTATAGCCTCTATCTTTGCTCTATCAACTTCTATAGCTCTACCAGATTTCTGTGATCTAGAACGGTACCTTCATTTACCATGAAATGACATTTCTCCTAATTTAGGATGAGATTTGTGTTGGCACACCTCTGCAAAATTTATCAAGATTATGCAAGCAGTGATCAAATGAAGTTCCATAAATAGAAAAATCATCCATAAATACTTCCATTATTTCATCAATAAAATCAACAAAGGTAGCTGTCATACATCGGTGAAAAGTAGCGGGTGCATTACAAGGTCCAAAAATCATACGGCGATAGGCATACATACAGAAGGGGCAAGTAAATGTCATCTTCTCTTCATCGTCGGAATGGACTGCAATTGGTGGGAAGCATGAATATCCATCAAGGTAACAAAAGTGAGAATGTGTAGCTAATCTCTTGAGCATTTGATCGATAAATGGTAATGGGTAATGATCCTTCCGCGTTTCCTTGTTCAATTTCCTGTAGTCAATACACATTCGATACCCAAAAATAGTTATAGTAGGGATAAGCTCATTATTTTTATTAGGTACAACCATGAATCCCCCTTTCTTAGGGACATAATGAACCGGACTTACACATTTGCTCTCAGCTACAGGAAAGATGATTCCAGCATCAAGTAATCGAATAACCTCTTTTCTTACCACTTATTTCATTTCAGGTTTCAATTTTCTTTGAAACTCTTTTATTGGTTTGGCTCCTTCCTCCATAAATTTTCTGTGAGTGCATATGGATGGGCTAATTCCCTTGAGGACATCCATGGAATACCTAAATGCTTTATGGTGGGTCCTCAAGGTTTTCATGAGCTTATTCTTTTCTTGTCACTACTGCAGAAATGGCTAGTAGTGGCGGGTGCAAAATCGCTATCAGTGGCGGGCTTGGGGCCCAGGCTAGCCCGCCACTGACCTCCCGCCACTGCTAAAAGGCCACCAGTGGCGGGCGGGCGCCCGCCACTGGTAATCAGCTAGCAGTGGCGGGCATTAACTAGCACCCGCCACTACTAAAGGATGCACCAGAGCAAGTTTGCACTGAACCAAGATGCACCAGTGGCGAGTACTGTGCCCTGCCCGCCACTGCTAGCAATTTTCGGATTTTGAAAAAAATGCACGTACAGTACTGTGATGTACATAGTATTGTTCATGTAATAACTATGAAGTACACAATACAGTTCTATTTACAGATATTGTTCACACATACATGTACAAAATATAATTTGTTCGTACATCATCATCGATTTATACATTTACATAGGCAGACGAATAGCAAATCTATCTCTGACTGTTGGACTATAAGCCTATATATCTCCAGCCTTGCTCATACACCAGCAAGCAACTTAAAATAAGATAGAACCTATAGGCAAGAAATGTTACGTGAAATAATTCAGAGAATTTGAAAGTAAAGCTTTGCTACAGACATATGTAACCTCCAGCAACCTTTGCCTTCATATGCACTTCATCAAGCTCAAAGCAGTTCGCCATGTCACTTGTTCGCTTCCAAGCTCTGAGCAAGAGAACCTACAGGCCAAGAAAAAGTTAAAGAATTCAGATAATTTAAGTATAAGTTTGTGATCAACATAACATTAAATGTTTCTTGAATTATATATGCATACCTTTGGAACAATATAACATTTCTGGAGAACTTAAACAACTGAACAACACTAATTTGTGAAGGAAAAGATGACATTTAGTAGTTAATTTGCAAAATCCAGATTTTACAAGCTTACATATAATAAATGGGAAAAATTATGGCATGCCACCACCAAAATTATAATTCAACATCACACACATAATACGGAATTGACGAACAGAATGGTATGCGACAGTTGAGAAAGAACGGAATGCGACTTGTCAAAAATGCAAACTTAGTTCCCAGAAACTTGAGAAATGCCTGATAGCACGAAAATATACAAGGAAGTCAGCAAACTGACCTGAAGTACAGAATCCACTCCGTGGCTTTACTTGGGACACAACTACCAACAGAATTGTACGTCTTTCTACTATCTTCGGCTTGACTTGGGCCACAACAACCATGACTGCATGTGTAATACGAAAATGAAGACTCAATGTACGACTCTGAAAACCATTTGACGACTGAAGTAGTACTACACTACTAGTAGCAGACAACATGATAGGCAGTATGGTAGCTAAGCAGTATTGCAGTGCATCATAACCTGAAAAAACTATGAATATAATCCAATTTACTAACTGAGGTCTAAGAACATTTTCTTGACTGTCAGTTATTCAGGAAAATGAACTCAGTGAATTGAGACATAAACAAACCAAATAATTTTACTCTAACGACATGCCAAACTCTGGAAGCAACAATTAATAATTCGTCTGCAAAATTTTCAAGTCTCTATTTGTATAAAGCTAGAGCACAAGACTAGGTAAGAGACAAGCAGAGTTACCTTTCAAGTCTCTATTTTCTTAGAACAATACACCAAGACACCATCTATATAATTTGTAAAACAACTTACATATAGCAAACCTTTCACTACAATGAGACCTGAGACCATACTAAACAAGAAACTTGGTAGAATAAATATTTTACATGTATATCATGGGCTATTGCAAGCATGATATACTAGTTCTATCTATCCACTATTTCCCCCCTTGTGAAGCAAGCATCAAACAACACATAACAATTAAATTGAACCAAAGCCTGTTGTTGTGTCCAGAACAATTGCATTCAAATAAAACTGCACATTCAAATTGTTGTGTCCAGAATTTGCAAGTGGGCAAATCTGCTAGGGTAGAAAGAGAGCACCTTCCATGGCGTCCTGTAGTAGCAGGCACGAGCAGATCCTCCTTTCATGAGTTGTGGGTGTAGCAGAAGATGGTCCTTGGCCAGCGGCGGTTGCTTGGTGGCGTCCATCTCCCCCGTAACCCAAGTCGCTCAACAGTAAACTGCAGTGAAAAAACCGACCAAGTGAGAGCGCATCAGGGCACGCAAGGGTAGCAAATTGAATCGAGGAGGGGCGATAGCGGACCTTGGTCGCAGCAGAGAGGAAGCTACATGGCTGATGCCCTGTTGCGTCCCGAGCAGTAGCAACGCTGGGTCGAACTGCAACAACATGGAGTCGGTAAGGAATTAGCGAAAGCACATAGTATCTCCTAGTGGATGCAGAAACGCCATTATGTATTACTATTGTCAGTTGGACCTTTCTTGCCAATTCAGAAATGAAATCAACTCATCATAATTGGGCGTTTAACAACTCTACGGAAACGTGAGGACTATACATATAATACTATGTTTGATATTTAAGCAATACATATATCTATCCTGGGTTCCTAATCGACAATACATATTCATCAAGAAGATTCAGTTCCCACACATATCAGTTTAGAAAAAAGAAATACACGAAGGAGGAGTTAGGAGGAGGAGGCTCACGGGTAGGCACGCAATCTAGGTGACCCACGCGTGCACAGCTCCATCCTCGACGGCATTGGGGCGGCACGTCGCGGATCCAGACCACCCACGCACCCCGGCAACCCAACATAGGCCCATCACCAATAGATATACCAAATTGTTATAGTGCCTTACGAAATCATATGGTGAAACAATTGTAATTATAGCAATAAAGAAATAATAATGAACAATTCAGAAAGAGAGACTAGAGTAATTTGATATGAAGTGGACAATCCATCCAAATACAAAATTACCATCATGAAAATTTGATGTGAGAAGTGGACAATCCATAATTCAGAATTTCCTTATAGAAAAACCAAAGTCATCTAAATCATCATCACCATTATACAAGGAAGCACACCCACACACAAATATAAACTCGTGAGAGTCTAAAAATAATTTCTTTCGATCTAGAAACCTCGGCCAGTCAGAAAATAGATAGTTAAAAGAAAAGAACACATGTGTATCAGTACAGAGGGAGTTTTGTTTACAACAATACGTGGAAAATAAGGTGCTACATCCCTGTAATAGCATCTATGTATAACGACCATATAGAGATATGAAGGAGCTGCACGGAGCAATGCACTGTTATAGGATCCTAATCACTTATTCCCAAGTTTCTAGGTTCAGACCAATGCACTGCACGGAGAAAAGGAACATGTAATTTCCCTAAACTATTTTCGCATAGAAACTGAAGCAATACTTGCTGTAAAATTTGTCCAGAACAAATACAATTGATGTGCACATCAAATGAGCTGAGATCTGCAGGGGTATAAAGAGGGGGTGGAGCTCACCACATGTGGGGGTAGGAGGAGGTGGAGGATGTAGGGGAGGGGAGGAGGACGTCCTTGTCCACCTGCAGCAGCAGCTTGGAGCAACCTGCACACAAACGAAGAAATCAGAAGGAGGGGAGATGAAGAAACATAGAAGAGAAGGGGAGAAAGGGGGTTGACCTTGATGGCATGGGAGCAGCGGTGGAGCGGCACCTCCATGGCGTCCCTCGCACTTACATGAAGCCCTCGTCGAGGAGTGCCGCCTCAGGGTCCGGCAATAGAGCTTCCTGCACCTAGCCGGTGGATCCGGCCGCCACGAGGTCGTAGCAGGTGGATCCGGCCGCCGCTAGATCGGGAGGGAGGTGGCTACCATCGGAGTAGATCGATGGAGGGAAGGAGATGCGCGGTGGGGAAGAGAGAGGGGGCCGCCGTCATGGTAGATCAAAGGAGGTGGGGAGAGGCTCAGCGGAGAAGAGAGAGGGAGGCGCAGCCATTGAACTGACGAGGGGATCTTGGAGGAGGGAGATGGGGGCGGCGGCTGGGGGAGATGGTTAGGGTTAGGAGGCGAGACGAGGGGATCTGGGGGGAGGAGAGGCACGGGAGGGGTTAGGGTTAGAGATGCGGTTTAGATGGGCTTCCGTGTGCTTTAGGGCAGTGGCGGGCAGAAGACAGAGCCCACCAGTGCAACTTGTTTAGCCAGTAGCGGGTCCAAATCTGAGCCCGTCACTGTTATTTGTAAATAGATTTGTCTAGAGGCCAAATATAACTGTGGCGGGTAATTATTACTGCCCGCCACTGTTAACTCAGCGACCAGTGGCGGGTGCCATTTTGTGTGCCCCATCACAAATCTGGATAGCTGTGACCAGTGACGGGCGCAAACTGAGGCCCGCCACTAGTAAGCCAATAGCAGTGGCAGGCGGATTTTGGAGCCCGCCACTGCTAATAGCAGTGGCGGGTGCTAGACTGCGCCCGCCACTGATTTGAGGTCACCTATAAGCCCTTTCCCAGTAGTGTGTTCTAAAAGGGTAGCACTTATAATAACAACAAATCTTTTAGTTTCATCTAGAAATTTGTACCTGAGTTCCTCCGGTAATGGTTTGAGTTCAGGAGGCGGAAGTTCTTCATCTCCCTTCTTCTTGAGTACCTCAATAGTTTCATTCATCGGAGACTCCAAGGGAGGTGCTTTATCAAGGTATTGATTGACGGCCTCCTTCTTTAGATCTCTGGGGCCTTGCTCATACTCAGTATGGCTTCTTGCTAATTCATCTTCTGGGGTTCCAAAATAGATGGCAGCAAGGTGTGCTATTGTTTTCTCTTTTGTGCTTTTGTCTCCATTATAATAAGGGTGATTTTTTTTAATTTGGAGAGGTAGAACTCTCTCCTCTCATCCGAATCAGAGAGAGACTAACTCGCTCTTCCAATCTATCTTCGCACTTGCAGTGTTTAAAAAAGGTCTTCCAAATATAATAGGACAAAAGTCATCTTCGGGAATTTCCATTACCACTAAATCAATAGTATAAATAAACGCGTTCTAAAGGCCCCATCCGCCAATTTAATAGTCATCTCGGTGGGTTGGAGTTCTCTAGAACAGATTTCATCTTGTATTCTCATGTAAAGAGTGTAAGGTATAACATTAATAGAAGAACCAATATCACAGAGTCTATAATAAGATGTAGCTCCAAAAGAACATGGTAACACGGGTTTACCTGTATCTTTAGCTTTTATATTTCCTTTGTAAAGAGAAGTGGTATCCTTTTCCATCTCTATTATATTATCTCTTACCGGATCTCGTGCTCCTGCCTTCTTCATGGCCTTCGGCTTGGTGTGAACCGCAATGGCAAATTATTCTGCCTCTTTCCTTTGTAGCGCCTTCTTGTGCTCGCTTTCTAGCTACGCCACCCTCTCTGGGAATGGCAACTGAGGAAAATATTCATACATGTCTTCCATGGGCACCGCCAGCGGTTCTATGGTGGATGCATCCACCATTTCCTCGTCAGGCTCATCTGTATAGTACTCCCATTTTTCCTTGGGCACCTATAAATGCTCAGTTCAATGTTTAACGATCTGTAGCACAACGTCAGGATCACCGCAATTTTTTTTCACATAGTCTGTCAACTCTCCCTGACTGAAGGTAAGCTTTAATGCAATCATAGTCTAGTTCTACTCCTCCGTCTGCACCTTCGTCCATCCCCCAATCTTTGTGATTAGCATGTATATTTTCTAATAATTTGCAAGCTCTAGGAACTTAACAATCGGTAAAGGCTCCTCCAGAAGCGAGATCTATTTATATCTTGTAGTCATCATTAAGCCCCCCATAAAAGAAATTCAGCACTAGCCAAGATGGTAAATTATGATGAGGGCAATCTTCGAGAAAAGAATGGTACCCTAGATATGCTTTTATAAGGCTCTCACCTCATTTCTGATTAAAATTGATGATCCAGCGTCTTGCTACATATGATTTCTTTTCCAGATAAAAAAGTCCCAAGAGTGCGCGGCATAATTTCTCCCACGTGTCGAAGGTACCTGCAGGGTGAGTAAATAACCATGCCATTGCCTTGGCAGTTAGTGTCTGCCCAAACAATTTGAACTTCATCTCATCATAGGTAAATGCATTTAGTTTAAATGTCCCGCATATTCCATCAAATAGATGCACATGTTGGTATGTATCTTCTGTCTCATCACCTTTAAATTGTTTACTTTGCAGCAACTCGAGAATAATCGAATTTATTTCGTAAGTTTCACCATTAGGTCTCGGGTCCAAAGAAGTAAAGATTTCTTTAATAGGTGGCCACGAGAGCTTAATTGCGGCGAGTTGGTAGATGTGTACAAACTCGGCCATGGTTGCTTCGAACCTACAAAATAACATAGTACACAATATAAACCAAAACTTAAAACAAGGACCAAATGCGCTTAGCTCCCAGGCAACGGCACCAGAAAAAGATTGATGATCTGCAAGTGCACAGAGTTTAGTTGTAGCTTTTTTGAAGTAAGAGTATCAATCCCACAGGGAGCACACAAAGTGGTCTTTGCCTCTTGTTGAGGTTTGTGGAGATGTGCTGCAAGTTAGTTACAGTCCAAAGCAAAGCGGAAATGGAAGTTAAAATTGTTGCAAGTGTTTAGCGGCTAAAAGTAAAATGCAAGATTAAAATAAAAGGATAAAAGAGAGTAAATGGAGAAGATGAAATTGATAGGTCTAAGGTGTTCTCAGGGAGTCTGGATTCCCCACTAGTATGTATCTAACATAACATATGCGAATGCATAGTTCTAGCTTTGGATAAGTAAGCCACATTGTATGTTTCTATAAGAGGGCGGAGCCAAGTACTGATACGTGCATACATGCCGCGGCCATATATCACATACGCCACCACCGTTCCTCCTGACAGCAGGTTACGGCTATAGTGATTAAGGGTCTCCCCGTGGACGTAGCTAAAGGCGGCCTCTGGTAATCCCCTGTCGAGAGGTCAGGAAAGGAGGGAGATATCTTCTGTCACCGCAGTACCTCCGCAAACCCACCATCGGACCGATTGTAATAACCATCACAGCCCTTAGGGAAAATGTTGGGTTGTCAACTTCACCCAACATCGGAAAGATTATTAACATAAACATACAAGGAGGATATCGAATCCTATCGGTGTTCAGCACTTAAACATACTAGGGTTCCTCCATATCCCCGAGAACTAGGGATTTTACTCAAACATAGAGACAATAAGCATCAAAGGGATAATCATGCCAAACATGGATGAACGATCGAAGTAATACATGTAGGAATCGACCTAGGGTTTGGTATTACAAAGAGATGAATAAGGGGATAATGATGTTGATAGTGGTTGATGCCGAAGTCTTCTCGATCAGGTTGATCGTGTAGCGGAGTCCTTCTATCGATCCCCCCTCTGGATCCCTTCCGAAGGCTAGGGTTCTTGTTCTGGCGAAATTTCTTATCTCTCTGGTGCTCTCTTTCATGATCCGAAGCCACCGGGGTAAAATAGTCGACCTGGCAGAGGCGACGCCACTTGGTATGAGCACTGGTACGAGCGGGCGCGCTCGTACCAGGCGCCGTCTTCTCTCCTGGAATCGCTGGTGCGGCTAGAATTTGCTCCTTTCGATTGCTACTTCTTATGGTAGGTTCCCATCATGCCAATTTATGTGATTTTCACCCATATACTTGTATGTTCTTCTTTAATGCTCCAGATCTCCTCCTCGGTTAAGATTTTGGTGAAATAAGACAAAAGGGTGCTCAAACGCGGTAAAATCCCGAATAATCCTATAACTACGGCATAAAACTAAAAGCAAAAAGTGTTGCAATTTAGGACTCATCAAATCATCACATATTAATCAAACCAAAAAGTTTCAGCTCAAAAATATTAAGGTAGTTCGAAGGCCCAAATCAAAATAAGTTCAACTATGGGATTTTAGTTGGAACGTAAAAGAAGTGGCTGATTAACGCATAGCCTGAGCAAATCCAACTGTGGCGAACAGTATAAAATGCCTACCACCACAACTCCCAAACCCTAATCCCCACCACATTTTCTACACACCGCAACCAGATGAAATAGAATAAATAGAGGGAGAGAGCTAGCCATCGAATCAACCATGGTACGCAAGCTCGTGACCTACTATAAACCCCTCCCGGGATGGTCAGGGCATGCCGCCGCTTACCAGCAGAAGCAACTCCTTGCCGAGCTGTGGAATGAAAAAGCAGGCTTGGGATATGAGGAGGAAGAGATGGTGGGTATGCAGCAAAATCCAGAGGTTCAGGTCGATCTTGCATAGGTGGAGCCCGATGCCGATGCTGGACTGTAGCATATTGAGCCACCGGCTGCATAGCTCAAGGTGCAAGAGGCAGATTCAGATGAACAAGAGCTGGGGCCATGGGAGGGGGATAAGAACTAGCATGTGTACATGATGGAAGAGATGGCAGGCAGGCCAGAGGTGGAGCTAGCAGGTGGGCAGCAGCAGATTGAGCAATTGGCGGCGCAACAGCAGGTGCAAGAAGCATGTTGGGATGAAGGCCAAGTTCAGTCAGCCATCCATGAGTCGTTCAGGACACAACGACCGGAGGGATTCATCCCTGAACTATGCAGAAGGAGAAGGGAGATGGAGATGAGAGAGGCAGCATACATGGATAGACTCCAGAGGCAAGTGGTGCCGCAGGAAGTGTACGATAGGGCGAGGGCCAACGTCATTGTGATCTCTGATGACGATGAATGAAGGTCTATCAGATAGCAATCTTTATGTATTAACATGTTACTTTAATTAGATTCAAGCTCTAGTACCATCCCTATGTCTATTAGATTCCTAGTGTTAGTTTTACGTATAATCATTTATGTGTACGCTTAAATGAGTGCTACATGTTTAATTATCTTTTGGATCAGAGGCGAAACTCAAGTGTGCAAAAAAGTAAATTATTTTTGTAAGTTCGTATGCATCTTCGGAGTCAAGTTCTTGAGTACTGAACTTGAAAGTTCAATGTGCAAAAGCTAACTGTGAGCAAAAAAGTAAAAGAAAAAAATCTTTATGCCACAATTAGAACTGGATATCAAAATTCCCCAATGGAAGTTCAAACTGATGGCAACCTTCAGTTGAAACATGAACACTTTGAAAAAAGACAACAATACAAACAATATTTATGTGAAAAGAGATTAACCTAAAAGATTGTGATGACAATTTTTGGCAATTCAGACGCTTAAACAAGAACAGTTCAGGCTGAATTTTCATCTAGGAAAAATGAAAAGCCTACTGGAAGAACACACTATGAAAGTTCATATATGTATCACAAAAAAGACAAGCCCTAAATGTTGGCCATACAAAAATGTTTTAGAAAAAGTCTGTTCTCAAAGGTTGCCCATACGGAACATCAACCTCGCCATGTCAGTTTAGGTTTAGAGAACACAAAATTGAAAAGACAACCAGGCAGGGTACAGTTCAGGTTCGATCGCGATGTCAGTGCAATGTACGAAAATACTTCAATAAAAATCAATAGTGCTGATAAAAAATGATCCAAGAAAAATAGAGATGTTCAAACATATATATTCTACAAGTTTAGAGTGTAAAAAAACTAGCAGTTCGACCAGATTACTTTATCAAAACATGCTTAACATGCATGGTAGCAGAAATTAACAAACCAAACACTTCAGCACATTACACAGCCAAATGGTTCGGTGTGTTTCTCTTGTTAAACTACACCAAAATGCATACAGGTAGTGCATGAAAGCCTCATATGATAATGGTTTCACAAGGGCTGCTAGTGAGAAGCTTCAATCCAGTGTATTAAAGTGTTGTGCCAGGCGTCAAACACTGGATCTCCTTCGGAAGCTCCTCACACACAGTCTTGATCTTCTCACTGAACACGACCGTGTACATGTTCCCTACCTTCGATTCCATGACACGGGGGTGTAGAAACAATAATGGTAAGGCAAAAGCTTAGATGAAGTGCCATGCAAAAGTTATAGATGAAAACATGAAAAATTGTTGCTGTGCAGAAATATCAAGGATGTAGTAAACTTGCATCCACATCAGACAACTCCACCAGCCGGTCGCCGTCATAGGTCGATGCAAACTTCAGAGTGTAATGCCTGCATTCATTCGGTCCTTGTTTCGGACATTTCACAAAGGTAGGCGTATTTGCAATAGTGGCCCAGTTCAGTTGGTTGCTGGCTTTATACTCATTCTTCCCATACACCGCCTCCATGACTTGAACCAATCTCTTGATCTAAAAAAATAAGTAAACCTATAGGTTTTAAGTTGTTTGGTACATGGTTGTAATAAAGTAGAAATTTGGCTCATGAAACAAAAATACAAAAAAGATTCACTATCATTTGGCATGGTACTCACTCCGTGTGATTCCCAGTTCTAGTCAAATATGTCGACGGAGAATAGGCACCTGTTCAAAACGTACAAGAAGTAGTGCACAGATCGCTCATTCTTGCAGAAAGGTTTGAAGACAGGCATCAAGATTTGAAAACACGAATGGGGAGAGCATGGATG
This sequence comes from Elymus sibiricus, assembly GCA_039707655.1. Lineage (NCBI taxonomy): Eukaryota > Viridiplantae > Streptophyta > Magnoliopsida > Poales > Poaceae > Elymus > Elymus sibiricus. Next base: position 26,356,393 of record CM077664.1, read on the forward strand.
AAACCACACTACTACAAAAACTCACAACACAAATATAATGTACAAAAAAATGGAAGAAAAACTGACAAGCTTTTCACTCAGAAGATCTTCTCCTTTGCAAACATATGTGTGGAAATCCTTTACAACCTGGTCCAAATTAAATTTCCTATTTGGCCTATAAACATCGTAATGCAGCCCATACTGCAATAAAAATAAAAATAAAAATAAAATTATGAGATTATAAGAAACAAAACAAGCATTTCTCACACAAAAACATAGGCACAATAAACAAAAATAACATGGGTGTGATTGGGCAAAAAAGGAACAAAAAGAGAAAGTTGTCCGTCGTTACCATGATGAAGTATGGAATCAGCAAGACCCTATCTCTAGAACTAAAAGTAGCATTTCTCTGAGGATTGTCCATCCATTTATTAATGAGAAAGTTCATTATATCACCTTCCATCATTTGCCCTTGTCCACAAATTTCCCAAAGACGATGACCATCAATGTTAGTTACATTGCCACTTGGATTAGTGAACATGTAGTACGATGTACTACAAAAAATAAAATAAAAAACACAAAATGTTACAGACTTCGGGTACAAGGTTAAAAAGGTATATAAAACCAAATTAAGTAGGCTGTTCAAATAGAGTATCATAATCAGCTCGCACATAGTATCATAACCTGACCAGACGGAGTATCATAATAGGACTATGGATGGAATAAAACAGTGTAATCTCTGTAATTCAAAAGTATAACAGTCATCAGTTCAGATACAACATGACATGTTGTTCAAACCTATATATAATCACATGAGAAACTTATAGAGGATGAAAAAATAGGAAAGTGTAATGCAATCAAGAAAAAGTTTAAAAATCAGAGAAAAAGGTAAAATGCTTTTTAGACCCACCACAATTATTGCCGACCCACCGGTCATGAGCGTGAGTAGAAAACTAAACTGTAAAACAACTTCTCTTAGGGAAGTTCGAAGGTTAGTGCTGGCGCAGTTCCTCTATGACCATGCAGTCAGTTCGTGCGGTTAATGTGTGGTTGAGGAAAATGCTTATGAGTGGTTCGGTTTCCCAGAACCACCACCCAGCGGTTACCAAAATCCAATGCAAATGTGCCATGCATCAAAGTGCAAGCAGGTGTCGCCCCCCGCTCCTCCTTATAAACATACATGCTTGGAACTTCTCTGCCCAGTTTATCGCCATCGCTCTTCTATTCTCTGCCATTATCTCTCTCGCAACGCACCACAATCCCAGATAGAGAAGGTAGTGTGGGGGCGCATTCCAAGTGGTGCCATGATCTTCACCAAGTTCACCAAGGAGTTCTTTGATGTCGAAGCCCACAGCAAGAACAAGCTCCATGTTGTCTACACCAACGATGCGTACATCACCGCATCAATGATCACCGAGTTGGAGGAAACCCTCCAAGGCCAACTCGACAAGATCATCTGCGTGGACGTCGAGTACACGGCAGAATCTAGTGCCAACCAGAGGGCCGCCGTAGTCCAACTATGCGTCGGCAATGATTCCCTCGCATACCACATCAGCGCCGCTCTCAACAGGTGCTGGAGAGTTCTGTTTATTGCGTTGATGTGTACAAAAATCATGCTTGATCACTCCTCCACTTCCTACCATCACAGGTGCGAGCAGTTCGATGATTTCCTACGTGACAACCGGTACACATTCGCTGGCTTCTGGATCTTCAACGACAAGGAGATTCTTAAGCGCTGCCGACTGAAGAACGACAACTTCATCAACATCTAGAACAACTGGAAAGTGCCTTACAGCAGAAAGACATAGGACTCCTTGGCTGACGTTGCTGCCCTCATCATCGAAGACTACTACAAGACCATGACGAATGGCTTCAGTGGCTGGGTGCACTAGCTATGGGAGAATGCGCCCCTGGGCGGGAAGCACGTCGACTATGCGGCCACATCGCCTACGAGATCTAGAAGCACATCACCATCATCAAGAAAGGGCTGCTTTGTGCGGACGAGGGCAAACGTAATACGAGCAGCTCAGACGAGCATTATTGAAGGGATAAAAGGTGTTTTTTTATATCTGAACAATTAGTGTTGGTCCTGTTATTTATTTTTCTTGAATCAAGTCCGATGTGCTTTTGCTAGGTTTACTGTTTATGAATCGTGTGTCGCTACACTCTACTAGTTATGTCAGTCCCTAAAAGTAGAGTAATCTGGAGTGTAATATGTTTCGTATGCTATCTGAATGGTCTATTGTTGCACTATTATTGTTCTATCTCTCTAATTAAATTGTTGTTTCCATGTGTTGTTTCATCTGAGAAAATAAATATTACTAAGAAAAATTTGTTCAACAAGAAAAAGGCATGAACAAAAAAGAAAAGGGTTCAAAAAAAGGTTTTAAAAAATACAATAGAAAGTTCAAGTTAGCAAGGACGGGCACTCCAAACACTTGATCATGCCAAGTTGAACTGCGGATGCAGCAAAGTTTTGTGACACCCTATATGAAAAAGTTCAACCATATAGAAAACCCAAAGTAGGTTCATCAGGGTACTGCCTTGAAGTTTGAAGTGCAACAAAAACTTGTCATGTCATGTCACCGGCAAATTTTTACAAAAAAAAATGTAAGTCTGTTAAGGGCTGGGGTGGATCTGAGGCAGTTCAGCTTCAGATTCACTTCAAGTTCAGACTTATATAAAATGGCAGTGCAAAAATGATGCTTTAAAAATTACAACCATGTTCTGGCCTGATGCAGTTGCAAAAGGATGAAAAATGAAAAAAAAACTAAAAAATTTCATGGTTAGACATGGCTAAGTGTTATGCATAAAACATTTATGAAAAAAAAGAGACCCACCCCGGAGTTCCTGGTGTTGGAAATATGCCCTAGAGGCAATAATAAATTGGTTATTATTATATTTCCTTGTTAATGATAATTGTTTATTATCCATGCTATAATTGTATTGATTGGAAACTCAAATACATGTGTGGGTACATAGACAACACTGTGTCCCTAGTAAGCCTCTAGTTGACTAGCTTGTTGATCAAAGATGGTTAAGGTTTCCTAGCCATGGACATGAGATGTCATTTGATAACGGGATCACATCATTAGGAGAATGATGTGATGGACAAGACCCAAACTGTAAACGTAGCATTTGATCGTGTCAGTTTATTGCTATTGTTTTCTGCATGTCAAGTATCTGTTCCTTTGACCATGAGATCATGCAACTCACTGACACCGGAGGAATACCTTGTGTGTATCAAACGTCGCAACGTAACTGGGTGACTATAAAGGTGCTCTACAGGTATCTCCGAGGGTGTCTGTTGGGTTGGCATGGATCAAGACTGGGATTTGTTACTCCGTATGACGGAGAGGTATCTCAGGGCCCACTCGGTAATACAACATCACAATGAGCCTTGCAAGCAATGTGACTAAAGTGTTAGCCACGAGATCTTGTATTACGGAACGAGTAAAGAGACTTGCCGGTAACGAGATTGAACTAGGTATAGTGATACCGACGATCGAATCTCGGGCAAGTAACATACCGAAGAACAAAGGGAACAGCATACGGGATTAACTGAATCCTTGACATAGAGGTTCGACCGATAAAGATCTTCGTAGAATATGTAGGAGCCAATATGGGCATCCAGGTCCCGCTATTGGTTATTGGCCGTAGAGGTGTCTCGGTCATGTCTACATAGTTCTCGAACCCGCAGGGTCTACACACTTAACGTTTGGTGACGATTAGTATAATTGAGTTATTATGTTGGTGACCGAAAGTTGTTCGGAGTCCCGGATAAGATCCCGGACATGACGAGGATCTCCGGAATAGTCCGGAGGTAAAGATTGATATATGTGATAATAGTGTTTTGATCTCTGGAAGGGTTCCGAAGTTCACCGGAAGGGGTTCCGGATGTTTACCGAAGTGTTCGGGTGCAGCAACACTTTATATGAGCCAAAAGGATAAAACCCACAAGGTATTGGAAAGTGCAAAAGTAGTTTTGCTGCCGCGTAAGCGGTACTACCGCTTGGTGAAGCGGTACTACCGCCGGAGCGGTACTACCGCTTGTGTGAAGCGGTACTACCGCCCAAGCGGTACTACCGCTTGTGTGAAGCGGTACTACCGCTTGTGTGCGGCTGTGCACGATTCGGCAGGGGTCCGAGTTGGACTCTTTCCCTGCGGGCCAAACCGACCTTGTGCGGGCAAAACCGACCTGGAGGAGGCTTTTACTCCAAGTTTAGACCCCAAGGCTCAACATATAAATAGAGGGGCAGGGCTAGCACACGGGACACATCAGGATTTCCCAAGCCGTGTGCCGGCAACCCTAGCCCTCTAGTTCCTCCGTCATAATCTCCGTAGCGCTTGGCGAAGCCCTGCAGAGATTGTTCCTCACCACCATCACCACGCCGTCGTGCTGCTGGAACTCAACCACTACTTCACCATCGCTCGCTGGATCGAGGAGGTGAAGGCGTCATCAAGCCGTACGTGTGTTGAACGCGGAGGTGCCGTCCGTTCGGCACTAGATCGGAAGGATCGTGATTGGATCGCGGGACGCTCGGCGATTTGGATCGCGAAGACGTTCGACTACATCAACCGCGTTTATTAACGCTTCCGCTTAGCGATCTACAAGGGTATGTAGATTCACTCTCCCTCTCGTAGATGCTCATCACCATGGATAGATCTTGTGTGTGCGTAGGAAAATTTTTGTTTCCCATGCAACGTTCCCCAACACCTGGCCCAAGCAATCTCGTACTAGGGCATGCCATGTGGGCCCATCCGTTCCAACCTACCGCGTGGGCTAGCATAACCTGAGCCCACAAGCCAGAGAGTGAAAGCAAGCGTTGTGTTTAAGCACTCAGTGTGTACACCAAAGGAGTTCGAGGTGGATGGCACACCCGGGCTTATAAACCAATGCGCCACGCCCTAATCTTCTGATGTGGTACTAAAAAATAGAGCGCCCCGCCACTGCTCTGTTGACGTGAGGTTTGCAAAGTTGGGCCCAAAAAAGTTCAAGCCACTAGGGCCTAACTAGTTTGGGCCCTTGTACTAGCCCATATAAATCAATTCTGTAACTCCATATATCGGATTTTTTTTCTATAAAAATTCATGAAAGTTCAGACTATACCACACGAGTAGTAAGACAACCGAGCAACACGAAGGTCGCGGGTCATGTGTGTGGTGCAAGGCAGTTTCTGGGATGCATGCGTGGTGCAAGGGGCAGTTGCCTGGGACGCGCACATGCTACGCGAACTGGCACGACGGTTCCGTCACACGGTTCCATTGCATGAACCACTACCAAAGAAAGAGATCTCCTTTGACATATCTTCTTCCAACCCCCGATCACACCATATCTCCCCTTCTAGATCTGGTGCTCTCCATATTGCTCAGCCGCTCTCTCTCCCCATAATCAACCACTGAAAGAAAAACACAACTCATTCGACTGCGCTCGTTGTCCATCACACAACGACGATTGGGAGGGTCTGGAACTGCCGTCCTAGGTCAAAGTTCCACCATGAGTACAAGATGGAGGCGGATGGTAACTACACCATCGACACCATGTTGACCAACGACCACAAGTACATCGACAACTGGATCGACAAGTTTGAGGCATGGTTTGAGAATGATAGGCCGAATATCGTCGGCATCAACGCGGAGTACACGCACGGTTCCTACGACGAGCAGAAAGCAGCCCCCATCGAGTTGTTATACCGCAGGAACTGCCTCTTGTACTAGGTATGCAGGTCTGATGGGGTAAACTATAGGCTGTGGAAATTCCTCCTCAATGACAAGTACACTTTTGCTGGATTCTGCAATGAAGGTGAGCAGATGCTCTGCCATTGGAACATAAAAGATAGCAACTTCATCGACATCCAGACGGAGTGGAGGGTGCCCTACGTGGACAAGCCCTTGGGTTCTCTCGCGGACATCAGCGCGGTCATGGTGGATCACTACTACGGCCGCATGAAGAAAGGTTTGAGCAAATCCAGCACATGTTCTAGGCGGATGTGCCCTTGTCCAGGTTGCACGTCGACTACGCAGTGACGGACGCGTATGTGGCCTATGAAATATGGGCACGCTTCATCAACTTCAAGAAAGGGCTTCTTCGACTGGAGGATGATGTGCATAAACAGAAACGATTCAAGGAGGAATGTGAAACCAAGCGCTACAAGGTCTCTTAGGCCTCCTGGGATGATTGAAAAAACTAAAAGCTCCATCCGCTGATTGGAAAACTAAAAATAAGTAAGGTTGCTTTATGTGTGTTTTAATATTATGAACATAATGTGTGATTTTATTTAGGTTTGAAGTTTGTGTACTCATAATACTATATTGTAATGAACTCCTGTGTAATAAAAAAAATTGTGCTGTAAGCTTCTAATGGTGATCAAATAAGATGTTCAATCTCTATACATCTGATTATGAGCAAACAACATTAAAAAAGTCCAAACTGTTATAAAAATGAGGTATGTGTGCAACAGGGTTTGAAGTCTAGAGACCATGCAGAGTCTTCCCAAACAACACGACTGTACAGTTCGTGAAAGTTGGATTAAAAAAAATACATGACACTCAATGTTCAAAGAGGTCGGCAGTTAATCACCATGTTCAAGGTAAGTCCTACCTATTATATACAAGAAAGTCAAGAGCCTCTGGTGCCGAATTCCAAAAACACGCGGCCTCATCACAAAACCCAAAAATTCATGGACGTTCAAAAATAATGTGACCCTCTCAAAAAAAGGTACATAAAAATCATCTAAGTAATAGTTAAGAGTAGGTCGGCAGTCTCAAACTTCATATTCATAGGAAAAAAATCAAATAATCATTGGAAATATGTAAGTTCAGATCCAACAGCATAACAAGTTAAAAAATACCACACAATGGAAAGTTCAAAATTGCCTATAGTATGACTAAAAGAGTAACAAAAAAGTGGCTCCCCTATAGTTGGATGCCGACTTAATGTTTTTATTTTCAAAAAATATTATTTTTAAAATTGACTGGCCCGAGAGTGCCTACTCCAAGCAATCTCGTACTAGGACATGCCACATGGGCACGATCGTTCCAACCTACTGCATTGGGCATGCGTACCCCGGGCCATGCGCTCAGTGTGTGAGGAGAGGAGTTCGACACAGCAGCCGCGCCGACACTTATAAATAGGTGTGGCGCACTGTCGACTAGCGAGGAGGTACTAAAGGTAGGGCAGCCACCCTCACCGGCTGCTGGAGCAACGTGCAGGTGGTAGTTGGGCCAAAAGTTAAACCCAACCAGAACCGAACGTCCACAGCCCAACAATGCAACTCTTCAGTGCCTTTCAGAAAAAAAGGGAACAGGAGAGGGTAGTTGATCAGTTCAGGTCATTGTTTGCACATTAAGTTGGGTAGTATCAAGTTGGAAAAAATATATAATTTTTTTAACTGCATGCCGTGTCAGTTAGTTCATGTTAATATGATAACGAACAAAAATATTGGGAGAGGGGTTCCCCCAACCCCCCCTCTCATACCCGGTGTATGAACTATATTGTTCTTTCAAAAAACAATATATATATATATATATATATATGACACTAAGCGAGTGGCAGATCATCCTCCATAACTCTAAAAAAATTGTGTAAGGATTGTAGAAAAGTAAGTTCATTGCTAAATGTTTGTTCGCTATCATATTAACAAGTATTGTTGGACAAAAAAATAACATGTATTTGTAAAAATAAATGGAAGTACAAAAACTAATACAGATGTACGCGGTTCAAAAAATCTTAAAAAATGCATTTAACTTCTTTGGACCTCAGTTGAATCATGATGATCTGCAAGTGCACAGAGTTTAGTTGTAACTTTTTTGAAGTAAGAGTATCGATCCCACAAGGAGCACTGGAAGTGGTCTTTGCCTCTTGTTGAGGTTTATGGCAATGTGTCTGCAAGTTAGTTACTGTCCAAAGCAAAGCGGAAGTGGAAGTTGAAATTGTTGCAAGTGTTTAGCGGTTGAAAGTAAAATGCAAGATTAAAATAAAAGGACAAAAGAGAGTAAATGGAGAAGATGAAATCGATAGGGCTAAGACGTTCTCAGGGAGTCTGGATTTCCCACTAGTATGTGTCTAACGTAACATATGCGAATGCATAGTTGTAGGTTCGGATAATTAAGCCACTTCGTATGCTTCTAGAAGTGGGTGCACCCAAGTACAGAAACGTGCATACAAGCTGCAGCCACGTATCACATATGCCACCACCGTTCCTCCCCACTGCAGGTTATGGCAACAGTGATTAAGGGTCTCCCAGTGGATGTAGCTAAAGGCGGTCTCCGTTAATACCCTATCAAGTAGTCAGGGAAGGTGGGAGATAGCTTCTCTCACCGCAGTACCTACGCAAACCCACCATCGCACCAATAGTAATAAACTTAACATCCCTAAGGGCAAATGTTGAGTGGTCAACTTCACCCAACTTCGGAAAGATTATTAACATAAACATACAAGGAGAATGTCGAATCCTATCGGTGTTCAGCACTTAAACATACTACGGTTCCTCCATATCCCTGAGAACTAGGGAGTTTACTCGAACATGGAGACAACAGGCATCAAAGGGATAATCCTGGCAAACATGGATGAACTATCAAAGTAATACACATAGGAATCCACCTAGGGTTTGGTATTACAAAGAGATGAATAAGGGGTGGATGCTGATGACGGTGGTTGATGCCGAAGTCTCCTCGGTCCGGTTGATGGCGTAGCTGAGCCCTTCTATCGATTCCCCCTCTGGTTCCCGTTCAGAGTCTAGGGTTCTTGTTCTAGCAAACTTTCTGATCTCTGCGGTGCTCTCTTTCATGATCTAAAGCCACCGGCGTATAATAGTCGACCAGGGGGAGGCGAAGCCACCTAGTACGAGTGCTGGTATGCGAGAGCGTGCTCGTACTAGGTGTCGTCTTGAAAAATATCATGGTGAAATAAGACAAAAGGGTGCATGAACGCGGTAAAATATTGAAAAATGCTACAACTACGGCACAAAACTAAAAGCAAAATGTGATGCAATTTTGGACTCATCAAATCCCCCAAACTTAGAGTTTTGCTCGTGCCCGAGCAAATAACATAGCTTGAAAGATCAAGGTCATTAAGTTCATGAGGTGCGGATAAACGTAAATAAATGAGTCCATTGTAACAAGTCAATACTCACATAAGATACATGATCACGATGAGCACTAACACATCTCCACCACTAAGATAATTATGAAGGCTTCCACCACTTTAGTGATCAATTCATTATCAGAGGTGTAATAACTCTATGCAATAGGTCATCTGTGCTTCGGTCGAGCAAGTCGCGAGGGGCTCTCATTACTTTTAGTAACCGTTTGTATGCTTGATTTTCAGACTTTGTGTTTTTCTTCTTCACCTTCTCTCGGGAAGCAGGCTTATTTGCCCATGTCACAATGGTTTATTGTTTTAACTTATGACATGTAAGCTAAGAATATGTTACTACCGAGATAATTGAAAAACAGATTTCTCAGATTTTAGCAAAAAAAATTAATACTTTGAGAGCTTCACTTTTCTCGGTTCTTGCTCTTGTTAAATTATTTTTGTTTAGACTTGAGTCCAAAAACCATTCTTTTTATTTTTGCTCAACATCTTTAATGAGACAACTAAAACAAAGATAATCTATCCCATGTAGTTGCCAACTTTCACTAATCAATTGACACTTAAGATGTGGAAGACTTATGGTTATCGAAAGGTAAAGATATGGTAGCACTCAAACTAAATCATGCATCTAATATAATTATCTCAAGGGTGCAATGAAACTTCTCATCATGCATATCCACTAGTCATCGAAATAAAGACTCCACCCTTGTTCAAAATGGAACCTGATAGTTCAATTTATTATGCAAACGAACTAAGTTTAACTAGAAACTAAACATGCAAAATGATAAGAAAGATGCAAGGGCTTCAAAATCTCCCCAAGCTTAACATTCTAAGCCGACGAGATTTGTTCCTCCCTCTAATTGTTGGAACCACAGTTTTCCTCTGTAGTAGGTGTGGCACGGTGAGCAAGTGCTTGGTGGAGCCGTTAATTGGTTTCTTCTACCACGACATAGCGGAGCTTGAGTACCTCCACCTTCTCGTCCAATTGGGTGATGAGTCACAGAGAATAAGCAAGATCCTTCGAGGTACACTCAGCTATCTTTTTCTCCACCTCCCTGATACGATCACGCAAAAGTTCACGTTGAAGGCATGAACTGTTAGCCTGTACCTCAAGTTGGCGGAGGTGATCTTCAAAGCTGAGGGGATGCGGATTTGGAGTGTAGTTGGGGTCCCCAAGGATCTTCTTCTTCATCCCTCTTGGCGGTTGGACAGTGATGTGGGCACCAACGGTGAACTTCTTCACCGCGTGGCGCTGCCTGGAGCTTCCCTGGTGGGTTCCTTCCAACGACTCATGGATGGTGTAATCATCCATGATTGTTGGAGAGGTCTTGTTGGCAGAAGTAGGGATATATGAGCTCACAAATTTAACTGATTCAATTGGAACTTTACAAGGCTTTTCCTCATCTTCATCTTCCTCCTTCGCTCCATCTTCCTTGTCCTGCTCCTCGGAATATTCCTCTTCATCTTCTATGATCTCGTGAGGATCTTCGTCTTTCAATGATGGATCTTCTCGATCATGCTTCGTTTCGTGAGGAAGGGATTCCTCCTTGAGCTTGAAGTCTTCATCATGGGTGGGTCTTGATTTGTGCAGTGGGCTTTCACTAGTGGCAATGAGATCATCCTCCTCTTCAGAAAAGGTTTGGCTCTCATCCCACGAGTGTGACATGGCCTTTGAGTTCTTTTCTCTGTACATAAACTTGATACACATCTAATAGAGATTGGTTTTGTGATGGTGCAAGATAGAAGGCTCTCCAAGGGTTATACAAGGAGGTACGGCCGCTGGGTTTTGTGAGATTAGGTTAGGTTAAGAAGATAAGGAAACAAACCGGGTGAAATCGGACAAAATCTATGACTTATCGCGCAAATGGGAGAAAATACATGGCACAGTATGAGCCTAAGCGCTCGTACCCATGCTCATATCAGGCATCTGCATAGAACACTTTGTTTCCAGGAAAAAAGATGGCCTCCGGCACGAGCGTACACGCTCGTACCAATGGTCGTACTAGGGTTCTTCCACCTGCGACAGAAAAGTTTTTTTAAAGGTCAGCACAGGAAAAAGGACTTTCGGAATAGAAGAAAAGACTGCCCATGGTATGAGCATGGTTGCTCGTACCAGGGGTCATACCACCCCGAAAAAATTATTGCCAGGCTTCCAGAAGAAAAGACGACCTATGTTACTAGCGTAGGTGCTCGTACCAAAGGTCATACCACTTCCTCTGGCGCAAGGGTTCCTTACCAGAAGAAAAGATAGTGTGGGGTATGAGCATGCTTGCTTGTACCCATGCTCGTACTGCATGAAAAAACCTTCGTCCTGCACCTTTTTATTAGCAGAAAACAAAGAAGCAGAAATATCTTACCTTGGAGGTGGGCGATGGAGGTTTTTAGGATAGTAAGGTCCATGCTCTCGCTATGCCCAAGCTTTGTTCCTGTGCTTACTCTTGAAACTCTTCCTCCTTCCTCCGGATGTGGGACTCGTCGGAGATTCTATCCTGGCAAACTTGTGTGGGCAAAGCTCGTTAGGGTAATTACATTTATCGAAGTCACGTACCTTTCGCACTTCTGACTTCAGAGAAGGCGCGGATAGATATTCTTTAGGTGGATCAGTATTATCGAAGGTACGTTCAGTGATGCCCGTGAAGGACACTAATGTACTATAGGGAATACAAAACTTGCTTTCAGGTTCTTCCATCCTATTCACTTCCATTAATGCGCTTTGCACCTTGGCGTTCTTGATTTCGCTTCTATCCAGTATCTGCATATCAAACTTTTGCAAGAGTAAAGCCCAATGGATCCATCTCGGCTTTGAATCTTTCTTTGCCAAAATGCTTTTCACAGCCTGACGATCCATGAAAACTTTTGCTTTTGCATCTGAAATGTATGGTCTAAAATTTTCACAAGCAAATATTACTGCATAGAGTTCTCGGTCATCAACATCATAATTTCTTTGATCATCATTAAGAGTATGACTGGCATAATCAATAACATGAAGTAGAACACCTTCATATTGTGCTAAGATAGCGCTTATCACGTCATTATCTATCTCACATATCACTTTGAACGGTTGATCCCATTTTGGTGGCTTGATAGTGCGTGCCGCCATCAAAGACATTTTCTGTTGCTCAAAAGCTGCTACGCACTCTTCATTGAAGTGGTAGGGGACGCTTTTCTGGAATAGGTTAGTTAAAGTCATCGAAACACTGGAAAAGTTTTTAATGAACCGCCTATAAAAACGTGCATGTCCTAGAAAATAGCGGATCCCCTTAACATCTCGTGGATACAACATTTATTCTATAGCCTCTATCTTTGCTCTATCAACTTCTATACCTCTACCGAATATTCGGTGCCCAAGAACGATACCTTCATTTACCATGAAATGACATTTCTCCCAATTTAGGATGAGATTTGTGTCCTCACACCTCTGCAAAATTTGTCAAGATTATGCAAGCAGTCATCAAATGAAGTTACATAAACAGAAAAATCATCCATAAATACTTTCATTATTTCATCAATAAAATCAACAAAGATAGCTGTCATACACCGCTGAAAAGTAGCTGGTGCATTACAAGGTCCAAAAGGCTTACGGCGATAGCCATACATACGGAAGGGGCAAGTAAATGTCATCTTCTGTTGATCGTCCGGATGGATTACAATTTGCGAGAAGCTAGAATATCCATCAAGGTAACAAAAGTGAGAATGTGTAGCTAATCTCTTCAGCATTTGAACAATAAATGGTAATGGGTAATGATCCTTCCGTGTTTCCTTGTTCAATTTTTTATAGTCAATACACATTCGATACCCAAAAATAGTTCTAGCAGGGATAAGCTCATTATTTTTATTAGGTACAACCATGAATCCCCATTTCTTAGGGACACAGTGAACCGAACTTACCCGTTTGCTCTCGGCTACAAGAAAGATGATTCCAGCATCAAGTAATCCAATTACCTATTTTATTACCACTTCTTTCATTTCAGGTTTCAATTTTCTTTGAAACTCTTTTACTGGTTTGGCTCCTTCCTCCATTAATACTATGTGAGTGCATATGGATGGACTAATTCCCTTGAGGACATCCACGGAATACCCAAATGCCTTACGGTGGCTCCTCAAGGTTTTCATGAGCTTATTCTTTTCTTGTTCTGAAAGGTTAGCACTTACAATAACAACAAATCTTTTAGTTTCAACTAGAAATTTGTACTTGAGTTCCTCCGGTAATGGTTTGAGTTCGGGAGGCGGAAGTTCTTCATCTCCCTTCTTCTCAAGTACCTTGTAAGTTTCATTCATCGAAGACTCCAAGGGAGGTGCGTCATCAAGGTATTGATTGAGGTTGTAACACCCCCTTGTAATGTGCTACAGTGATCCCTCATGATCAATGCCAAGTCATCATCTTTTGCAAAGCACTAATTGCCACTTGTCCAAAAATCAAACACAAAATCCAATTTGAATTGCTAGTCAAATATTTACATCTTCAAACATGCAAACAAAATAGTTCATAATCTTGCAAATAATTCCTAAGTAATTATTTTAAGGAAAACAACATCACCTAAAATTACAAAAATGCCCCAAGGTATTAAAATAGTGGAACATCGGCACCAATTCAGCCCATTTAAATACAAACATAAATTAAATGAATTCAAAATGCCCCCAAACTTTGTGGACAGCTCCATAATGTTGCCAAGTATTTTTTTGGCAAGTCTCATATTTAGAAAAATTCAATTAATATTAAAAAGAAATGCGAAACAGTGGCTAAATTGGAAAACAGAAAAAGAAAATGGAAAAGGAAGAAAGCTACTGTGCACTCAGGCCTGCTCCCTACAGCAACCGACCCAGCCCGCTCCCAGGCCATCGTCTAGCTCCCTCCTCCCCATGTCAACACGTGCGCGCACACGGGTCACCATTCCCGCCGAGCCAGGTCGCCGATTGTGTTGCTACAGTCGCCGCAGAGGGGATAAGAATGCCACCGCGGACCTCGGGGACTCGCGCAAGATCTTATCCCCCCTTCCCCTTGCTCGCTCTCATCCCCGCAACGCAATGCCGAAGCGCCGTCACCATGGCCACCATCGTTCTCACGCCCACCGTCGTCCCCGCCGGCTAGGAACATATCCCCAAGCACCGCCATCGACTGCTACATCTTCTGCACCAACCAGTTCGAGCTGGGAGCCCCTGCATCACCGAATCCACCGTCGTCTTCAACCTTCGGCCACCAGCGCATCCGCGATGATTGCCGCCATTCTGCTACTCCTAAGCCACCACCGGGCCTCCTTGTGCCTCCTAGGTGAGCTCCAACTCACTTCCCCTCTGCTAGCTAGCTTTCGCGCCCCCTAGCATCATTTCCCGACACGACCGAGCTTGTCGCTGCCGCTCGCATTGCTGCCACAGCCACCGCCTGCGCCGCTCGCGTCCGAGCTCCGCGTCGTGCTCAGCACACCCCCAGGAGGCCAATGCTGCCCCAACACCGCTTGCCGTGCCCTGCATCGCCGGATCCATCCATCCCGTGCTCCGACCGCCGCCTACCATCGTTGTTACCATCATTTCCGGCCGTCCCAGCCTCGGCCGATGCCACAAATGCACATGTGGGCCCCCCGGGCCCATTGACCAGTCAACTGGTCCACGTTGACTGCTGACTGGGCAGTCAACTGGACCCCACCTGTCAACCTCTAACACACACTGCTGTGTACACTTTCTGTGTGCACATAGCATTTATATTTAATATATTTTTGAATTAATAAATAAATCTAGAAAATCATTTAAACTTTGAAAAATCATATAAAATAAACCGTAACTTGGATGAAAATAATTTATATATGAAAGTTGGTCAGAAAAATATAACAAATCCGAATATGCCATCCACATAACTGTCACATGTCTCTAACATAACAAACATGGAACATTTGCACCTGGATCAATATAGACAATAATACCTAGAGCTGGGAAAATATTCCCGAATATTCTCCCACTTCATTCAAAATACTTAGTAATGCATTAGAGCATATTAGCATAACATTTTGTCATGCCATGCATTGTGTTGAATTTGTATGCCTTATATTTATTTGTTTCTTCCCCCTCTTTCTTCTCCGGTAGACCCCGAGACCGCTGACGCCACCGAGTATGACTATGCTCTTGACGATCAGATCCTTGCCGTAGAGCTTCCAAGCAAGCAAACCCCCCTTGATCATTCCGATATCGCCCATTCCTTCTCTCTTATTCTAGCATTAGATTTTACTACTGTTGTTATTCTGGTAGCTCCTATTCTGATGCATAGCTTGCTTTTTTAACCTGCTGTAGATACATTACTTGTTATCCTAGTATGCCTAGTTTAGTTATGCTGGTGTTACATCTGTTGGCCCTACCCCCCGGTTCGTGTTGCCATGCTATATTATCAGGGTTATTCAAACAAGTTGGTCATGGTATCAAAATTTGAGCACACCATTAGGACCATGCAATTGTACGACTCTGCAGAGCAGCGCATCAAGCATGATCTTAATGAGGGTGGTTCCTCATATTTCACCCTTGATGATGTCTCTGCAGTGCAGCACATAAAGTGTGACCTTACTGAGGGTGGTTCCTCATGTTTCACCCTCGATGATGACTCTGTCATGCACTATATCAAGCGTGAACTTATTGAGGGTGGTTCCTCAGATTTCACCTTGGTGATATGGACCTAAGTCCCGACAGCCCCCAATGTTAAAGACGGGTCGGCCCCAAGGGTACCCGCGAGTGATCCTCTTAGTTGGATCGGCAAGGCAGGCAGAGACCATCTAGTGAGAGGTGGGCTTGGCCCCTGGCCATATCCGCGAGCTACTAATAATACACTAATGGATTTGGGTATTTGATCTGAGTTGGCCATTGGCTTATACGCACTAACCACCACATGGGATAACGGTTATGGGGCCCTCGGCATCGTACATTCTCCCGAAATCTCTATCAGACGTCACAGTTGACCGGCACGCACCCGGGTGAGCTGGTTACGCCTGCTTGTGTATACAGAGGCGCGCTTGGTCCCGGCCGTCCATGCAACGTGCAGGAGTGCTTAGGGCGATTGGCCCATGACCCCTTCGCACTTAGGATTTAGACCGGTGTGTTGACTGATATGTCTTCAACGTATCTATAATTTATGAAGTATTCATGCCATGTTTACAACAATTCTATATGGTTTTGGTATGATTTGAATAGAACTAACCCGGACTGACGCTGTTTTCAGCAGAATTGCCATGGTGTTGTTTTTTGTGCAGAAATAAAAGTTCTTGGAATTGGATGAAATTTTTTGGAGATTTTTTATGGAATAAATAAAAAATACTGGAACCAAGACCCACCGGAGGGGGGCCACCCAGTGCCCACGAGGCACCAGGGTGCACCCCCCCAGGCGCGCCCTAGTACCTCGTGGGGCCCACGTGGCTCCGTCTGACCTGATTCCAACGCTGAAAAATCCTATAAATAGAGAAACCCCCAGAAATAACCCTAGAACTTCGACTCCGCCGCCGCAAGCCTTAGTACCTCCATGATCTAATCTACAGCCCTTTTCCGGCACCCTGCCGGAGGGGGGAATCATCACCGGAGGCCATCTTCATCATCCCGGCGGTCTCCATGACGAGGAGGGAGTAGTTCACCCTCGGGGCTGAGGGTTTGTACCAGTAGCTATGTGTTTTATCTCTCTCTCTCGTGTTCTTGATTTGGCACGATCTTGATGTACCGTGAGCTTTGTTAATATAGTTGGATCATATGGTGTTTCTTCCCTCTCTATCCTTGTTGTGATGAATCGAATCTTTTCCCTTTGAGGTTTCGTTATTGTCGGATTGAATATTTTAAATTTGACAACACTTGATGTATGTCTTGCATATGAATACCTGCGGTGACAATGGGGTATTATATTGATTCACTTGATGTATGTTTTGGCACTCAACTCGCGGATTCCCGAGGTGACATTGGGGTAATCTATGCATAGGGGTTGATGCACGTTTTCATTATCTTTTCTCTGATAGAAACTTTGGGGTGCTCCTTGGAGTTCTTTGTGTGGATTGAATATTATGATTATGAAGTTGTTTGATGCATATCGTATAATCAACTCACGGATACTTGTGGTGACATTGGAGTATCTAGGTGACATTAGAGTTGGTTGATGCGTATCATATGGTGTTATTTTAGTACGAACTCTAGGGCTATTTGTGACACTTATAGGAATAGCTCAATAGATCGATCGAAAAGGATAACTTTGAGGTAGTTTCATACCCTACAAACAATTTCTATCTTATGTTCTCCGCTAATAGGAACTTGGGAGTGATTCTTTATCGCACGTTGAGGGATGGTTATATGATCCAATTATGTGAGCATTGTTGAGAGATTGCACTAGTGAAAGTATGAACCCTAGGCCTTGTTTTTAAGCATTGCAAAACCGTTTGTGCTCACTTTTGTTACTTGCTACCTTGCCGTTTTTATATTTTCAGATTACAAAAACCTATATCTACTATCCATACTACACTTTTATCACCATCTCTTCGCCGAACTAGTGCACCTATACAATTTACCATTGTTTTGGGTGTGTTGGGGACACAAGAGATTTCTTGTATTTGGTTGCAGGGTTGTTTGAGAGATACCATCTTCAACCTACGCCTCCCACAGATTGATAAACCTTAGGTCATCCACTTGAGGGAAAATTGCTACTGTCCTACAAAACTCTGCGCTTCGAGGCCCAACACGAGTCTACAAGAATAAGTTGTGTAGTAGACATCATTGACCTCTCTGCGGAGTCTAGGTAGGACTACGGCGTGTCGATTATTCGAGGCCGGGCATTACCCAGGAAAGGGTGTCCGGCCAGAGGTAATCGAGCATGTTGGGTTATGTGGTGCACCCCTGCAGGGAAGTAATCTATTCGAATAGCCGTGCACGGTAACAGGACGCTCGAAGTTGTATCCTGATCTTCTACAACTAGAACCGGATACTTCTATAACACTTACTGTTATAACTGCTCCGAGATCGCTTTCTCGCAGGGTAGTCGAGGAAGGATCTCAGGGTATTGCTGATATATACATGTTACTATATGTTATTATACGCTACTCTCTTCTGATGCTGCAAGAGGCTAGTCTTCGTTAAGGTAGGCTTTCCCCCTCCACTCTGGCATTTCTGCAGTATAGTCCAAAGATATAGTCCCATTCCTTTGACACTGATGCATACTTAGCATAGTTCTAATGTAAGTCTTGCGAGTACTTTGGATGAGTACTCATGGTTGCTTTGCTACTCTTTTCTTCTATCTGGTTGCTGCGATCAGATGATGGCGTCCAGGAGCCAGAGATTCCCGAGGATGACTACTACATGGAGCTCGACGACCAGGAGTAGTTCGGAGGTCCCAGGCAAGAGGCCTTGCCTCTTTCGATTAGTGTCGTTGTTTGTTTATGCCTTCTTAAGGCAACCCCTTGTTTGATCCATCTGTACCCAGACTTATTTGTATTTGTACTGATGTATCCCCGGGTCCTCGTGGCCCCTATTGTAATATAAAGATTTGAACTTAAATTTGTGTCTTAGAGCTGTGTTGTGATATCTTACCGTGAGTCTCTGATCTTGATCGTGGATGTTGCATGTATGTGTAGAGCACGATTGAGTTCGGGGGCGTCACAAGTTGGTATCAGAGCCGACTGCCTATAGGAGCCCCTTCCAACTCCTTGGTTAAAGTTGAGTCTAGTCTTTGAAAAACTATTTTTGAACTACTAACAGTTTTGTGTGGCTTACGGGCCCACATCGCAAATGGATGGGATTAGGATCTTTTATTCCGCTTCTTTACTCTGGGATTCTGATCTCTCTTCTTTTTGGGCTAAAGATTTTACTAACTCTAACTCTAGGTTCTCGTGATCACATCCATTTGGAGATCTAATTATCTGCAGTTATTCCTTTGAATGCATGATGCATGATTCAATCACTATCATTTGACACCTTTGAAACTTCCTTTGTTTTAGATGCGTCCTGCAATGCAGCTCATACACCAGACTATGGCTGTTGGTGTGACCGGATTCCTTGCTATTCTGGTCAACCTCTTGATCAGATTGGGATATTGTTGGAACCCCGAGTACTCTGTTTACGAGGACTTCCACGAGTTCAACCAGGAGCAGTACCATGCCGTTGTTCATATCTATGATCGAGAGGCAAACTCCACTACTGTGTTGCACACCGCTCATAGTGTCGGTGTGACTGTTGACATGGTAGCCCATGACGCTACCTATGCTGCTATCACGCGTCTTTGTGGAGACCATCATCACTTGGATGATTCTGAGTTCTGATACATCCCGTATGCCTCTGGTGAAGGTGAGGGTGGATACTACACTGGTATCTATACCCCTTACTCGCGACATCATTATGACCCACAGATCTTGATCCAGTATACTTAGGCTCTAGATTGCACTGCCCGAGCTCTTTGCGTCGAGTTGTATGCCACTCGTGCGCGTCTTTACGACGCTCTGACGCAGTTGATGCCCGCTGTCAGAGCAAGGATACATCCTCAGTACATTCTTTACCCACGCATGACAGAGATGCCACCAGGTGTCGAATGGCCTACTGTTGGAGGTTACGCCCCTGCACGTGGACCTCTTCTCCGAGTCGAGGACCAGGTTCTACATTAGAGTGTTCACGGACCGCAGGATCCTTTTGTCAAGGGCACCCTGGGTCGTCACCTGCAGATGCCGGGCTTCAGTACTTTTCCTCGATGTTGATGTAGCCTTTGCTATGTTCCGTTGTTGTATCCTTCTATCGCGTGCCTGCGTGCCGCCTACTACCCCTAGCTACGTGTTTTCTGAACTC
Source organism: Elymus sibiricus (assembly GCA_039707655.1). Taxonomy (NCBI): domain Eukaryota; kingdom Viridiplantae; phylum Streptophyta; class Magnoliopsida; order Poales; family Poaceae; genus Elymus; species Elymus sibiricus. The sequence continues at coordinate 26,376,242 of CM077664.1, forward strand.
ATGCTCTCAACTTGTAATCGACTCTTTGTATGGATCTATATGTCATAAATGACTACTGTTATGTATCTAATGCACTTCTTGTTCATTGTTCATGTTACATCATGGATGACTCTATACCTTTGCAATTGCTTTTACTAAACTGCCCCGTGTTAATCTTTGCAGGATGGTTAGGTCCAATGGCCGTGGTGCCAATGCTCCACCACCGCCAGACTACATGGCCGCTATGATGCAGTAGTTTGAGCTGAACTGTCAGTTTATGACTGGGATAATGGCCCAGTTTCGAAACCAGAATGGTCATCAACAGCCTGCCCCAATAACGCTGCAAGAGTTCGTGCGCCTCAACCTGGCCACTTATCGCAACTCAACCAACCCCTGGATGCTAATGATTGGCTTCGCGACATCACCTATGAGATGGAGTCAGCTAATGTCGCCCCTACCAACCTTGTCACCTTCACGACATACTTTCTGAAGGGTCCTGCTGCTCAATGGTGGGACAGCCACAGGCGTACACTTCCTGTTGGAACAGTCGTCACGTGGCTAGAGTTTCAGGTTGCTTTCCGTGCCCGTCAAATTCCCCAGGGAATTATGGACAGGAAGAAGAGAGAGTTTCGCAAGCTCACTCAAGGCAGAATGATTGTGGATGCTTATCAGCGGGAGTTCATTGACTTATCCCGCTATACTGAAGATGATGTTGCCACTAATGCTCGCAAGCAGGAAAAGTTCCGTGATGGACGACACCCAGACATCAAACTTGCACTTGCTATCCATGACTTCCTCGACTTCGCCACCCTTGTAAACCAGGCTATCCAGCTAGAGACCAGTCAGATGGAACACAAGGAGTCGCTCAAGCTACCCCTACACCAAGGCCTTCTTATGCCGCACCTCGTCTGCCTCCACCACCACCGAGATAGCCGAGACTTCAAGCTGCAACGCCCAATGTTGTGGCTCCCCGTCCCAATGACGGACTGTGCTTCAAGTGTGGCCGCCCAGGTCACCGTGCCAAAGAATGCTGCCAGAACCAGAACCAGTGTGGCACCTCGGCTTAGAGAGACCGGAACACCCTGTATTCCAGCCGAGAGATCAAATCTTCTGGAATACGGCACAACTTGGCATAGAACAAAACAGCTCTTTATTCTGAATCAATGGGGTACAAGGGTCCGATATTACAAAGGTTACAGGGGCACGGCGACACTTCGCCTGCTAAGGTAGTTCTATGCTAGCAGCGGAACATCTCGAAGCGGAATAAATTCTAGCAGCGGAACAATGACGACAGTGATGAACTCCACTCCACAGGGACTCTGGCTGGGACGCATCCTAGAGCGCAACCTCGGGATCCCCGACAAACAAGCAATCATGGCATAACCTGCAATCTGGCATGACACGCCAGGTGAGTACTTTGAATGTACTCACAAGCTCACAGCAACCAAAGCAATCAAGACAAACAACGGCATGGCATTTACAGGTTGATCATCAATGATGAACACGATACTACTAGAACAACATGAGCATGGCATGTACATGTTACTCATGATATGAACATGATGATACTAGCACTAGCATGCAAAGGGTGGGGTCAACGTTTAAGGTCTCATGGACCAACTTACTCTGCTCGGAGGTTATCTCGTAACCACCATAAGTGTCAATCTTTCTTACCGTCGTGATCATCACACGATCACCTCATGATCAACCATCATCAAGAATACCCTCGTGATCATCTCGTGACCACATAAAGATCAACCAACTTCTTTTCTCATCGAACCGGGGTTGTTATTATTCAGGTTATTATTACTGTTGACCCATAATGTGACCTACTACGAACTGTGTCCATGACCGAGGACGTGGCTATCAATAGATTATACATTCTCCAGAGGTTAGTACAATGTACCCACACCACGGAATTCATGGCCTCGTGCTCCCATTCAGGTGGACCAACGATATTCCGACAAAACGAATCTATTGCATGACACTCTCCCGGCCACTCCGACAAACTCCCCTTTGGGCTATGTCATGGGTGGCCCCGATGTTAACTTGTGACATCCACCACCTTTGTGGCTGCCACCGTCGTGGCCAAAAAAAACTCGTCCCAAACAGGGACACCCGGGTACAACACAACTCGGGCACACAAGGTTATGGCCGCCTACCTGATCAGGCTAGCGCGTGCACATAACCTTCCCTAGTTGGAGGCACCGGCAAGAGGCATGACAATAGACCGCATTAGGGCCTCCCCATCCAGGCAAGTGTGGTTGCACTGGTGGCACCATGACTCAGCCAATAGATTTGTTCAAGTTCGATCAATGTCAGGTTCAACTTGAATGGTGATGAGCTGAGTCATAATAACATAATGAAATAACAATGCATATGGGCATGATATCAGTGTAACCATGGATGGGCAACATAACCATTTAACAACATAACATCAATGATGATAAATCATTTAGTCTACGGGATGCAAATGAGCATGGCATAACGATGATCATGAATATCACAAGTACTTTCATATCTAACCCTAACTATTCAAATGAGCATGTCATTCTCACTAGCATCTGAAATGATTACAAGAATAAAACATGATAAGAACAACATTAGCAATTTATCACTCCACTTACTAGATGAAAATGAACATGGCATAAGAAATGAGCATGGATTCACAAGCATATACATAGCATTCAAAATAATAGCATGAGCAAATAATTATTCGAACATTCAAGTAAAAACCATGGCTATTGCAATGCCGTCATGCACGTGGCTGTTGTGGCTTGCCTGGGGATGAAGGAACCATCGGGGAGATGTGCGAGACACTCGCGGAAATTTTTTGCTAGAAACATTTCCCTCTCAAAGGGGGCTGTTTAAAGGCAAAGGAAAAATAATCATTTTTAGAATGTTATAACATGGTGAAAGTGATACCAACAGAACGGGCTCGACGAACTGAGATCGTGGGCTTTGGAATCACCTGATTCGGAGTCACGGTTAAAAAGTTGGGGCCGTTCGTTCGTTAGGCAGAAAAACAAATAAAATTTCAATTTCTGCTGCTAATGGGTGAACGTTCACAATATAAGGGTTTCGGCGCCGGCGGCTGAAAAACAGAAAGTGCATTTTGAGAAGTACGCTTTCCAGTAGGGAAAGCGTAGTTTTGGCTGAAGCTGAGATGGAATACGCCTTCCTAAGTGGAAAACGTATTTTTGAAAATACGTTTCCACTTAAACTGGAGCGGGCCCGGGGTTTCTGTGAATTACAGATAGGGCCGCGGGACCCACGGGCTGGTCGTCTCCTTCCTCCTGTCTTCGCGCTTGACCGAGGGAGGAGCGGAGTCCGGCGAGGATTGCCGGCGACTCCGGCCATCATCCGCGGCGCCCGGACTACCGGAGTGACCGGGAAGACGAGGCGCACCCGCCTGCTAGCTCCATGCACATTGGGGAGCTCGGAGATGAGGAGGGCCTCGGCCGCGGCGGAAAGATGGCTTCGGTCCCAGGTGGACTCAAGGCTACACGGCGCCGGAGAAGGAGATGAAGGGTGGTGGAGGGTCGCCGGACCTTGGGGGTTCTCCTGGTGTGACAATGAGGGGGGGGGGAGGCTCTGCATTGCTTGAATTTAGGCGGAGCAGAGCGGCGGCCATGGCGGCAATGGCGGCCGACGAGAGCTCCTCGAGTTCGTTGGAGTGGCTGGGGAGGCTTCTAGGAGGGTGGTGAAGAGGATGGATAACTCGGAGGGGCTCGGGAATGGCTTAAATAGCCACGGCGAAGATGTCGTGCCTGGATGCCACCGCGGAAGGGTGGGCGGCGCTCTGACGCGTCCGCGTACGCATGCGCACACGCAGAGGGGTTGATGGCGACGAGAGGGGGCTAGTGGGGGTGCAGACGCGGGATGGAAGACTTCCGGTCGGCCACCGAGGCACAGTGCACGCGCGTGCGGCGAGGGCAGGGGCCGCCGTGGCGCAAGGAGGGCGAAGGAGGAGGGGGCCAGGGCTGGGGAGCGAACACGTGGCTACGATGGTGCTCTAGGACATGCTGGGACGCGCGAAAGCGGCTGGGAGAGAGGTGCTCGAAGCTAAACGACGCAGAGCGCGCGGCCAAGGCATGCCAGTCACGTGGTCACCGCGTGGCATGGCGCTCTGAGGGCATGCGGAACTGGCAAAAGGTGTCTACCGCGTAGTCCATGCGTCTTGGGACCCTCCTGAGGTGAAATCTCGAAGAAATCTACTGTGTGCTGATGGGAGTGATCGACTGAAGTTTGCTGTAGCAAACTTCATCATGAAGTTGTGGTCAAAATGAATGGGATAAGGGATAACCAGGATGTCACAGAGGTTTAGGGTAGGAAGGACTATGATCCTGTGGATTTTGAAAAGATTTGGACCAAGATTTATCATAGTTGCTTTACAACTACAAAACCTAGTCAAGAAACTAGATCATGATGTAGCACTCACCTGAATGATTGGATTGGGCTGAAAATTGGTGGAGTATGATCATTTGGGCATATGAAGGCACTGCAAAAATTTCATACCATTTGGATACACCAAAATGGTACTTGCTTCACAATGCTTTCTCCTGGATAGAAACTTGGGGGAATTTTGTGGAGAAAATGACTAGTCAAAATGATGTGAATTTTGGCATGCTCAATGGATATAGGGATGTTTGGGTCCTGGATTAATTTCAGATTTTATGAAGTAATATAAAATATAGTTGCTTCACAAACTGAAATTATGATCAGAAACAAAGATTGGATGGTGTGCTCTCATAGATTGTTAGGTAGAGATGAAATTTGGTGGAGAGTAATTATTTGATCATATAAATGATCTACCAGAATTTCAACTCATTTGGATTAGCCTAGCTAGTACTCCCTTCACAAAGCTTCTCTCTGGACAGAAACTTTGGAAATTTGCAGAGGAAGATTTACTAGGCAAATGAAGCTGAATTTTGGCATGTGGCAATTATTTGGATGTGAGAGAGTGCCCAGAAATTTTGAGGTCAATAAAGAAAAGATAAATAGCACTTCCTTCACAAAGTGCCACACTGGACAGAATAGGAAATGAATATCCTGAATTATTTTTGAACTAGGCAAGGATGGGTTTTGACATATTTGTGGAAGATATGATCCAAATAATTTATGAGAATTTTGTTGGAATTTTGGGAAAGACAGAAATATAGGTTGCTTCACAACCTAGAGAAAACGGAGTTATTCCTTTAATAGAAAAAGGAATATTCCCAAGAAATAAAAATTGGGGTTGGGCTAAGATGGAAATGACATGGTCTTGGGATGGATTTGAGAGTGGCAAGCCACTTGGGAGAGGAATGAGAGGTGATCCTCCCCAGGTTTTAAGACCACATAGCCACGGAAAAGAACTCCAAATAAAAATTCAAAGAAATCCAAAAGAAAAAGAAAGGGCCGAAAATCGGGGTGTTACAAACCTACCCCCCTTACAAAAATCTCGTCCTCGAGATTTGGTTGCTCAGGGAACAAGTATGAATATTCTGACTTAAGGAAACCGTTTCCAACTCGGGTATCCTTTTCCTTTATAAATTGTTCCCACTGAATTGCATCTGACGGACTACCTTGCTCTAGGGTGGTTGGCTTCACCATATCCCATATTCTGTCAGGTCTTTCTTCATAGACTCATCATTACTCTGACTTCAATTCTTTTATGTCTGCTGGCTTATCTAATATTATCATGACTGGAATTTCCATAAGTCCGGGAGTAATTTCCAATTGACGTGACATTCTTCTATCCAGCTCCGATAGTATTCAATGGAGTTGTGAGCAATTTCCTCGGCGGACACAAAACATTTACTCCTTGCATCGGGTTACTCGAGTAGATGCATGTCCTCCGGGTTCAAAACAATGCTGAGAATCATAACCATTCTCTTGGCGGAATCTGACTGCTTGCAGGGATTTCTGAATCATCTTGGCTGACTCCACTGTCTTGGGTATCCGTACCGTGTTGTTCGAGCAACGATTATCACACCTGTATTGCCGGTCTTACTCCTTCATTATTGTTCTATTTTTATGAATCTTTTGCTGAAAGAGCTTGGCCATATATATCCTTAAACCTTCGTGTGACCATAGGTACTGTCAGGTGCAATATTCCGGCAAACATACCTTATCCTTAACCTATGACAATGCCACAACTTTTAAATGGCAAGTTTATCATCTCAAAAGCTCTAACTGTAGGGCAATGATCATCCAAACCTTTGCATGAAATCGGCAAATAAATCAGTAGCCACTAGAACGGTCTTTACAACTCAGATCTGGGACATTACTGAAATAACTCAACCATGGCTCACGACGGCTGAAAAGCAGCTCAGAGCATGAGGTAGTGCTGATAAGAAGAATGTAGCAGTTCCCTAAGACGGCCGAAGAACAGCTCAGAGCATAGGGTCACTGCTACAAAAAGAAACTCAACAGTTGCCCGAGACGGCCGAAAAGCAGCTCAGAACACGGGCCAGTTGTTGAAAAGAGAAGTATAAAGGTGGCATCCACCCCGGACGGCCGAAAGCGGCTCAGAACACAGGCGTGGTGCCGTTACCAGGGAAAGGTAAGCAAGGGTTCATCAGGATCATATACCAGGTTCATAGTTACTTGTATATAGCTCACTGCTATGGTCAATCATACATGACAGTGACAGAGGTTAATGATATCACTTTGTCGGGTGTGAGGAAGCTGGCCTTGATATCCACTGTCAAGATTATTGTCCCAACATTGTCTTGCTTCATAGCTTGTCAGACATTGCATCACACTGAGGTGTATAACTTGCTTTCTTCCTCTTACATACTCCCGGATTTGTTGGATTCTCACCATGCTTGTATCATCATACGAGTGACTTGCATGACCTTGGCAGCATGCTCACAATAAACATGGAAGTATGTGTAGCTAGTCATTTGATTCCCGAGGCAGACACTTGGGTCCTGACTAGCTCGTGTTTCTGACCAAACTGTCGTGGGCTTGACCCTTGAGTTGCACTGCCAACTCACTGTGTAATTTTGTCAACTGTTTGTAGTATCGTACTGACAAAGATTGAATAGCTTGTGTTGGAAGCCATCGAGAGTATCGTGCTGAAGAAGGCTGAGTAGCTTACGTTCGAAGCTTTTGCCGGGATAGCGTGCTGAAGAAGACTTGGTATCGTACCTCAGAAGCTTTTCCTCTGGTTGCTTACTGAGGAAGATTTGGTGGCTTACGCCATAAGCTTTCTACGGTGGCTTACCGAAGAAGACTGAGTATCTTACACTGGAAGTCATCCATACATCGTACTGAGGAAGACTGCGAAACCTTGTGTCGTAAGCTTCTCTGGTAGCGTGCGGAGGAAGACTGAGTTACTTACACCAGAAGCTTTTCTCTCTGATATGCGGACTAAATGCCAAATATATATACACCTTTGATATTCCTTTGACTGATAATATACTGTTGGTCTTGCACACCACTTGTCTTCCGGCTGATTTAATCATTACTGATGTGAAGATTGCACCACTGTTGTAAACTTGATGTTGGTAATCACTCCGGGATGTCATTTGCAGTCAGACCAGATATTCCCAAAATAATGCAGTCGACTGAGAAGTCCATAATGCTTAGCTGAGCTTCTAAATATTTGAACTCCACACTATTTCTTCGGGTCCGGTGTCGGTTGATGAGCAACTTTCATAAGGGGAAGTAAGGCAACACCGAAGGCCCAAAGAAAGAAGCAAAAGAAACGACTGAACAAAAGCACACAAGGCATCAAGATCACATACAAGCAACATCACATTTTACTACTATTCACAATAATATGCATGCATGCTTAAGCACACAAATCTCGCGGAAACTCTGGTACTACGGTCTAAAATGCTATGTCGGTGTGCACGAAAGTGGATCAACGTGTGGAGGGGTTGGTGTAAACAGAGCTACACCAAGCGCTGGCTCAGCACCGGTTACATCTGGACGGGTTTAGGGATGAGGACGTACTTGGAGATCATGTAGCGAGACACGGATGTCATGGCCACATCATCATCAAGTGGACGGAAGGGAACCATACTCGTCTAGGGAATGGGTGATAGGATAGGATAGCGGTGGAAAGTAGGGTCTGCTGGCATTGCCCTTTCCTGATAACAAAGACTAGTAAGGGTTGCCAAAGCGGCGAGTTGGATGGCCAGATCCGGGGTAGAAACATGTCTACCACCGAAACGATAGGTGGCTGGCGGAAAGATATATTGGCGCGATACCTATGCATCTGTCCTGTAAGTGATCGACACCACCAGGTACCTCGGCATCACTCCGCTGGGACGGAGATGACGTTAAACACCAAAAAGCAGGTATGCAAAGCTGGGGGTGCAGGTAGTGGATCGAAACCGGTGCCACCTACACTCACCAGATCAACCGTTAGCGACAATATAATAAGTCTGTATGCACGCTATGCAACAAACAAGTGCAGCAATCAAATGTAGCAAACCGACTAGACTGTATACTAGCGGTTTCTAATGCTCGCGCGGACTAGGACGTCCTACAGCCAGACCTGCTCTGATACCAACCGCTGTGGCACCCCGGCTCAGAGAGACCGGAACACCCCGTATTCCAGCCCAGAGATCAAGTCTTCTGGAATACGGCACTGCTTGGCATAGAACAAATCAGCTCTTTATTATGAATAAATGGGGTACAAGGGTCCGATATTACAAAGGTTACAGGGGCATGGCGACACTTCGCCTGCTAAGGTAGTTCTATTCTAGAAGCAGAACATCTCGAAGCGGAATAAATGCTAGCAGCGGAACAACGACGATGGTGATGAACTCCACTTCGCAGGGACTCTGGCTGGGACGCATCCAATAGCGCAACCTCGGGATCCTCGACAAACAAGCTATCACGGCATCACCTGCAATCTGGCATGACATGCCAGGTGAGTACTTTGAATGTACTCGCAAGCTCACAGCAACCAAAGCAATAAAGACAAACAACAGCATGGCATTTACAGGTTAATCATCAATGATGAACACGATACTACTAGAACAACATGAGGATGGCATGTACATGTTACTCATGATATGAACATGATGATACTAGAACTAGCATGCAAAAGGGGGGTCGACGTTTAAGGTCTCATGGACCAACTTACTCTGCTCGGAGGTTATCTCGTAACCACCATAAGTGTCAATCTTTCTTACCGTCGTGATCATCACACGATCACCTCATGATCAACCATCATCAAGAATACCCTCGTGATCATCTCATGACCACATAAAGATCAACCAACTTCTTTTCTCATTGAACCGGGGTTGTTATTATTCAGGTTATTATTACTGTTGACCCATAGTGTGACCTACTACGAACTGTGTCCATGACCGAGGACACGGCTATCGATAGATTATACACTCTGCAGAGGTTAGTACACTGTACCCACACCACGGAATTCATGGCCTCGTGCTCCCATTCGGGTGGACCAACGATATTCCGACAAAACCAATCTATTGCATGACACTCTCCCGGCCACTCCGACAAACTTCACTTTGGGCTATGCCATGGGTGGCCCCGATGTCAACTCGTGACATCCGCCACCTTTGTGGCTGCCACCGTCGTGGCCAAAACAAACTCGTCCCAAACGGGGACACCCGGGTACGACACAACTCGGGCACACAAGGGTATGGCCGCCTACCTGATCAGGCTAGCGCGCGCACATAACCTTCCCTAGTTGGAGGCACCGGCGAGAGGCATGACAATAGACCGCATTAGGGCCTCCCCATCCAGGCAAGTGTGGTTGCACCGGTGAGCTCGATTCGGTGGCACCATGACTCAGCCAACAGATTTGTTCATGTTCGATCAATGTCAGGTTCATCTTGAATGGTGATGAGCTGAGTCATAATAACATAATGAAATAACAATGCATATGGGCATGATATCAGTGTAACCATGGATGGGCAACATAACCATTTAACAACATAACATCAACGATGATAAATCATTTAGTCTACGGGATGCAAATGAGCATGGCATAACGATGATCATGAATATCACAAGTACTTTCATATCAAACCCTAACTATTCAAATGAGCATGTCATTCTCACCAGCATCTAAAATGATTACAAGAATAAAACATGATAAGAACAACATTAGCAATTTATCACTCCACTTACTAGATGAAAATGAACATGGCATAAGAAATGAGCATGGATTCACAAGCATATACATAGCATTCAAAATAATAGCATGAACAAATAATTATTCGAACATTCAAGTGAAAACCATGGCTATTGCAATGCCATCATGCAAGTGGCTGTTGTGGCTTGCCTGGGGATGAAGGAACCATCGGGGAGAAGTGCGAGACACTCGCGGAAAATTTTGCTGGAAACATTACCCTCTCGAAGGGGCTATTTAAAGGCAAGGGAAAAATGGTCATTTTCAGAATGATACAACATGGTGAAAGAGATACCAATAGAACGGGCTTGGCGAACTGAGATCGTGGGCTTTGGAATCACCTGATTCGGAGTCACGGTTAAAAAGTTGTGGTTGTTCGTTCGTTAGGCAGAAAAACAAATAAAATCTGTCCATTTCTGCTGCTAACGGGTGAACATTCACAATATAAGGGTTTCGGCACCGGCGGCTGAAAAACAGAAAGCGCATTTTGAGAAGTACGCTTTCCAGTAGGGAAAGCGTAGTTTTGGCTGAAGCTGAGATGGAATACGCCTTCCTAAGTGGAAAAGGTATTTTTGAAAATACGTTTCCACTTAAACTGGAGCGGGCCCGGGGTTTCTGTGAATGACAGGTGGGGCCGCATGACCCACGGGCTGGTCGTCTCCGTCCTCCTGTCTTTGCGCTTGACCGAGGGAGGAGCGGAGTACGGCGAGGATTGCCGGCGACTCCGGCCACCATCCGCGGCGCTCAGACTACCGGAGTGACCGGGAAGACGAGGCGCACCCGCCTACTAGCTCCATGCACGCCGGGGAGCTGAGAGACGAGGAGGGCCTCGGCCGCGGCGGAAAGATGGCTTCGGTCGCCGGTGGACTCAAGGCTACACGGCGCCGGAGAAGGAGATGATGGGTGGTAGAGGGTAGCCGGACCTTGGGGGTTCTCCTGGTGTGAGAATGAGGGGGAGGGAGGCTCTGCATTGCTTGAATTTAAGCGGAGCAGAGCAGCGGCCATGGCGGCAATGGTGGCCGAGGAGAGCTCCTCGATCTCGTTGGAGTGGCTGGGGAGGCTTCTAGGAGGGTGGTGAAGAGGATGGATAGCTCGGAGGGGCTCGGGAACGGCTTAAATAGCCGCGGCGAAGATGCCGTGCCCGGATGCCGCCGCGGATGGGTGGGCGCCGCTCTGACGCGTCCGCGTACGCATGCGCATGCGCGGAGGGGTTGATGGCGACGAGAGGGGGCTAGTGGGGGTGCATACGCGGGATGGAAGACTTCCGGTCGGCCATCGAGGCACAGTGCACGTGCGTGCGGTGAGGGCAGGGGCCGCCGTGGCACGAGGAGGGCGAAGGAGGAGGGGGCCAGGGCTGGGGAACGAACGCGTGGCTACGGCGGTGCTCTAGGACATGCTGGGACGCACGGAAGCGGCTGGGAGAGAGGTGCCCGAAGCTAAACGACGCAGAGCGCGCGGCCAAGGCATGCCAGTCACGCGGTTACTGCGTGGCATGGCTCTCTGAGGGCATGCGGGACTGGCAAAAGGTGTCTACCGCGTAGTCCATGCGTCCTGGGACCCTCCTGAGGTGATATCTCGAAGAAATCGACTATGTGCTGATGGGAGTGATCGACTGAAGTTTGCTGTAGCAAACTTGATCATGAAGTTGTGGTCAAAATGAATGGGATAAGGGATAACCAGGATGTCACAGAGGTTTAGGGTAGGAAGGACTATGTTCCTGTGGATTTTGAAAAGATTTGGACTAGGATTTATCATAGTTGCTTTACAACTACAAAAACTAGATCATGAAGTAGCACTCACCTAGATGATTGGATTGGGCTCAAAATTGGTGGAGTATGATCATTTGGGCATATGAAGGCACTACAAAAATTTCATACCATTTGGATACACGAAAATGGTACTTGCTTCACAATGCTTTCTACTGGACAGAAACTTGGGTGAATTTTGTGGAGAAAATAGCTTGGCAAAATGATGTGAATTTTGGCATCCTCAATGGATATAGGGATTTTTGGGTCCTCGATTTATTTCAGATTTGATGAAGCAATATAAAATATAGTTGCTTCACAAACTGAAATTATGACCAGAAACAGAGATTGGATGGTGTGCTCTCATAGATTCTTGGGTAGATATGAAATTTTGTGGAGAGTAATGATTTGATCATGTAAATGATCTACCAAAATTTCAACTCATTTGGATTAGCCTAGCTAGTACTCCCTTCACAAAGCTTCTCTCTGGACAAAAACTTTGGAAATTTGCTGAGGAAGATTTACTAGGCAAATGAAGCTGAATTTTGGCATCTGGCAATTATTTGGATATGATAGATTGCCCAGAAATTTTGAGGTCAATCAAGAAAAGATAAATAGCACTTCCTTCACAAAGTGCCACACTGGACAGAATAGGAAATGAATATTCCTGAATTATTTTTGAACTAGGCAAGGATGGGTTTTGACATATTTGTGGAAGATATGATCCAAAGAATTTATGAGAATTTTCTTGGAATTTTGGTAAAGACAGAACTATAGGTTGCTTCACAACCTAGAGTAAACAGGGTTATTCCTTTAATAGAAAAAGGAATATTCCCATGAAATAAAAATTGGGGTTGGGCTAAGATGGGAATGACATGGTCTTGGGATGGATTTGAGAGTGGCAAGCCACTTGGGAGAGGAATGAGAGGTGATCCTCCCCAGGTTTTAAGACCACATAGCCACGGAAAAGAACTCCAAATAAAAATTCAAAGAAATCCAAAAGAAAAAAGAAAGGGCCGAAAATCGGGGTGTTACAACCAGTTGGCACTTCCTTTAACTGGCCGTGGAAATAACCAGCCCCGCAACAATAATGCCGGACCTTCTGCTTATGGTCGTGGTCAGGCTAACCACATTGATATTGATGAAGCTCAAGATGCACCAACCATCGTGATGGGTACACGTCCTATTAACTCAGTACCAACATCTGTTTTATTTGATTCGGGAGCCTCGCATTAATTCATATCGGAAACATTTGCACTCGCGCATGACATCACATTAGAAAAGATGAACCCTCCACTAGTTGTAATGTAACATCCCAAAATTCTAAGTTTTGGATTGTTATATTAATTAAATAAATATTGATTGTTTGTTTGATTGATTGATTGAAAGTGAGTGAAATTTGAAACTTTTGGAAAGTTTAATGAGAGGGAATGAAATGACTTTCCCAAAACTTTCACTTTGCATTTTGATCCCTGGGAATTCAAATTCATTTCATCACAAAACCCTAGAGTGAAGATGATATGACTTCTTCCATTTAAAGAAATGAAAAGGGATTTGAAAATGATTTGAAAACCAGAGACTTTATGCCACTCAAGGATTTTCATGAGGGAAGATAATATGACTTCTTCAAATATTGGAAATAGAGTGGGAAGTAGAAGGCCATTTGCAAAATGGCATTTGAATTTGAAAGATTTCAATTGACTTCATTTCCCACATGGCATTGGAATTCTTATTTCAAAAATCCGTCACAAAATACTTTGATGAAAAAGTATGAAAGGAGGTAACACGACCCTCCAACAAGTCAGAAGGAATAATGCCAAAATATTTGAAAGTCAAATTGAAATTTTATTTGAATTTTCAAAAAAATGATTTTTATAAAGTTTTTATTTTGCCTCTGGGAAATAGTTCATCTTTTAGGATTTATTTTTCTAGTCTTTTTGATATATAATATGTATATATTATATTTATATTTTATTTTATTTTCTCTCTTTTCTTCTCTGCTATTTTTCAAAAATGGAAAAAAATTCCTTTTATTAGAAAGAGGCCAGCGAGGCCCACCTCACCTCTCTCTCTCTCTCCACCAGGCCCACTGGCCAGGCCAGCCCAACTCACCCGCACGCACGAGCGAATCCCGTAGGATCCGGCCGCCCGATACTTTCCCGCCCCTTCTTCTCTCTCTGGCAGCAGGTCCCACTGCCAATCGAATCCTCGCTCGGTCACCCCCTTCCTTCCTCCCCGATCTTTTCCCCCCTCGCCGGAGATCCGCCGCGGATCCGATCCTCTCGCCGCTTCCTTGCCGTTCGAGCACCCCCTCGCCTCTCCCTATAAAGCCCCTCGCCCCTCGTCTAATTACGCCCCTAATCTTCCCCGGAGACCCCCTGACACCACCGCAATAGCTCGCCGGAGCACGCCACTGCCGCCGTGCCATTGTCACTCCTCTGCTCCACCCCCTTTCCCCAAGATGTTATCCTATAAAACCCCCCTGCCCCCTCCCTCGAACCCCCCTAAAACCCCTCGCCAAGGTCACCCACGTCACCCGTAGTCGCCGTTTGGATCTCGCCGACCGAAACTTCGGCCGCCGTCAAATTCAGCGCCGGTGAGCATCCTAGTGACTCCCTTCTCTGTACTCCGGCGTAGTCCACTATTGCGCTACGTTTTGACATGGCCTTGTGCCTCCTCTTCCTCTATAGCGACGCCTCGACCTCGATCGCTCTCGCCGGAGTTCACCGGATCACCCGAGCCCCGCCGAGCTCGCGCTGCTCTGTCCCGTTGTCCGCGAGCTTCACCGAGACCACCAACGGACTCGCCTCGCTACGCCGCATCCGTTCGGCACCTCCACCACCGCTGGCGATCACCGGAGCCACCTCCCCGGCAACGCCCGAGCCGCCCCGCCGTCGTAACCTCGTTGTAAGCCGCCGGCGCACTCCCCTCCGTCCGATTCATTTTCTACGATCTAGATTAGATCTAAGTTAATCGCTCGTTTTTTATTAGATCGGTTTTAGTGCGGTTTAGATCCGGTTTAAGTCGAACCGGCCGTTGGGTTTTTGTTATTTTAGCCGTAGCTGCCGAACCATGTAAGAATTGGGCGTCTGCCCTTTAGCACAGCAGCGAACACTCCGTAGCTAATCAGGTTGCGCAATGTGGCAGCGGCCGATCCGTAGGCTTTTTGATTTTTTTTAGATTTGTTTTATTTTCAGAATTAGTTCTGATCTTAGATCTTTAATATCTTTTAGGATTTTTATTGTTTTTGAGTGATTCCAATTGTATTGCGTCAAAACTTTTATGTAATTTCTGTTAGTGCTTTGAAATTTTGAATTTGGATATTTTAAATTTCAATTGTTTCAAACTTGTTCAAAACACTATTTTGGTGATAAGTTGAGCTAGGATTAATGTTTTTCAGTGTTTCTTTTTGCTCCTGGTCACTTGTGATGTTGTTTTGCAGTAGGATTAATTTCAGTAATTTTAGAGTATTTTAAATTAGGGTTTTAGCAAAACAGTAATGTTTTACTTATAGTTTTGTTTTATCCTTAATGTTTTGTTTTTTATTATTTATTTTTGCAACTTTTGACAAGTTTTACTTTGTTTATGTTAGGAACAGTAGTCACTTTTATTTGTAGTTAAAATAAATTTTATTAATTTCGTTCTTTAGTTTTGTAGTAAAACTTGCATAGGTTATAAATAGAGTTTTATAAAAGCTTTTTAATTGTTTCTTTTTGCTACTAAAAGTTTATGAAAAAAATACTTCCTGTTAACTTAGTTGTTTTATATATTATTTTCTGTTAATTTATTAGTTTAGTATTTTCTTTGTTGTTAAGTTACTTAGGATAAAACTATTTTGTAGTTGGGTCAAAAAGTTTTCTTAGTAGGTTCTTTATAGTTTTCTTGTGTAGTTTTCCTTGGATTTTTTTCGGTGTTCTTCAATGGTTTTTCTTTATTGCATTTTATTTCTTGATTGTTATTTTGAGTGCTAGAATTGCTTGCTAGAATGTTTGGTTATGTGAATGCTATGCTTGATTATATATATTTTCTCGGAGAGACGAATAGTCTTATCAAATTTTCTGAGAGCGTTAAAATCTTCATCAACTTACCAGGCAAGTTCACTTTGACCATATTTTCATACCTATGTTTTTATTGCATTTAGTGTCACCATTTCACCATTTCCTCCTGTAGTATATTGAATCTTGTAGTTGAGTAGAAGCATGAGGTAGGAACCCACACCCCTGTTACCAAGCCTGGGAACGTTATTTATTTTAATGCTACGCTTCAGTAGATGGGGATTGGTATGAGAGTTCGTGAGTGGTGTGAGAAGGAGGACTCTACATCAATGACGACAACTTCAAGATGGCATCTTCAAGGCCTGCATCTACAAGACCTCAAGACTTCAAGACTCGAGACAAGAATTCAATATACCTCTGGGTGGAGAATGGTTAAGAAGGGTACATATGGTGCGTCCAGTACTCAGTGATTTCGGAGAAGCACCGTGATATCATGCGGAAAGCTACACCTAGGCTCAAAGAGACGGAAGAATACTTCATGCCCGGAAGCTTACCTGTGCAGCCACAAGTCAATATGGGCTCTGGCTTGGTTGACCTTAGTTGTGACTCTGGCTGGGACGGTGCTAGCAGATGTAGAACTACGGTAGGATTGGATGAGCACCGGACAGTGGTCAGAGGAACTCTTCGGAAGACCATGTTTCGGTCGTCTTGTTCTCAAACACCCTGAAATGCGAGAACGTAAAAAAGAGGGATCGAATCTTGTGGGTAAAGTGCACAACACTCTGCAGAGTTAAAACCTAATAGATTAGCTGTGTCCCCGGTTACAGACAATTTGAGCCTCTGGACTTGGATCTATCTCGAAACTCTCAACACCGGATTGATAATTAATTGTGGGCAACTTATAAGTGTTTTGGGCTATGAGACATCGGTTGGCGGAACCATGTCGTAGTAGATAACTCTGTAGTAATGATTCCTTGACTATCCTTTGTTGTAGGGAAAATAAAACCATCTTTTACGCAAACAAAACTCAGACACAGAGCCACAAAGCCATATTGCATATAGAATAATTTTATCATCTGTTTCTCTGATTTGTGATCTTGCCGGTACATTCAATGTACTGACCTACACGGCTGCAACGTATCATGTTGCAGGATTTTCTACGACGAGTGAGTTTCGTTGTAGGGTTACGATCTACACTCAACCTACCGATGGCGTTATTGGGACTCCACACCCGTTTATTTGTTTTGGCTGAGACTTATGAGGTATATATCAATTTTACGTTATTGATACATGTGATTGCACTTTGATATATACATTGATGTACTGTGTGTGCTAGCATACTGATCCAGGGATGGCACGGATACACAGAGGCTTGACCGTTTGAGGTCGGGTCGCTACAGAGATGGTATCAGAGCACCCCCGGGGCCCAATGTCATGCCAATATGGTGGCTCACAACGTTCCCATTATAATCAAAGGTCTGAAGTTCCTTGCCCCCCTCATTGTTCTTAAGTCCTCCAACATTGATGTCATACTTGGGATGGATTGGTTGAAACCCCATAACGCTTTAATCGACTGTATCGCTAAAGTAGTCAATCTTATACACCCATCTGGCCAAGCGATAAAATTGTTGGAAATATGCCCTAGAGGCAATAATAAAATGGTTATTATCATATTTCCTTGTTCATGATAAATGTTTATTATTCATGATTGAATTGTATTGACATACTATTCATCCCTTAGAGGAGGGTCCATGGGATGGCCGGGCCCTCCCTCACCCCTATATAAAGGGTGGAGGCGCAAGGGGAGGGGCTCACCCCTTTGCCTAGCAGCAGCCCTCCCCGTCTCTCCCTTCTCCTTGTTCCGGTTTTGTTTAGCGAAGCCCTGCCGGTACTCCACCACGCCATCGTGCTGGTTGTGATCCCATCTACTTCTCCCCCTTCGCTTGCTGGATCAAGGAGAAGGAGATGTCACCGAGCTACACGTGTGCTAAACTCGGAGGTACCTTCTTTTCGGTGCTAGATCGGTTTGGACCGTGATTGGATCGCGAAGAGTACGACTACATCAACCGGGTTATATACGCTTCCGCTTTTGGTCTACAAGGGTACATAGACACACTCCCCTCTCATTGCTATGCATCTCCTAGATTAGATCTTGGGTGTTTCGGTGGAAATTTTTTGATTTTCATGCAACGTTCCCCATCGGTGGCTTCAGAGCTAGGTCTATGCGTAGATGTATATGCACGAGTAGAACACAAAGAAGTTGTGGGCATTGATGTTCAGATTGCTTACCTCCTTTGTTATTTCTGGATTCGGCTGTATTGTGGGATGAAGCGGCCCAGACCAACCTTACTTGTCCTCGCACAAGAGACCAGTTCCACTAACAGACATGCTACTTGTATTGCATAAAAGTGGCTGGCGGGTGTCTGTCTCTCCCACCTTAGTTGAATCTGTTCTGACAAGGGCGGTCCTTGTAGAAGGTTAAAAGGCACCTTGTATATCACCGTTGTGGCTTTGCATAGGTAAGAACGGTTCTTATATGATGCCCGTAGCAGCCACGTAAAATTTGCAAGAACAAAGTAGAGGACGTCTAACTTGTTTTGCAGGGCATGTTGTGATGTTGTATTGCCAAAACGTGATGTGATATATGTTGATGTATGAGATGATCATGTTTTGTAATAGGTTCATGACTTGCATGTTGATGTGTATGGCAACCGGCAGGAGCCATAGGGTTGTCTTTAATTTATCGCTATGAGTTAGCAATAGTCGTAGAAGCAATACTTGGCGGAGACAACCATGTGATGACACGATGATGGAGATCATAGGCCTCTCTCGAGAGCGCCGGTTCCGACGAATCATATCCAGAGTTTCATCGCACTCCTTCCCGGTGCATTCTTCAACCCCCAGGCAAGCCGACCATCTGATATATGCCCTAAAGCATTGCTCTATGTTATTCTTGTATGTTTAAATTAATGAATATGTTTGTGGTAGAAATGATTAAACTCCTGATAGATTATATTTATTGTTAACATTATTTGTTAACGTTTACCATTACCGCACTTATGACTCTAATTATTGTTACCGCAATGTTTAAGATTGTGACTTAATAATGACAACAACCTCCTCCGTCGGCTGGATCGAGTCATAGTGCCACCGATCCGGGCTTAACAGTGTAGCCACACTTGCCTTTGTGGGAAGGCCCTAACTTGGTCTATTGTCTTGCCTCTTGTCGATACCTCCAAAGAGGGGAGGTTATGCGTGCATGCTACCCTAGCCCGGTAGGCGGCGATAACCTTGTGAGCCCAGGTTATTTGCGTCCGGGTCCCCGTTGGGGACGGTTTTGTTTGGCCACGGATGTGGCGGGTGTCAGGAGTAACACAGGGGATGAACGCCGGAGTGACCGTAAGAGTGCCAGGCCATTGACAAGTTTTGTTGGAGCAACACCGGCCCACCCGAGTGGGAACAGGTACCGAGGTACGAGGCAAGGAGCTCCATTGTGTGGTTAAAGTGCGTGACCTCTGTAGAGTGTAAGAATCTATTCGAATAGCCACGTCCACGGTATTGGACACAGTTCGTACTAGGTCACACTATTTGGTCTGTGTCGAGTCTGGAGGAATAAACCATATGATGTTGCTAATAATGAACCAGAGAAAGGTAAGCTTGTCAGATTTGCAGTGAAGGTGCATGGACATCGAATGATGTCAGAGACTTGAAATGTCAGCCATGGGATGGCTATGGGATAGACGGTCGTATGACCGAAGGATATGGGTATGACTTGGATTGGACTTTGGCATGAACTATGAGAATATTTGGAATATGAATACATTACTTGATATGCTTTATGCTCGTCATACTGTAGTTACTTGGATAGTTATCATGCTAGATAACCCTGCATAATATGATAGTTAATATTGTTAAGATAACAAAAGCATGCTCGAATGCCATGGATTGCTTTGCTTGGTGTATATGTTATTTGGTTTGCTTGCAAGTACATTCAAAAGTACTCAGCGGCCTTCAATGTGGCTAGGTTCACCTAAGGATCCGTCTTCCCCAGCAAGGAGCCGGAGCATTCGCGAGCTAGAAGAGTAGCCTAGTCAGATCCCTGTGGATTGGAGCCTCTCCAAGCCCGTGCTGCCGTAGTTGGCATTTTGCCACTGCCCCGTCTTTGTAACCATGATGTATTTATTCCAGCCACAATGGCTAATAAATACATTCCTATTACAGTTGTGCCTATGTTCATGATACATGTTGTAAAGGCACGCGCCAGTGTGATTTCCTAGGCTGGCGTGTGTGGCGACCGTCTGGCTAGAGCGGTATTCAGGCGGGGCGCCACACCATCCTTTCTTGAGGGGCTTGTTGCACTTTTTCAGCCTTCAGCTCCACCACCTGACCCCCAACTCAATCCTTCACATAGCGTGTAATGTCACTTTATGTGAAGCCTTCCTCGGATGCCTGCCACATTTCGACCTGTGGTGCAAATATTTTTGTGTAGTACCACGCACCAGAGGAGGCACACAATTGGAGTGTGGCAGGGCCGAGATCTGTAGGGTAGCTGGGTCCGGATACCTTGTCGATACCCCAGAGGAGTTAAATGAAAACTGGCAAGAGGAGTGGTTCTACACACTACTAGGGAAAAGCCTAGTAGTAGCACTGGAAATACCCATACCAGTAGCGCTGGAGGCAGCGCTACTGATAAGGCGCTACAGCTAAGTTTTAGCAGTAGCGCTGTTTCAACCAGCGCTACTGGTAAGTATAGTTAGCAGTAGCGCTGTGGAGAACTTATCCGAGCAAAATACAAGCAACCTATAGTAAACATAAATAACGAAGTTCCTCGTACCCAAACTAATTAACTAGAGCGATCTACGCTAGTTCAGGAGGACGGTTTAATTACATCACAGAGTTTCGTCGTGCATAAATTCAAAGTTTTGTCATAGGAAGACAGTAGTGAATAAACAGACACATTGTCATCGTCAATCACTTGTCCATGTCGGCGCTCCAATCTTCATAGTCAGGGAGGAAGCACCTGAGCTTCGTGAAAGGCTTCAGGTCCAGACGCTGAGCGACTAGCAGTGCTCGGACATCATCCCGCGTCATTGGCCCATGGTAGAACATCCCTGTTTGTTCGAGGACCTCCTTCATGATCACTTGGGCAAGTTCACACTGTACGTGATAAAACTCAGCTCAGATTCGATGATCCGGTGTCCTTCCTATGCTTGTCGCCCAGTTGACAATCTTGGCATCGTTGGAAGTAGGTGACATGCGAAGGCGTTGATTATCCCTTCTGTAGTCCAGCATGTGATGCATGAGGTAGAATCCATCAGCCTTACTATCCTTTGGTTGCTGGATGCAGTAGAAGTCGATCTTATGGCTGAAACCCAGCCCGTTCTTCCTGTACTTTTTCACCTTGATATATCCACCAGACAGGCTGAAGGTTATCATGGCACTATCGAGAACACTCCTTATGTGCGTGTAATCCTTTTTCTTGATGTTCTTCCATGAGTCCAAGTACAGAGCATGGGAGTATTGTGGGTACAGAATGATGAGGATGCCCCGCCCCCCCCCCCACTGCGCAAAATAAGTACACCTCAAATTAGCCTCCATGCGTGCAAAGGAATGATTAAAACTTACGAAAGGATATCCGCGGATGACTTACGTGGGATGATAAGGCAGGAGAATCGTTTCCTTGTCCTTATTGGCGACCATGAACTCGCCGATGTACTTGCTCGAATAGTCACAGTGCTCTTTGCAGACTACCAAGAATCTCTCATGCATATAGTACGGGTCCGCAACGCAGATATATTCTATGCTCTCGCGCCTGATGATGTAGTTCAGATACAGCGCATACATGCGGATGAACTGAAAATCCAGCTTGGTCATGTGGAACATGTCGTAGATGTAGTCAAATCACAGGATGAACTTATCCACGGGCCATCGCTCGACGTACAACTTCCCACCCGGCACCTGAGCCGCGTAAAGCGGGTATCCTGGATTTTTCGAGAGGAGAAGGCTTTTCTGTCTCGCCAGCACATCTTCATGAAGTCTCCTTAGATCATTGTTTAGTATGTCCTCTAGCTCTTTCCGAGCTAGGATCGGGTGGCCGGCGACATGGAACTGCTCCGCACCTTAGACAGGTATTCTGTCTACCTTCCGGGGCTGCAGAGGCGGCTGGCTGCTTGAAGCAGCTCTGGCGCCTTTAGAGCCTTTCCTGTCCGGTCTCCTCCTTTGCTTCTTGGCAGGTGGCGGTAGTGAGCCCACCATACCTTCCCTCACCACCACCCCCGGTGTCGTTGGGCTCATCAGTGGACGGCCCTCGCGTTGTTGTTGCTGGGTAGAGGTGGCATCAGTAGGCGTTTCCTGCGAGGATCGCATGAAGAGAGACTTCTTGCAATCAGCCTTAGGACGTTCCGGCTCCGGCAAATCAGGCAGCATCAAGTCATCTCCACACTCATAGCATGAGTCATAGTCCCAAGCCATCAATCCTCCATTGTCATAGCCGGTATTGATATACTTGAGAGGGTCATCATCATCCTCCTCCATGACATAATCAGCATTTGCTTCTTCGACGGGGGTGACGTCATTAGGCCATAATGGAGGCTCTGCATCGCGTCGTCCGCTATCACCCGGCATGACAGGTGTAGGTAATTGGGTAGGTGGGGTGGTGTTCATACCTTGTTGAGGCGTTGTCGTTGGTGTGCTCCCGGGCGCCTCCACACGAAGAAGAGTCTTCGGCCAAGGCAGGAACCAACTCTTGCATGCGACAATCCGTTTAGGGGTCTCGTCGTCTCCCTCGAGTGGTACCGGAGGAGGCAAATCCTCGAAGCCCGCTTTGACACTGGCCACGCAAACCTTGAAGACGCCATCGGGCATCTGTCGGTTGTGCAACATGCGGTCCTTCGGCTTCACGATCGTTGCCTTTCCCACGTCCACCTTCTAGCCGTTGATGTCGTACAGTATGGTGCACGGCGTTTCGTCGGCCTGCGAAGACATGTCTGCGATGTCAGACATCCGAAAGGCAACTGAAACGGAAGACTATAGATATGCTGGTGAAGAGGGTATGACGCGTAATTACCGTGAGGGCGTCGAGCTCAGCCAAAGACGAAGCCCCGCCGAGCACGCCAGAGACGGAGGACGGGCTGCTATGAACAGGAGCGGGACCAGGTACGGGAGTATGTGCGGTTGCGTGAGCAGGTACTGGTGGTGCGATGTTCACCGAATTGCTCCCGGCGTAGCTGGGAAGGGGAAAGTCCGCTGGCCCTTTATCTGGATTGTTCTTCGTCTAATCGATAACTGCCGGAATCAAGCTGCTAATGGAAGATGCGAAGTCAGCCCAGACACCAGCTACCGCTGCACTGACCGCTGCATCGACTACCTTGACCAACTCTTCTTTGGTCTCAGCTTTGGTCTTATTGACCGCAAGCGCGACCTTCTCGTCGATGGTCTGTTGAGTAAGTATCCGTCTCTGCCTTTTTTCCTCCGGCTTCTCGTGGTAGCACGTCTTCCACGAGGCGCCATCTCCGATGCCGTGCACACGTCCATACGACGGCGGTTTGTCCTCCGAGACCCTTTTTAGTATGTTCAGGGCCCGGTTGAAAGGGGTGTCCCACTTGGGCCTCGCCGACGACTGAGACGACTCGTCACTTTCGGCCGCCTTTTGGTGCTTCTCTTTCTGCAAAAGGAACGTGGATGGTTTACAAATGTGACAAAACTTGTAGTCGAATTGATTAGAAGCTAATATAAGGTGGTAATATAACAATTACCAGTAGTCTCATGAACTCCCTCATGTTCGAGTCCGTGTAAAAGATCTTATTGACGGAGTCCCACTTGTACCGGGCCCTGATCCAGTCACGCTCCTGCGGATCGGTGAACTCCACCAAGGGGTCTGGGATTCCGTGACTTTCACGTTCGGCGTCCTCCTTGGCCCACACGTGCCTCTTCCCCCCGTAACCACGGCTTCCGAGGTGGTGGGGAGGCGTGTTCCTGGCCTGGAGCGCCTTCATTTTCTCTGGCTTTTCCTTGACTTCATCTTTAGCGCGAGTCTCCTTGAATTTTTCGAAGTCCTCTTCCTTTAGTGTCGGATTGTCAGCATGAATCTTGGACCACGGTTCATTCTTCGCAATCGCTTTTTTCACTCTTACTTTCCAGGCGGCCAAGTCGTTGCTGAACGTCCCCATCGCCTTGTTGTTTATCTTTATCATGGGTTCGTCCTGCCACGGAAGTTTGCTTTCATCCCGGCCGGGGAACAGGAACCTATTGTGCAACTTCGTTAGGAGCATGTGCTCCATATGTGGTATCTTTCTTAACTTTTCATCGTTGATGTTGGCGGTTTCCCTGAGGATGCATCCTAGTTGATTGCCGTAGCATGCGCGCGCTTCCTCCGGCGCCGTTGACTCTAATTTAATGGGGTGCATCACCGTGACCACATTTTTTCCGATGCCGAGCTCGTTTGGTTTTCATGCCCTCTTCGGCTTCGGTCCTTTACCGGCTTCGCCAGCATAGTTGCCGGTCTCGGGGGTGGTGTCGGTGCCGGTGCCGGTGTCGGTGTCGGGGTTGGTGCCACTGCCACCCTGCACCCGCAACTGGTGTTCGTCTAGGTACTCGAAATAATGATTTGCTGCCTCGACGGGGTCTTGTTCGGGGTGACCAGAACCCCCGGCTTCCTCGTGGCTAGACATGTTTCCTACGATTAATTAAGTATGCTAGTTTAATTCTAGACCGAATAAAATGAATAATGAAGAAAAGAAAAGGGCCTATGTTTTGCCAGAATGTTGATTCATTCCCCTTCCGGCAAATCCCGGGCACTCGATATGTCCTAGTTTCTAGCACAAGTCATGCCGAAATTCACGGAAATTTTCGGCATGACCTTTGCTAAAAGTGGACATATGGAGCGCCTGAAATTTGCCGGAACGGAAATGAATCAACATTCCGGCAAAACATAGGCCACTCAGATATTCTTCGACAATTGTCCATTCAACCAACATTAATCATATCATATTCAACAATTGTAAATAAAAGATATAATCAACAATAATGGAATATGCAAATGAACATCAATGACATATATCATATAACATCAATCTTGTTTTTTGGTTATATAGCAACAATTACTTTAACCAAGTTTTTGAAAAGAAAAACAATTCTGTTTTTTGTTTATAGCTAAATGCTACTGTTTTTTGTTTAAAGCTAAATGCTACTGTTTTTTGTTTATAGCTACTAGCTACTAGGTTTCAAATATAAAACAGCTACTATCCTAATAAAAAAACCTAGCTAAATGCCTAGCTACTATCCAACATAAAACTTCTATGAATTATCTGAATTTTGAAGCACTTCAAATTTTCTGAATTTTCTGTCCTACTTCTAATTTTGCATCTTTTTCCCCAATCTTAAAAAAGCCATGGGTTCAAATTTTATTCTAGCACTAGGGTTCAAATTTTAATCTAGCACTAGGGTTCAAATTCTAATCTAGCACTAGGGTTCTAGGGTTCAAAATTCTGCCTCCTAGGGTTCATATGAGATAGAGAGCAGAGAGAGAGAGAGAGAGAGAGAGAGAGAGGGGGAAGAGGGGAGGGGGAGGAGGGAAGAGGGAAGGGGAGAGGCTTATGGGGCGGTGGCGGCGATGGTGGAGTAGGGGCTCGGGCGGTGGCGGTGAGATCGAGGGCGGACGGCGGTGACGATGGACCGGGCGGCGGTGAAGCAGGGGCTCCGGCGACGGCGACGGAGGGTGGGCGGCGGGCGACGGACGGGGCCGGCGAAGGAGGGTGTGCGAAGGGCGACGGAGGGCGTGCGGCGTCGGGAGGAGAAGGGGGTTTGGGACGAATGGGGAATTGGGGGGGGGGAACCGCGCGGGAGTTAACTCAAAATAGCACTAGCGCGGATCCAGGACCCGCGCTATAGCTAACTTAGCTATAGCGCGGGTACTAAAAGCCGCGCTACTGCTATCCTCAGTAGCTGTAGCACGGGTTACAGACCCGCGCTACTGCTATTCCTTTCTCCTTTTCATTTTTCTATTCCTTTCATTTTTCTTTTGATTTCCTTTTTCTTTTTTCCTTTCTCCTTTTCCTTTTTCTTTTCCGAAAGACGACTGAGCCGAAAACATGCACATATATATATATGGTGGGAAGAAGGCATACAATGTATATATATTACATCATTAATTTGACCGATAATGATGGTTTCTCAGCTGCGTCGACGACGTTTCACATTGAGCTTCTTTCCTTTCTTGTTCGTTGTCGAATAATTGAGCCCCTCATTGTGACTTTTTCGGAACCATGGAGTACGATCTTTCTTACGTAATGTAGTCTTGATTCTTCTTTTGACGTATGCTTCATCGTCATCATCATCTTCCCTCACCGGGTTGCCGTATTGGTCGTAGTCTTCCTCGTTGGCGACTCCATCCATTCCGACGATGCTCCTTTTGCCTCTCCTCACGACAACATGGCTGGGATTGGTCGGGTCGGTTATGAAGAAGCATTGTGTCACGTGCTTAGCGTGTACCCATGGCTCAGTTTTGGCGATGATGTTAACGTTCACGGTAGCACTCTTCGCGTCGGGTATAGACATGGTACTTGTTTTCTCTTAAGATGGCCTTAGCCCATCTAACACGGAACATCGTTGTATCGTGCAGTCCAGCGTAGTCAAGCTCCCAGATCTCTTCGACCCTTCCGTAGAATCTTTCAGTTGTGCCGTTGGCGTCGGTCATGCATTCAATCGTCACCCCTGAGTTCTGGTAATCACTGTTCATGTCTTTGGCCTCCGTGTAGAACATGTACCCGTTGATATCGTATGCCTGATAGGTCACGAGGTTGGGCGCGGGGCCATGTGCTAAGGCATATATGAGCAATCCGTCCGCATTGCCCTCTTCCGGGGGATTAGCAAGAACTTGCTCTTTGAACCAACGCAAGAAAGTGGAGTTGTGCTCTACAGTAACTTCGGCGTCCGTCTTGCGCATACCCTGATCACGGTACTTCTTTGCGATGGTTTCTTTGTGCAGTGTCACATAATCTTCTACCGCATCTAGGTATTGTAGCACTACTAAGTTAGCCCTGTCAAAGTCGTTCCGTCGACCACGAGTAGTCCACGTGCAATTCCCTCCGGCCGTTATTGTGACCTTCTCCTCCGAGCCTCCCATGGTGCTTCTTGACGGGCAAACCAACAACAGGGTCTCCGACGCCTAGATAATTCTCGCAAAAGGAGATGCACTCTTGGGTCAGATAGCCCTGGACGATGCTCCCATCGGGATGGGACATGTTACGAACGAATCCTTTGATGACCCCATTCATCCTCTCGAACGGCATCATGCTGTGAAGGAATGTCGGCCCGAGGTCGATGATGTCGTCCACGATGTGGACACACAGATGCACCATGACGTCAAAGAACACGGGCGGGAAGTACATTTTAAGCTCACATAGTATGGCAACGATCTCTTCCTGTAGCCTTCGGAGCTGCTTCACACTGATGGACTTTCGAGAGATAACATCGAAGAAGTTGCTGAGACCAGTAAGCATGTCATGGACGTGCTTGTCCATTATCCCTCTAATGGCAACCGGGAGTATCTGCGTCATCATCACGTGACAGTCGTGAGACTTCATCCCGCTGAACCTTTTCTTCCTGGTGTCTAGAAATCTGCTTATCTTCCCACAGTAACCGGAACTGACTTTGATTCCCGTAAGGCACTTGATGAATTGATTGATCTCCTTCGCACTTAAGGTGAAGCAAGAAGGGGGGCAATAATTCTCCTCCTTCCTGTTGGCTTTTCTGCCCCTTTCCCCCGCCTCCGTCTCCGTCTCCTCCGTCGACTTTTTACGGGGCAGCATGTGGAGATCTCCCCTGATCTCCAAATCTTCCAAGTCTTTCCTTACCCTCGGCCCATCCTTGGTCTTCTCCGGCATGTTCATCAGTGTGCCAAGCAAGCTCTCGAGGACATTCTTCGTGATATGCATTTGATCAAGGCAATGAGGCGTGTCGTGATTGGGCCAGTAGTCCAAGTCCCAGAAAACAGACCTCGTTTTCCATACCTTCAGCAGCGGTTCCGGCGCCTTTTTCATCTTTCCCGGCGCGGGGCACTGTTCCCAGTTTTTCAATAGCTCGTTGATTTCGGTGCCGCTCCTCTTACGTGGAGGTCCTCGATGCTCAGCCAAACCATTGAATAGATCTCCACGTTTTCTCCACGGGTCATCCTTCTCGAGCCATCTACGATGCCCCATGTACACGATTTTCCCAGACCCGCCATCTTTCGTTAACGTTAGCTGCTGAGACATTGTATCATCCATGCACCTTGTGCATCCGCAGTATTCGTGGCACACCTGGCCTGAGACATACCCGTAACCGAGATAGTCGTGCACCGTCGTCATCAACGCGGCTCTCATATAGAAATAATCTCCTGTGCTGGCGTCCCATGTCTTGACCGGTGATTTCCATAACGGGTGTAGCTCCTCTTTCAGTAGCCCCAGATACAGGTTAATATCATTTCCCAGTTGTTTCGGCCCTTGAATTAGCATGCTCATGTGTATAAACTTTGTCTTCATGCACTTCCATGGGGGGAGGTTGTACATCCATACAAAGACAGGCCATGTGCTGTGGTTGGTGTTCTGGTTTCCATACGGATTCATGCCATTGGTACTCGCGCCAAGCATGATGTTCCTTGCATCTGCTGCGAAAAATTGATATTCGGCGTTGAATGCTCTCCACTGGCGAGCATCTGCGAGGTGTCTCAGCTTCGGATCATCTCCATCGTCGGGCTTCTTCCTCTCCGCGTGCCAGCGCATGAGCTTTGCTTCCTTAGGATCTACGAAATACCGCTGCAGACGGGGAGGGATCGGAAAGTACCATACAACTTTCTGAGGAGCTTTCTTTCCGGACTTCTTGTATCGAGATGCATTGCACACTGGACAGCTGGTTTTTTCCGCGTGCTCCTTCCGATAAATTATGCAATCGTTGATGCATGCGTGGTATCTAATGTGCGGAAGATCAAGAGGGCAAATGATTTTCTTGGCCTCCTCGACACTAGTAGGACACACGTTCCCCGCGGGAAGAACTTTATTATGTAGATGCTTCAAATGCTCATACAATGGAGTCTTCGAGTCTACTTCCAGTTGCGCCAGCTTGGCCTCCTCTCTAGAAGTAGCTCTGTTGGTAGTCGTATTCTTGCGAAGCAGGTCTCGAACATGAGGGTCCTGCACGACTGAACTTAGTCGCGCCGAAGACTGCGGCGTGTCCGCCGCCTCTTCTCCGCCATGTCCAGACTCTTCTTCGCCGTGTCCGGAATCTTCTCCGTCGCCATGTCCAGACTATTTCCCACCGCCATGTCCGGCGCCATCGTCTTCGGGTCGATCGGTCATCTCTTCATCTAGCCCCATGTCGTTATTGCCTGCCATGTGGACGTCCTCATCATCATCTTCACTTATCCACCGAGTATAGCCATCCATGAAACCATTCATGAGCAGGTGCGCCTTCAAACTGCCACGATCAAAGGGGTCCAAAATGACTCCTTCTTTGCATCTTGTACACGGACATCTAATCCCAGTCCGATTATTTGCATACATGTCCGTCACCGCGGATTGCAAGTATCGCTCCACCTTCCTTCCACTCACCTTCATGACCGACTGCGCGGTATAACAAGCAAAAGGATTATAAACAAAATGCATGCATGCATCAAAGTCATACAAAAATTTGGCATGACCTTGCCTAAAAATAGGACATATCGAGTTTGCTCAAAATTCGCCGAAACGGAAATAAATCGACATTTCGGCAAAACATAAGCAACTCAGGGGGCATGTCACTCGCACAAATCCCTTCATATCGCAAACACACATATTCCCATTCTTGAAATGCACAACTTTTTACTCACCTATCTCCCGAGAGAGATCGAGCACGGTTAGATGAGGCCTTCACTACCTATAGGGATCGAAAGTGGATGGCTAGCTAGCTAGATCTAGTTGTTGGGAGGAGCTAGAGATGACTCTAGCTAACTAATGGAGAGGGAGAGAGATGAGCTAGGTAGCTATGAGACAAATCTCGGAGTGGGAAAGGGATATATATGTATGGAAGGAGGGAGAGCCAAATAAATGAGGAAGATAGAGAAAAGAGACCATTTATGGAGGAGAATTATGGTGGAGGGGGGCATTAATGGGGAGAGAAGAGAGGTAGAAGGAAGAGAAAAGAAGGGCAATAATGGTGGAGAAGTAACTTAGAGAGGGGAGAGGGCAAAGGGGAGGAGGAAGGGGGAGGGGGGAGGGGGTGGGTGAAAAGGTGGCAGCAGCCACGCCTAGTAGTAGCGTTGTATTTATGCCGGCGCTACTGCTAAGGTGCATAGTAGTAGAGCTTGTTCGGAGCAGCGCTATTACTAAGTGGGGCCCATTAGTAGTAGCGGTTTTATCAGAGCCGGCGCTACTGCTAAAACTTTAGCAGTAGCGCTGTATTTTGGAGGGCCCTACTACTACAGCTAGGGTCGGTGGGCACGTTGGGGCCCACTTAGCAGTAGCGCGGCAAGTATTTCCAGCGCTACTGCTAATGCCTTACTTGTAGCGCTGTCCAAATCCAACGCTACTGCTAAGTAGCAGCAGCGCTGCTTATTTTCCCGTGCTACTACTAATGTTCTACCTATAAGCTTTTCCCTAGTAGTGACATACCCGACGTGCCTCTCGAAGATCCTCCTCGGATGGGTCTCGTCACCCCATTCTTGCCTGTACCTCCACAAAAAACAATTGGCACCCGAGGACCCGAGCTCGGGAGGGGACCTCGGTCGTCATCAGATAGGCTAAGCAAGTGGCCCATCTACGTCTTCATGGCATGACCTTGGCCAGCGTCATTGTGGTGGCGCTTATCCAAGGAATTCAGCCCTTATAGCAACGCGCCCACCCCATGTGGAAATTCAACGGCGTCCATGACTCGACTCATGCCCTTCGAGGAGAATTTCATGAGCGTCAAACGCTCATGAAAATGCTCACGTCGATATTCAAAGGCGAGGAATCGAATGTCCTCAGGGAGCCCCGATATGATGGCTTTTCCTCCCATAAGCCCACATACACAGTAAGTTTTTACAATTAATTCATTTTTCTTTCGAACAGGGTATATAACTGCCTAATTAGCTTTTCACTTCGCCTAACCAGGATTGGAAGCAATGGTCTCTCAAGCTGGACTCCCCAGCTCCTCAACTGGATATCCGGGATCCTGACAGTGAGCTCGGCCTGGCCGAGGATACTCACACTGACTTCATTTATCGTGATGGCATTTTTTACCAAGAGGGCATTGACGGTAAGCAAATTGTCATCATTATTGACTGCCCGAGCATGATCCTGGCTCAAGGCAACACGGTGGGCACCGGGCATCCGACCTCGAAAAAGCGAGCCACCAACACAAGCGCTGCTCGATCCAGAGGCGTCTTTGTCCCTTCTTCTGAGGATGGTCATCGGTCTAAACGTATGAGGCAGACCTCCAAGGTGGCCTCGACTCAAACTGGAGCCCATATAGGTAGAACTCCAGGACCGACCATTGGCCGGGCTAACACCAAGGAGCAGGTGCCTCGAGGGCCTTCCGCTTCTACTCAGTAAGCGTAGCATCCTCGTTTTATCAAAAGGGTCTTTGTAGTTTGTTCGGAGAGCCTATTATGATGCTTGCTCTGCCCGATTTGCAGATCCAACCGTGCTGCCAAGGGCAACGTGCATGTGCCTCCAATGCCAGGTTCAGTGACAGAACCTACCGTTCTTCCTCGACCGACAGCTCCTGGGGGCGCACAAAGTGCCGCCTAGGAGGAGTCTTCGATGATGTCCGTGACTCCCTCCGAGTACGAGAGCATGCTGCGGCACAGAGAAAAGAAGATTTCCCTTAATATTTACACTTTTATAGCTCAGCAACAAGATGCTCTTCAGTCGGTGGATGAGTGCATCGGCGCTGCATGCTTGGGGCTTAAGACGTCGTCGCAGTTTTTCCAAGGACTTGGAGGCACGAAATTTCTTCTGATTGAATTATCAGTCCTCGAACACACAGTAGCCCTCAAGGTGTGCGTCGGCTTCACGTCGGGGTAGACCTGTCAGGATTTACACTTGCTTCAAAAGGGTGTTGAACCGTTTTTCGAGGTGTCCTTTTGACGGGGAAGACGTCAAAAAAGCTCCTCGGACTTGTGTAATAGAAAACCACAAAGTGCAGTAGCCCCCGAGACTCTGGCCGAGTGCTTGCATTTGACCTTAGAATCGACACAACTTCCTCTATGGGTCATATATTTTTAGAAACGCAGTCCAGTAGCCCCCGAGCCTTAGGTTGGACGCAACCGGCCGACCTAAAGATCGACGTGCAGGAAATATGCCCTAGAGGCAATAATAAATGTTATTATTTATTTCCATGTTCATAATTATGTTTATATTCCATGCTATAACTGCAATGGTCCTTGAGTTCGTATATCCATAAAGTCTCAAAGGAAAACCCATATGCACGTGTGGAATAATAAATGGTAAAATGTATTCCTAGTCGTGCCTCTAAGACTAGCTCAAGTGTTGCATGATGATTACATTTTCCTGATCATGGGCATGTCTATGCCAGCAACTTTGAGGACACAATGTTAGAAGAACACGTGTGGAACCGACCCAATTGATGTTATGCTATGAGATACATTCGTCACAACTTAATGGTATATAACACAGAGAAAGTTAGTGTTTGCATTATTCCTTTGACCATGAGAGTATCAAGTTCCTTCATGTTTGCTTCACGAACTTTGGTGTTTGTTAAACGTCATCCATAACAGGGTGGCTATTACGGCGGCTTACGGGTTCATGGAAAATTATGACAAGGGACTAGATAGCTCAAGACTGGCATTTGCTCCACCGACAATGGAGAGATATTCTTGGGGCCCTCTCGGTGTTATGGTATCCATCATCATCTAGCCAGACACAGTGTGATTTGATCACAGGGATGCCGGAACATGGGAACAAGAAAAGAGAACAAAACCGGTAACACGGAAACTCGCACAGTGGACAAAGTTGTTAAGTCACGGGGATGCCTATAAATCTCACCTCGGGTTTTTGTAACATATCGTGAAGCAATAAGAAAAACACACGGAAACTAAAGGTTCACTCCAATATTCATTCGTGAGGGTATAGGGGTCAATATGTGTTGGGGAACGTTGCATGGGAAACAAAAATTTTCCTACGCACACACAAGATCTATCCATGGTGATGAGCATCTACGAGAGGGAGAGTGAATCTACATACCCTTGTAGATCGCTAAGCGGAAGCGTTAAGAAACGCGGTTGATGTAGTCGAACGTCTCCGCGATCCAAATCGCAAGTCGTCCCTCGATCCGATCACGAACTAGTGCCGAACGAACGGCACCTCCGCGTTCAACACACGTACGGCTTGATGATGCCTTCACCTCCTCGATCCAGCGAGCGATGGTGAAGTAGTAGATGAGTTCCGGCAGCACAACGGCGTGGTGATGGTGGTGAGGAACAATCTCTGCAGGGCTTTGCCAAGCTCTACGGAGATTATGACGGGAGAACAAGAGGGTTAGGGTTGCCGACACACGGCTTGGGAAATCTTAATGTGTCCCGTGTGCTAACCCTGCCCCTCTATTTATATGTTGAGCCTTGGGGTCTAAACTTGGAGTAAAAGCCTCCTCCAGGTCGGTTTGGCCCGCAGGGAAAGAGTCCAACTCGGATCCCTGCAGTACCGCGCACAAGCGGTAGTACCGCTCACGAGCGGTAGTACCGCTTGAGCGGTAGTACCGCTTCACACAAGCGGTAGTACCGCTTATGCGGTAGTACCGCTTCACACAAGCGGTAGTACTGCTTACGCGGTAGTACTGCCTTACCAGCGGTAGTACCGCTTAAGGCAGCAGCAAAACTTCCTGTTGCACTTTCCAATACCTGGTGGGCTTTATCCCTTTGGCTCATATAAAGTGTTGCTGCACCCGAACACTTCGGTAAACATCCGGAACCCGTTCCGGTGAATTCCGGAACCCTTCCGGAGATCAAAACACTATTATCACACATATCAATCTTTACCTCCGGACTATTCCGGAGATCCTCGTCATGTCCGGGATCTTATCCGGGATTCCGAACAACCTTTGGTCACCAACAAAATAACTCAACTATACTAATCGTCACCAAACGTTAAGTGTGTAGACCCTGCGGGTTCGAGAACTATGTAGACATGACCGAGACACCTCTACGATCAATAACCAATAGCGGGACCTGGATGCCCATATTGGCTCCTACATATTCTACGAAGATCTTTATCGGTCGAACCTCTATGTCAAGGATTCAGTTAATCCCGTATGCTGTTCCCTTTGTTCTTCGGTATGTTACTTGCCCGAGATTCGATCGTCGGTATCTCTATACCTAGTTCAATCTCGTTACCGGCAAGTCTCTTTACTCGTTCCGTAATACAAGATCCTGTGGCTAACATTTTAGTCACATTGCTTGCAAGGCTCATTGTGATGTTGTATTACCGAGTGGGCCTTGAGATACCTCTCCGTCACACGGAGTAACAAATCCCAGTCTTGATCCATGCCAACCCAACAGACACCCTCGGAGATACCTGTAGAGCACCTTTATAGTCACCCAGTTACGTTACGACGTTTGATACACACAAGGTACTCCTCCGATGTCAGGGAGTTGCATGATCTCATGGTCATAGGAACAGATACTTGACATGCACAAAACAATAGCAATAAACTGACACGATCATATGCTACGTTTATAGTTTGGGTCTTGTCCACCACATCATTCTCCTAATGATGTGATCCCGTTATCAAATGACATCTCATGTCCATGGCTAGGAAACCTTAACCATCTTTGATCAACGAGCTAGTTAACTAGAGGCTTACTAGGGACACAGTGTTGTTTATGTACCCACACATGTATTTGAGTTTCCAATCAATACAATTATAGCATGGATAATAAACGATTATCATGAACAAGGAAATATAATAATAACCAATTTATTATTGCCTCTAGGGCATATTTCCAACAATATGGGTGTCCACGGTTCCGCTATTGATCATTGATCGGAAAGTGTTCCGGTCATGTCTATATTTCACCGAACCTACAGGGTCACACACTTAAGGGTCATCTATCTGCTGAGTACTAGGAAAGGAGTCTGAGAGAAAGTCACCGGAAAAGTTTCGGAGGCACTGAAAAAGTTTCAGAGAGAAAACCGAAAGTGTTTTGAAGTCACCGGAAAAGTTTCGGAGAGAAAACCGAAAATTATTTTGGAGTAAACCATCATACCGGAAAGGTTTCGGTACACGTCTAGAATTATTTTAGAGGGCGCCAGAAATATTCTGGGACCTTCTAGAATTTTTTCGGAGAGAATGTGTGGAAAAACATCTTGTCCCAGCGAGAGGGGACAAGATCCCATGATTTGTGGGGCTGGTTTTATGGGGGCGCCCCTTTAGGGGGCAGCCCCCTTTTGGTGGATGGATATTGGGGGGGGGGGGCGCTCTCATGGGGGGCAACCCCCACATTTAGTGGGATGTGTTGGGAGGAGGTGGAGCCCCCCTTGTGGGTGCCCCATTTAGGCCGGCCAAGGTAGTGGAGGGGGCCCCCCATGGGGCAACCTCCCACCTTTGGTGGGTTCATGTTTTTGGAGGGGGGGGCCCTTTGGGTTCCTTCCTCCAAGCCCCAACCAGCCCCTCTCCCTCTATAAATAGAGGAGAGGGCAGCCACTTCACAACACACAAGTTCATACTCAAGTTTCTCACCACATGGCATGCAATGATCTGCCTCTCCTTCTCTCCCTCCACGAACTAGTTTTGTAGCGCCAAAAGGCTGACTAGTCTCCGGTAGGGATTAGTTTTGGACGGCAAAGCCCTACTGGATAGGTGACACCGTATGTGTGCAACCCAGTAGAGAGGTCATACGTTCGATCTTCTATTCGAGGGAGTGTCCGAGGTTCTGTCCGAGGGACTGATCGAGGGGCTGTTCGAGGAAGAAAATCCTCATGGTTGGGAGGTTGTAAATTCCTAGCTGCGGGGATGTGCACTAATGATCTTCACCAACTCTACTTCCACTGTGCTACGAGTTGGTAACGATCAGATCAAACCTTGTATGCATCTTCATAGTGGTCCTAGGCTGGTGCGTAGGACGGAAATTTTTTGTTTTCTGCTGCGTTACCCTACAGTGGCATCATGAGCCATGCTATGTGCAGATGCAAGTTTTGATCTAGAATACATGAGATGTACCGGTATTGCACAATATAATTTGGTAGTAGATGAGATCTATTGCTAAATAAAGTTTGTGTGAGTAGTAGATGAAATCTATTACTTGATATTCTTCTTGCTTCCCTTGAATTTGTGATTTCTGATCTTGACGGCATGGTGGAATTTTGATGCAAAGTTCTGGCTATCCTCGAACCTTCTACGCTACTCCTGAGTATGCTAGTTGACAGATCAATGATGTGCTTCAGTTGTTTGGGCTCTGCCATAGTTAAGAAAGATGAATTTTCAAAAAGTAAAGGGCATACAGATATGATCTGCACGGGGGTCACGCGTTGAATGAAGTTTAGTATGGGGATCAAGATTTTTTTATTAAGTCTCGTCTATCATACACCCTACAAAGTTAATCTAGCAAACTTGAATAATCATACTTGATGATGGACGTTGGTAGCTTTGGTTTGTTTCAAAACCTTAGAAGCCACGTAAAATAAATCTTTTATGAACCGATTAGAGGCGTCTAATTTGGTTTTGCAGGATGCATGTGCATGAGATGTGGTATAGTCTTCATCATATTTAATTTGATTATGTACGAGATGACTATATGATGTAAATTAATTAACATGACCTGCGTGTCATGATTCGACAAGATGGCTAGAGCCATATGATTGTTACTTTATTGACCTGCGTGTCAACCATAATGTAATGCATTATTTTATTAGCTATGGAGATAGCAATATTATTTAGTGCATCGACAAGGTGGTGACAAGTTTTGCGGAGGTCGACACCAACGCAAAAACCGTACACGACGACGGAGGAGAAAGAGCTAAAGAAACAGGCCTTGGTACAAAGGTTCTGCCATGGCAGTAGTTTTCAAAACTGCTGCCACGGCAATGTTTCTAGCTGAAATTTCGCGAAGACGAAGAGAACTTCTCCATCAGAAAGGGCTATACCATATCATGCTATTATGAATTGCCTGAGATGTTTATCCCTTATATTTGCACCCTTTTGATTGCGTGTGGTAGTAGCTTTTATTAGGGTGATCTCTCACTTATAATATATCAAGTTGTTAGTGTTCTCCCAAGTGTAGCACCATCACAACATC
Organism: Elymus sibiricus; assembly: GCA_039707655.1. Classification (NCBI taxonomy): domain Eukaryota; kingdom Viridiplantae; phylum Streptophyta; class Magnoliopsida; order Poales; family Poaceae; genus Elymus; species Elymus sibiricus. The sequence continues at coordinate 26,413,307 of CM077664.1, forward strand.
TATCTTTTCGGGGTGCGCCATGTCTACATGGGTATGAACGACTAGACAAGTGTAAGGCGGTTCTAAGGTCAGACCTAACAGCGAGATCACATGGTTGTCTTGAACGTTCAAGCAGGACAGTCCTGAGCTTGGAACACGCCCATCGAAAGATGAATAAGAATCACATAGAGATGTGATTGGCAAGTTGGCCTACCGATTGAGATTTTTGTCATGAGATGATGATTCTATGGCGTTGAGTTGAAATATGGATCTTGAATCACTCATAATCAATCATGAGAGATATTGATTTGAGTGGGAGCGCACTTTAGAATTAAATTGTTTAATTCTCAGTGCAATTAATTATGAACATTGTCTAAGTGTTATTTGCATGATAGTTGTAGAATATTGGCTCGCGTTTCCACCTTCCCTGTTAAAATTGAATAGCTATTATTTATCTGGTTAAAACTTTACTGTTCGTAACATAATGTGAGGATTGTCCTCAACAGTGTCGACAAGGACTTTGTCCTATCGCATGTTTTCGGTATTCTCCCGCTAATGCCATGGATAATGAGACTCTCACCCTTCGATCCAAAAGCTAGAATTTCATTACGGTCAAGTGCAATATGCTTGCTTCCATGGGACCCGAACGTCAAAAGTTTGGGATAGTTATGAGATATTCATGGAACTAAAAATTGTTTTTAGATACAGACAAAGGCTAAAAGATATGAGATATCCAAAGCAATGTTTGTTTGCAAGTATTAGTGAAGTGTTCACTATGCTTAAGATTGATTAGGTGGGATCCAGAAGAACGCCTTCATGTCATGATGGTGAATAAAACTACAACTTAAAGAGAAAGGACAAGTCCGAAGGGTGTGAGTGAGACTTACACTCCTAGTAAGTACAGGGCTGACGCCACTCTTAAAGTTGGGTGCTTCTTCTGAGAGTAGGAGAAATATTGGAAGTAAAACTATTAGAAGTATAAAGGCAAAAGTAAGAAGACTGGAAGGTCCAACTCATGTATGAATGTCATACAAGTTATAGATGTATAGAAGGCTGGTCAAAGATGTAATTCTTCGGAATTAGGATTAAAATTGTTAATCACTATTTCTTGGGTATTGTGATTAAAATATTTGATCACAAGGATACTCGTTCGATTGCATTCTGTTGAAACTCAATGCAAGAACTACTATGGTCTAAAGGACTAGCTGTAAATGAGGTTAAGATACGTGCTGAATCTTTCTAAAAGTTACTATACTTTTCATCAGCGTATTACCTTTGTAATTATTTTCATAATTCATTTGAGTTTTATATACTCTAGCCCGTTGCATAAAGTTTGTTGCAAGAGGTTGTTGATAAAAGAAAAATTGTTGTTCGTTGTTATGAACAACTTAAGGGCCATACTTCCATTGTGAATGAGATGTATGTTGAGAATCTTAATGACAATATTTCCATCAGCATATTACCTCTATATTTATTTTCATAATTCATTTTAGAGTTTTATACACTCTGGCCCTTTTGCAAGAACAATTGTGGTTCGTTGTTATGAACAACTTAAGGGCCATACTTCCATTGTGAATGGGATGTATGTTGAGAATCTTGATGATAATATTTCCATCAGCGTATTATCTCTGTATTTATTTTCATAATTCATTTTAGAGTTTTATACACTCTAGCCCTTTTGCATAATGTTTGATGCAAGGAGGTTGTTCATAAAAGAACAATTGTTGTTCGGAGTTGTGAATAACATAAGGGGTCATACTTCTATTATGAATGGATGTATGTTATGAATATTGATAATAATATAATACATGCATAACACTGACGCTAATTGTCGGAAGACAAAGAATACCACATATGTGTGGCACTGCATTTGGTCACATTGGAGAAACCCGCATGGAGAAATTCCATAGTGATGGATTTTGAAGTCATTTGATTATGAATCATCTGACACTTGCAACTTTTGTCCGAAAGAGAAGTGACTAAAATACCGTTCACAGGCAATAAGGAACGAGCAACGACCATATTGGTAATCATATATGTTGATGTGTGTCCAGTAAGTGATGTTGCTAGCAGTGGATTTGTCTATCTTTAGTGATGACTCAAGTAGATATGTGAATAATTGCTTAATGAGACATAAGTGTAGATCCTTTGAAATAGTTCAAAAAGTTTTTAGAATGAAGTAGAAATTATTGTAGCAAGAAGATTATGTTTGTGAAATTAGATTGCGGAAAGAAATATTTGAGTTACAAGTTTAGCGAATATCTGATGAGTTGTGAAAAGTGTTTCATAACTTGCATCTCCCGAAACACCACTGAGAGTGGAATGTCCATGAAGATGTAATCTAACCATTTATGACATGGTAAGATCAAAGATGATATAAATCAAATTGCCATTATCCCTTTTAAAGTACTGCTTTAGAGACTGCGGCCTTTACACTGAAAAGGAGCGCCATCAAATTTGTTGAAATGACACCATGGTATGGTACACCCAACCATGTTTTGTCTTTTCTTAACATTTGGAATATGAGACATGTGTAAAACGTTTACAAACCTATTCCAAATCTGATAAGTGCTACTTTGTTGGTTATCTCAAATTGTTGGGTATTCCTCCATCACTATGCCAAGGCAAAAGGTTTGCCACATAGAGCGGTATGATTTTGAAGAAAATGTTTCTTGCAAAAGAGTGAGTGGGAGGACAGTGCAACTCGACGAGATAATAGTATCTTCGTCATCAGATCAAAGGAAAGAAACCTTGGAAGTAATTTCAAAGTTTCCTATTACGACTGATACGGAAGCCTCTACATGAGATGTATGGACTTCGGTCAAACTTGCAGCTGACCCACGTAGGCAAAACTTGTGCAAACCTCTATGGTGTGCAAACGAGATATTGTTCTTAGACAACAGTATACCTACGATACACAAGGAAGCTGACGGTGTCATACACCGGGGGTGACTCATCCGAGGGAGCCTGGCCTCAGGCTCCACCAGGGCCCATAATACGTTTCTGACGTATCTATAATTTTTTATTGTTTCATGCTGCTATATTATCATTCTTATATACTTTTATTATCATTTTATATTATTTTTCTTGACTAACATATTAATCCAGTGCCCAGTGCCAGTTGCTATTTTCTGCTTGTTTTTGGTTTTACAGAAAATCCATAACTACAGAAGTCCAAACATGATGAAACTTTTTGATGGTTTTTTTGGACAATAAGAGACCCTAGAAGCTTCAGGAGGAGGCGAGAAGACCCACAGGGGCCCCACAAGCCAGTAGGGTGCACCAAGATAGCTTGTGGTCCCCCAGTGACTCCGTTTGCCCTAATTCTTGGCCTATAAATTCCCAAATATTCAGAAACCCTTGAGGTGAGACCTGAAACAATTTTATTGCCGCCACAAGCCTCTGTTCCGAAGCGATCCCATCTGGAGCCCTATTTTGGTACTCTGTCGGAGGAGGGAATCATTGGGGAGGCCATCTTCATCAACCTTGCTGCCTCCATGATGATGTGTGAGTAGTTCTTTAAGGACTATAGGTCCATAGTAGTAGCTAGATGGCTCTCCCTCTCTCTCTTTTGATCTTCAATACAATGATCTTCTCTAAGATCCATCCGATGTAATCTTTTGCGGTGTGTTTGTTGGGATCCGATGAATTGTGGGTTTACGATCAGATTATTCATTGAATTTATATGAGTCTCTTGAGGTTCTTTTGCTACATAATTTTATAGCTTTGTATTTCTCTCCGATGTATCCATCTACTTTGGCCAAGTTTGATTGATCTATCTTCAGCGGGAGAGGTGCTTTGTAGTAGGTTCAATCTTGCGGTGATCTTGCCCTGTGACAGGAGGGGAAAAGGCATGTATTGTATTGTTGCTACTAAGGATAAAATGGCGGGGTTTGGTCATATTGATTGATCTTTTTTTGTCTACATTATGTCATCATACTTATTGTGTTACTCTGTTTGTCATGAACTTAATACTTTGAGATGCATGCTGGATAGCGGTCTTGGGGCGGAGTAGTAGTAGTAGATGCAGTTGGATTAACGTCTGCTTGTGACGGACGTAATGCCTATGTAATGATTATGCCATGAATGATCACAATTATAACTATGCTCAATTTTGTCAATTGCCCAACAGTAATTTGTCTACCCAGCGTTGCTATGCTTTCGAGAGAGATATCACTAGTAAACCTATGGCCCCCAGGTCTATTTTCCATCGATACAAAAACTCCTACAATTTCTCTTTATTTACTTTCTTTTACTTTTTGCCGCTTTGCCTATCACTATCAGTTTTAATCTTGTAGCTAGCAAGAACAAGGGGAGTGATGACCCCTTGCCTTTGTTGGCTGCAAGCAAATTATTTGTTTGTGTGGAGGTACTACCAAAATTGTTAGCTTGCTGACTCCTACTAGTTTGATAAACCTTGGTTCTTAACTGAGGGAAATACTTTTTGCTGATGTGCTACATCACCATTCTTCTTCGGGGAAATCCAACAACTCCATCGTGAGTAGCAGAAGAATTTCTGGGGCCGTTGCCGAGGAGACATCAACTAACAAATCAGGTGCCTTCGCACAAACACTTTATCTTTGCTTGTTTTTATTTCTTGTCTAGTTGTCTTTTGCCTTTTGCCTTTTTATTTGCCTTCTTATTTGTTTGCCAAAAAATTCCAAAATACCAAAAAATTCTTATGTTGCTATTCTGTTTTTGTTGCTATCATGGATCCTTCTCCACTAGCTGGACTTTTCAAAAATCCTAATTATGATAAACCAATTGGTAGTGATGAAAATGTTATTGCTATAAACTATTTGAAAGAAACGATGAAGTTGAGTGCGCTTCGTTATCTTTATGAAGTTTTTCTTGAAAATTATGAATCTGAAAATTGTTATGAAGTTATAAAAGAAGAATTTTATAAAGTGATTGGTGAGAGTTCTTTGTATGATAAGCATGATTGTAATGATACTAGTATGAATTCAATGAATATCGATTGTGCTAATGATATGCAAAGCTATAAGCTTGGGGATGATGAGTTTGATGAGCATGATATTTTTAGTCCCCCTACTAATGAAGAAGTTATAAAAGAAAAATATGATTGGAATAAACATGATAATCTTTATGATTCAAGTGATGAAGATAATACACTTGATATTGCTTTTTATGGTGACACTATGTATGTAGGCACTATGGATGATGATTTTGTTATACCTACTACTTATTATAATGATCATGATTGGGGAGATAATTATGATATTTCTTGTGATCTTGAAAATTTATTTGATAATAATATTTGAAATACTATTGAAAGTGGGTTTGGAAGAGTGTCAACTTTAGGTAAAAAGAATCCCACTACTTTGAAGAATATTCAATCTTATGAAATTTTTGATAAAAGTGGGTTTCGAGAGGTCATGACTTTAGTTGATGCTAATCCCACTACCTTGGAAGATTATAAAATACTCATGCATGTGGATCATGAAGAGGATGTTTTATATGATAGCTATATTTTTGAATTTGATTATGATCCTACATGTAATTATTTTGAGGGAGGCAAATATGGTTATAGAAATTTTCATGTTACTCAATTACCTCTCTTCATGCTAAAATTATTAGTGTTTCATTCTTCTTCCTTGCATATGGTAAATATTGCATGCCTTGATAATTTGTTTATTTACAATATGCCTATGCATAGGAAGTGGGTTAGACTTAAATATGTTTGTACTTGCTTATTGATGCTCTCTTTGTGCTTGAATTCTCGATATTCATGTGAGCGTCATTAAAATCTCAAGCCCATCTTAATGGGTATAAAGAAAGAGCTTCTTGGGAGGCAACCCAATAGTTATCATTTATTTTTCCTTTCAGTTTTGTGTGTCAATATGATTATTGTTACTGTAGTAATTGCATTTGTATTTTTTATTTTGCTTTTTGTGCCAAGTTAAGTCTTTGGGATGATGTGGATGCTTGTTTATTTGGTCCTGTGCAACAATAGAAACTTTTTCATCTAGTAATTGAATTGTTCCTATTTATTGGAACATGATCAATTCCTAAAAAAATTACACAGTAATTAGTTACAAATTTTCTGCGTTTTCCTAAATTTTCAGAATTTTTCAATTTGTATAAGTATCATTATTAAATACATCTTTACGTACTATTCTGTTTTTGACAGATTCTGTCTTGATTGCATAGTTTGCTTGTTTTAGACTTTCCATGCCTTATATTGGGGGATATAAATTGTGGAAATGATAGAATATAGTAGGCATTATGTGGAACAAATATGAATCTTGTCTTGACAGTACCCAAGTGAATGATTTATTTTTATTATACTAACCCATCTCACGAGTTCTGTTAAATTTTGTGTGAATGAAGTTTTCAAATGTTGGGTGAGATAGCGATAGAAAGAGAACAAGGAGTGGCAGGAGCCTAAGCTTGGGGATGCCTAAGGCACCCCAAGGAAATATCTTAGGAAGAATCAAGCATCTAAGCTTGGGGATGCCCCAGATGGCATCCCCGCTTTCATCTTCAAAACTATCGGTATTCCTACTCGGAGCTATATTTTTATTCTTCACATGATATGTGTTTTGCTTGGAGCGTCATTTGCTTTTGTTTGATTTTGTTTTCTTGTTTGCACAATCATTGTTTCCTGATCACACCTATTAAGAGAGACACCCATTCATCTTATATTTATAGAATGCTCATTTGATCTTCACTTATATCTGTTTGAGTTGAGGCAATTGCTCTTGAACTTCACTTATATTTGTTTGAGCTCGGTGATATGCTTTTGTAGAAAGAAATTAGGACTCTATTGCTTCACTTATATCTTTTTATAGAGTTGAATAGGAAGTGGTAATTTGCATGAATTATATGTTGGTCTAAAAATAATGGGTATATATGAGTGGTACAATAAAAACTAGCATGAACTTGTAGATCATTGAATTTGATAAGTTTGATTTTTTGCAATAGTTTTGCGACATTGAAGTGGTGATATGTGAGTGTGTGGGTGAATGGTTAAAGTTAAGTACAGATATTGGTGTTAAGGTTTGTAAGTCTGTATACATGAAAGTGGTGGCCATTGGCATTAGCGGGGAAGTCAGAGTGTGTGATGTCTTAGAGTGGCACTCATGTGCGTTCGGATCGGGGGCGCATGATGGTTAACTCCTACCAACCTCCCCCCTAGGGGCATGCAAGTTGTGCTTGCTTCGAGGGCTACTAGACTTTCACAATAAGTATTTAAGTTCTTTATGACTAATGTGAGTATTTTGGTCTACGTGCACTTCCACCTATCCGTATTTTGCTAGCCTCTTCGGCACCGTGCATTGCCCACTCTCACCTCAAGACTTGGTGCAAACTTCGCCGGTGCATCCAAACCCCATGGGATGATACGCTCTCTCACACATAAACCTCATTATATCTTTTCAAAACAGCCACCATGCCTACCTATTATGGCATTTCCATAGCCATTCCGAGATATATTGCCATGCAACTTCCATTCTTACTATTCACTACATGACTTGAGCATTCATTGCCATTTTGCTTTGCATGATCATATAGAGCTGACATGATATTTGCGGCAAAGCCACTGTTCATCATTGTTATACATGTTACACTAGATCATTGCACATATTGGTACACTACCAGAGGCATTCATATTGGAGTCATTATGTTGTTTCATATTAAGAGTTGTAAGTAAAATAAAAGTGTCATGGTCATCATTATTAGAGTGTGCCCCTACCTGTGAGGATATGAATTGGAGGAGACTTATGATTCCTCAAAAAAGAGGGGATGAGGTCCGCGAGGCCAATCAAAAAACAAGAGAAAGAAAAGAAAAAAAAAAGAAAAAAAGGAAAAAAATGAGAGAAAAAGAGAGAGGGGGTGCACTACTATCCTTTTCCACACTTGTGCTTCAAAGTAGCACCATGTTTATCACATAGAGAGTTTTCATATACTTCATGATTATGCTAGTGGGATTTTTACATTATAGAACTTGACTTGTATATTCTGATGACGAGCTTCCTCAAATGCTCGAGGTCTTCATGAGCAAGCAAGTTAGATGCACACCCACTTAGTTGCATTAGGAGAGCTTTCATACACTTATAGCTGTAGTGCATCCGTTGCATGGCAATCCCTACTCCTCGCATTAACATCGATTATAAGGCCTCTCCATTGCCTAATGATCAATCCGCGTTGATGTGAGACTTTTTTTTGTCTTCTCAATTGAACTCCCATCATCATTCTATTTTCCATCCTAAGTGCTAAGACCATGGCTCATGCTCAAGTATTGCGTGGGAGTTGAAAAAGCTGAAGCGAGAAAAGTATGATTTAATTGCTTGGTTTGGCGCCGGGGTTGTTCATGATTTGTTGTCTTTATGCTAGGAAGACTGAGCGTGCCATGCTTATCGTGATTAGTGTGTATAAATTACATTCTTTAGCATCTTTATTTTGAAAAGGCAATTATTGTTTATTTGCATGCTTGTGTATCATTGTTTCAATGTCAAATTGATAGAATATTGCCTTGAATCGTCTATATCCTGAATTCACACCACAAGATTACATCATTTGATCAAGAACATGCCAGGTAGCATTCAACATCAAAAATTATCTTTGTTTATCATTTACCTACTCAAGGACGAGCAAGAATTAAGCTTGGGGATGCTGATACATCTCTGACGTATCAATAATTTTTTATTGTTTCATGCTACTATATTATCATTCTTATATACTTTTATTATTATTTTATATTATTTTGTAGACTAACATATTAATCCAGTGCCCAGTGCCAGTTGCTGTTTTCTAATTGTTTTTGGTTTTATAGAAAATCCATATCTACAGAAGTCCAAACATGACGAAACTTTTTGACGATTTTTTATGGACAATAAGACACCCTAGAAGTTTTAGGAGAAGGAGAGAAGACCCACAAGGCCCCCACAAGCCAGTAGGGCGCGCCCTGGTGGGTAGGGCGCGCCAGGGTGGCTTGTGGGCCCCCTGTGACTCCGTTTGCCCTAATTCTTGGCCTATAAATTCCCAAATATTTAGAAACCCTCGAGGCGAGACCCGAAACAATTTTATCGCCACCTCAAGCCTCTGTTCCGAACCGATCTCATCTGGAGCCATGTTCCGGTACTCTACCGAAGGAGGGAATCATTGGGGAGGACATCTTCATCAACCTTGCATCCTCCATGATGATGTGTGAGTAGTTCTTTCAGGACCTATGGGTCCATAGTAGTCGCTAGATGGCTCTCTCTCTCTCTCTCTCTCTCTTGATCTTCAATACAATGATCTTCTCTAAGATCCATCCGATGTAATCTTTTGCGGTGTGTTTGTTGGGATACGATGAATTGTGGGTTTATGATCAGATTATTCACTGAATTTATATGAGTCTCTTGAGGTTCTTTTGCTGCATAATTTTATAGCTTTGTATTTCTCTCTGATCTATCCGTCTACTTTGGCCAAGTTTGATTGATCTATGTTCAGTGGGAGAGGTGCTTTGTAGTAGGTTCAATCTTGCGGTGATCTTGCCCTGTGACAGGAGGGGCAAAGGCACGTATTGTATTGTTGATACTAAGGATAAAACGATGGGGTTTGGTCATATTGATTGATCTTTTTCTGTCTACATTATGTCATCATACTTATTGCGTTACTCTGTTTGCATGAACTTAATAATTTGAGATGCATGCTGGATAGCGGTCTTGGGGTGGAGTAATAGTAGTAGATGCAGTTGGATTAACCGTCTACTTGTCACGGACGTAATGCCTATGTAATGATTATGCCATGAATGATCACAATTATAACTATGCTCAATTCTATCAATTGTCTAACAGTAATTTGTCTACCCACCGTTGCTATGCTTTCGAGAGAGATGCCACTAGTGAACCTATGGCCCCCGGGTCTATTTTCCATCGATACAAAAACTCCTACAATTGCTCTTTATTTACTTTCTTTTACTTTTTGCCGCTTTGCCTATCACTATTAGTTTTAATCTTGTAGCTAGCAAGAACAAGGGAAGTGACAACCCCCTTGCCTTTGTTGGGTGTAAGCAAATTAGTTGTTTGTGTGCAGGTACTGCCAAAATTATTAGCTTGGTGACTCCTACTAGTTCGATAAACCTTGGTTCTTAACTGAGTGAAATACTTTCTGTAGCTGTGCTACATCACCCTTCCTCTTCAGGGAAATCCAACAACTCCATCGTGAGTAGCAGCCCACAAGGCCCAAGACAGGGACGAAACCCTAAGGAGGGCGCTGGAGACCTTCTTGTCCACCAAGGCAACGGCGGCGGCCGAGGAGATCACATCTACCTATCTGTAAACCCTAGACCTCCACCGTCTATATAAGGGGAGGCCAGGGTACCCTCATTTGGATCTAATCTCAGATAAAAACTGTCGGTAGCAACCTCAAACACCATTGTAACCCCTCGCACGAGGTATCCCTCCACCATGAATAATCAAAGCAAGTAGGATGTAGGGTATTACTCTACAGAGGCCCGAACCTGGGTAAAACCCTCGTGTGGTCTCCGATCTCAGACTTCCAGCCACGCTTGGACCCGTACCGAGGGATCTGACGGTATTTTGCACCGTCAATTGGCACAGTAGGCATGGGCGGCGCCCGCTGGAGACCGATCTCAGATCGGATATTCTTCGTCTCTTGACGGCCTCTCGCCGAGGGAGAGCCTGATCTTCGTCTCCCTCACCTTTGTCGTCGACAATATGGGCCGGGTAAACGTCAACCCACCGGCCCACCTAGATGCTTCAACAACCACAGCGGTCACCCCCAACGGAGGCCTCCATCCGGGGAGGTCCCATGGCAAAAAGATCACGGTGGCGCACGCGGCCCCAATGTCTGCACCGTCGACCTCCACACAAGTTAAGCCCCAAACGCTGTAGTTAACGCTCTCGCAGCCTGAGGGCAACGACAGGTGGGCTGCGCCTCTCCCCTGGATAACGGAGGCTCTGGGTTGCTCTGATTCCATGTATCTGGAGCTGCCCGCACCAACATCCCAACTAGCCACGATGGTCTGCGGCAACTGCCTCATCACCCACACACCGGAGGACTGCGTCGTCACCAGCTTCACCACCAGCGACAGCACAAACCTGGTCGACGTCGTGTCGGCTTCAAATGGTGATAGTAACGACAAAGAACCAATCTGCCTTACGAACGATGACGAGAACGCCGGCCTCCCGGTTATCCTGGAGGTCACCTATTCCGATCCCTGGAGTGAATTGGAGTCGTTCGGAGAGACAGGGACCTACCAGACCACCTCTGAGGAGACATTCCAATCGGAGGCTCCACAAGCTATCTTCCTGCAGCAAGTCATAATGACAGAACCAATGATAAATCACACGGTTGCAACAACGGGCATGCTAGCGGCAACAACAATAGCAGGGCCTTCAGCCCTGCGCTTACCAGCATCTGGGCCGTAGGCCACCACGACACAGCCGCCAACGGCACCCATCGCAACACCCCAGCAGTAGGCCGGCACGGGCATCCCGGGGAGCTCACCGCCCAATTTTCCCACACCCACGACAGTAATGATGAACGCAGCGGGCGTCGCAACAACACTACCCCCAATATTAGCATACGGTATGAACTACCTCACGACGCCAATTCCTGGGAACGATCCCGCATCAAGGACATGGGAGGCCCTCCGCGTGTCATAGCTAAACGCACAGCTGGAGCTACAGCAGCGTACGCTAGAGGCCGCAGCGCGTGATGTGCGCTGGTAAGAGACAATGACAAACGAAAGACTGCGCCGCGTTCCTCGTCGACTGCGGGCTCTCATCAATGACTTCATCGCTCTCAGCCGGGAGCAAGACGTCGGCTTCAACGAACCAGCAACAGAGGCACCACCTCCAACACCAGCCCGCGGCCTTCAAGAAGCCGCAACATTAGTAGTCAGGCTACAGGCCACCCTAGGGGATCCTAAACTACTGGCGGACCTTACACAAGTGCTCCACAAAACGGTGGAGCTTCAGGACAAAATCACTCGCTCAAGGGACAGGCTGGCGGGCACTGGCAGTGTCCTATCTGCAAGTAATCACCCCGCCCGCGAGCAAAGGCAAGAATCGGTGCAGCGGCCAGAGGCTGCGCCCGGGGCTGAGGTCACAAACCTTAGACAGCCAATATCAGCCATCGCCCTACAACAACAGGCAACCCTCCCACCAAGAGGCCCCATGACAGCAGGCCAGCCAACCCACCACCATGATCCCTGGACGCGAGTAACGGAGCACTACGAGCAGAATCTAGGGGTTCCACCCCCATGCTTCACCTCGCTCACCTCGAACATCACACCGGCATGTTTTTGCCAAGTAGTGATCGTCCATCCTTTCCCTCAGCTGTTCATCATCCGCGACGTCAATAAATACTCAGGAGACACCAAGCCAGATCATTGGCTGAATGACTACCTCACAGCAATGGAAATGGCAAACGGCGACATAGGCAATGCCCTACGGTACATACCTTTGTGCTTAACCGGCCACGCACGATTCATAACTGGGTAGACTTTGAGCACATATTCTTGAACAATTTCAAAGGAACATATCATCACCTAGGAAGTGGAGCCAACCTCCACAACATCATTTAAGAGGACAAAGTATCAGTCCGCGACTAAGTCGCACGATGGCTCAAGAAGAAGAATACCCTATCCAACATCTCTGATGAAATGGCCATAGAAGCATTTGTGAGCGGAGCACAAGACCCCTTATTTAGGCACAAGCTCGGCAAAAAGAGAGGGGAAGGCAACCTTACATCAATGGCAGCCCAGATGAATGTCGCAAACGATTTCGCCACAGGAGAAGAAACCGCCAGGGCAGGCCGGCGGCGACCAATGCTAGGCCTCAAGACAATGGAGCCAGCCAGCAGGGACGTCTCTAAGAGCCACAGCATCAAGAGCAAAGATGACTGCAAGCGCAAAGAGGAGCAAGACTCCGGACTAGTCACTGCAGCAAACGGGTTGGAGGAGGCCGGAGCCAAAAAGCAAAGGTAGAACGGCAAGCCCCGCCGACCTCCTCGCACGTACGAGGAAATCATGAGCGGGTCATGCCTATACCACAGCTACGGAACTCACAAAGCCCAACACTCCACCAAGGAGTAACAGCTCAATGAACAGCTCATCAGGGAGAAGGGGAACAATGTCGGCGGAGGCCACGACGCGGGCAACAACGCAGCTCCCCCGGCACCAGCAGTACACCAAGAGCAGCTGCCCCGCAATGCCGGACATCAAGCGTTCCCAAAAGACATACGAAGGGTGAACATGATCACGGAGGAACGAAGGCCAAGGAGGCACACATGCCGACGTCATCACACACGCGCCAGGCAAAAATTCCCGATTCCTCGAGTGGTCGGAGCAGACGATCTCCTTCGGGCAAGAAGACCATCCAGAGATCCTCTGTAGCCTAGGCAGACTGCCGCTCGTTGTCAACCCGCTTATTGGGGACTGTGACTACTCCAAAGCACTCATGGACAAGGGCTCTGGGATCAACATACTATACGTAAGCACATTGCAGAGGATGGACGTACCACAGGAGGCCCTCCACCCCTCCACGACAGAGTTTCACGACATAGTTCCAGGAAACAAGGTGGCGCTAATAGGCCAAATCACATTGGAGGTCATCTTCGGAACGCCATTTCACTTCTGATGCGAGCTCATCACTTTTGAAGTCGTCCCCTTCGTGGGAGGATACGATGCAGTGCTAGGGAGGACGGCGTTCGCAATGTTCATGACAATACCAAACTATGCCTACATGCAGATGAAGATGCCAGGGCCTCGCGACGTCATCACAATCCATGGGAGCCATTCGCAGGCCATATTAGCAGAAGTGGTCAACCTAGAGGAGGTCGAAGCACGTATGAGGGGGCAGGCAGAAGCAAGAAATGCACCCCCAATCAGGAAACTCCCACGGCACTATTGGGGTCAGAGACCTCCAAAAGAGCCAGAATACATACTACTTCCGGACCACCCGGAATTCAGGGAGGACAGGCCACCAAGACGGCTACGCTCTTATTGGTAAACCACGCCAACCCCAACCAAACCAGAGGTCGAAAGAAGAGGAGCTCGCGAAGCCATCCACGTCACATCTATCTTAGTAACTTTAAATTCCTGTTTTTCTTTACAGCGTAAGTTTCAATCGTAAGACTTCGTGGAATAATCATATTAGCTCGATCATGTATTAGACAGCAAATAAAAGTGATTTGTAACGCAAACACTTCTGTTCCAATACAAACCATATGATCGCTAAATGGAGTACACAAAGCATTTAGTACTAAACCTCCCCAGGAAAAGTGTGTGGCTTAGTTTAAGAGACGTCCCAATTTTCTTGACTCGGCGGCTGCATCGTTTTTCGGACCTCCCCGCAGCTCCGAGTAGGGGCTGCATCTAGTAACCCTACAAATACAAGTACCGGGGGCTGCACTCACAGTACACCGACCTCCGTTGTTCAAAACACACAACGGATGGTCACAGGCTTACGGCCTACCTTGTCGCTCGAGTCACGGCGCAGAGTCTTAACGAATGCTGAGGACCGACCCAGAGCTGTGGCAAAGTCGGTGCAAAAACGCACAGACAAGCATGTCGAGCTCCCAAGAGGCCCTGTTCCTAATGGACAAAATCACTGTTCTGACTGTTGGAAATATGCCCTAGAGGCAATTAATAAAGTGTTTATTATTATCATATTTCTCCGTTCATGATAATGGTTTATTATTCATGCTAGAATTGTATTGACCGGAAACTAAATACATGTGTGGATAATAGACAAATACTATGTCCCTAGTATGCCTCTACTAGACTAGCTCGTTGATCAAAAGATGGTCAAGGTTTCCTGACCATGGACATGAGTTGTCATTTGATAACGGGATCACATCATTAGGAGAATGATGTGATGGACATGACCCAACCGTTAGCATAGCAAATGATCGTTCAGTTTATTGCTGTTGCTTTCACTATGTCAAATACACGTTCCTCTGACCATGAGATCATGCAACTCCCGGATACCGTAAGAATACTTTGGGTGTATGAAACGTCACCACATTACTGGGTGATTATAAAGGTGCACTACAGGTATCTCCGAAAGTGTTTGTTAAGTAGGCATGGATCGAGATTGGGATTTGTCACTCCGACTATCGGAGAGGTATCTCTGGGCCCTCTCGGTAATACAGCATCACAGAAGCCTTGCAAGCACCGTGACTAAAGAGTTAGTTGCAAGATGATGTATTACGGAACGAGTAAAGAGACTTGCCGGTAACGAGATTGAACTAGGTATTAGATACCGACGATCGAATCTCGGGCAAGTAACATACCGCCGAACAAAGGGAACAACGTATGTTGACATATGAGGTTCACCGATAAAGATCTTCGTGGGATATGTAGGAACCAATATGAGCATCCAGGTTCCGCTGTTGGTTATTGACCAGAGAGTCGTCTCGGTCATGTCTACATCATTCCCGAACCCGTAGGGTCCGCACACTTAAGGTTCGATGACGATATAGTATTATATGAGTTATGTGATTGGTGACCGAATGTTGTTCGGAGTCCCGGATGAGATCACGGACATGACGAGGAGTCTCGAAATGGCCGAGAGGTAAAGATTCATATATTGGAAGGCTATATTCGGACATCGGAAAGGTTCCGAGTGATTCGGGTATTTTTCGAAGTACCGGGGAGTTACGGGAATTCACCGGGAGAAGTAATGGGCCTTATTGGGCCATACGGGAAAAAGAGAGGCAGGCCACGTGAGGAGGCGCGCGCCCCCCCTTGCCCAAACCGAATAGGACTAGGGGAGGGGGCGCAGCCCCGTCTTTCCTTTCTCTCTCCCTCTCCTTCCTTCTTCCCCCTTCCACCAAGTGGAATCCTACTAGGACTTGGAGTCCTAGTAGGACTCCTCTCTCTTGGCGTGCCCTATAGGGGCCGGCCGGCCTCCCCCTCTCCTCCTTTATATACGGAGGCAAGGGGGCACCCTAGAACACACAAGATCATTGATCCTTAGCCGTGTGTGGTGCCCCCCTCCGCCGTTTTCCACCTCGGTCATATTTTCGGAGAGATTAGGCGAAGCCCTGCCGGAATCACTTCACCGTCACCGTCGCCACGCCGTCGTGCTGACGGAACTCATCTACTACCTCGACGTCTTGCTGGATCAAGAAGGCGAGGAACGTCACCGAGCTGCACGTGTGTAGAACTCGGAGGTGCCGTACGTTCGGTACTCGATCGGTGGAGCTCGAAGGATTGTTCGACTACATCAACCGCGTTGTGAGACGCTTCCGCTAAACGGTCTATGAGGGTACGTAGACACACTCTCCCCTCTCGTAGCGATGCATCTCCATGGATAGATCTTGCGTGAGCGTAGGAATTTTTTTTGAAATTCATGCTCCGTTCCCCCAACAGTGGTATCAAAGCCAGGTCTATGCGTAGATGTGATTTGCACGAGTAGAACACAAACGAGTTGTGGGCGTGGGTGTATACATATTGCTTGCCGTTACTAGTTGTTACTTGATTCGGTGGTATTGTGAGATGAAGCGGCCCGGACCGACATTACGCGTACGCTTACGCGAGACAGGTTTCACCGCTACGTGCACTCGTTGCATAAAGGTGACTGGCGGGTGTCTGTCTCTCTCACTTTAGTTGAATCGGTTTCAATGAAGAGGGTTCTTTTAGAAGATCAAAAATCAATCACTACACCACGTTGTGGTTTTGCGTAGGTAAGAACGGTTCTTGCAAAGCCGTAGCAGCCACGTAAAACTTGCAACAACAAAGTAGAGGACGTCTAACTTGTTTTTGCAGGGTATGCTGGTGATGTGATATGGCCAAGACATGATGTGATATAAGTTGTTGTTTGAGATGATCATGTTTTGTAAGTTATCAGGCAACCGGCAAGAGCCTTATGGTTGTCTCTTTATTGTATGCAATGCCAACGCTATGTAATTGCTTTACTTTACCGCTATGAGTTAGCAGTAGCAGTAGTAGCAATAGCCGGCGAGACGACCACGACGCTGCGATGGAGATCAAGGTGTCATGACGCTACGATGGAGATCATGGTGTCAATCCGGTGACGATGGAGATCATGATGGTGCTTTGCTGATGGAGATCAAAAGCACAAGATGATGATGGCCTTATCATGTCACATATATATATTGAATTGCATGTGATGTTAATCCTTTTATGCATCTTATTTTGCTTAGGACGACGGTAGCATTATAAGATGATCCCTTCACTAAATTTCAAGATAGGTGTTCTCCCCTAGTATGCACCGTTGCGAAGGTTCGACGCTTCTAAGCACCACGTGATGATCGGGTGTGATGGATTCTTTCGTTCGCATACAACGGGTGTAAGCCAGTTTTACACACGCAGAATACTTGGGTTAAACTTGACGAGCCTAGCATATACAGATATGGCCTCGGAACACAAGAGACCGAAAGGTTGAACATGAGTCATATAGTAGATATGATCAACATGAAAGATGTTCACCATTGATAACTAATTCACCTCACGTGATGATCGGACGTGGTTTAGTTGATGTGGATCATGTTACACTTAGACAACTTGAGGGATGTTAATCTAAGTGGGAGTTCTTAAGTAATTTGATTAATTGAACTTCAATTATCATGAACGTAGTCAAAAGTGTCTTAGCAAGTTTATGTTGTAGATCGATAGACCACGCTGTAGCTCCCCTGTATTTTTAATATGTTCCTAGAGAAAGTTAAGTTGAAAGTTGATGGAAGCAACTATGCGGACTGGGTCCGTATTCTGAGGATTGTCCTCACTGCTGCACAGAAGGCTTATGTCTTTGATGCACCGCTCGGTGAGCAACCCCTATGGCTTTGTCTGAGGACGTTATGAACGTCTGGCAGACAAGAAAAGATGACTACTCGATAGTTCAGTGCGCCATACTTTACGGCTTAGAACCGGAGCTCCAAATATGTTTTGAGCAACACGGAGCAAATGAGATGTTCCAAGAGCTGAAAATTTGTTTTTCAAGCTCACACTCGGGTCGAGAGGTATGACACCTTCGACAAGTTCTATAGCTACTAGATGGAGGAGAACAGCTCCGTTAGTGAGCATGTACTCAGAATGTCTGAGTACTTCAAACACTTGAATCAAGTGGGAGTTAGACTTCCGAATAAAGTGGTGATTGATAGAGTTCTCTAGTCACTATCACTAAGCTACTGGATCTTCGTGATGAACTATAAACATGCAAGGGATAGAAGATCCTTAAGCTATTCGCGATGCTACAAGCTGCGGATGTAGAAATCAAAAAGGGAGCATCAAGTGTTGATGGTTAATAAGACCACTAGTTTCAAGAAGGGCAAGGGAAAGAAAAGGGAACTTCAAGAAGAACGGTAAAACAGTTGCCGCTCACACGAAGAAACCCAAGGCTGAACGAAACCCGAGACTTAGTGCTCCCATTGCAAAGGGAAATGTCACAGGGAGCGGAACTTCCCCAAAGTAACTGGCAGATAATAAGACTGGCAATGTCAACAAAGATATTTGATATACATGTTATTGATGTGTACCTTACTAGTACTCGTAGGAGCACCTGGGTATTTGATACTTGTTCAGTTGCTTGCAACTTGAAACATGGAGCTTCGGAATAAACGAGGGCTAGCTAAGAACGAGGTGACGATGTGCATTGGAAGTGTCTCCAAGCTTGATGTGATCACCATCGCCACGCTCTCTCTACCTTCAGGATTAGTGATGAACCTAAATAATTGTTATTTGGTGCTTGTGTTAAGCATGAACATTATATCTGATAGTGTTTATTGCAAGATGGTTATTCAATTTCAGAGAATAATTGTTATTCTATTTACTTGAATAATATCATTGATGATCATGCACTTAAAATGAAAGGTTTATTCAATCTTGATCGTAGTAATACACATGTTCATAACACAAATGCCAAAAGATAATGATAGTACCACATATTTGTGGCACTGCCGCTTAGGTCATATCAGTTTTAAACACATGAAGAAACTCCATGCAGATGGGTTTTTGGAATCTCTTGATTATGAATCATTTGAGACATGTGAACCGTGCCTTATTGGCAAGATGACTAAAACTCCGTTCTCCAGAACAATGGAGCGAGCAACCAACTTATTGGAAATAATACATACCGATGTATGCGGTCCGATGAGTGTTGAGGCGCGCGGTGGATATCGTTATATTCTCATGTTCACAGATGATTTGAGTAGATATGGTTATGTCTACTTAATGAAGCATAAGTCTGAAACATTTGAAAAAGTTCAAAGAATTTCAGAGTGAAGTAGAGAATCATTGTAACAAGAAAATAAAGTTCTTACAATTTGATCGAAGAAGAGAATATTTGAGTTACAAGTTTGGCATATACTTAAGACAATGTGAAACTGTTTCACAGTTCACGCCACCTGGAACACCACAGCGTAATGCTATGTCCGAACGTCGTAATCGTACTCTATTGGATATGGTGCGTTCTATGATGTCTCTTACTGATTTGCCACAATCGTTTTGGGGTTATGCATTAGAGACAGCTGCATTCACTTTAAATAGGGCACCGTCTAAATCCGTTGAGACGACACCGTATGAACTGTGGTTTGGCAAGAAACCTAAGCTGTCGTTTCTGAAAGTTTGGGGATGCAATGCTTATGTCAAAAGGCTTCAGCCAGATAAGCTCGAACCCAAAGCGGATAAGTGCGTCTTCATAGGATACCCAAAGGAGACCGTTGGGTACACCTTCTACCACAGATCCGAAGGCAAAGTATTCGTTGCTAAGAATGGATCCTTTCTAGAGAAGGAGTTTCTCTCGAAAGAAGTGAGTGGGAGGAAAGTACAACTTGATGAGGTAATTGTACCTCCTCTGGATAGTAGTACGCCACAGAAAGAAATTTTTGTGACACCGACACAGACCAGAGAGGAAGTAGATGATGATGATCATGAAGCTTCGGATCAAGTTGCTACAGAACCTCGTAGGTCAACCAGGACATGCTCCGCACCAGATTGGTACGGCAATCCTGTCTTGGAGGTCATGTTGTTAGACAACGGTGAACCTACGAACTATGAAGAAACGATGGCGAGCCCGGATTCCGACAAATGGCTTGAGGCCATGAAATCCGAGATTAGATCCATGTATGAGAACAAAGTGTGGACTTTGGTAGACTTGCCCGATTAACGGCGAGCTATTAAAAATAAATGGATCTTTAAGAAGAAGACGGACGCTGATGGTAATGTCACCGTCTATAAAGCACGACTTGTTGCTAAAGGTTATCGACAAGTTCAAGGAGTTGACTATGATGAGATTTTCTCACCCGTAGCGATGCTAAAGTCTGTCAGAATTATGTTAGCAATTGCCGCATTTTATGATTATGAAATCTGGCAAATGGACGTCAAAACGGCATTCCTTAATGGATTCCTTAAGGAAGAATTGTATATGATGCAACCGGAAGGTTTTGTCGATCCTAAAGGTGCTAACAAAGTATGCAAGCTCCAGCGATCCATCTATGGACTGGTGCAAGCATCTCGGAGCTGGAATACTCGCTTTGATGAAGTGATCAAAGCGTTTGGGTTTATGCAAGTTTATGGAGAAACTTGTATTTACAACAAAGTGAGTGGGAGCTCTATAACATTTCTAATAAGTATATGTGATTGGAAATGATGTAGAATTTCTGGAAAGCATAAAGAATTAATTGAAAGGAGTTTTTCAATAAAAACCTGTTTTTTGAGTTATCCACGGTTTGGGCATCAAGATCTATAGAGATAGATCAAGACACCTGATAAAAGATTTTCACACACCTTGATGAGATTTTGAAGAAGTTCAAAATGGATCAAGTCAAAAGAAATAAGTTCTTGGCTGGTGTGAAGTGGAGTAAGACTTGAAGATCTAGGTAAAGGTTGTTTACATGTTAGGCATCAAAATCTATAGAGATAGATTGAGACGCCTCATATGACTTTCACAAAACATATACCTTGACAAGATTTTGAAGAAGTTCAAAATTGATCAGTTAAAGAAGGAGTTCTTGACTGTGGTGAAAGGTGTGAAGTTGAGTAAGACTCAAATCTCGACCACGGCAAAATAAATAGAATGGATGAAGGTTATCCCCTATGCCTCGGCCGTAGGTTCTATAAAGTATGCCAAGCTGTGTGCCTTGCCATGTGTCTGGCAAAAGAGGTACCAAAGTGATCCAGGAGTAGATCACTGGACAGCGGTCAAATTATCCTTAAGATGACTAAGGAAGAATTTCTCAGGAATAGAGATGATAAAGAGTTCGTCGTAAGGGGTTACGTCGATGCAAGCTTTAAACACTGATCCGAAAGACAATGAGTCTCAGACCGGATAAGTATAGTGGGGAAATCTTTTGGAGTAGCTCCAAACAGAGTGTGGTAGCAGCATCTACATATAACATAGAGATTTGCCAAGAACACACGGATCTGAATATTGCAGACCCGTTGACTAAAACCTCTCTCACAAGCAAAACATGATTAGCTTTAGAACTGATTAAGTGTTAATTACATGGAGATGTAATCTAGATTATTGACTCTAGTGCAAGTGGGAGATTGTTGGAAACAGGCCACCAAGACGGCTACGCTCTTATTGGTAAACCACGCCAACCCCAACCAAACCAGAGGTCGAAAGAAGAGGAGCTCGCGAAGCCATCCACGTCACATCTATCTTAGTAACTTTAAATTCCTGTTTTTCTTTACAGCGTAAGTTTCAATCGTAAGACTTCGTGGAATAATCATATTAGCTCGATCATGTATTAGACAGCAAATAAAAGTGATTTGTAACGCAAACACTTCTGTTCCAATACAAACCATATGATCGCTAAATGGAGTACACAAAGCATTTAGTACTAAACCTCCCCAGGAAAAGTGTGTGGCTTAGTTTAAGAGACGTCCCAATTTTCTTGACTCGGCGGCTGCATCGTTTTTCGGACCTCCCCGCAGCTCCGAGTAGGGGCTGCATCTAGTAACCCTACAAATACAAGTACCGGGGGCTGCACTCACAGTACACCGACCTCCGTTGTTCAAAACACACAACGGATGGTCACAGGCTTACGGCCTACCTTGTCGCTCGAGTCACGGCGCAGAGTCTTAACGAATGCTGAGGACCGACCCAGAGCTGTGGCAAAGTCGGTGCAAAAACGCACAGACAAGCATGTCGAGCTCCCAAGAGGCCCTGTTCCTAATGGACAAAATCACTGTTCTGACTGTTGGAAATATGCCCTAGAGGCAATTAATAAAGTGTTTATTATTATCATATTTCTCCGTTCATGATAATGGTTTATTATTCATGCTAGAATTGTATTGACCGGAAACTAAATACATGTGTGGATAATAGACAAATACTATGTCCCTAGTATGCCTCTACTAGACTAGCTCGTTGATCAAAAGATGGTCAAGGTTTCCTGACCATGGACATGAGTTGTCATTTGATAACGGGATCACATCATTAGGAGAATGATGTGATGGACATGACCCAACCGTTAGCATAGCAAATGATCGTTCAGTTTATTGCTGTTGCTTTCACTATGTCAAATACACGTTCCTCTGACCATGAGATCATGCAACTCCCGGATACCGTAGGAATACTTTGGGTGTATCAAACGTCACAACGTTACTGGGTGATTATAAAGGTGCTCTACAGGTATCTCCGAAAGTGTTTGTTGAGTTGGCATGGATCGAGATTGGGATTTGTCACTCCGACTATTGGAGAGGTATCTCTGGGCCCTCTCGGTAATACAGCATCACAGAAGCCTTGCAAGCACCGTGACTAAAGAGTTAGTTACAAGATGATGTATTACGGAATGAGTAAAGAGACTTGCCGGTAACGAGATATAACTAGGTATTAGATACCGACGATCGAATCTCGGGCAAGTAACATACCGCCGGACAAAGGGAACAACGTATGTTGACATATGAGGTTCACCGATAAAGATCTTCGTGGGATATGTAGGAACCAATATGAGCATCCAGGTTCCGCTGTTGGTTATTGACCAAAGAGTCGTCTCGGTCATGTCTACATCATTCCCGAACCCGTAGGGTCCGCACACTTAAGGTTCGATGACTATATAGTATTATATGAGTTATGTGATTGGTGACCGAATGTTGTTCGGAGTCCCGGATGAGATCACGGACATGACGAGGAGTCTCGAAATGGTCAAGAGGTAAAGATTCATATATTGGAAGGCTATATTCGGACATCGGAAAGGTTCCAAGTGATTCGGGTATTTTTCGGAGTACCGGGGAGTTACGGGAATTCACCGGGAGAAGTAATGGGCCTTATTGGGCCATACGGGAAAGAGAGAGGCAGGCCACGTGAGGAGGCGCGCGCCCCCCCTTGCCCAAACCGAATTGGACTAGGGGAGGGGGCGCAGCCCCCTCTTTCCTTTCTCTCTCCCTCTCCTTCCTTCTTCCCCCTTCCACCAAGTGGAATCCTACTAGGACTTGGAGTCCTAGTAGGACTCCTCTCTCTTGGCGCGCCCTACAGGGGCCGGCCGGCCTCCCCCTCTCCTCCTATATATACGGAGGCAAGGGGGCACCCTAGAACACACAAGATCATTGATCCTTAGCCGTGTGCGGTGCCCCCCCTCCACCGTTTTCCACCTCGGTCATATTTTCGGAGAGCTTAGGCGAAGCCCTGCCGGAATCACTTCACCGTCACCGTCGCCACGCCGTCGTGCTGACGGAACTCATCTACTACCTCGACGTCTTGCTGGATCAAGAAGGCGAAGAACGTCACCGAGCTGCACGTGTGTAGAACTCGGAGGTGCCGTACGTTCGGTACTCGATCGGTGGAGCTCGAAGGATTGTTCAACTACATCAACCGCGTTGTGAGACACTTCCGCTAAACGGTCTACGAGGGTACGTAGACACACTCTCCCCTCTCGTAGCGATGCATCTCCATGGATAGATCTTGCGTGAGCATAGGAAATTTTTTTGAAATTCATGCTCCGTTCCCCAACACTGACCTTATCAGTAATCTTTGTCACAAATTGAACTCGACATGAAAGTATTTCACGATCTGACCCTTTTCGCAACGCCACAGCCCGCGGCGTTTGTGCCCAACTTAGAAACGCCGAGCTAGCTCCCGTTGCTGCTCCACATGGAAACGCCGAGGTAGCTCGCGTTGGTACTCCACATAGAAACGCCAAGGGCTTTGGCGTTTCTGCCCTATACGGAAACGCCATTGGTTTTGGCGTTTCAATGTACGTCCAGATGCATGCGCATAGCTACCAGCAACAGAGCATGCACGCATGCGTTCCCGCGTCCCCGACTAGGCGATCGAGTAGCTAAGTAGCTAGGCGCCGAGGACCTGCAACCATGCATGTGCATGTGGCAATGCGCTAGGCCATCAACAGTCAATCAGGGGTGGTGGTGGTGGTAAAAAAGTAGCTATCTGAAATCGAGACGGTCAGTGATCCCTGTCACTAGCACACACCTAGCACTAGCACTAGCAGAGCACCACCGTGGCGTGACTGCTTTACTAGTACAGGGCAGCGCGATGTGTGCACGCACCACAGTCGCCGGACGGCCACGGGAAGGGCAAGGAAACGTCATGCTTTATACGGATAGACATATTTTTAGGGAATAAATTATTATACTACATCAGCAAGTTATTGTTTAAACTGGTGTACAAACAAATGTAATCAAACACATATTTTTAGGGAATAAATTATTATACTATATTCGGTAACACACTTTTTCATAGATGGAAACATGAAAATCAATATCCAACTTAAGGCATTTTCGAAGAACAAACCATGCCTAGGAGCTATATAGGTCTCGGCCAAATAAATTCTGAAGGTGGAATACCAGTGAGAGCAGGCTCGGGGCATTGTGCTTTTCAGTTGCTTTTCTTCATCAATTTGGGTAGCCTTTCAGAGTTCCCACATATTTACCGTTTGTAGTGTTAACATTGCAGATGGAGAACAATTATCCAGCTGGATACCCATTGCGTGCTGGGGAGCATTCCCCGTTTAAAGACCTAACAAACACAACGATAGAGAGGAATGGAACTCCCCATCTCCCACAACAACAAAAAATGCCACTGGTCAGGGGTGGTATGCCCTAATGTCAGATGAGAAGAAAGC
The DNA here is from genome assembly GCA_039707655.1 of Elymus sibiricus. Classification (NCBI taxonomy): domain Eukaryota; kingdom Viridiplantae; phylum Streptophyta; class Magnoliopsida; order Poales; family Poaceae; genus Elymus; species Elymus sibiricus. The sequence continues at coordinate 26,438,306 of CM077664.1, forward strand.
ATAATTTCTCCAGAAGTGTCGTTTAGCCCGCCAGGAAAAGAAGGCTGCAGCTCCGAAGTGTGTTGGCACTGACGAGGTAGCATGCATGCATGCCTACTTTTTTACCACCACCACCACCCCTGATTGACTGCTGATGGCCTAGCGCATTGCCACATGCACATGCATGGTTGCATTTCCTCGGCAACTAGCTACTTAGCTACTCGATCGCCTAGTCGGGGACGCGGGAATGCATGCATGCATGCTCTGTTGCTGGTAGCTATGCGCATGCATCTGGACGTACATTGAAACGTCAAAACCAATGGCATTTCCGTATAGGGCAGAAACGGCAAAGCCCTTGGCGTTTCTATATGGAGTACCAACGCGAGCTACCTCGGCGTTTCCATATGGAGCAGCAACGTGAGCTAGCTCGGCGTTTCTAAGTTGGGCAGAAACGCCGCGGGCTGTGGCGTTGCTAAAAGGGTCAGATCGTGAAATACTTTCATGTCGAGTTCAATTTATGACAAAGGTTGCTGATAAGGTCAGAACAGTGATTTTGGCCGTTCCTAATGACCAGCGCTAGCAGGCAAACTAATTGGTCGAACAATGGCGTTCTCACAGCGGATTTAAAGATGTCGCACGACACAACAATGACAGGTCAAACTAAAACAAATAATAGTAGTACTACCAATACAGTACATTACAGTTTTCCATACAAACTCTATTTAGCAGGGCTGTCTGGCTTGGGAACTCTCTTAACAATGTTTTGGAGGGGACACACTCCTGCAGCATACTTGGCCTCTTCCGTGACCTCTTCCAAGAATTGCTGCGGATTGCGACTCCCCGGAGGAGGCCGCACCAAAGGCCATAAGTTCACGTCAGGGTGATGCGCCCTAACACCAGTGCATACTTGGCGAGCTCCCTCAAAGGCCGTGGAATAGATCTAGTCCTCCAGCTGATCAGGAGACCTCCCGAGCAGGCTCAGGACAATATCAATGTCGGGCTTCAGCCGGGGGTCATCACGGTAGAGGGTACCAATGGCAACCCCAAGAGTGGTCTTCATTTTCTCCGCCACCGACGCGACCTCCTGGAGACGGGCCTCTGCGTCATCATTCTGGATCTCCGGCAGCGGAGCTGGAAAAGCAAACACAGAATGCATAAACATACTGGCGGCCAAATAGGATAAACGAGCCTACAAGACAACCCCCAGGATACATATCTTTAGCAGCAGCTTCTACGCGGCAGCTCTTTTGTGCCTCGGCAAGCTGGGAGGTCATCTCCTCGCTTTCCCTCCGCAGGCGGGCAACCTTTTGCTCGGCCTAAATGGCCACAGTCGCCTGCTGTGCCAGTTGATGGGGATATGTACCTAGGGTAGGGTCATAGGCCTGACCTACATGCCCTACCTAAGGACACTGCCCCAGAAAGCTTAAGAGCTATAAGGAAGTCTCCGACTGAAATCGCCAAGACATACAAGTCACTCGACAATATACACTTGGAGGTACCTTTCATTCGACGCTTACCTTTCACTCGGAAGGACCAGAAGACAGTCGACCACAGAAGCCCAGAAGTCACCCCGGGGAGGCTAACTGGCAGGCGTTCATCAAGACCATTAATAGCATTTATGTTGTACGTTACCAGTAACGTACGTCTTTATAGCCACGATCTGACCCTTAAACACCAGACACTTATGAGGGGCAGCGCACTCTATATAAGCCACCCCTCCCCGCTGGCATAAGGGTTGGTTCGGACCCCCTGTAACGATACTCCTATTACACTGGACAAAGAGCTCCCGAGCACCTGAGACGTAGGGCTATTACCTCCACGAGAGGGGCCTGAACTCATACATCCGTGTGTACACCCTCGCCGTAGCTAGGACTCTGCCCTCTCCTTACGTACCCCTACCTTCTACTGTCTAGCTCGTTCCCACGACAGTTGGCGCCCACCGTGGGGCAGGCGTCTAAGCGACTTCCGGCGAGGTTGCATTTGTTTTCCTTCGTCATGTCTTCCGGCGGTGATTTGTTCCTGGGCCGCGAGATCCGTCTCGGAGCGCTCACCTTCATCGCCGACGGTTCGGCATGGCTCCAGGAAGCGCCTCTAGATGTTGAGGCGCTCCCAATACGCGGAGCGACGCACTTCTGCGCAAGCTCCTGCGGTGTTCTTCTCCTTCAGCCGTCGACTCCGTACGTGTCGGCCCTCCATGCTATTCATCGCCGCAAGCGATCCGGTCGTTCGCGGCTACAGTGTTGGGTGCGACATGCGATGGCCCGCCAGGCTTCGTCCCCGCAGATTGCGGCCATCGAGCCCGCTGAGTCACTTCTCGGCGTGTTCGACTCGGCGTCAGATCGGTCTGGCGTTCCCTCCGAGTGCGAGAGCTGCGATCCTGCGGCTGAAGTTCTTATGGCTGGCTCTCATCAGAGTCCGCCGCCTGGCTTCAACCACGCCAGGCGCGAGATTGGTGGAACGTCGAATAATCAGCAGCGCCGGGATGAGGATGTTCTCCATACTCCCATCGTCGGCACGACTGCTGAGGCCCAGGCCATGGAGGCTACTCGCCTTTGACTCAAAGAGATGCAGGAAGCACTCGACGAGCGCGCTCGACACCGTCCACCGCGTCCCAATCGACATCAGCGACAGTTGTTTCCGAGTGGATCTCGTAATAACGTCGAGGTATTCCGTACTCCAGTCTTGAACGTTGCAGCTGCTGCAAGGATTGCAGATTCTATCCAGTCGTCTCGGTCAGAGGCTGGTAGAGGTTTGCAGCAGATCAGAACGTTGCTCGAGGCAGCGCAACAGTAGAATGCGGCTGTTTCTCAGTCACAGAACAGATTACATAACAATTCACCCGGGGCGGAGACAGTTCAGTCGGCCCACAGCCCTGGGTCACCTCTGCGCCACAGAGGCGGAGGTTACCGTGAAGATCGGTACAGAGATCAGAGGCAAGATCAGCTTGCTCCCCGTTATCACCGTGATGACCGCCGTCGAGTGCTTTCTCCTCCGCGGAGTGGTTCATATGTGTCCTGGCACAATGATGATAGGCGCCCGTTCGGTGATGAGCGGAATCCTGGATTTGACGCAAGAGATATCCTTGCTCAAAGGCGGGTCGACAGAGGCAGAGCCCACAGAGATGGTTATAATGGAGACTATCCAGGTGGAAGCAGTGCTGTTGTTTCTGGGCCCGAGTGTTTTAGCAGAGCCATTCGCTCTGCAGAAATTCCCCCCAACTTCAGGTTGGCGGCTGGAATTAGCAAGTTTTCTCGCGAGACGAAGCCCGAGACATGGTTAGATGATTACCGAGTGGGCGTGCAGATTGGTGGAGGAAACGACAACATAGCCATGAAGCATTTGTCCCTGATGTTAGATGGTTCGGCCAGAGCATGGTTGAATCGTTTGGCTCCCTCTAGCATCTATTGCTGGGAGGATTTGGCCCGAGTGTTTATCAGAACCTTTGAAGGCACCTGTAAACGTCCGGCTGGTTTGATTGATTTGCAGCATTCTGTTCAGAAGCCCAATGAGACCTTGCGAGACTACATTCAGCGCTGGTCCACCCTGCATCACACGGTGGAGAATGTTTCCGAGCATCAGGCTGTTTGTGCTTTCAAGGCTGGTGTTAGATATAGAGAGCTCTATCTAAAATTTGGTCGCACTGGTGATATTTCTCTGAGCAAGATGATGGAGATTGCCACTCGGTACGCCAATGGTGAAGAAGAGGACCGCCTCCGAAGCGGTAAAGGAAAAGCAGTCGACAATGATGCAGGCAGAAATTCCAATCGGAAGCAGAAGCGCAAGGCTGATCCCCCTGCTCCGGCAGAAGCGGCCGCTCTGGCGGCTCAGGCCAAAAATAAAGGAAAGTCCAAAGCTAAGTTCACCCCCAAGAAGTCAAAGAATCAGTCGGGTACAGATGTTATGGATTTACCGTGTGCAATCCACACGAGGAAAGATGAAGAGGGCAATTTAATATTGCCAAAGCATACCACTCGGCAGTGCCGTTTGCTGATCCAGCAATTCAAAGAGAGCCAGTCGAGTGAGAAAGATCCTGAAAAGGAGGATGAAGAAGATAAAGAAGAGTTTCCTGAGATCAATGCCACTCTGTTGATTTTTGCTGATGTTGAGAGCAAGAGTCGACTGAAAGTTATCAACAGGGAGGTTATCATGGCGGTTCCCTCTACCCCCACATATCTCAAGTGGTCTCAGACTGCTATCACGTTTGATCAGTCAGATCACCCGGAGCATATCGCTACCCCCGGGTGCCAAGCGCTAGTGGTGGACCCAGTTGTGGGGGGCACTCGACTCCGCAAGGTTTTGATGGACGGTGGGAGCTGTCTGAACATCTTATATGCAGATACCCTCAAGGGGATGGGCATTCCGATGTCCCGACTCAGTGAAAGCCACATGCAGTTCCATGGCGTCATCCCTGGAAAAAAGGCCCGTTCACTCGGTCAAATAGCGTTGGATGTTGTGTTTGGTAACGATAAGCATTTTCGCAAGGAAAAATTGACATTTGAAGTGGTGGACTTCCAGAGTGCATACCACGCCATCCTTGGCCGTCCGGCTTATGCCCGTTTCATGGCACGTCCATGTTACGTGTATCTCAAGCTGAAGTTGCCCGGACCCAAGGGTGTGATCACAGTCACTGGCAATCGACAGAGGGCTGAGGAGTGCCTTCAGCAGGGCTCCAAGATCGCCGATCATCAGATGGCTATGGTTGAATTGGAACAATACAAGAAAAACGCTGATCCTTCCGACCTGTTGCACGCTAAGAAGCCTGCTTCTGAGTCAGCTTTTCAGTCGGCAGGAGAAGTGAAGAAAGTGAACATTCATCCGACAGATTCCACTGCTGCCCCAACCAACATCTCGACGACACTCGACGGCAAATAGGAAGCCGAGCTCATCCAGTTCCTCCGTGAGAACTGGGACATCTTCGCATGGAAGCCTACTGACATGCCTGGTGTACCCAGGGAACTGGCTGAGCACCGGTTGAGAGTTGACCCGAAGGCCAAGCCTGTGAAGGAGCATTTGCGTCAGTCTGCAACGGATAAGCGAAAAGCAATCGGCGAGGATGTGGCTCGTCTCTTGGCGGCTAAGTTCATACGTGAGATTTACCACACCGAGTGGTTATCGAACGTCGTTTTGGTCCCTAAGAAGGACAAGTCACTCCGCATGTGTATTGATTTCAAACATATCAATCGGGTCTGCCCGAAAGATCATTTTCCACTCCCCCGTATTGATCAGGTTGTCGACTCAACTGCTGGGTGTGAGCGTCTATCTTTTCTGGATGCTTACTCTGGTTACCATCAGATCCGTCTGTTTGGTCCAGATGAAATAAAGACGGCATTCATCACCCCTTTCGGGTGTTTCTGTTATATCACCATGCCTTTTGGTTTGAAGAACGCTGGCGCTACTTTCATGCGCATGATTCAGAAATGTTTACTCTCTCAGATCCCTCGGAATGTTGAAGCGTACATGGATGACATTGTCGTCAAGTCTCGCAAAGGTTCCGACCTGTTGTCTGACTTAGCTGAAACATTCGCCAATCTGAGGAGATACGACATCAAGCTAAATCCGACTAAGTGCACTTTCGGTGTTCCTGGCGGCAAATTACTCGGTTTTCTCGTTTCCGAAAAGGGAATCAATGTTAATCCTGAAAAGATTGGTGCCATCACCCGAATGAAAAGCCCTGAGCGTGTGCACGATGTCCAGAAGCTCACAGGTTGCTTGGCAGCATTGAGTCGATTCATTTCTCGTCTCGGTGAAAAGGCATTGCCTTTATACCGACTGATGAAGAAGTCGGATACATTCGAGTGGACTCTTGAAGCTGAAGTAGCGTTTGTCGAGCTCAAAACTCTGCTTTCCACCCAGCCGGTGCTTGCTGCTCCGCACAGTAAGGAGCCATTGCTATTGTACATAGCAGCTACTAATCAGGTCGTCAGTACAGTTCTCACTGTCGAGAGGGAAGAGGAAGGTAAAGCTTACAAAGTCCAGCGTCCTGTTTATTACGTCTCTGAAGTGTTGACTCCTTCAAAGCAAAGATATCCACATTACCAGAAGCTCGTGTACGGTATATATCTGTCAGCTAAGAAGGTGGCACATTATTTTCAAGATCACTCAATTTCAGTCGTTAGTGATGCTCCATTGTCTGAAATTCTCCACAATCGAGATGCGTCTGGTCGAGTGGCCAAATGGGCTATTGAGCTCCTCTATTTTGACATCAAGTTTGAAGCAAAGAAAGCAATCAAGTCTCAAGCCCTCGCCGATTTCCTGGCCGAGTGGACTGAACAGCAGCAGCCGATCCAAGTTTACTCGTCATACTGGACCATGTTCTTTGATGGCTCGAAGATGCTGAATGGGTCTGGTGCTGGCGTAGTACTGGTGTCCCCAAAAGGCGACAAACTCAGTTACGTTTTGCAGATTCACTTTGATTCCTCCAACAATGAAGCTGAATATGAAGCACTCTTGTATGGGTTGCGTATGGCCATTTCACTCGGCGTCCGGCGCCTGATGGTATATGGCGACTCTGATTTGGTGGTCAATCAAGTGATGAAAGAGTGGGATGTCAGGAACCCCGCTATGACAGGATACTGCAATGCAGTAAGGAAACTTGAGAAGAAATTCGAAGGCTTGGAACTCCATCATGTTCCCCGAGTGAAGAATCAAGCAGCTGATGAGCTGGCAAAGATTGGATCCACTTGGAAACCTGTCCCCAGCAATGTATTTCTCGAGCACCTTCATTCTCCTTCGGTGCAGGAAGACCCTTTCACTGAAGAACCCCCGCAAGCAAAGAGCGCCTCAGATCCGACTGAAGTCGACGTCCCAGCAGTTATTGATCTGGTTATGGAGATTTTAGTGATCATCCCCGACTGGACTGTTCCTTATATTGCGTATATCCTGAGGCGAGAACTCCCAAATGATGAAGATGAAGCTCGATAGATAGTCCGCAGATCCAAGGCTTTTACTGTTATGGATGGACAACTCTACAGAGAAAGTGTGACTGGCGTGATTCAGCGGTGTATTTCTCCTGAAGAAGGTCGACTGATTTTGGAGGAGATTCACTCGGGAACTTGTGGTCATCATGCGTCCTCTAGGACAATTGTTGCCAAAGCTTACCGGGCAGGTTTCTTTTGGCCACGCGACAATGAGATGGCTAAAGATATAGTCGATCACTGCGAAGGATGCCAGTTTTATTCGAACCTGTCACACAAACCTGCGTCTGCCTTGAAGACTATTCCACTCGTCTGGCCATTTGCTGTATGGGGCTTGGATATGGTTGGACCCCTTAGAACAGGCCAGAGGGGATTCACTCACTTACTGGTTGCAGTCGACAAGTTCACTAAGTGGATTGAAGCTAAACCCATCAAGAAGCCGAACGCCCGCACTGCTATCAAATTCATTAAAGAAATAACCTTCAGATATGGAGTCCCCCACAGTATCATTACAGACAATGGCTCTAACTTTGACTCGGAAGAGTTCAGATACTTTTGCTCCTCTCAAGGCACTCGGGTGGACTACGCGTCCGTTGCACACCCCCAGTCTAACGGTCAAGCTGAGCGAGCGAACGGTCTTATCCTCCAAGCACTGAAGCCTCGGCTCATGCGAGATCTTGATCATGCTGCAGGAGCTTGGGTTACTGAATTGCCGTCTGTTCTGTGGGGCTTGAGGACGACTCCAAACCGGTCGACTGGACGCACTCCTTTCTTCCTTGTGTATGGAGCTGAAGCCGTTTTGCCAAGTGACGTCCTTCACAATTCCCCCCGAGTGGATCTATACTCTGAAGACGAAGCTGAGCAAGCTAGACAAGATGGTGTGGATCTCCTAGAGGAAGAACGAGAGATGGCCCTGATCCGGTCGACTGTATATCAACAAGACCTTCGCCGTTCCATGCAAGACACGTCAAGAGCCGTTCATTCCACGAAGGTGATCTGGTGCTCCGAGTGGATCAGCAGCGGCCCCGCAAGTTGGCCCCAGCGTGGGACGGCCCATTCGTCGTCACCAAGGTGCTGAACAACGGAGCGTACCATCTTTTCAACTTGAAGAAGAATATTGATGAGCCACGCGCCTGGAACGCGGATTTGCTCCGACGCTTTTATACTTGATGACTGAGTTATTTTGATGTAATAAGAGTGCTCCAGACGATGTCGTTTGTTAAGTTATGACTTCCGCAGTCTATTGTCGATTCCGATCGCACAATTTCGCATTCAAAGACTTCTCCGAGTGAAGAGCAACCCTCTTGCTCGGAGGCTTAGCTGCGAATCCGTTTCGCCTAAGTTAAAAACCCTTCCGAGTGTATAACATTCAATACGCTCGGGGACTTAGCCGCGAACCAGTCTTCGCCTAAGTCTAAAACTTCTCCGAGTGAAGACCGATCCTCCTTCTCGGGGGCTTAGCCGCGAATCCGTTTCGCCTAAGTTAAAGACCCTTCCGAGTGTATAACATTCAATACACTCGGAGACTTAGCCGCGAACCAGTCTTCGCCTAAGTTCAGAAAACTTCTCCGAGTAAAGAGCAACCCTCTTGCTCGGGGGCTTAGCTGCGAACCCGTTTCGCCTAAGTTAAAAACTCTTCCGAGTGTATAACATTCCATACACTCGGGACTTAGCCGCGAACCAGTCTTCGCCTAAGTCTAAAACTTCTCTGAGTAAAGAGCAACCCTCTTGCTCGGGGGCTTAGCCGCGAATCCGTTTCGCCTAAGTTAAAAACCCTTCCGAGTGTATAACATTCAATACACTCGGAGACTTAGCCGCGAACCAGTCTTCGCCTAAGTTCAGAAAACTTCTCCGAGTAAAGAGCAACCCTCTTGCTCGGGGGCTTAGCTGCGAACCCGTTTCGCCTAAGTTAAAAACCCTTCCGAGTGTATAACACTCAATACACTCGGGACTTAGCCGCGAACCAGTCTTCGCCTAAGTCTAAAAATTCTCCGAGTGAAGAGCGATCCTCTCTCTCGGGGGCTTAGCTGTGAACCCGTTTCGCCTAAGTTAAAAACCCTTCCGAGTGTATAACATTCAATACACTCGGGGACTTAGCCGCGAACCAGTCTTCGCCTAAGTCTAAAACTTCTCCGAGTGAAGAGCGATCCTCTCTCTCGGGGGCTTAGCTGCGAACCCGTTTCACCTAAGTTAAAAACCCTTCCGAGTGTATAACATTCAATACACTCGGGGACTTAGCCGCGAACCAGTCTTCGCCTAAGTCTAAAACTTCTCCGAGTGAAGAGCGATCCTCTCTCTCGGGGGCTTAGCTGCGAACCCGTTTCGCCTAAGTTAAAAACCCTTCCGAGTGTATAACATTCAATACACTCGGGGACTTAGCCGCAAACCAGTCTTCGCCTAAGTTCAAAAACTTCTCCGAGTGAAGAGCGATCCTCTCTCTCGGGGGCTTAGCTGCGAACCCGTTTCGCCTAAGTTAAAAACCCTTCCGAGTGTATAACATTCAATACACTCGAAAACTTAGCCGCGAACCAGTCTTCGCCTAAGTTTAAAATTCTTACGAGTGCAGAACACCCGTTCCATTCGAGAATTGAATAAATTCAGCCAAGCAAAATGTCGGAAAGCAGAATGCGAGTAAGACTAGTATCTCTAGCGCAGCAAAAACTTGTTCGCGCAAAGGGAAGTTCTCAAGCTTAAGGCTTGAACGAAGTTTTAATTGGTTACACCATCACTCGGCATACCGAGGCAAATAAAGTTTTAACTGAAAGCAACGTACTTTTTCAAGCTCCGGTAGGGCTTGAAGGCTCGACAAAGGTATCCAGGTCAATTCCGTCGGCGATCCGAGTAGCTGCTTCGATGAAAGTCTCCATGAAATCTTCAAATTGAAGTTTCTTTGTGTTGATCACTCGAAGGGCCTTTAGTTTGTCCTCCCTGGCCTCCTTGCAATGAACCCTGACGAGTGAAAGTGCCACATCAGCACCACAATGAGCAGCGGATTTCTTCCACGCCTGCACTCGACTGGGGATTTCGTTGAGGCGAGTCATCATAGACTCGAGGTCAGTCTGGAGAGAATCTTCAGGCCACAACTCCTTGTCGACCTTCTCGAACGCAGCCTTCAGCCGAGTGACATATCCTTGGACGCTCTTAAGACGAGCTTCGAGTCGAAACATATCCAAGGCCACGGCGTCTCCGACGAGTGACTTCGTGGGGTCCAGATTGGGCTCGATCTCTTCAGTTTCCTTCTCAAAGTCTGGACAGAATTCTACATGAAGAGAAAGGGAAAAGGTGATCACAATGCCGTTTTGAAGAAATCAAAGAAATTCATTCGACAGAAGAAAGTCACCTTCAAGCATGCTGAACATTTTCTTCGCAAAGTCTCCTAAGTGTTTTTCCAGAGCACTCTTTCCCTTGGTCTGCACTTCAAGTTTTTTGATCCAGTCGGATCGTTCCTGCTTGAGTTTGGCGTTCTCTTCTTCCAGTTTACTGGCTGCAGCAAGTTTCTTCTCAGCAGCTTCAGTTTTCTACTTCGCTTCCTTCTAAGCATCAGCAAGTGATTTGTCCTTGTCCTTGAGCGCCTTCTTCATGGTATCTAAGGAAATAACATTGTTGAGTCGCGCTCGGAGACGACGGTTCTCATCACGTACGTCTGTTCGAGTGGACTCACTTGGTTCAAAGGATGGAAGATGAAAGTGATAATGCAATTGATTGACAAAGATTACCTCCCAAAGTCTTCAATTCGGTCTGTGCACGGTCCAGGTTGTTGTTCGTCAGCTCCAGATCCAGCAGAAGTCGATTCTTCTCCTTCTCCAGCTCGACGTACTTGGTCCCGAGCCCACAGGCTTTCTGAAATCGGCAAAGAAGGGGTTCAGTCGACATGGATATTTCTCTACTCCCTAGTGGAAAAGTACAAGTGCAGTCGAATGAAGGGCGGCCCGCCGCCCCACCCCACAACCCTATACAGCGTCATATCATGGTTGATGGAAATGATGTCCATGAAACCTGCAGAATGGTTCTTAAGACTACTTCCCATCGTCAACGATCGACAGTAGTCTCGGGGACTACACCCAGTGGGTGCACTCAGCGTGCCCCCACTGGATACAAAAGCACTCGACCAGGTCTGGCCTGTCAGAGTATGAATAAATAAGCAAGCAAGTGAACATTGTCTCTATCAGACCCCCGCCGATGCAAGCACTCGACGGCGGTCTCGGGGACTACACTCAGTGGGTGTACTCAGCGTGCCCCCACTGGACCTACTATCACTCGACCAGGCCCGTCCTGTCGAGTGACAAGCAACTTTCAAATCAACTCTAAGACCCCTGCCGATGCCTTCGCATTCGACAGTGGTCTCGGGGACTACACCCAGTGGGTGCAGTCAGCGTGCCCCCACTGGACCAGAAACTACCTGATCTACTTGCGAAGAAAACACCCAGTGGGTGTAAAATCAAGATGGACAGAAATTCAATCGGAAATGAACTTACAATAGCACTTACTCGGACGTTGGCCTGAAGCGCTGAGCTGGCATCGGCTAACTTGCTGGCTTCATACGCCTCTTTCGTTCGCAGCATCATCTGCCCAGCCTGAATCATGGCTTCCTTGGCAGCTCCAGTTTGGTCCTCCGGGACGTGATACAAAGGGTATGCGGGCGTCGAATGAGTTGGTGCTATAACTGAGGCAGCAGGAGGTGCTTCAGATTGTCCAATAGGTGCTGAAGCCACCAGAATTGAAGTGGCTGGCGGAGCACTCGACAGCGGGACCACAAGGGCCGGAGGTGTCGCAGCAGTTGACCCACGGGGCGTCTGCCCTGACGATGTTCTCCGAGTGCGTATGCATGGAGCCCCCAGAGGCACAGCTTCATCCTGCGTTCCTCGCTGCAGCTCCTCGTCATCTTCCAGTTCGATGACTTCGTCAGCTATCAATCGACAATTTTAATCAAGTCACTCGGCGATTATTCTTCAAAAAATAGAGTAGAGTGTGGGTTTGTTATACCTCGTTGGGAGGTGGCTGCATCAGGAGTGTCCACTTCCATATGGTCCCCATCATTTTGCTGGGGAGACGTCACAGAGGTAGCAGCTCTGGCGGATAAACTCCACTCGGTCAGCAGAGGCATGAAGTGCCACAATCACAATTGCGGGAAAATAAACACTCACGTTGAGGCAACAGGCACATCAATCTTGATGCGAGGCAGGGCCTTCCGAGGTTTTGGCGCGTCCGGCTTGAGTTGTTTCGCAGCTTTTTCAGTCGACCCCGATGTTGCAGCACGGTCACGCATTGGGTTCCTTGTACCCGACGCCACAGTTTTGCTCGGAGCAACCTCTGGGTCTTCCTGCTGCTTGGTGCGACGCCCGGTGCGAAGAGGGACCTGAGGTTCCACCTCGCCTTGCTCTAGGTCGTCATCGCTGCTCTCGCTGTCGTCGGCGCAATCGCCGTCTGCGCTGCCATCTACGCTCCCTTCTTCTTCGTCAAGCTGTTCTCCGTTTGGCACGGGCGAGTACATGTTCGTAAATTCCTGCAAGATACAAGCTTCAAAGTCAGTCGACTGAAGATCCAGTTACTCGACAAATATTAAAACAATCGGCAGAGGCTTAACTCACCAGGTTCTTTGGTGGGTTCAAAGCAGAAAAGGGTGGAATTCGCTTGGCTCCCTCGGGATTATCGCAGGCTCCGGTGATGCTCCTGAGCCACTGAGAAACGGTCTCGTCGGAAACTTCTTCAGGATGAGTCCGAGTGGTATCCTCAGGGCCCAAGTAATGCCACATGGTGTGATCCCGGGCTTGGAGAGGCTGGATCCGCCGACTGAGAAACGTTTCAAGGAGATCCAAGCCAGTCACTCCGCCGCGGATGAGATCAGATACAGCGTTCACTAGGATCCCTACCTGGATTTTCTCTACCTTTGTCACGTACAGTGGTTTGGGGGTGGTAGGTCGATCCAAGGTGAATGGAGGAAGTCCAGTCGACATATTTGGTGATGCAACATCCTTGCAATAAAACCATGTTGACTGCCAACCCCGGACAGAATCAGGAAAGGTCATGGAGGGAAATGCACTCCTACCTCTCTTTTGGATCCCTAAGCCACCACACAGTTGGATTACGTGGGTTCTGCTATCTCTGGGATTGGCTTTCTTGACAGATTGGGATCTAACAGAGAATATGTGTTTAAACAAACCCCAATGCGGAGGACAGCCCAGGAAGCATTCGCACAAAGTTATGAAACAGGAAAGATAGGCAATTGCATTCGGAGGGAAATGGTGGAGCTGCGCCCCGAAATAGTTCATGAAACTACGGATGAATGGGTGGTGTGGCATGGAGAAACCTCGTTCGACGTGGGTGAGAAGCAGAACTCGCTCGCCGTCGCGTGGCTCTGGCTCGGTCTCCCCCTTCGGCAATCTCCAGGACTCCGCAGCAATCAACCCGTCGTCGACGAGATTTTGCACATCCTCCGCCCTAACCGTCGATTGGAGGAAATCCCCCTGGATCCACCCCGGCGGCACCGTCGACCGGGCGCCTGACGGCTTCTTCGCCTTGGCTCCTCCCTTCTTGGTGCGCTCGAGCTTCTCCGTCTTGCCCTTTGTCATGGCGGCGGCGGTCGTTGGAGCGGAGTTGAGCAGAGGAGGAGGTGAAGAAGAGCAGATTTGGGGGAAGAATATTGTACCAGCACCGGCGTCGTCGCCCCTTATACCCGCCCGTGTGGGTCTCTGACCTGCGGGCCCGCCAGATCTCTGAGTATCCCGAATTCAGAGGAGACGCACCGCGTGGCGATTTTGGCGGCGCGGTAATCGAGGCCTCGGGTGCCCACTTGCCTTTGCGGTTGCGTCATCTCCGCTCGGCGCATGTTTATCCAATGTTCGAATCCCGTAAAATCCGGGCCCGACAGAGCGAACCGTCACATCAGAAGACTCTGCAGACCACTCGAACCTGATTTCGAGCTCAGTTTCACTCGGATATATTTCAAGACAGGATCGATCAGGGCGAAGGATAAAGGTTCTAGTCGACGCAGATTTCTAAGAAGCCTCAAAATGCACTCGGAATTTTTGTGTCTTGTCAGAACCTGCATTGACACTTTTTACACTCGAACCCCGATCCATTCGGGGACTAATGATGGGGATATGTACCTAGGGTAGGGTCATAGGCCTGACCTACGTGCCCTACCTAAGGACACTGCCCCAGAAAGCTTAAGAGCTACAAGGAAGTCTCCGACTGAAATCGCCAAGACATACAAGTCACTCGACAATATACACTCGGAGGTACCTTTCACTCGACGCTTACCTTTCACTCGGAAGGACCAGAAGACAATCGACCACAGAAGCCCAGAAGTCACCCCGGGGAGGCTAACTGGCAGGCGTTCATCAAGACCATTAATAGCATTTATGTTGTACGTTACCAGTAACGTACGTCTTTATAGCCACGATCTGACCCTTAAACGCCAGACACTTATGAGGGGCAGCGCACTCTATATAAGCCACCCCTCCCCTCTGGCATAAGGGTTGGTTCGGACCCCCTGTAACGATACTCCTATTACACTCGACAAAGAGCTCCCGAGCACCTGAGACGTAGGGCTATTACCTCCACGAGAGGGGCCTGAACTCATACATCCGTGTGTACACCCTCGCCGTAGCTAGGACTCTGCCATCTCCTTACGTAACCCTACCTTCTACTGTCAGGCTCGTTCCCACGACACCAATTTCTTCTCCACGGATTTAAGGTCGTGCCGGAGTAAGCCTCGGCGATCCTTGTTCTCCTCCAAGTCAGTACGGAGCGTGCGGCAGGCCTCCTACTCCTGATGAAGAGCGGCCTCCAAAACATGTTTGGAGGACAACGCAGCATCCAGCTCCTTCTTGGCAGCCTGCTCTGCCTCCTCCTCCTGCTTACGGGCCTGGGAGGCCTCGTCCAATTCCTGGTGGAGGGTTGCAGCCTCCCCAGGGGCTACAACAGAAAAACACAAATGCTCTCCAAGTCAGAAACATTAAAACCAGAAGGCACAACCAAGCTGGGTACGAGTCAACTTGACACTTAAGAAGTGCCATCTTTGGCGCGCTGCAGGCCACCAGCTTTTTGCTGAAGAGCTCCCAGTTGCTCCTCCAGCTCCGAGACCTGCGTGGCAAGGCCGCGGTTCTCCTCAACGAGAGCCTAAACAAGAACACAAGGTCAGACCTCGTTCAGGACACCTACTAAAGGTATAAGTGGAACCAAGCATGGCTCTCAGGCCACCGCCATACTCGGTCCCGGGGGCTACTACTATTACAAGTTAAGAGAAAAAGCATACCTTGAAGTCAGGCTCCACAGAAAGCCCCACCTCCCTCAGGATTGACCACAGGCGCTTCAGCATCTCATCAACAGCTCCTAAGGGCGCTGCGACCTCCCGAGGGACCTTCGGAGCAAAGCTCCTGGTGAGGAAGGAAAGGGCCTTCTGTGCAACTGGCGGAGGGCGTACTCCCTTCCCTCCGGATTAGCAGCGGGACGCCCCCAGCGGCGCATTGGCTGAAGGCATCGCCGACCGGCCTACGCCGCGAGCCACGGCCTTCGCAGCGATGGACGTCGTCGGCATGCTCGCAGAGGAAAGGCGAACACTCCAGGGGAGTGCGGCCCTTCCGCACGAACAAGTGATGGGCCCGCGGGCTTCGCGGCCTGAGACAGGTCCACATCACCGCCGTCCTTGACAGTACCCCCCGCATCCACAACCACCGTAGGCTCCACAGAGAGCTCTGCTGCAAGCAAGTGGTCTCATTAAGAGCTCTAACACATCTATCAAGGGCAAGGGAGCCTTGGGCAAAACATTTACCTGTGGTCCGGCCTCCAGCCTCTAAAGAAGGGGGCTCCGGGAACAGGGGCACGCTGGGCAAAGTCGCCAACGGCGTGGCTGCTATCGCAGCGGCTGCAGAGGACCCCGCAGCAGAAGCGGTCTCCGCTCTGAGGGAGGTAGCCCTAAGAAGAGCAAGCCGAAGATCAAAAAAACATGGGAATTGGCGAAGGTCAAATCAAAATATGGCAAGCCAAGACTTACAGGATAGTCACCGGAGCGTGCCACCTGCGGGGCGGCACCGAGACGAGCATGGGGATCTGCAAGCTCGGCGACTTCTAAGAGCTCCCCCGAAGCTCGCAGCTGCTGCTGCAGACCGGGGAGTCCTCACGCAGGCCTCGGCGGAGCTTCTTGAGGTGCTGGCACGGCGTCTCAGCCTCGGACCTCCTCATCTCATCCTCGCCGACCTCGTCCTCCTCGTCATCATTGGCCCCGTCGCTGCCGTCATCGTCGTCGTCCTCGGTGTCATCGTCGCCCTCATCATCATCATCTTCATCGCCTCCGTCACCGCCGTCGCTGCTCTCACGGCCCTCTTGATCGACGGGGTCTCCCTCGTACACGCCATCTGAGGCCTCCTCCTCAGAGGCCTCCCTAGAGGCTCTCTTCCGACTCTTGGCGGGCTCACCCTTCACCCGGGCAGGCTTGGGAAGGGATGGCATCATTAGGGCGGCCAAAACGGTGCTCACGTCTTGCCCCGGTAGTGGGGGCTCCAAATGATACGTCGCGAAGATAGCAAACCCCTGTATAAAAACAAGCAAATGGCGTTAGAAGGAGAAGCCCCAGCCTTAAACAAAGATGGGACTGCAAAAACACTTACGCTGCCCGGTGAGAGGTCGGACGAGAAAGGTTTGACGACCTTCCTCAGGGAGCTCGCGATGGTGTCGAGGCCTACCAAGAAGACAAGGAAGCCGTCAACATCCTCCAGGCTTAGCTCCTCCTAGGAGAGCCGTGCGGGATCTCTTGGCCTAGCGTATTGGGACAGCGGGAGGGCCCGGGCCTCCAGCGGCAAAATGCGACGTGCCACCCACGTCCGCATAATGTGGCCTCCAGTCAGCCCCAAAGTTTTAAATAGCGCGCTAAGCTTCTTAGCGTCAGCTCGGCTAAAATGGGTGGCACGCTATAGCTGCTAGCGTGCTAAGCCCCATTTAGCGTTTCAGCATAAATTAATAAAAAAACAAAAAAAACATATAATCAGGCAGCAAATTAACATATACTTGACAATTGACAGCACACTATAGCAGCAACCAGCAAATCAATTAGCATCCAGCCAAATCAATAGAAGAATAGCATACACTACACTATAGCAGCAACCAGTAAGGCATAAATCATAATGCAAAGCAAAGAACAGCCACATCTGCGTGACAATTATGCAGTGAAGAACTGAAGACAGCTTACCCTGTGTTTGCGAGCTCATGGTGGCAGTAGAGGCCGGATCCGGGTGAGGTTGGATGAAGCAGTGCAGCTGATGCAGTAGGGTTGTGGGAGAGGATGCCCGTGACCTGGGCAAGGCCGGCGAACTGGGGTGAGGCCGGCGGCGACCAAGGGAAGGAAGGGGAGGCCGGCGACTTGGGGAAGAGGATGCGGGCAACCTGGGGAAGGGAGGCCGGGAGAAGGGGAAGCCGCGAGCTGCTCAACCCGCCGTCGGCGTCCGCAGCTGGTCGCCATCGCCCATCGCTAGTGGCGCCGCCATTGGCTTCAGTGAACGGGGGGAATGAGGTAGGGATTTAGGGTTCGATTGGATCCACAGGAGGAGGAGGGGGATATCGGGAACGAGTTTTGGGCTTTAGCCCGCTCGGATATTTCAATTTTGGGCTGAAAATTTTGGAGCGAAGCGGGACGCTAACGCTATCCCGTGGCTGAAATTTAGCACTAAATGAATCTTAGCGACGCTATTAGCGCGCGAAGGTACTGGAGCGGTATTCCACCGTATCGTAGCGCTGGCCCTTTACTGGTCGCTATAGCGCCGATATCTCGCGCTATCTCGCGCTATCTAAAACTTTGGTCAGCCCGCCCTTCTTTAGGCGGGCGGTAGCATCTGCGTGTGCCTTATCCTCCGGCGACAACCTGGACAAAGGAGCCCACAACCACAGCTTGCGCAGAGGCTCGTTCCGGAAGGCAGGTAAATTGTCGCCAAGGCCGCGCATATAGAACCAAGACTTGTGCCACTCCCGAACAGATTTCGGGAGGTCGAAGGCGAAGAAGGTGGAGTTGGGGCGGAGCTGTAGGATGGCTCCCCCAAGATAGCAAACCGTGCGCCCGTTCGTCTGAACACAGGCACGGAAGAAATACTGGAACATCTCGAAGTAGGGGGCTGTCCCGAGGAAGCACTCACAGAAAGTGATAAAGTTTGTGATATGGAGCACTCCGTTGGGGGGATGTGGTGCAATTTGCAACCGAAGAACCAGAGAATTCCACGCACAAAGTTGTGGAGGAAAAATCTGAGCCCCCTCCCAAACTCCCCTGAGCACAAAACGTGCTCACCGTCGCGGGGCTCCGGCAGGACTTCTCCTGACAGGAGTCGGACTGCCAGATCCACCGACATCAGAAGCTGGTCCTTGTACATCTGGACCTCTTCCTCTGTGGCCGTGGAGGGGAACCACTTCCACGTGGACTTGGGGGCATCGCGCGCCGACTTCTCACCACTCTTGGCGGCGACCCTCTTCAGCTTCCTGTCAACGGCGCTCATGGTCGGCTCTTGGCTAGGGGCCCGGGCCCCCCTCTCGCTCCTTGTTCTAGCCATCGGCAGCGGGGGAGGCGGAGCCGGCAAAGCTCTGGCGGCGAAGCGATGGCGATATGGTGGTGACGCGCTAGACGAGGCTGGCGGCGGAGAAGGGGAGTGAAATGAGCAGAGGCGGGGGAAGACGAAAACCCCTCACTTTCCCTCCTCTTATAGCCACCCCGAAAACGTGTCGGTGCGTCGGGTCGGGGAGAGATGGCCGGTACGGCCTCTCGTTTTTTTTCCTCTTCGCGGTTATGGATAGGGGCAATACAGTCCAACTACGAAAAGCTGACAAGTGTAATTTCAGATTTTAACGGTAGAAGACAGCAGAATTGACGGAAGTGCTATAAAAGGGAAAACAATTTATACTTGGTGTTAGATAAGGATGAAAAGAAATTCAATGTTAAATAAGGAAACAAGTTTTAAAACAGTGTTATATAAGGAATTGTTTCTAGTTCAGAATCTAACCTCTCTTCAGCCCATCTGCGAGGCTCCATCATAGGAAAGTACGACGAACTCGGAGCACCGGAAAGGGCGAACAGACGGATATGAGGCCAGCTCCAACACGCCGTCGCATTTGGTCCGCGCGTGTCCGTTTGGGTCCAAGCGCACAGAAACGACGGCTCAACGCAGAGACCCATCTCATTTTTCTGTCCGTTTTGTGTCCGTTCGAACCCATTTTCTTCCCAAAATTGCGTCTGATTTGCGTCCGAAGCGGACACAAACCGGACGTTCTCTGCGTCCTCCTCGTCCGTCTGTATCCGCTGCATGTGAGGTCTGGCCTATTTGTCATCCAAATGCGAGGGGCCCACCCACCCATCCCACCCCTCTCTCTCTCTCTCTCCTCCTTTTTCTCTCTTTCTCTCCCACCCACCGCCCACGCAGCCGCCGGGGAGCCACCCACACAGCACGCGGCCGCCAGGGAGCCGCCACCGGAGCAACACCACACGGCGCCGGGGAGCCGCCTACGCAGCACGCGGCCGCCGGGGCTGCGAAGGACGAGGCGCGGCCATGGATCCGACGCCGCGGCCATGGATGCCTCGCCGCTACCTCGCGTCCTCGACTTCGCCCTCCTCCCCATCCTGCTTGTCCGTTCTTCATGCCTTCTAGACGAGGGCACGCACAGAGGGCCGCAACGAGTGGCCGCCGTGCCACTGTCGGTGTCAAATCCGACATATCTCGTAGTAGGGGTCCTGAGCTAGGCGTCATGGAGCGATGGTAACTTGGACACAGAGTTTTACCCAGGTTCGGGCCCTCTCGAAGAGGTAATACCCTACATCCTGCTTTTAATTGTATTGATATGGGGATAGTACAGAGTACATGTATCTACCACGAGATTGTTCTAATGAATATCAGATCCTCTATTGACTAGCCTGGCCTCGGTTTATATATGCACTAGTAGGAAACAGGGCATTGGTTTTTGCTAAATCAGAGCAACAGTCCTGGTCGACTTACGAACCGGGACTAATGCGTGCATCAGTCCCGGTTCGTGCGGCCAGGACGCCGGCCGGGCCTCGGCAGGCACCAGTCCCGGTTCGGCTGGGACCTTTAGTCTCGGTTCCAGCCACCAACCGGGACTAAAGGGCCTCGCTCCTGGCGCAACCCCTTTAGTCCCGGTTGGTGTCTGGAACCGGGACTAAAGGGTAGGCCATTAGTCCCGATTTTAGACACAAACCGGGACTAAAGTTTTGCCTATATATATCGACGCCCCCCCCCCCCATCTCCTCTGTTTTTTGGCCGTGGAAGGGTGGAGGTGTGGGCTACTCTGTTTTTTGCCTATATATGCACATGAGGTGTTCGATGAAATGCCGGAGCCACACTTAAGCTTTCTCCTCTGTTCTTCCTCCAAGCTCGACCTCCAAGCTCCATTTTCCCCAAGATTTGTCTAGGTTTGGCGGTGCACCAACTATCCAAGTGTTCTAAACAGGTTAGCAACTTCATCCTTTCATCTCTCACTGCTAGTTTAGCTCATTTCAAATGCTCTAGAAGTAGTGTGGTTTGTGGGTTTTGGTGGAGGAGTGTATGTGTGAGTTTATTTGATTTAGATGCACAATTTGAGCTCAAAAACTTCTTAGTTTGCACATGTGTAGGGTGCCGTGCCATCCCCGTCCTCACCACCGTCGATCGCCCGCGCCGATCTCGTCGCCGGCACCACCGTGGTGAGCTCAAATTAACTTCTTAGTTTGCACTTCTTAGTTTGCAGATGTGTAGAGAGTTGTATGTTGTTCTATGAGAACTATGTATGAACTTTATGTATTTTTTTTCCAGTAATAACATTTGATCACTACTGTACTTTGGTTTTAATGTGATGATGAACTTGTATTAATTTGTTCATTTCTCTATTCATGATGTTCTGTAATGGTTTTTGATATACTTAATTATATAAAGCACGCAGATGAACCGGCAATGGATGTACGGTGACCGACGCACCTCCGACTACATTACGGGCCTGCATAATTTTCTCGATGTGGCTGAGGCAAACAAGCAGAATAGTTTTATGTATTGTCCATGTACTATCTGTGAGAATACGAAGGATTACTCTGACTCGAAAGCCCTTCACTTCCACCTGTTGGGGAACGTTGCATGGAAAACAAAAAAATTCTACGCACACGCAAGATCTATCCATGGAGATGCATAGCTACGAGAGGGGGAGTGTGTCTACGTACCCTCGTAGACCGTAAGCGTAAGCGTTAGAACAACGTGGTTGATGTCGTCGAACAACTTCACGATCCAACCGACTGAGTACCGAACGTACGGCATCTCCGCGTTCAGCACACGTTCAGCTCGGTGACGTCCTCGAATTCTTGATCCGGCAAGACGGCGAGGTAGTGGATGAGTTCCGACAGCAAGACGGCGTGGTGACGGTGATGGTGATGCTATCTCCGCAGGGCTTCGCCCAAGCACTGCGAAAATATGACCGAGGGACGGAACTGTGGAGGGGGGCGCCGCACACGGCTAAGACAATGTTGTGTCCTTTGGGGCGCCCCCTCTCCTCTATTTATATATGTGTAGGGGCTTGGAGTAGAAGGAATAGTGCCATGTGAACAGTAACCGTGAATAGTACACACGTGGACTTGGACTCCAAAGTCCAATCATATTCGTACTAGGACTCTCCCTTTTTTTCCTTCCCTAGCTGCGTGGGCTTTTGAGGACTTGGTGCACCTGGCCCAATAAGGCCAGGGCGCCTCCCCTTAGCCCATGCCAGCCCTTGGGACGTGGTGGACCCACTTGTGGACTTCCGGACTCCTCCGGAATCCTCCGGAACCTTCTGGAAGCTTCCCGGTACAATACCGAAAAAACTGCACCTTTTTCCGGAACCCAAAATATGACTTCCCATATATAAATCTTTACCTCTCGACCATTCCGAGACTCCTCGTGACGTCCGGGATCTCATCCGGGACTCCGAACAACATTCGGTTACCAATTCACATAACTCATATAACACTATATCGTCAACGAACGTTAAGCGTGCGGACCCTACGGGTTCGGGAATCATGTAGACATGACTGAGACGCCTCTCCGGTCAATAACAAATAGCGGAACCTGGATGCCCATATTGGTTCCTACATATTCCACGAAGATCTTATCGGTCGAACCGCAATGACAACATACGTAATTCCCTTTGTCCGTCGGTATGTTACTTGCCCGAGATTCGATCGTCGGTATCTCCATACCTAGTTCAATCTCGTTACCGGCAAGTCTCTTTACTCGTTCCGTAATACATCATCCTGTAACTAACTCCTTAGTCACTTTGCTTGCAAGCTTCTTATGATGTGCATTACCGAGAGGGCCCAGAGATACCTCTCCGAAACACGGAGTGACAAATCCCAGTCTCGATCCATGCCAACTCAACAGACACCTTCAGAGATACCTGTAGAGCATCTTTATGATCACCCAGTTACGTTGTGACGTTTGATAGCACACAAGGTATTCCTCCGGTATCCGGGAGTTGCATGATCTCATGGTCGGAGGAACATGTATTTGACATTCAAGAAAGCAGTAGCAATAAACTGAACAATCATATGCTAAGCTAACAGATGGGTCTTGTGCATCACATCATTCTCCTAATGATGTGATCACAACTCATGTCTATGGTTAGGAAACCTTAACCATCTTTGATCAACAAGCTAGTCTAGTAGAGGCTCACTAGGGACACGGTATTTTTTTATGTATTCGCACATGTATTTAAGTTTCCGGTCAATACAATTCTAGCATGAATAATAAACCTTTATCATGAACAAGGAAATATAAAATAATAACAACTTTATTATTGCCTCTAGGGCATAATTCCATCAGTCTCCCACTTGCACTGGAGTCAATAATCTAGTTCACCTCGCCATGTGATTAACACCCAAGAGTTCACTAGAGTCAATAATCTAGTTCACATCACCATGTGATTAACACTCAAAGAGTTCTAAGGTGTGATCATGTTTTGCTCGTGAGAGAGAATTTAGTCAATGGGTCTGCAATATTCAGACCCATGTGTGCTTTGCAAATCCTTATGTCATACTGTAGATGCTTCTATCACGCTTTACTTGGAGCTATTCCAAATGACTGCTCCATTATACGTATCCGGTTTGCTACTCAGAGATATCCAGATTGGTGTCAAAGCTTGCATCGACATAACCTTTTTCGACGAACTCTTTATCACCTCCATAATCGAGAAACATTTCCTTAGTCCTTTAGTTACTAAGGATAATTTTGACCGCTGTCCAGTGATCCACTCCTGGATCACTCTTGTACCCCCTTTGCCAGACACGTGGCAAGGCACACATTAGGTGTGGTACACAGCATGGCATACATTATAGAACCTATGGCTGAGGCATAGGGAATGACTTTCATTCTCTCTCTATCTTCTGCCGTGGTCGAGCTTTGAGTCTTACTCAACTTTACACCATACAATACAGGCAAGAACTCCTTTGACTGATCCATTTTGAACTCCTTCAAAATCTTGTCAAGGTATGTACTCATTGAAAGTCTTATCAAGCGTCTTGATCTATCTCTATAGATCTTGATGCCCAATATATAAGCAGCTTCACCGAGGTCATTCATTCAAGTATCCTTTTATGCCATCCAGAAATTCTATATCATTTCCAATCAACAATATGTTATCCACATATAATATTAGAAATGCTACAGAGCTCCCACTCACTTTCTTGTAAATACAGGCTTCACCGTAAGTCTGTACAAAACCATATGCTTTGATCACCTCATCAAAGCGTATATTCCAACTCCGAGATGCTTGCACCAGTCCATAGATGGATCGCTGGAGCTTGCACACTTTGTTAGCACCCTTAGGATCGACAAAACCTTTCTGGTTGCATCATATACAACTCTTCTTTGAGAAAACCATTAAGGAATGCAGTTTTGACATCCATTTGCCAGATCATAAAATGCGGCAATTGCTAACATGATTCGGACAGACTTAAGCATCGCTACGGGTGAGAAAGTCTCATCGTAGTCAACCCCTTGAACTTGTTGAAAACCTTTCGCGACAAGTCGAGCTTTGTAGACAGTGATATTACCATCAGCGTTTGTCTTCCTCTTAAAAATTCATTTATTCTCAATGGATTGCCGATCATCGGGCAAGTCCACCAAAGTCCATACTTTGTTCTCATACATGGATCCTATCTCAGATTTCATGGCCTCAAGCCATTTGTCGGAATTTGGGCTCATCATAGCTTCTTCATAGTTCGTAGGTTCGCCGTTGTCTAACAACATGACTTCCAGAACAGGATTACCGTACCACTCTGGTGCGGAACGTACTCTGGTCGACCTACGAGGTTCAGTAGTAACTTGATCTGAAGTTTCATGATCTTCACCATTATCTTCCTCTCTTATTGGTGTAGGCATCACGGGAACGGTTTTCTCTGATGAGCTACTTTCCAATTCGAGAGAAGGTACAATTACCTCATCAAGTTCTACTTTCGTCCCAATCACTTCTTTCGAGAGAAACTCCTTCTCTAGAAAGGACCCATTCTTGGCAACAAAGACCTTTCCTTCGGATCTGTGGTAGAAGGTGTACCCAATTGTTTCTTTAGGGTATCCTATGAAGATGCACTTCTCCGCTTTGGGTTCGAGCTTATCAGGTTGAAGCTTTTTCACATAAGCATCGCATCTCCAAACTTTAAAAAACGACAGCTTAGGTTTCTTGCCAAACCACAGTTCATACGGTGTCGTCTCAACGGATTTAGACGGTGCCCTATTTAACGTGAATGCAGCTGTCTCTAATGCATAACCCCAAAACGATAGTGGCAAATCGGTAAGAGACATCATAGAACGCACCATATCCAATAAAGTACGGTTACGACGTTCAGACACACCATTACGCTGTGGTGTTCCAGGTGGCATGAGTTGTGAAACAATTCCACATTTTCTTAAATGAAGGCCAAACTCGTAACTCAAATATTCGCCTCCGTGATCGGATCGTAGAAACTTTATTTTCTTGTTACGATGATTCTCTACTTCACTCTGAAATTCTTTGAACTTTTCAAATGTTTCAGACTTGTGTTTCATCAAGTAGATATACCCATACCTACTCAAATCATCTATGAAGGCTAGAAAATAACGATACCCACCGCGTGCTTCAACATTCATCGGACCGCATACATCGGTATGTATTATTTCCAACAAATCAGTAGCTCGCTCCATTGTTCCGGAGAACGGAGTTTTAGTCATCTTGCCCATGAGGCATGGTTCACAAGTATCAAATGATTCATAATCAAGAGATTCCAAAAGTCCATCAGCATGGAGTTTCTTCATGCGCTTTACACCAATATGACCTAAACGGCAGTGCCACAAGTATGTTGCACTATCATTATCAACTTTGCATCTTTTGGCATCAATATTATGAATATGTGTATCACTACGATCGAGATTCAACAAGAATAAACCATTCACAAGGGTGCATGATCACGAGGGATATTATTCATATAAACAGAATAACCATTATTCTCTGACTTAAATGAATAACCATCTTGCAATAAACAATATCCAGATATAATGTTTTATGCTCAACGCAAGCACCAAATAACCATTATTTAGGTTTAATACTAATCCCGAAGGTATTACGAGTGTGTCGATATTGATCATATCAATCTTGGAGACACTTCCAACACATATCGTCACCTCGCCCTCAGCTAGTCTCCGTTACTCTGCAGCTCCTGCTTCAAGTTACTAATATTAGCAACTGAATCGGTATCAAATACCCAGACGCTGCTACGAGCACTAGTGAGGTACATATCAATAACATGTATATCAAATATACCTTTGTTCACTTTGCCATCCTTCTTATCCGCCAAATACTTGGGGCAGTTCCGCTTCCAGTGACCAGTTCCTTTGCAGTAGAAGCACTCCGTTTCAGGCTTGGGACCAACTTTGGGTTTCTTCGTGGGAGCGGCAGCTTGCTTGCCGTTCTTCTTGAAGTTCCCCTTCTTTCCCTTGCCCTTTTTCTTGAAACTAGTGGTCTTGTTAACCATCAACACTTGATGCTCCATCTTGATTTCTACCTCCGCCGATTATAGCATCGCGAAGAGCTCAGGAATTGTCTTCTCCATCCCTTGCATATTATAGTTCATCACGAAGCCTTTATAGCTTGGTGGCAGTGACTGAAGAACTCTGTCAATAACACTCTCAACCGGAAGATCAATTCCCAGCTGAGTCAAGTGGTTGTGGTACCCAGACATTCTGAGTATGTGTTCACTGACATAACTGTTCTCCTCCATCTTACATCTAAAGAACTTGTTGGAGACTTCATATCTCTCAACCCGGGCATTAGCTTGAAATATCAATTTCAGCTCTTGGAACATCTCATATGCTCCGTGGCGTTCAAAACGCTTTTGTAGTCCCGGTTCTAAGCCGTAGAGCATGGCACACTGAACTATCGAGTAGTCATCAGATCAAGCCTGCCAGGCGTTCACAACGTCTGCAGCAGCTCCTGCAGCAGGTCCATCACCTAGCGGTGCATCAAGGACATAATCCTTCTGTGCAGCAATGAGGATAATCCTCAAGTTACGGACCCAGTCCGTGTAATTGCTACCATCATCTTTCAACTTAGCTTTCTCTAGGAACGTATCAAAAACAGGGGAGCTACAACGCGAGCTATTGATCTACAACATAATTTGCAAAGACTATCAGGACTAAGTTCATGATAAATTAAGTTCAATTAATCAAATTACTAATGAACTCCCACTTAAATTAACATCCCTCAAGTTAACTAAGTGATACATGATCCAAATCAACTAGCCCATGTCCGATCATCACGTGAGATGGGATAGTCATCAATGGTGAACATCTCCATGTTGATCATATCTACTATATGACTCATGTTCGACCTTTCGGTCTCCAGTGTTCCGAGACCATGTCTGTACATGCTAGGCTCGTCAAGTTTAACCCAAGTATTCTGCTTGTGTAAAACTGGCTTACACCCGTTGTATGTGAACGTAGAATCTATCACACCCGATCATCACGAGGTGCTTCAAAATGACGAACTTTAACAATGGTGCATACTCGGGGAGAACACTTTTATCTTGAAATTTAATGAAGGGATCATCTTATAATGCTACCGTCGTTCTAAGCAAAATAAGATGCATAAAGGATAAACATCACATGCAATCAAAATATGTGACATGATATGGCCATCATCTTGTGCTTTTGATCTCCATCTCCAAAGCATTGTCATGATCTCCATCATCACCGGCTCGACACCTTGATCTCCATCGTTGTGTCGTGGTCGTCTCGCCAACTATTGCTTCTACAACTATTGCTAACGCATAGCGATAAAGTAAAGCAATTACATGGCGCTTGCATTTCATACAATAAAGAGACAACCATAAGGCTCCTGCCGGTTGCCGATAAATTACAAAACATGATCATCTCATACAATAACGTATATCACATCATGTCTTGACCATATCACATCACAGCATACCCTGCAAAAACAAGTTAGACGTCCTCTACTTTGTTGTTGCAAGTTTTACGTGGCTGCTACGGGCTTCTAGCAAGAACCGTTCTTACCTACGGCACAAAACCACAACGGTGATTTATCAAGTTTGTTGTTTTAACCTTCAACAAGGACCGGCCGCAGTCAAATTTGATTCAACTAAAGTAGGAGAAACAGACACCCGCCAGCCACCTTTATGCAAAACAAGTTGCATGTCTGTCGGTGGAACCGGTCTCATGTACGTGGACATGTAAGGTTGGTCCGGGTTGCTTCATCTTACAATACCGCCGAATCAAAATAAGACGTTGGTGGTAAGCAGTATGACGATCACCACCCACAACTCTTTGTGTTCTACTCGTGCATATCATCTACGCATAGACCTGGCTCTGATACCACTGTTGGAGAACGTTGCATGGAAAACAAAAAAATTCTACGCACACGCAAGATCTATCCATGGAGATGCATAGCTACGAGAGGGGGAGTGTGTCTACGTACCCTCGTAGACCGTAAGCGGAAGCGTTAGAACAACGCGGTTGATGTCGTCGAACAACTTCACGATCCAACCGACCGAGTACCGAACGTACGGCACCTCCGCGTTCAGCACACGTTCAGCTCGGTGACGTCCTCGACTTCTTGATCCAGCAAGACGGCGAGGTAGTGGATGAGTTCCGGCAGCACGACGGCGTGGTGACGGTTATGGTGATGCTATCTCCGCAGGGCTTCGCCCAAGCACTGCGAAAATATGACCGAGGGACGGAACTGTGTAGGGGGGCGCCGCACACGGCTAAGACAATGTTGTGTCCTTTGGGGCACCCCCTCTCCTCTATTTATATATGTGTAGGGGCTTGGAGTAGAAGGAATAGTGCCATGTGAACAGTAACCGTGAATAGTACACATGTGGACTGGGACTCCAAAGTCCAATCCTATTCCTACTAGGACTCTCCCTTTTTTTCCTTCCCTAGCTGCGTGGGCATTTGAGGACTTGGTGCGAGTGGCCCAATAAGGCCAGGCGCCTCCCCTTAGCCCATGCCAGCCCTTGGGACGTGGTGGACCCACTTGTGGACTTCCGAACTCCTCCGGAATCCTCCGGAACCTTCTGGAAGCTTCCCGGTACAATACCGAAAAAACTGCACCTTTTTCCGGAACCCAAAATATGACTTCCCATATATAAATCTTTACCTCTCGACCATTCCGAGACTCCTCGTGACGTCCGGGATCTCATCCGGGACTCCAAACAACATTCGGTTACCAAACCACATAACTCATATAACACTATATCGTCAACGAACGTTAAGCGTGCGGACCCTTCGGGTTCGGGAAGGATGTAGACATGACTGAGACGCCTCTCCGGTCAATAACCAATAGCGGAACCTGGATGCCCATATTGGTTCCTACATATTCCACGAAGATCTTATCGGTCGAACCGCAATGACAACATACGTAATTCCCTTTGTCCGTCGGTATGTTACTTGCCCGAGATTCGATCGTCGGTATCTCCATACCTAGTTCAATCTCGTTACCGGCAAGTCTATTTACTTGTTCCGTAATACATCATCCTGTAACTAACTCCTTAGTCACTTTGCTTGCAAGCTTCTTATGATGTGCATTACCGAGAGGGCCCAGAGATACCTCTCCGAAACACGGAGTGACAAATCCCAGTCTCGATCCATGCCAACTCAACAGACACCTTCAGAGATACCTGTAGAGCATCTTTATGATCACCCAGTTACGTTGTGACGTTTGATAGCACACAAGGTATTCCTCCGGTATCCGGGAGTTGCATGATCTCATGGTCGGAGAAACATGTATTTAACATTCAAGAAAGCAGTAGCAATAAACAGAACAATCATATGCTAAGCTAACAGATGGGTCTTGTCCATCACATCATTCTCCTAATGATGTGATCCCGTTATCAAATGACAACTCATGTCTATGGTTAGGAAACCTTAAGCATGTTTCATCAACGAGCTAGTCTAGTAGAGGCTCACTAGGGACACGGTATTTTTTTATGTATTCACACATGTATTTAAGTTTCCGGTCAATACAATTCTAGCATGAATAATAAACCTTTATCATGAACAAGGAAATATAAAATAAAAACAACTTTATTATTGCCTCTAGGGCATATTTCCATCACCACCTTCTTAAGAACGGTTTCATGCCACACTATAATGTTTGGACCAAGCACGGAGAAAGAGGGGTTATGATGGAAGACAACGAAGAAGAAGAGGATGATGACAACTATCCTATGTTCCCTGAATACGGTGATACTGCAACGGGGGAAGCTGAAGATCAAGAGGCACTAGATGTGCCCGATGATGATCTTCGCCGGGTCATTGTTGATGCACAGAGAGGATGCGAAAGTGAAAGGGAGAAGTTGAAGTTCGATCGCATGTTAGAGGATCACAAAAAAGGGTTGTACCCTAATTGCGAAGATGGCAACACAAAGCTCGGTACCGCACTGGAATTGCTGCAATGGAAGGCAGAGAATGGTGTATCTGACAAGGGATTTGGGAAGCTACTGAAAATAATGAAGAACAAGCTTCCAAAGGATAAAGAATTGCCTGACAGTACGTACGAAGCAAAGAAGGTTCTCTGCCCTCTAGGATTAGAGGTGCAGAAGATACATGCATGCCCTAATGACTGCATCCTCTACCACGGTGAGGAGTACGAGAGTTTGAATGCATGCCCAGTATGCGGTGCATTGCGGTATAAGATCAGACGAGATGACCCTGGTGATGTTGAGGGCGAGCGCCCCAGGAAGAGGGTTCCTGCCAAGGTGATGTGGTATGCTCCTATAATACCACGGTTGAAACGTCTATTCAGAAACAAAGAGCATGCCAAGTTGTTGCGATGGCACAAAGAAGACCGTAAGAAAGACGGGAAGTTGAGAGTACCCGTTGATGGGTCGCAGTGGAGAAAAATCGAGAGAAAGTGGCCGGACTTTGCAGGTGACACAAGGAACTTATGGTTTGGTTTAAGTGCAGATGTCATTAATCCTTTTGGGGAGCAGAGCAGCAATCATAGCACCTGGCCTGTGACTCTATGTATCTATAACCTTCCTCCTTGGTTGTGCATGAAGCGGAAGTTCATTATGATGCCAGTGGTCATCCAAGGCCCTAAGCAACCCGGCAACGACATTGATGTATACCTAAGGCCATTAGTTGAAGAACTTTTACAGCTGTGGGACATAAAAGGTGTACGTCTGTGGGATGAGCACAAACAGCAGGAATTTGACCTACGAGCGTTGCTGTTTGTAACCATCAATGATTGGCCTGCTCTTAGTAACCTTTCAGGACAGACAAACAAGGGATACCATGCATGCACGCATTGTTTAGATGACACCAAAAGTATATATTTGGATAAATGTAAGAAGAATGTGTACCTGGGACATCGTCGATTTCTTCCGACCAAGCATGCCTTAAGAAAGAAAGGCAAGCATTTCAAAGGTGAGGCAGATCACCGGAAGAAGCATGTCCTCCGTACTGGTGATGATATACTTGATATGGTCAAGGATTTACAAGTAATCTTTAGAAAGGGTCCTGGCGGACAATCTGTTCCGAATGACGCTGACGGACACGCACCCATGTGGAAGAAGAAATCTATATTTTGGGACCTACCCTATTGGAAAGACCTAGAGGTCCACTCTGCAATCGACGTGATGCACATGACGAAGAATCTTTGCGTGAACCTGCTAGGCTTCTTGGGCGTGTATGGGAAGACCAAAGATACACGGAGGCACGGGAGGACCAGCAATGTATGAACGAAAAAGACGGCATGCATCCAAAGCAGTATCAAGGTCCTGCCAGCTACGCCTTACCAAAGCAGAGAAGGAAATCTTTTTTGAATGCCTGCTCAGTATCAAGGTCCCGTCTGGCTTCTCGTCGAATATAAAGGGAATAATAAATATGGCAGAGAAAAAATTCTAGAACCTAAAGTCTCATGACTGCCACGTGATTATGACGCAACTGCTTCCGGTTGCATTGAGGGGGCTTCTACCAGAAAATGTTCGATTAGCCATTGTGAAGCTATGTGCATTCCTCAATGCAATTTCTCAGAAGGTAATCGATCCAGAAATCCTACCAAGGTTACAGAATGATTTGGTCCAATGTCTTGTCAGTTTCGAGTTGGTGTTCCCACCATCCTTCTTCAATATTATGACGCACGTCCTAGTTCACCTAGTCGACGAGATTGCAATTCTGGGTCATGTATTTCTACACAATATGTTCCCCTTTGAGAGGTTCATGGGAGTCTTAAAGAAATATGTTCGTAACCGTGCTAGGCCAGAAGGAAGCATCTCCACGGGCCATCAAACAGAGGAGGTCATTGAGTTTTGTGTTGACTTTATTCCTGACCTTAAGCCGATTGGTGTTCCTGAATCGCGGCATGAGGGGAGACTGGGTGGAAAAGGCACGCTAGGACCGAACTCAATAATATGTAGGGACGGGCATTCTTGGGCGCAAGCACACTACACAGTTCTACAGAATTCTACCTTGGTGGCCCCGTATATCAATGAACACAAGAATATTCTACGCTCCAAACACCCGGAGCAGTCTGACGACTGGATTACACGTGAACACATGGGGACTTTTGGCGGTTGGTTGCAAACACATCTCATGGGTAACACCACTATTGGAGATGAGTTGTACTTGTTGGCCAGGACACCATCTTTGACTGTATTGACTTTCCAAGGGTACGAGATAAATGGGAATACATTTTACACGATCGCCCAAGATAAAAAGAGCACCAACCAAAACAGTGGTGTCCGCTTTGATGCAGCAAACACCAATAGGGCAAAGGACACATATTATGGTTACATACAGGACATATGGGAACTTGGCTATGGACGTGATTTTAAGATCCCTTTGTTTTGGTGCAAATGGGTTAATCTGTCAGGAGGCGGGGTACAGGTAGACCCGCAGTACGGAATGACAACAGTGGATCTCAACAATCTTGGGTACACAGACGAACCATTCGTCCTAGCCAATGATGTGGCGCAGGTTTTCTATGTGAAGGACATGTCTACCAAACCGAGAAAAAAAAAGATAAGGAAGCGTATACATCATACGATGAGCCAAAGCGCCACATAGTTCTTTCAGGGAAAAGAAACATCGTGGGAGTGGAGGACAAGACAGACATGTCAGAAGATTATGAAAAGTTTCATGAAATTTCTCCCTTCAGAGTGAAGACTGACCCAAGCATCCTGTTAAATGATGAAGATTATCCATGGTTACGGCGCAATAAGCAAGGGACACACGCTAAGAAATAGTTTTATACCCCAAGATCCCACTCTGGGATGTGACCGGCTTCACCGCCATCACTTTCTCTCTAGTTGGAGGTACTATTTGGTTTCTCTGATCGGAGATGATAAGAGAGAAACGTTGTATGACATAAAGAAAATATAACATTATTAGGTTAACAGAAAATACTATGAATCTTCTAGAAGATTCATAGTAAGGGTCTATCTCCTTCACATAGGGAACATTGGTGCCGGCTTTTTTTGAATCACTATGTGTCTATGCATCAAAATAAATTAGGTTAACAAAAAGTATCGGAATTTATGGTGAATATGTTGCGGCAATGGTACATATGAAAATAACTTGATAAAACTAGCTATTTTGTCACTATCTGATGAAAATCTATATCATGAAATAAAGTTATATAAAATTCGAGTTATGATCAACTAAAACAAAACTATAATATTCTTCAATAGCAAAAAGAATCAACTAAAAAGCTTTTATAAAACTCTAGTTATGATCAAAATAATATTAACTTAAAATTATATAAAATTTATGCAACTAAAATTTTCATAAAGTATTTTTTGTTAAAAACATTAATAGCAAAAAGAATTAAATGAAAACTAGGCATGTATGCATCTGTTTAAAAGAAAACTTTAGAATTAAAACCAAAAATAGGCATGATCTCTTTCATTAACACAGAAAGAATATGAAAGTTTTGCATTTTTTAGAATTTCATATATTTTGTTGAAATTATTTGATAATCATGTGTATTACACATAAGTGAGTATGTATAAAAATTAGGATGTGATTCGAAGATGGTCAAAAAATTGACATATATATAAAATTCTAGTTATGATCAACTAAAACAAAATTATAATATTCTTCAATAGCAAAAAGAATCAACTAAAAAGCTTTTATAAAACTCTAGTTATGATCAAAATAATAATAACTTAAAATTATATAAAATTTATGCAACTAAAATTTTCATCAAGTATTTTTTGCTAAAAACTTTAATAGCAAAAAGAATTAAATGAAAACTAGGCATATATGCATCTGTTTAAAAGAAAACTTTAGAATTAAAACCAAAAATAGGCATGATCTCTTTCATTAACACAGAAAGAATATGAAAGTTTTGCATTTTTTAGAATTTCATATATTTTGTTGAAATTATTTGATAATCATGTGTATTACACATAAGTGAGTATGTATAAAAATTAGGATGTGATTCGAAGAAGGTCAAAAAAATGACATATATATAAATATCTAGTTATGATCAACTAAAACAAAATTATAATATTCTTCAATAGCAAAAAGAATCAACTAAAAAGCTTTTATAAAACTCTAGTTATGATCAAAATAATATTAACTTAAAATTATATAAAATTTATGCAACTAAAATTTTCATAAAGTATTTTTTGCTAAAAACTTTAATAGCAAAAAGAATTAAATGAAAACTAGGCATATATGCATCTGTTTAAAAGAAAACTTTAGAATTAAAACCAAAAATAGGCATGATCTCTTTCATTAACACAGAAAGAATATGAAAGTTTTGCATTTTTTAGAATTTCATATATTTTGTTGAAATTATTTGATAATCATGTGTATTACACATAAGTGAGTATGTATAAAAATTAGGATGTGATTCGAAGAAGGTCAAAAAATTGACATATATATAAAATTCTAGTTATGATCAACTAAAACAAAACTATAATATTCGTCAATAGCAAAAAGAATCAACTAAAAAGCTTTTATAAAACTCTAGTTATGATCAAAATAATATTAACTTAAAATTATATAAAATTTATGCAACTAAAATTTTCATAAAGTATTTTTTGTTAAAAACTTTAATTGCAAAAAGAATTAAATCAAAACATTAAAATAATTTTAAAACACCTATTTAAAATATCCTTTGATTTAGATGTGTATTACATGTAAGTGACCATGTACAAAATTTTAGAGGTGATTTGGAGATGGTCCAAAAATTTACATGTAACATATGCAAAAAAAAATTAAAAGAAAAAAGAGCCCGCCTACTAACAGGACAAATTACACTCCACGACCTGCATACGACTAGAAGCCCAACCATATGGGCCAGGATGCAGGCCCGTGGGACATGTATTTCTTCTGCTAGTAGGCCCCACGGGGCAGAGAGGCACCAGGTTAGACGATGAGCTGTCTACATTGATAGGATCTTGCCAACTCACCCACAGCCGGGTTTATAAACCACTACGAGCGCCTCTCGCTTGGCGAGGTGAGACTAAACTCCCACCGTGCCAGGAACAACCCTTTAGTCCCGATTGGTGGCTCCAACCGGGACTAAAGGCCCCCCTTTAGTCCCACTCCGACCCACCAACCGGGACTAAAGGTGAATTTCACCAGAATTCACCTTTAGTCCCGGTTGGTGGCTCGGAGTGGGACTAAAGGGGGGCCTTTAGTCCCGGTTGGAGCCACCAACCGGGACTAAAGGGTTGGGTATATAATCAGCACTTCAGAAATTTTCTCCCATTCTCTCCCCCGACGCCGAACCACAGCACGACGCCGCCAGGCTGCTGCGCCGGAGATCGCCGTCGCCTCCGAGCCGTCCCCCCCCCCTCGCCGATGCCCTCGCCGCGCCCTGCGCCGACGTCGCCGTCGCCGATCCCTGCCCTGACGCCGCCGTCGCCGAGCTGTGCCCCGACGCCGCAGTCGCCGAGCCCTGCCCCGACGCCGTCCCCGCTCCCCTGCAATACACTGTGAGTCGCCGTGCCGTTCCCCTCCTCCTCCTCCCCCCCCCCCCCCCCCCCCCCCCGCGCCCCGACGCCGACGCCGCCCGCGCTCTCTGAATCTTCTGCATTTCTGAAATTTTCGACAGGGTGAACAGTGTGCACACCACATGTATGATGAAATGCCAGAGGGTCCTAGGGATTTTAGGAATTCTTGGGAATTTTTGTGGTGAGGTGTTGAAGCATATAAGAGGGTCTGGCAAAGTTTCAGAATTTTTGGAGCAATTAAAAATAGGTTTTGGTCATGGAGTTTGAATCTGGATCAAATTTGAACTGGATGGAATTTGAAATATTTGAACTATGGAACTCAAAGGTTTTGGTGAAATGGGTTGTGGGTACTGCCTAGTTGCTAGGATAATTTTTGTGGGTGCAGAAGAATTATAGAAAATATGGTTCCTTTGTAAATCAAAGAAACTAGGATAAATATAAATTCCAACTTGGGAATTTCTTTAATATAAGAGAAATATTTTTGTGGAGTGGAAAAGTATTGGACACTGTCCTAGAAGGTGAGAATGACTTGAGGGATAATTTAGAGGTGATAGAAAAATTATTGGAAGAATTTAGAAGTGCTTGAAAGGAGTGAAATGGCCATTTTCATAGAATAATTTTATTTATTCCAAAACTTTTCTAAATAAAAATCTGTTTTCTGCCACTAAGTCTGAAAATCTGTTAATACTTGTCAACTTGATCATGATGATTGCCATTGATCTAGGGGTCATTTGAATTAGTTCAGTGAGCATGTTTTGCCATGTGTTACATCTCCGTGGAATTACAGGTTGTGGCCGGTGTTGCATCTCCGTGGAGTTGGTCCCTGATCGTCCCTCCGCTATTCGACAAAAGGTGTCCATTTGTTGTATCTTGAGTTTTGTTCATAGGATGATGGTTGGTTCATTTGTTGAGTTGTGTATTCATCTTGTGTATAAATCTTGTATTCATCTTGTATTCATCTTGTGTATAAATCTTGTATTCATCTTGTACAAATATCGTCGTAACTTCGACATGAGAGGGGGGGTCGTTAAAACATAACCCCGATAACTTTGATTTGAGGCATATGAAGTATCCTCTCCCGAAACTTCGACATGAGGGGGGAGGGGGTCGTTAAAACATAACCCCGATAATCCACTAATCCATTGCTCATATGCATATGATTCCTTGTTGTGATTAGGTCTATGTTTGCCACTAATCCATCTCTCATGGTTGTATATTGCCATGTTGTAATATTTGCAGAAACTATGGAACACGACAGAGACTTAGAACAAGAAAAGGCGTTGGAGGAAATAATCCGCGAGGGAGATGATGATATCATGACCTCACAGTTTCTCAACGACTCCGATGGTGAGGGAAGAGAAGATGATGGCTCCGCTAGTGTTGGAGCCTTAACTGTTGCAAAGTCCGGCGAGGTATATATATTAATTAAGCCTCTGCTGACTAGATGCATTAATTGTTTTGTATGTACATATATTAACACTTCTTTCTTCTTTTAGCCCTCCGGATCGAGCCAAACTTCTATAAGGAGACAAGGCCCGAAGAAAAGGTTGGGCGAGAATGAAAGG
This sequence comes from Elymus sibiricus, assembly GCA_039707655.1. NCBI lineage: Eukaryota > Viridiplantae > Streptophyta > Magnoliopsida > Poales > Poaceae > Elymus > Elymus sibiricus. Next base: position 26,475,205 of record CM077664.1, read on the forward strand.
TTCATGATCGAACAAGTCGATCCAGATGGCAAACCGACTATTCCCAAGCGGACCCAAGACCGATTTATACATCAGTGCGGAGTTGTTGTTAGGGACAGCGTCCCGATCAGCATCCAAGAATGGAATAAGAAGAAGGACGATGGAGTTTCTTATGCCGACGATAGATGCAAAGATCAGCTTTGGAACTCGCTCATGATAAATTTCAGCCTACCGCCAGAGGAGGATCCAAATAACCCAGTTATACAGCGAAAAGTCAAAAAATGGGCTCTTAAGAAGATGGCAGAACAATTCAAGAACTGGAAGAAAAGATTGAACGAACAGTTTGTCGAGAAAGATGAGACTCCAGAATTCACCGGTCAATATGCGAAGATAAAAGATCACTGGCCCGCATTTGTGGCGTACAAGAAATCGGAGAAAGCTAAGAACAGGTCACAGACAAATAAGCTAAATGCTTCAAAAAAGCAGTATCACCATGTTACGGGGTCAGGTGGCTACAAGGTTGCCCGGCCTACGTGGGACAAAGCTGAGAATGACCTGCTTGCTAAAGGGATCCAACCAGCGACATTGAACCGGCCCGAACGGGCAAGGACTTGGTTCTTCGGGCATGGGGGAACTTTGGACCATGAAACAGGGAAGTGTGTTTACACGAAAGAACAACTTGAAACACCCGTCACCAAGATTCAGGAAGCAATCAAGGACGTGCAGGAAGGGAGGTTCCATCCCGACAGAGAGAAGGATGTGCTGTCACGCGCCCTCGGGAATCCTGAACACCCTGGACGAACACGAGGCACAACAGGCTCCGTTCCGTGGGTGCATGGGTTTCCCGACAGCGTTGGTTATAGAAGCCGAGGGAGAAAGAAGAAAGAGGAAATAGACCGGATGCAGAAGGTAGAAGAAAGATTAGCGTTGCAGGAGAAGAAACTAGAGGCACTTACCAGTCAGCGAGCTACCGGCTCACCATCTCAGCAGCACGAAGATCCTTCATCCGATACTGCCCACGAAGCTACCCCACCATCTCAGCGAAAAAGCAGCGTGGCTTCCACGGAGCTCGTTCGGCCTGATATCACGGCTCCTCGCTACCCCGTGGATTATATCACGGAGAGGGAACATTGTGAGCTAATGGTGAAATGCATCAACCTACCCTTGAAGGTGGCGGTCGGATATGTCTTACCTCCTAGACCTGATGGAACTTTCCATTGCAATCCGATTCCAGATGGCTTTGCTATTGTCGGGGTGGATGAAGTTACCAAAGGATTCGAGGGGCTGGAGCTTGAGTACCCTACAGGTGAAGGGGAGACTCATCTGGTAGATGCCGTAAGGACTACCATTCTATGGAGAAAGGAATACATCGTGCTTCCACAATGGACGCCGCGTCAGCAGACTCAGCCGGAGGAGGCCCCTCAGCAGACTCCTCACTGTCCAGCTCTATCTCCGCTGCCTCAGTCGTCTCCGCCACGTCAGCACACTCCGCCGCCTCAGCTGTCTCCGCAGCGTCAGTGGACTCCGCCGGAGGAGGCCCCTCAGCAGAATCCTCCGCCGCCACAGCTGTCTCCGCCGCCTCAGCGGACTCCGCCGGAGGAGGCCCCTCAGCAGAATCCTCCGCCGCCTCAGCGGACTCCGCTTCCTCCGCCGCGTCAAGAAGGCTCCTCCCAACAACGGCGGAAGAGACCCGCCGCCGCTCCGGCGGCTAGCAGTACAACAACGAAGAAATCCAGAGCAGGTCCAAGCGTCAAGAAGGCTCCTCCCAAGTTACCATATGACATGACTGAGGAGGAAACCGACGAGTTCGTGGCTGCCGATGTGAAACGCCAGCTTGCACCGAAACGTCCAGATCCAAAGGAGAAAATAGATCCGGTAAAAGCGAAGCGCTATCTGGATGCCCTTCAGCGCCCACCATCTCCTTCGCCGCTCTCACACTATGACCGATGTATTGTAAAGACGTTTCATGAAGCGAAAAGGTCGGGAAGTACTAGCAGTGCTGCAAGAAGTGGGAAAACAATTCCCCAGCTCGGCTAACAGGAAAAACAATCGTGCCCCCCGCTCAAGGTGTTTCCCGATATCGCTAATGATCCGAGGGTAGCGGCCGCTCATCCTGGTTACACTCTTGTAGATTAATTAGGCGATGAGGTACAGTTCGAAATGGCTGAGGTAGCCTTTAGATACGAGCACGGGAAGCCTCTCGTCAGACCTGAGCAGCTCCCGCGTCTATCAACGATGATACGAACATTGCATAACTGGTACTTGAAAGCCTGCAAGGAAGGGACCAACAGTATCTTAGTGGGAATTCAAGATGAGCACTACTTCAATGGAGTCGAGGCGTTGTAGATTGAATTTGAAGAATTATTTCAGTTATACAGTCAAGCCGCCCTCGACAAAGCTATCGTCAGTTGCTATTGTCTGTAAGTATTTTTTCTATAATTAAGTCTCTAGCTCAGCTCGTTCATTGCATGTATAATTATCCTCACACTATATTATGCAGATTGAAGATTCGCGAATGTAGAGGAAAAATCTATGACATTGGGTTCATTAACCCAAATACCGTAAATGAATATACGGTACAAAAATGCCCCGATGATACAGAGAATTACTTGCTAAAGGCGTTACTTGGACAACAAAACAAAAGGGAAATACTATTTCCTTACAACTTCAAGTGAGTGTTACTGTCTTGTGCACATTCTATTTCGCTTACTCGAGGTTAAGTGTAATTGATGAGTTATGCATGCGCAGGTTCCACTTTATTCTGCTAGCCATTCAGCTTGACGCGGGACTAGTAGTTGTCTTGGACTCGAGACGTAAAGAGGCTAAGGAGTGGGCGGACAAGAGTCAAATGCTCCAGAAGTAAGTTCAATCATTATCGCACCATATCGGCAACTTTCATTCATTTCCTGATATGAAGTAATCATTTTCTTTGCCGGGCAGGGTTTGGAAAAAGTTCACCAACCAGGTTAGGGGTGAATGGAAAAAGGAGCTGCGATTTTCACAACCCAAAGTAAGTACTACTAGCTAGTTCCGCGCATCTCTCATTGATTCTAGTTTCAATACCATTATCATGCTTGATTATCATTTTGATTGAACTCTATTCTCGTAAAGTTCTTGTGGTAGGAACCCGGGAATAATTTATGTGGATACTACGTTTGCGAGTACATTCGCCACAAGACCTCTGAGCGGGGCAGATCTGAAGAACAAATTGAAGTATGTAAACAACATTCACATTTTTATTTTACCATCAATTGTGTTGAGTTTCATTCATATATATATATATTGACCCCCTTCTTTAAATTAGATCAAGCGGAAGCGGGACGAACTCCTAACAACTGATCGCATACGAGCAATTCAAGAGGAATTGGCGGGATTCTTTGTTGACCATGTCATACCTACAGACGCAGAATTCCATCGGGAGTGGCAATGCGATTTTGGTAATTAGATATTAGGGATCGTAAGAGATGTTACATTGTATATATGCATGAACGTGTACTATACATAGTAGCGTCGAATAGATATACGAAAACTTGTTGTTCGACCAAGCACGGAGAAAGAGAGGTCACTTCTCTCTATATTCATGACGATTCGTGTAATGGTTCCTTCATTGCTATATGTAGTAGCTAGCGTCGAGTTGAATGGAAAACGTAAAATAAAAACGAAAACCCTAAATGTAAAAGAATTGAATGCTAAACACAAAAAGAAAAGGGGGAAACACAATATGAAACCCCTAAACACTCCAAAACCCCTAAACCCTAAACCCCTCCTTTCAAAAAAAAGAGCGCTTGGCAGGGGCTGACGCGTGGCGGCCTTTTAGTCCCGGTTGGTGTTACCAACCGGGACTAAAGGTCCTCCTGCCTGAGCGCTGCGCAGCGGCCACGTGGAGACCCTTTAGTCCCGGTCGGTGTTACCAACTGGGACTAAAGGTCCTCCTGCCTGGGCGCCCCACAGCGGCCACGTGGAGCTCCTTTAGTCCCGGTTCGTAACCCAACCGGGACTAAAAGTGGGGGCCTTTAGTCCCGATTGTTCAGTCCCGATTGCAGAACCGGGACTAAAGGCCCTCTGGAACCGGGACTAAAGCCCTGTTTTCTACTAGTGATGCACCAGAGGCCTAGGGTTTAGGAGAGTCTTCGGCTTGGGCGCCAAGTCTTGTAGAGTCTTCCTTGTATGCGTCATGGGCTGCCTGAAGTGGCCCATTAGTGAACCGCCATGGGGGTCCTCGGCTCAACCCACCTGGTCGGGAGACGATGTGGTGAGTACCCCCTAGTCCAGGACACCGTCAGTAGCCCCCTGAACCGGTCTTCAAGTTGGGGACGCTCCTCGGTTCTTCCGAATTGTTCTTCGTCTTCGGTCGTCGGTCTTGAAAACTGGTTCAACAAATCTTCCCATCTCCGATCTTGAGGATCGCCGAGGTGTATCCGAAGAGTACATACGTCGGGTATCCGAGGAGCCCTTTAAGTTCTCGGCCTTTATCCATGCCTTGTTATTTTTTACGCCACACCTCGGGTTCGAAGTGTTTCCAGCGCGGCGGTGTACTCTTTGCATCCGAGCTCCAGCGCCGGATTGTATCCGAGGTGTCTTCCTGTAGCCGAGCTCCAACGCCGGACTGCATCCGAGGTACATTTTAGCAGCCGAACTCCAACACCGGACTGCATCCGAGCTCCAGCGCCGGACTGCATCTGAGGAGGCATAGAGTACCTCGTCTTTGAAAAAGTTTGAAGGAGGTTATCCAAGCTTAACGCCGAAAAAGTTCTCTATGGAGCCAGCCACTCGCAGCCGAGCTTTATATGCCGAACTGCTTCCGAGGTGTTGCACCACCTCAGTCTTGGGCTGATTTTTTGCGAATATTTTTTTTCGATTGGTGCAATTTATTCTCTGCCGAGATATATAGCCAGTAGCCCTCAAGGTGTGTGCCGACCTAAAATCCGGGATGCACCTGAAGGAAAACATAAAACCGCTGATCCCAGTAGCCCCTGAGACTCAGGTCGATTCACGAAATCGGCCTGAGGATCAACTCCTAGCTCGGCAGCATGCTTAGGAATGGAAACGCGGTGTGCATAGTCCTCGAGACTCAGGTTGGGTGCGGCCGACCAACCTGAGGATCATAATCTCCTCGGAAACTGTTTCGCACTTTTTTTAAATTCTCTGCATTGAATAGGCAATGCAGTAGCCCCCGAGACACTGGTCGGGTGGCAACACCAGATCAGGGGATCGATGTAACCCGTTAATGGCTTTTACGTGAGAAGCGCGAAGCCCAGTAGCCCCCGAGCCTTAATTAGGGCAAGGGTGGCCGAATTAAGGATCGATATCCGGGGTAAATTGACTTAATCACAATTTATGCGTAATGATTCTATGTATCCAAGTACTTTACATCATTAACTCTCGGATCCGCATTGTACAAACTTTGTTGACCGACCATCGGCTTCAACCTCCTCGGCCAGTAGCTGAGGAGTGTTTGTCCTACTTTATAAAGCCATTATAAGGCTAAAGATTTACGGAAAACAAGGCAATCCGGCCATACGGTTTTATAAACAAAGGCACGCAGAGAGATATGTTATATTACTATTTAATGTAAGAAACATCTTCCAAACAAAATAGTCCCGCTATTGGTTCCTTTCTTTGGGTTGTCATGCTAAGCAGGATGATGTAACTTCACCTCCGATCTAAGTGGGAGAAAAATAGTGAAGATCAATTCGGGAGAAATTTCCGAAGTATGCGGCTTAAAAAAACCGAGATTTTCACTTCCGTCGTTGCCGACAAATTATATTCTTGAGATCGCTAGCTTTCGGCTTCACCCAGTCTAAGGTACTAACCCGGATAACCCGGTAGTATCAATCACAGAGGTGCTCCCTTTACCCCCTAACCGAACAATCGGGAACGTAGGGGGTAAGCACAGGAGCCAGGCAACCCAGCTTGGCCAGATCTCAAGTCAAATTGATGCATATTGTGGCTTTATAACGATTAATGGGAAGGCAGCGTTCATATATTAAATACAAATGCTATATGTTATTTTGACTCCGTTGCGACTGGTTATAATTTGAAAGTGGCCCATCGTCGGCTTCCCCCCCTTTGTAGATGCTACGCAGGGTGTTTCCGCAGTAACAAGACAACCCTTAGCCGACGTCTCGGTGCCCGGAGGCGGTTGTGTTAGCGGAAACGAGGCAATCAGATATCCAGGCTTTATAACTTTCACTTAGTCATAGGAGCTTAACGGTGGGAGGCCAGTTACTAGCCCCCGGTAGTGTTCGGTGTTAGCCGAGGACAAACCATTAGCACTTCGGCCCACTGTATGAAAGGCACATCGTTTAACACGGGGTGACCTCTATCGATCTATAGGTGGACACAGTCATCGGATCGCTGACCAGTTTGCGCTGATTGTGACAGTCAGTTTTCGGCTTTTCCACTGAGGTACTTGACCAGTTAAATCGGAAGTACAATCGCAATGGTTCTCCCTTTGCACACCTAGCCGAACAAAGCGGGACGTAGGAGGCAAGCACAGGAGCCGGGCAACCCAACTATTGACCGAAGACACAATTCGAAACTGATGCATATAAAGCAATATCCGAGAACGTTTTGCCGAGGACTCCTCGGAGTACCTTGGCCTTTGGTGGGTTCGGCTCTAGTCGCAGCCCCCTGGTGTTTGGAGTGTTCGGGCGTGCCGAGGTGCAGCTCGGCAGGGAAGTTGCCGAACTATGAGTCGGAAAAGATTTCCCGAGCCAAATTATTATGCACGGCACCTCGGTCAAGAGGATGTCCCGCCTCCTGGAAAGGAAAACATACAAATAGGTTAAAGGTGCCATAAGCTCGCAAAACCAAAAAACTTTAGTAAAAACTTTACATCTGAACTAAATCAAGTTTTTTGGTGCCAATCCGAAGATTGGTATTAAAATTAGTGTGTGCTTCCGTCATACTTTAACATGACACATCCGATCTCAAGACTTCAAGCGGGTCAGCCTTCGGCTTCAACCTCCTATTCCCGAAGGCGGAGTGCTTCTCAGGCCAGTTTAGCGAACCAAACTCGAGCGGCTTTAGAAAGAAACCAGGCTATCCGGCTATTGACCACACACTCGTGTCGAGAAAGGAGTGGTAGAAAAAGATTTTGCAACGACTTAGAAGAAAACACTTATTATAAAACGACCCATATAAATTTAAGAGCCCCAGTTAACATGGGAAAAAGAAGCGGTTGTTAACGAACCTCGTTTTTAACAAACAGATTTTTACATAAATATAATGCTTGGTCCAACCGAACAAAAATTGAACATTTAAAAAAGTTGAGCATGAAAGCGACTTAGCTGGTTAATGTGCTCGGCGTTGATGACATGGTGTGGGCTTGTGGCGGGACGAAGACGCATAGTCCTCGGCTTGATCGAGGTCCCAGATCCCAAGCCCGAGGTGGCCGAGCGAGGAGCTCAGCTGATGAAGTGGCAGCACAAAACTGCCGATGTGCTGAGGCGAAGCCCCTGGTCCAGCCGAGGAGAGAGAGTAGGTCGGCAGGGTGACGCCGGAGTAGGTCGATGAAGCGATGGCGAAGCCCCCGGTCCGGCCGAGGTGTCCGAGCGAAGAGCCCGGCTTGATGAAGTGGTAGTACAACACTGCCGATATGTTGAGGCGAAGCCTCCCGGTCCGGCCGAGCTGACGAAACTGGTCGGCTGGTGACGCCGAAGTCCCCGGAGTGGGTTGATAAAGAGATGGCGAAGCCCTCGGTCTAGCCGAGGTGACGGAGCAGGTCGGTAATGTGACGTTGCAGCCCTATGCCAGCCAAGGTATCGAAGCAGGTCGGCGTGGTGGACATCGGCTTGAAGAAGCAACGGCGCGGCAATGCCGACGCAGGTCGGAACTTGTGAAGCGGTCAATGCCGGCTTGAGAAGTGACCGCGCGGCGATGTTGGCGCGCCCGACCCGTACAATCCGTAATGTGACGATGTTATCTTGACGATCATTAGGGAGAGCGGTGCCGAACTCTTGGTCGGCTCGCCGAGGTGATGATCCGAGGTGGTTGTCATCGGCTCGATGAAGCGACGGCGCAGTCAATGCTGGCGCAGGTCGGCAGTCATGGAGCAACATGGCCGGCGCAGTCGATGCTGGCGCGACGACGAAGATCGCCTCAGAAAAGGCTAAAAATTTGTGGGCGCATGTTTGAGAACAACACATAATACCCTAGATAAGAATTTCCTTCAAAAAGGATGTCCAATATCCCGTTTGTGAAAAAATATGAGCTTCGGTCGGATTCGTTTTCGTGCAGAAAACAGATCCGAAAATTGATTAACTCATCGGACGCTTCCCGGAGTTTGAACGGTCGGATCGAGCTGAAATTTTGAGGGGTGGTAGATTTGCGATTTACGCAGCCGATGAACGGCTGGATCTTCCAAAGGACGTCCGAGCTGGACGCTGGACTCCTCGCCCTAAACTCATCCAGATTCACGTCCAGATTTGAGAGGGCTCCGGTATATCGTAGATCGTCAGAGATTCCTTCATCGGAACGCGACAAAATTTTGCAGGGTTGTTCTAGACTCAATTCCGCACAATTCCACCGAAGCAATCGTCAAAGCGACGCTCGAGGAGACGGGGACGGCGAACACGAATCCGCTGTCCAGAAAAAACTACAAGATCGCGCGAGGGCAATGTTGACGTTGAGCCCCCGAGCACCATGGACGATTTTTCCATGATCCCGGATGAGATCGGAGTTGATGATAACGAAGACATCCATCCGAACTTGATGATCCGAAGAGAAGCCTAGTCCTCGGCCTAGCCGAGGTGACCAGTCGAGCCGACGACGAAGATGCCGACGTTGATGATGTAGTTCGGTTTCGACGCGTAGATCGCGATGGAGCCAATCCGAATTCCCATCGCACCGCGGCGACTACCCAGCAGACTCTCAATGAAAGCACCAATGTCGGTGTCAAATCCGACATATCTCGTAGTAGGGGTCCTAAGCTAGGCGTCATGGAGCGATGGTAACTTGGACACAGAGTTTTACCCAGGTTCGGGCCCTCTCGAAGAGGTAATACCCTACATCCTGCTTTTAATTGTATTGATATGGGGATAGTATAGAGTACATGTATCTACCACGAGATTGTTCTAATGAATATCAGATCCTCTGTTGACTAGCCTGACCTCGGTTTATATATGCACCAGAGGCCTAGGGTTTAGGAGAGTCTTCGGCTTGGGCGCCAAGTCTTGTAGAGTCTTCCTTGTATGCGTCATGGGCTGCACGAAGTGGCCCATTAGTGAACCGCCATGGGGGTCCTCGGCTCAACCCACCTGGTCGGGAGACGATGTGGTGAGTACCCCCTAGTCCAGGACACCGTCAGCCACTACCTCTGTTGCGGCTGGCAACAGAGCATCTCCACTGCTAGATTTTTTTTTTCAAAGAGTTGGCTTGTCCGCCCCAAATTTGTCCAACGCGTTGGATGCACAGGCCATGTCCGCTGTCCGTTTTGGCGACACAAATGGACAAAAAAGGAACAAATTTTGGGTCTCCCCGTTGGAGTTAGCCTGATGAAACGGAAATGGCGGACGCCAATGGCTGGATCTTGGAAAGAGCTCTTTGCGGTTTGAAAGGTGGATGCTGCTGTTGCTTGAGGTGGGTAACGACCACGAAGCACTGAATGCTTGCAGTGAACAGTACAAACGCAGTTATTACATCGGCTCGCATGCGGTCGCGAAAGTCTGTTCTGACATGGACGAAGAGACGGGCCGGCCCCCACCAAGCCCTGGGGAATATATCACATGATACCAAGCATCACATGATACAATGATATCATGTTTCAAAACTCGAATTTTGTGTTTCAAAAAATTTAAAAAAAAACTTGGATGTTCACAAGACATGTATCGACTATCCCTAAAAAATTCAAATCCAAATTCGAAATATACATGAAGAAACAAAAAAGACAAATCTACATGTGAATAGTGCCACATTTGCTTTTGTCTTTTGTGACACTATTCATGGAGAATTTGTCATTTTTATTTCTCAATGTGTGTTTCGAGTTTGGATCTGAATTTTTTACAGCTAGTAGACATATGTCTTGTGAACATCCACGATTTTTTTCGAAATTTTTTGAACCACAAAAAATTGAATTTTAAACCATGGTATCATGGTATCATGTGATGCCTTGTATCATAGGATATTTTCTCCCAAGCCCCGTATAAGTCCACAGTCCCTTACTAAATGGATGTGGTATTTACTACAATAAGTGGTGAGCCACGGATCGCGAGGTTTGGTGCAGCGGTGCAGATTGGCAGCTCATCTGCCGCCATGTTCCATTCGTTCGCTTCCTGTTTGTCCTTGTTTTTTCCTTTCTTTGTTGGAGGCATAAAGTATCTGTCCTTTTTTGTTTTCGTTTTATTAAAGAATCTGTCCTTTTTATGTTCCCTTAGAATAATAGCGAATCTGCCCTTAAAAATGCTGGGGAAGGTAATGGCTGGTGGACCCGGGAGGGAGTGAGGGAGAGACGGTCCCAGTCGAGTCACGTCGTGACCTAATGGGGACCTGTGCCATTTGTGTGACAGTGAGTGAGCTAATCGGGAACCTTTTTTTTTAAGGAAAGTGCTTTCTTTCAGCCGGTTGAAAACGCCCACGCATCAGCCGCCTGTACTGCCAACCACGTGTCCACGTTTGGTGGCCCACCGCTACGTCCGTGCGCGATCGCCACGAACCCAGATGTGCTGCTCGCTCCATGTCGTTCTCCCAATGCTACGTATGCTGCATGCCCCTGACTTGTTTTTTTTTCTAAGGCGTCTTTCTTTAACACCACAAAGCTGACATGTACAGATGTACTAGCTAGTAGCAGGTCCTGTACTTAACAAGATACTATCGTTGTTTCCTTTTTCAAGTAAAAAATAATACAATAAACATTTTTTAGGGTGATTTATCTCAAGGCGCCGCTGCAAGCCATGATGCAACACTATAAGACTGATGCCGAGGTGATGTTGCAAGGCCGCCGTCCTCTCTATTGCAAGAAAAAGTTGTGGTGCACAATGACGATACATCGTTGCTGCAAGCCAGGACGCAACACCGCAAGGCCGGTGCCGCTATGCTTCAAAGACTGGTCTGCTACAAGTCGGGGCGCGACGTTGCAAGGCCGACACCATCGTTGTTGCAAGTCAGACACGACGTTACATGGCGGGGGCCGAGATGTTGCAAAGGCTTGCTGAAGAAGCGATGGTCCAAGGTCGGCGTTGCTGCCAATATTTTTTCTGTTATATTTTTGTAATATTTTTTCGCCAAAAGTTTTGTTGGAAGTGTATGTAACATACATGGTCGCAACATTTTTTCAGTTGTATTTGCAATATCAGTCGGTGTCATTGCTGCAAGTGAGACGCATGCCGCTAGACAGACCATCGATGTCGCGGTCATCGAAGCACGCCGTCGCGGCATCACCGCGAACGTCTGAAGCATGTCGTCGCCGCGGTTTGTCATAGCATCGCCGCGGCCTTCGAACCACCCGCCGCGGCCGTCGAAGCACGCCACCGCAGCATCATCGAAGCAGCCAGGTCATCATCGCAACATTTCCGCGGTCGATCGAAGCACGTTGCCGTGCCATTGTTGCGGCCGACGAACCATGTTATCGCAACATCATTGAAGCAATTGGGCCGCCTTAGCAATACGCCTCGTAGACTAACGTCTTAATAGGCTTCACCGCCACATGCTGGGGGATGTTGCAAGGCCGGCACCATCGTTGCTGCAAGCCAGTCATGATGTTGCATGGCAGGTGCCGAGTTGTTGCAAAGGCTAACCACCAGTCCACCACAAGTCGGAGCACGACGTTGTCAGGCCGACACCATCGTTGCTGCAAGTCAGGCACGATGTTTCAAGGCGGGTGCCGAATGTTGCAAAGGCTAGCCTCCACATTGAGGAGCGGGACGTTGCAAGGCTGACACACCGTCGCTGCTGCAAGTCAAGCGCGATGTTGCATCACGGACGCCAAGTTGTTGCAATGGGTTTCACCAGACCAGCAACCACCGCAACCCCGGAGGCATGCACCAGACCAACACTACCATAATCAGAGTTGTTGCAATGGTTTTGATACATAACTCAACAAGAAAAGCATGTATAGCTTGCTAGTTAATTGATCTCTAGTATCCGCCTATTATTATATATATATATACGCTCAAAACATTTTGTACATATGTTTTTGATATACGACACAATAATTTGCATACATACGGCAAAAATGTTGCATACTATCCCTTAGTCATGTCTGAGTACGCGACGAAAAATATTGTATATACTTCCTAGTCCGCGACTCTAGTACGTTGCAGCAAAAAAGACCTTAAAACACTTTTTACTAGGGCCTCCTCCTGCCCAGATGACGTATGTGCGTATATGGGACATCCACGACCCACCATCTCACCCACGCGCGAGAGAGAGAACGTGGCATCTCTACGTCAAAGGAACGGTCTGGTCGCTAGCGATGGGTTTGATTCACGTGAGGACTCGTTTTTGCAAGGAAAATCGCTGGATCCAAGGGTCGAAGCTGCATGCATCCAACGGCCAGCGAGCCGGATGATCCCAGCGAGGGATCAGCCGGCTGCAGCCCTTTTTTTAACAGGGAGAGAGATCCCGAAGGATCCCGAAGTTTACTCAGTCCAGAAAGGTACATGAATTTTTTACAAACAGGACCACAGATAAGCTAGATATTACAAGCAAGTCCCTGGACTTTGCAAGAAGGACCATAGACTGGAAACAAGAAAGCAATCGGGTCCACAATCGCCGGTCAAATCGCACCTTGCCGTTGCCGGGGACGATGCCAATTGGGGCGACGAGGCTGACATAGCTGCAAGGTATGGCCTTCGATCAGTGGTTGAACTGCCTCCCAATTCGGAACTTGGCTGGGAGGAATAGGGGTGGCCGCCCTTCGGCCAGAAGGGGCGACGGCAAATCGGCGGCGGCCAGCCATCTTCCGCGGTTGCAGGCGCCAGCATCGTAGATCCGCGAAGAAAGCCATCGCGAATGAGCTCGAACCCGACCACTGAGCCCCAGCCTTCCACATCTTCCACGCTCAAGCTCCATCTCCACGATGGCTTCAAGAACGGAAAAGAGGCATCTGGCCTTCCTCCGGATCAGGAACTCGGCGAGCGATTATTTGGGGCCTCCAACAACAGATCCACTCATCATTTTCAGCTCCGGCCACTGGAGCAACTGGACGACGGGGAGATCGACTTGGAAACGATGGCTGCCGCTCGCAAGCTCCAGCACCCCTGCAAACCAGCACAACCAAAAATAGAAACAAAACCAAAAAAAGGGGCACACCCTCCCTCCTTTCCCACTCCGGCCAACGGCACCGGCGGAGGAGAGAGGGGGCCGACGATAACGGCACCAGGCCGAACCAGACAACACGAGCTACAGTAGAGAGGAGAGAGAGGCTGCCACGTGCGGAGTTGATCAGGCATATATGGGGACCTAATGAGACAGTGAGTGAGCGAGCTCCAAATAAGCAAGTCGACAACCATTTACAAGGACCTCACTACAGGAATCAGGAAATTTGCCGTCTGTGGAGTTCTTTGCCGTCAGCTTTTCGTCGTGGCTGACGGTAAAGACCACTTTTGCCATCAGCTGCTGACGGCAAAGAATGACTGACAGGGAAAACATATTTTGCCGTCTATGTTTTTTTCGCAGACAGCAAAGTATGCCTTTGCCGTCTGTTATTTTTCCGCAGACGGCAAAGAAGAAGCACACGTCGTGGATCGATCCCATGGATCATTGACGTGGCAGCCCACCCACCTAGCCCCACAGCCCCACCCAACCACCCACCCACGACCGAAACCACCAGAGCCCACCCACGACCGAAGCCACCAGAGGCCACCCACAAGACCCCCCCCCCCCCCCCGTGCTCCCCCGCAGCGCTACCGGCGCATCACCGTCGCGCACCTATGTCGCGGTGCCGCCGCCCCTCCCGCACCCCCTCGCAGCCCGCCGCCTCTCCCACACCCCCTCGCGGCCAGGCGGGCGCCACGCGCCGGTGGCCAGGCGCTGCCCCCGTCGTCTTCCGGCCGGAGATGGAGTAACGCCGTATCCCCTGTGTCTTCTCGGTCCACAGGACCAGCGCCATGCCCCTGCTCCTCTCCTTTCCTCGCCGCGCGGGAGCTTGCCATGGACGCCGCCAGCCACCTCCAACGCTTTCCCCGCGCGGATCCACCGTCCTCCGTCCCGTTCCCGTCGCCAGGCGCTGCCGCCGTCGTCTTCCAGCCGGAGATGCCCTTGCCGAAATGCCCCTGCGTCTTCTCGGTCCACTGTACCAGCGCCGATGTGGTCGGCTTTTTTTTGTGAGGCTGCCGATGTGGTCGGCTGGGTGGCACTGCGAGAGCGAAGGAGCTGGCCCATGGTGCTGCAGGTTCTGCAGCTGCTCAGGGAACAGGGCCCATGCGGTTTTTTTAAGTAAAATTAAAAAATTTGCCGTCTGTGAAGGGTGAGGCTGGCGGCAAAGACGCGTCTGGCTGACGGCAAAGCGGTAGTTCGGCTGACGGCAAAGTGCGCATCTTTGCCGTCTGTTATTAAACGGCTGACGGCAAAGCAGTAGTTCGGCTGACGGCAAAGTACTCTTTGCCGACAATGTCTTTACCGACAAACTTTGCCGTCAGCTTACTGACGGCAAAATCTTTGCCGTCAGACAGGTCTTTGCCGTCTGTGATCCACAAACGGCAAATTACCTGATTCCTGTAGTGATGAGACGTGAAAAGGCGTATGTACATTGGCAAGAAGCGTGTGTCAAATTCTTCTAAATTCAAAGCCCCACCCCTCCCTCTCCCGAAGCCTCTCCACCGCCTAGAGAGTCGCCACCAACCGACCGGATCCGGTCCCTCTCGCCGCCGGCGCTCGCGCTGGTGGATGTAGAGCTGGATTAGGATGCCGGTTCCCCTTGTACAACAGTAGATGTAGGTTTAGGTGTAGGTCTGGGCGTGGTCTCGTGTTTGCCCATGTGGCGTATGGCATGATGTCGTCATGGAGCTTGTCCTTGGTGCCGGCGAGCGGTGCTGAGGCATTGAAAACCTCGCTTGCCTGTCGACCTCCATGGAGGGCGGCGGCGGAGGTCGAGTCTCGCCGGAGCTCCTTCCCCAATAAGCTTGCGGTCTGGTGCTAGGCAGATTTCTGCAGGTCTGTTTCTGCCATCCTCTTTTCTTGGCATCGAGGAGATGGAGGAGAAGATGGGAGGGGTGCAGCTCGGTGGCTATTTGCATGGCGGGGAAGTTCGGTTGCTGTGAACTTTGGGAGCGCATCCTTGGCGGCGCTTCGACCGTCTGCTACCGTCGACCTTTATGGCCGAAAGGCGGCCGCTCCGAGTTCTGGCGTGTGCGGCTGATCTTCGGATCTTTGGCCGGCGTCAGCTCATCACTAACCTCCCGGTCGGTGTGCCAAAGGAGAGGCCCTTCAGCTCCAGCAGCGCGGCGTTCTTCGGTGGCTTCGTCCCAAGTGGTGTTGTCCCCGGCGACGAGGTTGTTGGCTGCGACTAGAAGCGACGACGCGAGCTTGGTGGTGATGGACCCGATTGCGTTTCTGTTCTTTGTTGTAGGGTCATGTTTGCAAAAGGAGAGGACTTGGTTGTATTTCTTTTTCTCTTGGAGGTCCTCTATGTAAAATGTAACACCACCGCTCAAAATTAATGCAGCATCTGGGTCCTTCGGGGCCCTTCCCTGTTCAAAAAAAAACATGAAAAAGACAAAAATGACCCTTTTCAAAAACTTAAGCACAAAATGAATCCGATTTGAAAAGATTTCATAAAATGGCCCATTTCCATGACGTCCGGCCCTGAGGCGCCATACTAGACAACACGATGCCCTGGTCAAAGGCGCCATGGGGTCAGCGCTGACCTACCATGTCGGACATGCCTGAAACCATGACGCCCCGGCCCAGGGTGCCATGCTCAATAGCAGGGCCGTCTCCAGGAATTTGGGGCCCCGGTGCGAAATGCAAAATGAGGCCCTAAAATTGAGAAATTCATATAACTTCAATAACGTCTTTAGGTACCAGAATTATATTTTCTATTTCTAAAAGACGAAATGAAGATTGAAATCTATAAGCCTGAACCTTTTACTGTAGGGCAATGAATTATCATAAGAAACTCTGCTACAGGAGAGGGAAAATATCGAACAAATAAGCCTAGAACCTAACGACGGATCACACAGAGAAGAAAATACAAAAATAGGCCTAAAGCTATAGTATGTGCGTAGATAAAAAAATTCTCAATTGATCTCCTGGACCTAGTAAATGCGTGGATCACAAAATTCACATTTAATTGCTCTCCTAGATATGGCATATACGTGGAGCACAGTTGATTCCACAATATAATAATAAAATTGTCAGTACATGCATGGATCTCAAAATTATGTATGGACTCATGTTTTAGGACTCACCATAGATGAGGAGCGGAAAGCTTCTGGCTTGCCCAAGCGATCGGTGACTCGACGCGTGCCGGCGAGTGTGACGACGTGAAGACTCAAGACACACGGCATGGCTCGAGGCTCGAGGGCAGTCGGACGAACGGGGTTGCGCAGATGAGACGGCAGAGGCAGGGCAGACGGCGCCCGCACAGCGGAGGGATTAGGAGAAATTGTCCACGCAAGGAGACTTGGGCTCAGCGACTCGTGGACGAGAACAGCCGAACGGGCAGTTTTTTTCTCTCGTGCAATTCTGATCGTAATGACAAGGCCTGCTGATGACACAACGACTTGGGGGCCCCACCCTTTCTGGGGGCTCTGTGCGGACGCACCGGTCGCACATGCCTGTCGACGGCCCTGCTCAATAGCATGATGCCCCAGCCAGGAACGCCATGGATGCAATGGCGCACATAAAAAGATGAGGCAGTTCGCAGGGCATGCCCGCATGCATCGCAAGAAGCAATAAAAAGAGCAGCACGCGGTAGCAGGCTGGCAGCGCAGGCTAGAGTAAAAATAGATGGTTACTATTCACGCATGCATCTGCTAATACTCGTTGTCTAAATCAAAAATATATTTAGTTGCCGAACTACAACTATCTGGTACTCCAAATTACAAATTAGTTAGTTACTAGATTACAAGTGCTTAGTTTCCACATTAAATCATGCTTAGTCACGAGATTATAAGGTGTTTAGTTGTCAAAAGTATAAACATGTTTAGTTGTCAGATTACAACTATTTAGTAGCCAAATTATAAATTAAGTAGTTGTCAGATTATGCAAGTACTTAGTTTCCAGATTAAAACATGCTTAGTCACGAAATTACAAAGTGTTTAGTTGCCAAAAGTTTAAATATGTTTAGTCGTCAAATTAGATGTACTCAATTAGAAATAAAGCTTAATTAGTTGTCAGACTACAAGATATTTAGTTGCCAATTTAAGTTGCCAAACCGCAAAGCTGCGTGGTCCTCGCGACTTACCCCTTCGCCTCTCCTCCAAGCGAACAGACGACTAGGGTTTCTGTCTCCCGTCGGCAGCGCCGCCGATCTGCCATGTCTCTCGTGGCCTTAGGACCATGGGGGCACGGTGGATCCCGGCCTTTGTTGTTCTGGTGCGCTGGTCCTACGATGCCTTAGCACGACGATTTTCCAACTGTCTACTACAACAAGTTTTGCCTGACTCCGGCAAGGAAAGGGTGATGACAGCGACGTGCCTTCGGCTCGCTTCAGTGATTGTAGTTGTCGCTAGGTGGTCTACGGATCTGAATGTAATTTTTATTATTTTTGATGTTCGTTGTATTGTCATGATTAACGAGGAATAGATCGCAGGGCCGTGTGTTGCCAAAAGTTAGAAAGTACTATACTTTGTTGCCAGTTAAATCTTTGTCATCCTAGATCACAAGTTGTTTAACAGGGCTTGTCAAAAATAATATCCTGTAGCAGCCTGCCAAACGCATGTGTGCGTTCGAGTGAGGCATTGTAGTGCCAGTAGCCTTATAGGTTATAGCTCACAGTAGGTCTGTAGCCTAGCCTGGAGTGTCGACTCTAGTCTAACTGTGTAGGCTAGCCTCTAGTGTTCGCGCAGTGCAAAAAATAGATTCCATCGTGTCTTGCATGCCCTCGTTGCCCTGCGAGTATGCGCTCCTCTTTTTTCCCTGGCACGTGCTGCGGAACGGTGTGGCGTCTGGCGTGGTCTAAGCTAACAGTTGGTCTCGATCTGATTTCTTTTCACACACACACACACAACACTACAGGGACAGCAAAGACGGAGATGGCTATGGTCATTTCGGATCGCATAACCATCGCAGCACGAGACAGTTCGAGGGCTTCGAAGAAAGGAAAGAGGCAGAGAGCGACGTCACGGCGGACTTGTGGGCTCACTATTTGGATAGAAAGATCACGTCCATGTTCGATACCGACGTGCGAACAAAGCTAGGGTTAGCAGTACTCTATCTACAACTACTAGTAAAAGAAAGAGAGGAGAGGGAAAATTCGCCTCAATCATCCAAGGACCACCACGGTCCCGTCCATCCGGCGGAGAAAACAGAGGAGGTCGGTAGGCATTTGTCACCCGAAGTGTCGTTGTTCCAGGAGGCGATAGTAGCCACATTTGTGCAGGCAGGCCGGGTTCGGCGAGATCGTCTTTTCCTTTCTGCCCTGCCTAATCCCACGCGACAGCAAGAGACATGGACGAACGGACATGATGATGGCTATACCTGTGCATCCTTCGGGCCGGGCCGGACCAAGCCCGAAGCAAAAACCCCAGGCCCGGGCCGGGTAGCCCATGGCCAGGTTTGGTGGCCATGGTAACAACAATAATAATAGTAGCACCATACCATTACCAAGTCAGCAAAACAACTAGCTGGCTGGCTAATCCACAACGACTAGTAGTACTAAGTAGAGTAGTAGCAGCTGCCGCTGTGCAGATTAAGCTGCTGCGTCGTGTTCCTTCCTTCCTTACCCATCGCCACCTCTAGTTTAGCTGAGTGACCAAAAGATTCAGATAGCCCGGCCTAGTGGAAGTGAAAGCAAAGGAAAACATAATATCCATATGGATTTAAATGGACGATGCTTGATGATCATCGTAGTAGTAGCTGCTAGTTACTAGCAAGTGCTTACTGCAACACTAGCTATGTGAGTAGTAGTCGTGGTGGTGCTGGTGGTGGCAGAAGCTGCTGCCTCGATCTCGATCGTCGGGGAGAATCAGAAGGGCGCCGAGAACACCCTCTGCAGGGTCTTCTTCACCGGCACCGACACCTCCACTGAAGCCCTGAGCTGCCGCCGCCGCCGGCACGAGTGAGGAGGGACGAGTTAGCTACGGTGAGGAATATGGTTCGAAAAAAAAAAGAGGATGATGGCAAGAAGATGGATGGATGGATTCCGGTGAGGTACCTGGTCGTACTTGAGGCGGAGCTGCTCGTTCTCCTCGCGCAGCTGCAGCAACTCCGACTCGATCTGGGTGACGTGGGTCTGCTTGCGCGCCCGGGAGCGGGACGCCGACTCCCGGTTCTTGATCAGGCGCTTCTTGCGCCGGTCCACGGGCGCGGCGCCGGCGCCGAGGGCTCCGGGACAGACTGCGGCGCCGTGCCCGAGGCACATCTCGCGCTCGAGCGCGCGGCGGGCTGGGCCGGCATCGAGGAGCGCGAGGCGGGGGAACGAGGCCGCGGCGGAGGAGAAGGAGGACGGGGATGCGGCCACACTACCGTAGCAGCCGCCGCCGGGGTGGAACGGGGATCCACCGGAGGCCGCGAGGAGGTTGAGGCGGGTGTTGAGGCTGAGCGCGGTGGAGATGGCGGCTGCGGACGGCGGCGGGGGCGAGACGCTGGGGCTGGTGGTGACGGCGGCCCACACGTCGCCCTCGTCGGCCTCCATGGCCATGGCGTGGCGTCTCGCTGGGGCTGGGTGGGGTGTCTATGTATCCGATCCCTCCGGCCCGGGCGGGTGCGTTTGGGGCGGCCGCTTCTTTGCCACTTTTGGCCGAGACAGAGATGGGAATAAGTAGGTGGGCGCGCGCGCGGACACCGTCCGGAAGAAAAGAGGTAAACGTTTGTTCCGCCGGTCGACCGGCTGCGTGTTCCGCCGGTCGCGCACGCACGTGGCCTGGACCCACGGGTGCTGCTCTCTCACGACATACCTCACGCCGACTCGGTCTTGTGTATCCTCGCGACAGCGCGTCACACCAGCCACGCGCTCGCTGTGTGTGGGCCACACACAAGTCTTATCTCTTTCTCAATCCTCTCACAACCACTCGTTTCCTCAACTACGTTATTCAATCTCTTGGGCAGGAGGTAGGGGATCAACCAGGGCACCGTGCAACCGCCGAAGCTGGGCCAAAATCACTGTTCTAAACTTATACGCAAAAAAATGCACAAAATGAACTTGACAGGAAAGTATTTCACAATCTGACCCTTTTAGAAACGCCACAGCCCGAGGCGTTGCTACTTCACTTAGAAACGCCGAGGCACCTCGCATTGCTGCCCTGCTGACGTGGCAGGCCAGAAACGCCGAGCCAGCTAGCGTTTCTGGAAACGCCAAGGATGTCTGGCGTTTCTGGCCACCTTTGAAACCCCATTGACTGTGGCGTTTCTGGCCTGAATTAAGTTACCCCCGCGGGGCCGCGGGTGGGACCCAGCCCACTCGCAGCCCCGCCTCCTCCAGCCGCCAGGACGAAGAACAGAGCCCCTGCCCCTCTCTCCTCTCCTCCAAATCCCTCCCAAATCTTCAATTTTGGCCATTAGAACTCGTGGATCGGATCATCCCCAAGTTGCTTGAGGTATTCTCCCCCTATTCCTCCAAATTTTTCCAGTCAATATTGCCTATTTGTTGAAGCACTTGCTATTGTTTAGTATTGGATTTAGAGATAGGGAAATTTTTTGTATTAGGTTGAATCCTAAGATTATTTGTTCCTAATAAGTTTGAATAAATTCTTTGTGATAAGTTTGGTTGAAATTGTCTTTTTTTTAAATATGCTTGTGACTTTAGATAGAATTTTAAATGCTTGTGACTTTAGATAGAATTTTAAATGCTTGTGACTTTAGATAGAATTTCAAATGTGTTTTATGTATGTATGATTGTGTATGTATGTATGTGAATGTGGTGAAAAGTTTTAAGAATTGTGTAAAATGCAAGTGGATTTAGAGAGTATTTTATAACGTGTTCAAAGTTTGAAGCATTCATATTAACTACTCTATAATGAATCATGTAGGATGTTTGAGCCGGATAAATATCCCGGCCTTGATGATTATTACGAGAGCAAGCATTGTGCTGTGCTAGTGGAAAGAGGGAAGGTAATTATGTATCTACATTGTTTGATTTTCGTATTGTGACTTGTTGAGAGAAGTAACAAAATTGTGCGTTTGTTTTTTTAGGTTCCTCCAGTACTTCGGTTGAGGGGCCACAACCCGCATGAATCTCTCAAATATGACCTTCGCTACGAGCCTTATTTTAGAAGAATGGATCTTCTTCAGTTTGTGCTCAACTTTAAAGGCACACCACCATGGCTGAACTCGACGGCCATTACCGCCCTTACGGACCGTTGGAGGCCGGAGACGCACTCTTTCCACCTTGTTCTTGGTGAGATGACCATCACTTTGGAGGATATTGCGATGATCTCCGGGCTTCCGATCGAGGGCAGGGTTCTGACCGGGAAGGTGAAGTGTGAGGGGTGGCGACAACGGGTTGCAGGATTGGTTGGTGTTGAACCACCACCGTGGCTTAATGAAACCAAGAAGGATCCTATGCCATCCGGTGTGTTGTTCTCGTGGATACGAGAACATTTTTACGAGTGCCCAAAGAATGCCAGTCCGGCGGTTCTGGAGCAGTACGCCAGGGCTTACTTATGGAATCTCTTGACCCAAGTGGTGTTTCCGGATGGCACGGGGGACACAGCCTCCTGGATGTTCTTGGACCCTCTTCGTAACTGGGATGTTAAGTGGAGTTGGGGGTCCACGGCACTAGCCTTCCTGTACCGTCAGGTAATGCTTAATATGATGCATTTTCATTATATGAAATAGATGTTTGCGTGTGATCGTT
The DNA here is from genome assembly GCA_039707655.1 of Elymus sibiricus. Classification (NCBI taxonomy): domain Eukaryota; kingdom Viridiplantae; phylum Streptophyta; class Magnoliopsida; order Poales; family Poaceae; genus Elymus; species Elymus sibiricus. The sequence goes on from CM077664.1 coordinate 26,497,082, forward strand.
TAACGTGTGTACAAATGTGTAGTTGGACGGAGCATGCATGAGGAGTAAGCCAAAATCTTGTCTTGGTGGTTTCGTTTGGGCCCTACAGATTTGGATGTGGGAGCGTATCCCTGTAGGCCGTAACATCACCATTCCCCCGGAAGAACCTTGGGAGTGGGATTTTGACGGGGATGAGGAGCGGTACCCCACTATCGCACACACATGGGATAATGTCCAAGTGTCGAGTATCGCCGCCATGGGGCGGTACAAGGTATACATAAGCGAGCTTGACATGCTGAGTTATAATCAGGTAATTATCCAAATGCTTTGCCATCAATCATGAATTTATTTTTGTGCATGAGCGAGTGACATGTTGTGATGTAGGTCAATTGGAGGCCGTACATGGTACTTAGGCAGTTTCCTTTGAGCAATATGTGCCTTCGTGACAGCCATCTTTGGCGTGTGCGGTGCCCCTTGATATGCTTTTTTGCGGTTGAGTGGCATCTTCCACATCGTGTTGCAAAGCAATTTGGAGTACAACAACGCACCCCGCCGGACTACGTTGAGACAAGTGTGCAGCTACATAGGTGAGAGTTTTTTGTACCACATGTTGATCAATGTCTAACACGAAAAAATAAAACTGATGTATTTTCTCATGCTTTGTAGGACGAGCCGGCAAAACAACAAGAATGCCACGAATTGGGAGGATCACCACCTTATGTGGGTAGACATGTGGAATGCTCAGAGGAATGCTCGAGTTGAAACTGATCACACGCCCGACAACGATGAGGAGGCATATCTAAGGCATTTGGAGTGGCTTCGCCAAGAGTACAGAGTTATCCACAAGGGTGCTTGGACTCGTGCCGACTGCTTGGACGTAATGCCAAGTGAGGCTTCTGATGGTGCATTCAACAACTCTATTAGGGAGACCATTGGAGCGCACCTAGATTATGGCCCTCTGCATGACCGAGTGGTATGTCTCTCTTTTGTCTCTCTTTTGAAATATGAGCATGTGTCATTTCTTCGTGAGTGTTGTGTGACATATGTTTTATTCAGGGCACCGAGCTATGGAGATGTATCAATGAAAGTAATGTGGTGCTTGGCCGTGCCCCTGGTCCACAAACGGACGGGCTTGTTAGGAGTACTCTGCAGGTTAGAGGCCTTGTTAATCGTTGCTCTTTCATCGTAACTCTTTTTGCATATTAACATGTCAATGTCTTTCCTTGTGCAGAAGGTCGTGAATCGTTGCCGCACACTAGCCGCTCTACTTTCTTGCCACGGTGGTTCATCCACGGATGTGCGGGCCCGTGCTCAGTATAGAATAGATGTGCTTTCTTCCGCTCGTCCATCTTCCAGCCGAGCACGTGCTTCTTCCGCTCGTCCATCTTCGAGCGGAGCTCGTGCTTCTTCGAGCCGAGTACGGATTGAGGAAGAGGAAGAGAAAGAGGAGACAGACGAAGAAGCGGATCCGGACTATATGGAGCTTCGGGCTTCGCAGATGGAAGATGCTCCGCAGCCAACTCAACCTTCTCAGCCGTCAGAAGCAGCACGCCGAGCTAGCTCAAGAATCAGCCGACGTCCAGGATGGCAGAACACTCCAGAGGGCTACGTGAGGAGGCGGAACATGCCTGCGAAAAGAGGGAAGAAGTGAAGTGATGACTGATGCTTTATGTGTCCTGAACTTTTCATGTAGGTTTGTGTCTCCCTGCGAAAAGAGGGAAGAAGTGAATGTGTGAACTTGTTATGTTTTATGTCTCGCAGACTTGTTAGTACTATGTTTCCTTGACTTATTAACTATTATGTGGATCCTAGACTTGTTAACTATTATGTCTCCTTGACTTATTAACTATTATGTGGATTCTAGACTTGTTAACTATTATGTTAGTTGGATTATGTTGATTTTGTTGTGAAAATATGTGCCATTTCCTATCTGTGCTGGACTTGATAATTTTGCTGTCAAAATATGTGCCATTTGCATCTGGCAGAAATTCTGCTGTGATAGGCATAGTAAATTGGCAACGCCAACTTCATTGGCGTTTCAATGCAGGGTGGATCCACCATACAACATTCTAAGAGCGACTTCTTGGCCTTCCATGTCTTCTCGTACATGACCTTATATCCAAACTTATCTTCAACCCAACTCATCCACAACTTCACTTTAATGGTTGGATCCTCGGCTATATGTTTCTGGTATTTATAACCGATGAATTCCGAGGTTAGCTGACGGTGTGTCGTCCGTGCTTCTACGGTCGGCGGTGTGCATTGGTGAGTGGCTTTGCAACTAGTTATCTTCCACCAACCATCTTTCGTGAGTCTTCCATTGACTTTCCATTTGCATCTTTCTACCTCACATTTCACGGTGTATCGCTTCTTGCAGTCCGAGTGAACAACTATGAAAGGCCTGTGGTGTTTGACAGCATACTCACACAACCACATCTTGAATTCTAGCATGTGCTCGAACATCAAACCTTTCCTTAGGTAAGACATAGAAATCTCGTCAGGTGTACTACTTGGGAACTGTCTAGCCTCAATTGTCTTGCTCATGACACCGTCGACTATAGCCTTATCTGCAAGGCTAACATCACAAAACAAGGGGACTTTGTGATTCCTACCGGTGATTTTTGTGTACCACTCTGCTTCTTTCTCAGTGAAGCCATCCTCGTCCAACTCATTCACCGGGCCTTCATCATCCGAGTCATCCCGCTTATTGGGGGCTGTGACTTCTCCAAAGTACTCATGGACAAGAGCTCTGGGATCAACATACTGTACGTAAGCACACTGCAGAGGATGGACGTACCACTGGAGGCCCTCCACCCCTCCACGACAGAGTTTCACGGCATAGTTCCAGGAAACAAGGTGGCGCCAATAGGCCAACTCACATTGGAGGTCATCTTCGGAACGCCATTTCACTTCCGATGCGAGCTCATCACTTTTGAAGTCGTCCCCTTCGTGGGAGGATACGATGTAGTGCTAGGGAGGACAGCATTCGCAAAGTTCATGACAATACCAAACTATGCCTACATGCAGATGAAGATGCTAGGGCCTCGCGGCGTCATCACAATCCATGGGAGCCACTCGCAGGCCATATTAGCAGAAGCAGTCAACCTGAAGGAGGTCGAAGCACGTATGAGGGGGTAGGCAGAAGCAAGAAATGCACCCCCAGTCAGGAAACTCCCACGGCACGATTGGGGTCGGAGACCTCCAAAAGAGCCAGAATACATACTCGTTCCGGACCACCCGGAATTCAGGGAGGACAGGCCAGCAAGACGGCTACGCTCTTATTGGTAAACCACGCCAACCCCAACCAAACCAGAGGTCAAAAGAAGAGGAGCTCGCGAAGCCATCCACGGCACATCTATCTTAGTAACTTTAAATTCCTGTTTTTCTTTACATCATAAGTTTCAATCGTAAGACTTTGTGGAATAATCATATTAGCTCGATTATGTATTAGACAGCAAATAAAAGTGATTTGTAACGCAAACACTTCTGTTCCAATACAAACCATTGTTGGAAATATGCCCTAGAGGCAATAATAATAAAGTGTTTATTATCATATTTCCCCGTTCATGATAATGGTTTATTATTCATGCTAGAATTGTATTGACCAGGAAACTAAATACATGTGTGGATAATGAACAAATACTGAGTCCCTAGTAAGCCTTCTACCACAGATCCAAAGGCAAAGTATTCGTTGCTAAGAATGGATCCTTTCTAGAGAAGGAGTTTCTCTCGAAAGAAGTGACTGGGAGGAAAGTAGAACTTGATGAGGTAATTGTACCTCCTATGGATAGTAGTACGTCACGGGAAGAAATTTCTGTGACACCGACACAGACCAGAGAAGAAGTTGATGATGATGATCATGATACTTCGGATCAAGTTACTACAGAATTTCGAAGGTCAACCAGGACACGTTCCACACCAGAGTGGTACGGAAATCCAGTCTTGGAGGTCATGTTGCTAGACAACGATGAACCTTCGAACTATGAAGAAGCGATGGCAAGCCCGGATTCCGACAAATGGCTTGAGGCCATGAAATCCGAGATTGGATCCATGTATAAGAACAAAGTGTGGACTTTGGTAGACTTGCCCGATGAACGGCGAGCTATTGAAAATAAATGGATCTTTAAGAAGAAGACAGACGCTGATGGTAATGTCACCGTCTATAAAGCTTGACTTGTTGCTAAAGGTTATCGACAAGTTCAAGGAGTTGACTACGATGAGACTTTCTCACCCGTAGCGTTGCTAAAGTCTGTTAGAATTATGTTAGCAATTGCCGCATTTTATGAAATCTAGCAAATGGACGTCAAAACGGCATTCCTTAATGGATTCCTTAAGGAAGAATTGTATATGATGCAGCCGGAAGGTTTTGTCGATCCTAAAGGTGCTAACAAAGTGTGCAAGCTCCAGCGATCCATCTATGGACTGGTGCAAGCATCTCGGAGCTGGAATACTCGCTTTGATGAGTTGATCAAAGCGTTTGGGTTTATACAAACTTATGGAGAAGCTTGTATTTACAAGAAAGTGAGTGGGAGCTCTATAGCATTTCTAATAGTATATGTGGATGACATATTGTTGATTGGAAATGATGTAGAATTTCTGGAAAGCATAAAGAATTAATTGAAAGGAGTTTTTCAATAAAACCTGTTTTAAGTTATCCACGGATTGGGCATCGAGATCTATAGAGATAGATCAAGACGCCTGATAAAAGTTCACACATCTTGATGAGATTTTGAAGAAGTTCAAAATAGGATCAAGTCAAAGAAATGAGTTCTTGCCTGGTGTGAAGTGGAGTAAGACTTAATGAAATAGGTAAAGGTTGTTTACATGTTAAGCATCAAAATCTATAAAGATAGATTGAGAAGCTTCATAGAACTTTCACAAAACACATAGCTTGACAAGTATTTTGAAGAAAGTTCAAAATGGATCAGTCAAAGAAGGAGTTCTTGACTGTGGTACAAGATGTGAAGTTGAGTAAGACTCAAATCTCGACCACGGCAGAAGAAATAGAATGGATGAAGGTCATCCCCTATGCCTCGGCCATAGGTTCTATAAAGTATGCTATGCTGTGTGCTTTGCCATGTATCTAGCAAAGAGTGATCCAGGAGTAGATCACTAGACAGCGGTCAAAATATCCTTAAGATGACTAAGGAAGAATTTCTCGGGAATAGAGGTAATAAAGAGTTCGTCGTAAAGAGTTACGTCGATGCAAGCTTTAAACACCGATCCGGAAGACTATGAGTCTCAGACCGGATAAGTAAAGTGGGGCAGTCGTTTTTGGAGTAGCTCCAAGCAGAATGTGGTAGCAGCATCTACATATGACATAGAGATTTGCAAAGAACACATGAATCTGAATTGTACAGACTTGTTGACTAAAACCTCTCTCACAAGCAAAACATGATCAGCTCTATAACTGATTGGATGTTAATTACATGGAGATGTAAACTAGATTATTGACTCTAGTGCAAGTGGGAGATTGTTCGAAATATGCCCTAGAGGCAATAATAATAAAGTGTTTATTATCATATTTCCCCGTTCATGATAATGGTTTATTATTCATGCTAGAATTGTATTGACCAGGAAACTAAATACATGTGTGGATAATGAACAAATACCGAGTCCCTAGTAAGCCTCTACTTGACTAGCTCGTTGATCAAAAGATGGTCAAGATTTCCTGACCATGGACATGAGTTGTCATTTGATAACGGGATCACATCATTAGGAGAATGATGTGATGGACAAGACCCAACCGTTAGCATAGCATGTGGTCGTTCAGTTTAATGCTATTGCTTTCACTATGTCAAATACACGTTCCTCTGACCATGAGATCATGCAACTCCCGGATACCGTAGGAATACTTAGGGTGTATCAAACGTCACAACGTAACTGGGTGATTATAAAGATGCACTACAGGTATCTCCGAAAGTGTTTGTTGAGTTGGCATGGATCGAGATTGGAATTTGTCACTCCGACTATCGGAGAGGTATCTCTGGGCCCTCTCGGTAATACAGCATCACAGAAGCCTTGCAAGCACCGTGACTAAAGAGTTAGTTACAAGATGATGTATTACGGAACGAGTAAAGAGACTTGCCGGTAACGAGATTGAACTAGGTATTGGATACCGACGATCGAATCTCGGGCAAGTAACATACCGCCGGACAAAGGGAACAACGTATGTTGACATATGAGGTTCACCGATAAAGATCTTCGTGGAATGTGTAGGAACCAATATGAGCATCCAGGTCCCGCTATTGGTTATTGACCGGAGAGTCGTCTCGGTCATGTCTACATCATTCCCGAACCCGTAGGGTCCGCACACTTAAGGTTCGATGACGATATAGTATTATATGAGTTATGTGATTGGTGACCGAAGTTTGTTCGGAGTCCTGGATGAGATCACGGACATGACGAGGAGTCTCGAAATGGCCGAGAGGTAAAGATTCATATATTGTAAGGCTATATTCGGACGTCGGAAAGGTTCCGAGTGATTCGGATATTTTTCGGAGTACCGGGGAGTTACGGGAATTCACCGGGAGAAGTAATGGGCCTTATTGGGCCATACGGGAAAAGGAGAGGCAGGCCACGTGAGGAGGCGCGCGCCGCCCCTTGCCCAAACCGAGTTGGACTAGGGGAGGGGGCGCAGCCCCCTCTTTCCTTTCCCTCTCCCTTCCCCCTTTCCTACTCCGTATGGGAGGTGGAATCCTACTAGGACTAGGGAGTCCTAGTAGGACTCCCCACACTTGGCGCAGCCCTAGGGGGCCGACCTCCTCCCTCTCATCCTTTATATACGGGGGCAGGGGGGCACCCCAAAGCACACAATTGTCCCATAGCCGTGTGCGGTGCCCCGATCTCCGTTTTCCACCTCGGTCATATTTTCGGAGAGCTTAGGCGAAGCCCTGCCGGAATCACTTCACCATCACCGTCGCCACGCCATCGTGCTAACGGAACTCATCTACTTTCTCGATGTCTTGCTGGATCAAGAAGGCGAGGATCGTCACCGAGCTGCACGTGTGTAGAACTCGGAGGTGCCGTACGTTCGGTACTCGATCGGTGGAGCTCGAAGGATTGTTCGACTACATCAACCGTGTTGTGAGATGCTTCCGCTAACGGTCTACGAGGGTACGTAGACACACTCTCCCCTCTCGTAGCGATGCATCTCCATGGATAGATCTTGCGTGAGCGTAGGAATTTTTTTGAAATTCATGCTACGTTCCCCAACAGTGGCATCCGAGCCAGGTCTAGATGTGATTTGCACGAGTAGAACACAAGTGAGTTGTGGGCGTGGGTGTATACATATTGCTTGCCATTACTAGTTGTTACTTGATTCGGCGGTATTGTGAGATTGAAGCGGCCCGGACCGACATTACGCGTACGCTTACGCGAGACTGGTTTCACCGTTGGTGCACTTGCTGCATAAAGGTGACTGGCGGGTGTCTGTTTCTCTCACTTTAGTTGAATCGGTTTCAATGAAGAGGGTTCTTTTAGAAGATCAAAAAGCAATCACTACACCACGTTGTGGTTTTGCGTAGGTAAGAACGGTTCTTGCAAACCCGTAGCAGCCACGTAAAACTTGCAACAACAAAGTAGAGGACGTCTAACTTGTTTTTGCAGGGTATGCTGGTGATGTGATATGGTCAAGACATGATGTGATATAAGTTGTTGTATGAGATGATCATGTTTTGTAAGTTATCAGGCAACCGGCAGGAGCCATATGGTTGTCTCTTTATTGTATGCAATGCCAACGCGATGTAATTGCTTTACTTTACCGCTATGAGTTAGCAGCAGTAGTAGTAGTAGCAATAGTCGGCGAGATGACCATGACGCTACGATGGAGATCAAGGTGTCACGACGCTACGATGGAGATCATGGTGTCAACCCGGTGACGATGGAGATCATGACGGTGCTTTGCTGATGGAGATCAAAAGCACGAAGACGATGATGGCCATATCATGTCACATATATTGAATTGCATGTGATGTTAATCCTTTTATGCTTCTTATTTTGCTTAGGACGACGGTAGCATTATAAGATGATCCCTTCACTAAATTTCAAGATAAGTGTTCTCCCCAAGTATGCACCGTTGCGAAGGTTCGACGCTTCTAAGCACCACGTGATGATCGGGTGTGATGGATTCTTTCGTTCGCATACAACGGGTGTAAGCCAGTTTTACACACGCAGAATACTTGGGTTAAACTTGACGAGCCTAGCATATACAGATATGGCCTCGGAACACAAGAGACCTAAAGGTCGAACATGAGTCATATAGTAGATATGATCAACATGAAAGATGTTCACCATTGATGAACTGATCCACCTCACGTGATGATCGGACGTGGATTAGTTTGATGTGGGTCATGTTACACTTAGACAACTTGAGGGATGTTAATCTAAGTGGGAGTTCTTAAGTAATTTGATTAATTGAACTTCAATTATCATGAACATAGTCAAAAATTGTCTTAGCAAATTTATGTTGTAGATCGATAAACCACGCGGTAGTTCCACTGATTTTTATATGTTCCTAGAGAAAGCCAAGTTGAAAGTTGATGGAATCAACTATGCGGACTAGGTCCGTGATTTGATGATTGTCCTCACTGCTGCACAGAAGGCTTATGTCTTTGATGCACCGCTCGGTGAGCAACCCCGATGGCTTTGTCTGAAGACGTTATGAACGTCTGGCAGACAAGAGGAGATGACTACTCGATAGTTCAGTGCGCCATGCTTTACGGCTTAAGAACCGGGGCTCCAAAGATGTTTTGAGCACCATGGAGCATATGAGATGTTCTAAGAGCTGAAAATTTGTTTTTCAAGCTCACGCCCGGGTCGAGAGGTATGTAACCTTCGACAAGTTCTATAGCTGCAAGATGGAGGAGAAAAGCTTCGTTAGTAAGCAATGTGCTCAGAATGTCTGAGTACTTCAATCACTTGAATTAAGTGGGAGTTAGACTTCCGAATAAAGTGGTGATTGATAGAGTTCTCTAGTCACTATCACTAAGCTGCTAGATCTTTGTGATAAACTATAAACAAGCAAAGGATAGAAATGATCCTTAAGCTATTCGCGATGCTACAAGCTGCGGATGTAGAAATCAAAAAGGGAGCATCAAGTGTTGATGGTTGATAAGATCACAAGTTTCAAGAAGGGCAAGGGAAAGAAAGGGAACTTCAAAAGAACGGTAAAATAGTTGCCGCTCCCGCGAAGAAACCAAAGACTGGACCCAAACCCGAGACTTAGTGCTCCCATTGCAAAGGGAAATATCACCAGGAGCGGAGCTTCCCCAAAGTAACTGGCAGATAAGAAGACTGGCAATGTCAACAAAGATATATTTGATATACATGTTATTGATGTGTAGCTTACTAGTACTCGTAGGAGCACCTGGGTATTTTGATACTAGTTCAGTTGCTTGCAACTTGAAACATGGAGCTCCGGAATAAACGAGGGCTAGCTAAGAACGAGGTGATGATGTGCATTGGAAGTGTCTCCAAGGTTGATGTGATCACCATCGTCACGCTCTCTCTACCTTCGGGATTAGTTGAAACCTAAATAATTGTTATTTGGTGCCTGCGTTAAGCATGAACATTATATCTGATAATGTTTATTGCAAGACGGTTATTCATTTTCAGAGAATAATTGTTATTCTATTTATTTGGATAATGTCATTGATGATCATGCGCTTAATGGTTTATTGAATCTCGATAGTAGTAATACACATGTTCATAACATAGATGCCAAAAGATGCAAAATTGATAATGATAGTACCACATATTTGTGGCACTGCCGCTAAGGTCATATTGGTGTTAAACGCATGAAGGAACTCCATGCAGATGGACTTTTGGAATCACTTGATTATGAATCATTTGAGACGTGCGAACCATGCCTCTTGGCCAAGATGACTAAAACTCCGTTCTTCGGAACAATGGAGCGAGCAATAGACTTGTTGGAAATAATACATACCGATGTATGCGGTCCGATGAGTGTTGAGGCGCGCGGTGGATATCATTATGTTCTCACGTTCACAGATGATTTGAGTAGATATGGTTATGTCTACTTGATGAAGCATAAGTCTGAAACATTTGAAAAGTTCAAAGAATTTCAGAGTGAAGTAGAGAATCATTGTAACAAGAAAATAAAGTTCTTACGATTTGATCGAAGAAGAGAATATTTGAGTTACAAGTTTGGCACATACTTAAGACAATGTGAAATTGTTTCACAGCTCACGCCACCTGGAACACCATAGCGTAATGGTGTGTCCGAACGTCGTAATCGCACTCTATTGGATCTGGTGCGTTCTATGATGTCTCTTACCGATTTGCCACTATCATTTTGGGGTTATGCATTAGAGATAGCTGCATTCACTTTAAACAGGGCACCGTCTAAATCCGTTGAGACGACACCGTATGAACTGTGGTTTGGTAAGAAACCTAAGCTGTCGTTTCTGAAAGTTTGGGGATGCGATGCTTATGTCTAAAGGCTTCAGCCAGATAAGCTCGAACCCAAAGCGGATAAGTGCGTCTTCATAGGATACCCAAAAGAGACCGCTGGGTACACCTTCTACCACAGATCCAAAGGCAAAGTATTCGTTGCTATGAATGGATCCTTTCTAGAGAAGGAATTTCTCTCAAAAGAAGTGAGTGGGAGGAAAGTAGAACTTGATGAGGTAATTGTACCTCCTCTGGATAGTAGTACGTCACGGGAAGAAATTTCTGTGACACCGACACAGACCAGAGAAGAAGTTGATGAAGATGATCATGATACTTCGGATCAAGTTACTACAGAACTTCGAAGGTCAACCAGGACACGTTCCGCACCAGAGTGGTACGGAAATCTAGTCTTGGAGGTCATGTTGCTAGACAACGGTGAACCTTCGAACTATGAAGAAGCGATGGCAAGCCCGGATTCCGACAAATGGCTTGAGGCCATGAAATCCGAGATTGGATCCATGTATAAGAACAAAGTGTGGACTTTGGTAGACTTGCCCGATGAACGGCGAGCTATTGAAAATAAATGGATCTTTAAGAAGAAGACAGACGCTGATGGTAATGTCACCGTCTATAAAGCTTGACTTGTTGCTAAAGGTTATCGACAAGTTCAAGGAGTTGACTACGATGAGACTTTCTCACCCGTAGCGTTGCTAAAGTCTGTTAGAATTATGTTAGCAATTGCCGCATTTTATGAAATCTGGCAAATGGACGTCAAAACGGCATTCCTTAATGGATTCCTTAAGGAAGAATTGTATATGATGTAGCCGGAAGGTTTTGTCGATCCTAAAGGTGCTAACAAAGTGTGCAAGCTCCAGCGATCCATCTATGGACTAGTGCAAGCATCTCGGAGCTGGAATACTCGCTTTGATGAGTTGATCAAAGCGTTTGGGTTTATAAAAACTTATGGAGAAGCTTGTATTTACAAGAAAGTGAGTGGGAGCTCTATAGCATTTCTAATAGTATATGTGGATGACATATTGTTGATTGGAAATGATGTAGAATTTCTGGAAAGCATAAAGAATTAATTGAAAGGAGTTTTTCAATAAAACCTGTTTTAAGTTATCCACGGATTGGGCATCGAGATCTATAGAGATAGATCAAGACGCCTGATAAAAGTTCACACATCTTGATGAGATTTTGAAGAAGTTCAAAATAGGATCAAGTCAAAGAAATGAGTTCTTGCCTGGTGTGAAGTGGAGTAAGACTTAATGAAATAGGTAAAGGTTGTTTACATGTTAAGCATCAAAATCTATAAAGATAGATTGAGAAGCTTCATAGAACTTTCACAAAACACATAGCTTGACAAGTATTTTGAAGAAAGTTCAAAATGGATCAGTCAAAGAAGGAGTTCTTGACTGTGGTACAAGATGTGAAGTTGAGTAAGACTCAAATCTCGACCACGGCAGAAGAAATAGAATGGATGAAGGTCATCCCCTATGCCTCGGCCATAGGTTCTATAAAGTATGCTATGCTGTGTGCTTTGCCATGTATCTAGCAAAGAGTGATCCAGGAGTAGATCACTAGACAGCGGTCAAAATATCCTTAAGATGACTAAGGAAGAATTTCTCGGGAATAGAGGTAATAAAGAGTTCGTCGTAAAGAGTTACGTCGATGCAAGCTTTAAACACCGATCCGAAAGACTATGAGTCTCAGACCGGATAAGTAAAGTGGGGCAGTCGTTTTTGGAGTAGCTCCAAGCAGAATGTGGTAGCAGCATCTACATATGACATAGAGATTTGCAAAGAACACATGAATCTGAATTGTACAGACTCGTTGACTAAAACCTCTCTCACAAGCAAAACATGATCAGCTCTATAACTGATTGGATGTTAATGACATGGAGATGTAAACTAGATTATTGACTCTAGTGCAAGTGGGAGACTGTTCGAAATATGCCCTAGAGGCAATAATAATAAAGTGTTTATTATCATATTTCCCCGTTCATGATAATGGTTTATTATTCATGCTAGAATTGTATTGACCAGGAAACTAAATACATGTGTGGATAATGAACAAATACTGAGTCCCTAGTAAGCCTCTACTTGACTAGCTCGTTGATCAAAAGATGGTCAAGGTTTCCTGACCATGGACATGAGTTGTCATTTGATAACGGGATCACATCATTAGGAGAATGATGTGATGGACATGACCCAACCGTTAGCATAGCATGTGATCGTTCAGTTTAATGCTATTGCTTTCACTATGTCAAATACACGTTCCTCTGACCATGAGATCATGCAACTCCCGGATACCGTAGGAATACTTAGGGTGTATCAAACGTCACAACGTAACTGGGTGATTATAAAGATGCACTACAGGTATCTCCGAAAGTGTTTGTTGAGTTGGCATGGATCGAGATTGGAATTTGTCACTCCGACTATCGGAGAGGTATCTCTGGGCCCTCTCGGTAATACAGCATCACAGAAGCCTTGCAAGCACCGTGACTAAAGAGTTAGTTACAAGATGATGTATTACGGAACGAGTAAAGAGACTTGCCGGTAACGAGATTGAACTAGGTATTGGATACCGACGATCGAATCTCGGGCAAGTAACATACCGCCGGACAAAGGGAACAACGTATGTTGACATATGCGGTTCACCGATAAAGATCTTCGTGGAATGTGTAGGAACCAATATGAGCATCCAGGTCCCGCTGTTGGTTATTGACCGAAGAGTCGTCTCGGTCATGTCTACATCATTCCCGAACCCGTAGGGTCCGCACACTTAAGGTTCGATGACGATATAGTATTATATGAGTTATGTGATTGGTGACCGAAGTTTGTTCGGAGTCCCGGATGAGATCGCGGACATGACGAGGAGTCTCGAAATGGCCGAGAGGTAAAGATTCATATATTGGAAGGCTATATTCGGACGTCGGAAAGGTTCCGAGTGATTCGGGTATTTTTCGGAGTACCGGGGAGTTACGGGAATTCACCGGGAGAAGTAATGGGCCTTATTGGGCCATACGGGAAAAGGAGAGGCAGGCCACGTGAGGAGGCGCGCGCCCCCCCTTGCCCAAACCGAATTGGACTAGGGGAGGGGGCGCAGCCCCCTCTTTCCTTTCCCTCTCCCTTCCCCCTTTCCTACTCCGTATGGGAGGTGGAATCCTACTAGGACTAGGGAGTCCTAGTAGGACTCCGCACACTTGGCGCAGCCCTAGGGGGCCGGCCTCCTCCCTCTCATCCTTTATATACGGGGGCAGGGGGGCACCCCAAAGCACACAATTGTCCCATAGCCGTGTGCGGTGCCCCGATCTACGTTTTCCACCTCGGTCATATTTTCGGAGAGCTTAGGCGAAGCCCTGCCGGAATCACTTCACCATCACCGTCGCCACGCCGTCGTGCTAATGGAACTCATCTACTTTCTCGACGTCTTGCTGGATCAAGAAGGCGAGGATCGTCACCGAGTTGCACGTGTGTAGAACTCGGAGGTGCCGTACGTTCGGTACTCGATCGGTGGAGCTCGAAGGATTGTTCGACTACATCAACCGCGTTGTGAGACGCTTCCGCTAACGGTCTACGAGGGTACGTAGACACACTCTCCCCTCTCGTAGCGATGCATCTCCATGGATAGATCTTGCGTGAGCGTAGGAATTTTTTTGAAATTCATGCTACGTTCCCCAACAGTGGCATCCGAGCCAGGTCTATGCGTAGATGTGATTTGCACGAGTAGAACACAAGTGAGTTGTGGGCGTGGGTGTATACATATTGCTTGCCGTTACTAGTTGTTACTTGATTCGGCGGTATTGTGAGATTGAAGCGGCCCGGACCGACATTACGCGTACGCTTACGCGAGACTGGTTTCACCGTTGGTGCACTTGCTGCATAAAGGTGACTGGCGGGTGTCTGTTTCTCTCACTTTAGTTGAATCGGTTTCAATGAAGAGGGTTCTTTTAGAAGATCAAAAAGCAATCACTACACCACGTTGTGGTTTTGCGTAGGTAAGAACGGTTCTTGCAAACCCGTAGCAGCCACGTAAAACTTGCAACAACAAAGTAGAGGACGTCTAACTTGTTTTTGCAGGGTATGCTGGTGATGTGATATGGTCAAGACATGATGTGATATAAGTTGTTGTATGAGATGATCATGTTTTGTAAGTTATCAGGCAACCGGCAGGAGCCATATGGTTGTCTCTTTATTGTATGCAATGCCAACGCGATGTAATTGCTTTACTTTACCGCTATGAGTTAGCAGTAGTAGTAGTAGTAGCAATAGTCGGCGAGACGACCATGACGCTACGATGGAGATCAAGGTGTCACGACGCTACGATGGAGATCATGGTGTCAACCCGGTGGCGATGGAGATCATGACGGTGCTTTGCTGATGGAGATCAAAAGCACGAAGATGATGATGGCCATATCATGTCACATATATTGAATTGCATGTGATGTTAATCCTTTTATGCTTCTTATTTTGCTTAGGACGACGGTAGCATTATAAGATGATCCCTTCACTAAATTTCAAGATAAGTGTTCTCCCCAAGTATGCACCGTTGCGAAGGTTCGACGCTTCTAAGCACCACGTGATGATCGGGTGTGATGCATTCTTTCGTTCGCATACAACGGGTGTAAGCCAATTTTACACACGCAGAATACTTGGGTTAAACTTGACGAGCCTAGCATATACAGATATGGCCTCGGAACACAAGAGACCGAAAGGTCGAACATGAGTCATATAGTAGATATGATCAACATGAAAGATGTTCACCATTGATGAACTGATCCACCTCACGTGATGATCGGACGTGGATTAGTTTGATGTGGGTCATGTTACACTTAGACAACTTGAGGGATGTTAATCTAAGTGGGAGTTCTTAAGTAATTTGATTAATTGAACTTCAATTATCATGAACATAGTCAAAAATTGTCTTAGCAAATTTATGTTGTAGATCGATAAACCACGCGGTAGTTCCACTGATTTTTATATGTTCCTAGAGAAAGCCAAGTTGAAAGTTGATGGAATCAACTATGCGGACTAGGTCCGTGATTTGATGATTGTCCTCACTGCTGCACAGAAGGCTTATGTCTTTGATGCACCGCTCGGTGAGCAACCCCGATGGCTTTGTCTGAAGACGTTATGAACGTCTGGCAGACAAGAGGAGATGACTACTCGATAGTTCAGTGCGCCATGCTTTACGGCTTAAGAACAGGGGCTCCAAAGATGTTTTGAGCACCATGGAGCATATGAGATGTTCTAAGAGCTGAAAATTTGTTTTTCAAGCTCACGCCCGGGTCGAGAGGTATGTAACCTTCGACAAGTTCTATAGCTGCAAGATGGAGGAGAACAGCTTCGTTAGTAAGCAATGTGCTCAGAATGTCTGAGTACTTCAATCACTTGAATTAAGTGGGAGTTAGACTTCCGAATAAAGTGGTGATTGATAGAATTCTCTAGTCACTATCACTAAGCTGCTAGATCTTTGTGATAAACTATAAACAAGCAAAGGATAGAAATGATCCTTAAGCTATTCGCGATTCTACAAGCTGCGGATGTAGAAATCAAAAAGGGAGCATCAAGTGTTGATGGTTGATAAGATCACAAGTTTCAAGAAGGGCAAGGGAAAGAAAGGGAACTTCAAAAGAACGGTAAAATAGTTGCCGCTCCCGCGAAGAAACCAAAGACTGGACCCAAACCCGAGACTTAGTGCTCCCATTGCAAAGGGAAATATCACCAGGAGCGGAGCTTCCCCAAAGTAACTGGAAGATAAGAAGACTGGCAATGTCAACAAAGATATATTTGATATACATGTTATTGATGTGTAGCTTACTAGTACTCGTAGGAGCACCTGGGTATTTTGATACTAGTTCAGTTGCTTGCAACTTGAAACATGGAGCTCCGGAAAAAACGAGGGCTAGCTAAGAACGAGGTGACGATGTGCATTGGAAGTGTGATCACCATCGTCACGCTCTCTCTACCTTCGGGATTAGTTGAAACCTAAATAATTGTTATTTGGTGCATGCGTTAAGCATGAACATTATATCTGATAATGTTTATTGCAAGACGGTTATTCATTTTCACTTTACCGCACCTATAAAAAATCCAGCTCATCCCCATTATCACTTTTCACCCGTTCTTCGTCTTCCTCCTCGCGCCTGCTCGTCCGACCCGAAGCGCCGTTGCCCTCGAGCTCTCCGACGACCTCGACCGCGACTTCTCCGACGCCCCATCGTCGCCGGAGCTCAACAAAACACCGCCGCCGCATTTGCCGCAATCAGGTACACCCCAACTCTTGCTCCTCTGGATCTACAGCGCCCATTCTCTGTAGTTCATCAGTGTTTTTTGTGTTCATTCTTCTCCCCTCGTTTAGTAGATCCAAAACCGGTGAAATGATCCATGTAGGCACCCTATTCACTGCGGTAACACCCATTTTCGCATCTAGATCTCTGTATCGGCCTTCACAGATTCGCATTGACGACGGGCCATCGTGTCCATCCCCACTTAGGTCTTTTAAACTTTCTTTCCGCAGTATTTTTAGATCCGTCGTAGCAACTGCTCTGTTAGATTCCTGTTTTATAGTCAGCTTCAACACTTAGGAGAAATCCAGAGCACCTACTGATTCACCAACACCGCCTTATTACAAAACCGGCTCGTCATCGCCTTCGGCGGCTTGCATAAATCCGGGTTATGAGTTTAACCATCCTGATCCTTATCACTATGCCGGGTTATAGAATCTGACGGCTTGTCCTTATCATTCTTGCAGTTAAAATCCGAAGTCGCCATGGCCCCTAAGACCGACAAATCCTGCAACTGGGTCAGATCGCAAGTCTCAACTTTGATGCTGAACAAACTCGTGGGGCAAGGCCTCTTGCCGGCTCGAACAGCAATCAGCTGGCGGGCACCTGAAGAAGAAAGCACCCCCAGCCCCAACAAGGCGAAGTTGTGGTCTTCGCAGATCATCTGCATAAAGGATTTCGGCCGCCCGGGTCAAAAAATTTCCCTGACGTCCTTAACTTTTTCGACCTCCGCCCGCAAGATCTTGGCCCCAACTCAATCACAAATCTATGCCAATTTCAAGTGTTCTGCGAAGTATAGCTTCAAACAGCTCCAACTGTCCTCCTTTTTCGGGAGTTTTTCTATATCAACCATCAAACTGAGTTCACTGATGGCCCCAGTATTGAACTTGGTGGCGTCTCTATCCAAAGGCGAAGAAACACTCCCTTTCCTGAGGCCAAGCTGGCGAGTCACCCCAAGGGCTGGAACAAGACTTGGTTTTACTACAAAAACACTGCCCCTCAAGGTGAAAATCCCCTTCCGGGTTACAGATCGGAGCAGCTCAATGCCACAGTGGCCTTTTCGGGTTGGCCATCAACAGAAGAACGCAAGCAATTCGCCCCTATTTACTCCAAAATAAGGGCCTTGGTTGCCAAGGGCCTTACCGGGATCGATCTGACCCGGTGCTGGATAAGCTGGCGAATTCAACCCCTTAGCCACAGGGGCGACCTGATGTGCAACTATACTGGTGAGCCGGCTGATGTTCAACACTTCAGTCAAGTCAATTTATCCGCGAGTGATATCAACAAGACCACCAAGAGACTATTGGGAGAGCCTCAGGACAAATGCAACAAAACCAGGTTGGCCCCCTTCTGCTTAACCAACCCGGTGCCTTCAGTAAGTGTTTGCACCTTCTTACTCTGTTCTTTAACTCGCCCTCTTTATCTCATTTTCAATTGCCAACTCGTCTCAAAACAGGCGAACGATAGATTTTGGAAGAAGAAGAAACCCCAACAACCCGCCCTCGCTCCAGCGGAGCAACAAGACGAGCCGGCTCGTGCTGACGAGCCGGTCGCAGAAGGCGAGGCTGAGGTAGAACTTGACTCACTTGGCCGTCTTTTCATTCAACTTGCTGACGCCCCTTCTCTTCAGGACGAACCCGAAGTTAGCCATACCAACGAGCCGGAGGTAACCTTGATCTCTTCTGATTCTGATTCCCCGATTCCTATTCGGAAGAAGACCCGGGCTGTGATCCGCAAGGTTCGAAGGAAACCCCGGGTTGCCGTCCGCAAGGTCTCTTTTTCGCACCGTGATCTTCACTTAGATCCCAAATTTATTTTGAAGAAGACTCGTCAACCCGGGACCTCCAAACGGAAGACCCGAAGCAGCGAAGGCGACTTAAGCAGCGGGCTTCCATATGAGCCGCCATCTCGTAAGGCGCGAGCTAAGGTGCTTCTTAGTCCAACTTCTTCTTTTCCTCTAGCCGGTCGTTTTAAGGAGCCCTTACATTTAAATGACTCGGCATATCAGACATCCCATTCCTCGGGTGAGTCAAGTGCGACGCAGGCGCCGGCTTTCAATATTAACGTTGGGTAAGTACATACTGACATAGCAATGCATTAATCCTTCCCTCCTTCAAATGAATAACTCCTTTGTTGTTTTGCACAGTACAAAGGCTATCAAGAAGCAAACGCTTGCTGGGTCATCTGATCCGGTCATTCAACCCGGCACTCAAGGGGATAAAGAGGCCACCTTGGATGGCCAAGAGGAGCAAGCAGTCCCGAACAGCCCGCCGGCTCAAGACCCCATCAGCCCGGCTCGTCCGCCTTCACCTGTTATCCAGGAAAGTGAAAACCCAGCTGAAGAACGACCCAAAGAGCCGCCCGTGGCACCGGCTCAAGAAGACACGGTGGTGACTGGAGAACGGCAAACACCTCCGGAGGCTTCCACCGCTCTTGCTAAAATCCCTGCCAAGCCTAAGCCGGCCGCAAAGGACAAAGGAAAGACGGCTCTGAACTTTTCTTCATTTGAAGACCAGGACGCCAGTACCTTGCACCAGGCCGTGCTGACCCAGCTGTCGGAAAGCCGGGACACAGAGATCGCCATGATCACTTCACTGAAGTGAAAATATGAGGTAAGTTGAGCCCTTCATCTTGTACCATATATATATGTAGCCCCCAAGGGCCGGGTCATTATATAATAATGATCCGGGACTTCAAAAAATATCTAACTTGTCGGCTCAACTTCAATCGGTAACCCCAAAGGCCGGCTCATCATTCATGAGGGGCGGGTCTTCATAACTGAGCAACAAAAAATCAATGCATGCATTAGCCCCCAAGTGCCATGTAGTTTGCCTGCAACTGCATGGAACTTCCTTCTTTATTTTGAAACTTGAGAGCGTGTAGCCCCCATTCCCCGGGTTGTCCTTAAGGGCGGTTCGGGTCATATGCAAGTCGTGTATAACAGTCTGCCCTGCAGGAAATGCTGGACCAAGTAGAAACCCAGGCTGACGGCTTCCGAAAGGAGGCCAAGAAAGAGAAGAAATTGCGCCAAGAATATGAAGAAGCCGCCGCTGAAGCAAAGAAAGCTTTGGCGATTGTAAGGGCCACCTTGCAAGAGACGGAGGCCGCCAGAACCGCCCTAGCCACGCGAGCTGAAGAAGCCGAAAAGCAACTAGAGCCGGTGACACAAGAGCTGACCACTTTGAAGAACTAGATTACAGCCATGACCCGGGCCATCTTTGGTAAGCAAAGCCATATGAATGAGTCAACTGGACCGGCTTACCAGACTTAGCCGGCTTAACTGACCGTGCATACTTCTCTTTGCAGGTCGCAAGAATCAACTGCTGCTGCAGCAACCAGTAGTGAAGCTGAAGGCAGTATACACTTTCATGGAACAACTGTATATAGGCGACTCTCGATGCATTATGGCAGCCAAAAATACCAAGTCGCCTCCACAGCTACTCGCGGACATGTTGAAGGAGCTGTCTGTGGTGCCAAGGTGGTTTGAAGACTGGAAGAGAGCGTGCTGCCGCTCTGTTGCTCTAACAGCACTAGCTCGGGCAAGGGCATACGTACCAGAGCTCGACCTGGCTCAAATTGTGGGCGGCTACCCGGAGTTCAATGTAGACGACACACCCTTTACCAAGAAGGATTTCCAATGCTACATCAGAGAGACCCGGGTTGCAGCCACCGCCATTGCAGAAGAAACCGATCTGACCCGGTACCAGGCGCCTTATTCAAAAGCTAATGAGCGGATAGAGCCGCCAAATCATGAGCCGGTGGCCCTAACTCGGACACGTAAGACATCCTTCGCTCCTGAAGTCGACCCTTCTTCTCTGATATCCACCGATGCCCTGTTTGAAGCGTTGCACACAATTCAGTGGTCGACCGGCGACTCAAGCGAAGAAGCGGAGGGTGACGACGGTCTCGAAGAGCCGGCTCGTGAACCATCAGGCGCCGGTGCCAGCTCTGACTCGGCGACGTAAACGCCGGCTTATCCAAGTAGGCCGAATCTTGTGAAATTTTGCCATGGCCGCAGCTGATCGGCGACTTGTAATAGGGTAGCATAAAACTTCTGATGCTAATGTAAATACTTGGCGCTTCTGTGAATCCTCCTTTTGGCCTTGAGAGCCGGTTTGCAATAGAGTGATTCTGCCGAAACAATATAACTGTATGTGATGGTTAGTGACGATGCCACCTTGAACGAGTAATCTTTGTTACTGTTTGCAATGAATCAAGTAGTTCAAATGGACCTAAATAAATGACATGCATGTATGTATGTATGTATGCATGTATGTATGTGTGTAGAATAAGTGCAAATCGGAATATGCTTGAAACGGCCGGCTTAAGAAACACAAGCCGGAATACACTTTCATGAAGCTGGCACTTTGGCCTGTTGGTTTGTCCTTGCTTTCTGAAAGCCGACTCTCACACAACCAATCGAACACTTTAACTCTAATGAGTTCAGGGTCACAGAAGTGATTGACTCACCAGATGTGCGCCGGGTCGATTTTATCGGTAGTAGCATCTTGCTAACAGGCAGGTTTAACCAACTTTGTGGCATCTCGCCGGCTTAAAAGGGTTTTGTAAGCTACACTCAATTGAGTTGGAAGCCCCCAAGTAACCAAGATCAACAAATAAAGATCCAGTACACAAGTTCTGAGGCAAAACAACACCTTCACACAGTGTTGCTGGTCGTTATTATATTTGATCAAAGACAGGTATATACAGGGTAAAAGGTATGTACAAAGATGTAACCTAGTCAATGACTTAGGTGTAATATGGCCGGAGCTGGGCAATGTTCCAGGGCCGGCTTGTTTCTTCCTCAGAAGTACGTGACTTCTCTCCTTCCCGTATATCAATCAGGTAATACGACCCGTTGTTGAGATTCTTGCTGAGCACAAAGGGCCCTTCCCAAGGTGGACACAGCTTATGCATGTCTGTCTGGTCTTGAATCAGACGGAGTACTAAGTCACCTTCCTGAAAAGTGCGGCTTCGAACTCTACGGCTGTGATAGCGGCGTAGGTCTTGCTGATAAATTGCTGATCTGGAGGCGGCAAGGTCGCGCTCCTCCTCCAAAGCATCAAGAGCGTCTTGGCGAGCCAGCTCATTATCTGCCTCCACATAAGCCGCCACTCGAGGGGAGTCATGACGAATATCGCTTGGAAGCACGGCTTCTGCACCATATACCAGGAAAAACGGCGTATAGCCTATCGACCTGTTAGGAGTAGTCCGTATGCTCCAAAGTACTGAAAGTAACTCTTCTTCCCAGCAGCCCGGCGTGCGCTGCAGAGGCACCATGAGCCGGGGTTTGATACCACGCAACAATTCTTGATTAGCCCTTTCTGCCTGTCCGTTGGACTGAGGATGCGCAACCGATGCCAGATCAAGCCGCATGTGCTCCTGTTGACAGAACTGTTCCATAGCCCCCTTGGAAAGATTGGTTCCATTGTCTGCAATGATGCTGTGCGGGTAGCCAAATCGGAATATCAGCTTTTTCATAAACTTGACAGCCATTGCAGCATCACAGTTGCTGACCGGCTCTGCTTCCACCCACTTGGTAAACTTATCCACAGCCACCAGGAGGTGCGTATGCTTGTTCTTGGAACGTTTGAAGGGTCCCACCATGTCAAGCCCCCAGACCGCAAATGGCCAAGTAATTGGATCATCCTCAACTCCTGAGCCGGCACATGGGCCTGGCGAGCGTATTTCTGGCAACCATCGCACTTACGGACAATGTCATCTGCATCAGCATGAGCTGTGAGCCAGTAGAACCCATGCCGGAAAGCCTTTGCGACCAGTGATCTTGAGACGGCATGATGCCCACAGTCGCCAGAGTGAATCTCATTGAGGATTGCGCGACCCTCTTCCGGCGAAACACAACGCTGAAAAACACCAGTGACGCTTCGTCGGTGTAACTCGCCATTGACAATAGTCATAGACTTAAATCGTCTGATGATCTGCCGAGCGAGGAGTTCCTCTGTTGGTAGTTCTCCCCGGCTTAAGTAAGCCAAGTAGGGGACCGTTCAATCAGGGATAGCACGGATAGCCGCCACGAGAGCCGCCTCCGGATCAGGAATAGCCAAATCCTCCTCTGTTGGCAACTTGACGCACGGGTTGTGCAGAACATCCAGGAACACATTGGGCGGTACCGGCTTGCGCTGAGAACCCAAGCGAGAGAGTGCGTCCGCCGCCTCATTCTGCCGGCGATCAATATGGTCCACCTGATAACCTTTGAAATGCCCAGCAATATTTGTGACCGCCTGCCGATAAGCCGCATGAGGGGATCCTTAGAGTCCCATGTACCTGAGACTTGCTGAGGCACTGAATCTGAGTCGCCCAAACATCTGACCCGGCTCAGGTTCATTTCCTTAGCCATCCGGAGCCCGTGAAGCAAAGCCTCGTACTCTGCTGCGTTGTTAGTACAGGTAAACATAAGCCTTAAAACATAACAAAACTTGTCTCCTCGAGGGGAAGTAATCACAACTCCAGCCCCCGAGCCTTCGAGCTGCCTCGAGCCGTCAAAGTGTATAGACCAGTATGTTGTGTTGGGCTTCTCTTCGGGAGCCTACAACTCTGTCCAATCATTGATAAAGTCAACCAACGCCTGAGATTTGATTGCTGTACGAGGCAGATACTTTAGATTATGTGGACCGAGCTCAATAGCCCACTTAGCAACCCGGCCTGTAGCCTCTCGGTTCTGGATTATATCCCCAAGAGGCGCAGAACTAACCACCGTGATTGGATGCTCGTGGAAATAATGCTTCAGTTTGCGGCTAGTCATGAACACTCCGTAGACCAGCTTCTGCCAATGCGGGTATCGCTGCTTGGACTCGCTCAACACCTCGCTGACATAATACACAGGATGCTGGACAGGATATTCCTTACCATCCTCCTTGCGCTCGACGATGACCGCCACGCTTACAGCCTTGTTATTGGCAGCAATATACAACAGCATCGGCTCCTTCTCGCGGGGGGCAGCAAGAACTGGCGGCTTAGACAGTTGTTTCTTAAGGGCCTCAAAAGCCTGATCTGCCTCCTTACTCCAGACGAAGTCATTTGATTTCTTGAGCAACTGATACAACGGAATCGCCTTTTCTCCAAGCCGGCTTATGAACCGACTTAAAGCCGCAACCCGCCCAGCCAGCTTCTGCACGTCATTAAGCTTGACCGGCTTAGCCAGGGTCGTGATTGCCTTGATTTTCTCCGGGTTAGCCTCAATGCCTCGCTCAGAGACAAGGAACCCCAGAAGCTTTCCTGCAGGGACACCAAAAACACACTTCTCCGGGTTAAGCTTCATCTTGTAGACACGGAGATTGTCAAACGTTTCCTTAAGATCCTCCAATAGAGTCTCCTTTTTTCGAGATTTAACCACAATGTCATCCACATAAGCATGAACATTCCGCCCGATCTGATTGTGGAAACAGTTCTGGACGCAACGCTGATAAGTCGCCTGGGTGCTCTTCAGACCAAATGACATGGTTGTATAACAAAAGGCCCCAAAAGGTGTGATGAAAGCCGTCTTTGCCTGGTCTTCCGGCTTCAGCTTGATCTGATGATAACCAGAGTAAGCATCCAGGAAACAGAGACTCTCACAACCAGCCGTAGCATCGATGATCTGGTCAATACGGGGAAGGCAAAGGGGTCACTAGGACAAGCCTTATTCAGGTCTGTGTAATCAACACACATCCGCCAAGTCCCGTTTTTCTTCAGAACAAGTACTGGGTTAGCCAACCACTCAGGATGGAAGACTTCGACGATGAACCCGGCAGCTAGGAGCTGAGCCACTTCTTCACCAATGGCCTTCCGCCTTTCCTTGTTGAAATGGCGGAGGAATTGGCGGACTGGTTTAAACTTGGGATCCACATTGAGGGAGTGCTCAGCGAGTTCTCTCGGTACACCTGGCATGTCAGAAGGTTTCCATGCGAACATGTCCCGATTCTCACGGATAAACTCGATGAGCGCGCTTTCCTATTTGGGATCCATATTAGCCCCGATGGTGAACTACTCAGAAGAATTGCCCGGAGTAAAATCAACTTGCTTCGTGTCTCTGGCCGACTTAAACTTGAGCAGAGGGTCAGATTCCTTAGTGGGCTTTTTCAGGGACGTCCTGTCAGACAGATCAACATTGTCCTTATAGTATCGCAACTCCTCTGCGGCGCAAGCCGTCTCAGCATAAGCTGCGTCTCCTTCCTCGCACTCCAGTGCAATCTTGCGGTTTCCTTGCACTGTGATAGTCCCCCTCGGTCCCGGCATCTTCAACTTCAGGTAGACGTAACATGGCCGCGCCATGAACCACGCATAAACCGGCCGGCCAAATAGGGCGTGGTATGGGCTCTTCAGGTTAACCACCTCGAAGGACAGGAACTCAGAACGCCAGTTATCCTCTGAGCCAAAAGCCACTTCAAGGGAAATTCTCCCCATGGGATAGGCCGACTTGCCAGGAACAATGCCGTGAAAGACCGTAGAAGATGGAGTCAGCTGCTTATCGGACAAATTCATCCGTCTGAACGTGTCATAGTACAGAATGTTGATGCTGCTTCCACCGTCCATGAGCACCTTAGTCAGGGTGTAACCACCGACCTGTGGCGCCACCACCAGAGCCAGGAGGCCTGGGTGGTCGACAAGGACAGGATGATCTTCCCTGCTCCAGGTAACCGGCTGTTCAGACCAGTTGAGGTAGTAAGGAGCCGCCGGCTCAACCGCATGGGCGGCTCGCCGTTGCACCTTCCGGTCCCGCTTGCAGGTACTGGTGGTAAAAACATGATACTGTCCGCTGTTTAACTGCTTCGGGTTGCTCAAGAATCCTGCCGCACCAGCCTGATGCTGATTTCCCTGGTTGTTTCTCTGATTGCCACCAGTATTACCAGCCCCCTGAAACCCGCCGCCCTGGCCATTATTTCCCTGGAAGCCGGGCCCAGCGAAGGGTCCCTGCAAGCCGGCTCCTGAGAAGCCGGGTCCTGGGTTGGCGGGTTGTCCCCCGTTGCCTCCCCCGTGATGATGATTCTAGAAGATGCGCTTGGCAAACTCTTGCATCACGTAGCAATTTTCCCAGGAGTGAGTGGCCAGTTTACCATTATAACTGTGCTTCGGACAAGGAGCTTTGAGGGCCTCCTCGTAAGTGAGAGGGCGACTTCCAGACTGCTTCCTCGAACCTTCATTCTGCCGCTGACCTTTATTCTCTGTGCTTGTGTTTGCCACCAGATCAGAGCCACCGTCGTGACCCTTGCGTTTACCGCCGCTGTTGTTCTGACCATTACCGTTGCTCTGCTGCTGACCCTTGCCGGCAGCTTTCTTGCCCTTATCAGATTTCTCCTCGTCCGACGGCGTATCCTTGGTATTATCCGACTCCGCGTACCGGGTTAAGACATCCATGAGATCTCCCATGTCCTGGACCTTTCGCTTGAGCCGCCCAAGCTTCTGGACCAGGGGCTGGAACTTACCTGTTCGTTCCAGAACAAGCACTGCCTGAGCCGCCGAGATGCCATCGGAACTGTGTATAACTTCTGCAACCCGGCGAGCCCAATGGAGCGCCGACTCGTCCTCGCGTTGGACACAACGCTCCAGATCAACAATTGTGGTCGGCCTCTTGTAGGTCCCCTGGAAATTCTTGACGAAACGCTCCCTCAGCTCCTGCCAGGTGTTGATGGAATTCGCCGGTAGGTTTTTCATCCAAGTGCGTGCAGGGCCTTCCAACATCAGAGGCAGGTAACGCGCACACACCGACTCACTTGCACCCAACAAGTCCATCGCCAGCTCATAGCTCTCGATCCATTCAGTGGGCTCCAAATTCGCCGTGTAGTTAGGAACCTTGCGAGGCCCTTTGAAGTCAGGGGGTATGCGCGCCTCTCGCAGCGCTGGCACCAAGCAAGGAATCCCAATCATGCGACTTGACGAGCCCCCAAGCCGGCCCTCCGCCGGGGTTGCGGCAGGCGAGTGTCGCACCTCTGGCGGGTTAACATTTGGCGGCGGGTTGACTCGAACCGGCGCGTTAACGTGTGCCGGCGGGTCACGGCCTGCCCGCGCGTTTTCCTCCTCCCACTCTCGAAGGACTCGAGCCGCATCCGCAACGTCTTGCGGGATAGGCTGGCGCTGCTCCGCCAGCGGCTGGGCGGCTCTCCTGCGATGGGCGCTGCTGGAGACCGCAGGCGACTCCGGGCGCTGGCTCCTGGTCCGGCTCTGATGGGGGGTTGACTGAAGATGGTGTTGGTTGTGCGAGTAATTGGCCTGCTGCACCACCGCAGTCTTAAGCATCGCAATAGCGTTCCGGGCTTCTGTCTGAATCGGGCCGTCCCCTCGATCGGAATAGCTGCCAAGTTGTGGGTTGCCGCCAGCACGTTATCAACCGGGTTAGAGTAGTGTCCAATTGGGGTCTGGAACCGGTGAGACGGCAGCTGCTGCTGCTGATCTGGCGTACGAAGTCGAGCTGGCTCTTGCTGCTGAACAAGCTGATGTAGCGGCGGTTCTCTCGTGGGGATAACTCCAGCCCCCAGGTTCGTCAGCGCCGGCGGCGTGGTGAACAGCTGAGTCGGCTCGAGATTAGCCGGAAGCCGGCTCTGATGACGCCTCCGGTGAACAAGATCTGACTCGGCCTGCCGGCGTCTCAAGTACTGTGTTTCCTCGTCAAGGCGCTGGCTCTCCGCAGCGATCTGGGCCTGCTCCTGTATCATGCGGGCGTTCTCGGCATTGATGTCCTCCTGGATCTTGGCCATCTC
Organism: Elymus sibiricus; assembly: GCA_039707655.1. Lineage (NCBI taxonomy): Eukaryota > Viridiplantae > Streptophyta > Magnoliopsida > Poales > Poaceae > Elymus > Elymus sibiricus. The sequence goes on from CM077664.1 coordinate 26,524,457, forward strand.
CTCGCGACACTTCGTGATCTCCGTGTTGCGCGCCGCTGCGTTCTCTGCAGTGACCGGCTCGGCCAACAGGGCCGCCAGCGTAGTCATCAAGTCCGCGAGTGCCTGAACCCCGGTCTTCTGAGAGCCGGAGGCCGAAGCACTGGCTCCTCCTGAGCCGTCCAGGAGGTTGTTCTGTCCCGCCATCGGATTGGCCGGGTCTCGTGCTGGATCTTGCCTACCCGCCATGTAAACCGCCGTGAAGCGAGGCGGATCTGGGCTCTCTGGGAAGACGTCGTCTGTGTGCCCCAGCCCTCCATTATGCAGCGGAAGAATTGACTCAGTTTCCCCCATCGAGGACTCGCCGTCAGACTGGACAAGCGTGTCGTCCTGAGACAGGGAGTTCTCTGATAGGGCAACCCCTTGGGTAAAGCCCACGAAGGCGTGATCTGGGCCGGCTTGACCCGGGCCGGGTCTCGCCGGGAGCTGACCAACACGGCGCGCCGACTCGACGCCGGCGATGTTCTCCAACCCGGCAGCCGGCTCGTCGACCACGCCGATGAAGGTGTGGATCTTGCCGAAGGGGACCCGGTACCCGTACTCGATTGAGTCGGCGTCGGGGCCCCAGTATGAATCGTCGATGTAGAACTTCCCGCGGCGGCTCTTGGACATCATGCCAACCGCGTACTTCCCGAACCCTGGAAGAGATCCCGCTAAGAACTCAACTCCACCGGGAGTGTGCCCCACGGTGGGCGCCAACTGTCGTGGTTTTGTCGCGACAGATGTCCTAGTAGAAGGACTTAGAGATGAAGCCATCGCACTAACGTGGAAGCTTAGCGGGGTTGATCGGGAACGAGAAGACGCCGGGTTACCCAGGTTCGGCCCCTCATGGTGGAGGTAAAAGCCTACGTCCTGCTTGTCTATATTTCTGTAGATCTCGATTACAAGGATGCGGATTCGCTAACCTAGCTCTCGAGGGGATTGCAACTTAGTCTTTTCTGTACAGGTGCTCCCCTTTATATACACAGGTGGAACCCTAGATTACATGAGAGTCCGGATCGTACTCTGACCCACCTCCTATTCTTCCCTACTTGTTCTCGAAGATGGCCATCTTGCCTTCTATCTTCTCGTCAAGCCGGCCCACTGCTTAAGCCGGCTTATCCTTGCCAGGCCTCGTTAAGCCGGCCCACACAGAGTCTCCGGCCCGCAGTGAGTTGACCCGCTAAGCTCGCCTTACGGCCGGGTCAACACCCTGCCAGGTCTTCGCGCTAGTAAATATCCCTCGGCTGCATCATTTTTCGGACCTCCCCGCAGCTCCGAGTAGGGGCTGCATCTACTAACCCTACAAATACAAGTACCGGGGGCTACACTCACAGTACACCGACCTCCGTTGTTCAAAACACACAACGGATGGTCACAGGCTTACGGCCTACCTTGTCGCTCGAGTCACGACGCAGAGTCTTAACGAATGCTGAGGACCGACCCAGAGCCGCGGCAAAGTCGGTGCAAAAACGCACAGACAAGCATGCCGGGCTCCCAAGAGGCACTGTTCCTAATGACCAACGCTAGCAGGCAAACTAATTGGTCAAACAATGGCGTTCTCACAGCGGATTTAAAGATGTCGCATGACACAGCAATGACAGGTCAAACTAAAACAAATAATAGTAGTACTACCAATACAGTACATTACAGTTTTCCATACAAACTCTATTTAGCAGGGCTGTCTGGCTTGGGAACTCTCTTAACAATGTTTTGGAGGGGACACACTCCTGCAGCATACTTGGCCTCTTCCGTGACCTCTTCCATGAACTGCTGCGGATTGCGACTCCCCGGAGGAGGCCGCACCAAAGGCCATAAGTTCACGTCAGGGTGATGTGCCCTAACACCAGTGCAGACTTGGCGAGCTCCCTCAAAGGCTGTGGAATAGATGCAGTCCTCAAGCTGATCAGGAGACCTCCCGAGCAGGCTCAGGACAGTATCAATGTCGGGCTTCAGCCGGGGGTCATCACGGTAGAGGGTACCAACGGCAACCCCAAGAGTGGTCTTCATTTTCTCCGCCGTCGACGCGACCTCCTGGAGATGGGCCTCCGCGTCATCATTCTGGATCTCCGGCACCAGAGCTGGAAAAGCAAACACAGAATGCATAAACATACTGGCGGCCAAATAGGATAAACGAGTGTAGAAGACAACCCCCAGGATACATATCTTTAGCAGCAGCTTCAAGACGGCAGCTCTTTTGTGCCTCGGCAAGCTGGGAGGTCGCCTCCTCGCTTTCCCTCCGCAGGTGGGCAACCTTTTGCTCGGCCTAAATGGCCACAGTCGATTGCTGGGCCAATTTCTTCTCCGCTTATTTAAGGTCGGTCCGGAGTAAGCCTTGGCGATCCTTGTTCTCCTCCAAGTCAGTACGGAGGGTGCGGCAGGCCTCCTACTCCTGATGAAGAGCGGCCTCCAAAACATGTTTGGAGGACTGCATCCAGCTCCTTCTTGGCAGCCTGCTCTGCCTCCTCCGCCTGCTTACGGGCCTGGGAGGCCTCGTCCAATTCCTGGCGGAGGGCTGCAGCCTCCCCAGGGGCTACAACAGAAAAACACAAATGCTCAACAAGTCAGAAACATTAAAACCAGAAGGCACAACCAAGCTGGGTACGAGTCAACTTGACATTTACCAGAAGTGCCACCTCTGGTGCGCTGCTGGCCACCAGCTTTCTGCTGAAGATCTCCCAGTTGCTCCTCCAGCTCCGAGACCTGCGCGGCAAGGCCGCGGTTCTCCTCAACAAGAGCCTAAACAAGAACACAAGGTCAGACCTCGTTCAGGACACCTACTAAAGATATAAGTGGAACCAAGCATGGCTCTCAGGCCACCGCCATACTCGGTCCCGGGGGCTACTACTATTACAAGTTAAGAGAAAAAGCATACCTTGAAGTCAGGCTCCACAGAAAGCCCCACCTCCCTCAGGATCGACCACAGGCGCTTCAGCGCCTCATCGATAGCTCCTAAGGGCGCCGCGACCTCCCGAGGGATCTCCGGAGCAAAGCTCCCGGTGAGGAAGGAAAGGGCCTTCTGTGCAACTGGCGAAGGGCGTACTCCATTCCCTCTGGATTAGCAGCAGGAGGCCCCCAGCGACGCATTGGCTGAAGGCATCGCTGACCGGCCTACACCGCCAGCCACGGCCTTCGCAACGATGGACGTTGTCGGCATGCTCGCAGAGGAAAGGCGAACACTCCAGGGGAGTGCGGCCCTTCCGCACGAACAAGTGATGGGCCCGCGGGCTTTGCGGCCTGAGATAGGTCCGCATCACCGCCGTCCTTGGCAGTACCCCCCCCCCCCCCGTATCCACAACCACCGTTGGCTCCACGGAGAGCTCTGCTGCAAGCAAGTGGTCTCATTAAGAGCTCTAACACATCTATCAAGGGCAAGGGAGCCTTGGGCAAAACATTTACCTGTGGTCCGGCCTCCAGCCTCTAAAGAAGGGGGCTCCGGGAACAGGGGCACGCTGGGCAAAGTCGCCAACGGCGTGGCCGCTATCGCAGCGGCTGCAGAGGACCCCACAGCAGAAGCGGTCTCCGCTCCGAGGGAGGTGGCCCTAAGAAGAGCAAGTCGAAGATAAAAAACATGGGAACTGGCAAAGGTCAAATCAAAATATGGCAAGCCAAGACTTACAGGATAGTCGCCGGATCGTGCCGCCTCTGGGGCGGCACCGAGACGAGCACGTTGATCTGCAAGCTCGACGACTTCTAAGAGCTCCCCCGAAGCTCGCAGCTGCTGCTGCAGACCGGGGACTCCTCACGCAAGCCTCAGCGGAGCTTCTTGAGGGGCTGGCATGGCATCTCAGCCTCGGACCTCCTCAGCTCTCCTCGCCGACCTCGTCCTCCTCGTCATCATCGGCCCCGTCACCGCCGTCATCGTCGTCGTCCTCGGTGTCATCGTCGCCCTCATCATCATCATCTTCATTGCCTCCGTCGCCGCTCTCGCGGCCCTCTTGATCGACGGGGTCTCCCTCGTCCACGCCGTATGAGGCCTCCTCCTCAGAGGGCTCCCTAGAGGCTCTCTTCCGACTCTTGGCGGACTCACCCTTCACCCGGGCAGGCTTGGGGAGGGCTGGCATCATCAGGGCGGCCAAAACGGTGCTCACGTCTTGCCCCGGCAGCGGGGGCTCCGAATGATACGTCGCGCAGATAGCAAACCCCTGTATAAAAACAAGCAAATGGCGTTAGAAGGAGAAGCCCCGGCCTTCAACAAAGATGCGACTGCAAAAACACTTACGCTGCCCGGTGGGAGGTCGGACGAGAAAGGTTTGACGGCCTTCCTCAGGGAGCTCGCGATGGCGTCGAGGCCTACCAAGAAGACAAGGAAGGCGTCAACATCCTCCGGGCTTAGCTCCTTCTAGGAGAGCCGTGCGAGATCTCTCGGCCTAGCGTATTGGGACAGGGGGAGGGCCCGGGCCCGCAGCGGCAAAACGTGACGCGCCACCCACGTCCACACAATGTGGCCTCCATTCAGCCCGCCCTTCTTTAGGCGGGCGGTAGCATCTGCTTGTGCCTTAGCCTCCGGCGACAACCTGGACAGAGGAACCCACAACCGCAGCTTGCGCAGAGGCTCATTCCGGAAGGCAGGTAAATTGTCGCCAAGGCTGCGCATATAGAACCAATACTTGTGCCACCCCCGAACATATTTTGGGAGGTCGAAGGAGAAGAAGGTGGAGTTGGGGCGGAGCTGCAGGATGGCTCGCCCAAGATAGCAAAAACACAGGCACGGAAGAAATACTGGAACATCTCGAAGTAGGGGGCTGTCCCGAGGAAGCACTCACAGAAAGTGATAAAGTATGTGATATGGAGCACTCCGTTGGGGGGATGTGGTGCAGTTGGCAACCGAAGAACCGGAGAATTCCACGCACAAAGTTGTGGAGGGGAAATCTGAGCCCCTCCCAAACTACCCTGAGCAAAAAACGTGCTCACCGTCGCGGGGCTCCGGCGGGACTATCGGGGCCGGATTTCCGGGACATGATATCCTAGAAATTAACCCCTCGTGTCGTCACCAGCCCAGGATTACTGTTACTGGTGGACACGTCCTTGTTACAGATTACCAAGCAATTACAAGGATTGGATACAAGACCATAAAGGTCTAATGATACAACAATGATTTCTAGTGAGGATGACGGAAGCGGCTCGTGGTTCTCCAACATCGATGGGGCTCCTTTTCCACAGGAACAGCTGACCCGGATAATTCCTATCCCGCGTGGCCGCTATCCTAGGCTCCGCATGGATGTCGTAGTAATACTCCTTGTCGAAATCCTGACCTGGCCAATTAAATAGCCAGGGACAAGCCTGTGAGTACGTTTGAATGTACTCGCAAACATAATGAACAAAATATATACCGAATGCATATGAACATGATGGGTTAAGTTATATGCACATGCTGAACGAAATTAAATCATGTCATGATGAATATTACTATGGTGCTGAAATTTAAAACATGGCATGATAAATATTAGCATATGCAGAAAAATTAATTCTTAGTGACAAACTAAGAAAGTTAAAAGTGGACAATCGGGCGAGACTGGACCGCCTGAGAATCCTAAAAGAAATGCCAAACAGGTGTCTAAAAGAGAATCGGGCGAGACAGACCGCCCGAAAACTCAAGCGACGCCACGAGAGGTCTTGAAAAGAAATGCCAGTCGGGTGTCTAAAAATGACGCCACGGTAGGTCTTGAAAAGAAATGCCAAACGGGTGTCTAAAAGAGAATCGGGCGAGACTGGACCGCCCGAGAACTCAAGCGTCACCACGAGAGGTCTTGAAAAGAAATGCCAATCAGGTGTCTACAAAAGAATCGGAAGAGACAGGACCATCCGAGAACTCGAGAGACGCCACGAGAGGTCTTGAAAATAAATGAGTGCCCGGTTAGTCTAGCCAGCCCATGAGATACTCAAAAAAATAAAAATAAGAGAACCGGTTAGTCCATAATAATAACAATAATATTCATGACAACAATAATATTCATGATAGCGTCAGTGGCGACAATGATTATCCTGCAAAATAAATCATGCTCAATTTTAATTATTTTCCTCCGGAGACCGACACTAAGACCGACACTTGACCAACCCAGACTGTAGTCCTTAACCGTGGACACGGCTATTCGAATAGATATAACTCTGCAGAGGGTGTACTCTTTACCCACAAGTAAATGATTTCTTTAGTCAGCACCGTGACACTGACTAATTCCCATTACGGTCTTTGGGTTGAAAACACACCTAACCAGCACACACCAGCTTAACTCACCAGAGCTAGGAATCACCCAAGGCAATGATAAAGTAAAACTCTAAGTGGGAAGGCCTCATTCAACGGCCTCCAATAGCACGGGATCAAAATATTTATATCGGCGCGCAAACAGGGGTGCGACCCCTCTCCGACTACAATCAGAGACAGCCATGCCCCCGGACCAAGTGACATGCCTACCATGGGCCAATGGTATCTTTCACTATGGCCTCTCTGTACGGTGTGTGCAGGAAAGGGGTTATCAACTTACCGAACCGTACCCTACCTGCGGCAGGGACAAGTGGCAGCACGAACAAGTATGGGGGTTACCGGAACAAGACTCAATCTACGGCCGACTCAGGAGGCTTAAGTTTTCCTGCACTGGTTAGCACAATAAAGTGTTCTTTCAACAGTAACACCAAAACAGGGCCACAGCCCTTGCATGTCCCAACATGCATAACCAACAAGCCATGATCATGCTCCAACGTGATCACCCTTCTGCCGGTAGCGGTATTTCTCTTATATCTGCTCCTGCAAGTTAGTCATGACAAGCACACGTTGCACGGTACGAGGAAACATGCCAACACTACATGCATGAAATTTTTTATTTGAATTCAACCTATGCATGATTCAATTATTCTAGCAAACATTTAACCATGCAATCACCATATCAAGTGTTCAAGATGCTTGCCTTGATCATGCAGAAATATTGGGTGCACTCCAAAAGTTTTGAAAATTTTATCTTCCCTCCATTTCCTATTTTCAAAAATATTGCAATTACCACATAAAGCAAAGACAGTACTAAAAAGTTTCCTGGAAAATTTCAAAATAAATACTAAAATAAACTAGAGGAAAAATAAGGAATAACAGAAAAAGAATCAAATTATTTGGAGTTCATATGAATTTCCTAGAGAGTTTCTAAGCTGAAATAAATACAGAATTGGACTTATTTAATAAATCCAGCAGAGTTAAACTTATCAAAAATGTTCACCCTAACTATATTAATAGAGATTAATTTTAGAAGTATTTAGAAATTTGAATCACAAAATTTGGTTTTGAAATGAATTCTGTAGAATTATTTGAAGATTGCTGGAAAAGGAAAATAGGAAAGGGCAGAAGTGCGCCTGAGCGCTGTTTAGTAGCACGGCGCCACTGGGCCGGGTCCAGTTTTTCGGCCGCGTGGAAGGGCGCCGACGTCGAAGACGTACTCATGGGAATACGTTTCCCTTGCGCGGGGGCAGCTCCGACAGAATCCGTCTCCACTTAAACGGCGGGGCCCGCGGTTGGAGTGGCTGACGGGCGGGCCCCACTTGTCGGGTTCGTCTCCCAACTCCCGCGCGCGTCTGGCCAGGGACAGGAGGATTCCAGCGATCCTCGCCGGCGAACGGCGGCACCGTTCGGGGGGCTGAGACCACCGTTGTGCTCAGGAGGCTGTGGCGGTCCTTCCGGTACTCGACACGGCCAAAGAGGTGGATAAAATCGTCGGCGGCGATCTCCCCGGCGGATGGCGGCGTCGGACGAAATGGGGGTTTCGTCTACGGTGACTCCGGAGCAAAATTGAGTGGGGGAATGGATTCGTGGGACCGCGAGGGGGCTTTTGGTGGAGAGGACGAAGAGAGGGAGGCTCGGGTTGCGCCGGGTTTAACCGGGAAGTGGTGGTGGCCGTGGCGGTCGGAGAGGAGGAAGACGGCCACCCCAGCTCGATTGGCTGCTCGGGGTGGTTTTCAGAGAGGAGAGGAGGCATGCTCAGGAGTGTAGCGAGCTCGGGGGGGAGGTTTTATAACGCGGCGAGGCGGTACCATGGCTTTCCGAAGAAGTCACGACGGCGACGGCTATTGATGGCGCCGCTAAGGTGGTTGAGGGGGTCGGTGCGATGTGGGCAGGCTTGCGGAGGAGGCCATCGTCCATAGGTGGGCTGATTGGCTCGTAAGGTGGCCAGGTGGCTCGGGGCGGTGATGACAGCGACGTGCTGGAGTCGGTGGCGGCGCAGGCCGGTGGAGGGCGGCGCCAGGGGGAGTGCTCCGGTGCGGGGGAGGCTGCGGCTGGTGCAGGCGACTAATAGAGGAGCGGGCAAGCTAGGGGAGGCAGCAGAGGAGCCGCAGCGGCTCGATGCCACTGACTGCCATACTCGCGCTCTGTGCGTGCCCTCGAGGTGCTCGATGAATTGCCACAGTGGCCAAATGATTTTATTTGAATTTTGAAGTTTGACATGATGATGATTCACTCTGTAATAGAGCTACTAGACATGGTGGTGTGGTCATCTGATCAAGTTCCTAATGCAGTCCAGAGAGATGCCAAGATTCTGTCATGCCCATAATGTGTTTGACAGAATGCCAGAGCTATCTAGATGATTTTGTTGGAAGTGAAAATTAACAGCATGGTGTCTCCTTAGATGATAGATATGGTGGTGTGGTTGGTTTAGCAAGAAGGGAAACTTGCTAGTGCAAGTTTTACCAGAATTCACTTCTGGACAGAAACTACAGCAGGATATTTGGTGGATCTAAATGACGCAATTGGGGCTGATCTCCTGGACTTAAGGGTTTAGTTGGAAGGACTAGAGGTGGGAATAATTTCAGAATTTTTGGAGCAGGGAAAATTAGGGTTGTAGTTAAAAGCTGAATCTGGACCAGAAAAGAAAAGCGGATGTTTCACTCAAAAATTTCAAAAGGCCAAGTTGGGTTTTTGCATAAAAGTGATCTCTAGGCATCACATGACCTCCTATAATTTTTGTGGAATTTTGAAAGAATTATTTAAAATAGTTGTAGAGCAACAGAGGCAATTAAAAAATTAAAAAATGCTATTAAAATGATTATCTTGGAATTTTTTTATTATGAAAATAGTTTCTATTGTTATTTTAAATATAATTGAATTGATTTAAGACAACTACCAAATCCCACAATATTTTACAAAAATTTCTAAATGGAGGGAAGAATTTTGAAAACAGAAAATAGAAAATACTCTAAAATAAATAAAGATCTATTAAAATTCAAAATTTTATTTCTGGGCAAATTTTATTCAATAGAAATATAGTTAAAAAATTTGGGGTGTTACAGGGACTTCTCCTGACGGGAGTCGGACTGCCAGATCCGCCGACATCAGAAGCTGGTCCTTGTACATCTGGACCTCTTCCTCTGTGGCCGTGGAGGGGAACCACTTCCCCGTGGACTTGGGGGCATCGCGCGCCGACTTCTCACCACTCTTGGCGGCGGCCCTCTTTCGCTTCCTGTCAACGGCGCTCATGGTCGGCTCTTGACTAGGGGCCCGGGCCCCCCTCTCGCTCCTTGTTCTAGCCATCGACAGCGGGGGAGGCGGAGCCGCCAAAGCTCTGGCGGTGAAGCGATGGCGATATGGTGGTGACGCGCTAGACGAGGCTGGCGGCGGAGAAGGGGAGTGAAATGAGTAGAGGCGGGGGAAGACAAAAACCCCTCACTTTCCCTCCTCTTATAGCCACCCCGAAAACGCGTCGGTGCGTCGGGTCGGGGAGAGATGGTCGGTATGGCCTCTCGTTTTTTTCCTCTTGTGTGGTTATGGACAGGGGCAATACAGTCCAACTACGAAAAACTGACAAGTGTAATTTCAGATTTTAACGGTAGAAGACAGCAGAATTGACGGAAGTGCTATAAAAGGGAAAACAATTTATACTTGGTGTTAGACAAGGATGAAAAGAAATTCAATGTTAAATAAGGAAACAAGTTTTAAAACAATGTTATATAAGGAATTGTTTCTAGTTCAGAATCTAACCTCTCTTCAGCCCATCTGCGAGGATCCATCATAGGAAAGTACGACGAACTCGGAGCACCGAAAAGGGCGAACAGACGGATATGAGGCCAACTCCAACGCGCCGACGCATTTGGTCCGCGCTTGTCCGTTTGGGTCCAAGCGGACAGAAACGACGGCTCAACGCAGAGACCCATCTCATTTTTCTGTCCGTTTTGTGTCCGTTTGAACCATTTTCTCCCCAAATTTGCGTCCGATTTGGGTCCGAAGCGGACACAAACCAGACGTTCTATGCGTCCTCATCGTTCGTATGTATCCGCTGCAGGTGAGGTCTGGCCTATTTGTCATCCAAATGCGAGGGGGCCACCCACCCATCCCACCCCTCTCACTCTCTCCTCCTCCTTTTTCTCTCTTTCTCTCCCACCCACCGCCCACGCAGCCGCCGGGGAGCCACCCACGCAGCACGCGGCCGCCAGGGAACCGCCACCAGAGCAACACCACGCGGCGCCGGGGAGCCGCCCACGCAGCACGCGACCGCCGGGGCTGCGGAGGACGAGGCGCGGCCATGGATCCGATGCCGCGGCCATGGATGCCTCGCCGCTACCTCGCGTCCTCGACCTCGCCCTCCTCTCCATCCTGCTTGTCCGTTCTTCATGCCTTCTAGACGAGGGCGCGCACAGAGGGCCGCAGCGAGTGGCCGCCGCGGCCACTACCTCTGTTGCGGCCAGCAACAGAGCAGCTCCACTGCTAGATTTTTTTCCAAAGAGTTGGCTTGTCCGCCCCAAATGCGTCCAACACGTTGGATGCACAGGCCATGTCCGCTGTCCGTTTTGGCGACACAAACGGACAAAAAAGGAACAAATTTTGGGTCTCCCCGTTGGAGTTAGCCTGATGAAACGGAAATGGCGGACGCCAATGGCTGGATCTTGGAAAGAGCTCTTTGCGGTTTGAAAGGTGGATGCTGCTGTTGCTTGAGGTGGGTAACGACCACGAAGCACTGAATGCTTGTAGTGAACAGTACAAACGCAGTTATTACATTGGCTCGCATGCGGTCGCGAAAGTCTGTTCTAACATGGACGAAGAGACGGGCCGGCCCCCACCAAGCCCTGGGGATTATATCACATGATTCCAAGCATCACATGATACAATGATATCATGTTTCAAAACTCGAATTTTGTGTTTCAAAAAATTTCAAAAAAAAAACTTGGATGTTCACAAGACATGTTTCGACTATCCCTAAAAAATTCAAATCCAAATTCAAAATATACATGAAGAAACAAAAAAGACAAATCTACATGTGAATAGTGCCACATTTGCTTTTGTCTTCTGTGACATAATTCTTGCAGAATTTGTCATTTTTATTTCTCAATGTGTGTTTCGAGTTTGGATCTGAATTTTTTACAGCTAGTAGACATATGTCTTGTGAACATCCACGATTTTTTTCAAAAAATTTTGAACCACAAAAAATTGAATTTTAAACCATGGTATCATGGTATCATGTGATGCCTTGTATCATAGGATATTTTCTCCCAAGCCCCGTATAAGTCCACAGTCCCTTACTAAATGGATGTGGTATTTACTACAATAAGTGGTGAGCCACGGATCGCGAGGTTTGGTACAGCGGTGCAGATTGGCAGCTCATCTGCCGCCATGTTCCATTCGTTCGCTTCCTGTTTGTCCTTGTTTTTTCCTTTCTTTGTTGGAGGCATAAAGTATCTGTCCTTTTTTGTTTTCGTTTTTCATAAAGAATCTGTCCTTTTTATTTTCCCTTAGAATAATAGCGAATCTGCCCTTAAAAATGCTGGGGAAGGTAATGGCTGGTGGACCCGGGAGGGAGGGAGGGAGAGACGGTCCCAGTCGAGTCACGTCGTGACCTAATGGGGACCTGTGCCATTTGTGTGACAGTGAGTGAGCTAATCGGGAACCTTTTTTTTAACAGGGAGAGAGATCCCGAAGGATCCCGAAGTTTACTCAGTCCAGAAAGGTACAGTAATTTTTTACAAACAGGACCACAGATAAGCTAGATATTACAAGCAAGTCCCTGGACTTTGCAAGAAGGGCCCTAGACTGGAAACAAGAAAGCAATCGGGTCCACAATCGCCGGTCAAATCGCACCTTGCCGTTGCCGGCGACGATGCCACTTGGGGCGACGAGGCTGACATAGCTGCAAGGTATGGCCTTCGATCAGTGGTTGAACTGCCTCCCAATTCGGAATTTGGCTGGGAGGAATAGGGGTGGCCGCCCTTCGGCCAGAAGGGGCGACGACAAATCGGCGGCGGCCGGCCATCTTCCGCGGTTGCAGGCGCCAGCATCGTAGATCCACGAAGAAATCCATCGCGAATGAGCTCGAACCCGACCACTGAGCCCCGGCCTTCCACATCTTCCACGCTCAAGCTCCATCTCCACGATGGCTTCAAGAACGGAAAAGAGGCATCTGGCCTTCCTCCGGATCAGGAACTCGGCGAGCGATTTATTGGGGCCTCCAATAACAGATCCACTCATCATTTTCAGCTCCGGCACTAGAGCAACTGGACGACGGGGAGATCGACTTGGAAACGATGGCTGCCGCTCGCAAGCTCCAACGCCCCTGCAAACCAGCACAACCAAAAACAGAAACAAAACCAAAACAATGGACACACCCTCCCTCCTTTCCCACTCCGACTAACGGCACCGGCGGAGGAGAGACGGGGCCGACGATAACGGCACCAGGCCGAACCAGACAACATGAGCTACAGTAGAGAGGAGAGAGAGGTTGCCACATGCGGAGTTGATCAGGCATATATGGGGACCTAATGAAACAGTGAGTGAGCGAGCTCCAGAAATAAGCAAATCGACAACCATTTACTAGGACCTCACTACAGGAATCAGGAAATTTGCCGTCCGTGGAGTTCTTTGCCGTCAGCTTTTCATTGTGGCTGACGGTAAAGACCACTTTTACCATCAGCTGCTGACGGCAAAGAATGACTGACGGGGAAAACATATTTTGCCGTCTGTGTTTTTTCGCAGACGGCAAAGTGTGTCTTTGCCGTATGTTATTTTTCCACAGACGGCAAAGAAGAAGCACACGCCATGGATCGATCCCACGGATCGTTCATGTGGCAGCCCACCCACCTAGCCCCACAGCCCCACCCACCCACAAACCCATGACCGAAACCACCAGAGCCCACCCACGACCGAAGCCACCAGAGGCCACCCACGAGATCCCCCTCCCCCCGTGCTCCCCCGCAGCGCTGCCGGCGCATCACCGTCGCGCACCTATGCCGCGGTGCCGCCGCCTCTCCCGCACCCCCTTGCGGCCCGCCGCCTCTCCCGCACCCCCTCGCAGCCAGATGGTCAGCACGCACCGGCCAGGCGGGCACCACGCGCCGGTGGCCAGGCCATGCGGCCAGGCGGGCGCCACGTGCCGGTGGCCAGGCGCTGCCCCCGTCGTCTTCCGGCTGGAGATGGAGCAACGCCGTATCCCCTGCGTTTTCTCGGTCCACAGGACCAGCGCCATGCCCCTGCTCCTCTCCTTTCCTCGCCGCGCGGGAGCTTGCCATGGACGCCGCCGGCCATCTCCAATGCTTTCGCCGCGTGGATCCGCCGTCCTCCGTCCCGTTCCCGTCGCCAGGCGCTGCCGCCGTCGTCTTCCGGCCGGAGATGCCCCTGCCGACATGCCCCTGCGTCTTCTCGGTCCACTGGACCAGCGCCGATGTGGTCAGCTTTTTTTTGTGAGGCTGCCGATGTGATCGGATGGGTGGCGCTGCGACCGCGAAGGAGCTGGCCCACGGTGCTGCAGGTTCTGCAGCTGCTCAGGGAACAGGGCCCATGCGGTTTTTTGAAGTAAAGTTAAAAACTTGCCGTCTGTGAAGGGTGAGGCTGACGGCAAAGACGCGTCTGGCTGACGGCAAAGCGGTAGTTTGGCTGACGGCAAAGTGCCCATCTTTGTCGTCTGTTATTAATCGGCTGACGGCAAAGCGGTAGTTCAGCTGACGGCAAAGTACTCTTTGCCGACAATGTCTTTACCGACAGACTTTGCCGTTAGCTTACTGACGGCAAAATATTTGCCGTCTGTTTTCAGGTCTTTGCCGTCCACAAACGGCAAATTACCTGATTCCTGTAGTGATGAGACGTGAAAAAGCGTATGTACGTTGGCAAGAAGCGTGTGTCAAATTCTTCTAAATTCATAGCCCCACCTCTCCCTCTCCCGAAGCCTCTCCACCGCCCCCGTTGAGAGTCGCCACCAACCGCCCGGATCCGGTCCCTCTCGCCGCCGGCGCTCGCGCTGGTGGATGTAGAGCTGGATTAGGATGCCGGTTCCCCTTGTACAACAGTAGATGTAGGTTTAGGTGTAGGTCCGGGCGTGGTCTCGTGTTTGCCCATGTGGCGTATGGCGTGATGCCATCCTGGAGCTTGTCCTTGGCGCCGGCGAGCGGTGCTGAGCATGGAAAACCTCGCTTTCCTGTCGACGTCCATGGAGGGCGGCGGCGGAGGTCGAGTCTCGCCGGAGCTCCTTCCCCAATAAGCCCGCGGTCTGGTGCTGGGCGGATTTCTGCAGGTCTGTTTATGCCTTCCTCTTTTCTTGCCATCGAGGAGATGGAGGAGAAGATGGGAGGGGTGCAGCTCGGTGGCTATCTGCACGGCGGGGAAGTTCGGCTGCTGTGAACTTTGGGAGCGCATCCTTGGCGGCGCTTCGACGGTCTGCTACCATCGACCTTTATGGCCGAAAGGCGGCCGCTCCGAGTTCTGGCGTGTGCGGCTGATCTTCGGATCTTTGGCCGGCGTCAGCTCATCACTAACCTTCCGGTCGGGGTGCCAAAGGGGAGGCCCTTCAGCTCCAGCAGCGCGGCGTTCTTCGGTGGCTTCGTCCCATGTGGTGTTGTCCCCGGCGACGTGGTTGTTGGCCGCGACGACGCGAGCTTGGTGGTGATGGACCCGATTGCGTTTCTGTTCTTTGTTGTAGGGTCATGTTTGCAAAAGGAGAGGACTTGGTTGTATTTCTTTTTCTCTTGGAGGTCCTCTATGTAAAATGTAACACCACCGCTCAAAATTAATGCGGCATCTAGGTCCTTCGGGGCCCTTCCCTGTTCAAAAAAAAGACGTGAAAAAGACAAAATGACTCTTTTCAAAAACTTAAGCACAAAATGAATCCGATTTGAAAAGATTTCATAAGATGGCCCATTCTCATGACGCCCGGCCCTGGGGCGCCATACTAGACAACACGATGCCCTGGTCAAGGGCGCCATGGGGTCAGCGCTGACCTACCATGTCGGACATGCCTGAAACCATGACGCCCCGGCCCAAGGTGCCATGCTCAATAGCATGACGCCCCATGACGCCCCGGCCCAAGGTGCCATGCTCAATAGCATGACGCCCCAGCCAGGAGCGCCATGGATGCAATGGCGCACATAAAAAGATGAGGCAGTTCGCAGGCAGGGCCGTCTCCAGGAATTTGGGGCCCCGGTATGAAATGGAAAAGGAGGCCCTACTTTTTTTTACAAATCATATAACTAAAAAATAACATAATTAGCAAAGCATACTGTCACTTAATTATATATCTAAAAGAGTAAAGGTAGTACCAAAAATAAAATAAAATAAAAAACAGACCTCATGTTCTACTGAAAAGCATCATTCGACTGGTCTATGTATCCGTTCTCCACTACTGTGAATTGTGATGCGATAGACTAGATCCAGTGAGAAATTCTTCTACTGCACATCGCCAACAACAGGTCAAGTAGCTACCGGGAAAGTTATAGAAACAATCAAACCACTGAGCCAATAAACAATAGAATACGCAGAGAAAAAAAATTAAAAAGCCTAAAAAAATGAAAAAGCCTAAAAATTAAATAGTCGTCAAATTAGATGTACTCAATTAGAAATAAAGCTTAATTAGTTGTCAGACTACAAGATATTTAGTTGCCAATTTAAACGAAACTTAGTTGCCAAACCGGAAACTTAGTTGCCAAACCGCAGAGGTGCATGGTCCTCGCGACTTACCCCTTCGCCTCTCCTCCAAGCGAACAGACGGCTAGGGTTTCTGTCTCCCGTCGGCGGCGCCGCCGATTTGCCATGTCTCCCGTGGCCTTAGGACCATGGGGGCACGGTGGATCCCGACCTTTGTTGTTCTGGTGAGCTGGTCCTACGGGGCTTTAGCAGGACGATTTTCCGACTGTCTACTACAACAAGTTTTGCCCGACTCCGGCGAGGGAGGGGTGATGACGGTGGCGTGCCTTCGGCTCGCTTCAGTGATTGTAATCCTCGCTAGGTGGTCTACGGATCTGAATGTAATTTTTATTATTTTCGGTGTTTGTTGTATTGTCATGATTGACGAGGAATAGATCGCAGGGCCGTGTGTTGCCAAAAGTTAGAAAGTACTATACTTTGTTGCCTTTGTCATCCTAGGTCACAAGTTGTTTAACAGGGCTTGTCAAAAAAAAAATCCTGTAGCAGCCTGCCAAACGCATGTGTGCGTTCGGGAGAGGCATTGTAGTGCCTGTAGCCTTATAGGTTATAGCTCACAGTAGGTCTGTAGCCTAGCCTGGAGTGTCGACTCTAGTCTAACAGTGTAGGCTAGCCTCTAGTGTTCGCGCAGTGCAAAAAATAGATTCCATCGTGTCTTGCATGCCCTCGTTGCCCTGCGAGTATGCGCTCCTCTTTTTTCCCTGGCACGTGCTGCGGAACGGTGTGGCGTCTGGCGTGGTCTAAGCTAACAGTTGGTCTCGATCTGATTTCTCTTCACACACACACACAACACAACAGGGACAGCAAAGACGGAGATGGCTATGGTCATTTCGGATCGCATAACCATCGCAGCACGAGACAGTTCGAGGGCTTCGAAGAAAGGAAAGAGGCAGAGAGCGACGTCACGGCGGACTTGTGGGCTCACTATTTGGATAGAAAGATCACGTCCATGTTCGATACCGACGTGCGAACAAAGCTAGGGTTAGCAGTACTCTATCTACAACTACTAGTAAAAGAAAGAGAGGAGAGGGAAAATTCGCCTCAATCATCCAAGGACCACCACGGTCCCGTCCATCCGGCGGAGAAAACAGAGGAGGTCGGTAGGCATTTGTCACCCGAAGTGTCGTTGTTCCAGGAGGCGATAGTTGCCACATTTGTGCAGGCAGGCCGGGTTCGGCGAGATCGTCTTTTCCTTTCTGCCCTGCCTAATCCCACGCGACAGCAAGAGACATGGACGAACGGACATGATGATGGCTATACCTGTGCATCCTTCGGGCCGGGCCTAACCAAGCCCGAAGCAAAAACCCCAGGCCCGGGCCGGGTAGCCCATGGCCAGGTTTGGTGGCCATGGTAACAACAATAATAATAGTAGCACCATACCATTACCAAGTCAGCAAAACAACTAGCTGGCTGGCTAATCCACAACGACTAGTAGTACTAAGTAGAGTAGTAGCAGCTGCCGCTGTGCAGATTAAGCTGCTGCGTCGTGTTCCTTCCTTCCTTACCCATCGCCACCTCTAGTTTAGCTGAGTGACCAAAAGATTCAGATAGCCCGGCCTAGTGGAAGTGAAAGCAAAGGAAAACATAATATCCATATGGATTTAAATGGACGATGCTTGATGATCATCGTAGTAGTAGCTGCTAGTTACTAGCAAGTGCTTACTGCAACACTAGCTATGTGAGTAGTAGTCGTGGTGGTGGTGGTGGTGGCAGAAGCTGCTGCCTCGATCTCGATCGTCGGGGAGAATCAGAAGGGCGCCGAGAACACCCTCTGCAGGGTCTTCTTCACCGGCACCGACACCTCCACTGAAGCCCTGAGCTGCCGCCGCCGCCGGCACGAGTGAGGAGGGACGAGTTAGCTACGGTGAGGAATATGGTTCGAAAAAAAAAAGAGGATGATGGCAAGAAGATGGATGGATGGATTCCGGTGAGGTACCTGGTCGTACTTGAGGCGGAGCTGCTCGTTCTCCTCGCGCAGCTGCAGCAACTCCGACTCGATCTGGGTGACGTGGGTCTGCTTGCGCGCCCGGGAGCGGGACGCCGACTCCCGGTTCTTGATCAGGCGCTTCTTGCGCCGGTCCACGGGCGCGGCGCCGGCGCCGAGGGCTCCGGGACAGACTGCGGCGCCGTGCCCGAGGCACATCTCGCGCTCGAGCGCGCGGCGGGCTGGGCCGGCATCGAGGAGCGCGAGGCGGGGGAACGAGGCCGCGGCGGAGGAGAAGGAGGACGGGGATGCGGCCACACTACCGTAGCAGCCGCCGCCGGGGTGGAACGGGGATCCACCGGAGGCCGCGAGGAGGTTGAGGCGGGTGTTGAGGCTGAGCGCGGTGGAGATGGCGGCTGCGGACGGCGGCGGGGGCGAGACGCTGGGGCTGGTGGTGACGGCGGCCCACACGTCGCCCTCGTCGGCCTCCATGGCCATGGCGTGGCGTCTCGCTGGGGCTGGGTGGGGTGTCTATGTATCCGATCCCTCCGGCCCGGGCGGGTGCGTTTGGGGCGGCCGCTTCTTTGCCACTTTTGGCCGAGACAGAGATGGGAATAAGTAGGTGGGCGCGCGCGCGGACACCGTCCGGAAGAAAAGAGGTAAACGTTTGTTCCGCCGGTCGACCGGCTGCGTGTTCCGCCGGTCGCGCACGCACGTGGCCTGGACCCACGGGTGCTGCTCTCTCACGACATACCTCACGCCGACTCGGTCTTGTGTATCCTCGCGACAGCGCGTCACACCAGCCACGCGCTCGCTGTGTGTGGGCCACACACAAGTCTTATCTCTTTCTCAATCCTCTCACAACCACTCGTTTCCTCAACTACGTTATTCAATCTCTTGGGCAGGAGGTAGGGGATCAACCAGGGCACCGTGCAACCGCCGAAGCTGGGCCAAAATCACTGTTCTAAACTTATACGCAAAAAAATGCACAAAATGAACTTGACAGGAAAGTATTTCACAATCTGACCCTTTTACAAATGCCACAGCCCGAGGCGTTGCTACTTCACTTAGAAACGCCGAGGCACCTCGCATTGCTGCCCTGCTGACGTGGCAGGCCAGAAACGCCGAGCCAGCTAGCGTTTCTGGAAACGCCAAGGATGTCTGGCGTTTCTGGCCACCTTTGAAACCCCATTGACTGTGGCGTTTCTGGCCTGAATTAAGTTACCCCCGCGGGGCCGCGGGTGGGACCCAGCCCACTCGCAGCCCCGCCTCCTCCAGCCGCCAGGACGAAGAACAGAGCCCCTGCCCCTCTCTCCTCTCCTCCAAATCCCTCCCAAATCTTCAATTTTGGCCATTAGAACTCGTGGATCGGATCATCCCCAAGTTGCTTGAGGTATTCTCCCCCTATTCCTCCAAATTTTTCCAGTCAATATTGCCTATTTTATATGCATTATTTGCAACATGGTGGAACCCCAAGATCCATTTTTTGTGATTTATTTGAACATTGTTTGGATTAGATTTTGTTTAGAAGGAAGATATAGTAGTTGTGTTGAAGCACTTGCTATTGTTTAGTATTGGATTTAGAGATAGGGAAATTTTTTGTATTAGGTTGAATCCTAAGATTATTTGTTCCTAATAAGTTTGAATAAATTCTTTGTGATAAGTTTGGTTGAAATTGTCTTTTTTTAAATATGCTTGTGACTTTAGATAGAATTTTAAATGCTTGTGACTTTAGATAGAATTTCAAATGTGTTTTATGTATGTATGATTGTGTATGTATGTATGTGAATGTGGTGAAAAGTTTTAAGAATTGTGTAAAATGCAAGTGGATTTAGAGAGTATTTTATAACGTGTTCAAAGTTTGAAGCATTCATATTAACTACTCTATAATGTATCATATAGGATGTTTGAGCCGGATAAATATCCCGGCCTTGATGATTATTACGAGAGCAAGCATTGTGCTGTGCTAGTGGAAAGAGGGAAGGTAATTATGTATCTACATTGTTTGATTTTCGTATTGTGACTTGTTGAGAGAAGTAACAAAATTGTGCGTTTGTTTTTTTAGGTTCCTCCAGTACTTCGGTTGAGGGGCCACAACCCGCATGAATCTCTCAAATATGACCTTCGCTACGAGCCTTATTTTAGAAGAATGGATCTTCTTCAGTTTGTGCTCAACTTAAAGGCACACCACCATGGCTGAACTCGACGGCCATTACCGCCCTTACGGACCGTTGGAGGCCGGAGACGCACTCTTTCCACCTTGCTCTTGGTGAGATGACCATCACTTTGGAGGATATTGCGATGATCTCCGGGCTTCCGATCGAGGGCAGGGCTCTGACCGGGAAGGTGAAGTGTGAGGGGTGGCGACAACGGGTTGCAGGATTGGTTGGTGTTGAACCACCACCGTGGCTTAATGAAACCAAGAAGGATCCTATGCCATCCGGTGTGTTGTTCTCGTGGATACGAGAACATTTTTACGAGTGCCCAAAGAATGCCAGTCCGGCGGTTGTGGAGTAGTACGCCAGGGCTTACTTATGGAATCTCTTGACCCAAGTGGTGTTTCCGGATGGCACGGGGGACACAGCCTCCTGGATGTTCTTGGACCCTCTTCGTAACTGGGATGTTAAGTGGAGTTGGGGGGTCCACGGCACTAGCCTTCCTGTACCGTCAGGTAATGCTTAATATGATGCATTTTCATTATATGAAATAGATGTTTGCGTGTGATCGTTTAACGTGTGTACAAATGTGCAGTTGGACGGAGCATGCATGAGGAGTTTGGGCCCTATAGATTTGGATGTGGGAGCGTATCCCTGTAGGCCGTAACATCACCATTCCCCCGGAAGAACCTTGGGAGTGGGATTTTGACGGGGATGAGGAGCGGTACCCCACTATCGCACACACATGGGATAATGTCCAAGTGTCGAGTATCGCCGCCATGGGGCGGTACAAGGCATACATAAGCGAGCTTGACATGCTGAGTTATAATCAGGTAATTATCCAAATGCTTTGCCATCAATCATGAATTTATTTTTGTGCATGAGCGAGTGACATGTTGTGATGTAGGTCAATTGGAGGCCGTACATGGTACTTAGGCAGTTTCCTTTGAGCAATATGTGCCTTCGTGACAGCCATCTTTGGCATGTGCGGTGCCCCTTGATATGTTTTTTTGCGGTCGAGTGGCATCTTCCACATCGTGTTGCAAAGCAATTTGGAGTACAACAACGCACCCCGCCGGACTACGTTGAGACAAGTGTGCAGCTACATAGGTGAGAGTTTTTTGTACCACATGTTGATCAATGTCTAACACGAAAAAATAAAACTGATGTATTTTCTCATGCTTTGTAGGACGAGCCGGAAAAACAACAAGAATGCCACGAATTGGGAGGATCACCACCTTATGTGGGTAGACATGTGGAATGCTCAGAGGAATGCTCGAGTTGAAACTGATCACACGCCCGACAACGACGAGGAGGCATATCTAAGGCATTTGGAGTGGCTTCGCCAAGAGTACAGAGTTATCCACAAGGGTGCTTGGACTCGTGCCGACTGCTTGGACGTAATGCCAAGTGAGGCTTCTGATGGTGCATTCAACAACTCTATTAGGGAGACCATTGGAGCGCACCTAGATTATGGCCCTCTGCATGACCGAGTGGTATGTCTCTCTTTTGTCTCTCTTTTGAAATATGAGCATGTGTCATTTCTTCGTGAGTGTTGTGTGACATATGTTTTATTCAGGGCACCGAGCTATGGAGATGTATCAATGAAAGTAATGTGGTGCTTGGCCGTGCCCCTGGTCCACAAACGGACGGGCTTGTTAGGAGTACTCTGCAGGTTAGAGGCCTTGTTAATCGTTGCTCTTTCATCGTAACTCTTTTTGCATATTAACATGTCAATGTCTTTCCTTGTGCAGAAGGTCGTGAATCGTTGCCGCACACTAGCCGCTCTACTTTCTTGCCACGGTGGTTCATCCACGGATGTGCGGGCCCGTGCTCAGTATAGAATAGATGTGCTTTCTTCCGCTCGTCCATCTTCCAGCCGAGCACGTGCTTCTTCCGCTCGTCCATCTTCGAGCGGAGCTCGTGCTTCTTCGAGCCAAGTACGGATTGAGGAAGAGGAAGAGAAAGAGGAGACAGACGAAGAAGCGGATCCGGACTATATGGAGCTTCGGGCTTCGCAGATGGAAGATGCTCCGCAGCCAACTCAACCTTCTCAGCCGTCAGAAGCAGCACGCCGAGCTAGCTCAAGAATCAGCCGACGTCCAGGATGGCAGAACACTCCAGAGGGCTACGTGAGGAGGCGGAAGATGCCTGCGAAAAGAGGGAAGAAGTGAAGTGATGACTGATGCTTTATGTGTCTTGAACTTTTCATGTAGGTTTGTGTCTCCCTGCGAAAAGAGGGAAGAAGTGAATGTGTGAACTTGTTATGTTTTATGTCTCGCAGACTTGTTAGTACTATGTTTCCTTGACTTATTAACTATTATGTGGATCCTAGACTTGTTAACTATTATGTCTCCTTGACTTATTAACTATTATGTGGATTCTAGACTTGTTAACTATTATGTTAGTTGGATTATGTTGATTTTGTTGTGAAAATATGTGCCATTTCCTATCTGTGCTGGACTTGATAATTTTGCTGTCAAAATATGTGCCATTTGCATCTGGCAGAAATTCTGCTGTGATAGGCATAGTAAATTGGCAACGCCAACTCCATTGGCGTTTCAATGCAGGGTGGATCCACCATACAACATTCTAAGAGCGACTTCTTGGCCTTCCATGTCTTCTCGTACATGACCTTATATCCAAACTTATCTTCAACCCAACTCATCCACAACTTCACTTTAATGGTTGGATCCTCGGCTATATGTTTCTGGTATTTATAACCGATGAATTCCGAGGTTAGCTGACGGTGTGTCGTCCGTGCTTCTACGGTCGGCGGTGTGCATTGGTGAGTGGCTTTGCAACTAGTTATCTTCCACCAACCATCTTTCGTGAGTCTTCCATTGACTTTCCATTTGCATCTTTCTACCTCACATTTCACGGTGTATCGCTTCTTGCAGTCCGAGTGAACAACTATGAAAGGCCTGTGGTGTTTGACAGCATACTCACGCAACCACATCTTGAATTCTAGCATGTGCTCGAACATCAAACCTTTCCTTAGGTAAGACATAGAAATCTCGTCGGGTGTACTACTTGGGAACTGTCTAGCCTCAATTGTCTTGCTCATGACACCGTCGACTATAGCCTTATCTGCAAGGCTAACATCACAAAACAAGGGGACTTTGTGATCCCTACCGGTGATTTTTGTGTACCACTCTGCTTCTTTCTCAGTGAAGCCATCCTCGTCCAACTCATTCACCGGGCCTTCATCATCCGAGTCATCCCGCGGGGGCTGTGACTTCTCCAAAGTACTCATGGACAAGAGCTCTGGGATCAACATACTGTACGTAAGCACACTGCAGAGGATGGACGTACCACTGGAGGCCCTCCACCCCTCCACGACAGAGTTTCACGGCATAGTTCCAGGAAACAAGGTGGCGCCAATAGGCCAACTCACATTGGAGGTCATCTTCGGAACGCCATTTCACTTCCGATGCGAGCTCATCACTTTTGAAGTCGTCCCCTTCGTGGGAGGATACGATGTAGTGCTAGGGAGGACAGCGTTCGCAAAGTTCATGACAATACCAAACTATGCCTACATGCAGATGAAGATGCTAGGGCCTCGCGGCGTCATCACAATCCATGGGAGCCACTCGCAGGCCATATTAGCAGAAGCAGTCAACCTGGAGGAGGTCGAAGCACGTATGAGGGGGTAGGCAGAAGCAAGAAATGCACCCCCAGTCAGGAAACTCCCACGGCACGATTGGGGTCGGAGACCTCCAAATGAGCCAGAATACATACTCGTTCCGGACCACCCGGAATTCAGGGAGGACAGGCCAGCAAGACGGCTACGCTCTTATTGGTAAACCACGCCAACCCCAACCAAACCAGAGGTCGAAAGAAGAGGAGCTCGCGAAGCCAACCACGGCACATCTATCTTAGTAACTTTAAATTCCTGTTTTTCTTTACAGCATAAGTTTCAATCGTAAGACTTTGTGGAATAATCATATTAGCTCGATTATGTATTAGACAGCAAATAAAAGTGATTTGTAACGCAAACACTTCTGTTCCAATACAAACCATTGTTGGAAATATGCCCTAGAGGCAATAATAATAAAGTGTTTATTATCATATTTCCCCGTTCATGATAATGGTTTATTATTCATGCTAGAATTGTATTGACCAGGAAACTAAATACATGTGTGGATAATGAACGAATACTGAGTCCCTAGTAAGCCTTCTACCACAGATCCAAAGGCAAAGTATTCGTTGCTAAGAATGGATCCTTTCTAGAGAAGGAGTTTCTCTCGAAAGAAGTGACTGGGAGGAAAGTAGAACTTGATGAGGTAATTGTACCTCCTCTGGATAGTAGTACGTCACGGGAAGAAATTTCTGTGACACCGACACAGACCAGAGAAGAAGTTGATGATGATGATCATGATACTTCGGATCAAGTTACTACAGAACTTCGAAGGTCAACCAGGACACGTTCCGCACCAGAGTGGTACGGAAATCTAGTCTTGGAGGTCATGTTGCTAGACAACGGTGAACCTTCGAACTATGAAGAAGCGATGGCAAGCCCGGATTCTGACAAATGGCTTGAGGCCATGAAATCCGAGATTGGATCCATGTATAAGAACAAAGTGTGGACTTTGGTAGACTTGCCCGATGAACGGCGAGCTATTGAAAATAAATGGATCTTTAAGAATAAGAAAGACACTGATGGTAATGTCACCGTCTATAAAGCTTGACTTGTTACTAAAGGTTATCGACAAGTTCAAGGAGTTGACTACGATGAGACTTTCTCACCCGTAGCGTTGCTAAAGTCTGTTAGAATTATGTTAGCAATTGCCGCATTTTATGAAATCTAGCAAATGGACGTCAAAACGGCATTCCTTAATGGATTCCTTAAGGAAGAATTGTATATGATGCAGCCGGAAGGTTTTGTCGATCCTAAAGGTGCTAACAAAGTGTGCAAGCTCCAGCGATCCATCTATGGACTGGTGCAAGCATCTCGGAGCTGGAATACTCGCTTTGATGAGTTGATCAAAGCGTTTGGGTTTATACAAACTTATGGAGAAGCTTGTATTTACAAGAAAGTGAGTGGGAGCTCTATAGCATTTCTAATAGTATATGTGGATGACATATTGTTGATTGGAAATGATGTAGAATTTCTAGAAAGCATAAAGAATTAATTGAAAGGAGTTTTTCAATAAAACCTGTTTTAAGTTATCCACGGATTGGGCATCGAGATCTATAGAGATAGATCAAGATGCCTGATAAAAGTTCACACATCTTGATGAGATTTTGAAGAAGTTCAAAATAGGATCAAGTCAAAGAAATGAGTTCTTGCCTGGTGTGAAGTGGAGTAAGACTTAATGAAATAGGTAAAGGTTGTTTACATGTTAAGCATCAAAATCTATAAAGATAGATTGAGAAGCTTCATAGAACTTTCACAAAACACATAGCTTGACAAGTATTTTGAAGAAAGTTCAAAATGGATCAGTCAAAGAAGGAGTTCTTGACTGTGGTACAAGATGTGAAGTTGAGTAAGACTCAAATCTCGACCACGGCAGAAGAAATAGAATGGATGAAGGTCATCCCATATGCCTCGGCCATAGGTTCTACAAAGTATGCTATGCTGTGTGCTTTGCCATGTATCTAGCAAAGAGTGATCCAGGAGTAGATCACTAGACAGCGGTCAAAATATCCTTAAGATGACTAAGGAAGAATTTCTCGGGAATAGAGGTAAAAAAGAGTTCGTCGTAAAGAGTTACATCGATGCAAGCTTTAAACACCGATCCGGAAGACTATGAGTCTCAGACCGGATAAGTAAAGTGGGGCAGTCGTTTTTGGAGTAGCTCCAAGCAGAATGTGGTAGCAGCATCTACATATGACATAGAGATTTGCAAAGAACACATGAATCTGAATTGTACAGACTCGTTGACTAAAACCTCTCTCACAAGCAAAACATGATCAGCTCTATAACTGATTGGATGTTAATTACATGGAGATGTAAACTAGATTATTGACTCTAGTGCAAGTGGGAGACTGTTCGAAATATGCCCTAGAGGCAATAATAATAAAGTGTTTATTATCATATTTCCCCGTTCATGATAATGGTTTATTATTCATGCTAGAATTGTATTGACCAGGAAACTAAATACATGTGTGGATAATGAACAAATACTGAGTCCCTAGTAAGCCTCTACTTGACTAGCTCGTTGATCAAAAGATG
The DNA here is from genome assembly GCA_039707655.1 of Elymus sibiricus. Classification (NCBI taxonomy): domain Eukaryota; kingdom Viridiplantae; phylum Streptophyta; class Magnoliopsida; order Poales; family Poaceae; genus Elymus; species Elymus sibiricus. The sequence goes on from CM077664.1 coordinate 26,550,598, forward strand.
GTCAAGGTTTCCTGACCATGGACATGAGTTGTCATTTGATAACGGGATCACATCATTAGGAGAATGATGTGATGGACATGACCCAACCGTTAGCATAGCATGTGATCGTTCAGTTTAATGCTATTGCTTTCACTATGTCAAATACACGTTCCTCTGACCATGAGATCATGCAACTCCCGGATACCGTAGGAATACTTAGGGTGTATCAAACGTCACAACGTAACTGGGTGATTATAAAGATGCACTACAGGTATCTCTGAAAGTGTTTGTTGAGTTGGCATGGATCGAGATTGGAATTTGTCACTCCGACTATCGGAGAGGTATCTCTGGGCCCTCTCGGTAATACAGCATCACAGAAGCCTTGCAAGCACCGTGACTAAAGAGTTAGTTACAAGATGATGTATTACGGAATGAGTAAAGAGACTTGCCGGTAACGAGATTGAACTAGGTATTGGATACCGCCGATCGAATCTCGGGCAAGTAACATACCGCCGGACAAAGGGAAAAACGTATGTTGACATATGAGGTTCACCGATAAAGATCTTCGTGGAATGTGTAGGAACCAATATGAGCATCCAGGTCCCGCTGTTGGTTATTGACCGGAGAGTCGTCTCGGTCATGTCTACATCATTCCCGAACCCGTAGGGTCCGCACACTTAAGGTTCGATGACGATATAGTATTATATGAGTTATGTGATTGGTGACCGAAGTTTGTTCGGAGTCCCGGATGAGATCTCGGACATGACGAGGAGTCTCGAAATGGTCGAGAGGTAAAGATTCATATATTGGAAGGCTATATTCGGACGTCGGAAAGGTTCCGAGTGATTCGGGTATTTTTCGGAGTACCGGGGAGTTACGGGAATTCACCGGGAGAAGTAATGGGCCTTATTGGGCCATACGGGAAAAGGAGAGGCAGGCCACGTGAGGAGGCGCGCGCCGCCCCTTGCCCAAACCGAATTGGACTAGGGGAGGGGGCGCAGCCCCCTCTTTTCTTTCCCTCTCCCTTCCCCCTTTCCTACTCCGTATGGGAGGTGGAATCCTAATAGGACTAGGGAGTCCTAGTAGGACTCCCCACACTTGGCGCAGCCCTAGGGGGCCGGCCTCCTCCCTCTCATCCTTTATATACGGGGGCAGGGGGGCACCCCAAAGCACACAATTGTCCCATAGCCGTGTGCGGTGCCCCGATCTCCGTTTTTCACCTCGGTCATATTTTCGGAGAGCTTAGGCGAAGCCCTGCCGGAATCACTTCACCATCACCGTCGCCACGCCGTCGTGCTAATGGAACTCATCTACTTTCTCGACGTGTTGCTGGATCAAGAAGGCGAGGATCGTCACCGAGCTGCACGTGTGTAGAACTCGGAGGTGCCGTACGTTCGGTACTCGATCGGTGGAGCTCGAAGGATTGTTCGACTACATCAACCGCGTTGTGAGACGCTTCCGCTAACGGTCTACGAGGGTACGTAGACACACTCTCCCCTCTCGTAGCGATCATCTCCATGGATAGATCTTGCGTGAGCGTAGGAATTTTTTTGAAATTCATGCTACGTTCCCCAACAGTGGCATCCGAGCCAGGTCTATGCGTAGATGTGATTTGCACGAGTAGAACACAAGTGAGTTGTGGGCGTGGGTGTATACATATTGCTTGCCGTTACTAGTTGTTACTTGATTCGGCGGTATTGTGAGATTGAAGCGGCCCGGACCGACATTACGCGTACGCTTACGCGAGACTGGTTTCACCGTTGGTGCACTTGCTGCATAAAGGTGACTGGCGGGTGTCTGTTTCTCTCACTTTAGTTGAATCGGTTTCAATGAAGAGGGTTCTTTTAGAAGATCAAAAAGCAATCACTACACCACGTTGTGGTTTTGCGTAGGTAAGAACGGTTCTTGCAAACCCGTAGCAGCCACGTAAAACTTGCAACAACAAAGTAGAGGACGTCTAACTTGTTTTTGCAGGGTATGCTGGTGATGTGATATGGTCAAGACATGATGTGATATAAGTTGTGGTATGAGATGATCATGTTTTGTAAGTTATCAGGCAACCGGCATGAGCCAGATGGTTGTCTCTTTATTGTATGCAATGCCAACGCGATGTAATTGCTTTACTTTACCGCTATGAGTTAGCAGTAGTAGTAGTAGCAATAGTCGGCGAGACGACCATGACGCTACGATGGAGATCAAGGTGTCACGACGCTACGATGGAGATCATGGTGTCAACCCGGTGACGATGGAGATCATGACGGTGCTTTGCTGATGGAGATCAAAAGCACGAAGACGATGATGGCCATATCATGTCACATATATTGAATTGCATGTGATGTTAATCCTTTTATGCTTCTTATTTTGCTTAGGACGACGGTAGCATTATAAGATGATCCCTTCACTAAATTTCAGGATAAGTGTTCTCCCCAAGTATGCACCGTTGCGAAGGTTCGACGCTTCTAAGCACCACGTGATGATCGGGTGTGATGGATTCTTTCGTTCGCATACAACGGGTGTAAGCCAGTTTTACACACGCAAAATACTTGGGTTAAACTTGACGAGCCTAGCATATACAGATATGGCCTCGGAACACAAGAGACCGAAAGGTCGAACATGAGTCATATAGTAGATATGATCAACATGAAAGATGTTCACCATTGATGAACTGATCCACCTCACGTGATGATCGGACGTGGATTAGTTTGATGTGGGTCATGTTACACTTAGACAACTTGAGGGATGTTAATCTAAGTGGGAGTTCTTAAGTAATTTGATTAATTGAAGTTCAATTATCATGAACATAGTCAAAAATTGTCTTAGCAAATTTATGTTGTAGATCGATAAACCACGCGGTAGTTCCACTGATTTTTATATGTTCCTAGAGAAAGCCAAGTTGAAAGTTGATGGAATCAACTATGCGGACTAGGTCCGTGATTTGATGATTGTCCTCACTGCTGCACAGAAGGCTTATGTCTTTGATGCACCGCTCGGTGAGCAACCCCGATGGCTTTGTCTGAAGACGTTATGAACGTCTGGCAGACAAGAGAAGATGACTACTCGATAGTTCAGTGCGCCATGCTTTACGGCTTAAGAACCGGGGCTCCAAAGATGTTTTGAGCACCATGGAGCATATGAGATGTTCTAAGAGCTGAAAATTTGTTTTTCAAGCTCACGCCCGGGTCGAGAGGTATGTAACCTTCGACAAGTTCTATAGCTGCAAGATGGAGGAGAACAACTTCGTTAGTAAGCAATGTGCTCAGAATGTCTGAGTACTTCAATCACTTGAATTAAGTGGGAGTTAGACTTCCGAATAAAGTGGTGATTGATAGAGTTCTCTAGTCACTATCACTAAGCTGCTAGATCTTTGTGATAAACTATAAACAAGCAAAGGATAGAAATGATCCTTAAGCTATTCGCGATGCTACAAGCTGCGGATGTAGAAATAAAAAAGGGAGCATCAAGTGTTGATGGTTGATAAGATCACAAGTTTCAAGAAGGGCAAGGGAAAGAAAGGGAACTTCAAAAGAACGGTAAAATAGTTGCCGCTCCCGCGAAGAAACCAAAGACTGGACCCAAACCCGAGACTTAGTGCTCCCATTGCAAAGGGAAATATCACCAGGAGCGGAGCTTCCCCAAAGTAACTGGCAGATAAGAAGACTGGCAATGTCAACAGAGATATATTTGATGTACATGTTATTGATGTGTAGCTTACTAGTACTCGTAGGAGCACCTGGGTATTTTGATACTAGTTCAGTTGCTTGCAACTTGAAACATGGAGCCCCGGAATAAACGAGGGCTAGCTAAGAACGAGGTGATGATGTGCATTGGAAGTGTCTCCAAGGTTGATGTGATCACCATCGTCACGCTCTCTCTACCTTCGAGATTAGTTGAAACCTAAATAATTGTTATTTGGTGCCTGCGTTAAGCATGAACATTATATCTGATAATGTTTATTGCAAGACGGTTATTCATTTTCAGAGAATAATTGTTATTCTATTTATTTGGATAATGCCATTGATGATCATGCACTTAATGGTTTATTGAATCTCGATAGTAGTAATACACATGTTCATAACATAGATGCCAAAAGATGCAAAATTGATAATGATAGTACCACATATTTGTGGCACTGCCGCTAAGGTCATATTGGTGTTAAACGCATGAAGGAACTCCATGCAGATGGACTTTTGGAATCACTTGATTATGAATCATTTGAGACGTGCGAACCATGCCTCTTGGGCAAGATGACTAAAACTCCGTTCTTCGGAACAATGGAGCGAGCAACAGACTTGTTGGAAATAATACATACCGATGTATGCGGTCCGATGAGTGTTGCGGCGCGCGGTGGATATCATTATGTTCTCACGTTCACAGATGATTTGAGTAGATATGGTTATGTCTACTTGATGAAGCATAAGTCTGAAACATTTGAAAAGTTCAAAGAATTTCAGAGTGAAGTAGAGAATCATTGTAACAAGAAAATAAAGTTCTTACGATTTGATCGAAGAAGAGAATATTTGAGTTACAAGTTTGGCACATACTTAAGACAATGTGAAATTGTTTCACAGCTCACGCCACCTGGAACACCATAGCGTAATGGTGTGTCCGAACATCGTAATCGCACTCTATTGGATATGGTGCGTTCTATGATGTCTCTTACCGATTTGCCACTATCATTTTGGGGTTATGCATTAGAGACAGCTGCATTCACTTTAAACAGGGCACCGTCTAAATCCGTTGAGACGACACCGTATGAACTGTGGTTTGGTAAGAAACCTAAGCTGTCGTTTCTGAAAGTTTGGGGATGCGATGCTTATGTCTAAAGGCTTCAGCCAGATAAGCTCGAACCCAAAGCGGATAAGTGCGTCTTCATAGGATACCCAAAAGAGACCGCTGGGTACACCTTCTACCACAGATTCAAAGGCAAAGTATTCGTTGCTAAGAATGGATCCTTTCTAGAGAAGGAGTTTCTCTCGAAAGAAGTGAGTGGGAGGAAAGTAGAACTTGATGAGGTAATTATACCTCCTCTGGATAGTAGTACGTCATGGGAAGAAATTTCTGTGACACCGACACAGACCAGAGAAGAAGTTGATGATGATGATCATGATACTTTGGATCAAGTTACTACAGAACTTCGAAGGTCAACCAGGACACGTTCCGCACCAGAGTGGTACGGATATCCAGTCTTGGAGGTCATGTTGCTAGACAACGGTGAACCTTCGAACTATGAAGAAGCGATGGCAAGCCCGGATTCCGACAAATGGCTTGAGGCCATGAAATCCGAGATTGGATCCATGTATAAGAACAAAGTGTGGACTTTGGTAGACTTGCCCGATGAACGGCGAGCTATTGAAAATAAATGGATCTTTAAGAAGAAGACAGACGCTGATGGTAATGTCACCGTCTATAAAGCTTGACTTGTTGCTAAAGGTTATCGACAAGTTCAAGGAGTTGACTACGATGAGACTTTCTCACCCGTAGCGTTGCTAAAGTCTATTAGAATTATGTTAGCAATTGCCGCATTTTATGAAATCTGGCAAATGGACGTCAAAACGGCATTCCTTAATGGATTCCTTAAGGAAGAATTGTATATGATGCAGCCGGAAGGTTTTGTCGATCCTAAAGGTGCTAACAAAGTGTGCAAGCTCCAGCGATCCATCTATGGACTGGTGCAAGCATCTCGGAGCTGGAATACTCGCTTTGATGAGTTGATCAAAGCGTTTGGGTTTATACAAACTTATGGAGAAGCTTGTATTTACAAGAAAGTGAGTGGGAGCTCTATAGCATTTCTAATAGTATATGTGGATGACATATTGTTGATTGGAAATGATGTAGAATTTCTGGAAAGCATAAAGAATTAATTGAAAGGAGTTTTTCCATAAAACCTGTTTTAAGTTATCCACGGATTGGGCATCGAGATCTATAGAGATAGATCAAGACGCCTGATAAAAGTTCACACATCTTGATGAGATTTTGAAGAAGTTCAAAATAGGATCAAGTCAAAGAAATGAGTTCTTGCCTGGTGTGAAGTGGAGTAAGACTTAATGAAATAATTAAAGGTTGTTTACATGTTAAGCATCAAAATCTATAAAGATAGATTGAGAAGCTTCATAGAACTTTCACAAAACACATAGCTTGACAAGTATTTTGAAGAAAGTTCAAAATGGATCAGTCAAAGAAGGAGTTCTTGACTGTGGTACAAGATGTGAAGTTGAGTAAGACTCAAATCTCGACCACGGCAGAAGAAATAGAATGGATGAAGGTCATCCCCTATGCCTCGGCCATAGGTTCTATAAAGTATGCTATGCTGTGTGCTTTGCCATGTATCTAGCAAAGAGTGATCCAGGAGTAGATCACTAGACAGCGGTCAAAATATCCTTAAGATGACTAAGGAAGAATTTCTCGGGAATAGAGGTAATAAAGAGTTCGTCGTAAAGAGTTACGTCGATGCAAGCTTTAAACACCGATCCGGATGACTATGAGTCTCAGACCGGATAAGTAAAGTGGGGCAGTCGTTTTTGGAGTAGCTCCAAGCAGAAAGAGGTAGCAGCATCTACATATGACATAGAGATTTGCAAAGAACACATGAATCTGAATTGTACAGACTCGTTGACTAAAACCTCTCTCACAAGCAAAACATGATCAGCTCTATAACTGATTGGATGTTAATTACATGGAGATGTAAACTAGATTATTGACTCTAGTGCAAGTGGGAGATTGTTCGAAATATGCCCTAGAGGCAATAATAATAAAGTGTTTATTATCATATTTCCCCGTTCATGATAATGGTTTATTATTCATGCTAGAATTGTATTGACCAGGAAACTAAATACATGTGTGGATAATGAACAAATACCGAGTCCCTAGTAAGCCTCTACTTGACTAGCTCGTTGATCAAAAGATGGTCAAGGTTTCCTGACCATGGACATGAGTTGTCATTTGATAACGGGATCACATCATTAGGAGAATGATGTGATGGACAAGACCCAACCGTTAGCATAGCATGTGGTCGTTCAGTTTAATGCTATTGCTTTCACTATGTCAAATACACGTTCCTCTGACCATGAGATCATGCAACTCCCGGATACCGTAGGAATACTTAGGGTGTATCAAACGTCACAACGTAACTGGGTGATTATAAAGATGCACTACAGGTATCTCCGAAAGTGTTTGTTGAGTTGGCATGGATCGAGATTGGAATTTATCACTCCGACTATCGGAGAGGTATCTCTGGGCCCTCTCGGTAATACAGCATCACAGAAGCCTTGCAAGCACCGTGACTAAAGAGTTAGTTACAAGATGATGTATTACGGAACGAGTAAAGAGACTTGCCGGTAACGAGATTGAACTAGGTATTGGATACCGACGATCGAATCTCGGGCAAGTAACATACCGCCGGACAAAGGGAACAACGTATGTTGACATATGAGGTTCACCGATAAAGATCTTCGTGGAATGTGTAGGAACCAATATGAGCATCCAGGTCCCGCTATTGGTTATTGACCGGAGAGTCGTCTCGGTCATGTCTACATCATTCCCGAACCCGTAGGGTCCGCACACTTAAGGTTCGATGACGATATAGTATTATATGAGTTATGTGATTGGTGACCGAAGTTTGTTCGGAGTCCTGGATGAGATCACGGACATGACGAGGAGTCTCGAAATGGCCGAGAGGTAAAGATTCATATATTGTAAGGCTATATTCGGACGTCGGAAAGGTTCCGAGTGATTCGGATATTTTTCGGAGTACCGGGGAGTTACGGGAATTCACCGGGAGAAGTAATGGGCCTTATTGGGCCATACGGGAAAAGGAGAGGCAGGCCACGTGAGGAGGCGCGCGCCGCCCCTTGCCCAAACCGAATTGGACTAGGGGAGGGGGCGCAGCCCCCTCTTTCCTTTCCCTCTCCCTTCCCCCTTTCCTACTCCGTATGGGAGGTGGAATCCTACTAGGACTAGGGAGTCCTAGTAGGACTCCCCACACTTGGCGCAGCCCTAGGGGGCCGACCTCCTCCCTCTCATCCTTTATATACGGGGGCAGGGGGGCACCCCAAAGCACACAATTGTCCCATAGCCGTGTGCGGTGCCCCGATCTCCGTTTTCCACCTCGGTTATATTTTCGGAGAGCTTAGGCGAAGCCCTGCCGGAATCACTTCACCATCACCGTCGCCACGCCATCGTGCTAACGGAACTCATCTACTTTCTCGATGTCTTGCTGGATCAAGAAGGCGAGGATCGTCACCGAGCTGCACGTGTGTAGAACTCGGAGGTGCCGTACGTTCGGTACTCGATCGGTGGAGCTCGAAGGATTGTTCGACTACATCAACTGTGTTGTGAGATGCTTCCGCTAACGGTCTACGAGGGTACGTAGACACACTCTCCCCTCTCGTAGCGATGCATCTCCATGGATAGATCTTGCGTGAGCGTAGGAATTTTTTTGAAATTCATGCTACGTTCCCCAACAGTGGCATCCGAGCCAGGTCTAGATGTGATTTGCACGAGTAGAACACAAGTGAGTTGTGGGCGTGGGTGTATACATATTGCTTGCCATTACTAGTTGTTACTTGATTCGGCGGTATTGTGAGATTGAAGCGGCCCGGACCGACATTACGCGTACGCTTACGCGAGACTGGTTTCACCGTTGGTGCACTTGCTGCATAAAGGTGACTGGCGGGTGTCTGTTTCTCTCACTTTAGTTGAATCGGTTTCAATGAAGAGGGTTCTTTTAGAAGATCAAAAAGCAATCACTACACCACGTTGTGGTTTTGCGTAGGTAAGAACGGTTCTTGCAAACCCGTAGCAGCCACGTAAAACTTGCAACAACAAAGTAGAGGACGTCTAACTTGTTTTTGCAGGGTATGCTGGTGATGTGATATGGTCAAGACATGATGTGATATAAGTTGTTGTATGAGATGATCATGTTTTGTAAGTTATCAGGCAACCGGCAGGAGCCATATGGTTGTCTCTTTATTGTATGCAATGCCAACGCGATGTAATTGCTTTACTTTACCGCTATGAGTTAGCAGTAGTAGTAGTAGCAATAGTCGGCGAGACGACCATGACGCTACGATGGAGATCAAGGTGTCACGACGCTACGATGGAGATCATGGTGTCAACCCGGTGACGATGGAGATCATGACGGTGCTTTGCTAATGGAGATCAAAAGCACGAAGACGATGATGGCCATATCATGTCACATATATTGAATTGCATGTGATGTTAATCCTTTTATGCTTCTTATTTTGCTTAGGACGACGGTAGCATTATAAGATGATCCCTTCACTAAATTTCAAGATAAGTGTTCTCCCCAAGTATGCACCGTTGCGAAGGTTCGACGCTTCTAAGCACCACGTGATGATCGGGTGTGATGGATTCTTTCGTTCGCATACAACGGGTGTAAGCCAGTTTTACACACGCAGAATACTTGGGTTAAACTTGACGAGCCTAGCATATACAGATATGGCCTCGGAACACAAGAGACCGAAAGGTCGAACATGAGTCATACAGTAGATATGATCAACATGAAAGATGTTCACCATTGATGAACTGATCCACCTCACGTGATGATCGGACGTGAATTAGTTTGATGTGGGTCATGTTACACTTAGACAACTTGAGGGATGTTAATCTAAGTGGGAGTTCTTAAGTAATTTGATTAATTGAATTTCAATTATCATGAACATAGTCAAAAATTGTCTTAGCAAATTTATGTTGTAGATCGATAAACCACGCGGTAGTTCCACTGATTTTTATATGTTCCTAGAGAAAGCCAAGTTGAAAGTTGATGGAATCAACTATGCAGACTAGGTCCGTGATTTGATGATTGTCCTCACTGCTGCACAGAAGGCTTATGTCTTTGATGCACCGCTCGGTGAGCAACCCCGATGGCTTTGTCTGAAGACGTTATGAACGTCTGGCAGACAAGAGAAGATGACTACTCGATAGTTCAGTGCGCCATGCTTTACGGCTTAAGAACCGGGGCTCCAAAGATGTTTTGAGCACCATGGAGCATATGAGATGTTCTAAGAGCTGAAAATTTGTTTTTCAAGCTCACGCCCGGGTCGAGAGGTATGTAACCTTCGACAAGTTCTATAGCTGCAAGATGGAGGAGAACAACTTCGTTAGTAAGCAATGTGCTCAGAATGTCTGAGTACTTCAAGCACTTGAATTAAGTGGGAGTTAGACTTCCGAATAAAGTGGTGATTGATAGAGTTCTCTAGTCACTATCACTAAGCTGCTAGATCTTTGTGACAAACTATAAACAAGCAAAGGATAGAAATGATCCTTAAGCTATTCGCGATGCTACAAGCTGCGGATGTAGAAATCAAAAAGGGAGCATCAAGTGTTGATGGTTGATAAGATCACAAGTTTCAAGAAGGGCAAGGGAAAGAAAGGGAACTTCAAAAGAACGGTAAAATAGTTGCCCCTCCCGCGAAGAAACCAAAGACTGGACCCAAACCCGAGACTTAGTGCTCCCATTGCAAAGGGAAATATCACCAGGAGCGGAGCTTCCCCAAAGTAACTGGCAGATAAGAAGACTGGCAATGTCAACAAAGATATATTTGATATACATGTTATTGATGTGTAGCTTACTAGTACTCGTAGGAGCACCTGGGAATTTTGATACTAGTTCAGTTGCTTGCAACTTGAAACATGGAGCTCCGGAATAAACGAGGGCTAGCTAAGAACGAGGTGACGATGTGCATTGGAAGTGTCTCCAAGGTTGATGTGATCACCATCGTCACGCTCTCTCTACCTTCGGGATTAGTTGAAACCTAAATAATTGTTATTTGGTGCATGCGTTAAGCATGAATATTATATCTGATAATGTTTATTGCAAGACGGTTATTCATTTTCAGAGAATAATTGTTATTCTATTTATTTGGATAATGTCATTGATGATCATGCACTTAATGGTTAAACTCCATCCTGAAAAAGCAAAGCATTAACAATACATTTCCAAATGCACCCCAAGCCGCTCTTTTAAGTCGCCATCTTGGACCGGCTCAAATTGCCGGGTTAAATTGATCGTCAAGTTCACCCTTTCAAATTCAAACATAGCATCCTCGACTCTTGTCCATCATGACGTCATGATCCACCTCCGCAAAATCTGGGCTGATATCATACCGAATCTTTTAAATGAGCATGTATCGTCTTGTCAGGCGAGAAAATCGAGGAGCCACACAGCCGAAAATTACTGCGCCGCCTGGGGTTCCGCCCCTGCCGTTTTAACCTTTACCGCACCTATAAAAAATCCAGCTCATCCCCATTATCACTTTTCACCCGTTCTTCGTCTTCCTCCTCGCGCCTGCTCGTCCGACGCGAAGCGCCGTTGCCCTCGAGCTCTCCGACGACCTCGACCGCGACTTCTCCGACGCCCCATCGTCGCCGGAGCTCAACAAAACACCGCCGCCGCATTTGCCGCAATCAGGTACACCCCAACTCTTGCTCCTCTGGATCTACAGCGCCCATTCTCTGTTGTTCATCAGTGTTGTTTGTGTTCATTCTTCTCCCCTCGTTTAGTAGATCCAAAACCGGTGAAATGATCCGTGTAGGCACCCTATTCACTGTGGTAACACCCATTTTCGCATCTAGATCTCTGTATCGGCCTTCACAGATTCGCATTGACGACGGGCCATCGTGTCCATCCCCACTTAGGTCTTTTAAACTTTCTTTCCGCAGTATTTTTAGATCCGTCGTAGCAACTGCTCTGTTAGATTCCTGTTTTATAGTCAGCTTCAACACTTAGGAGAAATCCAGAGCACCTACTGATTCACCAACACCGCCTTATTACAAAACCGGCTCGTCATCGCCTTCGGCGGCTTGCATAAATCCGGGTTATGAGTTTAACCATCCTGATCCTTATCACTATGCCGGGTTATAGACTCTGACGGCTTGTCCTCATCATTCTTGCAGTTAAAATCCGAAGTCGCCATGGCTCCTAAGACCGACAAATCCTGCAACTGGGTCAGATCGCAAGTCTCAACTTTGATGCTGAACAAACTCGTGGGGCAAGGCCTCTTGCCGGCTCGAACAGCAATCAGCTGGCGGGCGCCTGAAGAAGAAAGCACCCCCAGCCCCAACAAGGCGAAGTTGTGGTCTTCGCAGATCATCTGCATAAAGGATTTCGGCCGCCCGGGTCAAAAAAATTCCCTGACGTCCTTAACTTTTTCGACCTCCGCCCGCAAGATCTTGGCCCCAACTCAATCACAAATCTATGCCAATTTCAAGTGTTCTGCGAAGTATAGCTTCAAACAGCTCCAACTGTCCTCCTTTTTCGGGAGTTTTTCTATATCAACCATCAAACTGAGTTCACTGATGGCCCCAGTATTGAACTTGGTGGCGTCTCTATCCAAAGGCGAAGAAACACTCCCTTTCCTGAGGCCAAGCTGGCGAGTCACCCCAAGGGCTGGAACAAGACTTGGTTTTAATGCAAAAACACTGCCCCTCAAGGTGAAAATCCCCTGCCGGGTTACAGATCGAAGCAGCTCAATGCCACAGTGGCCTTTTCGGGTTGGCCATCAACAGAAGAACGCAAGCAATTCGCCCCTATTTACTCCAAAATAAGGGCCTTGGTTGCCAAGGGCCATACCGGGATCGATCTGACCCGGTGCTGGATAAGCTGGCGAATTCAACCCCTTAGCCACAGGGGCGACCTGATGTGCAACTATACTGGTGAGCCGGCTGATGTTCAACACTTTAGTCAAGTCAATTTATCCGCGAGTGATATCAACAAGACCACCAAGAGACTATTGGGAGAGCCTCAGGACAAATGCAACAAAACCAGGTTGGCCCCCTTCAGCTTAACCAACCCGGTGCCTTCAGTAAGTGTTTGCACCTTCTTACTCTGTTCTTTAACTCGCCCTCTTTATCTCATTTTCAATTGCCAACTCGTCTCAAAACAGGCAAACGATAGATTTTGGAAGAAGAAGAAACCCCAACAACCCGCCCTCGCTCCAGCGGAGCAACAAGACGAGCCGGCTCGTGCTGACGAGCCGGTCGCAGAAGGCGAGGCTGAGGTAGAACTTGACTCACTTGGCCGCCTTTTCATTCAACTTGCTGACGCCCCTTCTCTTCAGGACGAACCCGAAGTTAGCCATACCAACGAGCCGGAGGTAACCTTGATCTCTTCTGATTCTGATTCCCCGATTCCTATTCGGAAGAAGACCCGGGCTGTGATCCGCAAGGTTCGAAGGAAACCCCGGGTTGCCGTCCGCAAGGTCTCTTTTTCGCACCGTGATCTTCACTTAGATCCCAAATTTATTTTGAAGAAGACTCGTCAACCCGGGACCTCCAAACGGAAGACCCGAAGCAGCGAAGGCGACTTAAGCAGCGGGCTTCCATATGAGCCGCCATCTCGTAAGGCGCGAGCTAAGGTGCTTCTTAGTCCAACTTCTTCTTTTCCTCTAGCCGGTCGTTTTAAGGAGCCCTTACATTTAAATGACTCGGCATATCAGACATCCCATTCCTCGGGTGAGTCAAGCGCGACGCAGGGTCATCTGATCCGGTCATTCAACCCGGCACTCAAGGGGATAAAGAGGCCACCTTGGATGGCCAAGACGAGCAAGCAGTCCCGAACAGCCCGCCGGCTCAAGACCCCATCAGCCCGGCTCGTCCGCCTTCACCTGTTATCCAGGAAAGTGAAAACCCAGCTGAAGAACGACCCAAAGAGCCGCCCGTGGCACCGGCTCAAGAAGACACGGTGGTGACTGGAGAACGGCAAACACCTCCGGAGGCTTCCACCGCTCTTGCTAAAATCCCTGCCAAGCCTTAGCCGGCTGCAAAGGACAAAGGAAAGATGGCTCTGAACTTTTCTTCATTTGAAGACCAGGACGCCAGTACCTTGCACCAGGCCGTGCTGACCCGGCTGTCGGAAAGCCGGGACACAGAGATCGCCATGATCACTTCACTGAAGCGAAAATATGAGGTAAGTTGCGCCCTTCATCTTGTACCATATATATATGTAGCCCCCAAGGGCCGGGTCATTATATAATAATGATCCGGGACTTCAAAAAATATCTAACTTGTCGGCTCAACTTCAATCGGTAACCCCAAAGGCTGGCTCATCATTCATGAGGGGCGGGTCTTCATAACTGAGCAACAAAAAATCAATGCATGCATTAGCCCCCAAGTGCCATGTAGTTTGCCTGCAACTGCATGGAACTTCCTTCTTTATTTTGAAACTTGAGAGCGTGTAGCCCCCATTCCCCGGGTTGTCCTTCAGGGCGGTCCGGGTCATATGCAAGTCGTGTATAACAGTCTGCCCTGCAGGAAATGCTGGACCAAGTAGAAACCCAGGCTGCCGGCTTCCAAAAGGAGGCCAAGAAAGAGAAGAAATTGCGCCAGGAATATGAAGAAGCCGCCGCTGAAGCAAAGAAAGCTTTGGCGATTGTAAGGGCCACCTTGCAAGAGACGGAGGCCGCCAGAACCGCCCTAGCCACGCAAGCTGAAGAAGCCGAAAAGCAACTAGAGCCGGTGACACAAGAGCTGACCACTTTGAAGAACCAGATTACAGCCATGACCCGGGCCATCTTTGGTAAGCAAAGCCATATGAATGAGTCAACTGGACCGGCTTACCAGACTTAGCCGGCTTAACTGACCGTGATACTTCTCTTTGCAGGTCGCAAGAATCAACTGCTGCTGCAAGAACCAGTAGTGAAGCTGAAGGCAGTATACACTTTCATGGAACAACTGTATATAGGCGGCTCTCGATGCATTATGGCAGCCAAAAATACCAAGTCGCCTCCACAGCTACTCGTGGACATGTTGAAGGAGCTGTCTGTGGTGCCAAGGTGGTTTGAAGACTGGAAGAGAGCGTGTTGCCGCTCTGTTGCTCTAACAGCACTAGCTCGGGCAAGGGCATACGTACCAGAGCTCGACCCGGCTCAAATTGTGGGCGGCTACCCGGAGTTCAATGTAGACGACACACCCTTTACCAAGAAGGATTTCCAATGCTACATCAGAGAGACCCAGGTTGCAGCCACCGCCATTGCAGAAGAAACCGATCTGACCCGGTACCAGGCGCCTTATTCAAAAGCTAATGAGCGGATAGAGCCGCCAAATCATGAGCCGGTGGCCCTAACTCGGACACGTAAGACATCCTTCGCTCCTGAAGTCGACCCTTCTTCTCTGATATCCACCGATGCCCTGTTTGAAGCGTTGCACACAATTCAGTGGTCGACCAGCGACTCAAGCGAAGAAGCGGAGGGTGACGACGGTCTCGAAGATCCGGCTCGTGAACCATCAGGCGCTGGTGCCAGCTCTGACCCGGCGATGTAAACGCCGGCTTATCCAAGTAGGCCGTATCTTGTGAAATTTTGCCATGGCCGCAGCTGATCGGCGACTTGTAATAGGGTAGCATAAAACTTCTGATGCTAATGTAAATACTTGGCGCTTCTGCGAATCCTCCTTTTGGCCTTGAGAGCCGGTTTGCAATAGAGTGATTCTGCCAAAACAATATAACTGTATGTGATGGTTAGTGACGATGTCACCTTGAACGAGTAATATTTGTTACTGTTTGCAATGAATCAAGTAGTTCAAATGGACCTAAATAAATGACATGCATGTATGTATGTATGCATGAATGTATGTGTGTAGAATAATTGCAAATCGGAATATGCTTGAAACGGCCGGCTTAAGAAACACAAGCCGGAATACACTTTCATGAAGCTGGCACTTTGGCCTGTTGGTTTGTCCTTGCTTTCTGAAAGCCGGCTCTCACACAACCAATCGAACACTTTAACTCTGATGAGTTCAGGGTCACAGAAGTGATTGACTCACCAGACGTGCGCCGGGTCGTTTTTATAGGGAGTAGCATCTTGCTAACAGGCAGGTTTAACCAACTTTGTGGCATCTCGCCGGGTTAAAAGGGTTTTGTAAGCTAAACTCAATTGAGTTGGAAGCCCCCAAGTAACCAAGATCAACAAATAAAGATCCAGTACACAAGTTCTGAGGCAAAACAACACCTTCACACAGTGTTGCTAGTCGTTATTATATTTGATCAAAGACAGGTATATACAGGGTAAAAGGTATGTACAAAGATGTAACCTAGTCAATGACTTAGGTGTAATATGGCCGGAGCTGGGCAATGTTCCAGGGCCGGCTTGTTTCTTCCTCAGAAGTACGTGACTTCTCTCCTTCCCGTATATCAATCAGGTAATACGACCCGTTGTTGAGATTCTTGCTGACCACAAAGGGCCCTTCCCAAGGTGGACACAGCTTATGCATGCCTGTCTGGTCTTGTATCAGACGGAGTACTAAGTCACCTTCCTGAAAAGTGCGGCTTCAAACTCTACGGCTGTGATAGCGGCGTAGGTCTTGCTGATAAATTGCTGATCTGGAGGCGGCAAGGTCGCGCTCCTCCTCCAAAGCATCAAGAGCGTCTTGGCGAGCCAGCTCATTATCTGCCTCCACATAAGCCGCCACTCGAGGGGAGTCATGACGAATATCGATTGGAAGCACGGCTTCTGCACCATATACCAGGAAAAACGGCGTATAGCCTATCCACCTGTTAGGAGTAGTCCGTATGCTCCAAAGTACTGAAAGTAACTCTTCTTCCCAGCAGCCCGGCGTGCGCTGCAGAGGCACCATGAGCCGGGGTTTGATACCACGCAACAATTCTTGATTAGCCCTTTCTGCCTGTCCGTTGGACTGAGGATGCGCAACCGATGCCAGATGAAGCCGCATGTGCTCATGTTGACAGAACTGTTCCATAGCCCCCTTGGAAAGATTGGTTCCATTGTTTGCAATGATGCTGTGCGGGTAGCCAAATCGGAATATCAGCTTTTTCAGAAACTTGACAGCCATTGCAGCATCGCAGTTGCTGACCGGCTCTGCTTCCACCCACTTGGTAAACTTATCCACAGCCACCAGGAGGTGCGTATGCTTGTTCTTGGAACGTTTGAAGGGTCCCACCATGTCAAGCCCCCAGACTGCAAACGGCCAAGTAATTGGGATCATCCTCAACTCCTGAGCCGGCACATGGGCCTGGCGAGCGTATTTCTGGCAACCATCACACTTACGGACAATGTCCTCTGCATCAGCATGAGCTGTGAGCCAGTAGAACCCATGCCGGAAAGCCTTTGCGACCAGTGATCTTGAGATGGCATGATGCCCACAGTCGCCAGAGTGAATCTCATTGAGGATTGCGCGAACCTCTTCCGGCGAAACACAACGCTGAAAAACACCAGTGACGCTTCCTCAGTGTAACTCGCCATTGACAATAGTCATAGACTTAAATCGTCTGATGATCTGCCGAGCGAGGAGTTCCTCTGTTGGTAGTTCTCCCCGGCTTAAGTAAGCCAAGTAGGGGACCGTTCAATCAGGGATAGCACGGATAGCCGCCACGAGAGCCGCCTCCGGATCAGGAATAGCCAAATCCTCCTCTGTTGGCAACTTGACGCACGGGTTGTGCAGAACATCCAGGAACACATTGGGCGGTACCGGCTTGCGCTGAGAACCCAAGCGAGAGAGTGCGTCCGCCGCCTCATTCTGCCGGCGATCAATATGGACCACCTGATAACCTTTGAAATGCCCAGCAATATTTGTGACCGCCTGCCGATAAGCCGCATGAGGGGATCCTTAGAGTCCCATGTACCTGAGACTTGCTGAGGCACTGAATCTGAGTCGCCCAAACATCTGACCCGGCTCAGGTTCATTTCCTTAGCCATCCGGAGCCCGTGAAGCAAAGCCTCGTACTCTGCTGCGTTGTTAGTACAGGTAAACATAAGCCTTAAAACATAACAAAACTTGTCTCCTCGAGGGGAAGTAATCACAACTCCAGCCCCCGAGCCTTCGAGCTGCCTCGAGCCGTCAAAGTGTATAGACCAGTATGTTGTGTTGGGCTTCTCTTCGGGAGCCTACAACTCTGTCCAATCATTGATAAAGTCAACCAACGCCTGAGATTTGATTGCTGTACGAGGCAGATACTTTAGATTATGTGGACCGAGCTCAATAGCCCACTTAGCAACCCGGCCTGTAACCTCTCGGTTCTGGATTATATCCCCAAGAGGCGCAGAACTAACCACCGTGATTGGATGCTCGTGGAAATAATGCTTCAGTTTGCGGCTAGCCATGAACACTCCGTAGACCAGCTTCTGCCAATGCGGGTATCGCTGCTTGGACTCGCTCAACACCTCGCTGACATAATACACAGGATGCTGGATAGGATATTCCTTACCATCCTCCTTGCGCTCGACGATGACCGCCACGCTTACAGCCCTGTTATTGGCAGCAATATACAACAGCATCGGCTCCTTCTCGCGGGGGGCAGCAAGAACTGGCGGCTTAGACAGTTGTTTCTTAAGGGCCTCAAAAGCCTGATCTGCCTCCTTACTCCAGACGAAGTCATTTGATTTCTTGAGCAACTGATACAACGGAATCGCCTTTTCTCCAAGCCGGCTTATGAACCGACTTAAAGCCGCAACCCGCCCAGCCAGCTTCTGCACGTCATTAAGCTTGGCCGGCTTAGCCAGGGTCGTGATTGCCTTGATTTTCTCCGGGTTAGCCTCAATGCCTTGCTCAGAGACAAGGAACCCCAGAAGCTTTCCTGCAGGGACACCAAAAACACACTTCTCCGGGTTAAGCTTCATCTTGTAGACATGGAGATTGTCAAACGTTTCCTTAAGATCCTCCAATAGAGTCTCCTTTTTTCGTGATTTAACCACAATGTCATCCACATAAGCATGAACATTCCGCCCGATCTGATTGTGGAAACAGTTCTGGACGCAACGCTGATAAGTCGCCTGGGTGCTCTTCAGACCAAATGACATGGTTGTATAACAAAAGGCCCCAAAAGGTGTGATGAAAGCCGTCTTTGCCTGGTCTTCCGGCTTCAGCTTGATCTGATGATAACCAGAGTAAGCATCCAGGAAACAGAGACTTTCACAACCAGCCGTAGCATCGATGATCTGGTCAATACGGGGCAAGGCAAAGGGGTCACTAGGACAAGCCTTATTCAGGTCTGTGTAATCAACACACATCCGCCAAGTCCCATTTTTCTTCAGAACAAGTATTGGGTTAGCCAACCACTCAGGATGGAAGACTTCGACGATGAACCCGGCAGCTAGGAGCCGAGCCACTTCTTCACCAATGGCCTTCCGCCTTTCCTCGTTGAAATGGCGGAGGAATTGGCGGACTGGTTTAAACTTAGGATCCACATTGAGGGAGTGCTCAGCGAGTTCTCTCGGTACACCTGGCAGGTCAGAAGGTTTCCATGCGAACATGTCCCGATTCTCACGGATGAACTCGATGAGCGCGCTTTCCTATTTGGGATCCATATTAGCCCCGATGGTGAACTACTCAGAAGAATTGCCCGGAGTAAAATCAACTTGCTTCGTGTCTCTGGCCCACTTAAACTTGAGCAGAGGGTCAGATTCCGTAGTGGGCTTTTTCAGGGACGTCCTGTCAGACAGATCAACATTGTCCTTATAGTATCGCAACTCCTCTGCGGCGCAAGCCGTCTCAGCATAAGCTGCGTCTCCTTCCTCGCACTCCAGTGCAATCTTGCGGTTTCCTTCCACTGTGATAGTCCCCCTCAGTCCCGGCATCTTCAACTTCAGGTAGACGTAACATGGCCGCGCCATGAACCACGCATAAACCGGCCGGCCAAATAGGGCGTGGTATGGGCTCTTCAGGTTAACCACCTCGAAGGACGGGAACTCAGAACGCCAGTTATCCTCTGAGCCAAAAGCCACTTCAAGGGAAATTCTCTCCATGGGATAGGCCGACTTGCCAGGAACAATGTCGTGAAAGACCGTAGAAGATGGAGTCAGCTGCTTATCGGACAAATTCATCCGTCTGAACGTGTCATAGTACAGAATGTTGATGCTGCTTCCACCGTCCATGAGCACCTTAGTCAGGGTGTAACCACCGACCTGTGGCGCCACCATCAGAGCCAGGAGGCCTGGGTAGTCGACAAGGACAGGATGATCTTCCCTGCTCCAGGTAACCGGCTGTTCAGACCAGTTGAGGTAGTAAGGAGCCGCCGACTCAACCGCATGGGCGGCTCGCCGTTGCACCTTCCGGTCCCGCTTGCAGGTACTAGTGGTGAATACATGATACTGTCCGCTGTTTAACTGCTTCGGGTTGCTCTAGAATCCTGCCGCACCAGCCTGATGCTGATTTCCCTGGTTGTTTCTCTGATTGCCACAAGTATTACAAGCCCCCTGAAACCCGCCGCCCTGGCCATTATTTCCCTGGAAGCCGGGCCCAGCGAAGGGTCCCTGCAAGCCGGCTCCTGAGAAGCCGGGTCTTGGGTTGGCGGGTTGTCCCCCGTTGCCTCCCCTGTGATGATGATTCTAGAAGATGCGCTTGGCAAACTCTTGCATCACGTAGCAATTTTCCCAGGAGTGAGTGGCCGGTTTACCATTATAACTGTGCTTCGGACAAGGAGCTTTGAGGGCCTCCTCGTAAGTGAGAGGGCGACTTCCAGACTGCTTCCTCGAACCTTCATTCTGCCGCTGACCTTTATTCTCTATGCTTGTGTTTGCCACCAAATCAGAGCCACCGTCGTGACCCTTGCGTTTACCGCCGCTGTTGTTCTGACCATTACCGTTGCTCTGCTGCTGACCCTTGCCGGCAGCTTTCTTGCCCTTATCAGATTTCTCCTCATCCGACGGCGTATCCTTGGTATTATCCGACTCCGCGTACCGGGTTAAGACATCCATGAGATCTCCCATGTCCTGGACCTTTCGCTTGAGCCGCCCAAGCTTCTGGACCAGGGGCTGGAACATACCTGTTCGTTCCAGAACAAGCACTGCTTGAGCCGCCGAGATGCTATCGGAACTGTGTATAACTTCTGCAACCCGGCGAGCCCAATGGAGCGCCGACTCGTCCTCGCGTTGGACACAACGCTCCAGATCAACAATTGTGGTCGGCCTCTTGTAGGTCCCCTGGAAATTCTTGACGAAACGCTCCCTCAGCTCCTGCCAGGGGTTGATGGAATTCGCCGGTAGGTTTTTCATCCAAGTGCGTGCAGGGCCTTCCAACATCAGAGGCAGGTAACGCGCACACACTGACTCACTTGCACCCAACAAGTCCATCGCCAGCTCATAGCTCTCGATCCATTCAGTGGGCTCCAAATTCGCCGTGTAGTTAGGAACCTTGCGAGGCCCTTTGAAGTCAGGAGGTGCACCAAGCAAGGAGTCCCAATCATGCGACTTGACGAGCCCCCAAGCCGGCCGTCCGCCGGGGTTGCGGCAGGCGAGTGTCGCACCTCTGGCGGGTTAACATTTGGCTGCGGGTTGACTCGAACCGGCGCGTTAACGTGTGCCGGCGGGTCACGGCCTGCCCGCGCGTTTTCCTCCTCCCACTCTCGAAGGACTCGAGCCGCATCCGCAACGTCTTGCAGGATAGGCTGGCGCTGCTCCGCCAGCGGCTGGGCGGCCCTCCTGCGATGGGCGCTGCTGGAGACCGCAGGCGACTCCGGGCGCTGGCTCCTGGTCCAGCTCTGATGGGGGGTTGAGTGAAGACGGTGTTGGTTGTGCGAGTAATTGGCCTGCTGCACCACCGCAGTCTTAAGCATCGCAATAGCGTTCCGGGCTTCTGTCTGAATTGGGCCGTCCCCTCGATCGGAATAGCAGCCAAGTTGTGGGTTGCCGCCAGCACGTTATCAACCGGGTTAGAGTAGTGTCCAATTGGGGTCTGGAACCGGTGAGACGGCGGCTGCTGCTGCTGATCTGGCGTACGAAGTCGAGCTAGCTCTTGCTGCTGAACAAGCTGCTGTAGCTGCGGTTCTCTCGTGGGGATAACTCCAGCCCCCAGGTTCGTCAGCGCCGGCGGCGTGGTGAACAGCTGAGTCGGCTCGAGATTAGCCGGAAGCCGGCTCTGATGACGCCTCCGGTGAACAAGCTCTGACTCGGCCTGCCGGCGTCTCAAGTACTGAGTTTCCTCGTCAAGGCGCTGGCTCTCCGCAGCGATCTGGACCTGCTCCTGTATCATGCGGGCGTTCTCGGCGTTGATGTCCTCCTGGATCTTGGCCATCTCCTCGCGACACTTCGTGATCTCCGTGTTGCGCGCTGCTGCGTTCTCTGCAGTGACCGGCTCGGCCAACAGGGCCGCCAGCGTAGTCATTAAGTCCGCGAGTGCCTGAACCCCGGTCTTCTGAGAGCCGGAGGCCGAAGCACCGGCTCCTCCTGAGCCGTCCAGGAGGTTGTTCTGTCCCGCCGTCGGATTGGCCGGGTCTCGTGCTGGATCTTGCCTACCCGCCATGTAAACCGCTGCGAAGCGAGGCGGATCTGGGCTCTCTGGGAAGACGTCGTCTGTGTGCCCCAGCCCTCCATTATGCAGCGGAAGAATTGACTCAGTTTCCCCCATCGAGGACTCGCCGTCAGACTGGACAAGCGTGTCGTCCTGAGACAGGGAGTTCTCTGACAGGGCAACCCCTTGGGTAAAGCCCACGAAGGCGTGATCTGGGCCGGCTTGACCCGGGCCGGGTCTCGCCGGGAGCTGACCAACATGGCGCGCCGACTCGACGCCGGCGATGTTCTCCAACCCGGCAGCCGGCTCGTCGACCACGCCGATGAAGGTGTGGATCTTGCCGAAGGGGACCCGGTACCCGTACTCGATTGAGTCGGCGTCGGGGCCCCAGTATGAATCGTCGATGTAGAACTTCCCGCGGCGGCTCTTGGACATCATGCCAACCGCG
Organism: Elymus sibiricus; assembly: GCA_039707655.1. Classification (NCBI taxonomy): domain Eukaryota; kingdom Viridiplantae; phylum Streptophyta; class Magnoliopsida; order Poales; family Poaceae; genus Elymus; species Elymus sibiricus. Next base: position 26,573,219 of record CM077664.1, read on the forward strand.
TACTTCCCGAACCCTGGAAGAGATCCCGCTAAGAACTCAACTCCACCGGGCGTGTGCCCCACGGTGGGCGCCAACTGTCGTGGTTTTGTCGCGACAGATGTCCTAGTAGAAGGACTTAGAGATGAAGCCGTCGCACTAACGTGGAAGCTTAGCGGGGTTGATCGGGAACGAGAAGACGCCGGGTTACCCAGGTTCGGCCCCTCATGGTGGAGGTAAAAGCCTACGTCCTGCTTGTCTATATTTCTGTAGATCTCGATTACAAGGATGCGGATTCGCTAACCTAGCTCTCGAGGGGATTGCAACTTAGTCTTTTCTGTACAGGTGCTCCCCTTTATATACACAGGTGGAACCCTAGATTACATGAGAGTCCGGATAGTACTCTGACCCGCCTCCTATTCTTCCCTACTTGTTCTCCAAGATGGCCATCTTGCCTTCTATCTTCTCGTCAAGCCGGCCCACTGCTTAAGCCGGCTTATCCTTGCCAGGCCTCGTTAAGCCGGCCCACACAGAGTCTCCGGCCCGCAGTGAGTTGACCCGGTAAGCTCGCCTTACGGCCGGGTCAACACCCTGCCAGGTCTCCGCGCTAGTAAATATCCCCCGGCTGCATCATTTTTCGGACCTCCCCGCAGCTCCGAGTAGGGGCTGCATCTACTAACCCTACAAATACAAGTACCGGGGGCTACACCCCCAGGATACATATCTTTAGCAGCAGCTTCTAGACGGCATCTCTTTTGTGCCTCGGCAAGCTGGGAGGTCGCCTCCTCGCTTTCCCTCCGCAGGTGGGCAACCTTTTGCTCGGCCTAAATGGCCACAGTCGCCTGCTGTGCCAATTTCTTCTCCGCTTATTTAAGGTCGTGCCGGAGTAAGCCTTGGCGATCCTTGTTCTCCTCCAAGTCAGTACGGAGGGTGCGGCAGGCCTCCTACTCCTGATGAAGAGCGGCCTCCAAAACATGTTTGGAGGACTGCATCCAGCTCCTTCTTGGCAGCCTGCTCTGCCTCCTCCGCCTGCTTATGGGCCTGGGAGGCCTCGTCCAATTCCTGGCGGAGGGCTGCAGCCTCCCCAGGGGCTACAACAGAAAAACACAAATGCTCAACAAGTCAGAAACATTAAAACCAGAAGGCACAACCAAGCTGGGTACGAGTCAACTTGACACTTACAAGAAGTGCCATCTCTGGCGCGCTGCAGGCCACCAGCTTTCTGCTGAAGAGCTCCCAGTTGCTCCTCCAGCTCCGAGACCTGCGTGGCAAGGCCGCGGTTCTCCTCAATGAGAGCCTAAACAAGAACACAAGGTCAGACCTCGTTCAGGACACCTACTAAAGATATAAGTGGAACCAAGCATGGCTCTCAGGCCACCGCCATACTCGGTCCCGGGGGCTACTACTATTACAAGTTAAGAGAAAAAGCATACCTTGAAGTCAGGCTCCACAGAAAGCCCCACCTTCCTCAGGATCGACCACAGGCGCTTCAGCGCCTCATCGGTAGCTCCTAAGGGCGCCGCGACCTCCCGAGGGATCTCCGGAGCAAAGCTCCCGGTGAGGAAGGAAAGGGCCTTCTGTGCAACTGGCGGAGGGCGTACTCCCTTCCCTCTGGATTAGCAGCAGGAGGCCCCCAGCGACGCATTGGCTGAAGGCATCGCTGACCGGCCTACACCGCCAGCCACGGCCTTCGCAACGATGGACGTTGTCGGCATGCTCGCAGAGGAAAGGCGAACACTCCAGGGGAGTGCGGCCCTTCCGCACGAACAAGTGATGGGCCCGCGGGCTTTGCGGCCTGAGATAGGTCCGCATCACCGCCGTCCTTGGCAGTACCCCCCCCCCCCCCCCGTATCCACAACCACCGTTGGCTCCACGGAGAGCTCTGCTGCAAGCAAGTGGTCTCATTAAGAGCTCTAACACATCTATCAAGGGCAAGGGAGCCTTGGGCAAAACATTTACCTGTGGTCCGGCCTCCAGCCTCGAAAGAAGGGGGCTCCGGGAACAGGGGCACGCTGGGCAAAGTCGCCAACGGCGTGGCCGCTATCGCAGCGGCTGCAGAGGACCCCACAGCAGAAGCGGTCTCCGCTCCGAGGGAGGTGGCCCTAAGAAGAGCAAGTCGAAGATAAAAAACATGGGAACTGGCGAAGGTCAAATCAAAATATGGCAAGCCAAGACTTACAGGATAGTCGCCGGAGCGTGCCGCCTCCGGGGCGGCACCGAGACGAGCACGGGGATCTGTAAGCTCGACGACTTCTAAGAGCTCCCCCGAAGCTCGCAGCTGCTGCTGCAGACCGGGGACTCCTCACGCAGGCCTCAGCGGAGCTTCTTGAGGGGCTGGCATGGCGTCTCAGCCTCGGACCTCCTCAGCTCATCCTCGCCGACCTCGTCCTCCTCGTCATCATCGGTCTCGTCACCGCCGTCATCGTCGTCGTCCTCGGTGTCATCGTCGCCCTCATCATCATCATCTTCATCGCCTCCGTCGCCGCTCTCGCGGCCCTCTTGATCGACGGGGTCTCCCTCGTCCACGCCGTATGAGGCCTCCTCCTCAGAGGGCTCCCTAGAGGCTCTCTTCCGACTCTTGGCGGACTCACCCTTCACCCGGGCAGGCTTGGGGAGGGCTGGCATCATCAGGGCGGCCAAAACGGTGCTCACGTCTTGCCCCGGCAGCGGGGGCTCCGAATGATACGTCGCGCAGATAGCAAACCCCTGTATAAAAACAAGCAAATGGCGTTAGAAGGAGAAGCCCCGGCCTTCAACAAAGATGCGACTGCAAAAACACTTACGCTGCCCGGTGGGAGGTCGGACGAGAAAGGTTTGACGGCCTTCCTCAGGGAGCTCGCGATGGCGTCGAGGCCTACCAAGAAGACAAGGAAGGCGTCAACATCCTCCGGGCTTAGCTCCTTCTACGAGAGCCGTGCGAGATCTCTCGGCCTAGCGTATTGGGACAGGGGGAGGGGCCGGGCCCGCAGCGGAAAAACGTGACGCGCCACCCACGTCCACACAATGTGGCCTCCATTCAGCCCGCCCTTCTTTAGGCGGGCGGTAGCATCTGCTTGTGCCTTAGCCTCCGGCGACAACCTGGACAAAGGAGCCCACAACCGCAGCTTGCGCAGAGGCTCATTCCGGAAGGCAGGTAAATTGTCGCCAAGGCCGCGCATATAGAACCAAGACTTGTGCCACTCCTGAACAGATTTTGGGAGGTCGAAGGAGAAGAAGGTGGAGTTGGGGCGGAGCTGCAGGATGGCTCGCCCAAGATAGCAAAAACACAGGCACGGAAGAAATACTGGAACATCTCGAAGTAGGGGGCTGTCCCGAGGAAGCACTCACAGAAAGTGATAAAGTTTGTGATATGGAGCACTCCGTTGGGGGGATGTGGTGCAGTTGGCAACCGAAGAACCGGAGAATTCCACGCACAAAGTTGTGGAGGGGAAATATGAGCCCCTCCCAAACTACCCTGAGCAAAAAACGTGCTCACCGTCGCGGGGCTCCGGCGGGACTATCGGGGCCGGATTTCCGGGACATGATATCCTAGAAATTAACCCCTCGTGTCGTCACCAGCCCAGGATTACTGTTACTGGTGGACACGTCCTTGTTACAGATTACCAAGCAATTACAAGGATTGGATACAAGACCATAAAGGTCTAATGATACAACAATGATTTCTAGTGAGGATGACGGAAGCGGCTCGTGGTTCTCCAACATCGATGGGGCTCCTTTTCCACAGGAACAGCTGACCCGGATAATTCCTATCCCGCGTGGCCGCTATCCTAGGCTCCGCATGGATGTCGTAGTAATACTCCTTGTCGAAATCCTGACCTGGCCAATTAAATAGCCAGGGAGAAGCCTGTGAGTACGTTTGAATGTACTCGCAAACATAATGAACAAAAGATATACCGAATGCATATGAACATGATGGGTTAAGTTATATGCACATGCTGAACGAAATTAAATCATGTCATGATGAATATTACTACGGTGCTGAAATTTAAAACATGGCATGATAAATATTAGCATATGCAGAAAAATTAATTCTTAGTGACAAACTAAGAAAGTTAAAAGTGGACAATCGGGCGAGACTGGACCGCCTGAGAATCCTAAAAGAAATGCCAAACGGGTGTCTAAAAGAGAATCGGGCGAGACAGACCGCCCGAAAACTCAAGCGACGCCACGAGAGGTCTTGAAAAGAAATGCCAGTCGGGTGTCTAAAAATGACGCCACGGTAGGTCTTGAAAAGAAATGCCAAACGGGTGTCTAAAAGAGAATCGGGCGAGACTGGACCGCCCGAGAACTCAAGCGTCGCCACGAGAGGTCTTGAAAAGAAATGCCAATCTGGTGTCTACAAGAGAATTGGACGAGACAGGACCATCCGAGAACTCAAGAGACGCCACGAGAGGTCTTGAAAATAAATGAGTGCCCGGTTAGTCTAGCCAGCCCATGAGATACTCAAAAAAATAAAAATAAGAGAAACGGTTAGCCCATAATAATAACAATAATATTCATGACAACAATAATATTCATGATAGCGTCAGTGGCGACAATGATTATCCTGCAAAATAAATCATGCTCAATTTTAATTATTTTCCTCCGGAGACCGACACTAAGACCGACACTTGACCAACCCAGACTGTAGTCCTTAACCGTGGACACGGCTATTCGAATAGATATAACTCTGCAGAGGGTGTACTCTTTACCCACAAGTAAATGATTTCTTTAGTCAGCACCGTGACACTGACTAATTCCCATTACGGTCTTTGGGTTGAAAACACACCTAACCAGCACACACCAGCTTAACTCACCAGAGCCAGGAATCACCCAAGGCAATGATAAAGTAAAACTCTAAGTGGGAAGGCCTCATTCAACGGCCTCCAATAGCATGGGATCAAAATATTTATATCGGCGCGCAAACAGGGGTGCGACCCCTCTCCGACTACAATCAGAGACACCCATGCCCCCGGACCAAGTGACATGCCTACCATGGGCCAATGGTATCTTTCACTATGGCCTCTCTGTACGGTGTGTGCAGGAAAGGGGTTATCAACTTACTGAACCGTACCCTACCTGCGGCAGGGACAAGTGGCAGCACGAACAAGTATGGGGGTTACCGGAACAAGACTCGATCTACGGCCGACTCAGGAGGCTTAAGTTTTCCTGCAGTGGTTAGCACAATAAAGTGTTCTTTCAACAGTAACACCAAAACAGGGCCACATCCCTTGCATGTCCCAACATGCATAACCAACAAGGCATGATCATGCTCCAACGTGATCACCCTTCTGCCGGTAGCGGTATTTCTCTTATATCTGCTCCTGCAAGTTAGTCATGACAAGCACACGTTGCACGGTACGAGAAAACATGCCAACACTACATGCATGAAATTTTTTATTTGAATTCAACATATGCATGATTCAATTATTCTAGCAAACATTTAACCATGCAATCACCATATCAAGTGTTCAAGATGCTTGCCTTGATCATGCAGAAATATTGGGTGCACACCAAAAGTTTTGAAAATTTTATCTTGCCTCCATTTCCTATTTTCAAAAATATTGCAATTACCACATAAAGCAAAGACAGTACTAAAAAGTTTCCTGGAAAATTTTAAAATAAATACTAAAATAAACTAGAGGAAAAATAAAGAATAACAGAAAAAGAATCAAATTATTTGGAGTTCATATGAATTTCCTAGAGAGTTTCTAAGCTGAAATAAATACAGAATTGGACTTATTTAATAAATCCAGCAGAGTTAAACTTATCAAAAATGTTCACCCTAGCTATATTAATAGAGATTGATTTTAGAAGTATTTAGAAATTTGAATCACAAAATTTGGTTTTGAAATGAATTCTGTAGAATTATTTGAAGATTGCTGGAAAAGGAAAATAGGAAAGGGCAGAAGTGCGCCTGAGCGCTGTTTAGTAGCACGGCGCCACTGGGCCGGGTCCAGTTTTTCGGCCGCGTGGAAGGGCGCCGACGTCGAAGACGTACTCATGGGAGTACGTTTCCCTTGCGTGGGGGCGGCTCCGACAGAATCCGTCTCCACTTAAACGGCGGGGCCCGCGGTTGGAGTGGCTGACGGGCGGGGCCCACTTGTCGGGTTCGTCTCCCAACTCCCGCGCGCGTCTGGCCAGGGACAGGAGGATTCCAGCGATCCTCGCCGGCGAACGGCGGCACCGTTCGGGGGGCTGAGACCACCGTTGTGCTCAGGAGGCTGTGGCGGTTCTTCCGGTACTCGACACGGCCAAAGAGGTGGATAAAATCGTCGGCGGCGATCTCCCCGGCGGATGGCGGCGTCGGACGAAATGGGGGTTTCGTCTACGGTGACTCCGGAGCAAAATTGAGTGGGGGAATGGATTCGTGGGACCGCGAGGGGGCTTCTGGTGGAGAGGACGAAGAGAGGGAGGCTCGGGTTGCGCCGGGTTTAACCGGGAAGTGGTGGTGGCCGTGGCGGTCGGAGAGGAGGAAGACGGCCACCCCAGCTCGATTGGCTTCTCGGGGTGGTTTTCAGAGAGGAGAGGAGGCATGCTCGGGTGTGCAGCGAGCTCGGGGGGGGGAGGTTTTATAACGCGGCGAGGCGGTACCATGGCTTTCCGAAGAAGTCACGACGACGACGACTATTGATGGCGCCGCTAAGGTGGTTGAGGGGGTCGGTGCGACGTGGGCAGGCTTGCGGAGGAGGCCACCGTCCATAGGTGGGCTGATTGGCTCGTAAGGTGGCCAGGTGGCTCGGGGCGGTGATGACAGCGACGTGCTGGAGTCGGGGCCGGCGCAGGCCGGTGGAGGGCGGCGCCAGGGGGAGTGCTCCGATGCGGGGGAGGCTGCGGCTGGTGCAGGCGACTAATAGAGGAGCGGGCAAGCTAGGGGAGGCAGCAGAGGAGCCGCAGCGGCTCGATGCCACTGACTGCCATACTCGCGCTCTGTGCGTGCCCTCGAGGTGCTCGATGAATTGCCACAGTGGCCAAATGATTTTATTTGAATTTTGAAGTTTGACATGATGATGATTCACTCTGTAATAGAGCTACTAGACATGGTGGTGTGGTCATCTGATCAAGTTCCTAATGCAGTCCAGAGAGATGCCAAGATTCTGTCATGCCCATAATGTGTTTGACAGAATGCCAGAGCTATCTAGATGATTTTGTTGGAAGTGAAAATTAACAGCATGGTGTCTCCTTAGATGATAGATATGGTGGTGTGGTTGGTTTAGCAAGAAGGGAATCTTGCTAGTGCAAGTTTTACCAGAATTCACTTCTGGACAGAAACTACAGCAGGATATTTGGTGGATCTAAATGATGCAATTGGGGCTGATCTCCTGGACTTAAGGGTTTAGTTGGAAGGACTAGAGGTGGGAATAATTTCAGAATTTTTGGAGCATGGAAAATTAGGGTTGTAGTTCAAAGCTGAATCTGGACCAGAAAAGAAAAGAGGATGTTTCACTCAAAAATTTCAAAAGGCCAAGTTGGGTTTTTGCATAAAAGTGATCTCTAGGCATCACATGACCTCCTATAATTTTTGTGGAATTTTGAAAGAATTATTTAAAATAGTTGTAGAGCAACAGAGGCAATTAAAAAATTAAAAAATGCTATTAAAATAATTATCTTGGAAATTTTTTATTATGAAAATAGTTCCTATTGTTATTTTAAATATAATTGAATTGATTTAAGACAACTACCAAATCCCACAATATTTTACAAAAATTTCTAAATGGAGGGAAGAATTTTGAAAACAGAAAATAGAAAATATTCTAAAATAAATAAAGATGTATTAAAATTCAAAATTTTATTTCTGGCCAAATTTTATTCAATAGAAATATAGTTAAAAAATTTGGGGTGTTACAGGGACTTCTCCTGACGGGAGTCGGACTGCCAGATCCGCCGACATCAGAAGCTGGTCCTTGTACATCTGGACCTCTTCCTCTGTGGCCGTGGAGGGGAACCACTTCCCCGTGGACTTGGGGGCATCGCGCGCCGACTTCTCACCACTCTTGGCGGCGGCCCTCTTTCGCTTCCTGTCAACGGCGCTCATGGTCGGCTCTTGGCTAGGGGCCCGGGCCCCCCTCTCGCTCCTTGTTCTAGTCATCGACAGCGGGGGAGGCGGAGCCGGCAAAGCTCTGGCGGCGAAGCGATGGCGATATGGTGGTGACGCGCTAGACGAGGCTGGCGGCGGAGAAGGGGAGTGAAATGAGTAGAGGCGGGGGAAGACAAAAACCCCTCACTTTCCCTCCTCTTATAGCCACCCCGAAAACGCGTCGGTGCGTCGGGTCGGGGAGAGATGGTCGGTATGGCCTCTCGTTTTTTTCCTCTTGTGCGGTTATGGACAGGGGCAATACAGTCCAACTACGAAAACCTGACAAGTGTAATTTCAGATTTTAACGGTAGAAGACAGCAGAATTGACGGAAGTGCTATAAAAGGGAAAACAATTTATACTTGGTGTTAGACAAGGATGAAAAGAAATTCAATGTTAAATAAGGAAACAAGTTTTAAAACAGTGTTATATAAGGAATTGTTTCTAGTTCAGAATCTAACCTCTCTTCAGCCCATCTGCGAGGCTCCATCATACGAAAGTACGACGAACTCGGAGCACCGAAAAGGGCGAACAGACGGATATGAGGCCAACTCCAACGCGCCGACGCATTTGGTCCGCGCTTGTCCGTTTGGGTCCAAGTGGACAGAAACGACGGCTCAACGCAGAGACCCATCTCATTTTTCTGTCCGTTTTCTGTCCGTTTGAACCATTTTCTCCCCAAATTTGCGTCCGATTTGGGTCCGAAGCGGACACAAACCAGACGTTCTATGCGTCCTCATCGTTCGTATGTATCCGCTGCAGGTGAGGTCTGGCCTATTTGTCATCCAAATGCGAGGGGCCCACCCACCCATCCCACCCCTCTCACTCTCTCCTCCTCCTTTTTCTCTCTTTCTCTCCCACCCACCGCCCACGCAGCCGCCGGGGAGCCACCCACGCAGCACGCGGCCGCCAGGGAACGGCCACCGGAGCAACACCACGCGGCGCCGGGGAGCCGCCCACGCAGCACGCGGCCGCCGGGGCTGCGGAGGACGAGGCGCGGCCATGGATCCGACGCCGCGGCCATGGATGCCTCGCCGCTACCTCGCGTCCTCGACCTCGCCCTCCTCTCCATCCTGCTTGTCCGTTCTTCATGCCTTCTAGACGAGGGCGCGCACAGAGGGCCGCAGCGAGTGGAGAATTTGTGAATAGTGCCACATTTGCTTTTGTCTTTTGTGACACTATTCATGGAGAATTTGTCATTTTTATTTCTCAATGTGTGTTTCGAGTTTGGATCTGAATTTTTTACAGCTAGTAGACATATGTCTTGTGAACATCCACGATTTTTTTCGAAATTTTTTGAACCACAAAAAATTGAATTTTAAACCATGGTATCATGGTATCATGTGATGCCTTGTATCATAGGATATTTTCTCCCAAGCCCCGTATAAGTCCACAGTCCCTTACTAAATGGATGTGGTATTTACTACAATAAGTGGTGAGCCACGGATCGCGAGGTTTGGTGCAGCGGTGCAGATTGGCAGCTCATCTGCCGCCATGTTCCATTCGTTCGCTTCCTGTTTGTCCTTGTTTTTTCCTTTCTTTGTTGGAGGCATAAAGTATCGGTCCTTTTTTGTTTTCGTTTTTCAGAAAGAATCTGTCCTTTTTATTTTCCCTTAGAATAATAGCGAATCTGCCCTTAAAAATGCTGGGGAAGGTAATGGCTGGTGGACCCGGGAGGGAGGGAGGGAGAGACGGGTCCCAGTCGAGTCACGTCGTGACCTAATGGGGACCTGTGCCATTTGTGTGACAGTGAGTGAGCTAATCGGGAACCTTTTTTTTAACAGGGAGAGAGATCCCGAAGGATCCCGAAGTTTACTCAGTCCAGAAAGGTACAGTAATTTTTTACAAACAGGACCACAGATAAGCTAGATATTACAAGCAAGTCCCTGGACTTTGCAAGAAGGGCCCTAGACTGGAAACAAGAAAGCAATCGGGTCCACAATCGCCGGTCAAATCGCACCTTGCCATTGCCGGCGACGATGCCACTTGGGGCGACGAGGCTGACATAGCTGCAAGGTATGGCCTTCGATCAGTGGTTGAACTGCCTCCCAATTCGGAATTTGGCTGGGAGGAATAGGGGTGGCCGCCCTTCGGCCAGAAGGGGCGACGGCAAATCGGCGGCGGCCGGCCATCTTCCGCGGTTGCAGGCGCCAGCATCGTAGATCCACGAAGAAATCCATCGCGAATGAGCTCGAACCCGACCACTGAGCCCCAGCCTTCCACATCTTCCACGCTCAAGCTCCATCTCCACGATGGCTTCAAGAACGGAAAAGAGGCATCTGGCCTTCCTCCGGATCAGGAACTCGGCGAGCGATTTATTGGGGCCTCCAATAACAGATCCACTCATCATTTTCAGCTCCGGCCACTAGAGCAACTGGACGACGGGGAGATCGACTTGGAAACGATGGCTGCCGTTCGCAAGCTCCAACGCCCCTGCAAACCAGCACAACCAAAAACAGAAACAAAACCAAAACAATGGACACACCCTCCCTCCTTTCCCACTCCGACCAACGGCACCGGCGGAGGAGAGACGGGGCCGACGATAACGGCACTAGGCCGAACCAGACAACATGAGCTACAGTAGAGAGGAGAGAGAGGTTGCCACATGCGGAGTTGATCAGGCATATATGGGGACCTAATGAGACAGTGAGTGAACGAGCTCCAGAAATAAGCAAATCGACAACCATTTACTAGGACCTCACTACAGGAATCAGGAAATTTGCCGTCCGTGGAGTTCTTTGCCGTCAGCTTTTCATTGTGGCTGACGGTAAAGACCACTTTTACCATCAGCTGCTGACGGCAAAGAATGACTGACGGGGAAAACATATTTTGCCGTCTGTGTTTTTTCGCAGACGGCAAAGTGTGTCTTTGCCGTCTGTTATTTTTCCACAGACGGCAAAGAAGAAGCACACGCCATGGATCGATCCCACGGATCGTTGACGTGGCAGCCCACCCACCTAGCCCCACAGCCCCACCCACCCACCCACCCATGACTGAAACCACCAGAGCCCACCCACGACCGAAGCCACCAGAGGCCACCCATGAGATCCCCCCCCCCCGTGCTCCCCCGCAGCGCTGCCGGCGCATCACCGTCGCGCACCTATGCCGCGGTGCCGCCGCCTCTCCCGCACCCCCTTGCGGCCCGCCGCCTCTCCCGCACCCCCTCGCAGCCAGATGGTCAGCACGCACCGGCCAGGCGGGCACCACGCGCCGGTGGCCAGGCCATGCGGCCAGGCGGGCGCCACGTGCCGGTGGCCAGGCGCTGCCCCCGTCGTCTTCCGGCTGGAGATGGAGCAACGCCGTATCCCCTGCGTCTTCTCGGTCCACAGGACCAGCGCCATGACCCTGCTCCTCTCCTTTCCTCGCCTCGCGGGAGCTTGCCATGGACGCCGCCGGCCATCTCCAATGCTTTCGCCGCGTGGATCCGCCGTCCTCCGTCCCGTTCCCATCGCCAGGCGCTGCCGCCGTCGTCTTCCGGCCGGAGATGCCCCTGCCGACATGCCCCTGCGTCTTCTCGGTCCACTGGACCAGCGCCGATGTGGTCAGCTTTTTTTTTGTGAGGCTGCCGATGTGGTCGGATGGGTGGCGCTGCGACCGCGAAGGAGCTGGCCCACGGTGCTGCAGGTTCTGCAGCTGCTCAGGGAACAGGGCCCATGCGGTTTTTTTAAGTAAAATTAAAAACTTTGCCGTCTGTGAAGGGTGAGGCTGACGGCAAAGACGCGTCTGGCTGACGGCAAAGCGGTAGTTTGGCTGACGGCAAAGTGCCCATCTTTGTCGTCTGTTATTAATCGGCTGACGGCAAAGCGGTAGTTCAGCTGACGGCAAAGTACTCTTTGCCGACAATGTCTTTACCGACAGACTTTGCCGTTAGCATACTGACGGCAAAATATTTGCCGTCTGTTTTCAAGTCTGTGCCGTCTGTGATCCACAGACGGCAAATTACCTGATTCCTGTAGTGATGAGACGTGAAAAAGCGTATGTACGTTGGCAAGAAGCATGTGTCAAATTCTTCTAAATTCATAGCCCCACCTCTCCCTCTCCCGAAGCCTCTCCACCGCCCCCGTTGAGAGTCGCCACCAACCGCCCGGATCCGGTCCCTCTCGCCGCCGGCGCTCGCGCTGGTGGATGTAGAGCTGGATTAGGATGCCGGTTCCCCTTGTACAACAGTAGATGTAGGTTTAGGTGTAGGTCCGGGCGTGGTCTCGTGTTTGCCCATGTGGCGTATGGCGTGATGCCATCCTGGAGCTTGTCCTTGGCGCCGGCGAGCGGTGCTGAGCATGGAAAACCTCGCTTGCCTGTCGACGTCCATGGAGGGCGGCGGCGGAGGTCGAGTCTCGCCGGAGCTCCTTCCCCAATAAGCTCGCAGTCTGGTGCTGGGCGGATTTCTGCAGGTCTGTTTATGCCTTCCTCTTTTCTTGCCATCGAGGAGATAGAGGAGAAGATGGGAGGGGTGCAGCTCGGTGGCTATCTGCACGGCGGGGAAGTTCGGCTGCTGTGAACTTTGGGAGCGCATCCTTGGCGGCGCTTCGACGGTCTGCTACCATCGACCTTTATGGCCGAAAGGCGACCGCTCCGAGTTCTGGCGTGTGCGGCTGATCTTCGGATCTTTGGCCGGCATCAGCTCATCACTAACCTTCCGGTCGGGGTGCCAAAGGGGAGGCCCTTCAGCTCCAGCAGCGCGGCGTTCTTCGGTGGCTTTGTCCCATGTGGTGTTGTCCCCGGCGACGTGGTTGTTGGCCGCGACGACGCGAGCTTGGTGGTGATGGACCCGATTGCGTTTCTGTTCTTTGTTGTAGGGTCATGTTTGCAAAAGGAGAGGACTTGGTTGTATTTCTTTTTCTCTTGGAGGTCCTCTATGTAAAATGTAACACCACCGCTCAAAATTAATGCGGCATCTAGGTCCTTCGGGGCCCTTCCCTGTTGAAAAAAAAGACGTGAAAAAGACAAAAATGACTCTTTTCAAAAACTTAAGCACAAAATGAATCCGATTTGAAAAGATTTCATAAGATGGCCCATTTTCATGACGCCCGGCCCTGGGGCGCCATACTAGACAACACGATGCCCTGGTCAAGGGCGCCATGGGGTCAGTGCTGACCTACCATGTCGGACATGCCTGAAACCATGACGCCCCGGCCCAAGGTGCCATGCTCAATAGCATGACGCCCCATGACGCCCCGGCCCAAGGTGCCATGCTCAATAGCATGACGCCCCAGCCAGGAGCGCCACGGATGCAATGGCGCACATAAAAAGATGAGGCAGTTCGCAGGCAGGGCCGTCTCCAGGAATTTGGGGCCCCGGTATGAAATGGAAAAGGAGGCCCTACTTTTTTTTACAAATCATATAACTAAAAAATAACATAATTAGCAAAGCATAATGTCACTTAATTATATATCTAAAAGAGTAAAGGTAGTACCAAAAATAAAATAAAATAAAAAACAGACCTCATTCATGTTCTACTGAAAAGCATCATTCGACTGGTCTATGTATCCGTTCTCCACTGCTGTGAATTGTGATGCGATAGACTAGATCTAGTGAGAAATTCTTCTACTGCACATCGCCAACAACAGGTCAAGTAGCTACCGGGAAAGTTATAGAAACAATCAAACCACTGAGCCAATAAACAATAGAATACGCAGAGAAAAAAAATTAAAAAGCCTAAAAAAAATGAAAAAGCCTAAAAATTAAATAGTCGTCAAATTAGATGTACTCAATTAGAAATAAAGCTTAATTAGTTGTCAGACTACAAGATATTTAGTTGCCAATTTAAACGAAACTTAGTTGCCAAACCGGAAACTTAGTTGCCAAACCGCAGAGGTGCATGGTCCTCGCGACTTACCCCTTCGCCTCTCCTCCAAGCGAACAGACGGCTAGGGTTTCTGTCTTCCGTCGGCGGCGCCGCCGATTTGCCATGTCTCCCGTGGCCTTAGGACCATGGGGGCACGGTGGATCCCGACCTTTGTTGTTCTGGTGCGCTGGTCCTACGGGGCTTTAGCAGGACGATTTTCCGACTGTCTACTACAACAAGTTTTGCCCGACTCCGGCGAGGGAGGGCTGATGACGGCGGCGTGCCTTCGGCTCGCTTCAGTGATTGTAATCCTCGCTAGGTGGTCTACGGATCTGAATGTAATTTTTATTATTTTCGGTGTTTGTTGTATTGTCATGATTAACGAGGAATAGATCGCAGGGCCGTGTGTTGCCAAAAGTTAGAAAGTACTATACTTTGTTGCCAGTTAAATCTTTGTCATCCTAGATCACAAGTTGTTTAACAGGGCTTGTCAAAAATAATATCCTGTAGCAGCCTGCCAAACGCATGTGTGCGTTCGAGAGAGGCATTGTAGTGCCTGTAGCCTTATAGGTTATAGCTCACAGTAGGTCTGTAGCCTAGCCTGGAGTGTCGACTCTAGTCTAACTGTGTAGGCTAGCCTCTAGTGTTCGCGCAGTGCAAAAAATAGATTCCATCGTGTCTTGCATGCCCTCGTTGCCCTGCGAGTATGCGCTCCTCTTTTTTCCCTGGCACGTGCTGCGGAACGGTGTGGCGTCTGGCGTGGTCTAAGCTAACAGTTGGTCTCGATCTGATTTCTTTTCACACACACACACACAACACTACAGGGACAGCAAAGACGGAGATGGCTATGGTCATTTCGGATCGCATAACCATCGCAGCACGAGACAGTTCGAGGGCTTCGAAGAAAGGAAAGAGGCAGAGAGCGACGTCACGGCGGACTTGTGGGCTCACTATTTGGATAGAAAGATCACGTCCATGTTCGATACCGACGTGCGAACAAAGCTAGGGTTAGCAGTACTCTATCTACAACTACTAGTAAAAGAAAGAGAGGAGAGGGAAAATTCGCCTCAATCATCCAAGGACCACCACGGTCCCGTCCATCCGGCGGAGAAAACAGAGGAGGTCGGTAGGCATTTGTCACCCGAAGTGTCGTTGTTCCAGGAGGCGATAGTTGCCACATTTGTGCAGGCAGGCCGGGTTCGGCGAGATCGTCTTTTCCTTTCTGCCCTGCCTAATCCCACGCGACAGCAAGAGACATGGACGAACGGACATGATGATGGCTATACCTGTGCATCCTTCGGGCCGGGCCTAACCAAGCCCGAAGCAAAAACCCCAGGCCCGGGCCGGGTAGCCCATGGCCAGGTTTGGTGGCATGGTAACAACAATAATAATAGTAGCACCATACCATTACCAAGTCAGCAAAACAACTAGCTGGCTGGCTAATCCACAACGACTAGTAGTACTAAGTAGAGTAGTAGCAGCTGCCGCTGTGCAGATTAAGCTGCTGCGTCGTGTTCCTTCCTTCCTTACCCATCGCCACCTCTAGTTTAGCTGAGTGACCAAAAGATTCAGATAGCCCGGCCTAGTGGAAGTGAAAGCAAAGGAAAACATAATATCCATATGGATTTAAATGGACGATGCTTGATGATCATCGTAGTAGTAGCTGCTAGTTACTAGCAAGTGCTTACTGCAACACTAGCTATGTGAGTAGTAGTCGTGGTGGTGGTGGTGGTGGCAGAAGCTGCTGCCTCGATCTCGATCGTCGGGGAGAATCAGAAGGGCGCCGAGAACACCCTCTGCAGGGTCTTCTTCACCGGCACCGACACCTCCACTGAAGCCCTGAGCTGCCGCCGCCGCCGGCACGAGTGAGGAGGGACGAGTTAGCTACGGTGAGGAATATGGTTCGAAAAAAAAAAGAGGATGATGGCAAGAAGATGGATGGATGGATTCCGGTGAGGTACCTGGTCGTACTTGAGGCGGAGCTGCTCGTTCTCCTCGCGCAGCTGCAGCAACTCCGACTCGATCTGGGTGACGTGGGTCTGCTTGCGCGCCCGGGAGCGGGACGCCGACTCCCGGTTCTTGATCAGGCGCTTCTTGCGCCGGTCCACGGGCGCGGCGCCGGCGCCGAGGGCTCCGGGACAGACTGCGGCGCCGTGCCCGAGGCACATCTCGCGCTCGAGCGCGCGGCGGGCTGGGCCGGCATCGAGGAGCGCGAGGCGGGGGAACGAGGCCGCGGCGGAGGAGAAGGAGGACGGGGATGCGGCCACACTACCGTAGCAGCCGCCGCCGGGGTGGAACGGGGATCCACCGGAGGCCGCGAGGAGGTTGAGGCGGGTGTTGAGGCTGAGCGCGGTGGAGATGGCGGCTGCGGACGGCGGCGGGGGCGAGACGCTGGGGCTGGTGGTGACGGCGGCCCACACGTCGCCCTCGTCGGCCTCCATGGCCATGGCGTGGCGTCTCGCTGGGGCTGGGTGGGGTGTCTATGTATCCGATCCCTCCGGCCCGGGCGGGTGCGTTTGGGGCGGCCGCTTCTTTGCCACTTTTGGCCGAGACAGAGATGGGAATAAGTAGGTGGGCGCGCGCGCGGACACCGTCCGGAAGAAAAGAGGTAAACGTTTGTTCCGCCGGTCGACCGGCTGCGTGTTCCGCCGGTCGCGCACGCACGTGGCCTGGACCCACGGGTGCTGCTCTCTCACGACATACCTCACGCCGACTCGGTCTTGTGTATCCTCGCGACAGCGCGTCACACCAGCCACGCGCTCGCTGTGTGTGGGCCACACACAAGTCTTATCTCTTTCTCAATCCTCTCACAACCACTCGTTTCCTCAACTACGTTATTCAATCTCTTGGGCAGGAGGTAGGGGATCAACCAGGGCACCGTGCAACCGCCGAAGCTGGGCCAAAATCACTGTTCTAAACTTATACGCAAAAAAATGCACAAAATGAACTTGACAGGAAAGTATTTCACAATCTGACCCTTTTAGAAACGCCACAGCCCGAGGCGTTGCTACTTCACTTAGAAACGCCGAGGCACCTCGCATTGCTGCCCTGCTGACGTGGCAGGCCAGAAACGCCGAGCCAGCTAGCGTTTCTGGAAACGCCAAGGATGTCTGGCGTTTCTGGCCACCTTTGAAACCCCATTGACTGTGGCGTTTCTGGCCTGAATTAAGTTACCCCCGCGGGGCCGCGGGTGGGACCCAGCCCACTCGCAGCCCCGCCTCCTCCAGCCGCCAGGACGAAGAACAGAGCCCCTGCCCCTCTCTCCTCTCCTCCAAATCCCTCCCAAATCTTCAATTTTGGCCATTAGAACTCGTGGATCGGATCATCCCCAAGTTGCTTGAGGTATTCTCCCCCTATTCCTCCAAATTTTTCCAGTCAATATTGCCTATTTGTTGAAGCACTTGCTATTGTTTAGTATTGGATTTAGAGATAGGGAAATTTTTTGTATTAGGTTGAATCCTAAGATTATTTGTTCCTAATAAGTTTGAATAAATTCTTTGTGATAAGTTTGGTTGAAATTGTCTTTTTTTTAAATATGCTTGTGACTTTAGATAGAATTTTAAATGCTTGTGACTTTAGATAGAATTTTAAATGCTTGTGACTTTAGATAGAATTTCAAATGTGTTTTATGTATGTATGATTGTGTATGTATGTATGTGAATGTGGTGAAAAGTTTTAAGAATTGTGTAAAATGCAAGTGGATTTAGAGAGTATTTTATAACGTGTTCAAAGTTTGAAGCATTCATATTAACTACTCTATAATGAATCATGTAGGATGTTTGAGCCGGATAAATATCCCGGCCTTGATGATTATTACGAGAGCAAGCATTGTGCTGTGCTAGTGGAAAGAGGGAAGGTAATTATGTATCTACATTGTTTGATTTTCGTATTGTGACTTGTTGAGAGAAGTAACAAAATTGTGCGTTTGTTTTTTTAGGTTCCTCCAGTACTTCGGTTGAGGGGCCACAACCCGCATGAATCTCTCAAATATGACCTTCGCTACGAGCCTTATTTTAGAAGAATGGATCTTCTTCAGTTTGTGCTCAACTTTAAAGGCACACCACCATGGCTGAACTCGACGGCCATTACCGCCCTTACGGACCGTTGGAGGCCGGAGACGCACTCTTTCCACCTTGTTCTTGGTGAGATGACCATCACTTTGGAGGATATTGCGATGATCTCCGGGCTTCCGATCGAGGGCAGGGTTCTGACCGGGAAGGTGAAGTGTGAGGGGTGGCGACAACGGGTTGCAGGATTGGTTGGTGTTGAACCACCACCGTGGCTTAATGAAACCAAGAAGGATCCTATGCCATCCGGTGTGTTGTTCTCGTGGATACGAGAACATTTTTACGAGTGCCCAAAGAATGCCAGTCCGGCGGTTCTGGAGCAGTACGCCAGGGCTTACTTATGGAATCTCTTGACCCAAGTGGTGTTTCCGGATGGCACGGGGGACACAGCCTCCTGGATGTTCTTGGACCCTCTTCGTAACTGGGATGTTAAGTGGAGTTGGGGGTCCACGGCACTAGCCTTCCTGTACCGTCAGGTAATGCTTAATATGATGCATTTTCATTATATGAAATAGATGTTTGCGTGTGATCGTTTAACGTGTGTACAAATGTGTAGTTGGACGGAGCATGCATGAGGAGTAAGCCAAAATCTTGTCTTGGTGGTTTCGTTTGGGCCCTACAGATTTGGATGTGGGAGCGTATCCCTGTAGGCCGTAACATCACCATTCCCCCGGAAGAACCTTGGGAGTGGGATTTTGACGGGGATGAGGAGCGGTACCCCACTATCGCACACACATGGGATAATGTCCAAGTGTCGAGTATCGCCGCCATGGGGCGGTACAAGGTATACATAAGCGAGCTTGACATGCTGAGTTATAATCAGGTAATTATCCAAATGCTTTGCCATCAATCATGAATTTATTTTTGTGCATGAGCGAGTGACATGTTGTGATGTAGGTCAATTGGAGGCCGTACATGGTACTTAGGCAGTTTCCTTTGAGCAATATGTGCCTTCGTGACAGCCATCTTTGGCGTGTGCGGTGCCCCTTGATATGCTTTTTTGCGGTTGAGTGGCATCTTCCACATCGTGTTGCAAAGCAATTTGGAGTACAACAACGCACCCCGCCGGACTACGTTGAGACAAGTGTGCAGCTACATAGGTGAGAGTTTTTTGTACCACATGTTGATCAATGTCTAACACGAAAAAATAAAACTGATGTATTTTCTCATGCTTTGTAGGACGAGCCGGCAAAACAACAAGAATGCCACGAATTGGGAGGATCACCACCTTATGTGGGTAGACATGTGGAATGCTCAGAGGAATGCTCGAGTTGAAACTGATCACACGCCCGACAACGATGAGGAGGCATATCTAAGGCATTTGGAGTGGCTTCGCCAAGAGTACAGAGTTATCCACAAGGGTGCTTGGACTCGTGCCGACTGCTTGGACGTAATGCCAAGTGAGGCTTCTGATGGTGCATTCAACAACTCTATTAGGGAGACCATTGGAGCGCACCTAGATTATGGCCCTCTGCATGACCGAGTGGTATGTCTCTCTTTTGTCTCTCTTTTGAAATATGAGCATGTGTCATTTCTTCGTGAGTGTTGTGTGACATATGTTTTATTCAGGGCACCGAGCTATGGAGATGTATCAATGAAAGTAATGTGGTGCTTGGCCGTGCCCCTGGTCCACAAACGGACGGGCTTGTTAGGAGTACTCTGCAGGTTAGAGGCCTTGTTAATCGTTGCTCTTTCATCGTAACTCTTTTTGCATATTAACATGTCAATGTCTTTCCTTGTGCAGAAGGTCGTGAATCGTTGCCGCACACTAGCCGCTCTACTTTCTTGCCACGGTGGTTCATCCACGGATGTGCGGGCCCGTGCTCAGTATAGAATAGATGTGCTTTCTTCCGCTCGTCCATCTTCCAGCCGAGCACGTGCTTCTTCCGCTCGTCCATCTTCGAGCGGAGCTCGTGCTTCTTCGAGCCGAGTACGGATTGAGGAAGAGGAAGAGAAAGAGGAGACAGACGAAGAAGCGGATCCGGACTATATGGAGCTTCGGGCTTCGCAGATGGAAGATGCTCCGCAGCCAACTCAACCTTCTCAGCCGTCAGAAGCAGCACGCCGAGCTAGCTCAAGAATCAGCCGACGTCCAGGATGGCAGAACACTCCAGAGGGCTACGTGAGGAGGCGGAACATGCCTGCGAAAAGAGGGAAGAAGTGAAGTGATGACTGATGCTTTATGTGTCCTGAACTTTTCATGTAGGTTTGTGTCTCCCTGCGAAAAGAGGGAAGAAGTGAATGTGTGAACTTGTTATGTTTTATGTCTCGCAGACTTGTTAGTACTATGTTTCCTTGACTTATTAACTATTATGTGGATCCTAGACTTGTTAACTATTATGTCTCCTTGACTTATTAACTATTATGTGGATTCTAGACTTGTTAACTATTATGTTAGTTGGATTATGTTGATTTTGTTGTGAAAATATGTGCCATTTCCTATCTGTGCTGGACTTGATAATTTTGCTGTCAAAATATGTGCCATTTGCATCTGGCAGAAATTCTGCTGTGATAGGCATAGTAAATTGGCAACGCCAACTTCATTGGCGTTTCAATGCAGGGTGGATCCACCATACAACATTCTAAGAGCGACTTCTTGGCCTTCCATGTCTTCTCGTACATGACCTTATATCCAAACTTATCTTCAACCCAACTCATCCACAACTTCACTTTAATGGTTGGATCCTCGGCTATATGTTTCTGGTATTTATAACCGATGAATTCCGAGGTTAGCTGACGGTGTGTCGTCCGTGCTTCTACGGTCGGCGGTGTGCATTGGTGAGTGGCTTTGCAACTAGTTATCTTCCACCAACCATCTTTCGTGAGTCTTCCATTGACTTTCCATTTGCATCTTTCTACCTCACATTTCACGGTGTATCGCTTCTTGCAGTCCGAGTGAACAACTATGAAAGGCCTGTGGTGTTTGACAGCATACTCACACAACCACATCTTGAATTCTAGCATGTGCTCGAACATCAAACCTTTCCTTAGGTAAGACATAGAAATCTCGTCAGGTGTACTACTTGGGAACTGTCTAGCCTCAATTGTCTTGCTCATGACACCGTCGACTATAGCCTTATCTGCAAGGCTAACATCACAAAACAAGGGGACTTTGTGATTCCTACCGGTGATTTTTGTGTACCACTCTGCTTCTTTCTCAGTGAAGCCATCCTCGTCCAACTCATTCACCGGGCCTTCATCATCCGAGTCATCCCGCTTATTGGGGGCTGTGACTTCTCCAAAGTACTCATGGACAAGAGCTCTGGGATCAACATACTGTACGTAAGCACACTGCAGAGGATGGACGTACCACTGGAGGCCCTCCACCCCTCCACGACAGAGTTTCACGGCATAGTTCCAGGAAACAAGGTGGCGCCAATAGGCCAACTCACATTGGAGGTCATCTTCGGAACGCCATTTCACTTCCGATGCGAGCTCATCACTTTTGAAGTCGTCCCCTTCGTGGGAGGATACGATGTAGTGCTAGGGAGGACAGCATTCGCAAAGTTCATGACAATACCAAACTATGCCTACATGCAGATGAAGATGCTAGGGCCTCGCGGCGTCATCACAATCCATGGGAGCCACTCGCAGGCCATATTAGCAGAAGCAGTCAACCTGAAGGAGGTCGAAGCACGTATGAGGGGGTAGGCAGAAGCAAGAAATGCACCCCCAGTCAGGAAACTCCCACGGCACGATTGGGGTCGGAGACCTCCAAAAGAGCCAGAATACATACTCGTTCCGGACCACCCGGAATTCAGGGAGGACAGGCCAGCAAGACGGCTACGCTCTTATTGGTAAACCACGCCAACCCCAACCAAACCAGAGGTCAAAAGAAGAGGAGCTCGCGAAGCCATCCACGGCACATCTATCTTAGTAACTTTAAATTCCTGTTTTTCTTTACATCATAAGTTTCAATCGTAAGACTTTGTGGAATAATCATATTAGCTCGATTATGTATTAGACAGCAAATAAAAGTGATTTGTAACGCAAACACTTCTGTTCCAATACAAACCATTGTTGGAAATATGCCCTAGAGGCAATAATAATAAAGTGTTTATTATCATATTTCCCCGTTCATGATAATGGTTTATTATTCATGCTAGAATTGTATTGACCAGGAAACTAAATACATGTGTGGATAATGAACAAATACTGAGTCCCTAGTAAGCCTTCTACCACAGATCCAAAGGCAAAGTATTCGTTGCTAAGAATGGATCCTTTCTAGAGAAGGAGTTTCTCTCGAAAGAAGTGACTGGGAGGAAAGTAGAACTTGATGAGGTAATTGTACCTCCTATGGATAGTAGTACGTCACGGGAAGAAATTTCTGTGACACCGACACAGACCAGAGAAGAAGTTGATGATGATGATCATGATACTTCGGATCAAGTTACTACAGAATTTCGAAGGTCAACCAGGACACGTTCCACACCAGAGTGGTACGGAAATCCAGTCTTGGAGGTCATGTTGCTAGACAACGATGAACCTTCGAACTATGAAGAAGCGATGGCAAGCCCGGATTCCGACAAATGGCTTGAGGCCATGAAATCCGAGATTGGATCCATGTATAAGAACAAAGTGTGGACTTTGGTAGACTTGCCCGATGAACGGCGAGCTATTGAAAATAAATGGATCTTTAAGAAGAAGACAGACGCTGATGGTAATGTCACCGTCTATAAAGCTTGACTTGTTGCTAAAGGTTATCGACAAGTTCAAGGAGTTGACTACGATGAGACTTTCTCACCCGTAGCGTTGCTAAAGTCTGTTAGAATTATGTTAGCAATTGCCGCATTTTATGAAATCTAGCAAATGGACGTCAAAACGGCATTCCTTAATGGATTCCTTAAGGAAGAATTGTATATGATGCAGCCGGAAGGTTTTGTCGATCCTAAAGGTGCTAACAAAGTGTGCAAGCTCCAGCGATCCATCTATGGACTGGTGCAAGCATCTCGGAGCTGGAATACTCGCTTTGATGAGTTGATCAAAGCGTTTGGGTTTATACAAACTTATGGAGAAGCTTGTATTTACAAGAAAGTGAGTGGGAGCTCTATAGCATTTCTAATAGTATATGTGGATGACATATTGTTGATTGGAAATGATGTAGAATTTCTGGAAAGCATAAAGAATTAATTGAAAGGAGTTTTTCAATAAAACCTGTTTTAAGTTATCCACGGATTGGGCATCGAGATCTATAGAGATAGATCAAGACGCCTGATAAAAGTTCACACATCTTGATGAGATTTTGAAGAAGTTCAAAATAGGATCAAGTCAAAGAAATGAGTTCTTGCCTGGTGTGAAGTGGAGTAAGACTTAATGAAATAGGTAAAGGTTGTTTACATGTTAAGCATCAAAATCTATAAAGATAGATTGAGAAGCTTCATAGAACTTTCACAAAACACATAGCTTGACAAGTATTTTGAAGAAAGTTCAAAATGGATCAGTCAAAGAAGGAGTTCTTGACTGTGGTACAAGATGTGAAGTTGAGTAAGACTCAAATCTCGACCACGGCAGAAGAAATAGAATGGATGAAGGTCATCCCCTATGCCTCGGCCATAGGTTCTATAAAGTATGCTATGCTGTGTGCTTTGCCATGTATCTAGCAAAGAGTGATCCAGGAGTAGATCACTAGACAGCGGTCAAAATATCCTTAAGATGACTAAGGAAGAATTTCTCGGGAATAGAGGTAATAAAGAGTTCGTCGTAAAGAGTTACGTCGATGCAAGCTTTAAACACCGATCCGGAAGACTATGAGTCTCAGACCGGATAAGTAAAGTGGGGCAGTCGTTTTTGGAGTAGCTCCAAGCAGAATGTGGTAGCAGCATCTACATATGACATAGAGATTTGCAAAGAACACATGAATCTGAATTGTACAGACTTGTTGACTAAAACCTCTCTCACAAGCAAAACATGATCAGCTCTATAACTGATTGGATGTTAATTACATGGAGATGTAAACTAGATTATTGACTCTAGTGCAAGTGGGAGATTGTTCGAAATATGCCCTAGAGGCAATAATAATAAAGTGTTTATTATCATATTTCCCCGTTCATGATAATGGTTTATTATTCATGCTAGAATTGTATTGACCAGGAAACTAAATACATGTGTGGATAATGAACAAATACCGAGTCCCTAGTAAGCCTCTACTTGACTAGCTCGTTGATCAAAAGATGGTCAAGATTTCCTGACCATGGACATGAGTTGTCATTTGATAACGGGATCACATCATTAGGAGAATGATGTGATGGACAAGACCCAACCGTTAGCATAGCATGTGGTCGTTCAGTTTAATGCTATTGCTTTCACTATGTCAAATACACGTTCCTCTGACCATGAGATCATGCAACTCCCGGATACCGTAGGAATACTTAGGGTGTATCAAACGTCACAACGTAACTGGGTGATTATAAAGATGCACTACAGGTATCTCCGAAAGTGTTTGTTGAGTTGGCATGGATCGAGATTGGAATTTGTCACTCCGACTATCGGAGAGGTATCTCTGGGCCCTCTCGGTAATACAGCATCACAGAAGCCTTGCAAGCACCGTGACTAAAGAGTTAGTTACAAGATGATGTATTACGGAACGAGTAAAGAGACTTGCCGGTAACGAGATTGAACTAGGTATTGGATACCGACGATCGAATCTCGGGCAAGTAACATACCGCCGGACAAAGGGAACAACGTATGTTGACATATGAGGTTCACCGATAAAGATCTTCGTGGAATGTGTAGGAACCAATATGAGCATCCAGGTCCCGCTATTGGTTATTGACCGGAGAGTCGTCTCGGTCATGTCTACATCATTCCCGAACCCGTAGGGTCCGCACACTTAAGGTTCGATGACGATATAGTATTATATGAGTTATGTGATTGGTGACCGAAGTTTGTTCGGAGTCCTGGATGAGATCACGGACATGACGAGGAGTCTCGAAATGGCCGAGAGGTAAAGATTCATATATTGTAAGGCTATATTCGGACGTCGGAAAGGTTCCGAGTGATTCGGATATTTTTCGGAGTACCGGGGAGTTACGGGAATTCACCGGGAGAAGTAATGGGCCTTATTGGGCCATACGGGAAAAGGAGAGGCAGGCCACGTGAGGAGGCGCGCGCCGCCCCTTGCCCAAACCGAGTTGGACTAGGGGAGGGGGCGCAGCCCCCTCTTTCCTTTCCCTCTCCCTTCCCCCTTTCCTACTCCGTATGGGAGGTGGAATCCTACTAGGACTAGGGAGTCCTAGTAGGACTCCCCACACTTGGCGCAGCCCTAGGGGGCCGACCTCCTCCCTCTCATCCTTTATATACGGGGGCAGGGGGGCACCCCAAAGCACACAATTGTCCCATAGCCGTGTGCGGTGCCCCGATCTCCGTTTTCCACCTCGGTCATATTTTCGGAGAGCTTAGGCGAAGCCCTGCCGGAATCACTTCACCATCACCGTCGCCACGCCATCGTGCTAACGGAACTCATCTACTTTCTCGATGTCTTGCTGGATCAAGAAGGCGAGGATCGTCACCGAGCTGCACGTGTGTAGAACTCGGAGGTGCCGTACGTTCGGTACTCGATCGGTGGAGCTCGAAGGATTGTTCGACTACATCAACCGTGTTGTGAGATGCTTCCGCTAACGGTCTACGAGGGTACGTAGACACACTCTCCCCTCTCGTAGCGATGCATCTCCATGGATAGATCTTGCGTGAGCGTAGGAATTTTTTTGAAATTCATGCTACGTTCCCCAACAGTGGCATCCGAGCCAGGTCTAGATGTGATTTGCACGAGTAGAACACAAGTGAGTTGTGGGCGTGGGTGTATACATATTGCTTGCCATTACTAGTTGTTACTTGATTCGGCGGTATTGTGAGATTGAAGCGGCCCGGACCGACATTACGCGTACGCTTACGCGAGACTGGTTTCACCGTTGGTGCACTTGCTGCATAAAGGTGACTGGCGGGTGTCTGTTTCTCTCACTTTAGTTGAATCGGTTTCAATGAAGAGGGTTCTTTTAGAAGATCAAAAAGCAATCACTACACCACGTTGTGGTTTTGCGTAGGTAAGAACGGTTCTTGCAAACCCGTAGCAGCCACGTAAAACTTGCAACAACAAAGTAGAGGACGTCTAACTTGTTTTTGCAGGGTATGCTGGTGATGTGATATGGTCAAGACATGATGTGATATAAGTTGTTGTATGAGATGATCATGTTTTGTAAGTTATCAGGCAACCGGCAGGAGCCATATGGTTGTCTCTTTATTGTATGCAATGCCAACGCGATGTAATTGCTTTACTTTACCGCTATGAGTTAGCAGCAGTAGTAGTAGTAGCAATAGTCGGCGAGATGACCATGACGCTACGATGGAGATCAAGGTGTCACGACGCTACGATGGAGATCATGGTGTCAACCCGGTGACGATGGAGATCATGACGGTGCTTTGCTGATGGAGATCAAAAGCACGAAGACGATGATGGCCATATCATGTCACATATATTGAATTGCATGTGATGTTAATCCTTTTATGCTTCTTATTTTGCTTAGGACGACGGTAGCATTATAAGATGATCCCTTCACTAAATTTCAAGATAAGTGTTCTCCCCAAGTATGCACCGTTGCGAAGGTTCGACGCTTCTAAGCACCACGTGATGATCGGGTGTGATGGATTCTTTCGTTCGCATACAACGGGTGTAAGCCAGTTTTACACACGCAGAATACTTGGGTTAAACTTGACGAGCCTAGCATATACAGATATGGCCTCGGAACACAAGAGACCTAAAGGTCGAACATGAGTCATATAGTAGATATGATCAACATGAAAGATGTTCACCATTGATGAACTGATCCACCTCACGTGATGATCGGACGTGGATTAGTTTGATGTGGGTCATGTTACACTTAGACAACTTGAGGGATGTTAATCTAAGTGGGAGTTCTTAAGTAATTTGATTAATTGAACTTCAATTATCATGAACATAGTCAAAAATTGTCTTAGCAAATTTATGTTGTAGATCGATAAACCACGCGGTAGTTCCACTGATTTTTATATGTTCCTAGAGAAAGCCAAGTTGAAAGTTGATGGAATCAACTATGCGGACTAGGTCCGTGATTTGATGATTGTCCTCACTGCTGCACAGAAGGCTTATGTCTTTGATGCACCGCTCGGTGAGCAACCCCGATGGCTTTGTCTGAAGACGTTATGAACGTCTGGCAGACAAGAGGAGATGACTACTCGATAGTTCAGTGCGCCATGCTTTACGGCTTAAGAACCGGGGCTCCAAAGATGTTTTGAGCACCATGGAGCATATGAGATGTTCTAAGAGCTGAAAATTTGTTTTTCAAGCTCACGCCCGGGTCGAGAGGTATGTAACCTTCGACAAGTTCTATAGCTGCAAGATGGAGGAGAAAAGCTTCGTTAGTAAGCAATGTGCTCAGAATGTCTGAGTACTTCAATCACTTGAATTAAGTGGGAGTTAGACTTCCGAATAAAGTGGTGATTGATAGAGTTCTCTAGTCACTATCACTAAGCTGCTAGATCTTTGTGATAAACTATAAACAAGCAAAGGATAGAAATGATCCTTAAGCTATTCGTGATGCTACAAGCTGCGGATGTAGAAATCAAAAAGGGAGCATCAAGTGTTGATGGTTGATAAGATCACAAGTTTCAAGAAGGGCAAGGGAAAGAAAGGGAACTTCAAAAGAACGGTAAAATAGTTGCCGCTCCCGCGAAGAAACCAAAGACTGGACCCAAACCCGAGACTTAGTGCTCCCATTGCAAAGGGAAATATCACCAGGAGCGGAGCTTCCCCAAAGTAACTGGCAGATAAGAAGACTGGCAATGTCAACAAAGATATATTTGATATACATGTTATTGATGTGTAGCTTACTAGTACTCGTAGGAGCACCTGGGTATTTTGATACTAGTTCAGTTGCTTGCAACTTGAAACATGGAGCTCCGGAATAAACGAGGGCTAGCTAAGAACGAGGTGATGATGTGCATTGGAAGTGTCTCCAAGGTTGATGTGATCACCATCGTCACGCTCTCTCTACCTTCGGGATTAGTTGAAACCTAAATAATTGTTATTTGGTGCCTGCGTTAAGCATGAACATTATATCTGATAATGTTTATTGCAAGACGGTTATTCATTTTCAGAGAATAATTGTTATTCTATTTATTTGGATAATGTCATTGATGATCATGCGCTTAATGGTTTATTGAATCTCGATAGTAGTAATACACATGTTCATAACATAGATGCCAAAAGATGCAAAATTGATAATGATAGTACCACATATTTGTGGCACTGCCGCTAAGGTCATATTGGTGTTAAACGCATGAAGGAACTCCATGCAGATGGACTTTTGGAATCACTTGATTATGAATCATTTGAGACGTGCGAACCATGCCTCTTGGCCAAGATGACTAAAACTCCGTTCTTCGGAACAATGGAGCGAGCAATAGACTTGTTGGAAATAATACATACCGATGTATGCGGTCCGATGAGTGTTGAGGCGCGCGGTGGATATCATTATGTTCTCACGTTCACAGATGATTTGAGTAGATATGGTTATGTCTACTTGATGAAGCATAAGTCTGAAACATTTGAAAAGTTCAAAGAATTTCAGAGTGAAGTAGAGAATCATTGTAACAAGAAAATAAAGTTCTTACGATTTGATCGAAGAAGAGAATATTTGAGTTACAAGTTTGGCACATACTTAAGACAATGTGAAATTGTTTCACAGCTCACGCCACCTGGAACACCATAGCGTAATGGTGTGTCCGAACGTCGTAATCGCACTCTATTGGATCTGGTGCGTTCTATGATGTCTCTTACCGATTTGCCACTATCATTTTGGGGTTATGCATTAGAGATAGCTGCATTCACTTTAAACAGGGCACCGTCTAAATCCGTTGAGACGACACCGTATGAACTGTGGTTTGGTAAGAAACCTAAGCTGTCGTTTCTGAAAGTTTGGGGATGCGATGCTTATGTCTAAAGGCTTCAGCCAGATAAGCTCGAACCCAAAGCGGATAAGTGCGTCTTCATAGGATACCCAAAAGAGACCGCTGGGTACACCTTCTACCACAGATCCAAAGGCAAAGTATTCGTTGCTATGAATGGATCCTTTCTAGAGAAGGAATTTCTCTCAAAAGAAGTGAGTGGGAGGAAAGTAGAACTTGATGAGGTAATTGTACCTCCTCTGGATAGTAGTACGTCACGGGAAGAAATTTCTGTGACACCGACACAGACCAGAGAAGAAGTTGATGAAGATGATCATGATACTTCGGATCAAGTTACTACAGAACTTCGAAGGTCAACCAGGACACGTTCCGCACCAGAGTGGTACGGAAATCTAGTCTTGGAGGTCATGTTGCTAGACAACGGTGAACCTTCGAACTATGAAGAAGCGATGGCAAGCCCGGATTCCGACAAATGGCTTGAGGCCATGAAATCCGAGATTGGATCCATGTATAAGAACAAAGTGTGGACTTTGGTAGACTTGCCCGATGAACGGCGAGCTATTGAAAATAAATGGATCTTTAAGAAGAAGACAGACGCTGATGGTAATGTCACCGTCTATAAAGCTTGACTTGTTGCTAAAGGTTATCGACAAGTTCAAGGAGTTGACTACGATGAGACTTTCTCACCCGTAGCGTTGCTAAAGTCTGTTAGAATTATGTTAGCAATTGCCGCATTTTATGAAATCTGGCAAATGGACGTCAAAACGGCATTCCTTAATGGATTCCTTAAGGAAGAATTGTATATGATGTAGCCGGAAGGTTTTGTCGATCCTAAAGGTGCTAACAAAGTGTGCAAGCTCCAGCGATCCATCTATGGACTAGTGCAAGCATCTCGGAGCTGGAATACTCGCTTTGATGAGTTGATCAAAGCGTTTGGGTTTATAAAAACTTATGGAGAAGCTTGTATTTACAAGAAAGTGAGTGGGAGCTCTATAGCATTTCTAATAGTATATGTGGATGACATATTGTTGATTGGAAATGATGTAGAATTTCTGGAAAGCATAAAGAATTAATTGAAAGGAGTTTTTCAATAAAACCTGTTTTAAGTTATCCACGGATTGGGCATCGAGATCTATAGAGATAGATCAAGACGCCTGATAAAAGTTCACACATCTTGATGAGATTTTGAAGAAGTTCAAAATAGGATCAAGTCAAAGAAATGAGTTCTTGCCTGGTGTGAAGTGGAGTAAGACTTAATGAAATAGGTAAAGGTTGTTTACATGTTAAGCATCAAAATCTATAAAGATAGATTGAGAAGCTTCATAGAACTTTCACAAAACACATAGCTTGACAAGTATTTTGAAGAAAGTTCAAAATGGATCAGTCAAAGAAGGAGTTCTTGACTGTGGTACAAGATGTGAAGTTGAGTAAGACTCAAATCTCGACCACGGCAGAAGAAATAGAATGGATGAAGGTCATCCCCTATGCCTCGGCCATAGGTTCTATAAAGTATGCTATGCTGTGTGCTTTGCCATGTATCTAGCAAAGAGTGATCCAGGAGTAGATCACTAGACAGCGGTCAAAATATCCTTAAGATGACTAAGGAAGAATTTCTCGGGAATAGAGGTAATAAAGAGTTCGTCGTAAAGAGTTACGTCGATGCAAGCTTTAAACACCGATCCGAAAGACTATGAGTCTCAGACCGGATAAGTAAAGTGGGGCAGTCGTTTTTGGAGTAGCTCCAAGCAGAATGTGGTAGCAGCATCTACATATGACATAGAGATTTGCAAAGAACACATGAATCTGAATTGTACAGACTCGTTGACTAAAACCTCTCTCACAAGCAAAACATGATCAGCTCTATAACTGATTGGATGTTAATGACATGGAGATGTAAACTAGATTATTGACTCTAGTGCAAGTGGGAGACTGTTCGAAATATGCCCTAGAGGCAATAATAATAAAGTGTTTATTATCATATTTCCCCGTTCATGATAATGGTTTATTATTCATGCTAGAATTGTATTGACCAGGAAACTAAATACATGTGTGGATAATGAACAAATACTGAGTCCCTAGTAAGCCTCTACTTGACTAGCTCGTTGATCAAAAGATGGTCAAGGTTTCCTGACCATGGACATGAGTTGTCATTTGATAACGGGATCACATCATTAGGAGAATGATGTGATGGACATGACCCAACCGTTAGCATAGCATGTGATCGTTCAGTTTAATGCTATTGCTTTCACTATGTCAAATACACGTTCCTCTGACCATGAGATCATGCAACTCCCGGATACCGTAGGAATACTTAGGGTGTATCAAACGTCACAACGTAACTGGGTGATTATAAAGATGCACTACAGGTATCTCCGAAAGTGTTTGTTGAGTTGGCATGGATCGAGATTGGAATTTGTCACTCCGACTATCGGAGAGGTATCTCTGGGCCCTCTCGGTAATACAGCATCACAGAAGCCTTGCAAGCACCGTGACTAAAGAGTTAGTTACAAGATGATGTATTACGGAACGAGTAAAGAGACTTGCCGGTAACGAGATTGAACTAGGTATTGGATACCGACGATCGAATCTCGGGCAAGTAACATACCGCCGGACAAAGGGAACAACGTATGTTGACATATGCGGTTCACCGATAAAGATCTTCGTGGAATGTGTAGGAACCAATATGAGCATCCAGGTCCCGCTGTTGGTTATTGACCGAAGAGTCGTCTCGGTCATGTCTACATCATTCCCGAACCCGTAGGGTCCGCACACTTAAGGTTCGATGACGATATAGTATTATATGAGTTATGTGATTGGTGACCGAAGTTTGTTCGGAGTCCCGGATGAGATCGCGGACATGACGAGGAGTCTCGAAATGGCCGAGAGGTAAAGATTCATATATTGGAAGGCTATATTCGGACGTCGGAAAGGTTCCGAGTGATTCGGGTATTTTTCGGAGTACCGGGGAGTTACGGGAATTCACCGGGAGAAGTAATGGGCCTTATTGGGCCATACGGGAAAAGGAGAGGCAGGCCACGTGAGGAGGCGCGCGCCCCCCCTTGCCCAAACCGAATTGGACTAGGGGAGGGGGCGCAGCCCCCTCTTTCCTTTCCCTCTCCCTTCCCCCTTTCCTACTCCGTATGGGAGGTGGAATCCTACTAGGACTAGGGAGTCCTAGTAGGACTCCGCACACTTGGCGCAGCCCTAGGGGGCCGGCCTCCTCCCTCTCATCCTTTATATACGGGGGCAGGGGGGCACCCCAAAGCACACAATTGTCCCATAGCCGTGTGCGGTGCCCCGATCTACGTTTTCCACCTCGGTCATATTTTCGGAGAGCTTAGGCGAAGCCCTGCCGGAATCACTTCACCATCACCGTCGCCACGCCGTCGTGCTAATGGAACTCATCTACTTTCTCGACGTCTTGCTGGATCAAGAAGGCGAGGATCGTCACCGAGTTGCACGTGTGTAGAACTCGGAGGTGCCGTACGTTCGGTACTCGATCGGTGGAGCTCGAAGGATTGTTCGACTACATCAACCGCGTTGTGAGACGCTTCCGCTAACGGTCTACGAGGGTACGTAGACACACTCTCCCCTCTCGTAGCGATGCATCTCCATGGATAGATCTTGCGTGAGCGTAGGAATTTTTTTGAAATTCATGCTACGTTCCCCAACAGTGGCATCCGAGCCAGGTCTATGCGTAGATGTGATTTGCACGAGTAGAACACAAGTGAGTTGTGGGCGTGGGTGTATACATATTGCTTGCCGTTACTAGTTGTTACTTGATTCGGCGGTATTGTGAGATTGAAGCGGCCCGGACCGACATTACGCGTACGCTTACGCGAGACTGGTTTCACCGTTGGTGCACTTGCTGCATAAAGGTGACTGGCGGGTGTCTGTTTCTCTCACTTTAGTTGAATCGGTTTCAATGAAGAGGGTTCTTTTAGAAGATCAAAAAGCAATCACTACACCACGTTGTGGTTTTGCGTAGGTAAGAACGGTTCTTGCAAACCCGTAGCAGCCACGTAAAACTTGCAACAACAAAGTAGAGGACGTCTAACTTGTTTTTGCAGGGTATGCTGGTGATGTGATATGGTCAAGACATGATGTGATATAAGTTGTTGTATGAGATGATCATGTTTTGTAAGTTATCAGGCAACCGGCAGGAGCCATATGGTTGTCTCTTTATTGTATGCAATGCCAACGCGATGTAATTGCTTTACTTTACCGCTATGAGTTAGCAGTAGTAGTAGTAGTAGCAATAGTCGGCGAGACGACCATGACGCTACGATGGAGATCAAGGTGTCACGACGCTACGATGGAGATCATGGTGTCAACCCGGTGGCGATGGAGATCATGACGGTGCTTTGCTGATGGAGATCAAAAGCACGAAGATGATGATGGCCATATCATGTCACATATATTGAATTGCATGTGATGTTAATCCTTTTATGCTTCTTATTTTGCTTAGGACGACGGTAGCATTATAAGATGATCCCTTCACTAAATTTCAAGATAAGTGTTCTCCCCAAGTATGCACCGTTGCGAAGGTTCGACGCTTCTAAGCACCACGTGATGATCGGGTGTGATGCATTCTTTCGTTCGCATACAACGGGTGTAAGCCAATTTTACACACGCAGAATACTTGGGTTAAACTTGACGAGCCTAGCATATACAGATATGGCCTCGGAACACAAGAGACCGAAAGGTCGAACATGAGTCATATAGTAGATATGATCAACATGAAAGATGTTCACCATTGATGAACTGATCCACCTCACGTGATGATCGGACGTGGATTAGTTTGATGTGGGTCATGTTACACTTAGACAACTTGAGGGATGTTAATCTAAGTGGGAGTTCTTAAGTAATTTGATTAATTGAACTTCAATTATCATGAACATAGTCAAAAATTGTCTTAGCAAATTTATGTTGTAGATCGATAAACCACGCGGTAGTTCCACTGATTTTTATATGTTCCTAGAGAAAGCCAAGTTGAAAGTTGATGGAATCAACTATGCGGACTAGGTCCGTGATTTGATGATTGTCCTCACTGCTGCACAGAAGGCTTATGTCTTTGATGCACCGCTCGGTGAGCAACCCCGATGGCTTTGTCTGAAGACGTTATGAACGTCTGGCAGACAAGAGGAGATGACTACTCGATAGTTCAGTGCGCCATGCTTTACGGCTTAAGAACAGGGGCTCCAAAGATGTTTTGAGCACCATGGAGCATATGAGATGTTCTAAGAGCTGAAAATTTGTTTTTCAAGCTCACGCCCGGGTCGAGAGGTATGTAACCTTCGACAAGTTCTATAGCTGCAAGATGGAGGAGAACAGCTTCGTTAGTAAGCAATGTGCTCAGAATGTCTGAGTACTTCAATCACTTGAATTAAGTGGGAGTTAGACTTCCGAATAAAGTGGTGATTGATAGAATTCTCTAGTCACTATCACTAAGCTGCTAGATCTTTGTGATAAACTATAAACAAGCAAAGGATAGAAATGATCCTTAAGCTATTCGCGATTCTACAAGCTGCGGATGTAGAAATCAAAAAGGGAGCATCAAGTGTTGATGGTTGATAAGATCACAAGTTTCAAGAAGGGCAAGGGAAAGAAAGGGAACTTCAAAAGAACGGTAAAATAGTTGCCGCTCCCGCGAAGAAACCAAAGACTGGACCCAAACCCGAGACTTAGTGCTCCCATTGCAAAGGGAAATATCACCAGGAGCGGAGCTTCCCCAAAGTAACTGGAAGATAAGAAGACTGGCAATGTCAACAAAGATATATTTGATATACATGTTATTGATGTGTAGCTTACTAGTACTCGTAGGAGCACCTGGGTATTTTGATACTAGTTCAGTTGCTTGCAACTTGAAACATGGAGCTCCGGAAAAAACGAGGGCTAGCTAAGAACGAGGTGACGATGTGCATTGGAAGTGTGATCACCATCGTCACGCTCTCTCTACCTTCGGGATTAGTTGAAACCTAAATAATTGTTATTTGGTGCATGCGTTAAGCATGAACATTATATCTGATAATGTTTATTGCAAGACGGTTATTCATTTTCACTTTACCGCACCTATAAAAAATCCAGCTCATCCCCATTATCACTTTTCACCCGTTCTTCGTCTTCCTCCTCGCGCCTGCTCGTCCGACCCGAAGCGCCGTTGCCCTCGAGCTCTCCGACGACCTCGACCGCGACTTCTCCGACGCCCCATCGTCGCCGGAGCTCAACAAAACACCGCCGCCGCATTTGCCGCAATCAGGTACACCCCAACTCTTGCTCCTCTGGATCTACAGCGCCCATTCTCTGTAGTTCATCAGTGTTTTTTGTGTTCATTCTTCTCCCCTCGTTTAGTAGATCCAAAACCGGTGAAATGATCCATGTAGGCACCCTATTCACTGCGGTAACACCCATTTTCGCATCTAGATCTCTGTATCGGCCTTCACAGATTCGCATTGACGACGGGCCATCGTGTCCATCCCCACTTAGGTCTTTTAAACTTTCTTTCCGCAGTATTTTTAGATCCGTCGTAGCAACTGCTCTGTTAGATTCCTGTTTTATAGTCAGCTTCAACACTTAGGAGAAATCCAGAGCACCTACTGATTCACCAACACCGCCTTATTACAAAACCGGCTCGTCATCGCCTTCGGCGGCTTGCATAAATCCGGGTTATGAGTTTAACCATCCTGATCCTTATCACTATGCCGGGTTATAGAATCTGACGGCTTGTCCTTATCATTCTTGCAGTTAAAATCCGAAGTCGCCATGGCCCCTAAGACCGACAAATCCTGCAACTGGGTCAGATCGCAAGTCTCAACTTTGATGCTGAACAAACTCGTGGGGCAAGGCCTCTTGCCGGCTCGAACAGCAATCAGCTGGCGGGCACCTGAAGAAGAAAGCACCCCCAGCCCCAACAAGGCGAAGTTGTGGTCTTCGCAGATCATCTGCATAAAGGATTTCGGCCGCCCGGGTCAAAAAATTTCCCTGACGTCCTTAACTTTTTCGACCTCCGCCCGCAAGATCTTGGCCCCAACTCAATCACAAATCTATGCCAATTTCAAGTGTTCTGCGAAGTATAGCTTCAAACAGCTCCAACTGTCCTCCTTTTTCGGGAGTTTTTCTATATCAACCATCAAACTGAGTTCACTGATGGCCCCAGTATTGAACTTGGTGGCGTCTCTATCCAAAGGCGAAGAAACACTCCCTTTCCTGAGGCCAAGCTGGCGAGTCACCCCAAGGGCTGGAACAAGACTTGGTTTTACTACAAAAACACTGCCCCTCAAGGTGAAAATCCCCTTCCGGGTTACAGATCGGAGCAGCTCAATGCCACAGTGGCCTTTTCGGGTTGGCCATCAACAGAAGAACGCAAGCAATTCGCCCCTATTTACTCCAAAATAAGGGCCTTGGTTGCCAAGGGCCTTACCGGGATCGATCTGACCCGGTGCTGGATAAGCTGGCGAATTCAACCCCTTAGCCACAGGGGCGACCTGATGTGCAACTATACTGGTGAGCCGGCTGATGTTCAACACTTCAGTCAAGTCAATTTATCCGCGAGTGATATCAACAAGACCACCAAGAGACTATTGGGAGAGCCTCAGGACAAATGCAACAAAACCAGGTTGGCCCCCTTCTGCTTAACCAACCCGGTGCCTTCAGTAAGTGTTTGCACCTTCTTACTCTGTTCTTTAACTCGCCCTCTTTATCTCATTTTCAATTGCCAACTCATCTCAAAACAGGCGAACGATAGATTTTGGAAGAAGAAGAAACCCCAACAACCCGCCCTCGCTCCAGCGGAGCAACAAGACGAGCCGGCTCGTGCTGACGAGCCGGTCGCAGAAGGCGAGGCTGAGGTAGAACTTGACTCACTTGGCCGTCTTTTCATTCAACTTGCTGACGCCCCTTCTCTTCAGGACGAACCCGAAGTTAGCCATACCAACGAGCCGGAGGTAACCTTGATCTCTTCTGATTCTGATTCCCCGATTCCTATTCGGAAGAAGACCCGGGCTGTGATCCGCAAGGTTCGAAGGAAACCCCGGGTTGCCGTCCGCAAGGTCTCTTTTTCGCACCGTGATCTTCACTTAGATCCCAAATTTATTTTGAAGAAGACTCGTCAACCCGGGACCTCCAAACGGAAGACCCGAAGCAGCGAAGGCGACTTAAGCAGCGGGCTTCCATATGAGCCGCCATCTCGTAAGGCGCGAGCTAAGGTGCTTCTTAGTCCAACTTCTTCTTTTCCTCTAGCCGGTCGTTTTAAGGAGCCCTTACATTTAAATGACTCGGCATATCAGACATCCCATTCCTCGGGTGAGTCAAGTGCGACGCAGGCGCCGGCTTTCAATATTAACGTTGGGTAAGTACATACTGACATAGCAATGCATTAATCCTTCCCTCCTTCAAATGAATAACTCCTTTGTTGTTTTGCACAGTACAAAGGCTATCAAGAAGCAAACGCTTGCTGGGTCATCTGATCCGGTCATTCAACCCGGCACTCAAGGGGATAAAGAGGCCACCTTGGATGGCCAAGAGGAGCAAGCAGTCCCGAACAGCCCGCCGGCTCAAGACCCCATCAGCCCGGCTCGTCCGCCTTCACCTGTTATCCAGGAAAGTGAAAACCCAGCTGAAGAACGACCCAAAGAGCCGCCCGTGGCACCGGCTCAAGAAGACACGGTGGTGACTGGAGAACGGCAAACACCTCCGGAGGCTTCCACCGCTCTTGCTAAAATCCCTGCCAAGCCTAAGCCGGCCGCAAAGGACAAAGGAAAGACGGCTCTGAACTTTTCTTCATTTGAAGACCAGGACGCCAGTACCTTGCACCAGGCCGTGCTGACCCAGCTGTCGGAAAGCCGGGACACAGAGATCGCCATGATCACTTCACTGAAGTGAAAATATGAGGTAAGTTGCGCCCTTCATCTTGTACCATATATATATGTAGCCCCCAAGGGCCGGGTCATTATATAATAATGATCCGGGACTTCAAAAAATATCTAACTTGTCGGCTCAACTTCAATCGGTAACCCCAAAGGCCGGCTCATCATTCATGAGGGGCGGGTCTTCATAACTGAGCAACAAAAAATCAATGCATGCATTAGCCCCCAAGTGCCATGTAGTTTGCCTGCAACTGCATGGAACTTCCTTCTTTATTTTGAAACTTGAGAGCGTGTAGCCCCCATTCCCCGGGTTGTCCTTAAGGGCGGTTCGGGTCATATGCAAGTCGTGTATAACAGTCTGCCCTGCAGGAAATGCTGGACCAAGTAGAAACCCAGGCTGACGGCTTCCGAAAGGAGGCCAAGAAAGAGAAGAAATTGCGCCAAGAATATGAAGAAGCCGCCGCTGAAGCAAAGAAAGCTTTGGCGATTGTAAGGGCCACCTTGCAAGAGACGGAGGCCGCCAGAACCGCCCTAGCCACGCGAGCTGAAGAAGCCGAAAAGCAACTAGAGCCGGTGACACAAGAGCTGACCACTTTGAAGAACTAGATTACAGCCATGACCCGGGCCATCTTTGGTAAGCAAAGCCATATGAATGAGTCAACTGGACCGGCTTACCAGACTTAGCCGGCTTAACTGACCGTGCATACTTCTCTTTGCAGGTCGCAAGAATCAACTGCTGCTGCAGCAACCAGTA
The DNA here is from genome assembly GCA_039707655.1 of Elymus sibiricus. Taxonomy (NCBI): domain Eukaryota; kingdom Viridiplantae; phylum Streptophyta; class Magnoliopsida; order Poales; family Poaceae; genus Elymus; species Elymus sibiricus. The sequence continues at coordinate 26,611,657 of CM077664.1, forward strand.
GTGAAGCTGAAGGCAGTATACACTTTCATGGAACAACTGTATATAGGCGACTCTCGATGCATTATGGCAGGCAAAAATACCAAGTCGCCTCCACAGCTACTCGCGGACATGTTGAAGGAGCTGTCTGTGGTGCCAAGGTGGTTTGAAGACTGGAAGAGAGCGTGCTGCCGCTCTGTTGCTCTAACAGCACTAGCTCGGGCAAGGGCATACGTACCAGAGCTCGACCTGGCTCAAATTGTGGGCGGCTACCCGGAGTTCAATGTAGACGACACACCCTTTACCAAGAAGGATTTCCAATGCTACATCAGAGAGACCCGGGTTGCAGCCACCGCCATTGCAGAAGAAACCGATCTGACCCGGTACCAGGCGCCTTATTCAAAAGCTAATGAGCGGATAGAGCCGCCAAATCATGAGCCGGTGGCCCTAACTCGGACACGTAAGACATCCTTCGCTCCTGAAGTCGACCCTTCTTCTCTGATATCCACCGATGCCCTGTTTGAAGCGTTGCACACAATTCAGTGGTCGACCGGCGACTCAAGCGAAGAAGCGGAGGGTGACGACGGTCTCGAAGAGCCGGCTCGTGAACCATCAGGCGCCGGTGCCAGCTCTGACTCGGCGACGTAAACGCCGGCTTATCCAAGTAGGCCGAATCTTGTGAAATTTTGCCATGGCCGCAGCTGATCGGCGACTTGTAATAGGGTAGCATAAAACTTCTGATGCTAATGTAAATACTTGGCGCTTCTGTGAATCCTCCTTTTGGCCTTGAGAGCCGGTTTGCAATAGAGTGATTCTGCCGAAACAATATAACTGTATGTGATGGTTAGTGACGATGCCACCTTGAACGAGTAATCTTTGTTACTGTTTGCAATGAATCAAGTAGTTCAAATGGACCTAAATAAATGACATGCATGTATGTATGTATGTATGCATGTATGTATGTGTGTAGAATAAGTGCAAATCGGAATATGCTTGAAACGGCCGGCTTAAGAAACACAAGCCGGAATACACTTTCATGAAGCTGGCACTTTGGCCTGTTGGTTTGTCCTTGCTTTCTGAAAGCCGACTCTCACACAACCAATCGAACACTTTAACTCTAATGAGTTCAGGGTCACAGAAGTGATTGACTCACCAGATGTGCGCCGGGTCGATTTTATCGGTAGTAGCATCTTGCTAACAGGCAGGTTTAACCAACTTTGTGGCATCTCGCCGGCTTAAAAGGGTTTTGTAAGCTACACTCAATTGAGTTGGAAGCCCCCAAGTAACCAAGATCAACAAATAAAGATCCAGTACACAAGTTCTGAGGCAAAACAACACCTTCACACAGTGTTGCTGGTCGTTATTATATTTGATCAAAGACAGGTATATACAGGGTAAAAGGTATGTACAAAGATGTAACCTAGTCAATGACTTAGGTGTAATATGGCCGGAGCTGGGCAATGTTCCAGGGCCGGCTTGTTTCTTCCTCAGAAGTACGTGACTTCTCTCCTTCCCGTATATCAATCAGGTAATACGACCCGTTGTTGAGATTCTTGCTGAGCACAAAGGGCCCTTCCCAAGGTGGACACAGCTTATGCATGTCTGTCTGGTCTTGAATCAGACGGAGTACTAAGTCACCTTCCTGAAAAGTGCGGCTTCGAACTCTACGGCTGTGATAGCGGCGTAGGTCTTGCTGATAAATTGCTGATCTGGAGGCGGCAAGGTCGCGCTCCTCCTCCAAAGCATCAAGAGCGTCTTGGCGAGCCAGCTCATTATCTGCCTCCACATAAGCCGCCACTCGAGGGGAGTCATGACGAATATCGCTTGGAAGCACGGCTTCTGCACCATATACCAGGAAAAACGGCGTATAGCCTATCGACCTGTTAGGAGTAGTCCGTATGCTCCAAAGTACTGAAAGTAACTCTTCTTCCCAGCAGCCCGGCGTGCGCTGCAGAGGCACCATGAGCCGGGGTTTGATACCACGCAACAATTCTTGATTAGCCCTTTCTGCCTGTCCGTTGGACTGAGGATGCGCAACCGATGCCAGATCAAGCCGCATGTGCTCCTGTTGACAGAACTGTTCCATAGCCCCCTTGGAAAGATTGGTTCCATTGTCTGCAATGATGCTGTGCGGGTAGCCAAATCGGAATATCAGCTTTTTCATAAACTTGACAGCCATTGCAGCATCACAGTTGCTGACCGGCTCTGCTTCCACCCACTTGGTAAACTTATCCACAGCCACCAGGAGGTGCGTATGCTTGTTCTTGGAACGTTTGAAGGGTCCCACCATGTCAAGCCCCCAGACCGCAAATGGCCAAGTAATTGGATCATCCTCAACTCCTGAGCCGGCACATGGGCCTGGCGAGCGTATTTCTGGCAACCATCGCACTTACGGACAATGTCATCTGCATCAGCATGAGCTGTGAGCCAGTAGAACCCATGCCGGAAAGCCTTTGCGACCAGTGATCTTGAGACGGCATGATGCCCACAGTCGCCAGAGTGAATCTCATTGAGGATTGCGCGACCCTCTTCCGGCGAAACACAACGCTGAAAAACACCAGTGACGCTTCGTCGGTGTAACTCGCCATTGACAATAGTCATAGACTTAAATCGTCTGATGATCTGCCGAGCGAGGAGTTCCTCTGTTGGTAGTTCTCCCCGGCTTAAGTAAGCCAAGTAGGGGACCGTTCAATCAGGGATAGCACGGATAGCCGCCACGAGAGCCGCCTCCGGATCAGGAATAGCCAAATCCTCCTCTGTTGGCAACTTGACGCACGGGTTGTGCAGAACATCCAGGAACACATTGGGCGGTACCGGCTTGCGCTGAGAACCCAAGCGAGAGAGTGCGTCCGCCGCCTCATTCTGCCGGCGATCAATATGGTCCACCTGATAACCTTTGAAATGCCCAGCAATATTTGTGACCGCCTGCCGATAAGCCGCATGAGGGGATCCTTAGAGTCCCATGTACCTGAGACTTGCTGAGGCACTGAATCTGAGTCGCCCAAACATCTGACCCGGCTCAGGTTCATTTCCTTAGCCATCCGGAGCCCGTGAAGCAAAGCCTCGTACTCTGCTGCGTTGTTAGTACAGGTAAACATAAGCCTTAAAACATAACAAAACTTGTCTCCTCGAGGGGAAGTAATCACAACTCCAGCCCCCGAGCCTTCGAGCTGCCTCGAGCCGTCAAAGTGTATAGACCAGTATGTTGTGTTGGGCTTCTCTTCGGGAGCCTACAACTCTGTCCAATCATTGATAAAGTCAACCAACGCCTGAGATTTGATTGCTGTACGAGGCAGATACTTTAGATTATGTGGACCGAGCTCAATAGCCCACTTAGCAACCCGGCCTGTAGCCTCTCGGTTCTGGATTATATCCCCAAGAGGCGCAGAACTAACCACCGTGATTGGATGCTCGTGGAAATAATGCTTCAGTTTGCGGCTAGTCATGAACACTCCGTAGACCAGCTTCTGCCAATGCGGGTATCGCTGCTTGGACTCGCTCAACACCTCGCTGACATAATACACAGGATGCTGGACAGGATATTCCTTACCATCCTCCTTGCGCTCGACGATGACCGCCACGCTTACAGCCTTGTTATTGGCAGCAATATACAACAGCATCGGCTCCTTCTCGCGGGGGGCAGCAAGAACTGGCGGCTTAGACAGTTGTTTCTTAAGGGCCTCAAAAGCCTGATCTGCCTCCTTACTCCAGACGAAGTCATTTGATTTCTTGAGCAACTGATACAACGGAATCGCCTTTTCTCCAAGCCGGCTTATGAACCGACTTAAAGCCGCAACCCGCCCAGCCAGCTTCTGCACGTCATTAAGCTTGACCGGCTTAGCCAGGGTCGTGATTGCCTTGATTTTCTCCGGGTTAGCCTCAATGCCTCGCTCAGAGACAAGGAACCCCAGAAGCTTTCCTGCAGGGACACCAAAAACACACTTCTCCGGGTTAAGCTTCATCTTGTAGACACGGAGATTGTCAAACGTTTCCTTAAGATCCTCCAATAGAGTCTCCTTTTTTCGAGATTTAACCACAATGTCATCCACATAAGCATGAACATTCCGCCCGATCTGATTGTGGAAACAGTTCTGGACGCAACGCTGATAAGTCGCCTGGGTGCTCTTCAGACCAAATGACATGGTTGTATAACAAAAGGCCCCAAAAGGTGTGATGAAAGCCGTCTTTGCCTGGTCTTCCGGCTTCAGCTTGATCTGATGATAACCAGAGTAAGCATCCAGGAAACAGAGACTCTCACAACCAGCCGTAGCATCGATGATCTGGTCAATACGGGGAAGGCAAAGGGGTCACTAGGACAAGCCTTATTCAGGTCTGTGTAATCAACACACATCCGCCAAGTCCCGTTTTTCTTCAGAACAAGTACTGGGTTAGCCAACCACTCAGGATGGAAGACTTCGACGATGAACCCGGCAGCTAGGAGCTGAGCCACTTCTTCACCAATGGCCTTCCGCCTTTCCTTGTTGAAATGGCGGAGGAATTGGCGGACTGGTTTAAACTTGGGATCCACATTGAGGGAGTGCTCAGCGAGTTCTCTCGGTACACCTGGCATGTCAGAAGGTTTCCATGCGAACATGTCCCGATTCTCACGGATAAACTCGATGAGCGCGCTTTCCTATTTGGGATCCATATTAGCCCCGATGGTGAACTACTCAGAAGAATTGCCCGGAGTAAAATCAACTTGCTTCGTGTCTCTGGCCGACTTAAACTTGAGCAGAGGGTCAGATTCCTTAGTGGGCTTTTTCAGGGACGTCCTGTCAGACAGATCAACATTGTCCTTATAGTATCGCAACTCCTCTGCGGCGCAAGCCGTCTCAGCATAAGCTGCGTCTCCTTCCTCGCACTCCAGTGCAATCTTGCGGTTTCCTTGCACTGTGATAGTCCCCCTCGGTCCCGGCATCTTCAACTTCAGGTAGACGTAACATGGCCGCGCCATGAACCACGCATAAACCGGCCGGCCAAATAGGGCGTGGTATGGGCTCTTCAGGTTAACCACCTCGAAGGACAGGAACTCAGAACGCCAGTTATCCTCTGAGCCAAAAGCCACTTCAAGGGAAATTCTCCCCATGGGATAGGCCGACTTGCCAGGAACAATGCCGTGAAAGACCGTAGAAGATGGAGTCAGCTGCTTATCGGACAAATTCATCCGTCTGAACGTGTCATAGTACAGAATGTTGATGCTGCTTCCACCGTCCATGAGCACCTTAGTCAGGGTGTAACCACCGACCTGTGGCGCCACCACCAGAGCCAGGAGGCCTGGGTGGTCGACAAGGACAGGATGATCTTCCCTGCTCCAGGTAACCGGCTGTTCAGACCAGTTGAGGTAGTAAGGAGCCGCCGGCTCAACCGCATGGGCGGCTCGCCGTTGCACCTTCCGGTCCCGCTTGCAGGTACTGGTGGTAAAAACATGATACTGTCCGCTGTTTAACTGCTTCGGGTTGCTCAAGAATCCTGCCGCACCAGCCTGATGCTGATTTCCCTGGTTGTTTCTCTGATTGCCACCAGTATTACCAGCCCCCTGAAACCCGCCGCCCTGGCCATTATTTCCCTGGAAGCCGGGCCCAGCGAAGGGTCCCTGCAAGCCGGCTCCTGAGAAGCCGGGTCCTGGGTTGGCGGGTTGTCCCCCGTTGCCTCCCCCGTGATGATGATTCTAGAAGATGCGCTTGGCAAACTCTTGCATCACGTAGCAATTTTCCCAGGAGTGAGTGGCCAGTTTACCATTATAACTGTGCTTCGGACAAGGAGCTTTGAGGGCCTCCTCGTAAGTGAGAGGGCGACTTCCAGACTGCTTCCTCGAACCTTCATTCTGCCGCTGACCTTTATTCTCTGTGCTTGTGTTTGCCACCAGATCAGAGCCACCGTCGTGACCCTTGCGTTTACCGCCGCTGTTGTTCTGACCATTACCGTTGCTCTGCTGCTGACCCTTGCCGGCAGCTTTCTTGCCCTTATCAGATTTCTCCTCGTCCGACGGCGTATCCTTGGTATTATCCGACTCCGCGTACCGGGTTAAGACATCCATGAGATCTCCCATGTCCTGGACCTTTCGCTTGAGCCGCCCAAGCTTCTGGACCAGGGGCTGGAACTTACCTGTTCGTTCCAGAACAAGCACTGCCTGAGCCGCCGAGATGCCATCGGAACTGTGTATAACTTCTGCAACCCGGCGAGCCCAATGGAGCGCCGACTCGTCCTCGCGTTGGACACAACGCTCCAGATCAACAATTGTGGTCGGCCTCTTGTAGGTCCCCTGGAAATTCTTGACGAAACGCTCCCTCAGCTCCTGCCAGGTGTTGATGGAATTCGCCGGTAGGTTTTTCATCCAAGTGCGTGCAGGGCCTTCCAACATCAGAGGCAGGTAACGCGCACACACCGACTCACTTGCACCCAACAAGTCCATCGCCAGCTCATAGCTCTCGATCCATTCAGTGGGCTCCAAATTCGCCGTGTAGTTAGGAACCTTGCGAGGCCCTTTGAAGTCAGGGGGTATGCGCGCCTCTCGCAGCGCTGGCACCAAGCAAGGAATCCCAATCATGCGACTTGACGAGCCCCCAAGCCGGCCCTCCGCCGGGGTTGCGGCAGGCGAGTGTCGCACCTCTGGCGGGTTAACATTTGGCGGCGGGTTGACTCGAACCGGCGCGTTAACGTGTGCCGGCGGGTCACGGCCTGCCCGCGCGTTTTCCTCCTCCCACTCTCGAAGGACTCGAGCCGCATCCGCAACGTCTTGCGGGATAGGCTGGCGCTGCTCCGCCAGCGGCTGGGCGGCTCTCCTGCGATGGGCGCTGCTGGAGACCGCAGGCGACTCCGGGCGCTGGCTCCTGGTCCGGCTCTGATGGGGGGTTGACTGAAGATGGTGTTGGTTGTGCGAGTAATTGGCCTGCTGCACCACCGCAGTCTTAAGCATCGCAATAGCGTTCCGGGCTTCTGTCTGAATCGGGCCGTCCCCTCGATCGGAATAGCTGCCAAGTTGTGGGTTGCCGCCAGCACGTTATCAACCGGGTTAGAGTAGTGTCCAATTGGGGTCTGGAACCGGTGAGACGGCAGCTGCTGCTGCTGATCTGGCGTACGAAGTCGAGCTGGCTCTTGCTGCTGAACAAGCTGATGTAGCGGCGGTTCTCTCGTGGGGATAACTCCAGCCCCCAGGTTCGTCAGCGCCGGCGGCGTGGTGAACAGCTGAGTCGGCTCGAGATTAGCCGGAAGCCGGCTCTGATGACGCCTCCGGTGAACAAGATCTGACTCGGCCTGCCGGCGTCTCAAGTACTGTGTTTCCTCGTCAAGGCGCTGGCTCTCCGCAGCGATCTGGGCCTGCTCCTGTATCATGCGGGCGTTCTCGGCATTGATGTCCTCCTGGATCTTGGCCATCTCCTCGCGACACTTCGTGATCTCCGTGTTGCGCGCCGCTGCGTTCTCTGCAGTGACCGGCTCGGCCAACAGGGCCGCCAGCGTAGTCATCAAGTCCGCGAGTGCCTGAACCCCGGTCTTCTGAGAGCCGGAGGCCGAAGCACTGGCTCCTCCTGAGCCGTCCAGGAGGTTGTTCTGTCCCGCCATCGGATTGGCCGGGTCTCGTGCTGGATCTTGCCTACCCGCCATGTAAACCGCCGTGAAGCGAGGCGGATCTGGGCTCTCTGGGAAGACGTCGTCTGTGTGCCCCAGCCCTCCATTATGCAGCGGAAGAATTGACTCAGTTTCCCCCATCGAGGACTCGCCGTCAGACTGGACAAGCGTGTCGTCCTGAGACAGGGAGTTCTCTGATAGGGCAACCCCTTGGGTAAAGCCCACGAAGGCGTGATCTGGGCCGGCTTGACCCGGGCCGGGTCTCGCCGGGAGCTGACCAACACGGCGCGCCGACTCGACGCCGGCGATGTTCTCCAACCCGGCAGCCGGCTCGTCGACCACGCCGATGAAGGTGTGGATCTTGCCGAAGGGGACCCGGTACCCGTACTCGATTGAGTCGGCGTCGGGGCCCCAGTATGAATCGTCGATGTAGAACTTCCCGCGGCGGCTCTTGGACATCATGCCAACCGCGTACTTCCCGAACCCTGGAAGAGATCCCGCTAAGAACTCAACTCCACCGGGAGTGTGCCCCACGGTGGGCGCCAACTGTCGTGGTTTTGTCGCGACAGATGTCCTAGTAGAAGGACTTAGAGATGAAGCCATCGCACTAACGTGGAAGCTTAGCGGGGTTGATCGGGAACGAGAAGACGCCGGGTTACCCAGGTTCGGCCCCTCATGGTGGAGGTAAAAGCCTACGTCCTGCTTGTCTATATTTCTGTAGATCTCGATTACAAGGATGCGGATTCGCTAACCTAGCTCTCGAGGGGATTGCAACTTAGTCTTTTCTGTACAGGTGCTCCCCTTTATATACACAGGTGGAACCCTAGATTACATGAGAGTCCGGATCGTACTCTGACCCACCTCCTATTCTTCCCTACTTGTTCTCGAAGATGGCCATCTTGCCTTCTATCTTCTCGTCAAGCCGGCCCACTGCTTAAGCCGGCTTATCCTTGCCAGGCCTCGTTAAGCCGGCCCACACAGAGTCTCCGGCCCGCAGTGAGTTGACCCGCTAAGCTCGCCTTACGGCCGGGTCAACACCCTGCCAGGTCTTCGCGCTAGTAAATATCCCTCGGCTGCATCATTTTTCGGACCTCCCCGCAGCTCCGAGTAGGGGCTGCATCTACTAACCCTACAAATACAAGTACCGGGGGCTACACTCACAGTACACCGACCTCCGTTGTTCAAAACACACAACGGATGGTCACAGGCTTACGGCCTACCTTGTCGCTCGAGTCACGACGCAGAGTCTTAACGAATGCTGAGGACCGACCCAGAGCCGCGGCAAAGTCGGTGCAAAAACGCACAGACAAGCATGCCGGGCTCCCAAGAGGCACTGTTCCTAATGACCAACGCTAGCAGGCAAACTAATTGGTCAAACAATGGCGTTCTCACAGCGGATTTAAAGATGTCGCATGACACAGCAATGACAGGTCAAACTAAAACAAATAATAGTAGTACTACCAATACAGTACATTACAGTTTTCCATACAAACTCTATTTAGCAGGGCTGTCTGGCTTGGGAACTCTCTTAACAATGTTTTGGAGGGGACACACTCCTGCAGCATACTTGGCCTCTTCCGTGACCTCTTCCATGAACTGCTGCGGATTGCGACTCCCCGGAGGAGGCCGCACCAAAGGCCATAAGTTCACGTCAGGGTGATGTGCCCTAACACCAGTGCAGACTTGGCGAGCTCCCTCAAAGGCTGTGGAATAGATGCAGTCCTCAAGCTGATCAGGAGACCTCCCGAGCAGGCTCAGGACAGTATCAATGTCGGGCTTCAGCCGGGGGTCATCACGGTAGAGGGTACCAACGGCAACCCCAAGAGTGGTCTTCATTTTCTCCGCCGTCGACGCGACCTCCTGGAGATGGGCCTCCGCGTCATCATTCTGGATCTCCGGCACCAGAGCTGGAAAAGCAAACACAGAATGCATAAACATACTGGCGGCCAAATAGGATAAACGAGTGTAGAAGACAACCCCCAGGATACATATCTTTAGCAGCAGCTTCAAGACGGCAGCTCTTTTGTGCCTCGGCAAGCTGGGAGGTCGCCTCCTCGCTTTCCCTCCGCAGGTGGGCAACCTTTTGCTCGGCCTAAATGGCCACAGTCGATTGCTGGGCCAATTTCTTCTCCGCTTATTTAAGGTCGGTCCGGAGTAAGCCTTGGCGATCCTTGTTCTCCTCCAAGTCAGTACGGAGGGTGCGGCAGGCCTCCTACTCCTGATGAAGAGCGGCCTCCAAAACATGTTTGGAGGACTGCATCCAGCTCCTTCTTGGCAGCCTGCTCTGCCTCCTCCGCCTGCTTACGGGCCTGGGAGGCCTCGTCCAATTCCTGGCGGAGGGCTGCAGCCTCCCCAGGGGCTACAACAGAAAAACACAAATGCTCAACAAGTCAGAAACATTAAAACCAGAAGGCACAACCAAGCTGGGTACGAGTCAACTTGACATTTACCAGAAGTGCCACCTCTGGTGCGCTGCTGGCCACCAGCTTTCTGCTGAAGATCTCCCAGTTGCTCCTCCAGCTCCGAGACCTGCGCGGCAAGGCCGCGGTTCTCCTCAACAAGAGCCTAAACAAGAACACAAGGTCAGACCTCGTTCAGGACACCTACTAAAGATATAAGTGGAACCAAGCATGGCTCTCAGGCCACCGCCATACTCGGTCCCGGGGGCTACTACTATTACAAGTTAAGAGAAAAAGCATACCTTGAAGTCAGGCTCCACAGAAAGCCCCACCTCCCTCAGGATCGACCACAGGCGCTTCAGCGCCTCATCGATAGCTCCTAAGGGCGCCGCGACCTCCCGAGGGATCTCCGGAGCAAAGCTCCCGGTGAGGAAGGAAAGGGCCTTCTGTGCAACTGGCGAAGGGCGTACTCCATTCCCTCTGGATTAGCAGCAGGAGGCCCCCAGCGACGCATTGGCTGAAGGCATCGCTGACCGGCCTACACCGCCAGCCACGGCCTTCGCAACGATGGACGTTGTCGGCATGCTCGCAGAGGAAAGGCGAACACTCCAGGGGAGTGCGGCCCTTCCGCACGAACAAGTGATGGGCCCGCGGGCTTTGCGGCCTGAGATAGGTCCGCATCACCGCCGTCCTTGGCAGTACCCCCCCCCCCCCCGTATCCACAACCACCGTTGGCTCCACGGAGAGCTCTGCTGCAAGCAAGTGGTCTCATTAAGAGCTCTAACACATCTATCAAGGGCAAGGGAGCCTTGGGCAAAACATTTACCTGTGGTCCGGCCTCCAGCCTCTAAAGAAGGGGGCTCCGGGAACAGGGGCACGCTGGGCAAAGTCGCCAACGGCGTGGCCGCTATCGCAGCGGCTGCAGAGGACCCCACAGCAGAAGCGGTCTCCGCTCCGAGGGAGGTGGCCCTAAGAAGAGCAAGTCGAAGATAAAAAACATGGGAACTGGCAAAGGTCAAATCAAAATATGGCAAGCCAAGACTTACAGGATAGTCGCCGGATCGTGCCGCCTCTGGGGCGGCACCGAGACGAGCACGTTGATCTGCAAGCTCGACGACTTCTAAGAGCTCCCCCGAAGCTCGCAGCTGCTGCTGCAGACCGGGGACTCCTCACGCAAGCCTCAGCGGAGCTTCTTGAGGGGCTGGCATGGCATCTCAGCCTCGGACCTCCTCAGCTCTCCTCGCCGACCTCGTCCTCCTCGTCATCATCGGCCCCGTCACCGCCGTCATCGTCGTCGTCCTCGGTGTCATCGTCGCCCTCATCATCATCATCTTCATTGCCTCCGTCGCCGCTCTCGCGGCCCTCTTGATCGACGGGGTCTCCCTCGTCCACGCCGTATGAGGCCTCCTCCTCAGAGGGCTCCCTAGAGGCTCTCTTCCGACTCTTGGCGGACTCACCCTTCACCCGGGCAGGCTTGGGGAGGGCTGGCATCATCAGGGCGGCCAAAACGGTGCTCACGTCTTGCCCCGGCAGCGGGGGCTCCGAATGATACGTCGCGCAGATAGCAAACCCCTGTATAAAAACAAGCAAATGGCGTTAGAAGGAGAAGCCCCGGCCTTCAACAAAGATGCGACTGCAAAAACACTTACGCTGCCCGGTGGGAGGTCGGACGAGAAAGGTTTGACGGCCTTCCTCAGGGAGCTCGCGATGGCGTCGAGGCCTACCAAGAAGACAAGGAAGGCGTCAACATCCTCCGGGCTTAGCTCCTTCTAGGAGAGCCGTGCGAGATCTCTCGGCCTAGCGTATTGGGACAGGGGGAGGGCCCGGGCCCGCAGCGGCAAAACGTGACGCGCCACCCACGTCCACACAATGTGGCCTCCATTCAGCCCGCCCTTCTTTAGGCGGGCGGTAGCATCTGCTTGTGCCTTAGCCTCCGGCGACAACCTGGACAGAGGAACCCACAACCGCAGCTTGCGCAGAGGCTCATTCCGGAAGGCAGGTAAATTGTCGCCAAGGCTGCGCATATAGAACCAATACTTGTGCCACCCCCGAACATATTTTGGGAGGTCGAAGGAGAAGAAGGTGGAGTTGGGGCGGAGCTGCAGGATGGCTCGCCCAAGATAGCAAAAACACAGGCACGGAAGAAATACTGGAACATCTCGAAGTAGGGGGCTGTCCCGAGGAAGCACTCACAGAAAGTGATAAAGTATGTGATATGGAGCACTCCGTTGGGGGGATGTGGTGCAGTTGGCAACCGAAGAACCGGAGAATTCCACGCACAAAGTTGTGGAGGGGAAATCTGAGCCCCTCCCAAACTACCCTGAGCAAAAAACGTGCTCACCGTCGCGGGGCTCCGGCGGGACTATCGGGGCCGGATTTCCGGGACATGATATCCTAGAAATTAACCCCTCGTGTCGTCACCAGCCCAGGATTACTGTTACTGGTGGACACGTCCTTGTTACAGATTACCAAGCAATTACAAGGATTGGATACAAGACCATAAAGGTCTAATGATACAACAATGATTTCTAGTGAGGATGACGGAAGCGGCTCGTGGTTCTCCAACATCGATGGGGCTCCTTTTCCACAGGAACAGCTGACCCGGATAATTCCTATCCCGCGTGGCCGCTATCCTAGGCTCCGCATGGATGTCGTAGTAATACTCCTTGTCGAAATCCTGACCTGGCCAATTAAATAGCCAGGGACAAGCCTGTGAGTACGTTTGAATGTACTCGCAAACATAATGAACAAAATATATACCGAATGCATATGAACATGATGGGTTAAGTTATATGCACATGCTGAACGAAATTAAATCATGTCATGATGAATATTACTATGGTGCTGAAATTTAAAACATGGCATGATAAATATTAGCATATGCAGAAAAATTAATTCTTAGTGACAAACTAAGAAAGTTAAAAGTGGACAATCGGGCGAGACTGGACCGCCTGAGAATCCTAAAAGAAATGCCAAACAGGTGTCTAAAAGAGAATCGGGCGAGACAGACCGCCCGAAAACTCAAGCGACGCCACGAGAGGTCTTGAAAAGAAATGCCAGTCGGGTGTCTAAAAATGACGCCACGGTAGGTCTTGAAAAGAAATGCCAAACGGGTGTCTAAAAGAGAATCGGGCGAGACTGGACCGCCCGAGAACTCAAGCGTCACCACGAGAGGTCTTGAAAAGAAATGCCAATCAGGTGTCTACAAAAGAATCGGAAGAGACAGGACCATCCGAGAACTCGAGAGACGCCACGAGAGGTCTTGAAAATAAATGAGTGCCCGGTTAGTCTAGCCAGCCCATGAGATACTCAAAAAAATAAAAATAAGAGAACCGGTTAGTCCATAATAATAACAATAATATTCATGACAACAATAATATTCATGATAGCGTCAGTGGCGACAATGATTATCCTGCAAAATAAATCATGCTCAATTTTAATTATTTTCCTCCGGAGACCGACACTAAGACCGACACTTGACCAACCCAGACTGTAGTCCTTAACCGTGGACACGGCTATTCGAATAGATATAACTCTGCAGAGGGTGTACTCTTTACCCACAAGTAAATGATTTCTTTAGTCAGCACCGTGACACTGACTAATTCCCATTACGGTCTTTGGGTTGAAAACACACCTAACCAGCACACACCAGCTTAACTCACCAGAGCTAGGAATCACCCAAGGCAATGATAAAGTAAAACTCTAAGTGGGAAGGCCTCATTCAACGGCCTCCAATAGCACGGGATCAAAATATTTATATCGGCGCGCAAACAGGGGTGCGACCCCTCTCCGACTACAATCAGAGACAGCCATGCCCCCGGACCAAGTGACATGCCTACCATGGGCCAATGGTATCTTTCACTATGGCCTCTCTGTACGGTGTGTGCAGGAAAGGGGTTATCAACTTACCGAACCGTACCCTACCTGCGGCAGGGACAAGTGGCAGCACGAACAAGTATGGGGGTTACCGGAACAAGACTCAATCTACGGCCGACTCAGGAGGCTTAAGTTTTCCTGCACTGGTTAGCACAATAAAGTGTTCTTTCAACAGTAACACCAAAACAGGGCCACAGCCCTTGCATGTCCCAACATGCATAACCAACAAGCCATGATCATGCTCCAACGTGATCACCCTTCTGCCGGTAGCGGTATTTCTCTTATATCTGCTCCTGCAAGTTAGTCATGACAAGCACACGTTGCACGGTACGAGGAAACATGCCAACACTACATGCATGAAATTTTTTATTTGAATTCAACCTATGCATGATTCAATTATTCTAGCAAACATTTAACCATGCAATCACCATATCAAGTGTTCAAGATGCTTGCCTTGATCATGCAGAAATATTGGGTGCACTCCAAAAGTTTTGAAAATTTTATCTTCCCTCCATTTCCTATTTTCAAAAATATTGCAATTACCACATAAAGCAAAGACAGTACTAAAAAGTTTCCTGGAAAATTTCAAAATAAATACTAAAATAAACTAGAGGAAAAATAAGGAATAACAGAAAAAGAATCAAATTATTTGGAGTTCATATGAATTTCCTAGAGAGTTTCTAAGCTGAAATAAATACAGAATTGGACTTATTTAATAAATCCAGCAGAGTTAAACTTATCAAAAATGTTCACCCTAACTATATTAATAGAGATTAATTTTAGAAGTATTTAGAAATTTGAATCACAAAATTTGGTTTTGAAATGAATTCTGTAGAATTATTTGAAGATTGCTGGAAAAGGAAAATAGGAAAGGGCAGAAGTGCGCCTGAGCGCTGTTTAGTAGCACGGCGCCACTGGGCCGGGTCCAGTTTTTCGGCCGCGTGGAAGGGCGCCGACGTCGAAGACGTACTCATGGGAATACGTTTCCCTTGCGCGGGGGCAGCTCCGACAGAATCCGTCTCCACTTAAACGGCGGGGCCCGCGGTTGGAGTGGCTGACGGGCGGGCCCCACTTGTCGGGTTCGTCTCCCAACTCCCGCGCGCGTCTGGCCAGGGACAGGAGGATTCCAGCGATCCTCGCCGGCGAACGGCGGCACCGTTCGGGGGGCTGAGACCACCGTTGTGCTCAGGAGGCTGTGGCGGTCCTTCCGGTACTCGACACGGCCAAAGAGGTGGATAAAATCGTCGGCGGCGATCTCCCCGGCGGATGGCGGCGTCGGACGAAATGGGGGTTTCGTCTACGGTGACTCCGGAGCAAAATTGAGTGGGGGAATGGATTCGTGGGACCGCGAGGGGGCTTTTGGTGGAGAGGACGAAGAGAGGGAGGCTCGGGTTGCGCCGGGTTTAACCGGGAAGTGGTGGTGGCCGTGGCGGTCGGAGAGGAGGAAGACGGCCACCCCAGCTCGATTGGCTGCTCGGGGTGGTTTTCAGAGAGGAGAGGAGGCATGCTCAGGAGTGTAGCGAGCTCGGGGGGGAGGTTTTATAACGCGGCGAGGCGGTACCATGGCTTTCCGAAGAAGTCACGACGGCGACGGCTATTGATGGCGCCGCTAAGGTGGTTGAGGGGGTCGGTGCGATGTGGGCAGGCTTGCGGAGGAGGCCATCGTCCATAGGTGGGCTGATTGGCTCGTAAGGTGGCCAGGTGGCTCGGGGCGGTGATGACAGCGACGTGCTGGAGTCGGTGGCGGCGCAGGCCGGTGGAGGGCGGCGCCAGGGGGAGTGCTCCGGTGCGGGGGAGGCTGCGGCTGGTGCAGGCGACTAATAGAGGAGCGGGCAAGCTAGGGGAGGCAGCAGAGGAGCCGCAGCGGCTCGATGCCACTGACTGCCATACTCGCGCTCTGTGCGTGCCCTCGAGGTGCTCGATGAATTGCCACAGTGGCCAAATGATTTTATTTGAATTTTGAAGTTTGACATGATGATGATTCACTCTGTAATAGAGCTACTAGACATGGTGGTGTGGTCATCTGATCAAGTTCCTAATGCAGTCCAGAGAGATGCCAAGATTCTGTCATGCCCATAATGTGTTTGACAGAATGCCAGAGCTATCTAGATGATTTTGTTGGAAGTGAAAATTAACAGCATGGTGTCTCCTTAGATGATAGATATGGTGGTGTGGTTGGTTTAGCAAGAAGGGAAACTTGCTAGTGCAAGTTTTACCAGAATTCACTTCTGGACAGAAACTACAGCAGGATATTTGGTGGATCTAAATGACGCAATTGGGGCTGATCTCCTGGACTTAAGGGTTTAGTTGGAAGGACTAGAGGTGGGAATAATTTCAGAATTTTTGGAGCAGGGAAAATTAGGGTTGTAGTTAAAAGCTGAATCTGGACCAGAAAAGAAAAGCGGATGTTTCACTCAAAAATTTCAAAAGGCCAAGTTGGGTTTTTGCATAAAAGTGATCTCTAGGCATCACATGACCTCCTATAATTTTTGTGGAATTTTGAAAGAATTATTTAAAATAGTTGTAGAGCAACAGAGGCAATTAAAAAATTAAAAAATGCTATTAAAATGATTATCTTGGAATTTTTTTATTATGAAAATAGTTTCTATTGTTATTTTAAATATAATTGAATTGATTTAAGACAACTACCAAATCCCACAATATTTTACAAAAATTTCTAAATGGAGGGAAGAATTTTGAAAACAGAAAATAGAAAATACTCTAAAATAAATAAAGATCTATTAAAATTCAAAATTTTATTTCTGGGCAAATTTTATTCAATAGAAATATAGTTAAAAAATTTGGGGTGTTACAGGGACTTCTCCTGACGGGAGTCGGACTGCCAGATCCGCCGACATCAGAAGCTGGTCCTTGTACATCTGGACCTCTTCCTCTGTGGCCGTGGAGGGGAACCACTTCCCCGTGGACTTGGGGGCATCGCGCGCCGACTTCTCACCACTCTTGGCGGCGGCCCTCTTTCGCTTCCTGTCAACGGCGCTCATGGTCGGCTCTTGACTAGGGGCCCGGGCCCCCCTCTCGCTCCTTGTTCTAGCCATCGACAGCGGGGGAGGCGGAGCCGCCAAAGCTCTGGCGGTGAAGCGATGGCGATATGGTGGTGACGCGCTAGACGAGGCTGGCGGCGGAGAAGGGGAGTGAAATGAGTAGAGGCGGGGGAAGACAAAAACCCCTCACTTTCCCTCCTCTTATAGCCACCCCGAAAACGCGTCGGTGCGTCGGGTCGGGGAGAGATGGTCGGTATGGCCTCTCGTTTTTTTCCTCTTGTGTGGTTATGGACAGGGGCAATACAGTCCAACTACGAAAAACTGACAAGTGTAATTTCAGATTTTAACGGTAGAAGACAGCAGAATTGACGGAAGTGCTATAAAAGGGAAAACAATTTATACTTGGTGTTAGACAAGGATGAAAAGAAATTCAATGTTAAATAAGGAAACAAGTTTTAAAACAATGTTATATAAGGAATTGTTTCTAGTTCAGAATCTAACCTCTCTTCAGCCCATCTGCGAGGATCCATCATAGGAAAGTACGACGAACTCGGAGCACCGAAAAGGGCGAACAGACGGATATGAGGCCAACTCCAACGCGCCGACGCATTTGGTCCGCGCTTGTCCGTTTGGGTCCAAGCGGACAGAAACGACGGCTCAACGCAGAGACCCATCTCATTTTTCTGTCCGTTTTGTGTCCGTTTGAACCATTTTCTCCCCAAATTTGCGTCCGATTTGGGTCCGAAGCGGACACAAACCAGACGTTCTATGCGTCCTCATCGTTCGTATGTATCCGCTGCAGGTGAGGTCTGGCCTATTTGTCATCCAAATGCGAGGGGGCCACCCACCCATCCCACCCCTCTCACTCTCTCCTCCTCCTTTTTCTCTCTTTCTCTCCCACCCACCGCCCACGCAGCCGCCGGGGAGCCACCCACGCAGCACGCGGCCGCCAGGGAACCGCCACCAGAGCAACACCACGCGGCGCCGGGGAGCCGCCCACGCAGCACGCGACCGCCGGGGCTGCGGAGGACGAGGCGCGGCCATGGATCCGATGCCGCGGCCATGGATGCCTCGCCGCTACCTCGCGTCCTCGACCTCGCCCTCCTCTCC
The DNA here is from genome assembly GCA_039707655.1 of Elymus sibiricus. Lineage (NCBI taxonomy): Eukaryota > Viridiplantae > Streptophyta > Magnoliopsida > Poales > Poaceae > Elymus > Elymus sibiricus. The sequence goes on from CM077664.1 coordinate 26,629,586, forward strand.
ATCCTGCTTGTCCGTTCTTCATGCCTTCTAGACGAGGGCGCGCACAGAGGGCCGCAGCGAGTGGCCGCCGCGGCCACTACCTCTGTTGCGGCCAGCAACAGAGCAGCTCCACTGCTAGATTTTTTTCCAAAGAGTTGGCTTGTCCGCCCCAAATGCGTCCAACACGTTGGATGCACAGGCCATGTCCGCTGTCCGTTTTGGCGACACAAACGGACAAAAAAGGAACAAATTTTGGGTCTCCCCGTTGGAGTTAGCCTGATGAAACGGAAATGGCGGACGCCAATGGCTGGATCTTGGAAAGAGCTCTTTGCGGTTTGAAAGGTGGATGCTGCTGTTGCTTGAGGTGGGTAACGACCACGAAGCACTGAATGCTTGTAGTGAACAGTACAAACGCAGTTATTACATTGGCTCGCATGCGGTCGCGAAAGTCTGTTCTAACATGGACGAAGAGACGGGCCGGCCCCCACCAAGCCCTGGGGATTATATCACATGATTCCAAGCATCACATGATACAATGATATCATGTTTCAAAACTCGAATTTTGTGTTTCAAAAAATTTCAAAAAAAAAACTTGGATGTTCACAAGACATGTTTCGACTATCCCTAAAAAATTCAAATCCAAATTCAAAATATACATGAAGAAACAAAAAAGACAAATCTACATGTGAATAGTGCCACATTTGCTTTTGTCTTCTGTGACATAATTCTTGCAGAATTTGTCATTTTTATTTCTCAATGTGTGTTTCGAGTTTGGATCTGAATTTTTTACAGCTAGTAGACATATGTCTTGTGAACATCCACGATTTTTTTCAAAAAATTTTGAACCACAAAAAATTGAATTTTAAACCATGGTATCATGGTATCATGTGATGCCTTGTATCATAGGATATTTTCTCCCAAGCCCCGTATAAGTCCACAGTCCCTTACTAAATGGATGTGGTATTTACTACAATAAGTGGTGAGCCACGGATCGCGAGGTTTGGTACAGCGGTGCAGATTGGCAGCTCATCTGCCGCCATGTTCCATTCGTTCGCTTCCTGTTTGTCCTTGTTTTTTCCTTTCTTTGTTGGAGGCATAAAGTATCTGTCCTTTTTTGTTTTCGTTTTTCATAAAGAATCTGTCCTTTTTATTTTCCCTTAGAATAATAGCGAATCTGCCCTTAAAAATGCTGGGGAAGGTAATGGCTGGTGGACCCGGGAGGGAGGGAGGGAGAGACGGTCCCAGTCGAGTCACGTCGTGACCTAATGGGGACCTGTGCCATTTGTGTGACAGTGAGTGAGCTAATCGGGAACCTTTTTTTTAACAGGGAGAGAGATCCCGAAGGATCCCGAAGTTTACTCAGTCCAGAAAGGTACAGTAATTTTTTACAAACAGGACCACAGATAAGCTAGATATTACAAGCAAGTCCCTGGACTTTGCAAGAAGGGCCCTAGACTGGAAACAAGAAAGCAATCGGGTCCACAATCGCCGGTCAAATCGCACCTTGCCGTTGCCGGCGACGATGCCACTTGGGGCGACGAGGCTGACATAGCTGCAAGGTATGGCCTTCGATCAGTGGTTGAACTGCCTCCCAATTCGGAATTTGGCTGGGAGGAATAGGGGTGGCCGCCCTTCGGCCAGAAGGGGCGACGACAAATCGGCGGCGGCCGGCCATCTTCCGCGGTTGCAGGCGCCAGCATCGTAGATCCACGAAGAAATCCATCGCGAATGAGCTCGAACCCGACCACTGAGCCCCGGCCTTCCACATCTTCCACGCTCAAGCTCCATCTCCACGATGGCTTCAAGAACGGAAAAGAGGCATCTGGCCTTCCTCCGGATCAGGAACTCGGCGAGCGATTTATTGGGGCCTCCAATAACAGATCCACTCATCATTTTCAGCTCCGGCACTAGAGCAACTGGACGACGGGGAGATCGACTTGGAAACGATGGCTGCCGCTCGCAAGCTCCAACGCCCCTGCAAACCAGCACAACCAAAAACAGAAACAAAACCAAAACAATGGACACACCCTCCCTCCTTTCCCACTCCGACTAACGGCACCGGCGGAGGAGAGACGGGGCCGACGATAACGGCACCAGGCCGAACCAGACAACATGAGCTACAGTAGAGAGGAGAGAGAGGTTGCCACATGCGGAGTTGATCAGGCATATATGGGGACCTAATGAAACAGTGAGTGAGCGAGCTCCAGAAATAAGCAAATCGACAACCATTTACTAGGACCTCACTACAGGAATCAGGAAATTTGCCGTCCGTGGAGTTCTTTGCCGTCAGCTTTTCATTGTGGCTGACGGTAAAGACCACTTTTACCATCAGCTGCTGACGGCAAAGAATGACTGACGGGGAAAACATATTTTGCCGTCTGTGTTTTTTCGCAGACGGCAAAGTGTGTCTTTGCCGTATGTTATTTTTCCACAGACGGCAAAGAAGAAGCACACGCCATGGATCGATCCCACGGATCGTTCATGTGGCAGCCCACCCACCTAGCCCCACAGCCCCACCCACCCACAAACCCATGACCGAAACCACCAGAGCCCACCCACGACCGAAGCCACCAGAGGCCACCCACGAGATCCCCCTCCCCCCGTGCTCCCCCGCAGCGCTGCCGGCGCATCACCGTCGCGCACCTATGCCGCGGTGCCGCCGCCTCTCCCGCACCCCCTTGCGGCCCGCCGCCTCTCCCGCACCCCCTCGCAGCCAGATGGTCAGCACGCACCGGCCAGGCGGGCACCACGCGCCGGTGGCCAGGCCATGCGGCCAGGCGGGCGCCACGTGCCGGTGGCCAGGCGCTGCCCCCGTCGTCTTCCGGCTGGAGATGGAGCAACGCCGTATCCCCTGCGTTTTCTCGGTCCACAGGACCAGCGCCATGCCCCTGCTCCTCTCCTTTCCTCGCCGCGCGGGAGCTTGCCATGGACGCCGCCGGCCATCTCCAATGCTTTCGCCGCGTGGATCCGCCGTCCTCCGTCCCGTTCCCGTCGCCAGGCGCTGCCGCCGTCGTCTTCCGGCCGGAGATGCCCCTGCCGACATGCCCCTGCGTCTTCTCGGTCCACTGGACCAGCGCCGATGTGGTCAGCTTTTTTTTGTGAGGCTGCCGATGTGATCGGATGGGTGGCGCTGCGACCGCGAAGGAGCTGGCCCACGGTGCTGCAGGTTCTGCAGCTGCTCAGGGAACAGGGCCCATGCGGTTTTTTGAAGTAAAGTTAAAAACTTGCCGTCTGTGAAGGGTGAGGCTGACGGCAAAGACGCGTCTGGCTGACGGCAAAGCGGTAGTTTGGCTGACGGCAAAGTGCCCATCTTTGTCGTCTGTTATTAATCGGCTGACGGCAAAGCGGTAGTTCAGCTGACGGCAAAGTACTCTTTGCCGACAATGTCTTTACCGACAGACTTTGCCGTTAGCTTACTGACGGCAAAATATTTGCCGTCTGTTTTCAGGTCTTTGCCGTCCACAAACGGCAAATTACCTGATTCCTGTAGTGATGAGACGTGAAAAAGCGTATGTACGTTGGCAAGAAGCGTGTGTCAAATTCTTCTAAATTCATAGCCCCACCTCTCCCTCTCCCGAAGCCTCTCCACCGCCCCCGTTGAGAGTCGCCACCAACCGCCCGGATCCGGTCCCTCTCGCCGCCGGCGCTCGCGCTGGTGGATGTAGAGCTGGATTAGGATGCCGGTTCCCCTTGTACAACAGTAGATGTAGGTTTAGGTGTAGGTCCGGGCGTGGTCTCGTGTTTGCCCATGTGGCGTATGGCGTGATGCCATCCTGGAGCTTGTCCTTGGCGCCGGCGAGCGGTGCTGAGCATGGAAAACCTCGCTTTCCTGTCGACGTCCATGGAGGGCGGCGGCGGAGGTCGAGTCTCGCCGGAGCTCCTTCCCCAATAAGCCCGCGGTCTGGTGCTGGGCGGATTTCTGCAGGTCTGTTTATGCCTTCCTCTTTTCTTGCCATCGAGGAGATGGAGGAGAAGATGGGAGGGGTGCAGCTCGGTGGCTATCTGCACGGCGGGGAAGTTCGGCTGCTGTGAACTTTGGGAGCGCATCCTTGGCGGCGCTTCGACGGTCTGCTACCATCGACCTTTATGGCCGAAAGGCGGCCGCTCCGAGTTCTGGCGTGTGCGGCTGATCTTCGGATCTTTGGCCGGCGTCAGCTCATCACTAATCTTCCGGTCGGGGTGCCAAAGGGGAGGCCCTTCAGCTCCAGCAGCGCGGCGTTCTTCGGTGGCTTCGTCCCATGTGGTGTTGTCCCCGGCGACGTGGTTGTTGGCCGCGACGACGCGAGCTTGGTGGTGATGGACCCGATTGCGTTTCTGTTCTTTGTTGTAGGGTCATGTTTGCAAAAGGAGAGGACTTGGTTGTATTTCTTTTTCTCTTGGAGGTCCTCTATGTAAAATGTAACACCACCGCTCAAAATTAATGCGGCATCTAGGTCCTTCGGGGCCCTTCCCTGTTCAAAAAAAAGACGTGAAAAAGACAAAATGACTCTTTTCAAAAACTTAAGCACAAAATGAATCCGATTTGAAAAGATTTCATAAGATGGCCCATTCTCATGACGCCCGGCCCTGGGGCGCCATACTAGACAACACGATGCCCTGGTCAAGGGCGCCATGGGGTCAGCGCTGACCTACCATGTCGGACATGCCTGAAACCATGACGCCCCGGCCCAAGGTGCCATGCTCAATAGCATGACGCCCCATGACGCCCCGGCCCAAGGTGCCATGCTCAATAGCATGACGCCCCAGCCAGGAGCGCCATGGATGCAATGGCGCACATAAAAAGATGAGGCAGTTCGCAGGCAGGGCCGTCTCCAGGAATTTGGGGCCCCGGTATGAAATGGAAAAGGAGGCCCTACTTTTTTTTACAAATCATATAACTAAAAAATAACATAATTAGCAAAGCATACTGTCACTTAATTATATATCTAAAAGAGTAAAGGTAGTACCAAAAATAAAATAAAATAAAAAACAGACCTCATGTTCTACTGAAAAGCATCATTCGACTGGTCTATGTATCCGTTCTCCACTACTGTGAATTGTGATGCGATAGACTAGATCCAGTGAGAAATTCTTCTACTGCACATCGCCAACAACAGGTCAAGTAGCTACCGGGAAAGTTATAGAAACAATCAAACCACTGAGCCAATAAACAATAGAATACGCAGAGAAAAAAAATTAAAAAGCCTAAAAAAATGAAAAAGCCTAAAAATTAAATAGTCGTCAAATTAGATGTACTCAATTAGAAATAAAGCTTAATTAGTTGTCAGACTACAAGATATTTAGTTGCCAATTTAAACGAAACTTAGTTGCCAAACCGGAAACTTAGTTGCCAAACCGCAGAGGTGCATGGTCCTCGCGACTTACCCCTTCGCCTCTCCTCCAAGCGAACAGACGGCTAGGGTTTCTGTCTCCCGTCGGCGGCGCCGCCGATTTGCCATGTCTCCCGTGGCCTTAGGACCATGGGGGCACGGTGGATCCCGACCTTTGTTGTTCTGGTGAGCTGGTCCTACGGGGCTTTAGCAGGACGATTTTCCGACTGTCTACTACAACAAGTTTTGCCCGACTCCGGCGAGGGAGGGGTGATGACGGCGGCGTGCCTTCGGCTCGCTTCAGTGATTGTAATCCTCGCTAGGTGGTCTACGGATCTGAATGTAATTTTTATTATTTTCGGTGTTTGTTGTATTGTCATGATTGACGAGGAATAGATCGCAGGGCCGTGTGTTGCCAAAAGTTAGAAAGTACTATACTTTGTTGCCTTTGTCATCCTAGGTCACAAGTTGTTTAACAGGGCTTGTCAAAAAAAAAATCCTGTAGCAGCCTGCCAAACGCATGTGTGCGTTCGGGAGAGGCATTGTAGTGCCTGTAGCCTTATAGGTTATAGCTCACAGTAGGTCTGTAGCCTAGCCTGGAGTGTCGACTCTAGTCTAACAGTGTAGGCTAGCCTCTAGTGTTCGCGCAGTGCAAAAAATAGATTCCATCGTGTCTTGCATGCCCTCGTTGCCCTGCGAGTATGCGCTCCTCTTTTTTCCCTGGCACGTGCTGCGGAACGGTGTGGCGTCTGGCGTGGTCTAAGCTAACAGTTGGTCTCGATCTGATTTCTCTTCACACACACACACAACACAACAGGGACAGCAAAGACGGAGATGGCTATGGTCATTTCGGATCGCATAACCATCGCAGCACGAGACAGTTCGAGGGCTTCGAAGAAAGGAAAGAGGCAGAGAGCGACGTCACGGCGGACTTGTGGGCTCACTATTTGGATAGAAAGATCACGTCCATGTTCGATACCGACGTGCGAACAAAGCTAGGGTTAGCAGTACTCTATCTACAACTACTAGTAAAAGAAAGAGAGGAGAGGGAAAATTCGCCTCAATCATCCAAGGACCACCACGGTCCCGTCCATCCGGCGGAGAAAACAGAGGAGGTCGGTAGGCATTTGTCACCCGAAGTGTCGTTGTTCCAGGAGGCGATAGTTGCCACATTTGTGCAGGCAGGCCGGGTTCGGCGAGATCGTCTTTTCCTTTCTGCCCTGCCTAATCCCACGCGACAGCAAGAGACATGGACGAACGGACATGATGATGGCTATACCTGTGCATCCTTCGGGCCGGGCCTAACCAAGCCCGAAGCAAAAACCCCAGGCCCGGGCCGGGTAGCCCATGGCCAGGTTTGGTGGCCATGGTAACAACAATAATAATAGTAGCACCATACCATTACCAAGTCAGCAAAACAACTAGCTGGCTGGCTAATCCACAACGACTAGTAGTACTAAGTAGAGTAGTAGCAGCTGCCGCTGTGCAGATTAAGCTGCTGCGTCGTGTTCCTTCCTTCCTTACCCATCGCCACCTCTAGTTTAGCTGAGTGACCAAAAGATTCAGATAGCCCGGCCTAGTGGAAGTGAAAGCAAAGGAAAACATAATATCCATATGGATTTAAATGGACGATGCTTGATGATCATCGTAGTAGTAGCTGCTAGTTACTAGCAAGTGCTTACTGCAACACTAGCTATGTGAGTAGTAGTCGTGGTGGTGGTGGTGGTGGCAGAAGCTGCTGCCTCGATCTCGATCGTCGGGGAGAATCAGAAGGGCGCCGAGAACACCCTCTGCAGGGTCTTCTTCACCGGCACCGACACCTCCACTGAAGCCCTGAGCTGCCGCCGCCGCCGGCACGAGTGAGGAGGGACGAGTTAGCTACGGTGAGGAATATGGTTCGAAAAAAAAAAGAGGATGATGGCAAGAAGATGGATGGATGGATTCCGGTGAGGTACCTGGTCGTACTTGAGGCGGAGCTGCTCGTTCTCCTCGCGCAGCTGCAGCAACTCCGACTCGATCTGGGTGACGTGGGTCTGCTTGCGCGCCCGGGAGCGGGACGCCGACTCCCGGTTCTTGATCAGGCGCTTCTTGCGCCGGTCCACGGGCGCGGCGCCGGCGCCGAGGGCTCCGGGACAGACTGCGGCGCCGTGCCCGAGGCACATCTCGCGCTCGAGCGCGCGGCGGGCTGGGCCGGCATCGAGGAGCGCGAGGCGGGGGAACGAGGCCGCGGCGGAGGAGAAGGAGGACGGGGATGCGGCCACACTACCGTAGCAGCCGCCGCCGGGGTGGAACGGGGATCCACCGGAGGCCGCGAGGAGGTTGAGGCGGGTGTTGAGGCTGAGCGCGGTGGAGATGGCGGCTGCGGACGGCGGCGGGGGCGAGACGCTGGGGCTGGTGGTGACGGCGGCCCACACGTCGCCCTCGTCGGCCTCCATGGCCATGGCGTGGCGTCTCGCTGGGGCTGGGTGGGGTGTCTATGTATCCGATCCCTCCGGCCCGGGCGGGTGCGTTTGGGGCGGCCGCTTCTTTGCCACTTTTGGCCGAGACAGAGATGGGAATAAGTAGGTGGGCGCGCGCGCGGACACCGTCCGGAAGAAAAGAGGTAAACGTTTGTTCCGCCGGTCGACCGGCTGCGTGTTCCGCCGGTCGCGCACGCACGTGGCCTGGACCCACGGGTGCTGCTCTCTCACGACATACCTCACGCCGACTCGGTCTTGTGTATCCTCGCGACAGCGCGTCACACCAGCCACGCGCTCGCTGTGTGTGGGCCACACACAAGTCTTATCTCTTTCTCAATCCTCTCACAACCACTCGTTTCCTCAACTACGTTATTCAATCTCTTGGGCAGGAGGTAGGGGATCAACCAGGGCACCGTGCAACCGCCGAAGCTGGGCCAAAATCACTGTTCTAAACTTATACGCAAAAAAATGCACAAAATGAACTTGACAGGAAAGTATTTCACAATCTGACCCTTTTACAAATGCCACAGCCCGAGGCGTTGCTACTTCACTTAGAAACGCCGAGGCACCTCGCATTGCTGCCCTGCTGACGTGGCAGGCCAGAAACGCCGAGCCAGCTAGCGTTTCTGGAAACGCCAAGGATGTCTGGCGTTTCTGGCCACCTTTGAAACCCCATTGACTGTGGCGTTTCTGGCCTGAATTAAGTTACCCCCGCGGGGCCGCGGGTGGGACCCAGCCCACTCGCAGCCCCGCCTCCTCCAGCCGCCAGGACGAAGAACAGAGCCCCTGCCCCTCTCTCCTCTCCTCCAAATCCCTCCCAAATCTTCAATTTTGGCCATTAGAACTCGTGGATCGGATCATCCCCAAGTTGCTTGAGGTATTCTCCCCCTATTCCTCCAAATTTTTCCAGTCAATATTGCCTATTTTATATGCATTATTTGCAACATGGTGGAACCCCAAGATCCATTTTTTGTGATTTATTTGAACATTGTTTGGATTAGATTTTGTTTAGAAGGAAGATATAGTAGTTGTGTTGAAGCACTTGCTATTGTTTAGTATTGGATTTAGAGATAGGGAAATTTTTTGTATTAGGTTGAATCCTAAGATTATTTGTTCCTAATAAGTTTGAATAAATTCTTTGTGATAAGTTTGGTTGAAATTGTCTTTTTTTAAATATGCTTGTGACTTTAGATAGAATTTTAAATGCTTGTGACTTTAGATAGAATTTCAAATGTGTTTTATGTATGTATGATTGTGTATGTATGTATGTGAATGTGGTGAAAAGTTTTAAGAATTGTGTAAAATGCAAGTGGATTTAGAGAGTATTTTATAACGTGTTCAAAGTTTGAAGCATTCATATTAACTACTCTATAATGTATCATATAGGATGTTTGAGCCGGATAAATATCCCGGCCTTGATGATTATTACGAGAGCAAGCATTGTGCTGTGCTAGTGGAAAGAGGGAAGGTAATTATGTATCTACATTGTTTGATTTTCGTATTGTGACTTGTTGAGAGAAGTAACAAAATTGTGCGTTTGTTTTTTTAGGTTCCTCCAGTACTTCGGTTGAGGGGCCACAACCCGCATGAATCTCTCAAATATGACCTTCGCTACGAGCCTTATTTTAGAAGAATGGATCTTCTTCAGTTTGTGCTCAACTTAAAGGCACACCACCATGGCTGAACTCGACGGCCATTACCGCCCTTACGGACCGTTGGAGGCCGGAGACGCACTCTTTCCACCTTGCTCTTGGTGAGATGACCATCACTTTGGAGGATATTGCGATGATCTCCGGGCTTCCGATCGAGGGCAGGGCTCTGACCGGGAAGGTGAAGTGTGAGGGGTGGCGACAACGGGTTGCAGGATTGGTTGGTGTTGAACCACCACCGTGGCTTAATGAAACCAAGAAGGATCCTATGCCATCCGGTGTGTTGTTCTCGTGGATACGAGAACATTTTTACGAGTGCCCAAAGAATGCCAGTCCGGCGGTTGTGGAGTAGTACGCCAGGGCTTACTTATGGAATCTCTTGACCCAAGTGGTGTTTCCGGATGGCACGGGGGACACAGCCTCCTGGATGTTCTTGGACCCTCTTCGTAACTGGGATGTTAAGTGGAGTTGGGGGGTCCACGGCACTAGCCTTCCTGTACCGTCAGGTAATGCTTAATATGATGCATTTTCATTATATGAAATAGATGTTTGCGTGTGATCGTTTAACGTGTGTACAAATGTGCAGTTGGACGGAGCATGCATGAGGAGTTTGGGCCCTATAGATTTGGATGTGGGAGCGTATCCCTGTAGGCCGTAACATCACCATTCCCCCGGAAGAACCTTGGGAGTGGGATTTTGACGGGGATGAGGAGCGGTACCCCACTATCGCACACACATGGGATAATGTCCAAGTGTCGAGTATCGCCGCCATGGGGCGGTACAAGGCATACATAAGCGAGCTTGACATGCTGAGTTATAATCAGGTAATTATCCAAATGCTTTGCCATCAATCATGAATTTATTTTTGTGCATGAGCGAGTGACATGTTGTGATGTAGGTCAATTGGAGGCCGTACATGGTACTTAGGCAGTTTCCTTTGAGCAATATGTGCCTTCGTGACAGCCATCTTTGGCATGTGCGGTGCCCCTTGATATGTTTTTTTGCGGTCGAGTGGCATCTTCCACATCGTGTTGCAAAGCAATTTGGAGTACAACAACGCACCCCGCCGGACTACGTTGAGACAAGTGTGCAGCTACATAGGTGAGAGTTTTTTGTACCACATGTTGATCAATGTCTAACACGAAAAAATAAAACTGATGTATTTTCTCATGCTTTGTAGGACGAGCCGGAAAAACAACAAGAATGCCACGAATTGGGAGGATCACCACCTTATGTGGGTAGACATGTGGAATGCTCAGAGGAATGCTCGAGTTGAAACTGATCACACGCCCGACAACGACGAGGAGGCATATCTAAGGCATTTGGAGTGGCTTCGCCAAGAGTACAGAGTTATCCACAAGGGTGCTTGGACTCGTGCCGACTGCTTGGACGTAATGCCAAGTGAGGCTTCTGATGGTGCATTCAACAACTCTATTAGGGAGACCATTGGAGCGCACCTAGATTATGGCCCTCTGCATGACCGAGTGGTATGTCTCTCTTTTGTCTCTCTTTTGAAATATGAGCATGTGTCATTTCTTCGTGAGTGTTGTGTGACATATGTTTTATTCAGGGCACCGAGCTATGGAGATGTATCAATGAAAGTAATGTGGTGCTTGGCCGTGCCCCTGGTCCACAAACGGACGGGCTTGTTAGGAGTACTCTGCAGGTTAGAGGCCTTGTTAATCGTTGCTCTTTCATCGTAACTCTTTTTGCATATTAACATGTCAATGTCTTTCCTTGTGCAGAAGGTCGTGAATCGTTGCCGCACACTAGCCGCTCTACTTTCTTGCCACGGTGGTTCATCCACGGATGTGCGGGCCCGTGCTCAGTATAGAATAGATGTGCTTTCTTCCGCTCGTCCATCTTCCAGCCGAGCACGTGCTTCTTCCGCTCGTCCATCTTCGAGCGGAGCTCGTGCTTCTTCGAGCCAAGTACGGATTGAGGAAGAGGAAGAGAAAGAGGAGACATACGAAGAAGCGGATCCGGACTATATGGAGCTTCGGGCTTCGCAGATGGAAGATGCTCCGCAGCCAACTCAACCTTCTCAGCCGTCAGAAGCAGCACGCCGAGCTAGCTCAAGAATCAGCCGACGTCCAGGATGGCAGAACACTCCAGAGGGCTACGTGAGGAGGCGGAAGATGCCTGCGAAAAGAGGGAAGAAGTGAAGTGATGACTGATGCTTTATGTGTCTTGAACTTTTCATGTAGGTTTGTGTCTCCCTGCGAAAAGAGGGAAGAAGTGAATGTGTGAACTTGTTATGTTTTATGTCTCGCAGACTTGTTAGTACTATGTTTCCTTGACTTATTAACTATTATGTGGATCCTAGACTTGTTAACTATTATGTCTCCTTGACTTATTAACTATTATGTGGATTCTAGACTTGTTAACTATTATGTTAGTTGGATTATGTTGATTTTGTTGTGAAAATATGTGCCATTTCCTATCTGTGCTGGACTTGATAATTTTGCTGTCAAAATATGTGCCATTTGCATCTGGCAGAAATTCTGCTGTGATAGGCATAGTAAATTGGCAACGCCAACTCCATTGGCGTTTCAATGCAGGGTGGATCCACCATACAACATTCTAAGAGCGACTTCTTGGCCTTCCATGTCTTCTCGTACATGACCTTATATCCAAACTTATCTTCAACCCAACTCATCCACAACTTCACTTTAATGGTTGGATCCTCGGCTATATGTTTCTGGTATTTATAACCGATGAATTCCGAGGTTAGCTGACGGTGTGTCGTCCGTGCTTCTACGGTCGGCGGTGTGCATTGGTGAGTGGCTTTGCAACTAGTTATCTTCCACCAACCATCTTTCGTGAGTCTTCCATTGACTTTCCATTTGCATCTTTCTACCTCACATTTCACGGTGTATCGCTTCTTGCAGTCCGAGTGAACAACTATGAAAGGCCTGTGGTGTTTGACAGCATACTCACGCAACCACATCTTGAATTCTAGCATGTGCTCGAACATCAAACCTTTCCTTAGGTAAGACATAGAAATCTCGTCGGGTGTACTACTTGGGAACTGTCTAGCCTCAATTGTCTTGCTCATGACACCGTCGACTATAGCCTTATCTGCAAGGCTAACATCACAAAACAAGGGGACTTTGTGATCCCTACCGGTGATTTTTGTGTACCACTCTGCTTCTTTCTCAGTGAAGCCATCCTCGTCCAACTCATTCACCGGGCCTTCATCATCCGAGTCATCCCGCGGGGGCTGTGACTTCTCCAAAGTACTCATGGACAAGAGCTCTGGGATCAACATACTGTACGTAAGCACACTGCAGAGGATGGACGTACCACTGGAGGCCCTCCACCCCTCCACGACAGAGTTTCACGGCATAGTTCCAGGAAACAAGGTGGCGCCAATAGGCCAACTCACATTGGAGGTCATCTTCGGAACGCCATTTCACTTCCGATGCGAGCTCATCACTTTTGAAGTCGTCCCCTTCGTGGGAGGATACGATGTAGTGCTAGGGAGGACAGCGTTCGCAAAGTTCATGACAATACCAAACTATGCCTACATGCAGATGAAGATGCTAGGGCCTCGCGGCGTCATCACAATCCATGGGAGCCACTCGCAGGCCATATTAGCAGAAGCAGTCAACCTGGAGGAGGTCGAAGCACGTATGAGGGGGTAGGCAGAAGCAAGAAATGCACCCCCAGTCAGGAAACTCCCACGGCACGATTGGGGTCGGAGACCTCCAAATGAGCCAGAATACATACTCGTTCCGGACCACCCGGAATTCAGGGAGGACAGGCCAGCAAGACGGCTACGCTCTTATTGGTAAACCACGCCAACCCCAACCAAACCAGAGGTCGAAAGAAGAGGAGCTCGCGAAGCCAACCACGGCACATCTATCTTAGTAACTTTAAATTCCTGTTTTTCTTTACAGCATAAGTTTCAATCGTAAGACTTTGTGGAATAATCATATTAGCTCGATTATGTATTAGACAGCAAATAAAAGTGATTTGTAACGCAAACACTTCTGTTCCAATACAAACCATTGTTGGAAATATGCCCTAGAGGCAATAATAATAAAGTGTTTATTATCATATTTCCCCGTTCATGATAATGGTTTATTATTCATGCTAGAATTGTATTGACCAGGAAACTAAATACATGTGTGGATAATGAACGAATACTGAGTCCCTAGTAAGCCTTCTACCACAGATCCAAAGGCAAAGTATTCGTTGCTAAGAATGGATCCTTTCTAGAGAAGGAGTTTCTCTCGAAAGAAGTGACTGGGAGGAAAGTAGAACTTGATGAGGTAATTGTACCTCCTCTGGATAGTAGTACGTCACGGGAAGAAATTTCTGTGACACCGACACAGACCAGAGAAGAAGTTGATGATGATGATCATGATACTTCGGATCAAGTTACTACAGAACTTCGAAGGTCAACCAGGACACGTTCCGCACCAGAGTGGTACGGAAATCTAGTCTTGGAGGTCATGTTGCTAGACAACGGTGAACCTTCGAACTATGAAGAAGCGATGGCAAGCCCGGATTCTGACAAATGGCTTGAGGCCATGAAATCCGAGATTGGATCCATGTATAAGAACAAAGTGTGGACTTTGGTAGACTTGCCCGATGAACGGCGAGCTATTGAAAATAAATGGATCTTTAAGAATAAGAAAGACACTGATGGTAATGTCACCGTCTATAAAGCTTGACTTGTTACTAAAGGTTATCGACAAGTTCAAGGAGTTGACTACGATGAGACTTTCTCACCCGTAGCGTTGCTAAAGTCTGTTAGAATTATGTTAGCAATTGCCGCATTTTATGAAATCTAGCAAATGGACGTCAAAACGGCATTCCTTAATGGATTCCTTAAGGAAGAATTGTATATGATGCAGCCGGAAGGTTTTGTCGATCCTAAAGGTGCTAACAAAGTGTGCAAGCTCCAGCGATCCATCTATGGACTGGTGCAAGCATCTCGGAGCTGGAATACTCGCTTTGATGAGTTGATCAAAGCGTTTGGGTTTATACAAACTTATGGAGAAGCTTGTATTTACAAGAAAGTGAGTGGGAGCTCTATAGCATTTCTAATAGTATATGTGGATGACATATTGTTGATTGGAAATGATGTAGAATTTCTAGAAAGCATAAAGAATTAATTGAAAGGAGTTTTTCAATAAAACCTGTTTTAAGTTATCCACGGATTGGGCATCGAGATCTATAGAGATAGATCAAGATGCCTGATAAAAGTTCACACATCTTGATGAGATTTTGAAGAAGTTCAAAATAGGATCAAGTCAAAGAAATGAGTTCTTGCCTGGTGTGAAGTGGAGTAAGACTTAATGAAATAGGTAAAGGTTGTTTACATGTTAAGCATCAAAATCTATAAAGATAGATTGAGAAGCTTCATAGAACTTTCACAAAACACATAGCTTGACAAGTATTTTGAAGAAAGTTCAAAATGGATCAGTCAAAGAAGGAGTTCTTGACTGTGGTACAAGATGTGAAGTTGAGTAAGACTCAAATCTCGACCACGGCAGAAGAAATAGAATGGATGAAGGTCATCCCATATGCCTCGGCCATAGGTTCTACAAAGTATGCTATGCTGTGTGCTTTGCCATGTATCTAGCAAAGAGTGATCCAGGAGTAGATCACTAGACAGCGGTCAAAATATCCTTAAGATGACTAAGGAAGAATTTCTCGGGAATAGAGGTAAAAAAGAGTTCGTCGTAAAGAGTTACATCGATGCAAGCTTTAAACACCGATCCGGAAGACTATGAGTCTCAGACCGGATAAGTAAAGTGGGGCAGTCGTTTTTGGAGTAGCTCCAAGCAGAATGTGGTAGCAGCATCTACATATGACATAGAGATTTGCAAAGAACACATGAATCTGAATTGTACAGACTCGTTGACTAAAACCTCTCTCACAAGCAAAACATGATCAGCTCTATAACTGATTGGATGTTAATTACATGGAGATGTAAACTAGATTATTGACTCTAGTGCAAGTGGGAGACTGTTCGAAATATGCCCTAGAGGCAATAATAATAAAGTGTTTATTATCATATTTCCCCGTTCATGATAATGGTTTATTATTCATGCTAGAATTGTATTGACCAGGAAACTAAATACATGTGTGGATAATGAACAAATACTGAGTCCCTAGTAAGCCTCTACTTGACTAGCTCGTTGATCAAAAGATGGTCAAGGTTTCCTGACCATGGACATGAGTTGTCATTTGATAACGGGATCACATCATTAGGAGAATGATGTGATGGACATGACCCAACCGTTAGCATAGCATGTGATCGTTCAGTTTAATGCTATTGCTTTCACTATGTCAAATACACGTTCCTCTGACCATGAGATCATGCAACTCCCGGATACCGTAGGAATACTTAGGGTGTATCAAACGTCACAACGTAACTGGGTGATTATAAAGATGCACTACAGGTATCTCTGAAAGTGTTTGTTGAGTTGGCATGGATCGAGATTGGAATTTGTCACTCCGACTATCGGAGAGGTATCTCTGGGCCCTCTCGGTAATACAGCATCACAGAAGCCTTGCAAGCACCGTGACTAAAGAGTTAGTTACAAGATGATGTATTACGGAATGAGTAAAGAGACTTGCCGGTAACGAGATTGAACTAGGTATTGGATACCGCCGATCGAATCTCGGGCAAGTAACATACCGCCGGACAAAGGGAAAAACGTATGTTGACATATGAGGTTCACCGATAAAGATCTTCGTGGAATGTGTAGGAACCAATATGAGCATCCAGGTCCCGCTGTTGGTTATTGACCGGAGAGTCGTCTCGGTCATGTCTACATCATTCCCGAACCCGTAGGGTCCGCACACTTAAGGTTCGATGACGATATAGTATTATATGAGTTATGTGATTGGTGACCGAAGTTTGTTCGGAGTCCCGGATGAGATCTCGGACATGACGAGGAGTCTCGAAATGGTCGAGAGGTAAAGATTCATATATTGGAAGGCTATATTCGGACGTCGGAAAGGTTCCGAGTGATTCGGGTATTTTTCGGAGTACCGGGGAGTTACGGGAATTCACCGGGAGAAGTAATGGGCCTTATTGGGCCATACGGGAAAAGGAGAGGCAGGCCACGTGAGGAGGCGCGCGCCGCCCCTTGCCCAAACCGAATTGGACTAGGGGAGGGGGCGCAGCCCCCTCTTTTCTTTCCCTCTCCCTTCCCCCTTTCCTACTCCGTATGGGAGGTGGAATCCTAATAGGACTAGGGAGTCCTAGTAGGACTCCCCACACTTGGCGCAGCCCTAGGGGGCCGGCCTCCTCCCTCTCATCCTTTATATACGGGGGCAGGGGGGCACCCCAAAGCACACAATTGTCCCATAGCCGTGTGCGGTGCCCCGATCTCCGTTTTTCACCTCGGTCATATTTTCGGAGAGCTTAGGCGAAGCCCTGCCGGAATCACTTCACCATCACCGTCGCCACGCCGTCGTGCTAATGGAACTCATCTACTTTCTCGACGTGTTGCTGGATCAAGAAGGCGAGGATCGTCACCGAGCTGCACGTGTGTAGAACTCGGAGGTGCCGTACGTTCGGTACTCGATCGGTGGAGCTCGAAGGATTGTTCGACTACATCAACCGCGTTGTGAGACGCTTCCGCTAACGGTCTACGAGGGTACGTAGACACACTCTC
This sequence comes from Elymus sibiricus, assembly GCA_039707655.1. Taxonomy (NCBI): domain Eukaryota; kingdom Viridiplantae; phylum Streptophyta; class Magnoliopsida; order Poales; family Poaceae; genus Elymus; species Elymus sibiricus. Next base: position 26,646,625 of record CM077664.1, read on the forward strand.
CCCTCTCGTAGCGATCATCTCCATGGATAGATCTTGCGTGAGCGTAGGAATTTTTTTGAAATTCATGCTACGTTCCCCAACAGTGGCATCCGAGCCAGGTCTATGCGTAGATGTGATTTGCACGAGTAGAACACAAGTGAGTTGTGGGCGTGGGTGTATACATATTGCTTGCCGTTACTAGTTGTTACTTGATTCGGCGGTATTGTGAGATTGAAGCGGCCCGGACCGACATTACGCGTACGCTTACGCGAGACTGGTTTCACCGTTGGTGCACTTGCTGCATAAAGGTGACTGGCGGGTGTCTGTTTCTCTCACTTTAGTTGAATCGGTTTCAATGAAGAGGGTTCTTTTAGAAGATCAAAAAGCAATCACTACACCACGTTGTGGTTTTGCGTAGGTAAGAACGGTTCTTGCAAACCCGTAGCAGCCACGTAAAACTTGCAACAACAAAGTAGAGGACGTCTAACTTGTTTTTGCAGGGTATGCTGGTGATGTGATATGGTCAAGACATGATGTGATATAAGTTGTGGTATGAGATGATCATGTTTTGTAAGTTATCAGGCAACCGGCATGAGCCAGATGGTTGTCTCTTTATTGTATGCAATGCCAACGCGATGTAATTGCTTTACTTTACCGCTATGAGTTAGCAGTAGTAGTAGTAGCAATAGTCGGCGAGACGACCATGACGCTACGATGGAGATCAAGGTGTCACGACGCTACGATGGAGATCATGGTGTCAACCCGGTGACGATGGAGATCATGACGGTGCTTTGCTGATGGAGATCAAAAGCACGAAGACGATGATGGCCATATCATGTCACATATATTGAATTGCATGTGATGTTAATCCTTTTATGCTTCTTATTTTGCTTAGGACGACGGTAGCATTATAAGATGATCCCTTCACTAAATTTCAGGATAAGTGTTCTCCCCAAGTATGCACCGTTGCGAAGGTTCGACGCTTCTAAGCACCACGTGATGATCGGGTGTGATGGATTCTTTCGTTCGCATACAACGGGTGTAAGCCAGTTTTACACACGCAAAATACTTGGGTTAAACTTGACGAGCCTAGCATATACAGATATGGCCTCGGAACACAAGAGACCGAAAGGTCGAACATGAGTCATATAGTAGATATGATCAACATGAAAGATGTTCACCATTGATGAACTGATCCACCTCACGTGATGATCGGACGTGGATTAGTTTGATGTGGGTCATGTTACACTTAGACAACTTGAGGGATGTTAATCTAAGTGGGAGTTCTTAAGTAATTTGATTAATTGAAGTTCAATTATCATGAACATAGTCAAAAATTGTCTTAGCAAATTTATGTTGTAGATCGATAAACCACGCGGTAGTTCCACTGATTTTTATATGTTCCTAGAGAAAGCCAAGTTGAAAGTTGATGGAATCAACTATGCGGACTAGGTCCGTGATTTGATGATTGTCCTCACTGCTGCACAGAAGGCTTATGTCTTTGATGCACCGCTCGGTGAGCAACCCCGATGGCTTTGTCTGAAGACGTTATGAACGTCTGGCAGACAAGAGAAGATGACTACTCGATAGTTCAGTGCGCCATGCTTTACGGCTTAAGAACCGGGGCTCCAAAGATGTTTTGAGCACCATGGAGCATATGAGATGTTCTAAGAGCTGAAAATTTGTTTTTCAAGCTCACGCCCGGGTCGAGAGGTATGTAACCTTCGACAAGTTCTATAGCTGCAAGATGGAGGAGAACAACTTCGTTAGTAAGCAATGTGCTCAGAATGTCTGAGTACTTCAATCACTTGAATTAAGTGGGAGTTAGACTTCCGAATAAAGTGGTGATTGATAGAGTTCTCTAGTCACTATCACTAAGCTGCTAGATCTTTGTGATAAACTATAAACAAGCAAAGGATAGAAATGATCCTTAAGCTATTCGCGATGCTACAAGCTGCGGATGTAGAAATAAAAAAGGGAGCATCAAGTGTTGATGGTTGATAAGATCACAAGTTTCAAGAAGGGCAAGGGAAAGAAAGGGAACTTCAAAAGAACGGTAAAATAGTTGCCGCTCCCGCGAAGAAACCAAAGACTGGACCCAAACCCGAGACTTAGTGCTCCCATTGCAAAGGGAAATATCACCAGGAGCGGAGCTTCCCCAAAGTAACTGGCAGATAAGAAGACTGGCAATGTCAACAGAGATATATTTGATGTACATGTTATTGATGTGTAGCTTACTAGTACTCGTAGGAGCACCTGGGTATTTTGATACTAGTTCAGTTGCTTGCAACTTGAAACATGGAGCCCCGGAATAAACGAGGGCTAGCTAAGAACGAGGTGATGATGTGCATTGGAAGTGTCTCCAAGGTTGATGTGATCACCATCGTCACGCTCTCTCTACCTTCGAGATTAGTTGAAACCTAAATAATTGTTATTTGGTGCCTGCGTTAAGCATGAACATTATATCTGATAATGTTTATTGCAAGACGGTTATTCATTTTCAGAGAATAATTGTTATTCTATTTATTTGGATAATGCCATTGATGATCATGCACTTAATGGTTTATTGAATCTCGATAGTAGTAATACACATGTTCATAACATAGATGCCAAAAGATGCAAAATTGATAATGATAGTACCACATATTTGTGGCACTGCCGCTAAGGTCATATTGGTGTTAAACGCATGAAGGAACTCCATGCAGATGGACTTTTGGAATCACTTGATTATGAATCATTTGAGACGTGCGAACCATGCCTCTTGGGCAAGATGACTAAAACTCCGTTCTTCGGAACAATGGAGCGAGCAACAGACTTGTTGGAAATAATACATACCGATGTATGCGGTCCGATGAGTGTTGCGGCGCGCGGTGGATATCATTATGTTCTCACGTTCACAGATGATTTGAGTAGATATGGTTATGTCTACTTGATGAAGCATAAGTCTGAAACATTTGAAAAGTTCAAAGAATTTCAGAGTGAAGTAGAGAATCATTGTAACAAGAAAATAAAGTTCTTACGATTTGATCGAAGAAGAGAATATTTGAGTTACAAGTTTGGCACATACTTAAGACAATGTGAAATTGTTTCACAGCTCACGCCACCTGGAACACCATAGCGTAATGGTGTGTCCGAACATCGTAATCGCACTCTATTGGATATGGTGCGTTCTATGATGTCTCTTACCGATTTGCCACTATCATTTTGGGGTTATGCATTAGAGACAGCTGCATTCACTTTAAACAGGGCACCGTCTAAATCCGTTGAGACGACACCGTATGAACTGTGGTTTGGTAAGAAACCTAAGCTGTCGTTTCTGAAAGTTTGGGGATGCGATGCTTATGTCTAAAGGCTTCAGCCAGATAAGCTCGAACCCAAAGCGGATAAGTGCGTCTTCATAGGATACCCAAAAGAGACCGCTGGGTACACCTTCTACCACAGATTCAAAGGCAAAGTATTCGTTGCTAAGAATGGATCCTTTCTAGAGAAGGAGTTTCTCTCGAAAGAAGTGAGTGGGAGGAAAGTAGAACTTGATGAGGTAATTATACCTCCTCTGGATAGTAGTACGTCATGGGAAGAAATTTCTGTGACACCGACACAGACCAGAGAAGAAGTTGATGATGATGATCATGATACTTTGGATCAAGTTACTACAGAACTTCGAAGGTCAACCAGGACACGTTCCGCACCAGAGTGGTACGGATATCCAGTCTTGGAGGTCATGTTGCTAGACAACGGTGAACCTTCGAACTATGAAGAAGCGATGGCAAGCCCGGATTCCGACAAATGGCTTGAGGCCATGAAATCCGAGATTGGATCCATGTATAAGAACAAAGTGTGGACTTTGGTAGACTTGCCCGATGAACGGCGAGCTATTGAAAATAAATGGATCTTTAAGAAGAAGACAGACGCTGATGGTAATGTCACCGTCTATAAAGCTTGACTTGTTGCTAAAGGTTATCGACAAGTTCAAGGAGTTGACTACGATGAGACTTTCTCACCCGTAGCGTTGCTAAAGTCTATTAGAATTATGTTAGCAATTGCCGCATTTTATGAAATCTGGCAAATGGACGTCAAAACGGCATTCCTTAATGGATTCCTTAAGGAAGAATTGTATATGATGCAGCCGGAAGGTTTTGTCGATCCTAAAGGTGCTAACAAAGTGTGCAAGCTCCAGCGATCCATCTATGGACTGGTGCAAGCATCTCGGAGCTGGAATACTCGCTTTGATGAGTTGATCAAAGCGTTTGGGTTTATACAAACTTATGGAGAAGCTTGTATTTACAAGAAAGTGAGTGGGAGCTCTATAGCATTTCTAATAGTATATGTGGATGACATATTGTTGATTGGAAATGATGTAGAATTTCTGGAAAGCATAAAGAATTAATTGAAAGGAGTTTTTCCATAAAACCTGTTTTAAGTTATCCACGGATTGGGCATCGAGATCTATAGAGATAGATCAAGACGCCTGATAAAAGTTCACACATCTTGATGAGATTTTGAAGAAGTTCAAAATAGGATCAAGTCAAAGAAATGAGTTCTTGCCTGGTGTGAAGTGGAGTAAGACTTAATGAAATAATTAAAGGTTGTTTACATGTTAAGCATCAAAATCTATAAAGATAGATTGAGAAGCTTCATAGAACTTTCACAAAACACATAGCTTGACAAGTATTTTGAAGAAAGTTCAAAATGGATCAGTCAAAGAAGGAGTTCTTGACTGTGGTACAAGATGTGAAGTTGAGTAAGACTCAAATCTCGACCACGGCAGAAGAAATAGAATGGATGAAGGTCATCCCCTATGCCTCGGCCATAGGTTCTATAAAGTATGCTATGCTGTGTGCTTTGCCATGTATCTAGCAAAGAGTGATCCAGGAGTAGATCACTAGACAGCGGTCAAAATATCCTTAAGATGACTAAGGAAGAATTTCTCGGGAATAGAGGTAATAAAGAGTTCGTCGTAAAGAGTTACGTCGATGCAAGCTTTAAACACCGATCCGGATGACTATGAGTCTCAGACCGGATAAGTAAAGTGGGGCAGTCGTTTTTGGAGTAGCTCCAAGCAGAAAGAGGTAGCAGCATCTACATATGACATAGAGATTTGCAAAGAACACATGAATCTGAATTGTACAGACTCGTTGACTAAAACCTCTCTCACAAGCAAAACATGATCAGCTCTATAACTGATTGGATGTTAATTACATGGAGATGTAAACTAGATTATTGACTCTAGTGCAAGTGGGAGATTGTTCGAAATATGCCCTAGAGGCAATAATAATAAAGTGTTTATTATCATATTTCCCCGTTCATGATAATGGTTTATTATTCATGCTAGAATTGTATTGACCAGGAAACTAAATACATGTGTGGATAATGAACAAATACCGAGTCCCTAGTAAGCCTCTACTTGACTAGCTCGTTGATCAAAAGATGGTCAAGGTTTCCTGACCATGGACATGAGTTGTCATTTGATAACGGGATCACATCATTAGGAGAATGATGTGATGGACAAGACCCAACCGTTAGCATAGCATGTGGTCGTTCAGTTTAATGCTATTGCTTTCACTATGTCAAATACACGTTCCTCTGACCATGAGATCATGCAACTCCCGGATACCGTAGGAATACTTAGGGTGTATCAAACGTCACAACGTAACTGGGTGATTATAAAGATGCACTACAGGTATCTCCGAAAGTGTTTGTTGAGTTGGCATGGATCGAGATTGGAATTTATCACTCCGACTATCGGAGAGGTATCTCTGGGCCCTCTCGGTAATACAGCATCACAGAAGCCTTGCAAGCACCGTGACTAAAGAGTTAGTTACAAGATGATGTATTACGGAACGAGTAAAGAGACTTGCCGGTAACGAGATTGAACTAGGTATTGGATACCGACGATCGAATCTCGGGCAAGTAACATACCGCCGGACAAAGGGAACAACGTATGTTGACATATGAGGTTCACCGATAAAGATCTTCGTGGAATGTGTAGGAACCAATATGAGCATCCAGGTCCCGCTATTGGTTATTGACCGGAGAGTCGTCTCGGTCATGTCTACATCATTCCCGAACCCGTAGGGTCCGCACACTTAAGGTTCGATGACGATATAGTATTATATGAGTTATGTGATTGGTGACCGAAGTTTGTTCGGAGTCCTGGATGAGATCACGGACATGACGAGGAGTCTCGAAATGGCCGAGAGGTAAAGATTCATATATTGTAAGGCTATATTCGGACGTCGGAAAGGTTCCGAGTGATTCGGATATTTTTCGGAGTACCGGGGAGTTACGGGAATTCACCGGGAGAAGTAATGGGCCTTATTGGGCCATACGGGAAAAGGAGAGGCAGGCCACGTGAGGAGGCGCGCGCCGCCCCTTGCCCAAACCGAATTGGACTAGGGGAGGGGGCGCAGCCCCCTCTTTCCTTTCCCTCTCCCTTCCCCCTTTCCTACTCCGTATGGGAGGTGGAATCCTACTAGGACTAGGGAGTCCTAGTAGGACTCCCCACACTTGGCGCAGCCCTAGGGGGCCGACCTCCTCCCTCTCATCCTTTATATACGGGGGCAGGGGGGCACCCCAAAGCACACAATTGTCCCATAGCCGTGTGCGGTGCCCCGATCTCCGTTTTCCACCTCGGTTATATTTTCGGAGAGCTTAGGCGAAGCCCTGCCGGAATCACTTCACCATCACCGTCGCCACGCCATCGTGCTAACGGAACTCATCTACTTTCTCGATGTCTTGCTGGATCAAGAAGGCGAGGATCGTCACCGAGCTGCACGTGTGTAGAACTCGGAGGTGCCGTACGTTCGGTACTCGATCGGTGGAGCTCGAAGGATTGTTCGACTACATCAACTGTGTTGTGAGATGCTTCCGCTAACGGTCTACGAGGGTACGTAGACACACTCTCCCCTCTCGTAGCGATGCATCTCCATGGATAGATCTTGCGTGAGCGTAGGAATTTTTTTGAAATTCATGCTACGTTCCCCAACAGTGGCATCCGAGCCAGGTCTAGATGTGATTTGCACGAGTAGAACACAAGTGAGTTGTGGGCGTGGGTGTATACATATTGCTTGCCATTACTAGTTGTTACTTGATTTGGCGGTATTGTGAGATTGAAGCGGCCCGGACCGACATTACGCGTACGCTTACGCGAGACTGGTTTCACCGTTGGTGCACTTGCTGCATAAAGGTGACTGGCGGGTGTCTGTTTCTCTCACTTTAGTTGAATCGGTTTCAATGAAGAGGGTTCTTTTAGAAGATCAAAAAGCAATCACTACACCACGTTGTGGTTTTGCGTAGGTAAGAACGGTTCTTGCAAACCCGTAGCAGCCACGTAAAACTTGCAACAACAAAGTAGAGGACGTCTAACTTGTTTTTGCAGGGTATGCTGGTGATGTGATATGGTCAAGACATGATGTGATATAAGTTGTTGTATGAGATGATCATGTTTTGTAAGTTATCAGGCAACCGGCAGGAGCCATATGGTTGTCTCTTTATTGTATGCAATGCCAACGCGATGTAATTGCTTTACTTTACCGCTATGAGTTAGCAGTAGTAGTAGTAGCAATAGTCGGCGAGACGACCATGACGCTACGATGGAGATCAAGGTGTCACGACGCTACGATGGAGATCATGGTGTCAACCCGGTGACGATGGAGATCATGACGGTGCTTTGCTAATGGAGATCAAAAGCACGAAGACGATGATGGCCATATCATGTCACATATATTGAATTGCATGTGATGTTAATCCTTTTATGCTTCTTATTTTGCTTAGGACGACGGTAGCATTATAAGATGATCCCTTCACTAATTTCAAGATAAGTGTTCTCCCCAAGTATGCACCGTTGCGAAGGTTCGACGCTTCTAAGCACCACGTGATGATCGGGTGTGATGGATTCTTTCGTTCGCATACAACGGGTGTAAGCCAGTTTTACACACGCAGAATACTTGGGTTAAACTTGACGAGCCTAGCATATACAGATATGGCCTCGGAACACAAGAGACCGAAAGGTCGAACATGAGTCATACAGTAGATATGATCAACATGAAAGATGTTCACCATTGATGAACTGATCCACCTCACGTGATGATCGGACGTGAATTAGTTTGATGTGGGTCATGTTACACTTAGACAACTTGAGGGATGTTAATCTAAGTGGGAGTTCTTAAGTAATTTGATTAATTGAATTTCAATTATCATGAACATAGTCAAAAATTGTCTTAGCAAATTTATGTTGTAGATCGATAAACCACGCGGTAGTTCCACTGATTTTTATATGTTCCTAGAGAAAGCCAAGTTGAAAGTTGATGGAATCAACTATGCAGACTAGGTCCGTGATTTGATGATTGTCCTCACTGCTGCACAGAAGGCTTATGTCTTTGATGCACCGCTCGGTGAGCAACCCCGATGGCTTTGTCTGAAGACGTTATGAACGTCTGGCAGACAAGAGAAGATGACTACTCGATAGTTCAGTGCGCCATGCTTTACGGCTTAAGAACCGGGGCTCCAAAGATGTTTTGAGCACCATGGAGCATATGAGATGTTCTAAGAGCTGAAAATTTGTTTTTCAAGCTCACGCCCGGGTCGAGAGGTATGTAACCTTCGACAAGTTCTATAGCTGCAAGATGGAGGAGAACAACTTCGTTAGTAAGCAATGTGCTCAGAATGTCTGAGTACTTCAATCACTTGAATTAAGTGGGAGTTAGACTTCCGAATAAAGTGGTGATTGATAGAGTTCTCTAGTCACTATCACTAAGCTGCTAGATCTTTGTGACAAACTATAAACAAGCAAAGGATAGAAATGATCCTTAAGCTATTCGCGATGCTACAAGCTGCGGATGTAGAAATCAAAAAGGGAGCATCAAGTGTTGATGGTTGATAAGATCACAAGTTTCAAGAAGGGCAAGGGAAAGAAAGGGAACTTCAAAAGAACGGTAAAATAGTTGCCCCTCCCGCGAAGAAACCAAAGACTGGACCCAAACCCGAGACTTAGTGCTCCCATTGCAAAGGGAAATATCACCAGGAGCGGAGCTTCCCCAAAGTAACTGGCAGATAAGAAGACTGGCAATGTCAACAAAGATATATTTGATATACATGTTATTGATGTGTAGCTTACTAGTACTCGTAGGAGCACCTGGGAATTTTGATACTAGTTCAGTTGCTTGCAACTTGAAACATGGAGCTCCGGAATAAACGAGGGCTAGCTAAGAACGAGGTGACGATGTGCATTGGAAGTGTCTCCAAGGTTGATGTGATCACCATCGTCACGCTCTCTCTACCTTCGGGATTAGTTGAAACCTAAATAATTGTTATTTGGTGCATGCGTTAAGCATGAATATTATATCTGATAATGTTTATTGCAAGACGGTTATTCATTTTCAGAGAATAATTGTTATTCTATTTATTTGGATAATGTCATTGATGATCATGCACTTAATGGTTAAACTCCATCCCGAAAAAGCAAAGCATTAACAATACATTTCCAAATGCACCCCAAGCCGCTCTTTTAAGTCGCCATCTTGGACCGGCTCAAATTGCCGGGTTAAATTGATCGTCAAGTTCACCCTTTCAAATTCAAACATAGCATCCTCGACTCTTGTCCATCATGACGTCATGATCCACCTCCGCAAAATCTGGGCTGATATCATACCGAATCTTTTAAATGAGCATGTATCGTCTTGTCAGGCGAGAAAATCGAGGAGCCACACAGCCGAAAATTACTGCGCCGCCTGGGGTTCCGCCCCTGCCGTTTTAACCTTTACCGCACCTATAAAAAATCCAGCTCATCCCCATTATCACTTTTCACCCGTTCTTCGTCTTCCTCCTCGCGCCTGCTCGTCCGACGCGAAGCGCCGTTGCCCTCGAGCTCTCCGACGACCTCGACCGCGACTTCTCCGACGCCCCATCGTCGCCGGAGCTCAACAAAACACCGCCGCCGCATTTGCCGCAATCAGGTACACCCCAACTCTTGCTCCTCTGGATCTACAGCGCCCATTCTCTGTTGTTCATCAGTGTTGTTTGTGTTCATTCTTCTCCCCTCGTTTAGTAGATCCAAAACCGGTGAAATGATCCGTGTAGGCACCCTATTCACTGTGGTAACACCCATTTTCGCATCTAGATCTCTGTATCGGCCTTCACAGATTCGCATTGACGACGGGCCATCGTGTCCATCCCCACTTAGGTCTTTTAAACTTTCTTTCCGCAGTATTTTTAGATCCGTCGTAGCAACTGCTCTGTTAGATTCCTGTTTTATAGTCAGCTTCAACACTTAGGAGAAATCCAGAGCACCTACTGATTCACCAACACCGCCTTATTACAAAACCGGCTCGTCATCGCCTTCGGCGGCTTGCATAAATCCGGGTTATGAGTTTAACCATCCTGATCCTTATCACTATGCCGGGTTATAGACTCTGACGGCTTGTCCTCATCATTCTTGCAGTTAAAATCCGAAGTCGCCATGGCCCCTAAGACCGACAAATCCTGCAACTGGGTCAGATCGCAAGTCTCAACTTTGATGCTGAACAAACTCGTGGGGCAAGGCCTCTTGCCGGCTCGAACAGCAATCAGCTGGCGGGCGCCTGAAGAAGAAAGCACCCCCAGCCCCAACAAGGCGAAGTTGTGGTCTTCGCAGATCATCTGCATAAAGGATTTCGGCCGCCCGGGTCAAAAAAATTCCCTGACGTCCTTAACTTTTTCGACCTCCGCCCGCAAGATCTTGGCCCCAACTCAATCACAAATCTATGCCAATTTCAAGTGTTCTGCGAAGTATAGCTTCAAACAGCTCCAACTGTCCTCCTTTTTCGGGAGTTTTTCTATATCAACCATCAAACTGAGTTCACTGATGGCCCCAGTATTGAACTTGGTGGCGTCTCTATCCAAAGGCGAAGAAACACTCCCTTTCCTGAGGCCAAGCTGGCGAGTCACCCCAAGGGCTGGAACAAGACTTGGTTTTAATGCAAAAACACTGCCCCTCAAGGTGAAAATCCCCTGCCGGGTTACAGATCGAAGCAGCTCAATGCCACAGTGGCCTTTTCGGGTTGGCCATCAACAGAAGAACGCAAGCAATTCGCCCCTATTTACTCCAAAATAAGGGCCTTGGTTGCCAAGGGCCATACCGGGATCGATCTGACCCGGTGCTGGATAAGCTGGCGAATTCAACCCCTTAGCCACAGGGGCGACCTGATGTGCAACTATACTGGTGAGCCGGCTGATGTTCAACACTTTAGTCAAGTCAATTTATCCGCGAGTGATATCAACAAGACCACCAAGAGACTATTGGGAGAGCCTCAGGACAAATGCAACAAAACCAGGTTGGCCCCCTTCAGCTTAACCAACCCGGTGCCTTCAGTAAGTGTTTGCACCTTCTTACTCTGTTCTTTAACTCGCCCTCTTTATCTCATTTTCAATTGCCAACTCGTCTCAAAACAGGCAAACGATAGATTTTGGAAGAAGAAGAAACCCCAACAACCCGCCCTCGCTCCAGCGGAGCAACAAGACGAGCCGGCTCGTGCTGACGAGCCGGTCGCAGAAGGCGAGGCTGAGGTAGAACTTGACTCACTTGGCCGCCTTTTCATTCAACTTGCTGACGCCCCTTCTCTTCAGGACGAACCCGAAGTTAGCCATACCAACGAGCCGGAGGTAACCTTGATCTCTTCTGATTCTGATTCCCCGATTCCTATTCGGAAGAAGACCCGGGCTGTGATCCGCAAGGTTCGAAGGAAACCCCGGGTTGCCGTCCGCAAGGTCTCTTTTTCGCACCGTGATCTTCACTTAGATCCCAAATTTATTTTGAAGAAGACTCGTCAACCCGGGACCTCCAAACGGAAGACCCGAAGCAGCGAAGGCGACTTAAGCAGCGGGCTTCCATATGAGCCGCCATCTCGTAAGGCGCGAGCTAAGGTGCTTCTTAGTCCAACTTCTTCTTTTCCTCTAGCCGGTCGTTTTAAGGAGCCCTTACATTTAAATGACTCGGCATATCAGACATCCCATTCCTCGGGTGAGTCAAGCGCGACGCAGGGTCATCTGATCCGGTCATTCAACCCGGCACTCAAGGGGATAAAGAGGCCACCTTGGATGGCCAAGACGAGCAAGCAGTCCCGAACAGCCCGCCGGCTCAAGACCCCATCAGCCCGGCTCGTCCGCCTTCACCTGTTATCCAGGAAAGTGAAAACCCAGCTGAAGAACGACCCAAAGAGCCGCCCGTGGCACCGGCTCAAGAAGACACGGTGGTGACTGGAGAACGGCAAACACCTCCGGAGGCTTCCACCGCTCTTGCTAAAATCCCTGCCAAGCCTTAGCCGGCTGCAAAGGACAAAGGAAAGATGGCTCTGAACTTTTCTTCATTTGAAGACCAGGACGCCAGTACCTTGCACCAGGCCGTGCTGACCCGGCTGTCGGAAAGCCGGGACACAGAGATCGCCATGATCACTTCACTGAAGCGAAAATATGAGGTAAGTTGCGCCCTTCATCTTGTACCATATATATATGTAGCCCCCAAGGGCCGGGTCATTATATAATAATGATCCGGGACTTCAAAAAATATCTAACTTGTCGGCTCAACTTCAATCGGTAACCCCAAAGGCTGGCTCATCATTCATGAGGGGCGGGTCTTCATAACTGAGCAACAAAAAATCAATGCATGCATTAGCCCCCAAGTGCCATGTAGTTTGCCTGCAACTGCATGGAACTTCCTTCTTTATTTTGAAACTTGAGAGCGTGTAGCCCCCATTCCCCGGGTTGTCCTTCAGGGCGGTCCGGGTCATATGCAAGTCGTGTATAACAGTCTGCCCTGCAGGAAATGCTGGACCAAGTAGAAACCCAGGCTGCCGGCTTCCAAAAGGAGGCCAAGAAAGAGAAGAAATTGCGCCAGGAATATGAAGAAGCCGCCGCTGAAGCAAAGAAAGCTTTGGCGATTGTAAGGGCCACCTTGCAAGAGACGGAGGCCGCCAGAACCGCCCTAGCCACGCAAGCTGAAGAAGCCGAAAAGCAACTAGAGCCGGTGACACAAGAGCTGACCACTTTGAAGAACCAGATTACAGCCATGACCCGGGCCATCTTTGGTAAGCAAAGCCATATGAATGAGTCAACTGGACCGGCTTACCAGACTTAGCCGGCTTAACTGACCGTGATACTTCTCTTTGCAGGTCGCAAGAATCAACTGCTGCTGCAAGAACCAGTAGTGAAGCTGAAGGCAGTATACACTTTCATGGAACAACTGTATATAGGCGGCTCTCGATGCATTATGGCAGCCAAAAATACCAAGTCGCCTCCACAGCTACTCGTGGACATGTTGAAGGAGCTGTCTGTGGTGCCAAGGTGGTTTGAAGACTGGAAGAGAGCGTGTTGCCGCTCTGTTGCTCTAACAGCACTAGCTCGGGCAAGGGCATACGTACCAGAGCTCGACCCGGCTCAAATTGTGGGCGGCTACCCGGAGTTCAATGTAGACGACACACCCTTTACCAAGAAGGATTTCCAATGCTACATCAGAGAGACCCAGGTTGCAGCCACCGCCATTGCAGAAGAAACCGATCTGACCCGGTACCAGGCGCCTTATTCAAAAGCTAATGAGCGGATAGAGCCGCCAAATCATGAGCCGGTGGCCCTAACTCGGACACGTAAGACATCCTTCGCTCCTGAAGTCGACCCTTCTTCTCTGATATCCACCGATGCCCTGTTTGAAGCGTTGCACACAATTCAGTGGTCGACCAGCGACTCAAGCGAAGAAGCGGAGGGTGACGACGGTCTCGAAGATCCGGCTCGTGAACCATCAGGCGCTGGTGCCAGCTCTGACCCGGCGATGTAAACGCCGGCTTATCCAAGTAGGCCGTATCTTGTGAAATTTTGCCATGGCCGCAGCTGATCGGCGACTTGTAATAGGGTAGCATAAAACTTCTGATGCTAATGTAAATACTTGGCGCTTCTGCGAATCCTCCTTTTGGCCTTGAGAGCCGGTTTGCAATAGAGTGATTCTGCCAAAACAATATAACTGTATGTGATGGTTAGTGACGATGTCACCTTGAACGAGTAATATTTGTTACTGTTTGCAATGAATCAAGTAGTTCAAATGGACCTAAATAAATGACATGCATGTATGTATGTATGCATGAATGTATGTGTGTAGAATAATTGCAAATCGGAATATGCTTGAAACGGCCGGCTTAAGAAACACAAGCCGGAATACACTTTCATGAAGCTGGCACTTTGGCCTGTTGGTTTGTCCTTGCTTTCTGAAAGCCGGCTCTCACACAACCAATCGAACACTTTAACTCTGATGAGTTCAGGGTCACAGAAGTGATTGACTCACCAGACGTGCGCCGGGTCGTTTTTATAGGGAGTAGCATCTTGCTAACAGGCAGGTTTAACCAACTTTGTGGCATCTCGCCGGGTTAAAAGGGTTTTGTAAGCTAAACTCAATTGAGTTGGAAGCCCCCAAGTAACCAAGATCAACAAATAAAGATCCAGTACACAAGTTCTGAGGCAAAACAACACCTTCACACAGTGTTGCTAGTCGTTATTATATTTGATCAAAGACAGGTATATACAGGGTAAAAGGTATGTACAAAGATGTAACCTAGTCAATGACTTAGGTGTAATATGGCCGGAGCTGGGCAATGTTCCAGGGCCGGCTTGTTTCTTCCTCAGAAGTACGTGACTTCTCTCCTTCCCGTATATCAATCAGGTAATACGACCCGTTGTTGAGATTCTTGCTGACCACAAAGGGCCCTTCCCAAGGTGGACACAGCTTATGCATGCCTGTCTGGTCTTGTATCAGACGGAGTACTAAGTCACCTTCCTGAAAAGTGCGGCTTCAAACTCTACGGCTGTGATAGCGGCGTAGGTCTTGCTGATAAATTGCTGATCTGGAGGCGGCAAGGTCGCGCTCCTCCTCCAAAGCATCAAGAGCGTCTTGGCGAGCCAGCTCATTATCTGCCTCCACATAAGCCGCCACTCGAGGGGAGTCATGACGAATATCGATTGGAAGCACGGCTTCTGCACCATATACCAGGAAAAACGGCGTATAGCCTATCCACCTGTTAGGAGTAGTCCGTATGCTCCAAAGTACTGAAAGTAACTCTTCTTCCCAGCAGCCCGGCGTGCGCTGCAGAGGCACCATGAGCCGGGGTTTGATACCACGCAACAATTCTTGATTAGCCCTTTCTGCCTGTCCGTTGGACTGAGGATGCGCAACCGATGCCAGATGAAGCCGCATGTGCTCATGTTGACAGAACTGTTCCATAGCCCCCTTGGAAAGATTGGTTCCATTGTTTGCAATGATGCTGTGCGGGTAGCCAAATCGGAATATCAGCTTTTTCAGAAACTTGACAGCCATTGCAGCATCGCAGTTGCTGACCGGCTCTGCTTCCACCCACTTGGTAAACTTATCCACAGCCACCAGGAGGTGCGTATGCTTGTTCTTGGAACGTTTGAAGGGTCCCACCATGTCAAGCCCCCAGACTGCAAACGGCCAAGTAATTGGGATCATCCTCAACTCCTGAGCCGGCACATGGGCCTGGCGAGCGTATTTCTGGCAACCATCACACTTACGGACAATGTCCTCTGCATCAGCATGAGCTGTGAGCCAGTAGAACCCATGCCGGAAAGCCTTTGCGACCAGTGATCTTGAGATGGCATGATGCCCACAGTCGCCAGAGTGAATCTCATTGAGGATTGCGCGAACCTCTTCCGGCGAAACACAACGCTGAAAAACACCAGTGACGCTTCCTCAGTGTAACTCGCCATTGACAATAGTCATAGACTTAAATCGTCTGATGATCTGCCGAGCGAGGAGTTCCTCTGTTGGTAGTTCTCCCCGGCTTAAGTAAGCCAAGTAGGGGACCGTTCAATCAGGGATAGCACGGATAGCCGCCACGAGAGCCGCCTCCGGATCAGGAATAGCCAAATCCTCCTCTGTTGGCAACTTGACGCACGGGTTGTGCAGAACATCCAGGAACACATTGGGCGGTACCGGCTTGCGCTGAGAACCCAAGCGAGAGAGTGCGTCCGCCGCCTCATTCTGCCGGCGATCAATATGGACCACCTGATAACCTTTGAAATGCCCAGCAATATTTGTGACCGCCTGCCGATAAGCCGCATGAGGGGATCCTTAGAGTCCCATGTACCTGAGACTTGCTGAGGCACTGAATCTGAGTCGCCCAAACATCTGACCCGGCTCAGGTTCATTTCCTTAGCCATCCGGAGCCCGTGAAGCAAAGCCTCGTACTCTGCTGCGTTGTTAGTACAGGTAAACATAAGCCTTAAAACATAACAAAACTTGTCTCCTCGAGGGGAAGTAATCACAACTCCAGCCCCCGAGCCTTCGAGCTGCCTCGAGCCGTCAAAGTGTATAGACCAGTATGTTGTGTTGGGCTTCTCTTCGGGAGCCTACAACTCTGTCCAATCATTGATAAAGTCAACCAACGCCTGAGATTTGATTGCTGTACGAGGCAGATACTTTAGATTATGTGGACCGAGCTCAATAGCCCACTTAGCAACCCGGCCTGTAACCTCTCGGTTCTGGATTATATCCCCAAGAGGCGCAGAACTAACCACCGTGATTGGATGCTCGTGGAAATAATGCTTCAGTTTGCGGCTAGCCATGAACACTCCGTAGACCAGCTTCTGCCAATGCGGGTATCGCTGCTTGGACTCGCTCAACACCTCGCTGACATAATACACAGGATGCTGGATAGGATATTCCTTACCATCCTCCTTGCGCTCGACGATGACCGCCACGCTTACAGCCCTGTTATTGGCAGCAATATACAACAGCATCGGCTCCTTCTCGCGGGGGGCAGCAAGAACTGGCGGCTTAGACAGTTGTTTCTTAAGGGCCTCAAAAGCCTGATCTGCCTCCTTACTCCAGACGAAGTCATTTGATTTCTTGAGCAACTGATACAACGGAATCGCCTTTTCTCCAAGCCGGCTTATGAACCGACTTAAAGCCGCAACCCGCCCAGCCAGCTTCTGCACGTCATTAAGCTTGGCCGGCTTAGCCAGGGTCGTGATTGCCTTGATTTTCTCCGGGTTAGCCTCAATGCCTTGCTCAGAGACAAGGAACCCCAGAAGCTTTCCTGCAGGGACACCAAAAACACACTTCTCCGGGTTAAGCTTCATCTTGTAGACATGGAGATTGTCAAACGTTTCCTTAAGATCCTCCAATAGAGTCTCCTTTTTTCGAGATTTAACCACAATGTCATCCACATAAGCATGAACATTCCGCCCGATCTGATTGTGGAAACAGTTCTGGACGCAACGCTGATAAGTCGCCTGGGTGCTCTTCAGACCAAATGACATGGTTGTATAACAAAAGGCCCCAAAAGGTGTGATGAAAGCCGTCTTTGCCTGGTCTTCCGGCTTCAGCTTGATCTGATGATAACCAGAGTAAGCATCCAGGAAACAGAGACTTTCACAACCAGCCGTAGCATCGATGATCTGGTCAATACGGGGCAAGGCAAAGGGGTCACTAGGACAAGCCTTATTCAGGTCTGTGTAATCAACACACATCCGCCAAGTCCCATTTTTCTTCAGAACAAGTATTGGGTTAGCCAACCACTCAGGATGGAAGACTTCGACGATGAACCCGGCAGCTAGGAGCCGAGCCACTTCTTCACCAATGGCCTTCCGCCTTTCCTCGTTGAAATGGCGGAGGAATTGGCGGACTGGTTTAAACTTAGGATCCACATTGAGGGAGTGCTCAGCGAGTTCTCTCGGTACACCTGGCATGTCAGAAGGTTTCCATGCGAACATGTCCCGATTCTCACGGATGAACTCGATGAGCGCGCTTTCCTATTTGGGATCCATATTAGCCCCGATGGTGAACTACTCAGAAGAATTGCCCGGAGTAAAATCAACTTGCTTCGTGTCTCTGGCCCACTTAAACTTGAGCAGAGGGTCAGATTCCGTAGTGGGCTTTTTCAGGGACGTCCTGTCAGACAGATCAACATTGTCCTTATAGTATCGCAACTCCTCTGCGGCGCAAGCCGTCTCAGCATAAGCTGCGTCTCCTTCCTCGCACTCCAGTGCAATCTTGCGGTTTCCTTCCACTGTGATAGTCCCCCTCAGTCCCGGCATCTTCAACTTCAGGTAGACGTAACATGGCCGCGCCATGAACCACGCATAAACCGGCCGGCCAAATAGGGCGTGGTATGGGCTCTTCAGGTTAACCACCTCGAAGGACGGGAACTCAGAACGCCAGTTATCCTCTGAGCCAAAAGCCACTTCAAGGGAAATTCTCTCCATGGGATAGGCCGACTTGCCAGGAACAATGTCGTGAAAGACCGTAGAAGATGGAGTCAGCTGCTTATCGGACAAATTCATCCGTCTGAACGTGTCATAGTACAGAATGTTGATGCTGCTTCCACCGTCCATGAGCACCTTAGTCAGGGTGTAACCACCGACCTGTGGCGCCACCATCAGAGCCAGGAGGCCTGGGTAGTCGACAAGGACAGGATGATCTTCCCTGCTCCAGGTAACCGGCTGTTCAGACCAGTTGAGGTAGTAAGGAGCCGCCGACTCAACCGCATGGGCGGCTCGCCGTTGCACCTTCCGGTCCCGCTTGCAGGTACTAGTGGTGAAAACATGATACTGTCCGCTGTTTAACTGCTTCGGGTTGCTCTAGAATCCTGCCGCACCAGCCTGATGCTGATTTCCCTGGTTGTTTCTCTGATTGCCACAAGTATTACCAGCCCCCTGAAACCCGCCGCCCTGGCCATTATTTCCCTGGAAGCCGGGCCCAGCGAAGGGTCCCTGCAAGCCGGCTCCTGAGAAGCCGGGTCTTGGGTTGGCGGGTTGTCCCCCGTTGCCTCCCCTGTGATGATGATTCTAGAAGATGCGCTTGGCAAACTCTTGCATCACGTAGCAATTTTCCCAGGAGTGAGTGGCCGGTTTACCATTATAACTGTGCTTCGGACAAGGAGCTTTGAGGGCCTCCTCGTAAGTGAGAGGGCGACTTCCAGACTGCTTCCTCGAACCTTCATTCTGCCGCTGACCTTTATTCTCTATGCTTGTGTTTGCCACCAAATCAGAGCCACCGTCGTGACCCTTGCGTTTACCGCCGCTGTTGTTCTGACCATTACCGTTGCTCTGCTGCTGACCCTTGCCGGCAGCTTTCTTGCCCTTATCAGATTTCTCCTCATCCGACGGCGTATCCTTGGTATTATCCGACTCCGCGTACCGGGTTAAGACATCCATGAGATCTCCCATGTCCTGGACCTTTCGCTTGAGCCGCCCAAGCTTCTGGACCAGGGGCTGGAACATACCTGTTCGTTCCAGAACAAGCACTGCTTGAGCCGCCGAGATGCTATCGGAACTGTGTATAACTTCTGCAACCCGGCGAGCCCAATGGAGCGCCGACTCGTCCTCGCGTTGGACACAACGCTCCAGATCAACAATTGTGGTCGGCCTCTTGTAGGTCCCCTGGAAATTCTTGACGAAACGCTCCCTCAGCTCCTGCCAGGGGTTGATGGAATTCGCCGGTAGGTTTTTCATCCAAGTGCGTGCAGGGCCTTCCAACATCAGAGGCAGGTAACGCGCACACACCGACTCACTTGCACCCAACAAGTCCATCGCCAGCTCATAGCTCTCGATCCATTCAGTGGGCTCCAAATTCGCCGTGTAGTTAGGAACCTTGCGAGGCCCTTTGAAGTCAGGAGGTGCACCAAGCAAGGAGTCCCAATCATGCGACTTGACGAGCCCCCAAGCCGGCCGTCCGCCGGGGTTGCGGCAGGCGAGTGTCGCACCTCTGGCGGGTTAACATTTGGCTGCGGGTTGACTCGAACCGGCGCGTTAACGTGTGCCGGCGGGTCACGGCCTGCCCGCGCGTTTTCCTCCTCCCACTCTCGAAGGACTCGAGCCGCATCCGCAACGTCTTGCAGGATAGGCTGGCGCTGCTCCGCCAGCGGCTGGGCGGCCCTCCTGCGATGGGCGCTGCTGGAGACCGCAGGCGACTCCGGGCGCTGGCTCCTGGTCCAGCTCTGATGGGGGGTTGAGTGAAGACGGTGTTGGTTGTGCGAGTAATTGGCCTGCTGCACCACCGCAGTCTTAAGCATCGCAATAGCGTTCCGGGCTTCTGTCTGAATTGGGCCGTCCCCTCGATCGGAATAGCAGCCAAGTTGTGGGTTGCCGCCAGCACGTTATCAACCGGGTTAGAGTAGTGTCCAATTGGGGTCTGGAACCGGTGAGACGGCGGCTGCTGCTGCTGATCTGGCGTACGAAGTCGAGCTAGCTCTTGCTGCTGAACAAGCTGCTGTAGCTGCGGTTCTCTCGTGGGGATAACTCCAGCCCCCAGGTTCGTCAGCGCCGGCGGCGTGGTGAACAGCTGAGTCGGCTCGAGATTAGCCGGAAGCCGGCTCTGATGACGCCTCCGGTGAACAAGCTCTGACTCGGCCTGCCGGCGTCTCAAGTACTGAGTTTCCTCGTCAAGGCGCTGGCTCTCCGCAGCGATCTGGACCTGCTCCTGTATCATGCGGGCGTTCTCGGCGTTGATGTCCTCCTGGATCTTGGCCATCTCCTCGCGACACTTCGTGATCTCCGTGTTGCGCGCTGCTGCGTTCTCTGCAGTGACCGGCTCGGCCAACAGGGCCGCCAGCGTAGTCATTAAGTCCGCGAGTGCCTGAACCCCGGTCTTCTGAGAGCCGGAGGCCGAAGCACCGGCTCCTCCTGAGCCGTCCAGGAGGTTGTTCTGTCCCGCCGTCGGATTGGCCGGGTCTCGTGCTGGATCTTGCCTACCCGCCATGTAAACCGCCGCGAAGCGAGGCGGATCTGGGCTCTCTGGGAAGACGTCGTCTGTGTGCCCCAGCCCTCCATTATGCAGCGGAAGAATTGACTCAGTTTCCCCCATCGAGGACTCGCCGTCAGACTGGACAAGCGTGTCGTCCTGAGACAGGGAGTTCTCTGACAGGGCAACCCCTTGGGTAAAGCCCACGAAGGCGTGATCTGGGCCGGCTTGACCCGGGCCGGGTCTCGCCGGGAGCTGACCAACATGGCGCGCCGACTCGACGCCGGCGATGTTCTCCAACCCGGCAGCCGGCTCGTCGACCACGCCGATGAAGGTGTGGATCTTGCCGAAGGGGACCCGGTACCCGTACTCGATTGAGTCGGCGTCGGGGCCCCAGTATGAATCGTCGATGTAGAACTTCCCGCGGCGGCTCTTGGACATCATGCCAACCGCGTACTTCCCGAACCCTGGAAGAGATCCCGCTAAGAACTCAACTCCACCGGGCGTGTGCCCCACGGTGGGCGCCAACTGTCGTGGTTTTGTCGCGACAGATGTCCTAGTAGAAGGACTTAGAGATGAAGCCGTCGCACTAACGTGGAAGCTTAGCGGGGTTGATCGGGAACGAGAAGACGCCGGGTTACCCAGGTTCGGCCCCTCATGGTGGAGGTAAAAGCCTACGTCCTGCTTGTCTATATTTCTGTAGATCTCGATTACAAGGATGCGGATTCGCTAACCTAGCTCTCGAGGGGATTGCAACTTAGTCTTTTCTGTACAGGTGCTCCCCTTTATATACACAGGTGGAACCCTAGATTACATGAGAGTCCGGATAGTACTCTGACCCGCCTCCTATTCTTCCCTACTTGTTCTCCAAGATGGCCATCTTGCCTTCTATCTTCTCGTCAAGCCGGCCCACTGCTTAAGCCGGCTTATCCTTGCCAGGCCTCGTTAAGCCGGCCCACACAGAGTCTCCGGCCCGCAGTGAGTTGACCCGGTAAGCTCGCCTTACGGCCGGGTCAACACCCTGCCAGGTCTCCGCGCTAGTAAATATCCCCCGGCTGCATCATTTTTCGGACCTCCCCGCAGCTCCGAGTAGGGGCTGCATCTACTAACCCTACAAATACAAGTACCGGGGGCTACACCCCCAGGATACATATCTTTAGCAGCAGCTTCTAGACGGCATCTCTTTTGTGCCTCGGCAAGCTGGGAGGTCGCCTCCTCGCTTTCCCTCCGCAGGTGGGCAACCTTTTGCTCGGCCTAAATGGCCACAGTCGCCTGCTGTGCCAATTTCTTCTCCGCTTATTTAAGGTCGTGCCGGAGTAAGCCTTGGCGATCCTTGTTCTCCTCCAAGTCAGTACGGAGGGTGCGGCAGGCCTCCTACTCCTGATGAAGAGCGGCCTCCAAAACATGTTTGGAGGACTGCATCCAGCTCCTTCTTGGCAGCCTGCTCTGCCTCCTCCGCCTGCTTATGGGCCTGGGAGGCCTCGTCCAATTCCTGGCGGAGGGCTGCAGCCTCCCCAGGGGCTACAACAGAAAAACACAAATGCTCAACAAGTCAGAAACATTAAAACCAGAAGGCACAACCAAGCTGGGTACGAGTCAACTTGACACTTACAAGAAGTGCCATCTCTGGCGCGCTGCAGGCCACCAGCTTTCTGCTGAAGAGCTCCCAGTTGCTCCTCCAGCTCCGAGACCTGCGTGGCAAGGCCGCGGTTCTCCTCAATGAGAGCCTAAACAAGAACACAAGGTCAGACCTCGTTCAGGACACCTACTAAAGATATAAGTGGAACCAAGCATGGCTCTCAGGCCACCGCCATACTCGGTCCCGGGGGCTACTACTATTACAAGTTAAGAGAAAAAGCATACCTTGAAGTCAGGCTCCACAGAAAGCCCCACCTTCCTCAGGATCGACCACAGGCGCTTCAGCGCCTCATCGGTAGCTCCTAAGGGCGCCGCGACCTCCCGAGGGATCTCCGGAGCAAAGCTCCCGGTGAGGAAGGAAAGGGCCTTCTGTGCAACTGGCGGAGGGCGTACTCCCTTCCCTCTGGATTAGCAGCAGGAGGCCCCCAGCGACGCATTGGCTGAAGGCATCGCTGACCGGCCTACACCGCCAGCCACGGCCTTCGCAACGATGGACGTTGTCGGCATGCTCGCAGAGGAAAGGCGAACACTCCAGGGGAGTGCGGCCCTTCCGCACGAACAAGTGATGGGCCCGCGGGCTTTGCGGCCTGAGATAGGTCCGCATCACCGCCGTCCTTGGCAGTACCCCCCCCCCCCCCCCGTATCCACAACCACCGTTGGCTCCACGGAGAGCTCTGCTGCAAGCAAGTGGTCTCATTAAGAGCTCTAACACATCTATCAAGGGCAAGGGAGCCTTGGGCAAAACATTTACCTGTGGTCCGGCCTCCAGCCTCGAAAGAAGGGGGCTCCGGGAACAGGGGCACGCTGGGCAAAGTCGCCAACGGCGTGGCCGCTATCGCAGCGGCTGCAGAGGACCCCACAGCAGAAGCGGTCTCCGCTCCGAGGGAGGTGGCCCTAAGAAGAGCAAGTCGAAGATAAAAAACATGGGAACTGGCGAAGGTCAAATCAAAATATGGCAAGCCAAGACTTACAGGATAGTCGCCGGAGCGTGCCGCCTCCGGGGCGGCACCGAGACGAGCACGGGGATCTGTAAGCTCGACGACTTCTAAGAGCTCCCCCGAAGCTCGCAGCTGCTGCTGCAGACCGGGGACTCCTCACGCAGGCCTCAGCGGAGCTTCTTGAGGGGCTGGCATGGCGTCTCAGCCTCGGACCTCCTCAGCTCATCCTCGCCGACCTCGTCCTCCTCGTCATCATCGGTCTCGTCACCGCCGTCATCGTCGTCGTCCTCGGTGTCATCGTCGCCCTCATCATCATCATCTTCATCGCCTCCGTCGCCGCTCTCGCGGCCCTCTTGATCGACGGGGTCTCCCTCGTCCACGCCGTATGAGGCCTCCTCCTCAGAGGGCTCCCTAGAGGCTCTCTTCCGACTCTTGGCGGACTCACCCTTCACCCGGGCAGGCTTGGGGAGGGCTGGCATCATCAGGGCGGCCAAAACGGTGCTCACGTCTTGCCCCGGCAGCGGGGGCTCCGAATGATACGTCGCGCAGATAGCAAACCCCTGTATAAAAACAAGCAAATGGCGTTAGAAGGAGAAGCCCCGGCCTTCAACAAAGATGCGACTGCAAAAACACTTACGCTGCCCGGTGGGAGGTCGGACGAGAAAGGTTTGACGGCCTTCCTCAGGGAGCTCGCGATGGCGTCGAGGCCTACCAAGAAGACAAGGAAGGCGTCAACATCCTCCGGGCTTAGCTCCTTCTACGAGAGCCGTGCGAGATCTCTCGGCCTAGCGTATTGGGACAGGGGGAGGGGCCGGGCCCGCAGCGGAAAAACGTGACGCGCCACCCACGTCCACACAATGTGGCCTCCATTCAGCCCGCCCTTCTTTAGGCGGGCGGTAGCATCTGCTTGTGCCTTAGCCTCCGGCGACAACCTGGACAAAGGAGCCCACAACCGCAGCTTGCGCAGAGGCTCATTCCGGAAGGCAGGTAAATTGTCGCCAAGGCCGCGCATATAGAACCAAGACTTGTGCCACTCCTGAACAGATTTTGGGAGGTCGAAGGAGAAGAAGGTGGAGTTGGGGCGGAGCTGCAGGATGGCTCGCCCAAGATAGCAAAAACACAGGCACGGAAGAAATACTGGAACATCTCGAAGTAGGGGGCTGTCCCGAGGAAGCACTCACAGAAAGTGATAAAGTTTGTGATATGGAGCACTCCGTTGGGGGGATGTGGTGCAGTTGGCAACCGAAGAACCGGAGAATTCCACGCACAAAGTTGTGGAGGGGAAATATGAGCCCCTCCCAAACTACCCTGAGCAAAAAACGTGCTCACCGTCGCGGGGCTCCGGCGGGACTATCGGGGCCGGATTTCCGGGACATGATATCCTAGAAATTAACCCCTCGTGTCGTCACCAGCCCAGGATTACTGTTACTGGTGGACACGTCCTTGTTACAGATTACCAAGCAATTACAAGGATTGGATACAAGACCATAAAGGTCTAATGATACAACAATGATTTCTAGTGAGGATGACGGAAGCGGCTCGTGGTTCTCCAACATCGATGGGGCTCCTTTTCCACAGGAACAGCTGACCCGGATAATTCCTATCCCGCGTGGCCGCTATCCTAGGCTCCGCATGGATGTCGTAGTAATACTCCTTGTCGAAATCCTGACCTGGCCAATTAAATAGCCAGGGAGAAGCCTGTGAGTACGTTTGAATGTACTCGCAAACATAATGAACAAAAGATATACCGAATGCATATGAACATGATGGGTTAAGTTATATGCACATGCTGAACGAAATTAAATCATGTCATGATGAATATTACTACGGTGCTGAAATTTAAAACATGGCATGATAAATATTAGCATATGCAGAAAAATTAATTCTTAGTGACAAACTAAGAAAGTTAAAAGTGGACAATCGGGCGAGACTGGACCGCCTGAGAATCCTAAAAGAAATGCCAAACGGGTGTCTAAAAGAGAATCGGGCGAGACAGACCGCCCGAAAACTCAAGCGACGCCACGAGAGGTCTTGAAAAGAAATGCCAGTCGGGTGTCTAAAAATGACGCCACGGTAGGTCTTGAAAAGAAATGCCAAACGGGTGTCTAAAAGAGAATCGGGCGAGACTGGACCGCCCGAGAACTCAAGCGTCGCCACGAGAGGTCTTGAAAAGAAATGCCAATCTGGTGTCTACAAGAGAATTGGACGAGACAGGACCATCCGAGAACTCAAGAGACGCCACGAGAGGTCTTGAAAATAAATGAGTGCCCGGTTAGTCTAGCCAGCCCATGAGATACTCAAAAAAATAAAAATAAGAGAAACGGTTAGCCCATAATAATAACAATAATATTCATGACAACAATAATATTCATGATAGCGTCAGTGGCGACAATGATTATCCTGCAAAATAAATCATGCTCAATTTTAATTATTTTCCTCCGGAGACCGACACTAAGACCGACACTTGACCAACCCAGACTGTAGTCCTTAACCGTGGACACGGCTATTCGAATAGATATAACTCTGCAGAGGGTGTACTCTTTACCCACAAGTAAATGATTTCTTTAGTCAGCACCGTGACACTGACTAATTCCCATTACGGTCTTTGGGTTGAAAACACACCTAACCAGCACACACCAGCTTAACTCACCAGAGCCAGGAATCACCCAAGGCAATGATAAAGTAAAACTCTAAGTGGGAAGGCCTCATTCAACGGCCTCCAATAGCATGGGATCAAAATATTTATATCGGCGCGCAAACAGGGGTGCGACCCCTCTCCGACTACAATCAGAGACACCCATGCCCCCGGACCAAGTGACATGCCTACCATGGGCCAATGGTATCTTTCACTATGGCCTCTCTGTACGGTGTGTGCAGGAAAGGGGTTATCAACTTACTGAACCGTACCCTACCTGCGGCAGGGACAAGTGGCAGCACGAACAAGTATGGGGGTTACCGGAACAAGACTCGATCTACGGCCGACTCAGGAGGCTTAAGTTTTCCTGCAGTGGTTAGCACAATAAAGTGTTCTTTCAACAGTAACACCAAAACAGGGCCACATCCCTTGCATGTCCCAACATGCATAACCAACAAGGCATGATCATGCTCCAACGTGATCACCCTTCTGCCGGTAGCGGTATTTCTCTTATATCTGCTCCTGCAAGTTAGTCATGACAAGCACACGTTGCACGGTACGAGAAAACATGCCAACACTACATGCATGAAATTTTTTATTTGAATTCAACATATGCATGATTCAATTATTCTAGCAAACATTTAACCATGCAATCACCATATCAAGTGTTCAAGATGCTTGCCTTGATCATGCAGAAATATTGGGTGCACACCAAAAGTTTTGAAAATTTTATCTTGCCTCCATTTCCTATTTTCAAAAATATTGCAATTACCACATAAAGCAAAGACAGTACTAAAAAGTTTCCTGGAAAATTTTAAAATAAATACTAAAATAAACTAGAGGAAAAATAAAGAATAACAGAAAAAGAATCAAATTATTTGGAGTTCATATGAATTTCCTAGAGAGTTTCTAAGCTGAAATAAATACAGAATTGGACTTATTTAATAAATCCAGCAGAGTTAAACTTATCAAAAATGTTCACCCTAGCTATATTAATAGAGATTGATTTTAGAAGTATTTAGAAATTTGAATCACAAAATTTGGTTTTGAAATGAATTCTGTAGAATTATTTGAAGATTGCTGGAAAAGGAAAATAGGAAAGGGCAGAAGTGCGCCTGAGCGCTGTTTAGTAGCACGGCGCCACTGGGCCGGGTCCAGTTTTTCGGCCGCGTGGAAGGGCGCCGACGTCGAAGACGTACTCATGGGAGTACGTTTCCCTTGCGTGGGGGCGGCTCCGACAGAATCCGTCTCCACTTAAACGGCGGGGCCCGCGGTTGGAGTGGCTGACGGGCGGGGCCCACTTGTCGGGTTCGTCTCCCAACTCCCGCGCGCGTCTGGCCAGGGACAGGAGGATTCCAGCGATCCTCGCCGGCGAACGGCGGCACCGTTCGGGGGGCTGAGACCACCGTTGTGCTCAGGAGGCTGTGGCGGTCCTTCCGGTACTCGACACGGCCAAAGAGGTGGATAAAATCGTCGGCGGCGATCTCCCCGGCGGATGGCGGCGTCGGACGAAATGGGGGTTTCGTCTACGGTGACTCCGGAGCAAAATTGAGTGGGGGAATGGATTCGTGGGACCGCGAGGGGGCTTCTGGTGGAGAGGACGAAGAGAGGGAGGCTCGGGTTGCGCCGGGTTTAACCGGGAAGTGGTGGTGGCCGTGGCGGTCGGAGAGGAGGAAGACGGCCACCCCAGCTCGATTGGCTTCTCGGGGTGGTTTTCAGAGAGGAGAGGAGGCATGCTCGGGTGTGCAGCGAGCTCGGGGGGGGGAGGTTTTATAACGCGGCGAGGCGGTACCATGGCTTTCCGAAGAAGTCACGACGACGACGACTATTGATGGCGCCGCTAAGGTGGTTGAGGGGGTCGGTGCGACGTGGGCAGGCTTGCGGAGGAGGCCACCGTCCATAGGTGGGCTGATTGGCTCGTAAGGTGGCCAGGTGGCTCGGGGCGGTGATGACAGCGACGTGCTGGAGTCGGGGGCGGCGCAGGCCGGTGGAGGGCGGCGCCAGGGGGAGTGCTCCGATGCGGGGGAGGCTGCGGCTGGTGCAGGCGACTAATAGAGGAGCGGGCAAGCTAGGGGAGGCAGCAGAGGAGCCGCAGCGGCTCGATGCCACTGACTGCCATACTCGCGCTCTGTGCGTGCCCTCGAGGTGCTCGATGAATTGCCACAGTGGCCAAATGATTTTATTTGAATTTTGAAGTTTGACATGATGATGATTCACTCTGTAATAGAGCTACTAGACATGGTGGTGTGGTCATCTGATCAAGTTCCTAATGCAGTCCAGAGAGATGCCAAGATTCTGTCATGCCCATAATGTGTTTGACAGAATGCCAGAGCTATCTAGATGATTTTGTTGGAAGTGAAAATTAACAGCATGGTGTCTCCTTAGATGATAGATATGGTGGTGTGGTTGGTTTAGCAAGAAGGGAATCTTGCTAGTGCAAGTTTTACCAGAATTCACTTCTGGACAGAAACTACAGCAGGATATTTGGTGGATCTAAATGATGCAATTGGGGCTGATCTCCTGGACTTAAGGGTTTAGTTGGAAGGACTAGAGGTGGGAATAATTTCAGAATTTTTGGAGCATGGAAAATTAGGGTTGTAGTTCAAAGCTGAATCTGGACCAGAAAAGAAAAGAGGATGTTTCACTCAAAAATTTCAAAAGGCCAAGTTGGGTTTTTGCATAAAAGTGATCTCTAGGCATCACATGACCTCCTATAATTTTTGTGGAATTTTGAAAGAATTATTTAAAATAGTTGTAGAGCAACAGAGGCAATTAAAAAATTAAAAAATGCTATTAAAATAATTATCTTGGAAATTTTTTATTATGAAAATAGTTCCTATTGTTATTTTAAATATAATTGAATTGATTTAAGACAACTACCAAATCCCACAATATTTTACAAAAATTTCTAAATGGAGGGAAGAATTTTGAAAACAGAAAATAGAAAATATTCTAAAATAAATAAAGATCTATTAAAATTCAAAATTTTATTTCTGGCCAAATTTTATTCAATAGAAATATAGTTAAAAAATTTGGGGTGTTACAGGGACTTCTCCTGACGGGAGTCGGACTGCCAGATCCGCCGACATCAGAAGCTGGTCCTTGTACATCTGGACCTCTTCCTCTGTGGCCGTGGAGGGGAACCACTTCCCCGTGGACTTGGGGGCATCGCGCGCCGACTTCTCACCACTCTTGGCGGCGGCCCTCTTTCGCTTCCTGTCAACGGCGCTCATGGTCGGCTCTTGGCTAGGGGCCCGGGCCCCCCTCTCGCTCCTTGTTCTAGTCATCGACAGCGGGGGAGGCGGAGCCGGCAAAGCTCTGGCGGCGAAGCGATGGCGATATGGTGGTGACGCGCTAGACGAGGCTGGCGGCGGAGAAGGGGAGTGAAATGAGTAGAGGCGGGGGAAGACAAAAACCCCTCACTTTCCCTCCTCTTATAGCCACCCCGAAAACGCGTCGGTGCGTCGGGTCGGGGAGAGATGGTCGGTATGGCCTCTCGTTTTTTTCCTCTTGTGCGGTTATGGACAGGGGCAATACAGTCCAACTACGAAAACCTGACAAGTGTAATTTCAGATTTTAACGGTAGAAGACAGCAGAATTGACGGAAGTGCTATAAAAGGGAAAACAATTTATACTTGGTGTTAGACAAGGATGAAAAGAAATTCAATGTTAAATAAGGAAACAAGTTTTAAAACAGTGTTATATAAGGAATTGTTTCTAGTTCAGAATCTAACCTCTCTTCAGCCCATCTGCGAGGCTCCATCATACGAAAGTACGACGAACTCGGAGCACCGAAAAGGGCGAACAGACGGATATGAGGCCAACTCCAACGCGCCGACGCATTTGGTCCGCGCTTGTCCGTTTGGGTCCAAGTGGACAGAAACGACGGCTCAACGCAGAGACCCATCTCATTTTTCTGTCCGTTTTCTGTCCGTTTGAACCATTTTCTCCCCAAATTTGCGTCCGATTTGGGTCCGAAGCGGACACAAACCAGACGTTCTATGCGTCCTCATCGTTCGTATGTATCCGCTGCAGGTGAGGTCTGGCCTATTTGTCATCCAAATGCGAGGGGCCCACCCACCCATCCCACCCCTCTCACTCTCTCCTCCTCCTTTTTCTCTCTTTCTCTCCCACCCACCGCCCACGCAGCCGCCGGGGAGCCACCCACGCAGCACGCGGCCGCCAGGGAACGGCCACCGGAGCAACACCACGCGGCGCCGGGGAGCCGCCCACGCAGCACGCGGCCGCCGGGGCTGCGGAGGACGAGGCGCGGCCATGGATCCGACGCCGCGGCCATGGATGCCTCGCCGCTACCTCGCGTCCTCGACCTCGCCCTCCTCTCCATCCTGCTTGTCCGTTCTTCATGCCTTCTAGACGAGGGCGCGCACAGAGGGCCGCAGCGAGTGGAGAATTTGTGAATAGTGCCACATTTGCTTTTGTCTTTTGTGACACTATTCATGGAGAATTTGTCATTTTTATTTCTCAATGTGTGTTTCGAGTTTGGATCTGAATTTTTTACAGCTAGTAGACATATGTCTTGTGAACATCCACGATTTTTTTCGAAATTTTTTGAACCACAAAAAATTGAATTTTAAACCATGGTATCATGGTATCATGTGATGCCTTGTATCATAGGATATTTTCTCCCAAGCCCCGTATAAGTCCACAGTCCCTTACTAAATGGATGTGGTATTTACTACAATAAGTGGTGAGCCACGGATCGCGAGGTTTGGTGCAGCGGTGCAGATTGGCAGCTCATCTGCCGCCATGTTCCATTCGTTCGCTTCCTGTTTGTCCTTGTTTTTTCCTTTCTTTGTTGGAGGCATAAAGTATCGGTCCTTTTTTGTTTTCGTTTTTCAGAAAGAATCTGTCCTTTTTATTTTCCCTTAGAATAATAGCGAATCTGCCCTTAAAAATGCTGGGGAAGGTAATGGCTGGTGGACCCGGGAGGGAGGGAGGGAGAGACGGGTCCCAGTCGAGTCACGTCGTGACCTAATGGGGACCTGTGCCATTTGTGTGACAGTGAGTGAGCTAATCGGGAACCTTTTTTTTAACAGGGAGAGAGATCCCGAAGGATCCCGAAGTTTACTCAGTCCAGAAAGGTACAGTAATTTTTTACAAACAGGACCACAGATAAGCTAGATATTACAAGCAAGTCCCTGGACTTTGCAAGAAGGGCCCTAGACTGGAAACAAGAAAGCAATCGGGTCCACAATCGCCGGTCAAATCGCACCTTGCCATTGCCGGCGACGATGCCACTTGGGGCGACGAGGCTGACATAGCTGCAAGGTATGGCCTTCGATCAGTGGTTGAACTGCCTCCCAATTCGGAATTTGGCTGGGAGGAATAGGGGTGGCCGCCCTTCGGCCAGAAGGGGCGACGGCAAATCGGCGGCGGCCGGCCATCTTCCGCGGTTGCAGGCGCCAGCATCGTAGATCCACGAAGAAATCCATCGCGAATGAGCTCGAACCCGACCACTGAGCCCCAGCCTTCCACATCTTCCACGCTCAAGCTCCATCTCCACGATGGCTTCAAGAACGGAAAAGAGGCATCTGGCCTTCCTCCGGATCAGGAACTCGGCGAGCGAT
This sequence comes from Elymus sibiricus, assembly GCA_039707655.1. Lineage (NCBI taxonomy): Eukaryota > Viridiplantae > Streptophyta > Magnoliopsida > Poales > Poaceae > Elymus > Elymus sibiricus. The sequence goes on from CM077664.1 coordinate 26,678,116, forward strand.
TTATTGGGGCCTCCAATAACAGATCCACTCATCATTTTCAGCTCCGGCCACTAGAGCAACTGGACGACGGGGAGATCGACTTGGAAACGATGGCTGCCGTTCGCAAGCTCCAACGCCCCTGCAAACCAGCACAACCAAAAACAGAAACAAAACCAAAACAATGGACACACCCTCCCTCCTTTCCCACTCCGACCAACGGCACCGGCGGAGGAGAGACGGGGCCGACGATAACGGCACTAGGCCGAACCAGACAACATGAGCTACAGTAGAGAGGAGAGAGAGGTTGCCACATGCGGAGTTGATCAGGCATATATGGGGACCTAATGAGACAGTGAGTGAACGAGCTCCAGAAATAAGCAAATCGACAACCATTTACTAGGACCTCACTACAGGAATCAGGAAATTTGCCGTCCGTGGAGTTCTTTGCCGTCAGCTTTTCATTGTGGCTGACGGTAAAGACCACTTTTACCATCAGCTGCTGACGGCAAAGAATGACTGACGGGGAAAACATATTTTGCCGTCTGTGTTTTTTCGCAGACGGCAAAGTGTGTCTTTGCCGTCTGTTATTTTTCCACAGACGGCAAAGAAGAAGCACACGCCATGGATCGATCCCACGGATCGTTGACGTGGCAGCCCACCCACCTAGCCCCACAGCCCCACCCACCCACCCACCCATGACTGAAACCACCAGAGCCCACCCACGACCGAAGCCACCAGAGGCCACCCATGAGATCCCCCCCCCCCCCCCCCCGTGCTCCCCCGCAGCGCTGCCGGCGCATCACCGTCGCGCACCTATGCCGCGGTGCCGCCGCCTCTCCCGCACCCCCTTGCGGCCCGCCGCCTCTCCCGCACCCCCTCGCAGCCAGATGGTCAGCACGCACCGGCCAGGCGGGCACCACGCGCCGGTGGCCAGGCCATGCGGCCAGGCGGGCGCCACGTGCCGGTGGCCAGGCGCTGCCCCCGTCGTCTTCCGGCTGGAGATGGAGCAACGCCGTATCCCCTGCGTCTTCTCGGTCCACAGGACCAGCGCCATGACCCTGCTCCTCTCCTTTCCTCGCCTCGCGGGAGCTTGCCATGGACGCCGCCGGCCATCTCCAATGCTTTCGCCGCGTGGATCCGCCGTCCTCCGTCCCGTTCCCATCGCCAGGCGCTGCCGCCGTCGTCTTCCGGCCGGAGATGCCCCTGCCGACATGCCCCTGCGTCTTCTCGGTCCACTGGACCAGCGCCGATGTGGTCAGCTTTTTTTTTGTGAGGCTGCCGATGTGGTCGGATGGGTGGCGCTGCGACCGCGAAGGAGCTGGCCCACGGTGCTGCAGGTTCTGCAGCTGCTCAGGGAACAGGGCCCATGCGGTTTTTTTAAGTAAAATTAAAAACTTTGCCGTCTGTGAAGGGTGAGGCTGACGGCAAAGACGCGTCTGGCTGACGGCAAAGCGGTAGTTTGGCTGACGGCAAAGTGCCCATCTTTGTCGTCTGTTATTAATCGGCTGACGGCAAAGCGGTAGTTCAGCTGACGGCAAAGTACTCTTTGCCGACAATGTCTTTACCGACAGACTTTGCCGTTAGCATACTGACGGCAAAATATTTGCCGTCTGTTTTCAAGTCTGTGCCGTCTGTGATCCACAGACGGCAAATTACCTGATTCCTGTAGTGATGAGACGTGAAAAAGCGTATGTACGTTGGCAAGAAGCATGTGTCAAATTCTTCTAAATTCATAGCCCCACCTCTCCCTCTCCCGAAGCCTCTCCACCGCCCCCGTTGAGAGTCGCCACCAACCGCCCGGATCCGGTCCCTCTCGCCGCCGGCGCTCGCGCTGGTGGATGTAGAGCTGGATTAGGATGCCGGTTCCCCTTGTACAACAGTAGATGTAGGTTTAGGTGTAGGTCCGGGCGTGGTCTCGTGTTTGCCCATGTGGCGTATGGCGTGATGCCATCCTGGAGCTTGTCCTTGGCGCCGGCGAGCGGTGCTGAGCATGGAAAACCTCGCTTGCCTGTCGACGTCCATGGAGGGCGGCGGCGGAGGTCGAGTCTCGCCGGAGCTCCTTCCCCAATAAGCTCGCAGTCTGGTGCTGGGCGGATTTCTGCAGGTCTGTTTATGCCTTCCTCTTTTCTTGCCATCGAGGAGATAGAGGAGAAGATGGGAGGGGTGCAGCTCGGTGGCTATCTGCACGGCGGGGAAGTTCGGCTGCTGTGAACTTTGGGAGCGCATCCTTGGCGGCGCTTCGACGGTCTGCTACCATCGACCTTTATGGCCGAAAGGCGACCGCTCCGAGTTCTGGCGTGTGCGGCTGATCTTCGGATCTTTGGCCGGCATCAGCTCATCACTAACCTTCCGGTCGGGGTGCCAAAGGGGAGGCCCTTCAGCTCCAGCAGCGCGGCGTTCTTCGGTGGCTTTGTCCCATGTGGTGTTGTCCCCGGCGACGTGGTTGTTGGCCGCGACGACGCGAGCTTGGTGGTGATGGACCCGATTGCGTTTCTGTTCTTTGTTGTAGGGTCATGTTTGCAAAAGGAGAGGACTTGGTTGTATTTCTTTTTCTCTTGGAGGTCCTCTATGTAAAATGTAACACCACCGCTCAAAATTAATGCGGCATCTAGGTCCTTCGGGGCCCTTCCCTGTTGAAAAAAAAGACGTGAAAAAGACAAAAATGACTCTTTTCAAAAACTTAAGCACAAAATGAATCCGATTTGAAAAGATTTCATAAGATGGCCCATTTTCATGACGCCCGGCCCTGGGGCGCCATACTAGACAACACGATGCCCTGGTCAAGGGCGCCATGGGGTCAGTGCTGACCTACCATGTCGGACATGCCTGAAACCATGACGCCCCGGCCCAAGGTGCCATGCTCAATAGCATGACGCCCCATGACGCCCCGGCCCAAGGTGCCATGCTCAATAGCATGACGCCCCAGCCAGGAGCGCCACGGATGCAATGGCGCACATAAAAAGATGAGGCAGTTCGCAGGCAGGGCCGTCTCCAGGAATTTGGGGCCCCGGTATGAAATGGAAAAGGAGGCCCTACTTTTTTTTACAAATCATATAACTAAAAAATAACATAATTAGCAAAGCATAATGTCACTTAATTATATATCTAAAAGAGTAAAGGTAGTACCAAAAATAAAATAAAATAAAAAACAGACCTCATTCATGTTCTACTGAAAAGCATCATTCGACTGGTCTATGTATCCGTTCTCCACTGCTGTGAATTGTGATGCGATAGACTAGATCTAGTGAGAAATTCTTCTACTGCACATCGCCAACAACAGGTCAAGTAGCTACCGGGAAAGTTATAGAAACAATCAAACCACTGAGCCAATAAACAATAGAATACGCAGAGAAAAAAAATTAAAAAGCCTAAAAAAAATGAAAAAGCCTAAAAATTAAATAGTCGTCAAATTAGATGTACTCAATTAGAAATAAAGCTTAATTAGTTGTCAGACTACAAGATATTTAGTTGCCAATTTAAACGAAACTTAGTTGCCAAACCGGAAACTTAGTTGCCAAACCGCAGAGGTGCATGGTCCTCGCGACTTACCCCTTCGCCTCTCCTCCAAGCGAACAGACGGCTAGGGTTTCTGTCTTCCGTCGGCGGCGCCGCCGATTTGCCATGTCTCCCGTGGCCTTAGGACCATGGGGGCACGGTGGATCCCGACCTTTGTTGTTCTGGTGCGCTGGTCCTACGGGGCTTTAGCAGGACGATTTTCCGACTGTCTACTACAACAAGTTTTGCCCGACTCCGGCGAGGGAGGGCTGATGACGGCGGCGTGCCTTCGGCTCGCTTCAGTGATTGTAATCCTCGCTAGGTGGTCTACGGATCTGAATGTAATTTTTATTATTTTCGGTGTTTGTTGTATTGTCATGATTAACGAGGAATAGATCGCAGGGCCGTGTGTTGCCAAAAGTTAGAAAGTACTATACTTTGTTGCCAGTTAAATCTTTGTCATCCTAGATCACAAGTTGTTTAACAGGGCTTGTCAAAAATAATATCCTGTAGCAGCCTGCCAAACGCATGTGTGCGTTCGAGAGAGGCATTGTAGTGCCTGTAGCCTTATAGGTTATAGCTCACAGTAGGTCTGTAGCCTAGCCTGGAGTGTCGACTCTAGTCTAACTGTGTAGGCTAGCCTCTAGTGTTCGCGCAGTGCAAAAAATAGATTCCATCGTGTCTTGCATGCCCTCGTTGCCCTGCGAGTATGCGCTCCTCTTTTTTCCCTGGCACGTGCTGCGGAACGGTGTGGCGTCTGGCGTGGTCTAAGCTAACAGTTGGTCTCGATCTGATTTCTTTTCACACACACACACACAACACTACAGGGACAGCAAAGACGGAGATGGCTATGGTCATTTCGGATCGCATAACCATCGCAGCACGAGACAGTTCGAGGGCTTCGAAGAAAGGAAAGAGGCAGAGAGCGACGTCACGGCGGACTTGTGGGCTCACTATTTGGATAGAAAGATCACGTCCATGTTCGATACCGACGTGCGAACAAAGCTAGGGTTAGCAGTACTCTATCTACAACTACTAGTAAAAGAAAGAGAGGAGAGGGAAAATTCGCCTCAATCATCCAAGGACCACCACGGTCCCGTCCATCCGGCGGAGAAAACAGAGGAGGTCGGTAGGCATTTGTCACCCGAAGTGTCGTTGTTCCAGGAGGCGATAGTTGCCACATTTGTGCAGGCAGGCCGGGTTCGGCGAGATCGTCTTTTCCTTTCTGCCCTGCCTAATCCCACGCGACAGCAAGAGACATGGACGAACGGACATGATGATGGCTATACCTGTGCATCCTTCGGGCCGGGCCTAACCAAGCCCGAAGCAAAAACCCCAGGCCCGGGCCGGGTAGCCCATGGCCAGGTTTGGTGGCATGGTAACAACAATAATAATAGTAGCACCATACCATTACCAAGTCAGCAAAACAACTAGCTGGCTGGCTAATCCACAACGACTAGTAGTACTAAGTAGAGTAGTAGCAGCTGCCGCTGTGCAGATTAAGCTGCTGCGTCGTGTTCCTTCCTTCCTTACCCATCGCCACCTCTAGTTTAGCTGAGTGACCAAAAGATTCAGATAGCCCGGCCTAGTGGAAGTGAAAGCAAAGGAAAACATAATATCCATATGGATTTAAATGGACGATGCTTGATGATCATCGTAGTAGTAGCTGCTAGTTACTAGCAAGTGCTTACTGCAACACTAGCTATGTGAGTAGTAGTCGTGGTGGTGGTGGTGGTGGCAGAAGCTGCTGCCTCGATCTCGATCGTCGGGGAGAATCAGAAGGGCGCCGAGAACACCCTCTGCAGGGTCTTCTTCACCGGCACCGACACCTCCACTGAAGCCCTGAGCTGCCGCCGCCGCCGGCACGAGTGAGGAGGGACGAGTTAGCTACGGTGAGGAATATGGTTCGAAAAAAAAAAGAGGATGATGGCAAGAAGATGGATGGATGGATTCCGGTGAGGTACCTGGTCGTACTTGAGGCGGAGCTGCTCGTTCTCCTCGCGCAGCTGCAGCAACTCCGACTCGATCTGGGTGACGTGGGTCTGCTTGCGCGCCCGGGAGCGGGACGCCGACTCCCGGTTCTTGATCAGGCGCTTCTTGCGCCGGTCCACGGGCGCGGCGCCGGCGCCGAGGGCTCCGGGACAGACTGCGGCGCCGTGCCCGAGGCACATCTCGCGCTCGAGCGCGCGGCGGGCTGGGCCGGCATCGAGGAGCGCGAGGCGGGGGAACGAGGCCGCGGCGGAGGAGAAGGAGGACGGGGATGCGGCCACACTACCGTAGCAGCCGCCGCCGGGGTGGAACGGGGATCCACCGGAGGCCGCGAGGAGGTTGAGGCGGGTGTTGAGGCTGAGCGCGGTGGAGATGGCGGCTGCGGACGGCGGCGGGGGCGAGACGCTGGGGCTGGTGGTGACGGCGGCCCACACGTCGCCCTCGTCGGCCTCCATGGCCATGGCGTGGCGTCTCGCTGGGGCTGGGTGGGGTGTCTATGTATCCGATCCCTCCGGCCCGGGCGGGTGCGTTTGGGGCGGCCGCTTCTTTGCCACTTTTGGCCGAGACAGAGATGGGAATAAGTAGGTGGGCGCGCGCGCGGACACCGTCCGGAAGAAAAGAGGTAAACGTTTGTTCCGCCGGTCGACCGGCTGCGTGTTCCGCCGGTCGCGCACGCACGTGGCCTGGACCCACGGGTGCTGCTCTCTCACGACATACCTCACGCCGACTCGGTCTTGTGTATCCTCGCGACAGCGCGTCACACCAGCCACGCGCTCGCTGTGTGTGGGCCACACACAAGTCTTATCTCTTTCTCAATCCTCTCACAACCACTCGTTTCCTCAACTACGTTATTCAATCTCTTGGGCAGGAGGTAGGGGATCAACCAGGGCACCGTGCAACCGCCGAAGCTGGGCCAAAATCACTGTTCTAAACTTATACGCAAAAAAATGCACAAAATGAACTTGACAGGAAAGTATTTCACAATCTGACCCTTTTACAAATGCCACAGCCCGAGGCGTTGCTACTTCACTTAGAAACGCCGAGGCACCTCGCATTGCTGCCCTGCTGACGTGGCAGGCCAGAAACGCCGAGCCAGCTAGCGTTTCTGGAAACGCCAAGGATGTCTGGCGTTTCTGGCCACCTTTGAAACCCCATTGACTGTGGCGTTTCTGGCCTGAATTAAGTTACCCCCGCGGGGCCGCGGGTGGGACCCAGCCCACTCGCAGCCCCGCCTCCTCCAGCCGCCAGGACGAAGAACAGAGCCCCTGCCCCTCTCTCCTCTCCTCCAAATCCCTCCCAAATCTTCAATTTTGGCCATTAGAACTCGTGGATCGGATCATCCCCAAGTTGCTTGAGGTATTCTCCCCCTATTCCTCTAAATGCTTGTGACTTTAGATAGAATTTTAAATGCTTGTGACTTTAGATAGAATTTCAAATGTGTTTTATGTATGTATGATTGTGTATGTATGTATGTGAATGTGGTGAAAAGTTTTAAGAATTGTGTAAAATGCAAGTGGATTTAGAGAGTATTTTATAACGTGTTCAAAGTTTGAAGCATTCATATTAACTACTCTATAATGTATCATGTAGGATGTTTGAGCCGGATAAATATCCCGGCCTTGATGATTATTACGAGAGCAAGCATTGTGCTGTGCTAGTGGAAAGAGGGAAGGTAATTATGTATCTACATTGTTTGATTTTCGTATTGTGACTTGTTGAGAGAAGTAACAAAATTGTGCGTTTGTTTTTTTAGGTTCCTCCAGTACTTCGGTTGAGGGGCCACAACCCGCATGAATCTCTCAAATATGACCTTCGCTACGAGCCTTATTTTAGAAGAATGGATCTTCTTCAGTTTGTGCTCAACTTTAAAGGCACACCACCATGGCTGAACTCGACGGCCATTACCGCCCTTATGGACCGTTGGAGGCCGGAGACGCACTCTTTCCACCTTGCTCTTGGTGAGATGACCATCACTTTGGAGGATATGGCGATGATCTCCGGGCTTCCGATCGAGGGCAGGGCTTTGACCGGGAAGGTGAAGTGTGAGGGGTGGCGACAACGGGTTGCAGGATTGGTTGGTGTTAAACCACCACCGTGGCTTAATGAAACCAAGAAGGATCCTATGCCATCCGGTGTGTTGTTCTCGTGGATACGAGCACATTTTTACGAGTGCCCAAAGAATGCCAGTCCGGCGGTTGTGGAGCAGTACGCCAGGGCTTACTTATGGAATCTCTCGACCCAAGTGGTGTTTCCGGATGGCACGGGGGACATAGCCTCCTGGATGTTCTTGGACCCTCTTCGTAACTGGGATGTTAAGTGGAGTTGGGGGTCCACGACACTAGCCTTCCTGTACCGTCAGGTAATGCTTAATATGATGCATTTTCATTATATGAAATAGATGTTTGCGTGTGATCGTTTAACGTGTGTACAAATGTGCAGTTGGACGGAGCATGTATGAGGAGTAAGCCGAAATCTTGTCTTGGTGGTTTCGTTTGGGCCCTACAGATTTGGATGTGGGAGCGTATCCCTGTAGGCTGTAACATCACCATTCCCCCGAAAGAACCTTGGGAGTGGGATTTTGACGGGGATGAGGAGCGGTACCCCACTATCGCACACACATGGGCTAATGTCCAAGTGTCGAGTATCGCCACCATGGGGCGGTACAAGGCATACATAAGCGAGCTTGACATGCTGAGTTATAATCAAGTAATTATCCAAATGCTTTGCCATCAATCATGAATTTATTTTTGTGCATGAGCGAGTGACATGTTGTGATGTAGGTCAATTGGAGGCCGTACATGGTACTTAGGCAGTTTCCTTTGAGCAATATGTGCCTTCGTGACAGCCATCTTTGGCGTGTGCGGTGCCCCTTGATATGCTTTTTTGCGGTCGAGTGGCATCTTCCACATCGTGTTGCAAAGCAATTTGGAGTACAACAACGCACCCCGCCGGACTACGTTGAGACAAGTGTGCAGCTACATAGGTGAGAGTTTTTTGTACCACATGTTGATCAATGTCTAACACGAAAAAATAAAACTGATGTATTTGCTCATGCTTTGTAGGACGAGCCGGCAAAACAACAAGAATGTCACGAATTGGGAGGATCACCACCTTATGTGGGTAGACATGTGGAATGCTCAGAGGAATGCTCGAGTTGAAACTGATCACACGCCCGACAACGACGAGGAGGCATATCTAAGGCATTTGGAGTGGCTTCGCCAAGAGTACAGAGTTATCCACAAGGGTGCTTGGACTCGTGCCGACTGCTTGGACGTAATGCCAAGTGAGGCTTCTGATGGTGCATTCAACAACTCTATTAGGGAGACCATTGGAGCGCACCTAGATTATGGCCCTCTGCATGACCGAGTGGTATGTCTCTCTTTTGTCTCTCTTTTGAAATATGAGCATGTGTCATTTCTTCGTGAGTGCTGTGTGACATATGTTTTATTCAGGGCACCGAGCTATGGAGCTGTATCAATGAAAGTAATGTGGTGCTTGGCCGTGCCCCTGGTCCACAAACGGACGGGCTTGTTAGGAGTACTCTGCAGGTTAGAGGCCTTGTTAATCGTTGCTCTTTCATCGTAACTCTTTTTGCATATTAACATGTCAATGTCTTTCCTTGTGCAGAAGGTCGTGAATCGTTGCCGCACACTAGCCGCTCTACTTTCTTGCCATGGTGGTTCATCCACGGATGTGCGGGCCCGTGCTCAGTATAGAATGGATGTGCTTTCTTCCGCTCGTCCATCTTCCAGCCGAGCACGTGCTTCTTCCGCTTGTCCATCTTCGAGTGGAGCTCGTGCTTCTTCGAGCCGAGTACGGATTGAGGAAGAGGAAGAGAAAGAGGAGACAGACGAAGAAGCGGATCCGGACTATATGGAGCTTCGGGCTTCGCAGATGGAAGATGCTCCGCAGCCAACTCAACCTTCTCAGCCGTCAGAAGCAGCACGCCGAGCTAGCTCAAGAATCAGCCGACGTCCAGGATGGCAGAACACTCCAGAGGGCTACGTGAGGAGGCGGAAGATGCCTGCGAAAAGAGGGAAGAAGTGAAGTGATGACTGAAGCTTTATGTGTCCTGAACTTTTCATGTAGGTTTGTGTCTCCCTGCGAAAAGAGGGAAGAAGTGAATGTGTGAACTTGTTATGTTTTATGTCTCGCAGACTTGTTAGTACTATGTTTCCTTGACTTATTAACTATTATGTGGATCCTAGACTTGTTAACTACTATGTCTCCTTGACTTATTAACTATTATGTGGATTCTAGACTCGTTAACTATTATGTCAGTTGGATTATGTTGATTTTGTTGTGAAAATATGTGCCATTTCCTATCTGTGCTGGACTTGATAATTTTGCTGTCAAAATATGTGCCATTTGCATCTGGCAGAAATTCTGCTGTGATAGGCATAGTAAATTGGCAACGCCAACTTCATTGGCGTTTCAATGCAGGGTGGATCCACCATACAACTTTCTAAGAGCGACTTGCTTGGCCTTCCATGTCTTCTCGTACTTGACCTTATATCCAAACTTATCTTCAACCCAACTCATCAACAACTTCACTTTAATGGTTGGATCCTCGGCTATATGTTTCTAGTATTTATAACCGATGAATTCCGAGGTTAGCTGACGGTGTGTCGTCCGTGCTTCTACGGTCGGCGGTGTGCATTGTTGAGTGGCTTTGCAACTAGTTATCTTCCAGCAACCATCTTTCGTGAGTCTTCCATTGACTTTCCATTTGCATCTTTCTACCTCACATTTCACGGTGTATCGCTTCTTGCAGTCCGAGTGAACAACTATGAAAGGCCTGTGGTGTTTGACAGCATACTCACACAACCACATCTTGAATTCTAGCATGTGCTCGAACATCAAACCTTTCCTTAGGTAAGACATAGAAATCTCGTCGGGTGTACTACTTGGGAACTGTCTAGCCTCAATTGTCTTGCTCATGACACCGTCGACTATAGCCTTATCTGCAAGGCTAACATCACAAAACAAGGGGACTTTGTGATCCCTACCGGTGATTTTTGTGTACCACTCTGCTTCTTTCTCAGTGAAGCCATCCTCGTCCAACTCATTCACCGGGCCTTCATCATCCGAGTCATCCCGCTTCTTGGGGGCTGTGACTTCTCCAAAGTACTCATGGACAAGGGCTCTGGGATCAACATACTGTATGTAAGCACACTGCAGAGGATGGACGTACCACTGGAGGCCCTCCACCCCTCCACGACAGAGTTTCACGGCATAGTTCCAGGAAACAAGGTGGCGCCAATAGGCCAAATCACATTGGAGGTCATCTTCGGAACGCCATTTCACTTCCGATGCGAGCTCATCACTTTTGAAGTCATCCCCTTCGTGGGAGGATACGATGCAGTGCTAGGGAGGACAGCGTTCGCAAAGTTCATGACAATACCAAACTACGCCTACATGCAGATGAAGATGCCAGGGCCTCGCGGCGTCATCACAATCCATGGGAGCCACTCGCAGGCCATATTAGCAGAAGCAGTCAACCTGGAGGAGGTCGAAGCACGTATGAGGGGGCAGGCAGAAGCAAGAAATGCACCCCCAGTCAGGAAACTCCCACGGCACGATTGGGGTCGGAGACCTCCAAAAGAGCCAGAATACATACTCGTTCCGGACCACCCGGAATTCAGAGAGGACAGGCCAGCAAGACGGCTACGCTCTTATTGGTAAACCACGCCAACCCCAACCAAACCAGAGGTCGAAAGAAGAGGAGCTCGCGAAGCCAGCCACGGCACATCTATCTTAGTAACTTTAAATTCCTGTTTTTCTTTACAGCATAAGTTTCAATCGTAAGACTTTGTGGAATAATCATATCAGCTCGATCATGTATTAGACAGCAAATAAAAGTGATTTGTAACGCAAACACTTCTGTTCCAATACAAACCATATGATCGCTAAATGGAGTACACAAAGCATTTAGTACTGAATCTCCCCAGGAAAAGTGTGTGGCTTAGTTCAAGAGATGTCCCAATTTTCTTGACTCGGGGTGTCGTGGTTTTGTCGCGACAGATGTCCTAGTAGAAGGACTTAGAGATGAAGCCATCGCACTAACGTGGAAGCTTAGCAGGGTTGATCGGGAACGAGAAGACGCCGGGTTACCCAGGTTCGGTCCCTCACAGTGGAGGTAAAAGCCTACGTCCTGCTTGTCTATATTGCTGTAGATCTCGATTATAAGGATGCGGATTCGCTAACCTAGCTCTCGAGGGGATTGCAACTTAGTCTTTTCTGTATAGGTGCTCCCCTTTATATACACAGGTGGAACCCTAGATTACATGAGAGTCCGGATCGTACTCTGACCCGCCTCCTATTCTTCCCTACTTGTTCTCCAAGATGGCCATCTTGCCTTCTATCTTCTCGTCAAGCCGGCCCACTGCTTAAGCCGGCTTATCCTTGCCAGGCCTCGTTAAGCCGGCCCACACAGAGTCTTCGGCCCGCAGTGAGTTGACCCGCTAAGCTCGCCTTACGGCCGGGTCAACACCCTGCCGGGTCTCCGCGCTGGTAAATATCCCCAACATTAGCCCTCAGTTTGACTTGAATTTATTCACGTTAAACTCCATCCTGAAAAACCAAAGCATTAACAATACATTTCCAAATGCACCCCAAGCCGCTCTTTTAAGTCGCCATCTTGGACCGGCTCAAATTGCCGGGTTAAATTGATCGTCAAGTTCACCCTTTCAAATTCAAACATAGCATCCTCGACTCTTGTCCATCATGACGTCATGATCCACCTCCGCAAAATCTAGGCTGATATCATACCGAATCTTTTAAATGAGCATGTATCGTCTTGTCAGGCGCAAAAATCGAGGAGCCACACAGCCAAAAATTGATGCGCCGCCTGGGGTTCCGCCCCTGCCATTTTAACCTTTACCGCACCTATAAAAAATCCAGCTCATCCCCATTATCACTTTTCACCCGTTCTTCGTCTTCCTCCTCGTGCCTTCTCGTCCGACCCGAAGCGCCGTGGCCCTCGAGCTCACCGACGACCTCGACCGCGCCTTCTCCGACGCCCCATCGTCGCAGGAGCTCAACAAAACACCGCCGCCGCATTCGCCGCAATCAGGTACACCCCAACTCTTGCTCCTCTGGATCTACAACGCCCATTCTCTGTAGTTCATCAGTGTTTTTTGTGTTCATTCTTCTCCCCTCGTTTAGTAGATCCAAAACCGGTGAAATGATCCGTGTAGGCACCCTATTCACTGCAGTAACACCCATTTTCGCATCTAGATCTCTGTATTGGCCTTCACAGATTCGCATTGACGACGGGCCATCGTGTCCATCCCCACTTAGGTCTTTCAAACTTTCTTTCCGCAGTATTTTTAGATCCGTCGTAGCAACTGCTCTGTTAGATTCCTGTTTTATAGTCAGCTTCAACACTTAGGAGAAATCCAGAGCACCTACTGATTCACCAACACCGGCTTATTACAAAACCGGCTCGTCATCGCCTTCGGCGGCTTGCATAAATCCGGGTTATGAGTTTAACCATCCTGATCCTTATCACTGTGCCGGGTTATAGACTCTGACGGCTTGTCCTTATCATTCTTGCAGTTAAAATCCGAAGTCGCCATGGGCCCTAAGACCGACAAATCTTACAACTGGGTCAGATCACAAGTCTCAACTTTGATGCTGAACGAACTCGTGGGGCAAGGCCTCTTGCCGGCTCAAACAACAATCAGCTGGTGGGCGCCTGAAGAAGAAAACACCCCCCAGCCCCAACAAGGCGAAGTTGTGGTCTTCGCAGATCATCTGCATAAAGGATTTCGGCCGCCCGGGTAAAAAAATTTCCCTGACGTCCTTAACTTTTTCGACCTCCGCCCGCAAGATCTTGGCCTCAACTCAATCACAAATCTATGCCAATTTCAAGTGTTCTGCGAAGTATACCTTCAAACAGCTCCAACTGTCCTCCTTTTTCGGGAGTTTTTCTATATCAACCATCAAACTGAGTTCACTGATGGCCCCAGTATTGAACTTGGTGGCGTCTCTATCCAAAGGCGAAGAAACACTCCCTTTCCTGAGGCCAAGCTGGCGAGTCACCCCAAGGGCTGGAACAAGACTTGGTTTTACTGCAAAAACACTGCCCCTCAAGGTGAATATCCCCTGCCGGGTTACAGATCGAACCGGCTCAATGCCACAGTGGCCTTTCCGGGTTGGCCATCAACAGAAGAACGCAAGTAATTCACCCGTATTTACTCCAAAATAAGGGCCTTGGTTGCCAACGGCCTTACCGGGATCGATCTGACCCGGTGCTGGATAAGCTGGCGAATTCAACCCCTTAGCCACAGGGGCGACCTGATGTGCAACTATACTGGTGAGCCGGCTGATGTTCAACACTTCAGTCAAGTCAATTTATCCGCGAGTGATATCAACAAGACCACCAAGAGACTATTGGGAGAGCCTCAGGACAAATGCAACAAAACCAGGTTGGCCCCCTTCTGCTTAACCAACCCGGTGCCTTCAGTAAGTGTTTGCACCTTCTTACTCTGTTCTTTAACTCGCCCTCTTTATCTCATTTTCAATTGCCAACTCGTCTCAAAACAGGCGAACGATAGATTTTGGAAGAAGAAGAAACCCCAACAACCCGCCCTCGCTCCAGCGGAGCAACAAGACGAGCCGGCTGGTGCTGACGAGCCGGTCGCAGAAGGCGAGGCTGAGGTAGAACTTGACTCACTTGGTCGTATTTTCATTCAACTTGCTGACGCCCCTTCTCTTCAGGACGAAGCCGAAGTTAGCCATACCAACGAGCCGGAGGTAACCTTGATCTCTTCTGATTCTGATTCACCGATTCCTATTCGGAAGAAGACCCGGGCTATGTTCTGCAAGGTTCGAAGGAAACCCCGGGTTGCCGTCCGCAAGGTCTCTTTTTCGCACCGTGATGCTCACTTAGATCCCAAATTTATTTTGAAGAAGACTCGTCAACCCGGGACCTCCAAACAGAAGACCCGAAGCAGCGAAGGCGACTTAAGCAGCGGGCTTCCATATGAGCCGCCATCTCGTAAGGCGCGAGCTGAGGTGCTTCTTAGTCCAACTTCTTCTTTTCATCTAGCCGGCCGTTTTAAGGAGCCCTTACATTTAAATGACTCGGCATATCAGACATCCCATTCCTCGGGTGAGTCAAGCGCGACGCAGGCGCCGGCTTTCAATATTAACGTTGGGTAAGTACATACTGACATAGCAATGCATTAATCCTTCCCTCCTTCAAATGAATAACTCCTTTGTTGTTTTGCACAATACAAAGTCTATCAAGAAGCAAACGCTTGCTGGGTCATCTGACCCGGTCATTCAACCCGGCACTCAAGGGGATAAAGAGGCCACCTTGGATGGCCAAGACGAGCAAGCAGTCCCGAACAGCCCGCCGGCTCAAGACCCCATCAGACCAGCTCGTCCGCCTTCACCTGTTATCCAAGAAAGTGAAAACCCAGCTGAAGAACGACCCAAAGAGCCGCCCGTGGCACTGGCTCAAGAAGACGCGGTGGTGACTGGAGAACGGCAAACACCTCCGGAGGCTTCCACCGCTCTTGCTAAAATCCCTGCCAAGCCTAAGCCGGCCGCGAAGGACAAAGGAAAGACGGCTCTGAACTTTTCTTCATTTGAAGACCAGGACGCCAGTACCTTGCACCAGGCCGTGCTGACCCGGCTGTCGGAAAGCCGGGACACAGAGATCGCCATGATCACTTCACTAAAGCGAAAATATGAGGTAAGCTGCGCCCTTCATCTTGTACCATATATATATGTAGCCTCCAAGGGCCGGGTCATTATATAATAATGTTCCGGGACTTCAAAAAATATCTAACTTGTCGGCTCAACTTCAATCGATAACCCCAAAGGCCGGCTCATCATTCATGAGGGGCGGGTCTTCATAACTGAGCAACAAAAAATCAATGCATGCATTAGCCCCCAAGTGCCATGTTGTTTGCCTGCAGCTGCATGGAACTTCCTTCTTTATTTTGAAACTTGAGAGCGTGTAGCCCCCATGCCCCGGGTTGTCCTTCAGGGCGGTCCGGGTCATATGCAAGTCGTGTATAACAGTCTACCCTGTAGGAAATGCTGGACCAAGTAGAAACCCAGGCTGCCGGCTTCCGAAAGGAGGCCAAGAAAGAGAAGAAATTGCGCCAAGAATATGAAGAAGCCGCCGCTGAAGCAAAGAAAGCTTTGGCGATTGTAAGGGCCACCTTGCAAGAGACGGAGGCCGCCAGAACCGCCCTAGCCACGCGAGCTGAAGAAGCCGAAAAGCAAGTAGAGCCGGTGACACAAGAGCTGACCACTTTGAAGAACCAGATTACAGCCATGACCCGGGCCATCTTTGGTAAGCAAAGCCATATGAATGAGTCAACTGGACCGGCTTACCAGACTTAGCCGGCTTAAGTGACCGTGCATACTTCTCTTTGCAGGTCGCAAGAATCAACTGATGCTGCAGCAACCAGTAGTGAAGCTGAAGGCAGTATACACTTTCATGGAACAACTGTATATAGGCGACTCTCAATGCATTATGGCAGCCAAAAATACCAAGTCGCCTCCACAGCTTCTCGCGGACATGTTGAAGGAGCTGTCTGTGGTGCCAAGGTGGTTTGAAGACTGGAAGAGAGCGTGCTGCCGCTCTGTTGCTCTAACAGCACTAGCTCGGGCAAGGGCATACGTACCAGAGCTCGACCCGGCTCAAATTGTGGGCGGCTACCCGGAGTTCAATGTAGACGACACGCCCTTTACCAAGAAGGATTTCCAATGCTACATCAGAGAGACCCGGGTTGCAGCCACCGCCATTGCAGAAGAAACCGATCTGACCCGGTACCAGGCGCCTTATTCGAAAGCTAATGAGCGGATAGAGCCGCCAAATCATGAGCCGGTGGCCCTAACTCGGACACGTAAGACATCCTTCGCTCCTGAAGTCGACCCTTCTTCTCTGATATCCACCGATGCCCTGTTTGAAGCGTTGCGCACAATTCAGTGGTCGACCGGCGACTCAAGCGAAGAAGCGGAGGGTGACGACGGTCTCGAAGAGCCGGCTCGTGAACCATCAAGCGCCGGTGCCAGCTCTGACCCGGCGTTGTAAACGCCGGCTTATCCAAGTAGGCCGAAACTTGTGAAATTTTGCCATGGCCGCAGCTGATCGGCGGCTTGTAATAGGGTAGCATAAAACTTCTGATGCTAATGTAAATACTTGGCGCTTCTGTGAATCCTCCTTTTGGCCTTGAGAGCCGGTTTGCAATAGAGTGATTCTGCCGAAACAATATAACTGTATGTGATGGTTAGTGACGATGCCACCTTGAACGAGTAATCTTTGTTACTGTTTGCAATGAATCAAGTAGTTCAAATGGACCTAAATAAATGACATGCATGTATGTATGTATGCATGAATGTATGTGTGTAGAATAATTGCAAGTCGGAATATGCTTGAAACGGCCGGCTTAAGAAACACAAGCCGGAATACACTTTCATGAAGCTGGCACTTTGGCCTGTTGGTTTGTCCTTGCTTTCTGAAAGCCGGCTCTCACACAACCAATCGAACACTTTAACTCTGATGAGTTCAGGGTCACAGAAGTGATTGACTCACCAGACGTGCGCCGGGTCGTTTTTATAGGGAGTAACATCTTGCTAACAGGCAGGTTTAACCAACTTTGTGGCATCTCGCCGGGTTAAAAGGGTTTTGTAAGCTAAACTCAATTGAGTTGGAAGCCCCCAAGTAACCAAGATCAACAAATAAAGATCCAGTACACAAGTTCTGAGGCAAAACAACACCTTCACACAGTGTTGCTGGTCGTTATTATATTTGATCAAAGACAGGTATATACAGGGTAAAAGGTATGTACAAAGATGTAACCTAGTCAATGACTTAGGTGTAATATGGCCGGAGCTGGGCAATGTTCCAGGGCCGGCTTGTTTCTTCCTCAGAAGTACGTGACTTCTCTCCTTCCCGTATATCAATCAGGTAATACGACCCGTTGTTGAGATTCTTGCTGACCACAAAGGGCCCTTCCCAAGGTGGAGACAGCTTATGCATGCCTGTCTGGTCTTGTATCAGACGGAGTACTAAGTCACCTTCCTAAAAAGTGCGGCTTCGAACTCTACGGCTGTGATAGAGGCGTAGGTCTTGCTGATAAATTGCTGATCTGGAGGCGGCAAGGTCGCGCTCCTCCTCCAAAGCATCAAGAGCGTCTTGGCGAGCCAGCTCATTATCTTCCTCCACATAAGCCGCCACTCGAGGGGAGTCATGACGAATATCGCTTGGAAGCACGGCTTCTGCACCATATACCAGGAAAAACGGCGTATAGCCTATCGACCTGTTAGGAGGAGTCCGTATGCTCCAAAGTACTAAAGGTAACTCTTCTTCCCAGCAGCCCGGCGTGCGCTGCAGAGGCACCATGAGCCGGGGTTTGATACCACGCAGCAATTCTTGATTAGCCCTTTCTACCTGTCTGTTGGACTGAGGATGCGCAACCGATGCCAGATCAAGCCGGATGTGCTCCTGTTGACAGAACTGTTTCATAGCCCCCTTGGAAAGATTGGTTCCATTGTCTGCAATGATGCTGTGCGGGTAGCCAAATCGGAATATCAGCTTTTTCAGAAACTTGACAGCCATTGCTGCATCGCAGTTGCTGACCGGCTCTGCTTCCACCCACTTGGTAAACTTATCCACAGCCACCAGGAGGTGCGTATGCTTGTTCTTGGAACGTTTGAAGGGTCCCACCATGTCAAGCCCCCAGACCGCAAACGGCCAAGTAATTGGGATCATCCTCAACTCCTGAGCCGGCACATGGGCCTGGCAAGCGTATTTCTAGCAACCATCGCACTTACGGACAATGTCCTCTGCATCAGCATGAGCTGTGAGCCAGTAGAACCCATGCCGGAAAGCCTTTGCGACCAGTGATCTTGAGCCGGCATGATACCCACAGCCGCCAGAGTGAATCTCATTGAGGATTGCGTGACCCTCTTCCGGCGAAACACAACGCTGAAAAACACCAGTGACGCTTCGTCGGTGTAGCTCGCCATTGACAATAGTCATAGACTTAGATCGTCTGATGATCTGCCGAGCGAGGAGTTCCTCTGTTGGCAGTTCTCCCCGGCTTAAGTAAGCCAAGTAGGGGACCGTTCAATCAGGGATAGCACGGATAGCCGCCACGAGAGCCGCCTCCGGATCAGGAATAGCCAAATCCTCCTCTGTTGGCAACTTGACGGACGGGTTGTGCAGAACATCCAGGAACACATTGGGCGGTACCGGCTTGCACTGAGAACCCAAGCGAGAGAGTGCGTCCACCGCCTCATTCTGCCGGCGATCAATATGGTCCACCTGATAACCTTTGAAATGCCCAACAATATTTGTGACCGCCTGCCGATAAGCCGCATGAGGGGATCCTTAGAGTCCCATGTACCTGAGACTTGCTGAGCCACTAAATCTGAATCGCCCAAACATCTGACCCGGCTCAGGTTCATTTCCTTAGCCATCCGGAGCCCGTGAAGCAAAGCCTCGTACTCTGCTGCGTTGTTAGTACAGGTAAACATAAGCCTTAAAACATAACAAAACTTGTCTCCTCGAGGGGAAGTAATCACAACTCCAGCCCCCGAGCCTTCGAGCTGCCTCGAGCCGTCAAAGTGTATAGACCAGTATGTCGTGTCGGGCTTCTCTTCAGGAGCCTGCAACTCTGTCCAATCATTGATAAAGTCAACCAACGCTTGAGATTTGATTGCTGTACGAGGCAGATACTTTAGATTATGTGGACCGAGCTCAATAGCCCACTTAGCAACCCGGCCTGTAGCCTCTCGGTTCTGGATTATATCCCCAAGAGGCGCAGAACTAACCACCGTGATTGGATGCTCATGGAAATAATGCTTCAGTTTGCGGCTAGCCATGCACACTCCGTAGACCAGCTTCTGCCAATGCGGGTATCGCTGCTTTGACTCGCTCAACACCTCGCTGACATAATACACAGGATGCTGGACAGGATATTCCTTACCATCCTCCTTGCGCTCGACGATGACCGCCACGCTTACAGCCCTGTTATTGGCAGCAATATACAACATCATCGGCTCCTTCTCACGGGGGGCAGCAAGAACTGGCGGCTCAGACAGTTGTTTCTTAAGGGCCTCAAAAGCCCGATCTGCCTCCTTACTCCAGACGAAGTCATTTGATTTCTTGAGCAACTGATACAACGGAATCACCTTTTCGCCAAGCCGGCTTATGAACCGACTTAAAGCCGCAACCCGCCCAGCCAGCTTCTGCACGTCATTAAGCTTGGTCGGCTTAGCCAGGGTAGTGATTGCCTTGATTTTCTCCGGGTTAGCCTCAATGCCTCGCTCAGAGACAAGGAACCCCAGAAGCTTTCCTGCAGGGACACCAAAAACACACTTTTCCGGGCTAAGCTTCATCTTGTAGACACGGAGATTGTCAAACGTTTCTTAAGATCCTCCAATAGAGTCTCCTTTTTTCGAGATTTAACCACAATGTCATCCACATAAGCATGAACATTCCGCCCGATCTGATTGTGGAAACAGTTCTGGACGCAACGCTGATAAGTCGCCTGGGCGCTCTTCAGACCAAATGACATGGTTGTATAACAGAAGGCCCCAAAAGGTGTGATGAAAGCCGTCTTTGCCTGGTCTTCCGGCTTCAGCTTGATCTGATGATAACCGGAGTAAGCATCAAGGAAACAGAGACTCTCACAACCAGCCGTAGCATCGATGATCTGGTCAATACGGGGCAAGGCAAAGGGGTCACTAGGACAAGCCTTATTCAGATCTGTGTAATCAACACACATCCGCCAAGTCCCGTTTTTCTTCAGAACAAGTACTGGGTTAGCCAACCACTCAGGATGGAAGACTTCGACGATGAACCCGGCAGCTAGGAGCCGAGCCACTTGTTCACCAATGGCCTTCCGCCTTTCCTCGTTGAAACTGCGGAGGAATTGGCGGACTGGTTTAAACTTGGGATCCACATTGAGGGAGTGCTCAGCGAGTTCTCTCGGTACACCTGGCATGTCAGAAGGTTTCCATGCGAACATGTCCCGATTCTCACGGATGAACTCAATGAGCGGGCTTTCCTATTTGGGATCCATATTAGCCCCGATGGTGAACTACTCAGAAGAATTGCCCGGAGTAAAATCAACTCGCTTCGTGTCTCTAGCCGACTTAAACTTGAGCAGAGGGTCAGATTCCGTAGTGGGCTTTTTCAGGGACGTCCTGTCAGACAGATCAACATTGTCCTTATAGTATCGCAACTCCTCTGCGGCGCAAGCCGTCTCAGCATAAGCTGCGTCTCCTTCCTCGCACTCCAGTGCAATCTTGCGGTTTCCTTCCACTGTGATAGTCCCCCTCGGTCCCGGCATCTTCAACTTCAGGTAGACGTAGCATGGCCGCGCCATGAACCGCGCATAAACCGGCCGGCCAAATAGGGCGTGGTATGGGCTCTTCAGGTTAACCACCTCGAAGGACAGGAACTCAGAACGTCAGTTATCCTCTGAGCCAAAAGCCACTTCAAGGGAAATTCTCCCCATGGGATAGGCCGACTTGCCAGGAACAATGCCGTGAAAGACCGTAGAAGATGGAGTCAGCTGCTTATCGGACAAATTCATCCGTCTGAACGTGTCATAGTACAGAATGTTGATGCTGCTTCCACCGTCCATGAGCACCATAGTCAGGGTGTAACCACCGACCTGTGGCGCCACCACCAGAGCCAGGTGGCCTGGGTGGTCGACAAGGACAGGATGATCTTCCCTGCTCCAGGTAACCGGCTGTTCAGACCAGTTGAGGTAGTAAGGAGCCGCCGGCTCAACCGCATGGGCGGCTCGCCGTTGCACCTTCCGGTCCCGCTTGCAGGTACTGGTGGTGAAAACATGATACTGTCCGTTGTTTAACTGCTTCGGGTTGCTCTGGAATCCTGCCGCACCAGCCTGATGCTGATTTCCCTGGTTGTTTCTCTGATTGCCACCAGTATTACCAGCCCCCTAAAACCCGCCGCCCTGGCCATTATTTCCCTGGAAGCCGGGCCCAGCGAAGGGTCCCTGCAAGCCGGCTCCTGAGAAGCCGGGTCCTGGGTTGGCGGGTTTTCCGCCGTTGCCTCCCCCGTGATGATGATTCTGGAAGATGCGCTTGGCAAACTCTTGCATCACGTAGCAATTTTCCCAGGAGTGAGTGGCCGGTTTACCATTATAACTGTGCTTCGGACAAGGAGCTTTGAGGGCCTCCTCGTAAGTGAGAGGGCGACTTCCAGACTGCTTCCTCGAACCGTCATTCTGCCGCTGACCTTTATTCTCTGTGCTTGTGTTTGCCACCAGATCAGAGCCACCGTCGTGACCCTTGCGTTTACCGCCGCTGTTGTTCTGACCATTACCGTTGCTCTGCTGCTGACCCTTGCCGCCAGCTTTCTTGCCCTTATCAGATTTCTCCTCGTCCGACGGCGTATCCTTGGTATTATCCGACTCCGCGTACCGGGTTAAGACATCCATGAGATCTCCCATGTCCTGGACCTTTCGCTTGAGCCACCCAAGCTTCTGGACCAGGGGCTGGAACTTACCTGTTCGTTCCAGAACAAGCACTGCCTGAGCCGCCGAGATGCTATCAGAACTGTGTATAACTTCTGCAATCCGGCGAGCCCAATGGTGCGCCGACTCGTCCTCGCGCTGGACACAACGCTCCAGATCAACAATTGTGGTCGGCCTCTTGCAGGTCCCCTAGAAATTCTTGACGAAACGCTCCCTCAGCTCCTGCCAGGTGTTGATGGAATTCGCCGGTAGGTTTTTCATCCAAGTGCGTGCAGGGCCTTCCAACATCAGAGGCAGGTAACACGCACACACCGACTCACTTGCACCCAACAAGTCCATCGCCAGCTCATAGCTCTCGATCCATTCAGTGGGCTCCAAATTCGCCGTGTAGTTAGTAACCTTGCGAGGCCCTTTGAAGTCAGGGGGTATGCGCGCCTCTCGCAGCGCTGGCACCAAGCAAGGAGTCCCAATCATGCGACTTGACGAGCCCCCAAGCCGGCCGTCCGCTGGGGTTGCGGCAGGCGAGTGTCGCACCTCTGGCGGGTTAACAGTTGGTGGCGGGTTAACTCGAACCGGCGCGTTAACGTGTGCCGGCGGGTCACGGCATGCCCATGCGTTTTCCTCCTCCCACTCTCGAAGGACTTGAGCCGCATCCGCAACGTCTTGCGGGATAGGCTGGCGCTGCTCTGCCAGCGGCTGGGCGGCCCTCCTACGATGGGCGCTGCTGGAGACCGCAGGCGACTCTGGGCGCTGGCTCCTGGTCCGGCTCTGATGGGGGGTTGAGTGAAGACGGTGTTGGTTGTGCGAGTAATTGGCCTGCTGCACCACCGCAGTCTTAAGCATCGCAATAGCGTTCTGGGCTTCTGTCTGAATCGGGCCGTCCCCCTCGATCGGAATAGCTGCCAAGTTGTGGGTTGCCGCCAGCACGTTATCAACCGGGTTAGAGTAGTGTCCAATTGGGGTCTGGAACCGGTGAGACGGCGGCTGCTGCTGCTGATCTGGCATACGAAGTCGAGCTGGCTCTTGCTGCTGAACAAGCTGTTGTAGCGGCGGTTCTCTCGTGGGGATAACTCTAGCCCCCAGGTTCGTCGGCGCAGGCGGCGTGGTGAACAGCTGAGTCGGCTCGAGATTAGCCGGAAGCCAGCTCTGATGACGCCTCCGGTGAACAAGCTCTGACTCGGCCTGCCGGCGGCTCAAGTACTGTGTTTCCTCGTCAAGGCGCTGGCTCTCCGCAGCGATCTGGGCCTGCTCCTGTATCATGCGGGCGTTCTCAGCGTTGATGTCCTCCTGGATCTTGGCCATCTCCTCACGACTCTTCATGATCTCCGTGTTGCGCGCCGCTGCGTTCTCTGCAGTGACCGGCTCGGCCAACAGAGCCGCCAGCGTAGTCATCAAGTGCGCGAGTGCCTGAACCCCGGTCCTCTGAGAGCCGGAGGCCGAAGCGCCGGCTTCTCCTGAGCCGACCAGGAGGTTGTTCTGTCCCGCCATCGGATTGGCCGGGTCTCATGCTGGATCTTGCCTACCCGCCATGTAAACCGCCGTGAAGCGAGGCGGATCTGGGCTCTCTGGGAAGACGTCGTCTGTGTGCCCCAGCCCTCCATTATGCAGCGGAAGAATTGACTCAGTTTCCCCCATCGAGGACTCGCCGTCAGACTGGACAAACGTGTCGTCCTGAGACAGGGAGTTCTCTGACAGGGCAACCTCTTGGGTAAAGCCCACGAAGGCGTGATCTGGGCCGGCTTGACCCGGGCCGGGTCTCGCCGGGAGCTGACCAACACGACGCGCCGACTCGACGCCGGCGATGTTCTCCAACCCGGCAGCTGGCTCGTCGACCATGCCGATGAAGGTGTGGATCTTGCCGAAGGGGACCCGGTACCCGTACTCTATTGAGTCGGCGTCGGGGCCCCAGTATGAATCATTGATGTAGAACTTCCCGCGGCAGCTCTTGGACATCATGCCAACCGCGTACTTCCCGAACCCTGGAAGAGATCCCGCTAAGAACTCAACTCCACCGGGCGTGTGCCCCACGGTGGGCGCCAACTGTCGTGGTTTTGTCGCGACAGATGTCCTAGTAGAAGGACTTAGAGATGAAGCCATCGCACTAACGTGGAAGCTTAGCGGGGTTGATCGGGAACGAGAAGTCGCCGGGTTACCCAGGTTTGGCCCCTCACGGTGGAGGTAAAAGCCTATGTCCTGCTTGTCTATATTGCTGTAGATCTCGATTACAAGGATGCGGATTCGCTAACCTAGCTCTCGAGGGGATTGCAACTTAGTCTTTTCTGTACAGGTGCTCCCCTTTATATACACAGGTGGAACCCTATATTACATGAGAGTCCGGATCGTACTCTGACCCGCCTCCTATTCTTCCCTACTTGTTCTCCAAGATGGCCATCTTGCCTTCTATCTTCTCGTCAAGCCGGCCCATTGCTTAAGCCGGCTTATCCTTGCCAGGCCTCGTTAAGCCGGCCCACACAGAGTCTTCGGCCCGCAGTGAGTTGACCCACTAAGCTCGCCTTACGGCCGGGTCAACACCCTGCCAGGTCTCCGCGCTGGTAAATATCCCCCGGCTGCATCATTTTTCGGACCTCCCCGCAGCTCCGAGTAGGGGCTGCATCTAGTAACCCTACAAATACAAGTACCGGGGGCTGCACTCACAGTACACCGACCTCCGTTGTTCAAAACACACAACGGATGGTCACAGGCTTACGCCCTACCTTGTCGCTCGAGTCACGACGCAGAGTCTTAACGAATGCTGAGGACCGACCCAGAGCCGCGGCAAAGTCGGTGCAAAAACGCACAGACAAGCATGCCGGGCTCCCAAGAGGCACTGTTCCTAATGACCAACGCTAGCAGGCAAACTAATTGGTCGAACAATGGCATTCTCACAGCGGATTTAAAGATGTCGCATGACACAGCAAGGACATGTCAAACTAAAACAAATAATAGTAGTACTACCAATACAGTACATTACAGTTTTCCATACAAACTCTATTTAGCAGGGCTATCTGGCTTGGGAACTCTCTTAACAATGTTTTGGCAGGGACACACTCCTGCAGCATACTTGGCCTCTTCCGTGACCTCTTCCAAGAACTGCTGCGGATTGCGACTCCCCGGAGGAGGCCGCACCAAAGGCCATAAGTTCACGTCAGGGTGATGCGCCCTAACACCAGTGCAGACTTGGCGAGCTCCCTCAAAGGCTGTGGAATAGATGCAGTCCTCAACCTGATCAGGAGACCTCCCGAGCAGGCTCAGGACAGTATCAATGTCGGGCTTCAGCCGGGGGTCATCACGGTAGAGGGTACCAACGGCAACCCCAAGAGTGGTCTTCATTTTCTCCGCCATCGACGCGACCTCCTGGAGATGGGCCTCCGCGTCATCATTCTGGATCTCCGGCACCAGAGCTGGAAAAGCAAACACAGAATGCATAAACATACTGGCGGCCAAATAGGATAAATGAGCGTACAAGACAACCCCCAGGATACATATCTTTAGCAGCAGCTTCTAGACGGCAGCTCTTTTGTGCCTCGGCAAGCTGGGAGGTCGCCTCCTCGCTTTCCCTCCGCAGGCGGGCAACCTTTTGCTTGACCTAAATGGCCACAGTCGCCTGCTGTGCCAGTTTCTTCTCCGCGGATTTAAGGTCGTGCCGGAGTAAGCCTTGGCGATCCTTGTTCTCCTCCAAGTCAGTACGGAGGATGCGGCAGGCCTCCTACTCCTGATGAAGAGCGGCCTCCAAAACATGTTTGGAGGACTGCATCCAGCTCCTTCTTGGCAGCCTGCTCTGCCTCCTCCACCTGCTTACGGGCCTGGGAGGCCTCGTCCAATTCCTGGCGGAGGGCTGCAGCCTCCCCAGGGGCTACAACAGAAAAACACAAATGCTCTCCAAGTCAGAAACATTAAAACCAGAAGGCACAACCAAGCTGGGTACGAGTCAACTTGACACTTACAAGAAGTGCCATCTCTGGCGCGCTGCAGGCCACCGGCTTTCTGCTGAAGAGCTCCCAGTTGCTCCTCCAGCTCCGAGACCTGCGGGGCAAGGCCGCGGTTCTCCTCAACGAGAGCCTAAACAAGAACACAAGGTCAGACCTCGTTCAGGACACCTACTAAAGATATAAGTTGAACCAAGCATGGCTCTCAGGCCACCGCCATACTCGGTGCCGGGGGCTACTACTATTACAAGTTAAGAGAAAAAGCATACCTTGAAGTCAGGCTCCAAAGAAAGCCCCACCTCCCTCAGGATCGACCACAGGCGCTTCAACGCCTCATCGGCAGCTCCTAAGGGCGCCGCGACCTCCCGAGGGATCTCCGGAGCAAAGCTCCCGGTGAGGAAGGAAAGGGCCTTCTGTGCAACTGGCGTAGGGCGTACTCCCTTCCCTCTGGATTAGCAGCAGGAGGCCCCCAGCGACGCATTGGCTGAAGGCATCGCTGACCGGCCTACGCCGCCAGCCACGGCCTTCGCAACGATGGACGTTGTCGGCATGCTCGCAGAGGAAAGGCGAACACTCTAGGGGAGTGCGTCCCTTCCGCACGAACAAGTGATGGGCCCGCGGGCTTCGCGGCCTGAGATAGGTCCGCATCACCGCCGTCCTTGGCAGTACCCCCCCGCATCCACAACCACCATTGGCTCCACGGAGAGCTCTGCTGCAAGCAAGTGGTCTCATTAAGAGCTCTAACACATCTATCAAGGGCAAGGGAGCCTTGGGCAAAACATTTACCTGTGGTCCGGCCTCCAGCCTCTAAAGAAGGGGGCTCCGGGAACAGGGTCACGCTGGGCAAAGTCGCCAACGGCGTGGCCGCTATCGCAGCGGCTGTAGAGGACCCCGCAGCAGAAGCGGTCTCCGCTCCGTGGGAGGTGGCCCTAAGAAGAGCAAGTCGAAGATAAAAAAACATGGGAACTAGCGAAGGTCAAATCAAAATATGGCAAGCCAAGACTTACAGGATAGTCGCCGGAGCGTGCCGCCTCCGGGGCGGCACCGAGACGAGCACGGGGATCTGCAAGCTCGCCGACTTCAAAGAGCTCCCCCGAAGCTCGCAGCTGCTGCTACAGACCGGTGACTCCTCACGCAGGCCTCGGCGGAGCTTCTTGAGGGGCTGGCATGGCGTCTCAGCCTCGGACCTCCTCTGCTCATCCTCGCCGACCTCGTCCTCCTCTTCATCATCGGCCCCGTCACCGTCGTCATCGTCGTCGTCCTCGGTGTCATCGTCGCCCTCATCATCATCATCTTCATCGCCTCCGTCACCGCCGTCGCCGCTCTCGTGGCCCTCTTGATCGACGGGGTCTCCCTCGTCCACGCCTTCTGAGGCCTCCTCCTCAAAGGCCTCCGTAGAGGCTCTCTTCCGACTCTTGGTGGACTCACCCTTCACCCGGGCAGGCTTGGGGAGGGCTGGCATCATCAGGGCGGCCAAAACGGTGCTCACGTCTTGCCCCGGCAGCGGGGGCTCCGAATGATACGTCGCGAAGATAGCAAACCCATGTATAAAAACAAGCAAATGGCGTTAGAAGGAGAAGCCCGGCCTTCAACAAAGATGGGACTGCAAAAACACTTACGCTGCCCGGTGGGAGGTCAGACGAGAAAGGTTTGACGGCCTTCCTCAGGGAGCTCGCGATGGCATCGAGGCCTACCAAGAAGACAAGGAAGGCGTCAACATCCTCCGGGCTTAGCTCCTTCTAGGAGAGCCGTGCGAGATCTCTCGGCCTAGCGTATTGGGACAGGGGGAGGGCCCGGGCCCGCAGCGGCAAAACGTGACGCGCCACCCACGTCCACACAATGTGGCCTCCATTCAGCCCGCCCTTCTTTAGGCGGGCGGTAGCATCTGCTTGTGCCTTAGCCTCCGGCGACAACCTGGACAGAGGAGCCCACAACCGCAGCTTGCGCAGAGGCTCATTCCGGAAGGCAGGTAAATTGTCGCCAAGGCCACGCATATAGAACCAAGACTTGTGCCACTCCCGAACAGATTTTGGGAGGTCGAAGGAGAAGAAGGTGGAGTTGGGGCGGAGCTGCAGGATGGCTCGCCCAAGATAGCAAAAACACAGGCACGGAAGAAATACTGGAACATCTCGAAGTAGGGGGCTGTCCCGAGGAAGCACTCACAGAAAGTGATAAAGTTTGTGATATGGAGCACTCCGTTGGGGGGATGTGGTGCAGTTGGCAATCGAAGAACCGGAGAATTCCACGCACAAAGTTGTGGAGGGGAAATCTGAGCCCCTCCCAAACTACCCTGAGCAAAAAACGTGCTCACCGTCGCGGGGCTCCGGCGGGACTATCGGGGCCGGATTTCCGGGACATGATATCCTAGAAATTAACCCCTCGTGTCGTCACCAGCCCAGGATTACTGTTACTGGTGGACACGTCCTTGTTACAGATTACCAAGCAATTACAAGGATTGGATACAAGACCATAAAGGTCTAATGATACAACAATGATTTCTAGTGAGGATGACGGAAGCGGCTCGTGGTTCTCCAACATCGATGGGGCTCCTTTTCCACAGGAACAGCTGACCCGGATAATTCCTATCCCGCGTGGCCGCTATCCTAGGCTCCGCATGGATGTCGTAGTAATACTCCTTGTCGAAATCCTGACCTGGCCAATTAAATAGCCAGGGAGAAGCCCGTGAGTACGTTTGAATGTACTCGCAAACATAATGAACAAAAGATATACCGAATGCATATGAACATGATGGGTTAAGTTATATGCACATGCTGAATGAAATTAAATCATGTCATGATGAATATTACTACGGTGCTGAAATTTAAAACATGGCATGATAAATATTAGCATATGCAGAAAAATTAATTCTTAGTGACAAACTAAGAAAGTTAAAAGTGGACAATCGGGCGAGACTGGACCGCCTGAGAATCCTAAAAGAAATGCCAAACGGGTGTCTAAAAGAGAATCGGGCGAGACAGACCGCCCGAAAACTCAAGCGACGCCACGAGAGGTCTTGAAAAGAAATGCCAGTCGGGTGTCTAAAAATGACGCCACGGTAGGTCTTGAAAAGAAATGCCAAACGGGTGTCTAAAAGAGAATCGGGCGAGACTGGACCGCCCGAGAACTCAAGCGTCGCCACGAGAGGTCTTGAAAAGAAATACCAATCGGGTGTCTACAAGAGAATCGGACGAGACAGGACCATCCGAGAACTCGAGAGACGCCACGAGAGGTCTTGAAAATAAATGAGTGCCCGGGTAGTCTAGCCAGCCCATGAGATACTCAAAAAAATAAAAATAAGAGAAACGGTTAGTCCATAATAATAACAATAATATTCATCACAACAATAATATTCATGATAGCGTCAGTGGCGACAATTATTATCCTGCAAAATAAATCATGCTCAATTTTAATTATTTTCCTCTGGAGACCGACACTAAGACCGACACTTGACCAACCCAGACTGTAGTCCTTAACCGCGGACACGGCTATTCGAATAGATATAACTCTACAGAGGGTGTACTCTTTACCCACAAGTAAATGATTTCTTTAGTCAGCACCGTGACACTGACTAATTCCCATTACGGTCTTTGGGTTGAAAACACACCTAACCAGCACACACCAACTTAACTCACCAGAGCCAGGAATCACCCAAGGCAATGATAAAGTAAAACTCTAAGTGGGAAGGCCTCATTCAACGGCCTCCAATAGCATGGGATCAAAATATTTATATCGGCGCGCAAACAGGGGTGAGACCCCTCTCAGACTACAATCAGAGACACCCATGCCCCCGGACCAAGTGACATGCCTACCATGGGCCAATGGTATCTTTCACTATGGCCTCTCTGTACGGTGTGTGCAGGAAAGGGGTTATCAACTTACTGAACCGTACCCTACCTGCGGCAGGGACAAGTGGCAGCACGTACAAGTATGGGGGTTACCGGAACAAGACTCGATCTACGGCTGACTCAGGAGGCTTAAGTTTTCCTGCAGTGGTTAGCACAATAAAGTGTTGTTTCAACAGTAACACCAAAACCCAAAACAGGGCCACAGCCCTTGCATGTCCCAACATGCATAACCAACAAGGCATGATCATGCTCCAACGTGATCACCCTTCTGCCGGTAGCGGTATTTCTCTTATATCTGCTCCTGCAAGTTAGTCATGACAAGCACACGTTGCACGGTACGAGGAAACATGCCAACACTACATGCATGAAATTTTTTATTTGAATTCAACATATGCATGATTCAATTATTCTAGCAAACATTTAACCATGCAATCACCATATCAAGTGTTCAAGATGCTTGCCTTGATCATGCAGAAATATTGGGTGCACTCCAAAAGTTTTGAAAATTTTATCTTGCCTCCATTTCCTATTTTCAAAAATATTGCAATTACCACATAAAGCAAAGAAAGTACTAAAAAGTTTCCTGGAAAATTTCAAAATAAATACTAAAATAAACTAGAGGAAAAATAAAGAATAACAGAAAAAGAATCAAATTATTTGGAGTTCATATGAATTTCCTAGAGAGTTTCTAAGCTGAAATAAATACAGAATTGGACTTATTTAATAAATCCAGCAGAGTTAAACTTATCAAAAATGTTCACCCTAGCTATATTAATAGAGATTGATTTTAGAAGTATTTAGAAATTTGAATCACAAAATTTGGTTTTGAAATGAATTCTGTAGAATTATTTGAAGATTGCTGGAAAAGGAAAATAGGAAAGGGCAGAAGTGCGCCTGAGCGCTGTTTAGTAGCACGGCGCCACTGGGCCGGGTCCAGTTTTTCGGCCGCGTGGAAGGGCGCCGACGTCGAAGACGTACTCATGGGAGTACGTTTCCCTTGAGCGGGGGCGGCTCCGACAGAATCCGTCTCCACTTAAACGGCGGGGCCCGCGGTTGGAGTGGCTGACGGGCGGGCCCCACTTGTCGGGTTCGTCTCCCAACTCCCGCGCGCGTCTGGCCAGGGACAGAGGAGGATTCCAGCGATCCTCGCCGGCGAACGGCGGTACCGTTCGGGGGGCTGAGACCACCGTTGTGCTCAGGAGGCTATGGCGGTCCTTCCGGTACTCGACACGGCCAAAGAGGTGGATAAAATCGTCGGCGGCGAGCTCCCCGGCGGATGGCGGCGTCGGACGAAATGGGGGTTTCGTCTACGGTGACTCCGGAGCAAAATTGAGTGGGGGAATGCATTCGTGGGACCGCGAGGGGGCTTCTGGTGGAGAGGACGAAGAGAGGGAGGCTCGGGTTGTGCCGGGTTTAACCGGGAAGTGGTGGTGGCCGTGGCGGTCGGAGAGGAGGAAGACGGCCACCCCGGCTCGATTGGCTCCTCGGGGTGGTTTTCAGAGAGGAGAGGAGGCATGCTCGGGAGTGCAGCGAGCTCGGGGGGGGAGGTTTTATAGCGCGGCGAGGCGGTACCATGGCTTTCCGAAGAAGTCACGACGACGGCGGCTATTGATGGCGCCGCTAAGGTAGTTGAGGGTGTCGGTGCGACATGGGCAGGCTTGCGGAGGAGGCCACCGTCCATAGGTGGGCTGATTGGCTCGTAAGGTGGCCAGGTGGCTCGGGGCGGTGATGACAGCGACGTGCTGGAGTCGGTGGCGGCGCAGGCCGGTGGAGGGCGGCGCCAGGGGGAGTGATCCGGTGCGGGGGAGGCTGCGGCTGGTGCAGGCGACTAGGAGAGGAGCGGGCAAGCTAGGGGAGGCAGCAGAGGAGCCGCAGCGGCTCGATGCCACTGACTGCCATACTCGCGCTCTGTGCGTGCCCTCGAGGTGCTCGATGAATTGCCACAGTGGCCAAATGATTTTATTTGAATTTTGAAGTTTGACATGATGATGATTCACTCTGTAATAGAGCTACTAGACATGGTGGTGTCGTCATCTGATCAAGTTCCTAATGCAGTCCAGAGAGATGCCAATATTCTGTCATGCCCATAATGTGTTTGACAGAATGCCAGAGCTATCTAGATGATTTTGTTGGAAGTGAAAATTAACAGCATGGTGTCTCCTTAGATGATAGATATGGTGGTGTGGTTGGTTTAGCAAGAAGGGAAACTTGCTAGTGCAAGTTTTACCAGAATTCACTTCTGGACAGAAACTACAGCAGGATATTTGGTGGATCTAAATGATGCAATAGGGGCTGATCTCCTGGACTTAAGGGTTTAGTTGGAAGGAATAGAGGTGGGAATAATTTCAGAATTTTTGGAGCAGGGAAAATTAGGGTTGTAGTTAAAAGCTGAATCTGGACCAGAAAAGAAAAGAGGATGTTTCACTCAAAATTTTCAAAAGGCCAAGTTGGGTTTTTGCATAAAAGTGATCTCTAGGCATCACATGACCTCCCATAATTTTTGTGGAATTTTGAAAGAATTATTTACAAAAGTTGTAGTGCAACAGAGGCAATTAAAGAATTAAAAAATGCTATTAAAATGATTATCTTGGCAAAGTTTTATTATGAAAATAGTTTCTATTGTTATTTTAAATATAATTGAATTGATTTAAGACAACTACCAAATCCCACAATATTTTACAAAAATTTCTAAATGGAGGGAAGAATTTTAAAAACAGAAAATAGAAAATACTCTAAAATAAATAAAGATCTATTAAAATTCAAAATTTTATTTCTGGCCAAATTTTATTCAATAGAAATATAGTTAAAAAATTTGGGGTGTTACAGGGACTTCTCTTGACGGGAGTCGGACTGCCAGATCCGCTGACATCAGAAGCTGGTCCTTGTACATCTGGACCTCTTCCTCTGTGGCCGTGGAGGGGAACCACTTCCCCGTGGACTTGGGGGCATCGCGCGCCAACTTCTCACCACTCTTGGCGGCGGCCCTCTTTCGCTTCCTGTCAACGGCGCTCATGGTCGGCTCTTGGCTAGGGGCCCGGGCCCCCCTCTCGCTCCTTGTTCTAGCCATCGACAGTGAGGGAGGCGGAGCCGGCAAAGCTCTGGCGGCGAAGCGATGGCGATATGGTGGTGGCGCGCTAGACGAGGCTGGCGGCGGAGAAGGGGAGTGAAATGAGTAGAGGCGGGGGAAGACGAAAACCCCTCACTTTCCCTCCGCTTATAGCCACCCCGAAAACGCGTCGGTGCGTCGGGTCGGGGAGAGATGGTCGGTATGGCCTCTCGTTTTTTTCCTCTTGTGCGGTTATGGACAGGGGCAATACAGTCCAACTACGAAAAACTGACAAGTGTAATTTCAGATTTTAACGGTAGAAGACAGCAGAATTGACGGAAGTGCTATAAAAGGGAAAACAATTTATACTTTGTGTTAGATAAGGATGAAAAGAAATTCAATGTTAAATAAGGAAACAAGTTTTAAAACTGTGTTATATAAGGAATTGTTTCTAGTTCAGAATCTAACCTCTCTTCAGCCCATCTGCGAGGCTCCATCATAGGAAAGTACGACGAACTCGGAGCACCGAAAAGGGCGAACAGAAGGATATGAGGCCAACTCCAATGCGCCGACGCATTTGGTCCGCGCTTGTCCGTTTGGGTCCAAGCGGACAGAAACGACGGCTCAACGCAGAGACCCATCTCATTTTTCTGTCCGTTTTGTGTCCGTTTGAACCATTTTCTCCCCAAATTTGCGTCCGATTTGGGTCCGAAGCGGACACAAACCAGACGTTCTTTGCGTCCTCCTCGTTCGTATGTATCCGCTGCAGGTGAGGTCTGGCCTATTTGTCATCCAAATGCGAGGGGCCCACCCACCCATCCCACCCTTCTCACTCTCTCCTCCTCCTTTTTCTCTCTTTCTCTCCCACCCACCACCCACGCAGCCGCCGGGGAGCCACCCACGCAGCACGCGGCCGCCAGGGAGCCGCCACCGGAGCAACACCACGTGGCGCCGGGAAGCCGCCAACGCAGCACGCGGCCGCCGGGGCTGCGGAGGACGAGGCGCGGCCATGGATCCGACGCCGCGGCCATGGATGCCTCGCCGCTACCTCGCGTCCTCGACCTCGCCCTCCTCTCCATCCTGCTTGTCCGTTCTTCATGCCTTCTAGACGAGGGCGCGCACAGAGGGCCGCAGCGAGTGGCCGCCGCGGCCACTACCTCTGTTGCGGCCAGCAACAGAGCAGCTCCACTGCTAGATTTTTTTTTTCAAAGAGTTGGCTTGTCCGCCCCAAATGCGTCCAACGCGTTCGATGCACAGGCCATGTCCGCTGTCCGTTTTGGCGACACAAACGGACAAAAAAGGAACAAATTTTGGGTCCCCCCGTTGGAGTTAGCCTGATGAAATGGAAATGGCGGACGCCAATGGCTAGATCTTGGAAAGAGCTCTTTGCGGTTTGAAAGGTGGATGCTGCTGTTGCTTGAGGTGGGTAACGACCACGAAGCACTGAATGCTTGAAGTGAACAGTACAAACGCAGTTATTACATCGGCTCGCATGCGGTCGCGAAAGTCTGTTCTGACATGGACGAAGAGACGGGCCGGCCCCCACCAAGCCTTGGGGAATATATCACATGATACCAAGCATCACATGATACAATGATATCATGTTTCAAAACTCGAATTTTGTGTTTCAAAAAATTTCAAAAAAAAAACTTGGATGTTCACAAGACATCTATCGACTATCCCTAAAAAATTCAAATCCAAATTCGAAATATACATGAAGAAACAAAAAAGACAAATCTACATGTGAATAGTGCCACATTTGCTTTCGTCTTTTGTGACACTATTCATGTAGAATTTGTCATTTTTATTTCTCAATGTGTGTTTCGAGTTTGGATCTGAATTCTTTACAGCTAGTAGACATATGTCTTGTGAACATCCACGATTTTTTTCGAAATTTTTTGAACCACAAAAAATTGAATTTTAAACCATGATATCATGGTATCATGTGATGCCTTGTATCATAGGATATTTTCTCCCAAGCCCCGTATAAGTCCACAGTCCCTTACTAAATGGATGTGGTATTTACTACAATAAGTGGTGAGCCACGGATCGCGAGGTTTGGTGCAGCGGTGCAGATTGGCAGCTCATCTGCCGCCATGTTCCATTCGTTCGCTTCCTGTTTGTCCTTGTTTTTTCCTTTCTTTGTTGGAGGCATAAAGTATCTGTCCTTTTTTGTTTTCGTTTTTCATAAAGAATCTGTCCTTTTCATTTTCCCTTAGAATAATAGCGAATCTGCCCTTAAAAATGCTGGGGAAGGTAATGGCTGGTGGACCCGGGAGGGAGGGAGGGAGAGACGGTCCAGTCGAGTCACGTCGTGACCTAATGGGGACCTGTGCCATTTGTTTGACAGTGAGTGAGCTAATCGGGAACCTTTTTTTTAACAGGGAGAGAGATCCCGAAGGATCCCGAAGTTTACTCAGTCCAGAAAGGTACAGGAATTTTTTACAAACAGGACCACAGATAAGCTAGATATTACAAGCAAGTCCCTAGACTTTGCAAGAAGGACCCTAGACTGGAAACAAGAAAGCAATCGGGTCCACAATCGCCGGTCAAATCGCACCTTGCCGTTGCCGGCGACGATGCCACCTGGGGCGACGAGGCTGACATAGCTGCAAGGTATGGCCTTCGATCAGTGGTTGAACTGCCTCCCAATTCAGAACTTAGCTGGGAGGAATAGGGGTGGCCGCCCTTCGGCCAGAAGGGGCGACGGCAAATCGGCGGCGGCCGGCCATCTTCCGCGGTTGCAGGCGCCAGCATCGTAGATCCACGAAGAAACCCATCGCGAATGAGCTCGAACCCGACCACTGAGCCCCAGCCTTCCACATCTTCCACGCTCAAGCTCCATCTCCACGATGGCTTCAAGAACGGAAAAGAGGCATCTGGCCTTCCTCCGGATCAGGAACTCGGTGAGCGATTTATTGGGGCCTCCAATAACAGATCCACTCATCATTTTCAGCTCCGGCCACTAGAGCAACTGGACGACGGGGAGATCGACTTGGAAACGATGGCTGCCGCTCGCAAGCTCCATCGCCCCTGCAAACCAGCACAACCAAAAACAGAAACAAAACCAAAACAATGGACACGCCCTCCCTCCTTTCCCACTCCGGCCAACGGCACCGGCGGAGGAGAGAGGGGGCCGACGATAACGGCACCAGGCCGAACCAGACAACATGAGCTACAGTAGAGAGGAGAGAGAGGTTGCCACATGCGGAGTTGATCACGCATATATGGGGACCTAATGAGACAGCGAGTGAGCGAGCTCCAGAAATAAGCAAATCGACAACCATTTACTAGGACCTCACTACAGGAATCAGGAAATTTGCCGTCCGTGGAGTTCTTTGCCGTCAGCTTTTCATTGTGGCTGACGGTAAATACCACTTTTACCATCAGCTGCTGACGGCAAAGAATGACTGACGGTGAAAACATATTTTGCCGTCTGTGTTTTTTCGCAGACGGCAAAGTGTGTCTTTGCCGTATGTTATTTTTCCGCAGACGGCAAAGAAGAAGCACACGCCATGGATCGATCCCACGGATCGTTGACGTGGCAGCCCACCCACCTAGCCCCACAGCCCCACCCACCCACCCACCCACGACCAAAACCACCAGAGCCCACCCACGACCGAAGCCACCAGAGGCCACCCACGAGATCCCTCCTCCCCCCATGCTTCCCCGCAGCGCTGCCGGCGCATCATCGTCGCGCACCTATGCCGCGGTGCCGCCGCCTCTCCCGCACCCCCTTGCGGCCCGCCGCCTCTCCCGCACCCCCTCGCAGCCAGACGGGCAGCACGCACCAGCCAGGCGCTGCCCCCGTCGTCTTCCGGCTGGAGATGGAGCAACGCCGTATCCCCTGTGTCTTCTCGGTCCACAGGACCAGTGCCATGCCCCTGCTCCTCTCTTTTCCTCGCCGCGCGGGAGCTTGCCATGGACGCCGCCGGCCATCTCCAATGCTTTCCCCGCGCGGATCCGCCATCCTCCGTCCCGTTCCCGTCGCCAGGCGCTGCCGCCGTCGTCTTCCGGCTGGAGATGCCCCTGCCGACATGCCCCTGCGTCTTCTCAGTCCACTGGACCAGCGCCGATGTGGTCGGCTTTTTTTTTGTGAGGCTGCCGATGTGGTCGGATGGGTGGCGCTGCGACCGCGAAGGAGCTGGCCCACGGTGCTGCAGGTTCTGCAGCTGCTCAGGGAACAGGGCCCATGCGGTTTTTTTAAGTAAAATTAAAAACTTTGCCGTCTGTGAAGGGTGAGGCTGACGGCAAAGACGCGTCTGGCTGACGGCAAAGCGGTAGATTGGCTGACGGCAAAGTGCGCATCTTTGTCGTCTGTTATTAATCGGCTGACGGCAAAGCGGTAGTTCAGCTGACGGCAAAGTGATCCACAGACGGCAAATTACCTGATTCCTGTAGTGATGAGACGTGAAAAGGCATATGTACGTTGGCAAGAAGCGTGTGTCAAATTCTTCTAAATTCATAGCCCCACCTCTCCCTCTCCCGAAGCCTCTCCACCGCCCCCGTTGAGAGTCGCCACCAACCGCCCGGATCCGGTCCCTCTCGCCGCCGGCGCTCGCGCTGGTGGATGTAGAGCTGGATTAGGATGCTGGTTCCCCTTGTACAACAGTAGATGTAGGTTTAGGTGTAGGTCCGGGCGTGGTCTCGTGTTTGCCCATGTGGCGTATGGCGTGATGCCATCCTGGAGCTTGTCCTTGGCGCCGGGGAGCGGTGCTGAGCATGGAAAACCTCGCTTGTTTGTCGACGTCCATGGAGGGCGGCGGTGGAGGTCGAGTCTCGCCGGAGCTCCTTCCCCAATAAGCCCGCGGTCTGGTGCTGGGCGGATTTCTGCAGGTCTGTTTCTGCCTTCCTCTTTTCTTGCCATCGAGGAGATGGAGGAGAAGATGGGAGGGGTGCAGCTCGGTGGCTATCTGCACGGCGGGGAAGTTCGGCTGCTGTGAACTTTGGGAGCGCATCCTTGGCGGCGCTTCGACGGTCTGCTACCATCGACCTTTATGGCCGAAAGGCGGCCGCTCCGAGTTCTGGCGTGTGCGGCTGATCTTCGGATCTTTGGCCGGTGTCAGCTCATCACTAACCTTCCGGTCGGGGTGCCAAAGGGGAGGCCCTTCAGCTCCAGCAGCGCGGCGTTCTTCGGTGGCTTCGTCCCATGTGGTGTTGTCCCCGGCGACGTGGTTGTTGGCCGCGACGACGCGAGCTTGGTGGTGATGGACCCGATTGCGTTTCTGTTCTTTGTTGTAGGGTCATGTTTGCAAAAGGAGAGGACTTGATTGTATTTCTTTTTCTCTTGGAGGTCCTCTATGTAAAATGTAACACCACCGCTCAAAATTAATGCAGCATATAGGTCTTTCGGGGCCCTTCCCTGTTCAAAAAAAAGACGTGAAAAAGACAAAAATGACTCTTTTCAAAAACTTAAGCACAAAATGAATCCGATTTGAAAAGATTTCATAAAATGGCCCATTTTCATGACGCCTGGCCCTGGGGCGCCATACTAGACAACACGATGCCCTGGTCAAGGGCGCCATGGGGTCAGTGCTGACCTACCATGTCGGACATGCCTGAAACCATGACGCCCCGGCCCAAGGTGCCATGCTCAATACAATGACGCCCCATGATGCCCCGGCCCAAGGTGCCATGCTCAATAGCATGACGCCCCAGCTAGGAGCGCCATGGATGCAATGGCGCACATAAAAAGATGAGGCAGTTCGCAGGCAGGGCCGTCTCCAGGAATTTGGGGCCCCGGTGCGAAATGGAAAACGAGGCCCTACTTTTTTTTTACAAATCATGTAACTAAAAAATAACATAATTAGCAAAGCATACTGTCACTTAATTATATAGCTAAAAGAGTAAAGGTAGTACCAAAAATAAAATAAAATAAAAAACAGACCTCATGTTCTACTGAAAAGCATTATTCGACTGGTCTATGTATCCGTTCTCCACTGCTGTGAATTGTGATGCGATAGACTAGATCCAGTGAGAAATTCTTCTACTGCACATCGCCAACAACAGGTCAAGTAGCTACCAAACAATCAAACCACTGAGCCAATAAACAATAGAATACGCAGAGAAAAAAAATTAAAAAGCCTAAAAACCAGTACGTGCGTGGATCACAAATTCACAGTTGATCTGCTGGCTCGTGGTGGTGGTATATAAGTGAATCACAAAATTCTAGTGATCCCTTATGTGTTTGCTTCCGTAATACTGTATAATAACACTGTTAGTACATGCGTGGATCACAAAACAGTTGACAGAACTCACTAGATGTGGAGGCGGAGAGCTTCTCGTCCTTGACTCTTCTAACAGCCCTGTCCAAGCAATCGGCGGCTCGGATGAACGGCCTAACGGGTCACAAATTCATGTCATTGGGACTCAGAACGGACGAACGGAGGAAACAGGTCATGCGGGTATAGATCTGCAGATGAAGACGAAGACATAGAACAGGGCAGCTGGGCAGGCGGCGCGCAAATGAAACGTCGACGCGACGGCTGGACCGGCGTCTAGGGGACTAGTGAATAAGGGCGGAAGAGCGGGCAGTCCTTTTTCTCTGCTGTGATCCCTTGGTGGCCTGGCCTGAGTATAATGAGTAATGATACAACGATTTGGGGGCCCCCGTTTTTTTTTGGCCCTGTGCGTGTGCACAGCTCGCACATGCCTGTCGACGGGCCTGTTCGCAGGGCATCCACGCATGCATCGCAAGAAGCAATAAAAAGAGCAGCACGCGGTAGCAGGCTGGCAGCGCAGGCTAGAGTAAAAATAGATGGTTACTATTCACGCATGCATCTGCTAATACTCGTTGTCTAAATCAAAAATATATTTAGTTGCCGAACTACAACTATCTGGTACTCCAAATTACAAATTAGTTAGTTACTAGATTACAAGTGCTTAGTTTCCACATTAAATCATGCTTAGTCACGAGATTATAAGGTGTTTAGTTGCCAAAAGTATAAACATGTTTAGTTGTCAGATTACAACTATTTAGTAGCCAAATTATAAATTAAGTAGTTGTCAGATTATGCAAGTACTTAGTTTCCAGATTAAAACATGCTTAGTCACGAAATTACAAAGTGTTTAGTTGCCAAAAGTTTAAATATGTTTAGTCGTCAAATTAGATGTACTCAATTAGAAATAAAGCTTAATTAGTTGTCAGACTACAAGATATTTAGTTGCCAATTTAAGTTGCCAAACCGCAAAGCTGCGTGGTCCTCGCGACTTACCCCTTCGCCTCTCCTCCAAGCGAACAGACGACTAGGGTTTCTGTCTCCCGTCGGCAGCGCCGCCGATCTGCCATGTCTCTCGTGGCCTTAGGACCATGGGGGCACGGTGGATCCCAGCCTTTGTTGTTCTGGTGCGCTGGTCCTACGATGCCTTAGCACGACGATTTTCCAACTGTCTACTACAACAAGTTTTGCCTGACTCCGGCGAGGAAAGGGTGATGACAGCGACGTGCCTTCGGCTCGCTTCAGTGATTGTAGTTGTCGCTAGGTGGTCTACGGATCTGAATGTAATTTTTATTATTTTTGATGTTCGTTGTATTGTCATGATTAACGAGGAATAGATCGCAGTGCCGATTGTTGCCAAAAGTTAGAAAGTACTATACTTTGTTGCCAGTTAAATCTTTGTCATCCTAGATCACAAGTTGTTTAACAGGGCTTGTCAAAAATAATATCCTGTAGCAGCCTGCCAAACGCATGTGTGCGTTCGAGAGAGGCATTGTAGTGCCTGTAGCCTTATAGGTTATAGCTCACAGTAGGTCTGTAGCCTAGCCTGGAGTGTCGACTCTAGTCTAACTGTGTAGGCTAGCCTCTAGTGTTCGCGCAGTGCAAAAAATAGATTCCATCGTGTCTTGCATGCCCTCGTTGCCCTGCGAGTATGCGCTCCTCTTTTTTCCCTGGCACGTGCTGCGGAACGGTGTGGCGTCTGGCGTGGTCTAAGCTAACAGTTGGTCTCGATCTGATTTCTTTTCACACACACACACACAACACTACAGGGACAGCAAAGACGGAGATGGCTATGGTCATTTCGGATCGCATAACCATCGCAGCACGAGACAGTTCGAGGGCTTCGAAGAAAGGAAAGAGGCAGAGAGCGACGTCACGGCGGACTTGTGGGCTCACTATTTGGATAGAAAGATCACGTCCATGTTCGATACCGACGTGCGAACAAAGCTAGGGTTAGCAGTACTCTATCTACAACTACTAGTAAAAGAAAGAGAGGAGAGGGAAAATTCGCCTCAATCATCCAAGGACCACCACGGTCCCGTCCATCCGGCGGAGAAAACAGAGGAGGTCGGTAGGCATTTGTCACCCGAAGTGTCGTTGTTCCAGGAGGCGATAGTTGCCACATTTGTGCAGGCAGGCCGGGTTCGGCGAGATCGTCTTTTCCTTTCTGCCCTGCCTAATCCCACGCGACAGCAAGAGACATGGACGAACGGACATGATGATGGCTATACCTGTGCATCCTTCGGGCCGGGCCTAACCAAGCCCGAAGCAAAAACCCCAGGCCCGGGCCGGGTAGCCCATGGCCAGGTTTGGTGGCCATGGTAACAACAATAATAATAGTAGCACCATACCATTACCAAGTCAGCAAAACAACTAGCTGGCTGGCTAATCCACAACGACTAGTAGTACTAAGTAGAGTAGTAGCAGCTGCCGCTGTGCAGATTAAGCTGCTGCGTCGTGTTCCTTCCTTCCTTACCCATCGCCACCTCTAGTTTAGCTGAGTGACCAAAAGATTCAGATAGCCCGGCCTAGTGGAAGTGAAAGCAAAGGAAAACATAATATCCATATGGATTTAAATGGACGATGCTTGATGATCATCGTAGTAGTAGCTGCTAGTTACTAGCAAGTGCTTACTGCAACACTAGCTATGTGAGTAGTAGTCGTGGTGGTGGTGGTGGTGGCAGAAGCTGCTGCCTCGATCTCGATCGTCGGGGAGAATCAGAAGGGCGCCGAGAGCACCCTCTGCAGGGTCTTCTTCACCGGCACCGACACCTCCACTGAAGCCCTGAGCTGCCGCCGCCGCCGGCACGAGTGAGGAGGGACGAGTTAGCTACGGTGAGGAATATGGTTCGAAAAAAAAAAAGAGGATGATGGCAAGAAGATGGATGGATGGATTCCGGTGTGGTACCTGGTCGTACTTGAGGCGGAGCTGCTCGTTCTCCTCGCGCAGCTGCAGCAACTCCGACTCGATCTGGGTGACGTGGGTCTGCTTGCGCGCCCGGGAGCGGGACGCCGACTCCCGGTTCTTGATCAGGCGCTTCTTGCGCCGGTCCACGGGCGCGGCGGCGCCGGCGCCGAGGGCTCCGGGACAGACTGCGGCGCCGTGCCCGAGGCACATCTCGCGCTCGAGCGCGCGGCGGGCTGGGCCGGCATCGAGGAGCGCGAGGCGGGGGAACGAGGCCGCGGCGGAGGAGAAGGAGGACGGGGATGCGGCCACACTACCGTAGCAGCCGCCGCCGGGGTGGAACGGGGATCCACCGGAGGCCGCGAGGAGGTTGAGGCGGGTGTTGAGGCTGAGCGCGGTGGAGATGGCGGCTGCGGACGGCGGCGGGGGCGAGACGCTGGGGCTGGTGGTGACGGCGGCCCACACGTCGCCCTCGTCGGCCTCCATGGCCATGGCGTGGCGTCTCGCTGGGGCTGGGTGGGGTGTCTATGTATCCGATCCCTCCGGCCCGGGCGGGTGCGTTTGGGGCGGCCGCTTCTTTGCCACTTTTGGCCGAGACAGAGATGGGAATAAGTAGGTGGGCGCGCGCGCGGACACCGTCCGGAAGAAAAAACGCCAGCTCCCGTCCGGACGGAAAAACGCAAGGTAAATGTTTGTACGCGGTCGACCGGCCGAAATTCCGCCGGTCGCATCCAACGCGCATCGCTGGCTTGTGGTCCATGCGATTAGTTTTTTCCTTCGGCCTTATCTCTTCCCACATGCATCCTCCTCCACTCGTTTTCTCTTTGGCCACGTCAGCTTCCGTCAATCCATCGTCTTCAAACCAGCTCGATCATCACCATAACATCTCTGCTACCAACGCCTCCTCCCATGCGACCATGAACGCCAAGAGCCAAGAACTGGCAATGTACAAAGCTGCATCAAGCCTACAGGATGCTACAACCAGCGATGGATGACTGTTGCAACCAATCACGGCCACGCCGCGACACGATGGCCGCGACGAGGTTTCTGCTACAACCGTCGGTGATTTTGCTACGACCAGCATTGACGATTGCTACAACCATTCATGACGACGCCGAGAACTGCGATGTTTTTCTGCTGCGACTGGTGTCGTCTTTTGCTATTACCAGCGCTGACGATGGCTACAACCGTTCACGAGGACACCGATGGCGGCGACGGCGGCGACAACGCTTTGCTGCAACCGGTGTCGTTTTTTGCTACTACCGGTGTTGACGATTGCTACAACCGTTTACGAGGACACCGACGGCGGCAATGACCATTTTGCTGCAACCGGTGTCGTCTTTTGCTACTACCGGTGTTAAGATTGCTACAACCGTTTACGAGGACACCGACGGCGGCGACGGCGTTTTGCTGCAACGACGAGCTTTTTAGTGGCGCGGCGAGCCGTGGTGCTGCAAGCAGCCGGAGATGAGGATGTGCGCCGTAGTTCCTACGACGGCGCAGAGCACCGAGGGTGCAACGAGCTGGAGGCGTGCGAGGCGTTTTGCGCAACGGTAACCTTTGGAGTGGCGCGGCGAGCCGCGAGGCTGCAAGCAGCCGGAGATGGGATGTGCGACGTAGTTGTTACGACGGCGCGAGCACGGAGAGGGAGTGAGTCAGACGGGCACGAGAGGATATTTTGCTATTTCATAGTCGTGGGGAGAAGAGACAGAGGATGGGGTTGCATAGCTGGAGGCTGAAGACCAGATCCAATGGTTATCATTGAGAAAATCATGTGGCTGGCAGTCGACCGG
Organism: Elymus sibiricus; assembly: GCA_039707655.1. Lineage (NCBI taxonomy): Eukaryota > Viridiplantae > Streptophyta > Magnoliopsida > Poales > Poaceae > Elymus > Elymus sibiricus. Next base: position 26,721,793 of record CM077664.1, read on the forward strand.
CCGAACCTGGCGCCGGTAGCGCCCAAAGGGAAACGTTTCCCACCGGACGACCGGCCGAGCCGTGCGCCGGTCGCTCGCGCGTCCACACTTTCATCATGGGCCCCACGACCGCCCATCCAGCAACCTTATCCATCCCATCGTCAACTCCTCATCACGAACAGTCTCGACCAGATTCTTCTCGCCCGCATGGCCCATTCTCTCTCAATCCTCTCTCTCTCCGCTCACCTGACTTAGCCCCTCCGATGAAGATCTCTCTCCCCTTACCTGACCCAGCCCATCCGCAGCAGATTAGGTCAGCACCGGCCACCGGGGCATCGCACCACCGCTTGCTGCTGCCGCAAAGTCAGCCCCAAATTTCAGCACAGGAGGCCAAGGGGGGAGGCAGAGGCACTGCTGCAGGGGAAGACAGGGGACGGCGAGCTTTAGCGACGACCATGGGGGCATGTGACGGCGGCGACCATAGGACGCCGAGACGCCCGTGCAGAGGAGGGCGTAGGCGCCGCCGCGGGGGGCTGCTACCACCCACACCCGTAGCTGGGACCGGCGCCACGCGGTGCTACGTCCGGCGAGGAGGATGCTACCACCGTCGGACGACGGTGCTGGAACCGCCTGGCGGAGGTGCTGCATCCGTTGCCGGCGAAGCCGCATCGACATGGCGGACGTGCTGGAACCACGTGGCAGAGGTGCTGCATCCGTTGCCGGTGAAGCTGCATCGACATGCCGGAGGGGCTGCATCCGTTGTGGGCAAAGCTACATCGACATGGCAGAGGTGATGGAACCACCTGGTGGAGGTGTTGCATCCGTTGTCGGCGACTGGGTATGATACAAGCAGGGACTACGCAATTTTTTTGCTCGAACCATGTGTTTGTTTTGCTGGAACCAGCCCCAAAATTTGCTACCGCCTTCTTTTGATTTTGCTGGAACCAGACTCAACATTTGCTACCAGTGTCTTTTGATTTTGCTGGAAGCAGCCAATGTTTTGCTACCACCGTATTTTTGGTTTTGCTGGAACCAGCACGCATTTGTTTTTTGCTACTGCCGGCTTCGGCTACGAGCGACGCCGCCATCGTCTGCAACCCGGGGTGGGCAGCACCGGCGAGGAACGGTGTCATGGTCGGTTGCGTGGAGCCACCATGTTTGCAACAGGGAGACGGCGAAAAAAGTTGGAAGGGGTCAACGGACTTTTGTTTTTTGTGATTTTTGACGATGACGAGCGATGACGGCAAGCGTCGGGGGGCGAGGGCGGTGAGGGCGGCCGCCTGTCATGAGGGAGAAGAAACCCGGCGGAGAGAGGGGCAGCCGCCATGTTTTTTTCCTTTGCCCTTGTGTTTTCAGATGCGGACAGAAGGGGTGAGAGAGAGAGGACGGGGAACGAAGCATCGAACGACACGCGCGTGGGATCGGACGGCGTGCGCGTGACCGGCCGAAATTTTGGGCCGGCGCGCCGGCGCCTATCAGTCGCCAAACGCAAAACCCCACACACACCCAAAAAACACCCCGCGGATGGCCCGGACGCCGTCCGAACGGAAAAACGCCACCCAATTGGACCCCAAACCCAGCTCAAAATTCCGGCACCTCCCAAACCCAACCCATATGAGGTGGATTTGGTGCCGTCCGGACACGCCCGGGCGCGTCCACCACGTCGGATCTGACAGACCATTCTCACACCAAATCTCTCCAAATCGTCCCACACCCTCGCCCGACCTGCCCCCTTCCTCTCTTCTGCCTCGTTCACGCCGCCCCCTGTCTAGCTTCGCCACCATCCCCACCGTAGCTCCGCCGCCGTCCCCAACCCGCAGTGCCGTCGCCCCGTTCTGTGCCCCGGTACGTCCTACTCCGTCGGACATACTGTAACACCCCTGTAATTAAGCTAGAGTGATCCCCCATGATTAATGCCAAGTTATCATGTTTTGCAAAGTTTAAATGCCACTTGTCCCCAAATTCTACTCAAATTCCAATTTAAATATGCAAGTCAAAAATTATTTCTTCAAATAGAGAAACAAAAATGTTGGCAATATTACAAATAATCTCTAAGTAATTTTCTTAAGGAAAACAACATCACCCACATTCCCAAAGTGCCCCTAGCATCATTTAGACAGGACCAGCAGCATTAAATTAAGTCATTTAAATATAAACATGAATTCAAACATTTCCAAATGGCCTGCAACTTTGTGTGCATATTCAAAATATTGCATACTATTTATGTGTAAAGTTCCATATACAGTTAAATTCATTTAGTGCCCTAAATAAATGAAAAACAGAGAAGAAAAGCAAATAGAAAAAGAAAAGAAGAAAATGACCCACTGTTGGACTGGGCCTTGAGTGCACAGTGTGCTGGCCCAGCCCAACCGCAGAGTCGTTTTCCTCCTCGCCTCCGTGTCGGCATGGCGGAGCGCGCGCGCATGATGCGCCGCGCGATGCACGACACCGGCGGCCTCTCGATGCCATGAACGCCTACAAGAGCCCCCCCGCGAGGACGAACCCTAGCTCTCTCTCCCTTCTCCCCCGCGCCGATCTCTTCCCAACGTGCGGCCGAACCACCATCGCCATGGCCTCCGTTGTTCCCGCCAGCTAAAACCCTATCCAGAAGATCCGCCGCCGTCCGTTGCTTCGACTATGTCCACGAGCTCGTGCCGGGAGCCTCTGCAGAGCCGCATCGCCGTCTTCTTCCACCTCCGGCCATCGCGACTCCATCGTCAATTCCGTCGCCGTCCTGCGCTCCCGTTCACTCAACGAGCCACCGTGAGCTCCCCGGTGAGCTGCGCCACTTTTCCCCTCTCTTTGCCCGCTCGAATGCGTCCTCTAGGCCATAGAGCTGCCATGGCCGAAGCTCTCCGCCGCGCAGCTGGTCGCCGGCCATGCTCCGGCGACCATTTGGTCACGCAAGGGTGTCCCTCCGCTTTGCCGCAACCAGCAGAGCCTCGCTAGCCCTTTTGTTTGCTTCCGCGCGTGTCGCAGCGTCGAGCCCGTGCTCTCCCGAGCTCCGGCAGCCGTTGACCTCGTCGCCGGCGCTGCAACAAGCCGTCTCAGGCCACACCACCACCACCATTCGACGCGACGCAGTGCCGGCGTCCGAACGCGACCACCCCCGCTTCCATCCGTGGCCCGTGGAGCGTTTCGGGCGATTCCCGCGCGCTCGGCCACAGTTTTGGCACGCCACCGTGTTTAAACCGGCCGGAGACGCTGACGTGTGGGCCTGGCCGGTCAGGAAAGTCATTAGTGTTAGTTACAAATAAAATGTGTCACTGACATATGGGGCCCACCGCCTAATTAACCTCTTGATTAAAAATAAACTCTGTTAATAAAAACAGTCAATGACATGTGGGTCCCAGTGCACTGGATTAGCCCCTCTCAATGACATGTGGGACCCACTGGTCAGTTTGACCAGCCAAAGTCCATAGTTGACTGCTGACTGAGCAGTCAACTAGGCCCCACTGTCAGCCTCTGGTGCACTTTGCTGGGTACACTTTTGGGTGCTCGTAGCAATTCTATTTAATGAATTTCAAATTAATAATAATATCAGAAAATCAACAAAACTTTGGAAAATCATAGAAAATAAACCGTAACTCAGATGAAAATAATTTTTATATAAAAAATGATCAAAAAATATAACGAATCCGAATATGTCATCTGCATCCATAACAAACCCCTCCATCATACTGAACATTGATAATTTACTGCCAGATCAACTGAATGAATAGTGAATGGAGCTGGGAAAATATTCCAGATATTTTTCCTTTTCACTGAAAAAATACTTAGCAATGCATTAGAGCACCTCATCACCACATTTTATCATGCCATGCATTGTGTTGCACTTGTGTGTCTGTTATTTATCTGTTTTCCCCCCTCCTCTGCTTCCTTTCCAGTAGACCCCGAGACCGCTGCTGCTTCTGAGTTCGACCACGCTACTGAGGACCCGTCTTTGTCAGCAGAGCTTCCAGGCAAGCAAACCCGCCTTGATCATTCCGATATCACCCATTCTTTCTCTCTACTTCTTGCATTAGATTATGAGTTCAGTTGTTGCTTTATCGGTAGATCTTATTCTGATGCATAGCCTGCTTTTGTTACCTGTTGTTGATACCCTACTGTTATCCTATCATGCTTAGTTTAGCAATGTTGGTTTTCCATCTGTTGGTCCTACACCCTTGTCCGTTTGCCATGCTATACTATCGGGCCGTGATCCCTCTGGGCGATGATCACGGATATACTTTATACTATTACACTATACATGTTTCTGTTAAAGTTGGCTCGGTTCGGAGAGCAACCGCGAGAGATTTCCTGAGTCGGAACGACGGGATAGGCAGAGACCATCCTGAGAGAGGTGGGCCTGGGCCCTGGTCGTGTCCGCGGTTACTTAACAATAACGTGCTAACGAGTTTAGGGTATTTGATCCGAGACTGCCACTGACATATATGCACTAACCGCCACGCGGGATAATGGTTTATGGGGCCCTCGGCGTCGTCAGTTCCTCCCGAAGTTTACCCATATGTCACAGTTCAGAGATGCGGCACGCGCCCGGGTGAGCGGATACTACCTGCTGCCGAGGCAGAGGTGGGCTTGGTCCTGGCCGTCCTCGCAACGTACTGGAGTGCTTAGGGGTGAGCGGCCGAACAGCCCTTTCGTGCTTAGAATGTAGACCGGCGGGTGACCTCTCTGGAGAGCCGAGGTAGGACTTTGGCGTGTCGATCAGCTAAGGCCGGGCAGACCCGCGGAAAAGTGTGTCCGGCCATAGGGTAATCGAGCGTGCTGGGTAATGTGGTGCACCCCTGCAGGGAAGTTAAACTATTCGAATAGTCGTGTCCAGGGTAACAGGGCGACTTGGAGACGTATCCCGAGCTTCCACAACTTAAACCGAATACTTGTTAAAATACACCAAGATAATAGATAGGAATACCCGGTGATCGCTTTCTCGCAGGGAGTCAAGGACGGTTCTCCTGGTATGGTATTCTTCTATGTATACAAGTTGATATTATTACAAGTTGGTATCTTTTACGCTACTCTCTTCTGTTGCTGCAAGATGCTGTAGTCTTCGTTAAGTTGAGCTTCTCCCCCTTATTCTGGCATTTCTGCAGTTTAGTCTAAAGATATAGCCCCACTGCTTTGATACCGATGCATATGTAGTATAGATCTGATGTAAGTCTTGCACGTACTTTGGATGAGTACTCACTGTTGCTTTGCTACGCTTTTCTACAACCCGGTTGCTGCGTTCAGATGATGCTACCTTGGAGCCAGAGGATCCCGAGGCTGGATACTACCTGGAGTATGACGTCGGCAACGAGTAGTTCGGAGGTCCCAGGCAGGAGGCCTGCGCCTTTTCGGTCTAGTGTCACTGTTATGCTCAGCCTTCTTAAGGCAAAACTTGTTTAACTTGTCTATACCCGGACTTATGTTGCTTTCTGACTGATGTATTATGGGTCCTCGTGAACCTGGTTTGTAATATAAAGATTTATGTTTAATTTATGTCGTAGAGTTGTATTGTGATATTAACGTGGAGTCACCGTTCGTGATCGTGCATCCTGCATGTATGATTAGTGCATAATTATGAATGGGGGTGTCACAAGTTGGTATCAGAGCCGACTGGCTGTAGGAACCCCCAAACCCTTTGGCCGATGTCGAGTCTAGTCTTGAAAACTATTTTCGAACTACTTGGTGTGTTGTGTGGCTTATGGGCCCACATCGCATATGGATGGGATTAGGATCTTTTATTCCGCATCCTTACTCTAAGTTCTGAACTTCTCTTCTTTTCGGGTTATAGATTTTGCTGACTCAACTCTAGGTTCACGTGATGATTTCACTCTGGAGATCCATTCAGTTCCAGTTATTCCCTTTGTTTTCACAGTACCTTCAACTTCTGTAGTTTGATTCCTTTGAAACCTTCTTCTTTCAGATGGTTCCCACGAGACAGATCGTGCTCTAGACTACGTCTGCTGGAGTATCAGGAGCCCCTACTGTGCTAGTCGAGCTTTTGACCCACTTGGCACCCTGAGTACACAGTGTACGAGCAGTACCACGACTTCAACCAGGAGCAGTACCGTGCCGATGTCCGTATCTTTTCTTCTGAGGAGCACTCCACTTCTGTGCTGCACACCGCTTATGGTGTTGGAGTGACTATTGATATGGCAGTCCATGATGCTGCCTTTGCTTGTCTTACACATCTTCGTGGAGAGTACCGTGAGTTGGATGATTCCCATTTCAGACACATTGCGATTGCTTTCGGTGAGGGTGAGCAAGTATATTGCACTGGTATATACACCCCTCTCTTGTGCGAGTCGTCTCCTACACGGATTTTGGTCCATCATGCTGATGGTCTGGATCGTGTTAACCGAGCTCTTCGCTACGAGTTGTTTGCCACTCGTGTGCGCCTTTATGATGCTTTGACGCACTTGCTTCCACTCATCGTATCTCGGCAGCTTCCCCTGTCTGTGATCTACCCTGCCAGGACCGTGATGCCCCCTGGTGTTGGTTGGCCTGCAGTTGGAGGTTACACTCCCGCACGTGGTCCTTGTTTGCCACCGGAGCTTTAGCTTCCACATCAGAGTCTTCACGGACTGCATGATCCTTTTGTGGAGGACTTTCTGACTCGTCACATGCAGTTGTCAGTTCCGTGGATTCTACTAAGACTGTTGTAGCCTTGCTATATGTAGTGGTTGTGTTCGTTGCGTGCGTGCGTGCCGCCTGCGGCATTTCCTACTTTAGAACTCCTACTTTTGGACTTGTACTAAACTCTATGTATGAATCCGTATGCAAGACATGGTTACCACTGTGTATCTGCCATGTGCTTCAATTCCTTGTTGCCATATACACTTGTGAATAAACCCATACACCGGCGCCCATACTTGCGAACCGTTGCATTTGCTAACCTGCCCCTGTTGTTTTACTCACGATGGTTAGGGGTGGTGCTCGTGGTGGTTATGGCCATGGTGCTAACAATCCACCACCTCCACCCTATGTTACAGCCATGATGTAGCAGTTTGAGCTGAAGCGCCAGTTCATCACAGGAATAGTGAACCAGATGGGAAACAACAACAATAACCATCAGGAGCCTGGCCCAATTTCGCTTTAGGATTTCATGCACCTCAACCCAGCCATTTTCCGCAACTCAACTGAGCTGTTAGATGCTGATGACTGGCTCCGCGACATCACCTTCGAGATGGAGTCAGCCGGTGTTGCCCCTATCAACTATGTCACCTTTGCGGCGTATCACGTGAAGGGTCCAGTTGCTCAATGGTGGGACAGCCACAGGCGTATGCTGCCTGCTGGGACAGTCACCACCTGGATTGAATTTCAGGCTGCTTTCCGTGCCCGCCACATTCCTCAAGGTCTGATGGACAAGAAGAAGAGGAAGTTCCGCAACCTCGTTCAAGGCAAGAAGACCGTGGATGCCTACTAGAGGGAATTCCTCGATCTGTCATGCTATGCTGAGGACGACGTCTCCACCGATGCTCGTAAGCAGGAGAAGTTCCGTGAGGGATTGGCCCCTAACCTGAAGCTTGCACTTAGCCTCCTTGAGTTTCCAGACTTTGCAACTCTCGTCAACAAAGCTATCCAAGCTAAGACCAGTCAAGCTAAGCACCAAGAAACACTCAAGCGCACCCGTGACGTTGGCTCATCTTCGGACCCGTTTACTCAGAAGCGCCGAATGTGGATCCCGCACAACGTCTACCGTCAAGCTGCTCCAGCCCCAAGGCCTTCCTACGTTGCACCTCATCTGCCTCCACCGCCAAGATAACTCAGGGTTCAAGGTGGACAGCCCAATGCTATGGCACCACGTACCAATGATGGCCTCTGCTTCAAGTGCGGACAGCTAGGTCACCATGCCAGAGACTGTCGTCAGAACCAGTTTGCACTCCCTTCTACTGGCCGTGGAATTAGCCGTGGCTACCCTCAGCCTAGAAACTTCAATGCCAAGCCGCCTGGATTCGATCGTGGCCGAGTCAATCTTGTCGGCATTGAAGAAGTTCAAGAGGAACCAAACATCATGATGGGTACCCTTCCTGTTAACTCAGTACCAGCAACTGTTTTATTTGATTCTGGAGCACCGCATTCGTTTATCTCCGAAAAATTTGCATTCATGCATGGCATACATTATGAAGAGATGCATTCTCCATTTGTTGTTAGTACCCCCGGATCCCAATGACGTACTTCCATGGTAAGCCCTCACAACCACATCCTAATCAGAGGCCTATTGTTCCCTGCTACCCTCATTGCTCTCAAGTCCAACATAGATGTCATCCTTGGTATGGATTGGTTGGAATCCCACCAAGCTTTTATCGACTGTGCCGCTAGAATAGTCCGACTCACACACCCTTCCGGCTAGATAATCAACTACTTCACCCGAAAAATCCAGAATGTTGAAGCCCAGATATATGCATTGAATTCTCTTAATGCATCTCCACTTGATAACATCGAGAACATTCCGGTAGTCTGTGACTTCTAGGATGTCTTTCCGGAAGAACTTCCAAGAGTACCCCCGGTTAGAGCCGTTGAATTTGTCATCGACTTGAAACCAGGCACCACTCCTATCGCCAGGCACCCATATAAGATGTCAGGCCAGATTCTAGAATAAATTCCGAAACAGCACTTAAGTTACACTAGCCCCAAGATCGGAATAAAACTGGTGGACTTCCTTGATACAGATAACCAACAGAATTTAATATTACACATGGTTGAGTCAAGGTGCTCAACAATTATTACAACTCGCCAATATACGAAGTTGGCGGATATGAGATAGTGGTGTGGTGATATTACAACTCTGATACAATAAAGCAAGTCAAGCGTCGGTGTGAGGCTTGGCTATTTTATTCGAGTAGCGGAAGCATCGGTGAGTGGAACACGTGGAGGACTCCGTAACCACAGGGAGACTGACTGGAACTCCACTAGACGTCAGACTCGCTAGCGTACTCCTCATCCACAAAGTTGCCCTCATCCAAATCTGGCCAAATCAACAAGCCAGGAGAGTACTTTGAATGTACTTGCAAGACAGTTTGGACAAAAGATATACTGAATGCAAACAAGATGCGTATGCTAATGTCAAGTTACTTTTGGTGAGATATTCAGGTAGAGTAAGTAATATGGCATGAATAATAGGACATGAAAAAGGGGTTAGCGATCGTAATATCAAACATTCATACATCATATATCAAACATTGATTCTTAGGTGGTGTGGCCATCCCAGAAGAATCTTAACAGAAATAAAAGGGTGGACTCGGGCGTTAGACCGCCCGTAGATCCAATAAATGTAAAAGCGGAGATTCAGGCGAGATAGAACCGCCCGAAGGTCCAAAAGAAAAAGAAAAACACACAAGCCAGACGGGTGTCTTCACAATGCCACGAAAGGTCTTAAATAAATATAGGAATGGTGATTCAGGCGAGATAGAACCGCCCGAAGGTCCAAAACAAAATTAACACACAAGGCAGACGGGTGTCTTCACGACGCCACGAAAGGTCTTAAATAAATATAAAAACGGAGATTCAGGCGAGATAGAACCGCCCGATGGTCCAAAATAAAATTAACACACACATATTAAATAGTGCATAATGAATACCCGGGAGGCAGAAACCCCCAAGAGATACCCGGTAATACATATAAGAGAAGAGGTTAGTCCATAACAATATTCATGATAACATTAATAGCAATGATCAATTCTTTGTTTAATTATTTCCTCCGAAGAACAACACCGAGACCGACACTTGACCCTTCCCAAACTGACGGCCGTGACCGTGGACACGGCTATTCGAATAGGTTAGACTCTGCCGAGGGTGCGCTCTTTACCCACATGTAGAGGATTTCTTTTGCCAATACCGAAGTATCAGCGAAGGATTTCTGATTATGATCTTTGGGATGATAACACACCCTAACCTAGACACACCAATTTTTAATTCTCTGAGCCAGGAATCACCCAAAGCATCAGACAATTTACAACCTTAAGTCGGGGAGGCTACAACCTCAAGTAGCATGAGCAGATGACCGTATTTATAATGCGCGCAACGAGGGGTGCCCCCCTCTTCGGCTTCTCACCGAAAACACTCATGCCCCCTGACCCGGTGATGGCATTACCCAGGGCCATGGAACCTTCACTGCAACCTCTCTGTATGGTGTGTGCAGAAAAAGGGGTTACCAACTTACTAAATCACACTCTCTACGGAGAGACATGTGGCAGCACGAAAAAGTAGTTAGGAATTAGTGGTAACAAGACTCGATCCTATGCCGACTCAGCAGGATTTACTTCTGCATAACTGGCATGTCCCAACATGCCCATATTAATATCATCACGTCACAACGTGATCCATTTGTTAAATGGCACAACATGGGTAGGAAGTATACTCATATTTTACCACAAAATTTATCCAAGTTAAAGGGTTTTGAATGCATGCAAGAATATGCAAAAAAAGAAATATGAATATGCATGCATTCGCTATCCACTTCATATCATGGGGTTCTTTTTAAATTAAGCAAACATGCATGCAAACACCATATCCCAAGTTCAAACATGCTTGCCTTGATCAACACAGGTAGAAGGTGATCCCTAAAAATCCTCGGAAAAGTTTCCCTCTCCTTTTTCTATAAAACAAAAATTAAAAAAACCAACATAAATTTCATTACAGTACAAAAAAGTGTTCTGAAATATTTTCAAATAAATACAATAAAAACTAGGTTGAAAAATAAAATTTTCAGAAAAATAATCAACTAAAAAGGAGTTATAGACAAAAAGTGTTGATAGTTTTAAAATCAGGGCCCTGTCTGCAATTAATGTTTTTATTATTAGGTCCCTAAACAGTTAAACAGAAAATGCTTCGGAAAGGAATACGCCTCTCCGTAGAGAAAGCGTACTTTGGGGAAAGGCGTAACCGATTTAAGCGGAAAAGGTTAAAACCTTGACGGGTGGGTCCCACCCATCGGGTTTGAATTTGAACGCTTTCGCGCGCGTGCACAGAGAGGAGGAAGCGGTCACCGACGGCAATCGACGGCATTCCAGTAGGCCGGGATGGTGCCGGCGTGCTCAGGGAGTTCGTCCGCAACGGTGGGTGGTGGAAGTGGTCGCCGGAGTGCACTGTGGCGATGCTGACGTGGTTTCCAGTGGGAGGTGGCGGTGGTGAAAATGGATCTCGTTGGCCAGGTCTGCAGACGCCAAATTGACTTGGGGAAATGGTTAGAAGGGTGATTAGGATGCTATGGATCAAATCTGAGAGGGAACAGTGGACTATAGGCTTGGGGATCATCCAGAGACCGTGGGCGGTGGAGGCGGCCGGAGGTGAGGAAGATGACCCCCTCGGGGTCGTTGGAGGGGCGCCAGGGAGAATTAAGGGTGAGGTGGAGTGGTGCCGATTCCTGGCTGAGCTCGGGGAGGGCTTTATATAAACGAGCGACGATGGCCGGAGTGGTCCGGATTACGGCGAAGTGATGATGGCCGGTGGAGGTAGGTGGGGGTGGTTGGGTGCGTCGGTGGGCATTCCTGGGGTGGGATCGACCTCCCTCAGGTGCTGGCTGCACCGAAGATAGGCTCGGGGGTGTTGGCCACCGCGGTGCCCTCGGGCGGAAACGGAGCTCACACCATGGCCTCTGGTGGCTGACAAGTAGGGCAGCTGGGCGGCGCTGCTGCGGGCTGGCGGTGCAGAGGAGCGACAGGTGGCGCAGGGCTCGCGGTTTAGCTCACCGGGGTGAAGCTCTGGTGGCTGCCGTGCTTATCCAGGGCACGACAGTTGCTCTGGTTCGCGGCCGGTGCACCGCCCGTTGTCCTTGCCAAGGGCCGAGGAGAGGCTGAGGGGTGGGCCAGAGGATCGACCAGATGGGCTGGCCTTCAATGCCGGGAGGAGTGCACACCACAGCAGCTCTAATTTTGCAAAGTTTTGGCCATGCCAAATTGTGCATAGAAGGTGTTCGATGAAATGCCAAAGGTAGCTAGGCATTTTTGAAATTTTTGAAATTTTTTGTGGTGATGCTCTAGTGCATAATAGAGGTCCTGTAAAAATTTCAGAATTCTTGGAGTTGGGGAAATTGTGATTTCTTCATGGAACATGAATCTGATCCAAAATTCATTTGAATGAATTTTGAAAATTTTGAACATGAGACCAGAATGTTTTTCAAGAAATGGAATGTGGGTACTGATCCTAAGCCGAGATAATTTTTGTGGAGTCTTAGAAGCTAGGGAAGAAGGGGTTCCTTTGCAATTCCAACATAGGCTCTAAATGAATGTTAGTTGGTTTTGAAAATGTTTAAATTTGGTAAAAGAAAATTTTGTGAAAGAAATTGAGTTGGGTACTGCCATAGGGCAGGGGAGGTGCTAGTGGGAGTTTTTGGGAATAAAAAATTGAGTTTTAAAGGGCCCTGGTTTCAAAAGAAACTAAACTAGATAATTTTCAAAAAGAAAATACTCCACAATCATTTAAAATTTAAATTTTTCAAAATATTTGCTAAATGAGGAACCCCATTTCGGAAACCACATGCAATCTTTAAAGACCCAAATAAATCTTTAAGATAGATTTCTAGGAGATAAAAGAGAAGAAAATTGAAAAGACCACAATTAAATCCTAGTATTTTCTTTTAAAGAGAAGAAAAGATTTTAATAGTCAAAGGAAAATATTTTGTGGTGTTACAACTCCTACCCCCCCCCCCCCCCCCCCGCTAAGAAAAATCTCGTCCCCGAGATTTTAGCTGATCCTTAAATAGATATGGGTATTCAGTCCTTAAATAGTCCTCTCTTTCCCATGTTGCTTCTTCTTCGGTATGGTTACTCCACTGGACTTTGTAAAATTTTATCACACTCTGGCGGGTCCTTTGTTCTGACTCATCCAAAATCCTTATAGGACGCTCCCTATAGGTAAGGTCTGGCTGGATATCCAGGTTCTGATGCTGGACTTGTTTTTCTGGGTTACTAACACATCTCCTCAGTTGTGATACGTGGAATACATCATGAACATCTGACATATCTGAAGGTAATTCCAGCTGATAAGCAACCTTTCCTCTTCTTGCAAGTACCTTAAAGGGTCCAATAAATCATGGTGACAATTTTCCTTTAACCTTGAACCTTTGGAGGCCTTTCATCTGTGATACCCTAAGGTATACATACTCATTGGGCTCAAAACTGATATGACGATGTTTCTGGTCGTAATAACTTTTCTGACGGCTCTGGGCTGCCTTAAGTCGTTCCCTGATGAGCTTTACTTTCGTTTCGGCCACTTGAAGAACTTTTGGGCCAAAGATATGGCTATCCCCAGTCTCCGACCAGTTGAGTGGTGTACGACATCTACGTCCGTATAAAACTTCGAAGGGTGACATCTTTAGACTGGCTTGATAGCTGTTATTATATGTAAATTCAGCATATGGCAGACTGTCCTCCCAGCTGACTCTGTACGTAAGGATGCAAGCTCTCAGCATGCCTTCTAATATCTGGTTAACCTGTTCAGTCCGTCCTCCTGTTTGTGGATGGTATGCTGTACTGAATACCAGTTGAGTCCCCAAAGCTTGCTGCATGTGGTCCCAAAATCTAGAGACAAACTGGGTGCCTCTATCGGAGACTATGGTCTTGGGAACTCCGTGCAGACAAACAATACGAGAGAGGTAAAGCTGAGCAAGCTTTTGTGTCGAGTATGTTGTCTTTACCGGAAGGAAATGCGCTACTTTAGTCAACAGGTCTGTAATAACCCAGATAGCATCATTCCCATGTCGTGGCCTTGGTAGTCCAACAATAAAATCCATTCCTATCGTATCCCACTTCCATTCCGGCACTCTGAGTGGTTGCAGTAATCCTGCTGGCTTCTGATGTTCCACCTTAATACGTTGACAAGAATCACATCATGCGATGTATAAGGCTATATCCCTTTTCATCCCATGCCACCAAAATCTATCTTGAAGATCCTTATACATCTTGGTTCCTCCCGGGTGGATTGAGTAGGGGGTGGTATGGGCTTCTGCCAGGATCTGCTGCTTTAGTTCTTCTTTATTAGGTACGCATAATCTTTTTCCGTACCACATGATTCCCTGGTTGTCAACGATAAATTCCGATGACTTACCCAGGCTTACTTTTCTTTTTATCCCATCGATACTGGGGTGTCCCAGCTGAGCTTCTTTAATCTGATCTTCCAGTGTTGGTTTTACCTCGAAGCGGGCTAGTGTTCCTTCTGCTACCAAAACCATGCTGAGTTTGGCAAATTCCTAATTAAACTCTTGTTGTATAAATTGTGAACTGCCACTGACTGGTCATGGATTTCGGCTGAGTGCATCTGCCACAACATTTGCTTTGCCAGGATGGTAATGAATTCCCACATCATAATCCTTGATTAGCTCCAACCAGTGACGTTGTCGTAGGTTCAGTTCTGGCTGGGTAACGATATACTTAAGACTTTTATGATCTGTGTATATCTCTCATCTGCTGCCAAGGAGGTAGTGTCACCATTCTTTTAGGGCATGCACTACTGCTGCTAATTCCAAATCATGGGTGGGGTAATTTTCTTCATGTTGCCGCAATTGTCTTGAGGCATATGCTATGGCCTTCCCTTCTTGCATTAGTACGCATCCCAGGCCTTTTCTGGAGGCATCACAATATACCTCAAAATTTTTGTGTGCATCTGGCACGGTTAAAACAGGTGCTGTTGTTAACCTCCTTTTTAATTCTTGAAAACTTTGCTCACAGGCTTCAGTCCACTCAAACTTCTTATCCTTTTTGAGTAATTGGGTCATAGGTTTGGCTATGGTGGAGAATCCTTCAATGAACCTTCGGTAGTAGCCTGCCAAACCTAGAAAACTTCTAATCTTAGTTATGATGGTGGTTGTTTCCATTTCAAGACATCCTTCACTTTACTCGAGTCCACCGCAATTCCATCTTTTGCCAATACATGTCCTAGAAAACCAACTTCTCGTAACCAAAATTCACACTTGCTGAATTTCGCATATAGCTGATTTTTTCGTAATTCCTCCAGGACTATTCGCAGATGTTGCTCATGCTCTTCTGGCGTCTTGGAGTAAATAAGTATATCGTCAATAAATACAACCACAAACTTGTCCAGGTATTTCATGACGACCTTGTTCATGAGATGCACAAAATAGGTAGGGGCATTGGTTAATTCAAAAGGCATCACAGTGAATTCATATAGTCCATATCTGGTGGTAAAAGCTGTTTTGGGTATATCCGATGCCCGAATTTTGAACTGATGATAACCCAATCTCAAGTCTATTTTCTAAAAAACCTTGGTGTCTGCGAGCTGGTCGAACAAGTCATTAATCCTCGGTAGCGGATACTTGTTCTTGATGGTAACCATGTTAAGTGCCCGGTAATCAATACATAACCTTAGACTTCCATCTTTATTTTTGGCAAACAAAACCGGTGATCCCCATGGTGACGAGCTGGGGCGGACATAACCCCTTTCCTGTAATTCCTTGATTTGTTTCTTCAGGTCAACCAATTCTATTGGGGCCATCTGGTAAGGCTTCTTCTAAATGGGTGTTGTTCCTGGTGCTAACTCGATGACGATTTCTATCTCATGATTGGGTGGCATGCTTGGTAATTCTTCAGGGAACACATCAGGATATTCGCACAGCACTGGAACCTTGCTTAGCTCTGCCGTGTCAACTTGGTTTAACCCCTCGTGTGGAGGAAATCCCTTTTGTTCCAAATTTCACTGTATCCCCATGACAATTTGCGAGAGTCACAGTCCGATTGAAGCAGTCAATAAAGCCTTTATTTGTAGTTAACCATTCCATTCCCAAAATAACGTCCAAGTCGACAGCTTCCAGTACAATGAGGTTTGCCAAAAACTTAATTAATTTTATTTCAATGTTCATGCCCTGGTAGAACCATTGTGTATTTTGCTTTGATCCCGGGGACTGAATAACCATCCAATTTTTCAAAGGAGAAAAAGGAAACTGATTTTTCGAGGCAAATCTTTTGGAGATGCATGAATGGGAAGCTCCAGAATCGAACAAAACTGTAGCAGTAATGGTGTTGATAGGGAACGTACCGAGTACGATATCTGGTGCATTCTGGGCCTCCTTGATGGTCATGTGATTCACTTGCCTCTTCCCGTGATTGTTGTTGGTGTTGAGGTTGTTGAGTCGTGGGGCTGAGTTGGTGCCATTGCTACTTGTTCGAGGAATATTAGTCCCTTTCTTTGGGCATACCTTTGCGTAATGCTCTTCTCCACCACAGGCATAACAAGTGATACCGGGACGGTAAAATGATCCTCCGGTTTTGGTGTTGTTGTAGCTGTGGTTCTGTTGTGGTCGTTGCGCTGGAATTTGTGGTCGTGGTGTTATGGATTTCTGGGGTTCACTTCGGGGTCTGTTGTTGCGCGCTTGTGCTGACTAAGTCATGTGATGCTTGCAGAATTCTTCAAGGTTGCGACGTTCATTTTCCAGGATGATAGCCTTATCCACTAGTGTCTTGAAATCTGGGAAGGTGTGGACAATCAGTTGACACTTTAGAGATGGGACAAGCCCATCTAGGAATTTCTCCATCCTTTTACTCTCCGTCGTATATTCGTCATTGGCGTATCGGGCTAGCTGAGTAAACTGACTGAGATATTCTGTTACAGTTTTGCCTCATTGCTTGAGATCTTCAAATTCTCTTTTCTTTATTTTCATGATGCTGTTCGGAATGTGCGCTCCACGAAAACTTTCCTTGAATTGCTCCCATGTGATGTCTTCTTCATTGGGGTGCATATGGAGGAAATTTTCCCACCATGACGCTGCTGCTCCAGAGAAGTAATGTGGTGCATAGAGCACTTTCTCCTGATCCGTACACTGAGCTGTAATTAATTTTCTTTCAATATCCCGCAACTAGTCCTGCTTCCAACGGTTTGTCTGTGTGAGAAAATACAGTGGGATTGGTCCTCTGAAGTTCTGACAGTTTTGATCTGGGTTGGTGCTGCTCTTGCCGATTGCCCATATATTGATCAGATGTTGCATCATTTCCTGGTGGTGTTGCTGGCTTTGCTCATAAAGACAGCATACTTGTGAGAATGCAGAGTCATTGTCCTGTTGACTTGTCTGTCCAAGTGCAAAGTTATTACCCATCTGTGACTGGGCATGGAGCGAGTCCAGGGATGATTAATTTTCCTTCTGGGGTGTTGGTGAAAACACAAATAAAGAAAATCAGGAGAAAATATTTTAAAAGCTTGGAAAGACAGCCCACAAAAATGCAGGAGTGTAGAAGAGTGGTAAGTTACACAAACATAGGCAAGCCATATTATTACACATACAAACTCTCATGCTCGGGATGGGCGAACACATTCATGACATGTTATTACAGCTAAGTGCACTTCTCCTTACCCCTAATACGATGCGAGAAAACGATCTACAGCTCTCCAAGCTTAAAGGAAAAGAAACAGAAAATAAATATCTTACACCACGGTTACACATTCTCATAGGATAGCTACTGCGCTGCTGTCCAGCCTACTGTCCTGGAACATCGGGAGTCCTGCCAAGGGTGAGTCCTATCCGGGATGTTGAAGACTCGAGCTCCTCCTCGCAAATAGTCTCCAGCTGGGTAGCTGGTGGCAGCAGGTCCATCACAGGCGGCACTGAACTAGTAGGTGGTGGAGCTCTGACAGGAGTAGGAGCGATCAGACGACGATACTCCTCGCGGGTTGACGTGCGTCGACCCATGGAAAAGGTAGGAGGATCATAAGGTGGAGTCAGAGCGAGAACAATGCGTGGCGGTGAAGGAGGGTGAAACTTACTCATACGAGGGATCCTCGCACGGGCTAAGTCCATCCTCGCGGCGATGTAATCATCCACCAATGAGGTGAAGAGAGACTCTAGAGCGATGACATACTGAACGAGGGGCTCGATCGCCTCCTCTCTCTCTCCCATGGCACATGAGAAAGTGTAGTGATTAGTGTATGGAACGTGGCACGGAAGATAGTGGTAATGGCGTGTCTGGAGTACTAGAAGGATGTCCCTGAGGCGGGTGATAGCCTCACGGGCAGCCATCTGAATGGCATGTCTCTCAGTAGGCATAGCTCTCCCCAGGAATCTGAAGATGAGACGTGGCTCAATACGTCCACCTTGAATATGAACTACGGCCTGGTACATAGTCAAGGTGTCGGTGATCCTGTCGGGGTAGATCGTGTACTCCGGACGGGTCGGAGATCCTATCGCATCCCAGGCGATAAAGTAAAGGATACGGGAAAAACCTGCAGGCTCGTTAGCGAACACCTGTGCTGGGCAGTTGCCACCAAGCATCTACAATAGTAGACAAAAATCTAAATAGTCATATCATAAATATATGATGACCAAGGAAAATTTGTTACGATGCATGAAACGCAAAAGAAGCAATCAGGACTGACTCTCCTACTAGAGGACGTGCCTAGGGTTTCCTACAGTCAGCTTGGCTCTGATACCAAGGTTTATCAGGCCGGATTCTGGAATAAATTCTGGAATAGCCCTTAAGTTACACCAGCCTCAAGATTAGAATAAAACTGGTGGACTTCCTTGATACAGATAACCAACAGGATTTAATATTACACATGGTTTAGTTGAGGTGCTCAACAATTATTACAACTCGCCAATATACGAAGTTGGCAGATAAGAGACAGTGGTCTGGTGATATTACAACTCTGATACAATAAAGCAAGTCAAGCGTCGGTGTGAAGCTTGGCTATTTTATTCGAGTAGCGGAAGCATCGGTGAATGGAACACGTGGAGGACTCCGTAACCACAGGGAGACTGACTGGGAACTCCACTAGACGTCGGACTCGCTAGCGTACTCCTCATCCACAAAGTTGCCCTCATCCAAATGTGGCCAAATCAACAAGCTAGGTGAGTACTTTGAATGTACTCGCAAGACAGTTTGGACAAAAGATATACAGAATGCAAACAAGATGCGTATGCTCATGTCAAGTTACTTTAGGTGAGATATTCAGGTAGAGTAAATAATATGGCAGGGATAATAGGACATGAAAAAGGGGTTAGCGATCATAATATCAAACATTCATATATCATATATCAAACATTGATTCTTAGGTGGTGTGGCCATCCCAGAAGAATCTTAACTGAAATAAAAGGGTGGACTCGGGTGTTAGACCGCCCGTAGATCCAATAAATGTAAAAGCAGAGATTCAGGCAAGATAGAACCGCCCGAAGGTCCAAAAAAAACACACACAAGCCAGACGGGTGTCTTCGCGACACCACGAAAGGTCTTAAATAAATATAAAAACAGAGGTTCAGGTGAAATAGAACCGCCCGAAGGCCCAAAAGAAAATTAACACACAAGCCAGACGGGTGTCTTCGCGATTCCACAAAAGTTCTTAAATAAATATAAAAATGGAGATTCAGGCGAGATAGAACCGCTCCAAGGTCCAAAAGAAAATTAACGCACACATATTAGATAGTGCATAATGAGTACCCGGGAGGCAGAACCCCCCAAGAGATACCCGATAATACATATAAGAGAAGAGGTTAGTCCATAACAAGATTCATGATAACATTAATAGCAATGATAAATTCTTTGTTTAATTATTTCCTCCGAAGACTGACACCGAGACCGATACTTGACCCTTCCCAAACTGACATCCTTGACCGTGGACACAGCTATTTGAATAGGTTAGACTCTGCGGAGGGTGCGCTCTTTACCCACATGTAGAGGATTTCTTTTGCCAACACCGAAGTATCAACGAAGGATTTCCGGTTATGATCTTTGGGATGATAACACACCTTAACCTAGACACACCGATTTTCAATTCTCCGAGCCAGGAATCACCCAAAGCATCGAACAATTTAAAACCTTAAGTCGGGGAGGTTACAACCTCGAGTAGCATGAGTTGACGACCATATTTATAATGCGCACAATGAGGGGTTGTTGGAAATAAGCCCTAGAGGCAATAATATTGTATTATTATATTTCCATATTCATAATTATAGAGTTTATATTCTATGATATAACTGCTATGATCCTGGAATATGCGATTCAGTGGAAAACTCATATGCACGTGTGGAATGATAAACGGTAAAATAAGAGGTTCCCAGTGTTGCCTCTAACACTGGCAAAAGTATTGTTGGTGATCATGTTTTTTGGAACTTAGGATATCGTTAAGTGTAACAATAGTCCAAAAACAACATTGAGAGTATGACGGTTCGAGGGACTCCAAGTACGATCTACACTGTCACGATCTTCTTCCGCTGCAACTCGGTGACGGTAACGATTGTTGATCACTACCCATTATGCATCTTCATATTGATCCTGGTTGTGCGTAGGTTCAATTTTTTTTGTTTTCTTCTACATTACCCAACAGTGGCATCATGAGTGGTTCTATGAGTAGGTGCAGGTTGCGATCTAGATCACATCTGATCGTGAGGGTTGATGTTCTTGCTATGCTTCCCTCGAGTGTTGCTTCAGTTCAATTCATTGACGGCATGGTGTCGCTTTTCACAAGGTTCTGACAATCGCTCGGCTCTGGCTGTCGAAGATCTGCTAACAGTTCCTTGGGCTTCACCGTAGTCAAGAATAGTGAACCATCACGTACACAAGAGGGTGCTGAAGATGGATGATCTTCTAGGGGGGTCACGCGTATTTGACAAAGTTTAGTGTGGGGGACGAGACTTTTAATTAAGTCTCTTATTTCACACACCCCGAAACTTAATCTAGCATCAAGAATCATCGCCTATGTTGTGGACGTAGGTAGCTAGTATTATTTGTTAAAACTGGTTAACCGCGTAACTAAAATTTTGCTAAAACCGATTAGAGGATGTCTAACTTGGTTTTGCAGAGTATGCATATGATGTGGTATAGCCTTCGTAATGATAATGAGTTTATGTATGAGATGGTTATATGTTGTAATGTTAAGTGGCTTGCGCATCACGGCATGATGGCTGGAGCCACAAGATTGCCACGTTAATGTAAATATAGTAGAGATAGCCTACAGGTTATAGGTGGCAATGGCAGACGTACACGGAGGACCCCGACAAGGAGAAGGTGTACCAGGCGCGGAACGAGGAGCTATAATTTCGTACCACGGCAGAATCTCTGAATTTGGTGCCACGACAACTTTTTCTGAAACGGTCGCCACGGCAACATTTTCTGAAATTGCCGCCACGGCAACGTTTTTGAAACGGTTGTCATGGGAACGAAATATTGACCGTCACGATGCTTCAACAGAAGATTGAAGATGATCATGGAGGATTCCCGGCGCCAGGGGCTATACCATATCATGATTTTATGAATTGCCTGAGATGTTTATCCCTTTGTTGTCTGCACCCTTTGATTGCGCAATAGTCAATTATTAGGGTGATCTCTCACAGTAAATATCAAGTTAAAAGGTGCTCTTCCCAGTGTTCCAACAGTTTATAACATGTGGCTTTCCAGAGTACGTCATGTGCACATGTGTACAAATGGATCATGAAATGTAAGATGGGCAAGGTCAGACCAAGCAAGCAGATAACACTCGGTTGTCTTGAAGTTCTAGCAGAATCGTTCTGAGCTCGGAGCATGAAGCATCGAAAGATGAACAAGAGTCATATGGTGATATGATTGGCAAAAGATTGCCTACCGGTCAAAATTCACGTCTTCAGTGATGTCCACATCAATGACTGTGAACGAGATCAAGGTCTTGAATCACTCACTTTGAATTATGAGAGATATTGATTTGAGTGGGAGTGCACTTTAAATTAAATTTTTTAATACTAGTGCAACATTAATTATGAATTGTGTCTAAAATTATTTGTGTGTTTATCATTGTAGATCAAATGGCTTGCAATATGTTCAAATTAGCCCCTATGTTAGAGAAAGAAAAATTGGCTGCTAATGGTGGAAATTATGCGGATTGGATCCGGAACCTGAGATTTGTTCTCAGGAGTGCTAAGAAGGAGTACGTGCAAGATCAGCCCCTGGGTGATGCTCCTGCAAAGGATGCACAACCAGAAGAAGTTGCTGCTTTTGCTGCTCGTAGTGATGACTATGAGTCAGTCTAGTGCCTCATGTTGACTTGGATGGATCCTGAACTACAGAAGCGTTTTGAACGATCTACCACTCAATTTATAATTGGGTCACTGGAAGTTCTGTACAAGAAGCAGGCAAGGACCGAACGTTTTGAATTAACCAAGGCTATGATTGAATGCAAGATGAAAGAGGGTTCCTCAATGAGTGAGCATATAGTGAAGCTTGCTGGCTATGTTGATAGACTGGGTTCTCTGGAATTTGAAATTGCTCCGACACTTGGTACAGATATTGTGCTCGCTTCACTCCCCCCATCTTATGATGGTTTTATCATGAATTACAACATGAACGGGATGGAGAAAAGTGCAAACGAGTTGTTTGCTATGATCAAAACTGCGGAAGCTCGGATGCAGAAGCACAAAGAAGTGTTGATGGTCAACAAGACTACCAGTTTCAAGAAGAAGGGCATGTCCAAGAAGAAATATGCTGGTGCCGGTAAGACCGTCTCTCAGAAGAAGAACAAGGGCGAAACCACTAAGGAGACTGAATGTTTCTACTGCAAACAGAAGGGACACTAGAAGCGCAACTGCAAGAAGTACTTGGCGGATAAGAAGAACGGTTCTTCCGGTAAAGGTATAAAAGTTATACAAAGTTAAAGTTATTTTACTTATTTCTGTATGTCACGAGTATTTGATGCCGATCGGTTGCTTTCATTTGCAATCCGATACAGGGACTACAGAAAGCTCACAAGTTGAGAAGAAATGAAGACATGATGGAAATCGGGAATGGTGATGGGATCACTACTCAAGACCGTTGAAGTTATGCCTTTAGTTTATCTTCAAGATTTATCTTAGGATCGAATAATAGTTTTTGCGTTCCGGAGTTGTGTAAGACATTAGGTTTTGGATTATGCGACGGATGTTCTTATAAAGTTTTAAACAATAGTTGTTGAAGTGGTTATAAGAATATGTTTGGATTTACCTCAGATGTTGATGGTTTATTCGTGAATCTTGAATTAAAATTTTATAACATTAATGCTAAACATCTTGAGAAGACTGATGAGCACCACTTAAATGTGGCACTGCTTGGTTATATCAGAATATAATCTTCATATAGATGAAGTGTTGAAATATTTTGATTTATAATCAAATAAGAGAATACATAGTGATGTATGAGATCCGATGAATAATCCATGGCGCGGTGAATAATTATGCTTCTTAAATAAATTGAGCAAATATTATTTACTTAATATAAATCTAAAATATTTGAATAGTTCAAATGAAATTCAGAATATAGTATTTGAAAGGTTCAAAGATATCATAATGAAGATAAGAATCATTGTGACAAAAGATAAAAGGGTTCTTCAATCTTGAAGAAAATTATCTGAGTCATAAGTTTAGCAGAACACTCAAACAATTGTGGAATTATTTTCTAGCGATCTGCTTTTATTAATTTTTAGGGATATACTTGAAACAGCAAGATATACACTAAACAGAGCACCGCATATTAGTCTGGCTAAAAGAAATCATATGAGTTATGGAGTTCATAAACCAGATGAATGCTGAATTGTAGGATATCTCAAAATGTGATTTGGATTCCTTCTACCTAAAGTTCAAAGACAAAGGGTTTGTCACAAATAATGAACACTTTTTTTGAGAAGGAGTTTTCTCGTCAAAGAAATAAGTGGGAGGACAGTACAACTTGATAAAGATTATTGAATCTCTGGCAGAAGTGAGCAGGATTAACAAGCCGGAAGTTGTTTTGATAAATTATCTGCAAAACTAAACCGTAAGTTACTACATTGGATGTAGAAACTCTAAGGCTTGTAAATGGACTATGAAGATCAGAAAAAATTATTGAACTTCACTACTGGAATCAGCTACTTTGCCGTCTGCCATAACAGACGGCAAAGGACCAGCCCACGGACGACAAACAGCTTTGCCGTCTGCTGGCTGACGGCCCAATTTTCGGCACTGGAAGTCACGGTAATGAGCTACTTTGCCGTCTGCAGACGCACAACGGACGGCAAAGACGTTTGCCGTCGGTCCTCCTGGCTAAGCTGGCGGCAAAGCTCGTGGACGGCAACGTATAGCTGTTAGCCCCGTTAGGTGGCTAACGGCAGACTTTGCCGTCTGCCTGCTGACGGCAAACAAGCACTTCCTTTGCCGTCTGCTCAGTGCCGTGTAGCCGGCCTGCCGCTGCACGTCACTTCTGCTTTGCCTTTGCCGTCTGCCTGCCTTGTCTTTGCCGTCTGCCAGCGGACGGCAAAATGACCAAACTGGTCAGACATAGTGCTCCCAGGTTGCACAGGTTGCTGCCACGTGGCCCCTTTGCCGTTCGCCTACCGACGGCAAAGTGCCTGTATTGCCACTTTTTTGTCTATTTTCTATTATTTCCCTGCATTTTCAAAACACAAATATGATATATATAGTTTCAAGCTGAAGCATAGGCCATGTATCCAACATCAGCAGTCCATCAATGCAAAGAGAACACATAGGGTATTGAAAGATCCAATACATATATACTGTCAAGGAGTTCATCCATATATACATACATAGTTTCACATTGTTCGTCAATACAAATCAAAACAAAAGCTAAACACTAGCAGTCCATCAATGCCAGCTTCCATGAAGTGAATCAAATCTGCAAAAATGGGAGTAAGAAAGTTAGAAGAAGAAGAAGAAGAAGAAGAAGAAGAAGAAGAAGAAGAAGAAGACTAGTAGAAGAAGAAGAAGAAGAAGAAGAAGAAGAAAGAGAAGAAAAATAATAAGAAGAAAGAAAGAATAAAAATAAGAATAAGAATGAGTAGAAGATGGAGAAAAAGAAAGAAGAGAAAAAGGAAGAAAAAGAATATATTTTCTTCTTCTTCTCTCTTTTTCTCATCTTTCTTCTTCTCTTCTATATTTTTATCCTTTTCCTTCTCATTCTTCTTATTTTATTCTTTCTTTTTCTTCTCTTTCTTCTTCTATTCTTTCTTTTTCTCCTCTTCCTTGTTTTTCTTCTTCTTATTCCTTATTTGTGTCATTTTAGAGCTAACTTTGGTAATGATGCCATTTTAGAGCTAACTAAGCATATTATGTCATTTTGGAGGAAAATAAGGTAAGTATAGGTCATTATTGACCTAACCTAGGTAATTATGCCATTTTTGAGCTAACTAAGCTTATTATGTCATTTTGGAGGAAACGAAGGTAAGTATAGGTCATTATTGAGCTAACTTAGGTAAGTATAGGTCATTATTGAGCTAACTTAGCTTATTATGTCATTTTGGAGGAAAATAAGCTAAGTATATGACATTTGTGAGCTAACCAAGGTTATTATGCCATTTTTGACCTAACTAAGCTAATTATGTCATAAATGAACTAAATAAGCTAATTATGTCATTTTGGAGGATAATTAGCTAAGTATGTCTTTTTGGGGGAAAATAAGCTAAGTATGTGGCATATTAGGGCTAACTAGAGAAAACTTACCGTCGTCGTCATCACGGAGGTCAAGCACCGGAGTTGCTCGGGCCGGTGGGCAACGACGCCGACGAAGAAGCGCCCGCCGGTGTCCCCATACTCTCTATCAACGCTCTCCGGAGAGGTAGGGGTGGAATGGTAGCCCTCCCGCGGGCCTCCGCCGAAGAAGTACCCGCGGAGTGCTCTGGACCCGCGCACACCATCTTTCAACGCCTGCCATGACAAAGAGTAAACGAAATTAGTACAACATAATAAAATTGAATACCTGACATGAATAATAATATGTATATAATTTAAGTTGGGATGCATACAAACTAATAATAGTCTGGATCGTCTATATATGCTCCGGGATCATCATCATCATCATCACTATCACGCGTGTCGTCATGAATGACGTGCTCATCGGGTTCAGCGGCATCAACATGTGGAAGGCCTTTCTGTAATCGGTCAAGCATTGACAGGTCATCCATAGCAGTAACCTCTTCTTGTTCCAACTCTTCTTGTTCCGGCTCAGGGTTGTTGTCGGATTCACTGTCGCTGTCTACTTCCATGTTCTGGGGTGAAGTAGAGCGGTTCTTGAAACGTTTTTTGGAAAGATGTGTTTCTTGGAAGAATTCTCCTTCATATGTGTCTGGGTTAATGTGAGGTTCATAATCCTCTTCATTGTGGGGAGGTGGTCTAACACGTGGCGGCACTTCATAAACGACATCCCAACCATTCAGATTTGTATTAGTTTGGCAGGCCCGCGGTAGATAGAAAACTTGGGTCACCTGTTGAGCCGTAATATAGACATCAGGAACATCTAAATGGCTGCTTTGTTTGATTTCGACTAGCCCTATATGTTCATGAGTCCTTCTAGTCTCCTTCGGCTGGAACCAATAACATTTGAAGACTACGACGTTCGGTGGGTTTTCACCATAGAATAGAAGTTCATAAATTGCTTCAACTTTTCCATAATACTCGGTACCTCCTTCACCGATAGCAGAGACACCACAATTTGTAGATTTTCGGTCGGCCATAGATAGTTCTTTGCCAAAGGTACGAAAGCGATACCCGTTGATGTCGTATTTCTCAAATGAACGGACCATATAGTCAAAACCATTAGCGGCTTGTCTCAATTCGGCGTCCATAGACTTTGAATTAGCCTACAAGTTTAATACGAAAGGATTGTTGCATTAGCCGCAAATTAGACCAAGAAATGAAATGGTCTATTAATGGTAATTACCGTTTGTTTGAACCAAGAGATGAAACCGGGATAGCCGCCTCCATGCTTTGCCAGAAGCTCATACTCTTCGATGGAATCCTTTTGGATCACCGCTCCATCCGAGAATCTGGCAACGTATCGACTGTATCAAATATTTGGGAATAAGAGCAGTTCAAAGGAATTAGAAGTTGCGAAACAATGTACCGAGAACTTACTCGATGTACGACCACACTTATGTTAGGTTGTTGAAGATATACAACGAAATGGTCTGCCATTCTTCGACATCCAACCCTATTGGTTTCGAAGCACCGGCTGGTGCGAGCTTCCCTTTGAATAGGCTGAGGTTGGATCCACCTTTTTTAGGGTCGCCAGCATTGTACCGAGGCTTCGGATTATGCAAATGAAGATTTTTGGCTTCGTAGTGTGCTGTCACGAAGTTTGCCGCCTCCTCAGTAATGAATGCCTCGGCCATCGATGCTTCAATTCTACGTTTATTTTTACATTTTGCTCGAAGCGTCTTCTGCATCCTCTCAGTTGCATAGCACCAACGATTTTGCACAGGCCCCCCCAATCTTGCCTCGGTCGGGAGATGTAGAATCAAATGCTGCATTGGATTAAAGAAGCCCGGTGGAAAGATCTTCTCTACTTGCAGAGCAACTCCGGCCCCAACTTTTCCATGTCATCTAGCACGCCAGGTGATAGTTCTTTCGCACAAAGAACACGGAAGAAATAGCTCAACTCTGCCAGTACTTGCCATTCATCCTCAGGGATAAAGCCACGCAACATCACCGGCATTACCCGCTCAAGCAATATGTGCCAATCATGACTCTTGAGACCAAATATTTTCAATTTTTCAAGACTCGCTCCCCTCTTTAGATTCGCTGCATACCCATCGGGGAACATCAACTACATTTTCACCCACAAGATAATTTCCCTCATAGCTGGCCTTCCAAGATTGAACCAGGCCTTTGGCTTTGTCCAGTTCTGCTTTCCTTTCGGTTGTCGCATGTTTTGTAACGGTCTATCACATAGAGTCTGCTGATCGACTCTAGCCTTAGGATTATCCTTTGACTTCCCCTCTATGCCGAACAATGTACCAAAAAGGGCCTCGCCGATATTCTTTTCAATGTGCATCACGTCGATGTTGTGTGGAAGAAGGAGGTCTTTGATGTAAGGCAGATCCCACAAGCATGTCTTGTGAGTCCAGGCGTGTTCCGAATTATACCCCTTGAAATACCGTGGACGCTCTGGATCAGGCTCACGAGCATTTAATTGATCCATGATTTGTTGGCCAGTCAACGCAGGTGGTGCAGAGTTTTTGACAACTCTACCTTTGATGAAGTTCTTCTTGTGTTTTCTGAACTTATGGCGAGGATCCAAGAACTGTCTATGCAAGTCGATGCAAGAATACTTGCGACCCGCCTGCAGCCAATGAAACTGAAGAGCTGCCTTGCATGTGGGGCACGGGAACCTTCCATGTGTACACCAGCCAACGAATAGCGCATACGCCGGCAAGTCATGCATCGAGTACATGTACCAGACACACATTATGAAGTTTTGTTTTCTAGCGGCGTCGTATGTCTTGAACCCATTATCCCAAGCTTCTTGCAATTCATCCTTAAGCGGCTGCATGTACACATTCCTATTCTTCCCCGGATAGTTGGGCCCTGGAATTATCAACGTCATGAAAATGTTCTTTCTTTGCATAATCTGTCCGGGGGGGGGGGGGAGATTGAGTGGAATGACAAATACAGGCCAACAACTGTATTGGGTTGCTGTCATACCAAACGGATTGTACCCATCCGTGCCGATGCAGACTCGAGGATGCCTTGGATCTGCCGCTTTATGCTCATGTAATGCATCGAAGTGCTTCCACGCAAAAGCATCCGATGTGTGTACCAACATCTAATTCCCATCTGCATCTAGTTCGGTTCTTTTGCCCAATTTGTGCCATGTCATCTGTCTGGCCGTCTCTTCGACCATGAAAAGACGTTGAAGTCTTGGTACGATTGGCAGATACCGAAGAACAGTAACGGGGATTTTGGTCTGCCTCTTCTCACCCATACCGTTGTCTACCACAACATACCTGGAAGACTTGCAAATGGGACAATAGTTCAAGTCCGCATACTCAAGCCTAAATAAGGCACATCCTTTCTCACAGGCATCTATCTTCTCATAGGGCATCTTAAGTACACGGAGGATTTTGTCCGACTGGTACAAGTTTGCAGGCAGTACATGGCCTTTGGGTAGAAAGCGTCCAAATAGTGTCATCATCGCGTCGTAGCATTCTCTGCCCAAGTTGAATTGAGCCTTCAGAGCCATTACTTGTGCGATGGCATCCAGCTGACAAAGCTCAGTGTGCTCGTGGAGAGGACGCTTTGAAGACTCCAACATTTCATTGAAGGCCTTTGCAGATTCCTCCATCTCATCGTCCGAATCCCGAGCATCATCAAAGTCTTGCACCATGTCTTCGATCCCGGTACCATGCAAGTCGGTGCGACGACGAACCACCTCAGCTTTGGTACATTGGGCAGACTAACCATGAAATGTCCACACCGTATAATCAGGCGTAAAACCCCACTTCTGCAGGTGTTTACCCATTTCACCCTCTGTCCCCTGTGAAAAGTTGTCGCACCTAACACAGGGGCACCACGTTTTTCTCTGGCCATTTGCAAATGCGGCTTTCACAAACCCCTTGGTTTTTGTAAACCATTCATTGGTCATGTCTTCCTGACTAGTGTGGCCGGTGTACATCCACGCACGATCACTCATCTTGCCTACCTACTAAACACACAACAAATATATATATATATATATATATATATATATATATATATATATATATATATATAATTCAGCATATATATTCATCAGTTAATGAAGTTTGTCAAATTTATTACGTCCATGCAACCTACACGCTAATAGGTAAAGATAGGTCCTAATCCCACCCGAGTATGTGTAGATTGGGTTCGTTTTCCCATGCTCTGCGCCGGATCCGACGCAAAATTTTGGCACTACCTCCCCGCTGTTCTCCTGATACACGTCTCGGCAATAAACAGAGAGGATGTGTACCCAGAGAACAACATGGAGGCACTGACAAAATTCTGCATCGGATCCGGAGCAGAGCATGGGAAAACGAACCCAATCTACACATACTCGGGCTGTCCATGGATAACGTTGGACAATTCGAAAGAATCACGG
This sequence comes from Elymus sibiricus, assembly GCA_039707655.1. Lineage (NCBI taxonomy): Eukaryota > Viridiplantae > Streptophyta > Magnoliopsida > Poales > Poaceae > Elymus > Elymus sibiricus. Next base: position 26,751,522 of record CM077664.1, read on the forward strand.
TTATAAATATGCAAATGCATGCATATTTATAACTGTAACCCTTTCGAACGGGAGACGCATACTGGTCACGCATACTGATGATTAAAGACACCTATAGCTAGCAAGTTTCATCGGCACGAAGACCGGAACAGAGCAAATTAAGGGGAGAGGAGGAGATGTCATTTGTGCTCACCCACGAACGCAGGGGAGCTCGTCGAACGCACGGGGAGGTCGTCGAACACCAGACCCTCGCAGCGACGAAACAACTGCACATTTAAATCCACCCGATCAACACGAATATTCAATCCCGATAAAAAATCTTTATATATATATATAACTACTTTTCTATTTTATTCTTCTTCTCCTCTATTCCTTCTTCTTCTCCTCTTTTTCTTCTTCTTCTCCTCTTCTTCTGTTTTTCCTCTTCTTCTCCTCTTCTCCTCTTTTTCTTCTTCTTCCTCTTCTTCTTCTCCTCTTCTCCTCTTTTTCTTCTTCTTCTTCTTTTCTTCTCCTCCTCCTCTTCATCTTCTTCTTCTTGTTCTTCCTTCTTTTCCTTTTTCCTCTTCTTCTCCTCTTCTTCTTCTTCTTCTTCTTCTTCTTCTTCTTCTTCTTCTTCTTCTTCTTCTTCTTCTTCTTCTTCTTCTTCTTCTTCTTTTCTTCTCCTCCTCCTCTTCTTCTTCTTCTTCTTCCTTCTTTTCCTTTTTCCTCCTCTTCTACTTATTCTTCTTTTTTTTTCATCTTCTTTCTTCTTCTTCTAATTATGACTAATTAACCTAATTCTTTTCTAAACTAATAACTAGTTCTAACTAATTAACCTAATTATAACTAGTTCTTTCTAGCAGCAATTAAATGAAAAAAAACAGAGAAAAAACAATGCTCATCGGAGGGGGGTGGCCGGGCGGCGGGGCAGCGGGGCGCAGGCTCGGCGGGGGCGGCGGGGATCCAGGGCCGCCGGGGTGGCGGGTGGTGGGGCGGTGGGGCGGCGAGGCAGCGGCAGCGGCCGGGCGCCAGGTGGTGGGGCGGCGGGGCGGCGGCGGGTGGTGAGGGCGGCGGGGTTGTGGTGGTCGTCGGGGAGAGAGAGGCAGAGAGAGAGAGAGAGGGGGGGGGGGAGGCGTAGGGGGCGGCAGTTAGTTAAGTCAAATATTTGCCGTCTGCTGATCTTTGCCGTCTGCTTAAAGACACTTTGCCGTCTGCTAGCAGACGGCAAAGTGTATTCCATTTGACCTAACCAACTGCACGGTCCAGTGGGGCCCAGCTGAGCTCTTTGCCGTCTGCCGTTTGGATCTTTGTTGTCCGCTAACAGACGGCAAAGATTGTACTGACGGCCAAAAATCTCTTTGCCATCCGCTAACAGACGGCAAAGAGTGTACTGACGGCAAAAAATTTCTTTGCCATGAGTCCTTTCTTTGCCGTCAGCTTTGTGGAAGTAGACAGCAAAGACCTTCTTTGCCATCCGCTAGCAGACGGCAAAGAATGGACTGATGGCAAATTCTCTGATTCCAGTAGTGAATTCCTGAAATTTCACAATGAGATATTCATCCTAGAAGAGGATGAACCTGCGCACGACAAGGAAGCAATGGCGGCGCCCAGCTCAAAGGAATGGCTCATAGCCATGCACACGGGAATGAAGATCTTATACAATTAAGTTTAGAACTTGGTTGATATTCTATAAGGTATAGACTTCATACACAACTATAAGTTTGGAACTTGGTTGATCCTTCAATAGATATGAAGTAAATAACATGGATATCAAAACTAGTTTCCTAAATGGAAAGGATGTATGAATAATACAGCCAGAAAGTTTTAAATCCTCGGAATACCGGATGAATATGCCAACTTCGAAAGTTTGAAGATAGTATTAAAAGGAGCTAGAAATCAACATTTTAATAAGTCTGATCTTATTAAAATGATAAAGGAAATTGTGTATATGAAACTCATTGGGAGCTATATATAGTATTTCTGATCTCATATGTAAATGACATAATGTAGAACATAAATAATATAAAGTTTCTGAGCACAGTAAAAAGATCTTAAAATATGTTTCTAATGAAACAGTAAAGCAAAATATTGGACATAAAAGATCTATAAAGATAGATCAAAATTGTCTGATTGAGCTAGACTAAATTTATATATTTTTAACAAGGTTTAAGAGGAGAAAATGTTTTCTCCCAAATGCCACATAACATGATGCTTATAAGGATCGGTTGATAAGCATGGATAGATGAATGGATTCATCATGAAAGTTATGATATATATATATAAAGGCCAAACGTTCTATGTACTAAGTGATAGTAACAGATATCAAGTACCTCAAAAGGAGTGTGCTGTTTTGAGGAAATGAAGAAGAAGTTCATTATTAATCAATATATGAACATCAAACTTCATGACTGATATAAAATTATTGGGCTATGATAATAGTTTGGAATTATTTTAATATGAGCAATATTGTGGATTCTATAATGATGGATATATATATATATATATGTTTGATAACATTAGATGTTTCAAATATTGTCTGGAACAAGAAGTGTCTTGACGTAATTAGATGATCCAAATTGTGATGAAACCAATGACACTATATTATGAATATAGCTAATGAAGAATTATCTTGATGTAATTGGTTTGATCCAAATTGTGATGAAACCAATAACACTATATTATGAATATAATCAATCAAGAAGAGTCTTGGTGTAGTTGGTGTGATTCAAAGTGCAATGAAATCAATGACATTGTCATTGCTCAAAGCAAAATGGATCGAGATCCTAAAAGCAGACATGACTAACACAAATATTACATGGTTTTATATATGTCAAATGATAAAGGCTCTACCACAAGCTAAGCATGAGCAACACCGGATTAGCCATAGGTGTTTAAAAGACTATGCAACTAGATTATTGACTCTAGTCTAAGTGGGAGACTGTTGGAAATATGCCCTAGAGGCAATAATATTGTATTATTATATTTCCACATTCATAATTATAGAGTTTATATTCTATGCTATAACTGCTATGATCCTAGAATATGCGATTCAGTGGAAAACTCATATGCACGTGTGGAATGATAAACGGTAAAATAAAAAGTTCCTAGTCTTGCCTCTAAGACTGGCTCAAGTATTGTTGGTGATCACATTTTCCAGATCTTAGGATATCATTAAGTGTAACGATAGTCCTAAAACAACATTGAGAGTATGACGTTGGAAGAACGATCATATTGAATTGACCCAAACATGTTTGTTATACTTTGTGATAATATCGTCTGAAATCAATTGTTATAACATGGAGTGTTACCATGTGTTTTAGTTCCTCAGACCATGAGAGTATCACAGTCACTTCCTACCGTACGGTGGGCTTTGGGGTTACTCAAACATCACCTGTAACACGGTGATCATAACGACATATACAGGTTCGTCGTAAAGTTTGACAAGTGAACGGATAGCTCAAGAGTGGGATTTGCTCCTCCGACAATGGAGAGATATTCTTAGGGCCCTCTTGGTGTGATGGCATCCATCATCATCTGGCCAGACACAGGTGACTACGTCACGGGGATGCTGGAACACTTCAACGAGAAAGAAGAACAAAACGGTAACGGAAGCAACGGTATAGTGAGCATGGTGATGACTCTGGAGGATACCAATGCACCTTGGGTTTTGTAAAGTATCGTGAAGCAAAGGGAACATCGCATGATAACCAAAGGTTCACTCGAATGTCATTCATGTAATCATAGGGTCGATATGCACGTCCACGGTCCCCATATCGGTCATTGAACGAAGGGGTTTCGTTCATGTCTATGATTTACCGAACCTATGGGGTCACAAGCTTAAGGAAATCATGATCTGCCGAGTGTTAGTAGGACAGGAGTGATGAGAATATATTTGTGGAATTGTTTCATTAATATTCGGAATAGTTCCGAGAGGATCCGGAAGCGTTTCGGGGTCACCGGAAGGATTTCGGAGAGTATCGGGTAATACCGGGTATTACCGACAATTATATATAGGTGGAAAATGTTTTCGGGGATGTTAAATTATATATAAAATGGTCTGAAAGTATTTAGAACAATTTTATATTTAATTTAATATCAACGGGCCTTAAAAGGCCAAGAGGTGGAGAGGCAACTTGGGCCATAAAGGCCCAAGTGGGAGGCGCCCCCTTCCCTTATGGAAGGAGGCCGAATTGGGGAGGGGGAGGAGTCAGATTCCTCCTCCCCCTGGTTGGTGCACCAAGGGGGACTCCTTCCCCCTTGGTGGCAGCCCTCCCTCTCCCTTCTAACCTATATATAGTTGAGGTTTGGTGCTCTTTTGAACACACAAGTTTGGAGCCTCCTCTAGTTCATCTAGCCCTAGTTCTAGTTGATCCTAGTTGACTAATTAGAGCTTGGTCTAGTTCCTCTAATCTTCATAATTAGAAGCCTAGTGTGGTTCTAATCTCCTCCCTCTAATTCTCCGGCAACGATTAGCTCTGGACGGCGAAGCGCTGCCGGATCGTGAAGGCTGCACTCTTGCAACCAAGTAGGGAGGTCGTGCTTTTGGTCTTCGGTTCGAGGGATTGTTCGTGGGCGGTTCGAGGGATCATTCATTGACGGTTCGCGGGACTCCAAGTACGATCAACACCAACACAATCTTCTTCCGCTGCAACTCGGTGACGGTAACAATCGTTGATCACAACCCGTTATGCATTTTCATATTGATCCTGGTTGTGCGTAGGTGCGATTTTTTTTGTTTTCTTCTACGTTACCCAACAGTGGCATCATGAGCAGTTCTATGAGTAGGTGCAAGTTGCTATTTAGATCACATGTGATTGTGAGGGTTGATGTTCTTGCTATGCTTCCCTCGAGTGTTGCTTCGGTTCAATTCATTGACGGGATGGTGTCGCTTTTCACAAGGTTCTGACAATCGCTCGGCTCTGGCTGTCGACGATCTCCTAATAGTTCCTTGGGCTTCACCATAGTCAAGAATAGTGAATCGTCGTGTACACAAGAGGGTCCCAAAGATGGATGATCTTCTAGGGGGGTCACGCGTATTTTACGAAGTTTAGTGTGGGGGACGAAACTTTTAATTAAGTGTCTTCTTTCACACACCCCAAAACTTAATCTAGCATCAAGAATCATCGCCTATGTTGTGGACGTAGGTAGCTAGTATTATTTGTTAAAACTGGTTACCCACATAACTAAAATTTTGCTAAAACTGATTAGAGGACGTCTAACTTGGTTTTGCAGAGTATGCATATGATGTGGTATAGCCTTCGTCATGATAATGAGTTTATGTATGAGGTGGTTATATGTTGTAATGATAAGTGGCCCGCGCGTCACGGCATGATGGCTGGAGCCACAAGATTGCCATGTTAATGTAAATATAGTAGAGATAGCCTACAGGTTACAGGTGGCAATGGCACACGTACATGGAGGACCCCGACAAGGACAAGGTGTACCAGGCGCGGGATGAGGAGCTATAATTTTGTACGACGGCGGAATCTCTGAATTTGGTGCCACGAGAACGTTTTCTGAAATGGTTGCCACGGCAACATTTTCTGAAATTGCCGCCACGGCAACGTTTTTGAAACGGTTGTAATAGCAACGAAATATTGGCTGTCACGACGCTTCAATAGAAGATTGAAGATGATCATGGAGGATTTCCGGCACCAAGGGCTATACCATATCATGCTTTTCTGAATTGCCTAAGATGTTTATCCCTTTGTTGTTTGCACCCTTTGATTGCGCAGTAGTAAATTATTAGGGTGATCTCTCACAGTAAATATCAAGTTAAAAGGTGCTCTTCCCAGTGTTGCAACCGTCTATAACATGTGGCTTTCCGGAGTATGTCATGTCCACATGAGTACAAACGGATCGTGAAATGTAAGACTGACAAGGTCAGACCGAGCAAGCTGATAACACTCGGTTGTCTTGAAGTTCTGGCAGAATCGTTCTGAGCTTGGATAACGAAGCATCAAAAGATGAACAAGAGTCATATGGTGATATGATTGGCAAAAGATTGCCTACCGGTCAAAATTCACGTCATAAGTGATGTCCATATCAATGACTGTGAACGAGATCAGGGTCTTGAATCACTCACTTTCAATTATGACAGATATTGATTTGAGTGGGAGTACACTTTAAATTAAAATTTCTTTTAATACTAGTGCAACATTAATTATGAATTGTGTCTAAAATTATTTGTGTGTTTATCGTTGTAGATCAAATGGCTCGCAATATGTTCAACTTAGCCCCTATGTTAGAGCAATAAAAATTGGCTGCTAATGGTGGAAACTATGCGGATTGGATCCGGAACCTGAGATTTGTTCTTAGGAATGCTAAGAAGGAGTGCGTGCCGGATCAGACCCTGGGTGATGCTCCTGCAAAGGATGCACCACCAGAAGAAGTTGCTGCTTTTGCTGCTCGTAGTGACGACTATGAGTCAGTCCAGTGCCTCATGTTGACTTGCATGGATCCTGAACTACAGAAGCGTTTTGAACGATCTACCACTCAATTTATAATTGGGTCACTGGAAGTTCTGTACAAGAAGTAGGCAAGGACCGAACGTTTTGATTTAACCAAGGCCTTAATTGAATGCAAGATGAAACAGGGTTCCTCAATGAGTGAGCATATAGCGAAGCTTGCTGGCTATGTTGATAGACTGGCTTCTCTGGAATTTGGAATTCCTCTGACACTCGGTATAGATATTGTGCTTGCTTCACTCCCCCCATCTTACGATGGTTTTATCATGAATTACAACATGAATGGGATGGAGAAAAGTGCAAACAAGTTGTTTGCTATGCTCAAAACTACGGAAGCTGGGATGCAGAAGAACAAAGAAGTGTTGATGGTCAACAAGAGTACCAGTTTCAAGAAGAAGGGCAAGTCCAAGAAGAAATCTGCTGGTGCCGGTAAGACTGTCTCTCAGAAGAAGAACAAGGGCAGAGCCACTAAGGAGACTGAATGTTTCTACTGCAAACAGAAGGGACACTAGAAGCGCAAATGCAAGAAGTACTTGGCGGATAAGAAGAACGGTTCTTCCGGTAAAGGTATAAAAGTTATACAAAGTTAATGTTATTTTACTTGTTTCTGTATATCACAAGTACTTGATGCTGATCGGTTGCTTTCATTTGCAATCCGATACAGGGACTACAGAAAGCTCACAAGTTGAGAAGAAATGAAGGCATGATGCAAATCGGGAATGGTGATGGGATCACTACTCAAGACCGTTGAAGTCATGCCTTTAGTTTATCTTCAAGATTTACCTTAGGATCGAATAATAGTTTTTGCGTTCCAGAGTTGTGTAAGACATTATGTTTTGGATTATGCGACGGATGTTCTTATAAAGTTTTAAACAATAGTTGTTAAAGTGGTTATAAGAATACGTTTGGATTTACCTCAGATGTTGATGGTTTATTCGTGAATCTTGAATTGAAATTTTATAACATTAATGCTAAACGTCTTGAGAAGACTGATGAGCTCCACTTAAATGTGGCACTGCTTGGTTATATCGGAATATAATCTTCATATAGATGAAGTGTTCAAATATTTTGATTTAGAATCAAATAAGAGAATACATAGTGATGTATGAGATCCGATGAATAACCCATGGCGCGGTGAATAATTATGCTTCTGTAAATAAATTGAGTAAATATGATTTACTTAATATAAATCTGAAATATTTGAATAGTTCATATGAAATTCAGAATATTGTATTTGAAAGGTTCGAAGATTTCATAATGAAGATAACAATCATTGTGACAAAAGATAAAAGGGTTCTTCAATCTTGAAGAAAATTATCTGAGTCATAAGTTTAGAAAAACACTCAAATAATTGTGTAATTATTTTCTAGCGATCTGCTTTTATTAATTTTTGGGGATATACTTGAAACAGCAAGATATACACTAAGCAGAGCACCGCATATTAGTCTGGCTAAAAGAAATCCTATGAGTTATGGAGTTCATAAACCAGATGAACGCTGAATTGTAGGATATCTCAAAATGTGATTTGGATTCCTTCTACCTAAAGTTCAAAGACAAAGGGTTTGTCACAAATAATGAACACTTTTTCAAGAAGGAGTTTTCTCGTCAAAGAAATAAGTCGGAGGACAGTACAACTTGATAAAGATTATTGAATCTCTAGCAGAAGTGAGCTGGATTAACAAACCGGAAGTTGTTCCGATAAATTATCTGCAAAACTAAACCGTAAGTTACTACATTGGATGTAGAAACTATATGGCTTGTAATTGGACTATGAAGATCAGAAAAAATTATTGAACTTCCTGAAATTTCACAATGAGATATTCATCTTAGAAGAGGATGAACCTGCGCACTGCAAGGAAGCAATGGCGGCGCCCAGCTCAAAGGAATGGCTCATAGCCATGCACACCGGAATGGAGATCATATACAATTAAGTTTAGAACTTGGTTGATATTCTATAAGGTATAGACTTCATACACAACTATAAGTTTGGAACTTGGTTGATCCTTCAATAGATATGAAGTAAATAGCATGGATATCAAAACTAGTTTCCTAAATGGAAAGGATGTATGAATAATACAACCAGAAAGTTTTGAAATCCTCGGAATACCGGATGAATATGCAAACTTTGAAAGTTTGAAGATAGTATTAAAAGGAGCCGGAAATTAACATTTTAATAAGTCTGATCTTATTAAAATTATCAAGGAACTTGTGTATATGAAACTCAGTGGGAGCTATATATAGTATTTCTGATCTCATATGTAAATGACATATTATAGAACAGAAATAATATAAAGTTTCTGAGCACAGTAAAAAGATCTTAAAATATGTTTCTAATGAAATAGTAAAGAAAAATATTGGACATAAAAGATCTATAAAGATAGATCAAAATTGTCTGATTGAGCTAGACTAAATTTATATATTTTTGACAAGGTTTAAGAGGAGGAAATGTTTTCTCCCAAATGTCACATAACATGATGCTTATAAGGATCGGTTGATAAGCATGGATAGATGAATGGATTCATCGTGAAAGTTATGATATATATAAAGTCCAAAAGTTCTATGTACTAAGTGTTAGTAACAGATATCAAGTACGTCAAAAGGAGTGTGTTGTTTCGAGGAAATGAAGAAGTTCATTATTAATGAATATGAGCAATATTGTGGATTCTATAACGATGGATATATATATATATATATATATATATATATATATATATATATATATATATATATATGTTTGATAACATTAGATGTTTCAAATATTGTCTGGAACAAGAAGTGTCTTGAAGTAATTAGATGATCCAAATTGTGATGAAACCAATGACACTATATTATGAATATAGGTAATCAAGAAATGTCTTGATGTAATTGGTGTGATCCAAATTGTGATGAAACCAATAACACTATATTATGAATATAATTAATCAAGAAGAGTCTTGGTGTAGTTGGTGTGATTCAAAGTGCAATGAAATCAATGACATTGTATTATGAATAAAATGTCATTGCTCAAAGCAAAATGGATCAAGATCCTAAAAGCAGACATGACTAACACAAATATTACATAGTTTTGAATATGTCTAGTGACAAAGGCTCTACCACAAGCTAAGCATGAGCAACACCGGATTAGCCATAGGTGTTTAAAAGACTATGCAACTAGATTATTGACTCTAGTGCAAGTGGGAGACTGTTGGAAATATGCCCTAGAGGCAATAATATTGTATTATTATATTTCCATATTCATAATTATAGAGTTTATATTCTATGCTATAACTGCTATGATCCTGGAATATGCGATTCAGTGGAAAACTCATATGCACGTGTGGAATGTTAAACGGTAAAATAAAAGGTTCCTAGTCTTGGCTCTAAGACTGGCTCAAGTATTATTGGTGATCACGTGTTTCGGATCTTAGGATATCGTTAAGTGTAACGATAGTCCTAAAACAACATTGAGAGTAGGACATTGGAAGAACGATCATATTGAATCGACCCAAACTTGTTTGTTATACTTTGTGATAATATCGTCTGAAATCAACTGTAATAACACGGAGTGTTACCAGGTGTTTTAGTTCCTCAGACCATGAGAGTATCACAGTCACTTCCTACCATACAGTGGGCTTTGGGGTTGCTCAAACATCACCTGTAACACGGTGATCATAACGACAAATACAGGTTCATCGGAAAGTTTGACAAGTGAACGGATAGGTCGAGAGTGGGATTTGCTCCTCCGATGATGGAGAGATATTATTAGGGCCCTCTCGGTGTGATGGCATCCATCATCGTCTGGCCAGACACAGGTGACTACGTCACGGGGATGCTGGAACACTTCAACGAGAAATAAGAACAAAACCGGTAACGGGAGCAACGGTATAGTGAGCATGATGATGACTCTGGAGGATACCGATGCACCCTGGGTTTTGTAGCATGAGTAGATGACCGTATTTATAATGCGCGCAATGAGGGGTGCCCCCTCTTCGGCTTCTCACCGAAAACACTTATGCCCCCTGACCCAGTGACGGCATTACCCAGGCCATGGAACCTTCACCGCAGCCTCTCTGTATGGTGTGTGTGTGTGCAGAAAAAGGGGTTACCAACTTACTAAATCACACTCTCTACGGAGAGACATGTGGCAGCACGAAAAAGTAGTTAGGAAGTAGCGGTAACAAGACTCGATCCTATGCCGACTTAGGAGGATTTACTTCTGCATAACTGCCTTGTCCCAACATGCCCATATTAATATCATCATGTCACAACGTGATCCGTTTGTTAAATGGCACAACATGGGCAGGAAGTATACTCATATTTTACCACAAATTTTATCCAAGTTAAAGGGTTTTTAATGCATGCAAGAATATGCAAAAAAATGAAATATGAATATGCATGCATTCCCTATCCACTTCATATCATGGGGTTCTTTTTAAATTAAGCAAACATGCATGCAAACACCATATCCCAAGTTCAAACATGCTTGCCTTGATCAACTTAGGCAGAAGGTGATCCCTGAAAATCCTCGGAAAAGTTTCCCTCTCCTTTTTCTATAAAACAAAAATTAAAAGAACCAACATAAATTTCATTATAGTGCAAAAAAGTGTTCTGAAATATTTTCAAATAAATACTATAAAAAACTAGGTTGAATATGAAAATTTTCAGAAAAAGAATCAACTGAAAAGGAGTTATAGACAAAAAGTATTGATAGTTTTAAAATTAGGGACCTGTTTGCAATTAAAGTTTTTACTATCGGGTCCCTAAACAGTTAAACAGAAAACGCTTCGAAAAGGAATATGCCTCTCTGCAGAGAAAGCACACTTTGGGAAAAGGCATAACCGATTTAAGCAAAAAAGGTTAAAACCCTGACGGTTGGGTTCCACCCGTCGGGTTTGAATTTGAACGCTTTCGCGCGCGTGCACAGAGAGGAGGAAGGGGTCACCGGTGGCGATCGATGGCGTTCCAGAAGGCGGGGATGGTGCAGGCGTGCTCAGGGAGTTCGTCCGCAACAGTGGGTGGTCGAAGTGGTCGCCGGCATGCACTGTGGCGACGGCGACGTGGTTTCCGGCGGGAGGTGGCGGCGGTGAAAATGGATCTCATTGGTCGGGTCTGCAAACATCAAATTGACATGGGGAAATGGTTAGAGGGGTGATTAGGATGCTACGGATCAAATCTGAGAGGGAACGGTGGACTATAAGCATGGGGATCATCCAGAGACTATGGGCGGTAGAGGCGGCCGAAGGTGAGGAAGATGACCCCCTTGGGATCGTTGGAGGGGCGTCGGGGTGAATCGAGGGTGAGATGGAGTGGTGCCGATTCCTGGCTGAGCTCGGGGAGGGCTTGATGTCTAGTACACAACTTATTCTTGTAGACTCGTGTTGGGCCTCCAAGCACAGAGTTTTGTAGGACAATAGAAATTTTCCCTCAAGTGGATGACCTAAGGTTTACCAATCCGTGGGAGGCGTAGGATGAAGATGGTCTCTCTCAAACAACCCTGCAATCAAATACAAGAAATCTCTTGTGTCCCCAACACACCAAATACAATGGTAAATTGTATAGGTGCACTAGTTCAGCGAAGAGATGGTGATACAAGTGTAGTATGGATAGTAGATAAAGGTTTTTGTAATCTGAAAATAAAAACAATAGCAAGGTAGCAAGTAACAAAAGTGAGCACAAACGGTATTGCAACGCTTGAAAACAAGGCCTAGGGTTCATACTTTCACTAGTGCAATCTCTCAACAATGCTAACATAATTGGATCATATAACAATCCCTCAACGTGTGACAAAGAATCACTCCAAAGTTCCTATTCGCGGAGAACATAAGATAGAAATTGTTGTAGGGTACGAAACCACCTCAAAGTTATCTTTTCCGATCAATCTATTGAGCCATTCCTATAATTTTCACAAACAGCCCTAGAGTTCATACTAGAATAACACCATATGATACGCATCAACCAACTCTAATGTCACCTAGATACTCCAATGTCACCACAAGTATCCGTGAGTTGATTATACGATATGCATCAAACAACTTCAGATTCATAATATTCAATCCACACAAAGAATTTCAAAGAGTGCCCCAAGATTTCTATCGGAGAAAGTAGGACGAAAACGTGCATCAACCCCTATGCATAGATTACCCCAATGTCACCTCGGGAATCCGCGAATTGAGTGCCAAAACATACATCAAGTGAATCAATATAATACCCCATTGTGACCACAGCTATTCATATGCAAGACATACATCAATTGTTCTCAAATCCAACAAAGTATTCAATCCGATAATAGTGAAACCACAAAGGTAAAACTCAATCCATCACAACAAGATAGAGAGGGAGAAACACCATATGATCCAACTATATTAACAAAGCTCGTGGTACATCAAGATCGTGCCAAATCGAGAACATGAGAGAGAGAGATTAAACACATAGCTACTAGTACATACCCTCAGCCCCGAGGGTGAACTACTCCCTCCTCGTCATGGAGACCGTCGGGATGATGAAGATGGCCACCGGTATAGATTTCCCCCCTCCGGCAGGGTGCCGGAAAAGGGCTGTAGATGGTATTTCAAAGGTACAGAGGCTTGCAGTGGCGGAGTCCAAGTTCTAGGGTGATTTCTGGGGGTTTCTCTATTTATAGGATTTTTCAGCGGTGGATCGTCGAGATGGGCTAAGATGGGCCCACGAGGCACCACGGCACGCCACCCCCCCCTCGGCGTGCCGTGGTGGCTTGTGAGCACCTCGTGAGGCTTCTGGTCCTTCCACGAAGCTTCGGGGGTCTCTTTTGGTCCAAAAAAAATCATCAAAAAGTTTCGCTGCATTTGCAGAACTTTTATTTCTGCACAAAAAACAACACCACGGTAGTTCTACTGAAAACAGCGTCAGTCCAGGTTAGTTCTAATCAAATCATACCAAAACCATATAGAATTGTTATAAATATGACATGAATACTTCATAAATTATAGATACGTTGGAGACGTATCAGCATCCCCAAGCTTAATTCCTGCTCGTCCTTGAGTAGGTAAATGATAAAAGAAATAATTTATGAAGTGTGAATGCTAGAATAGTGCATATGTTTGATCAATGATAATTTCAATCACTTTTCCTAGCATCATAACAGCAACTCTTTCTCATAAAACTCATCATGATAAAGTAGCAATCAATTCACATGTTATGGTTCAAACAATGCATTCTCTTGAAACTTAACAATCCATGTTCTTAGTCACCAAACAATTGCAATTCAACTTAATTTCAACAAAGTCTAAGTAAGAGCTCCACATACTCAATTATCATATAGTCTTCTATGATTGCTAGTACTCAAAGCATATTTTTAGAACAAATAGCATCCATCGAACACAGAGAAAGCTAGGGGCTTAATGTTTCGCCTCCCAATTTATTTATCATAGAGATAATTGTCAACAATAATAATTCATGATCAAATATATTTGACTGGCCATATGTGCCTGGATCTTTCCCCACCACATGATGCTTGCCAACTAAAGAATAATTGAGGTTGAAATGAGAAGGGATACTATTGACTCTTGCATAAAAGTAAGTACATAAAGTAAAAGATAGGCCCTTCGCAGAGGGAAGCAGAGGTTGTCATGCGCTTTTTATTTTTGGATCCGCAAGCCCTTAATGCAAAGGAACGTCACGTTATATTGCCCCTTGTGACAGCAACCTTTATTATGCAGTCCGTCACTTTTATTTCTTTATCTTCACACGTTCGTACAACGCTTATTTTCCCTTTCAATAAAGGATCATACATATTTTAGGAGCAATTTTTATTGCTTTTTGCACCGATGACAACTTACTTGAAGGATCTTATTCAATCCATAGGTAGATATGGTGGACACTCATGGGAAGAAACTGGATTTAACGGTTTTTGGATGCACAAGTAGTATCTCTACTTAGTACGAATTTTTGGCTAGCAAAAGATCCTAAGCAAGCACCACATGTTCGAGGATCCATAACAATATAACTTCTATGCAAATATACCCAAACATAACTCATTATGTTGTCTTCCTTGTCCAACTTTAACTAATTTGCTCAAGTTTGAAAATAACTAATGGGTATTCACAATCATAAAAGATGTCCAAGATAATATATTTATATGTGAAAGTTCTCTTCCTTATACTAATCATTCATGAATTGCTTGTATGACCAATATTGTGATTGTCAAGCTTCAATAGATTTCACTTTCTAAACCAAATGTGAAGCTACTACTAGGCATGATACAAGCATATGAAGCTCATATTATCTCAACTTCATGATATTCAATTTATTCAACAATTTACTCATAGGATATAAGTGAAGAACAAGAGTAAATGACAAACTACTCCAAAAAGATATAAGTGAAGACCAAATGAGTAGTTAAGTAAATAGGTAGCTATGTGAGGACTCTCTCTCATTTAAAAATTTCAGATCTTAAGTATTTTATTCAAACAGCAAACAAAATGAAAATAAAAGGACACTCCAAGAATAGCACATATCATGTGAACAAGTAAAAACTTAGGCTAACCGATAGGTGTTGACGAAGAAAGGTGGGATGCCTAATGGGGCATCCCCAAGCTTAGTTGCTTGAGACTTCTTAGAATGTTATCTTGGGGTGCCTTGGGCATCCCCAAGCTTGAGCTTGTGTGTCTCCTTAATTCCTCTGATACCATGTCTTCCCCTAAATCTTAAAAACTTCATCCACACAAAACTCAACAAGAACTCGTGAGATGAGTTAGTATAAATCAACTCAAAACCTCAACATTATCTACTGTAGCAAATCACAAAAATTATAATTAAACATTGCATACTAAATGCCTCTTCATATTTAATACTCCTATCCAAAAATAGAAACATTAAACAAGCAACATATGCAAACAATGCAACTATAACCAAAATCTGCCAAAACAGAACAGTCTGTAAAAGGGGAATAAGAATCCATACTTCCCTAACTCTAAAAATTCTGAAAAATTATCATGTGACAGAGAACTCATGCGTGCTTACTATGTAAAAATTTCAGATTTTTATCATGTTCTGACTATTAAGGAATATTCTGGACATAACAGAAAACTTTCTGTTTTCAAACAGCAACACATGAACTTGCAAACTGAGCATGGTAAAGGCTATAATTGGCATTTTATTGAACTAAAAGATACAAAACATGATTATTGATAACAGCAAGCAAATCTCAACAAAATAAAATGACGCTCCAAGCAAAAAACATATCATGTGACGAATAAAAATATAGCTCCAAGTGAGGTTACCGATAGTGTTGAAGACGAAAGAGGGGATGCCTTTCGGGGCATCCCCAAGCTTAGTTGCTTGGGTCTTCCTTGAATATTACCTTGGTGTGCCTTGGGCATCCCCAATCTTAGGGTCTTGCACCTCCTTATTCTCCTCATATCAATATCTCACCCAAAACTTGAAAACTTCAATCACACAAAACTTAACGGAACTTGTGAGATAGGTTAGTATGATAAAAATAAATCATCCACTTAGGTACTGTCAAGACAAGATTCATAATTGTTCTCACATAATGACTAGTGTAGTCTATCATTTCCACAATTTATATATCATAATATAAGCTATGGAAACACTAAAACAAGCAAACTATGCACCGAAAACAGAATCTGTTAAAAACAGAACAGCATGTAGTGAGCGATTTAAAAACCATACTTCTGTACCTCCAACAATTCTGAAAAATTAGGACAACGTAAAAATTTGTAACCCAATATTGTGTAAAAATTTCAGAATTTTCTCACGCTCCAGTACAGAATAGAAATTCCAGCACTGGATGCAAAAGTTTCTGTTTTTGCACAGAATCGAATCAACAAGTATCCACACTATCCCAAAGGCTTTAGTTGGCACATTATTGAAAGAAAACATATAAAACATGATTACCACAGTAGATTAATCATGTGAACACAAAAAAACAGTAGGGGTAAATGTTGGGTTGTCTCCCAACAAGCGGTTTTCTTTAATGCCTTTTAGCTAGGCATGATGATTTCAATGATGCTCGCATAAGAATAAAGAATTGGAACATAAAGAGAGCATCATGAATCATATGACAAGAAAATTTAAGCCTAACCCACTTCCTATGCATATGGATTTTGTGAGCAAACAATTTATGGGAGAAAGAATCAACTAGCATAGGAAGGCAAAACAAGCATAACTTCAAAACTTTCAACACATAGAGAGGAAACTTGATATTATTTCAACACCTACAAGCATATGATCCTCTCTCATAATAATTTTCAGTAGCATAATGAAGAAATTCAACAATATATCCATCACAGAAAGCATTCTTGTCATGATACATAAGTATATAATTTTTATTACTCTTCACAAGCAATTTTCTTCTCATTCATAATAGTGGGAGTATCGTATGAAACTCGAATACTATAAATTGTTTCCACATTAAAAGAGTGATGTTTAGTAAAAGGATTTTCATAATTATAACAAGTATTATAATAATAATCATCACTATTTTTCATAACATAAGTATCATCATAGTAATCATCACAGATAGGAGGAATGTCATCATCATAATAAATTTGCTCATCAAAAGTAGGGGGAATAAAAAGATCATTTTCATTAAGCATAGCATCCCCAAGCTTAGGGCAAACATTATTTGCAGCAAATAAATTCTCAAACATATCATTCCAATCAAACATAGCATCCCCAAGCTTGTTGGTTTGCATATCATTAGCATTATCACTATTATCATCAATAGTATGAATAGCACCAATAGTATAACAATTATTATCATATTCCTCCAAGTTGGTGCCATAAAGATTTTCAAGATCATAAGAAGTATCATTATATTCCCAATCATAATCATCACAACAAGCAATAGGCATAACAAAATCATCATCAAGTGTATCATCTTCCACAATTATTTTTGATTCATGCTCATAATTCATGGATTTTATGCCAAACATTTTATTGAATTCTTCTTCTATCAATTGAGCACAATTTTCCGATCCATCATTTTCAAGAAAGACATTATAAAGATGAATAATATGAGGCAACCACAATTCCATATTTGTTTGTAGCTTTATTTTATAAACCAAACTAGTGATAAAACAAGAAACTAAAAGATTCGATTGCAAGATCTAAAGTTATACCTTCAAGCACTCACCTCCCCGGCAATGGCGCCAGAAAAGAGCTTGATGTCTACTACTCAACTTATTCTTGTAGACTCGTGTTGGGCCTCCAAGTGCAGAGTTTTGTAGGACAGTAGAAATTTTCCCTCAACTGGATGACCTAAGGTTTATCAATCCGTGGGAGGCGTAGGATGAAGATGGTCTCTCTCAAACAACCCTGCAATCAAATACAAGAAATCTCTTGTGTCCCCAACACACCAAATACAATGGTAAATTGTATAGGTGCACTAGTTCGGCGAAGAGATGGTGATACAAGTGTAGTATGGATAGTAGATATAGGTTTTTGTAATCTAAAAATAAAAAAACAGCAAGATAGAAAGTAACAAAAGTGAGCACAAACGGTATTGCAATGCTTGAAAACAAGGCCTAGGGTTCATACTTTCACTAGTGCAATCTCTCAACAATGCTAACATAATTGGATCATATAACAATCCCTCAACGTGCGACAAAGAATCACTCTGAAGTTCCTATTCGCGGAGAACATAAGATAGAAATTGTTGTAGGGTACGAAACCACCTCAAAGTTATCTTTTCCGATCAATCTATTGAGCCTTTCCTATAAGTGTCACAAACAGCCCTAGAGTTTGTACTAGAATAACACCATATGATACGTATCAACCAACTCTAATGTGACCTAGATACTCCAATGTCACCACAAGTATCCGTGAGTTGATTATACGATATGCATCAAACAACTTCAGATTCATAATATTCAATCCACACAAATAACTTCAAAGAGTGCCCCAAGATTTCTACCACAGAAAGTAGGACGAAAACGTGCATCAACCAGTATGCATAGATTACCCTAATGTCACCTTAGGAATCCGCGAATTGAGTGACAAAACATACATCAAGTGAATCAATATAATACCCCATTGTCACCACGGGTAGTCATATGCAAGACATACATCAAGTGTTCTCAAATCCAACAAAGTATTCAATCCGATAATAGTGAAACCACAAAGGTAAAACTCAATTCATCACAACAAGATAGAGAGGGAGAAACACCATATGATCCAACTATATTAACAAAGCTCGCGGTACATCAAGATCATGCCAAATCAAGAATACGAGAGAGACAGATATTAAACACATAGCTACTAGTACATACCCTCAGCCCCGAGGGTGAACTACTCCCTCCTCGTCATGGAGACCACCGGGATGATGAAGATGGCCTCCGGTGATGATTTCCCCCCTCCGGCAGGGTGCCGTAAAAGGTCTGTAGATGGTATTTTGGAGGTACAGAGGCTTGCGGCGGCGGAGTCCAAGGTCTAGGGTTATTTCTGTGGGTTTCTCTATTTATAGGATTTTTCAGCGTTGGAATCACGTCAAGATGGGCTAAGATGGGCCCACGAGGCACCACGGCACGCCACCTCCCCCCTGGCGCGCCATGTTGGCTTGTGAGCACCTTGTGAGGCTTCTGGTCCTTCCACGAAGCTTCGGGGGTCTCTTTTCTTCCAAAAAAAATCGTCAAAAAGTTTCGCTGCATTTGGAGAACTTTTATTTCTGCACAAAAAACAACACCACGGTAGTTCTGCTGAAAACAGCGTCAATCCGGGTTAGTTCTAATCAAATCATACCAAAACCATATAGAATTGTTATAAATATGGCATGAATACTTCATAAATTATAGATACGTTGGAGACGTATCAGGGCTTTATATAGACGAGCGATGATGGTCGGAGCGATCCGGATTACGGCGAAGTGATGATGGCCGGTGGAGGTAGGTGGGGGTGGTTGGGCGCGTCGGTGGGCATTCTTGGGGTGGGATCGACCTCCCTCAGGTGCTGGCTGCATCGGAGATAGGCTCGGGGGTGTCGGCCACCGTGGAGCCCTCGGGAGGAAATGGTGCTCACGCCATGGCCTCTGGTGGCTGACAAGTGGGGCGGCCG
Organism: Elymus sibiricus; assembly: GCA_039707655.1. Classification (NCBI taxonomy): domain Eukaryota; kingdom Viridiplantae; phylum Streptophyta; class Magnoliopsida; order Poales; family Poaceae; genus Elymus; species Elymus sibiricus. The sequence goes on from CM077664.1 coordinate 26,770,976, forward strand.
GGCGGCGCTGTTGCTGGCTGGCTGTGCGGAGGAGCGACATGTGGCACGGGGCTCGCGGTTCAGCTCACCGGGGCGAAGCTCTGGTGGCTGCCGTGCTTATCTAGGGCGTGGCAGTTGCACTGGTTCGCGGCCGGTGCACCACCCGCTGTCCTTGCCAAGGGCTGAGGAGAGGCTGAGGGGTGGGCCACATGATCGACTAGATGGGCTGGCCTTCAATGCCAGGAGGAGTGCACGCCACGGCAGCTCCAATTTTGCAAAGTTTTGGCCATGCCAAATTGTGCACAGAAGGTGTTCGATGAAATGCCAAAGGTAGCTAGGCATTTTTGAAAATTTTGAAATTTTTGTGGTGATGCTCTAGTGCATAATAGAGGTCCTGTAAAAATTTCAGAATTCTTGGAGTTGGGGAAATTGAGGTTTCGTCATGGAACATGAATCTGATCCAAAATTCATTTGAATGAATTTTGAAAATTTTGAACATGAGACCAGAATGTTTTTGAAGAAATGGAATGTGGGTACTGATCCCAAGCTGAGATAATTTTTGTGGAGTCTTAGAAGCTAGGGAAGAAGGGGTTCCTTTGCAATTCCAACATAGGCTCTAAATGAATGTTAGTTGGTTTTGAAAATGTTTAAATTTGGTAAAAGAAAATTTTGTGAAAGAAATAGAGTTGGGTACTGCCATAGGGCAGGGGAGGTGCTAGTGGGAGTTTTTGGGAATAAAAATTTGAGTTTTAAAGGGCCATGGCTTCAAAAGAAACTAAACTAGATAATTTTCAAAAAAGAAAATACTCCACAATCATTTAAAATTTAAAATTTTCAAAATATTTGCTAAATGAGGAACCCCATTTTTGAAACCACATGCAATCTTTAAAGACCCAAATAAATCTTTAAGATAGATTTCAAGGAGATAAAAGAGAAGAAAATTGAAAGGACCACAATTAAATCCTAGTGTTTTCTTTTAAAGAGAAGAAAAGATTTTAATAGTCAAAGGAAAATATTTTGGGGTGTTACATAAGATGCCGCCACATGAACTTCTCGAGCTCAAGCAGGAACTTGAAGAATCACTTCGCAAAGGATTCATTCGTTCTAGCTCTTCTGCATGGGGTTCCCCTTCGCTCTTTGTTAAAAGAAAGGATGGAACTAATCGTTTGGTTGTTGATTATCGTCTTATTAATCAGGCCACCATCAAGAACAAATATCCACTTCCTAGAATCAATGACCTATGTGATCAACTTGTTTTATCATATGTCTTCTCTAAACTTGATTTGAGGTTAGGATACCATCAGATCAAAGTTCGCGAAGAGGACATTCTGAAAACCGCTTTCGTTACTCGCTATGGTTCATACGAGTACACTGTCATGTCCTTTGGCTTAACAAATGCTCCAGCCACCTTCTCTTGATTGATGAACTACATCTTTACGGACTACCTCGACAATTTCATTGTGGTTTATCTTGATAACATTCTGATCTATTCCAAGAACGAAGAACATGCCGAACATCTTCGGCTTGTACTAGAGAAGCTTCGTGAGCATCAGCTATATGCCAAGTACTCCAAGTGTGAGTTCTGGTTATCTGAGGTGACCTATCCTGGACACGTGATTTCCATTGAAGGCATTGTCGTTAATCCAGAGTGAGTTCTGGCTATTCTTAAATGGAGTCCTCCACAGACCGTCAAGCAAGTCAGAGGTTTTCTCGGACTCGCCAGCTATTGTCGTTGTTTCGTCAAGAACTTTTCCAAGATTGCTAAACCATTGACTGATCTGCTCCACAAAGACAAGAAGTTCGAGTGGACACCCCAATGTCAGGAAAGTTTCCAGACTCTGAAAGAGAAGTTGACTTACGCCCCAGTGCTTGCTCCCCCAGATACTCACAAAGACTTTGTGATCTATTGCGACGCCTCTCGTCAAAGATTAGGCTATGTCCTAATGCAAGAGCGAAAAGTGATAGCTTATGGTTCTCGTCAGTTGCGACCACATGAAGAGAACTATCCAACGCATGATCTCGAACTTGCAGCAGTTATCTATGCTCTGAAGTTATGGCAACATTACCTCCTTGGTAATCGTTGTGAGATCTACATGGACCATCAAAGTCTGAAGTACTTATTCACTCAGCCAGATCTGGACCTCCGTCAACAATGATGGATGGAGGCAATATCAGATTATGATGTAGGCATTTGATATACCCCTGGCAAAGCTAACGTAATGGCATATCCTTTGAGCCGCAAGTCCTAGTGCAACAACCTTATGGTGCAGCAAGAACAACCACTTCTTTGTGAAGAGCTCTGCAAACTGAACCTCCAGATTGTTCCTCAGGGTTGTTTGAATACCTTGGTTGTTGAACCAGAGCTCGAGCGCAACATCAAGACTATGCAGTTGTATGACTCCGAAGTCCAGAACATTAAGCGCTATCTTGCTGAAGGAAAGCCCTCATGTTTCTCAGTGGATGATAATGACAACTTATTCTTCCGAGGTCGCCTTGTGGTACCTAAGTTCGGGAATATGAATGAGGATGTTATGAAAGAAGCTCATGACACGCCTCTGTCAATTCACGCTGGTAGCACCAAAATGTACCAAGACTTTCGTCAGAGATTCTGGTGGTCTAACATGGAGCAAGACATTGCTCGATATGTTGTTGAATGTGATGTCTGCCATCGCATCAAAGCAGAACATCAGAGACCTGCTGGAACTCTGCAACCACTTACTATTCCTGAATGGAAATGGGACAAAGTGGAAATCAACTTTATCACTAGATTTCCCAGAACGCAGAAGGGTCATGATGCAATTCTTGTCGTCATTGACCGGTTTTCCAAGGTTGCTCATTTTCTGTCCGTCAAGGAAACCATCACTGCTAGTTAGTTGGCAGACTTGTATGTTTCCAGAATTGTTTCACTCCATGGTGTTTCATTGGAAATCAGCTCAGATCGTGGCAGCCTCTTTACCTCAAGGTTCTGAGAAAGCTTTCAAGAAGCCATGGGAACTCATCTGTCCTTTAGCACAGCTTTTCACCCCCAGTCCAGTGGTCAAGTTGAACGAGTCAACCAAGTGCTCGAAGATATGCTCCATGCTTGTGTCATGTCATTTGGCAAGAAATGGGAGGAATCTCATCCGTATGCTGAATTCTGATACAACAACAGCTATCAAGCTACTTTGAAAATGGCACCGTTTGAAGTATTGTATGGACGTAAGTGCCGAACTCCTCCGAATTGGTCAGAAACTGGGGAATGACCTCTCTTTGGTTAGGATATTATCCAACATGCCGAAGAACAAGTCCGCGTTGTTCATGAACATCTGAAGACTGCTCAGTATCATCAGAAGAGTCAGTATGACCGTCATCACAAAGAGATGGTTTATCAACCAGGCGAACAAGCTTACCTTCGTGTCACCGCAATGAAAGGCAATCACCGCTTCAGAATCAAGGGCAAGCTAGCTCCACGCTACATTGGTCCTTTCCGCATTCTCGCCAGACGTGCAGAAGTGGCATATCAATTGGAACTGTCATTGAACCTTTCTCAGGTTCACGATGTCTTCCATGTGTCACAACTCCGCCACTACTTCAAGGATCCTATCCGAGCAATGGATCATGAAGTTCTTGATTTACAAGAAGACCTCTCTTATCAAGAATATCCGGTCCACATTCTTGATCAAGCTGAATGTCGCACCCGTCAGAAGGCTATCAAGTTCCTCAAAGTCCAGCGGTCGAATCCATCTGAAGATGAAGCCACTTCGGAACTTGAGGATCGTCTTCAAGATGAATACCCCACTCTCTTTCCATCTACCTCTTAAATCTTGGGACGAGATTTTCTTTTAGAGGAGGAGAGTTGTAACACCCCTGTAATTAAGCTACAGTGATCCCCCATGATTAATGCCAAGTCATCATGTTTTGCAAAGTTTAAATGCCACTTGTCCCCAAATTCTACTCAAATTCCAATTTAAATATGCAAGTCAAAAATTATTTCTTCAAACAGAGAAACAAAAATGTTGGTAATATTGCAAATAATCTCTAAGTAATTTTCATAAGGAAAACAACATCACCCACATTCCCAAAGTGCCCCTAGCATCATTTAAACAGGACCAGCAGCATTCAATTAAGTCATTTAAATATAAACATGAATTCAAACATATTCAAATGGCCTGCAACTTTGTGTGCATATTCAAAATATTGCATACTATTTATGTGTAAAGTTCCATATACAACTAAATTCATTTAGTGCCCTAAATAAATGAAAAACAGAGAAGAAAAGGAAATAACAAAAGAAAAGAAGAAAATGACCCACTGTTGGACTGGGCCTTCAGTGCACAGTGTGCTGGCCCAGCCCAACCGTGGCGTCGTCTTCCTCCTCGCCTCCGTGTCGGCATGGCCGAGCGCGCGCGCGATGCGCCGTGCGATGCACGACATCGGCGGCCTCCCGACGCCATGGACGCCTACAAGAGCCCCCCCAGTGACGCCCTGGATGAACCCTAGCTCTCTCTCCCTTCTCCCTCGTGCCGCTCTCTTCCCAACGTGCGGCCGAACCACCATCTTCATGGTCTCCGTCGTTCCCGCAGCCACCGTCGTCCCCACCGGCTAAAACCCTCACTACTGGGAAAGGGCTTATAGGTGACCTCAAAGTAGTGGCGGGCACACTCTAGCACCCACCACTGCTATTAGCACTGGCGGGCTCCAAAACCCGCCCGCCACTGCTATTGGCTTACCAGTGGCGGGCGTCAGTTTGTCCCAGTCACTGGTAACAGCTGTTCAGATTTGTGATGGGTAAAATGTTACCTGTGGCGGGCACGAACTGGTGCCCGCCACTACTATTTTAGTTAACAGTGGCGGGCAGTTATAAGCGCCCACCACTGGTATTTTTTGGCCTCGCGGCAAATCTGTCCAAAAATACCAGTGGCGGGCGATAGTATATGCCCGCCACTAATAACAAAAGTAGCAGTGGCGCCGGTAATACTTGCCCGGCACTGGTAATTTTTGGCCTCGCGGCAAATCTGTCCGAAACATACCAGTGGCGTTCCGCATAACATGCTCGTCACTAGTAACTCTAATAGCAGTGGCGTGCCCTATTTTGTGCCTGCCACTAGTAAATTTTCTGCAATTTTCCATCATATTAGGATATTAGTATTATATGTTTAGTCTTATGTGTCAATTTTTTTTCTACATTAAAGGTACATCATTTCAAGTTTCATTTAAGAGTTTGGCCGCTTTTAATGTTAATTCACTATTTTTAGGACATTAAATAGGTTTCTACGTATTTAATGGAAATATAGTAGACAGATCCGAAACAATGACAAATTTTGGCATGTCGCATGTAATGGTTTATGCTAAGTGTGGAAAATGTTTTAACCCTAAATGAGGAAGGAGGGGTCGCTTATTTTAAATGTCCAGAAATGCATTTAATGTCTTAAATATAGGAAACAGACCCTGAAAAATGCCAAAATTTGACATGATATATGTAATGTCATTTATTGAGTATGGCAAAAGTTTCAAGCCCGAAGGGTAAAGCAGTGGTCAATTCACGTGCAAACCTAGCCCGTTCGAAACCCTGATACTTAGGTGGAGAGTGTTTGATTTTTTACATGAGGTGCATCAAGTTTTTGCCATAATGATCTCAACTTGTTACCACAGCCTACAGGGGTCCAATGAAGGCACCATTCCAAGTTTCATCACATTCAAAGCACGTTTGTAGGTGCTTTTCAACTGAAGAGCGTTCTACTCTTTTTAGTGGCTGGAAAATCATTTAATGCCTGGAAAATAGCAAACCTACTAAAAAAAGGCCAAATTTGAGCATGGTGTTTTGGATGGTGTGTATTAACAATGCAAAAAAGTTTGAACTCCAAATGATATAGAAAAATGAAGTTGTGTGTGTAAGGTGGCGGTTTCTGTTCGAAACCCTGACACGTAGGAGGAGATTATTCGATTTTGTACAGAAGATGCATCAAGTTTTTGGCGTAATGATTTAATTTTTTACCACACTCTACAGTGGTCCAATGAAGACACCATGCAAACTTTCATCACATTCGAAGCTCGTTTGCATGCGCTTTTCAACTGAAGAGCTTTCTCCTCTTTTTAGTGGCCAGAAAATCAATTAATCCGTGGAAAATAGCAAACCAACTTAAAAAAGGCCAAATTCGGGCATGGCGTTTTGGATGGTGTGTATTACCAACGGAAAAAATTTGAAGTCCAAATATAACCCTACAGGGGTCAACATTACCTTAGCATATAATTGGAAAAACATTGCAGTGGCGGGTCCAAGTGAACGCCCGCCACTCGTACTTCAACTTGCACTGGCGGGCTATGAGAGACGCCCGCCACTGCAAAAACATTTTATATCGCTTTCTCCTCCCGAGTCTTTTCCAAATCCCCATTTCCCTCCTCTCATCACACTCACGCTCGCCCACCCATGCCCTCACGATTCGGCGGCCGAAGTCGTGCCGGCCACCGGAGCCACATTCGGCTGTCCACCACTACGCCGTCCGCCATCCACGTCATCCTCCGTACACGTCGTCCGCCGACCGCTCTGCACGAAGTCCACGCCGTCCAAGCGCGTCGTCCACGCCGCATCCGCCGCCGCTTCCAGCATTGCTTCGACCAGATCTGTTGCCAGGGTAAGCCTCCTTTCCCCGTCCGCCGTCGCAGTAGCTAGGGTACGTTAGAGCTAGGGTTGGGGTTAGGGGTGGTTTAATTTGACCCCTGTAGTAAATTGGTATTAGAGTAGAGTTGTTAATTTGACCCCTATAGTGAATTTGTTTATAGTGGAGTAGTTAATTTTAGAATTTTAGAATGTCATGTTAATTTGGTTAGAGTAGTCTTGTTAAGTATAGTAGAGTAGTTAATTTGTTTTACAATGAACATGCACTTGGCTTCAAAAAAATTAAGGGAATCAAATAGTAAGTGCCAATGTTTTGGCGAGACGTTGATTGATTTCTGTTTCGCCAAATTTCTGGCACTTAATATGTCCATTATTAAGCAGAGGTCATGCCTGTTTTTTCGTAAATTTATATATCTTCATGTTTGAAATTTACCTTGTACACTACAGATCAAAGACCACAAAGTATAGTCTTTTTCTTTTCTTTTCTTTTCTGAATGAGGATGCTACAGACTGTAGGGGCTGTTGGAGGGTTGATTGCTACAGTGGAATATTGTTAGAGTGGAATTTTGTACACCATTTTTCTTTCTTACTTTCTTTTAGTATTATTGTTAGAGTGGAATATCATCTTTATTTCTTGCTTGCAACAACACTAATCACGACTTCTATGCTTACAACTTGACCTCATCGGCCCCATCGTCAATGTCTTCCTCCATGTGGTGCAATTGTACCAGGTGAGCTTCCATTCCCCTCACTGTAATCATCTCTCCTCGCAGTCTTTCAGTTTTTCACACGTTTTTCAGAATTTGCACGTGTTTCCTTCAGTCAATTTTTCAGTATTCTACATTTCTTATGGAAAATCTACCAATTAGTTTCACATGTGTACCTTTTCGAAGGTTTTCTAGGTTCAACTCTAATGGAGAAGTCAACGAAAAAGTAGATGAAGGCATTTTAACATTTGCTCTTCCTATGTTCCTTTTAAAAAGCATCTTTGATATTGTTGACCTAATTATATTTGCTCTGCCAAGTTATGCAGGTTCAACTCTAAAGGAGAAGAATGACACTTCAAATTTGAGGTTATTGCCGTTGTAGTTGGTTGTTGTATTTTTTTCATTATAATGTTCTTTTACTTCTGTTGATGCATGTAACAGCATTCACTTTGAGATCCACAAATATTTACACTTTTTTGTACTAGTCGTATTGTCCACTAGCTCCATATTCAATCATTATTCAAAAGGAAAACTGAGTAAAGCAAAGTAGCAAGAAAGCAACCATCATGTATATTTCTGCAAGAGACTAATAATTTCAGCTTTGGGTTTGTGCTAAATTCTAAATTCACATAAAGTTGTGCGGACACACACAAGAAAATCAGTAGTCCTCCTACTAGACTTTGCGATGCCAACTGTGAGGACATGCGCAAGCATAAGGTCATAGATTTCATTGTTCGGTTTATGGAGGTAAGTAAACGTTAACATCGCTTATTAAATGAACAACTCACAACAACTATATGTTTGACATGTTTGTAATTTCTGAATGTGTAAATAAGCACTCGGCAGTTTGTTCTAAATTTAGTTTATGCGAGGACATGCTGTGTTTCAACTTGTTTTCTTGCTGCGAATGCAAACTTCATCTTATGTTTTGTAGAAGGCCACTGCTAGTTCATGGATTCTCACCCGAACTAGATCTATTCATCACGTGAATACCGGTTGATGCCCAATTCTGCTTTGGTGCATGGATTCGTGGTTGATGGCTTCATATTCTTTTTTTTTGCAGGTGAGCTCCATTCAGGAAAGGATGGGTGAGGAAAAGGCTACTAGGAGGAGGAGCGTCTACCCTATCAGACCCTTTTGTTCTTATTTTATTTCTTATTCGATTTGAACATTGATGATCTTTGTGTGCACTCCTCGCCCCAGGCTATGCAAAATTGTAAATCAATCAAGATGTATGAATAAATTATAATTCTTATATGATGTGTATGTACGTATGAATACCATGTATTACATGACCTTTACTATGTACATCACATGTACATAGTATAGTCTATGTATTTTTTTTTAATTCCTGAAATTATTAGCAGTGGCGGGCATCAAGCATGGCTCGCCACTGGTAGTGTGTGCCGTTAGTGGTCATTACTAGTGGCCGGCACTAGGTAATACCCGCCACTGCTAGATCTTTACCACTTTCGGGCGGGCACCCACCACTGATGTCGTATTAGCAATGGCGGGAGGTCAGTGGCGGGCGGCCCTGAGAGCCTGGCCCGCCACTGCTGGGCTTTTTGCACCCGCCACTGCTAGGCATTCCTACAGTAGTGCCTGTCCAGAAGATCCGCCGACATCCGCTGCTTCGGCTACGTCCACGAGTTCGTGCCGGGAGCCTCTGCAGTGCCGGATCGCCATCTTCTTCCACCTCCGGCCACCGCGATGCCATCGTCTATTCTGTCGCCGTCCTGCGCTCCCGTTCACTCAACGAGCCACCGTGAGCTCCTTGGTGACCTGCGCCACTTTTCCCCTCCCTTTCCCCGCTCGAATGCGTCCTATAGGCCGTAGAACCGCCATGGCCGAAGCTCTCCGCCGCGCAGCTCGTTGTCGGCCGTGCTCCGGGGACCATTTCGTCATGCCCGGGTGTCCCTCCGCTTCTCCGCAACCAGTAGAGCCTTGCTAGCCCTTTTGTTTGCTCGCGCATGTGCCGCAGCGTCGAGCCCATGCTCACCCGAGCTCCAGCAGTCGCTGACCTCGTCGCCGGCGCCGCTACAGGCCGTCTCAGGCCACGCCACTGCCACCATTCAACACGGTGCAGTGCCGGCATCCAAACGAGACCACCCCCGCTTCCATCTGTGGCTCGTGGAGCATTTCTAGCGATTCCCACGCGCACGGCCACAGTTTTGGCTCGCCACCGGCGCGCTATCGTGTTTAAACCGGCCGGAGATGCTGCCGTCTGGGCCCGGCCAGTCAGGAAAGTCATTAGTGTTAATTACAAATAAAATGTGTCACTGACATATGGGGCCCACCTCCTAATTACCCTCCTGATTAAAAACTAACTCTGTTAATAAAAACAGTCAATGACATGTGGGTCCCAGTGCACTATTTGAGTGGATAAGATTTGAATTAGCCTTTCTCAATGACATGTGGGATCCACTGGTCAGTTTGACCAGTCAAAGTCCACAGTTGACTGCTGACTGGGCAGTCAACTGGGCCCCACTGTCAGCCTCCGGTGCACTTTGCTGGGTACACTTTTGGGTGCCTGTAGCAAATTCTATTTAATGAATTTCAAAATTAATAATAATTCCAGAAAATCAATAAAACTTTGGAAAATCATAGAAAATAAACTGTAACTCGGATGAAAATAATTTATATATGAAAAATGATCAGAAAAATATATCAAATCCAAATATGTCATCTGTATCCATAACAAACCTCTCCATCATACTAAACATTGATAATTTGCTACCAGATCAGCTAAATGAATAGTGAATGGAGCTGGGAAAATATTCCAGATATTTTCCCTCTTCATTTAAAATACTTAGCAATGCATTAGAGCACCTCATCACCACATTTTATCATGCCATGCATTGTGTTGTATTTGTGTGTCTGTTATTTATCTGTTTCCCCTCCTCCTCTGCTTCCTTTCCAGTAGACCCTGAGACCGCTGCCGCTTCTGAGTTCGACCACACTACTGAGGATCCGTCTTTGTCAGCAGAGCTTCCAGGCAAGTAAACCCCCCTTGATCATTCCGACATCGTCCATTCTTTCTCTCTACTTCTTGCATTAGAGTATGAGTTTAGTTGTTGCTTTATCGGTAGATCCTATTCGGATGCATAGCCTCCTTTTGTTACCTGTTATTGATACCCTACCATTATCCTATCATGCTTAGTTTAGCAATGTTGGTTTTCCATCTGTTAGCCCTACACCCTTGTCCGTTTGCCATCCTATACTATCGGGCCGTCATCTCTTTGGGCGATGATCACGGATATACTTTATACTATTACACCATACATGTTTCTATTAAAGTCGGGTCGGCTCAGAGAGCACCCGCGAGAGATTCCCTGAGTCGGAACGACGAGACAGGCGGAGACCACTGAGAGAGGTGGGCCTGGGCCCTGGTCGTGTCTGCGGTTACTTAACAATAACGCGCTAACGAGTTCAGGGCATTTGATCTGAGACTGCCACTGACATATACGCACTAACCGCCACGCGGGATAATGGTTTATGGGGCCCTCGGCTTCGTCAGTTCCTCCCGAAGGCTACCCAGATGTCACAGTTCAGAGATGCGGCACGCGCCCGGGTGAGCAGATACTACCTGCTGCCAAGGCAGAGGTGGGCTTGGTCCCGGCCGTCCTCGTAACGTGCTGGAGCGATTAGGGGTGATCAGCCAAATAGCCCTTTCGTGCTTAAGATGTAGACCGGCGGGTGACCTCTCTGGATAGCTGAGGTAGGACTTCGGCGTGTCGATCATCTGAGGCTGGGTAGACCCGCGGAAAAGTGTGTCCGGCCATAGGGTAATCGAGCGTGTCGGGTAATGTGGTGCACCCCTGCAGGGAAGTGAAACTATTCGAATAGTCGTGTCCACGGTAACAGGACAACTTGGAAACGTATCCCAAGCTTTCACAACTTAAACCGGATACTTGTTAAAATACACCAAGATAATAGATAGGAATACCTGGTGATCGCTTTCTCTCACAGGGAGTCGAGGAAGGTTCTCTGGTTATGGTGTTGTTCTATGTATACAAGTTGATATTATTACAAGTTGGTATCTTTTACGCTACTCTCTTTTGTTGCTGCAAGATGCTGTAGTCTTCGTTAAGTTTAGATTCTCCCCTTTGTTCTAGCATTTCTGCAGTTTAGTCCAAAGATATAGCCCCACTGCGTTGATACCGATGCATATGTAGTATAGATCTGATGTAAGTCTTGCGAATACTTTGCATGAGTACTCATTGTTGCTTTGCTACTCTTTTCTACAACCTGGTTGCTGCGTTCAGATGATGCTACCTTGGAGCCAGAGGATGCTGAGGCTAGATACTACCTGGAGTACGACATCGCCGACGAGTAGTTCGGAGGTCCCAGGCAGGAGGCATGCGCCTTTTCGGTCTAGTGTCGCTGTTATGCTCAGCCTTCTTAAGGCAAAACTTGTTTAACTTGTCTGTACCCAGACTTATGTTGCTTTTTGACTGATGTATTATGGGTCCTCATGATCCCGGTTTGTAATATAAAGATTTATGTTTAATTTGTGTTGTAGAGTTGTGTTGTGATATTAACGTGGAGTCACCGTTCGTGAGCATGCATGCTGCGTGTATGATTAGTGCACGATTATGAATGGGGGCGTCACACATACACCTTGCCCTCCATGTGTTCGACGAAATGTCGGAGCTGTTTTTTTAGATTTTTTGCTCATTTGTAGGCAAATGGACTTGTCGGATGATGAGTTTGATTACACGGAGCTTGATGACTACATGTTCAGAGAGTTCATGGATTCATCGGATTCTGACATCGATGACGATTATGATGCGGACATGATGGCGATGATGAGCATCCAGGAAGAAATGGAGAAAAAAGAGGAGCATGTTCTCAGCTCCAAAGGTTTGATAGGGGCCATGATAGTTGTTGCCCGTGATAGGATAATGGGCGCACGAAGTCTCTACAACGACTACTTCAAACCGAACCCAACGTACCTTGAGGTTTTTTTTTCGGCGTCGCTTCCAGATGAGCACCAGTTTGTTCTTGCGCATAGTGGATGTTGTGAAGACATTTGATCCTTACTTCATGCTGAGGAAGGATTGTTGCGGACACTTGTCGTTCTCTTCTATGCAGAAATGCACGGCTGCTCTGAGGATGCTTGTGTATGGTAGAGCCGCATATGCTTGTGAGTACGTCCGGATAGGGGAGAGCACATGCATTGAGGCCATGGTGAAATTTGCCTACGCCGTGGTGATGGTGTTTGGTCCGGAGTACTTGAGAGAACCAAATGTCAAGGACACAGAAAAGTTACTGGCAATTGAAGCAGCAAGAGGTTTTTCAGGTATGCTCGGTTCAGTCAATTGCATGCACTGGCGATGGAAAAACTGTCCGACAGGTTTGCGCGGGCAGTACAAAGGTCACACCAAAGAAGCCACCATCATACTTGAAGTAGTGACATCAAATGACTTGCGGATTTGGCATGCTTTCTTTGGCATGACAGGTTCTCACAACGACATCAATATGCTTCTGCGATCGCCGCTGTTCAAGAGACTTTGTGATGGGGATGCTCCGGCGTGCAACTACAGCGTCAACAAGCACAATTACACCATGGGGTACTACCCTGCCGATGGTATCTATCCTCAGTGGGCGGCGTTTGTGAAGACTATCCCCGATCCCCAAGGTAACAAACGATGTCTCTTTGCACAAATGCAAGAAGGTGCTAGGAAGGATGTGGAGAAGGCTTTTGGAGTGCTCCAACCTCGTTGGAGTATTGTTCATGGAGCTGCAATGATGTGGGATTAAGAGACATTGTGGCAGGTGATGACATGTTGTGTAATCCTGCACAACATGATTGTGGAGGATGAGGATGAAGGGGCAGCCGGCACACATGATTTTGAGAAGCCCGTAGTGCATGTCCACCTCCCGGAACAAGATGCAGAGCATGTTGTGAATTTTCTAGAGATGCATCGACAACTTCGAGATACACATGTGCATGTGCAACTAATCAATGATCTTGTGGAGCATATGTGGATCCACACTGGAAATCATTGAATTTTATGTTTGAATTATGCACTCCGAATAAATTTTATGTTTGAACTATGCATTTTTCTCTCCGAATAAATGTTTATGTGCATTCGTATCGTTTAACGATCGACGTGCATGTGTTTGCATGAATTTGAGGTTTTGAGAGGGGGGGGGGGTGGTTGCACAAGCGGACTTATGGGGGGTGACCGGCTACTGTCCGCGGACGTGTCCAAACCATGGTTTTAAATAGAGCGCTATAGCTCCGCTATAGCACGCTATAGCGATTAGAAGAGGTCTTGCACTAAGGGTCTTTTGTCGAAACACATGAGCAAACATTTTAAATAGCACGCTATAGCAGCATTTAGAAGAGGTCCGCCGCTAACAGGCTTAGTGCGGTATTTAAAACTTTGGTCCAGACGCGTCCGCAGACGTTTAGGGGGGTCAGATTTGGCCAGTCCGGTTGGAGTGGCACCCGATCCCAGGCCACATGCCACGCCGCAGCGACGTGTGTCCCTTCTCGGGGCAACAGAGCCACTTGGTTGGTCTGACCTTCCCCGCTTTATTTTCTGCCTAGTTTTTTTTCCGAGAGTACGCAAATTGCGTACCATAGCTTTATAGAAGAGAGAATTGCAAATACAAGACAACTACAACTCACTGCAAACAACGAGCCTAGCAAGAACTCCACTCCACCCACGACAAAGCAACTACAACGCAAAAGCGCCAACCAAAACCGAAAAAACCTTGCCGCGTATCGATCGATGCCAGTCACCACCGAAGAAACAGCAACTCTCACCGAGCTTCCCTTATCGACGCACCATCCACCCTTTATGCCTAAAGGAGGTGGCAAGTGAATGGCGGGACTCGATCCGACCCGAAAAAGCCACCATCTTGGAATCACTAGGGACGGTCGTACATTGCGCTGCGGTAGATAGAACATGGACAGCGACGAACATTGGAAGAGCGCAACGAAGGACCTCCAAATTGTGTCTCCAGGCACGATATGCTCCCAACAGAGGAACGACGTCGAGGACGCCGCCATCATGCCGATCCTGCAAATCAAGGCTTTCGCCCGGAGACAACTACCAATGCCAAGCGAGAGAGAGAGATGGCTGCACACCTCGGCGACACCTCCAAGAAGGAAAAAGACACCCGCGGGTGCCCTCGCCGCCGGCCCGGCAAACTCCGGGCAAGACTTTCGTCCGTATCGCCGCACATCTCCACACCTCCAAGGATTGGGGCAGCAGTGTCTTTGTAGCCTCACACCGCAGCACCCCGCCGTCGAAGCCGCACAGCCATGGTCCACCGACATCACGCACAGCAGCGAGAAACGCGGCCCAAATCTCCACCATCAACCCCGGCCAGCAGCCTCCCATCACCTGGGGCAAGGACTAGGCACGCCGCGATGGTCGTCACCCGCTCCAGGGGACATCCACGCAACGGCCCCCTCCCCCAGGCTCAGCTCGAACCAGAGCAGGTCACAGATCTGACCCACCCCTCCGCACTCCACTCCGACGGCAGCACCACCGTGAAGACACCACCGCGCGCCCCCAACGCAGAGGAAGCCGACCGCCCGCTGCTCGCTAGGAGCTCCTTCCTGGCAGAGCCTTCACAGCGCCGCCGCATCTACCGTCAGGAAATCGCGCCGCCGCCTCCAGGCAGCGCCGCCGTGCCACCCAGCTCCACCGCCGCTGCTGCCTCACCACAAGCCACGCCGTGCGCTGGCGAAGCTCGCCGCTGCCTCGTGCCGTCAGTCACCACCACCAGTCCCTCCCCTGGGACGGCCCGCCTCTACGCGAAGGGAGCCAGTCAGGGAGAGCCTCCACCACCCGCCGCCTTCGACGGTCGGGCGTGGCCGTCACCGCCGGCGCCGGCGGAGGCAGCGGCCAGAGCAGGTGGATCTGGCTGCCTCTTTGGCTAGGGTTTGGGGGCCCTCCGGAGCCGCTCGCGCGAGCGACCCATGAGGGGAGGGGAAAGCTTTGCCTGTGTTGTGAAACCATGGTTATTCGCAAACCTTTTTTTTGGTAACGTTTGCTTCGAGACGGCCGGCGCAAGCTCGCACCGGTCGCCCGCGACCGGTCCGATCTAGGAGGATCGAGCGTCCCCTGGTACGCCCACGTGTGCTTCCAGCGAGAGTCCTCCCTGCCTTATCCACAACGAGCACTGGTTCTCCTCCACACACCGCTCCCCTCAGCTCTTTTCTCTTTCTCTTCTTTTTCCACGGCTGCTAGATCCAATCCAAAACAAAAGCAGCTATCTCCATGCCCCCCATCTCCCAAGCCATGGACGGCCACGCGCCCCCTCCTACAGATCCCGTCTGCTACTCCTCCCACGAGCTCTTCACGCACTCCAACATCTACTCCGTCGCAACCTTCTCCATCCCCCTTTTGCTGCATGGGCTATTGGAGTCAGCATGGGGCACTAGCCGGTGCTGCACATGCAGTAGCCGATGGGGATTGTCTGCGCGCAGCGGCTGTGCTAGCCGGCGCTCGCCACTGCTGCTACCATGCCCCGTGGTGTTGGAACCGGCGCGGCGAGGTGCTACAACCGGCGAGTGGCCGTGCTGCAACCGGCACACAGCAGTGCTGGAACCGGTAAGCGGAGACGGTGGTATTTTTTGCTGGAACCAGCCCCAATTTTTGCTACCACCGTGTTCGAGTTTTGCTGGAACCAGACCATTTTTTGTTACCACGGTTTTGTTTTTGCTGGAACCTGCAAACCACTTTGCTACCACCGTCTTCGTTTTTTGCTGGAAACCAGCGCAAATTTTGCTACCGTGTTTTTGTTTTTGCTTGAACCAGTGCACCACTTTACTACCACAGTTTTGGATTTTTGCTACTACCGGCGTTGTTGATTGCTACATCCATTTTCATGACGATTTTTGCTGTTTCATGCCCGTGGGAATAAGAGATGGAGGATGAGGGGTTGCCAAGCGGTGCGGACGGCGACCATCGAGGGTAACGACGAGCTTTTCGACGACCGTGGGACGCTGCGAGGGGTCGACGCAGGGGCGCTGCCGCGTGCTCGCCGGAGTGCGTGTGTGCGTTGACGGCGAGCAGATCGCACGGTTGGAGCAGGAGAGGATTTTTTCTTGGTAGGTGTTGACCGAGCGGGTGAGGAAAGACATCTTTTTCGCGAGATCAGACGGCCCTGGTGGGCTAATCGGACGGCTGGCGCGGCGACCGGCCGAAATTTCGGCCGGCCGACCGGTGCCTAGTACTCGCCTTTCCCCATCGTTTGTTATATTCCAATCCGAAGAGACTTGGCAGTTATACAAAAGTCGTTACAAGCATTACCACACTCGGTAAAAGGAAAGAAGAGATTACACTTAGACCTAGATTTACTCACAAAGCAAGCATGTTTCAAGAACAACCGAGATGTACCGCCACCAAGAGGGCTTGCTTGCCGAATTTGCACTGAGCATATAATAATCCAACATGAGGAGTGCTTCGGTACAACACCCCCCCACACCCCCCAAAAAAAAGTATATTGGGTAGGATGGTCATTTCACATCGGGTATAGGAATACCCACCCGCCGCCGTACGTACGCCCGCGTCGTCGTACGCCCGCCCTTGTATTCCGCACCCGTCGCCGTACGTACGCCCGCGTCGTCGTACGCCCGCCCGCGTATGCCGCACCTGACGTCTGGTCGCCGTATACCCGCACGTCTGCACGCTCGCGTCGATAGTTGTGGGAAAAAAAACGTCACATGACCTGCCGACGCCCGCCGCCGTAACCCTAGCGGTGGTTGTCCTTCTCCACGTAGTCGCCGTCGCCCCGGTCGCCGCCCAAACAGCCCGCCACGCGTGCCCCGCCGCCGTTGCTGCTGCCGCCTCGTTCCTTTGCCGTCGCCCGGATGGCCGCCCACCCGTGAATCTTCGTCGCCGCCTTCCTCCCCGGACTCCGCCTGCCTCGGCCGGCCATCATCCTCACGCCGTGGACGCCTGCCTCGGCTGGCCAGCATCGTCACGCCGTGAGCGCGTTCGTCATCGGACAAAATGGATCCATCTGTCATCCTCGCCGCCGTGCAAGAGGTCGGTTTGACTCTAACCTTTGTGCGACGTAGTGTTAATCAATTTCGTTGTGCACGTAATATAACTTTGACATACTGTACTTGATGAACTAATTATTTTAGGGATGATGTTTCATGGTGTTCGATTAATCTTAGAATTTGTTTATACATGTATAGATAGAGGAGGAGAGCGATTATGATGGCGATGATTACGGCGACGACAATGGATCCTCGTCACTGAATATGGACGAACCTGCTGAGGAGAACTACATGAGTTTGGATGAATCTTATAGTGGCAATGTAAGTGTGATCAACGTTGATAAAAACATAAAAAACGATCAACCGCACAAACACTTACATGTATTTTTTTTTGCATCATGCAGCTCCAGGTATGTTTTTAAATATGTAGGACAAGAAATGACATAATAATCGCATGAGCGCTTACATGTATTTTTTTAAAATGTGCGCAGATGGACGCGGACGGGAATATTGTGGATGATGAAAGTGACAAATGGCACGTTGATGCATCTCATGATGACAGCTCGAGCAAAGTAAGTTTTGAAACTTACATATATTATATATTAAAATAATAACTGTCTGACATACATGGTTATATGCCTTATTTTACAGGGAGATGTTAATGGTCCTAGCGGGATGGATGAGCATGTTGTTGATGATGTGTTTAATTTTGACATCGGATTTGATGAATATCAACAAGATTCATTGGACAGGCATTGGAAGGTGATGAGGAAGACGTTCAAGTCACTAGGAGAGGCTTACATTTTCTATAACCAGTATGCTAAGGACAGTGGTTTCAGCGTTAGAAAGGACTTGCTGAAATTTTCGAAAGGTCCTGAGGGAGGTATGCGCTTGAGGAGGTATCTGTGTTCGAGAGCTGGGAAACGACAGGCAAAATCTTGTACAATGGAAGGCAGGACCCGCAGGCTCAGAGGGGAGAGTCGATGCTTCTGCGATGTGCATATAACTTTGAAGCTTGATAAAGAGCGTGACATTTGGTATGTCAGCAGTTTCAGTGATGATCACAGTCACGTTCTAGAAAGACCGGATGAAGTCCCGTTTCTCCGATCTCATAATCAGATCAAAGAATTTCAGAAAGCCGAGATCTTAACTATGGCAGGTGCTGGAATCAGGAAACATATGATTTATGATAACTTCGTCAGTAGGTACGGGTCATATGCTAAGGCCGGTTTTGGGAGGAAGAAGCTTTATAACATGTGCTATAAAGAGAAAATGAAGTTGCTTGCACAAGGTGATGCAAACACTGCCGTTGGGATCATGATGACCAGAAAGGACAGGGATCCAGATTTCTTCTTTGAGCACACCGTCGATGATGAAGGAAGGCTGAAAAACCTATTCTGGTGTGATTCTCAATCACGGCGAGACTATATTCACTATGGTGATGTGACCATCTTCGACAACACATACAGGATGAATAGGTATGGCATGCCATTTATACCTTTTGTCGGTCTGAACAACCACCGTTGCACCACGGTATTCGGTTGTGCTATTGTGTGTGACGAGACGGAACATACATATGTCTGGCTGCTTCAGACGTTCTTGAGGGCTCACTGTCAGAAGAGGCCCAGGTCAGTATGTACTGATGGAGATGCAGCTATGATTAAGGCCATTAGAAAGGTACTTTCGGACGTTTGGCACCGTCTTTGCTCGTGGCATATTGAGAAGAACATGCAGAAACACCTTCACCATAAGTCTCTAAAGGAGTTCAGGTCTCTACTTTATTATGCCACTTCACATAAAGTCTTTGAGGAGAGATGGGCAGCGTTTACCGCCAAATGGCAGTCGGAGAAAACAAAGACAAGGTTACGTAGGATGTACAAGAAGAAAAGGCTTTGGGCTGCATCATATCTGTCTGGTGGGTTTTTCCTAGGTATGCGAAGTAACCAGAGAAGTGAGAGTCTGAACTCATGCCTTCACATGCATCTAGACTCCGGTATGACTATTGTTGACATGATTGTGCACTATGAGAACTGCATCGTTCGTCTTCGTGAGAACGAGGCGCATGACGATTACACGAACACACAGACAGACCCAGTACCAGTCCTGGACGAGTGTAAAGACATTGAGAAATCAGCTGCCCGTGAGTTCACTGCGGCAAACTTTTATATCTTACAGGAAGATATGAAGAAGGCACGAGAGCTTGAGGTCCTTGAGAGACTGAGAGGAGCAGACACTCACAGATTCATACTGACATGGAAGGAAAATAGGGATATCAGATTCACTGTGGACTACACCCCAGGTAACTCCGAACAAACCGTGAAGTGCAGTTGCAGAAGTATGGATCGCAAAGGACTTCCTTGCAAACAAATTCTTCACGTTTTGATTCAGCTACGCTTACGTGAGATACCTAAGTGTTTAGTACTGCGGAGGTTCACCAAAATTGCAAGGGGTGGACTTCCCGTGAAGCGCACTAGCGATCTGTTTGCGTGGGGATGGGCAGGTACAGGGGAGAGAGCTAGGTACAGCGAGTTGACTATCTTATCTGCCGAAGCATCTCATAAAGCATGCCATAAACCATTTTTATTCGACAAGTTGAAGGCTGCTCTGAAGGACATAATAGAGAATGATTACACTGAGGAGGATGAGCCTGGTACAAAGCAAAAGTTTGTGAATGACGATGCATTTGAGCCTAATCGAGATCATGTTATGGTTCGTGATCCCGCAAAAATATCAACCAAAGGCGCACCAAAGCAGAATGTTAAAGGCCGTGGTAAGGGTGGTCCTGATGTCACTAAAAATGGGAGACGTCTATGTGGCCAGTGCGGTCTTCCGGGTCATTATAAGTCCACATGACCTCAAAATCCTAAGTACGATTTTCGCACGTTCATGTCAATCCTGTTGTTAAATTTAGTTGTTTTTTGTGGATTATCACATATCTTAATGTTTTTGTATGCAGGAACTTTGCTTGAATTCAGAAGTATGGAAGATTACTTAGCCCTTCGATTGAAGACAATTTGTTGATGGATTGCTTCGATCATTTTTAATTTCTAAATGTTAGATTATGTTATACTAGACTTATTTTACTTTTTTGATGTCAGACTATGTTCTACGATACCGCTATGACTGTTGTTGATGCCAGACTGTGTTATGCGAGATGTATTTTCACTCTGTTTATTTGGATGTGTTAATGATGCACTGTAGATGACGTTGGCTGTCGTTGTTTACTGTTGCTGTTGTGCACTGTTGATGCACTGTAGCCTTCGCTTATTCCGCCGTCGTTTCTAGTTTTTTTTTAAAAAAAAAAGCCCGACCAGTGCGCCGGCCGGTCTGACAATAGACAGACCGCACCGACGGCACGGTCCCACAGGGCAGCGTCGGACGGCGTTAGCCAGCGAGTATATTAGAGGTGTTCAACTGCGTGTGTGCCGCCGGCTATTTAAGCCGGTCGTCGCGCCCTCCGTCGGGCGAGGTGGGACTAAACATAGAACATAGCCGCGCCGGTTCCCATCGCCCCGCGGGTTTGTTGGGCCGTCGAATGTCGTCGCGCTTGAAAGGTTTATTGGGCCGGCCCACGCGGTCACGCACGTCGCTCCCGACACGGCGACCGCGATAGAATGTTTAGTCCCACCTCGCCTGCCGAACGGCGCGCCGATCGGCTTATATACGGTACATCGCCACTCCACTCGAACTTCCCTACGCACCCGACGGTTAACGGGCCGTCTTGGTCGCCCTGTTGGCCCGTTTGCCGCCGTGCTGTTTCCGAAACGCCGTTGTTGTCGCCTTTGGCTTGATATCGACGTGCAAAGTAACATACGCCGGTGCCCCGGGCGGGCATATTTTTTTAACAAAATATAAATACACAAAACATCGACTGTTTTATTTTTAGTGCAATTATATATGCGGTCGGTGATTTGAACAGTATGAATACGAGTAATTCAACTTCATAGACGACGGCAGAAAGACAAAATAATAATCCAAATGTCATCCTCAACATAAATATTCCAACAAGTATTGCCTTCTCCATAAAAAATATCAGTCTCAAAATAAATGAAAATATCATTTCAGCCTACAAATTTTTCTGTTACATAAAATTTGCCGCATTTATTTCTTCTTTGCAAGCCGGGTAACTTTGTCTTTCACATCGTTGAGCGTGTTTCTCTCTGAAAAAATAAGCTGCGCAATCATTAAGTCCCTCGATTTATCAATTGACCGCTGTTTAAAATTCATATTAGTCCAATGTGAATTGTATTTTATAATTAATTAAATTAAATATGCACATTTGAAATAAAATCAGACCTGCGAAAATTGGTCTGTCCATTTTTCACCGTCCCAGTATTGAAAGCATCGAAGGACAAATATTCCACATGAGTTGCTGGTTCATACATAGAACGATTCGTAAGTACGCATTTAAGGTAAGCTATTAAAATAATGTGAAAGTATATACGCACCCATCTTCCTGTTGTGTCATCTTATACGTTTTATTAGGCCAGGTAGACACATCCGGATAATTCACAGCACCTGTCGCATTCGCATCACGGATGTCTTCTCCAAGTTGATTTCTCTGATCATATAAATGATACCACGCAAAGGATTTAATTTAGTTCACTTACTAAATGATAGTTTCAATAGGCCCATGTAAATTTATACCGTACCAGCTCCTCAACTTTGTCTTTAACATCACTGTCAAGTTCGCGTCCCATCAAAGAATCAAGAACCTGAAATTCTTCCTTCGGGCGATGCATGACGACTGTAACCCAGTGGGTATTTCCGTTATTAAGAGGAATGTAAGTCTGCATCACAATGAATATACGATGCAATCAACACATACTGTTTTATTATTTATATCCCGTATATGCATACATTTAGCCAGTCGAACTTACCTTATCTTTTTTAAAATACTCATCGGTGCATCTATTCACGGGTCCATTCTTCTTCGCCACTACTTCGTTCTCATTTTTTCCGGGATCGGTGTCTGGTCTAAATTCAAGTAACCAATTCACTAGCCAGGTCGCCATTATATGACGATCGTCACCAACTACTTCCGACAGATACGATGAATAAGCATTGATAACCTGAAAATAATGTAAAGGATGTATAACAGTTCCAATTTGCAGTGAACAATAATATAAAACACAACAATAACTTACATCACCGGTTAGCCATTGATGATTAAGAATCTTACAAGCCCTCTCTGCACTAAGACCTTCGCGGATGCCATCGTTGAATATTTCCTTCTTTCTATGTTTTGGTGAGTGCTCATAAGCACGGACAAACTTAACGGACGCTTTCACCACATCGTAGTCATCACTAGAATTTTGAAAGCCTTCTTTCTCGAATAGTTCTGCAGCACATAACTCTAATATGTTACTAAATCAATGATACGTACTAAGTTGTACGCGATAACAATTTCAACAAGCTGAAAAATTAAAAAACTCACTTGCTTTTGCAGAACGTTTTGCACACTTCGTCGGTTTAGTAACCACATAAGGAGACTTCACGAGGTTTGATACCTTGCGCTTCCGTTTCCCAACAACCTCCTCCGGTACCTCATCTTCTCCAATAGAACCAACTGATCCACGTGATGCGATTTCATCTGTTCCTAAAGATGTAACGGATTTCTCATCTGATACCTCAGGAACTTCGATATGATCATCTTTATCACCCTTGAAACTATCCCAATATTCAGATGTGCAATAATAAGGTCTCTTTTCTTCAGAATCATGAACATCATCTTCATCATCCTCTTGCACATTCTTTTTTGCTGGCGTTTTCAAATCGTCCATATCAGCAGGATATACTCATTCTTTACGAGGGACTCCACCATAGTTTCTAGATTCACTATTATCACCATACTCATTCTCTTCTTCTTTTTCAATATTACCGGCTTTGTAGAAGGCACCGCTTTTGTTCAATTTCTCTATCACCCTCTGTGATTACAAATAATTTGTAGTTAGTTAGGTAACACATCCAAAAACAAAGTGAATGGCAACAAAACGAAACTTGTACATGTGCGCATAGCTCTGGCAAACGAAGCATATCCTTACGAATGTGCTTCAGCTCATTCATAATCCGATCCATAATAGGGTTCTGGCTAGCGGAAGCCTCAGATGTACTCGCACCTTTTCTCCTTCCTGGAATGTTAGACTTTTTCGTACTGGCTTTCTTGTTTTTTTCAGCTTGTTCTACTCTAATTTTGTTTAATCGGTAATCTTCAGTAATGGTGTCATCGATCTACAACATTAAGAGTCATACATTCAATTTTAATTAACAATTAACTGCAGGAATTAAATGCAAAAAAAAAAATACATTACACGTATTACCATCCCAACACCACGACCATAATCAAAGTCGTACTTGTCTCTTTTCTCCGCTGCATCTTCTTTCCAGTTTCTCATCAAGGGGCTCTACAACGCTAACGGATCATATTGCGGACTGGTGCTTGGCTGCACCTTCTCCCAATATAGATACTGCAAAACAAAAGAACAATTACTTAGCATGTGTTAGACTAATATTACATAATACAAATGTTTAATTTAATAAATATATCATACCTGTAGAAGGGCTAGGTTGCCACGTGGCCATTCCCTAACACGGCCGGGCTGCAAGACCATACCAATCTCCGACAAACAAAACCGCAAAGTGACGCGTTCCAGTTGAACTTTTTTATCGACCTGACATCTTGCACTAGCGCATAATAATTCTTCGGAATGTACTCATTAGACACTGGTGCAATTATAGTCCCTAACAGAACGAGAAACGCCATCCGAACAAATTCATCGTCCGCGTTTTTATTTCTCACAATCTTCTCACTGAGATCATCAATCATGATTTTACCATTCTTTCTGTTAACAAAACTAACTGGAATTTTTTTCATTGCTTTCCCTTGGTCCATACTCAAAAAACCAGAAACATCCACTCCTTCATTCTTCCAACCAAATATAGCAAACACATCATCAGGCCTCAGTGAAATCAACCCTTTCTTTCCAGCTGTCTCTTGGATCATGAATTTTTTACTACTTGGATTGTAACCTTGAATCATAAACTGAAGCAAAATATCACGCATCTTCACCGAAGGTATTCGTAACATGCCCTCCATCTCCGTTTCATAAAATGCAAATCGCTGACTTGGTGTTAACTTATTAACAAGACTAACCCACTTTTCTACAGAACATGCAATCGCACCATCGATGTCCATACTGCATATAATAATTTCTATGTCACGTTGCGTGCAACTGAGATGTTATATTATGAGTACACATATTGAACAAAATACCTATCCGACGGCGACGCCGGCGGCAGCTGGGATAAAAGAGGGCTGTGAAGGCGGCCGGTGAAGGCGGGCGTTGACGGCGGACGGGGAACGACGGGTGTGGGCGGCGGTGGCGACCGACGCGGCTTCAGGGCGGACGTCGGGTGTAGCGATCAAATCGGGCGCGTCGTCGTCACCTATGGGAAAAAAGTGCATGCACGACGTGAATAGGCCCTGACGTACGCGATTGATGGGAATAGTCCCTCAGATACCGACGGCGCCTGGAGATATTACTGGCGTCTGGCCCGCGGTGATCAGTTCGCAATCGTGCCACGCGGCGGGATCTGGCCGTCGGTCGTGCTTTACTTTAGTCCCAAATCGCTCGACGTCGACGGCATTGACTAGTTTAATCATTTAAAACCAACGGGCTGAGTTTTTTTTCACGGGTTTCAATGAGCATGGCAAGCATGCGCGCAAAAATTTGTCGCGTTTCGACGCTGTTTGCATTTTCTACGATTTTCCGGCCCGAAAAACCCTAAAATACTGCCCGGACGTGACGCAACGTGCGTTCGGTGTCGGGTTTCGTTCATTTTTGGCGTGGGGTATCGGCGTGGGGCCCCACACGCGCTGCCAAAAGTTGGGTACATTCCGTGAAAGCGCTCAGCTACTTCATGTGTAAGGCAGTGGTTTCGGTATGGGCGGTAGGGACCCTCCGATGAATGTCTCTCCTTCGCATCCGCCAAACGGGCTCAGTTTTTTTTCATGGGTTACAATGAGCATGGCAAGCATGCGCGCAAAAATTTGTCGCGTTTTGACGCTGTTTGCATTTTCTACGATTTTCCGGGCCGAAAAACCCTATAACACTGCCCGGATGTGACGCAACATGCGTTCGGCGTCGGATTTCGTTCAATTTTGGCATGGGGCATTGGGGTAGGGCCCCACACGCGCTGCCAAAAGTTGGGTACATTCCGTGAAAACGCTCAGGTACTTCATGTGTAAGGCAGTGGTTTCGGTACGGGCGGTAGGGACCCTCCGATGCATGTCTCTCCTTCGCATCCGCCAAACGGGCTCAGTTTTTTTTCACGGGTTACAATGAGCATGGCAAGCATGCGCGGAAAAATTTGTCGCGTTTCGACGCTGTTTGCATTTTCTACGATTTTCCGGCCCGAAAAACCTTATAACACTGCCCGGACGTGACGCAACGTGCGTTCGGTGTCGGGTTTCGTTCATTTTTGGCATGGGGTATCGGGGTGGGGCCCCACACATGCTGCCAAAAGTTGGGAACATTCCGTAAAAGCGCTCAGCTACTTCATGTGTAACGCAGTAGTTTCGGTACGGGCGGTAGGGACCCTCCGATGCATGTCTCTCCTTCGCGTCCGCCAAACGGGCTCAGTTTTTTTTCACGGGTTACAATGAGCATGGCAAGCATGCGCGCAAAAATTTGTCGCGTTTCGACGCTGTTTGCATTTTCTACGATTTTCCGGGCCAAAAAACGCTATAATACTGCCCGGACGTGACGCAACGTGCGTTCGGCGTCCGATTTCGTTCAATTTTGGCGTGGGGCAACGGGGTTGGGCCCCACACGCGCTGCCAAAAGTTGGGTACATTCCGGGAAAACGCTTAGGTACTTCATGTGTAAGGCAGTGGTTTCGTTACGGGCGGAAGGAACCCTCCGATGCATGTCTCTCCTTCGCATCCGCCAAATGGGCTCAGTTTTTTTCACGGGTTACAATGAGCATGGCAAGCATGCGCGCAAAAATTTGTCGCGTTTCGACGCTGTTTGCATTTTCTACGATTTTCCGGCACGAAAAACCTTAAAATACTGCCCGGACGTGACGCAACGTGCGTTCGGCGTCGGGTTTCGTTCATTTTTGGTGTGGGGTATCGGGGTGGGGCCCCACACGTGCTGCCAAAAGTTGGGTACATTCCGTGAAAGCGCTCAGCTACTTCATGTGTAAGGCAGTGGTTTCGTTACGGGCGGAAGGGACCCTCCGATGCATGTCTCTCCTTCGCATCCGCCAAACGGGCTCAGTTTTTTTTCATGGGTTACAATGAGCATGGCAAGCATGCGCCAAAAATTTGTCGCGTTTCGACGCTGTTTGCATTTTCTACGATTTTCCGGCCCGAAAAACCTTATAACACTGCCCGGACGTGACGCAACGTGCGTTCGGTGTCGGGTTTCGTTCATTTTTGGCATGGGGTATCGGGGTGGGGCCCCACACATGCTGCCAAAAGTTGGGAACATTCCGTAAAAGCGCTCAGCTACTTCATGTGTAACGCAGTAGTTTCGGTACGGGCGGTAGGGACCCTCCGATGCATGTCTCTCCTTCGCGTCCGCCAAACGGGCTCAGTTTTTTTTCACGGGTTACAATGAGCATGGCAAGCATGCGCGCAAAAATTTGTCGCGTTTCGACGCTGTTTGCATTTTCTACGATTTTCCGGGCCAAAAAACGCTATAATACTGCCCGGACGTGACGCAACGTGCGTTCGGCGTCCGATTTCGTTCAATTTTGGCGTGGGGCAACGGGGTTGGGCCCCACACGCGCTGCCAAAAGTTGGGTACATTCCGGGAAAACGCTTAGGTACTTCATGTGTAAGGCAGTGGTTTCGTTACGGGCGGAAGGAACCCTCCGATGCATGTCTCTCCTTCGCATCCGCCAAATGGGCTCAGTTTTTTTCACGGGTTACAATGAGCATGGCAAGCATGCGCGCAAAAATTTGTCGCGTTTCGACGCTGTTTGCATTTTCTACGATTTTCCGGCCCGAAAAACCTTAAAATACTGCCCGGACGTGACGCAACGTGCGTTCGGTGTCGGGTTTCGTTCGTTTTTGGTGTGGGGTATCGGGGTGGGGCCCAACACGCGTTGCCAAAAGTTGGGTACATTCCGTGAAAGCGCTCAGCTACTTCATGTGTAAGGCAGTGGTTTCGGTACGGGCGGTAGGGACCCTCCGATGCATGTCTCTCCTTCGCATCCGCCAAACGGGCTCAGTTTTTTTTCACGGGTTACAATGAGCATGGCAAGCATGCGCGGAAAAATTTGTCGCGTTTCGACGCTGTTTGCATTTTCTACGATTTTCCGGCCCGAAAAACCTTATAACACTGCCCGGACGTGACGCAACGTGCGTTCGGTGTCGGGTTTCGTTCATTTTTGGCATGGGGTATCGGGGTGGGGCCCCACACATGCTGCCAAAAGTTGGGAACATTCCGTAAAAGCGCTCAGCTACTTCATGTGTAACGCAGTAGTTTCGGTACGGGCGGTAGGGACCCTCCGATGCATGTCTCTCCTTCGCGTCCGCCAAACGGGCTCAGTTTTTTTTCACGGGTTACAATGAGCATGGCAAGCATGCGCGCAAAAATTTGTCGCGTTTCGACGCTGTTTGCATTTTCTACGATTTTCCGGGCCAAAAAACGCTATAATACTGCCCGGACGTGACGCAACGTGCGTTCGGCGTCCGATTTCGTTCAATTTTGGCGTGGGGCAACGGGGTTGGGCCCCACACGCGCTGCCAAAAGTTGGGTACATTCCGGGAAAACGCTTAGGTACTTCATGTGTAAGGCAGTGGTTTCGTTACGGGCGGAAGGAACCCTCCGATGCATGTCTCTCCTTCGCATCCGCCAAATGGGCTCAGTTTTTTTCACGGGTTACAATGAGCATGGCAAGCATGCGCGCAAAAATTTGTCGCGTTTCGACGCTGTTTGCATTTTCTACGATTTTCCGGCCCGAAAAACCTTAAAATACTGCCCGGACGTGACGCAACGTGCGTTCGGTGTCGGGTTTCGTTCATTTTTGGTGTGGGGTATCGGGGTGGGGCCCAACACGCGTTGCCAAAAGTTGGGTACATTCCGTGAAAGCGCTCAGCTACTTCATGTGTAAGGCAGTGGTTTCGGTACGGGCGGTAGGGACCCTCCGATGCATGTCTCTCCTTCGCATCCGCCAAACGGGCTCAGTTTTTTTTCACGGGTTACAATGAGCATGGCAAGCATGCGCGCAAAAATTTGTCGCGTTTCGACGCTGTTTGCATTTTCCACGATTTTCCGGGCCGATAAACCCTATAACACTGCCCGGATGTGACGCAACGTGCGTTCGGCGTCGGATTTCGTTCAATTTTGGCGTGGGGTATCGGGGTGTGGCCCCACACGCGCTGCCAAAAGTTGGGTACATTCCGTGAAAGCGCTCAGCTACTTCATGTGTAAGGCAGTGGTTTCGGTACGGGCGGTAGGGACCCTCCGATGCATGTCTCTCCTTCGCATCCGCCAAACGGGATTAGTTTTGTTTCACGGGTTACAATGAGAATGGCAAGCATGCACGCAAAAATTTGTCGCGTTTCGACGCTGTTTGCATTTTCTACGATGTTCCGGGACGAAAAACGCTATAATACTGCCCGGACATGACGCAACGTGCGTTCGGCGTCCGATTTCGTTCAATTTTGGTGTGGGGCAACGGGGTGGGGCCCCACACGCGCTGCCAAAAGTTGGGTACATTCCGTGAAAACGCTCAGGTACTTCATGTGTAAGGCAATGGTTTCGTTACGGGCGGAAGGAACCCTCCGATGCATGTCTCTCCTTCGCATCCGCCAAACGGGCTCAGTTTTTTTCACGGGTTACAATGAGCATGGCAAGCATGCGCGCAAAAATTTGTCGCGTTTCCACCTTGTTTGCATTTTCTACGATTTTCCGGCCCGAAAACCCTAAAATACTGCCCGGACGTGACGCAACGTGCGTTCGGTGTCGGGTTTCGTTCATTTTTGGCAAGGGGTATCGGGGTGGGGCCCCACACGCGCTGCCAAAAGTTGGGTACATTTCGTAAAAGCGCTCAGCTGCTTCATGTGTAAGGCAGTGGTTTCGTTACGAGCGGAAGGGACCCTCCGATGCATGTCTCTCCTTCGCATCCGCCAAACGGGCTCAGTTTTTTTTCACGGGTTACAATGAGCATGTCAAGCATGCGCGCAAAAATTTGTCGCGTTTCGACCCTGTTTGCATTTTCTACGATTTTCCGGCCCGAAAACACTAAAATACTGCCCGGACGTGACGCAACGTGCGTTCGGTGTCGGGTTTCGTTCATTTTTGGCATGGGGTATCGGGGTGGGACCCCACACGCGCTGCCAAAAGTTGGGTACATTCCGTGAAAGCGCTCAGCTACTTCATGTGTAAGGCAGTGGTTTCGGTACGGGCGGTAGGGACCCTCCGATGCATGTCTCTCCTTCGCATCCGCCAAACGGGCTCAATTTTTTTCACAGGTTAGAATGAGCATGGCAAGCATGCGCGCAAAAATTTGTCGCGTTTCGACGCTGTTTGCATTTTCTACGATTTTCCGGCCCGAAAAACCCTAAAATACTTCCCGGACGTGGCGCAACGTGCGTTCGGCGTCGGGTTTCGTTCAATTTTGGCATGGGGTATCGGGGTGGGGCCCAACACGCGCTGCCAAAAGTTGGGTACATTCCGTGAAAGCGCTCAGCTTCTTCATGTGTAAGGCAGTGGTTTCGGTACGCGCGGTAGGGACCCTCCGATGCATGTCTCTCCTTCGCATCCGCCAAACGGGCTCAGTTTTTTTTCACGGCTTAGAATGAGCATGGCAAGGATGCGCGCAACAATTAGTCGCGTTTCGACGCTGTTTGCATTTTCTACGATTTTCCGGCCCGAAAAACCCTATAATACTGCCCGGACGTGACGCAACGTGCGTTCGGCATCGGATTTCTTTATATTTTGGCATGGGGCATCGGGGTGGGGCCCCACACGCGCTACCAAAAGTTGGGTACATTCCGTGAAAACGCTCAGGTACTACATGTGTAAGGCAGTGGTTTTGGTACGAGCGGTAGGGACCCTCCGATGCATGTCTCTCCTTCGCATCCGCCAAACGGGCTCAGTTTTTTTTTCACGGGTTACAATGAGCATGGCAAGCATGCGCGCAAAAAAAATTTCGCGTTTCGACGCTGTTTGCATTTTGTACGATTTTCCGGCCCGAAAAACCCTAAAATACTGCCTGGACGTGACGCAACGTGCGTTCGGTGTCGGATTTTGTTCAATTTTGGCGTGGGGTATCGGGGTGGGGCCCCACACGCGCTGCCGAAAGTTGGGTACATTCCGTGAAAGCGCTCAGCTACTTCATGTGTAAGGCACTGGTTTCGGTACGGGCGGTAGGGACCCTCCGATGCATGTCTCTCCTTCGCATCCGCCAAACGGGCTCAGTTTTTTTTCACGGGTTACAATGAGCATGGCAAGCATGCGAGCAAAAATTTGTCGCGTTTCGACGCTGTTTGCATTTTCTACGATTTTCGGGGCCGAAAAACCCTATAATACTGCCGGGACGTGACGCAACGTGCGTTCGGCGTCCGATTTCGTTATATTTTGGCGTGGGGCATTGGGGTGGGGCCCCGCACGCGCTGCCAAAAGTTGGGTACATTCCGTGAAAACGCTCAGGTACTTCATGTGTAAGGCAGTGGTTTCGGTACGGGCGGTAGGGACCCTCCGATGCATGTCTCTCCTTCGCATCCCCCAAACGGGCTCATTTTTTTTCACGGGTTACAATGAGCATGGCAAGCATGCGCGCAAAAATTTGTCGCGTTTCGACGCTGTTTGCATTTTCTACGATTTTCCGGGCCGAAAAACCCTATAATACTGCCCGGACGTGACGCAACGTGCGTTCGGCGTCCGATTTCGTTCAATTTTGGCGTGGGGCAACGGGGTGGGGCCCCACACGCGCTGCCAAATGTTGGGTACATTCCGTGAAAACGCTCAGCTACTTCATGTGTGAGGCAGTGGTTTCGTTACGAGCGGAAGGGACCCTCCGATGCATGTCTCTCCTTCACATCCGCCAAACGGGCTCAGTTTTTTTTCACGGGTTACAATGAGCATGGCAAGCATGCGCGCAAAAATTTGTCGTGTTTCGACCCTGTTTGCATTTTCTACTATTTTCCGGCCCGAAAAACGCTATAATACTGCCCGGACGTGACGCAACGTGCGTTCGGCGTCCGATTTCATTCAATTTTGGCGTGGGGCAACGGGGTGGGGCCCCACACGCGCTGCCAAAAGTTGGGTACATTCCGTGAAAACGCTCAGGTACTTCATGTGTAAGGCAGTGGTTTCGTTACGGGCGGAAGGAACCCTCCGATGCATGTCTCTCCTTCGCATCCGCCAAATGGGCTCAGTTTTTTTCACGGGTTACAATGAGCATGGCAAGCATGCGCGCAAAAATTTGTCGCGTTTCGACCCTGTTTGCATTTTCTACGATTTTCCGGCCCGTAAACCCTAAAATACTGCCCGGACGTGACGCAACATGCGTTCGGTGTCGGGTTTCGTTCATTTTTGGCATGGGGTATCGGGGTGGGGCCCCACACGCGCTGCCAAAAGTTGGGTACATTCCGTAAAAGCGCTCAGCTACTTCATGTGTAAGGCAGCGGTTTCGGTACGGGCGGTAGGGACCCTTCGATGCATGTCTCTCCTTCGCATCCGCCAAACGGGCTCAGTTTTTTTTCACGGGTTACAATGAGCATGGCAAGCATGCGCGCAAAAATTTGTCGCGTTTCGACGCTGTTTGCATTTTCTACGATTTTCCGGGCCGAAAAACCCAATAATACTGCCCGCACGTGACGCAACGTGCGTTCGGCGTCGGATTTCGTTCAATTTTGGCATGGGGCATCGGGGTGGGGCCCCACACGCGCTGCCAAAAGTTGGGTACATTCCGTGAAAACGCTCAGCTACTTCATGTGTAAGGCAGTGGTTTTGGTACGAGCGGTAGGGACCCTCCGATGCATGTCTCTCCTTCGCATCCGCCAAATGGGCTCAGTTTTTTTTCACGGGTTACAATGAGCATGGCAAGCATGCGCGCAAAAATTTGTCGCATTTCGACGCTGTTTGCATTTTCTACGATTTTCCGGGCCGAAAAACGCTATAATACTGCCCGGACGTGACGCAACGTGCGTTCGGCGTCCGATTTCGTTTAATTTTGGCGTGGGGCAACGGGGTGGGGCCCCACACGAGCTGCCAAAAGTTGGGTACATTCCGTGAAAACGCTCAGGTACTTCATGTGTAAGGCAGTGGTTTCGTTACGGGCGGAAGGAACCCTCCGATGCATGTCTCTCCTTCGCATCCGCCAAATGGGCTCAGTTTTTTTCACGGGTTACAATGAGCATGGCAAGCATGCGCGCAAAAATTTGTCGCGTTTCGACCCTGTTTGCATTTTCTACGATTTTCCGGCCCGTAAACCCTAAAATACTGCCCGGACGTGACGCAACATGCGTTCGGTGTCGGGTTTCGTTCATTTTTGGCATGGGGTATCGGGGTGGGGCCCCACACGCGCTGCCAAAAGTTGGGTACATTCCGTAAAAGCGCTCAGCTACTTCATGTGTAAGGCAGCGGTTTCGGTACGGGCGGTAGGGACCCTTCGATGCATGTCTCTCCTTCGCATCCGCCAAACGGGCTCAGTTTTTTTTCACGGGTTACAATGAGCATGGCAAGCATGCGCGCAAAAATTTGTCGCGTTTCGACACTGTTTGCATTTTCTACGATTTTCCGGGCCGAAAAACCTTAAAATACTGCCCGGACGTGACGCAACGTGCGTTCGGTGTCGGGTTTCGTTCATTTTTGGTGTGGGGTATCGGGGTGGGGCCCAACACGCGTTGTCAAAAGTTGGGTACATTCCGTGAAAGCGCTCAGCTACTTCATGTGTAAGGCAGTGGTTTCGGTACGGGCGGTAGGGACCCTCCGATGCATGTCTCTCCTTCGCATCCGCCAAACGGGCTCAGTTTTTTTTCACGGGTTACAATGAGCATGGCAAGCATGCGCGCAAAAATTTGTCGCGTTTCGACGCTGTTTGCATTTTCTACGATTTTCCGGGCCGAAAAACCCTATAATACTGCCCGGACGTGACGCAACGTGCGTTCGGCGTCGGATTTCGTTCAATCTTGGCATGGGGCATCGGGGTGGGGCCCCACACGCGCTGCCAAAAGTTGGGTACATTCCGTAAAAGCGCTCAGCTACTTCATGTGTAATGCAGTGGTTTCGGTACGGGCGGTAGGGACCCTCCGATGCATGTCTCTCCTTCGCATCTGCCAAACGGGCTCAGTTTTTTTTCACGGGTTACAATGAGCATGGCAAGCATGCGCGCAA
This sequence comes from Elymus sibiricus, assembly GCA_039707655.1. Classification (NCBI taxonomy): domain Eukaryota; kingdom Viridiplantae; phylum Streptophyta; class Magnoliopsida; order Poales; family Poaceae; genus Elymus; species Elymus sibiricus. The sequence continues at coordinate 26,804,585 of CM077664.1, forward strand.
AAATTAGTCGCGTTTCGATGCTGTTTGCTTTTTCTACGATTTTCCGGCCCGAAAAACCCTAAAATACTGCCCGGACGTGACGCAACGTGCGTTCGGTGTCGGGTTTCTTTCATTTTTGGCGTGGGGTATCGGGGTGTGGCCCCACACGCGCTGCCAAAAGTTGGGTACATTCCGTGAAAGCGCTCAGCTACTTCATGTGTAAGGCAGTGGTTTCGGTACGGGCGGTAGGGACCCTCCGATGCATGTCTCTCCTTCGCATCCGCCAAACGGGATTAGTTTTGTTTCACGGGTTACAATGAGAATGGCAAGCATGCACGCAAAAATTTGTCGCGTTTCGACGCTGTTTGCATTTTCTACGATGTTCCGGGACGAAAAACGCTATAATACTGCCCGGACATGACGCAACGTGCGTTCGGCGTCCGATTTCGTTCAATTTTGGTGTGGGGCAACGGGGTGGGGCCCCACACGCGCTGCCAAAAGTTGGGTACATTCCGTGAAAACGCTCAGGTACTTCATGTGTAAGGCAATGGTTTCGTTACGGGCGGAAGGAACCCTCCGATGCATGTCTCTCCTTCGCATCCGCCAAACGGGCTCAGTTTTTTTCACGGGTTACAATGAGCATGGCAAGCATGCGCGCAAAAATTTGTCGCGTTTCCACCTTGTTTGCATTTTCTACGATTTTCCGGCCCGAAAACCCTAAAATACTGCCCGGACGTGACGCAACGTGCGTTCGGTGTCGGGTTTCGTTCATTTTTGGCAAGGGGTATCGGGGTGGGGCCCCACACGCGCTGCCAAAAGTTGGGTACATTTCGTAAAAGCGCTCAGCTGCTTCATGTGTAAGGCAGTGGTTTCGGTACGGGCGGTAGGGACCCTCCGATGCATGTCTCTCCTTCGCATCCGCCAAACGGGCTCAGTTTTTTTTCACGGGTTACAATGAGAATGGCAAGCATGCGCGCAAAAAATTGTCGCGTTTCGACGCTGTTTGCATTTTCTACGATTTTCCGGCCCGAAAAACCCTAAAATACTGCCCGGACGTGACGCAACGTGCGTTCGGTGTCGGGTTTCGTTCATTTTTGGTGTGGGGTATCGGGGTGGGGCCCAACACGCGCTGCCAAAAGTTGGGTACATTCCGTGAAAGCGCTCAGCTACTTCATGTGTAAGGCAGTGGTTTCGGTACGGGCGGTAGGGACCCTCCGATGCATGTCTCTCCTTCGCATCCGCCAAACGGGCTCAGTTTTTTTTCACAGGTTAGAATGAGCATGGCAAGCATGCGCGCAAAAATTTGTCGCGTCTCGACGCTGTTTGCATTTTCTACGATTTTCAGGGCCGAAAAACCCTATAATACTGCCCGGACGTGACGCAACGTGCGTTCGGCGTCGGATTTCGTTCAATTTTGGCATGGGGCATCGGGGTGGGGCCCCACACGCGCTGCCAAAAGTTGGGTACATTCCGTGAAAACGCTCAGGTACTACATGTGTAAGGCAGTGGTTTCGGTACGGGCGGAAGGGACCCTCCGATGCATGTCTCTCCTTCGCATCCGCCAAACAGGCTCAGTTTTTTTTCACGGGTTACAATGAGCATGGCAAGCATGCGCGCAAAAATTTGTCGCGTTTCGACGCTGTTTGCATTTTCTACGATTTTCCGGCCCGAAAAACCCTAAAATACTGCTTGGACGTGACGCAACGTGCGTTCGGTGTCGGGTTTCGTTCATTTTTGGCGTGGGGTATCGGGGTGGGGCCCCACACGCGCTGCCAAAAGTTGGGTACATTCCGTGAAAGCGCGCAGCTACTTGATGTGTAAGGCAGTGGTTTTGGTACGAGCGGTAGGGACCCTCCGATGCATGTCTCTCCTTCGCATCCGCCAAACGGGCTCAGTTTTGTTTCACGGGTTACAATGAGCATGGCAAGCATGCGCGCAAAAATTTGTCGCGTTTCTACGCTGTTTGTATTTTCTACGATTTTCCGGGCCGAAAAACCCTATAATACTGCCCGGACGTGACGCAACGTGCGTTCGGCGTCCGATTTCGTTCAATTTTGGCGTGGGGCATCGGGGTGGGGCCCCACACGCGCTGCCAAAAGTTGGGTACATTCCGTGCAAACGCTCAGGTACTTCATGTGTAAGGCAGTGGTTTCGTTACGGGCGAAAGGGACCCTCCGATGCATGTCTCTCCTTCGCATCCGCCAAACGGGCTCAGTTTTTTTTCACGGGTTACAATGAGCAAGGCAAGCATGCGCGCAAAAATTTGTCGCGTCTCGACGCTGTTTGCATTTTCTACGATTTTCCGGGCCGAAAAACGCTATAATACTGCCCGGACGTGACGCAACGTGCGTTCGGCGTCCGATTTCGTTCAATTTTGGCGTGGGGCAACGGGGTGGGGCCCCACACGCGCTGCCAAAGGTTGGGTACATTCCGTGAAAACGCTCAGGTACTTCATGTGCAAGGCAGTGGTTTCGTTACGGGCGGAAGGAACCCTCCGATGCATGTCTCTCCTTCGCATCCGCCAAACGGGCTCAGTTTTTTGTCACGGGTTACAATGAGCATGGCCAGCATGCGCGCAAAACTTTGTCGCGTTTCGACCCTGTTTGCATTTTCTACTATTTTCCGGCCCGAAAACCCTAAAATATTGCCCGGACGTGACGCAACGTGCGTTCGGTGTCGGGTTTCGTTCATTTTTGGCATGGGGTACAGGGGTGGGGCCCCACACGCGCTGCCAAAAGTTGGGTACATTCCGTAAAAGCGCTCAGCTACTTCATGTGTAAGGCAGTGGTTTCGGTACGGGCGGTAGGGACCCTCCGATGCATGTCTCTCCTTCGCATCCGCCAAACAGGCTCAGTTTTTTTTCACGGGTTACAATGAGCATTCCAAGCATGCGCGCAAAAATTTGTCGCGTTTCGACGCTGTTTGCATTTTCTATGATTTTTCGGGCCGAAAAACCCTAAAATACTGCCCGGACGTGACGCAATGTGCGTTCGGCGTCCGATTTCGTTCATTTTTGGCATGGGGTATAAGGTGGGGCCCCACACGCGCTGCCAAAAGTTGGGTACATTCCGTGAAAGCGCTCAGCTACTTCATGTGTAAGGCAGTGGTTTCGGTACGGGCGGAAGGGACCCTCCGATGCATGTCTCTCCTTCGCATCCGCCAAACGGGCTCAGTTTTGTTTCACGGGTTACAATGAGCATGGCAAGCATGCGCGCAAAAATTTGTCGCGTTTCTACGCTGTTTGTATTTTCTACGATTTTCCGGGCCGAAAAACCCTATAATACTGCCCGGACGTGACGCAACGTGCGTTCGGCGTCCGATTTCGTTCAATTTTGGCGTGGGGCATCGGGGTGGGGCCCCACACGCGCTGCCAAAAGTTGGGTACATTCCGTGCAAACGCTCAGGTACTTCATGTGTAAGGCAGTGGTTTCGTTACGGGCGAAAGGGACCCTCCGATGAATGTCTCTCCTTCGCATCCGCCAAACGGGCTCAGTTTTTTTTCACGGGTTACAATGAGCAAGGCAAGCATGCGCGCAAAAATTTGTCGCGTCTCGACGCTGTTTGCATTTTCTACGATTTTCCGGGCCGAAAAACGCTATAATACTGCCCGGACGTGACGCAACGTGCGTTCGGCGTCCGATTTCGTTCAATTTTGGCGTGGGGCAACGGGGTGGGGCCCCACACGCGCTGCCAAAGGTTGGGTACATTCCGTGAAAACGCTCAGGTACTTCATGTGCAAGGCAGTGGTTTCGTTACGGGCGGAAGGAACCCTCCGATGCATGTCTCTCCTTCGCATCCGCCAAACGGGCTCAGTTTTTTGTCACGGGTTACAATGAGCATGGCCAGCATGCGCGCAAAACTTTGTCGCGTTTCGACCCTGTTTGCATTTTCTACTATTTTCCGGCCCGAAAACCCTAAAATATTGCCCGGACGTGACGCAACGTGCGTTCGGTGTCGGGTTTCGTTCATTTTTGGCATGGGGTACAGGGGTGGGGCCCCACACGCGCTGCCAAAAGTTGGGTACATTCCGTAAAAGCGCTCAGCTACTTCATGTGTAAGGCAGTGGTTTCGGTACGGGCGGTAGGGACCCTCCGATGCATGTCTCTCCTTCGCATCCACCAAACGGGCTCAGTTTTTTTTCACGGGTTACAATGAGCATTCCAAGCATGCGCGCAAAAATTTGTCGCGTTTCGACGCTGTTTGCATTTTCTATGATTTTTCGGGCCGAAAAACCCTAAAATACTGCCCGGACGTGACGCAATGTGCGTTCGGCGTCCGATTTCGTTCATTTTTGGCATGGGGTATCGGGGTGGGGCAACACACGCGCTGCCAAAAGTTGGGTACATTCCGTGAAAGCGCTCAGCTACTTCATGTGTAAGGCAGTGGTTTCGGTACGGGCGGAAGGGACCCTCCGATGCATGTCTCTCCTTCGCATCCGCCAAACGGGCTCAGTTTTTTTTCATGGGTTACAATGAGCATGGCAAGCATGTGCGCAAAAGTTTGTCGTGTTTCGACGCTGTTTGCATTTTCTACGATTTTCCGGGCCGAAAAACGCTATAATACTGCCCGGACGTGACGCAACGTGCGTTCGGCGTCCGATTTCGTTCAATTTTGGCGCGGGACAACGGGGTGGGGCCCCACACGCGCTGCCAAAAGTTGGGTACATTCCGTGAAAACGCTCAGGTACTTCATGTGTAAGGCAGTGGTTTCGTTACGGGCGGAAGGAACCCTCCGATGCATGTCTCTCCTTCGCATCCGCCAAACGGGCTCAGTTTTTTTTCACGGGTTACAATGAGCATGCCAAGCATGCGCGCAAAAATTTGTCGCGTTTCGACCCTGTTTGCATTTTCTACGATTTTCCGGCCCAAAAACCCTAAAATACTGCCCGGACGTGACGCAACGTGCGTTCGGTGTCGGGTTTCGTTCATTTTTGGCATGGGGTATCGGGGTGGGGCCCCACACGCGCTACCAAAAGTTGGGTACATTCCGTAAAAGTGCTCAGCTACTTCATGTGTAAGGCAGTGGTTTCGGTACGGGCGGTAGGGACCCTCCGATACATGTCTCTCCTTCGCATCCGCCAAACGGGCTCAGTTTTTTTTCACAGGTTACAATGAGAATGGCAAGCATGCGCGCAAAAAATTGTCGCGTTTCGATGCTGTTTGCATTTTCTACGATTTTCCGGCCCGAAAAACCCTAAAATACTGCCCGGACGTGACGCAACGTGCGTTCGGTGTCGGGTTTCGTTCATTTTTGGTGTGGGGTATCGGGGTGGGGCCCAACACGCGCTGCCAAAAGTTGGGTACATTCCGTGAAAACGCTCAGGTACTTCATGTGCAAGGCAGTGGTTTCGTTACGGGCGGAAGGAACCCTCCGATGCATGTCTCTCCTTCGCATCCGCCAAACGGGCTCAGTTTTTTTCACGGGTTACAATGAGCAAGGCAAGCATGCGCGCAAAAATTTGTCGCGTCTCGACGCTGTTTGCATTTTCTACGATTTTCCGGGCCGAAAAACGCTATAATACTGCCCGGACGTGACGCAACGTGCGTTCGGCGTCCGATTTCGTTCAATTTTGGCGTGGGGCAACGGGGTGGGGCCCCACACGCGCTGCCAAAGGTTGGGTACATTCCGTGAAAACGCTCAGGTACTTCATGTGCAAGGCAGTGGTTTCGTTACGGGCGGAAGGAACCCTCCGATGCATGTCTCTCCTTCGCATCCGCCAAACGGGCTCAGTTTTTTGTCACGGGTTACAATGAGCATGGCCAGCATGCGCGCAAAACTTTGTCGCGTTTCGACCCTATTTGCATTTTCTACTATTTTCCGGCCCGAAAACCCTAAAATATTGCCCGGACGTGACGCAACGTGCGTTCGGTGTCGGGTTTCGTTCATTTTTGGCATGGGGTACAGGGGTGGGGCCCCACACGCGCTGCCAAAAGTTGGGTACATTCCGTAAAAGCGCTCAGCTACTTCATGTGTAAGGCAGTGGTTTCGGTACGGGCGGTAGGGACCCTCCGATGCATGTCTCTCCTTCGCGTCCGCCAAACGGGCTCAGTTTTTTTTCACGGGTTACAATGAGCATTCCAAGCATGCGCGCAAAAATTTGTCGCGTTTCGACGCTGTTTGCATTTTCTATGATTTTTCGGGCCGAAAAACCCTAAAATACTGCCCGGACGTGACGCAATGTGCGTTCGGCGTCCGATTTCGTTCAATTTTGGCGTGGGGTATCGGGGTGGGGCCCCACACGCGTTGCCAAAAGTTGGGTACATTCCGTGAAAACGCTAAGCTACTTCATGTGTAAGGCAGTGGTTTCGGTACGGGCGGTAGGGACCCTCCGATGCATGTCTCTCCTTCGCATCCGCCAAACGGGCTCAGTTTTTTTTTTCACGGGTTAGAATGAGCATGGCAAGCATGCGCGCAAAAATTTGTTATGTTTCGACCCTGTTTGCATTTTCTACGATTTTCCGGCCCGAAAAACCGTAAAATACTGCCCGGACGTGACGCAACGTGCGTTCGGTGTCGGGTTTCGTTCATTTTTGGCATGGGGTATCGGGGTGGGGCCCCACACGCGCTGCCAAAAGTTGGGTACATTCCGTGAAAGCGCTCAGCTACTTCATGTGTAAGGCAGTGGTTTCGGTACGGGCGGAAGGGACCCTCCGATGCATGTCTCTCCTTCGCATCCGCCAAACAGGCTCAGTTTTTTTTCATGGGTTACAATGAGCATGGCAAGCATGTGCGCAAAAGTTTGTCGTGTTTCGACGCTGTTTGCATTTTCTACGATTTTCCGGGCCGAAAAACGCTATAATACTGCCCGGACGTGACGCAACGTGCGTTCGGCGTCCGATTTCGTTCAATTTTGGCGCGGGACAACGGGGTGGGGCCCCACACGCGCTGCCAAAAGTTGGGTACATTCCGTGAAAACGCTCAGGTACTTCATGTGTAAGGCAGTGGTTTCGTTACGGGCGGAAGGAACCCTCCGATGCATGTCTCTCCTTCGCATCCGCCAAACGGGCTCAGTTTTTTTTCACGGGTTACAATGAGCATGCCAAGCATGCGCGCAAAAATTTGTCGCGTTTCGACCCTGTTTGCATTTTCTACGATTTTCCGGGCCGAAAAACGCTATAATACTGCCCGGACGTGACGCAACGTGTGTTCGGCGTCCGATTTCGTTCAATTTTGGCGTGGGGCAACGGGGTGGGGCCCCACACGCGCTGCCAAAAGTTGGGTACATTCCGTGAAAACGCTCAGGTACTTCATGTGTAAGGCAGTGGTTTCGTTACGGGCGGAAGGAACGCTCCGATGCATGTCTCTCCTTCGCATCCGCCAAACGGGCTCAGTTTTTTTTCACGGGTTACAATGAGCATGGCAAGCATGCGCGCAAAACTTTGTCGCGTTTCGACCCTGTTTGCATTTTCTACGATATTCCGGCCCGAAAACCCTAAAATACTGCCCGGACGTGACGCAACGTGCGTTCGGTGTCGGGTTTCGTTCATTTTTAGCATGGGGTATCGGGGTGGGGCCCCACACGCGCTGCCAAAAGTTGGGTACATTCCGTAAAAGCGCTCAGCTACTTCATGTGTAAGGCAGTGGTTTCGGTACGGGCGGTAGGGACCCTCCGATGCATGTCTCTCCTTCGCATCCGCCAAACGGGCTCAGTTTTTTTTCACGGGTTACAATGAGCATTCCAAGCATGCGCGCAAAAATTTGTCGCGTTTCGACGCTGTTTGCATTTTCTATGATTTTTCGGGCCGAAAAACCCTAAAATACTGCCCGGACGTGACGCAACGTGCGTTCGGCGTCCGATTTCGTTCAATTTTGGCGTGGGGTATCGGGGTGGGGCCCCACACGCGCTGCCAAAAGTTGGGTACATTCCGTGAAAACGCTCAGGTACTTCATGTGTAAGGCAGTGGTTTCGGTACGGGCGGAAGGGACCCTCCGATGCATGTCTCTCCTTCGCATCCGCCAAACGGGCTCAGTTTTTTTTTCACGGGTTAGAATGAGCATGGCAAGTATGCGCGCAAAAATTTGTCGCGTTTCGACCCTGTTTGCATTTTCTACGATTTTCCGGCCCGAAAAACCATAAAATACTGCCCGGACGTGACGCAACGTGCGTTCGGTGTCGGGTTTCGTTCATTTTTGGCGTGGGGTATTGGGGTGGGGCCCCACACGCGCTGCCAAAAGTTGGGTACATTCCGTGAAAGCGCTCAGCTACTTCATGTGTAAGGCAGTGGTTTCGATACGGGCGGAAAGGACCCTCCGATGCATGTCTCTCCTTCGCATCCGCCAGACGGGCTCAGTTTTTTTTCACGGGTTACAATGAGCATGGCAAGCATGCGCGCAAAAGTTTGTCGTGTTTCGACGCTGTTTGCATTTTCTACGATTTTCCGGGCCGAAAAACGCAATAATACTGCCCGGACGTGACGTAACGTGCGTTCGGCGTCCGATTTCGTTCAATTTTGGCGTGGGGCAACGGGGTGGGGCCCCACACGCGCTGCCAAAAGTTGGGTACATTCCGTGAAAACGCTCAGGTATTTCATGTGTAAGGCAGTGGTTTCGTTACGGGCGGAAGGAACCCTCCGATGCATGTCTCTACTTCGCATCCGCCAAACGGGCTCAGTTTTTTTTCACGGGTTACAATGAGCATGCCAAGCATGCGCGCAAAAATTTGTCGCGTTTCGACCCTGTTTGCATTTTCTACGATTTTCCGGCCCGAAAACCCTAAAATACTGCCCGGACGTGACGCAACGTGCGTTCGGTGTCGGGTTTCGTTCATTTTTGGCATGGGGTATCGGGGTGGGGCCCCACACGCGCTACCAAAAGTTGGGTACATTCCGTAAAAGTGCTCAGCTACTTCATGTGTAAGGCAGTGGTTTCGGTACGGGCGGTAGGGACCCTCCGATGCATGTCTCTCCTTCGCATCCGCCAAACGGGCGCATTTTTTTTTCACGGGTTACAATGAGCATGGCAAGCATGCGCGCAAAAATTTGTCGCGTTTCGATGCTGTTTGCATTTTCTACGATTTTCCGGCCCGAAAAACCCTAAAATACTGCCCGGACGTGACGCAACGTGCGTTCGGTGTCGGGTTTCGTTCATTTTTGGTGTGGGGTATCGGGGTGGGGCCCAACACGCGCTGCCAAAAGTTGGGTACATTCCGTGAAAGCGTTCAGCTACTTCTTGTGTAAGGCAGTGGTTTCGGTACGGGCGGAAGGGACCCTTCGATGCATGTCTCTCCTTCGCATCCGCCAAACGGGCTCAGTTTTTTTTCATGGGTTAGAATGAGCATGGCAAGCATGCGCGCAAAAATTTGTCGCGTTTCGACGCTGTTTGAATTTTCTACGATTTTCCGGCCCGAAGAACCCTATAATACTGCCCGGACGTGACGCAACGTGCGTTCGGCATCGGATTTCGTTCAATTTTGGCATGGGGCATCGGGGTGGGGCCCCACACGCGCTACCAAAAGTTGGGTACATTCCGTGAAAACGCTCAGGTACTACATGTGTAAGGCAGTGGTTTCGGTACGGGCGGAAGGGACCCTCCGATGCATGTCTCTCCTTCGCATCCGCCAAACGGGCTCAGTTTTTTTTCACGGGTTACAATGAGCATGGAAAGCATGCACGCAAAAATTTGTCGCGTTTCGACGCTGTTTGCATTTTCTACGATTTTCCGGCCCAAAAAACCCTAAAATACTGCCTGGACGTGACGCAACGTGCGTTCGATGTCGGATTTCGTTCATTTTTGGCGTGGGGTATCGGGGTGGGGCCCCAAACGCGCTGCCAAAAGTTGGGTACATTCCGCGAAAGCGCTCAGCTACTTCATGTGTAAGGCAGTGGTTTCGGTACGGGCGGTAGGGACCCTCCGATGCATGTCTCTCCTTCGCATCCGCCAAATGGGCTCAGTTTTTTTTCTCGGGTTACAATGAGCATGGCAACCATGCGCGCAAAAATTTGTCGCGTTTCGACGCTGTTTGCATTTTCTACGATTTTCCGGGCCGAAAAACCCTAAAAGACTGCCCGGACGTGACGCAACGTGCGTTCGGCGTCCGATTTCGTTCAATTTTGGCGTGGGGTATCGGGGTGGGGCCCCACACGCGCTGCCAAAAGTTGGGTACATTCTGTGAAAACGCTCAGGTACTTCATGTGTAAGGCAGTGGTTTCGGTACGGGCGGAAGGGACCCTCCGATGCATGTCTCTCCTTCGCATCCGCCAAACGGGCTCAGTTTTTTTTCACGGGTTAGAATGAGCATGGCAAGCATGCGAGCAAAAATTTGTCGCGTTTCGATGCTGTTTGCATTTTCTACGATTTTCCGGCCCGAAAAACCCTAAAATACTGCCCGGACGTGACGCAACGTGCGTTCGGTGTCGGGTTTCGTTCATTTTTGGTGTGGGGTATCGGGGTGGGGCCCAACACGCGCTGCCAAAAGTTTGGTACATTCCGTGAAAGCGCTCAGCTCCTTCTTGTGTAAGGCAGTGGTTTCGGTACGGGCGGAAGGGACCCTCCGATGCATGTCCCTCCTTCGCATCCGCCAAACGGGCTCAGTTTTTTTTCATGGGTTAGAATGAGCATGGCAAGCATGCGCGCAAAAATTTGTCGCGTTTCGACGCTGTTTGCATTTTCTACGATTTTCCGGGCCGAAAAACCCTATAATACTGCCCGGACGTGACGCAACGTGCGTTCGGCGTCCGATTTCGTTCAATTTTGGCGTGGGGCAACGGGGTGGGGCCCCACACGCGCTGCCAAAAGTTGGGTACATTCCGTGAAAACGCTCAGGTACTTCATGTGTAAGGCAGTGGTTTCATTACGGGCGGAAGGAACCCTCCGATGCATGTCTCTCCTTCGCATCCGCCAAACGGGCTCAGTTTTTTTTCATGGGTTACAATGAGCATGGCAAGCATGCGCGCAAAAATTTGTCGCGTTTCGACCATGTTTGCATTTTCTACGATTTTCGGGCCCGAAAACCCTAAAATACTGCCCGGACGTGACGCAACGTGCGTTCGGTGTCGGGTTTCGTTCATTTTTGGCATGGGGTATAGGGGTGGGGCCCCACACGCGCTGCCAAAAGTTGGGTACATTCCGTAAAAGCGCTCAGCTACTTCATGTGTAAGGCAGTGGTTTCGGTACGGGCGGTCGGGACCCTCCGATGCATGTCTCTCCTTAGCATCCGCCAAATGGGCTCGGTTTTTTTTCACGGGTTACAATGAGCATGGCAACATGCGCGCAAAAATTTGTCGCGTTTCGACGCTGTTTGCATTTTCTACGATTTTCCGGGCCGAAAAACCCTAAAAGACTGCCCGGACGTGACGCAACGTGCGTTCGGCGTCCGATTTCGTTCAATTTTGGCGTGGGGTATCGGGGTGGGGCCCCACACGCGCTGCCAAAAGTTGGGTACATTCTGTGAAAACGCTCAGGTACTTCATGTGTAAGGCAGTGGTTTCGGTACGGGCGGAAGGGACCCTCCGATGCATGTCTCACCTTCGCATCCGCCAAACGGGCTCAGTTTTTTTTTCATGGGTTAGAATGAGCATGGCAAGCATGCGCGCAAAAATTTGTCGCGTTTCGACGCTGTTTGCATTTTCTACGATTTTCCTTGCCGAAAAACCCTATAATACTGCCCGGACGTGACGCAACGTGCGTTCAGCGTCGGATTTCGTTCAATTCTGGCATGGGGCATTGGGGTGGGGCCCCACACGCGCTGCCAAAAGTTGGGTACATTCCGTAAAAGCGCTCAGCTACTTCATGTGTAAGGCAGTGGTTTCGGTACGGGCAGTAGGGACCCTCCGATGCATGTCTCTCCTTCGCATCCGCCAAACGGGCTCAGTTTTTTTTCACGGGTTACAATGAGCATGGCAAGCATGCGCGCAAAAATTTGTCGCGTTTCGATGCTGTTTGCATTTTCTACGATTTTCCGGCCCGAAAAACCGTAAAATACTGCCCGGACGTGACGCAACGTGCGTTCGGTGTCGGGTTTATTTCATTTTTGGCGTGGGGTATCGGGGTGGGGATCCACACACGCTGCCAAAAGTTGGGTACATTCCGTGAAAGCACTCAGCTACTTCATGTGTAAGGCAGTGGTTTCGGTACGGGCGGTAGGGACCCTCCGATGCATGTCTCTCCTTCGCATCCGCCAAACGGGCTTAGTTTTGTTTCACGGGTTACAATGAGCATGGCAAGCATGCCCGCAAAAATTTGTCGCGTTTCGACGCTGTTTGCATTTTCTATGATTTTCCGGGCCGAAAAACGCCATAATACTGCCCGGACGTGACGCAACGTGCGTTCGGCGTCCGATTTCGTTCAATTTTGGCGTGGGGCAACGGGGTGGGGCCCCACACACGCTGCCAAAAGTTGGGTACATTCCGTGAAAACGCTCAGGTACTTCATGTGTAAGGCAGTGGTTTCGTTACGGGCGGAAGGAACGCTCCGATGCATGTCTCTCCTTCGCATCCGCCAAACGGGCTCCGTTTTTTTCACGGGTTACAATGAGCATGGCAAGCATGCGCGCAAAAATTTGTCGCGTTTCGACCCTGTTTACGATTTTCCGGCCCGAAAACCCTAAAATACTGCCCGGACGTGACGCAACGTGTGTTCGGTGTCGGGTTTCGTTCATTTTTGGTGTGGGGTATCGGGGTGGGGCCCAACACGCGCTGCCAAAAGTTGGGTACATTCCATGAAAGCGCTCAGCTACTTCATGTGTAAGGTAGTGGTTTCGGTACGGGCGGTAGGGACCCTCCGATGCATGTCTCTCCTTTGCATCCACCAAACGGGCTCAGTTTTTTTTCACGGGTTAGAATGAGCATGGCAAGCATGCGCGCAAAAATTTGTCGCGTTTCAACGCTGTTTGCATTTTCTACGATTTTCCGGGCCGAAAAACCCTATAATACTGCCCGGACGTGACGCAACGTGCGTTCGGCGTCGGATTTCGTTCAATTTTGGCATGGGGCATCGGGGTGGGGCCCCACACGCGCTGCCAAAAGTTGGGTACATTCCGTGAAAACGCTCAGGTACTTCATGTGTAAGGCAGTGGTTTCGGTACGGGCGGAAGGGACCCTCCGATGCATGTCTCTCCTTCGCATCCGCCAAACAGGCTCAGTTTTTTTTCACGGGTTACAATGAGCGTGGCAAGCATGCGCGCAAAAATTTGTCGCGTTTCGACACTGTTTGCATTTTCTACGATTTTCCGGCCCGAAAAACCCTAAAATACTGCCCGGACGTGACGCAACGTGCGTTCGGTGTCGGGTTTCGTTCATTTTCAAAACCACAACTGTGTAGTTTTTTCAAACGATAAGCTTGTATTGGTGTGTGGCATTCGCATGCTTTTATAGTTGCTAAATATTTCTTCCCGGACCGACGACTTTTTTATTACGATTCAAAAATGTTTTTTCGTAATTTTTAATATATTCTCATTCTCGGTATTATCGTACTAATCCAACAATATCTTCGACAAAACAAAAAACAAACATTCAAACAAACTAACATTTTTCTCATTGAAATTTCATTAAACATAGACATATTTGACATAGTTCATCCAAACTTAAACGAGTTCATCCAAACTTAAACGAGTTCGTACATTGTTCATACTTAGAAGGATTTTTTTTAAAATAAACTACTGCTCGTCCTCGTCGTCGCTAGCCAAGAGGTCGATCACGTCCGCGCCGTCACCGTCGTCGTCGGCGGCGGCCGCCGGCACCTCCGCCTCCAGCACCGCCTCCACCTCCGGCACCTGCGCCGCCTCCGCCTGCGGCACCTCTGCCGCCATCGCCATCGCCGCCTGGATCGCTGCAGCCTCCTCGGCGGCCTCCCTCACAGCAGCCGCCGCCGCCGCAGCCGCCGCTGCCGCCGCCGACGCCCGTAGTGCGACGTGGAGGCCCGGCGTATCGTCGGGATCGCCGTCCTCCCGGAGAACAACCTGCTCCGGCGGCAGTTCCACCGCCGGCGGGGAGGGAGGATCGGCGGGCGCCGGCGCAAGTGGTGGAGGGGCCCTATGGCCGCGTGCATCTCGACGGGGGCGCTGCGGCGGGGCGGGGTGGGGCGGGGCAAGAAGGCGGCGGCGGTCGCCGGTGAGGTCGGGCGTGACGCCGGACGCCGCCAGCCGGAACGCGCCGATGACGGCGGCGTACTCCTTGCCGTCCCAGAACGCGTGCCGGCCGGCAAAGTTGCACCGGCCGCCGGGGTGCGTGCGCTTCTCCTCCCTAGTCGCGCCGGGCCCGCGCGTCGGGTAGCCGTCTTTGTCGATCTTCCAGTCGTGCGGAATACGGCAACCCGGCGGCACGAGGAGCCCGAAGCGGAAAAGCTCCTCCGTCTCCGGCGTGCGCAAACTCGACGGCCACGCGCTCGGGCCGTCGTCGCCGCCGGCGCCGGAGCTGCTGCTGCCGCGGTGGGAAGCCATGTCGCCGGCGGGCTGTCGGAAGATGGACGTCAGGAGGGATCGTGTTGCGAGCGACGGGCGGAGAGGGGCTTTTTATAGGGGAGGGGGGAGCTGCGCCGGCGGGCGACGGGGTTGGGCGGACGGGATTAATGGCGGGCGGCAGCATCGGGCTACGCGCCTCGGGAACCGGCGGCACGCGTCGCGCCACCGGTCAGCCACTGGGCGACGGGGTGGGTGGACGGCATTGACGGCGACGGGGTGGGTGGACGGCATTGACGGCGACGGGACGGGGCGGCGGGGTGGAAGGCGAGGCGGCACTCGACGGGACGGGGCGGCAGTCGAGGCGGCAGCCGTTTGGTGCCACGACGCGTTTTCACCGGGCGACGCGCCGCGGTTTGACCAACCGCCCCCACCGACGCGCGTACACGTACGTCGCCCAGCCCGTCCATGTACGTCTGAAAAAACGGCCGTATACGCCGCGGGAGGAAGTACGTCGCCGGGCCGCGCGTGTACGACGCGGGGGCGGGGCGGGGGGAGAGGGAGGGGGGAATGACGATCCTGCCCTTTTTTAAGTTTTTGGGTGAAGGGGTATGGGACGATCTGAACCGTTGATGTATCTAGGGGGTTGTACCGAAGAAGAAGTGATCCAACATTACAAGTCTTCATCAAACCAACCGAATCTGGCTATGTGGTTGCCGCTCTTGTTGATGCCCTCCGCTTGCCCTTTGGGGGAAGGAAGCCTCAAAGGAGGTTGCCTGCCGCCGCTTTGTGTTGCCGATGTCCTCTTTGCCGATGGGACAGTGACTCGTGGCAGACGGACCCTCGCGCTTGGGACAGTGGTTGCATGTTGCATGTTGCCGACGCCATCTGCTCTCCGCTATTTCCAACTGCCTGGAGGAGGTGCTGCTCATCGAGGAGCTGGAGGAGACCGCCGATGTCCTAGACCACCACCACACGCTCGCCATGCCCATCTAGGTGCCCATCTGCTCCTGGATTATCGCTAGTACATGAGCCCTTCGGTCGGCGGGGACATGGATGGCCTGCAGCGTGTTCTCTTGATAGTGGACATGGATGGTTTATTGTAAGTGATGGTGTCAAACTTCAGTTGTCAGCTGTGCGGGCCAACTAAATTGTGAGTTTAACATGACTGAATAATTGTAGGATCATTACGTCTTTGATAGTTCATTCACTGTAACTCCTTCAGTCGCTTTCATGACTTGCTGCAATCTCCCTTGCTTATTTAATGTCACACAACTGTGGTGAAATTCAACTTCTAAATTTGACTCAATATTTTTTAGGGAAATGACTCTGAATTTGTTACGAGTTTATATCTAGTTAACGTGATTCCTTTCTCTGGGCACATGTGTATCTTCTACACCTAGCTAGACTAGAAATATGCAACAATGCAACCACATAGCCCCTAACTGATAGGATCGGTGAAAGAAAGAAATAAGTAACTGATCACACAAATTTCATTTCCCTCGTATTAATGTATGTTATCTTGCATTTAGGATATGTGTGTTTTCCACCACCCAGGGTTCAGCCCTTGTGGACTCGAATCTGAAATCCCAGCGACCAAGGCGAGGAGCCAAAGGAGGAAGTGACAATTGTACGGCACCCAGCCCCGTAGCATCAGACTTGCCAAGCTAAACGGACGTGGTCCATCAGCTACCAGGCAGCAGCGCGTGCTAACCAGGAAACTTTGTCTCACTAATGAGGCAGAAGTAATAGCGGACGAGGCATTGCAGATGTACGTGGATCTCTTCTCCCACCCACTCACAGATGGACAAATCAAGGCGGTACTTGCACTATTTGGCTGGGACTAGGCGGCGCTTCCACAGCTCTTTCAGGACCACGTGGCGGTTGAGGCAGAGGCATAGCCTTGTCAAGGCCTCCCGTGGTGTCGTATGGTGGGCTACCTCAGTGTCAAGCCAACCTCTTAAGTTGCTAGTGTGGAACGTGCGTGCGCTCAACTCGCCGGCGCGTCGGCATGCTATCTTTCAAGTTGTCGCGGCGGCTAACCCAAGCATAGTTTGCTTTCAAGAGACTAAGATGAAGGTTTTACATTGGCGATTGTTCGCCATTGTCTCGGGAATAAATTTGAAAACATTTACTACTTGCCGGCGGTGGGAACTCGTGGAGGCATCCTCCTTGCGTGGGATGAGATGGTGGTTAAACTATCGAACCCTCACCTCTAGGACAACACGATCACGGCCTTGGTCCAGCATAATGCTGTTGCGCATTGGTGGTTGATGGGCGTCTATGACCCCCAATCGGATGTGTGGACAAGATAAATTTTATCAACTTGTGGACGTGCGTGACTTGCATGCTGGCCCATGGTCGATCGTGTGCTATTTTAACCTTCTGGTCAACCAAGAGGACAAAAACAATGACGCTATCAACCGCCGTATGTTGTCACATTTCTGTCGGAAGCTAAATGTCCTTGAGCTACGGGAGATCTATTTGAATGGTCGTTGCTACCAGGTCCAATGAAAGGGAGCAAGCCACCTTGGAGAAAATTGACCATGTGTTCTCTATGAGTTCCTTGGAGGACCCCTCATGCTTCCTTGCGGCACTTGGGACGTCGGTGCCAAGTAAATTTTTCTCCAACATATCCACAATCAGATAAATTACAATCACCCAGGGCTTCCCTAAACACTTGCATAAAATGTAGAGGACGTGGGTTTTCCCCTTATTTCTCAAAGGGAAAAAGAATCTCATTTAGATCCCCCATAACCAACCACGGAATATCAGCTATAGCATGTAGGTCTCTCAATCGTTGCCATGTTTTGTGTTTGTCCTGCCACCGTGGTTCGCCATACATCCCAGTAAAACACCAAACATTATCATGTCTGGTGCCAACGTTCACATCAATGAAATTATCTGTTCATTGAGATCTCTACTTCTTTCTTCCATAGCAGCACTAGCCCTGCGCTCCGGCCGTCACTGTGTACCACCTCTTTCAAATCCATTTTCAGATGACGTCGCAAACATCTTGCCAACCACTCATTAAGATGAGTCTCTGACAGAAACAACACATCCGGGCAACTCTGCTTCTGAACATTCAGCAAAGCCCGGATCGCTGCAGCCCGCGTGAGGCCCCGGCAGCTATAGCTTAGGAGTATCATTGCAAGCGGTCGACCCCGGAACTAGGGGTCGCCAATATCAGTGAGTTTTCTTGCTCCCCACTCATCGCGTTTTGCTGATTGCATTTTTTATGAGGATTTTTTTCCCAAAATTTGGGGGAGAGAATCAACCCCTTGATGTTGAAAGTCCAGAAATCACGTGGCAAGCTACTCGAATCCACGCTCATGACCCGTGCACTGCCGAGACAGAGAGAGAAGTTCAAAAGATAATAGATTTGCAGTCCGTAGCAAATCAACTACCTGATCACCAAAGTACCCCAAAGTGAAACAGGGAGCTAGTTGAGACCTTGCACAAGTACGGAAAATTCAGTGCATGAAATTCCGGAGTTAAACTTTTCCATAGAGGAAACACCCAGTGGAGATGTATGCGCACACATCGGCGTGGGAAAACTATAGGACCTTGCTCCCAGAATGGGAAACTTGGTAGTTAGTGCCAGATGCGCTCCATGACGAAATGGCCATAAATTATATTAATACGGAAGAGTCCATGAACCGAGCAATGGTGATTGTTGACATTAACTTTGCTAAGAAAATTGCCTCAATCATAGATCTTGACCCTGATCCTAACACACTCGCTGATTACAAGAAAATGTCAGATTGGAAAGATTAGCAGGAGGCAATTACTGCCGAATTATTATCTCCCAACAAAAGAAAGGTGTTTGGACCGGTTTGTCTAACTCCTCCCCACATACGCCAATTGGCCATAAGTGGGTTTTTCTTCGAAAGAGAGATGAAAATAATAAGGTAGTACGGTACGAAGCAAGGCTCGTTGCTCAACGTTTCACTCAACGACCAGGTTTTGAGGAGACTTATTCCCCGGTCATGGATGGAGTTACCTTTAGATACTTGATCTCAATGGCAGTAAATATGGGCTTGAAAATGGAATTAATGGATTTTGTCACCGTTTACCTATATGCTAACTTGGATTCGAACATATATATGAAGGTATCCGAAGGTATCCCTGTTCTGAACCATGATAAAGCAAACAGGGGTCTATACAGTGTTACTCTTAAAAAGGCACTATAGAGACTTAAACAGTCTGGTAGGATGTGCTATAATCGTCTAAGTGATTTCCTTCATGAGAAGGGCTACACGGGCAATGAAGATTGCCCATGTGT
The DNA here is from genome assembly GCA_039707655.1 of Elymus sibiricus. Taxonomy (NCBI): domain Eukaryota; kingdom Viridiplantae; phylum Streptophyta; class Magnoliopsida; order Poales; family Poaceae; genus Elymus; species Elymus sibiricus. Next base: position 26,823,181 of record CM077664.1, read on the forward strand.
TTTTATACGGCAATCCCAAGATGGATTCTGTATAATCTCGGTGTACGTGGACGACTTAAACATAATCGGTACACCTGAGGATATTGAGAAGCGAGTTCCTACCCGATGTCGGAATTCAAGATGAAGGATCTGGGTAAAACAATTTCTAACTAGGTTTGCATCTTGAAATATTCCCCTGATGGGATTCTAGTGCACCAGTCGATCTAAACCCAAAGGTGTTGGAAATATTTGGATTTGACAAGGCATATCCTTCTAAGACCCCGATGATCGGGAGATCTTTACAGCAAGTCAAGGACCCGTTAAGGCCTAAGGAAGATGGGGAGGAAATTTTGGGAGCGGAATTTCCGTACTTGAGTGTAGTTGGAGCACTCATGTACCTCGCAAATTGCACATGTCCGGACATTACGTTCGCCGTCAATTTGCTTGCTAGGTACAGTTCTGAGCCTACCAATAGACATTAGAAAGGCGTTAAGGACATCTTCCGTTACCTGTAAGGGACCAAAGATCTCGGTATGTTTTATAGAAGGAATCAAGACCTATCTCTTATAGGCTATGTGTAACACCCCCAGTGTCATGCTACAGTGACCTCACACTAATGATGCCATGTTGTTGACACACGAACACGTCACGTGTACCCTCGACGCCGGGGGTGATGCACCGCAGCTCAGGTCGAAGGAGGTCCGACCGGCAGCGCGATACGCAGGACAGCCGGCGGACGCTTTTGAAGACCCGAAACCCCACACGCCCGGGAGGGACCCCGTCAGGGAGTGCGGCGGTTATGGGCTGCTCTAGGTCGATTCGCTCGCCCCTAGAGCCTCGGGATTCGCAGCTCTCCAACACGAAGAACGACGAAGAACGAGGAAGCAATAACGAGGGAGAGACAAAACGTAGATGAAAAAAGTAGTAGATGTGTTTTTTGCGATTGTGTGTTGTTCAATCGGCCGTCACCCCCAACATATATAAGAGGCGGCCGGACTTCCCGTACAAGTAAAGGATTCATCGAGGCTTTAATTAAAATTACATCAATTCACGTCCTAGAGTCCTGATTCTAGTTTAACTCGGATTTAGTCTGAATCTGACCCAGACTTCTGTCCTGCTCCTTGCGTGGACTGTATATTTCGCATACTAACTCGGCTGGAGTCGAGTCCAACATCAAAATTGTCCGCCTCGACAATCTGCATATGACAACGCGGTCCACTTCTCCTTCTAAGGCCGTCTTGATGACTTTTAGGGCTTATCTTTAACATCTAGTCGGACTCGGTCATGCAGTTTTCTGAACTGTCCGAGGCTTGTAGCAAATTTGCACGCTGTATACTATCTCCAATGATGATGACTCCAAAAGCAAAGTTGATCGTTTCGATGATACGCACAACTTTTGTGTAGAACACTTTTCCATTCAAGGTCATCTAAATAATCTTTTGAGCCCATCTTCAGCTTCTGTTTGGATTCTTACTCAAACCGGCAAGCCTTCGAGAACCGGCAAGCACTCATTTTCGGCAAGAAAAACTTTCCGGCAAGTACTCATTTCCGGCAAGCAAAACTTTCCGGCAAGCATTCCGGCAAGCAAAACTTTCCGGCAAGTACTCATTTCCGGCAAGCAAAACTTTCCGGCAAGCACTCATTTCCGGCAAGCAAAATTTTCCGGCAAGCAAAGCTTTCCGGCAAGCATTTCTGGCAAGCAAAACTTTCCGGCAAGCAAAACTTCCCGGCAAGCACTCATCTCCGGCAAGCTTTTCCGGCAAGCAAAACTTCGCGGCAAGCACTCATTCGACCGGCAAGGCCGAATAGCTCGCGCGACCCATCAGACATCACTTAGATGGGTGTCTGGTACCCCGCGCCACTTTTACGCTTAGTGCCGGTCCGTAGAGTATTGCCTCTAACTTTTGCATATGAACTCGGATTGAGACGATTTTTATATCAAAATCAACCGATTCGATGAGACGGATTCATGTAGAAAGTTTTCTCATATTAGGCTGTCTTGAGGGCGTAATTGGCCGAACAGTACTCTGAGTGCCAAAATCTCAGTATTTCAAGCATAGTTTCGGCCTTTTAGATGGGATCGGATGATAATGTCCCAAACTTAAAAGATGTTCATGTCGATCATACGAAACTTCTTCATGTAGATCACTTATTTATTTGAGGTCACCTTAAATGCTTTCTTCCGTGCCAAAATCTGATGTCAACACATGCCCCCCTGTTTTTCGGCAAAACTTGTATGCCGAAAAATAATTTGCATTATGCTTGTTCTAAGGACGATGTCAACACTCCATCGGCCATTTTAATTTTTCTTAGGGCGATAAGTATATATCGGCCATGTTTTATGCTAAGGGCGATAATCATATATCGACCATTGGCTACTTAGGCTTCTTGCCACACACTCGGGTGGTACTTCTTCAAATATTTGCCATTGAGAGCTCGTGGTAACAATGCCCCTTGAATGGATTCCACCAAATATGAGTTTCCGGGGATTACTCTTGTAACCTTAAAAGGACCTTCCCAGCTTGGAGACCACTTCCCAAATTTTCTATCTCTTGAACCAATCGGCAAGACCACCTTCCACACGAGATCGCCAACTTGAAAGTTCTTTAGCTTGACCTTTTTATTGTAAGCCTTTGCCACCCTCAACTTATCCCTTTCTATGGCCTTCAAAGCAGCCAAATGTTTATCGGCGACTTCGTCAATATTATCCATCATCAAGTTATAAAAGTCCATCGCCGATAAATTATTTTGTTTGGCTATTCTCAAAGCATTCAAATTCACTTCCACTGGTAAAACGGCCTCTTGACCATATACGAGCTCATATGGAGTTACCTTTGTCGCACCATGCCTTGAGATTCTATGCGCCCACAAAGCCTCGGACAATAGCTCATGCCATCTCCTTGGATTATCCTCAATCTTCTTCTTGATGAGCTTGATCAATATTTTATTGCTAGACTCAGCTTGTCCATTGGCTTGGGCATAATACGGAGAGGAATTGAGCAACTTTATCTTATATAATTCGGCAAATTCTCTAACTTGATGTGACATGAAAGATGAACCTTGATCCGTAGTTAATGTTTGAGGAATGCCGAATCTATGAATAATGTGCTCACTTATGAATTGAATTACCTCCGTATGCGTCATATTTTTGAGAGGTATTGCTTCAGACCATTTAGTGAAATAATCAGTTGGCACCAACACGAACCGATGCCCCTTTGAAGAAGAAGGATGAATCTCTCCAATAAAGTCTAATCCCCAACCTCTAAAAGGCCACGACTTGATAATAGGATGTAACATAGCAGCGGGAGCCAACTGAACATCACCAAACTTTTGGCAAGCTTCACATCCTTTATAATACCTGAAGCAATCATTAATCATCGTCGGCCAATAAAACCTGGCCCGTCGCAATAACCATTTCATCTTGGGAGCCGACTGATGAGTGCCACAAATTCCTTCACGAACCTCTCCCATAGCAACTCTCGCTTGGTCCTCATCCAAGCACTTTAAAAGAACATCATCAATCGTTCGGCGATAAAGATCATCATCTCTCATCGTGTATTTGAAAGCCATACGCCGAACAGTCCTGTCCACCCTTTTACTAGGATCACACAAATAATCAATAATGGGTTTCCTCCAGCCTTGATTTTCTCCTGCCTTAAATTTTTCGTTAGTGGCCGAAACGGTGGGATCCTGTTCGGCCTCCCCTACGTTGGCAAGGCTAGACATCGGCCTTTGAGAAATATGAAACATGCCATGATCAACATGATAGCCGGATGCTTGTTGTGCCAACTCATTTGCTCTCCAATTGTCATGTCTCGATATATGAGAAATGCTAAAATAATCAAAAGTAGAAATTATATCTAGACATTTATCAAGATAAACATTAAGTGATTCGTCAAAACATTGAAAGACTTTGGATATTTGTTGCACTACTAATAACGAATCACCCAAAGCCTCAATATGTGTAGCACCTATGGCAAGCAACATCTCTAAGCCGAATAACAATGCTTCATATTCGGCCTGATTATTTGTGCAAAAATATTCTAAGCGGCATGAGGCTTCAAAAATAGCACCATGAGGAGATATATAAACAATACCAACACCTTGGCCAATGCTACAAACTGAACCGTCAAAATATAATCTCCATGGTACTAACGAGACAAGGTTTATATCAATATCTTGCTTGTCATTAATCCGATGCTCAACAATAAAATTAGCAACGATTTGGCCTTTCATGAATTTCAAAGATTCATAAGCCAAATCATACTCAATTAAAGCATAAGCCCACTTGCCAATTCTACCACTAAGAATTGGTCTATGCAACATGTACTTAATGACATCGGTTTGACAAGCTACTATGCAAGCACTCGGCACCAGATAATGTCTCAATTTTGTGCAAGCATAATATAAGCATAGACATAATTTTTCAATAAATGTATACCTGGTCTCGGCATCTAATAGGCGTCTGCTCAAATAAGTAATAGCATGCTCTTTTCCCTCGGTTTCTTGAGTCAAAACAGCACCAATAACACCTTCCTCTGCTGCAATGTAAAGCCTAAAGGGCTCTTTATGCTTAGGCGCTTTCATCACCGGAGGAGTGCACAAATAATTCTTGATCATATCAAATGCTTCTTGCTGTTTTGCCCCCCCCCCAAGTAAAATCAACATCATTCTTTAACCGAAGTATAGGAGTAAATGCATCAACTTTCCCTGACAAATTAGCTATGAATCTCCTCAAATAATTGACCTTGCCGAGGAATTTTTGCATATCTCTCTTGCATGTTGGAGCCTCCACTTTTTGTATAGCTTCTATCTTTTTGGGATCAATCTCTATGCCATCTTCATGAATAATGAAACCCAAAAACTTGCCAGCCGACACGCCAAATGCACACTTCAAAGGATTCATTTTCAGTCCATATTTCTTCATCCTTTCAAAAGCTAAACGCAAATCGGCTAAGTGAGACTCAAAAGCATCCGATTTGACAACAATATCATCAATATAGACTTCAAGTATAACACCGAGTAAATCATGAAAAATTAAATTCATAGCCCTTTGATATGTGGCGCCGGCATTCTTTAATCCAAAGGTCATCACTGTCCACTCAAATAAACCAAGGAAACCGGGGCACCGAAAAGCCGTTTTGGACATGTCCTCTTCGGCCATAAAAATCTGGTTATACCCCGCATTGCCATCAAGAAAGCTAATGACCTTATGTCCAGAAGCATCATTAATAAGCATATCAGCTATAGGCATGGGATACTCATCTTTGGGTGTAGCTCTATTCAAATCTCTGAAATCAATGCACACCCTCAACTTGCCGGAGCCTTTCTTTTCCACTGGTACAATATTAGAAATCCACTCGGCATACCTGCAAGGTCTAATAAAATTAGCTTTAAGCAAACGACCGTTCTCTTCCTTGATCTGGTCATATGTTTTTGGATTAAACTTTCTGGCCGATTGTTTGTACGGTCTAAAATCGGCCTTTATAGGTAACCGATGCTCCACTAGCTCTCGGCTTAAACCTGGCATTTCATGATATTCCCATGCAAAGCAACAAACATATTCTTTCAATAGCTCGATTAACTTGGCTTTACAACCATCTTTCAAATTTTTGTTTACAAATGTCGGTCTAGGAACTGAACCATCTCCAATATCTATTTCTTCTAATGGATCAGCCGATGTAAAACCTTGTCCAAGTTTATCCATATCATCTAACTCTTCTATAGACTCATACATATCGTTCTCACTGGACCGATATTCTGTAAGTCGCTTTTGTAACCACTCAGAGTTAGGATCCATTTAAATACATTATACCTTGGAGCCGATTGCCACCAACCGGCTTTAAAGAAACGGGCACAAAACCACTTTTGGTGGCACTGAGAAAATCAAACTCTGATAAGTCTCGTCCCGTCAAGCAAGCAGCATTGGGGTGTTGCCAATCTACCGATGCATCGGCTAAAGCAACGCAAGCCGTATTATCCGCATGAATGATTTCCACTTCATCATCAACCCACTGAATTAAAAACTGGTGCATAGTGGATGGCACGCATTGGTTTGCATGAACCCAATCACGGCCTAGTATGATGTTGTAGTTACCTTGTACCTCGGCGACAAAGAACGCAGTAGCCAAAGTTTTGCTCCCAACCGTAAGCTCCACGTACATCACACCTTTGGCTTCGGTTTTCTCTTTGCCTTCAAATCCATTAAGCACCATATTGGTCTTGATCAATCCTTAATCGGGCAAACCCAATTTCTTGAAGACCGAATAGGGCATGAGATTCACCACAGCACCACCATCAACAACCATCCGAGTAATTGGCGATCCATTAATATGACCTCTGAGGTACAACGGTTTCAAGTGTGTCACTGGCTCTTTTGGCTTCTCAAATATTGCATTCTTAGGGCCAAAATCCAGCTGAGCCACCTCCCCTTCTTCATCTACAGCACGAAACTCAGCGGGTAAGTAGTACACCATTTTGATATCCATACCTTCGTGGACCGGTGTAGGCTCATAATCCAACATATCGTCTTCCTCCTCGGGCGTGTTCATCGATTCTGAAATCTGTCCGAGCGAAGTGGAATCAATAGGTGTTGCGGACGATGTAATAGCGGTGGCATTGTCCTCCTTTGGTGGTGTAGGTGCTGCTGTGACAGATGTAGAAACCACTGCACCTTGTATTTGTTTAGGCATCCATACTTGTTTTGTAGGTACCATGGGCCGAATATCATTGAACAATTTATCTCTTTGCTTCTCGGCTTCCTGTTCTGCCATCTCCTGACTCCTTAACCTCTGTAGTTTCCTCTTTTGTGTTTTTGTTAGCCCTGGAGGACACCACTTAGGTTGCATATATTTTGGATCTTTGGGCTTGGCTTTGCTTGTGCTAGCTTCATGATCATTAGCCGAGTGCTTTGGCGCGATAGCAAGTATCGGCTCAGCAGGGTTGCTATGCACAGTCGGTTGTTGTATGGTGAATGTTTCAGTGCCCAAGATGAGTAGTCGGCATCGATTTTTTCTTTGCCTTTTCCAGACTCGACCGCTGCACTTGGTGATTTAGCACGCCACACTTGGTTGCTGATTTTTTCTTGATTGTTCTGCATCGGCCGATTGACACCATTGTTCAAACAGCCTCATGTGGGATAAGAAAGCCTCTCACGAATAGGCCTCCTTGGTTCTGCCCACCCTGGATGAAAAGCATAAGGGGCCATTGGGGGCTGCTCCCATCCTCCATTGAATCCTCCCATGTAGTATGGCGCATAGGGAGGTGGCGCCATCCATGGTCCTGGTGCCCACGACCCATATGGCTTTGTGTGATGCTGAAATTCTTGCCTCGGAGGTGATCTTGAGCGCTTCAAATTTGATGACCGGTTAGAGCTAGAACCGGCCGCTTGATTAGCATCTTTCGACAGCAACGTATCAAAGGTTGGCTTGATTCTCTTGCGCTATACTCTAGCTTCATTCGTCTTCCACTTGCCAATTTCTGGACTCTTGGGCTTAACAAATTTAACATGACTATTTCCTTGCACTTGTGGTTGCCCCCCGAGTGTAGGATTTTTATGGTGATCTTGATTACTTCCTTGCCATCGGGTTGCTTGTCAAGCACGACCTGTCTCCCCAAGACCTTGCTGTCCTCTTTGCTTTTCCTGGGCTCGCCTATGACAACATTGGACTTATTAGCAGATTCGGCTACTTCCGGCCGAATGAGCAACTTCTTCCCCTCCATATCCATGGTGTTCATTGGAAAGGGCTGTTTATCAACTTGCATCTCAGAAAAGTTCAATCGTCCGTCATTAATGGCCGATTGTATCTGTCGTCGAAAAACATTGCAATCGTTAGTAGCATGAGAAAAGGAATTATGATACTTGCAATAAGCTCTCCGTTTTAGCTCTTCAAACGGCGGTAAAGTATGAGATATCCTAATAATCTTAGCCTGCAGCAAAGCATCAAATATTTTATCACACTTAGCAATGTTAAAGGTAAACTTCATCTCTTCATCACGATTCTTATGAATTGGTTTCAGATCATTACAAGTAAATGGTTTGGCCTTGGATGGCCAAACAAATTCAGTAGCATAAATATCACCCTCATCGTCCGAGTGATCACTATCATATTCAACCATATTCATCTTAGGACGATCGGCTTTATATCTATGCACTTCTTTGAGATCTTTGCTTCGGCTTTCCTGAGCCAAAGCCCTCTGTAAGACTTGGTTGATATTTAAGAACTCATAGCCTTCTAGCTTCTCTCTAATGTGAGTCTTTAAACCATTAAGCACAAGGTCTGCCAAGTCTCTCTCGGTTATCACCAAACTATAACACCGGTTTTTTGTCTCTCTAAATCTCTTGACGTAATCGGAGACCGATTCAGCATGCTTCTGCTTAACCGATGTAAGAGGTGACAACTTAAGTTCATTGTCGCCGCTATAAAAGTGATCATGAAATTTTTGTTCTAGTTGCGACCACACACGAATAGAGCCATGCGGCAAAGAAGAAAACCATGAAAATGCAGTGACAGTCAATGATAAAGGAAATAAACGCACTTTCAATTCATTTAGTGAGCCTGCTTCACCTAATTGTGCCAAATATTGACTAACATGCTCCCATGTGGTTTTCGTGCCCTCTCCATTGAACTTAACAAAATCTGGAATTTTATATCCTGGAGGGCACTGGATTGCATCAAAGTACTCGGGATACGGTTTTTGGTTAATCCGATTCCTAGGTAATTCAACACCAAAATTTTCCCGAAGCATCTTAGCCATCTCTTCTCTAAAATTAGCTAAAGCATCGTCCGTAGTAGACGATGAAACTTGCTGCAGTGGCATAGGTGGAGTAGGATTGCTAGCTGTAGGTAGGAACTGTGGCACGTATGCCGAACCATAGTTTGGCAATAATCTAGCAGCGTTTGCACCAATAGGTAGGGTTTGGTTCGGCGTTGCCACCGAACTTGGCACATTCATGATAGGACTAATAGGTGCAGCCACAATTTTATTTGTATGGGTAGGATAATAATTCATCGGCATGGGAGGTGCCGATGAAAGAGGTAAAGCTGGACTAGGGTTTTCTACACTAGCATGCATGCCAACATTACCACTAGATGATTGAGGCATATTTTTCTAAGCATTGGTATTCTCTAAGAAAGTTTGATAAACTAGATTATTACCATCAGCAATACGACTCTCAATCTCAGCCCACTGCTCAGGAGAAAAGGTAGTACTTACAGAGGGTTTAACCTGCTCGTCATGAAGAGGAGGGAGCTTGATTTCTCCAATCGGAGTGATATTACCTTGGCGATCCTTCTTGAAGTTTCCAAGAAATTCCTGCAGCTCCTTCTCTTCACGTGCCTTCTTGTACTCCTCATAGATTCGGGGATGGTCGGCCGATAGCTCATTAAGACTGGGCTTAATGATGTTACCGGCGTCTACCTCAGATGGCTTGGACATGATGGATGATGATGATGATTGACCTTCAGTCCCCAGCGGAGTCGCCAAAAAGTGTGTTGACACACGAACACGTCACGTGTACCCTCGACGCCGGGGGTGATTCACCGCAGCTCACGTCGAAGGAGGTCCGACCGGCAGCGCGATACGCAGGACAGCCGGCAGACGCTTTTGAAGACCCGAAACCCCACACGCCCGGGAGGGACCCCGTCAGGGAGTGCGGCGGTTATGGGCTGCTCTAGGTCGATTCGCTCGCCCCTAGAGCCTCGGGATTCGCAGCTCTCCAACACGAAGAACGACGAAGAACGAGGAAGCAATAACGAGGGAGAGACAAAACGTAGATGAAATAAGTAGTAGATGTGTTTTTTGCGATTGTGTGTTGTTCAATCGGCCGTCACCCCCAACATATATAAGAGGCGGCCGGACTTCCCGTACAAGTAAAGGATTCATCGAGGCTTTCCTTAAAATTACATCAATTCACGTCCTAGAGTCCTGATTCTAGTTTAACTCTGATTTAGTCTGAATCTGACCCAGACTTCTGTCCTGCTCCTTGCGTGGACTGTATATTTCGCATACTAACTCGGCTGGAGTCGAGTCCAACATCAAACTTGTCCGCCTCGACAATCTGCATATGACCACGCGGTCCACTTCTCCTTCTAAGGCTGTCTTCATGACTTTTAGGGCTTATCTTTAACTTCTAGTCGGACTCAGTCATGCAGTTTTCTGAACTGTCCGAGGCTTGTAGCAAATTTGCACGCTGTATACTATCTCCAATGATGATGACTCCAAAAGAAAAGTTGATCGTTTCGATGATACGCACAACTTTCGTGTAGAACACTTTTCCATTCGAGGTCATCTAAATAATCTTTTGAGCCCATCTTCAGCTTCTGTTTGGATTCTTACTCAAACCGGCAAGCCTTCGAGAATCGGCAAGCACTCATTTTCGGCAAGCAAACTTTCGGGCAAGCAAAACTTTCCGGCAAGTAGTCATTTCCGGCAAGCAAAACTTTCCGGCAAGCAAACTTTCCGGCAAGCATTCCGGCAAGCAAAACTTTCCGGCAAGTACTCATTTCCGGCAAGCAAAACTTTCCGGCAAGCACTCATTTTCGGCAAGCAAAATTTTCCGGCAAGCATTTCTGTCAAGCAAAAATTTCCGGCAAGCAAAACTTCCCGGCAGGCACTCATCTCCGGCAAGATTTTCCGGCAAGCAATACTTCCCGGAAAGCACTCATTCGACCGGCAAGGCCGAATAGCTCGCGCGACCCATCAGACATCACTTAGATGGGAGTCTGGTACCCCGCGCCACTTTTACGCTCAGTGCCGGTCCGTAGAGTATTGCCTCTAACTTTTGCATATGAACTCGGATTGAGACGATTCTTATATCAAAATCAACCGATTCGATGAGACGGAGACAATTCATGTAGAAAGTGTTCTCATATTAGGCTGTCTTGAGGGTGTAATTGGCCGAACAGTACTCTGAGTGCCAAAATCTCAGTATTTCAATCATAGTTTCAGCCTTTTAGATGGGATCGGATGATGATGTCCCAAACTTAAAAGATGTTCATGTCGATCATACGTAACTTCTTCATGTAGATCACATATTTATTTGAGGTCACCTTAAACGCTTTCTTCCGTGCCAAAATCTGATGTCAACACATGTCAACACATGTCCAAAATCAAGTTCAATTCCATTTTAACTGCAAGTCAAATAATTACTTCTTCAGATAACTAAACAAAATAGTTCATAATATTGTAATAATCCCAAAGAAATTATAAAAACAAAACCAACATTATTTGAATTTCCAAACTGACCCTAACATCCAGAAACAGTGACCAAAACAGCCCCATTAATCCATTTTCATTTATACAAAATTCAAATGAAATCATCTTGCCTCCAAACTTTTTGTGGCAGTGCTCAATATTTCCTAGTATTTGTTTTGACCAGCTGCACATTTTTGCAAAATCATTTGATGGCTAAAAATAAATGCAAAACAGTTGTTGTAAAGGGAAAAACAGAAAAGTAAAAAAGAAAAAGGGAAAAGGAGCACTGTGCTGCTGGGCCTAAGTCAAACAGTGGACGGCCCAGCCCGTTAAGCCACCTTCTCCCTCCTCCCGCCTCGCTGTCGCCCGCACGCCCGCCTGTGGCTGCCGATCGCCATGCGCCGGCCATCTGAGCCTCCCCGGCAAGGATAAGATCATCCCCGACGCCCTAGGGTTCGCCCACGTCCACTTCCCCTCGTAGCTGCCCCCTCTCGCCCCAGATCCGCCGCGGCAAGAACTCCCGAGCGCCGTCATCGCCATGGCTCGCCGCAGCCGCGCCCACTGACCTCTCCACGCCTCCTATTGGTGCCCACGAGTCTCGTCGTCGTCCTCTACGTCGGCTACGCCAAGCCGTTCGAGCTGAGGAGCACCAGCGCCGACGCCAGCATCGTCTTCTTCCTCGGATCCCCGCCGCCGTTCGTCGTCGATTCCGGCCACACCGAGCCTCACCCGAGCCCGCTTTGCACCTCTACAGGCTCACCGTGAGCCTCCGCTTCTTTCCCCTCTCCTTGCTGCCTCGCGCGCTTTCCCTAGCTCGCCTCGCCGTCGTTGCCGAAGCTCGCCGCCGCTGCCGCGCTTACTGCTGTTGCTGCTGTCCTCCTCGAGGCTGGCCAAGCACGCTATCGTGCTCAGGACATCGACCTGATGCCGTCCATGGCCCTCGGTCGCTCGAACGCGAGCTGTAGTGTCGTCCGCGCCAAGTCCGTGCTCCGGCCGCCGCCTCGGCTCAACGCCTGCGCCGCTGCAGGCCACTCCAACTACTGCCGCTGCCACCACTCGACGCGCCACTTCGTCCGCGTCCGAACGAGACCGGCCACGCTCGAAATGAGCTACCGTAGCCGTTTTTCGACGCCCGTCGGCGCGTCTGTGGTCGCCGGCGCGCCACCGCGTAAACGTCGGCCGGGCCCACTTGCTAGGCCGTTTAGCCACTAACTAGGCCCTAATCACCCACTGACATGCGGGCCCAGTTACTGTAGCAATTAGCTAATTTAATTAACTCTATTAGTTAGTGCAGACACTGACTACTGGGCCCCAGCCTGGCTAATTAATTAATTAGATTAACTAAAACTCTATTAATTAACCCAGTCACTGACAAATGGGTCCCACTGGGCCAGTTGACCAGTCAACTGCTGACTGGGCTAGCCCCAGTCAATGACAGGTGGGCCCCTGTTGACCCTGTTGACCAGTCAACTGGTCAACAGTTGACTTGCTGACTCAGCAGTTGGGACCCACTGTCAGCCACACATGCACCTCTATGGGTACACTCTCTGTGTACCCATAGCAATTTCCTATTTATTTTCGAAATTAAATTAAATTTCAAAAAATGATTAAAACTTTGAAAAATCATACAAAATAAACCGTAACTCGGATGAAAATAATTTATATATGAAAAATGATCAGAAAAATAAGACGAATCCAAATATGCCATCCACATACCTGTCACCTGCCTCCGACACTGCAAGCATGGAACCTTCCCCTCCGGACCGTCTGTCTGATAATTTCCCAAAGCCGGGAAAATATTCTCAGATATTTTCCCACTCCGTCTGTAACGTGTAGCACTGCGTTAGGTCACCCCTAGCACAGCATATTGCCATGTCATGCATCTGTGTTGCATTGGTTTGCTTTGTATTTATTGTTTCTTCCCCCTCTTCTCTCCGGTAGACTCCGAGACTGACGCTGCCCCCGAGTACGACTACGTCGTCGACGACCCGTCCTTCTCAGCAGAGCTTCCAGGCAAGCAAAACCCCCTTGATCATTCCTATATCGCCCATTCTTTCTCTCCCATGCTTGCATTAGATTTTGCAACAGTACTTGATTGCTCCTATTCTGATGCATAGCCTGATTTTGTAGCCTGCTGTTGATACTTTACCCGTTGTCCTATATGCTTAGTATAGGCTAGTTAGTGATCCATCAAAGGCCCCACACCCTTGTCCGTGTTGCCCGGCTTTGCTACCGGAGGACTCGACCAATGTGATCGATGTGCAGAGACCGACACAGCACCGCACCCCCCTTAGTTGTATGACTCTACAGAGCTACTATCGAGTGTCGAGGGTAATTCCTCCTACCTCACTTCTGATGATATCTCTGTAGCATAGCTAGTCGGTTGTGGGCTACCGAGGGTGATTCCTCTTTCACCACCTCCGATGATGCCTCTGTCGTGCAGCCCCTCAAGTGTGAACCCATCGTGGGTGATTCCTTGAAGTTCACCTTGACGGTTACATCGAGTAGGAATCCAACGAGGGTGATTCCTCAGATTCCCCCTTGATGTCATGGACACACGGTTACCATGTTTTTACCTCAGTCCCTTGTTGAAGTCGGGTCGACCCCGAGGGGTACCCGCGAGAGATGTGAAGTCGGGTTGACCGTGAGTGTACCTGCGAGATAATTATGTGGCACAACCAGGCAGGCAGACCGCCCCAGGAGAGGGATGGGTCTGGCCCTTGCCGTAAGTCCACGAGACGGGGCGACAGGAGCACTGATCGTCACCACGAGCTCCCAACACACTAATGGGTTTGGATATGTGTTCTGAATAGGCCTCTGGCCTTTACGCACTAACCACCACGCGGGTTAGCACTCGGCGTCGTTGATTCTCCCGAAAGCTCTGTCAGACGTCCAGTTCAGCATTGCGGCACGGCTGGGCCTGTGCCATCCAGGAGAGAGGTGGTGCCTGGGTTCGCCCTGCTCGCAACGACCCGGAGTGCAAAGCGCGATAGGCCCAAGACCCCTGAGCGTATAGGATGTAGACCGACGAGGACCTCTCTGTAGAGCCTAGGTAGGACTACGGCGTGTCGATCAGCCGAGGCCGAGCATGACCCGAAAAAGTGTGTCCGGCCAGAGTTAATCGAGCGTGTTGGGTAAGTTGGTGCACCCCTGCAGGGAAGTTATCTATTCGAATAGCCGTGTCCACGGTAACGGACGCTCGGAGTTGTATCCCGATCTACTACAACTTGAACTGGATACTTGTGATACTTAACCGATATTATGGCTCCGGGATCGCTTTCTCGCAGGGTGTCGAGGAAGGATCTCTGGGCATTGCTAATTTATACTTGTTACTATATTATATGTTACTCTACTCTCTTCTGTTTCTGCAAGACGCGAGAAGATGCTAGTCTTCGATAGGCTAGGCCTTCCCTCTATTCTAGCATTTCTGTAGTCAAGTCCATAGATACAGCCCTTCCCTTTGATACCGATGCATACTTAGCATAGTTCTGATGTAAGTCTTGCGAGTACTTTGGATGAGTACTCACGGTTGCTTTGCTACCTTTTTCCCCCTACCCGGTTGCTGCGACCAGATGACGGAGCCCAAGAGCCGGAGATCCTCGATGGTGCCTACTACTACGTGGAGACCGACGACCAGGAGTAGTTTAGGAGGCTCCCAGGCAGGAGGCCTGCGCCTTTTCGATCTAGTTGTCGTTGTTTTGCTCAGCCTTCTTAAGGCAAACTTGTCTAATTATGTCTGCACTCAGATACTGATGCTTCCGCAGACTCTTGTGTAACTCGAGCTTATGTATTCGAGCTGTAGGGGAACGCGACAGAAAACAAAAAAATTCGGTACAGCGAGCACGCCCAGGATCACTATGGAGATGCATACAAGGTTTTGATCTGATCATTACCGACTCGTAGCGCAGCGGAAGTAGAGTCGATGTAGATCGTTGGTGCAAATCCCCGCAGTTAGGATTTACAACCTCCCAACCGCGAGGATGTACTCCCTCGTCAGCCCCTCGGATAGCCCTTCGGGAGGCGGTCGGACAGTCCCCCGGACGGTGTCACGGACAGCCATTCGGGAGGACCCTCGAAACTCGGACAGTAACTCGGACAGCCCTTCGGGAGAACCCTCGAACAGCCCCTCGGGCAAAAAGATTGAACCTACGACCTCTCTACGGGGTTGCACACATACGGTGTCATCTATCCGGCAGGGCTTCGCCGTCCAGAACTAGTTCCCACCGGAACCCAGACAGCCTTTCGGCTCTACGAAACTATTTCGCGGGGAGTGAGAGAGAAGGCCAGATCATGCATGGCATTTGTATGTGATAAAGAGTGAGTGTGGAGAGTGCATCTCCACCTCTATTTATAGGAAAACCCAAGGGGTAGGGTGGCACTTGAAATACCCAAAAAACCCATCATATGGATTTTCCAAAAGGGCAAAATGGGAAGGCTAGAGAAGCTCCATGGAGGAGCTCCTCCTTGGTCGGCCACTTCAAGTGGGCCCCCCACGAGGGGCTCTCATCCATCCATGTCATCCCCAAGATATTTTGGAGCAAAGCCCAAAAAGGTGGCTTTCCGAAAAAGTAACCATAAAGTGATTTTCACTATTCACGGAAACATTTTTCAGCGACCGTTAAATCCGAAAATATTTCTGTAGGTCTTAGAACATTTCCAATACCCACTAAAATAATTTTGGACGCGTTCCGAAACAATTCCGGATTAGTGATTTTCATATGCGAAAAGCAACCAAAGCGGTTCCGGCAGCTCCGGAACATTTCCGGGTTTTTTCTCCGAAAAAATCCTAGAAGTTCACAGAACAATTCTGGCACCCTCTAAGAATTTCCAGGCATGTGCCGAAACCAATTTGACTTAATGGTATACCCCGAAACAACTTTTCAGTTTTACCGAAACTCTTCCGGTGTTCTCTCTCCGGAACTCTTCCGTTGTCTCCGAAACTTTTTCGGTGACTTTCTCTCAGACTCCCTGTCTAGCATTCAGCAGATAGATGACCCTTAAGCGTGTGACCCTATAGGTTCGGTGAAGTATAGACATGGCCGGAACACTTTCCGATCAATGATCAACATCGGAGCCGTGGACACCCATATTGACCCCTATACCCACACGAATAAATATTCGAGTGAACCTCCAGTTGCCATGTGCTATTCCTGTTGCTTCGTGATATGTTACAAAAACCCGAGATGAGATTTATCGGCATCCCCGTGAATCAACACTTGTCCACTATGCCAGTTACCTCGTTACCGATTTTGTTCTCTTTTCTCGTTTTCGCGTTCCGGTATCCCTGTGATCAAATCACGATGTGTCTGGCCAGACGATGATGTATACCGTAACACCGAGGGGGCCCAAAGAATATCTCTCCATCGTCAGAGGAGCAAATCCCAATCTTGAGCTATCAAGTCCCTTGACATACTTTTCCATGAACCCGTAAGCCGCCGTAATAGCCACCCATTTACGGATGACGTTTAACAAACCCCAAAGTTCATGAAGCAAGTAAGAAGAAACTTGATACTCTCATGGTCTAAGGAATTATGCAAACGTTAACTTTTTCTGTGTTATTAACCATTAACTTGTGACGAATGTATCTCATAGCATAACATCAATTTGGGTCGATTCAACACAAATGTTCTTCTTACATTGTGCCCTCAAAGTTGCCGGCATAGACATGCCCATGATCAGGAAAACGTGATCATCATGCAACACTTGAGCCAGTCTTAGAGGCTTGACTAGGAATAGTTTTTAACGTTTTATTATTCCACACGTGCACATGGGTTTTCCTCAGAGCCTTTATGGATATACGGGCTCGGGAACCATAGCAGTTATAGCATGGAACATAAACTTAATTAGGAACATGGGGATAAATAATAACATTTATTATTGCCTCTAGGGCATATCTCCTACAGACTCCCACTTGCACTAGAGTCAATAATCTAGTCAATGCTAATGCACTTTACACCAATGGCATACCAGTGTAAAATATGCTTCGCCATGTGGTATAGTCTACGTCTAACGGACCTGACATCTTTAGTTCCGTGTGTATCTTTGCATATCCTCGCATTTTCACGCTTCACAAAATATATACTTTGTGTGGACTTGGCTTTGTATATATGTGAATCACAGGTCAAACCTTGATTCCTCAGACTGAGCTATGGAGCAACTATCTGCAATAGTGTCCCATTGACCAAAGGCATCTTGAAACCATACTAAGTTCATGAATGAACTATATGATTTAACATCTTCTTTGTCGCTTTCAAAGCGTCAACATACTTAGCCTTTGTTATAGAATTCGCCACAGTAATCTGTTTGGAACAATTTCCAACTACCGTGCCACCATATCGTGTATTACACAAAACCCTTAACTTAAAACGAAAATCGCTTGGAGCATTGATGAAGACTGTATCGATGTATTGCATTACAACGAGTACTTCATAATCTCAGTTTGCGAGAAAACATGTTATCAGTGCTACTTTAGCACTCTACGACATTTTTCACTGTTGTCCTATGATCAGTATTTTGATCACTTTGGTATCTTTACTCGCAACTCCTTTTTGTAGCTAATAATGATGTGATGCTTCCCAACAACAATGAGCCTTTGCGGAAGTCTACTAGGAAGAGGACGGTAATAATGAAGTGCTAACTTGTTTGTTTGCTTGCTGCCACCCAAAATTTTGTTTGCTTGCTGCCATCTAATTACATGCATCCATCTATTCTATTTTGAGAACAAATACTATACACAAATCTGCTTGCTAACAACTTGGCATTTAAATTACTTGCAGCTTGATTCTCTGTAAGAGTTGAGGAAGGAGACTTGCAAGTCTAAAAGGAATCGAATGGTCGGTTTGTTGCTCGATGCTATGGACTATGTAATGGACCGAATTGATGTTGTGGGGCTGTAATATGGACTATGGACTGAATTTATTTTGATGTGGGGCTGTAATATGGACTGTGGACTGAATTTATTCTGTTGTGGGACTGCTATGTGTGGCTTTATGTGAACTTTTTAATCTTAAGTCTAGTCTCTAAAGTCTGAATTATGTTTCTGTTGGAAATTATGTTGCTATATGTGTTGTTAGTCTTGGAAGTATAGTCTGTTGCTATATGTGCTGTGTAAACTTACTGATATGCTTATAAATACAACAGGTATGCTGTCAAAAATTTGAATATTAGTTTTTGGTCCCAAAATTTTGAATTCAAAATTTGAAATGAAATTTCGCCCGAAATTTTCTCGGAATTTCGCGGTAACTGTGGTATCCGCATTTCCTAGTGACCCACGAGAAAAATGACCCCCTCGGTAACCAAAATCTTGGTTGCGACGAGCTCTTCGATCGGGTGTCGCAGCTTGTAAGCCGGAGCAGCCGTTCAGGAGATTAATTGGATGAAGAAGAAAGCTTTGGGGAAGAAAAGCTTTGAGATGTGTGCGGGACAGGTATCGTCTCTTCACGTTGGTCTCACGAGATGTGCGGCCATTGATTGATTAAACTTAATTGTTTTAAATAACAGTCTAAATCAACGGCTGAAAATAATCAGCGGGGGAGTTACCTGAAAGTACGAGTTGTACCTCTCCAATCACCATAAAAAAGCTCACCCTTATATCATTTGTATTAAGTTCAATGGAGTGAGTAGCTGCCTCGCTACTGGCCTGCTGTTGAAAATACCCTTATATGTGTTTAAACATTTTGTATCGATAAACCAGCGTTGAACAACCTGCCACTGTCCAATTATGTATGCAAAGATAAATTACAACTAAACTACTAGTGGAGGAGCTTGTAACATTTTATATATTGTGGCATAACCAACTACATGACAGATACGTTACGGAATTATAAATATGCACGTCACAGTGTACATCACCCGTTACACGAAGCTTAATCATACATGGTTTGTATACAATAATACGCACGCATGCCGAGTCATGGCGTGTGGTGGCGCGCCTAGCTACCTGTTCTTGACTTGATCTTAGCTATCTTAATCTGCAATTGGCTATATATTTTGTAAAGAGTGTCAGCTAAGAGAAGATCTCGATCTGCCCCAACCAATGAATGGAAGGGGAAGACTTGACGACTTCACATTTTTCAATGTACTATTTGTGATATGCGACCTTTAGTTGCTCGAAATTGCATAGTCGGATTACAAATCCATACCCCAACTTTGCGGAATTGTCATCAACTCGGTTCCACTATAGCCCCTTGATACTTTCTGAAATTCTTTATTAGGCCCCCTTCCTGAACGGAAAAAGATAGTACACACTTTAGCGCTCCTACTACACGAAGATACAGCTGTGGGTCGGGTTCTGCAGGTATGCCAACACACGTCGTCTTATTCCACATTAGGCAGTGTGAAATGAGTATTCTGCTCATCAGTTAGTGCTAGTTTTTGTTGCCTAGCTACTCTCTGGCATTGTTACGCAAGCTTCAGCATGCCTGCATCTGCATGTACGCACGCACCTGATGCGACCGATTCTTCAGGAGTGGTAGCGCTACTTCTCTGATCCATCTTTTGAGTTTTAATCTATGTACCCCTATGAGCACCTCTGAGAGACTGAGCCGGCACATCATCTTAAGATTGACGAAGTCGCCACAGTTAGGTTCTAGAGTCCCGCTTCGGTACAACCCCCCTCACAAAACGTATAAAGGGTAGTATGGACTTTTCACAAGTCGTATCCACTTTATAATGGGTTGTCCAGTATAAGCCGTACAGATACGAGGCTCTAATTGCCCACTGGGCCGGCCCAACTCACGTCCAGTATTTATGTAGAAAATTATACAAAATAATTTACAGGGTTGTCCAGTATAATCTGTACAGATACGAGGCTCTAATTGCCCACTGGGCCGGCCCAACTCACGTCCAGTATTTATGTAGAAAATTATACAAAATAATTTGCAAAACGAGTGATCACCAGGACTCGACCTAAGGACCTCAGACTATTAGTACATGCTGCTTGCCGCTAGACCAACAGACTACTTCTGATTTCCTATAGTGCAGATTATATAAGAACAAATAACGACCTTCATATATAAAGTTTGATTTCCTATAGTGCAGATTATATAAGCTGTAATCGTTACTGAGCAATATACAAGTATCTATTCCTCATTATTCAGCAGGCATATGCTACAACTTTGTTCATGAGAGCATGTCCATATGCTGCTGGAAACCCAATCTGGAATTATATTTCTGTAAACTAAAACTGTATTCAATTTCCTGATGAAATCAGGGAGCTGTTGAAGGCAGTCCTCTGTTATTGAACTTTTTTTATTTTTGTCTGATTTGTCGCGGCAGAATCAGAATGTATGTAAGTGCACGGCCAGGAAGACAGTTTGTTGCGTGTTGATTGCCGGCTTCCAGGAGCTGAATTCCGTCACCACAGAGACCAGCTTTGGTGAGGGGCTCCATCGCCTCCCGGTGTAGTCGATCTGCTCACTGTTGCCGAGTCTCGATGATGGATGTCGCCACAGCCAGGGGCGTAGCCAGGCCCCAGGCTACCAGGGCCATGGCCCGGGGCGTGGCCGGCTGATACTTCGTTAACTGTAGCTCAAGGATCACTGTTTCGCACTGTACCAATGCTATTGGCCCGGGGCGTGGCTTCAGCCTGGCTACGCGGTTGGCCACAGCGGTGGTGGTGGTGGGAAAAAAATTCTGGTTCTGAATACCAAGTGCTAGCGCGGCAATAGTTCACTTCACTCGCTGGAATTCAGAGAACTAGAGTATTTGGTTCTGAATCACTCGATTACAAGCGCACTGGTGCTGAATTGGAGCACATGAAAGAGGAGGAAAGGTTGAGAGCCAGGTAGTTGGTAGCCACCGTTGTTGCCATGCCTGCACCTGATGCGACGGGTTCTTCGCTGATCCATCTTTCGAACTTTTCAGTCTGTGCACTGACGTCGCCACTCGTAATCTATATAAGCTTTTTTTTAACACAGTACAGACACAGGCGCTCATACATACGCATATACACTCACCTCTATGAACGTACACACGCACACTCTACTCCTATAAGCACCTTTGAGAGACTGAGCCGGCACATCATCTTAAGATTGACGAAGTCGCCACAGTTAGTTTCTACTGGTGGGAAAAAAATATGCACTATAATTTGATCGTGGTTTTTGTGTTGTGCAGAAATGCTTCACACTCATAATGTGACGCATGGAGGATACACAAACGCTGGCTTGGTGATACGAAAATTTTATATAGTGTTTAGTCTCTTCTCACTTAATATCGCCCATTTTCATTGTTTTTAGTCTGTCGGTATTATATCAATGCTCTACTTTTCCATGCATCACCAATTTTTTTTTTTTTACGGTATGTAGTTGAGACTGGTAATGTGCTTTGTAATTGATGTAAGAAAACATGGATCGAAATTTACTGTCATGGCATCTTCTTTTGTTTTTCTGCTCAAATGTCGTCTTGTTGATGAAGGTGGCGACCACGTCCATCCACGAGGGTCCGGCATTGGTGCGCATGCATGGGGCGTTGTTCAAAAGATGCGCGCGTTGGATGCATCTTAAACTAATCTACTACTGTACTACTACTCCCTCTGATCCTTTTTACTCCGAGTATTAGATTTGTGTCAAATCAAACTTTGCAAAGTTTGACCAAATTTATATTAAAAAATATCAACATCTACAATACCAAATATATATTGTATGAAACTACATTTCGCAATGAATCTAACAATATTGATTTGGCATTGTGAATGTTGATACTTTTTTCTACAAGTTTGATCAAAGTAGAGATACTTTGACATCGGACAAAACTTATATGCAGACTAAAAAAGACCGGAAGAAGTACTAGCTGTTTGCAGCCCGTCGCCCCGATCGGGATCAGATCTAAACCCAGCTAACTAGCAGTTGAGTTCCCACTAGGACATGTCTGCTGTTCATTGGTGCCGGCATCACCCCATAGCCCATTGGGCTGCATGTGGAGGTTTAGTTAAAGCCAGTTGTTGTCACCCGGCTGTTAGCGCTCTTTGAGTTGTTTATGCCCTTCTAGGTCTAGCTACTCTCGGCAAGAGAGAAAGAGAGAGCGCTGCAAGGAGTAGTAGGCCACACTCCATGCATGTTTCGAGTCAATGCAAACAGGTTACGGGGAGAATTAAACTCGAATTAAGATGTGTGCATCCAAGGAGGAATCTTACATAAACGACAAAGGGGTTAGCGGCACTTGCATTTGAATCTTGTATGTAAATTTTCTAACACCGCCTATACTGTATGCAAGTCCTTGCGAAAAGCCAATATGGAATTCCTTGGATGGAAAAATAGAATTTTGGTTTGAAATATATCAATCATATAGATTATCAAATGGAAAAGATGCATGGATTTTGTTTGGAGGGAGCGAGAGAAGAGAGAATCGGATGCAGAGCAGAAGAGAGAGAGAGAGAGAGAGAGAGAGAGTAACCCAGTGGGCGGGAGTACCAAATTGCAAAAAATAAGTGCAACTTGTGTATCGGTGAGATCTGGCACGCCATTAGTCCTGACCACACCCTGGTTTTGCGTGCGTTTAAAAAATGTCAACTTGGGGCTCGTGAGCTCAATCATGTCAAAATAGCTTAAAGCATCAATGACTTTGGCGTAGGCTATTGAAAGAGAATCATCTCAAAGCCTCAACAACCATCAATCATCTCATACGAGAAAAAAAATCCCCAAGAACCATGGCGGAGGCTATTGTTGGGCAGCTGGTGGTGACGCTCGGCGGGGCGCTGGCAAAGGAGGCGGCGACCTACGGCGGGGCGCTGCTGTGCAAGGAAGCTGCGGCCCAGAGGAGTCTCTTCAGCAAGATCCGCCAGTCCAAGGCGGAGTTGGAGAGCATGCAAGCGTACCTGCAAGAGGCAGAGCAGTTCAAGGACACCGACAAGACCACCGCCATCTTCGTCGGCGAGATCAGGGGCCTGGCCTTCCGGATTGAGGATGTTGTCGACGAGTTCACCTATAAGCTGGAGGACTGCAAGCACGGAGGGTTCGCCGGCAAGATGAAGAAGCGGCTCAAGCATATCAAGACCTGGCGCCGCCTGACTGTCAAGCTCGAAGAAATCGAAGCCCAGCTGCAGGATGCCAACCGGAGGAAGAGGGACTACGCCATCACCGACAGATCTGCTTCTGCTGCCAGATCGATGAATCAAGGTCAAGCTTTGCACTTCACGAGGGACGAGGACCTTGTGGGGATCGATCAACACAAGGAGAGGTTGATACAGTGGCTGAACGTCTATGGTGAAGGTCTGGAGCAGAGCAACAACAAAGTCACCATGGTGTGGGGGATGCCTGGTGTTGGTAAAACCACTCTGGTTGATCATGTGTACAACACCGTGAAAATGGATTTCGACGCGGCAGCGTGGGTAACTGTGTCGAAGAGTTGCCGTATTGAGGATTTGCTGAAGAAGATTGCCGCCCAGTTCGGCATCACAGTCAACGTCGCCAACGTTGAAATGAGAGGCCTAGCAGAGTCCATCCACAACTACCTTCAAGGTAAAAAGTGCATCTTGGTCCTGGATGATGTTTGGGATCCACGGGTGTGGTCGGAGATAAGGAATGTCTTCCCAACATCTAACCGTACCAGTCGATTTGTTGTCACATCAAGAAAGCATGAAGTGTCACTGTTGGCAACTAGGGAGTCGACAATTCACTTGGAACTGCTACTAGCACATCACTCATGGGTGTTGTTCTGCAAAGGGGCCTTCTGGAATCATGATGACAAAGAGTGTCCATTGGAATTGCACAAATTGGCTTTGAAGTTCATAGAAAAGTGTCAAGGCTTGCCTATTGCTATTGCCTGCATTGGTCGACTACTCTCCTGCAAACCCCCAACTTTCGTTGAATGGGAGAATGTGTACAGGGGTTTGGATTCGCAGTTGGTGAAAGATGTGATCCCTGATGCTCATATGATCCTAAAGGTCAGCTTGGAGGACCTTCCACATGATTTGAAGAATTGTTTCCTACACTGTGCCTTATTCCCACAAGATTATGTATTAAAGAGGAGAAGTACAATCAGGCAGTGGATTGCCGCTAGATTTATCAGGGAAAACGAAGAGAACAGTACATTGGAGGAATTGGCGGAGGGATACTTAACTGAGCTTGTGAACCAAAGCCTACTACAAGTAGTGGAAAGGAATTATATCGGACGACTGAAACACTGTCGGATGCATGATGTCATACGCCTTCTTGCCCTCAGCAAAGCCAAGGAGGAATGCTTTGGTAAAGTTTATAATGGCTTAGCTACTGGGGCATTCTCAGTAGAGTGTGCACGTCGCATATCGGTCCAGGGAGAAAATCTTGACCAATTGAGCCGATCTGGTGCCATACAGCTCCGCATGCTCCATGTTATTGAGAGCTATATTGATATTGATTTGCTGAAGCCTATCCTAGCATCTTTGAAATTGTTGTCGATGTTGGATCTGCAAGGTACTCGTATCAAAATGCTGCCCAATGAGGTATTCGACTTGTTTAATCTGCGTTATTTGGGTCTTAGAGACACCGATATCGAAAGCCTTTCTGAAGCAGTGGGAAGGTTACAAAACTTGGAAGTTTTGGATGTTGCGAGTTCTAAGCTGACATCTTTGCCAAACAATGTTGTCAAACTTCAGAAGTTGAGACACATGTATGCATATACTAATGTTGGTGCTGATGATTCATTTGAAAGTCTATGTACTAATGGCGGAGTCAAGGTGCCTAACGGCATGCATCACTTGGCAGGACTACGGGCCCTTAGTTCTGTCAAAGCCACACCAGGGTTTTTGTGTGAAGTTGGAGCTCTGACAGAGTTAAGAACATTCAGTGTCTTCAACGTGAGAAGCGAAAACTCTGCTGATTTGAGCAATGCTATCACCAAAATGAGCCATCTTGTTCATCTCGAAGTTAGTGTTGCAGCTGAGGATGAGGTGTTGTGGCTTAAAGGGCTATATTTACCCTGTAAAATTTCATCGCGTTGCGATGGAGAAATCTCCGGCAATCTCCGATATACCGGAGCCCTGTCGAATCTGGACGGGAATCTAGATGAGTTTAGGGTGAGGGTTCCAGCGGCCAGCTCGGACACCTTTTGGAAGATCCAACCGTTCATCTGCTGCGGAATTCCCATATCGACCACCCCTCAAAATTTCAGCTCTATCCGACCGTTCAAATTCCGAGAAACGTTCGATGAGTGCATCAATTTTCGGATCTGTTTTCTACATGAAAACGAATCCGATCCGAGTTCATCTTTCTTCATGAACGGGATATTGGACATCCTTTTTGGAGGAATTTTTTCTAGAGTATTGTGTTTTGTTCTCAAACACGTGCCCACAAATTTTAAGTCTTTTCGAGGCGGTCTTCACCGTCGCGCCGATGTCAAACCGGCCCGACCATGTTGCTCCACGCCTACCGACCTGCGCCAGCATCGACTGCGCCGTCGCTCCATCGAGCCGACGATGACCACCTCGGATCATCACCTCGGCGAGACGACCTAGAGTTCGGCATCGTGAAGGACAAATAATGGTTATGACAAGATCGTCGCCCAACGGATTGCACGGGTCGGGCGCGCCAGCATCATCGCGTGGTCACTTCTCAAGCCGGCATTGACCGCGTCATAAATTTTGATCTGCATCGGCATCGCCGTGCCGCCTCTTCTTCAAGCCAACATCCAACATGCCGACCTGCTTCGACTCGTCGGCTGACATGGAGGCTTCGACACCTCGGCTGGATCGGGGGCTTCGCCTCAACATATCGGCAGTGTTGTGCTATCACTTCATCAAGCCGAGCTCTTCGCTCGGGCACCTCGGGACCGGCTTGGGGGCTGGGACCTCGACCCGCCACAAAATCGGACCACGTCATCAACACCGAGCACATTAACCAGCATGTCGCTTTCAAGCTCAACTTTTTTCAATTTTTAATTTTTGTTCGGTTCGACCAAGCATTATATTTATGTTAAATAAAATCTGTTTGTTAAAAACGAGGTTTGTTAAAAACCACTTTCTTTACCCAAGTTAACTAGGGGCTCTTAAATCTATATGAACCATTATAATAAGTGTTTTCTTCTTAGTCGTTGCTAAGTCTTTTTCTACTACTCCTTTCTCGACGCGAGTATGTTGTCAATCGCCGGGTCGCCTGGTTTCTCTCTAAAGCCGCACGAGTATAGTTCGCTAAGCTGGCCTGAGAAACACTCCGCCTTCGGGATAGGAGGTTGAAGCCGACGGCTGACCCGCTTGAAGTCTGGAGATCGGACGTATCATGTTAAAGCACGTCAGAAGCGCAAATTAATTCTAAGACCAATTTCGGATTGGCACCGAAAAACTTGATTTAATTCGGACGTAAAGTCTTTACATAAGTTTTTTGGTTTTTCGAACTTATAACACCGTTAACCTATTTTATGTTTTTTCTTTCAGGAAGCAGGACATCCTCTTGTTCGAGGTGTTCTGCGTGGTGGTTCTGCTCGGAAAATCTTTTCCAACCCGCAGCTCGGCATCTTTCCTACCGACCCGCACCTCGGCATTGGCAAAACACACACGATATCTGGACTAGTTCCCGAGGAGATACGATCCTAGGGTCGGCCATGTTGCCCAACCCAAGTCTCGGGGGCTACTGCATTGACGATTCAATGCAGAAATTTAAAGGTCAATACTGTAGGGGAACACAGCAGAAAACAAAAAAATTCCGACCTACGCACCAGCCCAGGACCACTATGGAGACTGCATACAAGGTTTGATCTTTTCGTTACCCACTCATAGCGCAGCGGAAGTAGAGGCAATGACGATCGGCGGTGCAGATCCCCGCAGCTAGGATTTACAACCTCTCAACCGCGAGGATGTACTCCCTCGTCAGCTCACCGGACGAGCCCTTCGGGCGGGTCACTCGGACAGCCCTCTGGGCAGGTACTCGAACAGCCCCTCGGGCAAAGGATCGAAACTACGACCTATCTACGGGGTTGCACACATACGGTGTCAGCTATCCGGTAGGGCTTCGCCGTCCAGAACTAGTTCCTGCCGGAACCCAGACAGCCTTTCGGCTCTACGAAACTCTTTTCGTGGGAGGGAGAGAGAGAGAGCCAGAGGAGCATGGCATGTGTATGAGAGCAAGGGATGAGTCTTTAGGCAGCCCCCTCCACCCCTATTTATAGGCCAAGCCCAAGGGTGGCTTCTCCAAGAAGCCAAGGGGGAAAATACCAAAAGGCCCTCAAGGTGGCTTCTCCAAGAAGCCACCCAAAAGGCACTTTCACTATTCACGGAAACATTTTTCCGCGACCGTTAAATCCGAAAATATTTCTGTGGGTCTTAGAATAATTCCAGTACCCACACAAATGATTTTGGACGCGTTCCAAAACAATTTCGGATTAGTGATTTTCATCTGCGAAAAGCAACCAAACCGGTTCCGGCAGCTCCGGAACATTTCCGGTTTTTATCCCGGAAAAATCCTAGAAGTTTCCAGAATAATTCTGGCACCCTCCAAGAATTTCCAGGCGTGTGCCGAAACCAATTTGACTTAATGGCATACCCCGAAACAACTTTTCAGTTTTACCGAAACCATTCCGGTGTTCTCTCCGGAACTTTTCCGTTGTCTCCGAAACTTTTCCGGTGACTTTCTCTCAGACTCCCTGTCTAGTATTCAGCAGATAGAAGACCCTTAAGCATGTGACCCTATAGGTTCGGTGAAGTATAGACATGACCGGAACTCTTTCCGATCAATGATCAACATCGGAGCCGTGGACACCCATATTGACCCCTATACCCACACGAATGAATATTCGAGTGAACCTCCAGTTGCCGTGTGCTATTCCTGTTGTTTCGCGATATGTTACAAATATCCGAGGTGAGAATCATCGGCATCCCCGTGGATCAACACTTGTCCACATTGCCAGTTACCTCGTTACCGGTTTTGTTCTCTTTTCTCGTTCCCGTGTTCCGGCATCCCTGTGATCAAATCACAATGTGTCTGGCCAGACGATGGTGGATACCGTAACACCGAGAGGGCCCAGAGATATCTCTCCATCGTCAGAGGAGCAAATCCCAATCTTGAGCTATCAAGTCCCTTGACATACTTTCCCATGAACCCGTAAGCCGCCGTAATAGCCACCCAGTTACGGATGACGTTTAACAAACCCCAAAGTTCATGAAGCAAGCATGAAGAAACTCGACACTCTCATGGTCTAAGTAATTATGCAAACATTAACTTCTCTGTGTTATTAACCATTAAGTTGTGACGAATGAATCTCATAGCATAACATCAATTCGGGTCGATTCAACACAAGTGTTCTCCTAACATTGTGCCCTCAAAGTTGCCGGTATAGTCATGCCCATGATCAGGAAAACAGAACCATCATGCAACACTTGAGCTAGTCTTAGAGGCCAGACTAGGAATACTTTTTACCGTTTATTATTCCACACGTGCATATGAGTCTTCCTCCGAGCCTCGTGGTTATTGTAGACTAGAGAACCATAGCAGTTATAGCATGGAACATAAACATAATTATGAACATGGAGATAAACAATAACATTTATTATTGCCTCTAGGGCATATCTCCTACAAATACGGTTTCTGAGGAGATTACGATCCTCAGGTTGGTCGGCCGCATCCAACCTGAGTCTCGTGGGCTACTGCACACCGCGTTTCTATTCCTACGTATGCCGCCGAGCTAGGAGTTGATCCTCAGGCCGATTTCATGAATCGACCTGAGTCTCAAGGCCTACTGGGATCAGCGGTTTTATGTTTTTCTTCAGGTGCATCTTAGATTTTAGGCCGACACACACCTTGAGGGCTACTGGCTATATATCTCGGCAGAGAATAAATTGCACCAATTGAGAAAAATATACCTGCAAAAAATCAGCTCACGGCCGAGGTGGTGCACCACCTCGGAAGCAGTGCGGCGTAAAGCTCGGATGCAAGTGGCTGGCTCCATAGAGGGCATTTCCGGCATTAAGCTCGGCTGAACTCCTTCAACTTTTTCAAACCAAGGTGATCTATGACACCTCGGATGCAGACCGGCATTGGAGTTCGGCTGCAAGAAGACACCTCGAATGCAGTCCCACGATGGAGCTCGGACGCAAGAGGACACCGCTGCATGGGAAAAAGCATCGAACCCGAGGTGCGGCGTAAAAATAACAAGGCATTAATAAAGGCCGAGAACTTAAAGGGGCTCCTCGGATGCCCGACGTGTGAACTCTTCGGATTCACCTCGGTGATCCTCAAGATCGAAGATGGGAAGATTTGTTGAACCAGCATTCAAGACCGACGGCCGAAGACGAAGAACAGATCGGAAGAATCGAGGAGCGTCCCCAACTTGAAGACCGGTTCAGGGGGCTACTGACGGTGTTCTGGACTAGGGGGTACTCACCACGTCGTCTCCCGACCAGTGGGTCGGGCCGAGGACCCCCATGGCGGTTCACTCATGGGCCACTTCGGAATGCCCATGAGATATACGAGAAAGATTCCACAAGACTTGGTGATCAAGACAAGGACTCCTCTCCACCGACGTAGCCGACTAGGACTCCTGTTATCCTAGGCCTCCGGTACATTATATAAGCCGAGGCCAGGCTAGTCGATAGATCATTATGACGACCCAATCACAATTACCATTCGCCTAGTCCTAGGGTTAGATCTCTCCTTACGATCTCGAGATAGATCAAGCTTGTACTCGATACATCATCATCAATACAATCAAAGCAGGACATAGGGTATTACCTCTTCGAGAGGCCCCGAACCTGGGTAAATACTGTCTCCTTCGTCCCTGTTACCACCAATCCGAGATCCACAGCTCGGGACCCCCTACCCCGAGGTCTGCCGGATTTACCTCCGACATCGTCGGTTGGCTTTTATGTGTAAAGCACGGTGGTGAAGCGGTGGCAACTTACTTGCAGCATCCAACACAACGATGCGGGGCGGTGAGGGTGAGGCGGCGGCGGCCTGAGCGGAGGCGAGGCCGAGGGGTGAGCGGCGCCACGCAACTGAAATCCGCGGGAGGGCGAGGCGCCGGTGGCCAAGGAAAGTGTGAGGTCGAGGAGCGGGTCGTGCCAGACAGCTGGAAGCCACGGGGCGGGGGGTCTAGAGGCGCGGGGCGGCGGGGCACCCGCTGACTGGGCGGGCGCGAGCTCCAAATGCCGGCACATGGGCGTACGGCAACGGCGGTGATGGCGTGCTGCCGCAGCTTTAGTCATGCCTCCACACGGAGGCACTCCGCGATGGTTTTTTCCCTTGGTCCCCCGCGCGCCTCTTGTACGCCGTTTGTACGGCGGGCGCCATGATACGTCTCTAACGTATCTATAATTTTTAATTGTTCCATGCTATTATAGTATCAATCTTGGATATTTTTATATGCAATTGTATGCAATTATAAATCATTTTTTGGGACTAACCTATTAACCCAGTGCCTAGTGCCAGTTACTGTTTTCTGCTTGTTTTTGGCTTTTCGGATAAACAGTACCAAATGAAGTCCAAATGCCACGAAATTTTTTGGAGATTTTTTTCTGGACAAAAGAAACCTGGGAAGCTTCGGGAGGAGGCCAGAAGCCTCACGGAGGCTTCACCAGGCACTAGGGCGCGCCCCGAGGGATGCGTCGTTGTACCTTGTGGGGCCCACGTGACTCCGTTTGACCTAATTCCACTTCTATAAATTCACAAATATTGGGAAACCCCCAGAGAGCCAGAAGAGAAAACCTTTCCGCCGCCGCAAGCCTCTGTTCTTCCACAATCCCATCTGGAGGCCTTTTCCGGTACTCTGCCGGAGGGGGAATCGATCACGGAGGGCTTCTACATCAACCTTGCTGCCCTTCCGATGATGTGTGAGTAGTTTACCACAGACCTACGGGTCCATAGCTAGTAGCTAGATGGCTTCTTCTCTCTCTTTGATCTTCAATACAATGTTCTCCTCGATGTTCTTGGAGTTCTATCCGATGTAATCTTTTTTTGCGGTGTGTTTGTTGGGATCTGATGAATTGTGAGTTTATGATCAGATTATTCATGAGAAATATTTGAGTCTTCTCTGAACTCTTTTATGCATGATTTTTATAGCTTTGTATTTCTCTCCGATCTATCGGTTTAGTTTGGCCTACTAGATTGATTTATCTTGCAATGGGAGAGGTGCTTTGTGATGGTTTCAATCTTGCGGTGCTCAATCCCAGTGATAGAAAGGGACATGACACGTATTTGTATTCTTGCCATTAAGGATAAAAAGATGGGGTTTATTCAGATAGCTTGAATTTGCTTCTCTACATCATGTCATCTTGCTTAAGGCGTTACTCTGTTTCATACTTAATACCCTAGATGCATGCTGGATAGCGGTCGATGGGTGGAGTAATAGCAGTAGATGCAGGCAGGAGTCGGTCTACTTGTTTCGGATGTGATGCCTATACATGATCATTGCCATGAATCCGTCATAATTATTTGCTTTTCTATCAATTGCCCAACAGTAATTTGTTTACCCACCGTATGTTTATGTGCTCAAGAGAGAAGCCTCTAGTGAAAACTATGGTCCCCGGGTCTATCTTCATCATATAAAAAACCTAAAAATACCTTGCTGCAATTTATTTACTTTTATTTTAATTAGTAGTTTAGTTTATCTATTTACCTCGATAAGATTTAATCCTTGCAAATAACCGCTAAGAGGATTGATAACCCTCTTATTTGCGTTGGGTGCAAGTGTTTGCTCTTGTGTGTGCAGGTGCGCTTAACGGAATTTTGCTTGGTTCTCCTACTGGATTGATAACCTTGATTCTTAACTGAGGGAAATAGTTATCTCTACTGTACTGCATCTCCCTTCCTCTTCAGGGAATTACCAACGCAACTCATAGCAGGAAGAATTTCTGACGCCGTTGCCGGGGAGACATCATCAAAATTACCAAGTACCTTCGCACAAATTATCATTCACTTGCATTTACTTTATTTACCTTTTATTTGCATTTGCCTCTCATTTTCATCTCCCCCGCTACTATTTTTTTTTACAAAAACACAAAAATATTTTATTTGCTTGCTTGCTTTTATTGCCATGTCAACACTCAAGAACAGTAAGTAAAACAAAAATTTAAGATCACTATGGATCCTCATCCACATGCTAATCTTTTCAAAAGATCCAATTATAGTGAACCAATTGCTAGTGATTTGAGTGCTCTTGATTTTCTCTATGAAGTTTTGCTTGAAAATCATGAATCTGAAAATTGTGATGAAGTGTTAGAAGAAGAAATTTATAAAGTGATTCATGATAGCTCCTTGATTGAAAAGCATGATTGCAATGATGTTACTATAAATCCTATTAATTTGAATTGTGCTAATAATATGCAAAACTACAAGCTTGGGGATGATAATTTTATTATGTCCACTACTTATTGCAATGATCATGATTGGGGTGATAATGCTTCTTATGATCTTGAAAATTTATTTAAGCCTCATGATGAATATGTTATTGATAATAATGTTTGCAATACTATTAAAAGTGGGTTTGGAAGAGCATCAACTTTAGGTAATAATGATCCCACTACTTTGGAGAATTATCAATCTTATGAATTTTTTGATAAAAGTGGGTTTGGAGAGGTCATGACTTTAGTTGATATTAATCCCACTATCTTGGAAGATTATAAAAAATTTATGCATGTGGATCATGAAGATAAAATTGTATATGATAACTATATTGTTTAATTTGATTATGATCCTACATGTAATTATTATGAGAGAGGAAAATATGGTTATAAAAATTTTCATGTCACTAAATTACCTCTCTTTGTGTTGAAATTTTTAATGCTTCATTCTTCCTATTTGCATATGCTAGATATTGCTTGTCTTGATAAATTTTTTTCCTATAAAATGCCTATGCATAGGAAGTATGTTAGACTTAAATGTGTTTTTCACATGTTTCATGATGCTCTCTTTGTGTTTCAATTATTATCTTTCATGAGAGCATTATTGAAATCTCAAGCCTATCTTAATGGCTATAAAGAAAGAGCTTGTTGGGAGACAACCCAGTGAATTAAATAAGTTCTTGAGTGTTTGCATGATTATAGCTTCTGTTATGATTGAGTTTTTATGTTTTAATTAGTGTTTGTGCCAAGTAATGCCTTTGGGATAATTTGGAAGATAGTATAATTGATGCTGTTTGGAAAACAGAAAGTTTTGCATCCAGTGCTGGAATTTTAATTCTGTACTGGAGCGTCCGAAAAATCTGAAATTTTTACACAGTATTGGTATATGAATTTCCCACGTTGTCCTAATGTTTTAGAATTTTTAGAGTTACAGAAGTATGGATTTTAAATAGATCTTTACAGACTGTTCTGTTTTAGACCGATTCAATTTTTGTTGCATAGTTTGCTTATTTTGATGAATCTATGGATCGTATCGGCGGGTATGAGTCATGGAGAAGTTGGAGTACAGTAGCATTATGCCAATATTAAATATGAATCAATTTACTACAGTACCTAAAGTTTAAGATTTGTTTGTTATACTAACGGATCTCACGAGGTTTCTGTTGAGTTTTGTGTGCTGAAGTTTTCAAGTTTTGGGTGAGACTACGAATGACAAAGGAATAAGGAGTGGCAAGAGCCTAAGATTGGGGATGCCCAAGGCACCCCAAGATAATATTCAAGGAAGACTCAAGTGTCTAAGCTTGGGGATGCCCCGGAAGGCATCCCCTCTTTCGTCTACAATCTATCGGTAACTCACTTGGAGCTATTTTTTTATTCATCACATGATATGTGTTTTACTTGGAGCGTCTTGTGAAATAGTTTGTTTGCTTTTTAGGTTTTCACAATCATCTTTGCTGAACACACCTTTTTGAGAGGGACACACATTATTCGTAATTTGTTAGAATACTCTATGTGCTTCACTTATATCTTTTGAGCTAGGCAGTTGCTCTAGTGCTTCACTTATATCTTTTAGAGCACGGCGGTGATGATATTTTAAAGAAATAGTTGCACTCTCATGCTTCACTTATATATTTTTGAGAGTCTCATGATAGCAATGGTAATATGCACGGGTTATGAATTTGGTCCTGATATGATAGGTATTCAAGAGGGATATAATAAAAACTTTCATGTAGATCACTGAATATGATAAATTTGATTCCTTGCAATAGTTTTGCGATATTAAGATGGTAATATGTGGGTGGTATTAGTAGATAATTGTGGTTTAGTAAGAATAATTGTGTTAAGGTTTGTGATTCCCGAAGCATGCACGTATGGTCTGTCGTTATGCTAAGAAGTTGGAGCATGAATTATTATTGATTGACTTCCTTTGTGTGGTGGTCGGGGGCGCGCAATGGTTAACTCCTCCCAACCTCCCCCCTAGGGGCATGCGTAGTAGTACTTTGCTTCGAGTGCTAATAAACTTTTGCAATAAGTATGTGAGTTCTTTATGACTAATGTGAGTCCATGGATTATACGCACTCTCACCCTTCCGCAATTTGATAGCCTCTCCGGTACCGTGCATTGCCCTTTCTCACATCGAGAGTTGGTGCAAACTTCGCCGGTGCATCCAAACCCCGTGATATGATACGCTCTATCACACATAAGCCTCTTTATATCTTCCTCAAAACAGTCACCATACCTACCTATCATGGTATTTCCATAGCCATTCCGAGATATATTGCCATGCAACTTCCACCGTTCCGTTTTTATGACACACATCATCATTGTCATATTGCTTTGCATGATCATATAGCTGACATAGTATTTGTGGCTCAGCCACCGTTCATCATTTTTATACATGTTACGCTAGCATCATTGCACATCCTGGTACACTGCCAGAGGCATTCATATAGAGTCATATTTTTGTTCTATTATCGAGTTGTAATTTTGAGTTGTAAGTAAATAGAGGTGTGATGATCATCATTATTAGAGCATTGTCCCAGTGAGGAAAGGATGATGATGGCTATGATTCCCCACAAGTCGGGATGAGACTCCGGACGAAAAAAAAAGAGGCAAAAAAAAGCCATGAAAAAATATAAAGAAAAAAAAAGAAAAAAAAGGAAAAGAGAAAAAAAGAGAAAAAAAATAAATGAGAGAAAAAGGGAGAAGGGACAATGTTACTATCTTTTTCCACACCTGTGCTTCAGAGTAGCACCATGTTTTTCATATAGAGAGTCTCCTATTTTGTCACTTTCATATACTAGTGGGAATTTTTCATTATAGAACTTGACTTGTATATTCCGATGATGTGCTTCCTCAAATGGCCGAGGTCTTCATGAGCAAGCAAGTTGGATGCACACCCACTTAATTTTCACGTTGAGCTTTCATACACTTATAGCTCTTAGTGCATCCATTGATTGGCAATCCCTACTCCTCGCATTAACATCAATTTATGGTCATCTCCATAGCCCGTGGATTAGCCTCGTTGATGTGAGACTTTCTCCATTTTTGACTTCTCCTATTTATCTCTATCACCATACTCTATTCCACCCATAGTGCTATATACATGGCTTGCGCTCATGTATTGCGTGGGAGTTGAAAAAGCTGAAGCGCGTTAAAAAGTATGAACCAACTGCTTGGCTAAAACCGGGGTTGTTCATGATAAATACTTTGTGTGAAGAAGATGGAGCATGACAGGATTATATGATTTTGTAGGGATATCGTTCTTTAGCATTTTTATTTTGAAAGACATAATTGTTTGCTAGTATGCCTGAGTATTGATGTCTTTATATCAAATTATAGACTATTGCTTTGAATCATTTGAATCTTATTATTCATACCGTAAGAGAAAGATTACATGATGAAACATGATAGGTAGCATTCCACATCAAAAATTCTGTTTTTATCATTTACCTACTCGAGGACGAGCAGGTATTAAGCTTGGGGATGCTTGATACGTCTCCAACGTATCTATAATTTTTGATTCTTCCATGCTATTATAGTATCAATCTTAGATGTTTTTATATGCAATTGTATGCAATTACATATCATTTTTTGGGACTAACCTATTAACCCAGTGCCTAGTGCCAGTTGCTGTTTTTTGCTTGTTTTTGGCTTTTCAGAGAAACAATACCAAATGAAGTCCAAATGCCACGAAACTTTTTGGAGATTTTTTTCTGGACAAAAGAAACCTGAGAAGCTTCGGGAGGAGGCCAGAAGCCTCGCAAAGGCTTCACAAGGCACTAGGGCACGCCCCGGGGGGGGGGGCGTAGTACCTTGTGGGGGCCATGTGACTCCGTTTGACCTAATTCCACTTCTATAAATTCACAAATATTGGGAAACCCCCAGAGAGCCAGAAGAGAAAACCTTTCCGCCTCCGCAAGGCTCTGTTCTTCCACGATCCCATCTGGAGGCCTTTTCTGTTACTCTGCCGGAGGGGGAATCGATCACGGAGGGCTTCTACATCAACCTTGCTGCCCTTCCGATGATGTGTGAGTAGTTTACCACAGACCTACGGGTCCATAGCTAGTAGCTAGATGGCTTCTTCTCACTCTTTGATCTTCAATACAATGTTCTCCTCGATGTTCTTGGAGTTCTATCCGATGTAATCTTCTTTTGCGGTGTGTTTGTTGGGATCCGATGAATTGTGAGTTTATGATCAGATTATTCATGAGAAATATTTGAGTCTTCTCTGAACTCTTTTATGCATGATTGTTATAGCTTTGTATTTCTCTCCAATCTATCGGTTTAGTTTGGCCTACTAGATTGATTTATCTTGCAATGGGAGAGGTGCTTTGTGATAGGTTCAATCTTGCGGTGCTCAATCCCAGTAACAGAAAGGGACATGACACGTATTTGTATTGTTGCCATTAAGGATTAAAAGATGGGGTTTATTCATATTGCTTGAATTTGCTTCTCTACATCATGTCATCCTGCTTAAGGCGTTTCTCTGTTTCATACTTAATACCCTAGATGCATGCTGGATAGTGGTCGATGGGTGGAGTAATAGTAGTAGATGCAGGCAGGAGTCTGTCTACTTGTCTCGGACGTGATGCCAATATACATGATCATTGCCATGAATCCGGCATAATTATTTGCTTTTCTATCAATTGCCCAACAGTAATTTGTTTACCCACCGTATGTTTATGTGCTCAAGAGAGAAGCCTCTAGTGAAAACTATGGTCCCCGGGTCTATCTTCATCATATAAAAAACCTAAAAATACCTTGCTGCAATTTATTTACTTTTATTTTAATTAGTAGTTTAGTTTATCTATTTACCTCGATAAGATTTAATCCTTACAAATAACCGCTAAGAGGATTGATAACCCTCTTATTTGCGTTGGGTGCAAGTGTTTGTTTTTGTGTGTGCAGGTGCGCTTAACGGAATTTTGTTTGGTTCTCCTACTGGATTGATAACCTTGGTTTTTAACTGAGGGAAATACTTATCTCTACTGTACTGCATCTCCCTTCCTCTTCAGCGAATTACCAACGCAGCTCACAAGTAGCACGCCACCACCTCGGCCGTGATGGGGGAGATGGGACCGGCACCGGCGTGGAGCATGGAGACTAACGATAATTTCCGTTGAGGCACGGGCATGGGCAAAATTTGAGAAATGAGTGAGGTAAGGAGCAGCGACCGGGAAGGATGCGAGCCTTTATAGGCGCGTATGGCGGTGGAGAAAATATCGGTACAAAGGAAGCGAGTCTTCCACAAGGAACTGGACACGCGAAGAAGAAAAATCAAAATCAAACTCAAGAGAGACAAAGAATAACGATGAAAGGTAAAAGAAGTTTATCTGATGGGACCCGCTGATGATGTGTTGCATAGTTAAGGAGGCTTGTGCGCACGTCGAACGATTCAGAAAACATGAAGAAGACCGTAATCTCCACGCGTAAGTCATTTCTGAGGAGGTCTCCTAGTAACACGCGTAAAATTTTAAGGGCAGTACAAAAAATTTCAAAAAAAAAAACCCAGAAAAAGAATATATTTTAGGAGAACAAAGGAAGAATGAATTTGCTAACATAATATATATTAGGAAGACAAATCGAAAACGAACTCATCTGTTTCGAAGATAATATATTTTAACTCAAATGTGCTGAAGATAATATATTCTGTTTTGAAGATAATATATTTTAACTCACATGTGCTGAAGATAATATATTCTACGAGGGAAATCAAGATGTTTTAATTTGCCAACCTGTTTTCTTTCGGAGGACATGCGTCGGAAAACCGTGAGGCGTAAAAAAAAGTCAAAAAACCAGAAAAATCGAACCCTTCGGGGCCTAGAGTATGAGTATTAGGAGAATAACTAAGCAATTGGCTGACGTGAATTTGTTACAGGTTCGTCTACTGAAGCTAATTAACGTGATTCCTTTCTCCATGTTCATGTGTATCTTCTTCGCCTATTACTAGAAATAAAAATATGCAACTAATAGCCCGTAACTGGTAGGATTGCCCAAAACAAGTAACTGATCGTGTACTTCCCATTTACTTCGTATTACTTGTCCTGAATTAAGTCGCTGCGTCGCCCGTCCTATTTACTAGCATTGACAAAGATACAGAGATTCATTCACTCCCCTGGCTGACTGACTGACTCTTTTGCGATTATTTTCAGACACATTTCACTCAACTGTGGAGGAGACCAAGGACGTTGAGGTTACATCTGCTGCCGTGGTTGTTACTACTGTTATATATGAGCTTCGTCCTGCTTTGGATCGAAGACAACTAAGACGATCAGCTATGGGTCAGGTTCTTGAAGGCAAATATAGAGATACATTTCTGTGACCTGACGATTTCCTAGCTGCAAAGAAGAAAAAGAACTATGAGCCGGCATACTCATCAGCGCACAACCCTGAAGGGGACAACATGAGAGGCTCTGCAACAATGCCAATGCATGTCATCCGTCCGAAAATACATGTTGGAGAAATGGATAAAAATTGATGTATCTAGAATTAAAATACGTCTAGATACATCAATTTCTCCGACAAGTATTTCCGGACGGAGAGTAAATTGCATAAAACCACCACTTTGAGGGTTAGGTT
This sequence comes from Elymus sibiricus, assembly GCA_039707655.1. Taxonomy (NCBI): domain Eukaryota; kingdom Viridiplantae; phylum Streptophyta; class Magnoliopsida; order Poales; family Poaceae; genus Elymus; species Elymus sibiricus. The sequence goes on from CM077664.1 coordinate 26,862,176, forward strand.
TGCGAAAAACACTAGGATACAGTTTCTCTGCAGAAAACACCACATCTTGCGTAATGGTTTTGCAAAAACCACTGATCGGCGGATCGGGCCGTGTTAAGTCGGTTTATGACAGGTGGGGCCCGTTTTTCGCCTACGTGGCACTCCAGGCCGTCCCGACAGCCGTCAGACGACGTTAGACGGCGCCGTTCGGTTTCGTCTGTTTTCATTGCCGCATCTCCATTTCCCCCCTTCTTCCCCCTTCCCGCTCGCTCCCGCACCCGTCGCACCCTCGCACTGCACAGATGCCTAGTCCGGCGAAAGCTGGCATTGCTGGCGGCGGCGCCTCGCCCGGCAGTGGCGCGCGCGTCGTGGATCCCGAGCCAGGCGAGCTTTGCGGGAGCTCGAACCCTAACAAGGCGACAGAGGAAGAGGAGGAGGACCCGCAGTATTCGGTGCAATACCGGGCGGCGAGAGCATTCGCCGCGGCGGTGAAGGCCAATCCGACGGGAAGCCACCACATCGGTTCATCCTACGGCGGCGTATAGTGAGATCCCCTTCCCTTTGCTCTTCCCCTTCCCGTTCCCCATTCCATTGCGTTGCTAGGGTTAGGGTTCATATTGCTCTCAGATGGAGTAGTACTGTCAGATGTTGTAATTTGTTTGGCCTGTGCCCTAGGGTTGATATTGCTTAGATTAGTTTTGAAATTAGCTGATTTAGTTGATTTTAGGTGCTGTTTGTGTGTGATTCAGTTTATTTTAGGTACACTGTTAATTGGATGCAGTTAAACCTATGGTTAGGTATACTGTTAATTAGATGTTGTTCATCTGCTTTTTAATTAACCAAAGTAATCCATCCAGAATGTGTCAGATTAGGTTCTGTTCATCTTCTTTATAATTAACAAAGCATTGTATTAGTGTAATGTGCTCCTTTGCACTGACATGAGCTGTTTCATTTGTTTTATTCAGTTTTAATTAAGTACTTATACTGCACTGCTATGTATTTTTTATTATTTGCAGTCTGGATGATGAGGTTTGGGAATTGAGGATGCATTTCCATGACAGAGACAATATTGAAAGATCTATGATGATGTCAGACATAACCTTTTACAACCTAGTATCACTGATAGAGACAAAAGGATATGGTTTCAGAGATTACATGTACTATGTCAGGGATCCTGGGCTAGGGATAGAAGGAATGGAAGAAATAGATGATGATGACAAGCTTGAGTAAATTCTAGACAACATAGCATTGCAGAATAAGAAGATATTGAATGTGACAGTTCTTAGGGCCAGTTCTCCCAAAGCTGCAAATATAAACACCAGTTCTAATGTTATTAAGCAGCAGATCCCTCTCGAAGAAATTGGAGAGCCCAAACTGTATCAGATAGATGATGAAGGAGTGCTGTTCAATGCACCAAATGTACATGTAGCAGCAGTAAGTTCAGAAGCAGCAGAAGAGGAGCCAATGCTCGTACAGTTTCAAACACAGCACATCACAAACAATTTGAATGTGCAGCCTACTTTAGGTTATGTAGAAGTGGAAGAAGATCATGTAAACAATTCAGAGGAGCAACTGGAAATAGAAAAAGTTATGGAGGAGACAAGGAGGAAGGAAATTGAAATGTTTAGGAAGAATAAGAAACAAAAAAGAGAAGGACACTTCTTTGAAAAGAAAAGCCGAAGTGATGGACAATGAAGAGGACAGTGATGATGATCATTTGATAGAATATGGTGATATCCTTGCTAGGCTTGAGGAGATGAAAAGACAGAGAGATGATCCACTACTTCATTTTGAAGGGGACACATATGTTGAGGAAATGTACGAGACAGAGGAGGAGGAGGATGCACTATATGAGCCTGAAGGTGAAGAAGAGGATGCAGAAGAGGAAGAGGAGGTGGAATTGGAGGAAGAGGAACAAGAGGAGGAGCGAGGCCAAGATGGACAGAAGAAGAAAAGGGACAAGAGACACAGAAAAGGCCCAACCAGCAGATCACATGGAAGTGTAGATCACTTGTTTGAGGAGGACTGGATACCATCATCTGATGAGGACAGGAAACCAATGGACTTGGGTGTGGAAGATGATGATGGTGTAGAAGCATTGGCATATGTTTTGCCCAATGACAGGAAAAGCAGAGCTAAGAAGATGAAGAAGAGGATATGGTATGATGAGGACAGAGCTCACCCAGATGAGCAATTTGTGAAGCATCTTTGCTTCATTGATGTGTACCAGTTCAGAACTGCACTTCAAACCATGCACATTTCACAGAATAGGAACTTTGAGTACCATAGAAATTGTAGTGACAGGGTTATAACACAGTGCATAGATGAGACATGCCCTTTTTTATATAGCAGCTTCTCAAATTGCAAATGAGAAGACATTTACCATCAGGAAGTAGTATTTGGTGCACACATGCCCTTCTGTGTCAGAGAACACCAAAGTTACTGCTAAGTGGGTTGTAAAATTTTGTGAGGAAGCAATCAGAAATGACCCATGCACAACAATCACAACTATTATTAACACTGCAAAGAGCAAGTATGGAGTGGAAATATCTACCCACATGGCATACAGGGCTAAGAAGGCAGCAAAGAATGTTGTGTTAGGAGATCAGAAGGCCCAGTACACCAAGATTAGGGATTATTTGCAGGTTGTGCTAGATACTAATCCAGGTTCAAGGTGTATTGTCACAACAAGATATCTGAGGGAGCATCCAAGAAAAAAACCCTAGGTTTCATGGATTGTTCTTGTGCCTAAATGGATGCAAAGAAGGGTTTCTCAGTGGCTGCAGACCATTCATAGGTAATTCCCTGGTAATGATATTTCTATAACTAATGTGTGGTTTCAACTACTGGCTGCTGACTTGTCATTTGTGCTTTCATTAACTTGTTATAGGTCTGGATGGATGCTTCATAAAGCTCACTACTGGTCAACAGATTCTTGCTGCTACTGGAAGAGATGGGAACAATAATATATTTCCCATTGCTTTTGGAATTGTTGATAAGGAGGACACTGATTCCTGGACTTGGTTTCTGTATCAGCTGAGGGTAGCACTAGGTGGCCAATCTGGGAAGTTTGGTTACTACACAATCATTTCTGATAGGCAGAAGGTAATGAAATCCACTTGTGCTAGTTATTTTCTTGTAATTACTTTCATTTAGTTTTCCACAAAGCATAATTACTTTCATTTAGTTCTTTCTGGTAGTTACTTGCATTTAGGTGTAGTTACTAAGTTCTAGTTAATTTCACACAAGGCCTAGTTAAAGCCATAAACAGAGTCTTCCCCAATTGTCCACAAAGGTTTTTCCTCAGACATATTTACCAGAACTTTCAAAATGCTGGGTTTAGAGGGCCAGAATTAAAGAAATACATGGATGAAGCAAGTTACTCATACACTGATCATGGTTTTAATGTTGCAATGGATGAGTTAAAGAGAGAGTGTGAGGCAGCTTGGGCCTGACTTAGTAAAATCCCAAAGCACACTTGGGCCAGACATGCCATGGACACCAATTGCAAAACAGATTTAGTAGTTAACAATTTAAGTGAGGTTTTCAACAAGTGGGTTCTAGATGTAAGGGCTAAGCCAATAAGGACCATGGTTGATGGAATTAGAACAAAGTTAATGGTGAAGTTCAATGCAAATAGAACCAAGACTCAGACTGTCAGATGGGAGATTTTTCCAACATATGCAGAGAAATTGGAGGAAGCAAAGAAGTGGTCTAGAAACTGCCAATCATTGATGGCTGGCCCCAATCTTTACCAAGTTACTAGTGGGGAGAGAACTTATGTTGTCAACCTAGAACATAGGACTTGTGGGTGTAAGAAGTGGGATATGATAGCAGTTCCTTGCAATCATGTTGTTTCTGCCATACACAAGGCTAAGCTTCAGCCAGAGGACTTTGTTCATGAATTCTTCAAAAAACCAATGTACCTGGCAGCTTACAGTCCTATAATATATCCTGTACCTGGCCCTGACATGTGGCCAAGGACAGATAGTTTGGACATTGAGCCTCCCATTTTCAAAGAACACAAGGGCAGAGCACAGACTAAGAGGAGAAAGGGCCAATTTGAGAAGCCAGCTCCCAAAGACACTTCAAGGATGGCCTTAATTACTTGCTCCAACTGCGAGAAGGTGGGCCATAGATACACCAATTGCCATGATGCTTTGAAGCCTGCACTGGCTATGAGAAAGAACAAGCATGAGGTAACTATAAGGCTAATAATAGGACTAAATTTCTTGGTACTTTGTTACTTAGTAATCTTAAATCACTTGTATTTTCATTGCAGCCAAGCAGCTGCTCTTACCCACCTGATGGTAGACCTACACCAGCACCTGCAAGGACTGCAACCTCTGATGCTGTCACTGCTGGTGGATCATCAAGGAGGGCAACATCTGCTGCAAGGGCAACATCTGCTGCCACTGCTGCTGCATCAGCAAGGAGGCCATCAGCTGATGCCACTGCTGCTGCATCAGCAAGGAGGCCATCAGCTGCTGCCACTACTACTACACCAGCAAGGAGGCCAACTAGATCTGCTGCTGCTAGTTCATCAGCTGCTCCCAAGGGTAAGGCAACAGCTACTAAATCTTCATTAGCTGCTCCCAAGGGTAAGGCACCAGCAACTAGATATTCATCTGCTGCAAAGGGACCAAGGTTAGCCTTCTTGCCTCCAAGAGCAAGTGATGGTTCCCAGAGAATCAGGAAGCCCAGCAACAGAATGAAGGGCTACTTGACTGCTTCTGGTGCAGAATGGTAACTATGTTGTGTTGATGCTATGTCAAACTATGGCATTTTGGTTGTGTTGTGTCAAACTATGCTGTGGTGGTACTGTGATGATCAAGTGTTGATCAATTAATGTAGTGCTACTCCAGTAATGATCTTGTTAAGTTCTAGTACTACTGTGATGATCAAGTGTTGATGAATTAATGTAGTTGTGTGATGATCAAGTAATGTTGTGCTACTCTTGTGATGATTAAGTTAGATTGTGCTACATATTGTGATGATCAAGTAATGTTGTGCTACTCTTGTGATGACCAAGTAATGTTGTGCTACTCTTGTGCCTCGGTATCGCCAAAACCCTAAAAGCACTACTTGACCCTACTTGATGCCTCGGCGTCGACAAAAACCCTAAAAGCACTACTTGATCCTACTTGATGCCTCGGCGTCGATAAAAACCCAAAAAGCACTACTTGACCCTACTTGATGTCTCGGCGTCGACAAAAACCCTAAAAGCACTACTTGACCCTACTTGATGCCTCGGCGTCGACAAAAACCCTAAAAGCACTACTTGACCCTACTTGATGCCTCGACATCGACAAAAACCCTAAAAGCACTACTTGACCCTACTTGATGCCTCGGCGTCGCAAAAACCCTAAAAGCACTACTTGACCCTACTTGATGCCTCGGCGTCGACAAAAATCCTAAAACCACTACTTGACCCTACTTGATGCCTCGGCGTCGACAAAAACCCTAAAACCACTACTTGACCCTACTTGATACCTCGGCGTCGACAAAAACCCTAAAACCACTACTTGACCCGACTTGATGCCTCGGCGTCGACAAAAACCCTAAAACCACTACTTGACCCTACTTGATGCCTCGGCGTCGACAAAAACCCTGAAACCACTACTTGACTCTACTTGCCCCTACTTGATGCCTCATCAATTGTAAACATACTTAAGCTAAAAATCATCAGTTGCAAAGAAACATATTTAAGATCAAATTCATCAATTGTAAAGAGCTTACTTAAGCTAAAAATCATCAGTTGCACAGAAACATACTTAAGATCACAATCATCAATTGTAAACAGCTTACTTAAGATCACATTCACCAACTCTAAATACCATCACATTCAGCATAACTTCAAATCCATACATAATCATAGTACTAGATTAGTACATTACATATCCATAGTTCAGGAGTAGTCATAGTTCATAGAATTTAAACTACTATCATTACAGCATAGCCAAACCACACCCTGCAAAAGGTCAGCAAATGCCAAATGATACTGCCATTCTTCTCTTCCACAGCCACCTGCTTATCCATTTATGATGGCCTTGATCCCCTCCAGCTTCACATTGCTCTGTTCAACTGTCTTTTGGAGCTCATCAATGTGGATCTACAAGTTCTTCCTCTCTTCAGCTAGCTTGAGCTTCATGTCCTAATGACACTTGCTTCAGCAACTGCTAGGTTCTTAACCATGTCATACTTCTCCTGAAGCTTGCTGCTTTCAGCATCTTTCCTTTCTATCTCTGCCCTCTTCTCCTGAGCATCCAAAAGTCCTTTCACATCTTCAACCAACTTCTCATAGTTGGCCTGCAGCTTCTTCTTCTCTTGTGTCAGGTTATGAATAGCAAATGAATTCATCAGATTGTCCTCAGTCCTGTTTCTCTTACTCTCCTCATACATATGCCATAACTTGGACAATGCATTCTCAAGGGTAATGGGCCAAGCTGGATCAATCCATTCAACTAGTCCACAGTTTTTACCTTCCTGAAAAAATACAATACTAACATAAACAAGTACAGTACAGTGAAGTGCTTACAAGCTAGATTATTTATAAAGTGTCCTCAAATTCAGAGTTGGCAACCTCAAGATAGAATATTTAAACCTGTCCTAAAGTAAACAATGATGTGCTCTAAAGTAAACAAGTACTAAGTAAACAATGATGGTGTGCTAACCCGTGCATCTTTTGTCTTAAATTATGAATAACATGCCAGAGTTAACAAAATGAACTAACTAAACAATGTTGCCAGATCCAGATTAAACAATGCTGGCAGATTAAACAATGACTGCATCCACTGTCCTAACTTCACAATATACTACAATGACTGCTTCCACAGTACAGATCCATAGTAAACAAATGACAGATCTGGTTTGGTAAATCCACAACTTCCACTTAGTTCAGTTTGAACCATACCTTCTCTGCACAACAAAGAAACCTCCTGCCAGTGTGAATCCCTTCGAAAGCAACACGCCTCTCTGCTGCCTTCCTGTGTCCATGGCACAAAATATGCAACTCCGTCTCAGGGCCCTCGAAATCGGAGTCTTCAGTGGTCGCATGAACCTCGAGTGGCCAGAGATTTGATCCACAATTTGAGAACAAGCTCGTTCGAGAAATCCCCAAATATCATACCCTAACCCTAACCCTAACTCTAACTCTAAGAACTGACCTTAATGGTGCTGTCGTCGGAAGCAGAGCTCATGTACTCGACGGTGTGCTCGCTGCTATCCGACCCATTGATGACCCACAAGTATAGGGGATCAATTGTAGTCCTTTCGATAAGTAAGAGTGTCGAACCCAACGAGGAGCAGAAGGAAATGACAAGCGGTTTTCAGCAAGGTATTCTCTGCAAGTACTGAAAGTAGCGATAACAGATAGTTTTGATAGCAAGATAATTCGTAACAAGTAACAAGTACTAACGGTAACAAAAGTGCAGCAAGGTGACCCAATCCTTTTTGTAGCAAAGGACAAGCCGGAACGATCTCTTATAATAAGCAAAGCATTCTCGAGGACACATGGGAATTTCATCTAGGCACTTTCATCATGTTTGTTTGATTTGTGTTCGCTACTTTGATAATTTGATATGTGGGTGGACCGGTGCTTGGGTGTTGTTCTAACTTGAACAAGCCTTCCACTTATGATTACCCCCTCTCGCAAGCATCCGCAACTACGAAAGAAGAATTAAGATAACTCTAACCATAGCATGAAACATATGGATCCAAATCAGCCCCTTACGGAAAAGCGCATAAACTAGGGTTTAAGCTTCTGTCACTCTAGCAACCCATCATCTAATTACTACTCCACAATGCCTTCCCTTAGGCCCAAAGATGGTGAAGTGTCATGTAGTTGACGTTCACATGACACCACTAAAGGAAGCACAACATACATAGCATCAAAATATTGAACGAATACCAAATTCACATGATTACTTATGACAAGACTTCTCCCATGTCCTCAAGAACAAAAGTAACTACTCACAAATCAGATTCATGTTCAAGATCAGAGGGGTATTGAATAGCATTAAGGATCTGAACATATAATCTTCCACCAAATAAACCAACTAGCATCAACTACAAGATGTAATCAACACTACTAGCAACCCACAGGTACCAATCTGAGGTTTTGAGACAAAGATTGAATACAAGAGATGAACTAGGGTTTGAGATGAGATGGTGCTGGTGAAGATGTTGATGAAGATTGGTCCTCCCACGATGAGAGGATCGTTGGTGATGTCGATGGCTTCGATTTCCCCCTCCCAGAGGGAAGTTTCCCTGGCGGAATCGCTCCGCCGGAGAGGAAAATAGCTCCTGCCCAGGTTCCGCCTCGAGACGGCGGCACTTCATCCCGAAAATCTTCTCTTGATTTTTTCTAGGGCAAATGGCTTCATATAGTGGAAGGAAGGGGCCAGACGCCAGCCAGGGGCCCCACAAGGCATCAAGGCGCGCCCAGGGGGGGCGCCCTATTGCCTTGTGGGCAACTGGTGGGTCCCCTCTGGTATTTCTTTTCTCCAGTATTTTTTATATATTCAATAAAAAATCTCCGTGAAGTTTCAGGTCAATAGGAGCTCTGTAGAATAGGTATCTCTGATGTGGCTATTTCAGGTCTAGAATTCCAGCTGCCGGCATTCTCCCTCTTCATGTAAATCTTGCAAAATAAGAGAGAAAAGGCATAAGAATTGTACCATAAAGTGAAATAATGATTAAAAACATAATAATTATTCATAGGAAATCATGATGCAAATTGGACGTATCAACTCCCCCAAGCTTAGACCTCGCTTGCCCTCAAGCGAAAAGTCGAAATCGATAATCATGGCCACATGTTTAGAGAGAGAGACATCGATAAAAATAAAATACGGACATGGAGCATCATGATCTTTATTATAACAGCAATATATCATCATAAAACTTCTCATGAAAAAGTGACAATTCATCCACAAGTTAAAGTATGAACCATAAACCAAATTGAAAACTAACAAACTATGATCTCAGTCACTGAAGCAATTGCAATTCATCATATTATCAGAAAGAGTCTATGTAAGAGCTTTGTTTAGCAAGTTCACATACTCAACTATCAATTAGTCTTCTATGATTGCTGACACTCACAGCATACTTATGGAGCAAAAGTTTCAGTCAAACACATAGAAAGATAGGGGCTTATAATTTTGCCTCCCAACATATTTACCTCAAGGGTAATGTCAACAATAATAACTCATGATCACCCACATTCAATTGGATATATATGCATGAATCAATCCCCACCACATGATGCTTGCCAAAAGAGAAAGAATAAAAATGGAATAGAGGAGAATACTATTGACTCTTGAATGAAAGTAAATACATAAAGTAAAAGATAGGCCCTTTGCAGAGGGAAGCAAAGGTTGTCATTCGCTTTTTGTTTTTGGATGTGCAAGCTCTTAATGTAAAGGAACGTCACTTTATATTGCCCCTTGTGATAGCGACCTTTATTATGCAGTCTGTCACTTTTATTGCTCCACCATCAGAAGATCGTACAAAGCTTATTTTCCCTTATAATAAAAGTTCATACATATTTAGGAGCATTTTTTTTTTTGCTTTTGCACCGATGACAACTTACTTGAAGGATCTTATTCAATCCATAGGTAGATATGGTGGACTCTCATGGCATGAAACTGGGTTTAAGGTTTTGGATGCACAAGTAGTATCTCTACTTGATGTGGATTTTTGGCTAGCAAAGATAGGGGGCAACCACCACATGTTAGAGGATCCAAAACAATATAACTTCTATGTGAATATAAGCAAACATAACCCATTACGTTGTCTTCCTTGTCCAACGTCAACTAATTGACATAGAATATTTGATGGGGGCTCACAATCATAAAAGATGTCCAAGATAGTGTATTTATATGTGAGACCTGTCTTCCTTTATTACTTTTTCATGAATTGCTACAATGACCAATGCTATGTTTGTCAACTTCCAACAAGTTTTATCAATTATACTTCTTTTATATGAAGTCATCACTCCCCATGGGATTAGCATATGATCTTATTTTTATTCTTTCTTTATTTCTAAGATTGGATCATCAAGAGCAAAACACTCAACTCAAACTACTCTTTATTATATAACTTTCATACACGATTACATAGATAGATAGATCACAAAACAAATACTCAAAGCTAGATCATACTAAAATTTTATTCCTCTAAATCATGAAATAACCAAGGATCAAACTAAGATAGATAATGATGATGAAAAAGTGATGGTGATACGATACCGGGCGCCTCCCCCAAGCTTGGCACAAGCCAAGGGGAGTGCCCATACCCATGTACTCAATTCTCCTTCTCGGGTGATGGTGGTGATGGTGAGGTGGTGGGCTTGTCCTTCGTCTTCCAAGGCATAGGCTCTCCATCATAAAAGGACGAACGTGTTTCCGGAGTCCTGAAATTTGCAGCTAAACTCATACCTTTGAACTTGGGCTCATACTCAAAATTTTGGTTTTGTAGATCATATATTTGGGCCTGAAGATAATCAATCCGATCATTGAGCTTGAAGATGACGTCCCCAATATTCTTGCCGTCCACCTTGTGCTCAAGGATGAATTCCGTGATCATGGAGTGGTTAGCACAAAGTCTGCGCTCCACCATGCCTTGGCACTTAAAGATCTCCCGTTCCACCGCTTCCAGCCTGGACTTCTCGCTCCCGGTCTTCTTAGGTCCTTGAACGTCCTGGATGTGGAGCACCCCCTCACGCATCTCAATGGCTTGAGGGTGCTTCATCACCTCCGGTAGGTACGGATTGATGACCTTCTCATAGAACTTGTCCTTGGACGAGCTTGGAGACGTCAAGGCGACCTAGATCTGCCAGAAAAATAGCCCAAAACAAGAACAGAGGAGAAACTTGCGATACGGTGGTCAAAACATATGGGAGTATATATAAAGAATTTTTATCTTGCAAAACAAGCATACGGGAAGAAAATGGAGTCGGGAAGGCACACGTGGGGCCCACAAGGCATCACGGCGGCCCAGGGGGGTCGCGCCCTGTTGCCTTGTGGGCGACTCATGGGTCCCCTCGACTGTTTCTTATTTTTGTAATTTTTCTAATATTCCAAAACTGACAGAAATTATTTTTATGGAATTTTTGGAGTCGGTTTACTTACCGTATCACATACCTACCCCTTTTCAGGGTTCTGGAGCATTCCGAAAGGACTCTTTTATGTGCTCTTCCGGTGTAATTGTTTCAATAATATTAGTTTCAACATTAATGGGAGTACCTGAAATATAATGCTTAATTCTTTGCCCATTCACCACTCTCGGGTTGGTGCCTTCGGAGTTGTTGATTTTTATGGCTCCGGAACGGTAAACTTCTTTGATGATATACGGTCCTTCCCATTTAGGGAGAAGTTTTCCTGCAAAGAATCTCAAACGAGAATTGTATAATAAAACATGATCACCTACTTTGAATTCCCGTTTTTTGAATTCTCTTATCATGCCATCTTTTAACTTTTTCTTTAAACAACTTAGCATTTTCATAAGCTTGGGTTCTCCATTCATCTAAAGAGCTAATATCAAATAACCTCTTCTCACCGGCAAGTTTAAAATCATAATTGAGTTCTTTAATTGCCCAATAAGCTTTATGTTCTAGTTCCAGAGGTAAATGACATGCTTTTCCATAAACCATTTTATACGGAGACATACCCATAAGATTTTTATAAGCAGTTCTGTAAGCCCATAGTGCATCATCAAGTTTCTTAGACCAATTCTTTCTGGATCTGTTAACGGTCTTTTGCAAAATCAATTTTATTTCTCTATTAGTTAATTCAACTTGACCACTAGACTGAGGATGATAAGGAGATGCAATTCTATGGTTAACATCATATTTAGCAAGCAATTTACGGAAAGCACCATAAATAAAATGTGAACCACCATCAGTCATTAAATATCTAGGGACTCCAAACCTCGGTAAAATAACTTCTTTAAGGATTTTAATAGAAGTGTTATGATCAGCACTACTAGTAGGAATAGCTTCCACCCACTTAGTAACGTAATCAGCAACAACTAAAATATGAGTATACCCATTGGATTTAGGAAAAGGTCTCATATAATCAAAACCCCAAACATCAAATGGTTCAATAACAAGTGAATAATTCATAGGCATTTCTTGACGTCTACCAACATTAACTATTCTTTGACATTCATCACAAGAAAGGACAAACTTACGTGCATCCTTGAAAAGAGTAGGCCAATAAAAACCAGATTGTAATACCTTGTGTACATTTCGGTCTCCCGCATGGTGTCCTCCATATGCCTCGGAGTGACAATTACGTAGGAGTTGTTCCTGTTCATGCTCAGGTACACAATGTCTAATAATACCATCTACTCCTTCTTTATATAAGTGTGGGTCATCCCAAAAGTAATGTCTTAAATCAAAGAAAAACTTTTTCTTTTGTTGGTATGTAAAGCTAGGTGGTATGTATTGTATTTAGCAACAATGTAATTAGCATAGTCTGCATACCAAGGAGTACTACGAGAAGCATTTATCATAGCTAATTGTTCATCAGGAAAATCATCATTAATAGGAACTGGGTCATCAAGAACATTTTCCATTCTAGACAAATTATCAGCCACGGGATTCTCAGCTCCGTTTCTATCAATAATATGCAAGTTAAATTCTTGTAGCAAAAGAACCCACCTAATAAGTCTAGGTTTAGCATCTTTCTTTTCCACAAGATATTTAATAGCAGCATGATCAGTGTGAATAGTAACTTTCAAATCAACTATGTAAGATCTGAATTTATCACACGCAAACACAACTACTAAAAATTCTTTCTCGGTAGTAGCATAATTTCTTTGAGCACTGTCTAGAGTTTTACTAGCATAATGGATAACATTTAATTTCTTATCAACTCTTTGTCCTAGAACAGCACCAACAGCATAATCACTAGCATCACAGATAATTTCAAAGGGTAGGTTCCAATCAGGTGGTTGAACAATAGGTGCAGAAATTAAGGCTTTCTTAAGTACGTCAAAAGCTTCTACACAATCATCATCAAAAACAAAAGGAACATCCTTTTGCAAGAGATTAGTAAGAGGCCTAGAAATATTAGAGAAGTCTTTTATAAACCTTCTATAGAAACCAGCATGACCAAGGAAACTTCTAATACCTTTGATATCTTTAGGACATGCCATTTTCTCAATAGCATCAACTTTAGCTTTATCAACTTCAATACCTCTTTCAGAAATTTTATGCCCAAGGACTATACCTTCATTCACCATAAAGTGTCACTTCTCCCAATTCAAGAAAAGATTAGTTTCTTCACATCTCTGCAAAACTCGATCAAGGTTGCTCAAGCAATCATCAAAAGAAGTTCCGTAAACGGAGAAATCATCCATGAAAACCTCAACAATCTTTTCACAAAAGTCAGAGAATATAGCAGTCATACATCTTTGAATAGCAGGTGCATTACATAAACCAAAAGGCATACGACGATAAGCATAAGTTCCAAAAGGACAAGTAAAGGTGGTTTTCTCTTGATCTTCAGGTGACACAGGTATTTGAGAGAAACCAGAATAACCATCTAGGAAACAGAAGTGTGTATGCTTAGACAATCTTTCTAACATTTGATCAATAAAAGGCAAGGGGTAATGATCTTTCCTAGTAGCTTTATTTAATTTCCTGAAATCAATTACCATCCTATACCCAGTTACAATTCTTTGAGGGATAAGTTCATTTTTATCATTAGGAACAACGGTAATACCTCCTTTCTTAGGAACATAATGAACATGATTTACCCATCTACTATCAGCTATGGGATAAATTATACCTGCCTCCAGAAGATTTAATATTTCAGTTCTTACCACATCCTTCATTCTAGGATTCAGCCTTCTTTGATGATCAACAACAGGTTTAGCATCTGGCTCCATATGAATTTTATGCTGACATAAAGTGGGACTAATGCCCTTAAGATCATCGAGAGTATATCCAATAGCAGCACGGTGCTTCTTCAGAGTTTTAAGTAATCGCTTTTCTTCATGCCCTGAAAGGTTAGCACTGATAATAATAGGGTATATCTTCTTTTCATCAAGATAAGCATATTTAAGAGTATCAGGTAATTGCTTTAATTCAAACACAGGATCACCCTTAGGTGGAGGTGGGTCTCCCAAGGTTTCAACAGGTAAATTATGTTTAAGCATAGGTGCTTGTTTAAAGAACAGCTCATCTATTTCATTTCTTTCATTCATATTCATATCATTCTCATGGTCTAACAAATATTGTTCTAAAGGATCAGTAGGAGGCACAGCAATAGAAGCAAGACCAATAATTTCATCTTTACTAGGTAATTCTTTATCATGAGGTTGTCTACGAAACTTAGAGAAATTAAACTCATGAGACATCTCACCAAAATTAACACTGACAATTTCTTTAGTGCAATCAATCTTAGCATTAACAATATTCAAGAAGGGTCTACCAAATATAATGGGACAAAAATCATCTTGTGGTGATCCAAGAACAAGAAAATCAGTAGGATATTTGATCTTACCACACAAGACTTCAACATCTCTAACAATCCCAAGTGGTGAAATAGTATCTCTGTTTGCAAGCTTAATAGTAACATCAATATCTTCAATCTCAACAGGTGCAATATCATTCCTGACTTCTTGAAACAGAGTTGAAAGCGCAGGTTATCTCCCAGAGGGGGGTGAATGGGAGATTTTTAGAAATTCATCAAACTCTGATGAATTTGACGAAGATCAGAGTGAAGAAATAGAAATGCAAGGGAAACTAAGTCTTCAGAGAATCAAAGTACATGCGAACATGATACATAAGGGTGAAGAACATGCAATCATATAATCATGCACGCATGAAGAATATGAACTGAGGAAATAAAAGATAGCATGATCAAATACTTCAGTTCAAATTCGTCAGAGGATAGATCACAATTTCTTCAGCAGCGGAATAAAGTAAGGGAGGGTGAGGTATTTGAAACTAGGTTGTCTCGGTGAAGACACAACAATTTGGTAGACCAGTTCCAATTGTTGTATCAACTGTACGTCTGGTTGAGGCGGCTGAGTCGCAACTCATAGGACACTTAGTCCTCACCGTATTCCTCTTGAGCTAAGGTCACTTAGACCTCACCCAATCACTCGTGGTAAGTCTTCAAGGTAGACTTCCGAAACCTTCACAGACTTGTTCACCAGCACGCCACAATTACTCTTGGGTGCTCAGAACATGACACCTAACCGTCTGGAGGAATGACAGTCCTCAAAGGTAACAAGCGTCGGATCACACAGATCAACTTCTTCAGTGATGCTCAGTCACTTAGGCTCTGGTTGGGCTTTCCTCACTTGGGTTCTCTCAAAGTCGTCAGAGGATGGGTTGCTCTCAAATGACAAGTGTCAAGTTCTCTCGAAGCAGCCAACCAATAAGTGGTTGTCGGGGGCGGCTATTTATAGCCAGGGGGCAACCCGACATGAATTGTCATAAATGCCCTTCACTGATTCGACCGTTGTCAGGATAAGGATCCACTCGACAGCTGGCACGCGGCGCAGCAACGGTCGGAAAATTGAACTCTCAATTTCGTCGGGGCACTCAATTTCCTCACGGTAGGTAGATCGCACTGGCGAACTCCTAACTCCTTAGCCTGACCAAATTCGTCAGCGACCAGATGAACTTCCTCACTGTCGCTAGTAAATGCGTCAGCTGTACTGGAGATTTCCAAAGGCTTCACTCGAAGCGGCTTTTGTGTGTATAGGTTTGAGTAAGTTTGAGCATCACTTTGGAAATGTGAAATATGTTTCACCTAGACCCCCTTTAACAGTACGGTTTTTCCTATGACTCAAATAAGAAGAAAAGAAACTACGAAAACCAAAGTCTTCAAGCTTCAAAGTCCTCACATCAATTTCTTCAAAGGCCGTACCAATTTCATCATCAAATTCTTCACTTGAAGAAATCTATTTTTAGGGGTCGTCTTCCATGTGTTAAACCAAATCTTCAGGGACTCAGTCTCCTGTGTATACTCACAAACACATTAGTTCCTCAACCTATTTGTCTTCAATACTCCAAAACCACTAAGGGGGCACTTGATGCACTTACAATCTCCCCCTTTTTGGTGATTGATGACAAATTGGTTAGGCTTTCAACGGGAGTAAAAATAATTGAAGTGTAAGTATAGAGTTTGAAGAAATTGATTACAAGATATTGAGAAACTCCCCCTGAAGATGTGCATATGAGGAATTTGCTTTGGATTGCAAATGCACATGGCAGGTTGAAATTGTGGAGATCTCCCCCTATATCTTGGAATCCAATTATGCATGATCATGAGATATTTGACGAATATGAATGCATGATGAGAATTGGTGTCTCACGAAATTGTGCATGCATGAGCAGATATAATTAAGATCAGGGCATGCGTATCAAATGTAGCAAAAGAGTCAGACGAGCAACAGTTATTAAGTTACAAATGATCAAAGAGCAAATCCAATAAAGTTTAAGAGTTGTAACTTAAGCAAAAACAACCCATATAATGACCCGCTTGAAGACTAACTCACACTTCTCCCCCTTTGTCATCAAATGATCAAAAGGAGACAAAGGTGAGGACTAATGCCCCTGAAGAAAATCATCGAGGAGAGGTCGAGGAAGCGCCAGCGTTGTTGGGGTTGCGTGATGCAGATGGACCAGCCACAGTGTCTTCAACAGCTTCATTTGCGTCAGTTTTGCACGATGAAGACTCTGAACTTGGCATAAGAGGAGGAACTTTAGTGTTCTTGAACTTCTTCCTTGGAGGTTCTGCCCAGTCAAAGTTCATTTGGAAATCCATATCCACAAGTTCTTCATCTGTTTTGAGGTGTGAGAGGATGGCCCATGATCTGTCAAAAATCTCATGGAGATAATAGCCGTTTTTGCGTACGGAGTTATGCGTCACAGTCATATTGGCTTGAATAGCAGCAAACTGACGCTTAACCCATCGGTGATTCTTGTCAACTTTCTGGTGCAAGCTTATGCGCAACTCACGGTCCGTCATGACACGTGGTGCTACAGGTGCAGAGGATGGTCTTGAAGCATTTGCAGATGTGTCTTGGCTAGCAGTTTCATCAGCATTGGAGCTTGAAATAGGTTGACGAAATTGTCCATCAAGGGGACGAATTCCTTCATCAATAACCGTCTTGCCCTTGCCAGGAATAGTGGACAGAGTGCTCTGAAGAACTTGAAATTCAGGCAGATAGCTTAAGTGATTTTGACAATCAGGCTTGTAGGGAATTGAAGACCGGGTTCTGATGAATCTCATAATCCATGGAGCATATGGCTTCAAGTCAAACGGAGACTGTGCCACTGTGACCAAAGTCCTCATGAAGAAATCGTGAATGTTAATGGGAGTACCATGAATGATGTGGAACAGCAGATTCTTCATAATGCCCACAACTTCTTCAGTATTGGAGTTGTGACCTTTAATGGGACTGAGGGTTTTGGACAGAATGCGATAGACCGTTCTTGGCACATACAGCAAATCCTTCACTAGGAAGGTTGTCCTTGAAGCTTCTCCTTCAGCTATAGGCTTCATAAGCACTTGCATCAGGTGGTTTGGCAGTTCAGGTTCTTCATATATTCTCTTTGCTTCTTCATGGGGTGGATCAATGGGAAGAGCACGAAGATGGTCGTCAACTGGTGCTTTGTAATGAGTGTCTTCACTCATCCAGTCCAGAGCCCATGTTGCAATGTCGTCAACGTTGCCAGAAAAGTGCACAGTTGCATAGAACTGAAGAATTAGTTCTTCATTCCAATCGCAGATGTCAGAGCAGAAGCTGAGTAATCCAGCATCGTGAAGAACTGCCAGAACTGGCCGAAAGCACGGTAGTGATTCCATATCCATGTGAGGAGTATGGCGATGTGGGAATACTTTGTTCCTGTCGAATAAGAGTGAAGCATAGAAATTCATATGAGTCCTTGTCCAGAAGCGCAGGCTCCTAATCTTGGCTGAGTCATATGGGGACTCACCAATGAAGAAGTTCTTCTCTTCGAAGAATTTGGCATTATCAAATTGAGGCCGCCTGAGGACTCTGCCAATCTTTGGCATCACGGGAACTGGTTGAATGTTGTGCATCCTTTGACGTACATCAAACATTGGTCGTGGGGACCCAGTGGAATCATTTGGATCAGTCACGGCAAGATCTCAAGCAACTTCCTTAGCTGTGGCAGTTGGAACAGTATCAGTGTCAGCTGACGGAATTGAGTCTGCGCGTGGAGGGGATGTATTTATGACATCAACCATTGGCTCATCTTGAGCAATTTCATCAGCTGCTGCTGCTGGATTTTCTTCAGGAATGCTTTGAAGTGATGGTTGTCGTTCCTCAGAACCCGTGTGAATTTCTTCAGTGATTGCGGGTGACTGTGGCACTTGCGTCAGAGGAGTGGTGAGGGGCGAATTTGGATGAAAAGCTTCCCAAAATTCGTCAATGATTGGAGGGGTAGTTGCACCGTCAATATCCATATCCTCTTCAGTTTCTTCACTACTGCCAGATGGAGTAGGAGTAGTGGCATTTTCATCAGTCACCGGAACCTGTGATGGCTTCCGTGATGAGACAAGAGGTAGTGAAGCATCTTCTTCAACTTCTATTTCTTCATCCATCTGCTCTGTGGTAGCAGCAGAATGGGTATCATCTTCATTTTCATCAGCCTGAGGAATTCCATGTTCCACCCCATAGGGAACCATTTGACGATCTTCATTAGAACGAGTTGGGGGCGCTGATGAAAGTGGTATAGCATCAATTGGAACGTCTGAAGACAATGGAGTCGTCTTCATTTTCTTCACTACTGCAGTGATGGCAGGAGGGGCTGAAGCTCTTCTCTTTTTAGCTTCCTTCTCAGCAGCCTTGGTCTTCTTCACTTCTGATGCAGAAGGAAGGGTGATAGTCTTCACAGAGGAAGTCATAGGTGGTGCTGCTGCTGAGGAACTTGATGGTTCAGTTGCTTCAGGAACGACTGTTGCAGTCGCCCTGGCTGTTTCTTTAGGAACAACTTCTTCAGTTGCCCTTTCATTTTCTTCACGCGCAACCTCTGTTGCCCTGGCAGTCTCACTGGTCTGAGCTGATGGTGGTGGAGCTGAAGAACTGGAGGGAGGCACTATGCCGAACTTGGCAGCCTCACGCTTGTTGTGCTCATTAACCACTTTGGTGGTGGTTTGGATGAATCTGTCGCGCACCCCACAACAGTGACTTGACTGGCGTTCAAACTCTTCAGACAGCTGTTGAATTTCAGACTGTAAAGTCACAAGCTGCTGAGGAGAAATAGAGAGCATGTTCTTCCGTAGCTCCTTCTCTTTCTGCAGTTGTTGTTTCCTCACCAGTTTTACATGAGCAATTTTGTGTTTCTCATTCAAAATGAAAGCAGATAATACATGACTTGGGCCAGGAGGAAGATTCAATTCATCAAGAGGCATTGTTGACAAAGAGGACACAGACAGCTGGACCTGGTTCTTAACACAGCTGAAAGATGCACTTGGTGGAGAAAGTGGAAAGTTTGGCTACTATACCATCATTTCTGATAGGCAGAAGGTAAACTTCTCTTCTCATAATTCTATTGTACTATTATGGTTTCATATGCCCAATGTTTAGCTCTAGTTCCTATTGTGTCAACAGGGCCTTTTAAATGCAGTAAACCATGTTTTTCCCAACTGTCCACAAAGATTCTGCCTTAGACATATATATATCAGAATTTCCAAACTGCTGGTTTTAGAGGTGATGAATTAAAGAAACACATGGATGCAGCTAGCTACTCTTCTACTAAGAATTAACACCTTGCTGCAATGAATGATTTGAAAAGAGAGTGTAAGGCAACTTGGGCATGGCTTAATAAAGTACCAGTTCATACTTGGGCTAGACATGCAATGGATTTTAACTGCAAGACTGACCTGGTTGTGAACAACATCAGTGAGGTGTTTAACAAAATGATATTAGATGTCAGAGGGAAGCCAATAAAGACCATGATAGAAGGAATTAGGACAAAATTGATGGTCAAATTTAACACCAATAGAACTAAGACAGAGACAGCAAATTGGGAGATTTGCCCAACATATGCTGAGATGTTAGAGGAGGCCAAGTACAACTCAAGGTGGTGCCAATCTTTGATGGCTGGTCCTAACATTTACTAAGTTAGTAGTGGAGATAACACCTACTCAGTGAACTTGCTGCACAGAACATGTGGATGTAGGAAATGGGATATGACTGCTATGCCTTGCAATCATGCAGTATCTGCAATTGTGAAAGCTAAGTTGCAACCTGAAGACTTTGTGGGTGATTTCTTCAAGAAGGCAATGTACAAAACAGCATATGGCCATATCATATTTCCTGTCCCTGGTCCAAATCTGTGGCCAAGGACAAGAACTCAGGACATAGAGCCTCCAGTTTTCAGAGACAAGGTTGGGAAGCAACAAACAAAGAGGAGGAAAAACCCATTTGAGAAGCCAGCACCAAGGGATACATCTAGGTTGGCATCCATTACTTGCAGCAACTGCAAACTTGTAGGGCATAGATACAATGTGTGCTCCAAGCCCTTGAAACCAGCTCTTGCTATGAGAAAAAACCAGCATCAGGTTAGCTAAGCATCTCTGTTTAATTGTATTTATGTCTCAATTGTAATTCATATTTCTTAATTGTTTTTGAAATGCAGCCAAACAGGTCACATGCTTCTGCTTCAACCACCATTTCATCTACAGCTGCTGCACCAACAAGGAAGAGGCCATCTCCATCTACAGCAGCTGTTGGTACTGCTCCTCCCAGGAAGAAAGCTGCTACTGCACCTACTGCTCCTCCAAGGAGGACAGCTGCACCTGCTGCTACTGCACCTACTGCTCCTCCAAGGAGGACAGCTGCACCTGCTGCTACTGCACCTACTGCTCCTCCAAGGAGGTCTCCCAGGAAGAATGCTACCCCAGCACCCACTGCTCCTCCAAGGAGGTCTCCCAGGAAGAAAGCTACCACAGCTGGTACATCCTCTACATCTGCTGCAGGCCATAGGGGAACATTTCAGGCTCCAAGACAGACTGGAAGGAAGAGGACTGTTTCCTCCAAGTTGAAAGAATACTTATATGCTTCTGGTAACTAGATGTTGTTGCCTTTGTTGGCTGCTTTAATTTGAACTTGATGCCTTTGTTGGATGTTGAACTTGATGCCTTTCTTGGCTGTTGAACTTGATGCCTTTTGTTGGCTGCTTTGAACCAGATGTTGAACTTGTTGGTTGTTGAACTTGATGCTAGATGTTGATGGTAGTTGCTTATGAGTAATAGTTGGCTCTTTAAACTTGATGCTGATGTTGTATGTTATGTCTAATAGCAAGATAGATGAAAGTTGTTTATGAGTAATAGTTGGCTCTTTAAACAAAACTGAGTCTAGGGTCCCTTGATGTTGAAAAAGCAACCAAAGTGAGGCTAGGGTCCCTCGACGTCGAAAAAACCACCAAAATGAGTCTAGGGTCGCTCGACGTCGAAAAAACCACCAAAATGAGTCTAGGGTTGCTCGACGTCGAAAAAACCACCTAAATGAGTCTAGGGTTGCTCGACGTCGAAAAAACCACCTAAATGAGTCTAGGGTCCCTCGACGTCGAAAAAACCACCAAAGTGAGGCTAGGGTCCCTCGACGTCGAAAAAACCACCAAAGTGAGGCTAGGGTCCCTCAACGTCGAGAAAACAACCAAAGTGAGGCTAGGGTCCCTCGACATCGAGAAAACAACCAAAGTGAGGCTAGGGTCCCTCGACGTCGAGAAAACCACCAAAGTGAGGCTAGGTTCCCTCGACGTCGAGAAAACAACCAAAGTGAGTTTAGGATCCCTCGACGTCAAAAAAACCACCAAAGTGAGGCTAGGGTCCCTCGACGTTGAAAAAACACCAAAGTGATGCTAGGGTCCCTCGACGTCGAAAAAACCACCACCAAAATTTTCATAACCACATAACCACAACATAACTAATAAGTGAGGCTATTTTAGATATCCACATTCAGCATATTGGGAGATCCATACATAACCATTAGATAACTAATAAGTAGCATATTTGGGAGATCCATACATGACCATTACATAACTAATAAGTAGCATAATTGGGAGATCCATACATAACGATTACATAACTAATAAGGGAGATCCATACATGACCATTACATGACTAATAAGTAGCATAATTGGGAGATCATTACATAACCATGATGATAGTACTAATAAGCAGCATACATGATACTGCCCAGTGTGGCTCATTCATCTAAGATTGCCTTGATCCCATTCAGCTTGACCTTGGTCTGCTCCACAACCTTTTCAAGCTCATCAATGTGGGCCTGCAACTTACTCTTCTATTCAGCAAGCTTCAACTTCATGTTCCTAATGACACTGGCTTGAGCTACTGTCAGGTTCTTAACCATGGCATACTTCTCCTGCAGCTTTCTCTCATCAGGCTTACTATCCATTTGGGCCCTCTTCTCCTGCTCATCCAAAAGGGCTTGGATATCTTCAACGAACCTCTCATAACTGGCTTGCAACTTGATCTTCTCTTGTGTCAGTTTGTGAACAGCAAACGAGTTCATCAGATTGTCCTCGGTCCGGTTTCTCTTGCACTGTTCATACATATCCCACAACTTGGACAATGCATTCTCCATTGTAGTTGGCCAAGATGGATCAATCCATTCAACTAGTCCACAGTTTTTACCCTCCTGTTAAATTACAGTGTTAAAAAAACAAGATATGAGATACATGCCACAATGAGTGCTTTACTAATAACAATTAGGCAACCAGTACCAACAATTAGGCAAAGTTAACAATGAGTGCTTACTAGGCCACCAGTACAGCAACTAGGCCACCAGTACTTAATAACACTTTTTACCTCACTTATCCATATGCTCTAAAATAACAAGTATCAATCAGTGCTTCCAACCCTATACACATGCTGACATATAAACAATGACCTCACTTATCCACACTGTCATAAAAAATACGAAACAAATGAACATGCCACACTATGCACATATGCTCACATATAAACAATGACCTCACTGAGCCAGTAAGCATTGAGCACATATTTAAATAACCTAACTAAGAAGCCAGATCTGCTAACTACAAAATCAGTACTAAACAATGACCAAATAATTAGTCCACAACATCCAATTAGCACAAGTTTGGCACATACCGTCACAATACAGGCAAGGAACCTCCTGCCAGTAAGGGTGCCCTCGAAAGCAACATGCCTCTCTGCTGCCTTCCCGTGTTCATGGCACAAAACAAGGACGTCAGTTTCAGTGCCCTCGAAATCGGAGTCATCGGTGGTAGCAGGGATCTGCACGTGCAAAGGAAAGCCAGAGATTTGGGAAGGAAACTTCAGATCAAGCTCAACAGAAAAATCCCCAAATCCAAACCCTAACCCTAGCCCTAGCTATACCAACTCACCTTGATGATGCCGTCGTCTGAACCTGAGTTGGCGTACTGGTAAGAATTCTCGCTGCTATCGTCATCAGTCCAGGACACCATGGCCACGCGGCGGCGGCGGCGGTCGGAGATGTGGGAGGGGTCGGCGGCGGCGAACGAGTGGGAGCAGAGAGCGCGAGAGAGTGAGGGTGGGCTGTAACGATTCGAGGGGGGCGCGAGAGAGTGAGAGCGGCTCGAACCAGCCCGCGCACGGCGTCCGACGCCGTCTAACGGCGCAGACGGATGAACAGTTTCGCCACGTCGACAAAACCGGGTCCCACCTGTCATAATCCTACTTAAAACGACCGAATCGAACGACTAGTGTTTTTTGCAAAAAATTAGCCTGGGAATTAGTGTTTTTGGGCACAAAACTGTAGACTTGTGGTTTCTGCAAACCTAGCCTTCAATGTCGATGTTTTCTGCAATTCACTCCTCTGCAGACCGTGAAAGGTCCACAGGCAGCAGGTGGATTGCAGGGATCATCAGGTTGGGCATATATTGTTTGCCAAGACTGATTGACTTGGGACCAAAGATTCAACTTTATCTGACCAGAGATGTCTAGTGACACAAACATGGAAGATGATTCATCATGTGAAGTGTACATGTAGTACTCCTCTTGGTCGTTATTGACATATACTAGGTTATATAAACCTTTAGTCCGAGGATCCAAACTTAGCAGTGAATTGACTACTGGTACAAGATTCAACGATGATGTTGTGGAGGATGCATAAAGCCAATATTCTATGGAGGGGTTACGGTGCTTAAGGACGATCCCCCTGGTGTCTTCTAGTTCAATACTGTATGAGCTCTTCTTTGAGATGCCATAACGACTAAAACCGGTGACCTTGTCCCTGCCAAACTTGACACCAGCAAGCCAAACATCTGTTGGGTTGTCGAAGCTCTGCCACACCAGTAAGTCAGATGACGGGCTCTCTTTGAGGACAAGGTTTCCACTGTTCAAGAGAACGGCAGCACTAGTGATGTTTAGGCTGTTGTGTGTCCTATTATTGACAATATGAGTGGACCAAACTATAGATTGAGTGTTGCTACCATGGTTTACTACGATGGCAAGATTGCCATCGTTTGAGATCTTGAGCTGTGCTGAGTTGAGGTTGGGGTGGGTGATGGGCTCCTCTCTATTAGCGATCCACACGGTAGTCAAAACTGGGATTTTATTAAACCATATGCCAAGGTACCAGCTGCATCTGGGGGAGGTGGCATTGCGGGACAACTTACTGATACTGCTGCTTGCTGCTGGCTGGAAGAAGCCAAGGGCGAACTTGCCGTTCCTCAAGACGAGCTTGTCTCCAACAGCGAGCGCTTGGCCTGCCATGAGAGTGTCCTCATCTACAGCTGCAGAGAAGCACCAAGGAGTAGCGTGCAAGAGGAGAAGACCGAGTAGTATGTAGAGGGGAGCCATGGAGAAGAAGAATGAATAATTTGGAGAAGAGAGGGTGTATGTATAGAATGGAAAGGCCATGGAGAAGCTGACGGGGAAGTCCAATTAGGCTCACCTAAGTTCACATTGGGACAGAACTACCATAAATACCATGTGCTACTGTCAGGGGCCACCCCACAGTTTCAGTTAAAAAAAACATGTGTTCCTTAGCTGGTCAAGTCAATCACGAGGCTTCCACCAAGCTTTCATGAGGCTTTCACCAACCCTCATCGCAATGGCTTCAATGGTAAATGGCAATACACAGAACACCAGCAAGTAATAGCACTCACTTTTTCAGAGAGAGAAAAAACATCAGTATAATACTAATCGGCGTAATTTGGCAATGTCAGTAAGTCATAAATAAGTAACAGCGAGGCAGCTTCCTTCTATATTTCCTCCAATCCATTAATTGCTACAACTGGAAGTATGTATGTCAAGAAACCCTCATGGCATGCTGTTAACACTAGAAGATTCAGTTTTTGATGCTTTCAAACATGTAATCTAATTAGAAGGGGATGCATGCCTTCATCACGCCGAGCTGTTTCTACTGCATAGAGATGGGAAACACGAACAGAGACGACGGCTGCGGCGTCGCTGGCGTAAGGTTAGGGAAGGGGAATGGAATGAACCCAAAAAATTTCAAGGCAACTAATAGATAGCCGGTCCCAAGCCTTGCATTCTGGAGCTGGGTTTTCATACTATTATTGGAGCATATCTCTGCTTGCTTCACCAACTTCGCGCACGGCAGGGACCAATTAACAGCAAGATCGATCCATGGCAGAATCGCTGCTTCTTCCCACCGACACGCGCTTGTCTAGACTGCTGCTGGTCAATGCCAAAGTGAAGAGCGAGACCAACATCAAGAGTCTACTTCTTGACGTCAATACATTCACGATTCATCGCAGCCAACACATCATTATTGGTTGAGACTTGAAAGGGCCTCATTTGTTCACACTGATTTTTGAAGCTTTTTGGAACCCATGTACATGCATGCTGGCCCACAGGTCAGAACATCGACCATGCACGCACGCAGTTTCTGTCTCCAATCATTCTTCTCCATCTCAATAATTGTACTAGGCAGCAACACTCACTGTCTGTCACTGTGGAGGAGCAGGGGCAGCAACACGCAGTTTATGTCTCCAATAATTATTCTCCATCTCAATAATTCCACTTCATAATAGTCCTTCCCTTCATGATCTCAACTCCACTCCATCTGAGACTCCGACTCTACAGTTCCTCTCCAGACAGCTCCTCACGTACGGCTTGCTGAGAAGAAGGCCATGCGAAGAGTTGGTCACCATTGGCAGACATATTGTCAAGAAATGCAGGGGGTTGCCTCTTGCTCTGAAGACGTTGGTTGGCTTGATGAGCTCTAAACAACAAGTGCAGGAATGGCAGGTCATAGAAAATAGCAAACATTGGGGATAATGACAGAGGCAAGTGCATGAATGGTCCTAAGCATACTGAAATTGAGCTATAGACACTTGCCATCTGAAATGAAGCAATGCTTTGCCTTCTGTGCGGTCTTTCCCAAGGACTATGAGATGGAAAAGGACATGCTGATCCAACTATGGATTGCAAATGGTTTTCTTCAAGAAGAGGTTACAATGGATTTGCCACAGAAAAGAGAATTTGTTTTCAATTATTTGGTTTGGAGATCCTTCCTCCAAGATGAGAAGGCGGAGAAATTTATACATTACTTCAAGGGCACTCCATATGAGTATGGCTCAACTGTTTGCAAAATGCATGATTTAATGCATGACCTAGAGAAACATATCGCAGATGAATGTGCAACTATAGAAGAGTTGGTTCAACAGAAAGTATTGTTAGAAGATGCCCGTCATATACAGATTACAAAGTATGAATGGAACATGTCAAAGTCTGAATTGGAACAAATGAGTGGATTATTCAGAAGCACACCATCTCTCTGCACTTTGTTAATGAAACCAGATAGATACACGGATCTTAAGGAGTTAAGTACGATGTTAAGAGCATTGTGTTGTGACAGTTCTTCTGTTACCAATTGCCAGATCATATAAACATTTATGGTATCTTGACCTATCTGAGTCTTGCATTGTTAGTTTGCCAGATTCAGTATCTACGCTATATAGCTTGCAAACATTGAGGCTCAATAGTTGTTGGAATCTATAGCGGTTACCTGAAGGTATAAGTGCAATGAGGAAGCTCATTCATCTCTATCTTCTTGAATGTCCTAGCCTGGAACAGATGCCCCCAAACATCAGACTACTGAAAGACCTACAGACACTAGCAACATTTATTGTGGATACTGAAGCTGGTCGTGGAATCGAGGAGCTCAAAGACCTGCATCAGCTTGGCAACAGGTTGGAGCTATACAATTTGAGAAGAATAAAGAGTGGGTCAAATGCAAAAGAAGCCAATCTCCACCAGAAGCAAAATGTAGGCGAACTATCAATGTGTTGGGGCCATGGAAGAACAGATGCCCCCAAACATCAGACTACTGAAGATGAGGCCACTAACGCGGAACAAGTGTTCGAGTCTCTTGCACCTCATAGTAACCTACAAATTTTGGAGGTACATGGATATGGTGGCCTAGAAATACCACAATGGATGAAAGACCCAAACATTTTTTGGCACTTAAGGGAATTCAAAATTTCAAACTGCCCACGGTGTAAGGATCTACCTATGGTATGGCTGTCAGGTTCTCTTGAGTATTTGTGCGCAGAAAATATGGTTAGTCTAACAACATTATGTAAAAGCAGCACTGATGTGGAAGCAGAAGGTTACAATACCCCCTTGCAAACTTTTCCAAAGTTGAAGGTGATGATCTTACGTGAGTTACCAAGCTTGGAAAGATGGGCCGAGAGCAGTGCAGTAGAGCCTAATAGCATGGTGATGTTCCCGGTGCTCGAAGAACTACAAATACATAGGTGCCCAACACTTGCGAGTCTTCCAGGTTGCCCTCTTCTCAAAAGACTGACCATAATGAAATGCCGGAGTCTTCCAATCAGTTCATTCGCACATCTAATGAAGCTGTCTGAGTTCAAGTAGATGGAACAGGTATTGTGCCAACCAGCATGCCTTTGTGTTGTTGGCCATGTCTCATGACATTGACTGTTTGGTCGGTACAAAACATGATGATGGAGCTTTGGAAAAGCTTTTCCTTTGTGGAAGTATTGAATATTTTCAGATGCAACAAACTTGTCCATTAGCCAGTGGAGGTGCTCCGGAGCTTCCCTCACCACCGTTATCTGGTTATTGGGAGTTGTAAGAACCTGGGTTCATCGTCGTCTGAGGAGGAGACCCTTCCGCCGCCCCATCTGGAGAGGATACATATTGTTAATTGTGGCAGCTTAGTATAGATTCCGAAGCGAATTACCCCTCCCCCTCCCGCGACGCTCCCACGAGCGCCGGGGGGGGGGGGGGGGGGGGGGGGGGAACCCTAGCGCCGCCCCGAAGCCCCCCTCCTCGCGCCCCTCTCCCCTCGCCACCGCCTCGACGTGCTGGCGGGCAAAGCCCAGCCAGCACTGACGGCGGCGGGGAACTCCTTCTCCCCCCGCTCGGTTCTGGAGGGCGCGGGCCTTTTGGGTCGGGAGGCGGCGCGGCGCTGGCTCAGGGCGCGGCGGCAGCTCCTGGCGGCGAAGGCGCGGGCTGCGTGCGGCGGCATGGAGGGGCTGGTGCGGTGGGGGTGCGTGCTGGGCTCCGGCGGCGGTGGACCTGGGTCGGCTCAGATCTGGTGCGGCAGGGGTCTGGGCGGCCTTGCGCGCGGCGGTGGCCGAGCGTTGGCTCGCCGCAGGTGGTGGCTGACTCCGGCGGTCGTCTCCTGTGGCGTCTCCCTCGGGTGGGGGCGGACCTGCTGTCCTTCGGTCAGATCCGACTGTGCTTGGATCCTGACAGCGGCAGGGGACGCGGGCTGCGGTCGGCGTGGGCTGGCTTCCTCCGTGGCTTCCTGCGGTGGTGGTGGTCGGCGAGGCAGGGGATTTGCAGGTGGCGGTGGTGCAGGCCAGTCGAGCTCATGGCGTCGCAGATCTGGCGGATGGGCTCTGGTTGGCGGCGCAGGGTGGTGGTGGCGATCTCCCCGCTCCTGGGACCGAGCCGGTGGCGCGCGGGGCTGGGCGGGTGTCGGCCGTGGTGCCGAGCTTGCCGCGCGCGCGACGGCGGTGGCTCGGTCCTAGGGCCCTCGCTCGGGTGGGCTAGGTTTGGGCCCGAGGCGGGTCGGTGAGATTGGGCTTGGCCCGGGTGGTGCCCGCGCTCCTCGCGGGTGCGGTGGTGGTGGTCGGGTCTCCGATATCCTGTCCGGCGGATCGGTGCCGGTGACCATGGTTGAGGCGTCGCACGAGCCGCGGCGGCCGTCGGGAGTCACAGGGTTGTGTCCCCCCCGGTCCACCTGGACTGACTGGGGACGCAGGTGTGGACGCCCCCTACTGTGGGGGCATCGACCCAGATCCCGTGACTGATATCGGGCTAGGAAGGAAAGGAGACACCTTTCTTTCCTCCTCCCGAGGTTGGTGCTCCGTGATGTGGACGGATGGTGGTGGCCTGGACGTGGATGCCGGAGCGGCGGCTCCGGATGGCGGTCCGCATGGTTGACTCTCCGGCGGGCACCATGTCGGTGGTGGTGGCTCCCCTCTTGGTTGTGTGGGTGGCAGGAGGGTAGCGGTGGGTGGCCCGGGTACTCTCCCTGTCCTTGGCAGTGGCGTCGCCCCGATCTGGACCTGGGGAGCTGAACTCGCTACATCTGTCCTGAAGACCTCGTGGTGGCACGGGGGAGCTGTCGAGCGAAAGCTCTGCGCTTTGTCGCCGACGACGGCGATGCTTGCGAGCGCCGTTATCTTCCTGAAGACATCGTCGTGGTGCTCCTCTTCGTGCCAGGGTTCCGGGTGAAGACCCTTGTCCCTTCTGGACTCGGCAGCGGCGACGCTCCTGGGGGCGTTGTCATGGAGCTTAGGTGTTTAGGGCAGTGTGTGGTGTTGTACTCGGCTTTCCCAATGCTTTCTTTCGGTAGCGTAGTCTGCGTGAGCCGGTTATCTTGGGATCGGCATTGTATGAGGGCTATCTCACCATCTTGTATTGTTCGACCGTGTACTTGGTTCAGTAATTGCTTTATATATAAAGCGGGGCGAAAGCCTGTTTCGAGAGATTCCGAAGCTGCCTGCATCCCTCAGGGTCCTCCATATTGAGACCTGCAGAGGCCTGAAAGCGTTGGCTGATGGGATGGAATTGATGGTTGAGGTGTGTCCAGGGATAGAGGAATTCCCGGAGGGTCTCCTCCAGCGGCTCCCAGCCCTCAAATACCTGTGCATAATTCTCTGCCCCGACTTGGAAAAGCGTTGCAGACAAGGTGGGGAGTATTTCCACTTGCTCTTCTCTATCCCAAGAATACTCATTTCAGACGATGAAGCAACAGAAACAGAAATAGTAAAAGGGACGGAATCTGGCATGAAGAAGCTTGTAAGGAGGCTCCTGCCCTCCTCTGTCGAGTCTTTAACTCTGACTGAGGTGTGTAGTCCTATTACCTCTTTTCTAATGTGGCGTGGTTTTACAGTCTTTCAATCACTTCACACATACTCTTCTTTTTGTTTGTTAGGACCCAAGATGGAACTAAGCATGGACACCTCTTCCACCCCAGCTTCTCAGCTTGGTCAGTCTGATCCCTCCGCCTGTCGTCGTCGTTGCCATTTAGCAGGCGGCAACTGGCACCGCCTCAGCCTCCCCTCACGACTCATCAGTGTCCAATGCCTTCTACTCCCTCGCCATCAACACCTACGAGAGGCAAAGGCGTAGCATTGTGATAGTGGCCACACTGCTCTTTTCGATGGGGATATTTCTCTTCATATCTCCTTTCTCCATGATGAGTTTTGATAAAGGGGGAGGAAATGGATGCAGGACTGTTCAAGCAATAGTCTATATATACTGGTTTCTACGGCGATTTCTTCAGAGCATCTCTACTGTGATTCCTATAAGTTGGTGTACCTGATAGTGATAGCCTGAATCTCACTGAATTTCTTCAGAGATGACATTCGATCTTTGATTTATTGATGGCATTTTATCGAATTGTGATAAGAACCGAAAATCTAAGCAGTGGTGTGGCGCAGGAGTACCTCTTGGTCTTGGATTTGTCATTTGAGAGGAATCAAAGCGCGGCCTCGCTACCGTTTGGGCGGACTGCTGCTGCCTGACCGCCGACTCCATCACCGATGTGCAGGGCGACGGCCGGGGATCATCTTCCGGCTGCTGGGTTGGGGTGACCTGCCGTTGGGAGCGGACGGTGTGGCGGACGTGGGGCTCGGCGGCCACCGTCGTCGGCGGCAGCGGTGTGGGAGGAGAACCGGCGAGCAGCGGGCCGTGGGGCCGGCTGGGACGGACGAGCCTTGTAAGTGGCCTCCTTGTAACAAGGCCTGCTAGCTCACTCAAAAATAAAAATAAAACTAGGTCTGCTGGGTAGAGCCCATCACGTTTCCCGGCCCATGACCAAAGCTTGACCATCCGGGTTCCAACTTTGCTCCCTTCTTCTTTCTCTTTAAAAAGGTTTACTTTACGCTCCGGCCCTCCCCCCCCCCCCCCCCCCCCCCCCAAATCGGCTTATGCCATTTTGAATGTCGTTGTCCAACTCAACTCGACGATCCCCGGGATCGAACTGCTGTCTCCGGCCACCTACGGTCAACATCACCACCTGCCTAGTTTCGTCCTCACCTATACCTACGCCACTGCCAGCTCAATCTCAGTCTGTCTTTCGCCTCCGCCATCCACCCTCCACCGCCTCGCCTCCGATCAGTCACCATGACCTCCACCTCGTGCGCTCGAGCTTCTTTTTCGGGCTCAGGACTACGTGCATGTGTGTGTTCGATCAAAAATTCGATGTCAGGGAGCGTGGAAAATGGTTGATCCCACTTATAGTGATTGGAGCAAACAATCGACCACACATTTTTTCGAGGGATCCCGTACTTTATTAATTTGGAACAATAATCAAAGGGATACAAAGGGGGTCATGAGGGGAAATAAGCCACAAGTGGCGACCCTGCGGAAGCGAGGAAGAAAATTTACAAGATTGTGAGCCTCCTGATTCGAAGCACGACCTTCGAACATAAAATCACAACTAGCAAAATGTTCAAATAGGTCAGTGCGGCCCATTCAAATAGGTACATTATTTATTTATTTGTTGTTTAAAAAAATCAAAGCTACAAAAATAAGTAGAAAATATTTGCTGTTATAAAAAATATTTACACATATACAAATTTAAAAACGATAAATGCTCATGTATTTTTTAAATGCAATCTGAAATAATTTTTGTGTACATTGAAAAGTGTTAGTGTACTTTTAAAAAATGGTCACAACTTTTTTAAAAATTATCTACTATTATAAAAGTGTTAGCGCATTTTAAAAAACGTTAATGGCAATAAAAGATGTTGACACATTTAAAAAGGATGTTCATGTTATTTTAAGAAGTGTTCATGCAATTTCAAAACATGTTCAACTATTTAGAAAAATATTCCTGGATTTTTCAATAAATTTTTATATTTCCCTTAGAACAAAAAATGTATAGAGAAAAGACAATGGAAAAGGAAAAAAGGAAGGAAAAGATTAAAAAAAAAAAGGAAAGGTAAACCAAAGAAAAGGAAACATTGAAAATGAATAAAAAATAAGACAATGATGAAAACCAGATTTGTTGAAAAGTGATAGGAAACCAGAAAAGTCAAAATAAAAGGAAAAACCTGACACGGACAACGCAAAAAATGTGCAATCAAGATTTGTCCACTCGATCTCTCTGAGGTGCTCATAGGTTAGGGCGTGCATGTGTTCATAGGGGTGAGGGTGTGCATGCATATGAGCATTTGTGTATGTAATGTGTTTCTAAAAAAATATCTTGCTTAAACAAAGAAAGATGATGTGTACATCTAAGCTCCAGAACTTGTTGAATTCTGATAGGAACGACCATCTCTTATGTCAGATATTCTCTCAACACATAACTCAATACAAAGATGGTCACCCAGCGTGAAAATAGTTTCCTCCGCGACCCTGGATTGCAGCTCTTGTCAAATAACTAATCACTGTCATAAAAATGTAAAAATGTAATGCAGTCATGGGGGCGGGGGGCAGCATGGGTCAGGCCCCAGCCAATAATTCCGTTGACAGTAATTATGTGTATGTGTATATTAACCGCGAGAGCTCTCGCGACAGGCGCATTACCAGTGGGCCGGCCCATTATTGAAGTTATTCGCTCAATGTATGTTCGCTCCAGGTTTCTTTGTTTTTTTGTTCATTTTGTTTTTCCTTTGATTCTTTTTATTTTTTATTCATTTTTCTTTGGATTTACTTTATTCTTTGATGTAACGTCGATTTTCTTTGTTTTTCTCTGATTTCACCGGGTTTCTTTCGTTCTTCCTTTTCTATGTTTTTCTCAATTTTTCACCAGTTTATTTTTTTATTTGTTTTATTTTGTTTCTTTGTTTCTTTCATTTTCTTTCTTTGGTTTTCCTTATTTCTCTTTCTTTTGCACCGGCTTTCTTCTGATGCTTTATTTTGTATGTGTTTTTCTTTATGCTTTCATCAGATTTTTTTTCTTTCTCATTTTCATCTTTTTTCTTCTGTTTTTTATTTCTTGGTTTGCAACGTTCTTTTGTTTTTCTTTGTTTCTCGACCAGTTTTCACTGTTTTCCATTGTATTTGCACTTATTTCTTTGGTCTTTTGTTTCTTTTTCTGCATTCCTTGTTTTTTCTGTTATCTTTGTTTCTTTTGTTTTTATTCAACATTTTTCGTATACGTCAAGAACATTTTTCTAATACACGTTTAACATATTTTTAATACGTGTTCAAGCTTTTTCTATACACATTTTTAACATTTTTCAAATGCTTGATTAACATTTTTCAAATACAATATTAACATTTATTTAATACATGGTCAACAATTTTATACACATTTTAACGAAAATGCTTGATTAACATTTTTTCAAATACAAGATTAACATTTTTAATACATGGTCAACATTTTTTCTATACAGTTTAATTTTTTTAAATTCTTGATTTGAAAAATTCAAATACAAGCTTAACACATTTTCAAATGCTTGATTAACATTTTGTAAATACATGATCAAATTTTTTCATACACATTGTATATTTTTTTGTATACATGAGAAACATTTTATTTATACACATTTAAGATTTTTCAAATGCTTGGTTAAAAAAAATTCAATACACGGTCAACATTTTTCCTATTCACGTTTTTAACATTTTTCAAATGCTTTATTAAAAAAATTGAAATACAAGATTAACATTTTTAATACATGGTCAACATTTTTTCTAGACATATTTAACATTTTCAAATACAACTTTGGCATTTTTTAAATACATGGTCAACATTTTTTAAGCACATTTAACATTTTTCAAATACTTGTTTAACATTTTTTTTTTCAAAATTCTTAAGTTGACGCTTTAGGAGCTTAGACAAATCAATGTCCGTGCTAGATCTCCTATCGATGATCCTCTCTGGTAGCTTTTTCATTTTTGTTTGAGTCTGCACACTCGTTATCCAGGCACAACCATGTTTGGTACCTTTTATATTTGGGCGCTGTTCTTGTTTGAACCTTTCATCAGTGCACTCTGCCTGTTCGGCGCTTTATTAAGTTAAAGTGGGGCGCTTCTTGTGTCTTTGTTCTAAAAAAAGATGACCACGCATGAGTTGGAGCCCCAACTTTGGCCGCTGCCAACACTGCTTGAGTTGGAGCTCAAATACTTCTACTTTTCCTATCGCAGGGTCTCTTCCCTCCAGAGGAGTTGGCCAAGTGCATGCTTTACCACGCTCGTGGCTTTCTTCATTGACATCATGTGTACCATCATTAACCTCTCCCTAAGCTTCATTGATGCCCTCATCTATGTCCTCATGCCAACATCCTACGGAAGGCCGTGTGACTGTTTTGATTGATGCCCTCATCTATGTCCTCAAGTCCATTCTACATCTATCATCCGCATTGCGACATTGTCCTCAAACAAAGTTTGAAGCTGAATCAGGCTGTTGTTGGCATTATGGGTGATGAGTAGTACTTCCTCCATTTCAAAATAAGTGTCCTGGTTTTAATTTAACTAAAATCACGACACTTATTTTGGAACGGAAGGAGTAGTACTTATTATGCAGAGAGAGGACACTTATGCTGGAATAGTTGAAGCTTTGCCTGCAGAAAAAGAAGAGAAATAATTGAAGTCGAGGGAGCTAGGTTGTCTGCCCTCTCTCAGTGACCGAGGTTTATTTCATTTCTTTTTCTCACATGTGAAACAAGTTCTAGTCAGGCTTGGCATCATCCTCACTGCAACCAACTAACCGCGGGCCATTTCTATGTCCTGGCCAAGAGGCTATTGCAAAGTGGATCAAACTATCCAACCCTTTTTTTAGATGGCCCAACCCTTTTGTTTGTTTGTTAGTTGCGGGATGCGGGAGAAAATCAGAAAAGGAGGGTTTCCATTTGTTTTCTCAAGCTTATTATTATTTTCGGGAGAGTAGTGCTCAATCAGGGCCGTGGGATCCTGATCCAGCGATGACCATGCATAGCATAGCAGAACCACTCTCACTCGCCTGTCCCCAATCCCCCCCCCCCCCCTCCCCTATTTCAAAAAAAAAAAAAAATCCCCCCTCCCCCCCCACCCCCCAGCACGGCGACGGCGCCGCCGCCCGCCGGCGCTCCATGGCGATTCGTGAGACCCATCTGCCCCCCGGCACTCAAACGGAGGATCCTCACATCTCCTTGGCGGCATGGCGTGCGCTGTCCCCTCACTCTCGCGCTTCAATCTCAGCCCGGCCGTCGACGCTCTCCTCCCCCACTGCCGCTGGAGAAGAGCTTCATCTCTCTGTGCTGTCCCTTCAGTTCAGTTCTATTCAGTTGAGAGTAAAATCCCCGTTTCCGCATTTTAATTGTGCCGATATAACTGCATATGTAAAAAAAGAGGTGAATATTTTCTGTGCTGCAACTATTTTCTGGGCATACTGATTATTTATAAGTTAATTTCTTCTCCTGTATTGCTGTAAAGAGTTGATGAAGAGTTTCAATTCCTGATGTGAAACTACTGTCGAAGAGTTTCCAGTGCTAAGTTGTGCTGGTGAGTGACGACCTCACAGCTTGCTAGGTACTCCCTCCGTAAACTAATATAAGAGCGTATAGATCACTACCTTAGTGATCTATACGCTCTTATATTTGTTTACGGAGGGAGTACTTTGTATCTAACTATCTATACTACTTGTACCATTAATTTCATGTTCAAGCTCTAAAACTAGAGAAACCGAGGACAGGCCTCAAGTAGGGGATGGTTGATAGCTAGTCTTCACTGCTATGTTTCTCCTCCTGTACTATTTAGTTGGCAGAATACCCAAGTACTTCTTGAGCATCTATTTAGCCAAAGCCTCTGAATTGGTTATATTAAACAAAAACTGAATTTGTTGTGCAATATATTTACACATGAGCCAAAGACCCTGATTCTTACCACTATAATCATCTTCTCCTTATAAGCTCAGAAAACAAAGGGGGTGGATTTCCTTTTTGATCTGCAATCTGCATCACCTAGCTAGTAATTACTAGTACGTCTCATTTTGGGGGGCACTGTATGTGGTTGTTTCGCAGGTACTAACTGTACATTTTCCGTGCCTGTGATTGAGCACCAACCAGAGCTTAATTACCTGGATCCCTCTGCTTGTGTCTTTATCTGATTTTATTTAAGATGCTGAATCAGATTGTGGTTGGCATTGAAGCCCCTGCACTGAGTGGTTGATGGGTAGTAATCGTGATGCAGAGGGATGACAGTGATGATGAACAGATAGCTGGTGTTCCCTCGGTCTCACTTTTTCACTCACATGTAAAATATTTGAAACTGAGGAGGGAACTAGGTTGTCTCCTGAACTTTTCTTCGAGAGTTTCAGAAGGTAATACATTGTCACTCTCGTGGTAATACATAATCACTCTCGTCTCTTCTAATTGGTTTGTCTCCTGAACTTCCTCCTTAATTTATCAGTGTACAAGTGCATTGTCTTTCATTCCCAATGAGTGACAACCTCAGCTTAGTTTATATTCCCTCCGTAAAGAAATATAAGATCGTTTAGATCACTAAAGTGGTGATCTAAACACTCTTATATTTCTTTACAGAGGGAGTATATCTGTAGAGACAAAAAAGTTCCCAAATTAATACAAGTCAAAACTATGAGGATGTAAGACAAAAAGTTCCCAAGTTAGGGGAGCATATACAAGTCAAAACCATGAATATATATATAACAAAATCTTCTCCGATAAGTTAAGAAAAAAAAGGGTTAATCTTCCTTTTGGTTCTACAACATTTAGAAAAAGGATATCTCATTTGTGAGTCATGATATGTGATTGGAAGCTGCTGAAAGA
This sequence comes from Elymus sibiricus, assembly GCA_039707655.1. Classification (NCBI taxonomy): domain Eukaryota; kingdom Viridiplantae; phylum Streptophyta; class Magnoliopsida; order Poales; family Poaceae; genus Elymus; species Elymus sibiricus. Next base: position 26,899,344 of record CM077664.1, read on the forward strand.
AATGGTCCTTGGCAATTAATGGATCAATAATCTCTGGACAAAGTTTTGTGTGGGGGAAAAATTGGCTGGAAGGCAGCAGACCACACTCTCTTTCTCTCAATTATTGAGAGCTCTCACTCATCCCACTCCCACTCTATTATTGAAGTGCCTTCTGGTTCCTCACGTCTTCCCCTTCCTCATCCTCTGTTGATCCAGCCACCACCCACCGCCGGTGCTCCCTTGCGGCCGGTGGCTGTCATCTCCAACCCCAACTCCTCGCCGCCGGAGGAGAAGAAGCAGAGCACAAGCAGCTGGCAGATCGATGCAGCGAATCGAGAAAGACGACGGCGCCGATGGTTAGTCTAATCCATTCTTTTACTCCCCTCAGAATTGCAACCTGATGTTTTCCACCGGATGGATGGATTTCAAGCGCAACGCATATGCTCTGGTTGTCTAACTGTGCTGTATATGCAGTTAGGAGTATACAGGATCGATGCTAAGGACATGTGAGCAAAGCTTTGCAGCTAGAAAATAGGGGATTTTAGAATAGCACATAAGAGGTGCTTGGAGAGTGTTCCTGATTCCTGCAGGATTGGATGTTTCATTTCAGTCGTTTTTACTCCTCAAAGGTTTATGTTGAGATATTGCTATTTTTCGTTGGAAAAAGTTGTGATATATTCCAGATTTAGCTGGGAAAAAATGGTGAAAATATGTTGTCGGCTTATGTGGTGTGACTGTTTTGTTTGTCAATTCTGTGATGCATTTTCAGGATCCATGCATTATACATATGACTTTAACATCTAACCTGCGACTAGTACAAAACAGGGCTTCGGTCCACCCCTGAGAAGCCCATTACTCCCGGTTCACTCACGAACCGGGACCCATGGGGCCATCGGTCCCGGTTCGTGAGGCCAGGGCGCCGGCCGGGCCTCGTGGGCCATTGGTCCCGGTTCGTCTGACCCCTTTGGTCCCGGTTCCAGACACGAACCGGGACCAATGCGCCTCGCTCCTGGCCCACAACCATTGGTCCCGGTTTGTGGCTGGAACCTGGAACCGGGACTCCCGGTTCCAGCCACAAACCGGGACCAATGGTTGGCCTATATATAGCCCCTGCCCGCGAGCAGAGCAATGCACTGCTCTGTTTTTTTGCCCGGCCGTGGGAGAGCTTTTAGCTCACCTCCTATGCACATGAGGTGTTCGATGAAATGCCCGAGCCACACTTAAGCTTTCTCCTCTCGAAGCTCCTTGTCCAAGCTCCATTTTCCTCAAGATTTGTCTAGGTTTGGCGGTCCGTCCTGTCCCGTCCCCGTCCTCACCGCCGTCGATCGCCCGCGCCCATCTCGGCGCCGGCACCACCGTGGTTAGCCTCTTCTTCTTATCTTCTTTCTAAAAGAAAAAAGTTCTTACTTGTATGTTTTAATTAGATGCTCTAGAGAGTTATATGTGTTCAATAATGAGAACTATATAACGCACGCAGATGAACCGGCAATGGATGTACGGTGACCGACGCACCTCCGAGTATATTAAGGGCCTGCATAATTTTCTCGAAGCGGCTGAGGCAAACAAGCAGAATGGTTTTATGCATTGTCCATGTACTGTCTGTGAGAATACGAAGGCTTTCTCCAACTCTAAAACCCTTCACTTCCACCTTCTTGAGAAGGGTTTTATGCCACACTATAATGTTTGGACCAAGCACGGAGAAAGAGGGGTTATGATGGAAGACAACGAAGAAGAAGAGGATGATGACAACTACCCGCCCCCTGAATACGGTGATACTGCAATGGGGGAAGCTGAAGATCAAGAGGAACCAGACGATGTGCCCGATGATGATCTTCGCCGGGTCATTGTTGATGCACAGAGAGAATGCGAAAGTGAAAGGGAGAAGTTGAAGTTCGATTGCATGTTAGAGGATCACAAAAAAGGGTTGTACCCAAATTGCGAAGATGACAACACAAAACTCGGTACCACACTGGAATTGCTGCAATGGAAGGCAGACAATGGTGTATCTGACAAGGGATTTAGTTCGCTACTGAAAATAATGAAGAAGAAGCTTCCAAAGGATAACGAATTGCCCGGCGGTACGTACGAAGCAAAGAAGGTTCTATGCCCTCTAGGATTGGAGGTGCAGAAGATACATGCATGCCCTAATGACTACATCCTCTACCGCGGTGAGTACGAGGATTTGAACGCATGCCCGGTATGCGGTGCATTGCGGTATAAGATCAGACGAGATGACCCTGGTGATGTTGAGGGCGAGCGCCCCAGGAAGAGGGTTCCTGCCAACGTGATGTGGTATGCTCCTATAATACCATGGCTGAAACGTCTGTTCAGAAACAAAGAGCATGCCAAGTTGATGCGATGGCACAAAGAAGACCGTAAGAAAGACGGGAACTTGAGAGCACCCGCTGACGGGTCGCAGTGGAGAAAAATCGAGAGAAGGTGGGGGGACTTTGCAGGTGACGCAAGGAACGTATGGTTTGGTTTAAGTGCAGATGGCATTAATCCTTTTGGGGAGCAGAGCAGCAATCATAGCACCTGGCCCGTGACTCTATGTATCTATAACCTTCCTCCTTGGTTGTGCATGAAGCGGAAGTTCATTATGATGCCAGTGCTTATCCAAGGCCCTAAGCAACCCGGCAACGACATTGATGTGTACCTAAGGCCATTAGTTGAAGAACTTTTACAGCTGTGGAATGGAGAAGGTGTACGTGTGTGGGATGAGAACAAACAGGAGGAATTTGACCTACATGCGTTGTTGTTTGTAACCATCAACGATTGGCCTGCTCTCAGTAACCTTTCAGGACAGACAAACAAGGGATACCACGCATGCACACACTGTTTAGATGACACCGACAGTATATATTTGGACAAATGCAGGAAGAATGTGTACCTGGGGCATCGTCGATTTCTTCCGACCAACCATCAATGTCGAAAGAAAGGAAAGCATTTCAAAGGTGAGGCAGATCACCGGAAGAAGCCCGCCCTCCGTACTGGTGATCACATACTTGATATGGTCAATGATTTACAAGTAATCTTTGGAAAGGGTCCTGGTGGACAATCTGTTCCGAATGACGCTGACGGACACACACCCATGTGGAAGAAGAAATCTATATTTTGGGACCTACCCTATTGGAAAGACCTAGAGGTCCGCTCTGCAATCGACGTGATGCACGTGACGAAGAATCTTTGCGTGAACCTGCTAGGCTTCTTGGGAGTGTATGGGAAGACAAAAGATACACCGGAGGTACGGGAGGAACAGCAACGTGTGCATGAAAAAGACGGCATGCATCCAAAGCAGTATGAAGGTCCTGCCAGCTACGCTCTTACCAAAGAAGAGAAGGAAATCTTCTTTGAATGCCTGCTCAGTATGAAGGTCCCGTCTGGCTTCTCGTCGAATATAAAGGGAATAATAAATATGGCAGAGAAAAAGTTCCAGAACCTAAAGTCTCATGACTGCCACGTGATTATGACGCAACTGCTTCCGGTTGCATTGAGGGGGCTTCTACCGGAAAACGTTCGATTAGCCATTGTGAAGCTATGTGCATTCCTCAATGCAATCTCTCAGAAGGTGATCGATCCAGAAATCCTGCCAAGGTTAAGGAGTGATTTGGTGCAATGTCTTGTTAGTTTCGAGCTGGTGTTCCCACCGTCCTTCTTCAATATCATGACGCACGTCCTAGTTCATCTAGTCGACGAGATTGTCGTTCTGGGCCCTGTATTTCTACACAATATGTTCCCCTTTGAGAGGTTCATGGGAGTCTTAAAGAAATATGTTCGTAACCGCGCTAGGCCAGAAGCAAGCATCTCCATGGGCCATCAAACAGAGGATGTCATTGGGTTTTGTGTTGACTTCATTCCTGACCTTAAGAAGATTGGTCTCCCTCAATCGCGGTATGAGGGGAGACTGACTGGAAAAGGCACGCTAGGAGCGGACTCAATAATATGTAGGGACGGGCATTCTTGGTCTCAAGCACACTACACAGTTCTACAGAATTCTACCTTGGTGACCCCGTATGTCGATGAACACAAGAATATTTTGCGCTCCAAACACCCGGAGCAGTGTGACGACTGGATTACATGTGAACACATCAGGACTTTCGGCAGTTGGTTGCAAACACGTCTCATGGGTGACAACACTGTTTCTGATGAGCTGTACTCGTTGGCCAGGGGACCATCTTCGACTGTATTGACTTACAAAGGGTACGAGATAAATGGGAATACATTTTACACGATCGCCCAAGATCAAAAGAGCACCAACGAAAACAGCGGTGTCGCTTTGATGCAGCAACCAAGAGGGGAAAGGACACATATTATGGTTACATAGTGGACATATGGGAACTTGACTATGGACATGATTTCAAGGTCCCTTTGTTTCAGTGCAAATGGGTCAATCTGTCAGGAGGCGGGGTACAGGTAGACCCACAGTACGGAATGACAACAGTGGATCTGAACAATCTTGGGTACACAGACGAACCATTCGTCCTAGCCAATGATGTGGCGCAGGTTTTCTATGTGAAGGACATGTCTACCAAACCGAGAAAAAGAAAAGATAAGGAAGCGAATACATCATACGATGAGCCAAAGCGCCACATAGTTCTTTCAGGAAAAAGAGACATCGTGGGATTGGAGGGCAAGACAGACATGTCTGAAGATTATGAAAAGTTTCATGAAATTCCTCCCCTCAAAGTCAAGTCTGACCCAAGCACCCTGTTAAACGATGAAGATTATCCATGGTTACGGCGCAATAAGCAAAGGACAGAAGCGAAGAAAAAGTGAAGACTTTCTCTCCACAACTATATCAGTAAATGCATGAAAGTTCAGAGTTCATTTGTAGTGCTTTTCAATTTCAGGGTCATTTAGCTTAAAAAAATCATTAAATGCATGAAAAATAGGAAATGAAGTCAGAAAGGGTTGAAAATTGATGATGTGGCTTTGAATGGTGCATTTTGAACACACAAAAAGTCTGGAGTTCAAATAAGTTCAAAAAAATGAAATCCCTTTGTAAAAGATGAGTTTTCGTCCGAAACCCTGATACTTCGAAAGAGATTGTCCATTTTGTACACGAAGTGCATCCAGTTTTTGCCGTAACCCTCTCAACTTTTTAGCACATGCTATGTGGGTGAAATGATGATACCATGCCAACTTTCAACCTGTTCAGAGTTCATTTGTAGTGCTTTTCAATTTCAGGGTCATTTAGCTTAAAAAAAATCAGTAAATGCATGAAAAATAGGAAATGAAGTCAGAAAGGGTTGAAAATTGATGATGTGGCTTTGAATGGTGCATTTTGAACACACAAAAAGTCTGGAGTTCAAATAAGTTCAAAAAAATGAAATCCCTTTGTAACAGATGAGTTTTCGTCCGAAACCCTGATACTTCGAAAGAGATTGTCCATTTTGTACACGAAGTGCATCCAGTTTTTGCCGTAACCCTCTCAACTTTTTAGCACATGCTATGTGGGTGAAATGATGATACCATGCCAACTTTCAACTTGTTCAGAGTTCATTTGTAGTGCTTTTCAATTTCAGGGTCATTTAGCTTAAAAAAATCAGTAAATGCATGAAAAATAGGAAATGAAGTCAGAAAGGGTTGAAAATTGATGATGTGGCTTTGAATGGTGCATTTTGAACACAAAAAAAGTCTGGAGAACAAATAAGTTCAAAAAAATGAAATCCCTTTGTAACAGATGAGTTTTCGTCCGAAACCCTAATACTTCGAAAGAGATTGTCCGTTTTGTACACGAAGTGCATCCATTTTTTGACGTAACCCTCTCAACTTTTTAGCACATGCTATGTGGGTGAAATGATGATACCATGCCAACTTTCAACCTTTTCAAAGTTCATTTGAAGTGCTTTTCAATTTCAGGGTCATTTAGCTCAAAAAAATCAGTAAATGCATGAAAAATAGGAAATGAAGTCAGAAAGGGTTGAAAATTGATGATGTGGCTTTGAATGGTGCATTTTGAACACACAAAAAGTCTGGAGTTCAAATAAGTTCAAAAAAATGAAATCCCTTTGTAACAGATGAGTTTTCGTCCGAAACCCTGATACTTCGAAAGAGATTGTCCGTTTTGTACACGAAGTGCATCCAGTTTTTGACGTAACCCTCTCAACTTTTTAGCACATGCTATGTGGGTGAAATGATGATACCATGCCAACTTTCAACCTTTTCAGAGTTCATTTGAAGTGCTTTTCAATTTCAGGGTCATTTAGCTCAAAGAATGAACTAATAGCAAAAAGAATGAACTAGAAAACCTTTATGAAACTCTAATAGCAAAAATAATGAACTAAAAATAATCAATTAAAAAATTCTGTTATGATCAACTAAAATAAAACTATAATATTCTTCAATAGCAAAAAGAATCAACTAAAAAGCTTTTATAAAACTCTAATAGCAAAAGGAATCAACTAAAAATATTTTATAAACCTCTAGTATTTATGAAACTAAAATTATATAAAATTTATGCAACTAAAGTTATCAAAGTTTTTTTTGTTCAAAACATTAATAGCAAAAAGAATTTTCATAAAGAAGTTTTTTTAGAAACTTTAATAGCAAACTAAAATAACAAAATCTGTTTTTGGTTAAAACAGACATTTAAAATAACCTAAAAATTACCAAATTGAATATAATGATAAAACACAGTAATATTAAATAGCAGGAAAAATAATCACTCAAAAATCTATTTTTATAGTAAAGTTATTCACAAACTAGTGATTCACAGCAATTTAAAAGAATTCAAATTTAAACTATTCAAATTTGGAAACTAATGGCACTAACAGAAAGTTTATAATTTTTGTGACCTAAAAGCAAAAAGAATCACTGAAAAACTGTAATTTTTGTGACCTAAAAGCAAAAAGAAAATAAATAAAGCAAAAAAGAAAACAAAAAAAGTAGAAAAAAATGCCGCCTACTGGGCCACAGCGGCCTGAATACGACTAGAAATCCAACCAACTTGTTGGGCCAGGATTCAGGCCCGCAGAAGGCCCAATAGGCCCACAGGCAGTGACAGATTAGGCCCGGAAGCCTGCTGTTGAGAGGAGCTCGAGAGGGTGTGCGCAGCAGCGCTTATAAACCACTCTCGAGCCCTCTCAGCTAGCGAGGTGGGACTAAAAATTTGGCCCCGGGCAGCACCACCCTTTGGTCCCGGTTGGTGGCACTAACTGGGACCAATGCCACCCTTTAGTCCCGGTTGGTGCCACCAACCGGGACCAAAGGTCTCTGCTTCCCGCCCTTTGGGATGACGAAAAGAGACCTTTGGTCCCGGTTGGTGGCACCAACCGGGACTAAAGGTAGGCATTGGTCCCGGTTGGTGCCACCAACCGGGACCAATACTCTGTGTATATAAGCAACACTTACGATTTTTTCAGATTTCATCTAGCACTTGCCCCCGACGACGCCGAGCACATCGACGCCGCCAGGCTGCCCGAGCTCGCCGTCGAAGCCCTCTGCCCTGACGTCCTCTGCCCCGACGCGCCGTCCCGTGCCCCGACGCCGGCGCCGCTCCCCGATGCGCGCCCTGCCCCGACGCGCGCCTCTGCCCCGACGCGCCGCCCCGTGCCCCGACGCCGGCGCCGCTCCCCGACACGCGCCCTGCCCCGACGCCGCCCCGCGCCACTGCCCTGCCCCGACGACGCCGCCCCTCCTCCCCGTTCGGTCCGGTCGGCCCCCTTTCCTCCCTGTCCTCCCTGTCCCCTGTTGATTTTGATGATATATAGATGATAGATGATATATGATAGTTAGATGATGATGTTGATGATAGCTGATGATGTTGATGATAGATGATGTATGCTTTTTTTTTTGTTCATATAATTTTTTATAGCATTTTTGGTCCATGTATATATGTGTGTGTGTATGGATGGATGGATGGATGGATGTATATATATAGAAAATGATCATATGATATATATGTATGCTAAAGAAAATATGATATAAATATGATATAAAAAAAATATCGTAGCTTCCTGTTTTTTTTTCCATGGATGTATGCTAAAGAAAATTATGAAAGAGTTTATGGGAGGTTTCTGTCAAAAGGTTCAATGATTTGTCAAGGCAAAAAATTGAACTAATTAAGGTATCCCATGTTTTTGTATATATGATATATGTATTTTGTTGGCAGAAAATAAGTTGGCTAAAAAGAAGTTCCTTAACGAAGGGGTTTTACTTTGCCTAAATCGGGGAGGGGCAACTTCACTAAACGTTCATGATTTTTTTGTTCATATTAAGAAAGAGCGTAAATCGGGGAAAATGAGGGGGGAGGAGTCCGCAAGTATCCCCTAACTCTCTCGGGAAAATGCGGGGGGAGGAATCCGCAAGTATGTCCCCTAACTCTCTCGGGAAAATGAGGGGGGAGGAGTCCGCAAGTATCCCCTAACTCTCTCGGGAAAATGAGGGGGGAGGAGTCCGCAAGTATCCCCTAACTCTCTCGGGAAAATGAGGGGGGAGGAGTCCGCAAGTATCCCCTAACTCTCTCGGGAAAATGAGGGGGGAGGAGTCCGCAAGTATGTCCCCTAACTCTCTCGGGAAAATGAGGGGGGGGGGGGGATTTTTTTTATGCTCATAGAAACTCTCGAGTCCACCCAAACCGGGACTGAAACAGCGTTGTCGAGGCCACCCCACCCACCGCATCCCCGTAGCTCACCCAAGAAGCTCGCCGCCGTCGAGGTCGTAGCGCTCGACTCCGGCCGTTTCAGCCGCTCCGACCACCGCCAATCGACGCGCCGTCGTCTTGCCGTTCGAACGAGCCCGGCCGCGCATCGAATGATGCCCTGTGGGCGATTTCCGACCGAAGCCCGAGCCGCGCCGCCGCGTTTGGCTCGCCGGAGAGCTTCGTACCATTATGCGCATGTTACTTCCGGCTAATGATGAAGCCCTGGTTTTCTTGAATCCTTTGACACTAGACAACGTGACATATAGAAATGTAGATGAGATCAGGAAAAATATGGACCATTTTCTACACATTCAGAATGGCGCCATTTTGTTAAATCCCTTAAAGGTTAAGAGAATCCCTTGTTTGACATTCATGAGAGAGGCGGTCCGGACGTCGGACATTCATGAGAGAGGCGGTCCGGACGTCAGACATTCATGTTTGTATATTAATTGCCATGTTGTAATATTTGCAGAAACTATGGATCAAAGAGACTTGGAACAAGAACAGTTGTTGGGGGAGATAATCCTCGCCGGAGGTGATGTTGTCTTGTCGTTTCTCAACGACACCGGTGGAACAATGGAGGAGGAAGGACATGATCATGATGGCTCCGGTGACATGATCATGATGGCTCCGGAGGTGCTGACTAGCTAATTGATGCATTAATTGTTTTGGTATGTACATATATTAACTCTTCTTTCTTCTTTTATAGCCCTCCGGATCGAGCCAAACTTCGGTAATGAGATGAGGCCCGAAGAAGAGGTTGCGCAAGGATGAAAGGTTCACGATCACAGCACTCGCGAACGATGGCCTACCGATTGAACCCAAGCGGACCAAGGACGCATTTTCTGCTCAGTGCGGAGCTATTGTTAGGGACAACATCCCGATCAGCATCAAGCAATGGAATAAGCCTAAGGACGACGCCCCTGAAGGTGATTATGTCACCGATAGACAGAAAGATGATCTTTGGACCTTGCTGAAGGCAAATTTCACCCTACCGCCAGAGGAGGATCCGAATAAGCCAGTTATAGAGCCACTGGTCAAGGCGTGTGCTCTTAAGAAGATGGCAGATCTATTCAGGAGGTGGAAGAAGGAGTTGAAATCAAAGTTTGTCGACAAAGGTGAGACTCCAGAATTCATCGGCCGATTTGAGAAGATAAGAGATCACTGGCCCGCATTTGTGGCCTACAAGACATCGGACAAGAGTAAGAAAATGTCAGAGACAAACAAGAACAATGCTGCAAAGAAGAAGTATCACCATCACACGGGGTCAGATGGCTACCTCAAAGCCCGGCCGTTGTGGGACAAAGCTGAGAATGACCTGATTGCTAAAGGGGTCGAACCAGAGACATTCAACTGGCCAGACCGTTCAAGGACTTGGTTCTTCGGGGTTGGGGGAACTTTGGACCCTGAAACAGGGAAGTGCCGTTGGACGGACGAGCAACTTGCAATACCCGTCACGAAGCTTCAGAAGTATATCACCGCAGCGCAGGAAGGGACGTTCATTCCCGACAGAGAGAAGGACGAGCTGACTGAGGCCCTAGGGAATGCTGAGCACCCTGGACGAACACGAGGCACACCAGGCTCCGTTCCGTGGAAGGTTGGGTTTCCCGACGCAAGCGGTTACAGAAGCCGGGAGAGAAAGAGGAAAGCGGAGCTGAGCGACATGCAGAAGATGAGTGCAAGACTACAAAAGCTAGAGGAAGAACTTGAGAGCCAGCGAGCTGCCGGCCAACCATCTCAGCGGCACGAAGCTACCCCAGAAGCTACCCCGCTATCTCAGCGGAGAAGCAGCGTGGCTTCCACGGAGCCCGTTCAGACTGACTTCACGGCTCCTATCTACCCCGTGGATACTATCACGGAGGCTCAAAATTGCGAGCTTATGACGAAATGCCGGAACCTCACTTTCAAGGCGGCTGTCGGCTCTGTTGCACCTCCTCAACCCAACGGAACTTTTCACTGCCTTCCGATTCCACATGGCTATGCTGTTGTGATGGTGGATGAAGTAATGCAGGGATTTGAGGAGCTCGAGCTTGACCACTCTACAGGTGAAGGGGAGAATCAGCTGGTTCGTGCTCTGAGGAGTACATGTCTATGGCAGAAGGAGTACATCAAGCTTCCAAACTGGAAGCCTCCGCCTCCTCCTCCTCCTCCGGCGAGTCAGGGCACTCCGCCTCCTCCTCCTCCTCCTCCTCCGGCGAGTGATCAGGGCACTCCGCCTCCTTCTCCGGCTCCTCCGACGCGTGAGGGCACTCCGCCTCCTCCTTCGCCTACTCCGGCGCGTCGGAGCAGTCCGCCTCCTCCTCCGCCTCGTCGGCAACGGCGGAAGACAGACGCCGCCGGTCCGGCTCCTCCGGCGCGTCGGAGCACTCCGCCTCCTTCTCAGCCTCGTCAGCAACGACGGAATAGAGACGCCGCCGCTCCGGCGGCTAGCAGTACAAGCAGAGGCGGGAGGCAATTCAGATACGGTCCATCTCTCAAGCCTCTGGAAAAGTTACCATATGAGAGGACCGAGCAGGAAAACGAGGACATAGTTCCTGCCCAAGTGAGGGCCCATTTTGCAAAGAAAACTCCACCTCCGAAGGAAACAATAGATCCGGTGAAAGTGAAGCGCACTATCGATGCCCTGAAGCGAGCACCACCGCCTCCGCCGCAATCCAACTATGACCGAATTATTCAAAAGACATATGATGAAGCGCGGCGGTCGGGAAGTACTTCTAGTGATGCAAGGTTAGCAGAACGAAGAAGTGGGAAAACAATTCCCCAGCTCGGCGAACAGGAGAAGAAATCGTGCCCCCCGCTCAAGGTGTCTAGCGATATCGTGGCTAATCATCCGGGGATGGTGCTCGGTACCAATCCTGGTGATTACTTGGGGGATGATGTAATTTTTGAAATGGCTGAGGTACCAAAAGAAGAATATAAATACGTGCACGGGAAGCCTCTCGTCAAACCTGACCATCCTCCTCTAACAACGATGATGTACAAATTGCATGAGTGGTACTTGAAAACCTGCAGGAAGAATGGGTCCGATAGTTTGCTGGTGAGAATTAAAGATGAGCACGACCTCATTGGAGTCGACCTGATGCCTGTTGAATTTGTGGAGTTATTTCAGTTATTCAATCAAAAGGCCCTCGACAAACAAATCATGACTTGCTAATGTCTGTAAGTATTACTTCTGTAATTAAGTCTCTAGCTCAGCTCGTTCATTGCATGTATATATAATTATCCTCACTATATTATGCAGATTGAAGATCGTCGAATGCAAAAAAAGACAAATCTATGACATTGGGTTCATTAGCCCAAATACCGTAAATGAATGGGCGGTACAAGAAAGAGTTAAAGATATCGAGGAAAACTTGCTAAAAGCGTTCCTTCGACATCAAAACAAAAGGGAAATACTTTTTCCTTACAACTTCAAATGAGTGTTACTGTCTTGTGCATATTCGGTTTCGCTTACTCGAGGTTAAGTACTGTAATTGATGAGTTATGCGTGCGCAGTTTCCACTATATTTTGCTATCCATTAAGCTTGACGAGGGAGTAGTAACTGTCTTTGACTCGAGACGTAAAGATCCCAAGGATTATGCGGACATGACTGCAATGCTCCAGAAGTAAGTTAAATCAATACCGGGACCATATCGACAACTTTCGTTCATTTTCTGATATCAAGTAATCATTTTCTTTGCCTGGCAGGGTTTGGAAACAGTTCACCGGACAGGTTCCGGGTCTAAAGAACGAGCTGCGATTTACACACCCCAAAGTAAGTAGTACTAGCTAGTTCCGCGCATCTCTCATTGATTCCAGTTTCATCAATACCATTATCATGCTTGATTATCAGTTTGATTGAACTCTTTTCTCGTAAAGTTCTTGTGGTAGGAACCCGGGAATAATTTATGTGGATAATACGTTTGCGAGTACATTCGCCACAGGACCTCTGAGCGGGGCAGATCTGAAGAACAATTTGAAGTATGTAAACAATATTCACAATTTTTTTTATTACCATCAATTGTGTTGAGTTTCATTCATATATATGTATTGACCCCCTTCTTTAAATTAGATCTGGCAGATGCGGGATGAACTCCTACCACATGATCACATACGAGCAATTCAAGAGGAATTGGCGGGATTCTTTCTTGACCACGTCATACATGAAAAGGGAGAATACCATGCGGAAATTCAATGGGAGTTTGGCGCTTGATGATGTCAGGGATGTTATATTGTATATATGTAGTAGCGTCGGATAGATTTACGAAAACTTGTTGTTCGAACAAGCACGGAGAAAGAGAGGTCACTTCTCTCTGTATATGTTCATGACGATCTTGTGTAATTAATGGTTTCCTTCATTTGCTTACTAGCTAGCGTCGACCAAGCATGGAGAAAGAGAGGTCACTTCTCTCTATTAGCTAGCTAACACAATATGAAACCCCTAAACCCTCCAAAACCCCTAAACCCCCCTTTCAAAAAAAAAACAAAAACCCCAGCGCCTTTTGGTCCCGGTTGGTGTTACCAACCGGGACTAAAGGTCCTCCTGCCTGAGTGCTGCGAAGCGGCCACGTGAAGCTCCTTTAGTCCCGGTTGGTGTTACCAACCGGGACTAAAGGTCCTCCTGCCTGGGCTCCCCACAGCGGCCACGTGGAGCCTCTTTGGTCCCGGTTCGTACTAAAGGTTTTGGGCTTTAGTCCCGACCCTTTAGTCCCGGTTCCAGAACCGGGACTAAAGCCCCTCTGGAACCGGGACTAATGGGCTCACACAAATTAAACATGAATGCTAGTAGTATAATTGTCTTCTCATATGCTATGAAAAAAGGGTTAAATTTCCTTTTTGTTATGCAACGCCCAGGTCACCTGAGGTCGGGATATCTCATTTTGGAGTCATGGTGTGTGATTGTTTTACAGGCACATGAATTTTCAGTACCTGGGAGCTTGAGCAAGGACCAACCAGCTTAATTACTTGTTCCCTGCTTGTGTCGTGTGCAAATCGAGTCAGGCGCGTCGTCGCTGGGGGAAGGATCTACTGTACAGGTTGGTTCTCCCCTTCTCCCCTTCTTCCTTAGTCGCACCGCCGCACTGCTCTGTGTCGAGACCGTGGTGGCCCGCTCGTGCTAGCGACTGAGACTATGAGGCTATTGCCGGTGATGTGTGTGCTTGTTTTGTGGTGAGGGTGCAGAGTTGTGAGGGTTAGTTGAGATTTGGGTGAGACTAGACTAGGCAGCTGCTTGATGCCGCTGCAGAGTGGGAGAAATAGATAATGAGGAGGAGAGATCGATGCTACAGTGCTGCTCTACTTGTTTTGTTACTGATGGTGTTGTCCCTGATGCTCTTGTTTCTACTGATTTTACAGGTTCTTCATCACAGCCAAATGAGCCATCAACCTATTGTGTTTGCACAGACAGAGTGGTTTGATGGTTATATGGAATCAATAAAATAAAATGTAGGTGTGTGACATCTGCTAAATGGATTGGACTGCACAAAGAAATAAGGGGGGGGGGCGATCTGTGGATGTTGGTGACTTGGTTGGAGTTGCTCTCAACAACCATCATCTGAGAAGAAAGAAAATCTCGATAACTATGGCGGAGGCTGTTGTCGGGCAGCTGGTGATGACGCTCGGGGCAGCGCTGGCGAAAGAGGCGGCAACCTATGGTGGGGCGCTGCTGTGCAAGGAAGCCGCCGCCCTCAGGGGCCTCTTCGGCAAGATACGCCAGTCCAAGGCAGAGCTGGAGAGCATGCAGGCCTACCTGCAGGAGGCGGAGCGGTTCAAGGACACCGACAAGACCACCGCCATCTTCGTCAGCGAGATCAGGCGACTCGCCTTCCAGATCGAGGACGTCGTCGACGAGTTCACTTACAAGCTGGAGGACTGCAAGCACGGAGGGTTCACCGGCAAGATGAAGAAGAGGCTCAAGCATATCAAGACCTGGCGCCGCCTGGCGGCCAAGCTCCAAGAAATCGAAGCCCAGCTGCAGGATGCCAACCGGAGGAAGAGGGATTACGCCGTCACTGGCAGCTCTACTACTGCTGCCAGATTGACGAATCAAGGTCAAGCTTTGCACTTCACCAGGGATGAGGACCTTGTGGGGATCGAGGAGAACAAAGAGAGGTTGATACGGTGGCTGACTGGCGGTGATGATGGTCTGGAGCAGAGCAGCAGCAAAGTCACCATGGTGTGGGGAATGCCTGGTGTAGGTAAAACCACTCTGGTTGCTCATGTGTACAGCACCGTGAAAGTGGATTTCGACGCCGCGGCATGGGTAACTGTGTCAGAAAGTTACCGTATTGAGGATCTGCTGAAGAAGATTGCTGCCCAGGTTGGCATCGCAGTCGACGTCGCCAACATTGAGATGAGAGGCCTAGCAGAGTCCATCCACAACTACCTTCAAGGTAAAAAGTACATCTTGGTCCTGGATGATGTTTGGCCTGAGCGGTTGTGGTCGGAGATAAGGGATGTGTTCCCAACATCTAACTGTACCGGCCGAGTTGTTATGACATCAAGAAAGCAGAGAGTGTTGGCAACTAGGGAGTCTGCATATGCAATTCACTTGGAACCACTACAAGCACATCACTCCTGGGTGTTGTTCTGCAAAGGGGCATTTTGGAATGATAATGACAAAAAGTGCCCGTTGGAGCTGCAGGAATTGGCTCGGAAGTTCATAGAAAAGTGTCAAGGCTTGCCTATTGCTATTGCGTGCATTGGCCGCCTACTCTCCTGCAAACCCCATAATTCCGCTGAATGGGAGGATGTGTACAGGTGTTTGGATTCACAGTTTGCGAAAGATGTGTCCCTGATGCTCATTTGATCCTAAAGGTCAGCTTGGAGGACCTTCACTATGATTTGAAGAATTGTTTCCTACACTGTGCATTGTCCCCAGAAGATTATTTATTAAAGAGGAGGAAGACAATGAGGCAGTGGATCACGGCGGGGTTTATCACGAAAAAAGATGAGAGCAAAACATTGGAGGTAGTGGCAGAGGGATACTTGGTTGAGCTTGTGAACCGAAGTCTATTACAAGTAGTGGAAAGGAATTATGCCGGACGACTTAAAAAATGTCGGATGCATGATGTCATACGCCTTCTTGCCCTCAACAAAGCCAAGGAGGAATGCTTTGGTAAAGTTTATAATGGCTCTGGTTGTACTGGGGCATTCTCTGTAGAGGGTGCACGTCGCATATCGATCCTGGGGGGAAACATTGAACAACTGAGCCCATCTGGTGCAACACAGCTTCGTGCGCTCCATGTATTTGGGATGAATATCAATGTTGATTTGCTGAAGCCTATCCTAACATCTTCAAATCTGCTGTCGACGTTGGATCTGCAAGGTACTTGTATCAAAATATTGCCCGATGAGGTATTCGACTTGTTTAATCTGCGTTATTTGGGTCTTAGAGATACTGATCTCGAAAGCCTGCCTGAAGCAGTGGGGAGGTTACGAAACTTGGAAGTCTTGGATGTTGTGCGTTCTAAGCTGACGTATTTGCCAAACAGTGTTGTGAAACTTAAGAAGTTGAGATACCTGTATGCTGGCACCACCACATCAGAAACTGTAAATATAGCCGGTGTCAAGGTGCCTAATGGCATGCAGCACTTGGCAGGATTGCGGGCTCTTCAGTCTATCAACGCCACTCCAGAGTTTCTGCGTGAAGTTGGAGCTCTAACAGAGGTAAGAACATTTGGTGTCTGCAACGTGAGAAGTAAACACTCTGCTGACTTGAGCGATGCTACCAACAGAATGAGCCATCTTGTTCATCTCGATATTTGCGCTGCAGCTGAGAATGAGGTGCTGTAGCTGGAAGGGTTATATTTACCTCCAACCCTTTCTGGGCTTGTTTTAGCAGGGCAGCTAGAAAAAACATCGATGCCTCAGCTTTTCTCTTCTTGGTCACACCTTAATAGCCTCACTCGGCTGCACCTGGAATTCTCCAATATTGATGAGGAAACCTTTTCCTGTCTGTGCATGTTAGGTGGTCTATGCTATCTTTACCTAGGGAAGGCTTTTGAAGGGAAGAGGTTGGATTTTTACGCAGGGTCATTTCCAAAACTTAGGCATCTACAGATATGGTGCGCAGCACAGCTCAACCAAGTTGGAATAGAGAAGGGTGCGATGCAAAGCCTCGCTCAGCTATGGTTCGCAGACTGTCCTGAGCTGAAGTTTCTTCCTGATGGCATCGAACACCTTGCAGCCCTTGAGAGATTAGTTCTGTATGACACGTCAGAAGAGTTGATAGAGAAGCTCCAGCAGAACAGAGATTCAGATGAATGCAGCAAAGATGTAATGAAGATTAGTCACATAAGGAATGGTACCGTTTGCCAAAAAGGATCTTGGGAAAGGATTTTGTGACCGTCGCTATTCCCAAGGTCAGGGTTCACCGTTTTCTCTTTCGTGCAAATATTATATATTAGGAGAATAACTAAGCAATTAGCTGACGTGAATTTGTTACAGGTTTGTCTACTGAAGCTAATTAACGTGACGCAGAAAGGACTTGTCGAAAGGATTAGGTGATACATCATCACCGCTCCAAGGTTAGTGTTTGGTGTTTCTTCCCCACTCTTTTGTGCATATACACACAGTACTTTTTACGAACCTTGTCCTATATTAGCAGAATTGCACAACTAGTAGCTCCTGTGGTGTGAATTTGTTACGAGCTTGTCAACTAAATCTAACATGATCCTTCTGCATGTTTATGTGTATCGTCACCTGACTCCATGCATAGGACAGAACTGGTAGGGTCGATCATAGAAACAATTAACTGATCATGCAGTTTCCACCATATGGATGTTCCGTAATTTAAATTTGTCGAAGAGAAAGGATGTTTGCTTCAGTCTTTCATACTTGACTAGCTATGCTAAATCAAGTAGCTTTTCAAAAGATACAGATTCATTCACTTTTTTTTTAATTATGACCAGAAAAAGATTCCTTCACTCCCTTGACTGACTAATTGAATTTGCAATTATTATCGGATTCTCCACTGTCAGGAAGTTCAGTTGCTCCTTGTTACCACTCAGAGTTTTTTCCTGCCTTCGATCGGAAGGAATCTTCGTGACTGCATTGATTTCTTATCTGCTTACAATAAAAGGGCTTGGCTATTGGCAATGCGCAGTCCATTATATATGCTGAAGGGGAGAACATGAGAGGCTCTACAACAATGCCAACACATGCCGGCTTCTTGCATATTATGCTCTGAAATAAATATTCTGCTCATCAGTTAGTGGTAGTTTCTGTTGCCATATCTTCTTCCTTGGGCACAGGCTTCAGCGTGTCTGCATCTAAGCACGAATGCAATGCATGCCTGTACCTGATGTGACCGATTCTTCAGCGTGCCTGCATGTTTCGAGCTTTTCTGTTTGTGTACTGCTGCTGGCATTTATGTAAGCTGTAATCAGTACTTCACAATCTACAATTATCTATTCCTCACTACTCAGCAGGTCATATGCTGCTAGGAACTCAATCTTGAATTATGCTGCTGTAAACTGAAGAGTGCATTCGATGAATTTGTGATGAATCAATATATACATTTTGTTTTTCTTTTATAAGTAACACTCACATCAGAATCGGAATGTAAGTTAGCTTCTCACTGATGTTGATTGAATGTTCATCCAATAATGCAAAGTTCCTTTTTTGTATGCAAAACGTATTTGCTTCTACAAAAGAAAAAAATTGTGTTGTTTTCTCACCTCTCCAAGGGCTGATTCAAACATTTATTTTGATCGGAATTTGCATCTAGTCTAGGAGTGATAAATAAATAGATAAACAATTTTGTATATTTCAAACATAAAATAAAATTACTCTATTTATTCCTCTAATGACATGTGCACTGCCAGGAAGGCAGATTGTGACAGGGGCTACCACTTGCCAGTAGTAGAAAGCAGTGGACAGCAAGAGTCTCAGTTTCAGTCTCAGCTTCAGGACCATATCAGCATTGCTGGTGTTGGAACAGAAGACCTTTCTGCCCCGGCAACTAACAGTGGTCCACACGTTGCTGGAATGTCCACGCGGTGCCCCTGTCACATGCACAAGTGGCATTTGACAGGACTTGGTCGCAGCAAGTATATGCAACGACGACAACAGGGCACAGGGTTCCATTAAATCAACCACTAGATCAGCTGTATTTCCATGACCGCGACGATTTTTTAGCTGCAAGAAGAAAAACAACCATAAGTTTGCGTGCTTGGGCGGTGCGCAGACCTGAAGGAGGGATATGACAGGCTATGCAACAATTCAAATATGTGTGAATTTCTGTTGCCTAGCTAGTTTCTTTGGTATGCTCAACTTTGTTCATGAGAGATTGGTCAACCTGCAGGAGAGATGTTGCTGTAAACTAAAACTGTATTTCAATGAACAAGGTGATGAAATTGGGGAGCTGAGTTGTGCTTCTGTTATCCAGCAAAACAAAAACAAAAAAACTTGCCTTATCTGTCCCACCGGAATCAGAATGTTTATCAGCGACAATGGTCATCCATAATGCATGTTACTGACAGCAGATTGAAATACAATTTTTCTCTAAAAATGTTTCTCAACAAGAAAAAGGCGGCCTTTTGTCACCTCTCACAAACTTATTTGTATCAAGAATTTACTGTTGAAGCAATATTTTCCATCAGAATTTATCAAGAGCAGTGAACAAACAAATAAACTGATGTAACATTTCAAACTTATTTGAAGTTGCTCCGCACAGCAACCAAGGCAGTTTGTACAAAGCCTTTATACTGGGTTGGTATTGTTACAACCGTAACTTTTACAGTGCATCACTCCATGATACATACATATACATGCATAAATTATAGTACCACACATTGTATATATATACCTCACACATCGTCTTCCTCTCTGCAGTCAATTCCTCCTCCGAGACCGCCGTCAGCTCAGAAGTGAACTGGTAAGAGTCCTCCACATGGATGTGCCCTTCGTCGCAGAAAAACGGCCTCGAAGGCATCTGCAGGCCATCAACCCCAGCCTCCAGGGTCTCAATGACCTCGCTCATCGTTGGCCGATCACGAGACCTCATCTGAATACACCATAATCCGACAACGCACAGCTTCTTCTCCAGCTCGTGCATGTCAGCAGCAACAGCACATATCTCGCCCGCTTCTTCCCGAGTCAGCCGGTCGTACACCCATGAAGGGTAGTACGCCTGGCTTGAGGACCCCATGTTTGGATCAGCGTTCCTTCTGCCGCCGGCCATCTCCAGCAGCAACATCCCGAAGCTGTACACGTCGGACTTGCTGGATATGACGCCGAAGCTCCGGGATATCATCTCGGGGGCTATGTAGCCGACGGTTCCCCGCATGGCGCTCAGTGGCACGAAACTGTCACCCCTCGGGTACAGTTTGGCAAGCCCGAAATCAGCGACCTTTGGGACAAAATTGCTATTGAGAAGGATGTTGTGCGGCTTGATGTCAAAGTGCAGAATCTGCATGTCGCACCCCTGGTGTAAGTAGTTGATCCCCCTAGCAATGCCCAGAGCGATCTCGTTGAGCTTGTCCCAAGAAAAGCTCTTCTCGGCAGAGAAGATGTACTTGTCCAGAGAACCATTGGGCATGTACTCGTAGACTAAGGCCCTTCGCATTTCCTCCGAGCAGAACCCCACTAAACGCACCACATTGACATGGTGGATCCTGCCGATGGTGGAGACCTCGCTGATGAAATCTTCTCCATTACAGTTTGAGTTGCCCTCTAGCATCTTCACGGCGACATGGACACCGCCTGGATGAAGCACACCCTTGTACACAGAGCCGTAGCCCCCTTGGCCCAATTTATCTCTGAAATGGCTTGTGACTGCAACTATATCTGTGTAGGAGTACCTCGCCGGGCCAATCATTTGTTGAATCCTGAGGAACTTCTCAACTGCATCAATTATGATCCTTGTTTTCATGTACTTGTAGGCTAGGAATATCCATACAGCCAGGGGTGCCAACAAGAACCTCCACAGTACTGCACAACAAGTCGACAGATATGGACATAAGTTAAAAGAATTCTTTTTCGAACGTCAAATGCGTATACAATTCTCACATACCAAAAAAGAACTTGGGGATAGCAATAGCAGATACTAAGGTTGCAACAATCAAAACCAACTTTGTTGTGTAGTAGTGATCCTTAGAGCTCTGAGTCACGCATTCTAAGAAGTGCACCTCACTCCAGAAAATAGCATGAGTCCAATTAACAATGCTTGTGCCAGATATTTGCTCCTTGAAGTAGCTGCAAATCATACAATTGTAAATAAATTATAATGCAGGCTGCCACCGTCAGGTTGGCTTAACAGCCCCAAGTCAATTCTTCAAGAGAATAGGGAGGTGAGAAACTAAACTCGGGAGGAAATGGAACAACGGGGTGATCACCTGATTGAATTGTTGAGGCATAAATTGATGTTCTTTCTTAACATCTCAGATGCAGAAGTCCCCGAGTAAAACGGGACAGGAAACTGGACAGTAAACCCCTTAGAAATGTGCTGTGTGATTTCTGCATAACTTGCATTCTGTAGCTGTCGCCAATCAGAAGAATACTTGTTACCAAATGGAATCTCTGCCAGGTATCCACAATAAGGTTCAAGATCTTCAACCGCACAGTACGTGTAATTAGACACCCAGACATAAATATGTGAATTGTTGGCACTCAGGCAAGCAACGGGCTTGTATGCACTATTATTCGTTACTGCTCGTGAACAATTAGCAAAACATGCTCTGTAGTAGCTTTGAGTGGCCAAATACCGAAAGCCAGGTGAGGCTGAATCAGTTGTGCCGTAGTATCCTAAATAAGGAAGGTGATTCCACGATGGAAGAGGGCACCTGCTACCCGTGTCGAAGTTTCTGTCCATGACCCAAAAGTAGGAACCGGTGTAGTTGATGGCAGTCACATAGTATGTTCCTGTGTTGATGTGAATCGTAGCCTTGCTACTGGTACAACCCAGCTCGTATGCTTCAACACCACACTCAAGAGGATCACCGCGCCGACGGAAAGGAGGTCGTATGTCTTGAAGATGCCCACAGGTGAAAGGTGGGCACCCATCATCTCCTCCCTGGACGTGATATGCTGCAAACACTGCAAAGAGGGAGAAGACAGTTAAGGATTGTAGGGTAATAGAACGATGAAATGCACCAGGGTTCCCCATGAAAGCTTCAGAGATGCATTAAGGACTTGATATCCTAGTTGGCTCTGTTAAAGAGTAATAAGGGGGGCAAGGGGTCGACATTGACTAGCTGATCATATACACGACGCGCAAAAGAGGAAGATATTCTCTCAATTCTGCACCTAGACACAGAAGACTAGCCAGTCTTGGAGTCTTCTGTCCTGTCACATGGTAGTAATTCATTTTTTTCCAGAGATTTTCCACACTGTGACAACTGCCAATAGACTGGACAGTGGACTGAACCAAGTCTGCAATTGAAACACCATCTTCGAGTGTTGTCTACCCAACTATATTGACTAGATTCCTCATCCTCAGGCCTAACTATCAGTGACGCATGACTCTGACTGGACGGTGGACTGAACCAAGTCTGCAATTGAAACATCATCTTCAAGTGCTGTTTGCCCAACTATATTGACAAGGAATAAGTGCTATTTTTTTTTCTGTACTTGCCACATCTTCTTTCTCTTCCTCTCCATCCCAGTTACAGTTGTACAGAAAGATGAGTAAATTACTTGCCATAGCCCTCCTGCTGCTGCCTCTGATCAACCACGGAATCTACTTGGCCACGGCATGGGATGATCAAGATTTCTTCAAATACTGCCCACCGTCCCAGTGCAGCCAACATGGCCCAGAGATCAGGTACCCTTTCTGCCTTGAATCCAGCAATAAATCGTCATCATCATCATCATGTGGATGTGCCGGCAGATCAATCAGGAAGTTAGCATGCTCTGGTCAAGATACCATCCTAGTTCACCCAGTTCTTGGCCCATACAGTGTCAGCGCCATAGATTACAGACGTTCTTCCATGAAGCTCATCCCGCTTGTAGGCCCCTGTTTCGTGCTACAGCAGAAGCTTGTCATCTCCAGAAGCTCATCATCTCCACAGGCTGATGTTATCAACGATGAGATGCCAGGTTTTTACCGATGGAATTCTACCTTAGTACGCTGTTTAAGAGAGTTTGCACCTGGTGCTGCCGATGCGATTGCTGGCCTAGTCTCGTGCCTTAGCAACACAACCCACTTCTTTTATTTGGTGGATGTTTATGAAGACATGTCTATTCTTCCGTTGGACTGCAAGGTCGTCCCAGTCTCAGATCGTGTCAGTGGCAGTCTGATACCCATGTATTCGAGTTGCCTCCCAATATACAACCCACAGTCCTTCAAGGAAGCTGCAGAAACATTTCTCAGTTCTGCTGAGACCACGGTGTGTTGGAATTATTATACTTGCGAACAATGTGAGCACAGTGGACGACGGTGCGCGTTCAGCTCACAACAGAATCTAGCATTCTGTATGCCTGATGGTATGATCAATTCTAACTGTCTAGAACCTTTTTTAATTGCATCATCCTATTTTATTTGTAATGAAGTTTTAAAGTCTATTCAAATTTTACTTTATAACTTCAGGTGTCCGAATCTCCACGAGACTTTCTGTCAATTATTTTTCTTTCAAAATAGCACCACAAATTATTTTAGTAGCCTTCTTGAGCAATCACATTGACCTAAGCACCTGAACTCTCATAAAAAATCTGAGAAATTGTCAAGAGGAAAGAAACATATTTTGTTCATCCATTAAACACTGGTCTTATAAATTTTGTTCATCTATACAACACTAATCCTCTTTGGTAGAGATGCAGACACCACTTCAATACAAAACAGAACCCCAAAGCATGATATTTCTAAATAACAAGAGAAAACAGAAAGGAGTATACAAAGGATTTTTTGTAAAAATAATAAACCTTGGTGCAATACATGGTCAACATTTAACCCACCTGATAATGCCTAGCAAGCCCAGTGATCTATCTATGAAGCCTCCCATTCAGGTGAGCGACCCAACCAAGAACCAACCCTTGCCATGTTTTCCGGGAAGCGCATTACAGAGCCAGCCCAAAGGCAGGAAAACCAGCAAAAGACCATCGTAAGCATAATCTTCAACCGGTACCACATCCTCTGTAACATAACACAACACCAAAAAAAAGATAGCCAACAACCAAAGCACACATAGAACAGTTGGTAGGCTGTGTTTCCTTCTGTAATAGGATCTTGAGTAACCTCCTTGTCTAAGTTCAGTGTAAAGCTTGGCCAGTACCACAGTATGTTCATGATATTCTCTTCTAGATATAAAGACGCATGGTTCTCCTATATGCTCTACAAAAATGAAATATGGTTGGTCAGTTGTGACAAAGATTTTTCTCTTTCAAAAAGGCCTAATATTAATTCTTATTTGCTTCTCAAACATTAAAAGCTCTAGTATATCCCCGCTAGGAATGTATGGCAGCAATGGTAGACAACACTGAAAGCAATTTGACAGTTCTACAAAAGAAAAAACTATAATTCATTTTTACTTACTAAACCATCAACAGAGTCTAATTCTCGTTCTTGGTTTTGCAGGTTCCCGTATCAGTCATCGCAGGTACTACTCTGACTGCAGTCATTTTAATTACAAAATTTATATTATGCAAATCCCTATTGTTGGCTACTCTGAACCTTGACGTCCTCTTATCCGATTATCCACATAAAACTAAGTAAGGGCTTTTAATTCCCAATACAATATGCTGATGTCATATTGTTTGTTTATTCAGCTACATCATCGGTGGCCGCATTTGTTGTTCTTTTGTTAACGGTGGCCACTGTGCTTTATCTTTCACTCAAGACAAGATATAATGCGGAGATACATTTGAGGGTCGAAATGTTTCTCAAGACATATGGAGCATCGAAACCCACGAGGTACACTTTCTCTGAAGTTAAGAAGATGGCAAGACGGTTTAAGGAAAAAGTAGGGCAGGGAGGATTTGGAAGTGTATACAAAGGCGAGTTACCAAATGGAGTGCCCGTGGCAGTCAAGATGCTAGAGAACTCTACAGGAGAGGGACAAGCATTCATCAATGAAGTTGCAACCATCGGACTAATCCACCATGCCAATATTGTCTGCCTCCTGGGATTTTGTTCTGAAGGAATGAGACGGGCTCTTATTTATGAATTCATGCCTAATGAGTCACTAGAGAAATATATATTCTCTCGTGACTCTATAAATTTTCAGCATCTTCTGGTACCTGACAAGCTGCTAGATATTGCTTTAGGCATTGCCAGAGGAATGGAGTACTTGCATCAAGGGTGCAACCAGCGCATCCTCCACTTTGACATTAAGCCTCACAATATCCTGCTGGATTACAACTTCAACCCAAAGATCTCAGACTTTGGCCTTGCCAAATTGTGCACAAGAGACCAAAGCATCGTCACCTTAACAGCAGCAAGAGGCACAATGGGCTATATTGCACCAGAGCTATACTCTCGGAACTTTGGGGGAGTATCGTACAAGTCAGATGTGTACAGTTTCGGCATGCTGGTGCTAGAAATGGTGAGCGGAAGGAGGAATTCGGACCCAAGTATTGAGAGCCAGAACGAGGTTTACCTCCCAGAGTGGATCTACGAGAAAGTGATCAATGGGGAGGAGTTGGCGCTTACTTTGGAAACGACTCAAGAAGAGAAAGAAAAGGTGAGGCAGCTGGCTATTGTGGCACTGTGGTGCATCCAGTGGAACCCAAGAAACCGGCCGTCGATGACAAAGGTCGTTAACATGTTAACAGGGAGGCTGCAGAGTCTGCAGATGCCCCCAAAGCCTTTCGTCTCATCTGAAAACGAACCTATGCCGTAAATCTAAACAGGGACTACCATACTCTGTCAACATTCAAGGTTGTACTTTGTCTGCGCGTGTGTTGCAACAATAGCACCCACTGTGTTTTGATGCTTTGGGTCTATTAGGTCTGGAGATGTATGAATAATCACTGGCCACTACCATGTAATAGTGCTACTAGTTGTCTGTAAGATACACGATTTGCCATTGGCCTTGACTTTCAACAGCTGCTTCCATATTTATGTCCAAAAACTTGCAACAGAGTTGTGTACAATACGATAATCTGTTGATTACCTTAGTTGGCTGTTACGCCGGTTAATCTCCACTCCCATATTTTTCCTGCTGCAGTGGAGGTGATGTGCCTGACAGAGCTTTCCTTTGCGCCTTTTCGGCACAAAGTGGATGTGATCCATCCATGAGCTCATCCCTAATTCGATAAAATTCCATCGATGCATCATACATCCACATCAGTTCGAGCTTCGCTTATTTCAATTTATAACAAACAAAATATGAAACTGTGGGTGGAATCGAAATTCTAAGCAGTGGTTTGGCGAAGTAGTACCTATTGGTCATGGATTTGAGTGGAAACGACTCAAGAAGAGAAAGATACCAGTGGAACCCAAGAAACCGGCCACCGATGACAACATGGAGGTTGCAGAATCTGCAGATGGCCCCATGGATTTCGAGTCGCTCGACTAGTCGTCGACTAGTCGACGAGTCGCTGCGGCAGGGTCGACTCACCCTAGTGTCGACTCAAAAATCGAGTCGCGACTAGTCGCAGCTCTAGGCTCGACTCTTTCCGAGTCGCTGCCCCTGAGCGACTCATGTGAGTCGCGACTCGAAATCCTTGGATGGCCCCGAAGCCATTCGTCTCATCTGAGAATGAACCTATGCCGTAAATCAAAACAGGGACTACCATACTCTGTCAACACAGTGTTCCGATAGTTCCCGGAGATGTATGAATGAGCACTGGTCACTACCATGTAACAGTACTCTACTGGTTATTCACAATTGGACTTGTATTTTAACAGCTACTCCCATATTTATCTCCGAAAGTTGCAAATAGCGTTGATTACCTTGATTATTATTCGGTCTCCACTCCCGTATTTCTCTGCATTGCAGCCCGTCCACATCTGACAGTTGCTGAATCTCCTCTTCTCAGTTAGTGATATCTGACGGAGCTTTTCCTTTCCAGCACAAGGTGAATGTGATCCGCATTCACTTATTTCACATATCTCATCTGCAAATCAGATAAAATGTCACCAATGAATCGAAAATCCACATCAATTTGAGCTTCCATTATTTCAGTATAATAACAAACTTAATCAGAAACTGTGGGAGGGGTCGAAACTCTGTGGCGTAGTAGTACCTCTTGACCTTGGACTGTGAGAGGAATTGAAGCGCGGCTGCTGCTGCTTGCTGCCGTTGGGGTGGACGTGGTGGCGGACTGCTGCTGCCTGACCGCCGATTCAGTCACCGATGTGGAGGGCGACGGCCGGCTGCGGTTGCTTCTGCTGCTGGGTTGGGGAAACCGGCACATGTTTGCTGCCGTTGGGAGCGGGCGGGACGGCGAAAGTGGTGGGCGGCGGCCGGCGCCATCGTCGGCGGAGAACCGTGGTGGGCGGCGGAAGTGGTGGAAGGATGAGAATGGATAGGGATCCGTGTGCGCGGCCCACCGTGGGCCCTGCGTGGAGCCTACTTCTAACAAGGCCTGCTAGCTCCTTTCCCTTCTGGGCCTTCCCGGCCCACGACTAAAGCTTTCCATTGTCAGCTCCAACTTTGCTAACTTCTCTTTAAAAAAATGATTTTTTTAGCTCGTTGTGTCAAATAAATAGTCAAGGAAACACACATCTTGGCCCTACCCCGGCATCCCCGTCTACCCTCATCACTGCCGCCATCCACCTCGATGATCCATCGACCGGCACCGGCCGCATCGTCGTCTCCCTCTACCCATGGTTGACGTTGATGTCGCCCCGTCCTCACCGTGGTCGACCACACGGGACTTAAATGGGTCGCGGCCACTGCGGCCCGTTCAGATAGGTACGTTGTTCTTTTTGCTTTCTTGGAAATGTGTTAAAATATAAATTATAATCCAATCCGATTCTCAAAAAATATTATGATCCAATCCATAATAAAAAAAAGGAGTAAAAACATTCGTTTGTTATAAAAATCTATACACATAAAAACATATTTTCTTTTAAAATGTTCATCTTTTCAATAAAAATTAATGCAATTGAAACAATGTTCATGTGTATTAAAAAGTATTAATATAATTTTCAAATTTGTTCATGCCTTTTTCAGAAGAAAACAACATCTACTTTTAAAGTGTGTTCACGCATCATGTAAATAAAAGATTTTGACCTGTTTGAAAAATATGTTCTTATAATTGTAACAAGTGTTCATGTCCTTAAAAAATGTTCATGTAATTTATAAACGTGTTCATGTATTTTAGAAAATATCCATGCATTTATTTATAAATGTGTATATTTCTTTCACACAAAACATATATAGGGAAAGGAAATAAAAAAGGGAAGAAAAGAGGGAAAAGAAAAAGAAAAAGAAAAGAGAAAACCCACCATGGAGCACCATGGTCGTCACTCGAGCTTCTTTGGTCGGGCCCATGACAACACACCAATGCATGTTACAATTTGACGTAGTGAGAGTTGAGAAGGGTTTACACCCTCCCCTTTCAACAAAAATGAGCATACCCGAGTGAGGGCTTTTGGAGGCCGAGCTCCACGGAGCTCCTTTTGAAAATACGAATTTCCACAGCGTGAATTTTTTTTGAAATTTTTCATATACACTCTCACACATGTGTATTGCGTATGTGCAAAAATTCATAACCATATACTTTTTCACATGGCGTACAGAAAAAAGACAAAAACGTATTTCTAAAATGGGCCGATCTTTTTGTTGTTGGGCCAGATTTTTTTTACAGCCTACAAATCACAAAAAAATCAAATGATTTTTTCACGCATGCGTGCGGAAATCATATAAGTTTCCTTGGAATTTTTTTAGAATTATTTTGAAACTTAAAAAATGACTTTTGAATTTTTTTCATAATACCGAGCTCTCTGGAGCTCGGCCTCTGTTGGCATTTTCCGGAGTATACCCCGCTTATAGCGATAGAAAACAAGCAGTCGACCACATGGGACTTATATGGTCGCGGGCCTATTTGAAAAGGGTGTTCTTTTAATTTTAAACAATTGTTCATGTCCTTAAAAAATGTTCATATAATTTCAAAACATGCTCACGTATTTAAAAAAAGATTCATGTCTTTGTCAATAAATGGTATATTTCTATTACACACAAAATAAGAAATAAACTGGAAAAGGAAAGAAAAGAAGGACAAAGAAATAGAATAGCGAAAACCCAAAAGAATGTAAGAAGAAAACACTGAAAATACTAACAGGATAAACCAGAAAAGAAAAAAACGAAAACCAATACATCCGACACAAAAAATGTGTCTCCGTCCATGTATGTCGCTTTGTGGGCGATTCCCGTGCTATATATCTCTACATACGGTAAATAGCATTTGGGATCCGTCTTGTTTGTATAAAAGCTTATGATAAAATTTGTTTGAACAGCGGAGGACGATGTGTACATCTAATTAAGCTCCCAAACTTGTTAAATTATGGTAGGAACTACCATCTCTTATGTTGGATATTCTCTTTACACACAATCCAACACAAAGATGGTCACTAAATTCAGTACTCTTCATGGGGTCGTCTGATATGCCTATATATAACTGTATAAAAGTTCAAAAAGTGTATATAACTGTATAAAATAATACAATCTAAGTATAGAGATGACACAATAAAGTTTTACTAATTACGTCTGGTAAAAATAGACGACTAGGACTAGGACTGGTCCAATCTTGCCTTCCAAACAACATACATGCACACAACCACA
This sequence comes from Elymus sibiricus, assembly GCA_039707655.1. Lineage (NCBI taxonomy): Eukaryota > Viridiplantae > Streptophyta > Magnoliopsida > Poales > Poaceae > Elymus > Elymus sibiricus. The sequence continues at coordinate 26,928,616 of CM077664.1, forward strand.
TATATAGCATGCGTCTACCTATGTTTTAATTGACCTCGTGCCATATCCCATGGACACGAGGTGCCCGTACATCATCTGGCTCCACGTGTCCGGCACACCTGGGAGGCACCGGTGGCTGCAATCCTCTGGTGCATTCGATGGCGTCTCTAGCTCCCGGTGCCATGATGGGTGGTCGTCCCTCCTCAGCCCCGTCATGTACGTTATCTTCAAGAAAACCACCTCCTCGTTCATGCCATGTCGTCTCCTCATGCTTCGAGCGGCACTCAAGATCATTCTGTTGATCCACAAGTGCTCCTCCTGGTCGCTCTCATTGGTGATCGTCATCAGCGGATCCCATTGGTCCGCGCAGGAGCCACCTGTGTCCCATGTCTCGTTGCCGTACTGGGATGGAGAATAGCTCTTAAAGAAGAGGTAGCTGCTCTTGGAGAGTTGTGGATTAGTTAGTGCCCAATCTTTCACCGTCTGGAGAGACCGTCGGAATGCTTCCTTAATGTCCGTTGTCATGTTGAACCGATCGCCCATCGTGAAATAGTTTCCTCTGCGAGCATGGATTGCAGCTCTAGTCAAATAACTAATCGGTGTCACACAAAAATGTACTCCTCCAACCTTAGTTCAAAGCTGCGACAATTTTTTTCGACCGGAGGGAGTAAATATGTAATGCAGTAGCTAGCTAATTACATACAATTTGATGGTCTTGTGCATGTTCCACCAGTGGCCCGTGTTTAAGACGAGCACGTCCGCGCCGGCCCAACGGGCAGCATGCCGCGGCAACGCGTCAAGTTGGATGGCCCTCTTGACGGCGCCATCGCTTGCCGGCTGGAGACGGTCGCTCATGACGAGCATGGGTGCTCGGTAGTACTCCACAGAGAGGTTGTAGTCCGCAAAAACCATGGAGAGATAGCCTTTGTGCCGGCTCAGGGGCTTCCCGAACTGCTCGTATATCCTCGAACCGGCTGGCACGGCGGCGGCGAGCATGCACAGCATGGACTCCACTGGTTGTGGCCAATGGAGTCACCGACGAACACAATCCGGCCGTTCCGGATCCTATCCAGCATATCCGTCGCATTGAACCTATTGAACATGAACATATTTCCTTAGAATTTATGGTGACAGAGACGAGACAAGAGCTTTTGTTCTGTAATTAGAGATGTCAGCATCAATGGTTACCGACGTACTTAGGGAAGTGGCAGCTGCCGCGGCGAGGTTGCCAACGCCAGTGGCGGAAGTACGAGTCATTCCGCCCATTACGCACGCAGCGGAAGCCGGGGTCGAGGAACGGGAAGTCCTCCCAGTATGTCATAGCATCAGTGGCGCCACTCCTCACCCATTTCCTGTCACTCATAGCTCGCTTTGTGTCCTTCTTTGCCATCTTGTACTTCTCTATGCTGTCTGCACTTCTATCAGGTATAGGCGTCTAAAACAATCTTTCTTCTCCTTAATAGCCTTCTGGACATCATCATTCCACCACCATGTATCTTTAGCTTCTCTTCTATTTCCCTTGGACACTCCAAACTCCTCTGAGGCCACCTTACGAATGCAAGTCGCCATCTTCATCCACATATTGTCTGTATCGCCTCCTTCCTCCCATGGGCCCTCCTTAATGACCCTCTCCTTGAACGTCTGAGCTACCTCCCCTTTGAGCTTCCACCACTTCGTTCTAGCGACATTGACACGCTTATTTCACTGGACACGAATCTGAAAGCGAAAGTCAGCCACCACGAGCTTATGCTGAGGGACAACACTCTCTCCAGGTATCGCCTTACAATCTTGGCACACACGCCTGTCTTCTCTTCTCGAGAGGATGAAATCAATCTGACTAGAGTGTTGACCACTACTAAAAGTCACTAGCTATGATTATCTCTTTTGAAAGAGGGTGTTAGCTACGATCATGTCGTAGGCTGGAGCAAAGATTAAGACATCTTCTCGTTCTTGATTCCTGATGCCATAGCCAAAGCCCCCATGCACCCCTTCAAAACCTGTGTTAGATGTACCACGTCGCTGATACGTCTCTAACGTATCTATAATTTATGAAGTATTCATGCCATGTTTATTATAGTTTTGTATGATTTTGGTGCATTTTTATATGGCTTTTATATGATTTTTATGGACTAACATATTGACCTAGTGCCCAGTGCCAGTTGCTATTTTCTGCTTGTTTTTTGTTTTCCAGAAAATCCATATCAAACGAAGTCCAAATGCAGCGAAACTTTTTGATAATTTTTTCTGGAAGGAAACAGACCCAGGAAGCTTCGGAGGAGCAGCAGAAGAGCCACAGGGGCCCCACGAGCCACCTAGGCGCGCCTGCCCCCCCCCCCATGCGCGCCATGGTGCCTCGTGGGCCCCCTGTGGCACCTCTTCGCGTGATTCCAACGCTGAAAAATCATATATATTCAGAAACTCCCGAAAGTTAACCTAGATGAGTTTTTACGCCGCCGCAAGCCTCTGTTCCGAAGCGATCTCATCTGGAGCTCCGTTCCGGCACCCTGTCGGAGGGGGGAATCATCACCGGAGGCCATTTTCATCATCCCGGCGGTCTCCATGACGAGGAGGGAGTAGTTCACCCTCGGGGCTGAGGGTATGTACTAGTAGCTATGTGTTTGATCTCTCTCTCTCTCGCGTTCTTGATTTGGCACGATCTTAATGTACCGCGAACTTTGTTAATATAGTTGGATCATATGGTGTTTCTTCCCTCTCTATCCATGTTGTGATGAATCGAATCTTTTCCCTTTGAGGTTTCGTTATTGTCGGATTGAATATTTCAGATTTGAGAACACTTGATGTATGTCTTGCATATGAATACCCGTGGTGACAATGGGGTATTATATTGATTCACTTGATATATGTTTTGGCACTCAACTCGCGGATTCCCGCGGTGACATTGGGGTAATCTATGCATATGGGTTGATGCGCGTTTTCATTATCTTTTCTCCGATAGAAACTTTGGGGTGCTCCTTGAAGTTCTTTGTGTAGATTGAATATTATGATTATGAAGTTGTTTGATGCATATTGTATAATCAACTCACGGATACTCGTAGTGACATTGGAGTATCTAGGTGACATTAGAGTTGGTTGATGTGTATCATATGGTGTTATTTTAGTACGAACTCTAGGGTGTTTGTGACACTTATAGGAATGCGGCTCAATAGATCGATCGGAAAGGATAACTTTGAGGTAGTTTCGTACCCTACAAACAATTTCTATCTTATGCTCTTCGCTAATAGGAAGTTTGGAGTGATTCTTTATCACACGTTGAGGGATGGTTATATGATCCAATTATGTTACCATTGTTGAGAGATTGCACTAGTGAAAGTATGAACCCTAGGCCTTGTTTTTAAGCATTGCAATACCGTTTGTGCTCACTTTTATCGTTTGCTACCTTGCTGTTTTTATTTATTCAGATTATAAAAATATATTTCTACTATCCATACTACACTTGTATCACCATCTCTTCGCCGAACTAGTGCATCTATACAATTTACCATTGTATTGGGTGTGTTGGGGACACAAGAGATTTCTTATATTTGGTTGCAGGATTGTTTGAGAGACCATATTCATCCTACGCCTCCCACGGATTGATAAACCTTAGGTCAACCACTTGAGAGAAAATTGCTACTGTCCTACAAAACTCTGCGCTTGGAGGCCCAACACGAGTCTACAAGAATAAGTTGTGTAGTAGACATCAAGCTCTTTTCTGGCGCCGTTGCCGGGGAGGTGAATGCTTGAAGGTATATCTTTAGATCTTGCAATTGAATCTTTTAGTTTCTTGTTTTATCACTAGTTTGGTTTATAAAAGAAAACTACAAAAAAATGGAATTGAGGTTGCCTCATATTATTCGTCTTTATAATGTCTTTCTTGAAAATGATGGAGCGAAAAATTGTGCTCAATTGATAGAAGAAGAATTCAATAAAATGTTTGGCATAAAATCTTTGAATGATGAGCATGATTGCAATGTTGTTAGTATGAATACTATGAATATCCAAAATAGTAATGATGATTGCACTAGTCATGACAAAAATGTTTCTTATAAGCATGTCAATTTTTGTGGAGTGCATAAAGTTTGTGAAGACATGCCTTATAGGGATGATAGATTTTGTAAGAAGCATAAACATGATAGAACCAATTTTTTGCTCAAAGTGATAGATGAATTTGCTACAAAATTATGTTCTCTTTATCCTATTACTTGTGAACTTTGCAATAAAATTGGTCACCTTAATTTTCAATGCATACTTTTTCATGATCAAATCATGGCTAAATACTGTAATGACTTGACCGTCCTTGAACTATATAATGAGCTTTACCTATTTTTGGGGTGTGAAGAATTGACACATAAAAATAGTTGGTTTGAAGTATTCATTCTCACAGACAACATTGAAACTAATCTAGACGAAATCTATATGTTTTGTGTGGTAAATTACAATGAGAATGCTTATATTGCCAACTACAGAAAGATGGGAAAACCAATAGAATATAAAAGGAACACTAATGAAAGGGTAAAGATTTCCACTTTCCCTCCTATTGTCTCTCATGATGAAATAGGTGACGAGGAGGAGCTTCCTATTCAACCAATCTCATCAATAAGAACCTCGGAAAAATTGATTAAACCCACACATGATGTGGTGAAGAAGAAGAAAAGAAGGAAGAGAAGAGGTAAAAAGGTGTCCCTCCCAAATAATGTTGCCCCTATTATTATTGTGCCTCGTGAGAGTGAATCAAAAATAATTGTGGAAGATGATATACTTGATGATGATATTGCTTCTTTGTCTTATGGTACAATGTCCGAAGGAACTATTGAGGATGATTTTATTATGCCTATTACTCATTATGATGATTATGATTGGGAGAATAATGATACTTCTTATAATCTTGAAAATCTTTTTGGTACCAACTTAGAAAATTGTGATGATAATAATTGTTATACTATTGGTGCTATTCATACTATTGATGATAATAGTGATTATGCTAATGATATGCCAAGCCACAAGCTTGGGGATGCTATGTTTGATGAGAATGACATGTTTCAGAATTTATTTGCTGCAATTAATGTTTGTCCCAAGCTTGGGGATGCTATGCTTAATGAAGATGATCTTTTTAGTCCCCCTACTTTGAATGAGCAAATTTATTATGATGATGACATGCCTCCTATCTATGATGATTATTGTGATGATACTTATGTTATGAAAAATAGTGATGATTATTATTATAATACTTGTTATAATTATGAAAATCCTTTTGCTGAACATCACTCTTTTAATGTGGAAACAATTTATAGTATTCGAGTTTCATACGATACTCCCACTATTATGAATGAGAAGAAAATTGCTTGTGTGGAGAGTAATAAAAATTCTATGCTTATGTATCATGACAAGAATGCTTTGTGTGATGGATATATTGTTGAATTCATTCATGATGCTACTGAAAATTATTTTGAGAGAGGAATATATGCTTCTACATATTTCAACAACATCAAGTTTCCTCTCTATGTGTTGAAAGTTTTGAAGTTATGCTTGTTTTGCCTTCCTATGCTAGTTGATTCTTGCTCCCATAAATTGTTTGCTCACAAAATCCCTATGCATAGGAAGTGGGTTAGGCTTAAATGTGCTAGTCATATGCTTCATGGTGCTCTCTTTGTGTTTCAATTCTTTACTTTTATGTGAGCATCATTGAAATCATCATGCCTAGCTAAAAGGCATTAAAGAAAAGCGCTTGTTGGGAGACAACCCAATACTTATACCTTTTGTTTTTTGTGTGTTCACATGATTAAGCTACTGTAGTAATCATGTTTTATATGTTTTCTTTCAATAATGTGCCAAGTAAAGCCTTTGGGATAGTGTGGATGCTTGTTGATTTGATTCTGTGCAAAAACAGAAATTTTTGCGTCCACTGCTGGAATTTCTATTCTGTACTGGAGCATGAGAAAATTCTGAAATTTTTACACAGTATTGGGTTACAAATTTTTTACATTTTCCTAATTTTTCAGAATTTTTGGAGGTACAGAAGTATGGTTTTTAAATCGCTCACTACATGCTATTCTGTTTTTGACAGATTCTGTTTTCGATGCATAGTTTGCTTGTTTTAGTGTTTCCATAGCTTATATTGAGTAATATAAATTGTGGAAATGATAGAATACAGTAGGCAGTATGTGAGAACATTTATGAAACTTGTATTGACAGTACCTCAGTGGATGATTTATTTCTATCATACTAATCTATCTCACAAGATCCGTTAAGTTTTGTGTGATTGAAGTTTTCAAGTTTTGGGTGAGATATCGATATGAGGAGAATAAGGAGTGGCAAAACCCTAAGCTTGGGGATGCCCAAGGCACCCCAAGATAATATTCAAGGAAGACTTCAGCGTCTAAGCTTGGGGATGCCCCGGAAGGCATCCCCTCTTTCGTCTTCAACATTATCGGTAACCTTACTTGGAGCTATATTTTTATTCGTCACATGATATGTGTTTTGCTTGGATCATCATTTTATTTTATTAGGATTTTCTTGATGTTATTTAGAATAATTTTTTGTATCTTTTAGTTCAATAAAATGCCAATTATAGCCTTTACCATGCTTAGTTTGCAAGTTCATGTGTTGCTGTTTGAAAACAGAAAGTTTTCTGTTATGTCTAGAATATTCCTGAATAGTCATTATATGATAAAAATCTGAAATTTTTACACAGTAAGCATGAATGAGTTCTCTGTCACGTGGTAATTTTCAGAATTTTTGGAGTTAGGGAAGTATGGATTCTTATTCACCCTTTACAGACTGTCCTGTTTTGGCAGATTGCTGTTATAGTTGCATTGTTTGCATATGTTTGCTCGTTTAATGTTTCTATTTGTGGATAGGAGTATTAAATATGCAGAGGCATTTAGTATGCAATGTTTAATTATCATTTTAGTGATTTTCTACAGTAGAGAATGTTAAGGTTTTGAGTTGATTTATACTAACTTATCTCACGAGTTCTTGTTGAGTTTTGTGGGGATGAAGTTTTTAAAGATTTAGGAGAAGCCATGATATGATAGGAATTAAGGAGACACAAGAGCTGAAGCTTGGGGATGCCCAAGGCATCCCAAATTAATATTTCAAGAAGTCTCAAGCATCTAAGCTTGGGGATGCCCCGTTAGGCATCCCACCTTTCTTCATCAACAATTATCGGTCAGTTTTGGTTGAGCCTAAGTTTTTGCTTCTTCACATGATTTGTGCTATTCTTGGAATGTAATTTTATTTTGTTTTATTTTCTATTTGAAAAAAATAATTTAGATCTGAAATTTTTAAATGAAAGAGAGTCCTCACATAGCTACCTATTTACTTAACTACTCATTCGGTCTTCACTTATATCCTTTTGGAGTAGTTTGTCATTTACTCTTGTTCTCCACTCATATCCTATGAGTAAATTGTTGAAATGAATTGAATATCATAAAGTTGAAATTTATATGCTTCATATGCTTGTCCCATGGGGAGTAGTGACTTCACATACAAGAAGTATAAGTGGTAAAATTTATTGAAAGTTAACAAACATAGCATTGGTCACTTGAACAATTCATGAAAGAATTTTGAAGGAAGAGAAATTTCACATATAAATATACTATCTTGGACATCTTCTATGATTGTGAGCCCCCATTAATTATTTTCAAGCTTGATCAAGTAGTTGACGTTGGACAAGGAAGACAACGTAATGAGTTATGTTTGTTTATATTCACATAGAAGTTATATTGTCATGGATCTTCTAACATGTGGTGCTTGCTTAGGATCTTTTGCTAGCCAAAAATTCGTACTAAGTAGAAATACTACTTGTGCACCCAAAAACCCTTAAACCCAGTTTCTTGCCATGAGTGTCCACCATATCTACCTATGGATTGAATAAGATCCTTCAAGTAAGTTGTCATCGGTGCAAAAAGCAATAAAAATTGCTCCTAAAATATGTATGATCTTTTATTGCAAGGGAAAATAAGCGTTGTACGAACTTGTGATGGTAAAGAAATAAAAGTGATGGACTGCATAATAAAGGTTGCTATCACAAGGGGCAATATAACATGACGTTCCTTTGCATTAAGGGCTTGTGCATCCAACAACAAAAAGCGCATGACAACCTCTGCTTCCCTCTGCGAAGGGCCTATCTTTTACTTTTCTGTATTTACTTTTATGCAAGAGTCATTAATGTTCATCCCCATTCCGCTCTATTTATTCTTTAGTTGGCAAGCATTATGTGGTAGGGAAAGATGCAGGCACATATATCCAGTTGAATATAGGTGATCATGAGTTATTATTGTTGACATTATCCCTGAGATAAATAAGTTGGGAGGCGAAACATTAAGCCCCTATCTTCCTATGTGTTTGACTGAAACGGTTTGTTCTAAAAATATGCTTTGAGTGTCAGCAATCATGGAAGACTAAAAGATGGTTGAGTATGTGGAATTTGCTAGATCAAATCTCTTACATAGACCCTTCCTGAAAATAAGATGAATTGCAATTGTTTGATGACTGAGAACATAGTTTGTTAGTTTTCAAGAAAGTTTATGGCCTATACTTTAAACATGTGAATAGCTTGCTACTTGATCATGAGAAGTTTTATGAGATGAGCTACTGATTATGATATATATTGATGCTACAAAAAGTGATTGAAATTATCATTGATCAAACTTATGCACTATGCTAGCATTCACACTTCATAAATTATCCTTTTATCATTTACCTACTCGAGGACGAGCAGGAATTAAGCTTGGGGATGCTGATATATCTCCAACGTATCTATAATTTATGAAGTATTCATGCCATGTTTATTATAGTTTTGTATGATTTTGGTGCATTTTTATATGGCTTTTATATGATTTTTATGGACTAACATATTGACATAGTGCCCAGTGTCAGTTGCTGTTTTCTGCTTGTTTTTGGTTTTCCAGAAAATCCATATCAAATGAAGTCCAAATGCAGCAAAACTTTTTGACGATTTTTTCTGGAAGGAAATAGACCCAGGAAGCTTCGGAGGAGCAGCAGAAGAGCCACAGGGGCCCCACGAGCCACCTGGGTGCGCCTGCCCCCCCCCCAGGCGCGCCCTGGAGCCTCGTGGGCCCCCTGTGGCACCTCTTCGCGTGATTCCAACGCTGAAAAATCATATATATTTAGAAACCCCCGAAAGTTCACCTAGATGAGTTTTTACACCGCCGCAAGCCTCTGTTCCGAAGCGATCTCATCTGGAGCTCCATTCCGGCACCCTGCCGGAGGGGGGAATCATCACCGGAGGCCATCTTCATCATCCCGACGGTCTCCATGACGAGGAAGGAGTAGTTCACCCTCGGGGCTGAGGGTATGTACTAGTAGCTATGTGTTTGATCTCTCTCTCTCTCTCGCACGCGTTCTTGATTTGGCACGATCTTGATGTACCGCGAGCTTTGTTAATATAGTTGGATCATATGGTGTTTCTTCCCTCTCTATCCTTGTTGTGATGAATTGAATCTTTTCCCTTTGAGGTTTCGTTATTGTCGGATTGAATATTTCAGATTTGAGAACACTTGATGTATGTCTTGCATATGAATACCCGTGGTGACAATGGGGTATTATATTGATTCACTTGATATATGTTTTGGCACTCAACTCGCGGATTCCCCCGGTGATATTGGGGTAATCTACGCATATGGGTTGATGCACGTTTTCATTATATTTTCTCTGATAGAAACTTTGGGGTGCTCCTTGAAGTTCTTTGTGTGGATTGAATATTATGATTATGAAGTTGTTTGATGCATATCGTATAATCAACTCACGGATACTCGTGGTGACATTGGAGTATCTAGGTGACATTAGAGTTGGTTGATGTGTATCATATGGTGTAATTTTAGTACGAACTCTAGGGCTGTTTGTGACACTTATAGGAATGCGGCTCAATAGATCGATAGGAAAGGATAACTTTGAGGTGGTTTCGTACCCTACAAACAATTTCTATCTTATGTTCTCCGCTAATAGGAACTTTGGAGTGATTCTTTATCGCACGTTGAGGGATGGTTATATGATCCAATTATGTTACCATTGTTGAGAGATTGCACTAGTGAAAGTATGAACCCTAGGCCTTGTTTTTAAGCATTGCAATAGCGTTTGTGCTCACTTTTATCGTTTGCTACCTTGCTGTTTTTATTTATTCAGATTATAAAAATATATTTCTACTATCCATACTACACTTGTATCACCATCTCTTCGCCGAACTAGTGCATCTATACAATTTACCATTGTATTGGGTGTGTTGGGGACACAAGAGATTTCTTATATTTGGTTGCAGGATTGTTTGAGAGAGACCGTCTTCATCCTACGCCTCCCACGGATTGATAAACCTTAGGTCATCCACTTGAGGGAAAATTGCTACTGTCCTACAAAACTCTGCGCTTGGAGGCCCAACACGAGTCTACAAGAATAAGTTGTGTAGCAGACATCAGTCGCCATTGAGGTCTCCTTCTATGAAGAGCTTCTCGCCCATCGGTACACTCCTAACCATGTCCTCCAAGCCTTCCCAGAACTCCGTCTTGGTGTTCTCATTGTGGCCTACTTGCGGGGCATACACGTTGATAACATTGAGAACTAAGCCCCCAACTACCAGCTTGACCAGGATAATCCGGTCCCCATGTCTCTTGACGTCTGCCACTCCATACTTGAGGCTCTTGTTGAGCAAGATGCCTACTCCATTTCTGTTTGCAGTCGTCCCCGTGTACCACAGCTTGAAGCCGGTATATATCCTCCACCTCCTTCGCCTTCTGTCCACTCCATTTGGTTTCTTGGACGCAAAAGATATCAACACCTCTTCTTCCCGCTGTATCAACTAGCTCCCGAAGCTTACCTGTCAGGGACCCTATGTTTCAGCTACCTAAGCAAATCCTCTTAGTCTCGTCTAGCTTCCTTACCCTTCGCACTCGTCGAATCAAATGCGAAGACCCTTGCTCATTTTCCACTCACCCGGGCGTCAATGTAGCGCGCCACTAAGGATGTGACGACCCGATCCTTGCTCACTTGCCACCGTGTCCAGATCAAGATACGGCGCGCCACCGGGGGGTGACGGCCTGGCCCTTGCCCATTTGACACCACACCCGTGTTCCGACATGGCGCGCCGCTGAGAGGGTTACGCCCCAATGCAAATCTTTTGGGTTTCATTTCCATGAGAGTGGCTGAGTTTTCACGTTGGCTCACCAAGCCTATCACAACCCTCCTCCTTTACCCGAGCTTGGGACCGGCTATGTTGAGACAACTTAGGTGGAGTTAAGGGTACTTCAAGTGGCCACGAAGAATAAAATACGTGAAAGCAAAGTAGTGTATAAACTAAGCGCAAAATAGTGCATAAACTAAGCAAATCAATCTTACTTTTGGTTTAGCTTCTCTTAGTTATGATATATATCATCTTATGTAAGCTTAAAAATGAAGTAGCTAGGGCTTCAGTTCAGTTAGGAAATTCAAAGTCGCAGTGTTGATGTTTAAAATCTTTTCATTCCATGCATTTTTTGCGGGGTTCATTCCATGTATTTGCAGTTTCTATAACTACTGCTGAGAAATTATTTGTTTTTGCTAAGGATACTAAAGTCAATTATTGAGTTTGAGGTCTAATATTTGAAGCATAAATAGAGCATGTCCTCTTTCTTATACTTAGGTATGATCCACCAACTGAACTTTCCACTATCCTTGCTTAAACAAGATAATCAACGATGGGATACATAGGCGCCGCGTGCCGCTGTGCCTCCGCCTGCTAGTATATGTTATGGCAACTAATATTTCAGAATTGCTGTTTCAATATCTATGATGAGGTGCGTCTCATGTTTGATGCTATTTCTGAGTCTGCTATTGCTTATGCTATGAAGAGGCGTTTTATGTTTTTGTTCTTGCCACGCAAGGAGAGGATTGGCAAGACATTGAGGTTTTTTCACGGATGGAGGATGTTATCCTTGAAGTCAATTGGATGGGGTCCACTTGGAGGCTTGTCGAAGATGGCGGCACACCAATTTAATAGAGTCCAGAATTATTTTAGTTGTGTTTGTGTTATTTTTCTGTTTCGGAAAAAGTGGGACCGAATCATGTTGTTTTTATTTTATAGTTGGTTGAGTCGGCTATATATAGCCAGGGGTGTGCACGTGGTAAGGGGAGTTGAATTTTCGAGTTAAGAATAGACAGGAAAAAGGTCCCATGTCTGGGATGCCAATATCATTTGTTTTGCTTGCTGATTCGCAAGAATATGTTCTGCAGTTTGTGGAGTAGATTTAATCTGCTCAACAATCGAAGTTATCTATTGGTTATATCGTTCGCCGTGAAAGATTGGGCCAAAAACCCTAGGATCTCTACTTGATCCTTATCAATCTACCAGCCAAAGTACAACGGTTGGAAGCAAATACGAAGATTGACGCTCTGAAGAACATGTAGTGGTTGCTAGAGAGGAGGACGGAGTAAGACACCATACATGGTCATAAATATTACAAACATTATTACATTAGGAAGATGTCTCGAGATATATTTTTTCACTCCATGGCAACACACCGGTATTTAGCTAGTTGATCTAAATGATTAGAAAGTTGATCGATTTAACATTTTAATAAAGTTATAAATTCATGATATATAAAAAACAACATTTTAAACATTCACTGCTAGCCTTTTTCGACAACACACCTACAATTTATCTAGAGGCGGTGGAGATTCTGGGAGATTAGGGACAACGATGATCGGGCTTCGTACAACATGCTTTGTAGACACCCAGCTCAAGCTTCCCTCCACATGTCCTTGTCCATGAATGCCCTTGCCACTCACCAACACACTGAATGTCTTCTTCTCCCCTGCCTTGGAGAACACCAGCTTGTTAGGGGTGATGCATACCATAAGCGACTTGGGCATGTCCAACTTGACATTGTACGTTGATGCCAGTGGCCCGACGTTTGTCACTGTCCGATTCACGATGAAGGCCGTCAATATCAAGGGCACAATTATGGTTGGGTAGTTGAGTTGCTCGTCTTTGACCTTGGGTAGCTTCGTGCAACTCAAGCTCTTGTTACGCACGATGGTGGCTAGGCCTCTATCGCCGAGGAGACAACAAATGTAGGCAGCATAGTCGGTGACACCCAGGTCGTACACTAAGCCAGGGTCGACAGCTCTCGCCAGATTCACATGGCCTGCACCCATCGCGTACGCGTCAGCTTTCCCGTGCTTCTCGTCCAAGATTGAGCCGTTGGTGATGTTAACAATGTCGGATGTCGTCAAGATGGCCGACTTGATGGCGGCCGGGGACTGATACGGCGCCAACGTATTTATAATTTTTGATTGTTCCATGCTGTTATATTATCAATCTTGGATGTTTTTATATACATTTACAGTAATTATATATCATTTTTTGGGACTAACCTATTTTTTGGGACAGATTCTATTTTTGATGCACTACTTGCTTGTTTTGATGAATCTATGGATTGTATCGGGGGGTATAAGCCATGGTGAAGTTAGAGTACAGTAGGTATAATGCAAAAATAAAATATGAATGGGTTTGCAACAGTACTTAAAGTAGTGATTTATTTTGTTATACTAACGGATTTCACGAAGGTTTTGTTGAGTTTTGTGTGATTGAAGTTTTCAAGTTTTGCGTGAGATCACGATGGATGAAGGAATAAGGAGTAGCAAGAGCCTAAGCTTGGGGATGCCCGAGGCACCCCGAGGTAATATTCAAGGAAGACTCAAGCGTCTAAGCTTGGGGATGCCCCAGAAGGCATCCCCTCTTTCTTCTACCAACCATCGGTAATTTTACTTGGAGCTATATTTTTATTCGTCACATGATATGAGTTTTACTTGGAGCGTCTTGTATTATATGAGTCTTTGCTTTGTTTGCTTTTTAGTTTGTCACAATCATCTTTGCTGAACACACCTATCTTGAGAGGGCCACACGTTTATCATCATTTGTTAGAATACTCTATGTGCTTCACTTAAATTTTTTGAGCTAGGCAGTTGCTCTAGTACTTCACTTAAATCTTTTTGAGCACGGTGGTGGCTATATTTTGAAGAAATAAACTCTCATGCTTGACTTATATTATTTTGAGAGTTGATAAGATTAAAATTTTGAAGAAATAAATTCTCATGCTTTACTTGTATTATTTTGAGAGTTGATAAGATTGAAATTTTGGAGAAATAAACTCTCGTGCTTCACTTATATTATTTGGAGAGTTGATAAGATTAAAATTTTGAAGAAATATTTGCACTCTCATGCTTCACTTAAATCTTTTTGAGAGTTGATGATAGTAACGGTAATTTGCACAAGATATGAATTTGGTTCCAAAGTGATGAATATTCAAGAGGGATATAATAAAATCATTGGATATGATAAGTGTGATTCCTTGCAATAGTTTTGCGATATGGAAATGATAATATGTGAGTCATGTTAGTGAGTAATTGTGATTTAGTAAGAATATTAGTGTTAAGGTTTGTGATTCCCTATGCATGCACATCAAGTCAATAGTTATGCAATAAAATTATATCCTACTTATGGTGCATTATTCGGTGTTAGTTATGTTCAATGCATGTTTATGACCGTTTTCATTTTTTGGTTGGTTGCTTCTCAATCTATTTACTAGCCTTCATTTGTACTAGGCGGAAATACTGCTTGTGCATCCAAACTCCTTAAACCCAAATTGTGCCAAATGAGTCCACCATACCCACCTATATGCGGCATTTCAATGCCGTTCTAAGTAAATTTGCGTGTGCCAACTCTAATTTTCAAAATAATTTTCCTTTTTGTGTGCCCGTACCACTCATGAAGCAGCAGGGGGTGGCCATTATTTTCCATGCTAGGTGTGTTATTCTCACGATGAGTGTTTATTCACTTGTCATTGCATGAGAGAGTGGCTGGGAATAGGGATGTCCAGTCCCACAATGAAATCAAAAATTAATAACAACAAAATTTCTTGGAAAGTGATGGTATGGAGGGCACCCGTGGATACGACTAGCCATGGATTGTGAAAGAAATGGTGGAAAGAAAATAAACTTTACTTTCTGTTTGGGAACCGCCTATGATGTGTCTAGCATGGAAAATATTGGGAATTCTCGGTCATTTTCGTTGACAGGAAAAGCATGCCTCTCAAAATAATTTTATCTCTTTAATTTCAGCTCTGAGCTCTGGCACATTTGACAAATCTCTGCTTCCCTCTGCGAAGGGCCTATCTATTTACTTTTATGCAATTTTTATTTTTATTTGAGTCTCCATCTTCTCTTACAAGAGCACCAACTAGAGAGCACTATTGTCATACTTGTGCATTGGATGTAGCTAATATTTGAGTGTGTTTCATGAATGGATCAATGATTGAGCATAATGGGCTAGGGATAACTTTCTTTAGTGTTGATATTTTGAAAGACGTGGTTGCTTGTTAGCATGCTTGAGTATTTATATCTTCATGTCAAACTATAGACTATTGCTTTGAATCATTCAAGTCCAATGTCCATGCTATAAGAAAAGAATATGTGATGAATATGATAGGCAGCATTCCACATCAAAAATTCTGTTTTTATCATTTACCTACTCGAGGACGAGCAGGAATTAAGCTTGGGGATGCTGATACGTCTCCAACGTATCTATAATTTTTTATTGTTCCATGCTGTTATATTATCAATCTTGGATGTTTTTATATACATTTACAGCAATTATATATCATTTTTTGGGACTAACCTATTAACTTAGTGCCCAGTGCCAGTTGCTGTTTTCTGCCCTGTTTTTGTTTTACAGAATATCAATACCAAACGAAGTCCAAATGCCACGAAACTTTTTGGAGATTTTTTTTCTGGACAAGATAAACATTAGAAGCTTCGGAAGAAGGCCAGAAGCCCCAGGGGGTGCCCATGAGGCACCAGGGCGCGCCTGGGGGGGGGGCAGGCGCGCCCTGGTACCTCGTGGGGCCCACAGAGCTCCGTTTGACCTAATTCCACCACTATAAATTCCCAAAAAATCAGAAACCCTCAGGGGAGTCCACGAAATACTTTTTTCGCCGCCGCAAGTTTCTGTTCTCGAGAGATCCCATCTGGAGGCCTTCTTCGGTACTCCGCCGGAGGGGGAATCGATCACGGAGGGGCTCTACATCAACCTTGCTGCCCTTCCGATGATGCGTGAGTAGTTTACCACAGACCCTCGGGTCCATAGTTAGTAGCTAGATGGCTTCTTCTCTCTTTTTGATCTTCAATACAATTTTCTCCTCGATGTTCTTGGAGTTCTATCTGATGTAATCACTTTTGGCGGTGTGTTTGTTGGGATCCGATGAATTGTGAGTTTATGATCAGATTATCCATGAATATTATTTGAGTCTTCTCTGATCTCTTTTATGCATGATTATTATAGCCTCGTATTTCTTCTCCGATCTATTGATTTGGTTTGGCCAACTAGATTGATTTATCTTGCCATGGGAAGAGGTGCTTTGTAATGGGTTCGATCTTGCGGTGCTCAATCCCAGTGACAGAAAGGGACATGACACGTATGTATCGTTGCTATTAAGGGTAAAAAGATGGGGCACTACTGGAGTTTATCATGTCTACATCATGTCTACATCATGTCATCGTTCTTAAGGCGTTACTCCGTTCTTTATGGACTCACTACTGGAATCAGGCACTTTGCCGTCTGCTATAGCAGACGGCAAAGGCATACTTGGCAGACGGCAAAGGCTTTGCCATCAGCCAGCAGACGGCAAACACTCCGGTTGAACGGCTGCCGGCAAAGGCCGCTTTGCCGTCTGCTGGCAGACGGCAAAGAACTTTCCTTCTTTGCCGTCTGCCAGCAGACGGCAAAGAGCGTGGACGGCACAGAAAAGGTTCCATCCCCGTTAGGTGGCTAACGGCGCTCTTTGCCGTCTGCTCGCAGACGGCAAAGAGCTGTAGATGACGTCAGCTGACGTCAGGCTTCAGCTGGGCCCTAGATGCATGCTGGATAACGGTCGATGTGTGGAGTAATAGTAGTAGATGCAGGAAGGAGTCGGTCTACTTGTCTCGGACGTGATGTCTATATACATGATCATTGCCTTGGAAATCGTCATGATTATTTGCTTTTCTATCAATTGCCCAACAGTAATTTGTCTACCCACCGTATGCTAGTTTCTTGAGAGAAGTCTCTAGTGAAAACTATGGCCCCCGGGTCTATCTAAATCAATTACTAAAACCCTAAAAATATTGCTGCACTTTTTATTTATTTATTTTATTTTGTATTTTTGTCTCAATCGATCTATCAATCACAAACAATTTAATCTTGCAATTTACCGCCGAGGGATTGACAACCCCTCGTTTGCGTTGGGTGCAAGGATTTGTTGTTTGTGTGCAGGTACTGCTAACGAGGTGTTGTGTGGTTCTCCTACTGGATTGATAACCTTGGTTTCATAACTGAGGGAAATACTTACCTCTGCTGTGCTGCATCATCCCTTCCTCTTCGGGGATAAAACCAACGCAAGCTACAAGTAGCAGGGACCACTCAGGATGTGAGCTCTTGATAAGCGCCGCAACACCACTGATGTGTGGCGTTGCCATCGACGTGCCGGACATGATGTTGAATGGGCCTAATATAGATTCCGCTTTTGGCGGCCATGCAGCGAGGATGTTGAGCCCGGGCGCCAATATGTCTGGTTTGAGCACGCCGGGGATGTACATGTTGGAAATATGCCCTAGAGGCAATAATAAATTGGTTATTATTATATTTCCTTGTTCATGATAATCGTTTATTATCCATGCTATAATTGTATTGATTGGAAACTCAAATACATGTGTGGGTACATAGACAACACTGTGTCCCTAGTAAGCCTCTAGTTGACTAGCTCGTTGATCAAAGATGGTTAAGGTTTCCTAGCCATTGACATGAGATGTCATTTGATAACGGGATCACATCATTAGGAGAATGATGTGATGGACAAGACCCAAACTGTAAACGTAGCATTTGATCGTGTCAGTTTATTGCTATTGTTTTCTGCATGTCAAGTATCTGTTCCTTTGACCATGAGATCATGCAACTCACTGACACCGGAGGAATACCTTGTGTGTATCAAACGTCGCAACGTAACTGGGCGACTATAAAGGTGCTCTACAGGTATCTCCGAGGGTGTCTGTTGGGTTGGCATGGATCAAGACTGGGATTTGTTACTCCGTATGACGGAGAGGTATCTCAGGGCCCACTCGGTAATACAACATCACAATGAGCCTTGCAAGCAATGTGACTAAAGTGTTAGCCACGAGATCTTGTATTACGGAACGAGTAAAGAGACTTGCCGGTAACGAGATTGAACTAGGTATAGTGATACCGACGATCGAATCTCGGGCAAGTAACATACCGAAGAACAAAGGGAACAGCATACGGGATTAACTGAATCCTTGACATAGAGGTTCGACCGATAAAAGATCTTCGTAGAATATGTAGGAGCCAATATGGGCATCCAGGTCCCGCTATTGGTTATTGGCCGTAGAGGTGTCTCGGTCATGTCTACATAGTTCTCGAACCCGCAGGGTCTACACACTTAACGTTTGGTGACGATTAGTATAATTGAGTTATTATGTTGGTGACCAAAAGTTGTTCGGAGTCCCGGATAAGATCCCGGACATGACGAGGATCTCCGGAATAGTCCGGAGGTAAAGATTGATATATGTGATAATAGTGTTTTGATCTCCGGAAAAGTTTCGGAGTTCACCGGAAGGGGTTCCGGATGTTTACCGAAGTGTTCGGGTGCAGCAACACTTTATATGGGCCAAGGGATAAAAGCCCACAAGGTATTGGAAAGTGCAAAAGGTAGTTTTGCTGCCGCGTAAGCGGTACTACCGCTTGTGTGAAGCGGTACTACCGCCCGAGCGGTACTACCGCTTGTGTGAAGCGGTACTACCGCCCAAGCGGTACTACCGCTTGTGAGCGGTACTACCGCTTGTGCGCGGCTGTGCACGGTTCGGCAGGGATCCGAGTTGGACTCTTTTCCTGCGGGCCAAACCGACCTTGTGCGGGCAAAACCGACTTGGAAGAGACTTTTACTCCAAGTTTAGACCCCAAGGCTCAACATATAAATAGAGGGGCAGGGCTAGCACACGAGACACATCAAGATTTCCCCAAGCCGTGTGCGGCAACCCTAACCCTCTAGTTCCTCCGTCATAATCTCCGTAGCGCTTGGCGAAGCCCTGCAGAGATTGTTCCTCACCACCATCACCACGCCGTCGTGCTGCTGGAACTCAACCACTACTTCACCATCGCTCGCTGGATCGAGGAGGTGAAGGCGTCATCAAGCCGTACGTGTGTTGAACGCGGAGGTGCCGTCCGTTCGGCGCTAGTTCGTGATCGAATCGAGGGACGACTTGCGATTTGGATCGCGGAGACGTTCGACTACATCAACCGCGTTTATTAAACGCTTCCGCTTAGCGATCTACAAGGGTATGTAGATTCTCTCTCCCTCTCGTAGATGCTCATCACCATGGATAGATCTTGTGTGTGCGTAGGAAATTTTTTGTTTCCCATGCAACGTTCCCCAACAGTGGCATCTGAGCTAGGTCTATGCGTAGATGAGATCTCGAGTAGAACACAAACGAGTTGTGGGCGTGGGTGTATACATATTGCTTGCCGTTACTAGTTGATATTTGATTCGGCGGTATTGTGAGATGAAGCGGCCCGGACCGACATTACGCGTACACTTACGCGAGACAGGTTCCTTCAACTGACATGTAACTTCGTTGCATAAAGATGGCTAGCGGGTGTCTGTCTCTCTCACTTTAGTTGAATCGATTTCAATGAAGAGGGTTCTTTTAGAAGATCAAAAAGCAATCACTACACCACGTTGTGGTTTTGCGTAGGTAAGAACGGTTCTTGCAAACCCGTAGCAGCCACGTAAAATTTGCAACAACAATTAGAGGACGTCTAACTTGTTTTTGCAGGGTATGTTGTGATGTGATATGGCCAATTACATGATGAGATATATGTGATGTATGAGATGATCATGTGTTGTATAGAATATCACGACTTGCATGTCGATGAGTACGGCAACTGGCAGGAGCCATAGAGTTGTCTTTAATTATTGTATGACCTGCGTGTCAATCATTAAGCGCTATGTAATGCTTTACTTTATCGCTAAACGTTAGCAATAGTCGTGGAAGCAACAGTCGGCGCGACAACCTTATGGCGACACGTTGATGGAGATCAAGATGATGGAGATCATGGTGTCATGCCGGTGACGATGGAGATCATGCCGGTGCTTTGGAGATGGAGATCAAAAGCACAAGTTCATGGCCATATCATGTCACTTATGATTTGCATGTGATGTTAATCCTTTTATGCATCTTATTTTGCTTAGGACGACGGTAGCATTATAAGGTGATCCCTCACTTAAATTTCAAGATAAAATTGTGTTCTCCCCAAGTGTGCACCGTTGCGAAAGTTCGTCGTTTCGAGACACGCCGTGATGATCGGGTGTGATAGACTCTACGTTCGCATACAACGGGTGTAAGCCATGTTACACGTGCGGAACACTCGGGTTAAACTTGACGAGCCTAGCATGTACATACATGGCCTCGGAACACAAGAGACCGAAAGGTCGAACATGAGTCATATAGTAGATATGATCAACATGAAGATGTTCACCATTGAAACCACCTCAACTCACGTGATGATCGGACTTGAGTTGGTGGATTTGGATCATGTTACACTCGAATGACCGGAGGGATGTCAATTTGAGTGGGAGTTTTTAAGTAATATGATTAACTAAACTCATTATCTAGAACAATAGTCTAAGTTGTCTTTGCTATATTTATGTTGTAGATCATGGCTCGCGCAGTAGCACCCCTGAATTTTAATGCGTTCCTAGAGAAAGCTAAGTTGAAAGATGATGGAAGTAACTTTGTGGACTGGGCCCGTAATCTAAGGATTATCCTTACGGCTTCCCAGAAGGCTTATGTCCTTGATGCACCGCTTGGTGATCCACCCGCTCCAGTTGAGTCTCTAGACGTTGTGAACGCCTGGCAGGCTCGTTCTGATGATTACTCAATAGTTCAATGTGCAATGTTGTATGGCTTAGAACCGGGACTTCAAAGACGTTTTGAACGTCATGGAGCATATGAGATGTTCCAGGAGTTGAAGTTTATCTTTCAGAAGAATGCCCGGATCGAGAGATATGAGATCTCCGATAAGTTCTATGCTTGCAAGATGGAGGAGAACGGGTCTATCAGTGATCACGTGCTCAGAATGTCTGGGTACTCCACCCGTCTGGCTGAGTTAGGGATGCCCCTTCCGCCAGAGGCTATCACTGACAGAGTTCTTCAATCATTGCCACCTAGCTACAAGAGCTTCGTGTTGAACTATAACATGCACGGGATGAACAAGTCAGTCGCCGAGCTGTTTGCGATGCTGAAAGCCGCTGAGTCTGAAATTCAGAAGGAGCATCAAGTGTTGATGGTCAATAAAACCACTAGTTTCAAGAAAAATGGCAAGGGTAAGAAGGGTAACTCCAAGAAGAGTGGCAAAGCAGTTGCTCCTCTCATGAAGAAACCCAAGGCTGGACCCAAACCAGAAACTGTGTGTTTTCATTGCAAGGGAACTGGACACTGGAAGCGGAACTGCCCCAAGTATTTGGCTGACAAGAAGGCGGCCAACAACAAACAAGGTATATATGATATACATGTTATTGATGTGTACCTTACCAACTCTCGTTGTAGTGCCTGGGTATTTGATACCGGTGCGGTTGCTCATATTTGCAACTCAAAACAGGAACTGCGGAATAAACGGAGGCTGGCAAAGGACGAAGTGACGATGCGCGTGGGAAATGGTTCCAAGGTTGATGTGATCGCCGTCGGCACGCTCGCTCTTCGATTACCATCGGGATTAGTGATGAACCTAAATAAGTGTTATTTGGTGCCTGCGTTAAGCATGAACATTATATCTGGATCTTGTTTATTGCGAGACGGTTACTCATTTAAATCAGAGAATAATGGTTGTTCTATTTATATGAGTAATATCTTTTATGGTCATGCACCCAATGTGAGGGGTTTATTCTTATTGAATCTCGATAGTAATGATACACATGTTCATAACATTGATGCCAAAAGATGTAGAATTGATAATGATAATACCACTTTCTTGTGGCACTGCCGTTTAGGTCATATTGGCGTAAAACGCATGAGGAAGCTCCATGCTGATGGACTTTTGGAGTCACTTGATTTTGAATCACTTGACACATGTGAGCCATGCCTCATAGGCAAGATGACTAAAACGCCGTTCTCTGGAACAATGGAACGGGCAAATGACTTATTGGAAATCATACATACTGATGTGTGTGGTCCGATGAGTATTGAGGCGCGCGGTGGTTATCGTTATTTTCTCACCTTCACTGATGACTTAAGTAGATATGGGTATATTTACTTAATGAAACACAAGTCTGAAACATTTGAAAAGTTCAAACAATTTCAGAGTGAAGTTGAGAATCATCGTAACAAGAAGATTAAATTCCTACGATCTGATCGAGGAGGAGAATATCTGAGTTATGAGTTTGGCAGTCACTTAAGACAGTGTGGAATTGTTTCACAATTAACACCGCCTGGAACACCACAGCGTAATGGTGTGTCCGAACGTCGTAATCGAACCTTATTGGATATGGTGCGATCTATGATGTCTCTTGCCGATTTGCCACTATCGTTTTGGGGTTATGCATTAGAGACAGCTGCATTCACTTTAAATAGGGCACCATCGAAATCCGTTGAGACGACGCCATATGAACTTTGGTTTGGCAAGAAGCCAAAGCTGTCGTTTCTGAAAGTTTGGGGATGTGATGCTTATGTCAAAAAGCTTCAGCCTGAAAAGCTGGAACCCAAAGCGGAGAAATGCGTCTTCATAGGATACCCAAAAGAGACAGTTGGGTATACCTTCTACCTCAGATCCGAAGGCAAAGTGTTTGTCGCTAAAAACGGAACATTTCTTGAGAAAGAGTTTCTCTCGAAAGAATTGAGTGGGAGGAAGATAGAACTTGATGAGGTTGTTGAACCTTTACTTCAACCTGAGAGTAGCGCAGCGCAGAAAGTTGTTTCTGTGGAGCCTACATTAGCTGAAGAGGAAGTTAATGATGATGATCATGAAGCTTTGGATCAAGTTGCTATCGAACCTCGTAGGTCGACAAGGACGCGTACTGCTCCCGAGTGGTACGGCAACCCTGTCTTAAAAGTCATGTTGTTAGACAACGATGAACCTACGAGCTATGGAGAAGCGATGATGGGCCCGGATTCCGAGAAGTGGTTAGAGGCCATGAAATCCGAGATGGGATCCATGTATGAAAACAAAGTATGGACTTTGGAAGTATTACCTGAAGGGCGTAAGGCCATTCAGAACAAATGGATCTTTAAGAGGAAGACGGACGCGGACGATAATGTCACCGTCTATAAAGCTCGACTTGTGGCAAAGGGTTTTTCACAAGTTCAAGGAGTTGACTACGATGAGACCTTCTCACCCGTAGCGATGCTTAAGTCGGTCAGAATCATGTTAGCAATAGCTGCCTTTTTCGATTATGAAATTTGGCAGATGGATGTCAAAACAGCGTTCCTTAACGGTTACCTTAAGGAAGAGTTGTATATGATGCAACCAGAAGGTTTTGTCGATCCAGAGAATGCTGACAAAGTTTGCAAACTCCAGCGATCCATTTATGGACTGGTGCAAGCATCTCGGAGTTGGAATCTTCGTTTTGATGAGGTGATCAAAGCGTTCGAGTTTATACAAGTTTACGGAGAAGCTTGTATTTACAAGAAAGTGAGTGGGAGCTCTATAGCGTTTCTAATATTATATGTGGATGACATATTGCTGATTGGAAACAATATAGAAATGCTGGAAAGCGTAAAGGAATATTTGAACAAGAGTTTTTCAATGAAGGACCTAGGAGAAGCTGCTTTCATATTAGGCATCAAGATCTATAGAGATAGATCAAGACGCTTAATAGGACTTTCACAAAGCACATACCTTGATAAGATTTTGAAGAAGTTCAAAATGGATCAGTCCAAGAAGGGGTTCTTGCCTGTTTTGCAAGGTGTGAAGTTGAGTAAGACTCAATGCCCAGTGACTGCAGAAGATAGAGAAAAGATGAGTGTCATCCCCTATGCTTCAGCCATAGGCTCTATCATGTATGCAATGCTGTGCACAAGACCCGATGTCAGCCTTGCCATAAGTATGGTCGGAAGGTTTCAAGGTGATCCAGGAATGGAACACTGGACGGCGGTCAAGAATATCCTGAAGTACCTGAAAAGGACTAAGGACATGTTTCTCGTTTATGGAGGTGATCAAGAGCTCGTCGTAAAGGGTTAAGTCGATGCAAGCTTTGACACTGATCCGGATGACTCTAAGTCGCAAACCGGATACGTATTTATTCTTAATGGGGGTGCGGTTAGCTGGTGCAGTTCCAAGCAAAGCGTGGTAGCAGATTCTACATGCGAAGCGGAGTACATCGCTGCCTCGGAGGCGGCGAAGGAAGGTGTCTGGATGAAGGAGTTCATGACAGATCTTGGAGTAGTGCCTAGTGCACTTAATCCAATGACTCTGTTTTGTGATAATACTGGTGCCATTGCTCTAGCCAAGGAACCAAGATTTCACAAAAGGACCAGACACATAAAGCGACGTTTCAATTCCATCCGCGATTACATCAAGGAGGACGACATAAATATTTGCAAAGTACACACGGATCTGAATGTTGCAGATCCGATGACTAAACCTCTTCCAAGGGCTAAACATGAACAACACCAGAACTACATGGGTGTTCGATTCATTACAATGTAAATCACATAGTGATGTGAACTAGATTATTGACTCTAGTGCAAGTGGGAGACTGTTGGAAATATGCCCTAGAGGAAATAATAAATTGGTTATTATTATATTTCCTTGTTCATGATAATCGTTTATTATCCATGCTATAATTGTATTGATTGGAAACTCAAATACATGTGTGGGTACATAGACAACACTGTGTCCCTAGTAAGCCTCTAGTTGACTAGCTCGTTGATCAAAGATGGTTAAGGTTTCCTAGCCATTGACATGAGATGTCATTTGATAACGGGATCACATCATTAGGAGAATGATGTGATGGACAAGACCCAAACTGTAAACGTAGCATTTGATCGTGTCAGTTTATTGCTATTGTTTTCTGCATGTCAAGTATCTGTTCCTTTGACCATGAGATCATGCAACTCACTGACACCGGAGGAATACCTTGTGTGTATCAAACGTCGCAACGTAACTGGGCGACTATAAAGGTGCTCTACAGGTATCTCCGAGGGTGTCTGTTGGGTTGGCATGGATCAAGACTGGGATTTGTTACTCCGTATGACGGAGAGGTATCTCAGGGCCCACTCGGTAATACAACATCACAATGAGCCTTGCAAGCAATGTGACTAAAGTGTTAGCCACGAGATCTTGTATTACGGAACGAGTAAAGAGACTTGCCGGTAACGAGATTGAACTAGGTATAGTGATACCGACGATCGAATCTCGGGCAAGTAACATACCGAAGAACAAAGGGAACAGCATACGGGATTAACTGAATCCTTGACATAGAGGTTCGACCGATAAAAGATCTTCGTAGAATATGTAGGAGCCAATATGGGCATCCAGGTCCCGCTATTGGTTATTGGCCGTAGAGGTGTCTCGGTCATGTCTACATAGTTCTCGAACCCGCAGGGTCTACACACTTAACGTTTGGTGACGATTAGTATAATTGAGTTATTATGTTGGTGACCGAAAGTTGTTCGGAGTCCCGGATAAGATCCCGGACATGACGAGGATCTCCGGAATAGTCCGGAGGTAAAGATTGATATATGTGATAATAGTGTTTTGATCTCCGGAAAAGTTTCGGAGTTCACCGGAAGGGGTTCCGGATGTTTACCGAAGTGTTCGGGTGCAGCAACACTTTATATGGGCCAAGGGATAAAAGTCCACAAGGTATTGGAAAGTGCAAAAGGTAGTTTTGCTGCCGCGTAAGCGGTACTACCGCTTGTGTGAAGCGGTACTACCGCCCGAGCGGTACTACCGCTTGTGTGAAGCGGTACTACCGCCCAAGCGGTACTACCGCTTGTGAGCGGTACTACCGCTTGTGCGCGGCTGTGCACGGTTCGGCAGGGATCCGAGTTGGACTCTTTTCCTGCGGGCCAAACCGACCTTGTGCGGGCAAAACCGACTTGGAAGAGACTTTTACTCCAAGTTTAGACCCCAAGGCTCAACATATAAATAGAGGGGCAGGGCTAGCACACGAGACACATCAAGATTTCCCCAAGCCATGTGCGGCAACCCTAACCCTCTAGTTCCTCCGTCATAATCTCCGTAGCGCTTGGCGAAGCCCTGCAGAGATTGTTCCTCACCACCATCACCACGCCGTCGTGCTGCTGGAACACAACCACTACTTCACCATCGCTCGCTGGATCGAGGAGGTGAAGGCGTCATCAAGCCGTACGTGTGTTGAACGCGGAGGTGCCGTCCGTTCGGCGCTAGTTCGTGATCGGATCGAGGGATGACTTGCGATTTGGATCGCGGAGACGTTCGACTACATCAACCGCGTTTATTAAACGCTTCCGCTTAGCGATCTACAAGGGTATGTAGATTCTCTCTCCCTCTCATAGATGCTCATCACCATGGATAGATCTTGTGTGTGCGTAGGAAAATTTTTGTTTCCCATGCAACGTTCCCCAACAGTACATGCTTGGACCTCGGGAAGAGAACGATGCCACTACAGGGGCCGGACGGTCCCCAACCAATGTGTTGTGGTACGAGAAAATTCCGTATGCTGAGCTTTTTGCCGATGCCACGTATGCAGCAAGGGCATCGCCGTCTTCCGCGCTCACCTGCACCACACTAGAGTTGTAATCCACAAGAGAAATTGTGTAGCCATTGGGGACACAGTTGAATAGCACTACGGCGGCCGCGCCAGCATGCACTATGCCACTGATGTCCTCATCGGTCTCTGAGTCATAGACCACGATCTTCTCGGCGACGACATGGTTACCCACGTAGTCACAATACCGTCGTTCCTCGGAGTAGAGGAGTGGATACTTCTTTGGACTCGGCTTCACCACCTGGGTAAGCGCGTCTCCGTGGATGCACTTGCCATTGCCGAGATTCACACTGGCGTCAAAGCTCCGATCCATCGAGCCGGCGGCGACTGTGAGCATCCATGGTGCATCGTTGCTGACCGAATGTGGATCGGGTCCTTCGTTACCACCTGCGCAAACCACGGTGATGCCTTTTGACATGGCACTGAATGTGCCGATGGCAAAGGGGTCCTCATCAAACCTGACGCCGTTGTTAGGGCCAAGGCACTAGTAGAAAACAGGGCTTTGATCCTGGCCAGATCAGAGCTTTAGACCCGGTCGAGTTACGAACCGGGACTAATGGGTGCATCAGTCCCAGTTCGAGCGGTCAGGGAGCCGGCCGGGCCTCGGCGGGCATCAGTCCCGGTTCGTCTGGGACCTTTAGTCCCGGTTCCAGCTACCAACCAGGACTAAAGGTCCTGGCTCCTGGCGCAACCCCTTTAGTCCTGGTTCGTGTCTGGAACCGGGACTAAAGGTCTGTCTTCAGTCCCGGTTCTAGGCACGAACCGGGACTGATAAAACGCCTATATGTACCCCGCCCCCGCCGCTCACTCCTCTGTTTTTTGGCCGGCCAGCGTGTGCAGGGTGTGTGCTACTCTCTGTTCTCACCTCCTATGCACATGAGGTGTTCGATGAAATGCCCGAGCAACACTTAAGCTTTCTCTCCTCTCCAAGCTCCATTTTGCCCAAGATTTCTCTAGGTTTGGCGGTGCACCAACTATCCAAGTGTTCTAAAAAGGTTAGCAACTTCATCGTTTCATCTCTCACTGCTAGTTTAGCTCATTTCAAATGCTCTAGAAGTAGAGTGGTTTGTGGGTTTTAGTGGAGGAGTGTACGTGGGAGTTCTTTTGATTTAGATGCACAATTTGAGCTGAAATTAACTTCTTAGAGTCTGCACATGTGTAGGGTGCCGTCCCCGTCCCCGTCCTCACCGCCGTCGATCGCCCGCGCCGATCTCGTCGCCGGCACCACCCTGGTGAGCCTCTTGTTCTTATCTTCTTTTTAAAAGAAAAAAAAATCTTACTTGTATGATTTAGATAGATACTTGTATAATTTTCTTACTTTTATTATTGTTTGTTATTATATAGTGCCATGACTTTGGTATCCGCCCCCGTCGGCCCTCGTCCTGTCTATGATTCGGATGTGGTATATTATCTTTTATTATGATTTGTTTCATTTAGTGTTTATGACAATTATGCCGACCAACGTGACATAGATGTTTTTATCTAGGAGGTATGTGAACCGGAAATTCCAACCGACCCTCTTGTCGAGAGGTTAAATTTAGTTGAAAAAGAAAACAATTACTTGAAGAAAAAATTGAAAAGAATTGAGGAGGAGAAGATGGAATTGGAGTTGCATGTTGCCGATGTCGTCGATGATCACAAGATCAAGATGGATGCAATGCGCTTGAAGATTAGAAAGATTAGAAAATATGCCATTCATAATGAGGCTTGGTATCATTATGCCGTTGGATCAATTGTTACCTTAGTTGCGATTATGATCGCATTTGTTGTTGTTTTTCATAGTTTCAATGTATGTTTTAATTAGATGCTCTAGAGAGCTATATGTTGTTCTATGAGAACTATATATGTATGAACTTTATGTATTTATTTTTTCAGTAATAACATTTGATCACTACTGTACTTTGGTTTTAATGTGATGATGAACTTGTATTAATTTAGTCACTTCTCTATTCATGATGTTCTGTAATGGTTTTTGATACACTTAATTATATAATGCACGCAGATGAACCGGCAATGGATGTACGGTGACCGATGCACCTCCGAGTATCTTGAGGGCCTGCATAAATTTCTCGAAGTGGCTGAGGCAAACAACCAGAATGGTTTTATGTATTCTCCATGCCTTGTCTGTGAGAATACGAAGGATTACTCTAACTTGAAAACCCTTCACGTCCACCTGCTTGAGAAGGGTTTCATGCCACACTATAATGTTTGGACCAAGCACGGAGAAAGAGGGGTTATGATGGAAGACAACGAAGAAGAAGAGGATGATGACAACTATCCCCCTGAATACGGTGATACTACAACGGGGGAAGCTGAAGATCAAGAGGAACCAGACGATGTGCCCGATGATGATCTTCGCCGGGTCATTGTTGATGCAAAGAGACAATGCCAAAGTGAAAGGGAGAAGTTGAAGTTCGATCGCATGTTAGAGGATCACAAAAAAGGGTTGTACCCAAATTGCGAAGATGACAACACAAAGCTCGGTACCACACTGGAATTGCTGAAATGGAAGGCAGACAATGGTGTATCTGACAACGGATTTGGGAAGCTACTGAATATAATGAAGAAGAAGCTTCCAAAGGATAACGAATTGCCCGACAGTACGTACGAAGCAAAGAAGGTTCTATGCCCTCTAGGATTGGAGGTGCAGAAGATACATGCATGCCCTAATGACTGCATCCTCTACCGCGGTGAGTACGAGGATTTGAATGCATGCCCGGTATGCGGTGCATTGCGGTATAAGATCAGACGAGATGACCCTGGTGATGTTGAGGGCGAGCGCCCCAGGAAGAGGGTTCCTGCCAAGGTGATGTGGTATGCTCCTATAATACCATGGCTGAAACGTCTGTTCAGAAACAAAGAGCATGCCAAGTTGATGCGATGGCACAAAGAAGACTGTAAGAAAGACGGGAAGTTGAGAGCACCCGCTGACGGGTCGCAGTGGAGAAAAATCGAGAGAAGGTGGGGGGACTTTGCAGGTGACACAAGGAACGTATGGTTTGGTTTAAGTGCAGATGGCATTAATCCTTTTGGGGAGCAGAGCAGCAATCATAGCACCTGGCCCGTGACTCTATGTATCTATAACCTTCCTCCTTGGTTGTGCATGAAGCGGAAGTTCATTATGATGCCAGTGCTCATCCAAGGCCCTAAGCAACCCGGCAACGACATTGATGTGTACCTAAGGCCATTAGTTGAAGAACTTTTGCAGCTGTGGAATGGAGAAGGTGTACATGTGTGGGATGAGCACAAACAGGAGGAATTTGACCTACATGCGTTGTTGTTTGTAACCATCAATGATTGGCCTGCTCTTAGTAACCTTTCAAGACAGACAAACAAGGGATACCACGCATGCACGCACTGTTTAGATGACACCGAAAGTATATATTTGGAGAAATGCAGGAAGAATGTGTACCTGGGACATCGTTGATTTCTTCCGACCAACCATCAATGTCGAAAGAAAGGCAAGCATTTCAAAGGTGAGGCAGATCACTGGAAGAAGCCCGCCCTCCGTACTGGTGATCACATACTTGATATGGTCAAGGATTTACAAGTAATCTTTGGAAAGGGTCCTGGCGGACAATCTGTTCCGAATGACGCTGAGGGACGCACACCCATGTGGAAGAAGAAATCTATATTTTGGGACCTACCCTATTGGAAAGACCTAGAGGTCCGCTCTGCAATCGACGTGATGCACGTGACGAAGAATCTTTGCGTGAACCTGCTAGGCTTCTTGGGCGTGTATGGGAAGACAAAAGATACACCGGAGGCACGGGAGGACCAGCAACGTGTGCACGAAAAAGACGGCATGCATCCAAAGCAGTATGAAGGTCCTGCCAGCTACGCTCTTACCAAAGAAGAGAAGGAAATCTTCTTTGAATGTCTGCTCAGTATGAAGGCCCCGTCTGGCTTCTCGTCGAATATAAAGGGAATAATAAATATGGCAGAGAAAAAGTTCCAGAACCTAAAGTCTCATGACTGCCACGTGATTATGACGCAACTGCTTCCGGTTGCATTGAGGGGGCTTCTACCGGAAAACGTTCGATTAGCCATTGTGAAGCTATGTGCATTCCTCAATGCAATCTCTCAGAAGGTCATTGATCCAGATATCCTACCAAGGTTAAAGAATGATTTGGTGCAATGTCTTGTCAGTTTCGAGCTGGTGTTCCCACCATCCTTCTTCAATATCATGACGCACGTCCTAGTTCATCTAGTCGACGAGATTGCCATTCTGGGTCCTGTATTTCTACACAATATGTTCCCCTTTGAGAGGTTCATGGGAGTCTTAAAGAAATATGTTCGTAACCGTGCTAGTCCAGAAGGAAGCATCTCCATGGGCCATCAAACAGAGGAGGTCATTGGGTTTTGTGTTGACTTTATTCCTGACCTTAAGCCGATTGGTCTCCCTCAATCGCGGTATGAGGGGAGACTGACTGGAAAAGGCACGTTAGGAGCGGATGCAATAATATGTAGGGACGGGCATTCTTGGGCTCAAGCACACTACACAGTTCTACAGAATTCTACCTTGGTGACCCCATATGTCAATGAACACAAGAATTTTCTGCGCTCCAAACACCCGGAGCAGTGTGACGACTGGATTACATGTGAACACATCAGGACTTTCGGCAGTTGGTTGCAAACACATCTCATGGGTAACAACATTGTTGGAGATGAGCTGTACTCGTTGGCCAGGACACCATCTTCGACTGTATTGACTTACCAAGGGTACGAGATAAATGGGAATACATTTTACACGATCGCCCAAGATCAAAAGAGCACCAACCAAAACAGTGGTGTCCGCTTTGATGCAGCGACCAACAGGGGAAAGGACACATATTATGGTTACATAGTGGACATATGGGAACTTGACTATGGACATGATTTTAAGGTCCCTTTGTTTCGGTGCAAATGGGTCAATCGGTCAGGAGGCGGGGTACAGGTAGACCCGCAGTACGGAATGACAACAGTGGATCTCAACAATCTTGGGTACACAGACGAACCATTCGTCCTAGCCAATGATGTGGCGCAGGTTTTCTATGTGAAGGACATGTCTACCAAACCGAGAAAAAAAAAGATAAGGAAGCGAATACATCATACGATGAGCCAAAGCGCCACATAGTTCTTTCAGGGAAAAGAGACATCGTGGGAGTGGAGGGCAAGACAGACATGTCTGAAGATTATGAAAAGTTTCATGAAATTCCTCCCTTCAAAGTGAAGGCTGACCCAAGTACCCTGTTAAACGATGAAGATTATCCATGGTTACGGCGCAATAAGCAAGGGACACGCGCGAATAAAAAGTGAAGACTTTCTCTCCACAACTATTCTGATGATGGCTTTGATCTAGAATATCACTGCAGTTACATGTCAAGAAATGAAATGCCTTTTGTAACATATGAGTTTTCGTCCTTTTCAGAGTTCATTTCTACTGCTTTTCAATTTCAGGGTCCATTTTGTACACGAAGTGCATCCAGTTTTTGCCATAACCCTCTCAACTTTTTAGCACATGCTATGTGGGTGAAATGATGATACCATGCCAACTTTCAACCTTTTCAGAGTTCATTTGTAGTGCTTTTCAATTTCAGGGTCATTTAGCTCAAAAAAAAGATTAAATGCATGAAAAGAATGAACTAAAAAGCTTTTATAAAACTGTAATAGCAAAAAGAACGAACTAAAAAGAATCAATTAAATTTTTTTGTTATGATCAACTAAAACAAAACTATAATATTCTTCAAGAGCAAAAAGAATCAACTAAAAAGCTTTTATAAACCTCTAGTTATTATAAAAGTATTTTTGAAACTAAAATTATATAAAATTTATGCAACTAAAATTATCAAAGTATTTTTTGTTCAAAACTTTAATAGCAAAAAGAATTTTTCATAAAGTATTTTTTGTTAGAAACTTTAATAGCAAACTAAAATAACAAAATATGTTTTTGATTAAAACACCCATTTAAAATAACCTAAAAATTACCAAATTGAATATAATGATAAAACACACTAATATTAAACAGCAGGAAAAAGAATCACTCAAAATCTATTTTTAAAGTAAAGTTATTCACAAACTAGTGATTCACACAAATTTCAAAGAATTCAAATTTAAACTATTCAAATTTGAAAACTACTGGCACTAACAGAAAGTTTATAATTTTTTGTGACCAAAAGCAAAAAGAATCACTCAAAAACTCTAAGTATTTAGCTGTAAGTAGAAACAAAAGAAAATAAATAAAGCAAAAAACAAAACAAAAATACTGGAAAAGACCTTTAGTCCCGGTTGCTACCACAAACCGGGACTAAAAAGTAAAAAAAAAATTAAAAAATGCCACCTACTGGGCCACCACGGCCTGCATACGACTAGAAACCCAACATGCTAGTTGGGCCAGGATGCAGGCCTGCAACAGGCCCAGTAGGCCTGCATAAGAGAGGAGCTCGACAGGGCTGGCACAGCCGCGCTTATAAACCACTATCGAGGCCTCTCAGCTAGCGAGGTGGGACTAAACATCCACCCGCACGACGCCGTGCCAGCCGCAGCCCTTTAGTCCCGGTTGGTGGCACCAACCAGGACTAAAGGCCCCCCCTTTAGTCCCGGTCCGAGCCACCAACCGGGACTAAAGGGCTGTGCTTCCCGCCCTTTCGCCTTGCGAAATTGACCTTTAGTCCCGGTTGGTGGCTCGCACCGGGACTAAAGGGGGGCCTTTAGTCCCGGTTTGAGCCACCAACCGGGACTAAAGGTGGGGGTATATAACTAGGACTTGGGAAATTTTCCAAAGTCATTTGCGCCCCGACGCCCACACACCCACGACGCCGCCAGGCTGCCGGATCGCCGCCGCCCCCAAGCCCGTCCTCGTCGTCGCCGCCCCCGACGCCGGCCGCCCGCGCCTCCTCCCCGGCGCCCTCGACCTCGCCGTCGACCTCGCCGGCGCCCTCGACCTCGACCACGCCGTCGACCTCGCCCTCGACCTCGCCGTCGCATCGACGTCGCCGCCGAGCCCGCGCTGTGAGCCTCCTCCCTCTCCCCCCTCTCTCCTCCCGATCGAAGCCCCTCCCCGAGCCCATCCCCCACCTCGCCGGCCGCCCCTCCCCGAGCTCATCCCCCACCTAGCCGGCCGCCCCTCCCCGGTGCTGTAGATTGAACACACACACACACACACACATTCTTCTGTTCCTTTTTTTAGAGTGTACAATTATAGGTTATTAGTTAACAGAATGTTCCATTTTGTAAAATCCATAGTAAATGATATGTGCATCATATGAACTTGTGCCAATGGAGTATTTGAAAATTGCTATGTCTACTACATGCTCATGTCAGTTTCATAAATTGTAAAATTGTTATGCTTACTGTTATGTGCCTCCCAAGTCAGCATCATGACGTTGTTGTCAGCATGCCCAGTTTTTCACTAAGTCTAAAATCTGATATATCTTCTTGCCATGTTCTATTGATGCTACCATCATATCCATGACTCTTCTGAACATGATCAGTAACCATGTTTTGTGGTTTATGTTATGCTCTATCATGCCATACCTTTTGATGCCATGTTCTTGCCCTGTAGCATATTTAATTCTTGCCTCCAAGTGTGCATCTTAAATCTGTTTCTGCCACACTGTGAATTACACTAAGTCTGAGAATATGTTTTAACTTTGCAACTTGCCTTGACGAATCCGTGGAGTTGCCTAGGTTTTACTAGGTTTTACTAGGTTTACTAGGTTTTACTAGGTTTACTAGGTTTTTTTTGCCATGAGCGCTACTATACTTGGGTTTTGCCTAATGTTTTTTCAATCGGTAGAATTATTACAGGTGGTGGTGTTGCATCTCCGTGGAGTTGGCCCTGATCGTCCCTCCGCTGTTCGACAAAAGGTGTCCATTTGTTGTATGTTGAGTTTTGTTCATAGGATGATGCATGGTTGGTTCATTTGTTGAGTTGTGTATTCATCCATGTGTATAAATCTTGTATTCATTTTGTATTCATCTTGTGTATAAATCTTGTATTCATCTTGTCATTAAAACATAACGCCGATATATAACCCCGATATATATGTATGTAGATGTATATGTATGTATGTATACTTTAGTATGTAGATGTATATGTATATCATAGCAAAAAAAAAAAGATGTATTCCCGGATGTTATCCCCCTTCACCTATATCGTGTAGTGCCGCGTTAGAACACCCCTAACTCTCTCGGGAATTCAACATATTCCCGATAACTTCGACATGAGGGGGGTCGTTAAAACATAACCCCGATAACTTCGACATGAGGGGGCCGGGGGGTGGTTCGTTAAAACATAACCCCCTAGAAGAAAGAGCGTTGTCGATCTACCCCCTCCCGCCCCTACCCGTAATTGTTATGTATAATACTATATATTGGCGTCTAATTCACCGGTCTTACCTCAGTGAGCCGAAAGGGACTTTATTTATTCGGTAGGCGGCCGGCATAGGTCAATGTGGTAGAATGGATAGTTCGATCTCCTGCATAGCGATTATTTTTTGTAAAGTGTCCTCTCCTGAAAGTATAACTCCGATAACTTCGACATGAGGGGGGACGTCGGACATGCATGAGAGAGGCGGTCCGCAAAGTATAACATTTGATAACTTTGCATGATGTTTGCGACTAATCCATTGCTCATATATGCATATGATTCCTTGTTGTGATTAGCTAGGTCTATGTTTGCCACTAATCCATCTCTCATGGTTGTACATTGCCATGTTGTAACATTTGCAGAAACTATGGACAGAGACTTAGAAAAAGAAGAGTTGTTGGGGGATATAATCCGTGACGGAGGTGATCCCTTGTCGTTTCTCAATGACACCGATGGTGAGGAAGGAGATCATGACGGCTCCGGTGATCGAGTGGAGGAGGAAGGAGATCATGACGGCTCCGGTGACCGAACGGAGGAGCAAGGAGATCATGACGGCTCCGGTGACCGAACGGAGGAGGGAGCCTTAACTGTTGCAAAGTCCGGCGAGGTATATATACATATATTAATTAATCCTCTGCTGACTTGATGCATTAATTGTTTTGTATATGCATATATTAACGCTCCTTTCTTCTTTTAATTAGCCCTCCGGATCGAGCCAAAGTTCCGTAAGGAGATGAGGCCCGAAGAAAAGCTTGCGCCAGGATGAAAGGTTCACGATCGAAGAAGTCGGTCGAGATGGCCAACCGATTGCTCCCAAGCGGAGCAGGGACACATTTATACATCAGTGCGGAGTGGTTGTTAGGGACCGTGTCCCGATTAGCATCCAAGAATGGAATAAGAAGAAGGACCCTGAAGTTTCTTATGTCCAGGATAGACAGAAAGATGATCTTTGGACCTCGCTGATGACAAATTTCAGCCTACCGCCAGAGGTGGATCCGAATAAGGTCAAGGCGTTTGCTCTTAAGAAGATGGCAGAACTATTCAAGAACTGGAAGAAAGATTTGAACAAAAAGTTTGTCGAGAAAGACAAGACTCCAGAATTCACCGGTGCATATGAGAAGATAAAAGATCACTGGCCCGCATTTGTGGCCTACAAGAAATTGGACAAGGGCAAGCAAAGGTCAGCGACAAATAAGCTAAATGCTGCAAAGAAGAAGTATCACCATGTTACGGGGTCAGGTGGCTACAGCAAAGCCCGGCCTACGTGGGACAAAGCTGAGCAAGACCTGCTTGCTAAAGGGGTCCAACCAGCAACATTGCACAGGCCAGATCGGTCAAGGACTTGGTTCTTCGGGGTTGGGGGAACTTTGGACCCAGACACAGGGGAGTGTGTTTGGACGAAAGCTCAACTTGCAATACCCGTCAAGAAGCTTCAGGAAGCAATCCAGGCAGCGCGGGAAGGGAGGTTACATCCCGACAGAGGGAATGACGTGCTGACACATGCCCTCGGGAATCCTGAACACCCTGGACGAACACGAGGCACATCAGGCTCCGTTCCGTGGAAGGATGGGTTTCCCGACAGCGATGGTTATAGAAGCCGACAGAGAAAGAAGAAAGCGGAAGCAAGCGAAATGCAGAAGATCAATGCAAGATTAGCGAAACTAGAGGAACTTGAGAGCCAGCGAGCTACCGGCCAACCATCTCAGCGGCACGAAGATCCTTCCTTCGACACTGCCCCAGAAGCTACCCCACCATCTCAGCGGAGAAGCAGCATGGCTTCCACGGAGCTCCTTCAGCCTGATATCACGGCTCCTCGCTACCCCGTGGATAGTATCACGGAGACTGAACATTGTGTGCTAATGGCGAAATGCCAGAACCTGACCTTGAAGGCGGCGGTCGGCTCTATTTTACCTCCTCGAACTGAGGGAACTTTCCATTGCCGTCCGATTCCACATGGCTATGCTATTGTCACGGTGGATGAGATAATGGCGGGATTTGAGGGGCTAGAGCTTGACTACCCTACAGGTGAAGGGGAGGATCTTCTGGAAAATGCCTTAAGGAGTACCTGTCTATGGAGAAAGGAGTACATCAAGCTTCCAAACTGGACGCCGCCTCAGCAGACGCAGCCGGATCCTCAGCAGACTCCTCCTCACAGTCCAGTTGTGTTATCTCCGCTGCCTGAGTCTTCTCCGGCGCGTCATCCATCTCCGCCGCCTCAGCGGACTCTAACGGAGGAGGCCCCTCAGCAGAATCCTCCTCCGCCTCAGCTGTCTCTGGCGCGTCAGCCGTCTCCGCCGCCGCAGCTGCCTCCGCCGCGTCAGTAAACTCCGCCTCATCAGCAACAGCGGAAGAGAGCCGTCGCCGCTCCGGCGGCTAGCAGTACAAAAGGCGGGAAGAAATTCAAATCTGGTCCAAGCCTCAGGGTTCCTCCAAAGTTACCATATGAGAGGACTGACGAGGATAACAAGGACATCAGTGCTGCCGAAGTGTAGGCCCATTTTGCACGGAAAGTTCCACCTCCGAAGGAAAAAATAGATCCGGTAAAGGCGAATCGCACTCTGGATGCCCTTATGCGACCACCTCCGCCTCCGCTGCTATCAAACTATGACCGCATTATTGCAAAGACATATGACAAAGCTAAGAGTCGGTCGAGAAGTCGCAGTACTGGTGCAAGAAGTGGGAAAACAATTCCCCAGCTCGGCGAACAGGAAAATCAATCGTCCCCCCGCTCAAGGTGTTTACCGATACCCCGGGGGTAGCGGCCGTTGCTCCTGGTTTCAATCCTGGTGATTACCTAGGCGATGATGTACATTTTGAAATCGCTAAGCCAGTAGACACCTTTAAATACCAGCACGGGAAGCATCTCGTCAGAAGTGATGATCTGGAACAAGATCTACCAACGATGATGCGAACATTACATAAATGGTACTTGGAAACCTGCAAGGATGGGACGGGCAGTATCTTGGTGGGAATTAAGGATGAGCACGAGTTAGTTGGAGTCAACTCGATCTTCGTTGAATTTGACGAACTCTTTCAGTTATACAATCAAGCCGCCCTCGACAAAAGTCTCGTGGCTTGTTATTGTCTGTAAGTATTATTTTTGTAATTAAGTCTCTAGCTCAGCTCATTCATTGCATGTATATAATTATCCTCACTATATTATGCAGATTGAAGATCGTCGAATTTAAAAAAGGACAAATCTATGACATTGGGTTCATTAACCCAAATATCGTAAATGAATGGTCGATACAGAAGATCCCCGAGGAGACTGAGAAAATCTTGCTCAGCTCGTTCCTTCGACACCAAAACAAAAGGGAAATACTCTTTCCTTACA
Source organism: Elymus sibiricus (assembly GCA_039707655.1). Lineage (NCBI taxonomy): Eukaryota > Viridiplantae > Streptophyta > Magnoliopsida > Poales > Poaceae > Elymus > Elymus sibiricus. The sequence continues at coordinate 26,967,062 of CM077664.1, forward strand.
ACTTCAAGTGAGTGTTACTGTCTTCTGCATATTCTGTTTCGCTGACTCGAGGTTAAGTGTAATTGATGAGTTATGCGCGCGCAGTTTCCACTTTATTCTGCTAGCCATTCAGCTTGACGAGGGAGCAGTAACTGTCTTGGACTCGAGACGTAAAGAGGCTACGGAGTATGCGGGCATGATTGAAATGCTCCAGAAGTAAGTTCAATCATTATCGCACTATATCGGCAACTTTTGTTCATTTCCTGATATCAAGTAATCATTTTCTTTGCCGGGCAGGGTTTGGAAAAAGTTCATCATGCAGGTTCAGGGTGAATGGAGACCGGAGCTGCGATTTAAACAACCCAGAGTAAGTAGTACTAGCTAGTTCCGCGCATCTCTCATTGATTCTAGTTTCAATACCATTATCATGGTTGATTATCATTTTGATTGAACTCTATTCTCGTAAAGTGCATGTGGCAGGAACCCGGAACTGAGTTATGTGGATACTACGTTTGCGAGTTCATTCACCAAAAGACCACCGAGAGGGGCTTCAATAAACAACAATTTTAAGTACGTAAACAATATTCATAATTTTATTTTATCACCATCAATTGTGTTGATTTCATTCATATATATATATATATATTGACCCCCCTTCTTTAAATTAGACCTGGCAGAAGTGGAACGTACTCCTACCAGCTGATCGCCTACGCGCAATTCAAGAGGAGTTGGCGGGATTCTTTGTTGACCACGTCATTCCTAAAGACGGAAAATGCCATCGGGAATTGCAAACCTGTTGAATAGATATATGCATCAACGTGTACTATCTGTAGTAGCATCGAATAGATATACGAAAACTTGTTGTTCGACCAACAAGCACGGAGAAAGAGAGGTCACTTCTCTCTATATATTGATCATGCATGACGATGTTGTCTAATTAATGGTTCCTTCATTGCTTACTAGCTAGCGTCGAGTTCTCTCTATATGTAGTAGCTAGCATCGACCAAGCACGGAGAAAGAGAGGTCAAGCTAACACAATATGAAACCCCTAAACCCTCCAAAACCCCTAAACCCCCCCCCCTTTCAAAAAAAAACCCCAGCGCCTGCGAGCTGCTGACGCGTGGCTGCCTTTTGGTCCCGGTTGGTGTTACCAACCGGGACTAAAGGTCCTCCTGCCTGAGTGCTGCGCAGCGGCCACGTGGAGACCCTTTAGTCCCGGTTGGTGTTACCAACCGGGACTAAAGGTCCTCCTGCCTGCGCGCCCCACAGCGGCCACGTGGAGCACCTTTGGTCCCGGTTCGTAGGCCAACCGGGACTAAAGGTTTTAGGCATTTCTCCCGATCGTTTTGTCCCGGTTCCAGAACCGGGACTAAAGGCCCTCTAGAACCGGGACTAATGCCCTGTTTTCTACTAGTGAGGGAGATTGAGAGCACATCCACCCCATCCTTGATGGCTGCGTCGATGCCGGCCAATATGGCGGAATCGTCACAATCAGCATTAGCGCACACCTTGTACATGGAAATATGGGCACCGGGAGAAACCCCAGATGCGGTCCCTGCTCCCAAGCCATGGTACGATGGGCTCGTGACAAAGTTACCGGCTGCCGTGGATGAGGTGTGTGTACCATGCCCTTGTTTGTCCCCAGTGTCATTGTCTTGGACGAATGACTTGGCACCAATGAGCTTGTTGTTGCACCAGGTCGCCTTGCACGAGCCCTTCCACCTTGCGGGGGGCAAGGGGATGCCGTGATCATCAAATGAAGGGTGCTCCGCGTAGATGCCGGTATCGAGCAGCCCAACAATGACTCCCTTGCCATAGTCGGTGCTGCTCCAGAACCCGGTGCCATTCGTCAGCCCGAGGAACTTTGGCGTGTGTGTGGTCATGAGGTGCCGGGTTCGGTCCATGAATGCACGCACAAACCCTGGCTTCTTGGAAATTGCATCGAGCTCCAGATCAGTGAGCCTTGCGGTAAAGCCGCTGAACACCTTGGTATAGGAGTGCACAAGAAGTGGATTGCCCGAGTCGCCAGCACGTGAACTAGGTAGGAAGGACTCATACCAATGGTGGTACGCTTCTTCTCCGGTATTCGAGGGCGGTGGCTCGACTTGGACAATGTAAGTGCAGTAGGCAGAGGTATTGGTGGCACCCTGTTGCACCCTTATAATAGTTGAATTCACATAGCAGAGTATAGGTGCAAGAGAGAAGGTGGAGATCAAGAGAAGCAATACAAATAGGTTGGCCAATGATGTCATTATACAACACCTAGTCGATGAAGAAGATGATGTTGATTCTTTTCTGTCACCCGATGTTCTTAATTTATACACATCCACCAATGATATGTCGTAATATTTTCCTAATAAGAAATAAATGAGATATTTGATCTTACCATATCTTTTTTTAATATTAATTACATGGAGGCGATATATGCATTTTAGTGGATTACTATTTATGCACATAGTGAGAATAAATCTCCAAGATATTAATGTGGCATATCCTACTAAATAAGAATGTGTATACTATTAATTCGCATAGTGAGAAGAAATCATGAAGCTATTAATGTGCCAATCCTGCAAATATGCATGTGACTATTTGCATGTTGGTTGGGTCCATGCACTAAATTTGTGTAATCTTTCTAAATAACTTTCAATATATTGTGTCACTAAATTCATATTCTTTTCAATGTGTGTGATTAATTTCAGATGCAAAAATCTTGCAATAGTTGCTTCACTAAAATGAATGAGATTTTGGGTGGCTTACATGATTTCACATGGCAACGTAGTTGGTGGGTTGTGTTTCCTTTTGTAATGGGATCTTGAGTAATGTCCTTGTCTAAGTTCAGTGTAAAGCTTGGCCAGTACCTTCTGTAATGGGATCATGGTATTCTGTTCTAGATATAAAGACGCATGGTTCTCCTATATGCTCTACAAAAATGAAATATGGTTGGTCAGTTGTGACAAAGATTTTTCTCTTTCAAAAAGGCCTAAATATTACTGCTTATTTGTTTCTCAACCATTAAAATATCTATTGTATCCCCGTTAGGGAATGTATGGCAGCAACAGTAGACAGCACTGAAAGCAATTGGATGCTACAAAAAAAATCAAGAAGTATAATTTATTTATGTTTAATAAACCATCAATGGAGTCTCATTCTCTTCACTAGTAGAAAAAGGGACATTAGTCCCAGTTCGTAAGGGCCTTTAGTCCCGGTTGGGCAACCGGGACTAAGAAATCGGGACTAAAGGCCCCCCTTTTTAGTCCCGGTTGTGTTACGAATCGGGACTAAAGGGGCTCCACGTGGACGCTGTGGAGCGCTCAGGCAGGAGGACCTTTAGTCCCGGTTGGTAACACCAACCGGGACTAAAGGCCGCCATGCGTCAGGCGCTGCCAAGCGCTGGGGTTTAGGGTTTTGGAGGGGTTTAGGGTTTTGGAGGCTTTAGGGGTTTCATTTTGTGTTTCCCTTTTCTTTTTGTGTTTACCATTCAATTCTTTTTCATTTAGGGTTTTCATTTTTATTTTATGTTTTTCATTCAACTCGACGCTACTACATATAACAATGAAGGAACCATTACACAACATCGTCATGAATATAGAGAAGTGACCTCTTTCTCCGTGCTTGGTCGAACAACAAGTTTTCGTATATATATTCGACGCTACTACATATAGTACACATTCATGCATATATACAATATAATATCTCTTACGATCCCTAATATCTAATTACCAAAATTCCCTACCAATTCCTGATGGTATTCTCCGGTTTTAGATATGACCTCTTCAAGTAAGAATCCCGCCAATTCCTCTTGAATTGCTCGTACGCGATCCTTTGGTAGGAGATCGTCCCGCATCCGTTCGATCTAATTTAAAGAAGGGGGTCAATATATATGAATGAAACTCAACACAATTGATGGTAATAAAATAAAATTGTGAATATTGTTTACGTACTCGAAGTTGTTCTAAAATTCTGCCCTTCTCACAGGTCGTCTGGCGAATGAACTCGCAAACTAAGTGTCCACATAAATTATTCCCGTCTCCCTGCCTCAAGCACTTTACGAGAATAGAGTTCAATCAAAATAATAATCAAGCATGATAATGGTATTGAAACTAGAATCAAAGAGATGCGCGGACCTAGCTAGTACTACTTACATTGAGTTGTCGAAATTGCAGCTCCTCTTTCCATTCACCCCTAACCTTCTTGGTGAACCGTTTCCAAACCCTGCCCGGCAAAGAAAATGAATAAATGAGTTATTAATTACTTGATATCAGGAAATGAACGAAAGTTGCCGATATAGTGCGATAATGATTGAAATTACCTCTGGAGCATTTCACTCAGGTCCGCCCACATCTTAGGGTCTTTACGTTTCGAGTCCATGACAAGTACTACTCCTTCGTCAACCTGAATGACTAACAGAATAAAGTGGAACCTGCGCATGCATAACTCATCAATTACACTTAACATCGAGTAAGCGAAACAGAATGTGTACAAGACAGTAACACTCACATGAAGTTGTAAGGAAATAGTATTTCCCTTCTGGTTTGTTGTTTAATTAACGCCCTTAGCAAGTTATCCTCTGTTTCCTTGGCGTTGTTTTTTACCGTATATCCATGTATGTTATTTGGGTTAATGAACCCAATGTCATAGATTTGTCCTCTTTTGCATTCGAGAATCTTCATTCTGCATAATATAGTGAGGATAATTATACATGCAATGAACGAGCTGAGCTAGAGACTTAATTACAGAAATAATACTTACAGACAATAGCAACTGACGATAGATTTGTCGATGACGTCTTGATTGTATAACTGAAATAATTCATCAAATTCAATGTTTATCTCGTCGTTTCCACTGAAGTAATGCTCATCTCTAATTCCCACCATGAGCCAGTTGCTCCCTTCCTTTGCGGCTTCCATGTACCACTCATGCAATCTTCACATTTGTGTTGGTAGAAGCCGGACCTCCTCAGGTCTGACGAGAGGCTTCCCGTGCTGGTATCTGTATGCTAAATCAGCCGTGGGGAACTCTACCTGGCCTAAGTATTGAGCAAGAGTGAAACCAAGATCTTGGGACGCTACCTCCGGATCATAATTGATATCAGAAAACACGTTGAGCGGGGGGCACGATTAGTTTTTCTGTTCTCCGAGCTGGGGAATTGTTTTCCCCCTTGCACTACTACTTCCCGACCGCTGCACATGTTCTTTATGTGACTTCATAATAGAGCGGTCATAGTTTGATGGTAGCGAAGGCGGTGGTCGCGTAAGGTTTTCCAGAAACTGCTTCGCTTTTGTCGGATCTATTTTCTCCTTTGGCTCGGGCCGTTTCGGTGCAAGCTGGCGTTTCACATCGGTATCCACGACCTTCTTGGTTTCCTCATCAGTCAGTTCATATGGTAGCTTGGCAGGAGCCTCCTTGATGCTGTTCCTTGTACCTGCTCTGGATTTCTTCGCAGTTGTAGTACTAGCCGCCGGAGCAGCGGTTCTCTTCCGCTTATCCACCCGGGGCTGAGGCAGCGGAGTCTACTGACGCGGCGGAGACGGCTGAGGCGGCGGAGGCGGCGGAGTCTGCTAACGTGGCAGAGACGGCTGAGGCGGCGGAGGCGGCGGAGACTGCTGACGCGGCGGAGACGGCTGAGGCGGCGGAGGCGGCGGAGTCTGCTGACGCGGCGGAGACGGCTGAGGCGGCGGAGATAGAGCTGGATTGCTACTCTGAGGAGTCGATAGCCTTGGCGTCCAATGTGGAAGCACGATGTGTTCCTTTTTCCATAGAATGGTACTTTTTCTGGCATCTCCCAGTTCAGTCTCCCCTTCACCTGTAGGGAAGTCAAGCTCCAGCTGCTCAAATCCCTTGATAACTTCATCCACCCCGACAACAGCATAGCCATCTGGAATCGGAGAGCAATGGTAAGTTCCATTACGTACAGGAGGTAAGGCAAAGCCGACCGCCACCTTCACGGATATGTTCATGCATTTCACATGTAGCTCACAATTTTCCCTCTGCGTGATATCATCCACGAGGTAGCGAGGAGCCGTGATATCATCTATGGGCCGAACGAGCTCCGTGGAAGCCACGCTGCTTTTCCGCTGAGATGGTGGGCCGACAGTATCGAATGCAGGATCTTCGTGCCGCTGAGATGGGCCGGTAGCTTACTGGCTGGTAAGTGCCTCTATTTGCTTCTGCTGCCACGCTAATTTTTCTTCTATCTGCTGCAGCCGGTCTGCATGCTGTTTCTTTTTTCTCCCTCGGCTTCTATAAGTGTCACTGCAGTCGGGAAACCCAATCTTCCACGGAACGGAGCCTGATGTGCCTTGTGTTCGTCCACTGTGTTCAGCATTCCCGAGGGCGCGTGTCAGCTCGTCGTTCTCTCTGTCAGGATTGAACTTCCCGTCCCGCACGTCCTTCATTGCAGCTTTAAGGGCTTTGAGGGGTGTTGCAAGTTGTTCTTTTGTAAAAATACACTTCCCTGTTTCTGGGTCCAACTTTCCCCCATGCCCGTAGAACCAAGTCTTTGCCCGTTCGGCCCACTCCAACGTCTCTGGATCGATCCCTTTATCAATCAAGTTGTTCTCAGTTTTCTCCCACTTAGGCCTGGCAACCTTGTAGCCACCTGACCCCATAACATGGTGATATTCCTTCTTTGCAGCATTTTGCTTATTTATTTTTGACCTTTTCTTAGCTTCATCCGATGTCTTGTACTCCACAAATGCGTCCCAGTGATCTTTTATCTTCTCATATGCTCCGGTGAATGTTGGAGTCTTGTTTTTCAGGACATAGTCTTGGTGCAATCTTTTCTTCCAGTTGCAGAATTGTGCGGCCATCTTCTTAAGAGTCCACGCCTTGACTTTTCGCTCTATAACTTTGTTATTTGGATCCACCTCTGGCGGTAGGGTGAAATTTGTCATGAGCGTATTCCAAAGCATTTCTTTGGATCTATCGTCGACATAAGTAACTCCATCCGCCTTTGGCATATTCCATTCTCGAATGGTGATCGGGATGCTGTCCCTAACAATAACTCCGCACTGACTTACAAATGCTTTTGCGTTCTGCACGGGACCAATCAGTTTGCCATCTTTAGCGACTTCTTCGATCTTGAACCTTTCAATATCGCCCAACCTTTTTTTCGGGCCTCGTTTCTTTATAGAAGATTGGCTTGATCCGGAGCGCTAAAAGAAGAAAGAAGCGTTAATATATGTATATACAAATCAATTGATGCATCTAGTCAGCAGAGGCTTAATTAATATACCTCGCCGGACTTTGTAATAATTAAGGTTCCAACACCGGAGCCGTCATCTTCTCCCTCCATTCCCTCACCGGAGCCGTCATCTTCTCCCTCCATTCCCTCATCGGAGTCGTTCAGAAACTGTGAGGTGATATCATCTCCGTCGCGGATTATTTCCCCCAACATGTCTTCTTGTTCTTCGTCTCTGCCGTGTTCCATAGTTTCTGCAAAGACTTGCAAGTTATTTCAATGCTATAAACAAATTATTAAAACAAATTCACATTTCCATGTCTATTTGCATCTCGATTAAAAAATCACATTATTAAAACAAATTCACATAATATCACTAATACATCTCGAATAATCCAGTTGCAACAATAATATTATCATATAATATCACTAATACATCTCGAATAATCCAGTTAATGCAACAATAATATCACATAATATCACTAATACATCTCGCCCAATCAAACTGGACGTCGACTCGCGGTTAATTGCATCTAAATCAAATAAACTCCCACATACACTCCTCCACTAAAACCCACAAATCACTCTACTTCTAGAGCATGAAATGAGCTAAACTAGCAATGAGAGATGACAGGATGAAGTTGCTAACCTTTTAGAACACTTGGATAGTTGGTGCACCGCCAAATCTAGACAAATCTTGGGGGAAATGGAGCTTGGAGGTCGAGCTTGGAGGAAGAACAGAGGAGAAGAATGGATTGTGTGGCTCGGGCACGATGACATATATGCAGGAAACCTTTTGTCCCGATTAGTCCCGGTTAGTGTACATCGACACATGCATTGTATCAATGACAGATGAAAGGATAAAGTTGCTAACCTCGATCGAGGAGGAAAGAAAGAGGAGAAAGCTTAAGTGTGGCCCGGGCACCTCATATCATGTTTGTTTTGTGTGAACTCAAGTGGCATCATGCTCTCAGGCATTTCATCGAGCACCTCTTGTGCATAGGAAGGGAAAACAAACTAGCACGCACCTCCCACCTTCTATGAGGAAAAAACATAGGAGAGGGCGGGCAGGGGCAAGGATATATATAGGCAAATTTTTAGTCCCGGTTGGGGTCTAAAACCGGGACTGAAGACAGACCTTTAGTCCCGGTTCGAGACACCAACCGGGACTAAAGGGTATCGCGCCTGCTGCAACCCCTTTAGTCCCGGTTGGTGTCTGCAACCGGGACTAAAAGTCCCATTCGAACCGGGACTGATGCCTGCCGAGCCCCGTCCGGCGTCCTAGCCGCTCGAACCAGGACTAATGCTCACATTAGTCCCGGTTCGTAACGCGACCGGGACTATTACTCCGATCCGGCTAGAACGAAAGCCCTGTTTTCTACTAGTGCTTTTTTGGTATTTGCAGGTTCCCGTATCAAATTCATCGCAGGTACTACACTGAATGCAGTCATTTTAATTACAAAATTTCTAATATGCAAATCCCTATTGTTGGCTACTTTGAAGCTTGACATCCTCTTATCCGGTTATCCACATAAAACTTAGTTTTTTTTAGAACATAAAACTAAGTAATGCCGTTTAATTCCTGATCAACATGCTGATGGCCTATTGTCTATTTGCTCAGCTCAGCTACATCATCAGTGGACGCGTTTGTTGCTCTTTTGTTGACGGTGGCCACTGTGCTTTATCTTTCACTCAAGACAAGATATAATGCGGAGATACATTTGAAGGTCGAAATGTTTCTCAACACATATGGCACATCTAAACCTACAAGGTACACTTTCTCTGAAGTTAAGAGGATGGCAAGACGATGTAAGGAAAAAGTAGGGCAGGGAGGATTTGGGAGCGTATACAAAGGCGAGCTGCCAAATGGAGTGCCCGTGGCAGTCAAGATGCTAGAGAACTCTACAGGAGAGGGAGAAGTATTCATCAATCAAGTTGCAACCATAGGACTAATCCACCATGCCAATATTGTCTGTCTCCTAGGATTTTGTTCTGAAGGAATGAGACGGGCTCTTGTTTATGAATTCATGCCTAACGAGTCACTAGAGAAATACATATTCTCTCATGACCAAAACATTTTTCTGCATCTTCTGGTACCTGGCAAGCTTCTAGATATTGCTTTAGGCATCGCCAGAGGAATGGAGTACTTGCATCAAGGGTGCAACCAGCGCATCCTCCACTTGGACATTAAGCCTCACAATATATTGCTGGACTACAACTTCAATCCAAAGATCTCAGACTTTGGCCTTGCAAAGTTATGTGCAAGGCCAAAGTCTCCACGGATGGCTGGGACTGGGATGGATCTGTGTGCGGGGCCCACCATGGGCCATGCGTGAAGCCTACTTCTAACAAGGCCTGCTAGCCAGAGCTTATCACTTTTCCCGGCCCACGACCAAAGCTTTCCCTTCTGGTCCAACTTCGCTCACTTCTCTTAAAAATGCTTTTCGTTAGCTCGTTGTGTCAAATAAATAGTCAAGGAAACACACATCTTCGCCCTACCCTGGCATCCCCGTCTGCCCTCATCACTACCGCATCCACCTCGATGATCCATCGACTGGCACCGGCCGAATCGTCGTCTCCCTCTACCCATGCCTGACGTTGATGTTGCCCTGTCCTTGCCGCAGTCGACCACACATGACTTAAATGGGCAGCGACCACTGCAGCCCATTCACATAGGTACATTTCCCTTTTTGCTTTCTTGGAATTGTGTTAAAAGTATAAATTAAAATCCAGTCTATAATAAAGAGGAGTAAAATATTCATTTGTTGTAAAAATGTGTAAACATAAATAATATTTTCTTTAAAAAAATCATCTTTTAGATAAAACTTAATGCAATTGAAACAATGTTCATGTATATTAAAAAGTATTAATATAGAAAAAACATCTACTTTTAAAATGTGTTCACACATCATGTCAATAAAAAATGTTGACCTGCTGTTTGAAAATGATATTCTTATAATTTTAACAAGTGTTCATGATAAAAATATGTTCATGTAATTTCAAAAAGTGTTCATGTACTTAAAAAAAGATCCATGCATTCCTCAATAAATGTGTATATTTCTGTTACACAAAAAATATATAGAGAAAGAAAATGGAGAAGGGAAGAAAAGAGGGGGAAGAGAAAAGGAAAAAAGGAAAGGGAAACCCGAAAAATGTAACAAGAAAACACTGAAAATACTAACAGGATAAACCAGAAAAGACAAAAACAAAACCCGAAAACCACGTACAGGCAGCACAAAAAATGTGCCTCGGTCCAAATGCCATAGGTCACTTTGTGGGCGATTCACGTGCTATATACCAAAGCCCCTATTTCTAACCAAGTTTAAGCTTTCATGTTTCACCACTTGGCCGATTGGGACTGGGGGGCCTATGGAGTATGGACACGTGCATTAGTTTGGGAGGCTGGGGGGTAGAAATCGCGTGTGACTTTAGATCTTCGTTGTAAATTTTGTTAACGTGTGAGATCTGATGGGGTGCGTTCTTGGGTGTACCCAGTTATTTTCTAGCGATGTGATTCCTGGTCAACTCTTCAGTTTGTTGGCGGTGGGTTGTTTCTACACGCTGCATGCATGCATAATGCTCTCGATGATGTGACCACGTGAATGCTCTGGTCGTTTCCGGTATTCTCTCCATAAGGGCATCTACAACGGGGACGCTTACATAGGCGCTAGGGATTAAAATCCCAGCTATTTTGACGGCACCGACCAAATTCCTGGGCGCCCGATGCCACACCTGGAGCCGGACGCTTAGACGATTTGTGTGATGGAATAAGCGCCTGGTTGGGCACTTACGCATTGCAAGCTAGGCTCCTGTATAGGCGCTTAGTTAGGTGGCAGTAGTTAAGCGCCTAGTTAAGAGTCTTGGCATTGGAAATGCCCTAACACGTGTTACTTCATCTCCGGAGGATTATGTAAATTTCCATGGATAGACTTCCACCGTCCACCGCCCACCGATCCATCCCCGCCACTCTACAAGCTATAAAAGGATCTGCTCGGCAGCTCGGTGTCCCTCCATTAGCATCGTCTCCACGGCCCTTGCTCGATCTCCATCGAAGCTGTGTTCTTCTGTTCTTTTTTTCACGCACCACAATCAAGCCATACGGGGAGAGCAACCGTTGAAAAAGGCGAGCAGGCGAGGTTGATCTTGATGGCGTCCAACTGCTCGCCGGCAAGGCCGTCCCATGGGGAGCGCCGCCTGTCTCTCCCCAGGCACGCGGCCTGTCCCCTCCAGCGCTGGTCCTCCATGCCTTTGCCGTCGTCGGGGGCGCGAGCCCCCTCTCCCTCTGCCTCCCGGTATGTGGGACACGCTGTGTCCCTCGCCTCGCACCTCTGGACGTCGCCCTGTTCTATCTTCCCTTCTTCTTAATCAGTCATGTGCAACATCAGGGAGGGGCGGCGATACGGTTTGGCTTTGGAAGCCGGCCATCAAATCCTGCTGTACAGCGCTGGTGAGATGCAACACCAAATATTTGAGTGGCGGCCATGGTGGCCGCAGGGCCTCGACCTGCTCTTCGATCCTTTTCTCTTTTCTTTCTTCTGAAATGGAATGGTGCCCCGTACGCTGCATCCCCGAGCATGCCCTACCATGGTCGGATCCTAGCAGCCTGCGGCCTTCCTTGACGAGCGGTGTCACGGTCCATGGCATTGGTGGAGGCGGGCAGCGACAGCACGGAACCCTGGATGTTGTGCGCCTGGCCGTGAGGATCACGACCGACGAGCAGATGGACCAGCTGCTATTAGCGCCACCCGGTAGTTAACGCCGGCCACGCGCCGCGCGTCTCCGCTGCGTAGTTTTGGTAACCTCGAGCGCCTGCAGCTCTGCACCCATGGCATGAAGTTGGAGCGGGCAAAGCTCCAGCAGTTCGCCTTCTCCCTGTCTGCACAGGAGAAGCAGGTTTCTCTGGCCACTTATCTCTCTGATTTTCTAGCTAGAAATTGCTCTCTTTTTTATGTGCTTCACTTATTTCTACTAGATGCATGTTACTACTCAAATTCTTTGTATTTCGCTTGGGATCTCGATGGACCTCATAATCTTCTCTGAATTTAATCGTGCTGCAGGACCTACGGGAGATGATCAGAGCGCGGCTCTGGACACTGCAGGAATTCGTATGGACCGCCACCAATTTTAATTGAAGATAACCGTGAAATGCATACAGAAGAAACTAAAAACATAGTATACAGAGATCATTGATTCTCATATTCACTTACCGACCAAGAAAGATACATGATAGTTTCTTTTGTAATAGGTATATAATTTTGTTTTTCTTTCTCATGGTTTGTTTATTTCGGTTGCCTTATCTTCAGTTAAGCACGTATTTTTTTAGAAGTTAACCGCATCTTAGTATCCTCTTTATGTACAGGCCCAGTAAATTTTATACTAGGTTCAATTATTAATTGTTGCACATAGTTGGATTTCTTTCTAAGTTCTGCTTTGTTCTATAATAGTAGGAATGTAGTTCTCCAGAGTTCAGTGCTACGATTAAGTAATTCATGTAGTGAGTAAATGGGTGACACTCAGATTGTCAGAATGTGCTTAGTGTAGTACTCAAATAATCCTACAGATGAGTTACTTGTATAGCACTTTCTGTGGATTGCAGGTTTGTAATGCTTCTTCTTGTGTTTCTAGGTCTAGAGTTAATTGCACGGAGGTACCACAATTGGGGCATAGCGTGCGGATTGGTACCACTTTACGTAATTTTTACATGCCAGTACCATGTTTGGGGCAGTTTATTACAAAATAGTCTAAACCGCGTATAACAGTGTATTGACGGTGTATCTGGCCGTTGGGGCCCGCCTGTCAGTTGCTGACGTGGCATGTTCTTTTGCAAAAAAGATCTTCACTTTTTATTTAATCACGCGTCCATCCCTTCTTAGCCGAAAAAAGAGCCTGCCAGAAAAAATAAACCGCCAAAAATTATTCGCGCGCGTACTATTCAAAAATTATAGTCACCGAGTATATATTGTACAATTGTCTAATATACAATATACAATGTGTATTTATACAGATAATATACAATATGTATATTGCCAACATTATGGGCAGTGACTATAATTATATAATACAATACGTATATTGAAAAAAATACGTATACTGTATATTATATAATATACAATATATGTAGGACCCTTTTTCGTAGATTCATAATAGCACAAAAAATTGTATAATATACGTAGGACCCTTTTTCAATACTGTCAACAATTTTTAAATTTACAATTAACATTTTAGTATCAAGAGGAGTGGTAGTTGCTATTAGTATAAAAGGCTAGGACATGTCTAAAGTTTATAAAAACATATATGTATATTAAATAAAAATTTCACCGTATATTACAAAAAATGTGTATATTAAAAATTTCGGCAAACAAGTATGTTTGAACATATATGTTTGTTTATGTTTCCCTATTTACAAAAAAAATCACCGTATATTACAAAAAATGTGTATATTAAAAATTTCGTATTAAATATTATATGATACTACCCCGCAAAAAAAATGTTATATGATACTAAAAAGGTTATATGATATTAAAAAAATGTTCATCGCATCATATAATTAAAAAGATGTTTATTGCATCATATATTGAAAAGTTCATCGTAAGCGTATCGTACTTAAATAAAATGTTCATCACATCGTTCTATATATATATTAAAAAAATTTAATATACAATGATCTTATTTAAATATAAGATGAACATTTTTTAAATATATGATGAACTTTTTTCTATTATAAAAACGTTCATCGTATATATATATTGAACATTTTTTAATATACGATGTATATATATGTGTATAATTTTTGCTATATAAGATACGCACACTGCGTACGGCCCGAAGAATACCCAAAACCTGAGAAAAGCCAAAAGAGACACGAGAAAAAAAACATATACGAAAAAAAACGAAAAAGTTGAACGTATAAAAGACTATACGTGTGCCATGTGAAGCAAAGGTTGCTGTAGCGCAGTGGCAGCGACGGCACGCTTCGAACGTTCCGCCGCGGGTTCGATTCCTCGCCTCGCGCGCGGTCGTGTATAAGTTTCGTCGTTTTTTTTTCTGGCAGGCCCTTTTTTCGGCTAAGAAGGGATGGATGTGTGATTAAAGAAAAAGTGAAGGTATTTTTTGCAAAAGAACATGCCACGTCAGCACCTGACAAGCGGGCCCCAACGGTCAGATACACCGTTAATACGCTGTTATACGTGGTTTAGATTATTTTGTAACAGATTGCCCCAAACATGGTACTTACATGTAAAAATTACGAAAAGTGGTACCAATCCGCACGCAATGCCCCAATTGTGGTACCTCCGTGCAATTAACTCTTCTAGGTCTGTACAGCACGTAAAATCTTGCAAAGAGAGATAATTTTGAAGTTATTTCGTATTTGCTGTGTACATGCAGTTTTTGTTTTTGTTTCATGTGGTCCATCAAGAATCTACGAAATAATGTTCAGAGTTGTTAAAACAAGACTCACCACAGGAGTGAGACCAGCATGTTCAAGGCTTCAGGCACTGAACAGAGAGAGCTCAGTCACAATTTATATGACAAAAGGAGCATGTTTATTTGTGCGTGGAAGTAAAGAGGTCCTTATTTGCAGAGCATCGTGATCCTTTTAAAGGTACAAGTACAGTAGTTCAGCATAGGCCAGGGACTTTCCCTGCTGTCATAATCCGCTTGACCTGTTAAAGGGATGTTTTGTTGTTCCCGTGTGGTCGATGAAAATTGGTCAGAGACTGAGGTCTTCCAATCCACCACACGATATGACCTGCTAATCGACATCGACTACTATGCCTTACAGTTTCATCTATTTTGATGTTTGAAGCATCTATTTTAAAGAAATTAAACATATCTTTGGAATCTTGATTCCTGGGTCTGAATTCAGATCTATATTTTTTTTTATCTTTTTGTAACGGTTTGATTCCTGCAACCATTTGTTTGCCTTTATCTGCATCTGCATGCAGATTAAAAATGGAAGAGAAATCAATGAACTGTATTATTTCTCAATACATAGATCGGACAGATTTGATCGTATGTATAGCATATTCAGATCTTTAAGGCATGGCCATCTCAGCAATAATCAGTAGCAATGTGTACTTCCTACTTTCTAAAATATATCGATCATGTGATGAATAAATCTATGCTTTCCAATTCACCTTTATACATTGCTTGCCTTATTGTAACCCCCAAATTGCACACATACATTTTTTCTCTAAAATCTAGATTAGTCAAATAAAAGAAATTAGCAAACTAGCATTACTATGCCGGAACATATTTCGTCATGATGCATCAACGGGCGCGGCGTGCCGTCGCGCGGGTATCGCTAGTATACCTCTATACGCAGCAAATGCCATTTGGGGCCCATCTTGTTTGTATAAAAGGTTACCATGATCAAACTTGTTTGAGCAACAGAGGAATTCTCTTTACACACTATCCAACATAAATATGGTCACTGAGGGTGTGTTTGGATCGATGTCGTCGTTTGCCCAGCCAAAACTTTGGCCTTGACTGAAACGTTGGCGTTCATTTGGTTGGGAGCCAATAAATTGGCTCGCCCCGTTCATTTTGTGGCCAATTCGTTGGCGTGGCGCTGGCGGCTGATTTGTCCGCCAAAAAATTGGCATGCCGATGGTTGGCAGGGCCATTGTTGGCAAGATCCAAACGCACCCTAAATTCAGTACTCATCATCCAATCAAACTCACTTAATCTTGAGGGGCCTGGTATGTGTATAATTATATAAAAGTTAAAAACAAATATAACTGTATAAAGTACTACAACCTAAGTATTTAGATGACACAATAAAGTTTAATTAACTATGACTAGGACTGGTCCAATCTTGCCTTCCAAACAATATACATGCACACACAACCACATATATAGCATGCATCTACCTATCTTTTAATTGACCTCATGTCAAATCCCATGGACACGAGGTGCCCGTACATCATCTGGTTCCACGTGTCCGGCACACCCGGCAGGCACCAGTGGCTGCAATCCTCTGGTGCATCCGATGGCGTCTCTCGCTCCCGGTGCCGCGACGGGTGGCCGTCCCTCCTCAGCCCCGTCATGTACGTTATGTTCAAGAAAACCGCCTCCTTGTTCATGCCATGTCGTCTCCTCATGCTTCGGGCCGCACTCGAGATCATTGTGTTGATCCACAAGTGCTCTTCCTGGTCGCTCCCATTGGTGATCGTCGTCAGCGGATCCCATTGGTCCGCGCAGGAGCCACCCGTGTCCCATGTCCCGTTGCTGTAGTGGGATGGAGAATAGCTCCTAAAGAAGAGGTAGCTGCTCTTGGAGAGTCGTGGATTGGTTAGTGCCCAATCTTTCACCGTCTGGAGAGACCGTCGGAATGCTTCCTTAATGTCCGTTGTCATGTTGAACCGACCGCCCACCATGAAATAGTTTCCTCTGCGAGCATGGATTGCAGCTCTAGTCAAATAACTAATCATTGTCATAAAAAAAGTAAATATGTAATTCAGTAGCTAGCTAATTACTTACGATTTGATGGTCTTGTGCAGGTTCCACCAGTGACCCGTGTTGAGGACGAGCACGTCCGCGCCGGCCCAGCGGGCGGCATGCCGCGGCAGTGTGTCTAGCCGGATGGCCCTCCTGACGGCGCCATCACTTGTGGGTGGGAGACGGTCCACCAAGACGAACATGGGTGCGCGGTAGTACTCCACAGAGAGGTTGTAGTCCGTAAAAACCATGGAGAGATAGCCTTTGTGCCGGCTCAGAGGCTTCCCGAACTGCTCGTATATCCTTGAACCGGCCGGCACGGCGGCGGCGAGCATGCACAACATGGACTCCCACTGGTTGCGGCCAATGGAGTCACCGACGAACACAATCCGGCCGTTCTGGCTCCTCTCCAGCATATCAGTTGCGTTAAACCTATCGAATTTGAACATCAAAGTTCTAATTTATTTGAGATGTCGATGACCATGACCATGACCATACGTACTTAGGGAGATGGCAGTGGCGAGGTTGCCAGCGCCACTGCCGGAAGGACGAGTCATTCCGGCCGTTGCGCACGCAGCGGAAGCCGGGGTCGAGGAACGGGCAGTCCTCCCCGTATGCCGTGGCGGTGGCGGTGATGTCCCTCACCCATTTCCCGTCGGAGTAATCGCAGCCACTGGTGACGTGGTTGATGAGACGCGGCGGTGGCCGAGTCGGGAAGAAGGGCGTGTGCGTGACGATGAAGGAGAGCGCGAAGAGGACGAGCAGGACCGAGGGGACCGTAGCGTGTCTAGCATGCATGGGGTGGATCTATGGGGTAACTGATGGGCTGAGAGGAGAAAGAGGAGATGAGAAGTAAGAGTGAGCGAGCGAGTGGCGCTACTGCCATGCCAAGAGCACATGCAAACCTCTCTGTTGGCCTGCTCTCCACCTATGGTTAGAGTCTTGGTTAATCAATTAGTTGGTTAGTTGCGTCTAAAAATATGAAAAGTGTGATGTGATCTACATCCACCTTCGCATTCACCATCTTGGTGTGACTCTCTTTCCATTCCTTGAGCGGATAGTGTCCAACAGATCATGCAAGTGCCATTTTGTAGCTTGGTAAATGTGTTTATGTCCGTTTCCTAATAAAAACCAAATGTGCTTACTTACATGATTTTTATGGACGAGAATGATTTATTTCACCTTCTTTACATAATATTCAAGTGTGAGCATTAGGAGTTTTTTTTTTCTTTCATCCCAATTTTAAGTCACCACAGGGGTCTCATAATCGACATGAACGCCTACTCCCACTGAAAGTCGAGAATGTTTATTTCACCTTCTTTACATAATATTCAAATGTGAACATTATTTCAGGGGATTAGGGAAAGTAGTGGCTGCACGGCCTGGATGCACCTTCGGTACAATAAAACCACTCTCATTTGGATTAATCAGTTTGAGTATGAGAAACATGAGCATCTTGGCATGAGTGACGAACTCCCCTCCAGCGCTCAGCTGCTTGACGTGGAAGCCATTGTCACATCTGCGTGCGAAGTAGCAGAGCATTTCCATCCATACCGTTGCTATCATCTCCCACCGATCAGCTGCTGCTACTTCACTATTGAGCCTCGAGGCCACATGAGTAGCTAGAATAGATAGACTGTGTACATGTTGACCTCTATGGAGGAGTTGCCTCTTATCATAGTGTTCTGTTTTGCATAATATTCCCGTCAGCTGTATATATTCTTCGAATAATAAACGCCCGTCAGCATCAAGCATCAAGTTGCACTGGTAGACAAGGTGCACGATGTAATTGGACAAGTGTTGGCTGCAGATTCTAAACTTGGAGGGTGTCTCATCGGAGTCTAAGCATGTCTGTTACAAGGTGCCAAAAAAGGGCACTTGAGACAGGATCCTTGTGTTTGAAGATGTTGCTGAGTTCCTGTCGAGCTGCACGGAACCCAGAGGAGGAGGAAGGAATATGAGTTGCCCACTCGGCACGGAAGCTGGTCAAGTCCAACCTGCTGCTATTGTCACACAGCTTATCAAGGAACTGTTAGGTTGATCTCTCCACCGAGTGGGCCCAACGGCCCATCGGGCCCTGATCTATTCGCGCCCTGATCGGGGGCGCCCAACCCTCTTATGGTTGGTGGGCCCCTGTGACCTGCGATATATATAGAGAGGTGGGGGCCGGGGCACACGGTACGAGGTTCACCGTGCCGCCAGTCTCCCCACCGACATTCCCTTCCGATCTAGGGCAATCGCAGTGCTCACGGGAAGCACCACCGCCGCCGTACGCACAGCACCGCCGCCACCACTCACCCATCGCAACCACCACCGCCACCGCGACGCGATGGAAGGCGGCTCGAGCTCCTCTGGACAGGGAGCAGGTAATCTCCAACCCTAAACTCTACTCGGAATGATCTAGCCTAGCAGATCCGACGGGTCTAACAATGGTAATCAGAGCCTCTAGATCTAGATCGCTTTCGGTAGAGTGGAATCACAGAGAACGAAACCTTCCCCCCCAAGAACCCTAGACAGGGCAAAGAGATTCACCGGAGAGGGCCTCGGGCCGCCGGCAAAGTAGCGCCGCCGTCATGGCCGCGCCGTTCCTCTCGATCCGGACGGGCATCGGCAAGCCGAGCCGTCCGGAAGAAGAACCACCGGAGAAGCCCATCGGGCTCGCCGGAAAAGAAGAAAGGGGCACCGCAGCCAAACCGCTCGACGGCGGCGCGCTCACCGCGAGGTGGACGCGCGGCCGGCGAGGGGGATGGCCACGGCGCCACACAACACCGTCGGACGCGGAGGAGGATCTCCCGTGTCTCTCTCTCTCTCTCTGTAAAAGTGGATAAATGGAGGAGAGAGGTGGCCGGCGGTGGATGAGAAAGAATGGAAAGGGGAAAGGAGACCGCGGCGGTGGGGGTTTTCGGCCCCGTCGCCGGCGGCCGGTGCGGCCGCCGCCGGTGGCCCGCCGTCGAAGCGCACGAGGAGGCGTGCGGCACGGGTCGGGGAGAGGAACTGACGAGGGTTTGCCCTCGGTCTCCAGACGCTGTCGTTTTTGATCGACCGATTCGCACGCTCGACCGTCCGATTCACATCGACGGCCAGAACGGGCCGGTGGGAGAAACCCTAGCCCTAGCTGGGCCAGTGGGCCGAAAGGAGAAGGGGGCTCTGGGCCTTTTTAGGCCGGCGCCGCTGCTGCTCCTTTACTTTCGTTTTTTGTTTTCTGTCCAGTTTTGGGCAGATTTTAAATAGTCTTTTCTGTGCATTATTTTTCCAACGAAAAATTGTGTTCAGAAAATAGAAAAGAAAAAGTTGCAAAGTTTCTGAAAAAGAAAAATAGAAAAGTCTCTGAAAATAAAATTGAAATTTTCAGAAAAGAATTAAAAGTTCATGAATTTATTTTCATGTTTTCCGCTGCGTAAATATTTAATTGTGTGCTTTTATAAAGAAATAAAGTTTAGAGAGAATTATTTTTTATAGAGCACATTAAAGTGATTATTCGAATTAATATGATTATGTTATTTTTATAACCAACGTTATTAATAACATGACTATGTTTTTTTTAAAGGTGCTTTTATTTCTATGATTTTACCCAACGGTAATATAGATTTAATTGCATAGACAATTATATGTTTAATTTGACCAACGTTAGATTAACACATATGGTTGTTATAATTACAGGAGGTTTCAACTTGATGAGTTGTTTAAAAGAAGTTCCAACACTCAGAGGTGATAATTACACCGAGTGGAGGAAGAAAGTTGATCTGGCCTTTGTCTGTGCTGAGGTTGACTGGGTTGTGGATGAACCACAGCCGGTCAGGCCTACAGAGCCAGTCAGAGCGGCCACTGATGATGATGCTGCATGGAATAAAAAGAGGAGTGACTATGCTCCATTGGAGTTCTCCTACACTCTTCACAATCAAAAGTGGGTAACTGCCAACAAAAAGTGTATGGCATTTATAAAGAACACAATTGAGAACGCCATTGTGGGCTCGATTGCAGAATGCACTTCCGTAGGGGAGTTGCTTAAAAAGATAAAGAGCCAGTTCACTGGTTCTTCAAAGACATATGCTACCCAGTTGATAAAACAACTGGTCACAGAGAACTACACTGGTGGTAGTCATGGCATTCGAGAGCACATTCTCAGGATGAGCAACATGGCTGCAAAACTCAAGCCCATGGATGCAGACTTGGAGCTCAAACCCGCGCTCCTCGTCCACCTGATTATGGCTTCGTTGCCTAAAGAGTTTGACACATTTGTTGTCAATTATAACATGTCGCCTGAGAAATGGGACATAGAAAAGACAATAGCCATGTGCGTCCAAGAAGAGGACAGACTGAAAGCCTCACATGGTGGTTCCATCAACTATGTGAAGGACCAGAAGAAGAAGAACTACAATCCAAACGGCAAAGGTTCTCCTTCTAAGCCACATGGAAAAGCACCCTATCAGCATCAGCATCAGCAGAAGTTCTTTCAAGTGGACAAAGACACTTGTCTCCACTGCAAGCAGACAGGGCACTACAAGAAGGATTGCCCTGCTTGGCTAAAGTCTGTTATGGCAAAGAGAGGGATTCCGTTCGACGAGGAGTATGCAAAGAAGAGAAAGATGCATTGAGGTAGCTAATGGAGTCCAAGCAGAAGTTGAAGCTGTCGGCGACATCTCTTTGGAGTTGGCTGATGGATTCAATCTTCTACTTCGTGATGTCTTATTTGTTCCCTCATGTAATAGAAACTTAATTAGTGTTTCTTGTTTAGACAAAGACAATTATGAGTGTTATTTTGGACATGGCAAGTGTGCCATATGGTGTAATAATGCTTATGTTGGCACTGCTTTGCTTCATAATGAGCTTTATTTGCTATCACTCCGTGAAAAAGTGCATTATGTGTCCAATGTGAATGCTCAAGCTATCTCGTCGAACAAAGAACAAAAGAAAAGAAAAAGAACTGATGACTCATCGAAATTATGGCACTGTCGCTTGGGCCATATTTCCAGGGGGAGAATTGAAAGATTAATTAAAAGTGAAATTCTTCCTCCGTTAGAGTTTTCAGACTTAGAACAATGCGTGGATTGCATTAAAGGGAAGTATGTCAAACAAATCAAAAAGGGTGCAATTCATAGCACAGGCACACTGGAAGTCATCCACACCGACATTTGTGGACCTTTTCCGGTGAAAAGTGTGGATGGATATGACTCGTTCATAACATTCACAGATGATTACTCTCGCTATGGATACATTTATCCAATCAAAGAAAGATCTGAAGCATTGGATAAATTCAAAATTTTCAAAGCTGAAGTTGAAAATCAGCATGATAAAAGGATAAAGATAGTAAGGTCTGACCGTGGGGGGGAGTACTACGGTCGACACATGCAATATGGCCAAGTCCCTGGACCTTTTGCAAAGTTCTTACAGGAGAATGGCATAGTAGCCCAGTATTCAATGCCGGGCGAGCCTCAGCAAAATGGAGTAGCTGAAAGGCGCAACCGTACTCTGATGGATATGGTGCGCAGCATGATGAGTTACTCCACTTTACCATTGGGATTATGGATGGAGGCGCTTAAAACCGCCATTCACATTCTCAATAGAGTGCCAAGCAAGTCGGTGCCCAAAACACCGTACGAGCTGTGGACAGGACGAGTGCCCTCTCTACACCACTTCAGGGTGTGGGGGTGCCCTGCTGAGGCCAAAATGTTTAATCCAAACATTGCAAAGTTGGATCCCAAAACAGTGAGTTGTCACTTCATTGGCTATCCAGACAGATCAAAAGGTTTTCGTTTCTACTGTCCAGACAGATATACAAAGTTTGTAGAAACAAGACATGCAGTCTTCTTAGAGGACGAAATGATGAGGGGGAGCATGGTAGCTCGGAAAATTGATCTTGAGGAGAAGAGGGTGCATGCACCTAATCCGATGATTCAAGAGCCATTTTTCTCACTACCAGCTGTAACTCCACCCATGACAACTATGGGGGTAGACCCGGAACCTGTCCGTCAGGAGCCGACTGAACCCGTTGTTGAGCATGAAAAGGAGCTGCAGCAGTCAATTTTAGACGATGTGCCGGAAGTTGAAGCACAAAATGTGCCAGAAACTGAGGCCCTTAGAAGGTCTAATAGAACAAGAAAATCAGCTATTTCTACTGATTATAAAGTCTATAACACAGAAATGGTTCATATGGATGGTGACCCCACCACATATGAAGAAGCCATTAAAAGCCCTCACTCATCAAAATGGCTAGAGGCAATGGAAGCTGAAATGAAATCAATGAGTTCCAAAGATGTTTGGGACTTAGTGGAAATTCCTAAAGGAGCCAAAACACTAGGCTGCAAATGGGTCTACAAAACTAAGTATGACCCTAATGGGAATATAGAAAAGTACAAAGCCCGACTTGTGGCAAAAGGATTTACACAAAGAGAAGGGATAGATTACAATGAGACCTTTTCTCCAGTCTCATGTAAGGATTCCTTCAGAATCATAATGGCATTAGTTGCTCATTTTGATTTAGAGCTACATCAAATGGATGTCAAGACGGCATTTCTGAACGGTGATTTAAAAGAAAAGGTCTACATGAAACAACCCAAGGGTTTTATCATGGAAGGCAAGGAAAATATGGGATGCCGCCTAAAGAAATCCATTTATGGATTAAGGCAAGCCTCTAGACAGTGGTATCTAAAGTTTGATCAAACGGTTAAAAGTTTTGGATTTAAAGAAAATATTGAGGATAACTGCATTTATGCAAAGTTTAAAAATGGGAAATATATTTTCCTAATCTTGTATGTGGATGATATCCTGCTTGCTAGCAGTGATGTTAGTCTACTACTAGAGACAAAGAAGTTCTTATCCTCAAATTTTGATATCACAGATCTTGGTGAAGCATCCTATGTTTTGGGCATAGAAATTCACCGAGATAGGAACAATGGAGTCTTAGGACTATCGCAGAAGGCATATTTGGAGAAGGTTCTTCAAAAGTATAATATGCATGCGAGTAAAGCCACACCTGCTCCTATAGTCAAGGGCGATAGTTTTGGGAAATTCCAATGTCCCAAGAACCAGTACGAGATCGATCTCATGAAACCAGTACCATATGCTTCGGCTGTTGGAAGCTTACAGTATGCACAAGTGTGCACTCGCCCTGACTTAGCATTTGTTACCGGGGTACTCGGTAGATATCAAGAGAATCCAGGCATGGAGCACTGGAAAATGGCAAAGAAGGCATTGCGTTATGCGCAAGGCACGAAGCACTACATGCTAACATACAGGAGATCTGATTCCCTAGAGATAAAAGGGTATTCAGACGCAGATTTTGCGGGGGACAGAGATGATAGAAAATCCACGTCAGGATACGTCTTCACTCTCGCTGGAGGGGCTATTTCGTGGAGAAGCTCCAAACAGTCAGTAGTTGCATCATCGACGATGTATGCAGAATTCATAGCATGCTTCGAGGCCACGGGGCAGGCGATATGGCTAAAGAAATTTGTACCCGACTTGAAAGTGGTAGATTGTATTCACAAACCACTAAAGATGTACTGTGACAACCAGCCTGCAGTATTTTATGCTCACAACAACAAGTCGAGTAATGCTGTCAAAACAATAGAGATAAAGTATTATGTTGTGAAAGATAAAATCCAGGATCACACTATAAGTCTCGAGCATATAAAGACAAAGGATATGCTTGCGGATCCGCTTACGAAAGGCTTACCACCCAATGTGTTCAAGGAACACTTAGCCGGCATGGGTTTAATGGAAAGCCTATGATTCCTGGATCATAAGAGGCCCAAAAAGAACAGAATTTGTTTCTGAACAAAACGTATGTTGTAGCTGTATGATTCTATCGGCAATCAAGCTGTGACGATGAGACATGCTCAATGTACCAATATGCGATGAAACGAATAAACTAGAAAGTATACAGTTAAAAGTAAAAGTTGAGATCAAGGGGGAGAATGTTAGGTTGATCTCTCCACCGAGTGGGCCCAACGGCCCATCGGGCCCTGATCTATTCGCGCCCTGATCGGGGGCGCCCAACCCTCTTATGGTTGGTGGGCCCCTGTGACCTGCGATATATATAGAGAGGTGGGGGCCGGGGCACACGGTACGAGGTTCACCGTGCCGCCAGTCTCCCCACCGACATTCCCTTCCGATCTAGGGCAATCGCAGTGCTCACGGGAAGCACCACCGCCGCCGTACGCACAGCACCGCCGCCACCACTCACCCATCGCAACCACCACCGCCACCGCGACGCGATGGAAGGCGGCTCGAGCTCCTCTGGACAGGGAGCAGGTAATCTCCAACCCTAAACTCTACTCGGAATGATCTAGCCTAGCAGATCCGACGGGTCTAACAGGAACACCTTCTTTACCTCCTGAGAGACAGCAACATGTTTGGTTGTGGTGTCGTCTTGTTGCTTGATGCCCATACGCCACATCATCCGTTTCAGCCATCCATATTCCTTTCTCGCCTTCTCGTCTTGGATGATTTCATCAATCAAGTTATACTGCCGCAGCTTACCTGACCACTCCAATCTGTTGCTTTCCGGTGCTGGGCGGAGGCGCTTGAGGATGCTAACCACAATTTTTGGACTACGGCCTCCTCCTGGGCATACCTTGTATGGCCAATATGATGTCATGAGCCACATCAAGATAGAGGACATCTCCAACACCACGGCACCCACAAGCAATATGTAAGAGATGGCAACATCAGCTAATCTGTAGTAGTAATTGACAGCTTCTGATCGCCCCTTCCCTCCCTTATGATGAACAACAAACAGAGCCAGAGCTGTAGAGTTTAGGACAAGGATGGTGAGACGGTGCAACACACCCTCGAGGCTTCCAAACTTGGTGTACAGGTAGTCATAGATCAATGAGAGTTGGATCTCCGCTAACTTGTATGCCAAGTTAACTCCCTCGTCTGACTTGAGACGAACTCGATCCTCCCAACCCAAACCAATGTTGATAAACGGTATCATAGTAGTCCTGTTCATGAAATAGTCCATGCTTTTATAAAACATGTCATGAGCCACATCATCCATGTCAGAAGAGAACAATGACCAGATAGGAGCATGTCTATCAAGCCTGACCCCCGGGGTTCTTTTCTGCCCACACAACGGACCCCAAGGCCTGCTTATAGGTCCCCATGAGCCGGCTCTCCCAAGTATCCATATTCTCTCCATATATTTGGCTGTCCCAGAGATGAAGATTAGCACCATGGGAGCCACAAGCTGCTTGTTCCCTTGCCATTGCTTGCCGACCACATAGATGGCCAGTGCAACCTGGGTGGTGAGGTTCAGCAGGTGCCTCTTCCACAATGCACAGTCCTCCATGGAGAAGGCTGTGATGGTCTCCTGCCCTCCGAGGTGGAGCAACATGAACGGCGCCCAGAAGAGCAACAACGAGTCGTCGCCCCCAACACGTGTGAGGCGGCCGAGGATGAAGACCGCCACGGTGTCTGCAGACAGGTAGGCGAGCCACAGCAGAAGGCTGAGCACGCGGAACCCCGCGAAGAAGAGGAAGACTTGCAAGGAGAAGCTCGCAAGCACCAAGCACTGGATCTCCCACTCGTTCCAGAGCTGCTGGATGCTCGCTATTGTCAGTCTGCCAATAAGCCGAAATAGTTTAATTCACTCTAAAGTACCATCTTGAAAGGAAAAACGAATTACTCTTAACATACTGAACTGTTTATTTTTTATATTGTCTATTTCGCGGCCAACTGTCCCGCAATTGCCCAGACCTCTTAAGTTCAGGCACTAACCTGCACTTGCGTTTATTTATGTTTTGTTTTATATAATCTATTGTCATTATTATATTAGAACAAAGGGCAATAGAGCCACTATATTTGTAAGACAAAAATATAATTTCCGTTTGATCCGAGTGGGATCTAATTATAACGGTTAAGATTGAATAATGAAACAACTATCAACGTGAGCCGTGGGGAGCAGCTTGTGTTTTGTTCAGGTCTGCTTTAAAAACAGGAGAACAGATTGTGTGTGTATCGCCATCATGGTTTTAAATAGCGCACTATAGCATCGCTATAGCACGCTATAGCGTTTAGAAGAGGTCCTGCGCTAAGGGTCTTTGCTCCAAACACATGAACAAACATTTTAAATAGCGCGCTATAGCACGCTATATCATTTAGAAGTGGTCTGCCGCTAAGAGGCTTAGCGCGCTATTTAAAACTTTGATCGCCATCGAAAACAGCATAATTACAATGGATGATGTGATATCAGGTCAATGCCTATACTTCTATCAGGAAAGAAACAAGCAATTTGAAATATCTGGTTGAACCATTTTAGTTGAGTTAAACCATACAGCTTGATGCAACAACATGGGCGTGGTGTGAAAAAAAGCTATGACGAGAGGCATGTAGAGACGATGCTTAAGCAATGTTTGGTGAGTACGCACCGAGGGTTACATTACACTAGATTGGTTGGAGATAGAGGAAATTAGTGTAAGCTAAACACTCATGCTTGGAGCATTTGGGTGCATGACATTCCACTAATCCAATGACAAAATTGCAATGTCGCTAATAAGATGGGTGGAAGAACAGAACACTGTGTTTGGATATGATGAACCACCAGCATTTAGTTCAAATCATGCATGAGTGAAAATTCTCAGAAAGAATTTTTTTAAAGCATCACAACAAGGTGTTTCTCTTACCTATTGGCAATGAATAAAAAACATATATGGAGAAGAACATGATCACCAAAGTTTATAATATTGGCTATTAATATACAAAACTAGTCAATATCCTTCATGGTTTTTTTCCAAGCACTATGATTTATATATTTTGTACAGGTATATTCATATGTAAATTAATGGTCAAATTTGTATACTGAAGTACATTAAAATTCTAAAATAACATGTATCAATATATTGGAAATGTAGGCATACAAATGTGCAGGGCACACTGCTAGTTGAAGATAAAGAGCTCTGATCCCCAGGCTCTACATAGATACCACATCTGCATGCATATAATTTAAGAAATAAACCTAGTTTTGTAATTCATACGAAGCCCCATGGCCCCAGGTTCTATTACCGAAATAATGGAACAGCGGTTCATTATGCGAAAAATAAAGCTTTATCCAAACAGTAATAACACGCCGCATTCAGCAGCTGCCCAGCACAAAGAAGCAACAGTTCAATATAATTTTAAAAAATAAACCTAATTTGCACAATAGTTTTGTCTATACTTTGAACACGTACCTGCTGTGTTGAGCTTGGGGAGGGTAGCTGCTCTGGACATGATCACTCAACATCCTCATGTTGGTCAAACAAAGGAACACTCAAACACTACAGGATTGATTAGAGAATGACCAAAGAGCGATATGATCAATTAGCATATCTGATTTGTTTATAGTACTCTCTCTCTCTCTCTCTCTCTCTCTCTCTCTCTCTCTCTATATATATATATATATATATATATATATATATATATATATATATATATATATATATATATATATATATATGCGCTATCAACACTTACTAGGGACACTGCTATCGGAACCGTTAGTTTGCATCAAGATCCGAACTCTCATATGGATAAGGTTCCTATATGTTGAATTATGGTGGATCGCATATACCAAAGAGGAAGCCATGTGCTAGCACTTTACAAGGGGCAGACCAAAATGGCAACCTATGGCCTGACATTTCAGAAACATTCAGAGGTTGTGTGCAGCTTCTTTCTAACATTGGGGCTCGCGCGTGCAACCATTTTGGCAAGGCTACGCAGCAGGTTTTGGTGTGTTGCTAACTTCAAACGGTTCCATATATGGCTACCTATTTTTAGCAAAATGACCAGCCATGATTTGCTTCCACTGCGTACGGTTCGGCACTTTTTATTGTACCCCATGAATAATTGGAAGTTTGAGACTCAAAAGCATCAATCAAACTGCAGTAACCAGGCATCAATCAAACTGGCTACTACTTGCATTCGGTTCGTCAGTCTTCAATTATGCATGCTGATTACTAGAATTTTGAGACGAAAGAATCAGCTATTGCACCCCAAAAATGATACTGTAGTAAAGGCGTCCATTTATTAGACCGGCCATCTTTTCTCAGAAGTGTAATTTTTTTTACGGTGGCTCAATCCA
Source organism: Elymus sibiricus (assembly GCA_039707655.1). Classification (NCBI taxonomy): domain Eukaryota; kingdom Viridiplantae; phylum Streptophyta; class Magnoliopsida; order Poales; family Poaceae; genus Elymus; species Elymus sibiricus. The sequence goes on from CM077664.1 coordinate 26,995,723, forward strand.
TGCTTTCTCTATATGTAGCTGCCTCCCTCTTAGTCTCTGTTGAACAGACTCACCAAATGGCTTTGATGGAAGGTGTAGGAAATGAAAATAATGCAAAGGGAAGCTCCTCCATGAGCGTTGTTAAGGTTGAAGTACATGCAGTCCATGCACACGGCTAAGTAAGTACCCTTTTAATCTGCTGTCGGGGCCAATGTTCACTATGCACTTCGTCTGAATGTTTTTTTTTCTGGTCACTTACGCCAGGAATGGCAATTACATTGTGTTGAACAGTAGTATAAGAATTAAGAAAGGGAAAGGCTAATCCGGGCATGCACATACGTGCCTATTCCTTAAGGCAAGTTTTTTGTGATATGCTGTGTGTACTGAAACGGTTTAATTTTACACTGACATCGATACACTTCTCCATGTGGTTTTTGTGACATTTTAGCCTTGTCAAGAACTATAGCGACATCACTCACCACTTCCTTTCACGCATCTACGCTCATTTTGGATCTTCAGAAGAAGGCGAGTATTAGTTCCATGGGATCCACCTTTTTTTTTACATAGGCATCGGTGTAAAGAAGAGGGAGCTCGACGACCTTGATGGAGGAGGAGCTCGGCCTACCTGGTGGGGAGGGCGTGATGCCGGGGCTCTTCGGCCGCCTTGACGGATCTGACGCTGGCGGAGGGGGTTGGGGAGCACGGCGACACCGATCGAGCTCGAGAAGGGCAGCTCCAGGAGCAGCACGGGCGGCCTGCACATCATCCATGACCACGGGCGGAGGGATCTGAGATGATGGGAAGGTGGCCTGTTGGAGAGGGAAGCAACGCAGCTCCCTTGACGGAGAGACACGGCGACATCAGAAGCCAAAGGTGAACTTAGAGAAGGCGGTGGTGGAGACCGGCGTAGCAGGAACGATGGAGGAAGAGACGGTGGACGGCTGAGCTCCATGTTATGGCAGTGATGGTGAGTGATGGAGAGGAGAAGCACGGGGAGGCCATGGCTGGATCAGGAGGTGTCGTCATGATGTGGATCTGAACGGGAGATGGAGAGAGTCAGAGAGAGAGTACGGGGAGGCAACAATGAGGAAGGAGAAAGGGTAGCGCGAGGGATGCAAACCAACAGGAAAAAGCAAGGCCAAAAAAATGATGCACGAACCTTTATCTGCTGCGCACCGCCCGCGTGTGGGAACCTTTCGTGGGCTCGGATCCTTCTCGCGCGGGCCGAGGTCTGCCGCGCCGCAGAGGTGGCAGCCTACGGGCTGGGCCTAGTGCATAGGCATATGCGTGTGTGATCCAAAAACATCTAAAAGAGGAAATAAATTTTATTCATCTTAAATATGATAAATTCAAAGATGGAAAAGATCTGCACCGGATCCCAACCTCAACCTGTGGCTACGATTGCCACCTCCACAAGATTGTTGCATAGGTCTGCTTTTGTCTATAGGACAAATGTTTTCTATCACCCGGTGGTAGTTAACACCACTTGCATTTTGTATGTTGTATATAGTATCTGTCAAAACCGAGAGTATGTACGCGTAGTATGTAGTATATAATAACATTTGGGTAGTATGTATATCATTTTTTAGATAGTATGTATCATATTTTGACTATGCTCTTTTTTACGTACAAATATGTACGTATTTCATAAATATAATAAAAGTCATGGGCCAACTTATATTTTTTTCATCTAACTCATCTTGAAGTATCTTATATATAGTATATGCACATACTTATAATGATAAAGTAGTATATATACTACCACAGGATAGTATATGAGACACCCCAGGTGGTAGGATGGATTTTCCCTATATATATATTTATATATATAGACACTCTATTAGGCACCCAGGGTGAAGAATAACTTATTCCTCACCCTAGCCTTTCACCGAGCCATGTATTTTTTTCACAAGCAGAACGTAAATTTCTAGCATGCATGTTGTAAATTACCTCGCTTTCTGTAGTAAAATTATCTCACTTCTATTATAAAATTACGGCAACATCTTTTAGTGTCATATTGCCGCACCACACTTTTTCTTACATGCAGAACGTAACTTTATATCATGCATGTTGTAAAATTACCTCAATTTTTTTGTACGGTGGAAGACAAAGTTCCTTCCCCAAGAGTGTAATATTACCTCAAGGCTATTTTTCTTCTTACGTTTTCAGCTTACGGTCGTGGAATTGGAATGGGGTGAGGAATAAGAATTCCTCACCCAGGGTGACGAATAGCGCGACCCTATATATATATATATACACACTAGACAATTGCCCGTGCGTTGCAACGGGAGTATAAACATTCTAATAGATTAGCCCGTGACTGCATGTTCATTATTATATTGATGCGCTAAAATCTTAGCAAGTTCTTGTATGCAATCGTCATGATTTACCTGCCATTTTATTGTTAAGCATTTATTTGGTAAAAATTTAATGACTTACCAAACAAAATTTGTTTTTATTTTGATAAGTTAATAAAACATGAGACAATTGATTCTATTTTATGGAGAATGGATGGGAGAAAAATCAAAGATGGGAGGAAAAATCAAAGAGGAGAAGGAAATAGTGAAACGTATATAAGGAAGGTTGGAAGAAAGAAAGGTGAAATGGGAACCTTACGTTCTTTTTAAGTGGTACAGATATATATATATATATATATATACTTCCTTTTGCTTTGATTCGTTTTGCTTGCAGTTGGAGACGATGCAAGATTCTTAGTATAGTCTTTGCTTTGCTTGCAGTTCGAGACGATGCACAATTCTTAGCCAAATGCCTAAAAAAAGAACAGATTCTCATTGCCTTGTGGGCTGTTCATTTTTCTTTTCCTTCTTCTGTCCATCTGACCTGAGATTTGTTTTTCGTTTGCCTTCCATTTTGTCCCAAGGATCTAAGTCTAAACACAACCTTCAACTGGTAGTAACCACCAGATCAGTGTGGTCAGCACTAAAATTAGTTTAAATGCTTTGTTCGGCAGTGCACTTCATTTACCTCGTTGCTAAGAAAAAAAAATCTGCTATATTCAGAAAAGGCATGCATGCGAGAGCAGCGATGTGGCTCGTACTTGCATAAGGTAGCATTATCTGGACCGTGAGATGGGCTGGGTCGGTAGGTGGGGAGGCATTGAATGAGTTAAGTGCGAGCTCTGGAAAATGATGTATTCCTTGTCCGATGTATGGGGAAGAGGTAGGCAGAGAGGGTATGCATACATCTACGCGCTGGAATCTCAGTTGTGGGGGCCGCCATACGTGACGGATGTAACGCACATGGACCATCGGTACGAGTTTTTTCGTTGTAGCTGGACCATGGTCCACAATTTTCCTTTTTCCTCCTGCACGGCCGTTGCATGCGTGTCAGAACCCCCCAGTGGCCCAGTCGCTCTGAAAAAAAATAGTTTGTTCTGAGTTACACTTTCTTTTACCACTCGTGACGTTTTTTTTTTTTTTTTTTGTGAATTTGTAGCCGCGCCCATTTTGGGCCCTCTTTTCTGTGTGCTGTGGGTGAGGGGGCCCTGCCCCTGGGTCTGGGTTGATATTTTGCCCTTGTACGGAAAAAGAAAACAAAAGAAAACGAGAAAAAAACGAATCAGGGGCATGGAGGAGGAGGCGACTGCTGAGAATAGTTGGTGGCGGGGTGGTAAATTTGGTCGTCAGAAACAGTTGGATGATGGCACTGCTGAAAAAAAAATAGAAATATTAATAGAAATTTGGTCCATTGATTTAACTGAGCAACACAAAAGTTTCCCATACATAACTGACGAACAGCACCTAACCATTGACTACCACAGCTTTAAAAGCTCACAAACTAGTTTGGATAAATAAATAACTAAAACTAGCAGCACAAATGACTCGTTCTTGCCCAAGCATCATCACACAAATGGCAATACTACTGCTGAGTCACTCGAAGTACACGATCTCAAGGATCAGGACATACATGCCCAGCAACAGAACAAGACCATCAGGTTGGTAGCAATGAGGAGCAGAGCAATCCTGGAAAAATCACCGTTGGCCGTAGATCTCGATAGGAAGAGTTGCTGGCATGCATGAGGGAGGAGGACTGCAGGGAGCAGATGCATTGTGACGACCTCCATCTTGACGCTAGTTTCGGTGCTGAAGTCCAGCTGAATCTGGTGATGGGGGCGCCGGTAGTGAACGAGCTCGGACGGACTCAGGCATGGCGGGATTTTTTTTTTTTTTTTGAACAATCACGGGGGGGAGAGCGTCTCCACCTGAATATATTACTCAAAAGGGCCGTAGCCGAGAGTTACATCATAGGTTACAGTGAGAGGAGAGGAACAGGCGCCAAGACAGGGCGGCGTCCCTACAGACCGGGTCTTTAAAACGAAAGGCCCAAAGTGTGAAATCTGAGATTACATTGCGTAGAGTATCCAAGGCATTAGTGCGGCAAGTGTGGGTGTGGTGGCTAGCAAAGTCTTGATCTCTTCGTGGGACTACATTGGGAGGTGTAATAGCGTGGAGGAAGCGGAACTCCGAGCTTGCATTGTTGGTTTCTATATAGGTATAACACTTCATTCTCCTATAATTTTAGAGACTGATTGTGCTTTTGTTGCTGCGATTTTTGCAAATGAATTTGATGATAGATCAGCTCTGCACGATCTGAAGAAGGAAGCATGGAGTATCTCTAAGCTAATGAATAGCTGCAGAGTTTCAAAGATTAGACGTTCGGCCAATGTGGTGGCCCATCTAATAGCTAAGTTTAGTTTTGATAATAGAGCGGATGGGATTCTTGTTAATGATGTACCGTCCTGTGTGGTGAATTCTGTAATGAACGACTGTAACATTTCTTTGGTTAATTAATATATGAGGTGGTGTTATAAAAAAGAAAAGAAATGTCGCTACAGACTTCCGGCCGCATCTAGCGCAGGGGATCAGAGGGAGCAGATCAGTGTTCGCCGCCAGCGGGTGAAGGATGAAGAAAAGCCATGGCTGCCGCGAACTACATGCTGCCGGGTGAAAGAAGATGAGGATGCGTATGCGGTAAGGAAAAGTCTGGAAATAAAGAGGGCGCCATGGGTATCTTCGCAGGCATGACTTGACATGTCAGCGGGCGGACCAGGTGCTACAGTACCACGGTCCCAAAACAAAGAGGCCGTCCGAGACCCTAGTAGACCATAGCAGCTGAGCATCATAAATGACAAAAGACAAACTCATCGGCACTGTACAACAATGAATGGCCAAACGCAATACCTGGCTGAATACTATAGGGCGCGTGTGGATCCCGAGATGGACCAACGGCAGAGATAATAGTACCAAATGGTAGTACGAGCCATATCGAATTTTCGCATGCAGGTCTTATATTGAGCACTCTATAACTGCAAATAGCTAATGAACGCCTCTGCAGCTAACTGTGTGGGTCTACAACAGCAACAGCTAATAGGTCTGCAATGCAGAATATCTCTTAAGTATAACAGACATGTTGCCAAAAGCAAAGGTACTAAATCATGACACATTTTTTAAAGTAGACCCACCATGAGAGAAAAAGGTGTGCCATCAAATCTCAGGATTTTGCAAAGAAGCAGTGAAAAATAACCAACAGCCACATCCTCAGATGCTTATACCATCGACATAAATATGTCAGCATACAATTATTATCAGTCACCCTTGCTAGCATAACTAATTTGGTCCTAAGCATCACTTGCTAGCACATATGCAATTCAGCCTTTCTGTGGGAATCATAACTAATTTCGTGAAAACAGAAAAGAACAAGCTCACTACACATCAAAGTTGTCCCATGTCGCCATCATCAACCATATACCGTCCACGCACATAAGATGCGATGCAATCGATCACATTGCACACCAAACATATCAAGCGATGGCTTGAATAGAGAGATCTATGTTGTATCTAATCAAAGTGCGTAGAATTATCACTTCTAATTAATCAGCATGTAAGCATTCCGTTACCTGATCACTTGGGCCCAAATTCCTCACCTACCGTATCAGATCGTGATCAACAACCGAATCAGACCTCAATTATTATAAGTCACTCTTGCTAGAATAACGAATTTGGTGCTAAGCATCACTTGCTAGCACATAGGCAATTCGGCCTTTCTGTGTGAATCGTAACTAATTTCGTGAAACAGAAAAGAACAAGCCTAACACTACACATCACAGTTGTCCCGTGTCACCATCATCAACCATATACCGTCCACGCACATAAGATGCAATGCAATCAATCACAGTGCACACCAAACGTATCAAGCGGTGGCTTGAATAGAGAGATCTATGTTGTATCTAATCAAAGTGTGTAGAATAATCACTTCCTAATTAATCAGCATGTCAGCATTCGGTTACCTGATCACTTGGGCCCAATTTCCTCACGTACCTCACGTATCAGATCGTGATCAACAACCGAATTAGACCATGGTGCAACTCCAGCATGAAGGACCAAAAACTGATGTTTGCCGCCTCCGCCACCACCATGAGCCTGAAGCGTGGGCAATCAGCAAAACTGCATCATGTAAGTGTAACGCCATGGGCATTTTCACAAATGATTATCTAGTTAGGTTGGTTATAATATATCAGTATTACACAAATCTGACAAACTATATCCACTGTAACTTAATGTATTTTGTGTTTCTGCTTGTTTGTATGACTATAGGCGTAGTTCTACTCGCAGAACAGTTAATAAAGTGTCTCCACGGATCAAGGATGTCAGGAATAAAACCTAACATGTATTGCAGAACCTCATGGAATTCAACAAACACTACTTTCAAGCATAAACAACATAATCACTAGTATGTTCAGAATTGCCCATCACATGATATCTGAATAAAGAGAAACATGGAAAGAAATTGCTTTTTGATATAATCCTCAGCTTTAGATCTCTTGAACTGTATAAATCATAAAGAATAAAAATGAGATATACAAGGATAACCTTTTTTTACCGGGTCTACAAGGATTACTTGATAGATGGTAATACAGTATGAGCACAACTTATAATGCATGGACAAAAATGAGCACTGGATCTACAAGCCAGTTTGGCACTGAGGAACTTTACTGTGGAAAATAGTTGGTTCAGGGAACCTTTATTGACCTAATCCTATTTAAATACATTTTTGATATGGCTCCAATATGGGGCAATAAATTATTGGTATGAATTGAATGAATAGAAAGGCAACCTAAAAGATGAACATGGAAGTCAATGTGCTATAGCAACATACCTTTTCATGTGCCTTGATATGCCTATAGCAACATACCTTTTCATGTGCCTTGATATGTCATTTTAATTCAAAATCACTTGTAGATTTTTTGTCACATGCTGGGAATGGGCATACAAGATAATTTTCTACGGCATGTGTTTTGAGGTGTGCACGTAAGTTAAAATCCAAAGAGAAGGCCTGAAATTCAGAGGGTTTTTTAAAATTAGAATATACAACATGTACCAGAGTGAAAGGATTCATCAATAAGAAATCATAATCATTTACAGTACTTGTGTTTTCAAACCAGTCACTTACAGATATGCAAACAGGGAAGATGTTATATTGTGGAAATTAAGAAGCTCTAAAATTAGCAATAGTCTAGGATAAAAGTTGAATTTACAAACATAAAACTAGTTTGAGGTATCAGGTGAAGGTTTATTAAGTTCAACTAATCAAGTAAGCTAAAAACATTGAGTTAGATAAAATTAACATGCCACTGCTTAGTTCTGCGCCATTAAACAGAAGAACACTGACAAAATTGCAAATTGTATAGTGAAAACTAAAAACATAAAATGATGTCATGCAATACAAACTCTGTGAAGCCATACCTTACGACAATCTAGACGTGGTCAAATATAGGGCCAGTTCTTTTGGTGGCTTTTTTGGGCTTCTAAAATAAGCTGGGTAAGGGGCAGCTTATTCTAGAAGCCCAACCATAAATATTTTTTTAGAAGCTGGGTAGGGGGCAGCTTATTACAGCTTATTCTAGAAGCCACCAAAAGAACTGGCCCATAATCCTTTTGTCATGTGTGGGTAAGATATTGCATCTTCAAAGTTCTACAAAACAAACAGAACAAGACTCACCATATATTCACCACCAAACTCAAGTATCAAGCTCCGCCAGCTAAATCACCATATGTGCTTCTTGGCGCAGGCGATCGGCATAAATCACCGCTTGAATAAGCAGAAAAGGAGGAAATATCTATAGCTACTTCATCACCATCCGGAAATGATTAACTACCACAAAGTGGAGGGCAAATATATTACATAAATGGACCATCTCAACAAAATGACCAAACAACATCAGTAAGTGTCTGTTCACATCCGCGCAATCTAATTCTACCATAATTATAACGCCCGCTTAGTTCCATTCGCTGCTAGTTTTCAGCATACACCAAACTTACTAAAAGGAAGCAGACAACCACATCTAAACAACCTAGGGCACACGCTCCAGCAGAATGTCAGTAAACAGGAAAAAGGCGAATGTCCAGCTAGTCTTCATCTTCTTCTGTTTCCTCATCATCGGCGTTCTGGTTACCGTACCTCCAGCCATCTTCTACGTTGTTACCACCGGGATCTTCCTCGGTCTCTTCACTGTCATCGTCATACATACCCTTGCCTGGCCACTGGTTCTTTGCACCACTGGTATCAACACCCATCCTGCTGGAAACCTTGACATTGTAGGCGTTAGATGGAGGGGCCCTGTGCCCTTGGTTTGTCTTGCTCCTTTTTGGGTTTGGCGCGATGTCACCACCATCAGCATAGTTATACTCGGCTGCAGGTGCGGCGAACCTACCATTGTCTTCTTGGCTGTGCTCAGGGTGCTGAGTCTTGAGATGAAGGTTGAGTTTGTACATGTGGATGTAGGCTTTCCCACAGCCTTCGTAGGGGCAGACATGAGGGCGCTCAGCAGAAAAGCTTGGCGGTGTAGGCGCAGAAGGCTTTGGGGTTGCTTGTATGGAAGGCTTTATGGTGCTTTGTGGTTTTTCTGCTGGTGGCGTATGCTGCACTGCAATAGGAGATCCCGTCTGCATCATGGCCACAAAAGACACAATAAATAAAACATGAGACTGTGCCAAGGTACATATAAAGAATTGCAAACTATGTCGTGCAAGTGTGGCACCATGGGCATGTTTAACAAATGATTATCTAGTCGGGATAGTTATAGTGAATCAATAGGACACTAATCTGATAAACTAGATCACACTCCAACTTAATGTATTTGTGTCATCCATAGTTCCATTCGGAAAACAGTTAACAAAGTTCCTCAGTGGATCAAATATGTCGGGGATAAAACTGAACATGTACTGCAGAACTTCATGGAACTAGCATGAATAGAAGGAAAAGATAATCCAAAAGATGAACATGGAAGTCAATGTAGTATAGCAACATACCTTTTCATGTGTCTTGATATGGCATTTTAATTTGAAGTCGCTAGTAAATCTTTTGCCACATGCTGGGAAGGGGCATATATGATAATTTTCCACAGCATGTGTTTTGAGGTGTGCACGCAAGTTAAAGTCCAATGAGAAGGCCTGCAATTTAGAGGATTTGTTTGTTAGAACAGGTAAAATGTACCATAGTGACACAATTAACCAATACGAAAGCATAAACCAACCAGTCACTTGTAAATATGCAATTAGGAAGTTGTGGCATTGTACAAAGTAGAAGCCTCTAAAATTAGCAACAGTTTAGGCCCGTAGCAATTGAATTTACAAGCATTAAACCAGCTTGAGGAATTAGGGAAAGTTTCATTAAGTTCATCAAATCAAATCAGCAAAACATCTTCAGTTAGACAGAATCTAGCATGCCACTTAGTTTGGCATCATTAGTCAATAGAAGAACACTGTAATTTAAATATGTAAGTTGTATGGTGAGAATTAGAAGCAAAAATGAGAAGGCCTGAAATTCAGAGGATTTGTTTGTTGGAACATGTAAAATGTACCATAGTGAAACGATTCACCAATAAGAAAGCATAAACCAACCAGTCACTTGCAAATATGCAAACAGGAAGTTGTGGCGTAGTAGAAAGTAGAAACCTCTAAAACAAGCATAAAACTAGCTTGAGGGATCAGGGGAAGTTTCATTAAGTTCATCTAATCAAATCAGCGGAACATCTTCAGTTCGATGAAATTGGTGCCACTCAACTTAGTTTTGCATCACCAGATAGAAGAACACTGTAACTAGAAATGTAAGTCGTACGGTGAGAATTAGAAGCAAAGAATGCTGCTGTGAAACAGAAAACTCTCTGAATCCCTACCTTACCACAGCCTGGATGTGGGCAAACGAAATCCTTTTGTCCAGTGTGAGTAAGGTGGTGCCTCTTCAACTTTGAGCTATCTACAAATTTCTGCAAAACAAACAGAAAAAGGATTCACCATTTCTGTACAAAAAGAACACTCACATAATTAGGAATTACATTCTCCGATCAACAGTGAGCACATATATAACAGTTGTTTCGTTCATGAGTTATCAATATAGGACATAACCAAACGTCTTAGATGTATATTTGCACTGAAACAAATCTTATTGGGCCTTCCATCAATAACTATGCAAAACAGAGAAAGGTTCTAGTGGACATAATAAAGTTAAAAAGCATGAAACCATTTCGCATATGAGCCTGAAATCACATGGAAGTTCGCCAACACTAGTAAACAGGAATGTTCACCACCGGTAGTATACACATTGCTAAATGTGTAAAGTAATTTTGGAGGTACCTTCCCACAGCCAGGCTCCTGACAAACATACTGCCGCTCGCCGTGCACGTGGGCATGCTTCCTCAAGGCAGCCACGTCGACGAAGGTCTTGCCGCAGTTGTCGTAGCTGCAGAGGAAGAGGATCTCCGTGGCCGGCTCGACCTTGCGCGGCTGCGCCTCCGGCTCCTGCCCCCCGCCGCCGTTCGCCTTCAGATTCTTGTACACGTCCTCTGCAAACAGGTTACACAGAAACCAATCACCAAATAGTCGATGCAGGAAATCGCACAATCTGCTCAAACTACAGGGTGAGAGTAGACCAACTACGGAGGAGAAGATAAAATTTGCCCTATCATTCAGGATAAGAAGATAAACTAAATTTTGCATTAGTCAATGCAGGCAAATCGCGCAATCTGCTAAAAATACAGAGGATAAGATAAGATAAAAATTGCTGTATGATTCATGATAAGATGAACAACAAATTCATTGCCATTGCCGATCCGTTCAACTCTAGCATTTAGTTCAATCTGCTCAAACTACTGGGTGAGAACGACCAACTATGGAGGATAAGGTAAAATTTGCTCTACGATTCAGGATAAGATAAACTAAATTTGCACCAGTCATCGCAGGCAACCGCGCAATCTGCTCAAACTACAGTGGGCAAGACAAAATTTGTCCTATGATTCATGATAGGATGAACAGCAAATGCATCGCCATTGCCGATCCGTTCGACTCTAGACTAAACACCCACCGATCCACGCGGAAAGTGAAGGGGAGGGGAGGGGAGGAAGAAGATCCAGGGAGAGCGCGCGGTACCTCTGACCCACTTGAAGAGGGCGCACTTGGAGCCGGGGGAGGCGAGATCCTGCGGGATCCTGCAACGCGACGCGACGCGACGGCGACGGCGCCAGTCAGTCAGTCAGTCCCGCGCGGCGGCGATCTTAGTAGAGATGGAAGTTAGCGGGGTGGGGAGGGGAGAGGGGCGCGCGTACCACTGCTTGACCCAGCGGGCGGCGGGGCGGGGGCGGCGGCGGAGCGTCTGCGGCGGCGGTTGCGGCTGCGCGGGCGGGTAGTAGTAGTAGCCCCCGGTGCCCGCCGCCGCGTACTCCATGCCGCCGGGGCGAGCTGTCCCCTCCCTCCCTCCCTCCCTCCGCGCTGCGCGATGCGGCCGCCGGCGCCGTCGAGTGAGCTCTCCCCTTGCGTTGCGTTGGCCCCCTCTCTCTCTCTCCTCTAGGGTTCTTCGGTTCGGTTCTCTGGGCAAGGCAGGCAGGCCGCTCGCTCGCCCTTGGCCGGAAAATGTCACATAACTTGGATTTGTCAAAAATAATTTTTTGACTCATTTTTTCAGCATCGTATTAAAAAAATAAAAAATTATAACTATTATTATGTTTGTGATTTGGTGATATGACAATTTTGTGTTCAAATAATACCGATTTCTAGTAGTATATGCGTTGCTAAATGAGTAAGTGATTGTTTGTTGAAGTTATTTTCTTGATCGGACAAAATGCGCCTTTCATTTTTCGTGTGTTAAGCGACGTGACCAAGGTGTGCGGAGGCTACGACTTATGATTGTTTGTAGGGCCCCTTATTTTGTCCGCCGGCTAACCACACCCATCATATTCAAACCTTCATTTTCATGCAGACACATGCACTTAGATCATATAACACAAACCTAAAAAAAAACACAATTGAATAATCCAACACAAAGACAAAAAAATTCAATAATTCAAACATAGGCTATACACGGATGAATCAAATCGCGCCCCGCAAAAAAAAGAATGAATCAATCGCTCCCTCCCTCTCTCTCCCCTGTGTTGCGCGATGCGGTCGCTGGCATCGACGAGTGGCCTCTCTCCTCCCCTTGCCCCCTCCTCTCTCTCTCTCTCTCTCTCTCTCTCCAAGGTTCTTCATTTATCTATGCAGACTGGTCGCTCACCTTGTCCATAAATGTCAAATAATTTGGATTTGTGACAAAAAAGAATGACTGTCTTTTACAGTGTCGTATTAAAAAAATTATTAGAACTGTTATTATGATTGTGGTTTGGTAACAAGAAATATTTGTGTTCAAATGTACTTATCTTGATCCGACAAAAAGAGCCTTACATTTTCGAGATGAAGGAGGATGTAACATAAATTGTGTATCCAGAGACGTGACCAAGGTCCTTTCTAGGGCACCCACAGTGTAGTGATTTGCCACCTCTAATGCTGCATCTAGAGGCTTGCAGGTTTCTGATGTAACTATTTGTCATGCTGCTTGTTGCTTCAGATGAAAGAAACTACTACCTTCATAACAAAATATAAGACGTTTTTTTACGTTCAATTTGAACTGCAAAAACGTCTTATATTTTGTTACAGAGGTAGTACTTCTTTACGAACATGTTACTCCATATGGAGGCCATCTTAGAGGCCAAATAAAAATTTATACACTACAAGATTTTGCGTCATGCTTAAAGGCAGACAAGTTTTTTTTTTCCTCCAGTCTCACTAAGTTTATAGGGGGCAGCTTTAGGATATTTGGCAGAGATGCTCAAGCGCGCAAAACTATCACTTAATTTTGCGGATTCTCAATTGATTTCAACATTAAAAACAGATCACTTGAGCTTGGGAGCCAAAAAAATCAACTATTCCCCATAGTTAGAACTTTTCACAAAACCTTCAATTTTATTTTTCATAAACAAACTATCAAACACCAGTGTGCTTGATAGTTTACACAAAATATATAACCACACTAAACATAACAAAACACAACAATCACTGCACATCTCCCAGACATAATAAAACGAATCTAGACACAGGAGTTACACACAAAAGTGGAACTAGGTATAGCTTTGCTTATTCATTCATCACGTCCCATACGGCTCGACGCCGATCATTATTCCAAACAATAAATACAACAGGTGCTAGGTACGACGAGTAGATACAGGTAGCTTTGCGTTGCCGGATAGAATAAAATTACAGATGGAGGGCGTGGAATCGCTATGATCCCACCCACATTATGTTCCTTCGCCGAGGAGCATGAACACAGAAGTAGAACCACAGCGTAATGCCAAACAAGTCTCTAGGAAGAAATAAACCCTTTCAAACAGAATACAATGATGGACCTGTGTCCTCCTTTCGTACAAGCGCTTTCTTCTAGTCGGCGCGGGATTGGCCGGCACGCGAGGAGAGGATGATGCCGACGATGAGGCCGTACAGGGCAAGGGCTTCGGCAAAGATGAGGATGAGGATCATGCCGACGAACAGCTTGGGCTGCTGTGCGTTGGCCCTGCAGAGAAGGTAAAAGAACAGAATCAAATCAGCACTTCAACAACTTCCAGACAAAAGGTTGTTATCCATAGAAAGATTGATGTACCACTACCAGAAGGTACCTCCTAATAACAGAAGTACAATACCCAATACATACTGGTAACCGAAAGAGATAAAAAGTAAGCCACTGGCTACAACACGATTGTACTGATTCCCCTCTCCAGGAAGAACATACCTGTTGTTCAACAAAGCTCCAAGTGGAAAAACTAAAGGAAGTAATAGAAAATTCACCATGCAAACCCTTGCTGAATTTATTATAGTGGGGCCACTGGGGAATCTAGTTAAATGACAAGCAAAACCATGTATGATGTATGCAAACTAAAATAATATGACACTCATAACTGAGACCAGAGGTCATCATGGTAGGCAAGCAGATATGGCAATTGTGTCCAAATAGAAGCCAGAAGTATATACTACTACAAGAAACTAAAATTTATTTTAGACAGTGTAAGGCGGCCATAACTCTTTAGGACAGCTTAATAAAGGAGTTCTGATTATGAGATATCAGATCACATCTAAAAGACTACGAATGCACCAATTCAATCTGTAGGAACCTTAAGCAGACACTATGCTATCTGCAAGTCCTAATGTGGGCTAAATTAGAGTGTCATCAGCACAGGAGCATTATTTTACTTTATTCAAAAAACCTAGAATTAGCATTCCTCACTAACAATGCCGCACCAGCGTGACATTATCCGATGATCTCATCTGTAAACTCTGATCAAGCATGTCCCAAGTAACAGCACAGAATCAATTAGCGTGATTGATTACCTGCACTAACTCATCCTCATCAGATTTATACTAGTTTTTAGTACCAACTACCACAAGATTTACTTTACGTACACCCCACATTCGAGAAATCTCTTCAGTTCGCGTGCGTGCCGTGCGTGCGTCAGGGGGACATGTATAAGTATACCTGACACCGGCGTCGCCGACGATGCCGATGGCCATGCCGGCGGCGAGGCCCGCGAGGCCGCAGGCGAGGCCGGAGGAGAGGTGCGCGTAGCCGTCGAAGAGGAAGTATGGCTTGGCCTTGGGGTTGATCCCGGTGGAGATGATGACGGCGATGATGAGGCCGTAGATCCCGAGCACTCCCGCCATGACGACGGGCACGATGGACTTCATCACCAGCTCCGGGCGCATCACCCCCATGGACGCCACGCCCACCCCGCTCTTGGCCGTCCCGTACGCCGCGCCCATGCCTGCACGCACGCACGCACGCGCATCACACCACGGTCAGCGAGGTTAGTGTCGCGCGGATCGGTCGGTCGAGCGCCGATCTGGAGGAGGGGGAGGTGAGATCTGGGGGAGGGGAAGGGGAGGGGGGGCTTACAGGAGAAGACGAGGGCCGCGGCGGCCCCGAGGAAGCCGAAGAAGGGGGCGGTCTCGTCGCCGCTGAAGACGGAAGACATGGCTGCCGGCGGGGGAGGGGCGGGGATCTCGCCGGAGATTGGACGGCGACGGCGAGTGGAGGAGAGAGAGGGAGAGGGGAGAGGGGAGAGAGAAGAGAGATATTATGGGGGACGGACGTGTGGACCAGGAAGAGAGGTAATGGGAGACGACTACTGCGTGCCTGGGTGTCTGTGGTGGACCAAGCTGTGGGCCGGGTGGTCGATGGGCCCTGGTTCTGGGCTAGTTATTATCTCGTGGGCTTCTTATGCAGTAAGATAGTTTTTTTTCCTTGTTGAAGTACAGACCCAACATTCTTGGAAGCTATGGCCTTGGCAAAAGACCTCTCACTGAACCACATATTTATAGCTACAGATTGCAAGGAGGTCGTGGAGAACATCTAAGTCTGGTGCTGGTGGAAGGAGTGGCAGTATAATTCGCGAGATTACCATATCGGTTGCTGATCTTGCATCTTCTTTCATTATCTTTGAAGGAGATGAGTCTGAATGTCGAGACACACAGCCTTGCTAAATATGCTCTAGGCCTGACCGAAGGACCCCACTTCTGGCTTCTTCAGCCCCCTGATCTTCATTGTATCCCTAGAAACATTGTTATCAACTAATAAAGTGGAGCGTGTTTTAAAAAAGGAGATGACCCCATGGGTTTTAGCCGTTTTTTCTTCAAAAAACGGCTACAAATGTTCGTGTGGGACACGGGCAAGTTTCAAAAAATGTTCATGGACTCAATAAAATATTCATGAATTCAAAAAATGTTCACTAATTTAAAAAATGTAAATGAATTAAAAAAATGTTCATGAATTTGAAAAAATATCCATGGATTCAAAAAAATATCATGGATCCAAAAAAGGGTCTCAATTCATAAAATGTTCATGAATTCCAAAAATGTTCACAAATTTGAAAAAAATTCACGAGTTCAGAAAATGTTCGTGAACTCGAAAAAATGTCCGCATATTCAAAAAATGTTCATGAATTCAAAAATATTTGTGATTTAAAAAATGCAGATTAAAAATGTTCATATATTTAAAAGATGTTCAGATATTAGAATACATTTTTGAATTAAAAAATGGCTACGATTTCAAAATAATCTTCACGTATTTAAAAAATGCCCATGATTTAAAAAATGGTTATCTCTGTCATGTGAAAATAGTCGGTTCGAGACCTTGACCCTCATCTCACAGCTAGCTGGAGCTCTCTCATTAACAGCCTCATCCTCGAGACACATCCTTCATGTCTAGCGGAGTTCTTTCTCAAGTTGTAGTGTTCCATCTGCAGCCTTGGTGAGCATTCCCCTTCATAGTATCACATGAATCTCATATTTTTATTGCATATATGTATAATCTACATTAGAACATGTTTTTATAAATAACTAAAACTCAAAAAATTATTTTTGTGTGATTGACTTATATATTTTTTGTAATACTGAACTACCAATTATTATTTCTGCAGACACAAACATGCCTGAGTTTTCTTTTGCATTACAATAGAAAAATAATCAAATTCTTAATTTTCCATTTAGATGATTAATAAACCCTGACATTTTTATGGTTTAAATTTATAAAACTAAGAGGCATGATGTGCATTGTCATGGTGTAGGTCCCAATACTATTGTCCAATTGGTATGATACACGAACGTTAAATTGTTTAACAATGTTAATCTACATTAGAACATACATTGCAAGTATATATATATATCAATGGAAATATGATGAACCCGGTGTCGTCTACGCCCTTCTAAAATGATATATGTCGGCCTTTATTTGGCAAGGGTCTTATATTTATAGTTCTTTAGGCTCAATGGATTTACGACTGGTGTGAATATCATGGTCCTTATAGATATACAACTCTTATAAACAAAATGGCATAGTGCTAGAAGGTTCCCTAACTTATTTCCTCCAAAGAAATCCTAGGTTATTTAGGTTAGGTATCTTTTTAAAATGGTGTCTACTAATTAATGAGAAACAATATCAGTACTCTTGCAAAAAAGAAAAACAAGATCAATACTCTCGCAAAAAGAAAAAAAAAATCAGTACAATCACTAAATGCCGTCTCCCGCATGCAAGTAGGAACCGTAGCAAGCAATATTCAGGTTTAGTAGGATCTGGGTATATCTTTTCCTCTCACTATTTAAAGATATCTAGAAGTTGCCATTATACTAACATTTAACAAATTAAGTTATCAACTTGCTGGGTTTAATATGGGAACCAAAAATGGATCTTTCTGGTGCCCAATTGCTCGAGAGTGAGAAAATTTGAGTAGCACCATCAGTTTGTCGCATTTGCATCACCTCCGCAGTAATCATTTGTCTCGACTTAGAG
This sequence comes from Elymus sibiricus, assembly GCA_039707655.1. NCBI lineage: Eukaryota > Viridiplantae > Streptophyta > Magnoliopsida > Poales > Poaceae > Elymus > Elymus sibiricus. The sequence continues at coordinate 27,013,360 of CM077664.1, forward strand.
CTTAGAAGAGGCATAGATTTCTATCGTCCCGAGTTAGCATCCAGTGAGCTCGACTAAACCCTCCCAAATGGGAGGACCGATGGTACACTCAAATGCCTTGTGACATAGCTGGGTGAAGCCTATCACAAGGGAAAATGATACATGCCACACTGCTTTGTCCAGCGTATGTTGTCCCGTGAATCATGTTAGTTTGAAAACAAAAGTGAAGACTTGTCATGTCCTTCTAAAGTTTGGGTGCATTGGTTGGGTTTTGTATAGGGTGATAAAAATGAGTCAATGAATGTAACCTCGGTGCTTGGCGAAGCACATCAAGCATGAGAGGAGGGGGAGATAAATTAGTGAGAGTGGGATAGGGTCGTTCCAAATATATTTTTCCCATTCAAGATGAACATATCTCATTACATGAAAAGGTTGCTGCCCCAAATCACGAACCTATGTTTGAATAGTCGTTCACTCGCCATGAATTTCTCCATTGTTGCCATGGAGTTGCTCAAGCCAAATCTACTCGCCATCCTCTCTATCTAATGGCCTCACACTACTTCACTCGATGCTAAGTCGGTAAAATTATTCTTTCCTACATGTCACGATCACAACATTTTCTTAGTCTAATTAAATACCCGATGCTTCTTCCCCATAAAAATAATAAAATCCGAGCCTTCCAATTCTTATAAAGAAAACATCATAGTACCAAAACATTTTTAAAATGTATTTCAATTTGATGTTTATATACCATCTCTATAAACAACACTTGTTCTTTGTGCAAATGCCAAACAATATTCTTACTTTGTCGTCCTAGACCATGTATTTCACATACATGTTTTCTTTCTTGTTTATCATTTTTTACCATGTTGAGCATTTTATTTAGTCTTTCATCATTTTACTCCCAAAACTGTTCACCCTCTCTATTAGTTTTCTATCTTCTTTTTCTCAAGATTTACATAACAAGGTCCATATAAAAGGACAACCTCGGTTTCTAGAGACTTTGTCATTCTTCCTTTGATGTGTACGAGTTTAGTCATGTGCCACAAGATTGTAATAGGGGCGGAGCTACGAAGCATATGCTGGGTAGGCCGGGCTAAAGCAAACAACACAATTTTACCAGACCAATTTTATTACTACTCTTTAGTGATTTGTTGTTGGGCTAGGTGGGTCACGTCTTAGTTTTTCCCAAACTAAGATCTGTCACTGATAAGGTGGCTCAAACCATGACGAGTTTCAGTGCTAGCCTTGATGGCAATGGCACTGCATGCCTGAATATGCTCAAAAAATTTATCTGCCCAAGATGCCGGTGATTTGGCTGAGCACGGTAGTTAATATGACCGCATCCCACTACAAAACCTAACTACAACCAATGGAGAAAATCACGATGCATGTGGAAATCATAGGGTGCTCGTTCTATGTCAGAAGCACATAGATTTGTTGCCCCACGCCTAAGGCTAACAACCTGAAATTGGTACTTTCTATGTTCAAAAATCTATCAGGTCTCAAAATTGATTCCATAAAAGCGAATTGTTCTGTCTTGGAGAATCCTAGATAGGGATCTCCCGCTCTGTACACTAAGTAATTCAGCTGCCACGAAGGGCAATTCCATATTCGGTATTTGAGGATCCCAATAAACTATCGGGCGCTATCAAATACCCAATAAAAACATGTGGAGGAGTGTATGGAAAAATGTTTGAGTAGTTGGGAGGGCAAAGTTATGTCAGGTAGTAGTAGGTTTTTCCTAATAAACTCAGCGCTCAGAAATATGGTGGTACAATATATCTTTTCCTTCTTTCAAACTCCAAAAGAGGTGCTGCATAAGTTGGACTACTTTTGGTCCAGATTTACTAGCAAGGTAATTATAATGAAAAGAAAAAAAATCTAGATTAGGGTTGGTATTTTCTGTAGCTAGCCTAGCAATTGAAATTTCACAACAAATATGTGACGCCCCCAGCCCAACCGTGCACTAATCATACACGCAAATGCGCACGATCAAGCCCAGGGACTCACGGAAAGATATCACAACACAACTCTAGACACAAAATAAAATAATACAAACTTTATATTACAAGCCAAGGGCCTCGAGGGCTTGAATACATAAGCTCGAATTACCAAGAGTCAGCGGAAGCATCAGTATCTGAGTACAGACATAATTAGACAAGGTTGCCTTAAGAAGGCTGAGCCAAACAACGACAACTAGATCGAAAAGGCGCAGGCCTCCTGCCTGGGAGCCTCCTAAACTACTCCTGGTCGTCGGTCTCCACGTAGTAGTAGGCACTGATGACCCACAAGTATAGGGGATCAATCGTAGTCCTTTCGATAAGTAAGAGTGTCGAATCCAACGAGGAGCAGAAGGAAATGATAAGCGGTTTTCAGCAAGGTATTTTCTGCAAGCATTGAAATTATCGGTAACAGATAGTTTGGTATCAAGGTAATTTGTAACAAGTAACAAGTAACATTAGTAACAATAAGTGCAGCAAGATAGCCCAATCCTTCTTATGGCAAAGGACAGGCCGAAACGATCTCTTATAATAAGCAAAGCGTTCTCGAGGACACATGAGAATTTCATCTAGTCACTTTCATCATGTTGGTTTGATTCGCGTTCGCTACTTTGATAATTTGATATGTGGGTGGACCGGTGCTTGGGTGTTGTTCTTACTTGAACAAGCCTCCCATTTATGATTAACCCCTCTCGCAAGCATCCGCAGCTACGAAAGAAGAATTAAGATAACTCTAACCATAGCATTAAACATATGGATCCAAATCAGTCCCTTATGGAATAGCGCATAAACTAGGGTTTAAGCTTCTGTCAATCTAGCAACCCATCATCTAATTACTACTCCACAATACATTCCCTTAGGCCCAAAGATGGTGAAGTGTCATGTAGTCGACGTTCACATGACACCACTAAGAGAATCAACAAAATACATATCATCAAAATATCGAACGAATACCAAATTCACATGATTACTTATGACAAGACTTCTCCCATGTCCTCAAGAACAAAAGTAACTACTCACAAATCATATTCATGTCCAAGATCAGAGGGGTATTGAATAGCATATTAGATCTGAACATATAATCTTCCACCAAATAAACCAACTAGCATCAACTACAAGATGTAATCAACACTACTAGCAACCCACAGGTACCAATCTGAGGTTTTGAGACAAAGATTGAATACAAGAGATGAACTAGGGTTTGAGATGAGATGGTGCTGTTGAAGATGTTGATGAAGATTGGTCCTCCCACGATGAGAGGATCGTTGGTGATGTCGATGGCTCCGATTTCCCCCTCCCGGAGGGAAGTATCCCCGGCGGAATCGCTCCGCCGGAGAGCAAAAGTGCTCCTGCCCAAGTTCCGCCTCGAGACGGCGGCGCACCGTCCCAAAAGTCTTCTCCTTATTTTTTTCTAGGGCAAATGGGCTTATATACCAGAAAATGGGCACCGGAGGCTGGCCAGGGGCCCCACGAGCCACCAGGGTGCGCCTGGTGGGGGGGTGGCGCGCCCTGGTGCCTCGTGGGCACCTGGGTGGCCCCCTCTGATACTTCTTTCTTCCAATATTTTTTATTTATTCCAAAATAAATCTCTGTGAAATTTCAGCTCATTTGGAGATGTGCATAATAGGTATCTCTGACATAGCTTTTTCAGGTCCAGAATTCCAGCTGCCGGCAATCTCCCTCCTTATGTAAATCTTGCATATTAAGAGAGAAAAGGCATTAGAATTGCTCCACAAAGTGTTATATTGATTAAAAACACTATAAATAACAGTAGTAAAACATGATGCAAAATGGACGTATCAACCCCCCCAAGCTTAGACCTCGCTTGTTGATACGTCTCCAACGTATTTATAATTTATGAAGTATTCATGCCATGTTTATAACAATTCTATATGGTTTTGGTATGATTTGATTAGAACTAACCCGGACTGACGCTGTTTTCAGCAGAACTACCGTGGTGTTGTTTTTGTGCAGAAATAAAAGTTCTCCAAATGAGCTGAAACTTTTTGACGATTTTTTTTGAAACAAAAGAGACACTAGAAGCTTCGTGGAAGGACCAGAAGAGCCACGAGGTGCCCACGAGGCACCGGGGCGCGCCACCCCCTCAGGCGCGCCCTGGTACCTCGTGGGGCCCATGTGGCTCCGTCTGACCTGATTCCAACGTTGAAAAGTCCTATAAATAGAGAAACCCCCAGAAATAACCCTAGATAAGTTTTTACGCCGCCGCAAGCCTCTGTACCTCCACAATCTCATCTACAGCCCTTTTCCAGCACCCTACCGGAGGGGGGAAAGCATCACCGGAGGCCATCTTCATCATGTCGGCGGTCTCCATGACGAGGAGGGAGTAGTTCACCCTCGGGGCTGAGGGTTTGTACCAGTAGCTATGTGTTTTATCTCTCTCTCGTGTTCTTGATTTGGCACGATCTTGATGTATCGCGAGCTTTGTTAATATAGCTGGATCATATGGTGTTTCTTCCCTCTCTATCCTTGTTGTGATGAATCAAATCTTTTCCCTTTGAGGTTTCGTTATTGTCGGATTGAATATTTCAGATTTGAGAACACTTGATGTATGTCTTGCATATGAATACCCGTGGTGACAATGGGGTATTATATTGATTCACTTGATATATGTTTTGGCACTCAACTCGTGGATTCCCGCGGTGACATTGGGGTAATCTATGCATAGGGGTTGATGCATGTTTTCATTATCTTTTCTCCGATAGAAACTTTGGGGTGCTCCTTGAAGATCTTTGTGTGGATTGAATATTATGATTATGAAGTTGTTTGATGCATATCGTATAATCAACTCACGGATACTTGTGGTGACATTGGAGTATCTAGGTGACATTATAGTTGGTTGATGTGTATCATATGGTGTTATTTTAGTACGAACTCTAGGGCTGTTTGTGACAATTATAGGAATGGCTCAATAGATCGATCGGAAAGGATAATTTTGAGGTGGTTTCGTACCCTACAAACAATTTCTATCTTATGTTCTCCGCTAATAGGAACTTTGGAGTGATTCTTTATCGCACGTTGAGGGATTGTTATATGATCCAATTATGTTAGCATTGCTGAGAGATTGCACTAGTGAAAGTATGAACCCTAGGCCTTGTTTTTAAGCATTGCAATACCGTTTGTGCTCACTTTTGTTACTAGTTACCTTGCTGTTTTTATATTTTCAGATTACAAAAACCTATATCTACTATCCATACTACACTTGTATCACCATCTCTTCGCCGAACTAGTGCACCTATACAATTTACCATTGTATTGGGTGTGTTGGGGACACAAGAAATTTCTTGTATTTGATTGCAGGGTTGTTTGAGAGAGACCATCTTCAACCTACGTCTCCCACGGATTGTTAAACCTTTGGTCATCCACTTGAGAGAAAATTGCTACTGTCCTACAAAACTCTGCGCTTGGAGGCCCAACACGAGTCTACAAGAATAAGTTGTGTAGTAGACACCAAGCTCTTTTCTGGCGTCATTGCCGGGGAGGTGAGTGCTTGAAGGTATATCTTTAGATCTTGCAATCGAATCTTTTAGTTTCTTGTTTTATCACTAGTTTGGTTTATAAAAGAAAACTACAAAAAAATGGAATTGAGGTTGCCTCATATTATTCGTCTTTATCATGTCTTTCTTGAAAATGATGGAGCGGAAAATTGTGCTCAATTGATATAAGAAGAATTCAATAAAATGTTTGGCATAAAATCTTTGAATGATGAGCATGATTACAATGTTGTTAGTATGAATTCTATGAGTATCCATGATGCTAATGATATGCAAAGCCACAAGCTTGGGGATGCTATGTTTGATGAAGATGATATTTTTAGTCCCCCAAGTTTTGATGAGAAAATTTATTATGATGATTGCATGCCTCCTATCTATGATGATTATTGTGATGCCATGTATGCTATAACGAATAATGATAAATATGAAACTTGTCATCATGATTTTAATTTTCAATTGGATTATGCCAATCAAGTATCTCATGATAGTTATTTTGTTGAGATTGCTCCCACTATTATGAATGAGAAGAAAATTGCTTATGTGGAGAGTAGTAAAATTTCTATGCTTGTGGATCATTAAAAGAATGCTTTATGTGATAGCTATATTGTTGAATTCATTCATGATGCTACTGAAAATTATTATGAGAGAGGATCATATGCTTGTAGGTGTTGCAATAATATCAAGTTTCCTCTCTATGTGTTGAAAGTTTTGAAGTTATGCTTGTTTTGCCTTCCTATGCTAGTTGATTCTTGCTCCCATAAATTGTTTGCTCACAAAATCCCTATGCATAGGAAGTGGGTTAGGCTTAAATGTGCTAGTCATATGCTTCATGATGCTCTCTTTGTGTTTCAATTCTTCACTTTTTATGCGAGCATCATTGAAATCATCATGCCTAACTAAAAAGGCATTAAAGAAAAGCGCTTGTTGGGAGACAACCCAATATTTATACCTACTGTTTTTGTGTGTTCACATGATTAAGCTACTGTAGTAATCATGTTTTATATATTTTATTTCAATAATGTGCCAAGTAAAGCCTTTGAGATAGTGTGGATGCTTGTTGATTTGATTCTGTGCAAAAACAGAAACTTTTGCGTCCAGTGCTGGAATTTCTATTCTGTACTGGAGCGTGAAAAAATTCTGAAATTTTTACAGAGTATTGGGTTACAAATTGTTTACGTTTTCCTAATTTTTCAGAATTTTTGGAGGTACAGAAGTTTGGTTTTTAATTCGCTCACTACATGCTGTTCTATTTTTGACAGATTCTGTTTTCGGTGCATAGTTTGCTTGTTTTAGTGTTTCCATAGCTTATATTGAGCAATATAAATTGTGGAAATGATAGAATACAGTAGGAATTATGTGATAACAATTATGAAACTTGTCTTGACAGTACCTAAGTGGATGATTTATTTTTATCATACTAACCTATCTCACAAGTTCCGTTAAGTTTTGTGTGATTGAAATTTTCAAGTTTTGGGTGAGATATCGATATGAGGAGAATAAGGAGTGGCAAGACCCTAAGCTTGGGTATGCCCAAGGCACTCCAAATTAAAATTCAAGGAAGACTCAATAGTCTAAGCTTGGGGATGCCCCGGAAGGCATCCCCTCTTTCGTCTTCAACACTATCGGTAACCTCACCCGGAGCTATATTTTTATTCGTCACATAATATGAGTTTTGCTTGGAGCGTCATTTTCTTCTGTTGATATTTTCTTGGTGTTATCAATAATCATGTTTTGTATCTTTTAGTTCAATAAAATGCCAATTATAGCCTTTACCATGCTCAGTTTGCAAGTTCATGTGTTGCTGTTTGAAAACAGAAAGTTTTCTGTTATGTCCAAAATATTCCTGAATAGTCAGAACATGATAAAAATCTGAAATTTTTACACAGTAAGAATTCATGAGTTCTTTGTCACGTGGTAATTTTTCAGAATTTTTGGAGTTAGGGAAGTATGAATTTTAAATCCCCCTTTACAGACTGTTCTGTTTTGGCAGATTGCTGTTATGGTTGCATTGTTTGCATATGTTTGCTTGTTTAATGTTTCTATTTGAGGATAGGAGTATTAAATATGCAGAGGCATTTAGTATGCAATGTTTAATTATAATTTTAATGATTTGCTAAAGTAGAGAATGTTAAGGTTTTGAGTTGATTTATACTAACTTATCTCACGAGTTCTTGTTGAGTTTTGTGTGGATGAAGTTTTTAAGATTTAGGGAAACCGTGATATGAGAGGAATTAAGGAGACACGAAAACTCAAGCTTGGAGATGCCCAAGGCATCCCAAATTAATATTTCAAGAAGTCTCAAGCATCTAAGCTTGGGGATGCCCTGGTAGGCATCCCACCTTTCTTCATCAACAACTATCGGTCAGTTTTGGTTGAGCCTAAGTTTTTGCTTCTTCACATGATATGTGCTATCCTTGGAATGTCATTTTATTTTGTTTTCTTTGCTGTTTGAATAAAATACTTAAGATCTGATTTTTTTTAATGAGAGAGAGTCCTCACATAGCTACATATTTACTTAACTACTCATTTGATCTTCACTTATATCTTTTTGGAGTAGTTTGTCATTTACTCTTGTGCTTCACTTATATCCTATGAGTAAATTGTGAAAGAATTGAATATCATAAAGTTAAAATTATATGTGCTTCATATGCTTGTATCATGCCTAGTAGTAGTTTCACATTGGGTTTAGAAAGTGAAATCTATTGAAGCTTGACAATCACAATATTGGTCATACAAGCAATTCATGAATGATTAGTATAAGGAAGAGAACTTTCACATATAAATATATTATCTTGGACATCTTTTATGATTGTGAATACCCATTAATTATTTTCAAACTTGAGCAAATTAGTTGAAGTTGGACAAGGAAGACAACGTAATGAGTTATGTTTGGGTATATTTGCATAGAAGTTATATTGTTATGGATCCTCCAACATGTGGTGCTTGCTTAGGATCTTTTGCTAGCCAAAAATTCGTACTAAGTAGAGATACTACTTGTGCATCCAAAAACCCTTAAACCCAGTTTCTTACCATGAGTGTCCACCATATCTACCTATGGATTGAATAAGATCCTTCAAGTAAGTTGTCATCGGTGCAAAAAGCAATAAAAATTGCTCCTAAATATGTATGATCTTTTATTGCAAGGGAAAATAAGCGTTGTACGAACTTGTGATGGTAAAGAAATAAAAGCGACGGACTGCATAATAAAGGTTGCTATCACAAGGGGCAATATAACGTGACGTTCCTTTGCATTAAGAGCTTGTGCATCCAAAAATAAAAAGCGCATGACAACCTCTGCTTCCCTCTGCGAAGGGCCTATCTTTTACTTTTATGCATTTACTTTTATGTATTTACTTTTATGCAAGAGTCAATAAGTATTCATTCGCATTTCAACCTCAATAATTCTCTAGTTGGCAAGCATCATGTGGTGGGAAAGATCCAGGCACATATGGCCAGCCAAATATATTTGATCATGAATTATTATTGTTGACAATTATCTCTATGAGAAATAAGTTGGGAGGCGAAACATTAAGCCCCTATCTTTCTCTGTGTTCGATGGATGCCATTTGTTCTAAAAATATGCTTTGAGTACTAGCAATCATAGAAGACTATATGATAATTGAGTATGTGGAGCTCTTACTTAGACTTTGTTGAAATTAAGTTGAATTGCAATTGTTTGGTGACTAAGAACATAAGTTGTTAAGTTTCAAGAGATTGCATTTTTTGAACCACAACATGTGAATTGATTGCTACTTTATCATGATAAGTGTTATGAGAAAAAGTTGTTGTTATGATGCTAGGAAAAGTGATTGAAATTATCATTGATCAAACTTATGCACTATGCTAGCATTCACACTTCATAAATTATTTCTTTTATCATTTACCTACTCGAGGACGAGTAGGAATTAAGCTTGGGGATGCTGATACGTCTCCAACGTATCTATAATTTATGAAGTATTCATGCCATGTTTATAACAATTCTATATGGTTTTGGTATGATTTGATTAGAACTAACCCGGACTGACGCTGTTTTCAGCAGAACTACCGTGGTGTTGTTTTTGTGCAGAAATAAAGTTCTCCGAATGAGCTGAAACTTTTTGACGATTTTTTTGGAAAAAAAGAGACACTAGAAGCTTCGTGGAAGGACAAGAAGAGCCACGAGGTGCCCACGAGGCACCGGGGCGCGCCATCCCCCCAGGCGCGCCCTGGTACCTCGTGGGGCCCACGTGGCTCCGTCTGACCTGATTCCAACGCTGAAAAATCCTATAAATAGAGAAACCCACAGAAATAACCCTAGATGAGTTTTTACGCCGCTGCAAGCCTCTGTACCTCCACGATCTCATCTACAGCCCTTTTCCGGCACCTTGCCGGAGGGGGGAAAGCATCACCGGAGGCCATCTTCATCATCCCGGCGGTCTCCATGACGAGGAGGGAGTAGTTCACCCTTGGGGCTGAGGGTTTGTACCATTAGCTATGTGTTTTATCTCTCTCTCTCTCTCTCTCTCTCTCTCTCTCTCTCTCTCGTGTTCTTGATTTGGCACGATCTTGATGTATCGCGAGCTTTGTTAATATAGTTGGATCATATGGTGTTTCTTCCCTCTCTATCCTTGTTGTGATGAATCGAATCTTTTCCCTTTGAGGTTTCGTTATTGTCGGATTGAATATTTCAGATTTGAGAACACTTGATGTAAGTCTTGCATATGAATACTCGTGGTGACAATGGGGTATTATATTGATTCACTTGATATATGTTTTGGCACTCAACTCATGGATTCCCGCGGTGACATTGGGGTAATCTATGCATAGGGGTTGATGCACGTTTTCATTATCTTTTCTCCGATAGAAACTTTGGGGTGCTCCTTGAAGATCTTTGTGTGGATTTAATATTATGATTATGAAGTTGTTTGATGCATATCGTATAATCAACTCACGGATACTTGTGGTGACATTGGAGTATCTAGGTGACATTAGAGTTGATTGATGTGTATCATATGGTGTTATTTTAGTACGAACTCTAGGGCTGTTTGTGACAATTATAGGAATGGCTCAATAGATCGATCGGAAAGGATAACTTTGAGGTGGTTTCGTACCCTACAAACAATTTCTATCTTATGTTCTCCGCTAATAGGAACTTTGGAGTGATTCTTTATCGCACGTTGAGGGATTGTTATATGATCTAATTATGTTAGCATTGTTGAGAGATTGCACTAGTGAAAGTATGAACCCTAGGCCTTGTTTTTAAGCATTGCAATACCGTTTGTGCTCACTTTTGTTACTAGTTACCTTGCTGTTTTTATATTTTCAGATTACAAAAACCTATATCTACTATCCATACTACACTTGTGTCACCATCTCTTCGCCGAACTAGTGCACCTATACAATTTAGCATTGTATTGGGTGTGTTGGGGACACAAGAGATTTCTTGTATTTGATTGCAGGGTTATTTGAGAGAGACCATCTTCAACCTACGCCTCCCACGGATTGATAAACCTTAGGTCATCCACTTGAGGGAAAATTGCTACTGTCCTACAAAACTCTGCGCTTGGAGGCCCAACACGAGTCTACAAGAATAAGTTGTGTAGTAGACATCACTTGTCCTCAAGCGAAAGCCGATATCGATAATCATGTCCACATGTTTAGAGAGAGAGGTATCGATAAAAACAAAATACGGACATAGTAGCATCATGATCATTATTATAACAGCAATATTCATTATCATAAAACTTCTCATGAGCAAGTAACAATTCATCACAACAACGAAGTATAAGGCATAAACTTTCTTGAAAACTAACAAACTATGTTCTCAGTCAACAATGCAATTGCAATTCATCATATTTTCAGGAAGGGTCTCATGTAGGAGCTTTTTAGCAAGTCCACATACTCAACCATCATATAGTCTTCTATGATTGCTAACACTCACAACATATATATGGAGCAAAAAGTTTCAGCCAGACACAAAGAAAGATAGGGGCTTATAATTTCGCCTCCCAACTTATTCACCTCAAGGGTGATGTCAACAATAATAATTCATGATTACTCATATCTAACTGGATATATATGCCTAGATCTTTCCCCACCACATGATGCTTGCAAAAGAGAAAAATAAAAAGGAATAGAGGAGAACACTATTGACTCTTGCATAAAAAGTAAATACATAAAAGTAAAAGATAGGCCCTTCGTAGAGGGAAGCAGAGGTTGTCATGCGCTTTTTGTTATTGGATGCACAAGCTCTTAATGCAAAGGAACATCACTTTATATTGCCCCTTGTGATAGCAACCTTTATTATGCAGTCCGTCGTTTTTATTTCTTTGCCATCACAAGTTCGTACAAAGCTTATTTTCCCTTACAATAAAAGTTCATACACATTTAGAGGCAATTTTTATTGCTTTTTGCACTGATGACAACTTACTTGAAGGATCTTATTCAATCCATAGGTAGATATAGTGGACTCTCATGACATGAAACTGGGTTTAAGGGTTTTTGATGCACAAGTAGTATCTCTACTTAGTGCGGATTTTTTGGCTAGCAAAGATATTGGGAAAGCACCACATGTTGAAGGATCTATGACAATATAGCTTCTATGTGGATATAAGCAAACATAATTCATTACGTTGTCTTCCTTGTCCAACGTCAATAATTTGACATAAAATACTTAATGGGGGCTCACAATCATAAAAGATGTCCAAGATAGTGTATTTGCATGTGAATCTTCTCTTCCCTTATTAATTTTTCATGAATTGCATCATTGACCAATGCTATGTTTGTTAACTTTCAATAAATTTTACCACTTATACTTTTCTTTATGTAATGTCATTACTTTTCATAAGATTAGCATATGATCTTTTTCATTATTTTCATTGCTAGGATTGAAACACAAAAGTAAAGAAGGAAAAACTCAAACTACTCTTTATTATATAACTCTCAACTCAATTACATAGATAGATAGATCACGAAACTAGCACTCGAAAATAGATCATACTAAACTTTTATTCAACTAAATCATGAAATAACTAAGGATCGAACTAAAAATAGGTAAAGATAATAAAGGTGATGGTGATACGATACCGGGGCACCTCCCCCAAGCTTGGCACAAGCCAAGGGGAGTGCCCATACCCATGTACTCAAGTTTCCTTCTTCGGTGATGGTGGTGGTGATGAAGTGGTGGGCTTGTCCTCCGGCTTCCATGGCATAGGTTCCCCATCATAAAAAGATGAACGAGTCTCCGGAGTCCTGAAACTTGCAGCTAAACTCATACATTTGAATCTTGCCTCATACTCATAATTTTGGTTTTGAAGATCATAGATTTGGCCTTGGAGATAGTCGATTCGTTTATTGAGCTTGAAGATGATGTCCCCCATCGATTGGCCATCCACCTTGTGATCGCGGGTGAATTCCGTGATCATGGAGTGGTTGGCGCTGAGTCCATGTTCTACCATCCCTTGGCACTTGAAGATCTCCTGCTCCACCGCTTCGAGCCTGGCCTCCACGCTCCCGGTCTTCTTGGGTCCTTGAACATCCGGGATGTGAAGCACCCCCTCACGCATCTCAATGGCTTGAGAGTGTTTCATCACCTCCGGTAGGTAGGGGTTGATGACCTTCTCGTAGAACTTGTCCTTGGAAGAGCTTGGTGGAGCCATAGCGATCTAGATCTGTCAAAAAAATAGCACAAAACAAGAACTGAGGAGATTTCTGTGATACGGTGGTCAAAACATCTGGGAGTATATATAAAGAATTTTTATCTTGCAAAACAAGTAATCCAGAAGAAAACGGAGTCGGGAAGGCTCACGAGCCACCAGGGCGCGCCTGGGGGGGGGGGGGTGGCGCGCCCTGGTGCCTCGTGTGCACCTCGTGGGTCCCCTCGGCTGTTTCTTATTTTTGTAATTTTTTTCTAATATTCCAAAACTGACAGAAAGTATTTTTATGGAACTTTTGGAGTCGGTTTGGTTACCGTATCACATACCTCTTCCTTTTCAGGGTTCTGGAGTGTTCTGGAAGGTCTCTCTTATGTATTCCTCCGGTGTAATTGTTTCAATAATATTAGTTTCAACATTAATGGGAGTACCTGAAATATAGTGCTTAATTCTTTGCCCATTCACCACTCTCGGATTAGTGCCTTCGGAGTTGTTTATTTTGATGGCTCCGGAGCGATAAACTTCTTCGATGATGTACGGTCCTTCCCATTTAGAGAGAAATTTTCCTGCAAAGAATCTCAAATGAGAATTGTAGAATAGAACATACTCACCCACTTTGAATGTCCGTTTTTGAATTCTTGTATCATGCCATCTTTTAACTTTTTCTTCAAACAATTTGGCATTTTCATAAGCTTGGGTTCTCCATTCATCTAGTGAGCTAATATCAAATAACCTCTTTTCACCGGCAAGTTTAAAATCATAATTGAGTTCTTTAATTGCCCAATATGCTTTATGTTCTGACTCAAGAGGTAAATGACATGCTTTTCCATAAACCATTTTATAGGGAGACATACCCATAGGATTTTTATATGCAGTTCTGTAAGCCCATAATGCATCATCAAGTTTCTTAGACCAATTCTTTCTAGATCTGTTGACGGTTTTTTGCAAAATTAATTTTATTTCTCTATTGCTCAATTCAACTTGACCACTAGATTGAGGGTGATAGGGAGATGCAATTCTATGGTTGACATCATATTTAGCAAGCAGTTTACGGAATGCACCATGAATAAAATGTGAACCACCATCATTCATTAAATATCTAGGGACTCCGAACCTCGGGAAAATAACTTCTTTAAGCATTTTAATAGAAGTGTTATGATCAGCACTACTAGTTGGAATAGCTTCTACCCACTTAGTAACGTAATCAACAGCAACTAAAATATGTGTATACCCATTGGATTTAGAAAAAGGTCACATATAATCAAATCCCCAAACATCAAATGGTTCAATAACAAGTGAATAATTCATAGGCATTTCCTGACGTCTACTAATATTACCAATTCTTTGACATTCATCACAAGATAAGACAAACTTACGAGCATCCTTGAAAAGAGTAGGCCAATAAAAACCAGATTGTGATACCTTATGTGCAGTTCTGTCTCCCGCATGGTGTCCTCCGTAAGCCTCGGAATGACACTTCCGTAGGATTTGTTCCTGTTCATGCTCAGGCATACAATGTCTAATAATACCATCTACTCCTTTATAAAGATGTGGGTCATCCCAAAAGTAATGTCTTAAATCAAAAAAGAACTTTGTCTTTTGTTGGTATGTGAAACTAGGTGGTATAAATTTAGCAACAATATAATTAGCATAGTCCGCATACCAAGGAGTATTATGAGAAGCATTTATGACAGCTAATTGTTCATCAGGAAAATCATCATTAATAGGTAGTGGGTCATCAAGAACATTTTCCATTCTAGACAAATTATCTGCTACGGGATTCTCAGCTCCCTTTCTATCAATAATATGCAAGTCAAATTCTTGTAGCAATAGAACCCACCTAATGAGTCTAGGTTTAGCATCTTTCTTTTCCATAAGATATTTAATAGTAGCATGATCGGTGTGAACAGTTACTTTGGAGTCAACTATGTAAGATCTAAATTTATCACATGCAAACACAACTGCTAGAAATTCTTTCTCAGTAGTAGCATAATTTCTTTGAGCACTGTCTAGAGTTTTACTAGCATAATGGATAACATTTAATTTCTTATCAACTCTCTGTCCTAGAACAGCACCAACAACATAATCACTAGCATCACACATAATTTCAAAAGGCAAGTTTCAATCAGGTGGTTGAACAATAGGTGCAGTGGTTAAGGCTTTCTTAAGTGTTTCAAAGGCTTCTACACAATCATCATCAAAAACAAATGGAACATCTTTTTGCAAGAGATTGGTAAGAGGTCTAGAAATTTTAGAGAAGTCTTTTATAAACCTTCTATAGAAACCAGCATGACCTAGGAAACTTCTTATACCTTTAATATATTTAGGACATGGCATTTTCTCAATAGCATCAACCTTAGCTTTATCAACTTCAATACCTCTTTCAGAAATTTTATGCCCCAAGACAATACCTTCATTCACCATAAAGTGGCACTTCTCCCAATTCAAGACACGATTAGTTTGTTCACATCTTTGCAAAACTCGATCAAGGTTGCTTAAGCAGTCATCAAAAGAAGTTCCGTAAATAGAAAAATCATCCATGAAAACCTCAACAATCTTTTCACAAAAGTCAGAGAATATAGTAGTCATACATCTTTGAAAGGTAGCAGGTGCATTGCATAAACCAAAAGGCATACGTCTATAAGCATAAGTTCCAAAAGGACAAGTAAAGGTGGTTTTCTCTTGGTCGGCTTGTGATACAGGTATTTGAGAGAAATCAGAATATCCATCAAGAAAACAAAAGTGTGTATGCTTAGACAATCTTTCTAACATTTGATCAATAAAAGGTAAGGGGTAATGATCTTTTCTAGTGGCTTTGTTTAATTTTCTAAAATCAATTACCATCCTATAACCAGTTACAATTCTTTGTGGAATGAGTTCATTTTTATCATTAGGAACAACGGTAATACCTCCTTTCTTAGGGACACAATGAACGGGACTTACCCATCTACTATCAGCTATGGGATAGATTATACCTGCTTCCAGAAGCTTTAATATTTCAGTTCTTACCACCTCTTTCATCTTAGGATTTAATCGTCGTTGGTGGTCAACAACTGGTTTAGCATCAGGCTCCATATTAATTTTGTGCTGACATAGAGTGGGACTAATGCCCTTAAGATCATCAAGAGTATATCCAATAGCAGCGCGGTGCTTCCTCAGAGTTTTTAGTAATCTCTTTTCTTCATGCTCTGAAAGGTTAGCACTAATAATAACAGGATATATCTTCTTTTCATCTAGATAAGCATATTTCAATGTATCAGGTAATTGCTTCAATTCAAATACATGGTCACCCTTAGGTGGAGGAGGGCCTCCAAGAGTTTCAACAGGCAAATTGTGTTTAAGGATAGGTGGTTGATCAAAGAACATCTTATCTATTTCATTTCTTTCATTCATATGCATATCATTTTCATGGTCTAGTAAATATTGTTCTAACGGATCAGTAGGAGGTACGGCAATAGAAGCAAGACCAATAATTTCATCTTTACTAGGCAATTCTTTATCATGAGGTTGTCTACAAAACTTGGAGAAATTAAACTCATGAGACATACCACCAAAATTAACACTAACAGTTTCTTTAGCGCAATCGATCTTGGCATTAACAGCGTTCAAGAAAGGTCTACCAAATATAATGGGACAAAAATCATCTTGTGGAGAACCAAGGACTAGAAAATCAGTAGGGTATTTTATTTTTCCACACAAGATTTCAACATCTCTAACGATCCCAAGCGGTGTAATGGTATCTCTGTTTGCAAGCTTAATACTAACATCAATGTCCTCTATTTCAATAGGTGCAATGTCATTCATAATTTCTTGATATAAGGTAAACGGAATAGCACTCACACTAGCACCCAAATCACATAAGCCATGATAACAATGATCTCCTATTTTAACAGAGACAACATGCATGCCTACTACAGGTCTGTTTTTATCTTTAGGATCTGGTTTAGCAATTCTAGCTGCTTCATCACAGAAGTAAATAACATGCCCATCTATATTATCAACCAAGAGATCTTTAACCATAGCAACATTAGGTTCAACTTTAATTTGTTCAGAGGGTCTAGGTGCTCTAATATTACTTTTGTTAACCACAGTTGAAACTTTAGCATGTTCCTTAATCCTAACAGGAAGAGGTGGTTTCTCAATATAAGCAGTAGGCACAACTGGATCAACATGGTAAACAATTGTTTCTTCTTTAACACTAACGGGTTCCTCAATCTTTTCTTTAACAGGGGGATGATATTTAAACCACTTCTCCTTAGGGAGATCAACATGAGTAGCAAATGATTGACAAAAGGAAGCTACTATCTCAGAGTCAAGTCCATATTTAGTGCTAAACTTATGAAAAGCATCGGTGGCCATAAAAGATTTAACACAATCAAACTCAAGTATTATACCTGACTCATTACCTCTGTCGACTTCCCAATCTTCAGAGTTGCGTTTAATTCTTTCCAGAAGATCCCATCTGAATTCAATAGTTTTCTTCATAAAGGAGCCAGTCGAAGAAGAATCGAGCATGGTTTGATCATCATGAGAAAGCAGAGCATAAAAATTCTGTAAGATAATTTCTCTTGAGAGCTCATGATTGGGGCATGTGTACATCATGTACTTAAGCCTCCCCCAAGCTTGAGCGATGCTTTCTCCTTCACGAGACCAAAAATTATATATATAATTCCGATCACGATGAACCAAATGCATAGGATAAAATTTCTGGTGGAATTCCAGCTTCAACCGGTTCCAGTCCCATGTATTAGTATCATCACATAGCCTATACCATGTCAATGCCTTTCCCTCCAAATATAAAGGGAATACTTTCTTCTTAACTCCATCTCCGGATAAACCTACAAGCTTAAACAATCCACAAATTTCATCCACATAGATCAAGTGCATATCAGGATGTAACGTTCCATCTCCTGCATAAGGATTAGCTAGCAGTTTCTCTATCATACCCGGAGGGATCTCATAATAAACATTTTCAATAGGTGCAGTAGGTTGAGGAGCAACTATTTGTGCTTCCGGTCGAGGTGAAGATACCCGAACAAACCCCTCAAAGGATTACTTTCCATAGTGACACGTAACAGTAAATTTCAGCACGTAATATAAATGTTTCCTTACCAAATTCCACTCACCAAAGGCGCTTCACTCCCCGGCAACGGCGCCAGAAAAGAGTCTTGATGACCCACAAGTATAGGGGATCAATCGTAGTCCTTTCGATAAGTAAGAGTGTCGAACCCAACGACGAGCAGAAGGAAATGATAAGCAGTTTTCATCAAGGTATTTTCTGCAAGCACTGAAATTATCGGTAACAGATAGTTTGGTAGCAAGGTAATTTGTAACAAGTAACAAGTAACAATAGTAACAATAAGTGCAGCAAGATAGCCCAATCCTTCTTATGGCAAAGGACAGGCCGGAACGATCTCTTATAATAAGCAAAGCGTTCTCGAGGACACATGGGAATTTCATCTAGTCACTTTCATCATGTTGGTTTGATTCGCGTTCGCTACTTTGATAATTTGATATGTGGGTGGACCGGTGCTTGGGTGCTGTTCTTACTTGAACAAGCCTCCCACTTATGATTAATGGCTCTCGCAAGCATCCGCAACTACGAAAGAAGAATTAAGATAACTCTAACCATAACATTAAACATATGGATCCAAATCAGCCCCTTACGGAATAGCGCATAAACTAGGGTTTAAGCTTCTGTCACTCTAGCAACCCATCATCTAATTACTACTCCACAATGCATTCCCTTAGGCCCAAAGATGGTGAAGTGTCATGTAGTTGACGTTCACATGACACCACTAAGAGAATCAACAACATACATATCATCAAAATATCGAACGAATACAAAATTCACATGATTACTTATGACAAGACTTCTCCCATGTCCTCAAGAACAAAAGTAACTACTCACAAATCATATTCATGTCCAAGATCAGAGGGGTATTGAATAGCATATTAGATCTGAACATATAATCTTCCACCAAATAAACCAACTAGCATCAACTAGACGATGTAATCAACACTACTAGCAACCCACATGTACCAATCTGAGGTTTTGAGACAAAGATTGAATACAAGAGATGAACTAGGGTTTGAGATGAGATGGTGCTGTTGAAGATGTTGATGAAGATTGGTCCTCCCACGATGAGAGGGTCGTTGGTGATGTCGATGGCTCCGATTTCCCCCTCCCGGAGGGATGTATCCCCAGCGGAATCGCTCCGCCGGAGAGCAAAAGTCTTCTCCTTATTTTTTCTAGGGTAAATGTGCTTATATACCAGAAAATGGGCACCGGAGGCTGGCCAGGGGCCCCACGAGCCACCAGGGCGCTCCTGGGGGGGGGGGGGGAGGGGTGGCGCGCCCTGGTTCCTCGTGGGCACCCGGGTGCCCCCCTCTGGTACTTCTTTCTTCCAATATTTTTTCTTTATTCCAAAATAAATCTCCGTGAAATTTCAGCTCATTTGGAGATGTGCAGAATAGGTATCTCTGACATAGCTTTTTCAGGTCCAGAATTCCAGCTGCCAGCAATCTCCCTCCTTATGTAAATCTTGCATATTAAAAGAGAAAAGGCATTATAATTGCTCCACAAAGTGTTATATTGATTAAAAACACTATAAATAACAGTAGTAAAACATGATGCAAAATGGACCTATCAGGCACCATCGGGGATCTCTGGTTCCTGGGCTTCGTCATCTGGTCGCAGCAACCGGGTATGGGGAAAAAGAGGTAGCAAAGCAACCGTGAGTACTCATCCAAAGTCCTCGCAAGACTTACATCAGAACTATGCTAAGTATGCATCGGTATCAAAAGAGGGGGCTGTATCTGTGGACTGAACTGCAGAAATGCCAGAATAGAGAGAAGGCCTAGCCTATCGAAGACTAACATCTTGCAGCGTCTTGCAGCATTAGAAGTGTGCAGATTAGTTGCATAACATAAAGTAATAAGTAATAGTAGCAATGCCCAGAGATCCTTCCTGGACTCCCTGCGAGAAAACGATCCCGGAGCTAACATATTAATTAAGTATCACAAGTATCCAGTTCAAGTTGTAGTAGATCGGGATACAACTCCGAGCGTCCGTTACCGTGGACACGACTATTCGAATAGATATACTTCCCTCCAGGGGTGCACCAACTTACCCAACACGCTCGATTAACTCTGGCCGGACACACTTTTCTTGGTCATGCCTGGCCTCGGCTGATCGACACGCTGTAGTCCTACCTAGGCTCCGCAGAGAGGTCCCCGATGGTCTACATCCTAAGCGCTCAGGGGTCTTGGGCCCATCGCCCTTTGCACTCCGGGTCGTTGTGAGCAGGGTGAATCCAGGCACCACCTCTGTCCTGGATGGCGCCGGCCCAGCCGTGCTGCAATGCTGAACTGGACGTCTGACAGAGCTTTCGGAAGAATCGTACGACGTCGAGTGCTAACCCGCGTGGTGGCTAGTGCGAAGAGGCCAGAGGCCTACTCAGAACACATATCCAAACCCTTAGTGTATTGGGAGCTCGCGGAGACGAGCAGTGATTCACGATCAGTGATCCCGTCGACCCGTCTCGCGGACTTACGGCAAGGGCCAGGCCCATCCCTCTCCTGGGGCGGTCTGCCTGCCCAGCCGTGCCACGTAATTATCTCGCGGGTACCCTCAAGGTCAACCCGACTTCATATCTCTCGCGGGTACCCCTCGGGGTCGACCCGACTTCAACCAGGGATAGAGGTAAATACATGGTAACCGTGTGTCCATAACATCAAGGTGGAAACCCGAGGAATCACCCACGATGGATTCCCACTCGATGTATCCGTCAAGGTGAACTTGGAGGAATCACCCTCGATGGGTTCACACTTGAGGGGTTACACGACAGAGGCATCATCGGAGGTGGTGAAAGAGGAATCACCCTCGGTAACCCACAACCGATTAGCTACGCTACGGAGATATCATCAGGAGTGAGGTAGGAGGTATCACCCTCGGCACTCGATAGTAGCTCTGCAGAGTCGTGCAACTAAGGGGGGGTGTGCAGTGCTGTGTCGGTCTCTGCACATCGATCACACGTTGATCGAGTCATCGGAAGTGAAGCATGGCAACAAGGACAAGGGTGTGGGGCCTCTGATGGATCACTAACCAGCCTATACTAAGCATATAGGACAATAGGTAAAGTATCAAGAACAGGTTACAAAATCAGGCTATGCATCAGAATAGGAGCAATCAAATACAGTAGCAAAATCTAATGCAAGCATGGGGGAGAAAGAATGGGCGATATAGGAATGATCAAGGGGGTTTTGCTTGCCTGGAAACTCTGCTGAAAGAGACTGGGCGTCTGAAGTGTAGTCGTACTCGGGAGCAGCGTCACTCTCGGAGTCTACCGGAGAGAAGAGCGGGAAGAAACAAATAAATACACAGCAAACAAATGCAACACAGATGCATGACATGGCAATATGCTGTGCTAGGGGTGACCTAACTGTAACACCCCATGTAATTAAGCTACAGTGATCACCTTTTGATAATGCCAAGTCACCATGTTTAACAGTGCTTGATCATCAGTTGCATCCTATCTCATTTCAAATTCCAACTCAAATTGAAATTCAAATATAAATTGAAAATAAAAGTTGTTCCAATTTGGAAACTAAAATGTTCATTAAATAGCAAATAATCCATAACTAATTATGTTAAGAAAAACAACATCACCTAAATTCCCTAGATGAGTCTAACATCCTAAAACATTTACAAAACAGCAACATTTAACCCCTTTTTATTTAATAAAAATTCAAGTTAATTCAGATATTACCCCAACCAATTTCTGGCAGTGATAAATATTGCCTAGTGTTTATTGAGCCAAGTCACATATTTTATCAAAGTCAAATTGTGGTTAATCATTTTGCAAAGCAGTAAAGAAATAAAGAAACAGAAAATAAAAAGAAAAAGGGGGGAAGAACTTACTGTGCTGGTGGGCTGTGAGTGCACAGTGCACAGTCCAGCCCACCAGGGGGTCATCCCCTTCCTCCGGCAGCTGTCACCGCGCGCGCGCCCGACGCCGCAGATGGCCACGTGCCGGCCATCCGCCGTGCCCGCGGCATGGATAAGGTCCCCGCGGCATCCCGCAAACCCTAGACCCCTCTCATTTCCCCCTCGCCCTCTCTGTCGCTCACGCACGAGCTCGCCCGAGAGCTCCCATCGCCGCCCCCGTCGATCCCGCGGCCACCTGCCTCCCCACGACTCGCCGACATGCCGTAGGGCTCCCCCGTCCTCGTCTATGTCGGCTGCGTCGACTCATTGGAGCTCGGAGATGCCACATCATCACCGACGAGCTCGTCTTCAACCTTCGGATCGCCACCTTTCGCCGCCGTTTCCGTCGCCGTCGAGCCGTCCCCGCGCCCACTTAGCTCACCTGCAGGCTCACTGTAAGCCCGCGCGACGATCCCCTCTCTCCCCTGCCCCTCCCCGTGCCGTAGCTCACCGCATTCGCCATGACCGCACCCATCGCCGCCGATGAGCTCGTAGCCATGGCCACGCTCGCCGTCGAGCTCAACCGAGCACCGCATCGAGCTCAGCACGCTCGCAGCAGCCAAACGCGCCCGCCCGTAGCCTTTGCCGAGCCCTGCTTCGCTGGATCCGCCATCGCCCGATTCCGACGTCCGCCGACGAGCTTGCCGTCGACGCTACACCGCATCTCCGGCCACGGCACCGCCACGGTTCGACGTGGCGTTGAGTGCCCGATCGAATGAGCCTAACCGCGCTCGATTTGAGCCACCATAGCGAGATGGTCGCCGGAGCAACTCCGGCGACGGCGCCAACGTGGCACGACCAGGGGCCCGCCTCTGGGTCGCTGCCAGCGGGCCCCACTGGCCCCGTTGACTGGGTTGACCAGTCAACGGTGCTGACTGGGCAGCCCAGTCTCACTGACATGCGGGACCCGCTTAATTAAATTTTTTTAAAATTAAATAAACCTTTAATTAATCTGTTAATTAAATCATTTAGTTAATTAGTCACTGACAGTAGGACCCACCCTCTAATTAATCATTAATTAGTTTAATTAATCTGTAATTAGCCATTGTGTCACTGACCAGTGGGACCCACTGGTCAGGTTTGACTCTGGTCAGCCGGATTTGACCACTGACGTCATGCTGACGTCACTGGCTACTGTTTTGGATTATTTGAATTAATTAATCTCAGAAATTCCAGAAAATGGTTAAAACTTTGAAAAATCATATAAATTAAATCGTAGCTCGGATGAAAATAATTTATATATGAAAAATGATCAGAAAAATATGAAGAATCCGAATATGTGGTCAAATTGCTTGACCATCACTCCTATCTAGCTGAACATGGAACTTTTTGCCCGTATTCGATAGATGAATAGTGCATAACCTTGATAAAATAAATCCAAATAAATTCCTAATTCCTCTAAAATATTTAGATAGGCAATATATCACCTCTGCATATCATGTAGGTAGGTCATGCATCGCTGTTGCATTGTTGCCATGAATTTATTGTTTCTTCCCCCTCCTTCTCTCCCGATAGACGCCGAGACCGCCGCCGACGCAGCTGAGTACGACTACGCTCCGGACGAGCAGCCTTCAGACGACCAGCCCCTCTCAGCAGAGCTTCCAGGCAAGCAAACCCGCTTGATCATCCAGATATCGCCTATTCTTTCCCTCTTATTCTTGCATTAGCATTGCCCCTGCTACTGTTCCAATAGTTCCTATTCTGATGCATAGCCTAGTTTTGTAACCTGTTGTTGATACTTTACCTATTATCCTATATGCTTAGTATAGGCTGGTTAGTGATACATCAATGGCCCCACATCTTTGTCCTAGTTGCCATGCTTTTCCACCGGAGACTCGATCAGTATGATCGACGGTCAGAGATCAACTCATCACCGCACATTCCCCCTAAGTTGTTTGACTCTGCAGAGCTACCACCGAGTGCCGAGGGTGATACCTCTTATCTCACTTCCGATGATGCCTCTGTAGAATAGCTATCCAGTTGTGGGTTACCGAGGGTGATTCCTCTTTCATCACCTCCGATTAAGCTTCCGTCGTGCAACTCCTCTTGTGTGAATCCATCGAGGGTGATTCCTCCGGGTTCACCTTGACCGATACTTCGAGTGGGAATCCATTGAGGGTGATTCCTCGGATTCCTTCTCGGTACTTTGGACACATGGGTACTTTGACTTTACTACTGTCATTTGATAAAGTCGGGTCGGCCCCGAGGGGTACCCGCGAGTGATATTGTGATGGAACGACAGGGTAGGCGGAGACCACCTAGGAGAGAGGTGGGCCTAGTCCCTGTTCGTGATCCGTGTGTTACCAAGTCGGAGCGACAGGAATCCTGACCGTCTCTGCGAGCTACTAAATACGCCTAATGGATTTGGGTATTTGATCTGAGTGGGTCGTTGGCCCTATACGCACTACCACCACGTGGGATAATGGTTATGGGACCCTCTACGTCGTATGTATTAGCCGAAAGCTCTTCAGATGTCACAGCTCAGAGATGCGGGCTGATTGCTGGGGTGGGCTGGTTACGTCACTGTGTATACAGTGTCGCGCCTGGGCCTCGGCCAGTCACGCAACGTGCAGGAGTGCAGAGGGTGATGGGCCCAAGACCCCTTCGCACTTAGGATTTAGACCGGCGTGCTGACCTCTCTGCTGAGCCTAGGTAGGACTACGTCGTGTCGATTACCCAAGGCCGGGCATTACCCAGCAAGTGTGTCCGGCCAGATGTAATCGAGCGTGTTGGGTAACAGTAGTGTACCCCTGCAGGGAAGTGATCTATTCGAATAGCCGTGTCCACGGTAACAGGACGCTCGGAGTTGTATCCTGATCCACTACAACTACAAATTGATGCTGATTTAATATTAAACTGTTAATACTGATCTCGGGACCGCTTTCTCGTAGGGAGTCGAGAAAGGATCTCAGGGCGTTGCTATTATAAAACCACTATTATATGCTACTGTGTTCTTCTCTCTTCTGATGCTGCAAGATTGCTTCAAGATGCTAGTCTTCGATAGGCTAGGCTTCTCCTCCTCTATTCTGGCATTCTGCAGTTCAGTCCAAAGATATAGCCCCATTCCTTTGATACCGATGCATAATTAGTATAGTTCTGATGTCAGTCTTGCGAGTACTTTGGATGAGTACTCACGGTTGCTTTTCTTCCTTTTTCCCCATTCCTGCTTGCTGTAATCAGACGACGGAGTCCCGGAGCCAGACGCCACCGCAGGAGCTTACTACCAAGAGAGTCCCGGAGGCACGTACTACTGGGTTGAGCCAGCCGACCAGGAGTAGATTCAGAGGCTCCTAGGCAGGAGGCCTGCGCCTTTTTCGATCAGTGTCGTTGTTATGCTAGCCTTCTTAAGGCAAACTTTGTTTAACTTTGTGTCTGTACTCAGATACTGTTGCTTTCGCTGATGCTTGTATGACTCGAGCTTATGTATTCGAGCCCTCGAGGCCCCTAGCTTGTAATATAAAGCTTGTATGACTTTTATTTGTGTTTAGAGTTGTGTTGTGATATCTTCCCGTGAGTCTCTGATCTCGATCGTGTGCATTGCGTGTATGATTAGTGCATGGTCGAGCAGGGGCGTCACACTAACGCAGTGCTACACGTTACAGATGGAGCGGGAAAATATCTGGGAATATTTTCCCGGCTTTAGACAATTATCGGACAGACGATCCGAAGGGGAAGGTTCCATGTTTGCAGTGTTGGAGGCATGTGACAGGTATGTGGATGACATATTCAGATTCGTCTCATTTTTTTGATCATTTTTTATATATAAATTATTTTCATCCGAGTTACGGATTATTTTATATGAATTTCCAAAGTTTAAAATGATTTTCTGGAAATTAAATCAATTTTGAAAATACAAATGAAAATGCTAGGTGCACCCGCTCCAGTGCACCCAGCAGTGCACCAGAGGCTGACAGTGGGGTCCAGTTGACTGCCCAGTCAGCAGTCAACGTGGACCAGTTGACTGGTCAATGGGCCCAAGGGGACCCACATGTCATTGACTGGGTCCAGCCCAGTCAGTAGGTTGACTGGTCAACCGGGTCCAGCGGGACCCAGCAGTCAGTGACTGTTAGCTTAAGCAAGTTTAGTTAATCTAATTAGCTTAATTAGTGAGGTGGGGCCCAACGATCAGTGACTGGAGTTAATTAAAACGCCACAGTAAATGGGCCCGCGTGTTAGTGGCTATTAGCGTTGCGGTTAGCGGCTAATCTGGTGGTGAGTGATCTGGGCCCACATGTCATAAACAGTGGCCGGGTTAAACGCGACGGCGCGCGCCGGCGTGGCTCCGACGAGCACCAGACGCGGCGGTGGGCGTCGGAAATCGCCGTCCGGCGACCAAATGGACGGCGGAGGGGCTCGTTCGAACCAGAGGAGCTGCGCGCGTGCAACGATGGCCTCGGTTCATGCGGGGGTGGACTGCATCGGCGATGGCGGCGAGCTGTGGCGGCGGCCGGAGCATGGTGTTCGCGTAAACGCACCACAGAGGGCCAAGTCTAGCGCGGCTAGGCTCGTTCGGCTGTGGGCGGTCGCGCGCTTCCAGTGTTGCAGCAAGCTGGAGCCGGGGGTGGCCGGAGTGGTGACAACGACGACGTGCAGCGGCTGCCGGAGCACGATAGCGGGCCAGCTAGCTAGAGGCCCCCCTGGAGCACAAAAAGAGAGGGGTTCGAAGCGGTGCTCACAGCGGAGCTCGAGGGAGGTCTCAGGGAAACCAGAGAAGCTCGGGGCGGCACGAATCGCAGGTGGGCAGTGGCGGCGACCGAGGTTGAAGACGGGCCGATGGCGTCGACTTGGGGCCGCTCCGGTCGAACAGGTGCGCGGGGTCGATGAGGACGAGCGTGGGGAGGCTGCCGGACTCCTTGGAACGGCGGGAGGAGGACGGTGGTCGCGTCGTTTACGGCGGCGAGGCCATGGCTGCGCTCGGGTGGTGCGTGCGGGAGGAGGAAAAGGCGCAGGGAGGGAGAGAGTGGGGCGTTAGGGTTCCAGGGGAGGGAGAGAGCGTCGTGGGCGTCCTTATCCCCTCGGGGTGGGCGGCGGATGCCCGACGCGTGCTCCATCGGCGCTGCGGGCGCGTGCGCGGCCGACAGCGCGACGAGAGGTAAGGGACGACCGGGGGAGTGAGCTGGGCCGCACTGTAGATAGTGGGCTCTAGTGCATAGTAGGTTTTCTCCTTTTCTTTCATTTCCTTTTCTGTTAAATACTTCAGCCAGTGTTTTGCATTTTATTTTTGCACCAAATGAGTTTTGTAAAATTTGGAGCTTTACTCATAATTAGCATTGCATTTTTCTGCACTGCCATAAAAAGTTTGGGGAAATTTTGAATTGATTTGGATTTTGTTTAAATAGAAATGATTTAATTTGGGGCTGTTTGGCTACTGTTTTGGATATTAGGGTCAATTTGGAAATTCAAATAATGTTGGTTTTGTTTTTATAATTGCTTTGGGATTATTTGCAATATTATGAACTATTTTGTTTAATTATCTGAAGAAGTAATTATTTGACTTGCATTTCAAATGGAATTTGAACTTGATTTTGGACAAGTGGCTATTTGGCATGGAAAGGCATGATGACATGGCATCATTAGTGTGAGGTCACTGTAGCATGACACTGGGGGTGTTACAAAATATTCATAATATCCCACAATAAAATGCCGAGTCACATACATGTACACACATATACACATTCTCATCAATCCCATATATAAGTGCATTGCATCTCATAATTTATTTATGTAGGTTCAATAATTTAAAGCCAACATAATATACAACAAGTTTCAATAGTTCACATCCAACATATGAAACAAAGTTCTCACTTCAAGAGTTTATTGAGCAAACAAAAGAGAGAACCATTTTTTTTCTTAGTTAAGTCATTGTCGTCGTCTCGGGTTGTCTACCAATATCATCTCTTCATGTCGTCTTTTTGGACCGACTCTTAGATATCTTCTTGACAAAGAGTATCTCGGCTCTAGCCGCTCAAAATAATTTTGAGATAGAATAGAAAAAATATATAAATACATTAAATGAAGCTCTGTGTGTGTGTGTGTGTGTGTGTGAGAGAGAGAGAGAGAGAGAGAGAGAGAGAGAGAGAGAGAGAGAGAGAGAATGATTATCTCACCCCTTTCTATTCAACTTTCCTATGAACCGCCAGTACAATCAATGGCGACAAAAGTCATTGGTCCTTACACCAATGGGGAGGCTTGAAATGCCACTCATGGATCTTTTTATGTGCGGTGACACGAAAGGCTAACATTCTTGTGATACACACATAGGTCAAGGCGATCAATATAAATATAGCCCCCTCCTTTTACTCATGTGCTTTGGCGTTGTCCCATATGTCTTTCATGCAGCTAGTCTAACCTTTGTTGGTTCAATATATCAAATAATATAGCCCCCTCGATCTAGTATTTATGCCCCTTGTGTTTGTTTTGCAACCGATGTTTTAGGTTATTGTTCACTTGCTGGATAATACCACCGTAGAGGGCCACTTGCTCTACTACCAGGAGCATTATGAAATTGCTCTCTTTGGAGTTAGAGTGGAACATCCTGTTCAGCTAGCTTGTCTTAACGGTGGAGTGCAATATGCCCAAGAGATCTTCCACCTTGGAAGAGACAAACATTTGGATCTTAGGATAAACCACGGTAGGTTAGAATAGTTAAATCCAGATGTGTTTCAGCGGTATCACTTCATGTACTTGTCTCGTATGGATGTTAATAAGGTACCTAATACACCTTTTATGATACTTTTTGGTATATGGTATTTTCATCTTTTTGAGTTGTGTTGTGATTTTGATGTTTTCTTATCAAATGTTCTAGTATGATGATGGAGGGCCTGTGATCGACCTAGATGGGAATGTTGTGGGAATGGTCAACATTAGTGCACACGTGTCTTTTATACCTTCTTCTATCTTGCTCAAATGCTTGAACTTGTGGAGGAAATTGGGGTATGTTTTCCTCTCATTTCCTTTACCATCATTTGCTTGTTGTTTGAGGTCATGTTCTATATAGTACACTTGATCCAATTACACAAACTAGAGAATTAATTGCCATGCCATTCTTATTTGCGTGCAAGACGGTACATTTCTATTACTATCATGTAGCACAGGGAGAATGATACATTAGTTCATTTTTTGAGTTCTTTTTACAATGTCTTTTCCTTCTCATGCAACTTAATGACCATAAGACTATATTTTGTTCAACAATGTTGTTAGTCATTGACATTTTATATTGTTATAATGGTAACATTTGTACAATTGCATGTCCTTTGGTGTATTAAATGGTTATTTGACATATAACCACATTTTCATGGTCCTATGCATGTTCTTCAGTGTATTATAAATGGTTTTGGCATATGGGTGTATTCCTCGGCCCCACCTTGGATTCAAACTTTTCTCCATCAAGTTTCTAGATCCATTTTATATTGAGAAGATATGGCGCACGTATAACATTGATGATGGTCTTATTGTTAATGAGGTACATCAGTGGCGAAGCCATGTATAGGCTGTGTAGTCAAATGACTACACAGCTTTGTGGAAAACGTATCATATATAAGCACAAATCATGCAAAAAATAATACAAAATTTGTAGAAATACATATATCTTGACTACACAAGATTGAGTTGACTACACATGATTAAAATTCTGGCACCGCCACTGAGGTACATAATACTTATGGCTTCTTATCATATACTTCTGTAGCATTCATGAAGGATCTTTCTTCATGTACAACATAAAGTGTATTTATTGCTCGTTGAACCTTAGGTGCGGATGGTTCTAATGCCAGGAGGCTTGGAATCCAAAGGGGTAATATTATTGCATGTCTTAATGGAGAACGGATTTCTACGACAATTGAGGTATATGTATCATATTTTTTTATTAGGTTTCGATTGCAATGAAGATGAAAAATTAATCATGTGACACCATTACTTTTCCCCCTCGCCTTATGTACTTTCTTGTTGTTATATTGTTAGCTGGAAAACTTATTGTTGGACATGTGCAACGATTTTGACAGAGCAAATCAACCCAATCCTGAAACAGATGTTCTGGTTGGTTTATTTGCATATTACTTACAGTTTGCTTGATCCTTTATGTTGATTCCTTTTATTGAACCACGATTAGCAAAATCTTAGCACTAAAAGAAACTATATAACACTAACTTTGTAGATTAGAGTATTTAATGCTCGTAAAGGTCTCTGGACGGACTTTCACTTGACGTCAAATGTATCTGATCGTGGAGAAGTTGTTGCATGAGGTACTCATCTCCCCTTCCAACCTAGTCCCAACTAATGATTGACTCAATATATCCTTATTCCTTCTTTTGTAGCTGCATTATATTTTAAGTCAATTTTGTAAGCATGTGTTTATTGTTCAATAGAATTTTGTGCTACATCTAGAATATAAATACATCAGAATTGTAATAGGGTTCATGGGCATCTTTATGGTTTGTGATTAACAAGTGTGCAACAAGTAAAATATCGAAATGCAACATTTCTAACATGTTTTCTGTTTATGTAACAACATAGCATTAGGGTTATGAGCACCAACTTAGACGTTTACATTAACATTTATGCAATACTTTGTATTAGACCGTACACAAGTGTGTAACTTCTTGGTTTACATCGATACATAATTTTGCTCTTTGACAATGAAAAATATCAAAACTTAACCAGATGTTTTTGTTTGTGTAGCTACTCTTCCTTTTACTATGGGTGGCACCTGATCAAATTGGCCAAGGATAAACAAGGTTGCTATGAACTCTTTTTTTTTTTCATTTGTGTGTGTATGTGCACGCGTGCGTGTGTGGCATCAAAATTGCACCAATCACATTAGAATCATTGAAGAATTTAAAGGACAATGTAGATGCAGTATTATGCATCTAGTCTCTTGGTTTGGTCAATTGTCCTGTAAACTATGCAACTCAACTAGGAAAAAAGTAGTGAGTTGCACCCTTCCTAACATTCTTAAAACCGAACAAATCTTGAGCTTTATTCATGCATGAGTCAAATACATTTGAAATGTATGTATTCGACCTTTATATATGGATGTCTATTTTTTTGGGTAAAATTATACATGGATGTCTATGTATGGATTTGATTATATATATGAGGGTCCGGGAGGGCAACCTTAAGTCATGTATAGTGGTACAACCCTGGAACACGTGTCCGCTCACGTACCACGAGCTCTTCTAACTCAAGAAGTTCGTGCCTGTGGTCGATAGGTTCCTGATGTGGCTCGAAGGGTTAGTTTTTGATCCGGGAAGATTTTCATCATGTTTTTCAGCCTCCTTGGTAGCTGAAATCGTACAATCAAGTGAGCATGGAGGAACATATTTTTCACTCGGATGCACAACAAACAACAAAATATTTACCTTTGGAAGAAACAACGTCAGTGTCAGTTCGCCGTTGTGTCTGGTCCCTAGTATGTTCTGTGGCTTGGCTGGTAAAACTCGAGGAAGGAACAACTCTACAATGAAGAACATACCAATCAGTAGGGATGGCAATGGGGTGGGTTTGGGTGGGTAGAGCTGAACCAGATCCATACCCATATCCATGAGCCCATCCATTGCCCATCCATGAAAGTTATCCACAACAACCATAATAATACATACATGTTAATATGCGAACCAACCTGTGGTTGGATGGTTAGAGGGACTGTGGTATCCCCAGCCCACCAGGGTTCAAATCCTGGTGCTCGCATTTATTCCTGGATTTATTTCAGGATTTCCGGCGATGTGCATTCAGTGGGAGGAAACGTTCCCGTCGACGACGAGGCGCCTATGGTGACTTCGTAAATTTCAAGATGATAGCCGGCTCAGTCATTCGGAGGTGCTCATAGGGGTAAGATGTGCGTGTGTGCGTTCATAGGGGTGAGTGTATGCGCGTGTATATGAGCGCTTGCGTCTGTACTGTGTTCAAAAAAAAACATACATGTTAATATAAAAAATAACGATAAAAGGTTACGTAACACGATACAAAATACAAATTAATAGTGTTGCATACATCAAAATTATAAATGACACACAAGAATGTGCTCAATACTTACTGGTCGATATGAAATGAGAACATGTCATGTGACATGTCTCACTATCATGTGTGTCCCGCTTGTCTAATGGGTATCCCATGGGTATCCATAGAGCTAGTTTTGAATCCATGCCCAACCCATTAGTTCATGGGTATCCATCGGTGAAAATCCATGGACTGAAATGGTCCTCTGAACCCTTGCCTGATGGGCTGGATATCCATGCATACCCGGATCCATGGATTATATTGCCATCCCTACCAATCAGTACTTGATGTTGGGACAAACCCCGGACCAGCTCGCCGCTCATCTCCTCTCTCACTCGCTCAGACGAAGGTGAAAGGAAGAGCACACTGGACACAAGTTTTTCCGGCGCACAAACGCCCCGCCGCACGAACGGCGCCTCGGCCGCACGAACGGCCTTACTTTACTGGGCTCATACCGTCACCGTGGCTCGGCAACACACCGGTGCACCTCGATCAGTACATG
The DNA here is from genome assembly GCA_039707655.1 of Elymus sibiricus. Taxonomy (NCBI): domain Eukaryota; kingdom Viridiplantae; phylum Streptophyta; class Magnoliopsida; order Poales; family Poaceae; genus Elymus; species Elymus sibiricus. The sequence goes on from CM077664.1 coordinate 27,045,969, forward strand.
GGGTGGGTCTTTATACCCGGTGCACCACACACACACCAGCACACGCACGCACACATCACCGGCCTGAATTCTCGGCCACTAACCCATACACACACGCACGTCACGCACGCACTAACTACCACTAAGCTAGCTACATGCACGGCGTCCATATCCATGCGCGCATCAATTTCTCAACAGCCGGCCACACGACCTGGTAGCTAGCATGCAGCTAACTAACTCCATGTACGACCCGGCCGGCCGCTCCACTCTCATGTCAAAGATAATGCCTAACACTTGAGCAACACTCGAAATCATAAAACTAAAACCAGAAACTTGTCTTGCTACGACTGGCATTGATTTCTTCATCCTTGGCAGTATGGCGGCCTTGCAAGGCTTGGAAGCTACGACTTTCCCTGCCAGTTTCCCTTTTGCCGAAGCAGGACGCGTTTGATGCTCATAGTCTATTAGGGCTCACTTGGTCACCCCGGTGGATGGGGCTGCAGAAATCGGATCTTGAGTCCTTTTGCTTCTACCTCCACGAGAAGCATCGTACGAAGGCGATGATTCCACTTCATCCTCGGAATCAGTTTCCTCTTCAGACTCCTGTTTTTGTCATCATTGGGCACGTCAACTTCCTCCTCCTCTTCCTCGGCTTCTTCTTCTTCCTTCCCCTCTTCATCTCCACCGAGTACTGCTTGACCGGTGTCACTTTCAGGTTGTCTGGAGGAGGAATGAGAGAATACAGGTTCTGAATTTCTTGCAGAAAGCAGTCGGATAATAGGTTTATTTTATTCAGCTCCTTCAGAAATACAGAGTCAGTTATGCATTCGGATGAAACTTATGATTGAAAACTCACAGCGGGCGGAGCCTCTCTGGCGTCGTAAGGATTTATACTTCCTTCAGCTCGGATGCCGTCTCGCTCCATAGTGATGCGCATCAGTTTTGCATTGACCTTTTTTTTTAGTAACGGGCTTGGTGTTCACCCGCATTGGCTCTTCCAAACCATGATACATGAACATATCCTCTCCCTATCCTCAAGCGGCTGAATTCTACGGCTAATATAGGCTGACAGCAGATCAATTCCATCTAGACCTCGTCTCTTTATCCCGACTAATATAGGAACCATAATTCCTACATATAATTTCTTCTCTTTGGTGAGTTTCAGGTTTCTCTTGGAGATTTATGGAGAAGAGTATGGAGGAAGGCTAGTGATGTAACCAGTTGTGGGGATATCTTTGCAATAAAATCAGGTCCTTGCCACTCTTTGATTGTATCAGGAAATTTCATATTTGGATAAAATCCAACCTTCTTCACCTGGATACTTAAATCCACCACAAAGCTGGATCACGTTGGTTTTGGGGCCATCTTTGTCGGCTTTCTTCACACTTTGGGTTTGGCAGGAAAAAATGTGTTTGAAGAAACCCCAATGTGGGTTGGTCCCATAGAGAGAGACATAGCTAGAGAGATATGTGATATCACTCGAAGGAATGTGGTGGAGTTGGACCCCGAAATATCTACAGAAGCATTTCCCGAAAGGATGCGGGGGCAAGGTGAAACCTCTCTCAATGTGGGAGACGAGAAACACTCGCTTGTCTTGATTAGGAATCGGGTTGAGCTCACCGGCGGTAGGTTAATCTCCACCCCTCCTCTAGCACCAATCCGTCAGTGACGAGCTGATGCACTTGCTCCTCGGACCGTCGATGGCAACCAATATCCCTGGATCCAGCCGGGAGGCCGAGCGACAGAGGGCGACGACCCCTTCCTCTTCCTCTTCTTTTTCTTCTTCTTCTCAAGATTGCGAGTTTTGTCTCTGACCATGGCGATGGCAGCAATTACTCACATGCGAAGTGGGAGCGGCGATGATTTTGGAGGAGGAATGGATGAGTGGGGAACGAGATTTGCGATTTGCCCCCTCACCTTCCTTTATAACATGGGAGCCTGCTACTTGTGAGCTGCGTTGGAATTTTCCCCGAAGAGGAGAGCAAATGCAGTACATTAGAGATAAGTATTTCCCTCAGTGAGAACCAAGGTTATCGAACCAGTAGGAGAATCACGCAAAACCTCGTGAGCAGCACCTGCACACACAAAAGCAAATACTTGCACCCAACGCGGCCAAGAGGGTTGTCAATCCCTTTGAACTCGTTACTTGGAAAGATTAAATCTTATAGTGGTAGATAGATAATTTGCAAAAGAAAATAAAAGTAAATAAATTACAGCAAGAATTTTCAGGTTTTCCATTTATATGATTTAAGTAGACCCAGGGGTCACAGTTTTCAATAGAGGCTTCTCTCTTGAATGCATAGCATACGGTGGGTAAACAAATTACTGTTGGGCAATTGATAGAAAAGCGCGTAGTTATGATGTTATTCACGGCAATGATCACATATATAAGCACCACATCTGGACAAGTAGACCGACTCCTACCTGCATCTACTACCATTACTCCACCAATCGACCGCTATCCAGCATGCATCAATGGTATTAAGTTCATAACAAACGGAGTAACGCCTTAAGCAAGATGACATGATGTAGACCAAGTAAACCCAAACAATATGAATAAACCCAGTCGTTTTACCCTTAATAGCAACAATATCACTAAGGGAAACAGTTAATTTGCCGTCAGGGGGTGTCTTTGCCATCAGCTTTTCGTCAGGCAAGACGGCAAAGAAAGGGTTTGCCGTCATCACCAGACGGCAAAGAAAAACTGACGACAAAATATATTTTGCCGTCTGCGAAAGAAAACACAGACGATAAAGAGCTCACTTTGCCGTCTGCCAAAAAAATCACAGACGTTCACTGACAGCAAAGATTCTTTGCCGTCTATGTTTTTATTAGCAGACGGCAAACTGAGCTCTTTGCCGTCTGCGTTTTTTTTGCAGACGGCAAAGAAGAAACACAAGACGCGGATTGATCACATGGATCGATGATATGCATGGCACGATCTACTCCACTCATCCCCAGCTCCCCACAGCGCCCCACCCCACGCCCCACGGCCCACCCCACGCCCCACGCGCCCCCACCACTCTCTCTCTCCCCCTTATCCTCCCGACACCCACCCTCACCACGATCTCTCTCCCTTCTCTCACGTACCTCTCTCTGCTCTTGATCCAGAGCAAGCCGGCGCCGACACCACCTCGTCCGCCGGCCCTGGCCTCGCCGGCCCCCACCTAGCCCGCCGGCCCCGGCCACTTCCCCTCAGCCCCCGGCGCCGCCAGCCCCTGCCCCGTCCCCCGTCGCCCCTGCCGGCCTCCGCGCCCCGTCCCCCGTCGCGCGCCGTCCGCCTCCGCCGCGCCACCGGAGCCCGCCTCCGCCCACGCCATCGGCCGCGCGCCACCCGCCCACCTCCGCCCGCGCAACCGGCCGCGCGCCGCCCGCCTCCGCCACGCGCCCGTGTCCGCTAGCCTTCGCCCGCGTCCGCCCGCGCCACCGGCGCCGGCACCACCAGATCGAGCGCGTCCCGCAGTGGCCTACACAGATAGAGGAGCTGCGGATCGAGAAGCATATTCATGTGTATTTTTTTTGAGAATCGATATTGTTGTGTATTGTGATGTAGTACTCCGTATTGTATAAATGTGTATTGTGTACAATCTAGTGTGGTATATCTTGTGTTTTTTTTCAATCTGGAAATATTTATAGAAACTTTATTTTCTTGTTACGATGATTCTCTACTTCACTCTGAAATTCTTTGAACTTTTCAAATGTTTCAGACTTGTGTTTCATCAAGTAGATATACCCATATCTACTCAAATCATCTGTGAAGGTTAGAAAATAACGATACCCGCCGCGTGCTTCAACATTCATCGGACCGCATACATCGGTATGTATTATTTCCAACAAATCAGTAGCTCATTCCATTGTTCCGGAGAACGGAGTTTTAGTCATCTTGCCCATGAGGCATGGTTCGCAAGTATCAAATGATTCATAATCAAGAGATTCCAAAAGTCCATCCGCATGGAGTTTCTTCATGCGCTTTACACAATATGACCTAAACGGCAGTGCCACAAGTATGTTGCACTATCATTATCAACTTTGCATCTTTTGGCATCAATATTATGAATATGTGTATCACTACGATCGAGATTCAATAAGAATAGACCATTCACAAAAGGTGCGTGACCATAAAAGATGTTACTCATATAAATAGAACAACCATTATTCTCTGACTTAAATGAATAACCGTCTCGCAATAAACAAGATCCAAATATAATGTTCATGCTCAACGCTGGCACCAAATAACAATTATTGAGGTCTAAAACTAATCCCGAAGGTAGATGTAGAGGTAGCGTGCCGACGGCGATCACATCAACCTTGGAACCATTCCTGACGCGCATCGTCACCTCGTCCTTAGCCAATCTTTGCTTATTCCGTAGCTCCTGTTTCGAGTTACAAATATGAGCAACCGAACCAGTATCAAATACCCAGGCGCTACTGTGAGCATTAGTGAGGAACACATCAATAACATGTATATCAAATATACCTTTGCTCACTTTGCCATCCTTCTTATCCGCCAAATACTTGGGGCAGTTCCGCTTCTAGTGACCAGTCCCTTTGCAGTAGAAGCACTCTGTTTCAGGCCTGGGTCCAGCTTTGGGTTTCTTCGTGGGAGCGGCAACTTGCTTGCCGTTCTTCTTGAAGTTCCCCTTCTTTCCCTTGCCCTTTTTCTTGAAACTAGTGGTTTTGTTAACCATCAACACTTGATGCTCCTTCTTGATTTCTACCTCCGCTGATTTCAGCATCGCGAAGAGCTCGGGAATTGTCTTCTCCATCCCTTGCATATTATAGTTCATCACGAAGCCTTTATAGCTTGGTGGCAGTGACTAAAGAACTCTGTCAATAACACTCTCAACCGGAAGATCAATTCCCAGCTGAGTCAAGTGGTTGTGGTACCCAGACATTCTGAGTATGTGTTCACTGACAGAACTGTTCTCCTCCATCTTACAACTAAAGAACTTGTTGGAGACTTCATATCTCTCAACCCGAGCATTAGCTTGAAATATCAATTTCAGCTCTTGGAACATCTCATATGCTCCGTGGCGTTCAAAACGCTTTTGCAGTCCCGGTTCTAAGCCGTAGAGCATGACACACTGAACTAATGAGTAGTCATCAGATCGAGCCTGCCAGGCGTTCACAACGTCTGCAGCAGCTCCTGCAGCAGGTCCATCACCTAGCGGTGCATCAAGGACATAATTCTTCTGTGCAGCAATGAGGATAATCCTCAAGTTACGGACCCAGTCCGTGTAGTTGCTACCATCATCTTTCAACTTAGCTTTCTCTAGGAACGCATTAAAATTCAACGGAACAGTAGCACGGGCCATTAATCTACACCATAGATATGCAAAGAAACCATCAAGATTAAGTTCATGATAAATTAAGTTCAATTAATCAAATTACTAATGAACTCCCACTTAAATTAATATCCCTTAAGTTAACTAAGTGATACATGATCCAAATCAACTAGCCCATGTCCGATCATCACATGAGATGGGATAGTCATCAATGGTGAACATCTCCCTGTTGATCATATCTACTATATGACTCATGTTTGACCTTTCGGTCTCCAGTGTTCCGAGACCATGTCTGTACATGCTAGGCTCGTCAAATTTAACCCAAGTATTCTGCTTGTGTAAAACTGGCTTACACCCGTTGTATGTGAACGTAGAATCTATCACACCCGATCATCACAAGGTGCTTCGAAACGACGAACTTTAGCAACGGTGCATACTCGGGGAGAACACTTTTATCTTGAAATTTAGTGAAGGGATCATCTTATAATGCTACCGTCGTTCTAAGCAAAATAAGATGCATAAAGGATAAACATCACATGCAATCAAAATATGTGACATGATATGGCCATCATCTTGTGCTTTTGATCTCCATCTCCAAAGCATCGTCATGATCTCCATCGTCACCGGCTCGACACCTTGATCTCCATCGTTGCGTCGTGGTCGTCTCGCCAACTATTGCTAACGCATAGCGATAAAGTAAAGAAATTACATGGCGCTTGCATTTCATACAATAAAGAGACAACCATAAGGCTCCTGCCGGTTGTCAATAAATTACAAAACATGATCATCTCATACAATAACGTATATCGCATCATGTCTTGACCATATCACATCACAGCATACCCTACAAAAACAAGTTAGACGTCCCCTACTTTGTTGTTGCAAGTTTTACGTGGCTGCTACGGGCTTCTAGCAAGAACCGTTCTTACCTACGGCACAAAACCACAACGGTGATTTATCAAGTTTGCTGTTTTAACCTTCAACAAGGACCGGCCGCAGTCAAATTCGATTCAACTAAAGTAGGAGAAACAGACACCCGCCAGCCACCTTTATGCAAAACAAGTTGCATGTCTATCGGTGGAACCGGTCTCATGTACGTGGACATGTAAGGTTGGTCCGGGCCGCTTCATCTTACAATACCGCCGAATCAAAATAAGACGTTGGTGGTAAGCAGTATGACGATCACCGCCCACAACTTTTTGTGTTCTACTCGTGCATATCATCTACGCATAGACCTGGCTCATGATGCCACTGTTGGGGAACGTTGCATGGAAAACAATTTTTTTTCTACGCACACACAAGATCTATCCATGAAGATGCATAGCTACGAGAGGGGGAGTGTGTCTACGTACCCTCGTAGACCGTAAGCGGAAGCGTTTAGAACAACGCGGTTGATGTCGTCGAACAACTTCATGATCCAACCGACCGAGTACCGAACGTACGGCACCTCCGCGTTCAGCACACGTTCAGCTCGGTGACGTCCTCGACTTCTTGATCCAGCAAGACGGCGAGGTAGTGGATGAGTTCCTGCAGCACGACAGCGTGGTGATGGTGATGGTGATGCTATCTCCGCAGGGCTTCGCCCAAGCAGTGCGAAAATATGACCGAGGGACGAAACTGTGGAGAGGGGCGCCGCACACGGCTAAGACAATGTTGTGTCTCCTTTGGGGCGCCCCCCTCTCCTCTATTTATATATGTGTAGGGGCTTGGAGTAGAAGGAATAGTGCCATGTGAACATTAACCGTGAATAGTACACACGTGGACTTGAACTCCAAAGTCCAATCCTATTCCTATTAGGACTCTCCCTTTTTCCTTCCCTAGCTGCGTGGGCTTTTGAGGACTTGGTGCGCCTGGCCCAATAAGGCCAGGGCGCCTCCCCTTAGCCCATGCCAGCCCTTGGGACGTGGTGGACCCACTTGTGGACTTCCGGACCCCTCCGGAATCCTCCGGAACCTTCTGGACGCTTCCCGGTACAATACCGAAAAAAACTGCACCTTTTTCCGGAACCCAAAATATGACTTCCCATATATAAATCTTTACCTCTCGACCATTCCAAGACTCCTCGTGACGTCCGGGATCTTATCCGGGACTCCGAACAATATTCGGTTACCAATTCTCATAACTCATATAACACTATATCGTCAACGAACGTTAAGCGTGCGGACCCTACGGGTTCGGGAATGATGTAGACATGACTGAGACGCCTCTTCGGTCAATAACCAATAGCGGAACCTGGATGCTCATATTGGTTCCTACATATTCCACGAAGATCTTATCGGTCGAACCGCAATGACAACATACGTAATTCCCTTTGTCCGTCGGTATGTTACTTGCCCGAGATTCGATCGTCGGTATCTCCATACCTAGTTCAATCTCGTTACCGGCAAGTCTCTTTACTCGTTCCATAATACATCATCCCGTAACTAACTCCTTAGTCACTTTGCTTGCAAGCTTCTTATGATGTGCATTACCGAGAGGGCCTAGAGATACCTCTCCGAAACACGGAGTGACAAATCCCAGTCTCGATCCATGCCAACTCAACGGACACCTTCGGAGATACCTGTAGAGCATCTTTATGATCACCCAGTTACGTTGTGACGTTTGATAGCACACAAGGTATTCCTCCGATATCCGGGAGTTGCATGATCTCATGGTCTGAGGAACATGTATTTGACATTCAAGAAAGCAGTAGCAATAAACATAACGATCATATGCTAAGCTAACGGATGGGTCTTGTCCATCACATCATTCTCCTAATGATGTGATCCCGTTATCAAATGACAACTCATGTCTATGGTTAGGAAACCTTAACCATCTTTGATCAACGAGCTAGTCTAGTAGAGGCTCACTAGGGACACGGTATTTGTTTATGTATTCACACATGTATTTAAGTTTCCGGTCAATACAATTCTAGCATGAATAATAAACCTTTATCATGAACAAGGAAATATAAAATAATAACAACTTTATTATTGCCTCTAGGGCATATTTCCATCAGTATTGAAGATCAAAGAGAGAGAAGAAGCCATCTAGCTACTAGCTATGGACCCATAGGTCTGTGGTGAACTACTCACACATCATCGGAAGGGCAGCAAGGTTGATGTAGAAACCCTCCGTGATCGATTCCCCCTCCGGCAGGGTGCCGGAAAAGGCCTCCAGATGGGATCGCGGAAGAACAGAATCTTGCGGCGGCGGAAAAAGTATTTCGTGTTGCTCTCTGTTGGTTTCCAAATATTAGAGAACTTATAGAGGTGGAATTAGGTCGAAAGAAGCCACGAGGGGCCCACAAGGCATCAGGGCGCGCCTTGTTGCCTTGTCACCTTCTCGTGGGTCTTCTGGCCCCCTCTCGAAGCTTCTAGGGTCTCTTTTGTGCAGAAAAAAATCTTTAAAAAGTTTCGTAGCGTTTGGACTCCATTTGGTACTGATTTCCTGAAAAACCAAAAACAAGCAGAAAACAGCAACTGGCACTGGGCACTGGGTTAATAGGTTAGTCCCAAAAAATGATATAAAATAGCATATAATTGCATATAAAACATCCAAGATTGATACTATAATAGCAGGAACTATAAAAAATTATAGATACGTCGGAGACGTATCAGCATCCCCAAGCTTAATTCCTGCTCGTACTCGAGTAGGTAAATGATAAAAACAGAATTTTTGATGTGGAATACTACCTAACATGTTTATCATGTAATCTCTTTTACAACATAAATATTGTGAAGCGACGAATTAACAATATCAAAATAATAATATCCATGAACATAAGAAGCATAATCATAACTTTCAAAATATACGATCCTTAACGAGTGTTATCCCTACTCACTTTCTCATATTAGCATGGCATGACTCTATCTTCACCACAAATATATAAATCATGAGCACCCCAGTGTTAAACCAGACAATTGGATCGTGCTTCTAACGCGATTCAGCATTTTCAACCCCCACGCAATACATGAGCGTGAGCATGGACATAGCACTAGGTGGAATAGAATGCGGTGATAGGGGTCAAATAATGAAATGAGGAATAAGAAAGTCTCGCATCAAATCGGTGGATCAACGGGCTATGGAGATGCCCATCAATCGATATCAATGCGAGGAGTAGGGATTGCCATGCAACGAATGTACTAAGAGCTATTAGTGTATGAAAGCTCAGCTAAAAACTAAGTGGGTGTGCATCCAACTTGCTTGCTCATGAAGACCTCGGGCATTTGAGGAAGCCCATCATCAAAATATACATGCCAAGTTCTATAACGTTAAATACCCACTTGTATATGAAAGTGACAACTCGGGAGACTCTCTATATGAAAAACATGGTGCTATTCTGAAGCACAAGTGTGGAAAAGGATAGTAACATTGCCCCTTCTCTCTTTTTCTCTCATTTTTGTTTTTGTTTTTGTGGGCTCTTTTTGGCCTCTTTTTTCTTTTTTTTTCATTTTTCGTTCGGAGTCTCATCCTGACTTGTGGGGGAATCATGGTCTCCATCATTCTTTCCTCATTGGGACAATGCTCTAATAATGATGATCATCACACTTTTATTTACTTACAACTCAATATTACAACTCGATACTAGAACAATATGACTCTATATGAATGCCTCTAGCAGTGTACCAGGATGTGCAATGATCTAGCATAACATGTATAAAAAATGATGAACGGTGGCTTAGCCACAAATACTATGTCAGCTATATGATCATGCAAATCAATATGACAATGATGATGTGTGTCATATAAACGGAACGGTGAAAGTTGCATGACAATATATCTCGGAATGGCTATGGAAATGCCATAATAGGTAGGTATGGTGGTTGTTTTGAAGAAGGTAAAAGGAGGCCTATGTGTGAAAGAGTGTATCATATCACGGGGTTTGGATGCACCGGCAAAGTTTGCGCCAACTCTCGAGGTGAGAAAGGGCAAGGCACGGTATCGAGGAGGCTAGCAAATTGTGGAAAGATAGGAGTGCGTATAATCCATGGACTCACATTAGTCATAAAGAACTCACATACTTATTGTGAAAGCCTATTAGCCCTCGAAGCAAAGCACTAACCGCATGCCCCTAGGGAGGAGGTTGGTAGGAGTTAACCATCGTGCGCCCCCGATTGTAACAGCACTTGAGGATTTCATTTCAGACCTATAAATGCTCGAACTTCCTCACCATGCCACGACCAATACTTAGATGAGTAGTCATCACAAACTTTAATACCGATATTTCTACTAACCAATGATTATGAACCTATATCCTTTAATATTACGACATTAATAAAATTAAACCATGCACTTCATATTTAGTGATCTACATGAAAGTTTTTATTATATCCCCCTTGAATACCTTATCATATCAGGACCATTATTTTAACATGTGCAAATTGCCATTACTATTTATTAGACTCTCAAAAATATTTAAGTGAAGCATGAAAGTTCAATCATTTCTATAAAATATAACCACCACCGTGCTCTAAAATATATAAGTGAAGCACTAGAGCAACTGCCTAGCTCAAAAGATATAAGTGAAGCACATAGAGTATTCTAACAAATCACGATAATTGTGTGTCCCTCTCAAAAGATGTGTACAGCAAAATATGATTTTGGCAATCTAAAAAGCAAACAAAGAAAAGAAAACTATGCCACAAGACGCTCCAAGTAAAATTCATATCATGTGATGAATAAAAATATAGCTCCAAGTGAGTTACCGATAGATTGTAGACGAAAGAGGGGATGCCATCCGGGGAATACCCAAGCATAGACGCTTGGGTCTTCCTTGAATATTACCTTGGGGTGCCTTGGGCATCCCCAAGCTTAGGGTCTTGCCACTCCTTATTCCTTTATCCATCGCGATCTCACCCAAAACTTGAAAACTTCAGCACACAAAACGCAACAGAAACCTCGTGAGATCCATTAGTATAATAACCATATCAAAACATTTAGGTACTGTTGTAAATTGATTCATATTTAATCTTGGCATAATGCTACTGTACTCCAACTTCTCCATGACCTATACTCCCCAATATAATCCATAGATTCATCAAAATAAGCAAACTATGCAATAAAAACAGAATCTGTCTAAAACAGTACAGTCTGTAATGACGAAATATTTGACTATATTTCTGTAACTCCAAAAATTCTGTAAAATTAGGACAACGTAAAAAATTCATATTCCAATACCGTTTAAAAAATTCAGCAATTATTGACGTTCCAGCTAGGAGCATTAATTCCTGTACTGGAGGCAAAAGTTTCTATTTTCAAACAGCATCAACAATACTATCATCCAATTCATCCTAAAGGCATTACTTGGCACAAACACTAATTAAAAGATAAAAACACAATCATAACAGTAGCTAAAATTGTGTGATCACACAAAAAGGAAAAGTCAAAGATAACTATTTGGTTGTCTCCCATCAAGCTCTTTCTTTATAGCCCTTAAGATAGACTTGAGATTTTAAATGATGCTCACATGACAGACAAGAATTGAAGCACAAAGAGAGCATCATATAACATGTCAAAAAGACATTTAAGTCTAACATACTTCCTATGCATAGGCATTTTATAAGAAAAAATATTATCAATATAAGAAATATCTAGGATATGCAAATAGGAAGAATGAAGCATTAATAATTTCAGCCCAAAGAGAGGTAATTTAGTGACATGAAAGTTTCTACAACCATATTTTCCGTTCTCATAATAATTACATGTAGGATTATAATCAAATTCAAAAATATAGCTATCATATAAAATATTATCTTCATGATCCACATGCATAAAAGTTTTATAATCTTTCAAGATAGTGGGATTAACATCATCTAAAGTCATGACCTCTCCAAACCCATATTTATCAAAAAATTCATAAGATTGAACACTCTTCGAATATGTGGGATTCTTTTTACCTAAAGTTGACACGCTTCCAAACCCACTTTCAATATTATTGCAAACATTATTATCAATAACATATTCATCATGAGGCTTAAATAAAATTCCAAGATCATAAGAAGCACTATAACCCCAATCACGATCATTGCAATAAGTAGTGGACATAACAAAATTACCACCCCCAAGCTTGTAGCTTTGCATATCATTAGCATAATTGACATTAATAGAATTTATAATAACATCATTGCAATCATGCTTTTCATTTAAGGAGCTATCATGAATCACTTAATAAATTTCTTCTTTTAACACTTCATCACAATTTTCAGATTCATGATTTTCAAGCAAAACTTCATAAAGATAATCAAGTGCACTCAAATCACTAGCAATTGGTTCATAATAATTGGATTATTTGAAAAGATTAGCAAGTGGATGAGGATCCAAATGTCTTTAGTTTTTACTTTTCTCGAATCACACAATCATAGCAAGCAAGCAAACAAGCAAAGTAAAATATTTTTGCAATTTTGAGTTTTTTATGAGAAGTGGGGGAGATGAAAACGAGAGGCAAATGCAAATAAAATGAAAGACAAATAAAAAGTAGAGCAAGTAGATGATAGTTTATGTGAAGGTACTTGATAGGTTTTGATGATGTCTCCCCGGCAACGACGCCAGAAATTCTTCCTACTACTTGTGAGCTGCGTGGGGATTTTCCCGGAAGAGAAGAGGAGATGCAGTACAGTAGAGATAAGTATTTCCCTCAGTGAGAACCAAGGTTATCGAACCAGTAGGAGAATCACGCAAAACCTCATGAGCAGCACCTTCACACACAAAAGCAATACTTGCACCCAACGCGGGCAAGAGGGTTGTCAATCCCCTTGAACTCGTTACTAGTAAGGATTAAATCTTGTAGTGGTAGATAGATAATTTGAAAAAAAGAAATAAAAGTAAATAAACTGCAGCAAGTATTTTTAGGTTTACTTTTTATATGATTTAAGTAGACCCGGGGGCCATAGTTTTCACTAGAGGCTTCTCTCTCAAATGCATAGCATACGGTGGGTAAAAAAATTACTGTTATGCAATTGATAGAAAAGCGCATAGTTATGATGTTATTCACGGCAATGATCACATATATAGGCATCACGTCCGAGACAAGTAGACCGACTCCTGCCTCAATCTACTACTATTACTCCACCAATCGACCGCTATCCAGCATGCATCTATGGTATTAAGTTCATAACAAACGGAGTAACGCCTTAAGCAAGATGACATGATGTAGACCAAGTAAACCCAAACAATATGAATAAACCCAGTCATTTTACCCTTAATAGAAACAATACAATACGTGCCTCGCTACCCTTTCTGTCACTGGGTGAGGACACCGCAAGATTGAACCCATTACAAAGCACCCCTCCCGCTCAAGATAAATCAATCTACTTGGCCAAACCAAACAGATAGATCGGAGAGGAATACAAAGCTATAATAATCATGCATAATAAAGTTCAGAAAAGATTCAATTACTTTCAATGAATAATCTGATCATAAGCCCACAATTCATCGGATCCCAACAAACACACCGCAAAGGAAGATTACATCGGATAGAACTCCAAGAAGATCGAGGAGAACATTGTATTGAAGATCAAAGAGAGAGAATAAGCCATCTAGCTACTAGCTATGGACCCGTAGGTCTGTGGTGAACTACTCACATATCATCGGAAGGGCATGAAGGTTGATGTAGAAGCCCTCCGTGATCGATTCCCCTTCCGGCAGGGTGACGAAAAAGGCCTCCAGATGGGATCACGGAAGAACAGAAGCTTGCGGCGGCGGAAAAAGTATTTCGTGTGGCTCTCTGTTGGTTTCCCAATATTAGAGAATTTATAGAGGTGGAATTAGGTCAAAAGGAGCCACGAGAGGCCCACAAGGCATCCGGGCGTGCCCTATTGCCTTGTCATCTCCTCGTGGGTCTGGCCCCCTCCCGAAGCTTCTAGGGTCTCTTTTGTCCAGAAAAAAAATTGTCAAAAAGTTTCGTAGCATTTGGACTCCGTTTGTTATTGATTTCCTGAAAAACCAAAAACAAGCAGAAAACAGTGATAACCCACAAGTATAGGGGATCGCGACAGTTTTTGAGGGTAGTATTTCACCTAAATTTATTGATTCGACACAAGGGGAGCCAAAGAATATTTATGAGTATTAGTAGTTGAGTTGTCAATTCAACCACACCTGGAGAACAAATATCAGCAACAAAGTAATTAGTAGCACAGTTGTATGATAGTTTTGATAGGAGCGGTAACAGTAGCAATAGTAATGGTAACAGTAACAATAGCAATTTTGTAGTGATTGTAACAGCAGTAGCAACGAAAGTAACTTAGCAGAAACCAATATGAGAAAAGCGCAGGCATTGGATCGGTGATGGATAATTGTGTTGGATGATATTCATCATATAACAGTCACAACCTAGGGCGATACACAATAGCTCCAATTCATCAATGTAATGTAGCCATGTATTCCGTATATAGTCATACGTGCTTATAATAAGAACTTGCATGATATCTTTTGTCCTACCCTCCCGTGGCAGCGGGGTCCATAAGGAAATCTAAGGGATATTAAGGCCTCCTTTTAATAGAGAACCAGAACAAAGCATTAGCACTTAGTGAATACATGAACTCCTCAAACTACGGTAATCACCGGAAAGAATCCCAATTATTGTCACCTTGGGGGTATGCGGATCATAACACGTAATAGGTGCATATAACTTGCAAGATAGGATCAAGAACACAAATATATTCATGAAAACATAAAAGATTCAGATATGAAATCATGGCACTCGGGTCCTAGTGACAAGCATTAAGCATAGCAAAGTCATAGCGGCATCAATCTCAGAACATAGTGGATACTACCGATCAAAGCCCTAACAAATTGACTCAATTACATGATAAATCTCATCCAACCCATCACCGTCCGGCAAGTCTAGGAAGGAATTACTCACGCCCGGTGGTGAGCATCATGAAATTGGTGATGGAAGATGGTTGATGATGACGACGGCGTCGAATCCCCCTCTCCGGAGCCCCGAACGGACTCCAGATCAGCCCTCCCGATGAAGAACAGGAGGTAGCGGTGCCTCCGTATCGTAAAACGCGATGATTCTTTTTCTTTGATTTTTTTCTCCACGAATAGGTATATATGGAGTTGGAATTAGGGCAAACGGAGCTGCCAGGTCTCCACAAGCCAGGGGGGTGCGCCCTGGGGGGGTAGGCGCGCCCCCTGAGCTTGTGGCTCCTGGGTGCCCCCCCTCCAGTAGATCTTTTCGCCACTATTTTTAATATATTCTAAAATAATTCTTCGTAAATTTTTAGGTCAATCCAACAAACTTTTATTTCTGCACAAAAACAACACCATGGCAATTCTGTTGAAAACAACGTCAGTCTGGGTTAGTTCGATTCAAATCATGCAAATTAGAGTCCAAAACAAGACCAAAAGTGTTTGGAAAAGTGGATACGTTTGGGACGTATCAAACAGCAACTGGCACTGGGCACTGGGTTAACAGGTTAGTCCCAAAAATGATATAAAATAGCATATAATTGAATATAAAGCATCCAAGATTGATACTATAATAGCATGGAATAATAAAAAATTATAGATACGTTGGAGATGTATCAGAGCCACAGTAGATGCCAGATCGAAACCGCACATCTTCGAGATCAATGGTGTCCGCGACTCCTAGGATGAGGCGGTTTTTTGGCAAGTAGCGTTAGTGGGCGCACAAATTGAGGCGGCGTCAAATCCTATCGTCACGACCGTTACATTACACCAAGATTAAGCGTGCGATTCTAACTTTTTTTCTGCAAAGTTGTCAGAACAAATCTTGTGATTCTACAGAAAATCCCTTAAGAGAACACAAACTACTTTTTCTGATCCGTTCGGAAGAACTGACAAGTGAGACAATTCATCCAGCAGAGAATTTGCTATGACAATATTTGCTATGGAACAATCTAACCGCATCAACGATGCGAAGAAAAAATCATGGTCATCTGTGCTATACCAATTACCCGTGGATCGCCAAATCAGGTGCTAAGAAAGGGTGACTTCGGTGCTCCTCCGGGGATCTGTTTTGTCCTTTATCTGGGACCCGAAGCACCAAGTTCACAAGTTTGGATCCGGAGTTGGAAGCGTTCCTCCGGGATAAAGAATGGCATCTCTCTGAGAGAATCAACCCATACGCTAATTTCTTCACTCGGATTTTATGATACATCCATTATTCGGATCACTAGTCGACCTCTTCTGAGAGATGATTGAGTATCGCCAAACTTTTTCTGTTGAACTTATTACTGAAATCTTAATCTTGAAGAATAGCTCTAAGAACCCTTCGGGGTCTTTCCTTCCAGAAAATTTGTGCAATGCCTCGTGCGAGCAAAGAAATAGAGAAATCTTTGCCTCAAACAATCATTCAGGTCAAAACCCCAGCTTCACAAGATCCCTAAGGATTCGGGGGCTAATGATGAGGTCACCTACCACTGGGTAGGCCCATTGTGATAGGAATTGTAGGATGACAAAGGGAAGACCGCACTCGGATGGTAGAAGAATCCAACAGCCAGAGACGAAGAGATTAATACATCAACACAACCTTAATTACATAGCGTTACGTTTGTAAATAAAGATGTTCGTTACAATAGTTAGTGGACATACACGATTAGTTGTAATAAATAAACCTGAAACGTAGAAGGTGGAAGGGTTAGCGCACTCTATATAAGCTACTCTTCAGCACCAGGTTACAAGTTTGCATCCTCTGTAATCAGACACGCCTACGCAGAAGAAAACATTCCCCGGAGCACATGACGTAGGGTCTTTAACTCCACAGCGAGGGGCCTAAACCTGCATATCTTTCTGTGTCACCTACTTGTGTCCAACGAGATCCAGCTACTTCCTTACCCCTCTCTTTCTGTCAGAATTTCTCCCACAACACCTCTCACAGGGCCAAGGCGGGGGATTTTTTTCTTTCTTTTGTTCACCCATTTCCGTGTGTCAAAATCGCTTGTTTCACTCCTCACCGAGTAAGGCCCTGTTTGTTTGAGCTTTTGCTTCTGCTTTTGCAGCTTTTCCACTTTGATGCTTTTGGAGCTTTTGACATCAAAAGCTCCAATGTCAAAAGCTCCAAAAGCATCTATTTAGGAGCTTTTATGGTTTTTTGGCCAAAGTGGAAAAGCTGCAAAAACAGAAGCAAAAGCCCAAACAAACAGGGCCTAAGTCAGTGTCAGTGTAGCAGCTTATTGACCCTTGTTTGCTGTCTGCAGGGGTGAACCCGTGGCTATCCTGCGACAACTGTGGCACGTGCACCAAGTCCATCCCTCCGGAGTGCACTCGTCGAAATTACTTAAGCTCCTAGGTGTTTTATTGCTGACCAGTTGCAAGAGCTGCGTCATGTCCACCGTCGAGCCGCGACAGCTTCCAGTACATGGAGCGCATCAACAATTTCTGAGAGCGCTACTGCAGGTCGGCCACTCGGAGCTTTGGCTCCCTTTGCATCTGGATTGATGCAGAGAATAAATAAGCTTTTTGTTGAGCGTGATCATTATCGCTTGTACATTAGGCAGCTAGGATTGTGTTTTATTGTTTCCTAGTCTAGAGATATCTCCCGATCCTTTCCTTGTATAGTGGATACGGTT
This sequence comes from Elymus sibiricus, assembly GCA_039707655.1. Lineage (NCBI taxonomy): Eukaryota > Viridiplantae > Streptophyta > Magnoliopsida > Poales > Poaceae > Elymus > Elymus sibiricus. The sequence continues at coordinate 27,063,748 of CM077664.1, forward strand.
GAGATACTCCTGCCCATGTACTCCTTATATGCTACGGCATACGATCAATGAGAATATCGTCAAACTACATGGTATCAGATACCGACACGTTCCTAACCTAAGCTTCCGCCGCCGCCGCCGCCGCCGTGCCTGTGCCGCCGCCGCTCCTAGCCGCCGCCGCACAGCCGCCGCCCCCGCCGCCGCCTCTCTCTCCCACCGTCCGCCGCAGCTCTCCTGCCGCCGTCTCCTACCTCTTCCCCCGACCGCCGCAGACTCCCTGCCGCCGTCGCCACCCACTTCTTCTTCCCGCCGCCGCCGCTGCACCCCGCGCCGCCGCCACGTCATCTCCCTGTGCCGCCGCCGCCGCGCCATCTCACTGCGCCGCCGCCGCCGCCGCGCCATCTCCCTGTGCCGCCGCTGCGCCATCTCCCTGCGCCGCTGCCGCATCTCCTGCCGCCGCCGCGCCCTTCCCACCTTCCTCTACAGCCGCAACTCCTTCTTTTCCCATCACCTTAGCCGCTGCCTATCAGATTAGGTTGTTCTCCCACGCCGTTGTCTACGCTCCTCGCCGGTGTGTCTACCGCCGGATCCATCGGAACCATAGCTGCCGATCCGATCTTCTCGCATCAGTCGGGCCCGTCGGCTGTCTTCGCCAACATGCAGCCCGGTGCGTCCGGCTTCTTCCACGACATGCAGACGTCTGCGCCGGGCCTCTTCACAAGCACGCCGGCCTACCTCACCAACATGCATGCAGGCACGCAGGCTGGTGCCCCGACGTACAGCATGCATGCGGGCACACAGGCTGGCGCCCCGATGTACAGCATGTATGCAGGCATGCAGGCTAGCTCCTCGGTCTACAGCATGCATGCGGGCGCATCACCGAACAACTACACCGGCAGCAGCAACTGGTACATGGACACCGGGGCAACTGCCCACATGTCGTCCTATCCGGGTTACCTCGCCACTTCTTTTCCCATGAACACTTCTACTCGCATCACTGTCGGGGATGGCTCTTCTCTCCCGATCACACATATTGGTCATACATCTTTTCCGTCTATTTCTACTCCTATCAATATGTCTAACGTACTTGTTTCTCCAGAACTAATCAAAAATCTTGTCTCTGTTCGTTGTCTTACTCGTGAAAATCCTATTACCGTTGAATTTGACGAATGTGGTTTTTCTGTGAAGGATGCCCGTACCCGGATGGTTCTTCACCGATGTGATAGCCCCGATGAGCTTTACCCGGTCCACCCGCCATCCACCACCTCCACCGCTCCCGTCGCCCTCTCCGCCGGTGTGGACCTCTGGCACGCTCGCTTGGGACATCCCAACCCCACTACCCTTCGCCATATTCTTCGGAGTTTTTCTTTCACCTGTAATAAGATGGCTGAACACACTTGTCATGCTTGCCGTGTCGGTAAACACGTGCGTCTTCCCTTTAGTGACTCTACCACCATTGCTTTATATCCGTTTCAGTTGATTCATAGTGATGTTTGGACCTCACCTATTGCGAGCAATTCTGGCTATCTTTATTATCTTGTCATATTAGACGATTTTTCTCACTATGTGTGGACTTTTCCTCTCCGACAGAAATCCGACGCGCCTGCTACCCTTCGAGCTTTTTACTCATACGTCACCATGCATTTTGGCCGCCCCATTCTTGCGCTTCAAACTGACAATGGGAAAGAGTTCGATAATCTCGCAGTTCGCAATTTACTCGCCACACATGGAACTATATTTCGTCTAACATGTCCTTACACTTCGCAGCAAAACGGGCGGGCGGAACGGGTACTTCGCACTCTCAATGATTGTGTCCGTACCCTCCTCTTCCACGCCAACGTCCCGCCCCGTTTTTGGCCGGATGCCCTTGCCACGGCATCTCTTTTGATCAACATCCGGCCATGCCGCGTTCGCTGGAACTATGCGCCGCATCAGTTGCTCTATGGCACTCCACCATCCTATGCTGAACTCCGTGTTTTTGGGTGTCTCTGCTATCCTAGCATCGCTTCCACCACCCCGCATCAGCTTGCTCCGCGTTCCCTCGCATGCATCTTTCTCGGTTATCCCCCTAACACCAAGGGCTACCGGTGCTACGATCCCGTCTCCCATCGGGTGATCACCTCGAGACACGTTTATTTTGATGAGAAAGTGTTTCCGTTTCAGCAGGTACCACCAGCTGACACACCAACATCGTCATCATCATCTCTCGGCGGGCCTCTCTCGCCACCGCCGCCGCACTCCCGTGGAGGGCGCCCGCGGCTGCCTCCGGCCGGCACTGCCTCATCCGGTTCTTCGGCCGGCTCTGGCGCGTCCTCCACGGCCTCCGGTGCGGCCTCGGCCGACTCGGCCCCGGACTCAGCCGCCTCGACCCCGACCCTTGCGGCTTCGGGTTCGGACGCCTCGGGATCGGCTGCCTCGACTCCGACCTCGGCAGCCCCGCTGGACTCGAGCTCGTCCGCCCCGGCTGCGCTGGACCCGGGTTCGTCTGCCCCGGCCGCTGCGACACCGGCACCCCAGCTCGGCATCACGACTCGGTCGTGCACTGGCGCCCTTCGTCCGAGCACCCGCTACCCGTCCGAGCAGTACTTGTGTACGACATCGACCTCCTCGCCATCGCCGGTCCCCACCTCGGCTCGGGCCGCCCTTCGCGACCCCAACTGGCTCGCCGCCATGCAGGAGGAGTTCGACGCATTGCAACGCAACCGCACTTGGCAGCTCGTCCCGCGCCCCAGCCACGCTAACATCATTAGCGGGAAGTGGGTCTTTCGCCACAAGACGCGCTCCGACGGTACCCTTGAGCGGTACAAAGCCCGTTGGGTGGTACGCGGTTTCCGGCAGCGTGCTGGAGTGGACTTCACCGACACCTTCGCCCCGATTGTCAAACCGGGCACGATTCGCACCGTCCTCCAGCTTGCGGTGTGTCCCGTGCATGGCCGGTGCATCAGTTGGATGTCTCCAACGCGTTCCTCCATGGCCATCTGGTCGAGCAGGTCTACTGCCAGCAGCCCACTGGATTCGTCGATGCTGCTCATCCTGATCACGTGTGCCTGCTCTCCCGTTCCCTATATGGGTTGAAGCAGGCACCGAGAGCGTGGTACCAGCGCATCGCCGCCTTTCTACAACAGATGGGCTTCCGAGCTACTCGCTCCGACGCTTCCCTGTTTGTGTATCATCACGGCCCTGTGACTGCATACCTGCTTCTCTGCGTCGACGACATCATCTTCACGGCATCCTCGGCTGAGCTTCTCGGGCAGCTTACTGCTCGTCTCAGTGCCGAGTTCGCTTTGAAAGACTTGGGGCCGCTTCACTACTTCCTCGGCATCGAGGTCACTCGGCGACCTGATGGCTTCTTCCTTCATCAACAGAAGTATGCACATGAGCTTCTCGAGCGCACCGGCATGCTTAACTGCAAGCCCGCCGCCACTCCTGTTGATACGAAGGCGAAGCTTTCCGCCCTTGAGGGCTCCCCGGCTCTGGACGGTCCGTTCTATCGCTCTATCGTGGGCGCTCTGCAGTACTTGACCCTCACCCGACCGGACTTGCAGTATGTGGTGCAGCAGGTGTGCTTACATATGCATGCTCCACGAGACAGTCACTGGAACCTGGTGAAGCGGATTCTTCGGTACATCCGTGGCACTATGGCTCCTGGACTCACTTTGACGGCATCATCCTCCACCGACATGGTCGCCTACTCTGATGCGGATTGGGCCGGCTGTCCGGACACTCGGCGCTCTACCTCCGGTTACTGCGTCTACCTCGGGCCGTCGCTCATCTCTTGGTCGTCTAAACGAGAACCTACGGTGTCCCGCTCTAGTGCCGAGGCGGAGTACAGGGCGGTGGCCAACGCCGTCGCCGAGTGCTCCTGGCTACGGCAACTACTTCAGGAGTTGCATCATGACGTCTCACATGCCACACTCGTGTACTGTGACAACGTCTCCGCTGTCTACCTCTCCGCCAACCCCGTTCATCATCGCCGCACGAAGCACATCGAGCTCGACATACACTTCATGCGTGAGCAGGTGGCTCTAGGGCGCATTCGCTTCCTGCATGTTCCCACCACGCAGCAGTTTGCCGATGTTATGACCAAGGGGTTACCGACGTCTACCTTCGAGGAGTTCCGGTCCAGTCTATGCGTCACCGCTGACGTATCGACTGCGGGGGGGTGTTGAGCGTGATCAATATCGCTTGTACATTAGGCAGCTAGGGTTGTGTTTTATTGTTTCCTAGTCTAGAGATATCTCCCGATCCTTTCCTTGTATAGTGGATACGGTTGAGATACTCCTGCCCATGTACTCCTTATATGCTACGGCATACGATCAATGAGAATATCGTCAAACTACACTTTTGACGATAGAACCAAGTGTACGTTCACTAGCAGCGTTTGAGGTGCATAAACGCCACAAATGTTTGAACCCACACATGCGGCTCAACCAATGTGGGGATGCAAGTTGATTTCGTGGCGTTCCGACCATGCGGAGCGCTCCTAGTTTTCTCCCTTCTAGCGGCGTACAACTTCTGGTTGTTTGCGGCAAAATAGCCCCCTTGGTGTACATCACCAGCGACGTGCATGTTTCGTGGACGCTGCTAGTGTTGTAATAATAGTAGCGCACGCGTTTTTGTTGGACGCCGCTGGTAGTTGGCCAACTTAGGGGCCGCATGCCTTTTTAGCCGAATGATGCTGGTGACAAAATCCTATAAGGGGTTCCTGCACTAGTGTCAATCAAATATGTGCATGCACGCTAAAATAAACAACTCTTCATCCTAGTCATTAATTCTAAATCTAACTGTCCAAATAATACAGATGATGTGGACTAATATGTTGGCTTGATTTGTAACCCCCGTATTTTGCTTTTAGTATATAATAGATAGATAGATAGATACAAGATAAATAGATAGCAAAGTGGTAAATAGAGGCCAAAGCATTAACACACTAAATGGCGCTAAACGGTTTAGCATGATGCCCATCCAAGCGCTATAGCACCGATATAGTGCGCTATTTGAAAGTAGGATAACTAGTACAATAAACTCGTATTGTAAAAGTATAATTTATTCTCATAGTCTTTGCCCACAAAAACAAATGATGGACGACAGAACCAAACGTGTAGGATACAAATTTCGGGCATATATATAGGTACATTGCCTGAAATATATAGAGCAGAACATGCTAACTTTTTTAAGGCTCACGCACTTACGATGTGCGAAAGCTAAGCAAATATATTTAGTACGTCTGGAGACATGAACACGGGCTACGGGTGGACTTCGATGAGGTACCGCATTCCAACGACGTTGTGAAGCTTGTAATGACTAAATCCCGCTTCCATGAACAGGTTGTGCCAGCTGTGCTCGTCCCGTTCTTTACCGTTGAATAACATCATCATGGACAGATCCATGGTGGCTTGGCATTCAATTATTTTCTGTGACTGAGATCCAACCACGGTGTCTATGATTATCACCTTACCGGCTTTCGCTCCGTCGGAAATGGCCTCTCTACATCGTGTCAGGATCTTGACGCATTCCTGGTCGCTCCAGTTGTGCAGCACATACTGCATGCCAATCGGACAAGCAGTAAGTATTAATCTAGCTATATATGTTTAGCTTGAAAAAACGTCTTATATTGTGGGACAGAGGGAGTATACCTTAAGCAGAAGAGCATCAGCGGGTGGCACGAACTCCCTCATGTCACCGGCAACAAACTCAACCGCGCCATTTGGCGGGATGCCTTGTACCACCTGTGGGAGGTCCAACACGGAGCATTTGATATGCGGGAAAGCCTCGGCGATGGTCCTCGCCGTGGTGCCCTTCCCGCCGCCAATGTCGACCAGCGACGTTATCCCCGCGAACACCTCGCTGCATTCACGGACAACAAGGGTGGCGACGAAGTCGCTGCTGGGACCCATGGAGCTGTTGAACACCGCGTTCAACTCGGCGTCATGGCTACACTACCGGGATTAATGTCTATGCCGACGGAAGGTCCAAATCCCGTCGGGATAGACCTATGCCGACGGCCGCCGTCGGCATAGACCCGTCGGCATCGTATACGTCGGCGTACCTGGGCCTGCCGTCGGCATAGGTACCTATGCCGACGGTGTCCGTACGGCCGTCGGCACAGATTGGCCGTCGGCAAACTCGTTCGTATGACGGTGGCAGACGGCGCCGTCGTCAAGTTACGCCCAATAAAAACGCGCCACGTGTCAGCACTATACCGACGGCTAAGCCGTCGACATATGTTTAAATCTATGCCGACGCCTGAGCCGTCGGCATAGTGCTGACACGTGGCAAACGCTGGCATTCCCTGGCGTCAGCATAAGCCGTCGGCATAGAGGCCGTCGGCATATACTGGTGCCAGGGAGTACAGTTGGGCGACACGTGACACCTATGCCGTATGCCGATGGCTTAGCCGTCGGCATAGGTGCCACGTGTCGCCCACTGGTGCCTCGGCGATGGCAAAGCCGTCGGCATAGATGTTGCCTATTTTTTTTCCTGATTTCTGTTTGAATTCATTTCAAATTCACAGCACATATGCATATACATATATTCAAATTCACATCACATATACATATAACATCATCATCACAATAACATCATCATCATCACAATAAGTATCATCATCACATAAGTATCATCATCATCATCACAAGTCCTACGAGAAGCACACAAGTCCTACGAGCATACAAAGGGCTTAAACCCTACGAGGTCCACTACCAAGGTCCTCACCGCCCAAACGGCCAAAGCCCAGGTTCTCACTGCTTGCGGCAGTGCTACTGCCAGGACCGGCACCGCCACCACCACCGCTACCGCCACCTCGGTGGATCGGAGTGACCGGGCTCCGTGACGTGGGAGTGATGCCATCATTGGCACCACCACCAACGGATGATCCACCGGTTCCCTGGATGTTCGAAAAGACATGTTAAGGGGATATATGATTGTGTTGAATAAACGGTAAGCAATGGTTGATGAGTTTGGGGATGTACTAACCAAAGTCTCCATGTTCTGTGCCAGAAAATCCTCAAAGGTAAGGAGCACTGGTGCAGGTCCAGCAGGTGGTGGTGGTGGTTCCATTACAGGAACCGTGCCGGCTGCCATGCTCTCAAAAACGCGCTGCATGTGAATTGACCAAGCAAACACGAAGGTCAGAAGAAATGAAAGTGCAAATATGGAAGTGAAATGAAAGAGGCTAAACTAACCGTCATCATGCGACTGATGTGCTCCTGGACTGCTGCAACTCTCGCCTGCCACGCCATGGTCTCCTGGCGTGTGTACTCCATGTAGGCCTACTATATGACATGATGAACTCATAAAACATCTCAATGCAGAAAATAAAGTGAGCAAAAAGGAAGATAAGAGGGAAAATACTTACACTGGTCTACTGGGCTAGGAGGGAGTGTGACTGTGCACTGGTCGTGCTCGTGCGCTGGCTCAGGCTCGGGTCGGTAGCTCGGAGCCGTGTGAAGGAGATAGAAGGAGTACACACGGCATCCAGAACCGCCTGGCGACCATGAAGCTTCGGCCCTATGCCCACCACCGCCCTCTCGCCCGTAGCCTGCTTTAAGGGGTTAGGTGTGCCAGGATTTACCTTCAGATACACCTCCTCGTAGGCCTTCAGGTTCTCCTCGCTCTTGCCGTAGTAGTCGCCCTTGCACTCCTTGGACTTATTCCGCGTATGGGCGATCTGCCACGCCTCTATGTCAGAGAGCGGCCGCTTCAGTTTCTCCTCCTGCACCACCAAACAAAGGTTAGTGATACATAAGAAAGTGACGGTAAATAGAAGAAGAAGAATGTTTCATGTAAATAGATATACCTAAACTTTCTTGTGGCTAAAGTGGTTTCGGTTTCCCTGACCATGTGTTCCGTCGGTCCCTCGGTTAGCCTGGTTTTTCTTGCTCTTAGCAGCCCACTCTGCATCCTGACCGAGTCACAGATCCACCAATGTCGCCCATCCATCATCCTTTCCATAACACCAAGCAGGACACACCTACATAATGAAAGCATAATGGCATGTCAACACGAAACGATGAAATTTAGCACAAACGCCGGAATGAAAAGTCTGTTATACTTACGGCCAAGTACTCCTCCCTCTCCAAGGTAACATGCATCCTCCGCGCGTCTTCCTTGGTCATCTTCGTCTCAAGAGCATCGTGATGATATTGCGAGATAGCCACCTAGCGCACCTCGTACTGCATCTGACGGGCCTTCTTCCTCGCTTGGCGCAGCACGATCTCGTCGGCAGTGGACTTGGGCTCCTCAAGAACTCGATAGTATTTCTACAATCATTCAGAAAACCAGAATGGAAGAAGCCATGAGTTAAACCATTCGATGATAAACTACGAACGAAACTCAAGACTCGTGCTTCTGAAGAGAACTTACCCAAAAATTTGTGATCATGGCCTTAGCATACGTGGTATGGTCCGGGTGGGGGCCGCTTCCCAGTGGTCCCAGCTCGTGGCCAAAACCCGGTGCTCAGGCTGCCTGACTGGATCCGGACGGAACAACCCCGGCTAGTGTTCCTCCAGCAAAACGGTGATGACACCGTTTGGAAGACGGGCCCCTTTAGGAATTATCCAGTTGCTGCAAAACATAGAAAGAATGAAAATATGAGCATGTGTACAATCAAAAGAATGAAAATATTAGCATGTGTACAAGCAAAAGACTTAAATTATGATTAAGTGGCACTTACTCTTTCCCCTTGGGCTCAATGAGCCACTTTTGCTCCTCGGTAGCAGGAAGGGGAGGGAGCTTTGCATTACCATGCAGCCACCCCTTGTTGTGGGCAACCCCCTCGTTGCCACCACCATCCTCCCCGCCACCACCATCCTCCTCCTCCTCGCCCCCCTCCCCAACCTCCTCCTCCTCCTCCTGAACCTCCTCCTCCTCGCGAACCTCCTCCTCCTCCTCCTCCTCCTCCTCCTCCTCGGCAGAGGGTACCTCACTAGAGGAGGGTACCTCAGTAGAGGAGGGCCTCGAAGAGGACACCCCTAAGTCGGTGAGGGAGCGCTGTTTCTGGCCCCGACCCTGTCCTCCTCTAGGGGCTCTCCCCCACCCCCTCCACCTCTAGGGGCACCTCTCCCTCGACCTCCCTGTGAGGAGTCATCCTCAAGTAGCCGGGGGGGGGGGAGTACGGGGTCGACCACTCCGACTAGTCATCGTGGTGAGCTTCGAAAGGAAACCCGTGCTGTCGGCCTTCCCCTTGCCCATGTTTAGCGAACCTGCATTGAAAAGAGAATAAACAATTAGTACATTAATAATGAAGAAAAAAGCATAATAATAACGAATAAAAAACACATTAATAAATAAGCATAAAAAGGCATATTAACAAACCATAGAAAAAAAAGACATGAAACGTACATCTGCTAGAACCCATACGAATCATCACTGTTGTAACCGATTCCTCGATCGGTCTCATCATCAGTATCACGCATATCATCTTCGTTGTCTGACGGAGGTGGAGGCTCTTCCTCATCGTCAGTGTCTTCGTTTAACTTTTCTAGCATAAGTATGTCATTTTCATTAACAATGGTCTCACCATCATTCCGTGCATCGTCATCGCTTGGATCCACTTCATCATCACCCAAGGCGTCAGCGTCATCGTTTCTGACCACATCATCATCAGGTTGCTCTTGATAGAACACTCCCTCGTATGTCATGGGGTTAATGTTGTAGTAATCGTCATCGTTCGGGTCCGGTAGCTTACCATGTTGCGACACCTTAAACACAACATCCCAACCCTTTAGGTACTCTTTGTGGCATGGGTAAGGCAGGTAATAAACTTGTGTGGCTTGGGTAGCCGCAATAAAGAGATCGGCTCCGGCATACACGGTTGATGGTTTAACTTCGACCAAACCAACAGAAGGCATATGTCTCAGCCCCTCTACTGGGTCGAACCATCGGCATTTGAACACAGGGAGACTTAGGGTTTCGCGCCCACGGCTGAATGTAAGCTCGTATATTTTTTCTACCCTTCCGTAGTAGTCAACTGAATTTTGACCTTGCGTGTACACTCCGGTATTTATAGTCTTGGGATCAGGCCGGCTGTTCTGGTGCTCCTCTATATGGAAGCGATACCTATTCATATCATACTTTTCACATGTCTTGACCCGAGGGTCAAAACCCATGGAAACCCATCTCAATTCATCATCCATGGATATGTTCGGATCTTATCCCTACAAGTTTAATTGAAATTGCTGGGTGCATTAGTTCGGTAAACTAATAAATGTTGAACTAGGTATTTAATAGGGGAATGTGAAAGTTTACTTTCTCCATGAACCAAGCAACAAAATTTTTCCTTCCAGGGTTTCCATGCCGGAGAAGAGTAAGTTCCTCCGCCTCAGTAGGAGGAATCATTCCCGTCCACTCCTCACGAACGAATTGACTAAAAGAAGAAAAGCGGTGTTAGACCGGGACTAAGTGAACATAGAACATGATGTTGTGCAAGACATAAAGGAAATGGTGTAGTGGTATTACCTCATCCACACATCCTCAACTTCCTTGATGTTGTGCAAGACATAGAACATGAGGTCCTCCCACTCTTGTTATGGCATGTTATAAGATTTCGAGCCCCCAGCCCTGCCACCTTGCCCGCTGAATAGATGGAGCTTGGGTTTATACTTGGGCTCTTCTATATTGTATCGAGACACCTTATTATGCAGAGTGGGAACGTGGTATGGATAGTACGATGTCCTGAGGTCTGACACCTCCTCTAGGATAACTGCCTCAGCTATGGAAGCTTCAATCTTAGCTTTGTTTCCACATTTGTGTCGGAGATGCTTGTTCTGTCTCTCAGGGCCGTACTGCCAACGATTTTGCACAGCCCCCCCCCCCCAACAATACCTCATTCGCGAGGTGCAAAATGAGATGTGTCATCGGAGTAAAGAAGCCTGGCGGAAAGATCTTCTCTAGCTTGCATATCAACTCCGGTGCCTTCTTATGCAATTGTCTAATCACCTCGGGGCATACTTCTTTAGCACAGAGCGTGCGGAAGAAATGACTTAGCTCCGCAAGCACTCGCTAGACATGCTCGGGGACATAACCTCGAACAATCACCGGCATTATCCTCTCAATCCATACATGATAGTCATGACTCTTGAGCCCGATCACTTTGCCCCTTGAAAGATTGACTCCCTTACTTATATTCGATGCATAACCAACAGTGAACTTCACTATGTGTTTGAGCCACTTCAATACCTCCATCTTTTCTGGTTTTTTAAGTACGAAGTCAGCATCTGGCTTGAACCAGTTTCTTCGACCGCCTGTGGGAGGCTTCATGTTTAGACGTGGTCTATCACAAATTTTCTGTTGATCGGCTCTAGCTTTAACGTTATCCTTCGTCTGATCAGGAATGTTGAGGATCGTGCGGAAAAGGGACACTGCGACATTCTTTTCGGTGTGCATCACATCGATGTTGTAAGGAAGTTTGAGGTCCTTGAAATAGGGAAGCTTCGTGAAGGGGGTAATGTGAGTCCAGTTGTGCGTCTCACCATATCCCTCGAAGCCTTTGGCTTTGGCTTTGCCTTTGGCTTTGCCTTGGCCTTGGCCTTGGCCTTCGCCTTCGCCTTCTCCTTTGGCTTTGGCTTTGCCTTTGCCTTCGCCTTCAGGCTTGAGAGCTTTTAGCTGAGCAAGAACATCTGCCCCTGAAAACATTGGAATCTCGTTTACTTCATGGACAACCCGGCCTTTCGTGAAGTTCTTCTTGTCTTCCCTGTCTGAATGGTCTGGAGGGAGGAACTGTCGATGCAGGTCAAATGTTACATACTTGCCACCCTTCTTTAGCCAAATTAAACGTAGAGCCTGCATGCACACTCGGCATGGCATCTTCCCACTTGTACACCATCCGCAGAAAAGGGCATAACCGGGAAAGTCATGCATGCAATAATGCAACCAAACTTACATCAAGAAATTTCTCTGCAGATCTCGGTCGTATGTCAACCTCGGAAAGTACCAAGAATGGTGCAAATCATCCACCAGCGGCTGCATAAACACACCCAAATTCTTCCCCGGGTATTGAGGCCCCGGAATGATGAGCGACAAGAACATGGTCTTGGGTTGCATTAGGGCACCGGGAGGGAGATTGAGCGGAATAACAAACACGTGCCAGCAGCTGTATGCATTGGACGACATACCATATGGATTGAACCCATCACCTGATATGGCAATTCTGACATTCCCAGCCTCGGCTGCTTCCTCGGGGTATTCTTCATCGAACGACTTCCATGCTTCGCCTTCTGATGGATGTACGATTTTATTTGGATGGTACCTTATACCTTCCTTGTGCCACTTCATCATTTTGGCAGACTCCTCCGTGATGAAAAGGCGCTGCAGTCTTTCTATCAAATGCAGATACCGAAGAACCTTTGCAGGGATGCCTAGCTGCCTCTTCTCACCATCCTCACCGACCACCTCAAGGTACCGAGAGGAACCGCACTCCCTACAGTACTTGTCATCCGCATACTCGTGCCTAAACAAAAGGCAATTCTTCGGACAAACATGTATTTTCTCATAATCCATAGAGAGTGCCTTCATGAGTTTCTTCGTGGCATACATGCTTTTCGGCAGTTCATGACCCTCGGGGAGGCTGTTAGCCCATACTCCCAGAAATGCTTCGAAGCATTTCTGGCTACAGCCGTACTCAGCCTTGACTGCCATCAGTTGCGAGATGGCATCCAGCTGAGAGACTTTGGCACCCGCATAAAGAGGTTTCTTTGATGAGTCCAAGATCTCCAAGAAGGCCTTTGCGGTTGCCTTCGGCTCCTCCGATTCATTCTCTGAAGGTGTCGCATGTGCCATGTCTGCAGCAATGACATCATCTAGCATGTCTCTGACCCCGTCGTCCGCATAACCACCGATGCGTTGTCACATCACCTCCTCTCTACCACGGTCCCGCTCGGCAAAGTTTATCGGCGGCATGTCAAAGTTTGGCATATATCCATGCATGCGAAGGTGCTCAGACATGTCCTTCTGATTTTTACGGAGACGTCTTTCACATTTCGCACAGGGGCATTGTGGGATAATTCTCATTGGACGACGGAATATCTCCTTCAAAAACACATCGGTTCTCGCGACCCACTCTGGTGTAACTCGATTTCGGCGGATAAAACCACTGTACATCCACAGATTATCTGCCATCCTCTGCTTTATTGGGAGCCACACAACAAAATTAAGGAGTCATTTAAATTAATCACATCAAAATTTTATTTTCTACCGCGTTGACGGCATTGAATCCACCTACATCTCTAATAACTAAAGATAGGTCCTAATCCCACCCGAGGATGTGTAGATTGAGTACGTTCTCCATGCTCTACCCCGTTCCGAGACAAAATTTTGGCAGCACCTCCCCGCTGTTCTCCAGATACACGTCTCGGCAATAAGCCGAGAGAATGTGCATCCGGAGAACAACGGGGAGGCGCCGTCGAAATCCTGTCTCGGAACGGGGTAGAACATGAAAAACGTACCCAATCTACACATCCTCGGGCTGTCCGTGGAAAACGCTGGACAATCCAAAAAAGTTGTCGTGATAAATATGCAATTGAATGCATATTTATTGATGCAACCCTTTCGGACGGGAGACGCCTAGGTTACGCGACTTGACGTGAAAATAAAATCTAGTGACATGAAAAAAAACAGAGGAGGAGATGGATTTGTAGCTCACCCTCAGCTGTAGAGGATGAACTCGAACAGCGGCGGGATGATCAGGGACCAATAGCTCCGACGACGATGACTCCACGGAGATGCAACACAAGAAAGTCTGTAAATTCAAACAAGATAGAGTGAACAATTTAGATCATCATGATATTTCAAATCCTTACTTTTCTCAAGTGTCAAACTTTTTTCTTCACATTCATACAACAGTAAATATAGTACCAACAAAAGAAATAATTGAAACAACAAAGTATTTATAGTACCAACACATTCATACAATAGTAAATATTGATAGTACCAACATATATGCAATAACAACAATAGAGTCATTTCTTCCATCACTCTAACAATTTAGCTAGCACCATCAACAATCAATCCATCTAACAACATCCATTCATCCATTCATCTCGCATCATCTAACAAACATTAACAATCAACTAACAACATCAACAATCAATAGGCAAAAAAAAATTAACCTACCATCATCTCTTCATCTAACAACATCAACAATCAAATTTTTATCTTCAATATTTTTTAGCAAGATCATCATGATGAAGTAACCACTTATCATGATCCAAATTTTAACATCCGTCTATCTATCTACTTCACAAAACATCTATCCATGGATCAGTTGCAATGCAAGGCACTTTGCTAGTTAGTACTACTATCTAAAAAAATCTACTGAGTTCTTTTCTAAAAAATTGTACTTAGTTCTTTTCTAAAAAAATTCACTTACTACTACTTACTACTTACAAATGGGCTACAAATAGCTATCCAACCATATCATCAATTTATACAGCCAAGTGGTGATCAATTTTGACGGTCAATTTTTTTTTGCAAGAAATGGGCTCACCTTCTCTGTTGCCGAAGAGGAGGAGGTGTGCAGGGGAGGTCGAGGCGCTGCCAGGGGAGGTCGAGGGACCCTGTTGTCCACCACCACCGAGCGGTACGGCCCGGGCGGACAGGGCGGGGCCGGTGGCGTTGGCGGCCGATGGGCAGGGACAGAGAGAGGACGGCGGGACGAAGAGGGTGGTGGTGGCGGCGGCGGGTCGGCCTGGAGGGGGTGGTGGCGGCGTCGGGTCGGCCTGGATCCGGAGCGGGCGTGGGCGGCGGCGGCGGGACGAGGAGGGGGCGGCCACGGCGTTGGTGGTGGCGATGGAAGCGGCGGGACGAGGAGGGGGCGGCCGCGGCGGCGGTGGTGGTGACGGCTGCGGCGGTGCGAGGAGGGGACGGCTGCGGCGGTGGTGGTGGCGACGGCTGCGGCGGGACGAGGAGGGGGCGGCCGCGGCGGTGGTGGTGGCGACGGCAGCGCGCGCGGAGAGGGTGGCGGCGGCGACTGGGGTCGAGAGAGAGAGATAGAGAGATGGGATCGGGTCGAGAGAGAGAGAGTGAGTGGAGAAGGAGGCCCGCGAGTGGATAAGGGGGGCTAAGCCGACGGCAAAGCCGTCGGCATACCTTTGGCCACGTCATCGATCCGCGGCACGTCCCACACCATCGATCCGTGACATAGATATGCCTATGTATTTTTTTTTCTAAATTCAAATTTGATTAATTTAAATGTGCCTTATCTAAACATAAACATACATAGATACACCACGCATGTCTGTTGGGCCCAGTTTGCCGCCCGGTCAACAGTGCCAGGGTTAGACGGGATGGGGTACTTGGGGGGTAGCTATGTCGCCAGGTCTCGCGCTGGGACCACACTTCCAGACGTGTAAGAGGGCCCAGCGCAAGACCTGGCGGCATAGCTACCCCCCAAGTACCCCGTCCCGTCTAACCCTGGCACTGCTGACTAGGCGGATCTAGGCCTTTGACTTTCACCGGACGGGGTTTGACCGATGGACATTTCACCTGGCTGTGAAAGGCCAGCCCATAGGTACACTTCGGATCAAGGTCCGGGCACAACCCACCGCAAGATTCCCTCCGTGTATGCCCGACGTGGCCGTTTCCCCCCTCCGTGCGACGGCGGCAGCGACATCCGTGAGGGGGGTCACACTACGGAGTCGCGTGCTTGCACCTGCCACCACAATTTTAGACGTGTAAGAGGGCCCAGCGCAAGACCTGGCGGCATAGCTAACCCCCAAGTACCCCGTCCCGTCTAACCCTGGCACTGTTGACCGGGCGGATCTAGGCCTTTGACTTTCACCGGACGTGGTTTGACCGATGGACATTTTCACCTGGCTGTGATAGGCCAGCCCATAGGTACACTTAGGATCAAGGTCCGGGCACAACCCACCGCAAGATTCCATCCGTGTCTGCCTGACGTGGCCGTTTCCCCCCTCCGTGCGACGGCGGCAGCGACGTCCGTGAGGAGGGTCACACTACGAAGCCGCGTGCTTGCACTTGCCACCACACTTTCAGACGTGTAAGCGGGCCCAGTGCAAGACCTGGCGGCATAGCTACCCCCAAGTACCCCGTCCCGTCTAACCCTGGCATTGTTGACCGGGCGGATCAAGGCATTTGACTTTCGCCGGACGTGGTTTGACCGATGGACATTTTCTCCTGGCTGTGATAGGCCAGCCCATAGGTACACTTCGGATCAAGGTCCGGGCACAACCCACTGCAAGATTCCCTCCGTGTCTGCCCGACGTGGCCGTTTCCCCCCTCCGTGCGACGGTGGCAGTGACGTCCGTGAGGGGTGTCACACTACGGAGCCGGGTGCTCGCACCTGCCACCACACTTCCAGACGTGTAAGAGGGCCCAGCGCAAGACCTGGCGGCATAGCAACCGCCCAAGTACCCTGTCCCGTCTAACCCTCGCACTGTTGACCGGGCGGATCTAGGCCTTTGACTTTCGCCGGACGTGGTTTGACCGATGGACATTTTAACCTGGCTGTGATAGGCCAGCCCATAGGTACACTTCGGATCAAGGTCCGGGCACAACCCACCGCAAGATTCCCTCCGTGTCTGCCCGACGTGGCCGTTTCCCCCCTCCGTGCGACGGCGACAGCGACGTCCGTGAGGGGGGTCACACTACGGAGCCGGGTGCTCGCACCTACCACCACACTTCCAGACGTGTAAGAGGGCCTAGCGCAAGACCTGGCGGCATAGCTACCCCCCAAGTACCCCGTCCCGTCTAACCCTGGCACTGTTGACCGGGCGGATCTAGGACTTTGACTTTCGCCGGACGTGGTTTGACCGATGGACATTTTCACCTGGCTGTGATAGGCCAGCCCATAGGTACACTTCGGATCAAGGTCCGGGCACAACCCACCGCAAGATTCCCTCCGTGTCTGGCCGACGTGGATGTTTCCCCCCTCCGTGCGACGGTGGCAGCGACGTCCGTGAGGGGGGTCACACTACGGAGCCGCGTTCTTGCACCTGCCACCACACTTCCAGACGTGTAAGAGGGCCCAGCGCAAGACCTGGCGGCATAGCTACCCCCCAGGTACCCCGTCCCGTCTAACCCTGGTACTGTTGACCGGGCGGATCTAGGCCTTTGACTTTCGTCGGACGTGGTTTGACCGATGGACATTTTTACCTGGCTGTGATAGGCCAGCCCATAGGTACACTTCGGATCAAGGTCCGAGCACAACCCAACGCAAGATTCCCTCCGTGTCTTCCCGACGTGGCCGTTTCCCCCCTCCGTGCGACGGCAGCAGCGACGTCCGTGAGGGGGGTCATACTATGGAGCCGCGTGCTTGCACCTGCCACCACACTTCCAGACGTGTAAGAGGGCCCAGCGCAAGACCTGGCGGCATAGCTACCCCTCAAGTACCCCGTCCCATCTAACCCTGGCACTGTTGACCGGGCGGATCTAGGCCGTTGACTTTCACCGGACGTGGTTTGACCGATGGACATTTTCACCTGGCTGTGATAGTCCAGCCCATAGGTACACTTTGGATCAAGGTCCGGGCACAACCCACCGCAAGATTCCCTCCGTGTCTGCCTAACGTGGCCGTTTCCCCCCTCCATGCGACGGCGACAGCGATGTCCGTGAGGGGGGTCACACTACGGAGCCACGTGCTTGCACCTGCCACCACACTTCCAGACGTGTAAGAGGGCCCAGCGCAAGACCTGGCGGCATAGCTACCCCCAAGTACCCCATCCCTTCTAACCCTGGCACTGTTGACTGGGCGGATCTAGGCCTTTGACTTTCGCCGGACGTGGTTTGACCGATGGACATTTTCAGCTGGCTGTGATAGGCCAGCCCATAGGTACACTTCGGATCAAGGTCCGGGCACAACCCACCGCAAGATTCCCTCCGTGTATGCCCGACGTGGCCGTTTCCCCCCTCCGTGCGACGGCGGCAGCGACGTCCGTGAGGGGGCTCACACTACGGAGCCGCGTGCTTGCACCTGCCACCACACTTCCAGACGTGTAAGAGGGCCCAGCGCAAGACCTGGCGGCATAGCTACCCCCCAAGTACCCCGTCCCGTCTAACCCTGGCACTGTTGACCGGGCGGATCTAGGCTTTGACTTTCGCCGGACGTGGTTTGACCGATGGACATTTTCACCTGGCTGTGATAGTCCAGCCCATAGGTACACTTTGGATCAAGGTCCGGGCACAACCCACCGCAAGATTCCCTCCGTGTCTGCCTAACGTGGCCGTTTCCCCCCTCCATGCGACGGCGACAGCGATGTCCGTGAGGGGTGTCACACTACGGAGCCGCGTGCTTGCACCTGCCACCACACTTCCAGACGCGTAAGAGGGCCCAGCGCAAGACCTGGCGGCATAGCTACCCCCAAGTACCCCATCCCTTCTAACCCTGGCACTGTTGACTGGGCGGATCTAGGCCTTTGACTTTCGCTGGACGTGGTTTGACCGATGGATATTTTCAGCTGGCTGTGATAGGCCAGCCCATAGGTACACTTCGGATCAAGGTCCGGGCACAACCCACCGCAAGATTCCCTCCGTGTATGCCCGACGTGGCCGTTTCCCCCCTCCGTGCGACGGCGGCAGCGACGTCCGTGAGGGGGGTCACACTACGGAGCCGCGTGCTTGCACCTGCCACCACACTTCCAGACGTGTAAGAGGGCCCAGCGCAAGACCTGGCGGCATAGCTACCCCCCAAGTACCCCGTCCCGTCTAACCCTGGCACTGTTGACCGGGCGGATCTAGGCTTTGACTTTCGCCGGACGTGGTTTGACCGATGGACATTTTCACCTGGCTGTGATAGGCCAGCCCATAGGTACACTTAGGATCAAGGTCCGGGCACAACTCACCGCAAGATTCCCTCCGTGTCTGCCGGACGTGGCCGTTTCCCCCCTCCGTGCGACGGCGGTAGCGACATCCGTGAGGAGGGTCACACTACGGAGCCGCGTGATTGCACTTGCCACCACACTTCCAGACGTGTAAGCGGGCCCAGTGTAAGACCTGGCGGCATAGCTACCCCCAAGTACCCCGTCCCGTCTAACCCTGGCATTGTTGACCGGGCGGATCAAGGCATTTGACTTTCGCCGGACGTGGTTTGACCGATGGACATTTTCTCCTGGCTGTGATAGGCCAGCCCATAGGTACACTTCGGATCAAGGTCCGGGCACAACCCACTGCAAGATTCCCTCCGTGTCTGCCCGACGTGGCCGTTTCCCCCTCCGTGCGACGGCGGCAGTGACGTCCGTGAGGGGTGTCACACTACGGAGCCGGGTGCTCGCACCTGCCACCACACTTCCAGACGTGTAAGAGGGCCCAGCGCAAGACCTGGCGGCATAGCAACCGCCCAAGTACCCTGTCCCGTCTAACCCTGGCACTGTTGACCGGGCGGATCTAGGCCTTTGACTTTCGCCGGACGTGGTTTGACCGATGGACATTTTAACCTGGCTGTGATAGGCCAGCCCATAGGTACACTTCGGATCAAGGTCCGGGCACAACCCACCGCAAGATTCCCTCCGTGTCTGCCCGACGTGGCCGTTTCCCCCCTCCGTGCGACGGCGGCAGCGACGTCCGTGAGGAGGGTCACACTACGGAGCCGCGTGCTTGCACCTGCCACCACACTTCCAGACGTGTAAGATGGCCCAGCGCAAGACCTGGCGGCATAGCTACCCCTCAAGTACCCCGTCCCGTCTAACCCTGGCACTGTTGACCGGGCGGATCTAGGCCGTTGACTTTCACCGGACGTGGTTTCACCGATGGACATTTTCACCTGGCTGTGATAGTCCAGCCCATAGGTACACTTTGGATCAAGGTCCGGGCACAACCCACCGCAAGATTCCCTCCGTCTCTGCCTAACGTGGCCGTTTCCCCCCTCCATGCGACGGCGACAGCGATGTCCGTGAGGGGGGTCACACTACGGAGCCGCGTGCTTGCACCTGCCACCACACTTCCAGACGTGTAAGAGGGCCCAGCGCAAGACCTGGCGGCATAGCTACCCCCCAAGTACCCCGCCCCGTCTAACCCTGGTACTGTTGACTGGGTGGATCTAGGCCTTTGACTTTCGTCGGACGTGGTTTGACCGATGGACATTTTTACCTGGCAGTGATAGGCCAGCCCATAGGTACACTTCGGATCAAGGTCCGAGCACAACCCAACGCAAGATTCCCTCCGTGTCTGCCCGACGTGGCCGTTTCCCCCCTCCGTGCGACGGCGGCAGCGACGTCCGTGAGGAGGGTCACACTACGGAGCCGCGTGCTTGCACTTCCCACCACACTTCCAGACGTGTAAGCGGGCCCAGTGCAAGACCTGGCGGCATAGCTACCCCCCAAGTACCCCGTCCCGTCTAACCCTGGCATTGTTGACCGGGCGGATCAAGGAATTTGACTTTCGCCGGACGTGGTTTGACCGATGGACATTTTCTCCTGGCTGTGATAGGCCAGCCCATAGGTACACTTCGGATCAAGGTCCGGGCACAACCCACTGCAAGATTCCCTCCGTGTCTGCCCGACGTGGCCGTTTCCCACCTCCGTGCGACGGCGGTAGTGACGTCCGTGAGGGGTGTCACACTATGGAGCCGGGTGCTCGCACCTGCCACCACACTTCCAGACGTGTAAGAGGGCCCAGCGCAAGACCTGGCGGCATAGCAACCGCCCAAGTAACCTGTCCCGTCTAACCCTGGAACTGTTGACCGGGCGGATCTAGGCCTTTGACTTTCGCCGGACGTGGTTTGACCGATGTACATTTTAACCTGGCTGTGATAGGCCAGCCCATAGGTACACTTCGGATCAAGGTCCGGGCACAACCCACCGCAAGATTCCCTCCGTGTCTGCCCGACGTGGCCGTTTCCCCCCTCCGTGCGACGGCGATAGCAACGTCCGTGAGGGGGGTCACACTACGGAGCCGGGTGCTCGCACCTACCACCACACTTCCAGACGTGTAAGAGGGCCTAGCCCAAGACCTGGCGGCATAGCTACCCCCCAAGTACCCAGTCCCGTCTAACCCTGGCACTGTTGACCGGGCCGATCTAGGCCTTTGACTTTCGCTGGACGTGGTTTGACCGATGGACATTTTCACCTGGCTGTGATAGGCCAGCCCATAGGTACACTTCGGATCAAGGTCCGGGCACAACCCACCACAAGATTCCCTCCGTGTCTGGCCGACGTGGCTGTTTCCCCCCTCCGTGCGACGGCGGCAACGACGTCCGTGAGGGGGGTCACACTACGGAGCCGCATTCTTGCACCTGCCACCACACTTCCAGATGTGTAAGAGGCCCAGCGCAAGACCTGGCGGCATAGCTACCCCCCAAGTACCCCGTCCCGTCTAACCCTGGTACTATTGACCGGGCGGATCTAGGCCTTTGACTTTCGTCGGACGTGGTTTGACCGATGGACATTTTTACCTGGCTGTGATAGGCCAGCCCATAGGTACACTTCGGATCAAGTTCCGAGCACAACCCAACGCAAGATTCCCTCCGTGTCTGCCCGACGTGGCCGTTTCCCCCCTCCGTGCGACGGCGGCAGCGACGTCCGTGAGGGGGGTCATACTATGGAGCCAGGTGCTCGCACCTACCACCAGACTTACAGAAGTGTTAGACGGCCCAGCGCAAGACCTGGCAGCATAGCTACCCCCCAAGTACCCCGTCCCGTCTAACCCTGGCACTGTTGACCGGGCGGATCTAGGCCTTTGAGTTTCGCCGGACGTGGTTTGACCGATGGACATTTTCACCTGGCTGTGATAGGCCAGCCCATAGGTACACTTCGGCTCAAGGTCCAGGCACAACCCATCGCAAGATTCCCTCCGTGTCTGCCCGATGTGGCCGTTTCCCCCCTCCGTGCGACGGCGACAGCGACGTCCGTGAGGAGGATCACACTACGGAGCCGCGTGCTTGCACCTGCCACCACACTTCTAGACTTGTAAGCGGGCCCAGCGCAAGACCTGGCGGCATAGCTACCCCCCAAGTACCCCGTCCCGTCTAACCCTGGCACTGTTGACCAGGCGGATCTAGGCCTTTGACTTTCGCCGGACGTGGTTTGACCGATGGACATTTTCACCTGGCTGTGATAGTCCAGCCCATAGGTACACTTCGGATCAAGGTCCGGGCACAACCCACCGCAAGATTCCCTCCGTGTCTGCCTGACGTGGCCGTTTCCCCCCTCCATGCGACGGCGACAACGATGTCCGTGAGGGGGGTCACACTACGGAGCCGCGTGCTTGCACCTGCCACCACACTTCCAGACGTGTAAGATTGCCCAGCGCAAGACTTGGCGGCATAGCTACCCCCCAAGTACCCCGTCCCGTCTAACCCTGGCACTGTTGACCGGGCGGATCTAGGCCTTTGACTTTCGCCGGACGTGGTTTGACCGATGGACATTTTCACCTGGCTGTGATAGGCTAGCCCATAGGTACACTTCGGATCAAGGTCCGGGCACAACCCACCGCAAGATTCCCTCCGTGTCTGCCCGACGTGGTCGTTTCTCCCCTCCGTGCGACGGCGGCAGCGACGTCCGTGAGGGGGGTCACACTACGGAGCCGGGTGCTCGCACCTGCCACCACACTTCCAGACGTGTAAGAGGGCCCAGCGCAAGACCTGGCGGCATAGCTACCCCCCAAGTACCCCGTCCCGTCTAACCCTGGCACTGTTGACCGTGCGGATCTAGGCCTTTGACTTTCGCCGGACGTGGTTTGACCGATGGACATTTTCTCCTGGCTGTGATAGGCCAGCCCATAGGTACACTTCGGATCAAGGTCCGGGCACAACCCACCGCAAGATTCCCTCCGTGTCTGCCCGACAAGGCCGTTTCCCCCCTCCGTGCGACGGCGGCAGCGACGTCCGTGAGGGGGGTCACACTACGGAGCCGGGTGCTCGCACCTGCCACCACACTTCCAGACGTGTAAGAGGGCCCAGCGCAAGACCTGGCGGCATAGCTACCCCCCCAAGTACCCCGTCCCGTCTAACCCTGGCATTGTTGACCGGACGGATTTAGACGTTTGACTTTCACCGGACGTGGTTTGACCGATGGACATTTTCACCTGGCTGTGATAGGCCAGCCCATAGGTACACTACGGAGCCGCGTGCTTGCACCTGCCGCGACACTTCCAGATGTGTAAGAGGGCCCAGCGCAAGACCTGGCTGCATAGTTACCCCCCCAAGTACCCCGTCCCGTCTAACCCTGGCTCTGTTGACCGGGCGAGAAACTGGGCCCAACAGACACGCGTGGTGTATCTATGTATGTTTATGTTTAGATAAGACACATTTAAATTAATCAAATTTCAATTTATAAAAAAATAAAA
Organism: Elymus sibiricus; assembly: GCA_039707655.1. Classification (NCBI taxonomy): domain Eukaryota; kingdom Viridiplantae; phylum Streptophyta; class Magnoliopsida; order Poales; family Poaceae; genus Elymus; species Elymus sibiricus. Next base: position 27,086,959 of record CM077664.1, read on the forward strand.
ATAATAATAAAATAATACATAGCTATGCCGACGGCAAAGCCGTCGGCATAGCTGTGCCATGGATCGATGACGTGGTACGTGCCGCAGATCGATGACGTGGCGAAATCTATGCCGACGGCCGCCGTTAGGGCTGTCGGCATATATTTGACGGCGTCAAACGGCAGTTAACCACCGGGTGGCCGGGCCCACATATATGCCGACGGCCTGTCTATGCCGACGGCCACCGTACGCATATCACGACATATGCCGACGGCGTCGTGACGCCGACGGCCCCCGTCGGCATAGATGGTGGTATGCTGACGGCCGAACTACGCCGACGGTTTGCCTTAGGCCGTCGGCATACCGCCATCTATGCCGACGGCCCCCGTCGGCATCGTATGAGCCGTCGGCAACGTGACTTATTCTGGTAGTGCTACCAACGTCAAACAAGCTCCCGCCGTGCGCCATCATGAACGGCGACTCCCCCATGGGCCCCTCCTCGCTGAGGAGCCACTGGTGCAGCTGCAAAGAGGTCGACACAAACAGGTTGGTGGTGGCCAGGAGCACGGACGGCGACATGCATGGGCTGCGGTTCACGTCGGCGTGGTCCACCAGGAGACGAGAGAGTGTGTTCAGGTGGTAGACCGTGACTGGTTCCCCGTGGTTGCTGCCGCCTGGCGCGGCAGGAGCTTCCTCAGCCGTGAAGATTCCTGTCGCGGCTAGCATCTTCATCAGGCGAGACAGGTAGGGGCGTTTGCTTGGATGGAGGGGAAGGGTGGAGAGCAGCTCGGGCAACGTGGCGGCGCCGCCGCGGCGGTGCAGGGCATTAGGGATTCCAAGCTTCACGGCGCTTTGCAATGCCATGGACTTGAGGTAGCCAAAGGTGTGGGAATAGAGCTCCGCCTCTGCCTCGGCTTGCAGAAGCTCCGCTTTCGAGGGCATGGCTGTGGTCTCATCCATTTCCCTTTTGCGTTGCTATTGGGAAGGGACTTGTGTGTTGAGTGTTGACTGTTGAGTACTACTACTAATTGTGTGAGAGCCAAGTCTCCATTACGGCTGATTTATAGGCTTGATAGCAGCAACGTTTTGGCTGGTGGCATGTCACATCACACCACAATGTTCAATAGTAGTATGAAACATATTAGCCCACATGCATGTTTAGAAAGAAACTGATTTTGGATTGCTTATGCATGGTGGCTAATATATATATTTGCATCATTACCAAATCTCCCAATCAGCTGTAACTTCGGGGATGGTTGTAACCCTACTGGATAATTAATATGGAATGGTTCAACGTTAGCCGTAGATTTTTTTTTTCGGGTAGCCGTAGAATGGTTGCTGGCAACGACGGATTGGAAGACAAATTTGTGTGTAGTCGGGTGAAAACCCATGAGATATGGGACTATGTGGCAGAGTAGGTAGTCTCAACGGCTTCTCCTCGGGCCACGTAGACAGCAGCGTCCCGATCACTGTACTATGTCGGGCCAAATTAATGGCTCTAAGTGCCAATCAAACAACATGCTAGGGTCCACACGTAAACATGTCACTCGTGGGATCGAGAGAGTAAGAACTAGCCATGGCCATGGGGGCACAACTAAGTGTACTCAACATTATGCCTCACGTAACTGTGTGTGCAAAGTTTATATATATGTTGCCAAAGTGAAAAACTATAACTTATTCAAATTATTTTGAGTAGTAAATTTTTAAAATTTGTGATAATTTTTAGAAACACAGCACAAACATAGACAATCACAACATGCACGTGCAGGTCGCCGCAGGCACATCGTAGTAGACGGGCACGTCGTATCGCCCAAAAATAGCCCCGCAAGACTAAAATAAAATTTGAAAACTCGAGCACCCGTATCAAGTATAGGATTTGAAACTGAGTGGTAGTTTCACCAGAAGGAACCTAACCATCTAAGCTATGCTTAGTTCAAAACATTTGAAATTTTTCGCTAATGAATATTCTAGTGCCCCGAGTAGAACATACTAGCCCAAGAAAAGAAAAACATTGGTCACCTCCGTTTAGTGCGTAGTGATCCGTTTGGTGGATGTGGTACTTACTGATCCACACAATCATACAACACATTGTTTGGGCGTCTATATTTTGCTGAACTAGCAAGGTTTTTGTTATTGCCTGGACGATATTTTAAATAGGTTCAAAACGCTAAGAAGTATGGGAGCGTATGCCTTACTTTGGTCGTTTTGGCTAAAGAAATGATTTGATTTTAAATGGAGAAAAATGCTTCTCCACTTGCAAGTTATTTTTCGTTGTATACACTCACTTCGTACGTGGTCTACGCTACAACGAACGGAGTACCAAACGTTGTTCAAGGGGGTGTGGACGTGGTTGAAGCAGGTGGCTACGGAGGTTTTTTCCAAACATGGGTGGCAGCATAACCTCTGGATCGGTCCACCACCTCTTTCGACATAGGCATAGTGTCGTTCTATAGGACTCTACTGTTGCCGATTTTTGGGTTTTGTTTCATTTTTTATTGTCAGCCTGTTAGTGTTTGGCTATGTGCATCCTAGTTATGTAGAGACCGGGTGTTACTCATAATGCTTTGTATTCTCTTGATGCTACATTTGAGTTAATAAAAGCGCCTTTTATCGAAAAAAGCAAGGTTTTGCGAGGGCGTCATGTTTTAGCATGTCGAAAGTGTTATGTATTTTTGTCTTATGCAATATTTTTTTAATTCTATTTATTCTTTCATTGCACAATCAATAGGCAACATTGTAGGCATCGATACGTCTCTGAAGGTGTAACATTTTACCTTTATTTTGTATGTTAACATATGATTATGGTGCTAATAAATAAATAGAAATTGTAAAATAATAATTTACAGTAAATCGAATGATATTGTTTTTCTTCCAGTAATATGTGTATACAATCCGACATTGATGAGTCGCAAGTACACCAAGCAAACTACCCACAAGCCTTGTGCCCCGCTAGATTGATTGTCACATGCTCTCGTATATGTCCACATATCTATGCCTCTTTGCTATTTTATTCATGGTTACACAGAGTAATCGGATTATGTTTTTATTTAGCCTCCTCTCATGGTTCTTCCCTGCATATACAAATGGCTAGGCCTTTAAATAATATTTTTATCATCACACCCTTGATCCTTAGGTTCTATCAATCTATGGTTATTTAAGCACTTCTCCGTGGATACTCATGTTGGTGCGTAATCATTCCTCCATCATTTTTCAACCATACCAAACTTTTCTTTGTAGATATTCGATAGTATCAGTTGTCTAGGGAGTATAAGATGACGAGAATAACCTCTTAATTGACTATAACATTTCTATAGGGTTCCAATCGTGAATCTATTTGCTGCATTAGATTAGCATTGGTTTATGAGCTAAGGACTAACATGTTTAAATCAGACGAAGCATGTACTTTTTTTGGTGGAACGTAGCATCTACTTGTCGTTTATAGTTAATCTATTAATTAATATGTGTATCTATTTTTTTTTGTGAGATCTGTCTAACCGCGATTGTGATGATATTTTAGTTGCAGTTTTATCTGAAGATTTATCAGTTGTATTTTGTAACATGATATCAAAACTATTAAAATTCACTATAACTTTTTTATATCTATTTTACTAATTATCTAGTGCATTAGATTAGCAAATATGTATGTGGTGAGAAGATGTTGAGTGAAATTTGCACTTATTCCACCATTGTTGTAACCAGATAATCCCTGAATATCCGAGAGAATCATTGTGATACTGCCACTAATGACTAATATATTGGTTGCTGATTTTGCATCTTGTTCCTTTATCTTCAAAGGAAGGGAGTCAAATGCCGAGGCACATAGTCTCGCTAAATACACTCTAGGCCTGACTGAAGGACCCCACTTCGGGCTTCTTCAGCCCCCGGTCTCCATTGTATCCCTACAATAGTTGCTATCAAAAGTGGAGCGTGTTTAAAAAAGGAGCCGATCCCATGGGTTTTAGTCGTTTTTCTTCAAAAAACGGGTACAAATGTTTGTGTGGGACGCGGGCAAGTTTCAAAAAATGTTCATAGATTCAATAAAATGTTCTTGTATTAAAAAATGTTTGTGAATTTGAAAAATGTATATGAATCCAAAAAATGTTCATGAATTTGAAAAAATGCCCGTGGATTTGAAAAAAATATTAATGGAACCAAAAAAGTTCGTGAATCCATAAAATGTTCATGAATTCCAAAAATATTCAAGAATTTGACAAAATGTTCGTCGTTTTAGAAAATGTTCGTGGATTCATAAAATCTTCGTGAAATTAAAAAAATCTTCGAAGATTTAAAAAATGTTCACTAATTCAAAAATATTTAGGATGTTGAAAAAAGTGCAGAATCGAAAATGTTCACGTACTGAGAAGATGTTCATGATTTTAAAATATGTTTGTAAATTTCAAAAAAAAAAAATCATGAATACAAACAAAGTTCGCGTATTTATAAAATGGTGATCTCTGTCGGGCGACAATAGTCGGCTCGACATCTTGATTCATCTCACAGCCACGTGGAGCTCTCTCATCAACAGACTCATCCTCTAGACACATCCTCCATGCCCATCGGAGGTCTTTCTCAATTTGTAGTGTCGCTTCTGCACCCTACCTCCGGTGAGCATTTCCCTATCTCCTACCACATGCATATCATATTTTTATTATATGTATGTATAATCTAAATTAGAACATATTTTTATAAATAACTAAAACTCAAAAATTTATCTTTGTGTGATTGACTCATATATTTTATTAATACTGAAGTACCAATTATTATTTTAGTAGACACAAGCATGTCTGAGTTTTTTCGCATTAAAATAGGAAAATGATCAAATTCTTAATTTTCCATTTAGATTATTAATAAACCCTGACATTTTTATGGCTTAAATTTCTATAAAAATAAGAGGTCTGATGTGCATCGTCCTGAGTTAGCATCCAATGAGAGTGGGATAGTCGTGCTAGTTTTTTTCCCCTTTCATGGTGAACATAATCTACTATATCTAAATAGGAGCCCCCCACTACCTGATTTCTTTTGACATGCAAGCTATCCACATCACCAATCCACATGCAGCCATCCACCTCAGTCCACCTCAGCAGTCTAACCGCATCATCATTTTCAAATACTTTTCCTATTCCTGCAATTTAATTTCTCTTTCTCTCTATTTCGTTTCTGCGCCATACAGCTTCATTTTCGCCCGAAGGCCTACTGCTCTGGCCCGATTGCACCGCTTCTTCTTCTCCACAACAGTTTCTTCTGCTAAAAATATCCACGGCAGTTTCTTTCCACAATCAATTCCCCATCGCAGGGAGCGTTGTTTCTTTCCCCAGACTCTCCGTCGCTGCCTCCTGCTTCTCTGCAATCTCCACAGCTCCCGTCTCCTTCTCACCTTCTTCAATGCCCATCAAATCCCACTAATGTATCGAAATAGAAACGGATGGATTTTCTTCTCCCTCTTCATGGATGGGTAACGGATGCAGTTCATCTCCCCTTTAAGAAGTGCCGCCTGGGCAGCCAACACGCGTGCATGCCGGAGGGCGTTGTCGCGGAGGGCCGGTCAGAAGCCGTAGCGTCCGGTGCGGCCATGCTAGAAGGCTTCGCCGCACGCGCCGTCGTTGGCCGCCTCCATGGTCAGGCTTGCCATGGGAGCAGCGACGGGTCAAGCTGAAGGACTTTGCCACGCTCCGTCGTGCTTCGACAACGCGCGCTGCTGACGACGCCACACAATGTTGCCTCACGTTGCCGTGCCTGGACGAGCGGCGTCGTGGCCGAGGGCCTCCGCCGCGCGGGTTGGGTGCCACATCCGCTGTGAGCAGCGGTGTCGCTGGCTGGGCCAGCCTGAGAGAGAGCCGTTCTTTGAAGCCGGATGCTGTTGTTGCCGCATGGAAGGACCAAATCATGTTGTCCGCTGCTCTTGACTGCGTCATATTCCTTCTGTGTATGTGTGTGTGCTGGCTTTCTTTTTTTATGTTCTGCAGGTGCCAATGGTTGCATCTCAATATCGATGGCCTTTGGCAGGATGGTTGCTTTTGGATCGCTCTGGTCATTTTCTTTGTTGTGCGTCCCCCGTCTCAATAAGTCAGGTAGCTACTTCCATTGGTTCCTGCTCTATGGTTGCTTGGTCTATTACAATTGGTCCGGTCATCAGATAATTTATTAATTACCTTGCTCAATTTCCTTACCTTGCTCTATGTCATCTATCACATGTCCTTACCGATTGTTTCAGTGGGAGATCAGTTCTAATGTAACTGAGTGAGAGATCAATTCTATCGTAATTTACAAACGTTATCATATACTCCCTCTGTACAAGTTCCCCCAGCGACAAGTATTTTGGTACAGAGGGAATACTTCTATACACCTTCAGCAGTACAAAATCAAATATATATCTGAGTGAATAAATTCTATATCCCGTCTACATTATATTACTCTTCTCTACTACATATTGGTCCAAGCAACACATTCCCCTAATTCGACGAGCTTCCATTCTCATCTGTCAGATATATTGTTGAGTATAAAATGAGACACCACATATCCATGTCACAGTAGTCGAAGAAGACACTCCTCCAAACAACGTGAAATAAATTATGCCGAGATATGGTTCATGCAGTCAATACAATATATATTTATACCACTAATAATTTTAATCATTGCCTCTATACGAAAGCTATCATATTGTTGTTTATCATTACCTATATGAATTCTCATATTATTGATTCGAATTGTTAACTTATTGGTTGTGTGGATGTTACTTAGAAATCCACAACAAATTCCCGCAGCAACGCGCGGGGCATTAACTAGTTACATCAAATAGTTGGTACCTCGAATCACGAACCTATGTTTGAATAGTTGTTCACTCACCACGAATTTCTCCATTGTTTCCATGAATCTTCTCAAGCTATCTACTTGCCCCACTTTAATGTCCCGCACCATCCTCTCTATATAATCCATGGCTTCATGCTACACTCAAGGCTCAGTCGGTACAATTGATCTTTTCTGCATGTCACAATCAGAACATTTCCTTAGTCTAAATATCTTATAACTTCTTCCCGGTAAACTAATAAAAATCTGAGGCTTCCAGTTCTTATAAAGAAAACATCATAGTACCAAAATGATTTGATATTTATGTCAATTTTATGTTATATATCATTTCTTATAAATATGTCTTGGTCATTCGGCGGTGTCAATGCTGCACATTATTCTTACTTTGTCGTCCTACACCATGTATTTTGTGTACATGTTTTCTCACTTGTTTATCATTTATTGTTTGACTGAATTGTGCATTTTATTCAGTCTCGCATCATTTTCTACCAAAACCGTCCACCATGTTTTTTAGTCTTCTATCTACTTTAACTTCTCAAGATTTCCATTATAAGGTCCATTTAAAAAGACAACCTCGGTTTCTAGAGACTTTGTCATTCCTCCTTTGAAGTATGATTGCATATATTAGTATCAAGGTTTGAAATTGCTTACCAGACCTGCCGCCGTCATTCCTCCTTTGATGTGTATGAGTTTAATCATGTGCCACGAGATTGTAATAAGGTAAGAGCTACAAAGCATATACTACTTGACAAGCCAGGCTAAAGCTAGCAACACAAATTTACCGGACTAATTTATTTCTACTCTTCAGTGATTTGTTGTTGAGCTAGGCAGGTCACGGCTCAATTTGCCCGAACTAGCTCCGTCACTAATAAACGTGGCTCAATCCATTGTCAGTTTCAGTGCTAGCCTTGATGGCAATGACATTGCATGCCCAAATATTCTGATGATTTTTTACCAAGTCAGGATGACGGTGATTTTTTATCCCCCCTTCCTAAAAAGCCTAGCAACAAAGCCAAGGGAAAAAATCCATGATGCATGTGGGGTGCCCATTCCATCTCCGAAGCGGATGGATTTGTCACCATGCACCTAAAGCTAACAACCTAAAATTGGTACTATTGTGTTCGAACATCTAACAGATCCCAAAATTGATCTCCATAAGAGCAAACACAAATAGTACCAATTTTAGGTTGTTATTACAGAAATAATTAAATATCTTAGCATTGACTTGCTATTGGAGAGAGAGGGTGAGAATGATTATCTCACCGCTTTCTATCCAACTTTCCGTATGAATCACCGGTACAATTAACGGTGATCGAAGTCAGGGGCGGAGCCAGGACTGGGCCAAGCCCCGGGCCCCAGTCTTGCTACAGTGTAGCTACAGTGCACAGCATGCTACAGTCAACCAAGGTTTCTTCCTGACGCCCCAGGCTTAGGCCCCCCCCCGGCCTGGTCCTGTCTCCGCCACTGATCGAAGTCATTGGTTCTTACACCAATGGGGAGACTTGAAATGCCACTAGGACATCTTTTATGTTCAGTGCTACTAAAGTATAACATCCTTGTGATACACACATAGATTAAGGCAATCAATATAACGTATTGACTTGTGGAATGCATGTATAGTTGAAAAGATCATACCCCTGCTTGAGAGGTGGTTCACAGATGGACATACATAGTTTGTGCTTTTCGAGTCAATAGCCGGTGCATAGTAGTAAAGCGGCGACAATTAATATGGATCGGAGGGAGTAGCAGATTAGGGCGTTCTTTAAAGTTTGTTAGCTCTACTCTCATATCTTTTTCACTGGATCAACTAGTGACACCATCTGCTCTTTTCGTGCAGTGCCACTAAAATTGGTCTCCTTGCATGTTTGCACGAAGCGGAAAATATGTTAAGCTTAGCACAAATCTAATGCGAGGAAACCCAAGTGATATCTAAATCCAAATTCATATTTACACACAAGTAATAGGTGACACGATGTATGAGCCAGGTTAGCTAAGAGTATTATTAGAAGTTTGCCAAGTTTTGGAATGTAATCATGTCCAAGTAGGTATGGGTTGTCTTGGGTCTGTGCTCGTTTGCATGTAGGACAGTAGGAGTACAATTTGTAGGGCTACCTCGGTCACTATTAGCCTAAGCCGACTCGTACACGTGCTTGACGCAGCACATGTACACAACCAACCAGCACGGAAGAAACCTAACTGCCAAGGAGTCAAGGAATCCCCCTGCTGCGCCAGCTCCGGCCAATGTTTTGGGTACCGGGCGGTAAATTCGGTTACCGCCCGGTAACCGCGTTTCCCGCTCCCCCACGATAATTATCTATACCGAGCAGAAAATTTCGAACTTTTTGAATTTAAACTCCTAACGCCTAGTTAAATAAGGTATATCTCTAACTGAAACACGTACTCACTCGTGTCGTAGTTGCAGGGCCGGGCCTGGGGGCGGGGGGGGGGGGGGGGGGGGCGGCCGCCCCGGGCCCCCAAAAATCCAGGGGCCCCCACCCAGGTATGCAAGAACTAGGCCTAGGTAGGCTATTGGCCTACGTCAGGAAAAAAAAATGAAAGGGCTGGGCGCTAGGCTTCCACGCAGGAGCGCAGCAAGCAGCAGGCCGATCGCCCACCCAGATCGATTCAACCGGGAGCGAGTCCTTCACGTGAAAAAAAGGAGCAATCAACGCGAGCCTTTCCAATTCCATCACGGCAATCAGGCAGGCCCAGCTATTCGACCCCTAAGCCGCCGCCGCCCGACGTTCGTACTGGTACTGCCGCCTCCTCCCTCATGTGTCCTGGTAATTTCCTTCCTAATTAGCTGCTGATTTCAGTTCTTAGGGCCCCCATCTGCAATTCTGTATAGGCAGTTAGGTACACGTCTAATCTAGTTCGCCGCTAATTTCAATTCCACAGACCTCGATCTGTAATTCTGTGTAGGCACACGCACTAAAGCTCATCACCAAATCGACCATCAGGTATATCATATTGCCGTTCCTTGATGAATAAGCCGGTACTGTTCAACAATTGATGCAACATTTTTTTTTTCAGCATTGTGTGTTATCATGTCGTAAAGGAAACAAGACGTATGCATCGGGTAGCGATAAAAGGAAAATGAAGAAGGCCGTGGATAAATTGGTACAATCACAACGCGGAGATATGCACAAATTTCTCAAGAGTAAAAATGGTTCTTCTACTGCTTCGGTAAACCAAGATGATGAGTTGGCGATGGTTGCCATAGAGGAAGAGTAGTAACCTATTGGGAATTCAGAATATGATCAGCGAGAAGAAAATGTCGACACCAACATGGGTGATAACAATGTAAGTGGCTTCGAGAATGTAGGTAATTCATCGGATGCACATGCACAATCTGCTAGTCTTGATGAACAACATGTTCGTGCTCCTGATATTTAAGATCCAAGAAATTGGGATAATCTTAATAATAAAGCAAGAGACATCTTAGTTGAGAAAGGGCGCGGCTATCGGAGACGAAAAACGGAATACCATGTAGATGAAGCAGGAAGACATTTTTCATAGGCTCATTATCATATGAAATTAAGCAATGGAGAGCAACATGATAGAAAGTGGCTAGTTTATTCAAAAGATGTCTGACAAAGTTTTTTCCTTATGTTGTAAGATTTTCTATTGTAGTGTTTCTTATGGAGATTTTTGAGCATGTCAGAGAAATTGATTGCTATCATAATATCTCCATTGCTTATCGCATCTTATTTACTATGCCCGTCGGTTGCATCGGCCGAAAAAAACTTTTAGAAGTTGAAATTATTGAAGAATTATTTGAGGTCAACAATGACTCAGGAGAGGCTAAATGGCTTTGTTGCATTATGCATCGAGAACAAATTATTGGATGAGATTTACATCGACCTTATCATAAGTGGCTTTGCATCGAGGAATGTAGAAGAAAATTTAAAGTTAATACGTATAAATTATTTGATTCGCATACTGATTGATAATATTTCATACATACATATTTCATTCTTATTATTACGATGTCTATATTAAGGGCCCCGAGTTTTAGTTTCGCCCCGGACCCCCAAAATCTTAGGACCGGCCCTGCGTAGTTGTAAGGATCTTCAACCGGCAACTGCGAGTCATGTGTTCGAGGACAGACAGCCGCTGCACGCCACACTATGTGGTAATTTCTAAAAAATATGAGCGTGCGAGGGTCGAACTCGCGACCTGCATGTGCGTGGCAGTGGAGCTGACCTGTTACCGCTGTGCTAGTACTAGTGCAGACAATATTTTGTGTTCAAAACTTATGTATTCGTGACTTAAAAAATTTGAATTCAAATTTTGATTTTAAATTTCGCTCGAATTTTATTTGGTATTCCGTGGTTACCGTGGTAACCGAGTTTACCGCCTCCCCCCTCCTAGAGAAAAATGTTCCATTCGGAATCCAAAACCTTCCTCCGACACGGCGGCACCGGATCTCCGCCGCACAGTTGCTAGCTAGCCCTCATCATGCTGACGGCGCGGACTCAACGGAAGCACAGGTCCAAGCAGAGGAAGAAAAGAACAGTCAGCAAGGACGCCGCCCCCGGCGATCTCGGAGGCACGACCGTCCGCCACCACGAGGAGGATGAGCTGGAGGAGAGGGACGCCAAGAAGAGAAACCTAGGGACGACGGAGCAGCCGGAGCATGCGGAAGAGGTGGTGTCATCCGCGCCAAGCTCCCCGATCTGCGAGCCCTACATCCCCGACGACGAGGAGTACAGCAGCTACAGCCTCGATCTCTACGAGGCCTTCGAGCCCCTCCAACAGAAATTCCAAGACAAAATTGGTCGGTTCCTCGTATTACATCTTCTCAATCTCTTCTGGCTCGATCATTCTGGCTCGATCATCTGGGAATAATCGAACGATCTGCATCTGGTGTTCATATACTAGTACACTTGTGCCGTCAAGATGGCAACGGGGACGAAACCCACCGGCTTTTGCTGGCCCAATCCCATCCCCACGAAAAAATCGCAAACCCGTCTACATCCCCGTCACCGTACGCGGGGCTAGTTTTTTGCCCGTACCCTAAACCCGTCGGATTTTCAAACCCATGGGCAACCCGTCCCCACGAGCACACAATGAAAACAGCAGCATTAGAAAAAAAAAACAGGAGCATATTATAACAGCAAAAATCAGCATATTTAAGCAAAAAACATAGTATATTTCAGCAACAGCAACATAAGATAAATAGTAGCCGGGGGGATGGTTTGTACTCAAGGGCCTCGACGCTGGGGGCTCGGTCGCTTTGGCTTTGGGCCGCTTGAGTCAAGATCGATCAGTGGCATGCAAAAAAACGTATTTTGACGGGTATTGTCGGGTTTCGGGTTCGGGTACTACTGAAACGGGTTTAAACCCGCGAAACATGCCGGGTTTTATAATGTACCCACCAGCAGCCCCACGGGGATAGAAAGACGCCCATCCCCGTCCCCTAATAGGGTAAAAACCCACGGGGACGCGGGTTTCGGGGCCCCATTGCCATCTTGTTGTGCGTGATGCATACAGTTAATTATACAGACATACATGATCGATCTGATCTTCTTCCTTCATGCACGCAATGCAGGTCGCCAGATGCAGATGCCCACGCTTCACAACTTCGTGCCGACTTCGTTCCTGGCGACGGATTCCCGCCTTGTCCCCATCTGTTCGGCCGCAACCAGAGCGGTGCTTTCCGCCGCCAAATTCCTTCTCGGCCTCTCTTCCTCCATCGGTAATATACCACTAGTAGAAAACAGACCTTTCGTCCGCCCCTTTAGTCCCGGTTTGATTACGGCCCGGGACTAATGTGACCATTAGTCCCGGTTCCAACGGCTAGGAGCGGTCGGGGGCACGGGCATCATTAGTCCCGGTTCATTTTCTACCTATAGTCCCGGTTTGTGATACAAACCGGGACTAAAGGGGTGGTGGCCGGCTGGTGTCAGGCTGGGGCCCCCACGATCCCCTTTAGTCCCGGTTTGTATCACAAACCGGGACTAGAGGTTGACCTTTAGTCCTGGTTTGTGATACAAACCGGGACTAAAGGGGTGGTGGCAGGCTGGTGTCAGGATGGGGCCCCACGAGCCCCTTTAGTCCCGGTTTGTATCACAAACCGGGACTAGAGGTGGACCTTAAGTCCCGGTTTGTATAACCAACCGGGACTAAAGACTTCCCTATATAAACCCTTCTTCTAGCCCGAGCCCATTCTCTCTGTTTTCCCCTTTCTCTTCTCTGTTCTTCCCCTTGCTCGAGCTCATCCTCCATTTTTGCCAAAGATTTGTCAAGATTTGAAGGCACCCCATCTATCCAAGTGTTCACAAAGGTTAGCAACTTTGTCCTTTCATCTCTCATTGCTAGATTAGCTCGTGCAATGCTCTATAAGTATAGTGATTTGTGGGTTTTAGTTTGGGAGTAATTATGTGGGAGTTTATTTGATTTATATGCAATTTGAGCACAAATTAACTTCTTAGTTTGCATATGTGTAGGTGTGGTTTACTTAGTGCCTTCCCGTCCCCGTCGTAACCACCGTCGATCGCCCGCACCGTCCCGTCGCCGGCACCACCTTGGTGAGCCTCTTGTTCTTATCCTTTTTATATAAAAAATCTTATTTGTATGATTTAGATAGTTACTTGTATAATTTTCTGACTTGTATGATTGTTTGTTATACATAGTGCCATGACTTTGATATCCGTCCCTGTCGGCCCTCGTCCGGTTTATGATTCGGATGTGGTATATTCTCTTTTATAACTATTTGTTGCATTTCGTGTTTATGACAATTATGCCCATCAAGTTGACATAGATATTTTTATCTAGGAGGTATGTGAACCGGAAATTGCAACCGACCCTCTTGTCGAGAAGTTAAATTTAGTTGAAAAAGAAAACGAGTATTTGAAAGAAAAATTGAAAAGAATTGAAGAAGAGAAAATGAAATTGGAGTTGTATGTTGCCGATGTCGTCGATGATCACAAGATCAAGATTGATGCAATGCGCTTGAAGATTAGAAAGATTAGAAAATATGCCGTTAATAAAGAGGCTTGGTATCATTATGCTGTTGGATCAATTATTACCTTAGTTGCGATTTTGATCGCATTTGTTGTTGCATTTAAATGCTTTAGCTAGATAGTTTTATGTTCTTTTATGAGAATAAGTGTGTATGAACTTGTATTAATTTGGTCTTTTCGGTGTTGTGTAATGAAGATGAGTCGGCAATGGATGTACGATGACCGACGCTCTCCTCAGTTCATTAATGGCGTGCATAGTTTTCTGCGTGCGGCTGAGGCAAACAAGCGGAATGGTTTTATGTGTTGTCCATGTGGTGTCTGTAAGAATAATAGGAATTACTCTAGCTCAAAAGTCATTCACGTCCACCTGTTTACGTCCGGTTTCATGTCCGACTATAACTGTTGGACCAAGTACGGAGAAAGAGGGGTTCTAATGGAAGAGAATGAAGAAGAAGATGATGATGACAACTATCCTGAGTTCCCTGAATACGATGGTAATACAATGGGGGAAGAGAATAAAGAAGAAAAAGCTGAAGAAGAGGCATCAGATGAGCCCGCTGATGATCTTGGTTGGGCCATTGCTGATGCAAAGAGAAACTGCGAAAGTGAAAAGGAGAAGTTGAAGTTGCAGCGCATGTTAGAGGATCACAAAAAATTGTTGTACCCAAATTGCGAAGATGACAAGAAAAAGCTGGGTACCACACTGGAATTGCTGCAATGGAAGGCAGAGAATGGTGTATCTGACAAGAGATTTGAAAAGTTGCTGAAAATAATGAAGAAGAAGCTTCCAAAGGACAACGAATTGCCCGACAATACGTACGAAGAAAAGAAGACTGTCTGCCCTATAGGATTAGAGGTGCAGAAGATACATGCATGCCCTAATGACTGCATCCTCTACCGCGGTGAGGAGTAAGAGAATCTGAATGCATGCCCGGTATGCGGTGCATTGCGCTATAAGATCAGCCGCGATGACCCTGGTGATGATGTTGAGGGCGAGCGCCCCAGGAAGAGGATTCCTGCCAAGGTGATGTGGTATGCTCCTATAATACCATGGTTGAAACGTTTGTTCCAAAACAAAGAGCATGCCAAGTTGATGCGATGGCACAAAGAAGACCGTAAGAAAGACGGGAAGTTGAGAGTACCCGCTGACGGGTCGCAGTGGAGAAAAATCGAGAGAAAGTGGAGGGACTTTGCAGATGACGCAAGGAACGTATGGTTTGGTTTAAGTGCAGATGGCATTAATCCTTTTGGGGAGCAGAGCAGCAATCATAGCACCTGGCCTGTGACTCTATGTATCTATAACCTTCCTCCTTGGTTGTGCATGAAGCGGAAGTTCATTATGATGCCAGTGCTCATCCAAGGCCCCAAGCAACCCGGCAATGACATTGATGTGTACCTAAGGCCATTAGTTGAAGAACTTTTACAGCTGTGGGGCATAAAAGGTGTATGTGTGTGGGATGAGCACAAACAGCAGGAATTTGACCTACGAGCGTTGCTGTTTGTAACCATCAATGATTGGCCTGCTCTTAGTAACCTTTCAGGACAGACAAACAAGGGATACCACGCATGCACGCACTGTTTAGATGAAACCGAAAGTATATATTTGGCTAAATGTAAGAAGAATGTGTATCTGGGACATCGTCGATTTCTTCCGATCAAGCATCTCTTAAGAAAGAAAGGCAAGCATTTCAAAGGTGAGGCAGATCACCGGAAGAAGCCTCGCCACCGTACTGGTGATGATATACTTGATATGGTCATGGATTTAAAAGTAATCTTTGGAAAGGGTCCTGGCGGACAATCTGTTCCGAATGACGCTGACGGACACGCACCCATGTGGAAGAAGAAATCTATATTTTGGGAGCTATCCTATTGGAAAGACCTAGAGGTCCGCTCTACAATCGACGTGATGCACGTGACGAAGAATCTTTGCGTGAGCCTGCTATGCTTCTTGGGCGTGTATGGGAAGACAAAAGATACACCGGAGGCATGGGAGGACCAGCAACGTATGCACGGAAAAGACGACATGCATCCAAAGCAGTATCAAGGTCCTGCCAGCTACGCTCTTACCAAATAAGAGAAGGAAATCTTCTTTGAATGCCTGCTCAGTATGAAGGTCCCGTCTGGCTTCTCATCGAATATAAAGGGAATAATAAATATGGCAGAGAAAAAATTCCAGAACCTAAAGTCTCATGACTGCCACGTGATTATGACGCAATTGCTTCCGGTTGCATTGAGGGGGCTTCTACCGGACAACGTTCGATTAGCCATTGTGAAGCTATGTGCATTCCTCAATGCAATCTCTCAGAAGGTAATTGATCCAGAAATCCTACCAAGGTTACAGAATGATTTGGAGCAATGTCTTGTCAGTTTCGAGTTGGTGTTCCCACCATCCTTCTTCAATATCATGACGCACGTCCTAGTTCACCTAGTCGACGAGATTGCCATTCTGGGTCCTGTATTTCTACACAATATGTTCCCCTTTGAGAGGTTCATGGGAGTCTTAAAGAAATATGTTCATAACCGTGCTAGGCCAGAAGGAAGCATCTCCAAGGGCCATGAAACAGAGGAGGTCATTGAGTTTTGTGTTGACTTTATTCCTGACCTTAAGCCGATTGGTGTTCCCGAATCGCGGCATGAGGGCAGACTGGGTGGAAAAGGCACACTAGGAAAGGATTCAGTAATATGTATGGATGGGCATTCTTGGGCGCAAGCACACTACACAGTTCTACAAAATTCCAGCTTGGTGGCTCCGTATATCAAGGAACATCTGGATAGTGTACGCTCCAAGAACCCGGAGCAGTCTGAGCCCTGGATCAAACGTACACACATGGCGTCATTCGGCGGTTGGTTGCAAACACGTCTCATGCATGACGACACTGTTGGAGATGAGCTGTACTTGCTGGCCAAGTCACCATCTTCGACTATATCGACTTTCAAAGGGTACGAGATAAATGGGAATACATTTTACACGATCGCCCAAGATAAAAAGAGCACCAACCAAAACAGTGGTGTCCGCTTTGATGCAGCAAACACCAATAGGCCAAAGGACACATATTATGGTTACATAGAGGAGATATGAGAACTTGACTATGGACGTGATTTGAAGGTCCCTTTGTTTCGGTGCAAATGGTTCAATATGACTGGAGGCGGGGTAAAGGAAGACCCGCGGTACGGAATGACAACAGTGGATCTCAACAATCTTGCGTACACAGACGAACCATTCGTCCTAGCCAATGATGTGGCGCAGGTTTTCTATGTGAAGGACATGTCTACCAAGCCGAGAAAAAGAAAAGATAAGGAAGCGAATACATCATACGATGAGCCAAAGCGCCACATAGTTCTTTCAGGGAAAAGAAACATTGTGGGAGTGGAGGACAAGACAGACATGTCAGAAGATTATGAAAAGTTTCATGAAATTGCTCCCTTCACAGTGAAGACTGACCCAAGCATCCTGTTAAATGATGAAGATTGTCCATGGTTACGGCGCAAAGCGAAGAAATTTTTTTATACCCCAATATCCCACTCTGGGATGTGACCGGCTTCACCGTCATCACTTTCTTCTCTAGGGAGTTTCCGGACTTATCTGGAAAGTCCCACTTCGGACAAACCGGAGGGAATCTTTGTAATAGTTAGGTTATATATGTGTTTTGGCATTTGAAACGCGAAGGAACGCTATTTTTCATGCATTTATTGATTTTTTTTTTGAGCTAAATGACCCTGAAATTGAAAAGCACTACAAATGAACTCTGAAAAGGTTGAAACTTGGCATGGTATCATCATTTCACCCACATAGCATGTGCTAAAAAGTTGAGAGGGTTACGGCAAAAACTGGATGCACTTCGTGTACAAACTGGACAATCTCTTTCGAAGTATCACGGTTTCGGACGAAAACTCATCTGTTACAAAGGCATTTCATTTTTTTAAACTTATTTTAACTCCAGACTTTTTGTGCATTCAACATGCACCATTGAAAGCCACATCATAAATTTTCAACCCTTTCTGACTTCATTCGCTATTTTTCATGCATTTAATGATTTTTTGAGCTATAAAACTAAAAGAGCTAAACAGAATCTGTTTTTTATTAAAACACCTATTTAAATAACCTAAAATTTACCAAATTGAACATACTGATAAAACACACTAATATTAAACAGCAGGAAAAAGAATCACTCAAAAATCTATTTTTAAAGTAAAGTTATTCACATACTAGTGATTCACACAAATTTCAAAGAATTCAAATTTAAACTATCCAAATTTGAAAACTACTGGCACTAACAGAAAGTTTATAATTTTTGTGACCTAAACCAAAAAGATTCACTCAAAAACTCTAAATATTTGGCTGTAAGTAGAAACAAAAGAAAAAAAATAAAGCAAAAAACAAAAAAAAACTGGAAAAGACCTTTAGTCCCGGTTGGATACACCATCCGGGACTAAAAAGTTGACATAACATATGCAAAAAAGAAAAAAATGCCCGCCTACTAGGCCACCACGGCCTGCATACGACTAGAAACTCAACTATATATGGGCCAGGATGCAGGCCCGCAGGGCTAGCAGGGCCCACATGGCAGAGCAAACGTTGGGCATATAGTGCCTGCTTTAGAGAGGAGCTCGAGACGGCTATCGCAGCGGGGCTTATAAACTGGTGCGAGTGCCTCTCGCTTGGCGAGGTGGGACTAAACTTCCACCACGCCAGGACCAACCCTTTAGTCCCGGTTGGAGCCACCAACCGGGACTAAAGGCCCCCTCCCACGCTTAATTTGGGCCCGAAAACAGACCTTTAGTCCCGGCCTGTGGCTGTAACCGGGACTAAAGGCCCCCTCCCGCGCGCCCGAAAACAGACCTTTAGTCCCGGTTGCAGCCACGAACCGGGACTAAAGGTCCTTTAGTCCCGGTTCGTGGCTGCAACCGGGACTAAAGGTCGATCCTATATAACTGTCACTTAGCGTTTTCCACCGCCCAGGAGACAAATCGATCACCACGCCGCCACGCTGCCCAAGTTCTCCGGTGATCCACACCGCTCGTCGCCATCGCCGCTCCTCGTCTCCGACCTCCTCCTCGCCAGTCTCCTCCGAGCCTCGCCGCCCCTCTCCTCGGCAATGCCGGTAAGGCCCAGGCCTCCCCCTCCCTCTGTCCCCATCGCGCTCCGCCGCCCGCGCCGCCACGGATGTGCTCGCTGTTGTCGGCTCCGGCAACCCCGCGCCCCCCTGCCGCATCCCGTGGATGCGCACGAGCCAGAGGCAAAGTTGTGAAGGAGAGGAAGGAGAGGAAGAGTGAAGTGCACGGCAGTGCAATCTCTGAACTTTGCCCAATTTCTGAATTTGTGCACAGCAAGTGTTCGATAGCAATGCCAACAGTAGCTAGGCATTTTTCAAAATTTTAAAATTTTTTGTGGTGCTTCTCTGATGCATGGTTGAGGTGCTGTAAAAATTCCAGAATTGTTGGAGTAGTAGAGATTGGGTTTTGAGCAAGGAAACTGAATCTGGTCCAAATTTCATTTGAATGAAACTTGAAAATTTTGAACTAGTGGACAGATTATTTTTGGAGAAATGAAGTGTGAGTACTAGCATCTAGCTGAGATAGTTTTTGCTGGACTAGAAATGTTAGGGGGAATATAGTTCCTTTGCAAAACCAAAGGAGGTCATGAATTGATAGAATTTGGTTTTGTAATTGTTTGAATATTAATAAAAGAAGTGTTAATGAAAGAAATGATGTTGGGTACTGTCCTAAGATAGAAGAAATGCTTGATGGAATTTTGTGAATGGCAATTGTGTTTTGAGAAGATCCTAGGTTCTCTTTTTTTGAAAGAAATGTTAATTAGATGGATTTATTATGTATTTTTGTGTGTAGATGAATGTTAATTAGAAGAATGTTAATTAGATGGATTTATTATGTATTTTTGTGTGTAGATGAATGTTAATTAGATGAATGTTAGATGGATCAATGCTATAAAATGTTGTTCAAATTTGCCCATCTACTATAGTTGTAAAAGTTTATTAAATATGAGTAGCATAATAAAATGATAATTATTGCATAGGAATTTGTTTTCATAAGAATTTGTTCTCGACGTCGACGATGCCCGGCCCGCATCCTCGTCGTCGACTCGGCGGCGACAACCTGCTTGAGAGGCGCCATGTCCGGGACTGGGCTCCGCCGGGCTGGCACTGGGAGGTGCTACCTTCCGGGGGGCGCAGCTTGGTGAGGAATCGGGCTCCCGTCGTTGACCCGGAGCTTCTTTGGTGGCGGTAGCATGGGCCACTATCGGTGCGGAGGCAGCCGGCCCCTGAGGAGGTGGTACGTCGCCGTGTCAGGGAGGAGGACGAGCACGTCCGTCGCTACATGGTTGCGTTGGACGTCAGGTTCTCCAATACCTGGCAGGTTCTTCAGGGATCTCACCCGAGCTATGATCCTGTGATGGTTCCTTCTCTTTGGGTGTCCACCACCCGCACCTCAGGAACCGCGAGTCAACTGGATTATTCGATAATATTCGAGCTGTATTAGCTAGTGATTTTATATGATAATATTCGAGATGTATTAGTGATAATACTCGAGATGTATTCGAGATTATATTCGATAATATTCGATGATGCATTAGTGATAATATTCGAGATGTATTCGAGATGTATTAGTGATAATATTCGAGATGTATTCGTGATAATATTCGAGATGTATTCGAGATTATATTCGATGATGCATTAACTGTATTATTCGAGATGTATTAGTGATATTATTCGAGATGCATTCTAATTTGAATACTAAATTGTTTTATCTTTCTTCTGGATTAGTTAAGCTATGGACGCTAGCGGCAGAGACGACCATGATCAAGAGCATATCATGTTCGACATGATCCGAAACCCAGAGGGTGAACCTGAAGATGACGGCTCACAATATCTGAACAATTCCGGTGAGGGAATATTTGAGGAAGAACCAACAGACGAAGGCCACACAAATAATGATGGCGAAGGAAATGATCTTCAATTAACAAAGACCGGCGAGGTATATATAATTAAGGCCTCTGGTGATCATTACATGTATTAATTGATTTGTATATATATATATTAACGAATCTTTCTTCTTTTAGCCCTCCGGATCGAGCAAATCTTCTACAAGCAGGGCAGTACGAGGCCCGGCCAAAAAGTTGCAGGCTGGCATAAAGTACAACATCGATGAGATCAAACCAAATGACGAACCGCTTGCTCCTAAAAAGAATGCGGACAAATTTAGTTGACAGTGCGGAGTCATTGTTAGGGACCAAATCCCGATCTCCGTTCAAGAATGGAATAAGCCAAAGGGAGATCGAGGAGTTAGTTTTGTCGACGAAAGAGCAAAAGATCTGCTTTGGGAAACGCTCATGTCACATTTCACCCTACCAGAGTATTTAACAGATGCAGAACGGGAGAAAGTCATGAAGAGTGCTCTTCAGAAGATGGCCACACAATTCCGCAACCACAAGAAAAGATTATGGGCCTGGTACGTCGAAGCAGGAAAGAAGACTCCAGAATTCACTGGAGCACTGGAGAAGGCAAAAGATCACTGGGACTTATTTGCGGAGTTCAAGGAATCGGAAGCAGCTAAGGAACGGTCGAGGAAAAACAAGATCAATGCTGAGAAGAAACAATTTCACCATGTTCTGGGGCCAGGTGGCTACAAGACTGGTCGGCCTAAGTGGGATGAATCTGAGGAAAAGATGATTGCTGCAGGGGTCACTCCAAAAACATTGGGTTGTCCCGACAGGTGCAGGACTTGGTTTTATGCGCATGGGGGAAAGTTGGACCCAAAGACAGGGGAGATTATTGAGCAGGCAAGTCTTAAAGAAGCCTCGGACGCTTTACTTGATGCAATAGAAGCGGCTCGAACGGGGGTGTTCTAGCCCGAGAGAGAGAATGACGAGCTTACACGCGCCCTCGGGAATCCTGAACACCCGGGACGAACACGAGACAAAGGCGTTGTTTCGTGGGTTGAGGGGTTTGCGGACTGGAACGTCAGTTACAGAAGCCGTGCGAGAAAGAAGAAGCAGGAGGAAGACAAGAAGAAGCAGGATGCAGACCGGTTTCAACGGCTAGAAGCAAAGCACGCGGAGTTCGAACGCGCTTTCATGCGGCAGCAGGAGCAGATCGACACACTTAGCCTGGAAAGGGCGTCTCAGCGGCAGCAGCAAGCAGATCCAACATTGGATAGCACCGTCCCATCTATGCCGAAAAGCAGCGTGGGTTCCACGGGGGTCCCGGCCGATGATGCACTGCTGGCTCGCTACCCCGTGGATGATATCGAAGAGACGACAAGTTGTGAGCTACACCTTCCACTGAAGAACATATCCATAAAGGTGGCGGACGGCTATGCTTTACCAAATCCCCCTGAAGCAATCTTCCACGGCAATCCGATTCCACCTGGCTATGCTCGTGTCGGGGTGGATGAAGTTCTGTCGGCATATGACTCACTACAGCTGGACTTTCCTGGAGGTCAAGGGGAGCAGACACTGGGAGAAGCCATACGTGGTATCATTGTATGAAGAAAGGATTGCATCGTCTTTCCAAACTCGACGCCAAGGGCACCGACTCCTCCTCCAAGTCCGCCGCATCAGCCGACTCCAACCCACCTCGAGACGGAGCGCAGCGCGAGTCCGCCACCATATCGATCTCAGCCGCGTCAGCCGAATCCACCCCACCTCGAGACGGAGCCCAGCGTGAGTACGCGATATCGATCTCCGCCGCGTGGGCCGACTCCAAAGCGGAAGAGAGCACCAAAGAAGAAACCCGAGCCTCCTGCCAAAAAGAAGTTGGCTTAAGAGATGACTGAGGACGAAACCAAAGCCCAAGTGGCTTCCGAAGTGCAGGCCCATTTTGCACCGAAACCGCCCCCGCCGCCGAAGGAGAAAATACCTGAGAAAGTCGTACAACACTTTCTGAATCTTGCTAAACCGGCTGTGGAGAAAAGGCAATCAGACTATGAAGGCTCTATTAGCAAGTCATATCATCAACAAAAAAATCAGCAGTCGAGCCTTACAGGTAGTAATAAAAGCGGGAAAACTGTTCCCCAGCTCGGAGAACAGGGAGTGCAATCGATCCCCCCGCTCAAGGTGAGTACCGATAAGGCGGTAATCGACGCTGATACAGAGATGGCGGCTAGAGAGATGGGTATCACTATTGAACAACTCCTAGGCATCGAGGAACTCCCCAGGATGGATCCGAAGGAACTAGCATGGAAATATGTCCCCGGGAACCCTCTGGTCAGGCCTGACGAGGAGGAGCTTCTACCAACGCAAATGTGAAAATTGCATCAATGGTACCTGAGAGAAGTAAATGCCGGGCGAGAGAGCCTCATGGTGAAAGTCAAGCCAGAGCATTACTTCCATGGAAATGATGTGTGGATTGAATTTCCAGAAATTTTTCAGTTATTCAATCAAGATGCACTCGACAAATCTCTCGTCAGTTGCTATTGTCTGTAAGTGATTTCTTTCTGTAATTTAAGTCTCTAGCTCAGCTCGTTCATTGCCTGTAATTATCCTCACTATATTATTTTCTGTGGTATTATGCAGAATGAAGATTTTTGAAATGAACAGAGATGGAGTCTATGGCATTGGGTTCATTGACCCAAATACCGTTAATGAAAATACAATACAAGACTACTCCAAAGACACAGAGAATAGGTTGCTAATATTTTTGAAGGAACTAAATACCAGACCAGAAATACTTTTTCCTTACAACTTCAGGTGAGTGTTACTGTCTTGTACTACAAATTCTATTTTTGCTTACTCGATGTTAAGTGTAGTTGATGAGTTATGCATGCCCGCTTATACAAACGTGTGCGCAGATTCCACTGGATCCTGCTAATCATTAGAGTTGACGAGGGAACTGTTGAAGTACTGGACTCACTAGGTAAAGACCCTGAAGAATACAGAAGCCTGAAGTTGATGCTCGACAGGTAATTTCAACCATTATCGCACTATGTCGGCCTCTTTAGTTCATTTCCTGATATCAAGTAATTAATAACTCCTTTATTCATTTTCTTTGCCGGGCAGGGTTTGGAAAAAGTTCATCCAAGAGGTTGTCGGTCAATGGAAACCACAACTGAAATGGCGACGGGCCAAGGTAATTAAGTAGTACTAGCTACGTCCGCGCATCTCTTTAATTCTAGTTTCAATACCATTATCATGCATGCTTGATTATTATCTGATTGAATTCTATTCTCGTAAAGTACTGTATGAGGCAGGAAAAGGGGACAAATCTATGTGCATACTACGTTTTCGAGAACATTCGCTCTATTACCGAAAAGAACAAAGATGAAAGATATCTTTGGGTACGTAAACACTATTCACATTTTTTTAATCATGATCTAATATATATACACACAACTAATATATTCATATTGATCTCCTTCTTTAAAGATGTTGGAGATGCGGGATAAGCTCCTACCAAAGGACCGCATACGAGCACTTCAAGAGGAAATGGCGGGATTTTTCCTTGAGCAGGTCATATCTCCCGACGGAGTATACCATTTCACCTAATGCCTGCATGTAATGATCTGCAAATTGTAGGAGAAATAGTATATACCAAATTGTATATATATATGTGTATGCATGGTCGTACGAGAAATTCTATGATGTTCTACGAGAAATTCTATTATATATGCATAACGTGTACAGTACGTAGTAGCGTAAAATATGTTTAAAATGAAAAAGAATTAAATGGAAAACACAAAATGAAAAGGAAAAATAAACAATAAACCCTAAACCCCTAAACCCCTAAACCTTTAGTCCCGGTTGGTGTCACCAACCGGGACTAAAGTGGCAGGGATTTAGTCCCGGTTGGTGTCACCAACCGGGACTAAAGGTCCCCAGCCCTAGCGCACGAGCGCGGCCACATGGAGGGCCTTTAGTCCCGGTTTGTGACCAACCGGGACTAAAGGGTGGGGGCCTTTAGTCCCGATTGGGCTGTCCCGGTTGGTGACCCGGGACTAGAGGCCCTTTCCAACCGGGACTAAAGGCCCGTTTTGTACTAGTGTACATACATAATAGGCCGTCTTTGCTGCCAAACTTGCTCTTGTTTATACATGTTTTGCATGAACCGACCGACCGATATGCAGGCGGTAAGCCGCGACTACGGTGCTCCGGTTTCTGGATAGATTGGGACGAGGAGACCAAAACATGCACTGTTTTGACAACCGCACATCTGATTCGCTGCAAGCGCCGGGAGTACGACCACTGGCTGGGCCAAGATGAGTATGATCCTAATGCCAAGGTGAGCTGCTAATTAGGACATACTTCCTCCGGTTCGGTTTATAAGTCGGGCACGGATTCTTAGGTTTTCAGTTTAACTAGGGAAACATGTATTATATTCTATAAAAAAGTATCTTTAGATTCGTTGTCAAAATTTTGTTTCTAACCATATAACTTTTGTGGCACATTATACATGTTTTATTAGTCAAATCAAAGACCTAAAACCCATGCTCGACCTCGACTAATATACTAGCCCGGAGGGGAGTACACTCTTTTTACTCATCTGCTTTTGCATTGTCCCATATGTCTTGCATGCAACTTGTCTAACCCTAGATGGTTAAATCTCAAATAAATGATATATCTCGACCTAGTATTTATGCTCCTTGTGTTTGTTTTCCAACCGATGTTTCAGGTTTTAGTTCATTTGCTGGATAATACCACCGTAGAGGGCCACTTGCTCTACTACGAGGAGCATTACGAAATTGCTCTATTTAGAGTTACAGTGGAACGTCCTGTTCAGTTGCCTTGTCTTAATGATGGTGTGCAATATGCCCAAGAGGTCTTCCAGCTTGGAAGAGACGGACATTTGGATCTTAGGATAAACCATGGCAGGGTGGAACACTTAAATCCAAATGTGTTTCAGCGGTATCACTTCATGTACTTTTCTCGTATGGATGTTAATAAGGTACCTATAATACACCTGTCATGATATCTTGTGGTATATGTTATTTCTCTTTTTTGAGTTGTGTTGTGACTTTGATGTTTTCTTATCAAATGTTATAGTATGCTGATGGAGGGCCTGTGATCGACCTAGATGGGAATGTCATGGGAATGGTCAACATTAGTGCACACGGGTCTTTTATACCTTCTTCAATCTTGCTCAAATGTTTGAATTTGTGGAGGAAATTGGGGTATGTTTTCCTCTCGTTTCCTTTACCATCATTTGCTTGTTGTTCAAATCATATCATATATAGTACACTAGATCCAATGACGCAAACTAGAAAATTAATTGCCATGCCATTCTTATTTGCGTGCAAGACGGTACATTTCCATTATTATCATGTAGCATAGGGAGAATGATGAATTAGTTCATTTTTTGAGTTCTATTTACCATGTTTTTCCCTCTCGTGCAACTTAATGACCATAAAACTCTATTTTGTTCAACAATGCTCTCAACCATTGACATTTTATATTGTTATAATGGTAACATTGCTACAATTGTATGTTCTTTGGTGTATTAAATGGTCATTTGGCATATACATTGGTTTCATGGTCCTATGCATGATCTTTGGTGTATTAAAATGGTTATTTGGCATATATACAGGTGTATCCCTCGGCCCCACCTTGGGTTCAAATTTTTGTCCATCAAGTTTCTAGACCCATTTTATATTGAGAAGATATGGCGCAAGTATAACATTACCGAAAAAGGCTTTCGCCCCGCTTTATATATAAAGTAACGATCCACAACAACCCGGTACAACGCACGCCACCACAACACACGCACACACCCAAGGCAGAATACATCGGTGCTGATCGCAGCAACACCACCCCTAGCACTACAAGAGCAACCGGGGGCTCAACCGGGAACATGCCACCGCGAAGAAATGAAGCCGCATATGACGAACCGTGGGCTCCAAGGCGGCGCCTTCAGGAAGGATACGACACCGGAGCGCCGCCACCGCCCGATCCGAGGATCAGAGTTTCCCCTGGAGCAGCACGACGGGCAGTGAGAGCCGCGATGACGCCTTCAAGAAGGGAACGAGCTTCGCCGCCATCGGTCCGTCCAAAGATAGAACGGGTTTTCACCCCGGCCGACACTCACCGCCACCGAACGCCACACCCCGGCTACCACGCCGCCCACATGGCCATGGTCACCGGGCAGCACCAAGCCACGGGCTCTGCCCATGAGCACCGCGCTACCACCACCAGGGCCGCCACCCTGGCATCCAAGACCTTGACACCACCTCACCCGAGATCCGCCGCTACCCCAACCAAAGAGACGAGCAGAAAGGGCCCGCCTTTCACACCCCTGGGCAGCCCCCAGCGCCGAGACCCAATAGGCCGGCCAAAGCTGGCCTCCATCGACCCGTCCTGCAGCACCGAGCGCGAGACGAGCTCGGTCCTGCGGCACCGTGTGCGAGGCGAGGTCGGTCCTGTTGCGCCGTGCGCGAGACGAGCTCGGTCCTGCTACACCATGCGCGAGACGAGGTCGGTCCTGCCGCACCGGGCGCGAGACGAGCAATGGACCGCAGCTGGGAGAAGGACAGCCCTTCGACGAAAGTAGCGCCCGGGCGCGAGACGAGCGATGGACCGCAGCTGGGAGAAGGACAGCCCTTCGACGAAAGTAGCGCCCGGGCTACGAGGAGAGGAATCGAAGGCCGACACAGGCCGCCTACGAGCGAGCCGACGCCGGAACAAGCCAGCCGCCGCCGCAACCAACCTGCCACCTCGCGAGCCGCTCACCGACAGGCCGACGCCGGAGAAGACCAGCCGCCGCCGAGGAACGACCCGGACCACCGCCATGAGCCACCACCACGCCGTGGCAGCCCACATCCACACCGGGACCCTGAGGGCCAGCCCTGAGCCGCCCGCCGGCAGCCATGGGCCAGATCCGAGCCGATCTGGCCGGCAACCACCGCCGCCAGCAGTAGCAGCGGGCGCGCCGCCGTGGCCCACGGCCATCGCCACGACCCCACCAGGTCGCAGCCCGCCCCCGCGCCGCCCGCCGCCCACACGCCCGCCACACCGCTGCCGCCGCCAAGCGCGCACCACCGCCACCAAGCGCACACCGCCGCAACTAGCACGGGCACGTGCCCCAGCCAACGCCCCGGAGCCCTCCACGCCGTGGCCCCGCCGCCAGCGCCGCCGCGCCCCCCAAAGCGCCATGCCCCCGCATGGAGCAGCCGTCCCGCGCCGCCCACTACCACGCGAAGAGGAGGGAAGGCCCCGCCGCCGCCGACCGGGCTTTGCCCGTCGGCGAGCTCCGGCGGCGGCGAGGAGAGGGAAGGGGAGGTGGGGGCGAGGAGAAGCGGCGGCTAGGGTTGCCCCCCGTCGCTCGCGGAAGCAACGCGGGGAGGGAAGGGGTTAGAGAGCTGACAAGTTCCGGATTTGGCATTTTCGCAAGTATAACATTGATGATGGTCTTATTGTTGACGAGGTATATAATACTTATGGCTGCTTATCATATACTTCTGTAGCATTCCTGAAGGTGCTTTTCTTCACATACAACCTAAAGTATTTTCATTGCTTGTGAACCTTAGGTGGCGGATGGATCTAATGCCCAGAGGCTTGGAATCCAAAGGGGTGATATTATTGCATGTTTCAATGGAGAACAGATTTCTACTACAATTGAGGTAGATGTATTATATTTTTATTAGGTTTCAATTGCACTGAAGAAGAAAAACTAATTATGTGACACCATTACTTTTTGCTCTCGACTTATGTACTTTCTTGTTGTTATATTATCAGCTGGAAAACTTATTGCTGGACATGTGTAACGATTCTGACAGAGCAAATCAACCCAATGCTGAAATTGATGTCTTGGTCAGTTTATCTACATATTTGCTTACGGTTTGCTTGATCTTTTATATTGATTCCTTTGTATGGAACCATGATTGGCAAAATCTTAGACCTAAAAGAAACTATTTAACACTGACTTTGTAGATTAGAGTATTTAATACTCGTAAAAGTCTCTGGAGGGACTTTCACTTGACGTCAAATGTATCTGATCGTGGAGAAGTTGTTGTAAGAGGTACTCATCTCTCCTTCCAACCTAGTCCCATGTAATGATGA
This sequence comes from Elymus sibiricus, assembly GCA_039707655.1. NCBI lineage: Eukaryota > Viridiplantae > Streptophyta > Magnoliopsida > Poales > Poaceae > Elymus > Elymus sibiricus. The sequence continues at coordinate 27,115,714 of CM077664.1, forward strand.
CTCAATTTATCCTTAGTCCTTCTTTTGTAACTGCATTATATTTTAAGTCAATTTTGTAAACATGTGTTTATTGCTCATTAGAATTTTATGCTACATGTAGAATATAATTATATCAAAATTTTAATAGTGTTCATGGGCATTTTCATGGTTTGTGATTAACAAGTGTGCAACAAGTAAAATATCGGGATGCAACATTTGTAACATGTTTTCTGTTATGCCACAACATAACATTAGGATTATGAGCACCAACTTAGATGCTTACATTAAGATTTATGCAATACTATGTATTAACATATGATACAAATTTTTGTTCTTTGAAAATGAAAAATATCAAAACTTAACACAGATGTTTTTGTTTGTGTAGCTACCCTTCCTTTCACTATGGGTGGCACCTGACCAAATTGGCCCAGGATAAACGAGGTTGCTATGAACTCTTGTTTTTATTTTCGTGAGTGGGGGGTCCAGAGAGGATACTAGTCTGCTTATTCGAACCATTTGCATATTTACTAGCTTCGGGCTTATGTCTTTTGAAATCATGTGCAAATTTACCCCGAAAAGTAGAACATTATATTGTGTTGATTTTGTGAATGGCAAAGGATTCTAATCAGGCAGTCGATCCGCGTCTCAGGTCGGGCAGCACGTGTGGCAGTGGGCCAATGTGAATGCTCTCCCACATATGATTGCAACAAAGCGGGGGTGATCTCACCCAAGATGACCTCAAACTGAAAAATGTTCAACATGAAAGTTGTAAGTCTCATCAAGAAGAATAAATTTGCATTCTGGACGATTTCAATCAAAAAACATATGGGACCCGCGCCAAAATAGCGTGAAGATTCTAAAGATGGATCGACTGTCCGGTCAAATTTGATTCGAAATGTCTACATGGTTGTTCGTGTGCGATTTTGAATAAGGTTAGTTTTGGATAATTTGGATGGTTTTGAAGTCTTTTTCTTGTCCGGAAAGTCCAACCGTGGGAGGTGACGACTAATTGACAAATCAGTCTAGCACTCTTATCATTTACCTTTTCTCCTCTCTCCCTCATTATTGCTCCTCTTCCTTCTTTGCTATTCATGTTACAAGGCAACAATACTTGAGTCTCTAGGAGCAGTTAGGCTGATCTAGGACAGCCCATAGTTGTCACACCTCCTAAGGGGTCCCTCCTGGGTGTGTGGGGTTTTGGGTCTTCAAGAGACCTTGCTGCCGCGTCCTCGTATCACACTTCTGGCTAGGTTCCCCCGATGACGTGTCATGTGTTCCACACTCGACACCGGGGGCAACATGGTGCCATGTTCATGTACGAACAATATGTTAATATTTTTCCTTCCTATAGATAATAAAGTTTGACTTATGGAAAAACCTATAGGACTTTTTTTTAAAACTAAACCTATAGGACGTGCTTTATTGGAAAGAAGAGACTGATTTTGTGTCAATTCTTGTTTAAAAAGGGGTTATTTAGAAGTTTGTTCATGGTAGTATCATCGATATGTTTGATTTCTTTTTAACAATTTAAATCTTATTATGCACATCATGTCCGTGCGCAGACAATGGAAATCACCCTTGAGGCCGTGTTTGGATTGTCATTTTGGAGAGCTATACCCCTGTAAAATATACAGGCTTCCATCCGTCGTTTTTTTGCAGGTGAAAATCAAACTGTGGCCGGTAATATACAAGTGTAAAATAAATACAGGTGTATGAACATACACCGATTCCAAGTGGGGAATGACGAGTGATGCCATGTGTACTCATAATTATCTATTGTTCATTGGGTTTTTTAGATAGCTCACTGCTTGCGCTGTTTACCTTGCCGCACTATGGCAGAAACAAAATAATCAGCCACGCATGTGCTTTGTCTCAACTGAGTTCCTCAAGAGCGAATTGAGGATAACTCAGACAGTTAGGTTTCTTGTGGTGGAACCAAACCCACCAGGGTTCAAATCCTAGACTTGGCATTGGTGCTCACATTTTTCCTGGATTCATTTCAGATTCTCTGGCGATGTTCGTTTAGTGGGAGGAGATATTCCCGTCGACTCTGAGGAACCTATCGCTCTCTAGTGGTTCATGCTCTCGTTCTGGTTCAACTCTATGATTTTTTATTTACACAATGCTTACTTCCACGATGAAGGCTTTTCACTAGGGCGTTGGTCTAGCTGGACCTTAGCATGATAACTTCCCGACCGCAAGATACAATGTGTAGGCCTGATCTGGCGAAGCGCCTTTGGCTCGAGCTCAGGATGGAGTTCAATTTGTTTGGCTCTTTGAAAACCTGGTTGAAATTTCCTTGATTTTTTTAGGATGTCTTGAATCATTAAAAGTTTCTAATATTAGGAGTATAAAGCAGGGTCCTTGTTCGCAGAAAATAGAAGTGCCTAGAATTCCAGCTGAGTTAATTAGACAGGTTGGTCCTATACATGTACATTCCGACCAGTTTAATCATTCTACTCTTTTTTCTAAAATCACAAAGTACAATGTAAACGAGCGGTAGGCATGAAACTGCATCAAGACGTGGACAATACCCTCCAAAAATGCTGTGAAATTTTAAATAATGATGAATCTAAGAGGGTACCAAGACAAAAGCTACGGGATATTGAATGACTTTCACATGATTCAGCTGACATAGAGATCCTTTTAGCTTACAAAAGGTTGTGTTGGCAATAACACGCTCCGGAGAGGATTCAAGAAAGCATAGTATGGTAGAGAGATATGCAAGATGTTTCAGCTGTGTTGAAAACTCGTCGAGAAAAACATAATATTGAAGGAACTGGTGCCCTACATCAATCAAGTTTACAAACGATGGTGAGTATAGAAATGCTAGGATGCAATCTCCAAACTGGGATCTGCAGTCGCAGCTCTCACTTCAGCCATACAAAACAAAGCCACATCACCAAAGTAACATTAGCTTGCACGTGCTTATTTATCATCTTATTCGGACAATCGAGGTAGCAAAAAAGATTCAGGATATCAGTAACGAGCAAAGTGGCTTCTGTTTCTGCTTCGGCGTTTTTTTTCCGGTATGCGCAAGGTAACGACTGAAGCAAGATGTGCCTGCCAATAGGACCAGCAGCCAAAGTGGATTCTCGACGAACGTCGAGAGATTTAAAAAAGTGGTCTATCAAGGATTCCAGGTTGACTAGCAAAGAACTTGGAAGATGAGCTAGTCAATAATAATGAAAAGATTATGCATGTGCTGCATAACTTCAGAGACATGTCCATATATATAAACAATACTATGTAGCTAGGGTTTACACTTTACAAGACTGGGCAACCATACTAGGCCATCTTGATTGACTCCAAGCAAATGGAGCTAGCACAAAATACAATGTAAAGGATGAAGTGCATTCAGTTGTGGACAATGCCCTCCAAAAATGTTGTGAAATTTTAAGTAATCTGAGAGGGAGGTACCAAGGCCAACGCAACGTGACAAACATGGAAACAATTCCGAATATATATACATATATATTGGATGAGTTTCATATGATCCGGATGACATACAAATCCATTTAGGTTACAAAAAGAGTAGTAGCAGGTAGTGTTGGCAAGAACACGCCCTGCACAGTATTAACAAAGCAAAGTATAGTACAGAGATATGCCAAGATGTTTCAGCTGTGTTGAAAGCTTGTAGAAAAAAAGCATAATATCTAAGGGACTGGTGCGAAATAAGACAGTGAAAAATTACGAAAATACAAAAGTTTGTTGTCTCCAAGCGGTAGGGACTCTGAACTTTGAAATGTTTTTGTTTATGACACAAGTAGTCATATTGATCCAGAAGCACAAGAGGATATATAGTTGCTTCCACCTGAATCAATCAATTTGCAAGCAGGAAGCGCACACAAGTAAACAGAAACCTTTACAAACCAAGTTCATCCTAAGGTTTTGAACAGGAAAAAAAGACATAATGGCCTAAATCAAGTTCACAAACGGTGGTGAGTATAGAAATGCCAGGGTGCATGCAGTCTCCAAACCGGGCGGGATCTGCGGTCGCAGCACTCGCTTCAGCCATTCAAAACAAAGCCACATCACCAAAGTAACATTAGCTTGCGCGTGTCTGTCTATCATCTTATTCGGATAATCGAGGTAGCGAAAAACTTGTATCATTGTGCCGAGTTGTAAGATTAAGATCCATTCTGAAATAATAAGTTTTTTTTTGTAAATAATTTTTTGTGTGTGTCGCAATGCATAGCTAGCTAGTAGTGCATATCCGAGGGTAGGAATTGTGTGCAACCATAAATGAGCCAAATTAAGAAGTACTCCCTCCGTCCTATAATATAAGAACGTTTTTGGACACTAGTGTAGTGTCAAAAACGCTCTTATATTATGGGACGGAGGGAGTATTTTCTTGCGGTGGCCCAAATTAAGCAAATGTAGGGGAAGCAATGGATCCAGACAAGCACGCGCTCGTGCAAGCCTTGTTTCTTTTCATCCCCACCCCACATAACGCATGCAAGGCAGTCAAGAGGCTTCCTATTGGTAGTAGTCGAGATTACTCTACTTCATCATTTGCTTTTGCTCCCCATGCCTCCTCATCCTACTCTACCAGTTGTCGCCCATGTGATCGAGCCATCAACAATCATGGCCAGCTCCGATGTCAACACCATGCTTGCAGCCGACACCGAGGAACACTGCCTCGCCAGTGCGACCCCCACGCTCGTGCCCTCCGATGACATAGCAAAAGTGAAGGCCCCCGCCCCGCCTCTAACAAAGGGAAAAGGAAGGTGCAACCTTAGGAGGGGTGCCTCTGCATAGTGCTTGCTCTCTTGGCGCTACAAGAAACATCTCAAGGCCACCCCCTCCCCCAGTGCCTAGACCTGGGGTTGGCTTGCAATGTTTCTTGTACTTGGACTTTGAGGTCACCAACATTAGTGCCTTGAGTACAAGTACCATGCATGGGACCCTTCCCAGGGATGCACCTTCCCTTTCCCTTCATCATTGTCGGGGACGAGGGCCTTACCTTTCCCTATGTGAATGGTGGGGGCAAGGCCAGGGGGCGGTGAGGCGGTGTTTCCTGAGGTCGTCTGCGGGCATGGTGCTGATTCTGAAGTTGGCAATAACCAACGATGGGTCGATCATGTGGGCAATAGGTGGGAGAGCGGGATGGAGGAGCATGGAGAACACAAGCGAATGAGGGAGCATAGGAAGCTCGTCTACTACCTAGAGGCAACATCATGTCTTCCCTACGTGTAATGCGTGAGGTGGGATAAAAAGAAACCGAAGAGGAAACGAGGCTCGTGTGGCGGCGTTCTTGGGTGGAGTTGTTACTTCTCCTACTACTGCTTAATTTGGCCCTACACAAAAAACAAATACTCCCTCCATTTCTTTTTAGTTCGCATATAAGATTTGTCTCCTTCTACTGGAGCTTGAGGCAGATCTATGCTGTCATCGACCTCTCCTTGTGTTAGATTCAACGAGCATGAGCAGCGGGGAGGAGCCTGGTGGCGATGGTGGACAAGCACGAGACAGAAAGGAACTCGACGACATGGCCTGGATCTGGTCTCGCCTTATCGTGGTGAGACAACAGATGTATCTGCCCTCATCGTGGTGGAGAGGAGTGAGCTGACAGATCCGTGGAACATGGATGGTAAAGAAGTAGTCGATAGCGGGGGAGGGGGGGAGGAAATGGTCATGGTGGGGGAGGTAAGGAGATGATGGTAATGACTCGATCTAGATCTGAAGAGGAGGGGGAGAATAGAAGGAATGGAGAGTGGGTGGAGGCTGACACCTTCATCTGGCTTTGATGGGTCCTAGAACTCTTGGGAATCGATGAGCATGGGCAACGGGGAGGAGCCTGGTGGTGGTGGTGGACAAGCACGAGACATAGAGGAACTCAACAACATGGCATGGATTTGGTCTCGCCTTGCTATGGTGAGACAACCGATCCGTCAGACCTCCTCGAGGTGGAGAGGAGTGAGGCAGTAGATCTGTGGAGCATGAATGATAAGGAAGTAGTTGGCAGTGCGGGGAGGAAATGGTCATGGTGGGGGGATGGATGAGATGATGGTGGTGTCTCGATCCAGATCTGAAGAGGAGGAGAGTGGAAGGAATGGAGAGGCCAATTAATTGGGTGGAGGCTGAAACCGAGAAGCGGGGAGGAGCCTGATGGTGGTGGTGGAAAAGCTTGAGACGGAGAGGAACTCGACGACATGGCCTAGATATGGTCCCGCTTTGCCGTCGTGAGACAACGGGTCCGTCTGGCCTTGATGTGGTGGGGAGGAGGGAGCCGACAGATCCGTGGCACATGGATGGTAAGGAAGTAGTTGGTAGTGGTGGGGGGGGATGTTCATGCTGGGAGGAGGTAAGGAGGCGATGGTGATGATTCGATCCAGATCTGAAGCTTAGAGGCAAATTAATTGGGTGGCTCCGAATGCTTAGGTAGGTCCAGGAATCTAATAGGCATGTAGGTCTAAACTACAGGAAGGTAGTGACCCCACATGACAGAAAAGGTATTTTTCTTGTGCATATTTATTGTCTGGTTTGTTCAATGAAAACTAAAAGTGCCGAGAGAGAGAGAGAGAGAGAGAGAGAGAGAGAGAGAGAGAGAGAGAGAGAGAGAGAGAGAGCAGATCCATCCGTCCTCGTCGTGGTGGGGAGGAGTGAGCCGACATATCCATGCCGGGGGCGCAAATGGTCATGGTGGGGGAAGGGAAGGAGATATATGATGGTGATGACTCGATCTAGATCTGAAGAGGAGGAGAATAGAAGGAATGGAGAGTAAATTAATCTGGTGGAGGCTGACACCTTCATCGGGCTTTGATGGGTCCTAGAACTCTTGGGAATCGATGAGCACGAGCAGCGGGGAGGAGCCTAGTGGCGGTGGTGGACAAGCACGAGACATAGAGGAACTCAACAACATGGCATGGATCTGGTCTCACCTTGCCGTGGTGAGACAATAGATCCGTCCGTCCTCCTTGAGGTGGGGAGGAGTGAGCCAGTAGATCCATGGAGCATGAATGGTAAGGAAGTAGTTGGAGTACGAGGAGGGAATGGTCATGGTGGGAGGAGGGGGATGAGATGATGGTGATGTCTCAATCTAGATTTGAAGAGGAGGAGGAGAGTGGAAGGAATGGAGGGGCAAATTAACAGGGTGAAGGCTCACCTTCATCTGGTTTCAATGGGTCCACTCTTGGGATTCGATGAGCACGAGAGGCAGGGGGAGCCTGGTGGCGGTGGTGGACAAGGACGAGATGGAGACGAACCCGACTACATGGGCTGGATCTGGTCCTGCCTTTTCCCTGGTAAGACAACAAATCCGTCCGGCCTCGTCGTGGCGAGAAGGCGTGAGCCAGCAGATCTGTGGCGCAAGGATGGTGAGGAAGTAGTTGGCAGTGAGGGGAGGGAATGATCATGCTGGGAGGAGGGGAGGAGATGATGGTGATGGCTCGATCCAGAAGAGGAGGAGAGTGGAAGGAATGGAGAGGCAAATTAATTGGGTGGAGGCTGAAACCTTTATCTGGTTTCGATGGGTCATGGAACTTTTGCGATCCGATGAGCATAGGCAGTGGGGAGGAGCCTGGTGGTGGTGGCAGAAAAGCACGAGACAGAGAGAAACTCGACGACATGGCCTGGATATGGTCTCGCCTTGCCATTGTGAGACAACAGATCCGTCTGGCCTCGGTGCGGTGGGGGAGGAGGGAGCCGACAGATATGTGGCACATGGATGGTAAGAAAGTAGTTAGCAGTGGCAGGGGAGGGAATGTTCATGCTGGGAGGAGGGGAGGAGGCGATGGTGATGACTCGATCCAGATCTGAAAAGAAGAGGCATATTAATTTGGTGGCTCCGAATGCTAGGGTAGGTCCGGGAATCTAATAGGCATGTAGGTCTAAACTACACGAAGGTAGTGAACCCACATGACAGAAAACGTATTTTTCTTGTGCATATTTATTGTATGGTTTGTTCAATGAAAATTAAAAGTGGCCAGAGAGAGGGGGAGGGGGAGAGAGAGAGAGGGGGGGAGAGAGAGAGTGAGAGTTCTTTTTAACGGATGAATTAACCCATTAGTAATTTCTGGTTTAGAAAGAAAGAATAGGGACATAATTATTGATTAGGGAGAGGGGGGGGGGGGGGGGAGGGAGGGGAGAGATAGAGCATATATTTAATATTCAGATTTGTTTTACGCATGCTATCAACAGTAGTAATACACACCGGGCATGAAACTGCGTTCAGGTGTGGACAATACCCTCCAACAATCTTGAACATGTAAACATCATGGTCACAAAAAAAGAGAGCAGTAGTAGGTAGCCTTGGCACGAACACACCCTGGAGAGGATTCAAGAAAGCATAGCATAGTACAGAGATATGCCACTAAAATAAAATAAATTAGTAGAGGAAGTGAAGTGACATGAAATGTTTGTTCATGACACAAGCAGTCATTTTGACCCAAAAGTACAAGAGGATATATAGTTGCTCCCACCTGAATCAACCAATTTGCAAACAAGGAGCACACAAGTAGGCAGACACCATCAAGGAGTACAAACCAAGTTCGTCCCAAGGTTTTGAACAAAAAACAAAAGGCAAACACACTGCGCCGCATCAAGTTCACACACGACGGTGGGTGTAGAAATGCTAGGATGCAATCTCCAAACCAGGATCTGCAGTCACAGCTCTTGCGTCAGCCATTACAAAATAAAGACACATCACCAAAGTAGCAGTAGCTTTGCGCGTGTTTGATCATCAGCTTAATCGGATAATCGAGGTACAGAAAAAAGATCCAGTGCATCAGTAACTAGCAAAGTGGTTTCTGTTTCTGTTTGGGCGTTCCTATTTTTCCCCCCGGTGTGCGCAAGGTAAGAAGACTCAAGCACGATTTACCTACTACCAATAGCACAAGCAGCCAAAGGCCCTACTTGTGTTTATACACACTACTCATTCTCAACCAACATCCAGAGATTTTTTTTTAAATATAAATGTTACACGAAACACTGTTTCACAGTAGAAAAAATAAACGGTCTATCAAAGATTCCAAATTGACTAGCAAAGAACATGAAAGACTGTGCATGTGCTACATAACTTCAGAGACATGTCCATATATATAAACAAAACTATGTAGCTAGGGCTTACAAGACTGCAACCATACTAGGCCATCTTGACTGACTCCAGGAAAATGGAGCTAGCCCAAATCAGTGTGGATAAACATCAGCTCCAGAATGGCCAGCAGTTAGAGAATCGGCTACGGAGCTACAGCTTGTTAATGCGGAGGTTGGATCCAAGACTGAAAGTATGAACGAGGGCGCAATACAATTCTCGTGCCGCACACAAAGGCGACATGGGGGCTAAAGTTTGACGAAGATCGGCATGGCATGTTGCCTGTACAAAACAGCCTGGCAATTGCACTGGGAGGATCATTCCCATCATCAGACGTTTTTTTTTTACATCATATCATCATAAAGAGCCAATTGCACTGGGAGCACACTTACTTGTATGGCAAGTTCACTTTAGACCACCAACAACAACAAAGCCTTTAGTCCCAAACAAGTTGGGGTAGGCTAGAGCTGAAACCCATAAGATCTCGCAAGCAACTCATGGTTCTGGCACATGGATAGCTAGCTTCCACACACCCCTGTCCATGGCTAGTTCTTTAGTGACCACCTTTTTTAAAAAAAAAACTGGATTTTTCAGATCATCAACTTGGTCTAATGGTACAATTAGCTCCATCGTAAATTTAAGTCCGATGTATTCCAGTTTAATCATGTGCAGATATTGATGAACATGAATGGCAGTTCAGTAGTCAACTCGTAAACCTATGAATGGTTGGATATTAATTATAATTAACACCCAAATTTTCACAACTGCATATTTAAAATACTGATTTTAGAACTTTTCAAGTATATGTAAGCAATACTATGTGGCCAGGGTTTACAAGCATGTGCAACCATACTAGACCATCTTGATTGACTCCAAGTAAATGGAGCTAGCCCAAATTAATGTGGCTAAACATTAGCTCTAGAATGGCCATCAGAGACTCAGTTAGAGAACCGGTATGGAGCTACAACTTGTTAACGCGGAGGTTGGATACAAGGTTGGAACTATGACATTATAAAGAGCTAACTGCATAGGGAGTACATCTAGTTGCACGGCATGTTCACCTTAGACCGCCTTTTTGATAAAAACTGGATTTTCCAGCCCATCAACTTGCTCTAATGGTTTAGTTAGCTCCGCCATAAATTTTAGTTCGAATGTGTTCCAGTTTAATCACATACAGATATTGAAGAACATGAATGCCAATTCAGTAGCCAACTCTTAAACTTATGCATAGTTCGATACTAATTATATCATCTCAATATATATTTGAAATACTGGTTTTAGATTTTTCATGTGCATTTTAAGAGCTGTGAAAGGGCTTAATAAAAACAGAAAACATTATATGACTTTTTCTAGCATTTTGTAGCTTATTTTTTAAAGATTTATTTGAACTTCCAACCTGATTCCAATTCAAAATTACTAACTGAAAGAGATAGGGCTATGTTTGGCAGCTCCATTTTTTGCTTGGCAAATCTCGGAAATCTGCCCACACCAAGCAGCAAACCGATCGCTGGTCAAGTCCATCATGGTACAAAGAAACTCAACTCCTTGGGTGTCAAATGTTATGGTCTAGAATTAGATGGCCCAGGGCGTGAGAACCACAACAAAGCTATCCTCACAACCCACTCTTATGATATCTCTAAGGAAATAAATTCTACCATGTGACAGTAAACATGCAGACAGTATCCACTGCTAGAGTACCTAGCGTACCTGGCACAGATACCAAAAGGCTCCTGCTGACGAGAGACCTCGTATGTCCAAACTAAGTCCAAATACCAAGTCCAAGCAATGGTCACTAGCTGGAGATGCATGCTAGTTAGGCTTAATAAGAGCGAAGCAAGCAACCTTACGCAGTTTCAACATACTTCCCACAAGGATTGGATGGTGGAATACTATCAAATGGATACATAAGGACTTGGGCCTTCATTCAAAAGTAGGATAACAGGATCATGATGGTTAACTACCAAGTCTACCATGCAGAAAGAGTCCAGACAGCAGGGCTTGAACGGGAGGGAGTCTATGAGAAACAGGGGACCAAGCGAGGTGATTTCCTTATTTTATCTTCCCTTTTATTAATGAAAAGGAAGAAAAATCACTCCTTACATATTAGGGGCTCCTAAAGTAGAGGCAAAACAGGCCAAACAAAAGACAGAATATCAATAAATGACTAATAATTAAGCCACAAACTAGAGACAAGACTTACCACACTTATGACATGTGAATATGGGAGTATATGCAATAAAATTATGTACCTACTTGACCAGACGAACATGAATACAGCAATGGTTCAAGCTACGAAGCAAACTCTGGCTTTTACTATTTAAATGTTAAGCATTTAAAACATGAGAATGAGATGCCCAATAAGATAGTGCATCATAATGCACAAGCAAGCTAAAACAGTAAGACGAAAGAAACCAGGGCAGGGTAAAAGAGTTAATGGCACCACACAATGACAGAATGAAGAAATGGGGCAACATGGTACATACAATCCCCATGATCGCAACCATAGGAAAGCATGCTCTAACATTAATATCAGGCAAAAAAGAGATTACCTTGATTCACAGCAGGATACAATCATGTAGAACAAAGCAAAATACCCAAGGCAAACATAACATTTCTGCTGCCATGTGTTTGTAATCAAGGCAATTCACTACTAACTGGAAATGTGACAAAATAACTAGTCGCCAAACAAGTCATCATCACTATCATCAGCTGAATTTGCACCGACGTCCCTGCTAGACTTCTTTTCATCAACAACTTTGACTTGCTCTGGCTGGCCATCTGATTTATACGCCCATGATGAGCCCAGTTTTGCTGGAACAGAGTCCCCGTAAAGGTCATCATACATACCACCTCTGGATGTGCTTTTAACTTTGTTAAGCATCTGTTGTAGCTTATCTGTTACCCCACTGTGGGAGGCACTGTCCGTCCTCCTTGAGGTGGGGAGGAGTGAGCCAGTAGATCCATGGAGCATGAATGGTAAGGAAGTAGTTGGAGTACGAGGAGGGAATGGTCATGGTGGGAGGAGGGGGATGAGATGATGGTGATGTCTCAATCTAGATTTGAAGAGGAGGAGGAGAGTGGAAGGAATGGAGGGGCAAATTAACAGGGTGAAGGCTCACCTTCATCTGGTTTCAATGGGTCCACTCTTGGGATTCGATGAGCACGAGAGGCAGGGGGAGCCTGGTGGCGGTGGTGGACAAGGACGAGATGGAGACGAACCCGACTACATGGGTTGGATCTGGTCCTGCCTTTTCCCTGGTAAGACAACAAATCCGTCCGGCCTCGTCGTGGCGAGAAGGCGTGAGCCAGCAGATCTGTGGCGCAAGGATGGTGAGGAAGTAGTTGGCAGTGAGGGGAGGGAATGATCATGCTGGGAGGAGGGGAGGAGATGATGGTGATGGCTCGATCCAGAAGAGGAGGAGAGTGGAAGGAATGGAGAGGCAAATTAATTGGGTGGAGGCTGAAACCTTTATCTGGTTTCGATGGGTCATGGAACTTTTGCGATCCGATGAGCATAGGCAGTGGGGAGGAGCCTGGTGGTGGTGGCAGAAAAGCACGAGACAGAGAGAAACTCGACGACATGTCCTGGATATGGTCTCGCCTTGCCATTGTGAGACAACAGATCCGTCTGGCCTCGGTGCGGTGGGGGAGGAGGGAGCCGACAGATATGTGGCACATGGATGGTAAGAAAGTAGTTAGCAGTGGCAGGGGAGGGAATGTTCATGCTGGGAGGAGGGGAGGAGGCGATGGTGATGACTCGATCCAGATCTGAAAAGAAGAGGCATATTAATTTGGTGGCTCCGAATGCTAGGGTAGGTCCGGGAATCTAATAGGCATGTAGGTCTAAACTACACGAAGGTAGTGAACCCACATGACAGAAAACGTATTTTTCTTGTGCATATTTATTGTATGGTTTGTTCAATGAAAATTAAAAGTGGCCAGAGAGAGGGGGAGGGGGAGAGAGAGAGAGGGGGGGAGAGAGAGAGTGAGAGTTCTTTTTAACGGATGAATTAACCCATTAGTAATTTCTGGTTTAGAAAGAAAGAATAGGGACATAATTATTGATTAGGGAGAGGGGGGGGGGGGGGGGGGGAGGGAGGGGAGAGATAGAGCATATATTTAATATTCAGATTTGTTTTACGCATGCTATCAACAGTAGTAATACACACCGGGCATGAAACTGCGTTCAGGTGTGGACAATACCCTCCAACAATCTTGAACATGTAAACATCATGGTCACAAAAAAAGAGAGCAGTAGTAGGTAGCCTTGGCACGAACACACCCTGCAGAGGATTCAAGAAAGCATAGCATAGTACAGAGATATGCCACTAAAATAAAATAAATTAGTAGAGGAAGTGAAGTGACATGAAATGTTTGTTCATGACACAAGCAGTCATTTTGACCCAAAAGTACAAGAGGATATATAGTTGCTCCCACCTGAATCAACCAATTTGCAAACAAGGAGCACACAAGTAGGCAGACACCATCAAGGAGTACAAACCAAGTTCGTCCCAAGGTTTTGAACAAAAAACAAAAGGCAAACACACTGCGCCGCATCAAGTTCACACACGACGGTGGGTGTAGAAATGCTAGGATGCAATCTCCAAACCAGGATCTGCAGTCACAGCTCTTGCGTCAGCCATTACAAAATAAAGACACATCACCAAAGTAGCAGTAGCTTTGCGCGTGTTTGATCATCAGCTTAATCGGATAATCGAGGTACAGAAAAAAGATCCAGTGCATCAGTAACTAGCAAAGTGGTTTCTGTTTCTGTTTGGGCGTTCCTATTTTTCCCCCCGGTGTGCGCAAGGTAAGAAGACTCAAGCACGATTTACCTACTACCAATAGCACAAGCAGCCAAAGGCCCTACTTGTGTTTATACACACTACTCATTCTCAACCAACATCCAGAGATTTTTTTTTAAATATAAATGTTACACGAAACACTGTTTCACAGTAGAAAAAATAAACGGTCTATCAAAGATTCCAAATTGACTAGCAAAGAACATGAAAGACTGTGCATGTGCTACATAACTTCAGAGACATGTCCATATATATAAACAAAACTATGTAGCTAGGGCTTACAAGACTGCAACCATACTAGGCCATCTTGACTGACTCCAGGAAAATGGAGCTAGCCCAAATCAGTGTGGATAAACATCAGCTCCAGAATGGCCAGCAGTTAGAGAATCGGCTACGGAGCTACAGCTTGTTAATGCGGAGGTTGGATCCAAGACTGAAAGTATGAACGAGGGCGCAATACAATTCTCGTGCCGCACACAAAGGCGACATGGGGGCTAAAGTTTGACGAAGATCGGCATGGCATGTTGCCTGTACAAAACAGCCTGGCAATTGCACTGGGAGGATCATTCCCATCATCAGACGTTTTTTTTTTACATCATATCATCATAAAGAGCCAATTGCACTGGGAGCACACTTACTTGTATGGCAAGTTCACTTTAGACCACCAACAACAACAAAGCCTTTAGTCCCAAACAAGTTGGGGTAGGCTAGAGCTGAAACCCATAAGATCTCGCAAGCAACTCATGGTTCTGGCACATGGATAGCTAGCTTCCACACACCCCTGTCCATGGCTAGTTCTTTAGTGACCACCTTTTTTAAAAAAAAAACTGGATTTTTCAGATCATCAACTTGGTCTAATGGTACAATTAGCTCCATCGTAAATTTAAGTCCGATGTATTCCAGTTTAATCATGTGCAGATATTGATGAACATGAATGGCAGTTCAGTAGTCAACTCGTAAACCTATGAATGGTTGGATATTAATTATAATTAACACCCAAATTTTCACAACTGCATATTTAAAATACTGATTTTAGAACTTTTCAAGTATATGTAAGCAATACTATGTGGCCAGGGTTTACAAGCATGTGCAACCATACTAGACCATCTTGATTGACTCCAAGTAAATGGAGCTAGCCCAAATTAATGTGGCTAAACATTAGCTCTAGAATGGCCATCAGAGACTCAGTTAGAGAACCGGTATGGAGCTACAACTTGTTAACGCGGAGGTTGGATACAAGGTTGGAACTATGACATTATAAAGAGCTAACTGCATAGGGAGTACATCTAGTTGCACGGCATGTTCACCTTAGACCGCCTTTTTGATAAAAACTGGATTTTCCAGCCCATCAACTTGCTCTAATGGTTTAGTTAGCTCCGCCATAAATTTTAGTTCGAATGTGTTCCAGTTTAATCACATACAGATATTGAAGAACATGAATGCCAATTCAGTAGCCAACTCTTAAACTTATGCATAGTTCGATACTAATTATATCATCTCAATATATATTTGAAATACTGGTTTTAGATTTTTCATGTGCATTTTAAGAGCTGTGAAAGGGCTTAATAAAAACAGAAAACATTATATGACTTTTTCTAGCATTTTGTAGCTTATTTTTTAAAGATTTATTTGAACTTCCAACCTGATTCCAATTCAAAATTACTAACTGAAAGAGATAGGGCTATGTTTGGCAGCTCCATTTTTTGCTTGGCAAATCTCGGAAATCTGCCCACACCAAGCAGCAAACCGATCGCTGGTCAAGTCCATCATGGTACAAAGAAACTCAACTCCTTGGGTGTCAAATGTTATGGTCTAGAATTAGATGGCCCAGGGCGTGAGAACCACAACAAAGCTATCCTCACAACCCACTCTTATGATATCTCTAAGGAAATAAATTCTACCATGTGACAGTAAACATGCAGACAGTATCCACTGCTAGAGTACCTAGCGTACCTGGCACAGATACCAAAAGGCTCCTGCTGACGAGAGACCTCGTATGTCCAAACTAAGTCCAAATACCAAGTCCAAGCAATGGTCACTAGCTGGAGATGCATGCTAGTTAGGCTTAATAAGAGCGAAGCAAGCAACCTTACGCAGTTTCAACATACTTCCCACAAGGATTGGATGGTGGAATACTATCAAATGGATACATAAGGACTTGGGCCTTCATTCAAAAGTAGGATAACAGGATCATGATGGTTAACTACCAAGTCTACCATGCAGAAAGAGTCCAGACAGCAGGGCTTGAACGGGAGGGAGTCTATGAGAAACAGGGGACCAAGCGAGGTGATTTCCTTATTTTATCTTCCCTTTTATTAATGAAAAGGAAGAAAAATCACTCCTTACATATTAGGGGCTCCTAAAGTAGAGGCAAAACAGGCCAAACAAAAGACAGAATATCAATAAATGACTAATAATTAAGCCACAAACTAGAGACAAGACTTACCACACTTATGACATGTGAATATGGGAGTATATGCAATAAAATTATGTACCTACTTGACCAGACGAACATGAATACAGCAATGGTTCAAGCTACGAAGCAAACTCTGGCTTTTACTATTTAAATGTTAAGCATTTAAAACATGAGAATGAGATGCCCAATAAGATAGTGCATCATAATGCACAAGCAAGCTAAAACAGTAAGACGAAAGAAACCAGGGCAGGGTAAAAGAGTTAATGGCACCACACAATGACAGAATGAAGAAATGGGGCAACATGGTACATACAATCCCCATGATCGCAACCATAGGAAAGCATGCTCTAACATTAATATCAGGCAAAAAAGAGATTACCTTGATTCACAGCAGGATACAATCATGTAGAACAAAGCAAAATACCCAAGGCAAACATAACATTTCTGCTGCCATGTGTTTGTAATCAAGGCAATTCACTACTAACTGGAAATGTGACAAAATAACTAGTCGCCAAACAAGTCATCATCACTATCATCAGCTGAATTTGCACCGACGTCCCTGCTAGACTTCTTTTCATCAACAACTTTGACTTGCTCTGGCTGGCCATCTGATTTATACGCCCATGATGAGCCCAGTTTTGCTGGAACAGAGTCCCCGTAAAGGTCATCATACATACCACCTCTGGATGTGCTTTTAACTTTGTTAAGCATCTGTTGTAGCTTATCTGTTACCCCACTGTGGGAGGCACTGTCCTTTGATGAAGTTTGCTCCTTTCCTTTTGGTATGACAGTGACCTGTACAAGAGACTCGTACTTCCCAACAAGACTGCCTTCCTTCACACCTACTGGGCCTGGTTCAGTTTCAACATCTGCACCATCAGAAATCCCAACCACCTGAATAAGCTCTCCACCAACCTGATCTCTAAATGACACTCTCCGCTTTTTGCTTCTCTTTGACGGTCTACCGATCGCCTGGTTGTCATCATTTACAGCAGAAGCAGAAGCATCCCCGGAAGAACCTTTTCTCCTCAATGGCACGTCTGATTTGCTAACACCATAGCGATTAAGTATTGTATTGTATGCAACAACGGCGTCTTCATCGTCAGAGTCTGGAGGAGACGGCAAACTCACATCTGGCGGGAGACTTTGAGTGGGGAGAAAAGCAGCAGTGTTTTTTCGTAGAACATATGCTCTGGTTGATGCAGCAAAGCGAAGTGACTGTCCAACTTCAAGTTCAACAGGGCTGTCCTTAGTTAATCTCTCATTTGCAACAAATGTACCATGAACAGATCCTAAATCGATAACATAGATGCTGAAAGGAAACAAAGGAAGCATGGAGCAGCTGTTAGTTATGCACCTAAGACACAACGTAGATAAAAGAACATTTTACAGCTATAATCCTGCCATTTCTCTGGTAGAAATTTCTGAAAGAAGCATGTCTTGGAAGGTCAAAAGCATATAGGAGCACAATATTCCATCACAGGCACAATCTGTTGTCTATTGAGTTAAGAAAATAAAATCTATTTAATTTGATAGCACACTTAACATCCAGGTTGCTAAAAAGAAGTCTCATTAACCATCAAAAACATAAACTCGTACGTCCAACTGAACGCAAGTGCATCAAACATCAGGCAGGTCTCTAACCTTCCATTTTTGTGTGGAATGACAGCAGCATGTTGGCGTGAGACAGACTGATGGTCCAAGACAATCTCACAAGCAGGCACCTGCCTCCCAAATATATGCCTCTTCTTGTCCAAATTGATCCTATCAATGGCATTCCCATCCTTCATAACCTCAAGATAGTAAACCCCAGGGCGCGGCTCAATTGCCCAGTCCGGCGGTTGCCACGTCGACTGCCCACCACCAAACTGTGTCCCGGCAGGTCTGGGAACCCCAGCAGCTTCTTGCCCGGCCATGCTTGAGCCAGCACTCTGAGGAGCATGCTGACTCTGGCTGGGACCAAGATGTGAGCTTTGTGGCGGCACCAATGGAGCTGGCTGCACTTTCACCGCCGTGGACACGCTCTTTGCGCCAGAACCAGACTGCTGCACTGAGAACGCCTCCAAGGCCTGAGCCTTCTTGAAGCGGTCAAGCCCACCACGGTACATCTCCTCTAAGCTTACCACTACCACGCGTTCTCGTCTCTATCACTGAATCACTCTTTAACAGCTGCTGATGAACCCCACAGGACTGTACTCAAGTTCTGCAAGAATCCCCTACAGACGGATTACACAAAGTCAGTACCAGCAAACAAACTTTCAACCAAATTATATGGCGATTACAGGCAGAAATATTCCACTGTCCGCTGCTTTGCGTCCCAAATTAGGAGAAGTGAAAGCAATACTGGGCTAGATGTTGGATGATTTATCCTCTTTGACTTAAACGCACTACTTTGATTTGTTTCCGATGATATACACCTAAACAGATGTCCATATTGCCCCCTGTACCTCTTTGCTTGAAGATGCAGCAAAAACATAACATCCCCAATGCTCTGTGATGTCTGGGCTGCAGTCCTAAAGGATTGGGATTTGGGAAGCTTTGATTCACAGGGGACTGAATGGTAGAGTTCGCGAGTGGGTATCCTAAATCTGTCTTTGCTACGTTTGAATTCATAATTTCCCCTGTGTTGTTTCAACTGAATCTACTATTTTCATCAGGCTTGAGACTGGCTTCAAGAAGCAGCAGCCGCGTGACGGGGCGGCGGCAGCGCACGAGCACGCGGGAACGGCGTCGGCAAGAAGCAGCAGTAGAGGTATGATGAGGCGGCGGCGGCGAGCTCTGCACCTAACCCTAGGTCGCTGCCCCGTGGAGGCATGGGGATGAGCGGGAGAGGGAGGGAGGGAGGGAGAGAGACTAACCAGTGTTCGCGCGGGGAGGTACCCGACGCCGTCGACGAGCGCGTCCGACGAGGCTAGCCGCCGTCGACGAGCGCCTCCGACGAGGCAGCCGCCGCTGGGAGAGAGAGCTGGAAAAGGGGAACGGTACGGGGGAGACCGAGCTCGTTTAGGTCAATCTGGCATAGGGGCACTTTCGGGATTTCGACGAGGGCAACTCCAAGGGGATGCACCAAAAAACCCTCCCCCATCTCTATGTCCGGCCCATAATAATTACTTTTTTTATTGTTCAAAAAACTTTATTTGAATATTCAAAAGACATACATAGAAGTGCATAGTTTAAATCTAAAATACATAGTTCAAACATAAATATTATTCGAAGGTCATAATTAAAAAAAGTTCATAGGACATCGACAAATCTATTGGTTTCTATGATGTATCCACAAATGATGCTCCACAAGATCATTGAGAAGTTGTTGGTGCACATCTCGATCTCAAAGTGGACGATGCTTCTCCAGAAAGATTTCTAACCTGCGCTGGTGAAGATTATCAAAATCAGCGTTACATTGTACCATATACGATTCGATGAACTCATTGTATAGAAACTCTTCACCCATGTCCATCGTGTGCACTTGCAAATGTTCAACGAATAGATGGTCAAACTCTATTTAGACACTGTATCGAATAAGTGGTGGACGGCATCGGCGGCCGGCGGTCCAGGATGTATCCGGCGATGTAGGACGAGCGACATGTGTGGGAGACGAGGTGGGAGCGTGCACGAGGAGTGAGGGACTCGATGGGACAGGCGTTGATTGACAATCTTATCAATAAGATTGGTGCTTTGCTAAACAGTCACGTGACCCAGCTCTTGACTAAATATTCAGGGCTAACTAAGGCGGGCATCCACAATGTGTAGCTAAATGCTAGTGCCAAATGATAAAATAGCTTTTTGCGTTGATGGAAACCATTGCGGAGGGTGCTGCCAAGCCAAAAAAGAGGGAACCGAAGCTCCTATGTGCACCGATGCCAAATTGATTGAATGAACAAAAAAGTGATCTCTCTCCTCTTTCTCCCTTCTTCCGCTTTAGCATGGACACATGCATAGAGCACACGTCTACTCCCTTCTCTCTTCTCACGTAGTTTAGGTTAATTCGTGTCAGAGCTAGGACACACATTGCAAGTTATATGGCAATGGTTACATCGGGAAGGCCCAATGAATTTGGAACCCATGCCATATGCGACTGTGTATAGAATTGTCTATGGCATACACTGTGGATGCTCTAAGAAGGCACTCAAGGAGGATCAAATATGCAACAGAGCAGGCAACACTATGCTCGACAAACTGTGGTGGTAGATCTCACGTCTCTAAGCAAATTCTCGGTGTGTGGGTCTGATCATGTTCCTCGGTTTTGATGCCGGGTCACAGGATAGGCGGCCTTCATCATCATGGAGTCAGTCTATGCAGATATGATTTCACTTGTTGTCAATTCATGCCAGAACCGTGCATGTATGCACGGACGACAATCTCTAGGCGCTTACTCCATGGGATGTGGCTTGAATTTCTAGGTCCTGGGTCCACGGAGCGTACTTGACAACCACACACGAAACTTCTTTGTTGGTTATACCTAGTTTTGGCGTCTATGCTCCCTTGTTGAAGGCATTTTCTATATATTGCTTGACTTCCTCTCCTGATTGAAAACAAATGATCTGTCCTTTATGGTTGGATTTGGCAATGGAGGTGCTTGTACACCATTCCTTTTCCGGAGGCGTTGTTGTTGGTGAGTCGGAAACCTTACTCGTAATCTAGGTGTTGCAAACAGTGGTGATAGTTGTTTAGGCTTTAGTGTCGCGGGTTGTTCGTCTCGCTTGAGCTATGGGACTTCTTTTAATGATTTGGTTGTGTCCGCCCTCAATGTTTGGACTTGATCTTCATATTGTATTGTTGCAGATGCCAGATGTATTTGTTATCAGCTTGCGGTAAAGATGTATGTATGCGTGTGTTGTGTATAGAAACGATAGAAACAATAATTTGGTCTCAGCACCTCTTGTGTAATAGCTTTCTGCCATCAAGTAATGACCGTTGGTAACTGTATAGTCTTATAATGCCTGAATGGAAATGAATGGTCATAATGGAAGGAGCAACATTTTATTGGAGGCACTTGCTACTGTAAAGGATACCCTCTAAAAAAATCAAAAGTTAAAACTAAAAATCATGAAATCATCCCATGTCATTTCACGGCAGATACATACAGGCACACAGCTCACGGTAGGAACTTGCACTAATCACCGATTACTTTCTCTGCTGCTCATAATAATTTCACAAGGCAAAGCGATCAATCTACTGGTCCAAGCTAGAACGATGACGCCTAGAACTGGACTGAAATGCAAACAAAGAAATCAACAAGAGTTTCTTCACATCTACCTACTAGGAATCAGATTCAGCATGCGTATACAATGTTAATGGTTCATCTTATCACTCATGTCATAATGTGCCATCTTCAGCTATTCTACCGATTTCCATTGTGGGATGGTTGGGGTGTGCCTCAGCCATGATCTTCATCGCATGCTTCACAGCCTCCACATGTGCAGCCTTCACTCCACTGCAATCTATCCAGACATGGATGATAGTGAAGCCGGCGAGGTGTTGGATGCCAAAATAAAAACCACTACCAGAAGATTTTAAGTTATATTGGTGAACAACGCTATCAAGCTCCTTGAGATTCGGCATAGGCACCGCTTGAAACACCAACACATTAGGTTGGTCACTATGGGAGTATCATAGGTAGTATCATGCATGCCAACTAGGCATTTTTGCTGAGGTGACACAAAGTTAAATGAGGAAAGAGAAGATTGAGTATCATGATCTGATACCGTATCATATTAAATGGCGTACTAGTATGTGTCATGCATGACAATAACTAAGGTCACTATGATACCAAATTATGATACTATGCAGTGTGGAAGCAGTATCATATACTAGTATCATGCATGATACTAGTATATGATACTTCCCATTGTGACCGGCCTTAGACCAATTGTGCTTAAAATTCCGTAACCATTGAAATCCCCCACTGATGACGATGAAGGGACATTCATGATCAGGGGCCAACTCTAATTTGACCAGGGTAGATATGCTTCCTACCATCTCAACATCGTCCTGCTGCTCTATCTCCCCACTACAGATGTTCAATTTTTGTAGTCTATATGAAAAACCCGCAATGATGTATGCTTTAATTCTTCTTGCTAGTCAAGATTATAGGTGATTTGCTAGGTATCATAAAGCACACCTGAAAAAAAACTATAGAGGACTTGGAGCTCATTGCCAGGAGCCCCCCATTGCTGCTCTGGTCGGATCCTGGTTGAAGAGGTGTCATTTACATTTGTGCTTCCCCATCTGTCAGGTCCAGTCCCCTGGTGCTGAACTTTCTCAAGCTCTTCTTCTTGAGAGAGACTGGGAATCAGATATGGGAAGTATGGCAATGAGATACCAAGACAAGAGCTTGTTGTTCTACTTGATGCCTGATCTACTTTGATTTAATTTAAAATTCACATGTAAATCCCAAAGAAACAAGCATGTTGTTCTACTTGATGCCTGATCTACTTTGATTTAATTTAAAATTCACATGTAAATCCCAAAGAAACAAGCATGCGAGCTCGGAGCAAAGCACATAAAGCTGAACCTATATACTACTAGTGTAAGACCGAAGAAACAGACCAACAAACAACCTCAAGATGCCTAATCAAAGCGAGTTTACTTTGTTGTGCAAAATTTCACACCACTCTTCGCGATTCACACAACAGTCTGATTACTGCTCTCGATTGTGGCCTTCGGACTACTTGTAGGTATACCAACTCGTGATTAGCATGCACACAGGGACATTCAAAAGACCGACACAAGCGAGCAGCCAGAAATAATAGTCGTGGTGGCCGACATAGAGATTGTCCTAGGATCCACCCGTGGGCGTTGTGCCTCGTCGTCGCACGTGTGTCACGTTCGTCATCAGCATGGTGCTCTCATAGTTCCCAAGATATATAGTGCTGAGCAGGACTAGTCGGTCGAAGATTGGAACCCAGACAATGACGCTGCGAGTGTTGAACATTTATAACGAAGCTGCGGGAAAGCTGAGGCGACATTGTATGCGCTAAAAAGCCTTCTCTCCACCATTTCGACAACTGGGTAGTATGCCAGCAAAGACAGAAGCTGTTGACACTCGACCTCTGGGCCTTGTGCTTGTCCCCTGTTTTTTTTTGGTTTGGTTCTCTCCCCTTTATGGCTTGTTTGGTTAAACCTCCTCTCAAGGGGATTAAAGAGGATTGGAGGGGATTCGAAGGGATATTGACTTGTAGGGTATTTAATCCCCCTCAATCCCTCTCAATCCCCTTCAAATCCACCTCGACAGAACAAGGCCTTAAAGATTTTGGATAAGTAGAGAAGAGAAAGATACAAACGGAATATGTGATCATACAGGAAAGAAGTAGGCTTGTTTGGTTCACTCGAATATCTCACTGCATTTGGATGTAGCTAATCTCTTCTATCCATTATAGTCCATGGGTACATGCATGGTTCCACTAGTAGAAAACAGGGCATCTGTCCCGGTTCCAGAGGGCCTTTAGTCTCGGTTCTGGAACCGGGACAAAACGATCGGGACTAATGCCTAAAACCTTTAGTCCCGGTTGGCCTACGAACCGGGACCAAAGGTGCTCCACGTGGCCGCTGTGGCGCGCCCAGGCAGGAGGACCTTTAGTCCCGGTTGGTAACACCAACTGGGACTAAAGGGTCTCCACGTGGCCGCTGCGCAGCACTCAGGCAGGAGGACCTTTAGTCCCGGTTGGTAACACCAACCGGGACCAAAAGGCAGCCACGCGTCAGCAGCTCGCAGGCGCTGGGGTTTTTGTTTTTTTTTTAAAGGGGGGGTTTAGGGGTTTTGGAGGGTTTAGGGGTTTCATATTGTGTTAGCTAGCTAATAGAGAGAAGTGACCTCTCTTTCTCCGTGCTTGGTCGACGCTAGCTACTACATATAGAGAGAACTCGACGCTAGCTAGTAAGCAATGAAGGAACCATTAATTACACAACATCGTCATGCATGATCAATATATAGAGAGAAGTGACCTCTCTTTCTCCGTGCTTGTTGATCGAACAACAAGTTTTCGTATATCTATTCGACGCTACTACAGATAGTACACGTTGATGCATATATCTATTCAACAGGTTTGCAATTGCTGATGGCATTTTCCGTCTTTAGGAATGACGTGGTCAACAAAGAATCCCGCCAACTCCTCTTGAATTGCGCGTAGGCGATCAGCTGGTAGTAGTACGTCCCACTTCTGCCAGGTCTAATTTAAAGAAGGGGGGTCAATATATATATATATGAATGAAATCAACACAATTGATGGTGATAAAATAAAATTATGAATATTGTTTACGTACTTCAAATTATTGTTTAGTGAAGCCCCTCTCGATGGTCTTTTGGTGAATGAACTCGCAAACGTAGTATCCACATAACTCATTTTCGGGTTCCTGCCACATGCACTTTACGAGAATAGAGTTCAATCAAAATGATAATCAACCATGATAATGGTATTGAAACTAGAATCAATGAGAGATGCGCGGAACTAACTAGTACTACTTACTCTGGGTTGTTTAAATCGCAGCTCCGGTCTCCATTCACCCTTAACCCGCGTGATGAACTTTTTCCAAACCCTGCCCGGCAAAGAAAATGATTACTTGATATCAGGAAATGAACGAAAGTTACCGATATAGTGCGATAATGATTGAACTTACTTCTGGAGCATTTCAATCATGTCCGCATACTCCGTAGCCTCTTTACGTCTCGAGTCCATGACAGTTACTGCTCCCTCGTCAAGCTGAATGGCTAGCAGAATAAAGTGAAACCTGCGCACGCATAACTCATCAATTACACTTAACCTCGAGTCAGCGAAACAGAATATGCAGAAGACAGTAACACTCACTTGAAGTTGTAAGGAAAGAGTATTTCCCTTTTGTTTTGGTGTCGAAGGAACGCATTTAGCAAGATTTTCTCAGTCTCCTCGGGGATGTTCTATACCGACCATTCATTTACGATATTTGGGTTAATGAACCCAATGTCATAGATTTGTCCTCTTTTAAATTCGACGATCTTCAATCTGCATAATATAGTGAGGATAATTATATACATGCAATGAATGAGCTGAGCTAGAGACTTAATTACAGAAATAATACTTACAGACAATAACAAGCCACGAGACTTTTGTCGAGGGCGGCTTGATTGTATAACTAAAAGAGTTCGTCAAATTCAACGAAGATCGAGTCGACTCCAACGAAGTCGTGCTCATCCTTAATTCCCACCAAGATACTGCCCGTCCCATCCTTGCAGGTTTCCAAGTACCATTTATGTAATGTTCGCATCATCGTTGGTAGATCTCGTTCCAGATCATCACTTCTGACAAGACGCTTCCCGTGCTGGTATTTAAAGGTGTCTACCGGCTTAGCGATTTCAAAATGTACATCATCGCCTAGGTAATCACCAGGATTGAAACCAGGAGCAACGGCCGCTACCCCCGGGGTATCGGTAAACACCTTGAGCTGGGGGCACGATTGCTTTTCCTGTTCGCCGAGCTGTGGAATTGTTTTCCCACTTCTTGCACCAGTACTGCTACTTCTCGACCGACTCATAGCTTTGTCATATGTCTTTGCAATAATGCGGTCATAGTTTGATAGCAGCGGAGGCGGAGGTGGTCGCGTAAGGGCATCCAGAGTGCGATTCGCCTTTACCGGATCTATTTTTTCCTTTGGAGGTGGAACTTTCTGTGCAAATTGGCGTTTCAAATCGGCAGCCACGACCTCATCGGTTTCCTTGTCAGTCAGCTCATATGGTAACTTCGCAAGAGGCTTGAGGCTTGGACCAAATTTGAATTTCTTCCCACCACCTATTGTACTGCTAGCCGTCGGAGCGGCGGCGGCTCTCTTCTGCCGTTGCTGACGAGGCGGAGTTCGCTGACGCGGCGGAGGAGGCGGAGTCCGCTGACGCGGCGCAGGAGGCGGAGTCCGCTGACGCGGCGCAGGAGGCGGAGTCCGCTGACGCCGCGGAGGAGGTGAAGGAGGATTCTGCTGAGGGGCCTCCTCCGCCGGAGTCGGCTGACGCGACGGAGACAGCTGAGGCGGCAGAGACAGCTGACGCGCCGGAGACGAATGAGGCAGCGGAGTCTGCTGAGGGGCCTCCTCCGGCTGAGTCTGCTGAGGCGGCGTCCAGTTTGGAAGCTTGATGTTCTCCTTTCTCCATAGGCAGGTACTCCTTAAGGCATTTTCCAGAAGATTATCCCCTTCACCTGTAGGGTAGTCAAGCTACAACCCCTCAAATCCCTCCATTATTTCATCCACCGTGACAATAGCATAGCCATGTGGAATCGGACAGCAATGAAAAGTCCCCTCAGCTCGAGGAGGTAAAACAGAGCCGACCGCCGCCTTCAAGGTCAGGTTCTGGCATTTCGCCATTAGCACACAATGTTCAGCCTCCGTGATACTATCCACGGGGTAGCGAGGGGCCGTGATATCAGGCTGAACGAGCTCCGTGGAAGCCACGCTGCTTCTCCGCTGAGATGGTGGGGTAGCTTCTGGGGCAGTGTTGAAGGAAGGATCTTCGTGCCGCTGAGATGGTTGGGCGGTAGCTCGCTGGCTCTCAAGTTCCTCTAGTTTCGCTAATCTTGCACTGAGCTTCTGCATTTCGCTTGGTTCCGCTTTCTTCTTTCTCTCTCGGCTTCTATAACCACCGCTGTCGGGAAACCCATGCACCCACGGAACGGAGCCTGATGTGCCTCGTGTTCGTCCAGGGTGTTCAGGATTCCCGAGGGCCTGTGTCAGCTCGTCATTCTCTCTGTCAGGATGTAACCTCCCTTCCTGCGCTGCCTGGATTGCTTCCTCAAGCTTCTTGACGGGTAGTGCAAGTTGAGCTTTCGTCCAAACACACTCCCCTGTGTCTGGGTCCAAAGTTCCTCCAACCCCAAAGAACCAAGTCCTTGACCGATCTGGCCAGTGCAATGTCGCTGGTTGGACCCCTTTAGCAAGCAGGTCTTGCTCAGCTTTGTCCCACGTAGGCCGGGCTTTGCTGTAGCCACCTGACCCCGTAACATGGTGATACATCTTCTTTGCAGCATTTAGCTTATTTTTTGCTGACCTTTGCTTGCCCTTGTCCGATTTCTTGTAGGCCACAAATGCGGGCCCTTTGATCTTTTATCTTCTCATATGGACCGGTGAATTCTGGAGTCTTGTCTTTCTCAACAAAATTTTTGTTCAAATCTTTCTTCCAGTTCTTGAATAGTTCTGCCATCTTCTTAAGAGCAAACGCCTTGACCTTATTCGGATCCGCCTCTGGCAGTAGGCTGAAATTTGTCATCAGCGAGGTCCAAAGATCATCTTTCTGTCTATCCTGGACATAAGAAACTTCAGGGTCCTTCTTCTTATTCCATTCTTGGATGCTGATCGGGATGCTGTCCCTAACAACCACTCCGCACTGATGTATAAATGTGTCCCTGCTCCGCTTGGGAGCAATCGGTTGGCCATCTCGACCAACTTCTTCGATCGTGAACCTTTCATCCTGGCGCAACCTTTTCTTCGGGCCTCGTCTCCTTACGGAAGTTTGGCTCGATACGGAGGGCTAATTAAAAGAAGAAAGAAGCGTTAATATATGTACATACAAAACAATTAATGCATCAAGTCAGCAGAGGCTTAATTAATATATGTATATATACCTCGTCGGACTTTGCAACAGTTAAGGCTCCCTCCTCCATTCGGTCACCGGAGCCGTCATGATCTCCTTCCTCCTCCATTCGGTCACCGGAGCCGTCATGATCTCCTTCCTCCTCCATTGGATCACCGGAGCCGTCATCCTCTCTTTCCTGACCATCGGTGTCGTTGAGAAACGACAAGGTGATATCACCTCCGTCGCGGATTATATCCCCCAACAACTCTTCTTTTTCTAAGTCTCTGTCCATAGTTTCTACAAATACAACACTTGACATGGCAAAAAAAGACTTGCTTCACATTCGAGAGAAAATCAAAGTTATCGGGGTTATGTTTTAACGACCCCCTCTCTCATGTTTTAACGACAAGATGAATACAAGCTTTATACACAAGATGAATACAAGATTTATACACAAGATGAATAGACAACTCAACAAATGAACCAACCATCATGCTATGAACAAAACTCAACATATATACAACAAATGGACACCTTTTGTTGAACAGCGGAGGGACGATAAGTGACCAACTCCACGGAGATGCAACACCACAACCTGTAATTCCACCAAGAGTGAAAATTAGCATGGCAACAAATGGCATGACATGAATGTAACACCACAACCTGATAAAAAAAATTGTAGCTAGCTAGATACCAATTTGAAAGCAAGTTTCAAACTTAGAGAAAAATAGCATGGCATGGCATCCACAATACGAAATATTGACCAAGTTTACATACATCAAAATGAACTCTAAATAAACTCTAAAGACAAAATATTGACCAAGTTTTCATTTTTATGCAAAAAGCCACTTTGGTCATTTGAAAATTTTGAGCACAACTTCCATTTTTCAATTTTGGTCCAATCTTGGCATTGAACTACAACCCTATTTTTCCTTGCTCAAATAATTCTGAATTTTTTGCATCTTATAGTCCTTCCAACTAAACCCATAAGTCCAGAAGGGCAGCCCCAATTTCAACTTGCAAGTCCACCAAAAAATTCCCTGTAGTTTCTGTCCAGAACTAAATTCTAATAAAACTTGCACTAACAACTTTTTCCTTTTATCAAACCAACTTGACCATCATCTCTAACATTCAAGGAGACATTATCCTGCCAAGTTTCACATACAACAAAGTTCCCTAGCCAGCCCTAGCATTTCAACAAACACCTTGTGGACATGGCAAACACATTTCAACAAACTCTATGAAACCTTGCAACTCTCTGAACAGGGGCAACTTTATACATACAAGGAGGAAGGAGGGAGGAGAGGGGTGGGAGGGAGGAGGGAGTACCTGGCCGGCCGGCTAGCTGTGGAGCGGCAGCGTCGTGGGCAGGGCAGGGGCGCGGCGGCGTCGGGGAAGGGCAGGGGCACGGCGGCGTCGGGGGCAGGGCAGGGGCGCGGCGGCGTCGGGGCAGGGCAGGGGCGTCGGGGCAGGGCAGGGCGTCGACGGCGAGGTCCGGCAGCCTGGCGGCGTCGAGGTGGTCGTCGGCGCCGTCGGGGGAGAGGAGGATCGAAATGAATTGTGTTTGAAAATTTTCTAAGTGCGCGGTTATATACAAAGACCTTTAGTCCCAGTTGGTGGCTCCAACCGGGACTAAAGGCCTCCCTTTAATCCCGGTTGGAGCCACCAACCGAGACTAAAGGTGCATTTCGGCAGCCCAAAAGGCGGGAAGCACAGGCCTTTCGTCCCGGTTGGTGGCTCGAACCGGGACTAAAGGCACCCTTTAGTCCCGGTTGGTGCCACCAACTGGGACCAAAGGCCTGGTCCTGGCACTGGCGCGGGGTGGTGGGAGTTTAGTCCCACCTCGCTAGTTGAGAGAGGGCAACACTGGTTTATAAGGCGCGCTGCGGCTGAGCTTTCGAGCTCCTCTCTAATGCAGGCAGTACTTGCCTAACCTTTGTCACTGCCATGTTGGGCCTGTTGGGCCCGCGGGCCTGCATCCTGGCCCATGTACAGATGGGTTTCTAGTCGTATGCAGGCCGTGGTGGCCCAGTAGGCGGCATTTTTTTATTTTTTATGTCATTTTAGTTTGCTATTAAAGTTTTTAACATAAAATACATTATGAAAATTGTTTTTGCTATTAAAATTTTTAACAAAAAATACTTTGATAATTTTAGTTGCATAAATTTTATATAATTTTAAGTTAATATTATTTTGATAATATTTTTTTATTTTTTTATGTCATTTTAGTTTGCTATTAAAGTTTTTAACATAAAATACTTTATGAAAATTCTTTTTGCTATTAAAGTTTTTAACAAAAAATACTTTGATAATTTTAGTTGCATAAATTTTATATAATTTTAAGTTAATATTATTTTGATAATAACTAGAGGTTTATAAAAGCTTTTTAGTTGATTCTTTTTGCTATTGAAGAATATTATAGTTTTGTTTTAATTGATCATAACAAAATATTTTAATTGATTCTTTTTAGTTCATTCTTTTTGCTATTAGAGTTTTATAAAAGCTTTTTAGTTCATTCTTTTTGCTATTAGAGTTTTATAAAAGCTTTTTAGTTCATTCTTTTGAAAAGCACTACAAATGAACTCTGAAAAGGTTGAAAGTTGGCATGGTATCATCATTTCATCCACATAGCATGTGCTAAAAAGTTGAGAGGGTTACGGCAAAAACTGGATGCACTTCGTGTACAAAATGGACAATCTCTTTCGAAGTATCACGGTTTCGGACGAAAACTCATCTGTTACAAAGGGATTTCATTTTTCTGAACTTATTTCAACTCCAGACTTTTTGTGCGTTCAAAAAGCACCATTCAAAGCCACATCATAAATTTTCAACCCTTTCTGACTTCATTTGGTATTTTTCATGCATTTACTAATTTTTTTTAGCTAAATGACCCTGAAATTGAAAAGCACTACAAATGAACTCTGAAAAGGCTGAAAGTTGGCATGGTATCATCATTTCACCCACATAGCATGTGCTAAAAAGTTGAGAGGGTTAAGGCAAAATCTGGATGCACTTCGTGTACAAAATGGACAATCTCTTTCGAAGTATCAGGGTTTCGGACGAAAACTCATCTGTTACAAAGAGATTTCATTTCTTGACATGTAACTGCAGTGATATTCTAGATCAAAGCCATCATCAGAAAAGTTGTGGAGAGAAAGTCTTCACTTTTTCTTCGCGTGTGTCCCTTGCTTATTGCGCCGTAACCATGGATAATCTTCATCGTTTAACAGGGTGCTTGGGTCAGCCTTCACTTTGAAGGGAGGAATTTCATGAAACTTTTCATAATCTTCAGACATGTCTGTCTTGCCCTCCACTCCCACGATGTCTCTTTTCCCTGAAAGAACTATGTGGCGCTTTGGCTCATCGTATGATGTATTCGCTTCCTTATCTTTTCTTTTTCCCGGTTTGGTAGACATGTCCTTCACATAGAAAACCTGCGCCACATCATTGGCTAGGACGAATGGTTCGTCTGTGTACCCAAGATTGTTGAGATCCACTGTTGTCATTCCGTACTGCGGGTCTACCTGTACCCCGCCTCCTGACAAATTGACCCATTTGTACCGAAACAAAGGGACCTTAAAATCATGTCCATAGTCAAGTTCCCATATGTCCACTATGTAACCATAATATGTGTCCTTTCCCCTGTTGGTTGCTGCATCAAAGCGGACACCACTGTTTTGGTTGGTGCTCTTTTGATCTTGGGCGATCGTGTAAAATGTATTCCCATTTATCTCGTACCCTTGGTAAGTCAATACAGTCGAAGATGGTCCCCTAGCCAACGAGTACAGCTCATCTCCAACAATGTTGTTACCCATGAGATGTGTTTGCAACCAACTACCGAAAGTCCTGATGTGTTCACATGTAATCCAGTCGTCAGACTGCTCCGGGTGTTTGGAACGCAGAAAATTCTTGTGTTCATTGACATACGAGGTCACCAAGGTAGAATTCTGTAGAACTGTGTAGTGTGCTTGAGCCCAAGAATGCCCGTCCCTACATATTATTGCATCCGCTCCTAGCGTGCCTTTTCCAGTCAGTCTCCCCTCATACCGCGATTGAGGGAGACCAATCGGCTTAAGGTCAGGAATAAAGTCAACACAAAACCCAATGACCTCCTCTGTTTGATGGCCCATGGAGATGCTTCCTTCTGGCCTAGCACGGTTACGAACATATTTCTTTAAGACTCCCATGAACCTCTCAAAGGGGAACATATTGTGTAGAAATACAGGACCCAGAATGGCAATCTCGTCGACTAGATGAACTAGGACGTGCGTCATGATATTGAAGAAGGATGGTGGGAACACCAGCTCGAAACTGACAAGACATTGCACCAAATCATTCTTTAACCTTGGTAGGATATCTGGATCGATTACCTTCTGAGAGATTGCATTAAGGAATGCACATAGCTTCACAATGGCTAATCGAACGTTTTCCGGTAGAAGCCCCCTCAATGCAACCAGAAGCAGTTGCGTCATAATCACGTGGCAGTCACGAGACTTTAGGTTCTGGAACTTTTTCTCTGCCATATTTATTATTCCCTTTATATTCGACGAGAAGCCAGACGGGACCTTCATACTGAGCAGGCATTCAAAGAAGATTTCCTTCTCTTCTTTGGTAAGAGCGTAGCTGGCAGGACCTTCATACTGCTTTGGATGCATGCCGTCTTTTTCGTGCACACGTTGCTGGTCCTCCCGTGCCTCCGGTGTATCTTTTGTCTTCCCATACACGCCCAAGAAGCCTAGCAGGTTCACGCAAAGATTCTTCGTCACGTGCATCACGTCGATTGCAGAGCGGACCTCTAGGTCTTTCCAATAGGGTAGGTCCCAAAATATAGATTTCTTCTTCCACATGGGTGCGCGTCCCTCAGCGTCATTCGGAACAGATTGTCCGCCAGGACCCTTTCCATAGATTACTTGTAAATCCTTGACCATATCAAGTATGGCATCACCAGTACGGAGGGCGGGCTTCTTCCGGCGATCTGCCTCACCTTTGAAATGCTTGCCTTTCTTTCTTAAGAGATGGTTGGTCGAAAGAAATCGACGATGTCCCAGGTACACATTCTTCCTGCATTTGTCCAAATATATACTTTCGGTATCATCTAAACAGTGCGTGCATGCGTGGTATCCCTTGTTTGTATGTCCTGAAAGGTTACTAAGAGCAGGCCAATCATTGATGGTTACAAACAGCAATGCTCGTAGGTCAAATTCCTGCTGTTTGTGCTCATCCCACACACGTACACCTTTTATGTCCCACAGCTGTAAAAGTTCTTCAACTAATGGCCTTAGGTACACATCAATGTCGTTGCCGGGTTGCTTAGGGCATTGGATGAGCACTGACATCATAATGAACTTCCGCTTCATGCACAACCAAGGAGGAAGGTTATAGATACATAGAGTCACGGGCCAGGTAATATGATTGCTGCTCTGCTCCCCAAAAGGATTAATGCCATCTGCACTTAAACCAAACCATACGTTCCTTGCGTCACCTGCAAAGTCCCCCCACCTTCTCTCGATTTTTCTCCACTACGACCCGTCAGCGGGTGCTCTCAACTTCCCGTCTTTCTTACGGTCTTCTTTGTGCCATCGCATCAACTTGTCATGCTCTTTGTTTCTGAACAGACGTTTCAGCCGTGGTATTATAGGAGCATACCACATCACCTTGGCAGGAACCCTCTTCCTGGGGCGCTCGCCCTCAACATCACCAGGGTCATCTCGTCTGATCTTATACCGCAATGCACCGCATACCGGGCATGAGTTCAAATCCTCGTACTCACCGCGGTAGAGGATGCAGTCATTAGGGCATGCATGTATCTTCTGCACCTCCAATCCTAGAGGGCGTAGAACCTTCTTTGCTTCGTACGTACTGTCGGGCAATTCGTTATCCTTTGGAAACTTCTTCTTCATTATTTTCAGTAGCGTCCCAAATCCATTGTCAGATACACCATTGTCTGCCTTCCATTGCAGCAATTCCAGTGTGGTACCGAGCTTTGTGTTGTCATCTAACGTGCGATCGAACTTCAACTTCTCCCTTTCACTTTGGCATTGTCTCTTTGCATCAACAATGACCCGGCGAAGATCATCATCGGGCACATCGTCTGGTTCCTCTTGATCTTCAGCTTCCCCCGTTGCAGTATCACCGTATTCAGGGGGATAGTTGTCATCATCCTCTTCTTCTTCGTTGTCTTCCATCATAACCCCTCTTTCTCCATGCTTAGTCCAAACATTATAGTGTGGCATGAAACCCTTCTCAAGCAGGTGGACGTGAAGGGTTTTCAAGTTAGAGTAATCCTTCGTATTCTCACAGACAGGGCATGGACAATACATAAAACCATTCTACTTGTTTGCCTTAGCCACTTCGAGAAATTTATGCAGGCCCTCAAGATACTCGGAGGTGCGTCGGTCACCGTACATCCATTGCCGGTTCATCTGCGTGCATTATATAATTAACTATATCAAAAACCATTACAGAACATCATGAATAGAGAAGTGACCAAATTAATACAAGTTCATCATCACATTAAAACCAAAGTACAGTACTGATCAAATGTTATTACTGAAAAAATAAATACATAAAGTTCATACATATATAGTTCTCATAGAACAACATATAGCTCTCTAGAGCATCTAATTAAAAGATACATTGAAACTATGAAAAACATTTAAATGCAACAACAAATGCGATCATAATCGCAACTAAGGTAACAATTGATCCAACGGCATAATGATACCAAGCCTCATTATGAATGGCATATTTTCTAATCTTTCTAATCTTCAAGCGCATTGCATCCATCTTGATCTTGTGATCATCGACGACATCGGCAACATGCAACTCCAATTCCATCTTCTCCTCCTCAATTCTTTTCAATTTTTTCTTCAAGTAATTGTTTTCTTTTTCAACTAAATTTAACCTCTCGACAAGAGGGTCGGTTGGAATTTCCGGTTCACATACCTCCTAGATAAAAACATCTATGTCACGTTGGTCGGCATAATTTTCATAAACACTAAATGAAACAAATCATAATAAAAGATAATATACCACATCCGAATCATAGACAGGACGAGGGCCGACGGGGGCGGATACCAAAGTCATGGCACTATATAATAACAAACAATAATAAAAGTAAGAAAATTATACAAGTATCTATCTAAATCATACAAGTAAGAATTTTTTTCTTTTAAAAAGAAGATAAGAACAAGAGGCTCACCACGGTGGTGCCGGCGACGAGATCGGCGCGGGCGATCGACGGCGGTGAGGACGGGGACGGGGACGGCACCCTACACATGTGCAGACTCTAAGAAGTTAATTTCAGCTCAAATTGTGCATCTAAATCAAAAGAACTCCCACATACACTCCTCCACTAAAACCCACAAACCACTCTACTTCTACAGCATTTGAAATGAGCTAAACTAGCAGTGAGAGATGAAACGATGAAGTTGCTAATCTTTTAGAACACTTGTGTAGTTGGTGCACCGCCAAACCTAGACAAATCTTGGGGAAAATGGAGCTTGGAGGTCGAACTTGGAGAGGAGAAAGCTTAAGTGTAACTCGGGCATTTCATCGAACACCTCATGTGCAAAGGAGGTGAGAGCAGAGCAGCACACACCTCCCACACCGGCCGGCCAAAAAACAGAGGAGTGAGCGGGCAGGGGAGAGCATATATATAGGCATCTCTTTAGTACCGGTTCGTGGCTAGAACCGGGACAGAAGACACACCTTTAGTCCCGGTTTTCCAGCCACCAACCGGGACTAAAGGGGCTGCGCCAGGAGCGAGGACCTTTAGTCCCGGTTAGTGTCTGGAACCGGGACTAAAGGGGTCAGACGAACCGGGACTGGTGCCTGCCGTGGCCCGGCCGGCGCCCTGGCCTCACGAACCGGGACTGATGCACCCATTGGTCCCAGTTCGTAACAGAACCGGGACTAATGCAATTATCTGGCCGGAACCAAAGCCCTATTTTCTACTAGTGTTCTGTTTAATCCTATACATAGCTAGCTAACAATTACTGTTGCTATTTGTTACAGGAGGGAGGATAGAAGACACTTTGGGATGGACTATATATAGACTAGCCAAATGCATGCCTAGGCCTAGCTAGATCATCCGATAGCCATGTATGTGCATGTAGTCATGAGTATATCACTGCAAGAAGGAAGGAGCGAGAGGACGCCTTGTTTTTGCCAGGAAAATGCCGAGATTCAGGTAAAATAAAAAGAGTTAACCGATGCCATATTTTTGGTAGTTTGTCTGAATTTGTCAAAGAGCTGCTCCTGCACAATTCATCAATGCATGCATGCAAAGCGAATAAAATGGGATAAGCATCAAAGATCTAGGCATGTAGCTATTCAACGGTGTCCTTAATTAGAGCAAAAACAATCTACGTCAGAGTAGTAGGCATGCATTATCCAACCAGCTAATTTTTGAACATCGAGTTCTATTTGCTGGCTGTTTTTGTCTTCACAGCAAGCTGCGTGTGACACGTACTATGTTTTTATTAAAATTCTATCGGTCATGGTTCATGCGTGCAAGATCATCAGTGCTAATTAACTTTAAAAGAGACGAGCGAGCATGGTAGGCCGAGTTTTACACCGAGTGAAGAATAGAAAGTGTAGCAACTGAATACAAAGCACATTATAACAATCAGTGCCATCGTTCAGGTTAAGCAAACTGTCCTTAAGCCTAAGTCCTAGGTTACTGAATGTGACGATAGCCCTGGCCCATGGACGCAGGCATGCAGCCTACCCTGATGGAGTTTGCTGCACCATTGTCAACGGATGGATTCGATTATTCGAATGGCACGCTACGCTCCCTTCATAGCAGGATCAACTCTTTCACACTGCTCGCATCGGAAAACACCTAGCTTGCTTGTTTGACTCCAATATCTCATAGCAGTTAATTGCACATAAGTAGTTACCAATGAATTGAGGGATGATTTTGAGACAAGTAATAGTACACCTATAGGCTATCTAGCTACTATCGGAATTTCTGTCTACTAATCCAGGACTAATGCTTCCACCAGTACACATATAGGCTATAGCTGCTACGTACTACTACTCTTGTTCCAAAATGTAAGACGTATCACTGGACACCTAGCTGCATGCATGATGCATTTCGATCATGCTTTATAATGCTGTCCCTTTCTCTTTACACGAATAGTGCATCCAAGCACAACATGTGTGACTCTTACTAGAACACTTCTTCGTTTGGGCTGCTCACTCTCCGGTGAGAAATCCCAATTAAGAATTCACACACGCGAACTACAACATCCGATGCATGCACAACAATCTAACTAGGAATTGTGTCTATCGTACCTATCTATTTCCTCCGTCCGGGTTCATTGGGCCTCCTCGCATTTTGAATCAAATGTTGACGATCTACATGACTAACCAAATATGAGGTTTATGCTACAAAAAGTATATTATTGGACTTAAATCAAAAGAAGTTTTCGACGGTATAAATTTGTTGACATCTAATTCATATTTTATTAGTTGAATTTATAGTCAAAGTTTGACCCATAATACAAGCGGAGGAAGTAGTACATGCATAGAGCTTTAGATTGTACTCCCTCTATTTTCATGTACTATGTATAGCTTTGTCCTATATCAAATTGTATGAAGTTTGACAAAGTTTATGGAAAAGAATGTGAACATTTACAATAACAAGTATATATGATGCGAAAAAAATATGAAGTTTGACAAAGTTTATATGATGCGATTTTTTTTGGTATTGTAGATGTTAAATTTTTTTTTTATAAACTTGATCACAGCTTATAAAGTTTCACTTAATACAAAGCTAATATCAAAAGTAAATAAAACGGAGGAAGTACATGCATGTTATCAAGCTGATCTATTTTCTAGGAATACATAAAAAATGTAACACAAACAAACAAAAATGATCAACAATACCAGCCAGAAAAGTTGGGCGACAAGTGGTAAAACCAATCCATAAAAGATACTATCTAGTAGTTTAATTAGACAACATATCACATTGCAATGACAAATTATAAATTGTTGCAGGAATTAATGTACACGACTTCCACTGAATATATATTGCTTTAGGAAGAGTCCAATAGAAGAACAATATGCTTTCCAAGCTTATTACATTTTCAAACTAAATTAAATTGACCCTGCAAAAAAACCTAAATTAAATTGAAGAGAACAGACAAACTTCAGTCTAACGGACCCTCGAATCAATGGTCATATAACTGGAACAAAATTTCAGATGCCAATGGATAGCTAGTCGGCCCACTAGATGGATGATACCTTTGGCTATATATCCTCCCATGTGCATACCTGGAAATATTTTTTTTCTACTACCCTAAACCATGCAGCTTCTGTGAATGAGTACGGCTAAGAATCTAGGGTTTGTGACTCCAAGATGATGGCTTTTAGGCATGTTGCAAGTAATGACACTAGATAGCTAGATGATGCGTGTTCTTTTCATCATTTTTTTTCTCTCACCTTGTAACAAACCTTTTGTCCTGCTAATACAATTGCCAACACTATAGCCATACATTCCAAACTGGAAGATAAGTAGTCTCCATGAAAAAATCTCTACCCAAATTCACTCGTTCGATGATGTTGCCTTAGTGTAGAACTGCACGCACCAGTCAGCTGGGTCTTGAACTCAAGACCTCTTGGCTCTGATACCATGTAGAAGTGCATGCTCTAGCCAATGCAACCAAAAGACCGATCTGATGGAAGAGACTAGGCAATACATTTAGCCAGTGCATGCTCCGGCGTGGGACTGCTCCGCCCTCCTCGCTGCACTGAACAACGGTGCGACTCCATCGACAGTGGGTGAATGGGTAATGGACTCCGGAGCCACAACACACATGGCCTCCGACCTCGGTATGATTCAACATCTCACACCCTCTCCCTCCTCCTCTGTTGTCACCGTGGGTAATGGCTCCACCTTGCCCATATCACACACTGGACACACCTCTATACCCGCTTCCACTCGTTCTCTTTTCCTTCACAATGTATTACTTGTTCCTCATATCATCAAGAATTTACATTCCGTTCGTCGCTTCACCATTGATAATCTCTGTTCTATCGAGTTTGACCCCCTCGGTTTTTCTGTGAAGGATCTTCGCACCAAGGCCGTGATTCTTCGCTGCAATAGTCTCGGCGACCTCTACGTCTTCCCATCATCGGTCATCCACCACCACGCCCATGGACTCCTCGCCACCACCTCCACCGAGCTTTGGCACCGTCGCTTAGGTCATCCGGGACGCGACGCCATGTCCCAACTTCATAAGAACTCCTTTATTTCATGTAATAAGGCAGCCTCGCATATTTGTCATGCTTGTCAACTTGGCAAAAACGTGCGCTTGCCCTTCGCTAGGTCTACCTCAATAAGCGTCGAACCATTTAAGTTGATCCATTGTGATCTTTGGACTTCTCTAATTTTGAGTAATTCCGGTTTCAAGTACTATCTTGTTATTGTTGACGACTTTTCTCATTTTATGTGGACCTTTCCTCTCCGGAAAAAGTCTGACACCGCGGCTATTCTTCTTAACTTTGTTGCCTACCTTCGCACACAATTTTCACGTCCCCTTGTAGCCATGCAAGCCGACAATGGGACCGAGTTTATCAACTCCACGGTCACCTCTTTCTTCTCCACTCACGACATTCACCTCTGTTTTTCGTGACCCTACATGTCCGCCCAAAACGGCAAGGCCGAACGTGCCATCTGCACGATCAACGACTTCACTCGCACTCTCCTCTTCCAATCCTCCATGCCGCCCTCCTACTGGGCGAGGCTCTCGCCACGGCAACATACCTGGTCAATATACGCCCCTCACAATCCATTGGTTTTTCGGTTCCCTACGTTCGTCTCTACGACACTAAACCTAATTATGCCGCTCTTCATGTCTTTGGTTGCCTATGCTATCCAACCAATCCGCTACGGCCAAGCATAAACTCGCTCCTCGGTCCACTGCTTGTGTCTTCCTAGGATACCCGTCCAATCACAAGGGTTACCGTTGCCTAGATATCTCCACCTGCCGAGTCATTATCTCTCGCCATGTCATCTTCGACGAGACTGTCTTTCCATTCTCATACTCGACCAATCGCCCCACCAACCCCCTGGTCGCGCTCGATTTTCTTCTGGACATGGCCGCCACGCAACACACACCATCAAACCCTAATCTACCCAACATGCATATGCATGCCACACCCTCCACCTCACCGGCCCGAACCCCACTAGCCAGTTCACCCAAAAGCTCAAGCTGATGTGGAAAGGTGGGCTATGCATTTATACGTCAACACTTAGATAACTGGGGTAGCGAGTACTTACATTAGGAACAAAAACAAGTTATAAACTTTTAGAAAACTTGCTCAAGAAGGCAAAATACACATTTTTTTTAAAACCCCTTTCCATATATTAATTAATTTACAAATTCTTACAATCATTCGTTACAGGAAAATACACATTTTAGGTTCTTCCAATCTTGAATTTCTTGAGCAAGATTGCAATAAAAAATTACTAGCTCGCCACCGGAACATCTTGGTTGAGTTGGACAAAACCAAGATCGAAAGGCCATCCATCAATCTAATCGGTAGTGCGAGGCCAGCCCCAACATGGGGAGGTTGAGCGGGGACCATTTGTCGTAGGACCCACCATCCTACTCCGGTCCATGGGAACTGCCTCGATGTCTGGCGCTTGTTGCATCATAGTCGATCGATGGAACTTGCATACATAGCCTTGCGTGTGTATGTAGTGATACTTACTGAATATATAGCTACTAGTCCAGGACTACATGCTTCCACATAAATCTATATCTTGCTGACTTGCTACTATTTGCTACTGAAGGAAAGAACCTAGAGAGGCACTTTATGATGGACTATATGTACCAGCCAAATACTTGGTTAGATTATCCGACATAATCATGAGTATATTACTTCACCCCAACCCTGCATGCTATTTGTTAAATCTTTACATGAAGATTGCACGCATTCACAACATGTGTGACTCTTATTGGCCCACCATACATCACATAGTGAGGGAGACAACCCAAATATCTTCCCCAACCCCGTCCGAGCAAACACATGCATCATGATCATGTGGAATTTCCGTCGACCTATGCCTGCCAAAAGTCAAAAACAGTGCACTCTCAAATGAATGAAAAATGCCTGTGGGAGGCTCTCTGCTTGATGTAATCTTTGCTTAGGGAGGATGCCGGATATGTCTCCTCCTAGCTCTTGGGAAGCGTACACCCGTTGCGTGCAAGATTATAATACCTGGATGAGAATGAACGGTCATAATGGAAGGAGCAACATTTATTGGAGGAACTTGCTACTGTAAAGGGCACCCTCTCAAAATAATCAAGAGTTAAACAAAAAATTATCAAATGATCCCATGTCATTTCACAGCAGATACATACAGGTATACAACTCACGTTAGGAGCTTTCGCTAATCACTGATTACTTTCTCTACTGCACATATAATTTCACAAGGCAGAACGATCAGTCTACTGGTCCAAGCTACAACGATGAGGCCTAGGACTGGATTGAAATGCAAACAAAGAAATCGACAAAACATCCTATATTTTGGTACGGAGGGAGTAATTACTAGGAATCAGATTCAGCATGCGTATACAACATCAACGGTTCCTCTTACCACGCATGTCATAACATGCCATCTTCAGATATTCTACCGATTTCCATTGTGGGACGATTGGGGTGTGCCTTGGCCATGCTCTTCATCGCATGCTCCACAGCCTCCGCATCTGCAGCCTTCACCCCACTGCAATCTATCCAGACACGGATGATAGCGAGGCCGGCCAGGTGTTGGATGCCAAAATAAAAACCAGTACCAAAAGATGGGTGAACAGTGGGATCAAGCTCCTTAAGATTTGGCATAGCCCGCGCTTCAAACACCAACACATTAAACCAATTGTGCTTAAAACTCTGTAACCGTTGAAATCCTCCACTGAAGACGATGAAGGGACATTCACGATCAGGGGCCAACTCTAATTTGACCAGGGTAGATGTGCTTGCTACCATCTCAACATCCCGCTGCTCTATGTCCCCACTACAGTTGTTCAATTTTTGTAGTCTATATGGAATAATTGCAATGATGTATGCTTTAGTCTTCTTGCAGATTTGGATTACATGTGATTTTTAGGAAAATATATGTTACTCTTACCCAGTGAAAGATTCTCCTTGCTGGGTATCAAAAAACGCAACTGGAAATAACAATAGATGACTTGGAGCTTATTACCAGGAGCCCCCCATTGCTGTTCTGGCCGGGTCCTGGTTGAAGAGGTGCTTTTACATTTGTGCTTCCTCATCTGTCAGGTCTAGTTCCCCTGGTGCTGAACTTTCTCAAGCTCTTCTTCCTGAGAGCGGAGACTGGGAATCGAATACTGGAAGTCATGCAATGAGACTCGAAGATAAGAAGGCTTCGGCTGATGGACAGTGGGCTTAAGCTTGTTGTTCTACCTGATGCCTGATCTACTATGATTCAATTTAAACTTCACTTATAATGCCCAAAGACACAAGCCTGCAAGCTGGGAGTAAAGCACACAAGCCGAACATATATACTACTCCCTCCGTCCCAAAATAAGCGACTCAACTTTGTACTAACTTTAGTACAAAGTTAGTACAAAGTTGAGTCACTTATTTTGGGACAGAGGGAGTACTAGTGTAAGACCGAAGAAACACACCAACAAACAACCTCAAGATGCCTAGTCAAAGCAAGGTTTACTTTGTTGTGTAAAATTTCACACCACTCTTCACATACATTTGCACAACACTCGGATTACTGCTCTCGATTGTGGCCTTTAGACCTCTTGTAGGTATACCAACTCGCGATTATCACAGTACACAGGGACTGTTGGCTTTTGGACGCTCGAACAAATCCACCTGCAACCCGTACGTGCAAGCTAGCCTCAACAAGCACACAAGCTAGCAGGTGGATTGATGAACAATAGAACGTAGACCTGGGGTAGCTTCGACTGCACCACTGCGGAATCAACTCGCGATCGGCTCTCTCGGCGGAACGTAGGGACTCGATGGAAACTGATTTTGGTGCGTGACTTGCACCTTTCCGTTTATTTGCTCAGTATATAAAGGGATACAGGGACGCCACGTCCAACGCGTTGTCGAGTCGGCAACCAACACGACGTGACCCCAACTCGGTACAAGCACCTAGTCCGGTTTACATGACGTGAACTTTTTCCTAAACAGAATCTAAACAAGCTTAATAAGAAAACTATCTAGGACTCTTAACCTAATACATGACCACAACCTGGTTAACTACAATAGGGACATTGAAAATACTGACACAGGCGAGCAACCAGAAATAACGTAGAGATTGTCCTAGGATACACCTGTGGGCGTTGTGCCTTGTCGTCGCACGTGTGTCACGTTCGTCATCAGCATTGTGCTCTCGTAGTTCCTGAGGTCTATAGTGCCGAGCAAGACAAGTCGGTCGTAGATTGGAACCCAGACAATGACGCTGAGAGTGTTGAAGATTGATAACGAAGCTGCAGGAATGCTGAAGCGACGATGTATGCACTAAAAGGCCTCCTCTCCACCATTTCCACAACTGGTAATACGCCACTGAAGAAAAAAGCCGTTGACACTCGGCCTCTAGGCCTTGTCCTTGTCTCTTGGTTTTTTGGTCTGATTCTCTCCCCTTTACGGCTTGTTCTTGTAAACCTCCTCATAGGGGAATTGAAGAGGATTGAAGGGGATTCGGAGAGATTTTGACTTCTGGGGGATTTAATCCCCCTCAATCCCCTTTAAATCCACCTCAACCGAACAAGGCCTTAAAGATTTCGGAG
This sequence comes from Elymus sibiricus, assembly GCA_039707655.1. Lineage (NCBI taxonomy): Eukaryota > Viridiplantae > Streptophyta > Magnoliopsida > Poales > Poaceae > Elymus > Elymus sibiricus. The sequence continues at coordinate 27,159,257 of CM077664.1, forward strand.
AGGTAGAGAAGAGAAAGATACGGACGGAATATGTGATCATATGAGAAGGCAGTAGGCTTGTTTGGTTCACTCCAATATCTCACTGCATTTGGATGTAGCTAATTACTTGTATATCTATCAGCAGTCGAGGGATACATACATGGTTCTGTTTAATCCTATAGTTAGCTAGCAAACAATTACTTTAGCTATTTGTGACAGGAGGGAGGATAGAAGACACTTTGGGATGAACTATATATAGACAAGCCAAATGCATGCCTAGGCCTAGCTAGATCATCCGATAGCCATGTATTTGCATGTAGTCATGAGTATATCACTGCAAGAAAGGAGACAGGAGCCAGAGGACGCCTGGTTTTTGCCAGGAAAATGCCGAGATTCAGGTAAAAAAGGAGTTCACACGCTTGATGTCATATTTTTGGTAGTTTGTCTGAATTTGCCAGAAAGTTGCTCATGCACAATTCATTCATGCATGCATGCCAGTAGTAGGCATGAATTATCCTACCAGCTAATTTTTGAACATCGAGTTTCACTTTGCTGGGTGTTTTTATCTTTGCAGCGAGCGGCGTGTGACACGTACTATGTTTTTTATTAAATTTGTATCCATCACGGTGCACGTGTGCAGGATTATCGGTGCTAACTAACTTAAAAAGAGATGAGCAAGCATGGCAGCGCCAATAGAGGCCGGGCCGAGTATTTAGAAACTGAACCTGTATCCATTTGAGGGTCAGAGAGTACAGTATATAGGTTGCAGAGTAGCAACTGAACACAGAGCACGTTCTAACAATCAATGCCATCGTTAGGCTAAGCAAACTGTCCTTAAGACTAAGGTCCTAGGTTAACTGAAAACTGAATGTGAGGATAGCCCAGGCCCTGATGGAGATTGCTGCACCATTGTCAATGGATGGATTCGATTATTTGAATGGCATGCCACTCTCCCTTCATTGCAGGATCAACACTTTCATACTGCTCGCATAGGAAAATACCTAGCTTGCATGTTTAACTTCAATATCTCAATTGATCTGTAACCGGATTATTGGGCTGCTCACTATTGGTGAGAAATCCCAAATTCGGAATTCACACACACGAACTACATCATCCGATGCATGCACACCAATCTAACTAGGAATCATGTCTACCAAACCTATCTATTTCCTCCGTCTGAGTTCATTGTGCCACATCGTATTTTGGGTCAAACTTTAATCATCTTTTCTTTTGCATCGAAATTGGGAGCTTTATTAGATAACTAACATCCGGTTACAATCTGCCCGAAGGCTACTAACAAGAAAACTTGGGCTCATCTCAAGCCAGCAATCAGTTACATCAAGAGTGCAAGCATGCCTCGCACACCAATGCGCTCGCTCGTTAGAGTCTCTCCTAACATGAACAACCGAAAAGGAAACTTTAACCATCTATATGGCTAACAAAATATGAGGTATATGCTACAAAAAGTATACTGTTGGACTTGTATTCAAAAGAAGCTTTTGGCTGTATAATATTTGTAACATATAATTCATGTTTTATTATTTAAATTCATAGTTAAAGTTTGACCCACAATATTAGGGGCCCAATACACCCGGACGGAGGAAGTAGTACATATGCATAGAGTTTGACCCACAATATATTCAATGAAGAATCTGGTATTGATTTTATTGATTTGGTATTGTAGATGTTATCAAATTTTTCTATAAATTTGGTCGGAGTATACAAAGTTTGACTTATTGCAAAACTAATATGCAAAGTTAGTAAAAACGGAGGGAGTGCATGCATGTTATCAGGCTGATTCATTTGGGGATGGCTATTCCGCACGCGCTCGTTCCAACGCCCGATTTCGGACAGCGGCCTAAACAAAGTCAAGTTTCCTTAAACAAATCTGGGTGGGGGTTAATTAAATGACGCAGCGGCCCGCCACCTGTTAAAATCACGGGGCCAGAGAGATTTATGGTAGGAGACATTGGGCCCCATCAACTGAATTCACGGAGGCAGACTTTTGACTTGGCTCATCAATCCCACGTGGTGGGTCCTACTTCCTACGCTGATGTTGCCGTAGAAAAGGATTCGCTCGCTGGAGCGATCGACCGCGAAAGAGTCTTTTCCGATTCATTTTCTAGGAATGCACCAAATGTAACACAAACAAGAAAAACTGATCAACAATACCATCCAGAAAAGTCGGCGACAAGTGGTAAAACCAATCCATAAAAGATACTATCTAGTAGTTTATTTAGACAACATATGCCATTGCAATGGCAAATTATAACTAGTTGCAGCAATTAATGTACACCACTTCCACTAAATATATATTTCTTTGGGAAGAGTCCGATAGAAGAACCATATTCCATTCCAAGCTCATTACATTTTCAAACTAAAGTTAATCAAAGAAAAAAGACAAACTTCAGTTTAATGGACTCTTGAATCAATCAACATATAACTGGAACAAAATTAAAGATGCCGATGGATAGCTAGTAGGCCCGCTGGATGGATAATACCTTTGGCTATATATCCTCCCATGTGCATACCTGGAAGTATTTTTTTTCTACTACACTAAACCATGCAGCTTTTGTGAATGAGTACGGCTCGGTATCTAGGGTTTGTGACTCCAGGATGATGGCTTTTCGGCATGTTACAAGTAATGGCACTAGATATATAGCTAGATGATGCGTTGTTGCTTTCATCATTTTTGTTTTCTCTCGGCTTGTAACATACCCTTCTGTTCCCAGACAATGATGCTAAGAGTGTTTTTTTATAAGGGGATTATATTAATATTACGAAGATACCAATTACACCTAGCCTCTGCACCAATAAGATGTCCAAAGACATCAAGGATGCACACAACCAAGAAAAAAAAAGAGAGAAAGAGAAAATAAAGACCCGTCGTGGTGATGAAACTCGCAACATCAGCACTCTAACCACCACCGAAGACAACACCTGGACCACAAAAGAGATTCTCCAAAAGCAACGCCTTCAAGAAGGAAACAATGCACAAGCGTTATCGTCGCCCGATCGATGATCTTCGGTTTTCACCCTGGAGAAAGTCCGAGATCACAAAAACAATGCCTTCAACAAGGTCATTGCCAGGTACAACCAATGAAGGCCAGACCTTTGGGCTTTCACCCTAGAAATCGTGACTCGGTACTCGAGGAGCACCACCGAAAATGCAGTTCACCTGTGCTGCCACCCCCTCTTGCCAAGGCTGCTGCTGCAAGTCACCAAACACTTGACACACAGGAAGAACCTGTGCCGCCAGTCTTCATTGCAACCAAAACACCTCTCCGCCATTTCAAACCTCCGATCGCAGCCGCCATGACTTCGCGCCACGCCCTCATGAAGCCTCACTGGCCAAAGATAAGGGCGCGCACGACCGGATCGAATCCGATCTAGATATCCGGTGGCGCCATGCGCCAATCAGCGGAAATCTCCGAGGGGAAGGCCGGAACTCGTCGGCGTCCAGACTAGGGAAGCCGACATGAAGTAGATGGACGACTTGGCGCAAAAAGATCAGTAGGTCCAAACCACCTTTAGACGCAAGACCAGCAGGCCCCCATGCCGCCGGTCATCTCCCTACCGGACTGGCCGTCAGGAATAAGGCAACCCCGCACATCCGCAGTGGCCCCGATCGGCCTGAGGCCCAGATCAGATCGGAGCACCACGCCCGCCGGCGGCACGCCAGCACCTCCACGTCGCCTCTCTACCAGAAGACCTCAGGCCCCAGCCACAACGGCCACGCCGCCCTACACCCCCAGCCAGCGTCCCACCTCCGCTCGTGGAGCACCGCCGCGGGGCGCCTCTCCAGCCCTCCGCCTTTGACGGGACGGGCGCCACCACCGCCGCAAGCTCCGGCAGCAGCGGTGGCCTATAGAACCAAGATCGGGGCGGGGAAGTTCTAGGGTTGGGTGGGCGCCTCCGGAGCCGCTCGGGGGATGAGCGACCCGGGAGGTGGTGTTGGTATCCCGATAGCCATGTATTTGCATGTAGTCATGAGTATATCACTGCAAGAACGGAGGCAGGAGCAGAGGACGCCTGGATTTTGCAAGGAAAATGTCGCGATTCAGGTAAAAAAAGGGGTTCACACGGTTGATGCCATATTTTTGATAGTTTGTCTGAATTTGTGAGAAAACTGCTCCTGCACAATTCATTCATGCATGCATGCCAAGCGAATAAAATGGGATAGCATCTACGTTCTAGGCATCTATCTATGCAACGGTAGAGTAGTAGGCATGCGTTATCCTACCACCTAATTTTTGAACATCGAGTTCCATTTGCTCAGTGTTTTTGTCTTTGCAGCAAGCGTCGTGTGACACGTATTCTGTTCTTATTAAATTTCTATCGGTCACGATGCACGCGTGCAAGATCATCAGTGCTAATTAACTTAAAAAGAAAGAGACGAGCGAGCATGGTTGTGCCAATAGAGGCCTGGCCAGTTTTAAATTGAGTGAAGAATAGAAACTGAACTTGTATTGATTTGATGTTCAGAGAGTACAATTATATACGTCCCAGAGTAGCAACTGAATACAGATCAAGTTCTAATAGTACGTTTCATCGTTTAGGCTGAGCTAACTGTCCCTCCCTCCATAGCAGGATCAATCTTTCCCACTGCTCGCATGGGAAAACACCGAGCTTTCTTGTTTCACTCCAATATCTCATAGCAGTTAATTGTACATACGTAGTTACCAATCAATTGAGGGATGATTTTGAGGGACGTAATAGCTACTGGATCGAAATATCTTTTCTTTTGAGGGAACTGGATCGGAGTATCTGTCTACTAATCCAGAACTAATGCTTCCACCAGTACACCTATAGGCTATAGCTACCACATACTACTCCCTCCGATCCAAAAAATGTACCGTGACTTTATTTCAAATTTAAACTAAAGCTGAACTAAATCCACGCCACTTTTTTTTGGATCGGAGGGAGTATTTGTAGTGGAGGTAAGGAAGATATAACCTTTGCGGTGGACTATATATACCTGCTATACGCCTAGCTAGATAATCTGATAGCCATGTATATCGTCACGACTATCGAAAAATGTATATCGTCACGAGTATATCACTGCACACCTAGCTGCATGCATGATGCATAATGCATTTCGATCATGCTTTATAATGTTGTCTCCTTCTCTTTACATGAATATTGCATCCAAGCACAATATGTGTGACTCTTACTAGAAACACGCTTCCAGCGTTTGGGCTGCTCACTATCCGGTAACAAATCCCAATTAAGAATTCACACACACAAACTACTCCCTTACGGCCGTAAGGGAGGATAAATTCGGTTATCCTCCCTTATGACGCACCTAGCCGATCCCCTAACCGGTATAGTGGAGTAAAAATTATCCTCCACCTCTCAATATCCCTTCAAATCTCCCTAAATATACTCACTCCCACCGCGGCCGAGTAAAAGTGGTGCCTCTCTTCCCCCCCCCCCCCCCCCCCCCCGCGCCGGCCTATCTCCCGCCGCCGCCACCGATGACCGTCCCTCCGGCTGGAATGGATAGCCCGGACCCTTCCCTCACCCCCGCCGGCCACCGCCGCCGGCTTTTCGCTGCCGGAAATCACCCACGCGCCGCTGCCCGCCCCGAAGAAGAGTTTGGGGATGAAAATATCCCACCGGGTTCAAGCTCATCCTCCAACCGCGCCAATGGCCTCCGGGGTGGCCACCGCCTCTCCGACAACGGCCCGCCGCCCTCCCACCACCCCCGCCGGAGCCAAACGAGCTCGAAAGTCGATGGCGGCGGTGGCGGTGCTCGCCGAGGCGGCCGCGAAGAAGAGGATGAAGAAGGCCACAGCGGCGCCTCGTGCAGCTACTCCGGCGCCCCCTACGGCCACTGTTCCGGCGCGGGCGGCGGCCGCAGCCGGCAACAAGCATCGCGGCCGCGAAGTTCTCGATGAAATGCCTACAAGGTAAGAAAAACCTCGCGTCTTGTTGGTGGCCGATGGTGATGTAGTTTGTTTGCTTTGTTGTCATAGTGCGGAGAAGAACACGGCCGAATTCCTCACGTCTTTGGAGTTCTCGGCCGCCATTGGACTTGATGAGCTCAACTACGACTCCATTTGGCATCATTCGGAGGCGGCCCAAGACATGGAGCAAGAGGTGGCCGAGGAGGAGGAGGAGGCTGAGGAGGAGGAGGAGGCCGAGGAGGAGGTGGCCGAGGAAGAGGAAGTTCTGGAGGTGACCGAAGCAAGCACGCGGGCGTCAAGGTCACGCACCGCCAACTACAACAAAAAAAAGGATATTGCTCTTTGCGATGCTTGGTGTGAGATCTCCATGGCTGCAACCATTGGAACGGATCAAACCAAGACTATGTTTTGGGAGATAATTACCGAGCACTATAACAACTCCGTGGACGTGCGATCAAGCCATACGCAAGGTTCTCTTGGGCATCGTTGGAGCACAATTCATGACCAATGCAACCAATGGTCCGGTGGCATCAACCAAGTGAATCATGCACCACCGAGCGGTGTGCAAGTGGCGGAGATCTATAAAAGATACTATCTAGTAGTTTAATTAGACAACATATCACATTGCAATGGCAAATTATAACTAGTCGCATGAATTAATGTAAACGACTTCCACTGAATATATATTGCTCTCCGAAGAGTCCGATAGGAGAACCATATCCATTCCAAGCTTATTACATTTTCAAACTAAATTAAATCAAATAAAAAGACAAAGTTCAGTTGGCTATATATCCTCCTGAATCAATCAACATATAACTGGAACAAAATTTAAGATGCCGATGGATAGCTAGTCGGCCTGCTGGATGGATAATACCGTTGGCTATATATCCTCCGATGTGCATACCTGGAAGTATTTTTTCCTACTACACTAAACCACACAGATTTTGTGAATGAGTACAGCTTGGTATCTAGGGTTTGTAACTCCAGGATGATGGCTTTTCGGCATGTTGCATGTAATGACACTAGATAGCTAGATGATGCGTTGTTGTTCTCATCAATTTTGTTTTCTCTCGCCTTGTAACAAACCTTCTGTCCTGCTAATAGAATGACCAACACTATAGCAATACATTCCAAAACAGGGAGATAAGTAGTCTCCACCCAAAAAATCTCTACCCAAGTTCAACCGTTCGAAGATGTTGCCTTAGATAACTGGGCTAGCAACTACTTACATTAGGAATGGACGCGAGTTATAAAGTTGTAAGAAACTTGCTCAAGAAGCAGAAATACACATTCCAGGTTCATTCAATCTTGGCTTCTTTACTGAATTGTAATAAAAAATCACTAGCTAGCCGCTGGAACATCTTGGTTGAGTCAGATAAAACCAAGAAGGGCCAACCATCGCTACTCCGGTCCATGGGAAGTGTCTCTGTACCTGGTGCTTGTTGCATCATTGTCGATCGATGGAACTTGCGTACATAGTCTCAGTCATGGTACCCTCCATAGCCAGATCAATCTGATCACACTTCTCATATAAGAAAATACATAGCATGTTTGTTTCACTCCACCATCTCATATTCTCAAAGCGCGTGTATGTAGCGCTGCTTACTGGAATATATAGCTACTAGTCGAAGAGTACATGCTTCCACATAAAGCTATACCTTGCTGACTTACTACTATTTGCTATTGAAGGAAAGAAGCTAGAGAAACACTTTGTGATGGACTATATATACTAGCCAAACACTTAGTTAGATCATCCGATATCTATGTATGTAGTCATGAGTATATTACTTCACCCCAACCCTGCATGCTATTTGTTAAATCATACTGTAGACTGTTTATAGTTCTCTTCACATGAAGATTGCACGCGTGCACAACATGTCTGACTCTTAGTACCATACATCACCGAGGGAGGGAGCAACCCAACCCCGTCCGAGCAAACACTTGTATCAGGATCATGTGGAATTTCCGTCGACCTCCTATGCCTGACAAAAGTAAAAAAAAACAGTACAATCTCAAATGAATGAAAAATAATGAATGTGGAAGCCTCTCTGCTTGATATAATCTTTGCTTAGGGAGGAGGCCGGATATGTCTCCTCCGAGGTCTTGGGCAGCGTACACCCGTTGCGTGCAAGATTATTTCCAAAGATTCAGTCCAGGAACCTCTGTACTCTTCCTCTTCCTTATCCCCTCTCTTCCTCTTAGCCACAGTTGAGAGTCGTTCAGGAGAGTTTGCCGATGATGCCCTAGAGAAGAGATGGGAAAGGTGCTCCGCGATGTTGTGTAAATAGTAGTGTTTTGCGAAAAAGAAACATCCTGGGTAGGGGTATTTCCTAATAGCGTAACAACAAGTAAATTGCGGGGTGTGGCAGTATATAATCTTATACAATAAATAAAAGGGATAATAACACATACAATGTCGCCGTAGCAACCGGGCGTTGTTTGCCCAACGAAACCAGATCGCATCTAGCTCTCAAGAGAAACTCCTCCCAGAACGAGGGTCTTCTCGCCTCCCGCCGGCGCCACTGTTGATCTGTCTTGTCTCCGGTGGCCTTAGGGCCATGGAGGCGTGGTGGACCTCGGCCCTTGCCGGTGGGAGGGCTCCTGCTCTGTTTTTAGGTCTTTTTTTTAGGATTGATTAGGGTTTGTGTCCTACTCAGGGAGGCAAGACGGCGGCGGCTCCCTGTAGTTGGAATAAGGTCCTCCCCGTCTAGTTCCCGTTCCGGCGGCGTGTACAACATCATCGGAAGGCATGTGGAGGTGTGTCTTTGGCGGATCTCGTGGGATTCGGTCGGTGTTGGTCTTCGGTGGATCTCCATGGATCCAGTCTTGGTGCGTCTACGTTCGTGTGTCTACAGGTTGGATTCTTCTGATCTACGCTTTTCTTCATCGGCGGCGGTTGCTGTTCTGGTGCGCTGGTCCTATGGGGCCTTAGCACGACGACTTCCCGACTGTCAACTACAACGAGTTTTGCCCGGCTCCGGTGAAGGAGGGGCGATGACGAAGGCGCGCCTTCGGCTTGCTCCAGTGCTTGTCGTCGTTGCTAGGTGGTCAATTGACCTGCATGTAATTTTTATTATTTCTAGTGTTCTTTGTACTGTCATGACAGTTGATGAATAGATTGGAAGTTTTCTCGCAAAAAAAGAGGACAATAACACATAGAGAAATATTTCTTTATTATTTCTATAGAAAATTACAAAGTGCAATTTCCGACTGAGTTACAAATATTGTGCCTTCATAGATATCTGACTTGAATAGGCGATTGTATGGTTGCATGTTCCCGGAGCCTCGTAAGACAATCTGGTTAATTACACCCACTGGTTAATCCGTAGAAGACACCCGATTAAGCTGCGCTGATGGTCGTCATCTTGAAACATAAAATGTTCTCCAAATATGGGTAAGTGAAGCAAAAACCCTTCTCCATGCCTGGACTGCTATTCAAGGCCATCTCCAGCGCCGCTGGTGATTTTTCAAGTACACTTTAACCAGTTGTGGAAGCTTACCTGGCTATCCTTCCCCGTTCTTCGAACAAACCATTTGACCTGCTAATAGAATGGGCAGCATTTCTTCCACCCATTGGGAGATGTAGTCTCTGCACCAAAATAACTACTCAAATTCGACTGTTCCAAAGTTAGCTAGCCATAGCTATAGGTGGTTCATCCAACCAAAGAGTATGATCACCTAATGTAATTAGACCACTATATTGATCTCAACGGTTGATTCTATTTAAAGTAGGGCCATTTTTTTGTCATTTTCACACCTTAACTGGTTGTGTGGCAGGTTAGTTACCTTCGGTTATACATTTATCCTCCCATCTGCATACATGGAAATTGTCTATTTTCTACTTCTGTCAATCACGTAGCCGTCTTCAAGAATAAGTATAGCTCACTACTGGACTCGACATTGGGAGCATGGACTTGACCAGTAATAGTATGACCCATGACCCATCGTCCCTAATTCGGTGCAAAGGCGCATACTCAGCACTTCCTGTTCGTCGTATCATTGCCAATTGATGGATTGGGTGGTAGGAATGACACGGTAGACTTCCTCCATAGCCAGATCGAATCTTTTATGCTGTTCGTATATAAACACACTTGGCTTGTTTGTTTCGCTCCAACATCTCATACATAGCAATTGTTTTGGAGATCGTTAAAGCTCGATATGCTTGAATAATAGTGGTTTTGAGAAAAGCAATCATCAAATGCTGGAATGGCTACTAGTTTATGACTATATGCTTACATCAAGCTATAGCTAGCTGACTTTACTACTACAGGCTACTTTATGATGGACTATACATATATATAGCAAATGCCTAGCTAGGTCATGTGATAGCCATGTCTGTAGTCATTGTATATTGCTGCACACTGCAAGCAATTCCCGGCGTACTATTGTTCCTCTTGCTCTTTACATGAAGAGTTAACTCATGCACAAGTACAACATGTGTGACTCCTAGGCATGATCAACATCTAGAGAAGTTTTGTTTGGCCAAACCGACAAGCAAGGCAGGGGCATCACGTACCCAACTGTAGAAGTGCATGCTCTAGCCAATGCAGCCAAAAGACCGATCTGATGGAAGAGACTAGGCAATACATTTATACGTCAACACCAACAGCCGCCCCAACCCCGCCCCCGTATACGATCTTCAGTACTCCATCCGATCCATATTAATTGTTTCTGATTTTGTACAACTTTAATATGGATCGCAGGGTCAAAATTCATTACTTAGTATGACCTTGTACTCCAAAAAAAGTAAGATGGCAATCCCTTTTATAACTGGGCTAGGTTGTGTTGTAAATGTTGATACCATGGCCGAAACAGAGGCATGAGCCCAATCAAAATAGACGTTTCAGAACGGCCAATCAAAATTCCCCAATGTTTGTTATATTCCAATCCTAAAGAGACTTGCAGTATTACAAAAGTGGTTAGCACCTGGGTTTGGCACTGGGTATGGCCCGGTCAGCAGCACCGGAGGGAACCTCTGTGCCTTGGTCGACGTCGTCATTGCTGAATCAATTCCTGCTGTTGCTGCTGCCGTTGGTACCCTGCTGTAGTGTACCAGCAGTGCCACTGCCGTTACGATTGCCGCCGTAGCGACCCACTCACAACAGAGCCCTTGCCATGGTCAACGAACTCCGTCAATCTCGATCCCGTTGTCGTTGGATGGATGGACTCAGGCCGGCAAGTTCATTTGTGATCTTCTTAATTTATAGCCGGTCGAGCTAAGTTGAGTAGTAATGGAGCGTTGTGGTCCGTCTGTTTGGGCTGTAAATTGACAAGCAAGATTGGCCAATTAAATTAGCAGTCAAAAATGCTCCCCGATCGTATCCTGCAATGCAACTCGCTGCGTGCCGCCCAATTTATTCCGCGCTAGTGTCAGCCGATCCATATATACAGCCAGCCACAAGCAGTAGACCCGGCCCATGACCTTGAAGTCGGCTGAATGCAGCACTGCTAGGAGAAACCAACTCGATCGGAGTAGCAAGCATGCATTATCCAACCAGCTAATACTTGAACAGAGTTCCAAAGAAGAGCTTTATGAACAAATACTGATGTTTCCTGTCTGCTACATGTAGTATGTTTTTACTGAATTTCCATCGCTCAAGACGAGCGCGTGTAAGATGAATAGTGCTAATTAACTA